>BSBN01000710.1:3167500-5780258 GCA_027924645.1 Cunninghamia lanceolata | reverse complement strand
ATTGTGGTGCTTTTGTGGGTAGCCAATCAATTTGTTGTAATTACTAACTATTTGAGTTTTTTTTTAAGTGTATCTGCAATTTTTGCAATGCCTTTGTGGTGGCTAATCAATTTGTTGTTATTCCTAACTATTTTAGTCTAATTGCAATTTGTGTATGTGTAGGCATTTAATGACTTACAAAGATACTAATATCAAACATTCATGTTGCAATTTTTTCTTATTCTTTTCTAGGGGTCAATCATTTTGCTAGTGTTATTTAGTCTCATTGCCCCAATCTAACCCATTTGAATTCTCTCCACATAATTCAATGAGCTCTAAACCTAATTGCTTGCTTAATGGTGTGTGTCTTGTCTTCCACGTACAACTAAATGCTACTTTGCTAAAAACCTAGCTTGTCTTGCATTAAGACTTAAGTTGTACACTTTAGTGTCAATTTGTCGTTATACACATTTAACCTATTCTGTGTCAAACCTTATGAATCATAAAAGTCATTATTTGAAAGATGTTGGAGAGACAAGTATAGATCTATGACACAAATTCGCTCCATATCTACAAACTTGTCCTCTAATAAAAATATTTCCAAATTCTAATAGCATTAATCTACCATTATTGTTCAATTATTGAGGCAAGTATCACCCTCATTATTTAATTTCAAAGTTCAAATATTAATTTACCAACTCAAATTATATTAATTAATCTAGGTTGATTGTACTTATTTACTAGATTGATTGTAATTAATCACATTTATTTAATTGGCCTAGATTATTTCCCTAAGTAAACATTATTTTCCTTTTCAATAATTAAATTCTTTAAACCATACTTGTTAATCCAAGCCTCATGATAAAGATGGCTTATATTTGATTAACATTAAAAAATGTTAATAATGTTATACGGGCAAACTTAGTAGTTGGGCACCCTTTGTTGGCAAAATCTGTATTTTAAGTCTCATTAATCATGTATTAAAGCTACAAGTTGTATTTCACATATTTATATTATATAAGAAACATTTTCTTCAATTCATAAATTAAACATTATATAATTGTAGTTTTGTATTTATACATCATCACTTTTTTTTTATTGTCTACTTTTAAAAATATTTTTTATTTAATATAATTTTTTAAAGATTTTTATTTAATATGCAATATTATCACAAAGATTGGACCTTGCTCAAATATGGAGGACCTCGCTCCCATTATTAAAATTGTTAATCTAATAGGACTAAAATCATGGGCCTTTCAATATTAGCATATAATTATATAATGTATTTTTTTATTGTTGTTGAACAAATTTTAATTTTTCCTAAATCTATATGAAAAAATTTTAACAAAAAATATTGGAAAAATCATTGGCTCAAAATTTGAGCTCTTAAAGACGGATTTTATGGAAATACAATTTTCAGCAAAACAAACACACTAAAATCAAGGAAAAAATATGGTAGGAGAGAAGTAGCTACAATGCTAGATTAAGTGGCTAAATTCTTGCCAAACAATTTTTTTTAATGTTAAACAAATAATTTTTTTCTTTACCTCTATGCAAATCTTGTAATATTTATATCAATATAATATGCATATTAATGTGATTATGCCATTTTGATTCATTGTAATATATTATTTATAAATTTGATATTTTAAATATTGATGAAATGGTATAATTAATTATATATTAATAATAGAATGTATATTAAATTATTGATTTTACAAATTAGTAGAATTACAATTATAATATATTTATATTTATGTTATATTATAGTAAAATGAAATATTAATATATATTTGTGTATTATTAAATATTATACTAATCTAAATATTAATATATTATATTATGTAATATTCAATTAATATTTCATTTTTATTCATTATATATATATATATATATATATATATATATATATATATATATATATATATATATATATTAATTATAAAATTCTTATTTTAAATATCAATAGAATAATATAATTAATAATAATATTTATATTAAATTATTATTATACAAATAATTTTAAATTATCATTATAATGTATTTAAATTTATGTTATATTATAGTAAAATGAAATATAGTTAATAAAATACTTGCATTAGAAAATGAAAATGAGATCTATGAAATAATAGTTTCATTTTGACATTATTTTGGTATTGTTGTTGGTTACAGAAATTTATAATGTATTTATATTTATATTATATTATAGTAAAAATAAATATTGTTAATAAAATATTTTCACTAGAAAATGAGAGCTATGGAACTGTTGGGTGTTGAGCTGGATGTTTCTCCCAAAAGGCACACTTGTCAAGAAACTGCTACCATCCCAAATAAGGACCAGTGGGAGGTGGTTAAGCCATGTCATGAATCATTTAATTTTAACATTACTTTGATATTGTTATATTTGTACTAGTAATCTAAATTACTAACTTAAAATACAAATTGAAAGAAAACAATCCAACATGGAAGGAGTGGGTTGGATAAAGAAGACAAGGAGTCCGGTATTTTTTAAGTTATGTTTTTTATTGGTTCATCTAGAAAAGAGGGTCTAGAACCCTATACAAAATAGCCCACAGGGCAACAAGCCTTAAACATGCTAGACAAAATACATTAACAGCGCTTGAACAGCAGACAAAAAATGACTAACCAAAAACAATAGAAAAACAAAAGCAGAAACTAAGGACTACCAGTTGTCTCAAACTTGGCCAAAAACTTGACCGTGTCTTTGTAGTCGCCGAGACTATCAATCCCCACCTACTTGACTTTGTCATCCAAATCCTTGACAGTAACAAAAATTGACGTCGCCCGATGCAAGGCCTTAGCAACAAATTTGGCCATGATCTTCTCTTTTTTCTACATTCCCTCCATCTTAAGTTGGAGATGCCCCAGGTCCTCAGTAGTCTTAACACACAACGAACAACTACCCTTATTGTTTGGGCCACCAACTTCCTCAGCAGCAACACCCAAGTCCTCAGAGCTAGACTTGTTCATGGAGGCAAAATGGCTTGCCCCTTCTTTCGCCTGCACAGACTCAGTAGGGGTTTCATTCCCCCCTTCCTCCATAGTTTCCTCAACAAATTCCAAATCATTAGAAATCTCAACACCCTGCGGATTAGCAGAAGGTTTCCCAACAATACGATTAGATTGACGAACCCTCAGATTGCCTTGCTTAGCAACCTCCTCCCCTTCACCACTTTCAATATGCTTGTACCCTGGGTCCAGAGCAATCACAGGCTCAGTCATCTTCTCAGTTTCCTCCTTACCAATCTTAGCTTTCTTAGCATGCACAACCCCTTCCTCCACCAACTCATGTCTATCCCTTTTGGTTGAACAAACTTTCTCCTTCTCAGTCCCCAAAGTGGTTTTTGGGGATTTCATCTTGGATTCAGGGGTGGGGGTCCTAGCTAGGATATCTTCCACAATGCAGGGGCCCTACTTGGAGTTTTTAGGGGAAATCTTAGGGGTCCCGACACATGTCTTTACTTTGCCTTTAGAACCGGGAGACACACTCAGCTGGGGCTCCTCAATCAGCTTGACCTTGATTTGCTTCAAGGGGCACAGGGCAAGATGGAAATGGTACAGTCTCAAGATGTGACCTTGGTGGATGGGAACAAGCGGGTGGCCAGAGTTTTTGGCCCTAAGCTCCTTAGCTGACTTGATGGAATTTTCCAAAGAGGACAGAAGAAAAAAAGGAAAGTTGATTTCCATTTTATTCCTAAATTGGTTGAGAAGGGCAAAATGGTAATGGTAGTATACCTTAAACCTCCCTTCCAGCATGAAGAATTTCATGATCATTAAGCAGATTTGGCCCCAGGGCTCTGGTAGCTTCTCGCTTACAAACCCTCCATGCAACTTCACAACCACCTCCCCCTCTCTAGAGAAAAAACCCATGTGCTCAGGGTCGGGCACCTTGCTGCATCACGCATGTTTCTTCCCTTTAGTGGGAAGCTCTGTGGCCTGTCCAATCACTTCTTCAAACACCTGGAAGCCAATGCCCCCTAAACAGACCTGTCTAGTTTCCTCATCCCACGACTCGGTGAACTAGCATGACAGGTTTTCATCATGTTCGATCATTCCATCCAAAAAGGAAACCACATCCCCCTCTTGAGTGACATGCCAAACAATCGGGTCCTTCTTGAATTCCTCCACAGAAGTGGGTTCAACCTTCATGATATCTCGTCCCATATTCACAGTTAGAAATTCACAGATGCAATCGTGTTTGAAATTGTTAAGGCAGGTAATGTTGAAAATAGCAAGGAACCCAATAAAATGGAAATGCCACAGAGAAAGATCAATAATTACAATGTAATTATTATGGTGATACGCCACACCTTTGCCACTTAGGAAAATCTTCTTGGGAAGAGATCACGGCCACCACCTCGTGTGATAGTTAATGCCGCCAGCCATGGGGATTAACCAAATGTAATTACCCATAGGCAAACCCGTCCTATCCACCTTTCGTATCCCTGCCAGAGGCCACCGTGGAGTTCTTTTAATCTAACGAGATTTAGCTCTCGATCCTCCTCTAATTTCAAGGCCCTTTTTCCTTATAGCCTACCTACTTGTCATCCAGTCAGTGCCCCCACCTGTCATCGACCATTTGGCAATCCAGTATGTCCTCCACTCCATGTAGGCCCCCATTTCAAGCCACCTAGGAATGCTAGTCAAATAACTAGTCAGCTACCACTTCAAGACACCCCTACTCCCCCCCATTCGCTTTTGAAAAATCAAAATATTCTCCCCGCCAATTCTTTTAATCAAACTAATACATTCACCCTCGAGCTCGCTTAAACGAGACTCCAAGGAAAACGCATAGTCACCACCACCCTCCATCCAAAACCAAAGCATGGCCATAGCCCCAAACCACTTAATTCTTGTTGTTGTCTCCATCCTTCTTTATGAGGGTTTGAATCTCAATGGATAGGCTAGACATACTCCTCCAGCACTGCCATCCTTCATTGTCGCTGCCCACGTTAGCCAAAGCATCGGCGACAACATTTCCATCGCTGTAAATGTGCGAGACCTTAAATTCCTCCAACTCATTGAGGAGCAATTTGATATGTCCCCTAATGTCAGCTAAGTTCCACCCAATTTGAGCGAAACCCAGGGTAGCATTAACAATTAGCTATGAGTCCCCTTCCACATGAAGGAGCCTGATGTTCAAGGAAATGTCTAGTTTGATCCCCCATAGCATGGCTAAGGCTTCCACCTCATTGTTACTCTCAAAACCAATGCCTCTAGAGTAGGCACCTGTATCTGTTCTTATGATTCCTCCTCTGCTGGCCACACCAAAGAAGAATGTGAATAGACAAATAATTGGAGGGAAAAACAATGTGTCCATTGGGCTTCATCTCTTAACAACAAATGGATGTGACTATTTATGGAGGAAAGGATATTCTCGATGTCAAGAATATCAATGAAATTATGGGTCCCCAATTGACTAGCTTCGATGTCAAGTACATTAAGTGTTCTATCATGTTTGCCCCTAATTTTTTTGGTTTCTCGATATATCCCAATTTGCAGTTATAGAAATATCCACGGTTTAGAAGTTTTGAGTGTTGTAAAACAATTCTGTATATATAGGCATTTTTTATGTATACATAATTCCATTTCAATGTCTATTGGGGGACCAAACAATTTGCTCTAACTAATAAGAGTATCTATTGTTTTGGACTTTTTTGGGTATCAATCTACAATTTGTGTATATGTTGGCATCTATCTGATTGTTGGGACTTTTTGGGTTATGTCTTCAATGTGCTTATATGGAGACATATATATCCATTGAACTTTTTGGGTGTTGTTTGCAATATATCTGTGTGTAGGCATCATGCCTATCATCTTTTTAGATTTTGTCTACAATTTGTGTGTATATATGTATATCACATTCCATTGCAATACCTTTTTTCTTGGTGGGGGGTACGGGACAGTGAATTTTCGTTACTAGGAAATCCTTTCTGGTTGTGAATGACATAGATATTTATAGGAAATCCTTTATGCTTGTGATTAACATAGATATTTATGCATCTTCCATTGTGGTGCTTTTGTGGGTAGCTAATCAATTTGTTGTAATTACTAACTATTTGAGTCTTTTTTAAGTGTATCTGCAATTATTTCAGTGCCTTTGTGGGTGGCTAATCAATTTCTTGTTATTCCTAACTATTTTAGTCTAATTGCAATTTGTGTATGTGTAGGCATTTAATGACTTACAAAGATACTAATATCAAACATTCATGTTGTAATTTTTTCTTATTCTTTTCTAGGGGTCAATCATTTTGCTAGTGTTATTTAGTCTCATTGCCCCGATCTAACCCATTTGAATTCCATCTAGATAATTCAATGAGCTCTAAACCTAATTGCTTGCTTAATGGTGTGTATCGTGTCTTCCACGTACAACTAAATGCTACTTTGCTAAAAATCTAGCTTGTCTTGCATTAAGACTTAAGTTGTACACTTTAGTGTAAATTTGTCATTATACACATTTAACCTATTATGTGTCAAACCTTATGAATCATAAAAGTCATTATTTGAAAGATGTTGGAGAGACAAGTATAGATCTATGACACAAATTCACCCCATATTGACAAACTTGTCCTCTAATAAAAATATTTCCAAATTCTAATAGCATTAATCTACCATTATTGTTCAATTATTAAGGCAAGTATCACCCTCATTATTTAATTTCAAAGTTCAAATATTAATTTACCAACTCAAATTATATTAATTAATCTAGGTTGATTGTACTTATTTACTAGATTGATTGTACTTAATCACATTGGCTAGATTATCTCCCTAAGTAAACATTATTTTCCTTTTCAATAATTAAATTCTTTAAACCATACTTAATAATCCAAGCCTCCTGCTAAAGATGGGTTATATTTTATTAACATTAAAAAATGTTAATAATTTTATAAGGGCAAACTTAGTAGTTGGGCACCCTTTGTTGGCAAAATTTGTATTTTAAGTCTCATTAATCATGTATTAAAGCTACAAGATGTATTTCACATATTTATATTATATAAGAAACATTTTCTTCAATTCATAAATTAAACATTATATAATTATAGTTTTGTATTTATACATCATCACATTTTTTTTATTGTTTACTCTTAAAAATACTTTTTATTTAATATAATTTTTTAAAGATTTTTATTTAATATGCAATATTATCACAAAGATTGGACCTTGTTCAAATATGGAGGACCTCGCTCCCATTATTAAAATTGTTAATCTAATAGGACTAAAATCATGGGCCTTTCAATATTAGCATATAATTATATAATGTATTTTTGTATTGATGTTGAACAAATTTTAATTTTTCCTAAATCTATATGAAAAAATTTTAACAAAAAATATTGGGAAAATCATTGGCTCAAAATTTGAGCTCTTAAAGACGGATTTTATGGAAATACAATTTTCAGCAAAACAAACACACTAAAATCAAGGAAAAAATATGGTGGGAGAGAAGTAGCTACAATGCTAGATTAAGTGGCTAAATTCTTGCCAAATAATTTTTTTTTAATGTTAAACAAATAATTTTTTTCTTTACCTCTATGCAAATCTTGTAATATTTATATCAATATAATATGCATATTAATGTGATTATGTCATTTTGATTCATTGTAATATATTATTTATAAATTTGATATTTTAAATATTGATGAAATAATATAATTAATTATATATTAATAATAGAATGTATATTAAATTTTTCATTATACAAATTAGTAGAATTATAATTATAATATATTTATAGTTATGTTATATTATAGTAAAATGAAATATTAATATATATTTGTCTATAAATATTAAATATTGAAATATTATACTAATCTAAATATTAATATATTATATTATGTAATATTCAATTAATATTTCATTTTTATTCATTATATATATTAATTATAAAATTCTTATTTTAAATATCCATAGAATAATATAATGATGCAGCACTCAACATTCACTCAACAGAATTGTGCCATTAAACATGAGAGACAAAAATTTGGAAGCTGAAACATAACAAAATTTCTATTCCTCAACTCTGCCCCTACAATGAGAGAAAAACTCTCTTATATCTAAGAAAACAAAAAAAACAAAAAGCTCATATTTCGACAATTGTCAGATTTTGCCATTTTAGGTAATTTTACAATCATATCTTGAGAATCCAGTTTTTTCCCAAAAAGCTCATAAAGCTAAGGTAGGACGAAAAACCAACTAACATCCTAAATTCGAAACATGAGTTTCGAGTTATTAAAAAAAGCAACTTTTAAAAAACTAGAAAAAAACACTAATTTGCTATTTTGAGGGCCAAGATGAAAGTTTGAAGCCCCGAAAAAGTGCCAAGACGAGGTCCAACCCACTAGGGTAGGTTGGGAAACCACTGGCCACCTCATAACGCATCCACCTGTAAAATTTCGTAGAAAACCCACATCCGAGTCAAAAGTTATGACCTCCGGAAGTCCCTGCATCATTCTCCTCTGGTTGAAAAGAACGTAGCTCCTGCAAGTGAGTGTCTTCAAATTGCTGCCATTGGACGGGATCTAACCTCTGCATTTCCCACTCTGTAATCCATGTGCTATCTGTTAGTGGCAATCCTTCCCACTGTACCAAATACTTGTTGTAACACCCGTGCCGAGTGGAGATAGTGTTCTTATCAAGAATCTGTGCAATCTTTTCTTTCTTCTTATGGGGAATGTGGTTGTGCCATGACACCTCTGGTTGATTATCTTCAGCATCATCCTCACCATGGAAGGCCTATAAATCAGAAATATTAAACACGGGAGAAATAGCGAGATCATCTGGTAAACTGACCTCATATGCATTATCATTGATCTTCTTTGTAATTCTGCAAGGACCAATTTTCTTGTACTTCAACTTGTGATATGTTCCAGTAGGAAACCGCTCTTTTCTCAAATATACCATCACTAAGTCACCTTCATTGAATGTCTGATGTCGCCGACTAGGATCCACTGAATTCTTATACCTCTCATTACTGTCCTGCAACTTCTGTCTCACTGCTTGCTGCAACTGTTGAAGGTGTTCTGCAAATGCTTCCCCATCATCACTGACCCGATCTTTCATTGGTAGCTGTAACAAATCTAGAACACCCTGAGGATTCCTGCCATACACAATCTGGAAAGGGGACTTTCCTGTTGATCGGTTAACAGAACTATTATAGGCAAATTCGGCCTGGGGTAATGCCAAATCCCATTGTTTTGGCTTTTCTCCAACAATACACCTCAGCAAATTTCCCAGACTCCGATTAACTACCTCTGTTTGCCCATCTGTTTGAGGATGATAGGCACTACTAAACTGTAACTTGGTCCCCATTTTCTTCCATAAAGTCCTCCAGAAATGACTGAGGAATTTGGTATCCCTGTCAGAGGTAATAGTCTTTGGAACACCATGTAGTCTAACAACTTCTGAGAAAAATAACTCTGCTACCCTCGTTGCATCATTAGTCTTCTTACAGGCAATAAAATGAACCATCTTGGAGAACCTATCAACAACTACAAAAATGGAATCATTACCTCGTTGAGTATGTGGAAGTCCCAACACAAAGTCCATGCTCAAATCTGTCCATGGTGCAACTGGTACTGGTAAGGGCATATACAATCCTGTATTCTGTGAATGTCCCTTAGCCACTTGGCAGATTCTACACCTTGTTACATACTTAGTTATATCCCTTTTCATCTTTGGCCAGTAATATTTATCTTCTATCAAGGCTATTGTCTTGTCCTTGCCAAAATGTCCAGCCAACCCACTACTATGAAATTCTCTAATAATGTTGTCCCTCATAGAGCCAGCCGGTATGCATAGTTGTTTTCCTTTAAATAGATACCCATCTTGCATAAAATATTCACCCCTAAAGTGATCCAAGTTACCAGATATTGGTGCCTTCAATTGTTCCACAATCTCCCAGAAATCATCATCAGACTCATACAAATTTTTGATGGCATCAAAACCAACCACCTCAGCTTCCATTGTGGTCAAAAGTGCAACACGCCTACTTAACGCATCTGCAACCTGATTTTGTTTTCCAGACTTATGCTTCAACACAAAGTTGTAACCCTGCAAGAAAGAGACCCACTTGGCATGCCTACTATTCAACTTTTTCTGTGTGTTCAAGTACCTCAGTGCAATATGATCTGTAAACAATACAAACTCCTGGGGAACTAGATAATGTCGCCAATGCCTCAATGCTTGGACAATTGCATAAAATTCCAAATCATAAGTAGAATAATTCTTTCTCACTGCATTCAGCTTTTCACTAAAGAAAGCTATAGGTTTGCTAGCTTGGCTAAGTACAGCACCTATTCCTACATGGGAGGCATCACATTCTACTTCAAATACTTTATCAAAATTTGGCAATGCAAGTATAGGTGCTTCTGTTACCTTTTTCTTCAAGTACTTAAAGCTCTCCTCAACATCCTTGGTCCATACAAACTCCCTCCCTTTGGTGCAATCTGTTATAGGAGCTACAATACTACTAAAATTGCGAATGAACTTTCGATAGAAAGTGGCCAAGCCATGAAAACTTTTTACCGCTGTGATGCTGCTTGGACTAGGCCATTCTAGGATTGCCCTGACCTTTTCTGGATCCATTCTGACACCATCTTTAGAAATGACAAAGCCTAAAAAAACCAAACTATCCTGCATGAACCTACACTTTTTCAAATTGGCATAGAGCTTCTCCTTCCTTAACACACCAAAGATGATCCTCAAGTGTTGTAGATGCTCTTCTTTGCTGTTACTAAATACCAAAATATCATCAAAATAAACTACCACAAACTTACCAATGTAAGGGCGTAGTATAGTGTTCATCAATCTCATAAATGTGCTAGGTGCATTTGATAACCCGAATGGCATAACCATCCACTCATATAATCCATCTCCAGTCTTAAAGGTTGTCTTCCACTCATCCCCTTCTCGAATTCGGATTTGGTGGTAGCCGCTTCGTAGGTCGATCTTGCTGAAATATTTAGCCCCTGCAAGGACATCCATCATGTCCTCCATACGAGGTATAGGAAACCGATACTTGATGGTAATCTTATTAATTGCTCTGCTATCAGTGCACATCCTCCATGTTCCATCTTTTTTTGGGGTTAACAATGCAGGTACAGCACATGGGCTCATGCTCTCTCTCACCACACCTTTACTTAGGAGTTCTGTTACTTGCTTATTCATCTCTGCATGTTGTGTTGGATTCATCCTATAAGCTGCTTGGTTGGGTAGAGTTGATCCTGGAATCAAATCAATATGATGCTGAATATCTCTCTTTGGCGGTAGACCATCAGGCAATTCATTAGGTAAAACATCAACAAATTCTTTCAACAGCTCGGCTACTTCTGGGGGAACTGAAATGTCTTCCTCTTCACCTTTTTTCACTACTAATGCATAGCAACACCCTGTCACCTTCATTTCTTTAACAAGATCTCTTTCAGACAACATGGTCTCACCTTTTCCTTCATCCTGGAGAGGCAATAAAATCACCTTAGCGCCATCTTTCCAAAAGGTGTATGTGTTTTTCTCTCCATCATGCACAACTTTCCTATCATACTGCCATGGCCTTCCCAATAACACATGACAGGCATCCATTCGGACAACATCACACCATATCTCATCCTGATAGATCTTCCCTATGCTAAACTTAATTAGGCATCTTTTATCAACAGTGACTTCATTTCCCTTTTTAAACCATGCAATGCGATACGGATGAGGATGTTTTTCACAGTGTAAATTCAATTTGTCTACCATTTCTTTAGAAACCATATTTTCACAACTACCTCCATCAACAATTGCTTGACATACCTTGCCAACCGAAGTGCATCTGGTTCTGAAGATATTGGTTCGAAGCCATGAACCATCAGAGCTTTTGGCTTGTGTTTTCTCCTTCTCTGGAATCACCATTGCTCTTCTCATCATGAGACTTTCTCCCACATCTGGTGGAACCTCCAGTTCTGTCCCTTCCACTTCATGCTGCATTTGAATCATGTTCACCCTAGGTTGTCCTCCTTGATTTCTTTCTTGCATGTTATAATTGGAGCATTCAAATGCCCTATGACCTTCTTCTCCACATCTGAAACAAGTGAAAGGCCTTCTCTGGTTTTCCCATCCTCTACCACTACCATAACCTCTACCTCTTTGAAATCCCCTTCCTCGTTCTTGATTCAGAGGATCTTGCCGAGTGTCTACTTGTTTTTCCACACCATGGGATGACTCTCCCCTGCCATAATTTGAACCTCCTCGAAATGGGGTTGATGTACCCCTTCTTCCTCCTCTATTCCTCTGATGATACTGTCTGTTTTGTTTTTCTTCAGCCTTTAGAGCCAATTGGTAAGCCTCTTCCATATTGTTGAGTCGATGCATGCTCAATTCATCTTGAATAGAAAATTTTAGGCCATTCACATATCTAGCAGCCATTTGTGCATCAGTTTCTTGATGCTCTATACGTATAGACAATGTATAAAACTCATTTGTATAATCTTGCACAGAAGAGAGGTTCTGCTTTAAATTTTGAAACCTACGAAAAAGGGTTTGCGCATAATCTATGGGCAAAAATTTTTCTCTCAACTTCTTCTCCATTTTATTCCATGTCCTGATCTTATCCTTACCTTTCCTTATTCGTTCCTTTTGAAGATGATCCCACCAAATCATTGCATGACCCTTTAATTTAGTGCATGCAAATTTTACCTTCTTCTCCTCTGTCATGGATTTCCATTCAAAAAATTTTCTCATGCCATTCAACCAGTCTATCAACTCCTCTGGTTTAAGACTACCTGCATAATCTGACACATCTACCTTGATCCCTTCATTTTTCCCTTCTAAGGCCCTGAGCATCCTCTCTTCAAAACTCATGCCTTCTAATTCTTCTTCTTCATGTTCTGTATCTTGATTTGCAGCTCCTTGACCTATCTCTTCATCAGATTCGTCTCCTCCTCTACCCAGTCTTTGGGTTTCCATCCGTGTTGTAAGTTCTACTATTTGCCTTTGCAGATTTTGCATTTCTCTATGCATCTGGGCAAGACCGCCTCTTCCTCTTCCTCTCCCAGCCATCTTCCTGCTCTGATACCAAATGATGCAGCACTCAACATTCACTCAACAGAATTGTGCCATTAAACATGAGAGACAAAAATTTGGAAGCTGAAACATAACAAAATTTCTATTCCTCAACTCTGCCCCTACAATGAGAGAAAAACTCTCTTATATCTAAGAAAACAAAAAAAACAAAAAATTACCTTTTTTGGCAGATTTTGACAATTGTCAGATTTTGCCATTTTAGGTAATTTTACAATCATATCTTGAGAATCCAGTTTTTTCCCAAAAAGCTCATAAAGCTAAGGTAGGACGAAAAACCAACTAACATCCTAAATTCGAAACATGAGTTTCGAGTTATTAAAAAAAGCAACTTTTAAAAAACTAGAAAAAAACACTAATTTGCTATTTTGAGGGCCAAAATGAAAGTTTGAAGCCCCGAAAAAGTGCCAAGACGAGGTCCAACCCGCTAGGGCAGGTTGGGAAACCACTGGCCACCTCATAACGCATCGACCTATAAAATTTCGTAGAAAACCCACATCCGAGTCAAAAGTTATGACCTCCGGAAGTCCCTGCATCATATAATTAATAATATATTAGTAATAATATTTATATTAAATTATTATTATACAAATAATTTTGAATTATCATTATAATGTATTTAAATTTATGTTATATTATAGTAAAATGAAATATAGTTAATAAAATACTTGCATTAGAAAATGAAAATGAGATCTATGAAACAATAGTTTTATTTTGACATTATTTTGGTATTGTTGTTGATTACAGAAATTTATAATGTATTTATATTTATATTATATTATAGTAAAAACAAATATTGTTGATAAAATATTTGCACTGGAAAATGAGAGCTATGGAACTGTTGGGTGTTGAGCTGGATGTTTCTCTCAAAAGGCACACCTGTCAAGAAACCGCTACCATCCCAAATAAGGACTAGCGGGAGGTGGTTAAGCCATGTCATGAATCGTTTAATTTTAACATTACTTTGATATTGTTATATTTGTACTAGTAATCTAAATTACTAACTTAAAATAAAAATTGAAAGAAAACAATCCAACAAGGAAGGAGTGGGTTGGATAAAGAAGACAAGGAGTCTGGTATTTTTTAAGTTATGTTTTTTATTAGTTCAGCTAGAAAAGAGGGTCCAGAACCCTATACAAAACAGCCCATAGGGCAGCAAGCCTTAAACATGTCAGACACGGTACATTGACAGCACTTGAACAGCAGACAAAAAATGACTAACCAAAAACAACAGAAAAACAAAAGTAGAAACTAAGGACTGCCAGTTGTCTCAAACTTGGCCAAAAACTCGACCATGTCTTTGTAGTCACCGAGACTATCAATCCCCACCTGCTTGACTTTGTCATCCAAATCCTTGAAAGTAACAAAAATTGACGCCGCCCGATGCAAGGCCTTAGCAACAAATTTGACCATGATCTTCTCTTTTTGCTACATTCCCTCCATCTTAAGTTGGAGATGCCCCAAGTCCTCAGTAGTCTTAACACACAGCGAACAACTACCCTTGTTGTCTAGGCCACCACCTTCCTCAGCAACAACACCCAAGTCCTCAGAGCTAGACTTGTTCATGGAGGCAAAATGGCTCGCCCCTTCTTCCGCCTACACAGACTCAGTAGGGGTTTCATTCCCCCCCTCCTCCATAGTTTCCTCAACAAATTCCAAATCATCAGAAATCTCAACACCCTTGGGATTAGCAGAAGGTTTCCCAATAATACAGTTAGATCGACGAACCCTTGAATTGCCTTGCTTAGCAGCCTCCTCCCCTTCACCATTTTCAGTATGCTTGTACCCTAGGTCCAGAGCAAGCACACGCTTAGTTGTCTTCTCAGTTTCCTCCTTACCAATCTTATCTTTCTTAGCATGCACAATCCCTTCCTCCACCAACTCATGTCTGTCCCTTTTGGTTGAACCAACTTTCCCCTTCCCAGTCCCCAAAGTGACTTTTGAGGATTTCGTCTTGGATTCAGGGGTAGGGGTCCCAGCTGGGATATCTTCCATAATGCGGGGGGCCCACTTGGAGTTTTTAGGGGAAATCTTAGGGGTCCCGACACATGTCTTCACTTTGCCTTTAGAACTGGGAGACACACTCAGTTGGGGCTCCTCAATCAGCTTCACCTTGATTTGCTTCAGGGGGTACAGGACAAGATGGAAATGGTACAGTCTCAAGATGAGACCTTGGTGGATGGGAACAAGCGGGTCGCCAGAGTTATTAGCCCTAAGCTCCTTAGCTGACTTGATGGAATTTTCCAGAGAGGACAGAAGAAAAAAAGGAAAGTTGATTTCCATTCTATTCCTAAAGTGGTTGAGAAGGGCAAAATGGTAATGGAAGTATACCTTAAGCCTCCCTTCCAGCATGAAAAATTCATGATCATTAAGCAGATTTGGCCCTAGGGCTCTGGCAACTTCTCCCTTTCAAACCCTCCATGCAGCTTCACAACCGCCTCCCCCTCTCTAAAGAAAAAACCCATGTGCTCAGGGTCGGGCACCTTGCTGCATCGCACATGTTTATTCCCTTTAGTGGGAAGCTCTGTGGCCTGCCCAATCACTTCTTTAGACACCTAGAAGCCAATGCCCCCTAAACGGACCTGTCTGGTTTCCTCATCCCACGACTCAGTGAACTGGCATGACAGGTTTTCGTCATGTTTGATCATTCCATCCAAAAAGGAAACCACATCCCCCTCCTGAGTGACGTGCCAAACAATTAGGTCCTACTTGAATTCCTCCGCATAAGTGGGTTCAACCTTCATGATATCTCATTCCATATTCACAGTTAGAAATTAATAGATGCAACCGTGTTTGAAATTGTTAACGCAAGTAATGTTGAAAATAGCAAGGAACCGAATAAAATTGAAATGCCATGGAGAAAGATCAATAATTACAACGTAATTATTATGGTGATACGCCACACCTTTGCCACTTAGGAAAATCTTCTTGTGATAGTTAATGTCGCCAGCCGCGAGGATTAACCAAATATAATTACCCATAGGCAGACCCGTCCTATCCACCTTCCGTATCCCTGCCAGAGGCCACCATGGAGTCTTTTTAATCCAACGAGATTTAGCTCTCGATCCTCCTCTAATTTTGAGGCCCTTTTGCCTTATAGCCTACCTACTTGTCATCCAGTCAGTCCCCCCACCTTCCAACGACCATTTGGCAATCCAACATGTCCTCCACTCCATGTAGGCCCCCATTTCGAGCCACCTAGTAATGCTAGTCGTATAACTAGTCAACTGCCACTTCAAGACACCCCTACTCCCGTACATGCGCTTTTGAAAATTCAAAATATTCTCCTCGCCAATTATTTTAACCAAACTAATACATTCGCCCTCGGGCCCGCTTAAACGGGACTCCAAGGAAAACACATAGTCATTGCCACCCTTCGTCCAAAACCAAAGCATGGTCATAGCCCAGAACCACTTAATTCATGTTGTTGTCTCCATCCTTCTTTATGAGGGTTTGAATCTCAATGGATAGGCTAGACATACTCCTCTAGCACTTCCATCCTTCACTGTTGCTGCCCATGTTAGCCAAAGCATCGACGACAGCATTTCCATCCCTATAAATGTGTGAGACCTTAAATTCCTCCAACTTGTTGAGGAGCAATTTGATATCTCCCATAATGTCAGTTAAGTTCCACCCAATCTAAGCTGAACCCAGGGTGGCATTAACAATTAGCTGTGAGCCCCCTTCCACATGAAGGAGCCTGATGTTCAAGGAAATGAACAGTTTGATCCCCCATAGCATGGCTAAGGCTTCCGCCTCATTATTACTCTCAAAACCAATGCCTCTAGAGTAGGTAGCCACAAAGGCACCCATATCCGTTCTTATGATTCCTCCTCTGTTGGCCACCCCCGGATTCCCCTTGGCAACTCCGTCGAAGTTAAGCTTAAACCAACCTTTCTGAGGCATGGCCCACCTAGTCTTGGCCCTAGCAAGCCTTTTAGAATTATCTATTAGGTAAGAATCAGGGCCAATGGTCCAGTGTTTTAACAAACTCTATTCTTCCCATCCCGAGGTGTTGTCTGCAGCTTTGAATTTAGAAGAGTTGATGTTCTCAACTAGTAGTTTGAAGCAGCTCTGTAAAACTTCCATAGGTGTTCTGAATTTATCACTGAAAACCCTATTATTGCATTCCTTCCATACGTTACAGGCCAAGTGGGGAGGAATTTGTGACCAAATCTCCTTAGAAACCAATAACACCAGTCTGAAGGGGGGCGCCAATCCCAGGCTAGGGCCTCTATACTACTATTTAAGGACCAACACAAATTAAGTTTTTGTAAGATTAAACCCCAAACCTCCCAGGCAAAGATGCAATGAAGAATGATATGATTTGTCGTTTCTTTCATAGTACCATAGAGAATACACCTACTTGGCATTTGAAATCCCCTCTTTTTCAGATTGTCAAGGGTCAGAATTCTATTGTGCATCAAGGTCCACCAAAAGAAATTAAATTTAGGCAAAAGTTTAGGAATCTAGACTCTCCCCCAAAGCCCGTTCTCCCAGGGTCTAACAGCATACTGTAAGCACTTTTAACAAAAAATAGGCCTTTGTTGTCTTTGTCCCAGATCATCTGATCCTACTTGGGGAAGAGAGGGAGTCTGAAATCCTCCAACTCCCTTTGAAGTTGAAGAGTTAACAACCTATCCCCATCATGTTCAGTGACACAGTCGGTCAAATCCTTTCAATTCCTGAATCCCCCATAAACCCTTAAGTAATTTGTCACCTTGGAACCAAAGAACCTGTAGGCCTTATCTGCAATTCTGCCATACTCCAATTCCTTGAGTGGTTTATCCTTCAACCATCTGTCCTCCGAGAAATCAACTTCCCTGCCATCCCCAATCTTCCATATGATGCCTTGGCGAAGGAGGCCACGGGTCCTGAGGGTCCCATTCCAAATAACAAAGCCTTTGGGTAATCTGTCCTGAGAGAGCAACTTCCTACCCCAATCCCCGTTGAGATATTTAGCCGCCGTGATGTCCCCCAAATCCTTATTACCTTGGATAAGGTTCCACCCAACCTTAGACAAGAAGGCACGATTCATGAGATGAATTCTTCTTAGTCCCAGTCCTCCTTGGCAACTAGGGGTACAAACCCTTTCCCACCCAACAAGAGCTATTCTCCATTTCTCCTCAATTCCAGACCAAAGGAACTTCTTTTGGATTTGCTCAACCTTCTCAGCCACAAACTTAGGAATTTTGAAAAGACTTAAGGAGTAGTTACGCAATCCTTGGAGAGAGGCTTTAAGGAGTTGGAACTTCCCCGCTTGACTCAAAAGAGCTCCTTTCCACCTGGCCAGTTTCCTTTGCATTCTTTCCAATAACCCAGTCCAATAGTCAGAAGAGACTTTAGTGACCATAAGCAGAAGGCCCAAGTAGGTGGTTGGGAGCCTCGCACTCAAACAACCCAGTGCTCTGGTATTTTTTTGCTGCAGATCCTCCTGGGTATTGAGAAAGTAGATATGACTTTTCTCAAAGTTGATATGACTTTTCTCAAAGTTGATACTCTAACCAAAGGCCTCCTCATAAGCTTTAAGAAGCCCCTTCCATCTTCTAGCTTCAACAACTGAGGCAATCCCAAAAAATATAGTATCATCAACAAACTAATGTATGATCAAAGTTTGACCATAGAGGCAGGTTTAATAACCAGGAGAGTTCCTTGCATCAACAAGTTACAAGCAGTCCTACCCAACACTTCAGCCAACAAAATAAAGAGATAGGAAGAAAGAGGGCCTCCTTGTCTAAGGCCCCTCCTGGAAGGGAAGAAACCTCTAGGAGAACCATTGACCAGCACAGAGAAGCACACCATGGAAATACATTCCTTGATGATATTGACAATTTTTTCTTGGAAGCCGAATTTCCTAAGGACCCTGAGTAAAAAATCTCAATTAACCCTATCATAGGCTTTGGATATATCCAATTTGAAGATCATACTTGGGGTGTTTCTCTTGGAGATTGAGTGGATAATTTCATGAGTTATGATGGCCACATCAAGGATCTACCTCCTAGGAACAAAACCCTTCTAGTTCGGGGCAATGAGTTTGTCCAAGAGGGGTTGAAGCCTGTAAATCAGGATTTTGGTGAAGACCTTGTACACCGTATTGCAGAGGCTGATAGGTCTGAAGTTTGTCATTAGCTTAGCTTTGGTCTTCTTAGGAATCAAAGCAATAAAGGTGTTGTTCAACTACCGCAAGAGTCTGCCCGTCTGAAAGAAATCCTTCGTCGCATTGAAGACATCATTCCCAACAATCTCCCAGAAGGTTTGGAAGAAGGCCAGGGGGAACCCATCCGGACCAGGGGCTTTAAAAGCACCCATAGAGAAGACAGCCGCTCTAACCTCCTCCATCGAGATGGGTTTAGTCAATAAGCCGTTATCATCCTCAGATAGAATGGGCAATATGGAATTCAAAAGGGATTCATTATCCTCAATAGGGGCACTAACCGGTTGAGCAACTAACAGAGCCTCAAAGTAATTAGAGACTAATCCCCCAATCTCCCCATCTTCCTCATACACCATCCCATGTTCGTCTCTAAGCATCCTGATCGTATTTCTCTTCCTATGCCTTAGAGTGGACTAGTGGAAGAAAGAAGTGTTTCTGTCGCCTTCTTTTAGCCATTGAACTCTTGACTTCTGCTTCCAGTAAACCTCCTCTTCCTTAAGCGTCCACACCCACTCCTTTGAAAGGGTGTTATCCAAGGTCTACAGCTCCTCTGAGATGTCCCCCTGCTCCATTCTGGCTTGAGCTTCCCGAAGTTGATCCATAATGGTTTTCTTCTTGGTCAATACATTACCAAAAGTATATTTGTTCCATCCCTTGACCTTGTTCCTCACATTAGCCAATTTCTGAGCTAATCTAAACATTGCAAGCCCTTGAACAGGGATATTCCACCATCCTGAAAGACAATCACTAAAGTCCAGATGAAGAGCTCGCATCATTTCAAATCTGAAGGGAAAGGGGCCTTTCCTATTCCCCTCCAACCAGCTAAGCAATAGAGTATTATGATCAGAGCCCACCCGGGGAAGGGTAGTCAAATGCACCAGATTAGTGATAGCCCAATAAGAGGAAACTAAGAACCTATCAAGCTTTACTTATATAAGGTTGCTCCCTTGTCCCTTGTTAGACCAAGTAAAAGCTTGCCCCACCAGGTCAATATCCATGAAACCAACACTGCCTAAAAACCCCGCCAGGTCCGACATGCTATCAAAGAAGTCTATAAGTCCCCCCATTTTCTCCGACGGGTAGAGGGGAGAGTTTAAATCCCCTGCAACCATCCAATTAGTTCCTCTTAAACTCTTAATTTTTTAAGTTATGTTTAAGAGTAAGAACAAAATGGTTTAAAATTAGTTATCTTTTTGACATTACGGGATTATTTAAAACAAATTGTTATGAATACAGAGCTAAGAATAAAGTGTAGAAATAATATTTATTTGTGGCTTTGTTTTGTCACAAGACGAATCTCACAGACAAAAAAAGAAAGAAGATATATCGTTGAAAAATCAAACACCACCTGTTTTAGAGGAGGAAAAAAATTAGAACGAAAATAGATGAATAACCATAAAACATTTTACTAGAAGGTGCACTTACAGGGCATACATTATTGTGTTTTTTTTCCAACATTGGGTAATAAACTTCATAGTATACTTATCTCATTTTTTCTCACATTCTTTCATGACATAAATATT
This sequence comes from Cunninghamia lanceolata, assembly GCA_027924645.1. NCBI lineage: Eukaryota > Viridiplantae > Streptophyta > Pinopsida > Cupressales > Cupressaceae > Cunninghamia > Cunninghamia lanceolata. The sequence continues at coordinate 5,759,528 of BSBN01000710.1, read as the reverse complement.
CCATAGGCTTCAAGATTTCATGGCATAAATATTCCATATTATTCAAAAGTTAAGTTTTCATTAAAAAAATAATTTTCTAGTATGATAATAATAATAATATTTAATTTTTATAAACAAATATATATGAGTTTCATTTTACTATGTTGTAATAAGTTTTATTATAAAAATAGTATTAATTATATTATTTTATTGATATTTAAAATATCAATATCATAATTACAATGAAGCAAAATTAAATAATCATATTAATATGAATATTAGTATTCATTTTATATATTAATTATAATATTATTTAATTTTCTTTCATTGTAATTATAATATTGATATTTTAAATATATATCTATAAAATAATATAATTAATGTTATTTTTATAATAAAAATTATTAAAACATAGAAAATGAAATATTTATATATATTTGTGTCATCCTAATAATAGTAAGCAGTAAAATAATATAATAAATGAAAAAGAAACTCAAGAATTGGCAATATTAAACTAAAATTCTAACATTCTGGAATGCAAACTCCAAACCAAACAAATATTAAATCAAACTCTAAATCAACTAATCAATTCATGAAGAATATTTACCAATAAATCATTACACATCAATATTAAACAAATATTTAATCTAAGAAAAAAATTTAACTACAAAACACATACTGGCTACTACATGGATTGTTTAGTCTAAAAACACTTTTTATTTAATATAAAATTTTAAAGATTTTTATTTACTAGTAAAAGCACCAAAGGTGCTATCAAATTCATTTATTTTTGCAAATAAAAATAATGGAGTGGTATTAAATGAATAAGCACATGAAGTAAATTGTAATGAACTAAATAAATTTTAAGCAATCAAGAGATTATGTGAACCGTGCAGTACCTAAACAATGTAGGATAATAAAAATTCATGTTACAATAGAAAAATATTGCACAAAATAACTTTTAAAAAACAATATGCATGGAGTGTGTGTTTGAATCAACTATGTATGAAGTGATTGAACTAACTTTGCGTGAAGAGTGTGCTTTAACTTTGGCATTCAGTTTGTGTGTGTTTGTTCTTTGGCATATTTCAACTTGAGTGTTTACTTGTGTGTGATTGAACTAACTTTGTGCATGAAGCATGTTTAAAATTTGGCACATGTTCACTTCCTATGTGTGAAATGTATGTTTTAACTTTGACATTCATTTTGTGTGAATTGTGTGTGAAATTTAATTTGGGCATTCACTTTGTCTAGTGTGTGTATTTGTATTTGTACTTTACATTCACATATGACTACAACTCTTATCAACTAACACTACATGAAAATCACATCAAATTAATAATTAAGACATAGTAAAATTCATTGAGTGAATCATAATATCATAATGGTTTTCAAAAAAAAAAATTTGTATTTTTTGAGAGAAAAATAAGCAACATAAAAGTAGTTTATTGCAAAATTCAAGCGAATCATTCATTAAAGAGGATCAAATAGTTGATAATTATTCAAACAAGTCATTCATTAAAAGGGATCAAATAGTTGATAATGAACACACATGATATTTTTTATCATTTGAAGTCATTTTTAAATATGAGGGTTCCTTATCTCTCCAAAAAGGTTTCCCTTTCTTTATACTAAATTATTTTTTAAAGGACTAAAAAAATTATAATGTTAATATAAATAAACACTATTTTCATATATATCAATGTAAAATCTCCTATATTTATAGAAATTAATGATAAATCAATTTAACATAATTTTGCAATTTTAAAAAATAACTTAGTGTATAAAAAAGATATATTTTAAAAAGGTACTAAAGTAAAAATAATTTTTTTCTAAATTATAATAAAAAAAAATTTATATTTTATATTTATTTTATATTTGAAAAAAAAAATCTTAAAAAACTTTCTAAATACAAGAAATCAACCTAACACAAATTTGCAATTTAAAAAAGTATCTTTCAACCTAACATAAATTTGTAATTTAAAAAAGTATCTTTAGTGCATAAAAGATATAATTCAATAAATCAATCTAACATAGTTTTACAATTTTAAAAAGTAACTTTAGTGTATAAAATTAAATAAGATCTAATTTCAAACTAAACTAAATAAGAGAGAACTAAAAAAAATTATATTTTTTTAAAGGACTAAAAAAATTATAATGTTAATTTAGAAGAATAATGGAAAAGATCAAATTAAATAAATCTAGAAATTTTATTTAATTTTAGAAGAATAATGGAAAAGACCAAATTAAATTTTAGAAGAATAATGGAAAAACCAAATTAAATAAATTTAAAAGAATAATGGAAAAGATAATGATAAGATAGATGATGGAGGAAAAAGCTGAAAAATTAACCATCACCAAATATTTTTTGTTTTTATTTTTTATTTTGTCCAATTTTTTTATTTTTTTTTTTTTAGTTTTTCCAATTTCTATTTTAGTTTCTATTTTTTTATTTTTTCAATTTTTATGTTTAATTTTTATTTTTATTTTTTTCCAATTTATTTAATTTTAGAAGAATAATGGAAAAGATAATGATAAAATAGATGATGGAACTAAAAAATTAACCATCACCAAATATTTTTGGTTTTTATTTTTTATTTTGTCTAATGGTTTTTATTTTTTAGTTTTTTCAATTTCTATTTTAGTTTCTATTTTTTATTTTTTCCAATTTTTATGTTTAATTTTTATTTTTATTTTTTTCCAATTTATTTAATTTTAGAAGAATAATGGAAAAGATAATGATAAAATAGATGATGGAACTAAAAAATTAACCATCACCAAATATTTTTGGTTTTTATTTTTTATTTTGTCTAATGGTTTTTATTTTTTAGTTTTTTCAATTTCTATTTTAGTTTCTATTTTTTATTTTTTCCAATTTTTATGTTTAATTTTTATTTTTATTTTTTTTCCAATTTCTTTTTTGGTTCCATAGTTTTTGTTTTTTTTATTTTCAATTTTTTTTTTTATTTTTTTTTTTTTCCAATTTATTTTTTCTATTTTGGACAAACACAACTTTAAAAGAAAATGCAACTTTTAAAGGATTTTGTGATTTTTTATTTTTTATTTTTATTATTTATTTTGTCCAATTTCTTTTTTGGTTCCATTATTATTATTTCCATAGTTTTTGTGATTTTCTTTTTTTTTTATTTTCTTATTTCAATTTTTTTTAATTTTTATTTATTAGTGTTCATTATTTTTCCACAATCCATGATGTTGTTGAGAGAAAGCTTCTGGATTTGACTGTGTAATTGTTTTTCCTCAACGTTTCAGGTCACACCCAGTGAACCATCTTCAGGAGAAAGGAGAGCATGAGAGTAAAAAATGATATATTGCAGACTTGGGACTGCCTTAAAAGGAAGGAGGGGTTGAGGTGATGCGAGAACCAAGAAAACTAAAAACGGGAGAAGGACAACCTATTAAACTACAAGAAAAGGGATGGTAATGAAAGAAAATAGAAAACAAACCCAAAAAATTGAGAGACAAACAATATATATAAGACGATAGTCTACATAAAAGATCACAACCACATAATATACAAACAATATATATATATATATATATATATATATATATATATATATATATATATAAGACGATAGTCTACATAAAAGATCACAACCACATAATATACAAACAATATATATATATATATATATATATATATATATATATATATATATATATATAAGACGATAGTCTACATAAAAGATCACAACCACATAATATACAAACAATATATATATATATATATATATATATATATGTCACAAGAAAATCTAAAAACAATAACAAAGACAAAGAAAAACCCCAACGAAAAGAGACCAAACAAGTCAACACGGAGAAATAAATAAATAGGTATAAGGATTGCACAAAGATAACATATAATCAATATATCAATGAAGACCACACTAATACAATAAGGAACTAAAGAAAGTCGAAACTAGGTAGAACAATACAAAACACGCAAAAAATATACACATACCTAAGAGTATAAGAGTACCAATATATAAATATATATATCTAATCTAAAGAAAACTAAGAAAACGACCAAAAGACAAAATCAAATGTAACAAAACAAACAAAAAAATAAAGAAAATAACCAATAGAAAAAGAAACTCTAAAGAGAGCATGAAAATAAGACAAAAATAAACAACTCAATAGAAGTGACTATAGAGGAAACTGGGAGCACACACAAAAAGGCAATAAAGAAAAATTAGATAACGAAACATCACAATAAGGAATAGAAAAAAGGAGACACGAAACCCAAGTACTGAGATGTAGAGAGGAGAAAACGAGATAGCCCAGCGAGATTGAGCTAAGAGGGGAAGGGTGGGCAAGAGGTTAACGGCAGGAGACTATAAGAACCCAGTGGGTGCTAAGTAAGAGGAGAATGAGCACAAGCAAGGGGAAGGACGGATAGGAGATACAACTAAGTGGGGTGGGGTGGGGTGGGGCAGAGGAACTAGAGGAGAGGACTACACGATGGAACCTCAGAAAAAACAACTGGAAGACTGACGAGGAGAGGGGAGGTGAAAAGGACTAGAGGGATGGTCTGGGGAGAGGGAGGATAAGGGTGAAAGGACCAGAGAAGAAGGGGGTTGAAGGATGACATGAGGAAGAGAGGAACAACCAGAGGGGGGAGGGAGGGAGGAAGGGAAGGGATAGAGGCGAGAGACTACAAGGGAAGGCGATCCGGGATGGAAGGAGAGTGGTTTCTGAGGTGAGTGAGTAAGGGTCGCCAGGAGAAGCTAAGATTCCAACCCTCATCTCGGTTAAGGTTGGAAGGGTGATTGCCGATTTCTATAGCCTCTTTAAGTTTCCTTTTGAAGTAGTTGTCTTCTTTGACTAGAATTTGTGTCTTCTAGGCAAATGTGGTGTTTCGTTTTAGAGGAGTGTTCGGCAAGGGCTGATTTTTGGATTCGTTCATGTTTTATGTCGGCACTATGCTCTTTAATCCTAGTGCTAAAAGAGCAACCTGTTTCCCCGATGTAGGGGGTGCCACACGAACAAACCACTTTGTAGACTCCTGAGTTTAGGAAGAAGTCTATGGGGTCTTTGGGAGAGGGGATATGGTTCCTCAAAGTGGAAATAGGTTTGAAGGCACAGTGGAGGCCTTTTTTACGAAGAATCTTGGAAATTTTGTTGGAAATGCCTTCTATGTAGGGGATAGAGGTTCTGGGGGGGTTGGAATGTTGGGTCTCATTAGGTAAGGAGTAGAAACGAGATTTGGCTTGTTTGAAGGCTCGGGTGATGAGTTTGTTTTTGAAACCATTCAATTTGAAGACTTTGGAGAGGTGGGCGAGTTCCAGATCTAAGTGGTCTTCATCGCAAATGCGAAGAGCCCTTGTGGCCAGAGTTTTGAGGACACCTGCTTTTTGGGCAGGGTGGTAATGAGAAGCAGCATGAAGGTACAGATCAGTATGGGTAGTTTTCCTGAAGACTGTAGACCAAGGGAGCCATCAGGTTTTTTTATGAGCAAAATATCAAGGAAAGGGAGTTGGTTATTGGTTTCCAACTCCTTGGTGAAGGAGATGCTTGGGGCAACGCTGTTAAGGTGTAAGTGGAACTCTTCAAGCATCTCTTGTCCGTGGGGCCAACAGATGTTGGTGTCATTGACATATCGTTTCCACCACTTTGGTTTGAGGGGAAACGAGTTGAGGGCAATATCTTCAAATTGTTCCATGTAAAGGTTAGCCACAATAGGTGAGAGGGGGGATCCCATGGCAACTCCATCTAATTGTTTGTAGACAACTCCCTGGAGAGTAAAGAAAGTGGATCTAAGGCATAACTCTACCAAGGAGGCGATATCATCATTAGTCTTACGTCTAACTAGCTCAATGGAATCAGGGATAGGAACCTTGGTGAAAAGGGAAACAACGTCAAAGCTAACCAAGAGGTCATTATCTTCCAACTTTTTATCTTTAATGAATTCGACAAAATGGGAGTTCTTGATGAAAGAGTTGGATTGGCCAACTAGAGGGGCCAAGAGCTTGGCAAGGTAGGCAGCAAGTTTATAGGTGGGGGAGTCAATGGTGTCGACAATAGGTCGGAGTGGGATGCCAACCTTGTGAATTTTAGGAACCCCATAAATGCGAGGGGTAACTTCTTTGGAAGGAAGGAGCCTCTTTTTGGTATCATCATCTAAAGAGGAACGAGAAAGGGCTCTTTTATTTATTATTTATTTTGTCCAATTTTTTTTTTGGTTCCAATGATTTTCTTATTTTCTTATTTCAATATTTTTTAGTTCAATAGTCTGTGATTTTCTTATTTTCTTATTTTCTTATTTCAATTTCCTTTTTAGTTTTTATTTTTTATTTTTTCCAATTTCTTTTTTGGTTTTGTAGTTTTTGTGATTTTTTTATTTTCTTATTTCAATTTCTTTTTTAATTTTTTTTATTATTTATTATTTATTTTGTCCAATCTCTTTTTCGGTTCCATAGTTTTTGTGATTTTCTTATTTTCTTATTTCAATTTCCTTTTTAGTTTTTATTTTTTATTTTTCTCAATTTTGTTTTTGGTTCCATAGTTTTTGTTGGACTACCAAAAAAATTGTGGGACTACCAAATTTATTTTTTAACAATTGGACTACCAAAAAATTGTGGGACTACCAAATTTATTGTTAACAATTAGACGACCAAAAATTGGTAATAATAAATTTTTTTTATTGCTAAAATATGTGTGCACATATAATGGCCTATCAGCCAAAATATGCAAATATTATCACAAAGATTGGACCTCGGTTAACTATGGAACATTGGAAGACCTTGCCCCTATTAATACAATTGTTAATCTAACAGGACGAGAATCATGGGCCTTCCAATATCAGCATAAAAAATCAATACTTACGTGTGTTTGATACCAAAAATAAAGTTTCAATGGGAAACTTCTACACTGACCGTCTACTCGCACATCTCAAACAACAGTAAGAATGATTTTTAAATAGAAGTAGTAGGCTCAACATGCAAGCAGAACTTTAACGCATTTTATCAAGGAAATATTGATGATGATAATTTTTAAAAAGGTAATTGTCAGAATTTATTAAAATCTTAATTGCAGTTAGAAAATTGCTGTGAAATTTTTTGAGTTCGCATTTTACAAGTAATCTGCACATTCCCATATATTGGGCTATGGGTCCCATAGTCTAGTTAAAGCTTCTCAAACAGCGCTCCTGAATTTTTGGGAGATTTTGGCAATCAGGTCGTCCCATAAATTTTATAGCAGTATATAATGTCAAAAATTTAAGCTCAGAATTTTTACACTGATGATGATCTATGGGTTTTCTAGGAGTAGGTAATGTTAATAAATTACAAATATTTTCTACTGACGCTATGTGACAAAAAAAACTCCTATGCTGTGAGAAAAATTTCTAGCTTGACAGCAGCTGAAAATCTGAGAACTAAAAAAATAGGGGCTCCTATTTTCAAACATAAGATTCCAATTTATTCTGTTGCAATTTTTTCCTCATCTCATGGGGCCTCCTGCTCCATAAAAATAGATCTTCAAGCCCCCTCTATGTAACCGCTTCATTAGTGACCCTATATTATAACCCATCTAAAATGCTAAATGATGCAAACTAACATCTTAAAAGAAAAAAATATTAACTCCCATCAATTTGCCCTGTAAATCACCTTGCAAGACCTGCATAATAGCCCAGACTTCAAATAAAGCAAATAAGATCATGTCCATTGTAACAGCAGTAGACAGCTAATTCATGAATAAAAATTTAGCATGCTGCCAACATCAAGAATTTCATGCATGCTGAGAAATCATTAACTTACTAAAATAATCCCTCAAAAATTTCCTTCTTTGTGCCCGTCTATAGAAAAATAATTAAATACAATTATCAACTTCAAGTTGTACCCTCATTGGCAATTTGGCACAAGCATATCCAATATATTGGATATTGGATTTGTATGTGCTAGTAATCTGAATTACTCAACCTCAGCCAAAAAGTCGTCAATTTCAGCAGGAGTCAATACTCTGCACCAACATCAGCAAAAAATTCCCAATAAGTGGTAAAAATTGTTGTTATCTTAGAAAACATATAAAGAAAATCAGTATAAGCTCAAACAAAACCGGTGTGAGTAGCAAATGCATACCTGAATTTTCTATCAGTGCCAATCACTCCTATCTCAATGTTTTTTCCTGAAATTTGCCCTTCAAAACTGCACAAAAGACGGAAAAATCTGTTAGCTAAATCTGGTAGCGAACATTGTTGAGCAAACAGGAATGTCAAATGTTTTCCAGATGTCATTTTTAAAGTTCGCATCTCCATTAGCATACCCTTCTTTCAGTGTCAATATGGCAGTGTGCACTGCATCATCAAGTTCCATGTCCTCCGTATATCTGCATCAATTCATAAAACATGTGAACTACAACACCATTTGAACTGTAGAAACTTGAACTACGTTGTACATCCTCATAGAATTTCTTCCAATCGTAGCTGAAACTTGCTTTGGACACCTGAAAATCTAATTCTGTCAATGGCCTATTAGAACAGACCGATTGTAATATTTAAGGTAGCCTCAAAGTTAACCATAGTACTATTAGGCCTAACTTTTGCAATCTAACTGGCATCTGAGCTCTAAAGCATCTTCCATTAAGCACACAAATATAATCAGTAATCTCCAACACTACAAACTATTCTTGGGAGTGTTTCTTGGCCATTGCAAGCGTCATCATAAAGAATCATGCTGGTAAGTAATACAAAAATTACCAGTGTAGCAAAAGCAGAGGCATCAAACTAGATCATGTGGCATATATCGGCCCTCCCACTGACAGCCTTATATCATAGCATCAAAATATAATCAACTGGAAGAAAGCGTGATTATCAAGGCCAATAATAGTGCCATCTTTACATGGAAATTGTCGACTCTCGTCACAACTCACAGATGCATTGAAAGGAACTCTTTAAAAAATGAATTACTGAATACAGAATGTAAATTTATAAGACAGGAGATACACACAGCAAAATTACCTCTTTTCAAGAAAATTTTTTGCATTTGTCACATTTTTTCCCATTGCTGATGCCTTCCATGAAAAATAAGAACCTGAAGGATCCACCTGTTTTATTCACCATTAATGCAACATCTCAGACCGCTGTTGAAGTTCAGGAACAATGATCCTTGAGAACTAACTCATATAAAGCATATTCAGCAGAAAATAAATGAAATTATAGAGTAAAAATAAGATTTTGGCACAAAATAGCATAGTAATAGTTGCTGATAACTCAATGGAGCACCATACAAATGTAATCCTACAAAGAGATAAGGATCTGCAGAGTTTTTCAAAAGTACAGAATTTATGACATTAAGATATGAATAAATAGTTGCACATATTTTCCAATGTTTTGGTTAAAATGGATCTTCTCTTCCAAAGGACTTCAAAGTAGAATGAATAATTTCAAAATTGAACTAGTAACATGATCTACACCATGCAGAATGTATCTATTTAATTTATACTGCAAAAATGAATGAAATCATTTTGAAGAAAAATTCTACAGAGGCTAAACAGGAATACCTGATACAACTGGGGCCCATTGTCATCATAACCAGCAACCAAAAGAGAAACTCCAAAGGGTCTTACTCCACTGCAAAGAGATGCTGCTGCTGCTATTAGTCGTAATTTTAATATGGCATTTATAGGACACTAAAAAAAAGTACCAAGAAATTATTCTGTGCCTCCAGTTTAAGAATAACAATCTTATAACTGAATGATCATGAAGTTGCAATGTGTAATAAGAAAATAATCATCACATGTAAGCATACCCTGACTGAGTAAACTCTTGCATTACAGTTGCTGTTTCCCTCACAAGCTGTGTCACTGGGATTAGCTCCTGGAAGTATGATAAAATGATGAAGTTCATAAAGAGCTTTGGAAGATAAATGCAAGTAGTAACATTGTATATTGGAAGAGAATCAAATACAATTGGAGACACAAATAAGGTAATTTCAATATTTTTATTTCAAAGGAAAATTCAATTAAATGAAAAGATGTAACAAAAGATATGACACAGAACAAACAACAAAAAACTCGATATGAAGCCCACAATACTGTTATAGATTTGGAACATGTGCAAACACAATTGGAAAAACAAAAACAGTAAATTCAATCTAACTAAATTCCAAAAGTATTATATAAAAATACATATACATAAAAAATGACTAGATTACATCAAAAACTTGCTATGAATGTAATGTCCCCTTCTCGCAAGCCAAAATTTTCTCAACCTTGCACACAATTTCAACTCACAAAAAGAGAACATTAGTACACTAGTCTATCTTTGGATTCCCACTTATAATAATATATGCAAGAAATATTCAAATTACATAATCACATTGCCTTTATAGGGTTATACTCTTATGTTCAACATCAATATACTTTTCACACTTTCCCTCATTATCCATTATATGTGGATTTATGCATTAATCAAATCATTAATTCCATGTGAGAGGATGTGATAGGATGCCATATGCCAATTATCATGGGTCCATTATTTCCATCCTTTGACTCGAGGGGTGAATACTCACCAACTTTAGTCAAAGGCCAATTATGATAATCCTTTGGCTCGAGGGGTGAATAACTCACCAACTTTAGTCAAAGGCCAAATCCACTTGTCCAAGGGGTGCCATTGCACCTACTGAGACAAGGGCCACTTCCACTTGTCCAAGGGGTACCTTTCGTACCTACTGAGACAAGGGCCACTTCCACTTGTCCAAGGGGTACCTTTCGTACCTACTGAGACAAGGGCCACTTCCACTTGTCCAAGGGGTACCTTTCGTACCTACTGAGACAAGGGCCACTTCCACTTATCCAAGGGGTACCTTTCGTACCAACTGAGACAAGGGCCACTATATACCCATGTTGGCTAATTGTTCATTCCCATTCATCACACCTCTCAGATAGAGTTAATGGATTAATTTCATTGCTCATATGTTTCACAATTATTAAGTTCTATCTCATGCAATAACTAACACTTTCATTATTAGAATTTCGCTACTTAATGCTCAGCATATTATCCGGTTAAAAATTGGACAATTACATAATTCAACAAAGATACATATTTAAATATAAATTTCATACATAAACACTATATCAGTTCCTACTTAATAACCTTATTATTTATATCTTACAAGTTATAAATTGAACAAGTAAATATAAATTCTTACAAATCATAAATTGAATAAATAAATATAAATACTTACTTACCTGTTGTAGCTTTCCCTGCTATTCCTTACCTATGCTGCCGTAATATAATTTTTATTGTATTGCTGTTGCGTTTATATATTTTATAATATATATTTCCCCCTTTTTACTGCGGATGTACATATCTCTATATATTAATTTATGATATCTTTCCTACTTATGACTCAAAAATATATATATAATGCAAATTTAAATATATGTATTTATCTGATACTCTTTTTATATTTTCTTCCGATGATGATTTCCTTCTATCTCACAACCTTTATTTATTTCTCTTTCAAGGGATATGTTCGAAGAGGTATGTCTCTTATTATTTTTATTACTTTATATTAATTCCCTTTTGTGGTAAAACTAGTTCTAACCATATGTAACTCCCTTATCATAAGAGGATAGGTTAAAAGATGTTTATTATTATTTATTTACATTATTTGTATTTATATTATATCATTATAATAAATGATATATTATTTATTTTATATTATATCATTTATATCATAATAAATGATATATAATTTATATTATATTATTTATATTTATATTACAATATAAGATAATAATAATAATAATTTTTATATTTATATTATTAGATATATTTATAATATATTATTTATTAATGTGCTACACTTATAAATATCTTCCTTCGACCTCCCCTAATCTTTATAAAGTACATTATTTATATAATATATATAGTATAAATAAATACATTTGTTATTAAGTATGGGAGCTCTTTTATTTTATTTTATTTCCAAGTATATACTATGGTGGGATAATGTTTGTCTTATTAGACTTTTATTTTTATATGATTTTATTTTGAATTTAACCTTTTGTTTAACCGTAATACTTTGTCTTATTCCAAATTACTTTACGTTCTAAATTACTTTACTTTATAGCTTTAATAGGTAAGACTCTTCATAATATTTATTTTTATATATAATAATATATCTTATTAATTACTCACATAAATATTATATTAAAATATTTATATTTATAATATATCTAGTTAATTAAAATATAAATATATATATTTCATATATTTTATAATATTTAAATTATATTAAATTAATAATATTATTTATTAAATAATACATATTAATAATATATTTTAAATAAATATATTATATATTTAGTTTATATAAGGCTAACTTATTATTTAAATAAACAATTCAATTATAAATCATTATAGGGACATGACAACCCTCCCCACTCAAGATTGCTTGTCCTCAAGCAATTATTATTAACTAATACATATTAGTAATATATTTTAAATAAATATATTATATATTTAGTTTATATAAGGCTAACTTATTATTTAAATAAACAATTCAATTATAAATCATTATAGAGACATGACAATGAAGTTCACAATTCAATCTAACAAAATCCAGAAAACAAATGAACATCATTAACATTGAAATTCATTTTTTAAGAGTTTTTAATAGGTTTGCATGCCAGACATGTTAAACAACAGCTAATTCAGATGACATGGCTCTCCCCTCAGACTCTTATCGCAATGTGGCCTTTCTCACAAAACATTTGTTACATATTTCTGGGGAACTGACTGCTCCATAATATCAACAGTAACACCCTGGTCAGATGGCATTAGATTCCCCCAGCCAGATAATTGTGAGAGCAATGCCGGCTTCATATTGAGACTGGACTTTGCATGCTTCAGCAAGTGGAGACTGAGCAAAACTCCATTTGTAGATGTTCGATTTACATTAGAACTATAGGAGATCCTATTGATTATTCAGAGACTCTATTTTCTTATACCAGGTACCTTTTAAGTGCCATTGATCTACTTTGGTAACTTTTAAGTTTTGAACATAAATTTTACTTCATTTCACCCTCTCCAGGGCACGAGCTGTGCCAAGCAACCTATAGTTTTTGGTGCATCACAAAATGACAAATATCCATCCACCAGGCACTGCCTATCAACTTAGATTATTCAGCAGTCCAAACAGACTAGTACAGAAAGTAGCAGAGGGTCATTCCCAGTCTCTGGCAATCTCCTTATAGGGAAACAGGATATAGACAAATAACTGTATTCTTTATACAGGTCAGGGATTTCTCAGCCTTGGACGTTATGAATGCTTTTCTTCTAAGTTACCTTCAGTGGAACTGGAAATACTTTGATGCTGGTGCAGACTACTTTCCAGGGATCTTTTAATACAGTCCATTCTCCAACAGTCCAAAAGAATTTCTTCACCAGGCAGTTTATGTAAATGTCGAGTGGTGAGGATGATAAGTTGTTCTCTATAGATGTAGCTAATTTAGCTATTTTATTTACTTCTCTAGACCTGTTGATTGGGCATAAAATGTATCATTCAGCTAGAATTTGTTCCTAGCTATATACTTGAAGACCACCAACTTGCTTTGTTTGTTTGTGAACATTATTTCCAACTTCAATTGATTTCTAATAATTATGACGAATCCACAGAATTATGTTTTTCCACAAGCATTGCGAGCCTGTCGGTTAGGCATAAAATGTGTCATTTGTTTAGCTTTCGTTCCTAGCTATATATTTCAATACCATTAACCTGCTTTGCTCATTTGTGAACATTAGTCCAACTCCAATTCATTTCTGATAACTATAACATACTGAATAACATTTCCCGTGAGCATCCCAAAACTGTTGCCCTGAAAGACAATTTCACAATCAACTTCATTCAAGGTGACTACAAGAAAGAGTCAACTTCAAAACCATTTCATAATCAACTTTATTCTGCAAAAACATAGAAAGAATTCATCTACAAAACCAAGATGAACACCAATACTTGTCCCTAGTTGCCAACCTTTATTAGTTGTAATTGGAAATGGACTAAATACTTATTATTCATTTGGGAAGAGGAATAAACTAGTTGAGAGGACAGCTAATAATTCAACAGACATAAACACTAGCTTGAAAACTCAACAATGGAAGACGCTGATTTATTCATAGAGACTTGTGCAATATGTTAATGTGGATGTGAACAAATGAAAACTAAATAAAGTAGGAATGAAACTGTTTAATATTATTGACCTGATAGCAAAGTTGCATGGACACGAATACAGTATCGGATATGGATATGGCCATTTTTCAAGGCCCCTAATATGGATACGGCTGGATACAACATTCATAAAAAACACACACACACACACACATATATATATATATCTGTGTGTGTGTGTGTGTGTGTGTGTGTGTAACACCATTTCATAAGTTATTAGAGGAGATTTTCATTACTTTAGAAGCAATACAAACACATAATTGCTATATATTCCGAAATGTTTATATTTAGACATAGTTTCATCATCAAATAAAAATTCAAATACACTAATAGAATCACATTCTATCAAAAATGTCATCACTATTCTCCTGATATTGGAGTTCTTGATCATCAACTACACTCCGAACTGTGTCAGAATTCTCAACAATGGGACGAGATGTGTCAATGCATTTATGGATACATCAATGTCACTCATCTCAAGCTGCACATCCCAAAATCTACTAAGTCCCTTCATGTAGTCTATGGAGGAATGTGACAAGAGACGAAGATTGGAATGGACATATACAAGGTCCTCTGCTTTACTAGCTGTCAGCCTATTTCGTATCACAAAAAGGATGAGGCCATATGTGCTCCAATTCCTCTCAAATGCAGAAGAACTCGAAACCTTAAAAACAATTGATATTACAAGTTATAAAGAGTAATACAATCGACTAAAAAGTAAAATAAGAAATAAGTTGAATTAGAATATAATTCATATAATGTTAAACCTCTGATAGAAGTTTGATAGCCAAATTTTAAAAGTGTTTAGTTGTGGCACCATGGAAGTTCAGCCACTTCACAAGGTCCATTTTTATCTTATCTACCATTGCATCAACATCTGCATAAGTTCCATCAGAGGATGCAAAGGTCCCAAACTCATCTTGTAGGGTTTCCCTATCAATCTGGACCTTCACTACCTGGATCTTAACTTGGAACCAGAACCCCTTCCCCTATGCCTGGAGGATATGAAACTAGTGGTGGTGATGTTCTCGCTTCAACAAGGTCAACTACTAGATCAATCGGATCTACAGATGCTACACTTGTCCTTGCTTATGATGGGTAAACAATCGGCTTTGTAACTAGTTATACTACCTTTGCTAGCTTTGCCTATAATAGGTGCTTGCCTTGCTACCTCTGCTATTGATGGATCATATGCTACTAGTGTAGGTGTTATTAGTGCTAGTGCTAGTAGTGGTAGTGGTAGTGGTAGCGGATAAGCTATAGGTGCTACTCGTGCTACTGGATATGCTACATCTAGTTCAAATACTACTAGTAGTTGAGGATATGGATCAACATCAACAACTGCTAGAACATGCTCTCGATACTATATAAAAGATTATGCGCCTGAAATTGCCTTTGTATCTGCTTTTGAGTCTCGATATGGACATGGGTCAACTAGTTATGGGTAAATGTGTGCTTCAATGACTAAACTAACTACTAGATCAACAGGTTCTTAAGCTCATACCTTGGCCTTTGCTACTAATAGCTATGAGTCTTGTGCCTATGCTACTAGTGCTCCTAGTTTAGGTGCTTGCTTTGTTGATGCTACTAGCTTGGATGTCGGGGTATAGGTGTTGCTAATGGTGCATCTGGATAAGCTACAATTATCTCTGCTACTATTCCTATGGGTGCTACTTAAATTGATGGAATTGTGTGAAGGGAAGGGTATGTTGTTGGGTCTAAATTTGGATGAGTATGGAACTAGGCAAATGGAAGCTACTGGAATTGGATATTGTCATACTAGGTATAGGTATGTTGCTGGTGCACCTAATCAAGCAACTGGATTTGGATCTGTAAATGGATATATACACCTATTGTACCTTTCAAAACATTAGTCCTTTGCACTCATATCTTGACTAAGTGATAACCTCTCTTGAGCAAGTGATAACTGTTGATGTGTTTTCCTTGCACATACAACGTAGAATAAAATACTGGTGTACTCTACCCTCTCTTGAACAAAATCCCTCAAATGCTAAGCTAAGTGATCAGATGAGTAGACTCCAAGGTTCTTGATTAGTTACTTTTGGTGTTGCGACTTGGGATAACTCAGTAGAAGGATGCGAATTACTGTTTGACACAAAGGGACTCGCGTAAATATTCAACAATAGGAAACTTGTTTCTCTTGGATAACATATAACATAGCTTCTTCAAAAGTCAAACAATATGACAACTTAAGATATGACAGTGGAAGCTCTTGAATCTAAATCTAACAAGATTTTAAAGAAAATGCAAAAGGAAATGGGTTTAGAAGACTCTAATCTAAATGCAAGCAATCACCACTGATTCACCAGAATCTCAACCACACTTTGCTTCGCCATAAGGTAACAACTACACAAAGGTGATGCTATCTTCTAAGGAAAAAGTAAGATTTTCATATTACTTCTGCACACTAAGTAATTGAAGTTAAGCTCAGATAATGTTCAGAGTAACCATGCACTACAATCTGCCATCGACAAATTATAAATGGTATGAACTATGTGTTGATGAGGTTTTTGTGACCACAACAACATTAGAATAAAACACAGAGTATCCTATCCTCTCTTGAATAAAGCTTCTCAGACGCTGAACTACGTGATCAAATGAGACTGCTCCAAGGTTCCTTTTGTGTCAGGTCTTGACGTGCATAAGGATAGACTCAGTGGAATGATGTGATTTGCTAGTAATCACGAGGGGGACTTACGTGGGCTTACTCCTTCATAGACATGGGATTCACTCCTGGGACTCGGACTTGTGGGCGAATGGAACTCTTTCACAAATGGACAGCTTGGAATTCCTAGGTTCCACTCTCTGGTTTAGGCGGATGATTTGGCAATGAAGCTTAAAAGAAAATGCAAAAGATGAGGTAAGGGTTTAGGAATCTAATCAATGGAAATGACTGTTGTTGAAGATGAAACTGGAACCAGTCCTCTGCTTCACCATGAGACAACTACGCAGGGATGGTGCAATCTTCCGGGGTGGAGGTTGAGGTTTTCATACTGTCCTGTCATGGAACATGGAACTCATCATATAGAAACAGCCGAAGTTAAGCATGGATTACGTTCAGACTAACCATACAAAGTGATTTGCAAGCCACAGATCACAAATGGTATGAACTAATCAACTTCAATCATTCAACAAGAACATTTCCATCGCATCTATCTAACGAAAGTAAGAAAATACAAGAAATAACTTCAATATCTTTCAGATTTGCTCCAAGAAATCAATAAGACCATGCCAAAAATCTAAAGAAATATATGAACACCATTCTTCAATGCATATATTATTGCTTCAGAAGTTTATATCACAACAATCCAACTGATTCTAGGAGTTGCAGCTCATAAAAGTCATGCAGAAATAAAAGCTAGCTACTAAGGTGCTCTAGGAGCATCAGACTGATGGAAAAGAGAGAGGGAGAGAATGAGGCATCCCTCAGCCTTTATATAGGCTCTCAAAAATATTTTAGGGCAAAAAGGAAATCAGATTTCCTTGAAACATGTGCCCTGGGTCATAAACCCTAGAAAAGCAGGTGGGGTCGTCAGAATCCAAATGTAGGAGACTGCCACCTGTCCTAGTCGTCAAAATGTGTAAGGAAAACTTCCAGCTGTCCTGGTCGCCACCTGTCTAGGACTCTTGGATAGGAATGTCCTGTCTGTCTGGAACTTCCTCCTGTTCTTTAGTCTCAAATTCCATGATGTCCTGGAGTCCTTTATCCTGAGCGCAGATTCCAGGGTGAACAGGATTTTCATGTGGAGGAATCCTTCCTTGAGCAGGGGCGCACTTTCCTTAGGGTCCTGGAATGGAATTCCTTCCTGAGTTGGAATGCCCTGTCATGGAATAGGATTCCCTGTCCTTGATTCCTGGGTTGGAATTCCTCATCCTTGGCGTGGATTCCCGTTCTTCCTGATGGATGGTGAACTTGAAGTGTATCCTCTTGGTTTTCCAAGGATTGATCCTCTTGTCTGGAACTAGAATCCTTGATACTAGACTTGGAGTGATTTCTCCCATTCCGCCATCCTTGATATAGGCATTCTCTGTCATTTGAAATCTTTGGAAGGACATCTTGATCTTCCTTATCCCTTTGTGCGAAGTCTCCCTGTCGCCGAACTAGAATCTTTGATGTTGCCTTCCCTTCCCTCGGTATGCATGTGTAGTCTTCTTATTGTCGGAACTCCTGGATCCTTGAAATGGTCATCATTTCCGGCGCTTGAACTCTCTGCATCCATCTTGCTTGCCCCGGATCATCTTTGTTCATCCTCCTCATGGAACTTATCCTCGTCTTGGATTCCTGCAAAACATGGGAAACCTCGAATAGTCATGATATACAAAATCCATAAATGCAATGCAATATGAAATGAAACATGAATGATTTTGCAAGTTTTGATCAATTTCACTTATAAATTCCTGAACAAACAAAGGATTTACCTCATTCTCCGGCATTCTTCATACTCGACTGACTTTTCCTTCATTCCAAGGTTACCAGGCATGGACAGGAGGAATTTCAGTTGGTCGGGGATTCCTGGGAGTCGGGGATTCCTGGGAGTCGGGGATTCCTGCTCATCCTGGAATTCCACTTGTCCCGGAGGATGAATTTCTGCCCTCGGAGGATGAATTTCTGCCCTCCTTGCTCTGGAATTGAATTTGAATGATTGTAAATGACTTGGGCGCCCTCCTTTTATAGGTAAGTTGTCCTTCTTTGCCACTTGGCCAACTTGGGTTAGAGGAAAAGAAATTTAGCCGCCCAACTTTATCACTGGCCGACTTAGTTTTTTGTCCTTTTCTCCCATGTCGGTGGTCGGGGATTTATGAATGTCGGGGAATTTGGCATGTCAGGGAATTCTTGAGGTCCTAGATTTTGCGACGTCGGGGATTTACTTATGTTTTGGATTTTTCTTCCCTAGCATAACTTTTGAACTTTTCCCAAAATCCAGCTAAGTCCTGGAACATTCTCCTATGGAATCTTACTCAAATGGAAGGTTGCACTTTTGCTTTCTGTGGAGGAACATGGCGAGATGTGTCCTTGGACTTTTATGTTCAGTCTTTTGGATATTTGCTAAGGGTTTCATCACTTCTGTTTTGGCAGGGATGGATTTTCTTACACTAGGATCAGAGACTCCATTTTAAAACCAGAAGTACCTTCCATCATGTTTAGGGATTCCGGACTCCGAGAAACAAAAGGCGAGGAATTCTTGCATGCAAGAGCTGGCAAACTAGGTTCCAGAATTTCACCCTGCAGGTCTCCCATTCCAGACTGGATCAGGAATGTTCGAGGACGCAGAATCCAGAAGGTCAAGGATTTTGCGCCCAGGACAAAATTTGTCCTGGAGCGCAGAATCCAGAAGGTTAAGGAATTTGCGCTCAGGACAAAATTTGTCCTGGAGCGCAGAATCCTACAGGTGCTGGAATTTGCGCCACTTGCCTTTGGAGTTCAGTTTCAGGGAATCTAAGTCAAGGATTTGCATTTTCCTGAGTTTCGAAGTGGGATTCTAGTTTTGCGGTAGATTCATTCTCCTAGCTAGTCCATGGAGGTTCAGATGTTGATACAGGATCAGAAAACGGAGTTTATTTCTTCCATCCTCGTTCCTTCCATCCTCGCGGAATCTGTTACTTCCAAGGCGGGATGAGAGGTTCGTTCGTTCCATCCTTCGTTTCTTCCATCCTCATTTGTTCCATCTTCCGAGAGTCTGTTACTTCCAAGGCAGGATGAGGGGTTCGTTTCTTCCATCCTCGTTTGTTCCATCCTCCGGGAGTCTCTTTTCGATGGCGAGACAGAAGGTTCGTTTCTTCCATCTTTCATTTCTTCCATCCTTCGTTCCTTCCATCCTCCGGGAATCTGATGGCGAGACACAAGGTTCGTTTCTTCCATCCTTCGTTCCTTCCATCCTCCGGGAATCTGATGGCGAGACACAAGGTTCGTTTCTTCCATCTTTTGTTTCTTCCCTCCTCCGGGAATCTGATGGCGAGACACGAGGTTCGTTTCTTCCATCCTAACTGTGAATTCTAGGAGTCATGTATCCACAGAGGGGTCAGAGAAAAAAATCCAAGCCAGAAGTGACTGGACAGAGCAGGGATGGAGGAACTAGATACTCCCAGTCCTTGGGCGCAAAATCCAGTACCTATTGGATTATGCGCTCAGGACAAAAAGTTGTCCTGGACGCATATTCCAGAAGGTCCTGGAATGTGCGACAGGGAATTTCCTGAGAGTACTATCATTTTCCTCTGGTGTCTGGAATTCCTTTGCCCTGAAGTCATTATCAATTCCTGCAGCAGGATTTCATTGTGGTGGAATGTCTTCCGAGAGTTTGTTTTCGATGGCAAGACACGAAATTCGTTTGTTCCATCCTCCAGAAATTCGGTGGCGAGAGACGAAGTTCGTTTGTTTCATCCTTCGTTCCTTCCATCCTCCGGGAATCTGATGGCGAGAGACAAAGTTCGTTTGTTTCATCCTTCATTTCTTCCATCCTTCGGAAATCTGCTATCTCTACGACTGAAGGATAGATGTTCATTTGTTCCATCTTTCAACTTACTTGGTTGGAATTGGCTAAGTCTGGTAGCCTGAAATCCTGAAATCCTGAAAAATTGACTAAGTCTGAAATCTGGTGGATCTTCCGAATTCTAGATTTTGCATGTTAAATCCGGTGGATTCGAGACCTATCTCAAACATCCTGAAAGGTATATTGAAAAATATTTAAAGTATAAGAAACTTATACTTAAATATATTTTTCAATATACCTTTACCCTAAAGACGCTGAAAATGGCAAAGATTGTCCTTGAGCACAAAATCCAGTAGGTAAGGG
Source organism: Cunninghamia lanceolata (assembly GCA_027924645.1). Classification (NCBI taxonomy): domain Eukaryota; kingdom Viridiplantae; phylum Streptophyta; class Pinopsida; order Cupressales; family Cupressaceae; genus Cunninghamia; species Cunninghamia lanceolata. The sequence goes on along the minus strand of BSBN01000710.1, from coordinate 5,738,545 downwards.
ATTTTGCGCCCAAGCACAAAAATTGTTCTTGAGCGCAAAATCCAGTAGGTACTGGATTTTGCGACCAGGACAAAAAGTGTCCTTGAGCGCAAAATCCAGTAGGTACTGGATTTTGCGACTAGGACAAAAGTCTCCTGTCGCAATTCCAGCCTACCGGAGGGATATTCAGTAAATGCTGATTGTCTCCTGAAATTGCCTTAAGTCTTCGATCTGCGAGTCTTCCGAGCTATGAAATGAGGTTGAGTGCCTGATTGGAATCAGAAGGACGTCTCCCAGAGTGATCTTTTGGGCTGGAGCTGTCAGGCCGAGAACTGACTTCTAAAACTGAATATGATCATGCCAAGAAATGACAGTCTCAATTGAGTTCCGCCCTAGTCGGAAGAAAAAAAAAACCTAGCTAGACTTTGGAACGGGATTCCGGGCAGGAATCCCTTGAACGAGACTCCAGGATAGGTACTTCCGAACAAGACTCCGGTTTGGACCTCCGGGCTGGATTCCTAGACTAGAGTCCAGGAATGAATTTCTAATCCATACATGGGGTCTTGGACTAGGACTGGAATTGGGTTTCATGCCGGGAGCGGAGTGGGTTTATTACCCAAGTGTGAAAAGACAAAACCCTTCCCTAAGGATGGAAAAAAACGAAACTCTCGCCTAAGGATAGTCCGGAACAGTCAATTAGGGTTCGGGGCCTATGCAGGAGGAAACCTATGTGTTTTACTTCTCTTTCTTCCCGGTGGGCCAGTCTAAGCTCCTAACACTATCCGAACTGTGAAGACATCGCCGGATCAAAGTATGGGATAAGCCTCAAGGATCCAGGCAAGTCAAAAAAGGGGGACCCAATTAGTAATTGGGGTTGATGTTGTAAAGTGGTCACAACACTATGGAGATACTGAACATGAATCAGCAACAACTTCCATAAAACATAAAACTAAATTGCTGAAAACAAACTAAACTGATCTTATTCTATGAGTGAACACCTAGAAACCATGCAATCATTTGAAACAACACAAATCACCATGAAAATTTCAGCAATGAATTTGTATTTATTTCAGCAGAGTCTTGAGCAACAATTTTCAGAGCATTCCCCCCTTACAAATGAGAACAAAACGGGCTTATATAGGCCTCAAAATTCAATGGATGGGCAAGATTAAAAGTTGAAATCGAGGGCCCATACTGTGCCACGCAAGCAAGTGGTTAGAAAATTTACTAAAATTAGACCCTGCATTTATGATGTAGCCACTAAGTGGAGTACCCTCATTTATGACCTTTCCTTTTTGTGGTGAACTCCACAAATCTAGTCATGACACGTGTAACCTCCTCCATAGGGACACTTGGCAGAGTTTGAATGGTGCCTTCTATGATTTGCAGCTCCTCTGTACATTTGACAACTGTTATCTCCCAACCAACCATGGATGTCTAAATCATGCCCATGAAAGTGGAAAGTGTGCAAATATCATTCAACAACTCCCTGGAAATAGCCTGCGTATGCTGAAAATACTTTGTATGCATCTTATCTTTCAGCAAGTATTCATCAATCTCTCTATTGGAATCAACTACCTTGTTTACGAAAACAAGTATTTTGTTTTGCATTTCTCGAAGTACTTCTCTTGTTCGAGTGCTGTCACTCTCAATCTTTCCCAAAACCTGTTCCTTTATGCTGAGTGCACAATACCAGGAATGAAAATTATATGTTGAACCTTGTTCAATCACTCCATCCAACAATGTGGCACTTGGAGTATAAATCAGCCTTTTCAACTGAGGCATAACTTCTTCCCTTACATTTCTGAATTCTGCACAAGTAATTAGAATATTCTGAACTCTGTCAAATATTGACAGAGCCTCCTTGTACAATTTCACAATTTCATCAACGAACCTATCAGCTTTGATCTTGAAATCTCCTGCCCAGTATTGCAATACTTGAGATGAGGACCTCATTTCTTCCAAATGTGCCACAGACTCCTGTGAGAGCAACGCTGGTGGTGCAACCATCTCTTCAGCTTGGCTTACTGGCCTCATTAACTGCTGAATATAATGCCGAAATGCCAAGTTATCCTTCTCTAACTGAATCCTCTGTTCTTGTTCCTTTCGTAGTCTTTCTTTGATGATTGCAACCGAATCTTCCAACTCTTCTATCTCCTGCTCTGTTGTGGCTGGTCCCAAATCAAAAGTATTGATGTCATATGCACTTGGGACACTATCATCTGCTTCTACACTGATTTTTGGGACAGCAATATGCACTTGTCTTGACCTTGAGCTGCCTCTTGTGATCTTCGAGAATTTAGTAATTTTCTGCTTTCCATTGTCAGTTTTGGCTCTACTCAACAAATCTTCCAAACTTAGGATGGGTTCCCTTTCAATAACAGACTTCTCCTTGACCCGATCTCTTAGCCACTCAGGCAAATCAGACCAGTCCTCCTGACTTTCTTCTTGAACTCCCTTTTGCTGAACAGTGGGAAGAGCCTCTTCATCAAACTCATACAACTCCTTGTCATTTTGATTTTCAGCTTCTGTTTCTATCACGACCACTTCTTGTTCCTTAGATGATTTTGACACCACTTCACCAATTTGATTACCTTGTTTGTTTCCCTGATCATCTTGGACTTTCAAAGCTGTCTGCTCATCATGTCTTACTTCATCTTCATCAATATTTATTATATTATTACCCTCCTGTCTTGAAGATGCACTAGCTGCCTTCTGATCATTAGTCTTTGCCTTCTTACTTGGCTGAATATCCTCATGCGGATCAGCACCTTCACCTTTTGAATCATTGGAATTACTGGATGACCCACTACTTGAAGTATCCTTGGACTGATGTATACTAACTCCTCCCATCAAGTTGTAAGTCAATTGGACATTTTTCTCCTTAAGTCTACGAATTTGGAAGTCTACATACTTTCTCGTATGCGCTACAATTGGCATAATCAAATCATCATTGCATGTGACTTCCTGTTCCGACCAATTGATGGTGAAGGACCTGTCCCTCTTCTCTTCATACGAACTTTGTGAAAGTCTTTTGTGATTCTCCTCAAGCTAATCCGAAATATTGATCACTCTTGTTGCTCTGATCAAATCCAAAGACAATCGGTAGCAACCTTTCTTTCTTATTTCTATGTCATCATATGCATCTATCCAGTGATCCTCGAGTTGTGGTCTGTGCTCATATTTGCTCCCAAATTTCTGTCTGACTGTGCCAAATGGATCAAAGTTACTGCGTGCATCATTGTGGCACACCAAGTTGTAAGCCTGCAACTCTATCTCTGAATTTTCAGCTGCTTGCAATGACATGCAAGTCTCAAGCCTCCCGATGCTGATTGAAAACTTTGTTGTGGTCTTTTTCCTCTTTCTCTGAACTTTGTCGAATGCAACCAGCTGTCTTGTAACTTCTAGTAACACCATTCTGTCAGTGGGGTATCTAGGTAATCTGTAAGATAATGATGAGAAGCCCTCCACACGGATGTATGTGAATCTTGAAAATTGAATAAACCACTTTCCGTATTTAGCTACGAAGTTCATGGCCTCCTTCGACAATCTCCTGCATGTGTTACCTTGCAACAATCTGACAATGTGCATGGAAAAGGCATCATTAAACCTTCTGTAATGGGATATAGCCTGCAAGTGCAGCTGAGGATAGCAATCATAAACCTTGAACTGTCCTCCTCCGTTTCCAACTCTCCCCTTGCAGTTCAGTCCTGGGTATCTTTCATTTCTGGCAAGCATATACATGGCATACGAGCTCATATAAAATGTTTTCGTTTCTTGCAAACCCTTCAATTGATCGTTGATATTGCTGCTGATCATTTCAGCCCAATCTATCATTCTTTTTCCACTTATAATTTCTTCAATGAAGAACATCCAGGGCTCGAAATTTGCCGATTGTGAGCAGCCCATGATGCGGTTCAAAAACACAACCATATAGTTGATTTCTTCATAAAAGTCAGAGTTGTGAAGTTTTTTAGGCACCTTACTCACATGTGGCCTCGGTTGCACCAACCAGTTGTTGTTTATCACTTCCATACATTTCTCAGGTCCAGCCAAATAAAGTTGCAAAGCAGACTCCTTGTCGCAGAATGTAGTAGTTTTGTATGAGGGAATGTCAAAAGCTTCCACGATCGCCTCCTTTCTTAGATAAGCCAGTACTTTGCCCTCTCTAGTCATAATGCATCTCTTTTCATGATTATAATGCTTGGCGCATTCTAACATCAGTTCTGGACACAGCATTGCTGGAGGGAAACAAGCAGCTTGCAAAATCCCGTTCTTCAACATTTGCCTGATTAGATCTGATGAATTGGGTTTGTGCAAATTTTGCCAAATTTCTTCCATATTGGTCTTCCCTAGATTAGTGTCACAGAAGTTTTGCCACTTCGAAGTGATCTTTGTTTCTGGCCACGTTCCCTTCATGTCACTCCTCATCAGTGCTTGTCTGTCCTTCGCACTCATCCTTCACCTGCACAACCGCTTTATGTCAAAACCTCGAAAATGACATTTAGTAACAAGATAATAGTAACAAAACCTACATTTAATACATGCAGGATTATTTGAATGCAAGATTTTAATTTATCTCACCCCTCTGCTAAAAAAAAAAAAAACAATAACACGATTCCCGTGAGAATAAAATGTCCAAATGTCTCATTAACACATTCAGCTCCTATTTGCCCTTGTCGAGGCTAATCTCCTGATGGACCTGCAATGATCTTATGTTGTAATCATACATGTGTTTAATGGAGGGGAGGTCGATTTCCAAGTATTAGAAGGTGACTTCTTAAACTTTTGAAGACCCCAACCCAGGAAGACACCCTTAAACTTGCACTCAGGAAGGTTCGAGCATACAAGGCTGATTATGTGATATCAGCTAGCTTAACGCCCAAGCACATATTTTAGAAAGACTTCATGAGGATCCCTTCTTGCAGACGAAACTCACAAACGTAATCGGGCTCCTACACATTGATGCAGGAGGCGAAGCTCATTGCTTGAACAAATGATGAAACACCCTCGAATCTCCATCGTTTAGTGATATCACTTTCTCTGGAGGACAGTGCATACCGCGCATGCTCAGAAAGTTGGCACTATCATTTAATAAATGTCTAAAGGATTTTGCCAGCATAAATGATGCATTCCACTTCCTCTACATCATAAATAACATTACCTGAATTAGTCGTGGGGCTAAGAATAGGACAAATCGATATTCAAAAGATACGTGTTTCAAAACTCCCTGCCACGAATCCTAATTAATTCATTATCCATGCGTTTTTTAGAGTGCAGTCGCTATTTAATTGAATGCTAAGAATAGAATAGAGTCGTTCTGTGCAGAATCGTTCAATGATGCCTTCAATCAGTATCTTCATAATTGCCAAAGAGGTGACGGAATTACAGTGGGTCTAAGCGGATGTTTTAGACCCCACCACATTTGGCCAAAAAATATATTTTGCAAACTTAAGACTTAGCTCCATCCCGACAGACTTTCCATTTCAACGTGCACAATGTAGGAATTGCAGTGGACTCTTAAAAGTCCGTCACTATGTATTTACGAGGGTGTGCCATGTATGATTCAAGAAAACTTCACCATGCATTTAACCTCTGCCAAGAGCTCAAGCGATCAACCCGGAGCGGATGTTACACTTCACACCAAACGTGATGCTAAGAATAGAATGTTTGTGTGATGTTTTGAAGAACAGCCAAAGGTCTGTTAATAACTACGCTATGCCAAAGATACCCCACTCAAACGGTCACCCAAGCCCACCGAAGACTAACTCAAACATGAAGAGTTCTCACTATACCCAATAAATTGTGGAAATCTACATCAAGCGGTCATTTAGATTGTCAAGCGAATAGGAAAAAAAAAACAATGCCACAAGGTAAATAAAGTCCGCTTGGACGGAGATTTAGGGAGGAGCGGGCATGCTGCGTAATATTAGAAATATCCCGACGTACTGCAGGGTGATTGAAAATGTCCGCTTGGACGGAGATTTGAAATGAGTGAGCTCTATGCATAGTTAGGATATTTCTTATGCGTTGTAAGTTATCTACCAATATACCCCGTGTGAGCTGGAGCGGACTTTTGGATGCTCCACACAATCACCAAAATTCAAACTACAAAGTCGTTTAAAGGATGGCATGGGCAGGGATTCTTTGAATTTCCACTTTCATCGATTGACTAGCATTTTGAGCTTTGAGTGGACTTTAGACAACTCATGCACGACTTGCAAGAGGACAATAGATTTGCGCTAAAGCGGTCCTTTTGATTAAACTCACATGATGTTTGAAATCTGACCAATGTTGAAACGAGCCTCATCGTTTAACTCACCCTTCATGACAATACTCCAATTCAAGCTTTTCTCATGAAACTGACTACTCGCGATCACACCTTTGAAGGCATTGGCACTACCAAAATTCAGACTTGGGCAATTTTCCAATTACATCTGACCCAGATATGACTTAATGCAGGAGAAGACAATCGGTTCCTTCAAGCAACCAATGGATTACAACACATCCCTCCGACACTTGCAAACTGCTTTGCCCAGACAAGAACCCCCAAACAAGACCATAGCCAAAAACTCAAAACTCGGGGGTCCCCACGCTCGATGGGGCGATGTTGGACTACGTCACAACATCTAGCGACTCCACAAGAGAAATGTTCTTGAACATTTCAGGAATAAAGACTCATTCAAAACCCTAAATCATCAAATAACCTCGTCAAGTCCATCCAATAGTTAAGAGGCGCACTCAAAAGGAAAAAAGAGTCATAAATTGTATCACGACATTTCATCTCTACTGTTTCATAGGGTAAAAAAAATTTCATTAAAAACTTCAAGTGTTCTAGAGATAAGCAGGAATCAAAATTTCAAAATCCCTGTGTACACCCACATATCAGGTCAGATAAACATGAAAACTTAATCAAGGCGTCAAAATCAAAAGCTTAGGACAACCATTTTCATCCTTAGGATCCAAGTGTTTGCAATTGGGTTCATTTCCATCCATCAACACTCAAGATCACCTTAGTTCCTCCGCATTAAGCTACGTGATTAGTACACACCTCATGAACTACCTGGACATGGCCCCGCTGGCAACAAGCGTCTATAGCCCCGACGAGTTTGTCTCGTAATTCCACTCGAGCAGAGCCCTACTGTCGATCAGGCGTCCATAGCCCCAGTAAAGATTACTTGAACATCCATCTAACTGAGTTATAGTGTGTGATTTGTGATTTTTTTTTCATTTCTTTTCTTTTCTTTTCTTTTGATTTTCAACATGCTTTTTGCTTGGTAGAGTACAATGCAGTACCGCTACGTGATAACTCAGCTAGTTGGGTGTGGACTTACGATGACGGCAAAGGTGGACCTTTAGATTTTTCACTTAATGCGAGATCACAAAGATTCACTTAGGTACCTCTAGATTTTAAAAGTGAAAGATTTAAGATCTCAAAACAATTCAAGCCACTCTAAACAGTCAATTTATCTTTCCAAAGCAAGCAACATGCTACCTGTTGATGATTGTTTTTAGACAAGTCAACAATTAGAGTGAAATACAAAGTATTTGACTCCCTCTTGAGCAAAGCCTCTCGAATGCTGAACTAGGTGATCAAACAAGATGACTCCAAGGTTCCTTTCTGATGATTTTGGTAAGAGACAGCTCAGTGACTAAGTATGATTTTGCTGTTAAACACAAAGGGACTTACATTAGATCTTTCTTCTTTCATTCAGCTTATCTCTCCTTAAGTGTGGATGACATATATACAAGACTTAAATGATAAAAAAATGAAAAAGGGTGAGGGTTTAGAAAACTAATCTAGGGCCAATGAAGCAATGATAATATATTGAACAGACAAACTCCTGATTTAACCTAACTTCACTTCGCCAAGGATGCCTACAACTACATGAAGTTGGTGCAATCTCCTAAGGTTACGCGAATGGTTTTCAAATCATGAAGGCTCATACAAGCACCCTTTAAACGGCGCAGCTCAAACAAGCATCCATAATCGAACTTATACAAATTATAGCTCAGACTAGCTTTACACAACACTTCATCAGCGATGAATGTTAAAAGCATGAGCTAGGAGTTGATCAAATATTCAATACAACATACATTACAACAATGAGCTCTAATCTATTTCTAATCTATTTGAAACATCTCTCCATTTCATTGAGTACAAGAAATCAAGTTATTCCACAAAATAATACTTAACACCAAACAAGTAGCTCCAATGTCTTTGCATTAATCTCGAGAAATATTTACAACAATCTCCAAGTCCTCTCAAAGAATTTCGAGAGTCTCTCCTATTCTACTCCTAAAATCTAAAATCTATATATTTACAAATGAGGCAACAAAGCCTTTATATAGTGTCCAGTTTTACAATGAATGGCTGAGATCAATTTGATAGCCAAGGGCTCAGATCATGCCACCTCAGAGGTAGTTACAACAACTTGCTATTTTTAGCAAAAAAAAGAGAGAGGCAATGAAGGCACATTTTCCAATGTGATAAGGTAAGGCGAAAGCATTTAAAATATTCCTCCACATAGGAATCCCTTTGACTTCTTTTATTAAATGATACATTGAATGCATTAAATAATGCGGCTAATCAAAATTGAATGATGTGTACTCGCCACCTAGATGCCAACTCAGCATAGTTTGAAAATTGTATCATCTTTGTGTGATGTATTCAATGTGATTGCTTGAACTTGTATGTTTAGGAATACATCTTGTAGATCTTGCCTTGTTCGTTCTTCTTGTAGACTGGATGTATGTTACTTGTTACTCATTTGACTAACACTGTGATGTTCCTTCTTCTTGTAGGATTCATGATGATCTTCTCTGGATGCAACTTCTTGAAGGGTAATGTATATGATGATGCTGCCTCCTTCATCATGTAAGAGTAGATGATGAAGCTTCATAGATGACATGAAGTAGAATATATAATGATGCTTCATTCATGAAGAGTAGGAGATTTCTTGGACTTGAAAATTGTAGAGTCTTGAAACTTGGATGGATGAAGTGCATTGCTTGATGATGCCATTGATGAAGTATACTTGAACTTGATGTGATCTAACATGATATCATGGATGTAGAGACTTGAGGTATGATCCTTTGGAGTGGTGTTCCCTCTGCAAGGTGAAAGTGATTCAAACACTTGCTCTTGATGATCATGATGTACTTGATGAAATGCTTCCTTGAAGATGATCTTGAAGCTCGAAGGAACTTGAAGTAGATTGGATGTCTTAGAAAGTCTTGATGAACATGATGTCCTTCGGATGGATGTCTTCTAGACAATCTTAACTTGATGCCACTTGATGAAGAATTCCAACACAAGGATGATGAAAGGTTCCTTTGAAGCAGCTACATGATGCTTGAAGTGATCACTTTGAGCAGCTTATGATGCCTTCTTCTTGAAGACTGCTTCCTGACTTTCCTTCCTACATGAAAGTGTTTCCAGCCTTTAGTTCCTACAACACAAAGAAAGAAATAATATCAACCTTCTCGATAAACATGATAATATTTGATTTATAACATATAAGAATGCATTTCCAAGCCAAGTGCACTAGATGACAAGTTCTTGATCTTCATTGAAACTCTTAAAATTTGCATTCTAACACTTAGAACCTGCCTTTCCATCTTGATGCATTGCTTCAAGATTTCAAATCCTCTGGAAGGGTGTTGAGCACATTAGATCAAGGTCATTGGATCTTCTCTTGAAATTTACCTTGATACTGAAATTTAGCCTCATTATGGAAGTGGCGTATTGCTTAAGGTATCTGAAATCTTCTTCTAACCTTCACCTTAGCTGATCACTTTCACCTTGGTCGCATTGGTTGCTGATTTTGAGATCTTCTTCTACTAGGCGCTTTGGTTGAGGGTTTTGAAATCTTTTGGAACTTTAGCATTTTTGCCTTGGTTAAGGGGTTGAAGATCTTCTTGATGTTGGCGCGGTGGTTCAAGTGTTGGAAATCCTCTTGAATTTTGCTTTAAAACTTGACTTTACTTCCCTCCATAAGGTGACGCACTAGATAGAGGTTTTGGTTTCTTCTAGAATTAGCACACTAGATGGGTCACATTGGATAAGGATTTCAAAATCCTCTTGATTTTTACCTTGTAATAGACCCCTCCAAGCGTATTAGACCTTGATTTTAAACTCTTCTTGAAGTAGTCGCATTGGTTCACACCTTTTGAATCCTCCTTGTTTAGCGCACTAGATAAGGGATTTGAAATCCTCTACCTTATCCCTCCACAAGGGCGCATTGGATGGGGTATAAAGAATCCTCTAGAAACATGCCTTCAACACTCAACTTTTACTCTCCTCTACAAGGTGGCGTAAGAGAACAAGATTTTAATTTCCTCTAGAAATTCGCTCTAAGACTTGACCTTGGATTCTTCTTGAAGAGGTCGCATTGGTTTGAGATGTTAGGATTTTCTAAGATTTGTGCATTGGTTAAGGATTTGAAATCCTCTGGAAACATCAAAACTTACACCTTGACACCCAGCATTTTTCTTTCTCCTTAGCGCATTGGATGGAGGTATTGATTTCCTCTGAAATTTTCGCATTAGATAGGCATATCACAATCCTCTTGAAACTTGCGCAATGAATAGCACCTTAAAAATCCTCTTCAAGTTGGCGGATTAGATGGGGAAGTCGGAATCATCATCTATGCTACCTTTGGCGCATTGGATAGAGGTTTCGAAATCATCCTTGATGTTGGCGCATTGGATCAACAATGTGATTTCCTCTTGAAAGTCTCTTGAACATAAGCAATTTCCACTTTGGGCGCATCACTTCAAGTATTCGGAATCCTCTAGGGATGGCGCATCACTTCAAGGTGTTGAATTCCTCTAAAATTCCACTCAATTTGGCGCATCACTTCAAGGTGTCAATTTCCTCTTCTTTTGGCACATTGGTTCACACTTGCAAGATCTTCTAGAAATCGGCGCATTACTTCAAGGGAGTGAATTCTTCTTGCAATTTGCGCATTGGTTGGAGGGTTCGGAATCCTCTTCTATCCTCTATCCTTGGGCGCATTTGTTCAAGTGCAAGGGATCCTCTTCTTGAAATCCTCTTGAACGCGGCGTGATTTATGAAGATTTTGCGCCACCTTAATATGCCATCGCACTGGATCAACTTTTTGAATCCTCTGGAAACTTAGGCGTTTTTCAGGGTTCGTGAGGTAAAGGTATATTGAAAAATATATATAACATGCAAAATCTAGAATCCACTGGATTTAACATACCTTTAAAGGATGGCATGGACAGGGATTCTTTGAATTTCCACTTTCGTCGATTGACTAGCATTTTGAGCTTTGAGCGGACTTTAGACAGCTCATGCGCGACTTGCAGGAGGACAATAGATTTGCGCTAAAGCGATCCTTTTGATTAAACTCACATGATGTTTGAAATCTGACCAATGTTGAAACAAGCCTCATCGTTTAACTCACCCCTCATGACAATACTCCAATTCAAGCTTTGCTCATGAAACTGACTACTTGCGATCACACCTTTGAAGGCATTGGCACTACCAAAATTCAGACTTGGGCAATTTTCCAATTACATCTGACCCAGATATGACTTAATGCAGGAGAAGACAATCGGTTCCTTCAAGCAACCAATGGATTACAACACATCCCTCCAACACTTGCAAACTGCTTTGCCCAGACAAGAACCCCCAAACAAGACCATAGCCAAAAACTCAAAACTCGGGGGTCCCCACGCTCGATGGGGCAATGTTGGACTACGTCACAACAATAACCTTTCTCGAGCAAGCCTAGCTACCTTTCTCAAGTGAGTGAGCGATAACCTCTCTCGAGTAGGTTAGAGTGGAGCTAGAAGCTAACTAGTACTTTTTCTAGCTATAGCTCTAGCTAGCTTTTGCATGTGAATAACAGACCCTTATCCCTTTTTTGAGAAGCAGAGTGACAAGTCCAATCATAGCCCTCTCAAGCAGGTCTAGCAACCTAACTTAGCTTGAGTGAGTTATAGTGACCTATCACTTTGCTTGTTTGAGCTTTAAGGTTATCCCTTTTGCGATATCTTTGAGGGAATATAATAGTATTCTCTACCGGGTCCCCTAGATAGAAGGTAGGTAAGGGCTAATACAAGAGAAACAAAAATTAAGAAAGGCAAGCCTCCTTCCCTCCAGTTGGGTGAGTTTTCGTTAGGGATAGAACCCTGTCATTATATAAAGACAATTGGCCAAGGTAGGGTGGCGATAGCACAACTATTCAAAAGAGACGTCCCTGGTTGGGAATGTTATTCTAATTGGGACAAATAGCTTGGTGGATTTTATAAGAGGGGAGATCAACGAAAGGAATCTCACGGAAGAAACTTTGAGGGTTCGACTGATAAGGAGAGGAAGTTTATGGACCAATGGTATCGCGGTTTTGCTTGTTTTCATCAATTGAGTTGGGGCGAACCAAGCTATTTGTTTCTTTCTAACTAGTTTGATAGCTTCATTCCAAATCCAATGAACCAACAACTAAATGAACCAAGCAAAATGCTACCCTCTAACGATTCATTCATTTCCCATTAGTATAGAGCCCATGAGAATTGAGAGCCCTAATGAATGAAGCACTCCATTGAGTGTTTAGGACGAACCATCCCGTTCATTCACCAAATCCCTCCCTTACCTATTCGAGTTCTTTATGGCTAGGTTTCAAAGGCGAAGAGGCAAAAGTCTCAACTAGGTTATTATAGATAGCCTAATGCACCATTTCTTCTCTCAAACTGAACTCCTCTCTTTACCACCAGCTAACAAGGTGGGGAGAAGATTCATTGAAGCCCATAAGGGATTAATACGCCAAGATAGGGTTGTCCATTGTTTCCGATTCATTGAATGCAAAAAATCGGCCCTTGATCAATGTCATTGTAGTGTCCCCTAAAAGGGCAATGTTTTTGAGAGCCATGGATTGTGAGGGGGAGGTGAAGGATGGCCAAATTATTGCTAACATCCTCATCACAACCATTGAGGAAGTGGGACCTCAACATGTTGTTCAAGTCATAACACACAATGCAAAGAATTGTAAGCAATTGGTTTGTGTTGTCCACTTCCTCAATCTTATGCTACAAAAAATTGGCAACAAAATTGATTGAATCAAAAAGTTGTATGCAAAGGCCAAAGAGATCTGAATGTTCCTCACCAACCACCACATGTCGCAAGGCATATTTAGATCATTTTCAAAATTGGCCTATTGAATGTAAGTGAAGCAATATAAAAATTTATGTTTTAGTTTCACTTTAGTTAATTAGAAATTTAATTTTTTAAACTTATGTCCTAATTTGATTATGTATTATTCTTTAAAGTTTGTTTTTATTTATTTTATTTTTATTTTTGAATAGGTTGCTAAGACCTCTTTCACCTCTAACACAATTGTCTTGAGACGACTTGTGAAGGTTCAAGAGGCACTTTCTAGCATGGTCATTAGCCAAACTTGGTCCATATGGAGGCAAGGCAACATTGAGAGGGAAACAAATATTAAGCGAAGGATCCTAGATGACTCTTGGTGGGATCGTCTGGAATATCTCCTTAGTTTCACCAAGCTCATTTTGAGTATGATTTGTTATACCAACATGGACAAACCTTACTTGGGAGAGATTTATGATGGCATCAACTCAATGATTGAGAAGATGAAGACTATCATAAATAAGAAAAAGCAAGATGCTGAGAAAACTTTCTTCAGACGAGTGCACAAAATTGTTGATGTAATGCCCCACCAAAATTGTAAACATTACATACTAACCGACCTTCAAAAAGAAAAGAACAAATCATAATGAATTTGGGCCGACTTAGAAGGTGAATGCCAAAGGAAAAGATTCAAACTTCAAGTGAAATGGCCGACCTCCCTAAGAGATAGCCGACCACATGATAATAGCCGACTTCCTTAAAATAAGATATGGCCGACCTTCATGTAAATTCATGAATTTATTATGGCCGACTCTCTAATAGCGTGCAGATATTATTAAAGGAGCAGAAAATTATTAAAGGAAAGGATGCGATTAAAAAGAGCAGCGATGATATCCAAGAAGTAGCGATCAGGTTTTGAAAAGGCAGTGATTCATTTAGGAGTTGTGTCTTTGGTGAAAAGTCACCTATATTCACAAAGACATAACCATAGAACAAGTATAACAAGTAAGAATATGAATGTTTGAGAGGAAGGGATCAAAACACATTATTCGGAATACAAAGAGCAGAATAAATTCAGAAATATATCTGCACTCAGAAGACAAAGGCAGAATCAGCAGTCAATGCATTTACTCATGAGAATATAGCAGACTTGTGTTTAAATAAATATTGCGGTATGCTCTATCATGATTGTTGTGTATAATTTGTTGTATAATCTCTATGAATCTGAATGTATTTAATTCTCATCAAGCAACCAAGGGTGGTAAGATGAGGGGGAACGGCTATAGGATTCCTCACTAGGTACACCCCCTCATATGGATGGCAAGGGCCACATGAGGCCAAGAGGTATGGCATATCTGCTCTTGGGCCTAGGGTAGAGGATCGCTTCAAGCACCCTATCAAACCCCCTTAGGTTTGGCTATTGGGTTAAGGAGTTCTGATCATAGGGAGGAGAGTAAGGGTGGCAAGGAAAGGGGGAACGGCTATAGGATTCCTCTCTAGGTACACCGCCTCATTTGGATGGTAAGGGCCACATGACGCCAAGAGGGATGGTATATCCACTCTTGGGCCTAGGGTAGAGGATCACTTCAGGTACCCTATCATGCCCCCTTATCCTAGACCTTTTAAGGTTGGACTCCATTAATGAATTAAGTATATCATATGATTAAGATAATGTTCCTAACCCTAGTAGGAAAGGTCTATTTTATGGATTATGCTTTCATAGATTATCTAACATGATTGCAGGATCTCAACCAGGATCCATCTTGTTCAACAATTTAAATTGGTAAATAATATCGCTAACTCTATTTCATTTCTTGCTTTGCTTGGAATTGTGATTTTAGGGTAAAAACTAGGGCATTTACAAAAGGGGACATTACAGTTGATGAGAGATGGAACACAATGACCGCCTCACTCTATCTTCTTGCGTTTGCATTGAGTCCAAATAACGGTAGTGTTGAGTTTCTTTTTGTGCCAACAAGGATTGCCCCATATAGAGATTATGAAGTCGCTAAAGGGTACAAGGCAATATTTCGCAGACTCTTCCTTGATCCTGATTTGTAGGATGTAATCACGTGTGAGTTCATTGACTTGTACACTCCAACGGTCAAAGTATTGAGGCTTTTCTTGATATGTTCAAGAAGGATGCTCGCAATTGGTGGTACTTCCATGGCCAACAATTCCAACACCTACAACCTCTTGCGATCAAAGTTTTATCGCAAGTTTAAAAAAAAATTATGCTTTTATCTTTTAAGTTTCATTTATAACTTTTAAAAAATTTAGTTTTTATAATGTATAACTCTCTCTACTTTGTCTTAAATAGATTGCTAGTTCATCAACATCTGAAAGGAATTGGAGCACATACTCCATCTACTCAGTAAAACACAACCAATTGCACTCAAAAAAGGTTGAGAATGCATTTAAACTTGTGCCCCCTTTTGGCACAAGGGGCATGGCTACAAGGAAGGGGACACAAGGTTGTGAGATATGGAGCCAGAGCATACTAACTTGGATGCACTTCCCAACATGATGCATTTGAAAAGCCTAATAGTGAACACCCTTTTAGCGCAAGTGGCAATGGCACTACTTGTGGTTCTTCAAATGACTTTTACATGGTTTTTGCGTGGACAAACCCAAAACGAACCCAACCCCCAATAATTTTTTGTCAAATCCACGAACCAATCTGCAAACCACCTAGGAGCAACCATGTAGCTGGGTGCAGCCTTGTTGGAGAGGATTTAGCAGCTAGTGTTGACTTATTTCATTTCATAGAATCATGAGACAAGATAATACAATTTGATTTCCATTGTTTCCAAAATGTTAAAAATTAATTTATTTTGTAATATAATGGTGAAGGAATGTATACTCTATAATGGAGGTCACACGTTCGAATTCCTAAGGGGGGTTGGGTCATATGCCTCAAAACAATATAAAGTAAATGGAAAAGCAACCCCCTTGTGTAATGCTTACCTAAGGGGTCTCCTACACCAAACCGGTATCTTGCTTGGCAATGACCTAAAAGACTACCTTTACCTTTACCTTTTTATCTAATATATTTGCATTTGAGAATAATAAATTACAAACCTCAGTTACTGCTTTATGTGTAAAAGAACCTGTGCTGTTTTCCAATGAAGATTTTTTTAACATTTCCTCTCAATATGTGTAAAAGAACTCGTGCTGTTTTTCAATGAAGATTTTTTTAACATTTCCTCTCAATATCCGTGTTATTTCCTTCATCCCTGTAGATGGGAACACAACTTTCTGGGTCATAGCCTTCCCATTTACAAAACTTATTTATTATGGAGTTCTCATTTCTGTTTCTTGCCACTTGGTATAAGTTAGACTCCTATTTAACATCATCCTAAGACGGTTAGTTCAGAGGAATGCAACTATGTAGTTAGAAGAAACGGTGCCCATAACCGAGAATTTGGAAAATTGGATCTAAATGATGTATAAACATCTCCACTATGATCAAGGTTTTGTGCTTCCTGAGCTAAGTCATGGATTGGATACAACACTTCGATTTTTCAATAACAAATACATTCATAGAAGCTAATCCTTTCACATACATCCCTGGAGCACTTTTGCTGTCCAACGCATGACAATCAGTTTGTTACATTTGGTTTCCTTTCTAATTTATTATATACAAGTAGATCACAGAGGACATTATTCCCAATATTGTCAAGACAGTAACAGTAATAACAATAATCAGAAATGCATATTCTAAGGTCTCATTCAGTATGCAAATAGCCCTAATGGTTTTTCAGTAGAATCAGTTGAACACAAGACAAAGCAATTGCACAAAGTCATTTGAGTTAGATTCCATACGGAATCTGAAACACTCCATCTTCCTGGTATCCATAGTTGTTTCTTTGCAATTTTTGTAGGATGTCTTAAACCCTAATTTTCCGGCAGCAGACTCTGGTCCAGTCTTTTGGTTAAGAACCCATCCCCTTCCTGCACTTGGCGCATGTATATTCCATGCTGATTTACATTTTTCACATATTATATTAACTTTTAAGGCCACGAAATTAGTAGACTTTGGCACATGTATATGCCATGCTGATTGATATTGTGCCCATATTGCATTAACTCCCAAGGCCACAGATTTAGTAGATCTACTCAAATTCATTCCCAAACACTTCAATTTGCATCAGGTTTTTCTGACAGCAAATTGTAGTTGGCATTGGCTGCATTACAGATACAATAATTGCTGCCCCGACTATTACGATTACATATAGGGAAGAAATCTGATAATCGCATGTTTGTACAGGTTCCAACCATTCAACTTCATTTTAAGGACTAGGAGATTCTTTTTAATTTGAAATTTTAACTCAGTACGAAGGCTGTCAAATTGCAGCAAAATTATACATGAGTGCATGATATTCAGAAAAGAATTTTAAACCACACAATAATTTTGATAGATCACATGTTTACCATACCAAGGATAACACATATTTAAATCTTACTTTGTATAACTTATGGTATTGTTGTGCTTGCTTCCTGCTTTTTCGCACTAGTACTCGAGAGTCGGGGCCCATCCCACTAGAGACAAACAACAAAATAGAGACAAAAAATAAGAAGCCCACATTACCAAAATAAACACATCTTTGTAGAGGAAAAATTCAAAGACGTTATCTGAGTCAAAGATTAAGTTGCATCCTTCTATTTGCTATGAGAAAATAATCAGTCAACATAGAAACACATTTACTTAACAGCAAAAATTGATACTTCACCCAACCACTAAAAACATTATAACAAGGGATGTATTTTTGTTAGAACTTACAACATGTAGCCCTTGATAATGATCTTGTATTAAATTCATTAATGTCCCTCAAAGCTTACTTTCATGTGTAAATTATCCTTTTACATGAAAGACAGCCAAATTGATAAAACTCATGTTATGTCATTCAACAAAAAGAGCCCACCTTCCTATCATGGTTTTGGGATGTTTTCATAGTAATGTTTATGTCAATGTACAGATGTGTTCTTGATTATAATAATACATTGTAGCTGTAAATTCAAATCGAACTTATAATCTCTGACTTGGATATTTTCTAAAAGTTGGGTATTTATATTGCAGACTTAACTTATTACTTTCTTTTGTATTTCAGATGCAATTTTCACTTCTCATACACTTCCGATTTTTGTGTCGATCTGTGTTATTGCAGGGCAAAGACATCGATATAAATATGTGAGTGACGGTAGGAGTCACATCTGTGATAGACGTGACTCCTCAAGGAGTCACGCCTATCACAGGGGTGACTTTGTCACCGTTTGCATTGTAATCGGTTTCACCGATTTAACAATTACTAATCACCGTTTAGAATGCAGAAGATGTTTATGCTTTGGTAATATATCATTCGATCATGCTATATTGATATTTATCTCATACCTTATATATGTTATCTGATCGAAGCTACAAACAACTCAACACTCCTCTTAGTTCGGGAAGATAACAATATCACAATAATCTTTGTGAATATCAATTATTTGATCTATAATGAATTACTCAAAGTAATTTAATATCACATAACTCATGATATATAGTATCACCTATCTTGTGATACGTAGCATCACCTACCTCGTGATACTAAAGGATATACTATACTTGAGAACATTACATTCTCCTTATATATATCCCAGTTATGGTATGTGCACTGACATTCATAATGTCTACCATAACTTAATCATGATAACTCCATGATTCATACCAATATCAAGTCACATGATATCAGTCTAATGAACATTATAAGATCGTCACCTTATAATGTTAAGTACAAGTGTAGATTATCCAAAAGATCGTCACCTTTTAGAAATAAACACAGAATGGGTAGGCCCATAATGTCATAGAGTCACACATATGACACAAGATGTTTACACATTAAACATCTTTAGTATATTAGTACAAATCAATTAGAATTTTACATTTCAATCATACCAAGATTTTTTCTGAAGTATTCAACTTTCACCTTGAGGAGTGGGTTAGTAAGAATATCTGCAGTTTGATCCCCTGTACTGATATACTCCAACTGAATCACATTCCTTTCCACCATATTACGCACATAGTGATGAGGAATCTCAATATGTTTAGATCTATCATGGAATACTGGATTCACGGATAGCTTAATACAGCTTTGATTGTCGCAGTGGATGATAGTTGGTTTCAGAGGTTTACCAAATAATCCCACAAGCAGTTTTCTAAGCCATACTGCCTCTCTAGCAGCCATAGAAGCTGCAATATATTCAGCTTTTGTAGAACTCTGAGCAACTGAAGACTGTTTTCTGCTGATCCACGATATCATTGCTGACCCTAAACTGAAACAACATCCGGAAGTGCTCTTCCGGTCAGTTACACTTCCAGCCCAATCTGAATCTGTGAATCCATGTAGATCTAAGTCAACCTTTTCATATTTTAAGCCATAATTTAGAGTACCTTGAAGATATCTCATTATATGTTTCACAGCGACAAGATGTATCTCCTTGGGCTCACACATAAACTGACTTAAGGCATTTACAGCATAGCAGATATCAGGTCTGGTATTGACCAAATACATCAAGGATTCAATTATCTGTCTATACAAAGTGGGATCTGCCAACAAAGAATCTGCTGCTGCTTCCTTCAATTTATGAAGATTTGTTTCCATGGGGGAAGACATAGGTCTACATTCCATCATACCAAACCTTTTTAATATATCAATTGTGTACTTCCCTTGGTTCAGAATAATACAGTCTAATTTCTGCCATACTTCCAGTCCAAGGTAGTAGTGTAATAGACCTAAGTCCTTCATGTTAAATTCCGAAGCTAGATCTTTCTTACACTGATCAATAAGGTGATCTTCCCCTATAATCAATTGATCATCAACATATAATATCAATATTAACATATCACCTTTGCTTTGTTTGAAGTAGAGATTTGGATCTGCATCATTCTTTGAGAAGCCTAATCTCAAGAGATAACTGTCAATTCTTTCATACCAGGCTCTGGGGGCCTGTTTAAGTCCATATAGAGCTTTCTTTAATTTACATACATGGGGTCCTGCATTGTGAATCTCAAATCCTTCGGGTTGCTCTAAGTAAACCTCTTCTTCAATAGTTCCATTTAAGAAAGCAGTTTTTATGTCCATTTGATGGACTTTCCACCCTTTGGCTGCTGCAATAGCTAGAACTGCCCTGACTAATGTATATCGAGCAACTGGAGCAAAGGTTTCGTCATAATCAATTCCTTCCTTTTGTGAAAATCCTCTGGCTACAAATCTTGCTTTGTATTTCCCTATACTGCCATCTGCAGCATGTTTGATTTTAAATAGCCATTTTGAAGAAACAACAAATTTCCCTTTTGGTCTAGGTACTATATCCCACACATCATTCTTCAGGATGGATTGATACTCCTCTGTCATGGCATCCTTCCATACTTGGTGCTTAAGAGCTTCTATAGCACTAGAAGGTTCTGATTTAATGAATTCACTCATTAAAGCTACATAACTAGAGAATCTCTTAGGTCTTGTGCTTTCCCTAAAAGTCCCTGATGGAGCAGCATAATTTTTAGCTTCTTCCATTGTTTTGGTGGCCCAGAGTGGTCTTTTCTTGGGATTTTCTAGTGATGCGATTTGTTCATGATTTACCTCTTCCTCAGGATACTCCCTCTGAAACTCAGGTGTAGGATCCTCTTCTATGCTTGAGTTGGAAGTTTGAATTTCTGACTCAATATGATTTCTGGCTCTTTTGAAAGCTATGTCTTCCTCAAAAATCACATCTCTACTTAGTTCAATCTGTCTTTGACCAGGTATATATACTCTATAAGCTTTTGATGTTTCACTATAGCCTACAAAGATGCCTTTTCTCCCAGAAGGTTCTAGCTTAGTTCTTTTCTCTTTGGGCACATGAATGTAAACAGGAAAACCAAATATCCTTAAATGACTAATGTCTGGTTTAGTGCCAGTGAAGGCTTCTTCAGGAGTTTTGTCATCAATGTGAGAGTGAGGACATCTGTTCTGTATATAGACAGCAGTACTAGATGTTTCTGCCCAAAGTGAAGTGTCTATATTCTGATCAAGTAACATAGCCCTAGCAGCTTCTACAATGGTTCTATTTTTTCTTTCTGCAACTCCATTTTGTTGAGGATTATAAGGTACAGTGAACTCCCTCTTAATCCCAGTGTTTTTACAAAAGTCTTTAAAAATGTTTGAAGTGTATTCACTCCCACTATCTATTCTTAACGTTTTGATTTTTCTCCCAGAAGAGTTTTCAATAATGGATTTGACTTCCTTAAATCTTTTAAGGATTTCTTGTGATTCTTTACATTTAAGAAAATAGATCCATGTCTTTCTGGAGAAGTCATCAACGAAGATTACATAGTATAGAAACCCACCTAAGGAGGGTACAGACATGGGTCCACATAAATCTGAGTGGACTAGTTCTAATACTTTATTTGTTTTGCTAGAACTATTTTGAAAGGACCCCTTTGTATTTTTCCCTAAGGCACACCCCTTGCATACCCCTGAATTACATTGTTTGAGTTTGGGTAACCCTGTAACTAGTCTTACCATGGAAGATAGGGCACGGAAATTTAGGTGTCCTAGTCTTCTATGCCATATTTCATTAGAGTCTGCAATTTCATGAATTAGGGATTGATTTGGTTTTGTACATAACTCGTACAAGTACCCTTGTCTGCGACCTATGGTTTTGGCTTTCTTAATAGTAGAGTTCTTTGGCCATGCCAATACTTTTCTATCCATAAAGGTCACCCTATATGCATTATCTTCAAGTGCAGATATGGAGACTAGGTTTCTTTTGATGCATGGGACAAACAATACTCCAATAAGTTGGATGGAGATGCCAGTCTTTAATTTGAGGGTGCATGTGCCAACACCCTTGACTAGATGTACAGAGTTGTCTCCAATTGTTACTTCTTTGTCAGTCTCTTCTACCATGGTGTCTAGTAGTTCCCTGAACCCTGTGATGTGTCTTGATGAACCACTATCTATAACCCAGGTGTTGGATTTATTTGATACTTGGTTTGAAAGTGCAGAGTAGAATACATATTTCTCGGATTCATGCTCCTTTATTTTGGCATAAGATGCTTGTTGTTTGGTTCTGTCAGGACATCTAATTGCATAGTGTCCATATTGATCGCATCTGAAACATTAGATGCGAGAAATGTCTTTCTTGAATGAACCTTTCTCGTGATAATTTTTCCTCTTCTTGAAGTGTTTCTTCTTCTCTTTCTTTTGAGAGTTTGTATTTAGAACATGAAGGTCTTCATCTATATTTTTCTGTTTTCACCCTTTCTTTGTCTGTCTAGATTCTTCTTGAAGACAGTCTGATCTTAGGCGGTCAAATTTTGGAAATTTGGACCTTGCACTAATGCCTTGAACAAATGTCTCCCAGGAATTTGGGAGACCATCTAGAGCAATAAGTGTTAGTTCCTTGCTTTCAATTTGGTACCCAAGTGTTGATAGTTGATCCCTTAGTGCAGATATTCTCATAAAGTATACATTGATAGATTCTCCTTTGTTCATACTTATATGATTTATTTCTCTCTTTAGGGCTAAGGTTCTGCTGGAGTTATTAATTTCATAATTGCCTTTAAGTGACTTAAACATATGATATGCAGTCTCATGTTTTGTCAGAATCGGCACGATATGATCTCTAACTCCATCAGCTATGATTTTCATGGCTTTGTCATTTCCTTCAATCCATGTCGTTTTATCAGGATCATTCTCTGGTTCCGTTTTGTTTTCTTTCACAAATGAATCAACTTTATTTTCTTTTAATATCATCATAATTCTGAATTTCCATGATGAGAAGTTATTTCCTCCCTCCAATCTATCTTCGAATCAGATTGTTGCTGCCATTTGAGAAATGAGATGTATTAAATCTGAATTTCTTAAGTTCGATTTTCTACCCGGATTTTGCTTAACTTGGCTCTGATACCATGTAAATTCAAATCGAACTTATAATCTCTAACTTGGATATTTTCTGAAAGTTGGGTATTTATATTGCAGACTTATTACTTTCTTTTGTATTTCAGATGCAATTTTCACTTCTCATACACTTCCGATTTTTTGTGTCGATACGTGTTATTGCAGGGCAAAGACATTGATATAAATATGTGAGTGACGGTAGGAGTCACATTTGTGATAGACGTGACTCCTCAAGGAGTCGCGCCTATCACAGGTGTGACTTTGTCACCGTTTGCATTGTAATCGGTTTCACCGATTTAACAGTTACTAATCACCATTTAGAATGCAGATGATGTTTATGCTTTGGTAATATATCATTTGATCATGCTATATTGATATTTATCTTAACATACCTTATATATGTTATCTGATCGAAGCTACAAACAACTCAACAGTAGCATTTATCCCTTCAACTTTTTCTTGGATCTTCAAAGATGCTTTCTGAAATTAGAAAGACAACAATTTATAACCATGCACAGCCTTGCTTATGTATCTATACATGTTATGCATTCTTTCATGTCAATGCTAATCACCTAAGCAGTGATTAACAGCTAGTTAGCATGTTACTGTGTCATTTTACACAGGAAATGGGAAAAGAGAACAATACAGTAAATGTGGAGCAAAGCGAAGAAATGGCCCAATTTTATAACTTCAATGAAAGGAGAAATCTTACAACAATGTGATGGGATGTCCGATTTCTTGCAACATGGATTTGGTGGTGACCTTGGTTTTAGGGTCATGTATTCCAACCTTTTGGCCCCTCAAAGGGACAGGGATGTAGGAACATAGTGGGAACATCCCCAAGCTATGCCCTTTAAAGTAGACAGAATGGACATGTCATCAAAATCTCATATTTCATGCATCCCCACTCCAGTTCCCTACCAAATGTGTCTCCATTCTGAGAAGGAGATGAAGGGATGCAGTGGCAAAATCCCCAAGATGTGCCCTCTGAAAGGGGCAAACTTTGAGACATTCCTACTGTGTGCCTTAACGTATAGCAATGTCAAGGTGCCTGTTGTGACCTAATCACACATCGCCCCATTGCAAATGGGGACCCACCTTTTTTTGCAATTTTGGGCTTGTAGGACCCTTAGGAAGTGTTGTTAGACCTAGTCTCTTCCATGAAATGCAGAATGAGCCTCTCCGGAGCGGCGTGAAATGAATCAAGTGAGTTTAACAAGGTGCAATTGAGAATACTTAAGCATGTCCCTAGGATACTGAAAATTGACTAAGTCTGATGTCCTGAAGTCTGATATCCTGAAATCCTAAAAAATGGCTAAGTCTGAAATCTAGTGGATCCTCAAAAATCTAGAATCTGCATGTTAAATCTCATGGATCCGAGACCTATCTCAAACATCCTGAAAGTATATTTCAAAATATTTAAACATATACTTAAATATATTTTGAAATATACTTGATTTTGGGCACTGAAAAAATGGCTAAGTATGGGAAATTTCTTCACCCACAGTGGAATCCGCCCTTGCTCGAGAAATTTCTTCACCCACAGTGGAATTTGCCCTTGCTCAAGAAATTTCTTCATGCCTAGTGAAATCTGCCCTCATTGAGGAAATTTCTTTACCCACTGTCAAGTGCGCCCAACTTGGGAAGACTTCTTCATCACCTGGCCTATGCGCTCTCAAGAAACTTTCTCCTCACCTTGTCATATGCGCTCATCCTTGAAGATTTCTTCACCCTCCATCAAGTGCACTCCAACTTAGGAGGAATTCTTCATACATTAGCATATGCGCCCATCATGGAGACTTCTTTCACACTTGTCTTATGCGCCCCCTTTGAAGGAATTTCTCTAACATCCCACATATGCGCTCTCAATTGGAGAAATTTCTCCTCAAGCACCCAAGTGCGCCCTCATTGAGACTTTTTCCATCATTTGCCCTAGGCGCCACCTTAAGGAAATTTCTTTATCACTTGTCCTATGCGCTCATCTTTGAGAAAATTTCCTCAACTTCCCTCAAGTGCGCTCTCCTTGGAGGAGACTTTCTTCAACATCTAGCTTGTGTGCTCTCCTTTGAGAAAATTTCTCCAACACCTTGCAAAGGCGCCCTCAAGAAGAAATTTCTTTAACCCTTATCAGGTGCGCTCCTTAGAGAAAATTTCTCCAACACCTTGCAAAGGCGCCCTCAAGAAGAAATTTCTTTAACCATTATCAGGTGCACTCCTTTGAGAAAGTTTCCTTACATACCACCAAATGCGTCCAACCACAAGAAATTTCTTTACCCTCTGTCAAATGCGCTAAGGCATGGTTCAGGTAGGCTAGTTAAAAGTTAGAAAATTTCAAATAAAAAATCTCCCAAAGGAGGCCGACCTTGGTAGAAGTGATGCTTGAAGTTGGTATAAATGGCAAGTTTTAAAATATGAGAACAAAACCTTCTTCATTGCACAAAACAAGTAAGATCTAGTCTAGGACCTTTGCAAAGTATCCAAAAGAGAGACATGTTAGGAGGTTAATAATGAAATGTGAATTGATGATCAAATGTCTTTGCATTGATAGATGTTTCTCTTGTGTAGGTAATGGAAGGAAAATGACGAGAACTTGCACTTGAAGGTTCAAGGCATGGAAGAGTGTTATTCTAGTTCAAAGGGAAACATCAGCGCCACATAGAGGAAAGCTAGTTCGGATGATCAAATTTCAAGTACGCCACAACAAGACAAGGAGGAATTCAACACCAACGTCATCCTCGGAGGAGGTCCACTGCACGACACCACTTCATCATCCAGAAGCTCACGTCCAGGAATCCAAGAGTCTAGTTTCACATTCAAGCTCCAGAACCCTCCACTTCAATCATGAAGTCTACTCCAACAATTCACACCCAAGGTCTACTTCCTGCACCATTCAGAGTCAGAGTCTGGCATGAATCCTGCACAAGAACAAGAACAAGCACAAGAACATGATGAGAAGGGAAATGAGTCAACCATCAAGCAATCCATCAATTACATGAAGAACTTCTGAATTTCCCAAGTTTCAAGATCAAAAAGAAGCCAAGTTCCATAGGTGAAAATCCAACAATTTGGGAAAATATTCCAAGCAGTACGAACATGTTGAAAATCAAACCCGTTTGCTCAAAGACGCCGAGGTGGCATGGGCACATCATCAAGCCAATCACAGTCTGCCACATCACCCATCCAAGTTCAATGTACCTACAACAAGCAAGAGGCCAAAGAGGACGTCCATGTGGAAGATGCTCCAAAGATTCCATTTCAAGTTATCACATCAGAAAACGTGCCTTCATTGCCTCTCTTTGGGGCGGTTATGCTTTGTTGTCTTCATCTGGGCCATTGATTTGCAAATCAATCCTAGTCGTTAATGTAATTTTGGAGCCTATATAAGGCCCATTTCTCTCAGTTGTAAGGTTAGAAATTGTTAGCTCGTTGAAGAATACAAGTAGAATAGGAGTAGATTAGAGGAGACTCTTCGAAATCATTGAAGAGATACATGAAATTGTTGTAATCATACACTTCAAAATTAATACAAGCTCATTGTTGGTTCACATGGTAATCTTGTGGTTTTGGAATGTTAGCATGACTTCTAATTTCTTGGATGTGATGGAGAAATGTTTCCAAGTAGAGTAGAATTAAATTATAAAGTTCATTGATGTAATGAGTATATGCAATGATATTTGATGAATTCCTTCTTGGTTCATACTTTTTGTGGATTGTCGAAGGCAACTCACTTTGCAAAGTTAACCTGAACCTCCATTTGCTTTAGTTCGATTGTGAATACTTGTTCAAGCTGCGCCAGCTGTGGGTGTTTGGATGGAGGTTTACAATATGAAAATCATTGGGTTACCTTAGAAGATTGCACCTGCTTTGTGTAGTTGTTGGTTCTCATGGTGAAGCGGAGTCAAGTTTCATGAGGAGTTTGTTTATCCTAGCATGTTTCATTATACCATTGTCCTTAGATTAGACTCTCTTAACCCTTTCTCTTTTGCCTTTTCTTTTCATAGCCGGTTAGAGTAAGTTCCACTTCACAAGAGGGAGTAACATATTTGAGTGGAGTAAGGAGTCAATTCAGCGTAAGTCCCTTTGTGATTAAAAGCATTATCACATCAACTACTAAGTCTATCCATTGCAAGTCAAGACCTGACATATCATGAACCTTGGAGTTGTCTCATTGGATCACATTGTTTAGCCTTTGAGAGACTTTATTCAAGAGAGGATAGAATACTTGGTATTTTATTCTGAGTTTGCATGTGCATAAAAAACACATCAACAGTGCCAAGATTTTGACTCTCGACACCAAGTAATATGAACCACCAAATGATAGCACAATGTTCAAAAAATTGACCAATCACTTAAGCCATTCGAGAGGGAAACTGCAGAATATCAACAGCCAAATGGCAATACATATTGATCCCCTTGACAGATGCTATATATTTATACATTAAGAACCCATCCTAAAACTACTAATTGGCCCCAACATTAGGGACCAAAATGTTAACCCATAGGAGTACTATCTCACAAACCACGCAGCTATCAGAAAGCATGCTCACGTACAAAAAACATAACAACAATAACATACCTACTACATATATGTAACATAAAATAAATATGGTGATGTTTGTGACCAAGTTGTTTTAGAATCTAGCCCATAAGTAGAAAATCTATAACAATTTTACTTGCAAGTTTCTCTTTCCATCCCAAGAGACAATCCAATGTCTACAGTGGCCCTCTTTGAAAAATCCTATAAGATTCTATGGTAGTTCAAGATCGGAAATCTCCCTTTGACTTAAATTTTCCATACATTAAATTAGTTTTTAACTTTTTTGTGTTTGCCATCATTTGGTTTAAGTTGCAGGTAATGGATTAGGTTAAGAACTAAAGAGCTTTGTAGAGACTTATACACTACCTTGGTTTATAATGCATAAATAATAATTGTCACCTTTTGGCAATTTATCCATTTATAGATATTGATAGATACTTTTGCATGTATATTGCCAAGATTCCTGTACTTTTTTTAATATGAGAGATTTGACATCTTTTTGCTGCATACAACACTATCTCTTGTTTTGGTATACTTTCTAATTTCTATCAGTATATCTCTACACAAGTGACAAATCTGTCTAAATTTTTTGGCAAAGAATTCTTGAACCTCTTTTGCACCACTACACCATAATCAACAATTCAAATCAGATGATAATTTTCATTTAAATCTATTCTGGACCTAAATATTCAATAGGAATTGGAAAACTGCATCAAAACATTTTAGAGATATAACATTGTATAATAAAAACACATACAAACATAAATTTTGTTAAAAAATGATATGAAAACAAGTAAGAAAGAATACTTCGACACTGGACAATAAAAGGAAATGGAACTTAAACTATAAATACAAAAATGAAGAAAGAGATATCAATGCGAACCTGTAAGTTACTCCAATGTTTGATGTGAGAAGTTGTATCTTTTGAACCTGTATAAATATCAATTCTGGTAAAACACATTACGAGAAAAGAATTTAAACCATTTACTATGTTTGAAAGATGAATACAATACAATATGTGTAAAATCTAGAATTATACTAAACACTAGTTTTATGAAACATAATGTGAATTTTAGCCTACCTTATCCTAGTTGTAAGCATATACCATGCACTCTGATAAGTGTAGAACATAACATCAATACCAATTGTACTATATTATATTTCAAGATTGCACTGGTTGAGCATGAAGGCTGTGATTCAGAACTGATGGCCTTGGGATAAACCTAAGCATAATTAGCTATTTATTAAAGTGGCAAAGAAAGGGTGTCCAACAAAGACAAAGACCTTCATTATGAATTACTAGTATAACTGCAGAAAGAACCAAGTCAAAAAAATGCTAGGATAGTAGATGCCTCCGAAATATGGTTCCATTTCTTGTAATTTTTCATTAATTTCAAATTGAATCTCCCCTCCTGCACTCATCTGCAGGATCTTAAGATAACCCTGGCAAAAATTAGCTATTCATTAAAGGGCACAGAATGAGAGTCCAAGAAAGATATGGCCACCATTATGAAGTCACATCTATAATTGAAGAAAGAAATAAGTCTAAAATGCTAGGACCACACTTCCAAAAAATGGTTTTCTTGCAAGTTTCCATTATTTTCAGACCAAAGCTCCCCTCTACTCATCTTAGTTGCTCATATTCCTGCTGCATCCTTTGCATAAGTTCTTGGTCTGTAAAAACTACGATGGGTATTCCGTATCATACTTCATCAACATTACGGTTACTTGGAAGAAGAGAGAAAACTGCAAAAATTAACATATAAGCATCAAAAAAAGCCACAACACATGAAGAAGAAGGTTTACCCTAGAGAAACCCACATATGGGCAATACTCCAGCAGGAGTGACGTCAAATGGCCTCCTCATCCACTATCTCCACAATTGAAAGTACATATAACCCTTTACATAATCAATGGAATAATGTAAAAGAGCTTGAACCCTTTCCAAGACCTACCATGGCTATTTCAAGACACTCTCATTTGTTCAAACAGTTTGTACGACATTCACATATTCAAGAGATCACACTATAGAAATCCTGCAAATGGTCACTAAAATGGGTCCAACTTACAAGGAGCTTCTTGGATCTTCCTGGCCTATTCCTTGGGCTCACATAGGATCTTCCTCAATCTCCATGACTTCTAGATCTTCCTCAAACCTCAAATGGATCTTGGATGCCAAAACTATTCCTCTCTAATGCTCAAAACATGTCTATTCCTTCTCCAACTAATTCTAGATTGCTAGCAGTTATATAGACCTTGGACAAACCCTTTGGAAACTAAACAATTGAAGAAACAACCAAAAATTGGAGAGCCAATAGACATCTTTTCCATGTGTAATGAAATCATCTCTTTCTACAGACCAACGAAAACCTAATTGTCCCAGCAAAAAAATGAAATCACTTCAGGGAAAATGAAATCACTGCCTGTGGGAACAGGCAATTTGCCATAGAGCACTAAATAACTCTTTTCTTCAAGATTTCTCAACTGCCAAAGCTGGAACTGAGATGTCCCATAACCATCCGACCATATTTAACAATCTTAGCCTCTAAACCTGACAAAACCTTTTACATCTTTGCCTGGTATGTCTCAAAACCACATCCACTAATAGTCATAGCAGCAGGGCATTTTTGCACTCTTTCAAGAACCCCCTTGACAAAACACACCTCCCCCAATATAGAGGTCCTTGGTCCCCAAAAGCTCACCAAACCATGAAATGAGAAGTTGCCAACAAAAATGGAGGAAATGAACACCACTATATCACTAACAGATACAACCCTCTCCAATACCACCTGATCCATATAAAACTACAGAGATCACCGTAAAAACTAGGACAGGTATTTCATACTGCAATTCACCAACATTTCAGTTACTTGGAAGAAGAGAGAAAACTATAAATATTAACCTTTTACATCTTTGCCTGGTATGTCCCAAAACCACATCCACTAATAGTCATAGCGGCAGGGCATTTTTGCACTCTTTCAAGAACCCCCTTGACAAAACACACCTCCCCCAATATAGAGGTCCTTGGTCCCCAAAAGCTCACCAAACCATGAAATGAGAAGTTGCCAACAAAAATGGAGGAAATGAACACCACTATATCACTAACAGATACAACCCGCTCCAATACCACCTGATCCATAAAAAACTACGGAGATCACCGTAAAAACTAGGACAGGTATTTCATACTGCAATTCACCAACATTACAGTTACTTGGAAGAAGAGAGAAAACTATAAATATTAACATATGAGCATCAAAATAAGCCACAATGCATAAAGAACAAGGATTTACCCTGGAGAAACCCACAGGAAAGACTCTAGCAAGAGTGAGGTCAAATGGCCTCCTCATCCACCATCTCCATAACTGAAATTACATAGAGGCCTTTACATAGTCTATGGAATAATGTTAAAGAGCTTGAACCCTTCCAAGGCCTACCATGGCTATTACAAGACACCCTCATCTGTTCAAACAGTTTGTACAACAATTACATATTCAAGAGATCACACTATGGCAATCCTACAAATGATCACTAAAACAGGTGTTACAATGGGTCTTCCAACTTCCATAGGGCTTCTTGGATCTTCTGCCCATTCCTTGGGCTCACATAGGATCCTCCTCAACCTGCATGACTTTTGGATCTTCCACAGACCTCTAATGGACCTTAGATGCCAAAACTATCCTTCTAATGCTCCAAAAAATGTATGTTCTCCTCCTCCGACTGCTTCTAGATTTGCTAGCATTTATAATTGACCTCATACAAACCCTTTGGAAACGGAATAGTCAAAGAAACAGCCAATAATGAGGAATCTAGAATGCCAACATTCATCTTTTCCATGCATAACGAAATTAGCTCTTTCTAGAAACTAGCAAAAACACAAGCACCCCGACAAAAATGGAATCACCACCTGTGGGAACTAGTGATTTTTCCACAAAGTATTGAATACCTCTTTTCTTAAAGATTTCCCAACTAACAGAACTGGAACTGAGATGTCCCATAACCATTCAACCATCTTGAGCATTCTTAGCATCCAAATCTGACGAAACCTTGCACATCTTCACCTGGAATGTCTCAAAACCATGTTTACTAACAGTCACAGCAGAATGACATTTTGCACACTTTCAATTACCCCATTTACAGATCAGTTCTATAAAGATGTGCTCCTCCACTATGGATCTCCCACAAGACTTTTCCACATCTTTCAATCTTTCCTGCACCCTTTGGAAAAGCTTCAAGCAGATAAAATCCTTCATTTGGAGTACCTCATTAGCTGGAACTGAAAGGATATACATAGAATTTCTTACCCTCTTATCTTAAATTCTTGGTAGAGTGAGGGAGTGCAAAGCAGTTTGGCAGGAGCAGATGTCCTTGTGATATGCTGGTTGATTTTCTTCCATCAAGATCCCTTGGTGCCAAAATTGCAGCATGAGAAACAAACTGTGGAACAGAATTATTCATTTAGAATCCTTCATTTGGAGTACCTCATTGGCTGGGACTAAGAGAATATCCATGGCTTTACTTAACCTCCTATCCTACGCTCTTGGTGGCAGAAGCAGACATCCTTCTAATATGACAATTGATTTTCTTCTATCAAGGTCACTTGAGCTATAATTGCAGCATGAAAAATGAACCCTTCAACAGAAAAGAGAGAAAATCTAAGGTCGACGTTGGGAGGGAAACTTATTCTGAATGAGTACAACTTAGCCATCATTGCCAACACTACTTGAATGAGTTGCTTTGTTGAAGCTTCATGGTGATTGTGATGTTTAACTCCATCTAGATTGAGGTTGGCCCTTTTTAGTTTCCTCAATCTGCTCCAGTTATTTCAACTAACCCCATACATCCTGCCAGGTGCACCCCTAAAAACTCCCATTTGTCTGCAACATTTGCCATCAGAGAAGTGTGCACCAGGTGAGAGGTTGTCTTTAGGTGTTACTCCATGCATTTGTGCTGGCGCACAGCCTTAATGCATGTTTGATTCCCAAAATAACTATGATAAGGATGAAAACTGTTAAAAACAATAATTGCAGTATTGTTCTGCATTTACTCTTTATGTGTTATTCTGCACTCTATATCATTTAAGACTAACAGAAGTTTCATCTAAATGTTTTCTCAATTTTAGCTTTCTTAATGCTAAATTAATCATACTAATCTTCACAGCACTTCAGTGTGATTATAGTCATGGTACGCTCCATGTAAGGAAAAAATCCTATTGGGAGGAGTCTACTGCAACACTAGGCACTCTTGGTTAAGTTCCCATATTGATAGAATTTAGGCTTTCCAAAGACTAGAATGGGCATGGTTAAATAATTGCAGGCTTGGAAAGAGATAATTTTGTCACATTTGTTATATTAGGCCTAATTCAGTTAAAAAGTAAATATATAGCAATAAGGAGTGTCAAGATTTAACTTGAACATAAGTGTATCACCTTTGCAAATGTACAAATTATTTGCAGAAACTGAGATGCAAACTATAATCACCAGGATACTCGAGAACGAGTATGGGTATAGAAACAGGAAACCCTTTTCAAAATAAGAGTACCTGGGTATAGAATAAATCTGATAAAAAGATGAAAGATACAAATTTCAAAATTCAAATCTATAAGTTAAAATAAACTGTCATAAACATTTAGTTACAATGAAAATGAGATTGTTCCTCTGAACTGTCCATCATAGACATGTTTTGCATGCTCTCCAAATTTTCTGCCAATTTCATTTTTTCAATGAAAAATGGATTGGGTGTGGTCTTTTAATCTCTCTTTTTGTATTTCATTTTTTTTAAGTTTCTTTATTTTGTTCTTTGCAGCAGATGACATTCAGGTGTCACGGGATGTTGGAGAAAACCAGAGATGCAATTTGGAGAGATCTTGGGTGATTTCTCTTACAAGTCTCCTTGTCTCCGAGGTGTGTGCGTATGAAATAGTGTACCATGCCCCAAGGTAAGCATTTTGAAATTTTCAGGTTCTGGTGCTTCAAACCAATCATGACCTATAAAACCTGGAACCGTGCTAAAGGTGCCTCTGATCGGATCAAGACAATTTAAGGTTACCAAGGCTTTAGCGAAGTTTAAGTTGCAATCAAGTTTAACTTTTGACTTACCAGAATAATGGTAAACACCCTTTACACCGCCACATTGTATCATACAATTTAGGAGCTACATAGCTCTACATTTGATTCCGCTATGCAGAAAAATCACAAAGAATTTCAAAACACCTTATAAACATAAATTTTGTTCTTAGGTTTTCAGAATCTAAGAAAGAATCAAACTCTTAGGTATGAGTCTTTGAGTGTGGAAAAAGAACTACTGAGGCATTTATTTCTGTTCCTCAGTGCAGTCACCAGAATGATCAGCCGTTACTCCTTAATGTATTGAACCACTCCAAAGCATGTAAACACTATGAATTCACACCCAAAAAGAGAGTTGACAAATATGATCATCTGTCATAGTTATTCTCACAGCTGTTCATGCATGAATTCTGAACCAAAACTAGTTTGGTAGATATGACCTGTTTCCTGACAGCATACAAAGTAATATATGATAGCTTTCAACTTTGAATGATAATGTAATAGTTTGAATATGCTATTAAACTTCTGCTATGGAGAATAGTGATTCTTACCCCCTAGCAGTGTACATATTTTGAATATCTTGCTGGTTCAAAGTACTCAATTCTTCCAATGCCATTTCATTGTGCAGCACATCCCTCATATCTGCAAAATGGATCTTCTGACTAAGATTACCTTAGTGGAATAATAAATGAAGAATGACTGCACCCAAGAGCCTCCAACTAACTGACCACCCAAGAAATGCCCAAGAGCAAGCATCACATTACATTTTATGGTTGTACCACAATATCTTGTCAACTCTAAGTCAATAAGGTACACAAAAGAACTATGGGTACCTAATATGGAGAAAGTGTAGCTATAAAGGACCTAAGAATAGATGAAATGTATCTCCAGAGTATTATTTTTAGTTGGCAAAAGAGTTCCAATGATGCTCATAGCAACAGCAATTAGGGTATAAGGATGCCCAAATAAGTGCAACTTATCAAATAACCATTTAGCAAAACAAGGATGTCGATGCAAGTCATAGTTATCAGTGGATACAAGGCCAAAAGGGGTAAGGACTAAGAACCGCACCTGCTAGCACTTCTGATCATTAGTTGAAGGAATGAACATTCATGGAAATATAGTTGAAAAGATATCATGAGTCAGGAGGTTTCAACAAGTTATATAAGATTTATAGACACCCAGCCTTGCACCCTTTTCAATGCTGGTTATAAGATTCATATTATGCCCATAGTCTTGCACTCTTTCAACACTGGTTGACGAAATGTAGCTTACCAAAGTAGCATTAATTAAGTTACTTATTGTTCCACAGCTATTCAATCACAGATTGTCTGCCAACACAATAAGTTCTAAGGCAGAACCCCAAGGCCTACGTTGGATGTTGCTCTTTTATGCCACTTTGCTATGGATCAACTGATTGGTTGGATGAAGAGGAATATTGGAGATAATTTTTGTATTATTGTTAGCATATACCTTTGGTGGCTGGCTGAAGGATGGAGACAAAATGTCCATCCCAAATCATTGGATAGGTTGATAAAAGATAAAGCAGACTGGGAAAATAGGTCAGAAAAGTGTCAATGTACAAATCGGTTTGAGAATCAAACAAGTTGTTCCGAGATTCATAAAAAACTAAAATCATCCAAGCTATAAAGACATGTTAGGCACCATACATCTGATTCCCCACATTTGCTAGTAAACAATGAGAATCATTGAATCGGTCAAGAAAAGGGCAAGCAGAGTGGAAAGATATGGCAGATCTTGACAAAGTATAAATCCGTTTGAGAACCAAACCAGTTGCTCCGAGGTTCATAAAAACTAAAATCATCCAAACTATAAAGACATGTTAGCCACCGTACATCTGATTCCCCACATTTTCTAGTAAATAATGAGAATCATTGAATCAGTCAAGAAGAGGGGAAGCAGAGTGGAAAGTGGAAACATATGGCAGATCTTCACAAAGTACAAATCAGTTTGAGAACCAAACCAGTTGTTCCAAGATTTCATCCAAACTATAAAGACATGTTAGGCACCGTACATCCGATTCCCCACATTTGCTAGTAAATAATGAGAATCATTGAATCAGTCAAGAAGAGGGGAAGCAGAGTTGAAATATATGGCAGATCTTGTCAAAGTAAGCATTGAATCTTTTTCCAATCCCCCACTTATTGTGGAGATCAAATAGAACAATCTTTTTCTGTTGTTACTTTTGTTACAATGAAGAATTATTCTCATCAGCATGTCCTTTTTGCTTATTAAACTGCATCAACCATTCCACATGTCATTGCATTCATACATGTCAACCAGGCCTGGAAATTGACAGTCTGTAGACCATGTTTCAAGGTTTTTCCCATATATTAAATTCTAAATTTTAAGCTACCTGTAAACAGTTTACGGTTATTAATTCAGTAAACTGTAGATTTGAATAGAATCGTATAATATAAACTAAAAAAATTAGCTAGTGATGTATAATAAATAAGGATTAGGAGAAAAAGTTATAGAAATACAATCCTTCTTAAATTTAATGGCTGGTGATAATACTTACTTCAATAGCTCATGTTCCTGCCTGAATGACAACCATTTACTCACTCAAAGTTGACTTTCCAGATGTAAAATGCAAGACATTAAAAACAATGTAGCTGTTAATAAATTTTGATTAAAAGTAAATTATAATTCCAAGCCTGCCCTGAACCACTAAAATACCTTCATAAAATAATTTTAAACGAATAGTTTTGTCAATGCAAGCCCCTGACAACCTACTCCAACCAGATGCAAACTAATCACTCTTAACTTTTCAACAGAAACACCTCTCCCATCTGTGCAACTCCTATGTGGGAAAATTTATGTTCAGAGAGCGAAATTGAACCCATTTCTCTTTTATAGCTCGCTTAAATCAGTCATATTACACATGTAATAAAGCTGTGCTAATAAATGTCACCTTTGCTCTCTTAAGCCCAATAACTACCATATATCGATCAAGGAAACCATACCCCAATGAATGAAGTGCCCAGTGAAAACGTCTTTTAAGTCTTTAATCATGGCTCTCTTAAAGCTGATAGCTGCTATATCCTTAAAGGTAAACCATAGTTACAAGACCGCTGAGTCCCAAGTTGAGACAGGCCAAGCGAGGCCTGCAGACTTGGCTATGACTCTAGGCAGGTCTGTCAGATGCACCGAGTCTGGCAGACTCGCCAAACTTATTGGGTCAGACTCGGCTGCATAAAATCCCCTCAAAATTGGAAAAAAATAATACTAATAAATTTTTAAAATGACTTTATAAACCCTAAAAAGCCAAAAAAACACATACTTAAGGTCTAATTACTGCTCTCTGGCCTCAACACTTACCTGTTTTTACGTTTTTTGAAGGATTTAGAACTTTAGAGTCTAGATTTTCTTGGATCATGGTTAAAAGCAACAAAATTGTGAAAAATGGCATGTGTCTTGAAGGTCGTTGTGGCCTCAAAGGCCTTAATTTGGGCTTGGTGGTAGGGGCTCCACTCATCGACCCTACCCTATATCACAACAAGGAACACACAAGAGGCATGGTCCCCAAACCCTACAGGGGACGCTACCCCTTGAACTGCTGGGGCTGCTGCCCCCAAACAACCTGCTTTAGTTTTAAAAATCAAAGAATAAAAATTGTTTTGGGCTGCGTCCAATGGAAAAGCAGTGTTTTTTCCCTTTATTTGGCTTGAAATTAACAAAAACAGTATTTTTCCTGTTTTTAGAATTTTTCAGCATTTTTTATTTCCCAAGTTTTTCTCATGCTACCATGGCCGCAGCAACATCGAGGACTTCTCTGAGATACAAGTGCAGGACCCCCCACAAAGCTAGTGATGCTGGGCCAAGTGATATTCATGACTCCATGTTGTGATTTTTGTTTTTGATGCAATTGATATCGTAATCCATGAGTTTTGTACACCAAAACACTTGAAAATATTTATATGTTTTTATCAACGTTTCGGATCATACTCCATGATCCATCATAAGGATGAGGTAAAATATCATGACTCCACGTCTGTTATTACTATTGATATACTTAAAAATATTGTTTCCTTCAGCTCAAATCCACTTTTGTACTTATTGGTTTGATGTATACTTGTGTATGTGATCAAAAGTAGCTTGTAAATTGATTAATTTTTTATGTCTTTAAAGTTGATCAAAAGGGCGCATAGAAAAACTTTTAAATTCTTAAAAAACTCTATATTTGTGGTATTTCCAAAGTCTGGGTGCCGAGTCCAAGTCCAAGTCCAAAATCAGCCTGCTGAGTCCAAGCCTAGTAGTGGTAACTGTGAGGTAAACAAAACCCACTACCTTTTCTTACTAGGGGAATTTTCTAGAAAAGAGAGATGCAGATCAAATAATTGATGTCTCCCACAATCTATGTTCCACAGGGATGCATTCCATGCTCTCCTCTACGATCATTTTGGATATTTTGGTGACACAGGGATGCAAAGGAGATGTCCCCTGCATCTCCTTTTTTTTTGGATTTTTCTCACATCACAAGGACAGTTCAGGATTTTTTAGCATAACTGAGACATTTCCTGCTTTGAGGAGAGTATTTGGGGGCGTCCGCACATGCCTAAGAGATTGAGAGATGTCCCCCATCTGTTAGGGCTGTATTGGGGACAGTCGTAACATCCTCCCTGTCAACAATTGTTTAAAAAAACAGAAAGAAACATTTTTTGTAGAACTAAGAAATGCCTTCCTTTCGTAAGGGGGGGATAGAGGAAACTACTCACAGTAGCAACACAAGGGCTCCCCCCAATATATTGCCGGGTAGCCCTACTCACCACCCTCGCCTCCCCCATGCTCAAGGGATTCTCCAATCTCACCTGCAGTGCCATATCCTAGAGCCAACAAATCTCTATGATCTCTAAGAAGATAATCGACCACCTCCGAAAGGTGGGTGATAAGGAGAGGGATAGAGATAGCCCCCACTTTCCTAAGGATGCATTTGACCAACTCTCTTATTTACACCCCTACTTTTGATTAGGACAAAAGTGAACCATCTTCAAAAATTTATTTTCATGAGCATTGATATAATTACAATAAAATATTCATACGTACAATTCCATATTCATATTTCAATGTTTCACTCTATTTTGAATTTCAATTTTCAATGGTCAGTGGTCAATGTTGAATGTTGAATGTTCATTGTTCAATGCCATAGCTGTGATTGCTATTTGAATTTCAGCTATTTAGAACGTTTAACGATGTTTATTAGCTTAAACTTTAATCATACAATTAAAATGTTGTGTGTGTGTGTGTGTGTGTGTGTGTGTGAGAGAGAGAGAGAGAGAGTAAAGTTTCCCATCCCCAAGCAGCCCCCCACTGTCCCCAATATCTGGGAAAAAATTTGCCTATCACAAAAATGCACACCACATCCCATTGTACCCGTCATAGAAACTCAGAGAAACATTTCCCACTGTTCTTTAAACTTAACTTTTAGTTTTCTCTCATCTTGTATCATATTATAGCCATTGACCTCATTAGTTCATTGTTGCCAATTTACTACTTCCTATTTTGGTTGGCTACCCAACTAAAGGACACTAAAAGCCTTTCAGCCAAGGGAACATCTCTTCCTATTACAAGCTCCTAAGGTATCTCTAAATTGAGGATTTTGTTTTATATAATAAAAGATTTTGGATCTGAATGCTAGTAGTGGCACCTCCCTGTAAGTGTGGTCAAGCACAATAGCATCTCTGTCAATGCTCTCTTATTCATTTAAATTTTATACCTACCGGGTACCATGTGCCACTGACACAAGACGTTTAGAAGGGTGGATATGAATGCTAATAGTAGCATCTCTCCCTGTAAGAGTGGTCGAGTACAATAGCATCTCTATCAATGCACTCTTATTCATTTAAATTTTATACCTACAGGGTACTGTGTGCCACTAAGACAAGATGTTTAGAAGGGTACTAGCCAGTATGCATCTTACCAAACATACTAGTGTGCACTTCTTGGCTTTTTCTTTTGCAAGTGCAGCTTCCAATATGTTGCACTAAAAATAAACAATTTGTCTTATATGCTCGTGGCAGTATCTTAATGTTAGATATCATAGAGGCAATCACTTGGACAAAACTCCAACCAATTAAACATCCATAGTCATATTCATATCACATAAAGTAGTTCCTCACAGTAAAGACATTAAGTTAGATAATATTTGATCCTTCTCATCAGTGTTATATTCAGAAAGGCACTTTTGAACCTGTACTCAAAAAAATATGCATGATGCAGAAGATGGTATTTCAACTTTCCTACTGTCTTGAATAATATAACATCAGAAGTAGAATGTTACCGAGGACTCATCAACAAGTATTGAAGGCAATTTCTTCTCTGTTGCAATAACAACTCCATTTGCAGCTGCACAGAAAGAAACAGATTGTCCTTAACATTTAAGCATGCCTTACTTTGTATTAAAAGTTGTATTATTAATTTTCTTTCAATGTCAAAAGTGTCTAATCTACCATCCATTGACTGACTGAATACACGTGCAGGTCAATTCACAAGCACAACAGTCTATGTAAAAGATACACTCAAACACATTTTCACGACATTTTGCAAAAAGGGAAATTCTGAGATAAAATTAAAAAGAAGAACGGAAGAGGATTGCAAAATGAGTTGAAAGATCTGGTAGTTTAACATTTGAGTTCCAAAGTTTCAGAAACTAAATTACCGTAAAGAACAAGCTTCTAGCTAGATTATATTTTAACATGGATTAACAAAGCTATATGCTATCATGATACCAGAAGCTATATAGAATATACATGACAAATGTTGGTGTCTTTCTCTAATATGTCTCATTCTATAGCTAGGGTTAGTTTGTTTAACTTTGCAAGTGGCTTTATAATGATTGGTTTTATTTTAGCAATCCCAGGGTCACAATGCATGGTTCATAGATAAAACATAATTTATAATCAATTGAAAAGCAAACATTGTATGTCACTCCTATTAGTAAATACTGGAACCAAGCAGTTGTAAATAGCCAATTGTGTAAGGTACACAGATGTAGTATGGCAATGAAAACATCTATACCTCGATCACTACCACAAGCATGCTCCCCCTCGAGCAACTTAAAAGATTAGCTATTCCTACTTTCTAAGGGTTCCGAATAACTATTTGTGTAACATGCAAATCTTACACACACTCAATCAGGTAGAAAAGTGTAGTATCAAGGATGCAGACATTTCTAGGTGCAACATCAATATAGCAAACAAAAACTAATTAATCCCCCTGCAATATTCTCTTTGATAAACATCTTTTACCAATAAACTAACTACCGCCATCCAAATGAGATAATTTCAGATAATTAAAATCAGATGTCAAAGATAATTTCTAACACAAAAGAAAATGAAATACATTTTCAGAATGACATATGAAGAGGGCTTAAGTGATCTCCTTTCTAGAAATTCTTACATAGTGCGCTTTTCCAAGGTTTAGCTCTAAGTTGTTGATCACTTTACAGATAGACCCCTTAAAAAGGGAGGTGAAGACCCTCATGTCCAAACCTCATCCATCTACACTAACACAAGTTTTCAATAAACAAAGAGGTGATGAGGGACATCTATGCCATCCAAATGTTGCATCACAAAAATATCAAACTCGACAAAGATCAAATCATAAACCTAAAACCATCTTCAAGAAGAAAAAGTGTGCATTAAACAAATCTTCGTCTATACTTCATGTATACATTTCAAATCCAATTATTTGTTTAATTGTGCTTGTCTACATCCTCTAAATAGTATACCTTGCTTCCTCCCAGAATTATTCCATGACCCTTTCATCAAACTCTACATTGGCTCTATGGCAATCATAGAGCAGGATGCTCTCTACCTTCTCATGCCTTTGATGCAGACTAGAACTATGTTCTTCATCAACCTCTTCTACTGGCTCTGTCCATGATTCTTTGGCAAGACCTGATTGACTCTCAAGCTTTGTCACCAGGTCAAAACCCAAGGAGGTACAAGTTTGAAACAATATGTTTCAAGTTAAAAAAAATCCCTTGTTCTTGTAAGTGTCTAAAAACGGACAAACATACATGGCAAGTCTGATGATGACTCAATGGCCCAACACACAACTTGGGTGGCATGAATAAAACCTCCTCTTACCTAATCCGAACTTGATGGAAGTACTAAGTTAACCTATAGGACCTCCTTGGCTTTTATGTTATACTTATTGATCATTTACCAAGTGTTTGTGCTTTGTCACTTTTAAGAAACTTGTTTTTTGAAATTGATTGTTAATTGACAAAATAGTTCCTTTTAAATCAAATTGCCCTTTTGCCGAATGCAGAACCGCCCCAACAATTCTATTACTAACAAAACTGGCACTCTGTTCATTATTATTGTCTGCATGAATCTTTTGCATATGTCATTTTTGCACTAATTTTGACTCAAAAACTTGAGTGCACCCAATACAAGAGAACATTAGTTATCTTTGCTAATTATAGATCATCCTTTATTTTTAGTTTAGAAAAAGATCTTAGAAGGGTCTTTTGGTGATTTCTTCTGGAGAAACAATTACTTTTGTCTTCCACCATTGGTGAACAGAAACAGGTATAGTCTTCATGTTGAGAAGTCATACCAAATTCCCAAGACTCTAGCAGGTTTCCTACAATGTCTATCACTAGCCAGCAAAGCCATACAACCTTCAGCCTCTCTTGATCAGTCAAATTTGTCCGTACCACAGATAAAACAACTTATTAGCTCTTTAGTCTTCAGCACAAACTCTCTTTTACTTTCTCCCCAGTTTTTGTACTTGGTCTTTTTAACCTTGCTTCCATCAGAAGAAGTGTCCATAGCAAAGTGGAGAGAAGATACCAGATAGCTGGGTCTCTGAAGACCACTACGCCATCAACATTACATTCCTAGATCTAGCATCTTCATTTATCCAGGTGTGGGATTTCCTTTGTAGTTGTTTTAGATTAATTTAATTTTCATTTAATAGAGAATAGTTGTTAGAGTAGCTATCTTATTGCTCTAAAATTGCAACATTCATTTGGAAGTTTCAGATTTAAATTAGTTTTAGTTTATTAGCTTAGATTAGTTTATTTCTCTACTATTTTATTGATCAAAACAGCACCACTTTATCCTCAAGGGCCCACAAAATAAAGCACACAAGGTCAACAAGCAATTGATTTCTTCTCGAACAAGACAATAATCAAACCAATGAAACCAACAAACAAGCTAAATAGGAATAAAACTGTGTTACACGGGGATGCATCCCCGCTTCTTCCAGTGACGTCCCTGTCCTGATGGCGTTTCTAGGACGGGGGGACGGCAGGGGACGTCCCCTTGGCGTCCCTTGTAAATCTAAAATTTAAGAGACGTTTCAGAAACGGGAAAAAATTATAGGGGACGGCGAAAATGCTTTTGGGGACACCTAGCCGTCCCCGGGATGGCTAGGGATGGCATAGATGTCCCTTGACCGTCCCGGGGACGGCCAGACATCCCCAGTGACAATACATTAAAACATCCGCCAGAAATATTAAAACGTCGCCAAAAATATTAAAATTAAAACATCCGCCTCAACTATTGTATATTTTAATAAACCCTAAACCCTTCCCACATAAGACAAAAGTCACAAAACTAAAACAAACTTAAAACATTGTTACATTTCACATTTCTAAGTTGATTCGACAATTTCACATTCACGACTTTATCTGCAAATTTGTATCTGAGTTGTGGACGGGGATGATGACAGCGCTTAATAAGACTTCTGATCTGAGTCCCTACCTTCTTCTGTATTTAACCCAGCGATTTCACATTTGAAATTTCTGATCTGAGTCGAATCTACATTCCTTCTTCTGAGTTTTGAAGTTTTCAGTTTCAAGTTTTCAACCAAAGGCCTGCACTTGGAGGGAAAGAGAAACCTTGGAGCCTCAAATAGAGATTGAAACCCTATGCCCCTGAAACTAGAATAGGGAATGAGATTGAAACCTATATATATATCAAGTTTTCAACCAAAGGCCTGCGCTTGGAGGGAAAGAGACCTGTGCTTGGAGGGAAAGAGAAACCTTGGAGCCTCAAACAAAGATTGAAACCCTACGCCCCTGAAACTAGAATAGGAAATGAGATTGAAACCTATTGACATATCATGATATCTCTATTTCTTTCTCTCTCTATATATAATATATTTTGAAAAATTCATATATCGTCGTCCCTCCGCCATCCCCAAAAATTGGCCCTCGGACTGCCGTCCCCGAAACGTGTCCCCTGCCATCCACCCGTCCCTGTCCCCGTCCCCAAAACATCATGGAACACAAGAATAAAATCATTATTTTACCAGCATTGTCATAAAAATCAGCTAGCACTTGTGTTTTATTTCATTAATAAAAGCAACATTTTGATTGAAGAGTGATAAAAGGAAGGAGTTAAATTGTTTAATCATTGCTTGCTTTCATACTTGTTCAAATTGCAATTGACACGGAAAAAAAGATTACTTTGCTGACTTTAATATTTAGAATTCAATTGCAAGGATAAAATGTTTTATTTCATGCATACAAGTCATTCTAAAATACAAAGAGACAAAAAGACTGTTCTCTTAGATAGTTTATCCCAATAAATTGCATTAGATAGATGCAATTAGTTTGCATATCAAAAACATATAGAAAACACACAAAAAATATTAGCTTAATCTCATCATTTAGTTTAATATTGTTTGCTTCACCATTTAGTATAATTAACAGCATTTAGAATCAACATTAGATTAATCTTAAATCACTCATTTGCATTGTGATTTTAGCATTTAGACTAGTTGTAAACATTCATTACAAACACGAAAACAAAACAAATGACTCGTAGAACCTTTTTTTTCATTCAAGCTAAGCAAGTTTTTTAACTTAGTCAAACATTATTCCGAAGATCAAATCAAATCAAAATCACAAACACTCAACCAAGAAACGGAATATAATC
Organism: Cunninghamia lanceolata; assembly: GCA_027924645.1. Lineage (NCBI taxonomy): Eukaryota > Viridiplantae > Streptophyta > Pinopsida > Cupressales > Cupressaceae > Cunninghamia > Cunninghamia lanceolata. The sequence continues at coordinate 5,694,014 of BSBN01000710.1, read as the reverse complement.
TCCAATCATCACAACTTTTCAAACGAAGTCAACCTTTCAACAAGCAAACACTCACAATGCTCAAACAAGCACCAAACTGACAACAAAAGCAAAACATTGAAACTAAGGCTGCAAAGAGATTTCTATTCATATTTTCTCTCTCTTGATTACACTTGGCATATCACGCCTATGTGTCCAGGAGCCAGAGAGGATCAGGTGGACACTACTTTGAGGGAGTTAAGGGCAAGCTTACCAACTCTTGAAGCCATTGAGGAAGAACAAACTTGAACTCTACAACATATCCGACAAGAAAATAAAAATATTGCAAACACTTGAAGTTGTTTATTTAAACAAAATCCTTGAGTGAAAGATTGCCCATCTTGACACTCACTTTGAAATTGTTTGACAAAACCTTGATCAACCTGTGCATCCTGGAAGCTTGAAGCTTAGTCTCAGCTACAACATTCAGTTATCCTTCAGTGTGGGACCTGCAAGATAGAGACAACTCTCCAGAGAGGTCTGGTTCCCTTTGAAACTAGGCCTGCTTCACCCTCAAGGACCTAATCCTAATGCTAAGTTGCTGATTAAGATGTAAAAAGAGAAAGAAATGTTTAAAAATGAAATGATAGTGATGCACCAATATGTATAATACTCTCCAACTTGCCTTAAAAGCACAAGAGAATCTTTAGAGCTGACAATAGATCATACAACCTCCATTAGAACACTGTTAAGAGGTAAAATATGAAGAGAATACAGCTGCAAGAGGGGTAAGATGTCTGCAATCAACTTGAAATGGGCTAAAAGAGACTGAAACCCACATAATACAATTCAAACTCAAAAATACACAGTATAACAGCCATGGAAGGAAGCAAAATATCAGTCCTTTTATTGATTGCAAGGCTTGAGCAAGAAATTACAACTTCAAAGAACAGAAAAAATTACTATGAAGTAAAGATACAATGAAGCCAAAATCAGCCTGAATACCTCTATTTTTCTGTCCTATTACATCCAAAATATAGGAGAGAATCTAATTAAAATTGCTTCAGAAAAGAAAGGCCTTTTTGAGGAATAAGGAGGTTGATGGCATTCAATACTCTTTTTGACACCTTGCTGTCTTCAAATCCAAGTGAAACTCCTCAAATGGGCATAGAGGGGAAGAGTTGGTTCTGACTTTGTCTTGAATGTTGACTTGTCATCATGAGTTGGAAGGAGTCTCCCTATCTTCATGGGAATTGGATGCTTGATGTCTTCTATGAGTCACCCAAATGTCTTCAACAACCTGCATATTTATAGCAACATGTTTCCAAGAACTCTTTAGCGGGTTAACACCTAAATTCCTCCTCCTTGGTGTGGGGGTGATGTCTTCAACTATCTCAATCAATTTTGCAAATTAATAGGGCATGTTTCCTTTGGCTTGAAACCACATTGATACTTCCACTAGGATTGCCATAAACCCCTGGCCAGACTGAACGCTAGATTCCCTCATTCAATCTCAACCTTTCTCATCATCTGGTACTTTCACCCCAAACTTAAAAAAGAAGGCTTTCCGCCACATAACAACAGTCTCCCCATTCTCCGTGTGAACTGCAGCATGCTCTTCATATACAGGTCAACTATTTGCTACTGCATCACAGGCTGCTCGTCCTCAAAATTTATACTTACAAGAGGAAATGAGAATGGCATCCTTGCTCCCCCTTCAGAAATCATTGATTGATAGCTAGAAGTTGTACCTTCTTTGACTGAATCCTTTGAAGACAAAGTTTCCTCATTCAAGTAAGTCCCATTATCATTTAAACTAAGTTACCGGAAACGCCGGTGCAGGGTGCGGGTACGGTACCCGACGGGAGCGGGAGCGGGAGCGGGAGCGGCGACAGGTGCGGGCAAGGAGCGCCCCGCCCGCCCCGGGTTCTCTGTGGGTTCGCCATGCGGGTACGGTACCCGACGGGAGCGGGAGCGGGAGCGGGCTCGGGAGCGGCGACGGGTGCGGGCAGGGAGCGCCCCGCCCGCCCCGGGTTCTCTGTGGGTTCGCCATAGGCGAACCCACAGAGAACCCGGGGCGGGCGGGGCGCTCCCTGCCCGCACCCGGCCGCTCCCGAGCGCTCCCAGATGCTCCCGCGGACGGGAATTTTTTTTTTTAATGTTAAAAATTAAAAAAAACGAATTTAAAACTCAATTTTTAATGAAAAAAAACAAAAACAAAAACCCTAAAAAGGTCAATATAACAAAAACGACCCTATTCATTTCTTATTTTTGCAACTCCTCCATTTCACAAGGGTTTTTCACATTTTGTTCATTTTTGCTGCTGCTTTGCATTGTGGAGGGAATCCGGAATCGATTGCAAAGCACCAAGGAAGGATTGTAGCTTGCACAAAGGTCATCTATTGATCTGAGGTAAGTAGTTTAACCTATTTTTTCTATTTTTTGTTGAATTTGTTCAAGTTTTTTATGGATTTTTAAATTTTTTCAAATTTTTTTCAAAAATTTCAACTTTTTTTTTGAAAAAAAAAAACAAGTTTGAACATTTTTTAAACATATTTTATTGTTTCTCTTGAATGTTTAGGTGTTTTATTAGTGTGTAGGGTTGGAATATTTTTATTATATTTTAATTTTTATTATTTTAATTTAAATTTTGTAATTTCTTAAACAGCAATCTATTTGAAAGTGAAATGGCTACGCCTACTAGTTCAAGTTCGGTGGGTCTTGAGAAGAGTAAACAACTTAAATATGATCAAGGATCTCCTCTTTGGAGACATGTCAACATGATTGAACAACTAGCAGGAGGTGGGGCTTTTGTTTGGGTTTGTAATGAGTGCAAAGTCACATTTAAGAGCTCATATACTCGATTGAAAGCTCACTTATGTGCCATAAGTGGAAAAGGAATAAAAATATGTGAAGGGCCAAACAAGAGGGGGTTGCCAAAAGCACAAATTATGGCATACATTAAAGAACAAGAAGAAGCTGATGAAAAGAGTGCAAGAGCAAAATCAAGAGCTCATCCTTTAACAAAGAAAACATCAATGAATCCACCTACAGAAGCTCCTTGTTCTAGGCCACAACATCCTTTCTTGGACTTGGATGTAAACCAAGATGATGAACCCTCTTCTTCTTGCAAAAGAGGTCCATTGGCAAAGGCATTTCAAAATGGAACGAGAGATATTGCAGATGAAAAAATTGCACGTTGCATTTATGCCAATGGTCTTCCTTTCAACTTGGTGAGATCACCATATTGGCGGGAAATGGTGGTAGCAATTAGTAATGCACCTTCTGATTATACAGGTCCTGGTTATGAAAAGGTGCGAACCACTTTATTGGCAAAAGAAAAAAGTTATGTAGAGAAATCACTAAAACCAATTAGAGATTCATGGATTGAAACAGGAGTGTCCATTGTTTCTGATGGATGGAAAGATTGCAAAAACCGACCTTTAATAAATGTTATTGCTGTGTCCCCCAAAGGGGCAATGTTTTTGAAGTCGGTTGATTGTGAGGGGGAAATCAAGGATGCACAATTTATTTCCAAAATCCTCATTGAGTCCATAGAGATGGTGGGTGTTGAAAATGTTGTCCAAGTCATTACAGACAATGCAAAAAATTGTAGGGCAGCAAGTGCTTTGGTTGAGGAAAGATACTCACACATATTTTGGACACCATGTACCGTACACTCCCTTAACTTGGTGATGCAAGCAATTGGCACTCAAATAGATTGGGTGAAAAATACATACAATGAGGGTGAGGAGATTCAAATGTTTGTGACAAACCATCATATGTCACAAGGCATCTTCAGGTCTTTCTCGCATTTGGAGTTGTTGAAGGTAAATTTAGTTTATTTTAATTTTAACTTATGCCATATTTTTATTTACTTGAGTTGCATGATTCATTGATTTAGATTCTTGATTTAGATTTTAATTTTTAATGTGTTATTAACTTGTTTTTTTACATAACATTAGGTTGCTGAGACCCGATTTGCATCACACACAATCGTTTTGAGACGACTTGTGAAGGTGAAAGAGGCATTAGGCTCCATGGTCACTAGCCACCAATGGAGTATATGGAAGACAGCTAATTCAGAAAGGGCTCAAAAGGTGAAGTCATTGATCCTAGCTGATGAGTTCTGGGAACGTGTGCAATATGTTTTGAGTTTCACGGAGCCTATCATGAGTATGCTTAGGTTTGCTGATACAGATCAGCCATGTTTGGGGGAAATCTATGATGGCATTGACTCCATGGTAGAAAAAATAAAGAGCATAATAACACAAAAGGACAATGACCCCAATGAAACATTTTTCCTAAGTGTCAAAAAAATCATTGATGACCGTTGGGACAAGATGAACACACCCTTGCACCTCCTTGCATATGCCTTGTCTCCCAAATATTATAGTACTGAGATACTTGCTTTGCCGGGGAGAACCGCACCATATAGAGATAGAGAAGTTGCTTCCGGCTGCATGAAAGCATTTCGAAGAATCTACTCCGATCCAGAAATGGTGAATGGTGTTAGGAAAGAGTTTGGCAAGTTCATACAAGGACGAGAGCATAGTATGTGTGCTATTGCAGACATGTACAAGGAAGATGCACATACATGGTGGTACCTCCATGGGCAAGATTATGTTTTGCTCCAGCCTCTTGCAATCAAAGTTCTATCACAAGTAAGCATGTTTTATTTTAACATTCTTAGTACTTACCATTTTTTGCATTTTAAAGTTGTATTGACTAGAGCTCTAATTTGAAATTTGAATAGGTTGCAAGTTCTTCTTCGGCTGAACGGAATTGGAGTACATACTCCTATATCCACTCAGTGAAGCGTAATCGATTGGCTGCTAAAAAAGCAGAAGACTTGGTCTATGTCCACTCCAACTTGCGTCTTCTATCACATAAGCAAGTTGAGTACAAGGACGGGGCAGCGAAGAATTGGGATATAGCCCCTGAGTGTGCCAACTTGGATGCATCTATTACAGAGCTTGCTACAATCACTGTAGATGATGAGGAGAATTTTCTACATGATGTACATAGTGCGAGTGGCACTCCATATGTTGATGTTTCAAACGATTTGCAACCAACCAATGATGATGACTTAGATCTAGATCCTTTTGATGAAGATTGAAGAGAGAAAGATTGACTTTTGAATCTTGATTATAGACTTATACTTATAGTATTTTACTATTTTGGAATTTCAAATTTTGTAATACAGTACTGACTACTGAGTATTTGTAATGATTTTCAATGTTTCATTGTTCATTGGTCATCTAAATTATCAATCAAGATTCAAATGTATTATGTATGTTCAATTCTGTATATTTTTTAATTTTTTTGGTATATACAGTTATACTATATAAATATATATATATATAAAATATATATATATAGTACAGCCGTACCCAGCCGTACCCACAGAAGAAAAAAATTTTGCCGTACCGGCGTACCAGAACCCCGCTCCCGAACCCGTTCCCGTACCAGAACCGGCAACTTAGCATTTAAAGTTCCATTGGACAGATGCTGAATTCCATCAAGCCTAGTGAATTCCAGACTGAAGGCATCCTTCTGACCTTCACTTAAACTACTTGTAGTAGAGCTGACAGCATTGAAAGATGAATGCTCTGCATCTGGGTCAGTTTTATTATCATATGGATTATTAACCTTAGCAATTGCTGTTGAAGTATCTGCACACTTCTCCCTTGTCCTGTTTGGGGCCATTTCATAGCCATCTTCTGTTGAGGGAAATGAACCCAGGGTGAAAATTATGCCCCTGATAATTCATTTTCATTTGGGTCAACTATCATTATATCCTTCTTTGGAGAACTCTCAGGTTTTGAACCATCCGAGGTCATTTGGATATATTCAGAAATCATTTGATGGTTTTCACTAGCGACTAGCATAGATATTACATTGTCGGTAATGATTGTTACTATGCAGTTACAGGTAGCGGTTCTCAACTGCCTGTTCTCAAACTGCTTCTGCTTTTCTCCTTGTATAAAAGATTCTACAACTCTCTCAATAAAACATCATGTATTCACCGCTCTATCATATGGTATCAGAGCGATGTGATCTTGTGCTTGTGTTGTATTGCTACCTAGAGAGAATGGTAATGGAGGCATTAGGGATTCCCTGAGCAGAATGTAGAGCAATATAAGTTTGATGTGCCTGTAGGAAATCCCTGAGCAATATAAGCTTGCTGTGCTTGTAGGAAATCCCTTGCTGTGTAAAGGCATCTAAATACAGAGGCATTTTGGAGATTGAGAAACCCGTATATAATTGTGTGAAGGAGCGTGGATCTCCCGTGTATCATGGAATATTATTACTGTGGCTTGATTGAAAGGAATCGTGAAGATCATGAACGAAGACACGACTACATTTTGTTTATGTAAGCTGCTGTATTGTTGTGCAGGCCGTGGGTTGAATGCATAGTTACTATTCTCATTTGAAGAGATATGGTTCTTTTAGCGCAGGTATATAGAGGAGCATGTGGAAGATTTTTGAAAAAAAATCAACTCCCTATTTGTCCATCCATAGCAAATTCAATTGAATGCCATCATAGCTATTCGGAATGATCTACTCCATTTATTGGAAGGTGTTGAATAGCTTGCCTCAAAAGGAAAGGCTGGTCGAGTGTGGAAAGGAGTAAAACAGTTTAGGTAATGTACAGTTTTTGCTGCATATAAGGAGAAAGTGTTTAAAAATCAAGAAATAGCAAACATTGAATATCTTGAAATAAAAGTGGGAAATTTATTTTTTAAAGTTGTGAAGTGCTAAAGGTGTAGATATACTCTATTTCCATTGTGAAGATTGATATATGGAGGAGATGATGTTTTACATTGAAGCATTTTCTAAGTAGATTATTGGAAGTATTTTCACAATATTGATATTATTCGAGGTTACAAGTTCAAAAATTTGTATGGACATTTTGTAATGTAATCTTGGTATTGATGATTTTTTGTAATTGGAGATAAGGAAGATAAGGGTGAGAAGGTAAAAATTGTTGAAGGTTTAATAGTGTCTTGGAGGTATAAGGTTGACTAGTGTATGGGTCCATTATTGGTCGAAATTGACATCATTATTTTTAGCATTTGAACATGTCCATGATGCCATCCATGCTATCCCTAAGAGAAATTTGGGAGATTCATATGTCTGTGCTATTGAAGGTTTGAATGCTTCTTTTGGAGATTCACATGCAACCTCAAGTGGATAAAGTGTAAGCACATTGCATGGAGGCTAGAGGCATCGGAGGTTGGAGGAATTTTCATCATCTTGAGTCAGCTTCTCGCTCAGAGCGGAGGTTGGAAGAATTTTCATCATCTTGAGTCAGCTTCTTGCTCAGTTGGTGCTTTGCAAAAGAAGCATGTGTTTTTGTGTTTTCTTATGTGTTCTTTTTATGCTAACAAAATTGGAAGAATGCATATATTGCGAAGTTTGTTTTTAAAGACAGGTATGGATTTGGTGAACTCAGTATGGATTGTTGCTCAGATAGTTTTAAAGTCTATGTCTGGGGAATTATACCCTTCCGAGGGTCATGAGACAACTTGATGGAGCCATGTGGAGCTCAACATGGATTGTTGTCCAATAATTTGGGGGATCTGTGATTCGGGAGTTCGGGGAGGTGGCAATCCGGGAACTCGAGAATTCAAGCTCGACTACACCCTTCTGAGGGTTAAGAGGCAGCTTGATGGAGTTCCACCTAATTCAAGATTTGTTTCTTCAAAGAAACATCTTCTCAAGAATGCATATTAGTTTTGTGTAATCAGCATGTTTTGTTATGTGAAATGTAAACCTTGCGGGGGGGTACATTTGCAAGAACAATGTAATAAGGGGGGGAATGTTAGCATAGATATTACATTGTCAGTTATGGTTGTTACTATGCAGTTACAGGCAGCGGTTCTCAACTGCTTGTTCTCAAACCGCTTCTGCTTTTCTCCTTGTATAAAAGATTCTACAACTCTCTCAATAAAACATCATGTATTTACTGCTCTATCAATTGGTAGGTCGGGTATCCCCCATTCCTTGACCCAGCATAAAGGCTTCTGAACTTTTGGAGGATGGAGATGAGACCAAATTGCTTCAACAATTGATTGATAGTGATAATCTGAGGGTATTGATACATGATAAGATATACTCAACTGAACTATGCCAGTAGGAGAATGGAAAAGGTCAGTTGAAGACAATGTGAAATCCTAAGTAAATTTTCCCTTACCTACCACACAAGTAGCCAAGGACACTAAGGCAATACCCAACAACTGATCTTCCAAGTAATTCCTTGCACGGCTTAGCATCCAAACCTCACATCTCAGAGATGCATCTATTCGACTATTAAAGTTGAACTGCAAGTTTTCATTGAATACCAAATTCCTCCCTCCTCCATTCGTTATTTGAGTTGACAATGCTCCCTCCAGATTGCTGGTAAGAGACAGCTTAGCATATACATCCTGCGTGTCATAGATACAGATATTGTGAATATCTCTTGCATGGTGCACGTAGATATCCAGAATACCCACAAAAGCTTGTCTCTGCCCCTCCCTTATCTGCTCTCCAACAACATAGTTGTGGTTCCCATTTACCCTACGGCTCTCAGGATTCAAACAACCTTCATGTTGTGTAGGACCAAAACTAGTGTCATTGCTCTTATAATCTGCTGGTCTCTCTCTGTGGGAATTCATACTAAGTGAAGTCTCTTCTACAGAACAAGCAAAACTATAAGTTTGATGATTAGAGTCCATGATGTTCTTTCTCTCTTTGTTCTTGTCTTCATAGACGAAAATAGAGTGATAAATCATTGTAGCTTCCAACCCTGCCTTTATCTATTGTTAAATGAAGATGTTTCTGCTTCATTCCCCATACTCTTGAGTCTTGCTCTCTTTCTACAGACCGAACCACAGGAAGAAGAAGGAAACATAAAAAATCTGGAAGGAATTAGGTTACCACAGTAACAAATGTAACAAAGAATAACCTAAAATCCCTTCTCAAAAGAATAACCTACAACACACATGGCAAACAAAGCTTATGACACTTCTGAAAATCAGGACAAACACATAGATGATGACAAGGAAAGGCCAGAGAGGCATAAAATGACAACACAGCCCTACCAAGAAGTTAACGCCCCACAAATCACAACCAATACCCATGTCAACATCATTACACAACAACCTAACATATTCGTCATTCACATGACACTCCTTCCTCATGAAGAGGGTGCCCCACCTAATTCCTTACCATTGCACCTATTGTTGCCTTGCAAACAATAGTAGTCCACTTTTATCCGATTGACGCAAACCATGAGTGTGCCCACCATTGGCGATGCAGTAGTAGTGAGTTGGATTTGGAGAACATAATTCCCGCAAAGAACATCTCATAAACCAATTATACTTGCTGACTTGGCTAGGACTTTAAAAATCACCTTTACAAGGGGCCGCAGCTTTGAAGGACTGTTTCCATTGTATGTCTTTTGTATGTACTGGCTTTTCTAGGTTTTCCCTATTTGAATTCATCCCTTTTTTTTTTCAGTTTAATTGCTTCCCAGTTTTAGTTTTAGATTTTTATATTTACTTATAATAGTTCTTCTTAGGCTTTAGCAACCCTAAATATTTATTGTACTTGCTGAACTTGAGTCCCACTGACCTGTTTAGGTCATCTGTATATGTTAATAAAACTTCTTATCCCTTTCTTTCTTCTCAAGTTCATTAACTTTTCATACTAACTATAATTTGTGCTACGTGCACGAATACAAAGTTGCTCTCTACATTGGTATTCATTATCTCTGCTCCCCGCAGTTGCAATGTAACTTGCCTCTTGCCGCAATCTTTAGCACTAGTACCACCAGCCAATCTGGAGCATTTGGTCTTTATTGGAGCTACCATGTCTCCTTATATTTAACTGTCTTCCTATTCACTGGCATATGGTAATTTTCATTCACAATAAAACGAAGATATTTGTTTTCATCCACAATCAAAATGACACTGATTGAACATGTCAACACATTTAGACAATCGAGCTTTCAAGCACAAAACCTACTTCTAGAATTGTATATTGAAGATTTGAACTGTATACAATAACTAGTAGGGTTTGACAGGGATGTATTTACTTCTCTTCCACCCGATGCTTGATAACCTGTTTGAAGATTTACATGCGGAAATAAAACCCTTAAAACAGAATGTTACGTGGGTGTTCAGGGACTAACGCCAATTAAGAAATCTCGTGAGGTTACGAGGCTTTCTAGGGTTTAAGCCTTAGACTACGACTTCAAACCAAATTGTTTTATGTAGTTACACGAGCATTAATTGCAAGAGAGAGGAAATCTAAATAATGTTATTCCTACTGTTTATACTGCCATGAATTTCACGTTTTGTGTAAACCCTTAGCCTCAACAGTTATCATTTCCAAGAGAAAAATAAATAACAACAAAAGTTTCTGCCATGACTTAAATTGATTAAAGCTTTAGTAAAAAATTATAAACTTAAATATTCGTTAAAAATGGCAAAATACCTTTAATTCCCAGCGATGTTTGACCAGATCCAACAGCCATTAGAGCATGCTCGATCTGTACAAGCTTTCCCGATGGGCTGTTTGTGAGCATCAAATACCACAGTATAAGACAAAAATAAATTAAAAAGATTTTTTTAAATAATAATGCAGTGAGGAAATGGTACGGCTGACAAAAAACAAGTTTAAAACAAGAAAGGAAAAATACCTGAAAGTAGTGAGAGAAAATGAATACTGACTGTCTCCCATTGTTGACCAGTGCAGGAGAAGATCTCAGGAAAACAAATTTATGAGTTGGGTAAGCGAAACGAGGATTTTAGAGAGGAGAAAAGCATTCTTCCACTCGAAGTAAAGGAAAGTCGTTTACTTCTACCAATTTTTTAATTTGTAAGGCTTTTATGTGGACTTGTAAGTACAAAAAAACATACCCTGAAACGATGTCTAACGCCGCTAAAAAAAAATTACGTGCCGGTAAAATAAACGTCGGCGCCGGAAATGTCTCCCGCTGACAATTAATTTGTACCGCTACAAAAACATTGGCTGTCGATACAAAATCGAAAATACTAGTATATTTATATTTTCAAAAATATATGTAAATTTGAGAGTGCTGTTTTTGACTCAACTTTCTCCAATTTTTTCTCCTTTCAACAGTTACAATTTCTTTTCTAGTTTTTTCTTTTTTTTTTTACCAATTTTTTTTTTTTTTCTTTTTTTTTTTTAAGTTTTCCGTTGATTAATTTTTATATTTCTCAACTTTTTCTCCTTACATTTTTTAAATTTTTTAATTTTTTAATTTTTTTTAATTTTTTAAATTTTTTTTTTTTAATTTCCAAATACATTTAGAGGAAGAATGAGTGCTCTCCCACTTTGATTGTAAAACGCCTCTGAATTCAAAAAAACTTTGACTATCGAAGGTTTGTGGGTTTTCTCCCACTCACTATCAAATGGGTTGTTGGATAAGCATAAATCAGATTTGGGGACACAGAAAGCTCTTTAAGATTTGACACTGTTCTCATAGATTACTGGAAAGGGATTATTGTTCTTTTCTTGACAGCAACTCGTTCGCAGAATCATTCAATCGGATAGATGGGCATTGGGCGGTTTCTTTCGATTGAAGATTACACGCAGTAGTGTTTTTGGGTAATGGATCTGCCTAAAATGTTAAGTCCTCAGGTGGGTCCTCTGCTCCAACGGCTTTGTCTTCTGATAATACAAATGGACTTGTGCTTGCCCTCTCTTCGTCTTTTTCACTATCAAGAAAAAGGGCTTAAGCCAAAAACTGCTCATAGCATTATCTAACCAAAATGTGGCAAGCACTCTACTTAAATATCATCCACTTGGAAATTTTACACTTCATTCACAACAAAAAGTATCAAATATCAAATATTTGTCCCATTTTTATCTATTTTTATATGGTCAAACAATTAATAGTAATTTTACACCAATAGTAATTTTACACCTCATTCACAATAAAAAGTGTTAAATATTTGTCCTAAAATGTTAAATATTTGTCCTATTTTATTGATCAAAATTAATTTTTACTATTTAAGAAGAGCCCATGAGCGTTCATTTGGCAAATCTATGTAACTCCTCCATGAGCGTAAATTTGGCAAAACTGCCTCCTACGTTTTCTGACTCAATGATGCAAGCCTTTGTGGCCCCTCCAGTTGCCGCTGGAAGTATCCAGCCAAAAATATTGGCAAAAAGGGCAAGATTCTATAGGACTGCATCTTAATCAAACCAAAAGTACCGTTCAAAGCAAAAACTACATGCTTTCCATCAGGTGTAAAAAGCATTAAAAGTGTAAAGTTCTGTCCAAAAGAGACCCATCAGTCTAAAAATCCAAAAGATGTCTAAAAGAAATCAATAATGGGAATAGTTTGAACTATCATTCGCTTCTCATTTGGCTTTCACAGATAAACATTCATAAAATTGTGATCTCCAATCGGCATGTATTATCAAGCATAACTTCATGTACAACAGACTAGGAAGCACTGGCATTGTCCTCCATAGACATTTAAGCAGCAACATGGTTACCTCTTTGACCAGAAAGCAGGCTGCCCCATCTGGTTACCTCTTTGGGCAAGATATCATTTTCCCAGTCAACTTGAAAGCATTACTCATAACATCTTTTACACAAGGTGAAGACCAAGCTTCTATGGATTGCTACCTATGCCCTTCTTCCACAAGCTCTCCGCTAACCAATTTAGAAAGCTTATCATTTTTTTTCCATGGACCTGCAGAAGAATGCAATCCTGCAGGATGGACAATTAATATACATTTACACTATGAAGTTAGTAAGCATCCTCTGCTTCCTATTTAAGATGTCATTGGTCCTTTGCATTCAAATCAAGTACAGAATTTATGTAGAAAAAAATAACTTAAGTTTCCTTTTAAATTCAGAAATACTCAGGTCACAAAACTTCCCAGTCCAAATACGAATCCAAACATCTTTCTGCTAAAATAACTTCCAGCCATATAATAACTGGATCACTTACCTAGCTTTCAAAATGACCCACCTGAATGGTGAAGGTTTACTCTAATTTGCACCATTGATGTGGGCCATTGTGAATGCTAGAGAAATTGCTCCTAAAATAATTTCGTTTGCAATGTAACTTCAAAAATCACATTCCAAAAATAAATTGCTAATTGTTTCGATGGTATGATAGATTTTATACAACCCATCACAAAACTGAGATTTAGCCGAAAGCTAATCAATAGCAAATTTATCCCAAGTGAACTTTCTTCAACAGAAATTGTATACAGCCCATCACAAAAAACCTTCTTACTGTACACAAACCTCCTTAATGTTATTCAACATATCTTCAACTATTGCAGGCTTGCATTGGCAATAATGCACTTTCAGAGGATAAGCTAAGCCATTCCTTCATCATTGGCAGGGGATTTACATTTGCCACACGTCCATTTTTCAAAATAAGCTTATCCGCATGTATGCCAACTGTGGCAGTTTGGTGGGTGCTCGTAATGTTTTTGACAACATCACAGGACAAGTGTCAACATTCTTCCACCCTACCATCCTACCTTTCCCAAAGTCAAACCAATATAATCTGCTGTTACAAAAGGTATGGCACATAATATTTTTAAATTATAATGTATTATATTCAATATACAGCATATCTACATCTCTGAAAATAGACAAATATTCATGCAGTCATTCAAATGGGTCCTTTTTGTTCACATAACTTTCTATCATCAAAGTGCTTAACATCTTGTGTTCTTGAAAGTGATTTACACATCTTGCAACCATCTAATCTTGTCTTAAAAAATAATCATGCTCATGTTTCACAATGAGGTTTGACAATCCTTTAACAAGCCATGGATCATCTTAGCCCAAAAGAATTGTATTTGTTGTGGTATTGTCAGCACTACTTCTATCTACGGATTGTATTTTTTTGTTGGAGGTCTTCTTCCCATAATGGCGGTGGATAGAAATCAAGCATCAAGCTCATCAATTCAATCTGTAACAAAACATGATAACCAACACTTTGTGTTTTGACATTGTTATCATACCAAGCATAAAATAAACAAATCCTAAGAATTTCACTTGTATGCAAGTAAATTTGAAATATATTTATGTAAGATTCAAACCAAAAAGGTCTAAATCCTACTTTTAAATCTAAAATACAAACCTCAAATAAAACATAAGGAAAAGTAAACAACAAAGAATGAAATAACGATAAATCTCACCTAACCGTTCTTTGTTGCACTAGCAATGGCAATTGTGCTCTAAAATAGGTTGAAAATATAACTAAATGTAAGGTACTCAACTCAATAGCAAAAGTTTGAATTCAAAATTCCGATTCTGATGATTATGGCTTACAAGAGGTTCAATTTATAGATTTTTGATAGATTGATTTTGTGAAAAGGTGGGATAAGGATAAAATCCTTGATTTGTTTTTATTTAACTAGTTGCACATGAATTAGAAAATGGAAAGAAATTGAGAGGGATAAGATAGGATGTGAGATGATAATTAATTAAATTTGTAATGAACATTTGTTCATTATCTAAACAATAATAACTTGACTACAAACACATAATTTTTTTATCATTACCAAAATTAATCATCCCATTTAAATAAGAAAGTTACAAGAATTGTATCTCAATTCTAATCATTTGATAATTTTCAATTTTACATCCATACATATTTCATTTTTACAATGATGCATCTCCATTCTGATGCGTTTACAATATCAATATTGTTGGAGATAATGTTTATTTTATGGAATGATCCAAAATATGGAAACTTCCATCTCTAAATAGAAACCTCTAGATTTTTCCTTTTCGACACTTCTCTTAGTCATTCTAAAATATTCTAGAGATTTCCATGAATGTTATAAATATAGTAGCAAGGCTGCCATTGTAATCAATTAAGAAATCATCTATTTTCTATATAATTTGTTGTTCAATAATATATTCAAGTGTTTTATATTTGTTGCACTCTGTTTTATTTTATTTCAAATATTCTGTTTTTTCAATATGGTATTAGAACTCTCTCAAATCTTGGGGCTGTAGTTTGTGGGTTTTGTAGTGTTGGCTGTGAATTATGCAGGTTGTGTGATTGGAGGTTGATCACCATTGTTTTGTGGCGAAGAAGCAAAAAATATTGCAGCAAAGAGAAGAATCAAATCAGTAAAAAATGGTGAGAGATTTCTGATTTTAATTCTCATCTCAAAAAGTGGGAATTTGATATAATGGATTCAATTGGTATTCCTTTACCTATAATTAAATAAAATGGAAAAAATTATTATGATTGGGTGTCTCGTATGGATATTTTTCTAACGCTTCAAAATTGCTTTGAAATTGTTAATGGTAGTAAAAAAAGACCAGCAAGTAGTGGAAAAGATCATGAAGATTGGGATAAAAGAGATAACAGAGCAGCAGCACTGATCAAGCTTACACTTTTAAAAGAAGTTTTTCCAAGAGTTCGCAATGAGAGAACTGGAGTCAAAGTGTGGGATATTTTGAAAACTACATATGAAAATTCAAGTGATGTATGGATTCTAACTCTCACTACAGAATTATACAACGTGAAATTATCAAATTCACAAGAGCTAGTCCCTCATCTAAACAAATTAAAGGAAAAGAGAAATGAACTTGCTTCTCTTGGAAAGGATATACATGAAAAAGATTTTGTGCAAACATTTTTACAAAGTCTCCCAAGATCTTATCAATCATTTATAAGAGGGCTAGATACTGCTGATAAATTAAAGAAGATAAAATATGAAGAGTTATGTGCTAAATTGGTGCAAGAAGAAAAATGTCAAATCAAAGAAAGGGAGTCACTTAATGATGAAGCTTTCATAATAAGAGGGAAACAAAATTACAAAAATACACAAGAAAATCATTCAAGAGAGAAAAATTGGGAGTATGACAATAGGTATACTACAGCCAAGGATTATAATAAAAGTAAATGGAAATGTAATTACTGTGGTAAATTGGGTCATAAAGCAAATGAATGTTATAAGAGTATTAAAGATACAGAAAGGAAGACAAATAAGTTTATAAAAAAATTTGATTCTAAAAGTAATGCTCTCTGTATTGCACTTAAAGCAAATGATTCTTATAAAGATGACTGGGTTATTGATTCTGGTGCCACACAACATATGTGTTATAATAAGGAACAATTTGCATTACTAAGAAATGATAACAATTTAGAGAAAATATATTTGGGGAATAATAGTGCTTTAGAAGTTAAAGGAACTGGAAATGTTCAAGTTGATAATGGTGTGTTCAAAAATGTGAAGTTAGTTCCAGAATTGAAGACAAATCTTCTTTCTGTATCTCAAATTGCAAATCAAGGGTATAAAATAGAATTCTACAATGACAAATGTCTGATCAAGGATATGAGTAATAACTACAAAGTGACTGCAATTAGTAAAATGGGTAATGGATTATATAAATTTTAAGAATTTACTTCTAAATGTGGAAATGAGAATATGTGTGCTATTGCCAAATATAATGATATGAGTAGGTTATGGCATGAGTGTATGGGACATGTCAATTATCAAAGCCTCAAGCTTATGGAGAAACTATATATGGTGCATGGGATTCCAAAAATCTCATCAAGTCACAAGGTGTGTGAAGCATGTGCTATGGGAAAGCAACATGTGGAAAGTTTCCCACAAGGTAAATTGAATGGAGAGCAAAAACTCCTTTACATTTGGTTCATAGTGATGTAATGGGTCCTTTTAGAACACCATCACTTGCAGGATCAAGGTATGCCCTCACCTTTATTGATGATTATACTAGAAGAATTTGGGTATATTTTAAAAAAGAAGGATGAAGTGTTTGATAAGTTTAAAGAGTTTAAGGCATTGGCTGAAAACCAAAGTGGAAGATCTCTGAAGATAATAAGAACAGATAGAGGTATGGAATATATGAACAAAACTTTTTTAGATTTTTGTAAACAACATGGTATAAAGAAGGAATCAATTGTCTCCTACTCACCCCAACAAAATGGAGTTGCAGAAAGAAAAAATAGAACTATAATAGAAATGGCTAGGTGCATGCTTCACTCTAGAAATATAAAAGTTAAATTTTGGGCTGAAGCAATTTGTACTACAGTTTACATTTTGAATAGAACACCTACTAAAGTAGTTTTGAATATAACACCAGAAGAGGCATAGAGTGGTAAGAAGCCTACAGTATCTCATTTTAGAGTCTTTGGATGTAATGCATATGCCCACATTCCTCATGAAAAGAGGAACAAGCTTGAAAGGAAAAGTGAGAAGAGCATAATGGTTGGATATAGTGAGGAGTCAAAAGGATATAGGTTGTATAATCCTAAAACAAATGAAATTTATATCAAAAGGAATGTATGGTTTGATGAAGATATTGAAAGTGAACATCCTCCTACATCATCTTACTTTCCAATATTGATTGAGGGTAAGTGCAAAAAGATGGGGGGCCAAAAAGTGGCCAAATGGTTTTTAAAAAAAATACATAACGTGAGCGCGTTATGAACCACTATAAATAATAAAAAAAGGCTTGTCATTTCATTTCATTTATGTTTTTCTCCTCTATCCCCGCGGCTTACAAACCCTAGAAAGCGCGCTCGCGTTTTGGAAAAGCTAATTCAACACCAAAATCTTGTTGATTCGTCACCAAAATGCTGCCACGACGTCGAGCATGCCAAAGGAGTGAGTTTTATTTGTTTTTTTATTTGAATTTGCTTTTAAATAGGTAGGTTTGAGTTGTTTTTTGATGTGTATTTCGTTAATTGTCAGGAAATGTTAATGCACCTCCTCCTCCTCCTCAAAATCCACAAAATCCTATAGGACAACAATCTCCTCCATCCATTCCTCGACATGCCCCTAGAACATAAGAAAATATAATGGGGCAAATTGAAAACAACAAAAAAGAAATTGAAGATATAATTGCAAGGTTGAAAGATACTTCCACTTCAACCTTGCATAGGTCCACGCTTGCTAAATCACTTGAATCTATGTTATCAAATGTAGATTCAATTAGCAAGCAAATAACTAGTTGGACGGATAAGAGGAGAGAGTTTAGAGATTATTATGCAGACAAACTCTCATACCAAGATGTGAAAAAATTACAAATCACAAAATTAGACTTGTGTTTGATTTTCACAAACCCACAAACAAATCAACCTCCACCCATTACATGCAAGAGGTTCCTTATCCATTGGTGCAACAACCAAGCGATAAGGGACAATTTTGGGTAGAGGTGGTGGATGGTTTTTGACCATCCTCCATGCAATAATAATGAGGTCTCGCAATACTTTTTGAGGAAACTCTACTGCGAGTTTGTCCTCAATAAAGTGCCAAACTATTTTGATATGCGAGACTTCTAGGGTAGAGGTGGGGTGTCAGCACAAGATAGACCAGGGACACGTCTTGACCCACAGTGGGTAGTGAGATGAGTAATTAGTAGACCAGCCCACAGGCATGTTTCTATCCCTTCCATTGTGAAGGAGAGTGTTGAGGTCGATACACTTCAGTCCATTAGTGTCTTGACCTAGAGCATCATAGAGCATGCCGGTCCTGCAGCACAGAGTGGGTTGGGAGATAGTATGAGGAGTAGGGTCCCACCCCATACTTGTCAGATTTGCGGGTCAACCTGTGGTTATGACCCCATGGATAGTCAGGACGCAGGTGCACAGGCTACATCTGCAGCTGAGCAGATGGTGATGACAGATACCCTCCTGAGTGAGACTTTCAACATTGATACTCAGGTAAATATTAGCAAGTTTATTGAATTTAATTTATTAAATTTTATTTTTGAAATGCAAGATTAACTAATTTAAATTGATGATTTTAATGAAATTTCAGGGTCATAGCGTCGATGCAGTTTTCAGTGGTTCGCCACCTGCATTTTACACTAGATCATCTACTGTTGGGGTATGTAACTAGTAAACAATTATAAATATTACATGTGAATAGCATCGTTATATGAATGGTATTCTAATATCTGATTTTGGATGTTGAATAGGTTAATATTGTAGATTTCACGGCAACACCTACCAGCGGTGGTGGACTTCAAAGCTTTACGGAGGTAATAAAATAAATAGTTTAATGAATGAATTGTACTTACTAGATTTTTGTATGTGACTTGTGTGCTTTATTGTGTGTACTTCTATGTTTAGATGAACGTGTGTATGTTAGGAGCCATGATTTGCATCACTATTATAGTTTTCGTAATTGAATAATGTTGTTTTATTTCTAAATGATGTAGGCTGCGGAGACACCTCCCCATGTTTAGAGGGCAATGGAGCATGGTGTGGCCTCTGCAATTCATAGCTCCATGGCATTGACAAGGGTATGAGGCAGATTAGTAAATTTCAATTTACATTCATTGTTATAGTTGTCTATTTTTAAAAAATCAAAAGATTATTAATTTGAAGTTTAATTTCTATCTAGATGGTTTCTATAAGACATGACATCACCAGGGCCTATTCCTACTACTGAGGCAAGTGAGGAGACAGATCATATGTTAGCGGTAAGTGATTATTTTGTCAAATGTTTTATTTTTTTATAACATGTAATTTCTATATATTAATGTCTATACTTTTTATTGTAACAGCTTAAGATGCAGGAAGAACTAAATAGGAGGAGTAGCCCTCGGGTTCGTAGTAGACCACCCACATGCACGTCTCCATCCCCTAGAAGATCAAACGCTGCCTGTGATCTATTCTCTTCACCAGCTAGAGGGGAATGATTTTTTATTGTGTTCCTTTGTTATATGCCTATATGGCATTTGTGGACATATATTTTGTATTGTATATAATTGACATTGTATGCCTATATGGCATTGTTGTAAACCTATATGGCTATTTTGTATATATGTTATACTTATATCGACAGATATTGATGTATGCCTATATGGATATTTGGTTAATACAAATCTTTTTTATTGATGGCGTCCATACTTGCATTATAAATCCACATTTGAATGGATATTTGTAGATGGCTACTTCAAATATTTAAAGTTCAATTGTATTACATATGATGTTTGTTGATCCAATAAGCTAGCTATTGTTATTCAAGTATCACCTAAACCTCATTTTGGAACTAAAAGATAAAAGTTGTATTTAAAAAAAAAATGAATCATCATGTTGAACAGAAAATATTAATATTCTTTATGAGTAGCATAGAATGTCAACTATATGCAATACAAAAAAATGAATCATCATGTTATCCTTTATGTTTGAGATCCTGAAAATGACTAAGTCTGGTAGCCTGATATCTTGAAACACTAGGATGAATATCCAAGTCATTAGGATGATTGCGCCTTGAGAAAAAGTCATTAAGATGAGCGCCTAAAGGAGACTTTCTTAAACATTCAAACATTGAGCAACAAGCATGAAGGGTTAAGGCGCAATTTGCAACTCATAAAGCCTCAAAAGGGCGCCCAACTTAGAGAGAGCATTCATTTAAGACAAGGTGCCCATTGACACCTGTTCCACCATAAAAGTGTGCCTAAGGTGGAAGGAGAACAAGCCTCTAGTAAGTGAAGCGCACCTATTGTCTAAACCACTTCATTATGGCACGCTTGCATGAGGAGGAGTATATAAGTCAATAGGAAATGGCGCCTAGAATGCAAATGAAGGACTAAGTGGCATTTTCAATAAGCATCAATTCACCTTGAGCTTTCAATAAATACATCAAATTGAGCCCCATAAGTCTAGGTGCCCTTTGCCTTCAAAAGAACCTTGTATCGACGTCAAGGAGTTGGTCGTATCAACGTATCGACAGACCTTGGTTAGGCTTCGTCGATAATGGTCTGTCTTGCCGACGAGTGTGGTTTGAAGTCGAAAACATCGGTGTATCAGAAGATAATCCCATCGGTGCATCGGAAGAGCAGTTGAGAGCTTCACCGATGAAGGGGGTCACACCAACAGTCGAAATCCATCGGTGTATCGGCCCAACGAGATTAGAGTTCACCAATGTTTGGAGTCTCACCGACGGGTGTGGTCCAAAGGTTGTCATTGGTGAGATCGGTGTGTTGTAACTTATTGAACCACTATGATTTTGAATATTTAGATTTAGAGGGCATTAGACACCAAACTTCTTGACCTTTAACAACCCAACCTAGAATCAACAGATTTTTGTCCATCCCAACTATTCTAGTCAAGACAAAGCATGTTGATTCTCATTCAATCCAAAGTTCATTAACATGATTATCTTATCATAATATTTAGGGAAATGACCACCTAGATGGACAATGATGTGAGCTATCTATAAAGAAACTTGCAAGAAGTATAGGAGGCATGAGAATCCCTCCATTTTGTTTATCAAGGTGAATGATCTATGACACATCATGTATCATTAGAAAATATTCTTGAAGAGAAAGCAAGTGAAAATACTCAAAACAACCCATAACAAGGTGGAGTTTAAAGGATTGAGGTTGCAACACTTTCCAACCTCATAGCCACACTAGTCCAATGGATTAGGATGCTAAAGGCTAGAGGTGTTGAGAAACCTCTAAAGGACAAAACTATAGAAAGACCAAAAGTTCAAATGAATCGATTCAACACTAGGGTTGAGAAAAACTAGGGGGCAACTCAATCTTCCCTATCTAATTTTTTTTTTCAAAAAACTAGTAATGACACTTTCCCACATCTTCAACAACCTAGTGGAGCTTATGCGCCACAAAATCGTGTGACTCCCATAGTGTATCATCCCATCACTGTCCAACCAATGTATCTAGGATATCAAACAAATGTGTAAATAAAAAATCAACTTAGTACATAAGCCCCCATCCATGGGTCTCATGTTCATAAGAACTCCAACTATTACCTTCCAAAGGTCTCTATACATTTCTTCATACAACCCATTGGTGATTTTGTGATACCTTTCAATATGAACAAATTGGTCAAGGCAAGAATTTGAGAGTTCCTAAGTATGAAATAAAATGTTTAGTTATTGGTACATTTTTAGAAGTCGGAGGCAAGTCCTTTATTTGTCAACTAGTGCCCTAAATATGGCCCATAGAGAAATCTATAACCTCATTTTGCATTTTGTAAATAGGGATACAAGGGAGGAGGTTTAAAAGTTACCTTATAAGTCTTATGAGGAATCTTTAGAAAGTGCATTAAGAATTGATCAAGCCACAATTAGTAGTGGGTAAAGGGTTTACAGAATGAATGGATGGTTGATGACTTCCCAAGCTAGAAATAATAGTGAAAACAATCCTTCCACCATCAGGATATTGAAAAATAATCACAATGTAATGATATATGGGATAACTGACATACCCCTTGTGAAAAGTGATGATCATAACAAGAATGGTCACCTCAACTTAATGCCCAATAATTTTAATACTATCAAGCATCCACATAATAGTAGATAATCTTATCAAAAGTCACAGAGAAATTTGTAAGGACCATAGTGTTATCCCTATGACTTGACACATACTGCTTGTTTCATAAAGCAAAGGGACATGATAAAAATATTGTTGTTATATGGAGCCTAATCAGACTCAGAGGTTAAATTTACCCAACTTTTATCAGCGTGGTTTTCCCCTAAATATTTTCCTACTAGTTTTGGCGCCTTGAAGTCTAAATGCATGAAAATCATTCTAAGTTGGCAACCTAATCCAATGACTTGACACGGATCCCAAAACCACCTATTGGACCAAATAGATCCTAGGCGCTCACTTCATGCATTATGATTTCTAGGCGCCAATTTGATGCTCCATCACAAGGAAAGTGCACCCACACTTGCAAGTATTTTTCTTCAGGATCTAGGCGCCAGTTGAAGGTTGTAGTTGCCAAGAAGAGTGCCTAGCAAGAGGAAGTCTTTTGGAGTCTCCAAAACACATCAAACACTTGACTAACAACAAGATAACTTTTTCCCAAGTTAGGCGCTTCAAGAGGGAAGTTAAAACATGATTAAGTGCCAACTTGTCTAGGCGCAAACTCAAGCTTGTTGAGGATACACATGGCGCCCAACATTCCTTGGTGATTTCACGAACTTCAAATGCTCAGAACTGTTCAAGGAATGCCCAATGTCCCTTCTTGATGATAGGCACCAAAGTGAGGGTGGAATTGCGCCTTGATAGCATTAGGTGCTATCTAGAGTATGCTACTCCATGGAAATGCACCTTCTTGCTTAGAGTAATTCAAACACTCCAAGGTCTTTAGTGATCAATTCCCCAACTTATGAAATGTCCTCCTTCATTTTAAAACACATTGTAATGCTCCAGAGAGATGACTATGCCTAGGCATCAATCTGGGTTAGAAATGCCTCCAAAGTGCGCCTTCTCTTTCAGAATGCAAAACAAGGTCCAAAGCTGCTAATAAACTAAAGCGCTTCTTTAAAGTCCCAGAGGTTAAGATGCGCCTTGTCTTAATGAGGTGCAACTCTTGGGTAAGAAAGCTTGTAAAGTGCGCCTAACTTAGTGAAGAGGTTGATAACTTCTAAACCCTTCCTGGAACTTACATTGCTTCAACTGAAGATCATCTTGCACCAATACATCACCAAACTTTCAATCACAAGATCAATTCAAACTTAGGCGCTCATTAAGAGTCTTTCCAATGTTGGCGCATCTGAGAGGTTGAATTGACAAGAGATGGCGCCTACCTTCCTAGACCTTGTTTCAATATGTTTGAGTTCCAAAGTTGACTCAATGGTATCAAGATGGCGCCATAGAGTCTTTGGACTAGTTCCTTAGAGTTTCAAAAACATTCTGGCTCCTTGAAAATTCCTCCTACATGCTTGGGCGCCATTTCAAGATCCTGGAACCATGATGTAGCACCTTATTGCTCTAGGTGCCCATTCATGATTGTGCAACTTGAGATTGGCACCTAGCGTGGATAGGCTTTCATCCTGACTTAATACATTACCTCCTTCTGACAATTTTTGGGGCAGTAGAAAACCTTTCACCATGCGCAAATGTCTCAGAGATACAAAAAACTGAGAGGTTATTGTAGAGGCACTCTACGTGACCGCATTACCTCAGACAGAATGTTTCTAAGTGACACAGTTTTTGAGTAACATCTCGTCAAAGATTGCTGCCTTTTTGCACTTTAGACTCTTCAGGGATATCGTCAGTACAATGTAGCTCGGACTGTTTTGACATGTTTGGGTGAAAAAAAGGACCATGCCTAGCGTAAATATACCCATACGGACGTGTTGGAACAGTCAATTTGGTCACATCGGGAGTAGGATGAAAGTTACACCCCTTTACAACTTTACATTGCCTCCTTCTGACGATTTTTGGGGCAGCGAAAAATCTTTCACCACAGGTAAATGCCTCAGAGTTATAAAAAATTGAGAGAGGTTATTGCAGAGGCACTCTACATGATCACGTTGCCTCAGATGGAATGTTTCTAAGGGACACAGTTTTTGAGTAACATTTCGTCAAAGATTGTCACCTTTTTGCACTTTGGACTCTTCAGGGATATCGTCGGTACAATGTAGCTCGGACTGTTTCGACATGTTTGGGTGAAAAACATGACCATGCCTAGCGTAAATGTACCCATCCAGATGAGTTAGAATAGTCAGTTTGGTCACATCAGGAGTAAGATGAAAGTTACACCCCTTTGCAACTTTACACTGCCTCCTTCTGACGATTTTTAGGGTAGTAGAAAACCTTTCACCACAGGCAAATGTCTCAGAGATATAAAAAACTGAGAGAGGTTATTGTAGAGGCACTCTATGTGATCTCGTTGCCTTAGATGGAATGTTTCTAAGTGACACAATTTTTGAGTAACATCTCATCAAAGATTGTTGCCTTTTTGCACTTTGGACTCTTCAGGGATATTGTCGGTACAATGTAGCTTGAACTATTTTGACATGTTTGGGTGAAAAAAAGGACCATACCTAGTGTAAATGTACCCATTCGGATGCATTGAAACAGTCAGTTTGGTCACATCAGGAGTAGGATGAAAGTTACACCCCTTTGCAACTTTACATTGCCTCTTAACGATTTTTGGGGCAGCAGAAAACCTTTCACCACGGGCAAATGCCTCAGAGATATAAAAATTGAGAGAGGTTATTGTAGAGGCACTCTATCTCAGATAGAATGTTTCTAAGTGACATGGTTTTTGAGTAACATCTCGTCAAAGATTGCTGCCTTTTTGCACTTTGGACTCTTCAGGGATATCGTCGATACAATGTAGCTCGGACTGTTTCGACATGTTTGGGTGAAAAACAGGACCATGCTTAGCGTAAATTTACTCATCCGGATACGTTGGAATATTCAGTTTGGTCACATCAAGAGCATGATGAAAGTTACACCCCTTTGCAACTTTACACTGCCTCCTTCTGATGATTTTTGGGGCAGCAGAAAACCTTTCACCACGGACAAATGCCTCAGAGATATAAAAAACCAAGAGAGGTTATTGTAGAGGCACTCTACATGATCACGTTGCCTCAGACAGAATATTTCTAAGTGACATGGTTTTTGAGTAACATCTCGTCAAAGATTGCTGCCTTTTTGCACTTTGGACTCTTCAGGGATATCGTCGGTACAACGTAGCTCAAATTGTTTTGACATGTTTGGGTGAAAAATAAGACCATGTCTAGTGTAAATGTACCCATCCAGACATGTTGGAATAGTCAGTTTGGTCACATCTGGAGCAGGACGAAAGTTACACCCCTTTACAACTTTACACTGCCTCCTAACAATTTTTGGGGCAACAGAAAACTTTTCACCACAAGCAAATGCCTCAGAGATATAAAAAATTGAGAGAGGTTATTGTAGAGGCACTCTACATGATTGCGTTGCTTTAGATGAAATATTTCTAAGTGACATGGTTTTCGAGTAACATCTCGTCAAAGATTGCTGCCTTTTTGCACTTTGGACTCTTCAGGGATATCGTCGGTACAATGTAGCTCGGACTGTTTCGACATGTTTGGGTGAAAAATAAGACCATGCCTAGTGTAAATGTACCCATCCGGACGCGTTGGAATAGTCAGTTTGGTCACATCAGGAGCAGGATGAAAGTTACACCCCTTTGCAACTTTACACTGCCTACTTCTGATGATTTTTGGGGCAGCAGAAAACTTTTCACCACAGGCAAATGCCTCAGGGATATAAAAAATTGAGAGAGGTTATTGTAGAGGCACTCTACGTGATCGCGTTGCCTTAGACGGAATGTTTCTAAGTGACATAGCTTTCAAGTAACATCTCGTCAAAGATTGCTGCCTTTTTGCACTTTGGACTCTTCAGGGATATTGTCGGTACAATATAGCTCGGACTATTTCAACATGTTTGGGTGAAAAATAGGACCACATGTGCCTAGCATAAATGTACCCATCCGGACTCGTTGGAACAGTTAGTTTGGTCACATCAGGAGTAAGACACCAAAAATGCATAACATGATGATGTAAAAATGTGTATGTGTATAAATGCAACAGGAAATTAAAAAAAGACAAAGCTTACAAATTAATGTGCATACTTACAACTCAATGTAACATGACTTTAAAAAATCAATGTGAATACTTACAAATTAATCCAATGAACCATCTGTGTCTGCTCTACTCTTTATTGTGTCAAGTATTGCTTCATGGTCAGACTCACGCACCTTCCACAAGATTTTGTTCAAAGGTCTACCCCGATACTTTATCAAATGAACATTGGATGCCACAACAAGATTTGAGTAATGAAGAATCTTCTGATGCATGTCAAAGTCCTGAAACAGCCAAACATTAACACTCTTATGTGGGTACCTTCTAAGCCATGTTCCAGTAATAACCACTGAGCCTGTAGGGTATTCGATGTTTTCTCCATCTGTAACAAGGGCCTCCAATTTTTTTTGGCCTCAACACAATGACATAAGTAATAATCTATTCCCTCTTCATTATCTTCATCTGCAATAACTGCATATACGTGCCCTACATTGATATGTGTAGCAAATTAGATGAAATTAGTCAACATTACAAAAACACTACAAAGTAAGATGACATTACCTGGTTGAACTAGATGAAATTAGATGCATATATGTGCCCTATATTACCTGGTTGAACTAAATCTGATATGTGGTCAAAGTCAACTAATGATTCCATCTGTGTTAGTTCCAGTGCCGTCGGGGGTTGATACATGTCAAGTGGGCTAAGATAACTTAACTGCCAGTCAACCCACTCCTTTGACTCACACTCATCCCAGACTTGAATTGTACAGGAAGAACAAAAGCATGACATCTTTCGCGTATGGATACTCCATAAACCTGCAATTGAGTTTCTAAAAGAGTGCATCTCATTTGATCATGTCAGTGTACAACAGTCCTCATATGGTGCAATGTTAGTATCATCTATCAACCAAAAAAATCTACGAACTGAAGATTTACCTTCATTACCTAGACCCATGGAAGCATTACACCACTCGACAATCGATTTTGCATCTGTCAACTTTGCATTGTCTTTATACTTAACTCTTCTCGTGCTATGGCTCTTTTGATACATATTCCTACACCATCATGCTCCCCCTTTCCATGCCCAGCCTCACAAAAGTTCCACATATGCTGAATACTTGTAAAATTATGCCTCTTACTTAGCCAATAGAAATTTTGCGAGTTCTTGAATTATGACTCACAGTTATCTAACCATATGATATGCTGACTAAATGATATGCCCCTTCTAGCCAAATCATTGTAGAACACCTGAAAGCAACCTTGCACGAACTCCGTAGAATGTGTGCGATCATCACTAATATAGAAATTATACTCCCTTATGATCTTTCTGTCATCCTCCGTACTATCATTCGCATGAATGAATGCAATGTGCACAAATATAGAAACCTGTGTGGAGTTGTAATATTGTGATTGTACCTCACACTGTGGCTGTAGACTGTAGTTCTCTGCAAAGTCAATGACTGAAACAATGCTACCAACCGAAAATGTGTCCTTGCATAACTTGAATTGCAAGTCCAACCATCGAGCTCTATGGGCATGTCTTGCATACTCATACACTATGCTGTCACGAAATATAGACATAAACTGATACACTGGAATCTTTTCAATAACCAATTCACACCTCTTTGCTTCTTTACCATCTTTTGTATTGTATGCCACTGTTTTATACTTGCCAAACTCTACTAGTTCATTTCCAACCGCATGTGTTCTTTCCATATGTTCACATATTGGCAAATGTTGCAAGCCGCCGCAATGATGACATGTGCCATCCAAGCATAATTTCTTGTAGAATATTTGACCTTCCTCTCTTTCACATAAAATTCTTGATATGAAGTCTCTTGAAGATGTTGGTGGGGCACATATGGTACAACCCTACAAAACATTGTTAGTATGCATATCTAAACATATAGACCTATAAGCATCAAAATGGTTAGAAAATTCAATATGTAATCTACAACAACAAGTAGTGCGTGTGTGATTTATCTTGACATAGAAAGGTTTTAGCATTTCAAAATATCTTTGACAAATTTTAATTTGAGAATACTTCTCTAAAAATTTACCATAAAACTGTGTTTGAGTCTCATCCAAAAAATGCTTTGGATGTGGCTCACAGTTCTGACTACCGATTCTCCTTCTTACCACATCCCTTTGATTCAGAGATACCCTTATGTAATTCTTCCAAAAGTCTTCAATTAGTGATCTCCATGCTTCAACAATTGGTTTATCTTTTCGTGGTAGTCTCCTCGAGAACGCCCATAATTCATTGGCATTAGTGTCCTCAATTCTTTGGCGTCTTCCAACAGCTCTTGATAGAGTTTTCCTAT
This sequence comes from Cunninghamia lanceolata, assembly GCA_027924645.1. Classification (NCBI taxonomy): domain Eukaryota; kingdom Viridiplantae; phylum Streptophyta; class Pinopsida; order Cupressales; family Cupressaceae; genus Cunninghamia; species Cunninghamia lanceolata. Next base: position 5,665,408 of record BSBN01000710.1, on the reverse strand, counting down.
TAATTCTCAATTCTTGACTCGTCTTTCTAATGAGACAAGCTTTCCTCATTTGACTACTTACTACAATCGATGTAATCACACGCCGTGTTGCATTACTATCTTTTGTGCATGAGGTGTTACCCACACTCTCATACGCACTCATTAGATTCTTGACAATAGATTTTTCACTTGAAGCCTCTAATGTTCTCAACCCAAGAATCTTTATTATGGACCTATACTTTATACTTTGCATCATTTCAATGAATAGTTGACATCTTGCAGTCTCATTTAAATTTTTAAAGAACAATCTCCAAATCTTATGAGCATATCTTCTACAAGTGCATTTTGGAATCTTACATTCCATTGGCTGCAAAATATTTTCATCAATATTAATCAAATACTTTGGCTTTCTATGCAAAATTCTAGGTGGTAAGTTAGGTAAATTCATCTCAACATTAGGAATTTCATCAATATTTAAATGAGATGGGCTAGATGGCATACCTTCGATCAAAGATGGAATAGATGACATACCTTGAGGTTGAGGTGGGAATGATGGCGTACCTCCTTCATCACATGTGAGTGATGATGTACTCTCAACTTGAGATGTGGTAGATGGTGTCCCTACATGTTGACTTGTGGTAGAGGACGTGTCTCCAACTATGGTATTCAAATCTCTCGTACCACGAAGTTTTTGCATTCGTTCTCTTTGTGCCGCCAATACCATATCTCTTTGTGATGGTTGTGGTTCCTCTTCAATTGGTATGTCTTCATTTATCGTGTCCAATTTCCTCTTCTCATGAAGTTCCCTCATAGCCACTTGTTTCTTTGCATTCTTAGCTTCTATCTCTTCCTATGTTGGTTTAATTCTTGATCGTTTCCTCGGCATGACGGAGAATTTGTCTGTAGCATGATAAAGAGACCAATATTACTTCCTAAGAAATCATACAAGATAATAGTGGGATTGTATTTTTATTATGTTGTAAGGATTTATCCTCTATATAGTTTGACATCATGGTGTGTTAAGGTCTGTTTATTACACATAATTATTAAAGAGCCCAAGTGTAGAAAATATACATGGCATCATGTGAGATTGTAGGCTACTTTCTTGATTGGGAATGTGTCTATTTTAAACATGTATCACAAAGCATGATAAAGTAATTCAATCCGAATTAAGGAAAATGTAAAGAACATGCATGTAAAGACTTGACATACCTAAAAAATGAAGATACGAATGGAGAGAGTACCCAATTATGTAGTATTTTTTTCTTCTTACATCAAACTCCTCAACAATTTGAGTTTTTCACCACTTGCTTCCTTTTCAATGTTAAATTGAATAACACTCAAATATAATTACTAACAACAATACTATTAACCAATCTATAATGTTAAATTCCTAAAATTGAATCACAATTAACATTGCAACACTACAAAAATTGAAACTTGAATAGATATATATCAAACTTGGTGTGAAAACTATGTTATTTCTTCCTTCTCAAGTTGGCAAAGCAGAAAATGTGGTGGAAATATCATGCAAAGGTGGTATAATGTGTCAAATGTGCATGTGAACTTCCCAACAGCATGAAAGCATTTCTTTTTTGTCAGAGCATGCACATAATCAGTATGAAAATAGAGCATGTGGGCCTGGATCATGGGGGTCAACACTTTTTTACTGTTTCTATAGCAAGCCAAAACGCGAGCGCATTATAACACGCTCACGTTTTGTCCTGCTATAGATTGATAATATCCTGTGCATTATCTTCCTTAACACAAGAAGGGATGACCACATCCTGTGCTTCATCAACTGACACTTCCAAGCCTTACAATTCCTCTCAAATACGGGAGGATCCATGACTGGAAGAGCCAAGCCACTTCGTCCGTCCATGATAATCTTTAAATGCTTTCCATCTTGGTAGGTCCTCTGCATCAGAGAAAAACCACTGATGGTGTCTGAGAAATAATAAATTCTTCATCTCTTTGGTGATCCATTTCTTTTTCCAAACCTTCCCCTTCAGACTTGAATGACCACAAGGTTTTTGAGGGAAAACTTTTCCTATTTCTTGCAAGAGCTTGCCAGATGCTCCACCATATGATAGGCAAAACAATGAAGGGGCAAGCCCACATAATCAAGTTCTTGATAGAAAATGCCCATCGAGGAAGAAAGATAGATCTTCTTTGGAAGCAAAAGTTCTAGTTTGTGACAAATCCTTATCCAAGCATAAATAGCAGGGGTTCTATCAAGCGATTACCAATCCACTTCCACAAAGTCTCTTGAAGACTTCTTGATTGATTACTTAACATCCATACCCAAAACTGGAGAGGCAATCAATATAATTGAACCCATAAATCTACATTTGACGACATAAACCCTTAACACTATACCATAAATCCTAATCCCTCAACCCTCAACCCTAAACCTTATCCCTAAACTCTAATCCCTCAACCCTCAACCCTAATCCATCATCCCTCAACTCTAATCCCTCATCCCTAAACCCTAAATGCTATCCTTATTCCTAAACCCTCAATAGACTCGATACTATACCTTAAACCCTAATCCCTTATCCCTAAACCCTCCAACCCTATCCCTAATCCTTATACCCTCCACACTCTACTTTAACCCTAATCCCTCGACCCTCAACCCTATCCCTAAACCCTTGACCCTCGAACCTCAACCCTCAACCCTCAACGTCAAACCCTAATCCCTCAACCCTTAACTATGATCCCTCGACCCTCAACCCTATCCCTAAACCCTCAACCCTAAAGCCTCAAGCCTCAACGTCAAATCCTAATCCCTTGACCCTTCACTCTAATCCCTCAACCTTAAACCCTATCCCTAAACCCTCAACACTATACCTTAAACCCTAATCCCTCAACCCTCAACCCTAAACCTTATCCCTAAACCCTAATCCCTCAACCCTCAACCCTAATCCGTCATCCCTCAACTCTAATCCCTCATCCCTAAACCCTAAATGCTATCCCTATTCCTAAACCCTCAACAGACTCAATACTATACCTTAAACCCTAATCCCTTATCCCTAAACCCTCCAACCCTATCCCTAATCCTTATACCCTCCACACTCTACTTTAACCCTAATCCATCGACCCTCAACCCTATCCCTAAACCCTTGACCCTCGAACCTCAACCCTCAACCCTCAACGTCAAACCCTAATCCCTCAACCCTTGACTATGATCCCTCGACCCTCAACCCTATCCCTAAACCCTAAAGCCTCAACCCTTAACCCTCAACATCAAATCCTAATCCCTCGACCCTTCACTCTAATCCCTCAACCCTAAACCCTATCCCTAAACCCTCAACACTATACCTTAAACCCTAATCCCTCAACCCTCAACCCTAAACCTTATCCCTAAACCCTAATCCCTCAACCCTCAATCCTAATCCATCATCCCTCAACTCTAATCCCTCATCCCTAAACCCCAAATGCTATCCCTATTCCTAAACCCTCAACAGACTCGATACTATACCTTAAACTTTAATCCCTTATCCCTAAGCCCTCCAACCCTATCCCTAATCCTTATACCCTCCACACTCTACTTTAACCCTAATCCCTCGACCCTCAACCCTATCCCTAAACCCTTGACCCTCGAACCTCAACCCTCAACCCTCAACATCAAACCCTAATCCCTCAACCCTTAACTCTGATCCCTCGACCCTCAACCCTATCCCTAAACCCTAAACCCTAAACCCTAAACCCTCAACCATCAACATCAAATCCTAATTCCTCAACCCTTCACTTTAATCCCTCAACCCTAAACCCTATCCCTAAACCCTCAACACTATACCTTAAACCCTAATCCCTCAACCCTCAACCCTAAACCTTATCCCTAAACCCTAATCCCTCAACCCTCAACCCTAATCCGTCATCCCTCAACTCTAATCCCTCATCCCTAAACCCTAAATGCTATCCCTATTCCTAAACCCTCAACAGACTTGATACTATACCTTAAACCCTAATCCCTTATCCCTAAACCCTCCAACCCTATCCCCAATCCTTATACCCTCCACACTCTACTTTAACCCTAATCCCTTGACCCTCAACCCTATCCCTAAACCCTTGACCCTTGAACCTCAATCCTCAACCCTCAACCCTCAACGTCAAACCCTAATCCCTCAACCCTTAACTCTGATCCCTCAACCCTCAACCCTATCCCTAAACCCTAAACCCTAAAGCCTCAACCCTTAATGTCAAATCCTAATCCCTCAACCCTTCACTCTAATCCCTCAACCCTAAACCCTATCCCTAAACCCTCAAGACTATACCTTAAACCCTAATCCCTCAACCCTCAACCCTAAACCTTATTCCTAAACCCTAATCCCTTAAGCCTAATCCGTCATCCTTCAACTCTAATCCCTCATCCCTAAACCCTAAACGCTATCCCTATTCCTAGACCCTCAACGGGCTCAATACTATACCTTAAACCCTAATCCCTTATCCCTAAACCCTCCAACCCTATCCCTTAACCCTAATCCCTTGACCCTCAACCCTATCCCGAAACCCTTAACCCTCGAACCTTAATGTACTCAACCCTTAATGTCAAACCCTAATCCCTCAACCCTTAACTCTGATCCCTTGACCCTTAACCCTTAAAACTTGAACCCTAAAACCTATCCCTACATGCTCGACACTTGACACTATATCTTAAACCCTAATCCCTTAACCCTCATCCCTAAAGCCTCAACCTTAAATCATTAAACCTTCAACCCTAAACCCTATCCCTAATCCCTCTACCCTCGACACTCTTATTTAACCCTAATCCCTTGACCATTAACCCTATCCCTCAACCTCAACCCTCAACCCTCAACTCTCAACATTAAACCCTAATTCATCAACCCTAAACCCTAATCCCTCAAACCTAAACCCTATCCCTAAACCATCAACCCTCAACACTATACCTTAAACCCTAATCCCTATCCCTCAACCCTTAACCCTTAAAACTTAAACCATATCCCTACACCCTCAACACTTGACACTATATCTTAAGCCTTAAACTCTCATACCTAAGCCTCAACCCTCAATCCTTAAACCTTAAACCCTAAACCCTATCCCTAATCCCTCTACCCTCGACACTCTAACCCTAACCTCGACATTAAATGCTAATCCGTCAAGCCTAAACCCTAATCTGTCAACTCTAAACCCTATCCCTAAACCCTCAACCCTCAACACTATACCTTAAACCCTAATCCATCAACTCTAAAACCTAATCCCTCAACCCTCAACCCTAAACACTATCAATAAACCCGCAACCCTCGACACTATACCTTAAACCCTATGAGAAAGATTTGTGTATGGTACATCCACAGTGAGTAATTAATAGTTGAAATCAGAAGGATGATCATAATGAGAAAAGATTTGCATTGGGGTACATCTATGTTTCTTGCTGTCCATCCCGCACTTAGGGAAGGTATATTGTTATGAAACAGACAAATAATCTCCCATTGTTTACTGGCTCTATCCACAAGAACTACTAAACTATACCTTAAACCCTAATCCCTCAACCCTAAACTTTCAACCCTAAACCCTATCCCTAATCCCTCTACCCTCAACACTCTACCTTAAACCTAATCCCTTGACCCTTAACCCTAAATGCTATCTCTAAAGCCTCAACCCTAAACCCTAATCCCTCAAGGTCCTAAACTCTAATCCCTTATCCCTAAACTCTAAATCCTATCCCTAAATGCTCAACCCTCAACCTTAAACCTTAATCACTCAATCCTTATCCACCCCTCTCCTCCCCTATCTAGCTCACTCCCATCTCTACCTTCCTCTGCCCTCGACACTAGACATACATACATATAGGCATACATAGATACATATATACATATAGGCATACATAGATACATGCATACATACATACATACATATAGGCATACATACATACATACATGATTAATAGCCTTGAACATAATAAAATTTAAGGGGATCATAACGCGAGCGCGTTATGTCTTGCTTTGGGAATCCCAAGCCTTGGGCTTGGGATTTGCTTTGGATTTCCAACCCAAAGGCTTGGAGTGCCTTTTGAACAGTAACATATGTGTTTTTCCATATTCTTTAAGATTTCACATAATTTCGTTCGTGCTAACCCTCAGATTTGCACGTGTTTCAAGGTTGAACAAATCGAACACCTGGGTAATGTTAGGCTTTCTCTTAGCTATTTGACGATGTGATTTTTTTTCACATTTTAACAATGTTAAGCCTTTCATCTTTAATTTCTTTTGTTTGTGTGTCTGTTTTTGGGCAAAAACCACTGTTTGGTCTTTTTTTCATTGTAAATTAACTATTCATTGAAATTTGAAAAAAATTACATATTTAGAAACTAGACTCCATTCTACAAATATTAAAAAAAAAATGATTTTTGATTAGTTTTCAAAATTTATAGGGGTAGCATGGCCAAAATTCTATTTTTTAGGATGTGTCCACTTTGAAAATTAGTAAAAAATCAAATAATCATCAAAAAATTATCAGAAAAATCAGGCATAAACTACATGCTATTAGCTAATTTCTCACTGAAGCAATTTTTAAAATACCAAAAAAAAGTTGACCTTTTGAGAGAACCACAAAACATGCTATGTTATGTTTTTTTGACAGAAACAACACCAATTTCTGTGGCTCCCTCTTTTGAACCCCTTAATCTATGCCATTTTAAAAAAAAATAGTAGTTTAGAAAGTAGACTCGGAGCACTATGAACATTGGTTTGGTTGCATCTCCAAATTTTGAGTGTAACTATGTTCAATTTCTCATCCAAGGCCAGTATTTCTTGATTTTAGAAAAAAAGTGGCCACTTAAGACCCCTTTTTGGCCCCTCATCTTCTTGCACTTACCCTTGAAGAAGACAAGTCTACTTATACTAATGATCAAAATCAAGGTCTCCAATCTTCTACAGGAGGAGAAGGAACACAAATTGAAGCATCAAGTGAAAGTGGTGATGAAGACACACATAATACTAGAAGCATTCAAGAAATATACCAAGAAGGCCCTAGAAATATGTTTGCTAACTATGCTCTTATGACTAAGGTGATTCAGGTTGACACTCCAAGTACATATGAGGAAGCAAAAGGAAAAGAAGAGTGGGAAGAAGCAATGCAGGATGAATACAACTCTTTGATGAAAAATGGAACTTGGGAATTGACAGCTCTTCCAAAAGGTAAAAGTGTGGTTGGTTGCAAGTGGACCTACAAAATAAAGTTCACATCAGATGGAGCTATTGAAAAATATAAAGCAAGACTAGTGGCCAGAGGCTTCTCACAAACAGAAGATATTGATTATACTAAAACCTTTGCTCCAATTGCTAAAATGAGTTCAATTCATACAATAGTTGCTCTAGCTGCAAAATTTGGTTGGAAAAATTATCAAATGGATGTAAAAAGTGCCTTTCTACATGGTGATCTTCAAGAAGAAATTTACATGAAACAACCACCTGAATTTGTTAAAAGTGGTAAAGAACATCTAGTGTGTAGATTAAAAAAAATATTATATGGTCTTAAGCAAGCTCCAAGGGCATGGTACTCCAAAATAAATGAGTACTTTATAAATGCAGGATTTAAAAGTAAAGCTGATCTAGATGTGTATGTAAAACATAGTGATGGTAAAGTTGTTGTTATTGTATTGTATGTGGATGACTTGATTATTACAGGGGATCACACACATAATATTGAAATAATCAAGGATCAACTCAAACAAGATTTTGAAATAACTGATCTAGGGTTGATGCACTACTTTTTGGGTATGCAAGTATGGCAAGAAGGAAGAATCATGCTTTCTCAAACCAAATATGCTCTTGATGTATTGAAAAAGTTTAATATGAGTGACTGTAAACCATCTAATACACAGTGTGAAGTAGGATTAAAATTGAGTACTAATTCTACTCAAAAGAAGGTGGATGGAAAATTATATAGACAATTAGTTGGGAGTCTTTTGTATCTCACCATAACTAGACCAGACATTGCATATGCAGTTGGTATTGTATCCAGGTACATGTCAGATCCACACATTGAGCATTGGAAAGCAACTAAGAGAATATTAAAATATATTAAAGGCACTTATCAACTTGGAATTGAGTACACATATGGAGGAGAGCCTACATTAGTTGGATATACAGATTCTAATTATGCAGATGATATTGATGACAGAAAATCAACTTCAGGATACATGTTTCATCTTGGGTCAAGACCAATTTCTTGGAGTGGCAAGAAACAAGCAACAGTGTCACTATCATCTATAGAAGTTGAATATGTTGGTTCATCCAAGGCATCTCAAGAAGCATTATGGCTTAGAAGACTACTTGAAAAAACATAACATCTACAAGTTTGTCCAACTACTATATTCTGTGATAATCAAAGTACTGTCAAGCTAGAAAAAAGTCCAATATATCATGCTAGATCAAAGCATATAGAAGTACATCATTATTTTGTTCGTGATTTGATAGAAAATCAAGTTGTGGAGTTAAAATTTTGTGGAATAGAAAATCAAATTGCTGACATATTTACAAAAGCACTATCTGAAGTGAAATTTGTCAAATTTAGAAACTTGTTACATCTCAATGAAGTTGCTATATAGTAATCTTTTGTAATTATCTTCTCCAAATAAACATTATGGGGGGGTGTTGGAGATAATGTTTATTTTATGGAAAGTTCCAGAATATGGAAACTTCCATCTCTAAATAGAAACCTCTAGATTTTTCCTTTTTGACACTTCTCTTAGTCATTCTAAAATATTCTAGAGATTTCCATGAATGCTATAAATATAGCAGCAAGGTTGCCATTGTAATCAATTAAGAAATCATCTATTTTTTTGTGTAATTTGTTGTTCAATAATATATTCAAGTGTTTTTTATTTGCTGCACTCTGTTTTATTTTATTTCAAATACTCTATTTTTTTCAATAAATATCATACATTGCAATCAAATAGAATTAGTGTTGGGTAAGTGCAAGAAGATGGGGGACCAAAAAGCTATCAAACCACTTTTTGGTCCTAGGCAGTTATAACATGATCGCGTTATATACGGGACCATGATTTAAGCTTGGTAAAGTGGTCCCAGGCAATTATAACACGATCGTGTTATAACGTGACCACGTTTTAGGCTTGGTAATTCCGAGCATAAAATGCTATCGTGTTTTAATGAGCTAAATATAGATTATTAGAATGATTGTGAGATTGACCTTGCATTGGAGAATCTAGGGAGATCATGAAGGATTGTCCTAACTAAATGACTTCATGAAGGTTGTCATGTCACCAAGCGCTACTAGAAACGCAACTATCGAACCATTGTTATGACTTTCCTAACATTCACTACCATCAATTCCTTGAGAACATCATGAATAGTCCTAAAACTAAATTTTAAGAATCCTATCATACCTAGAATAGCCACACATAAGAAGATTTGCATGCAGTGGAAAGGTGCAAGGAGTGAAATATTGCATCCTGCACCTTATGGGAATATTTCATTCTTTAAGAATTCAAAGAAAACACTTTTGCAGGTATTAAATATTCTATACAAGCAATTATTTCTATTGATAAGAGGTATTTTTTTCTGTAGTGTGTCAAATTATGATATCACAATTATTTCTATTCCATGCAAAATTAAAGAAAACTACATTTCACGTATGCTGAGTTAAGAAGGCATCTTCAAGTTGACCTGCCTATCATGGAAGAAAGCCAAATGGGTGTTGATTTGAGTATGGACAACCCTTTATCACAAAATCTAGGCAAGTCTATGTATTGAATTATTATTAAAATCAACTTAATTGGTCTTTTTTTAATTTTCCCAATAATTGATTGTAAATCATTCAACTCTTAAAAATTATTGGAATATCTCTATACAACCTTTATCAGTGGGTACAAGGTTTATGTCTCATAAAAGTTTGCCTCGAGTTTTCCTATAACAGAGACTGGTTCAAATCCCTTTTAGTCCATGTATTTTTCTCAGGACCTTTTCTATTCTTTTTACATTGTGTATATCAAGCAACGATTAAGACCTTGCAGTGTGCCCCAAGCTCAAGCATGGAACCTAGTGGAGTATAACAAGTTCAATCCGGATATGTAATTTTTTTCTATTTTCCTTCATCAAACATTGATGATGTAGCTAATGTGCCACCAAATAAATAAAATGCTCCCAAACATGAAAGAAAGAAAAAATATTATTGGGATCTTTTAGGGAAACTCAATGTTTTTGGAACAATTTCATTAATCTGATGCAATGGATACGATCCCTTAATTTTTCTATGTAAAATGATATTAGATTTTTCCTCTTTCAATCTTAAATTGACCTCCTTAGATGTCCAAGGGTTTAAATGAAAGGGGTTTTTGGTTGCTTAACATTTATCATTTTTCTGCATCTCAAAAATGTTTTGGGACTAAATCTATGCAAAAGAGTGGATTGTTTTAAGTTTTAGCTAGTACGAAATTATTTTCTATAAAAATACTTTTTTGACATTTTCTATTAGGCTATTCATGATTGTTTGGTGTCTAAGAATCCTTTGTACTGATAATAACTATCATGGCTTTGAAATGGTTAAGGTAAGTTCAAGAACACAATTGGAACTCAAAGCAAGTAACTTTGTTGCTCTATTGCCTTTCTAATATTTGAAGAAGTGTTAACCCTTTGGGGTTTCAAGTTTCAAAATAAATAACGAAATTTGAAGCTAGTGAAAGATGTACTTGGTAGGATTTAAGGAAAATTTGTCAATTGGTTATGATAAAGTACAAGGTGTAGTAGATATGATTTTTTCACAATCTATAAAAATTAGTTAGAGAGCTTTTGAAATTAGTTGTGTAAGTTTGTTTGCATCAACCTTTTGGATAACACTCACCTATCTATCATTAGAATGAGGGAAAAATGAAATAGATTGTAGATAAGTATTACTAAATATTTGGAATCACTAAACATGATCCAAAACTTGATAGAAAAACCTTGGTCAATTCCAAAAGTTCCCTAACTAAATATAAGGTGTATTTATTAATTTATTTTTATTATAAATAAATAAATAATTTAGTAATGTCTAGGATAACAAAGTAGTGTAGGGAAGCTCAAGAAAACAAAGGATGGTTGATAAGTAAGAAACCCTAAAAGAGGGAAGGAATTATCAAATCTTCGAGAATAGGTTAGGCTTCCAGGAAACACCTTAATAACTATAAGGCTTGGACTTCTATTGGTTAAAGAAAAAGGAACTCCCTAAAATTTGTACCATGTTGTAGAGAACAATAATGTTTGAGGAATTTTATCTTGTTAAACTCCTCTATGTTTAGTATGTCATTCTTGATAGGAAGCTCACTCACAAATAACCTCTAACTATATAAGATGCTCCCAATAAATGGGGCATGCAACCCTTCCTTCTTCAGGAATCCTCCGATGCATGGAATGAAGATTGGAGGAATACATAGATGGAAAGAGATCCCATTCTTGATTATATCAATCTGTATATGTGTGTAGGTAGTGTTTGTTGCATTGATCCATTCATAAATCACACTAGTGATATTTATGGAGTATATGACTAAATACTAAGTGTGGAGAGTAATAGAAAGGAGAAGTGACATTTCACCTGGAGGAATGGCATTGTAGTTAGGTGTGGTGATGGAGAGATCTTCAATATAGAGGAGAATGTGGTGACTGTAGACACCCAAAAATGTCCTCTTACAACACCTTGTCACAACATTACATCATTTAGACATCTTGTAGCATGTTTTGCCCTAGGTATCCATCTCTTCACCTAATTAGTTAAACAAATCTTATTTAGTTGACTAATTTCATTTATTCCCTTTCTATTCATAATCCCTTCTTTCTTCTAATTTTAATTAAATAATTTATATTATTTAATTATTTAAATAATTTATATTATTTAATTATTTAAATAATAAATCCAACATTAATTAAATAAATCAAATATTTATTTAATTAATAAATTCCTAAAAATATCTTCTTGCTTTTTTTCTAAAATTGAAACTCATGTGTACCTAATTAATTTATTTAATTAGATAATTCATCAATTATCCCTCTCATCTTTTTTTTGAGGATTTATTTCCTTTAAAACAGAAAATCAAATCTTTATATCTTTTTTTTATGGGTAAGTTGTGGGAAGAGGGCCCACTCCCTTTATTAAAACATAAAAAATAAGAATTTACAATGATTCTGCCACACAAAAAAGGAGTAGAAAAGAAACAAGAGACCTAGAGAGAATCAAGAAACCTAACACAAGCTAGGAAAGAAGAACTACACTTACAAGACAAATCTGAAACAAGGAGCATCGAATAATGGCTCAAAGCCACACTAGAAAGCAATTAGGATCTTCTGTTATTTCAGGAGAGGAGAGCATCCATGGTCCACTGGGAGCCCTTCTCTACAGCTTCATTTCCTTTAATGCGAAGCTTTTCAGCCTCAGACTTCCTCCCCTTCTTTCTCTTCGGGCCACCATAATCAGGTTTAAGCTTGTTGTTAGCCATCTGAGAGATCCTGAGTTTCTGAGGTGAAACCAAAACCACATCATGTTTGCAATAGTCATGATCCAAGTTATCCATATCATCCATGAAAGGGAAGGTACCATTAGACTCAAAGACAACCTCCTCTGGCTCAGGTGAGAAATCAAGTAATTTGTCATGCGCAGAATTAACAGGAAGAGGAGAAGACACCAAAGGCTGCACAGGCTCTTGCCCTGGCATTGGATGGGTTTCCAGAAACATGTCATGATTCTACCAAATAAAGTCAGCAACCTCCCTTCCTAGAACCGGCCTGTTTCTTGCCCTTTGCCACACCCTGAGTCTGCAAACCATCCCGCCGTGACCTCCCATCTACGCGCGCGTCCAGACAATCCTCGCCGCAACCCACCCGCGCACCTGAACTTCCTTCCCACATCCTACTCTTTCCATAAAAGTATATATTTTTCTGCCATGTAAATCTTTCTATCTTTTAAAATCTTATCTTATCTTGTTTTATTTCTTCTTTTGTCAAATAAAGCAAAAATTAAATCCTTATCAAATCTTATCTCCAAAATCAAATCTTCTTCCCTTCATCCTTGAAAATCTATAAATATGGCCTCTCACAAGCCATTTGAATATACACATTTCATGCATCTTTATTCTGCCGAATTTGCTAATCGATGAGCTTTCAAGTATCCTTACTCTGTCGAATTACCTCCACAATCTTTCATCCATCATCCTTTATCGATCGTCTTCCATCCTCCATCTTCATATGCATTGTTATGCTGCAGAAGTAAGCACTCAACATTCCTCCAACATTCAAACCTTTAAAATCTTGCATTCTCATGCAAGGTGGAGAAGAGCAATAGAGGTCAATCAAGAATAGCATGGAGATTTCGGTTTGCATTTGTGTTTATTGTTTTGATTTTCATGTTGTCTTGTTCTCTATTGTGCATTGTTAGGGTTTTATCATTGTTTATACATTTACCCTGATTCGCAATTTTTATCATTGTTAAGGTGTCTACAGTGATAAATAAAAGCACAAAGATATTTATAATGCCAATAATGGAGGTGTAGAGCAAGTGGCAATTTAGTGCTCTTATTTCTAGAGGCGGTCATGCCAACTGCCATTGTTACCACAACTCACTATATATCTCTTTTGCATGACACTATCCCATGGAAAGAGTTATTTAAGCCACTTTAGGCAATTTGATTATAGCAAGCATGATCCTCTACTCTAAATGTTCATTTCATTGACTTTCTTGATGTTTTAGGTGAGAAATATAAAAAATCAAATCTTTTGTTAAACTAGGTATTCTAAGTATTCATCACCATGATTCTTAACGTTCTTGAATTCCTCCTAATCTTCTTAAAACTCCCTTAAATTTCTTATAGGTGCATCCCTTGCACCTCTTGAAGTTGCAAGTGCTAGTAAATATACAAGCCTACATAATGTTAATGTAGAGATACTCAAAACAAAAGCTTAACAAGTTCATTATAAACAACTTTGAACAAAACTCAACAAAAAATTAATAAACATGAGTTGTGAATGCAAATATAAAACTTTTTCTTCCCCATAAATCTTTAACTTGGTTATTAACAAATCTTTTCTTTGTTTAACCACACAACATATTGCCAAACTGCCAAAACAATAGAATGCATTTTAAAAAAAAATTCAAGCAAAGAGAATTAAAAAAATTGAACATTTTCATTAAATAGTTCTTAAACCAATTTGACATAAGAAGAATACTTTTAAAAATTATTATACTCAGGGGAGAGGACCCAATAGTGGTGCACCCTAACTTCACGCCTCTCAAAATCATACGTGACAATTTCAAATCACTCCAAAACACTCCAAAATTTTTATAGTAGCTTACTTGGCATTGGATTTTCAAATCACTCCAAAATTTTCACAATAGCTTACTTGGCATTGGATTTTCAAATCACTCCAAAATTTTCACAGTAGCTTACTTGGCATTGGATTTTGCTGCTTTGCCATTTCTGTGAACAATTAAGAAGTCTACAGTCAGGGGGCCTTTTTGCAATATATTGCAGGCATAGTCTCAAATGGGCAAGTTGTACAAAGAATGGCATCCTCTTTACACGTAAGAGACCTTTGTATTTATCCTAAGTAGAAATCGTACAAAGAATGACAAGCCAATTTACACAAGAGTGCTCTGTTCTTGAGATATGCGGAGTTCTGTAAACCAGATGTTACATGTTCCAGTTTGCTTTTTACAGCCAATATTACGTTCTTTACTTTAATATATTAACTTTCCCCAAAAACAACAACAATTAAAAATAATATATTTCCAATCGAGCATGCGTTCTTTACCCACTTCACTGAAGTTCAAACGAGGGGCTTTGCACCAGTTTTTTGACTCCACTGAAAGAATCCTCGTGAACTTCATCACTTCCCAAATCATTATAGCAATATATTATTATATGAGTCATGTCAAGCATAGACAAGAATTAATTACAGAGAAAATCGTCAATTATTTTTTGAAAACTATCATTAAATAATGAGCCCTATTTGGCTTGGTTACAAGTGAGTAGATAGAAGAGCTTTTCACTTGACGGCTGGATGTCAAATTCGAGGTTGAAAGAAAGCAAACTCCATACGCCACTCAGAAAGGCAGCTCCGCCGATGTAATGCCCACCATTAACTCAAAGGGATGGACATTTCTTGTCCGCATACTCATTTTTCATCACTTTTCTTCGTCATCAAGCCATCTGTCATGTCCATCAATCAGATGGAGCTGCACAACTTCCTCACAACTTCCTTTCTTACTTTCTTCTAGGGATTCGATCTCCGCTCCTTCGAGTAAACATCGGACGACGATGCTTTGAGCCAGGTCAACATGTAGCGTAGCAACCAAGTAAGCTGCTACCGATTTAACGAGTTTTTCCGTCGATTTTTGAAGTTTCAATTTGAAGCATTGAAAAAGGATGGCCAAGAAGGCGAGAAAGCAGAGGGAAAAGAAAGTCAGTGAGATATTAGAGCAATGGCGGCGGCTGAATTCATGCGAGCAAATGAAAAGAAGAAGAGCCACTCACAAGGGTCCAGGAAAAGGGTGTATGCCGGGAAAAGGAGGGCCTGAAAATGGGCGGTACAATTACAGAGGCGTGAGGCAGCGAACATGGGGAAAATGGGTGGCTGAAATCAGAGAGCCCGACAGAGGAAAGCGGCTGTGGCTCGGCACCTTCGACACAGCCCATGAGGCCGCTCTTGCATATGACCGTGCTGCTCAAATCATTTATGGGTCTTCTGCCTGCCTTAATAATCCTCCTCTTCAACCACAAATTATCAATGTAAGTAATTTGAATCCAACTACAGGCCAGCCCCCCGGTCATGAAAGTACCCAATGCGAACTGGAAATTACCGACGGCAAGCTGTGTGACATTAACATAGACGAGATTTTGCTGATGTTTGATCATGGAGGAGGAGAGGAGAATTTTTCATTACAAAAGCTGAGCAACTAACACTCCAACAGCTCTTTTGAAACGTATACGCCACAGTAATTTGTCACCAGATGGTAATACAGTTTTCTTCTACTGCATGGAATCGATCATAAAAGAAAGTTCTGGATGGTGGATTTTGTAAACATCTTCTTCTATTGTATTCCTTTTGGGCAAGGATAAACATCCGGGTAAGGACTCTCAATCTCTCCTGCCAAATTTATAAGCCTGTATTTATTTTAATTTTAGGTGTACAGTACGCAGACAAGTGGCGATCAAACAATTACATATTCTTCATTTATTTTGGTTCTGGCTTTGTATTATGAAGCAACGTGGCGAGCAAACAACTGCATTCTTTTTAAATGTATTTTGGTTGTGGGTTCATATTATGCAGACACCTCACAGGCAAACCACTGCATTTTTTTGGTATGGTACACGAAATTATATTTTCTTTAGCTATACAAGAACCTTAAATTGGTCTGTAGTATATTGTTGAAACCACTTATATGTTTGTGTGTTTTCACTTGTGGTATGGATTTGAACTCAGCATTTAATTGTGTGTTTTTCACTTGTGGTATGGATTTGAACTCAGCATTTAAACAAACCACTTATATGTTTGTGTGTTTTTCACTTGTGGTATGGATTTGAACTCAGCATTTAATTGTGTGTTTTACACTTGTGGTATGGATTTGAACTCAGCATTTAATTGTGTTTAGACGATTTTTTAAGTATCTTGTTTATGATTTCATAATTGTTAAATTATATTTAAAAGTTACTTAGTTCTATATTTTTTAATTAAAAATATTAAATAAGTTATTGGTTAATTTAAAAGTGTTATGTGTCTTCATTTTCATATTTAATCTTTGTAAGTCTATAGTGGTTAGTCTCCATGTGTAGATGAGACGAAGACACGGACAATGGTCATAAGCTATGGTCACAACTTTGAAACTAGATTTGCTCACTGTATACGTTAGGAGTAGCGTGTATAGTCTAGAGGTTATAGGGGGCTCACCCTATGGTGTTTAGAGCCGCTTCACAAGCTGGTCGTTGGGCTACTAATTCCTCTAATTATTATTTTTTTAAATGAAGTACATAATTGTTTTCTTTGTATAAATAATTGATTCATCTTTTAACTTTAAGATTTGTGTCACTATATATACATATAGATGCAAGTAGCTCAAAAAATAATTTACAAGAAAATTAATTAATTATAATATATTTGTTGTAAATTAGTGCTTGAGAGAAAAACTAACATAGTTTAATGAAGCACTCATTTACAACATGGAAATCTAATGTCTATTATAATATATTTATTTTTTATTTAAATTAATTATTTAAGATAAGGTAATTTATTTAATTTCAATTTGTTAAAATTATATAAATTTATGTGATTATTAAAAATATTATATAATTTTACATTTATTTCTTAATTGTTTATATTTTTCTTTTAAAATATGTAAATATAATACTTTGAAATTATTTAATTAAATTACTTTTTGTTTAAGTGTTTTTAAAAAATATGTTTTTATAAGAGTTCAATATATATATAGGGGTTTATATAGGCCCTGCCCCATATATATATATGTGTGTACACACACACACATATATATAAATATGTATGTATGTATGTATATATATACATATGTGTACATATATACATATATGTGTACACACACACACCCATATATATATACTTAAAGTTGTATAATAAAGAATAAAAGTAGACAAGGAAAGAAAAATAAACTGTTCTAGTTATCTATGATCTTGGTCTTATACCACTACCACACCACCTTAGAAATGATAAGCAAAAGCCAAAGCCTCACACACACACACACACACACACATATATATACACTTAAAGTTGTATAATAAAGAATAAAAGTAGACAAAGAAAGAAAAACAAACTATTCTAGTTATCTATGATCTTGGTCTTATACCACTACCACACCACCTTAGAAATGATAAGCAAAAGCCAAAGCCTTAAAGCACTAAACCACACCCCAATGCTCCCTACAAGCTTGATAAGCCTGGCTAGTATCCACCACCCTTCACCCATGGAACATGCTCATTACTAGGATGACCCTTCATATCCCAGCAAACATTGGAAATTGAACCCCATGACATATTTCATGATGCCCCCTGGAGTGATCTATAAAGGAGCCACCAAAAAAAGGAATTGTATAATCATTGCCAACCTCCAAGCATCCACTGTAGTGGTGTACATGCATCTTGACAAGACTCTACCTACATCGATATAATATGCTCTTAAGACCTTAATTTTTCTCCTTAAGTATTCCAACACATTTGGCTTTTCCTCCCTCTGAGATAGTAAAGGCACCAAACCTACTTCGTTTGTTTCCATTGCTTACACTTCTAGACCCACCACTTGATTTATATATGGCACCATCATCCCCACAAACTAGTTAGGGAGGAAAATATTAAGTAGCTAGAGGTGGCCTTTCACATTAGGGAGATATGTCTTAAGTTGGCAACTAAATCCTCTCTGAGAGTAGCCTTTAAGTGTTGACTATCCTAGAGTGCTTACTCTCCCAATATGAGACAAACCTTAGCATAATTTGATCCTTACAAGCAAAGATGCACTATAGATGCTAACAAGATATGCCACCTTGTGACAACACACACTATCTTGACATGCCATTAGCATATCTTTCATCCGCTACAAGGATCATAACCACAAAATCTTCTTGCAAACCACACTGAGACCTTCAAAGCACCAAGTCTACTAAATTGGTATTTACAATAGCACCCTTACTACTCTATTTATCTATAATGCCAAGCCACCAACTTGCTCTAGGACATGATATAACTACATGAAGACCAATCATAGCATAGCACCTTAAGTGCCCTTAATACAATCTACATTTTTCACATGTTTCATAGGCTACCAACTTCATTTGCATTATGTAAGGGAATGTTAATGAATGAATGTAGACAACTTTGAGAATTTTCAAAGGCTTCAACCAATAAATAAAACTCCCACTACATGTAGGATTTGATGCACCAATTACATTGTATCTTGCCTTCTCACCTTACTCCTACCTACACAAAATACACTAGCATCCACACAAAACTCTATGCAACATCGTAGCTCTAGGATTATCATATCACCTCCTTCAATAATGACAAATATGTTTCCACATTAATCTATCCCCTATCCCTCATGCACCTAAAGGGGCTTGAATGATAGTTTAGAATTCAAATTAGGCCAAGTTTGCAAGTAGTGACTATAAATGATCACTGCTGGCATTTGTTACACTCCTTCATTTGCCAAATAATTTGCCACAATATCAAGTTGCCTTTAACAATGAGTGAAACAAATTAAAAGAAGTGATTATTTCAATACTAAGGTATCCTCAACATACCTATTTAACTTCCAACTTGGACACTCTCCCTTAATCATTGCATTCATCAAAATCATAGAATCACCCTCCACTCTCAAATGCCTTATGTTTTGTGATTTAGCAACTCCTAGTCTTACTATCAAAGCTTTTCATTTAGCCTCATTAATTGTGCACGGTCCTAAAAAGAATTACCATATAACATTTTTCCTTTCAAATCACAAAGCACAAAACCTCCATCTATTGAAACTAGATTTCCTTGAACCGCCCCATCAAAATTCAACTTCATGCATTCATTCAGAAGATGAAACCATGGATTAGATTACCAACATTCTAGAACCTACTTCTTTCCTTTTACAACTAAATTTGGGACTCCTTATCCCTTGAAGGGATATTTTTATGTTTTTATTATAGTAAGTGCTTTTGACTAGAGCTATGAACTAGAAATACAAAGGAGGTAACATGCCCCAAATAAAAAAACAACTGGAACAACCAACAATGTCCAAAAAATGCTAAGAAACAACAAGGTGCACAAGACAGTGGGGCAAAGATATAGTAGCAAACAACTACTCCCCACACATAGGGAAGACTACAAAACTAGGGTGGAACTACCCCCTAAAATAGGGCCACCAATTCAAGGTGGTTTGAAACCAAAAATTTTCAAAGAACTTTGTTTCAAGTTGGCCTCCCAAGATTTAACTGGGATAGGTCTCTTATCGGTGGGATTCTCAAGCTAAGGATCTTGGTTCAAGTTGAGAGGATCGCAAGAATTCTTGTTCAAAGACTTATTTTTATAATTTTCCTTGTTGGAGGATGATCACTAATGACTAGGCGAACAAGACACCGCAACTACCTTCTTTTTACTCTTTTCCACCACAAGAGTCTCTAAGTTAGTCTTGTCCAAGAGAGGACTATCTAGCATCCCAATCTGCTTTGAGGATTTGATAGCCTCCTTAGGAGAAGGAAGAGGACCCTACTGATCCTTATTTTTATCGCGATTTCTTCCTTTAGTTTAGCTCCACACATGGTAGAAGCATGTCTTGACTTGCGGCAATTGAGACGCGTCACTTGAGATTCCTCATAAACAATTTGTTGCACCCCATCACTAAGTTTTGGTGAAAAAGTGATTGAAGAGGGGAGTGCTTTGTCAACATCAATGTTGACACAAAATCTAGCAATAGAAAATGCTTCATGGATCTAGTCACCTCATCGACCACAATAAAGTCACCCAATGAGCAAGAAATAGTTGTCCACACTTCCTCATTCCAATATTCCAATGGTAATCCAGGGAGTCTGACCCAAACTAGAATTGTTTCAATGCAAACTTTTTCCAAGTCCAATCTTGGATCCCATTTCTTGAGGAAGAAGCAGAATCTACCAAGGAACCATAGACCGCCCTTCAGTGTTTGAAAGTTGTTTTTAAGGCGAGAGAATGAAACTAAGGAAGAATCCCTTATTTAGCACATAAATCTCCAACGAGCCTTTGATCCTCCATTTCCTCTTAGCCCAATCTTTTACACTATCCACATTGGGTCTAACTCCTAAAAATTTCCCCACCAAAGCATTGGCCCACTTGGAGGATGATCTATCAATGACTGAATTAGGGATGATAAGCCGCCAATCCTAACCCATTTCCATAGTGCCTGAAAGTAATTCAGGTCCATGAGGAGGAGTTCCTTTAACCATATCAACTAAATTCTTATGGGGGAAAATAATGGCTTCTCCAATCTTAGCCCCTTGAGGAGGCAGGGCCACAAAACTACAAGGCAGTGTTCCCTAGCCCCTAAGACAGTGACAAAACAAGAACTATAGAAATGTATGTAGATAAAGAATCATCAGCATAGGAGTCTTTAGTAATGAAGGCCATTGAAGAGTAGGAAAAACCATCTAAAGAGGCAATATAAAAGTTGTGATGACTCCCATCCTTTGTAGAAAGAGGAACACCACACTCCACTAACTCTGAAGCCTCCGCATTCACACCCTTCAAGAGCACAGGGTTGGACAAGAGGAGAAATCCCTTCCTTAGACCCTGCCCAAACACATTGGCACTAGTACAGGACTTCTTTCCAACCTATAGAACACACAAAGCCTCTAGGTCTTTGTAGAAATTGGTCTTCCTTAAAGCAACTCCATGACCTGCACTCTAACACACTTCCAACCAAATGTCTAGCAGTCGCTCATTGTCCTCCTCATCGAATGAACTAAGGCATTCATCTTAGTCATCGTCACTACCTAGACCTCTTCAGTAGCCATCCTTGTCTTCTTCCTTGCCATCATCTTTGTCTAGGATGCTCCTACCCAAACCCTATTCAAAATTTGTGTTCTTTCTCACTCCACTCCTCTCACTCATCATAATAATATGATTTTTAATGTTATCATAATAATATGATTTTTAGTTATTTTTAGTATGTTTACTAAGTTACATTGTAATTAATCTCTACACTTATATTTTGATTATATCAAATATTTTTTATATTATATGTTTAAATGCTTATTAATGTATTTCAAAAACACTCTAACTAAGCGAAATTATTATTGTTTTTGTCAAGTTTCAAATGTTTAAACTATTTCTCTATCATTTTATTAATTACTCAAAATAATCTCTTATAAATTATATAAATAACCTAAACTACTATAGATCTCTTAAATACATTCACCTAAAAGACATGACAAAAAATAGTTTTGAGGTGAATAGATAAAAAAAAAGAAATATAATTGTTTTATTTATTTAAGAGTTATTTTGATAATACATTTATTTTTATTTTGCTTTGAAAATGTTAACATATATTTTATATTTATAATGTAACTTTTAATTCTACTTTTGAAAAATTACCATTCATTGGGTAATTTTTTATTTTTTATTTTTATTTTGAAAAGTGTAACAAATACTAGTATAAATATCTTAAATATGTCTATCTAAAAAACCTAGAGATATCAAAAAACTTATTTACATAAGAGTTATTTTATTTTACTTTAGAATTATTTTATTTACTACATGCATATATGGGCACATAAATTTTAATTTATTTACTT
Organism: Cunninghamia lanceolata; assembly: GCA_027924645.1. NCBI lineage: Eukaryota > Viridiplantae > Streptophyta > Pinopsida > Cupressales > Cupressaceae > Cunninghamia > Cunninghamia lanceolata. The sequence continues at coordinate 5,643,154 of BSBN01000710.1, read as the reverse complement.
TGTTCAAACTTTGCATTTCATCTCACCTCTTCCTTTGTAGTTAAAATAAGTGCAAGATAATTTGAGAATTATATCTCTCCATGTATTTTACATAGATTTATTTATGATAGATATTCTAGGAGCATCCTTGGATATTGTATTTTTCTTTAACATATAATATGAAGCATTTTTACATCATCCAAATGTGTAATATACATAAGATAAAAATAAATACATAGATTTATCTATGATAGGTGTATATGCCCAAAAATGACACGACTCGGTCTAAATAAATATTCTTAATATTTATTATATTCTAATTCCTCTATCAATAAATAAATAAACCACCATGAGGTGGCAAGGCTGAGCTAGGGGTAGAGGTAATAATGGTTTGGAAGGGCGGGTGATGGCACGAGCTGACATGATATCGGCATTCATTCCTCGCAGTGTCTTCGAATGACAGAAGCTGGTATTCATTCCTCAGAAGGGTTTCGAGAAGGTTTTGGCAGCAGTTTATTAGAGCTGGCAATAACTCTCCATTGTATTCTCTTCACTGGTTTTAGATTAATGCCTACATACTTTGCTGTCATCTTCTCGGCGGATGCTATTCGATGTGGCGGTATGGATACGCCAGTTCATTTAACCAGTCGGAAGCGGCAAATGGCCTTCCTCGGCGCCATCACTGACCTTCGGCTTCAGAGAATGCTGCGCAGGTCCGATGCATTGATGGTGGGGGCAGTGAAGATGATTTTGGGCAGGATGTTTCTGGAGAATGGCGAACGATACAGGGTGGATACAAATATTACTTCTAGGGCTTTGGCGATGCTGCTCGAATTGGGAATGGACAAACAAGTGATGAAGTCCATCATGCAGGGTGTCTTCAACGCAGAGCATTTGGGGGATCTTGAGGTTACGCTGCAGATGGCTAGCCTGGGGTCTGGTATTTTGTGGTCGAAGGATTGGAACTTGTTTGAAGACTCTGGCGCTGTCATTAAGCTCTACCCCTTCATCCTGGATGTCAGAGGATTCGATCTGATTCTGCTGAAAGATCAAGCGGCACTAGCAGTAAGCTTCATCAAAAAGGCTCTGGGGATGGAGGTGGTTGACGGTCTCGACTGGGTGGAAGACTTCAGTAGGCTTCTAGCATCCGCCATTATCTAGTTCTATCTACTCCTTCTGCTCCATTTTGTATAGCTGGAGCTTCGAAATGATAGTCTAGGTTATAGTAAGTCTCCTCTGCTAATAAGTATTGTGACCCTGTGTGGTCTTTCTCCTAGGTTTCTCAGTTCATGTAGGCAGATTGTTAATCTCAAGCCAGCCATGAAAGGCTGATGATGTGTATCTTTTTTCAAAAATTCTAAATATAATACTGCTATTATAGATCAAAATAAATAAAATAAATAAATAAACAAATTTATTTATTTGATTCACATTCCTCTAAATTAATTAAATATCCAAATATTTAATTACCTCTTCTAAAGTCAAAATTAAATAAAATCTTTTATTTAATTAAATTCTTCCAAACAATTAAATAATTCTTAATTATTTAATTAAATCAAAATCATTCTTCCAAATTTAAATAAATTAATCAAATTTATTTAAATCCTCTCAATCTCCAAAAATAAAATATAATCAAATATTTTATTTATTCTTCCAAATCATGCACAAATAATTAAATTTATTTATTTATTTATTTTGCTTTTCTAATTCTTCCAATATCTTCCAAATCTTCTAAAAATAAGTCTTCTTCTTCATGCACACAAGATTACACAATTTATTATTTAATTTCTCTCAAATCATGCAAAAGCAAATCACAAGTTGAGTTATCTATTCAATAAACCTTGTTTTTATCAATATCTCTTAAATTAGAAAAAAACTTTCTAATTTATGAAAAGCATGTCTTATCTTTAGAAAAGAAAGTAGTTAACTCAAATAAAATAACTTTTGTGTGACACTTGTCTTCTTCTTATTCGCGCACGTTCCTCAACCGTTCTATACCGTTGATCTTCTCATTCTCTATGTACCGTTGATCTCTTTTCTCACCAGTCTATAAATTGAACCCTGTTCTTCCATTTCAATCATCCAACCTTTTAAGTATCGTTACTCTGTAAGAATTACAGTGCGCCTTTGGCACCAATTCCTTCATTGCTTGAGATCACACTCGTTAGTACATACTACTATCATCGTTGTGAAGCTCATCTTCATGGCGATATTATCATAGCCGTTCCCATTTGACATCTTGGAATCATAGCAAGGAAGTGCACCTTCTGAGGGCCATATTCATAGACAAGATCATTTGTAATAGGCGATCAATGGAAGCTACGAATTAAATGAGGTTTGTTTTGTTGTTATTCATTATTTATCTGAATCTCTTTTGTTCACTATTTCATTGAGTTTTGGGTATCTTGATATTTGATATTATTGATTATTCATTTGAATCCAATTTTCCCTTAATAATAGGTATTCTAGGAGCATCCTTGGATATTGTATTTTTCTTTAACATATAATATGAAGCATTTTTACATCATCCAAATGTGTAATATACATAAGATAAAAATAAACAATCATTTAATATTCATTAAAATGTGTCATACACATCACATTATGTGTTATCTTTCTACCTTAGTCAATTTTGAATGCATTTGTCTTTGTAATTTTGATCCTAATACATATGGTTCATCTTGAGATGTTTGTTCAAAATATGTTTTCATCTTATCTATATGTTGTCTCTCTTTTGCTTCATTAAGCTTAATAAAGATAAACAAATATTTACCCTATTCATTAAGTTTTTTTTAATGATATGACAAATATTTTTTATAAGCTCCCTAATATTTAAGATATATGCTCATAGTTATCTCAAACAAAGAACAAAGGAGTTAAAGTTACATAAATTTCCTTCTTAGAAATATTGTAAGGGAGGGGTTAAAAAGAAATTTATACCTATTACTTTTTTTTAATGGCACTTGAGGTTTGTACTCAATTTTTATACTATTTTTTTCTCTTTTTTTAAAAAATTTGTTTCTTCTATTTTTCACGTTCTACTCTAATTTTGCAATTGCTTTGTTTTTGAAAACTTGTCAAAATTTTAGATTTTATATGACAAACTTTTATTATTAATGTTGAACATTACATCCACATATTTTTTTAATTACTATTTTGGAATACCTAGTGTTGACAATACATTTTATTTATATTTTTATTATTTTTTAATGAAAATAAATTATTTATTTACTTTATATTTTATTTGTATTTAAAAGAGACTTTAAAATAATCTAGCAACTATAAGTTACAACTCTCAACATAATTAATATTTTTAATAATAAAACCTTACACTTGAGTTATGAGATTCATTTATTTTACATAATTATTTTTAAATTAAGACAATATAGTCTTTTGTACTAATAAAAATGAGATAACAAGTGCATGTAATAAGAAAAACTAGGCAAATTGTGTAGAAATACTGTTTATCTTTCAAAATATAAGCATTATCTCCTAATTTAGGACATGAATCTCAAATATAAAGCACATACTATAAATCTAAAATCTATTATTGTATAGTAAGAAGTTCACATTCTAACGTTTTAGTTGACTTGAACATTTAGATAAAGTTAGCTTGGAAAGCACTAGAAACCAAATTCAAATATAAAGCACATACTATAAATCTAAAATCTATTATTGTATGGTAAGAAGCTCACATTCTAATGCTTTAGTTGACTTGAACTTTTAGGTAAAGTTAGCTTGGAAAGTAGTAGAAACCAAATTCAACATAAGATTAAGAGGATGTACAAATAAGGGGCTATAATTACATTGAATTCTTGTGAGAATATGATAGTAAAATAAAAATCATATTTTTGTAGTTTATATGGGTTGACAATTTTCTTTCATTGATGTTCGGTGATTTAATATTCCATAAGAAATGAAAAGTACACATAAATAGGCCAAAGTTTTTTTTGCCCCATTTTAGTTGTAAATCAAGTCTATATTAAGATTGATATTGTCAATAACCATCATACTTTGTAATGTTAATAATTTATAATGTCATGTAAACCAAATTATAGTTTTTGATTAGAGACCTACAATAGGGTAAACCAAACTATAGTTATAAATTAAGATATATTTATTTAAAAAGTGATTTTATTAATTTTGGTAAATTAGTTATAACTTATTATACATCATTTGACTATTAAAATGTTTTACAAATGGATAGACTTTACCTTTTCTCTAATTATTAATGGCATTTATCATAGAAAGCTTCTAGTTTCTTTAAACAACACTTTAAGATTTAGAAGTTTTTGCATTGCTCTTGAAATGCTTCATGTTCTCATTTCATCTCGTATCGCTCTCATTTATTCCACTTGAGATTTTTTAGGCTCCTCTCTTGTCCTAAATGCTCCTTCAACCTTCCATAATTTTTTTGTGATGTGCTTTGATATTCTCATATTCATCAATTGGATGGTGATTCATGCATGTTGGTCTCGCTAGAGCTTCCTCATATGTTCTTCGTAAGATTGATGGAAGCTAAGGTAGGGTTAAAGTTGGGATTAAAGTAACTCTTCCTCATTATTTTTAATCTTTTCCCACTCATTGTCTATAGCTTTCTTTGAACACATGAATAGAAGGGATTCTTCCACATGTACACACATAGATATTCTCCCTCAAAATTCAGATTATCCTCTACAAATCTAAATTTGGATCAATCTAATGTGAGGGTTTAGTTAGTTTTTCTTGTTGTGGAATTTGGGAATGAAATCTTAAAGGTTAAAAAGGAACATTTGGAACACACAATAATTTATAGGTTCTATTAATACTTAAAACTATTATCGCACAATCCTAGAGAAGGAACTCAAGACCTAGACCCTAGCATGTATCTCAATCTAGACTAATGAGGCAAAACTCATAATCAAATTGTGGGCAATTAGGGACCAACTAACAAGAGCGGGAAACTCCTCTACACTTTCAACTCTACATGGCCAAGTAGGGTGATCCTAGAGGTCACTTTTTATGTATACAAACACTGCAAAGATTTGTCACTAAGCATTTAGTATATTGGATCACTATTAAATAGACCTAAAAGACTTTTTTTATAACAATTTTTAATAACAAATTGTACACATGTATTAAAATATATGAAACTATTTTGCATTCCCTTAGATTAATCCCCTTATGCTTTTATTACTTCATGTCTAACTTTGAATTCCAATAGGCATAGTTGTTTGAAGGTATATTAGATTGAGATCTCATAAGATTTGACAAATTTTGTTTTATTGAACAATGCAGATTAGTAGGTCCTAACCTACACTAATCTATGAAGAACGACCAAGGAAAATATTTACCAAAGAAAGAGTGTTCATTTGACCAAAGAGGACCAGGACCTTAGTTCATTGGGCAACAAAGATAGATCTTGAAGAAACATGTAAACATTATTGTAAATCTAAAATAGAGAACTAGCACTACATATAGAATCTCATTAGTTTATCTATAATTTCATCTAAATGTTATGCATAGAATTAGGAATATTCACACAACCAAATCTTCTTTAACAATCCATAATTGTTCAAAGACAATCTATATGTTATTTTGAAAAGATCTTTTCAAAGAATTTAAAAAGGTTTTATAGTCACTGCAATGAAAAACTAATCATGGATGACAACTTAGCAAATGTGACCTTAGAGATGTTTTATCCCTTGAAACTCTTCAGTCAATTAAGGAGACATCCATATCATGGAGAGGACTCCACCAAACACCTTCTCTATATTTACAAACAAATGAATGACATAGAATCAAGACTAGGCTTACAACATTTGATGTCAAAGAATGGGCTAAACAAGAGGACACCTAGATAGATTTGAACTAAGGCCCAAATACTATAGAATATCTAAAAATTGGCAAAAGATAATATTTTTTCTTGATAGAAACTTGTATTCATAACTATCTATCATACCCTAGGTCTTTTTTTCCAATGACACTTGTTGCAAATCCATAGCATAACAGGGTCAATTTCTCCACTTAGATAATTAATTCATTTCATCATTAGGTGCACATAATAGATCAAATATATTGGTGATCAAAATTGCAACTCCATAATCTAGATGATAAACTCAAAATCTAAGCTTGTCCAGTGTGTGTCAACCTAGGATGATGAGCTAAGAACCATAATTAGATATGGACAATTAAGTAGCAATTCACAAGAGAGGGCAATTCTTCTTTACTTTAGGCTCTACAAGAACAAGGAGGATGATCCTTGAGGTTAATTATCAAATAATTTAAGAGAATAAATTCAACATATTAGGCCTTCAAATAAATCATGTACCCTATGCACATGAAGGTTCCAAATATTTTTCACTAAACCTCCAATATATTGGTTTATTAATGTTGAGACCTATAAACCTCTCTTAATAAAATAATATAGATCATGTATGCAATATATGTAAAGTTCCATCTGAAGTGTAACATCATTCTCATATTACTTGAATTTACTCAACATTTTACAAGAAAGTAAATGAACAAGGTAAACAAAACTTTTTTTTTTATCATTTACGTAATCACAAGAAAATAAATACATATCTTTTATGAATATTTTTCAACCTTGAAATTCAATATATTCAAAGATAAATCATAATGAAAATTATTTCAATTTACATTTACAATACATAAATTGCTCTTGGCAATCAAAACAATTTTACATCATAACATAATGAATGTTGCATCCAGAATCTTAATATCTGTCACTCAAGTATTGGCGAGTCTTCTTCTACAGAGGGAGAGCATCATTTGAGTGCTTTACCTCTAACCACAGACTGGAGGTCCCTCGCACACCTTCCTTCCTAGAAGTGGCCCTACCGTTCACAAAGAGTATAGAAATAAGGAACTAATAGGTTTTCCATATGAGTCCTAGTGTTGTGTCCTACATAACACAATTGACCATACAACTCTAGACAATTCTTCTAGCTAAGTATGATCATCCTGACGGGTTACATTATCTAGGCACTATGAGCCGACTAATGCATGCAGAGACAAATGCATCACTTTGGCCAAAGTTTCTATATAGATAAACATTTGCAATAAATGTGGTCGTGTGTTCACAGACCTCTAACTCGAATTGGAGACTATCTCATCCTACAGTTTGACTTGTTTAACTAAAAACACTAGACATATAATGTCTAGACTATGCTAAATATTCCTAGTTAATCTGACTTAGAATTTAACCCTGAACTCTAGGTTATACATATATACAATGTATAGGTTTAGAAGATTTAACTCTTCAATGAGTCCTTAGTTGCATTTTTGCAACCATAAAATTCTACGACTTCCTATCATTCTACTCAATGACTCAAAGATTAAGCATTCTATGTATTTTTAAGTCTTGTTTCAACTCTACCATGAAATCATTAAACTTCATCAAAGAGCTTTTATACTCTTTCTAATTATAATACCTTAATTTATGGTTTCTTAACCTTTATTTTTTGACCATACAATACAATACAATACAATAATATAATGTCATAATCATACTTAAGAGATTTTAAGTTCTCTAAACTCATTTGAGTTGGTTCTAGGGTTTAAATCCCTCTAATCCAATATGTTGTAATGTCAAAACTAATATTCTCCAAAATAATAAGTTATAAAAATATCAACTGGTCTACTCTTGACCTCTTGAACATTATAAAATTCACATTTCAAGTATCATGAAAATACATCTCACTTGAGGTTTATCCTCTTCATAAAAATACTATTAATTTCGTAACTAAACTATAATGTTATTCAATCTTTCTCTTTGATAAGTTTGAGTCTAAGCTATTATTATTGACCTCATGGTATTCTCGAATCCTCCAACTGGTAATAAGGAATAGATTTGTTCTCACAAATAACTTCTTTAGAGAAAAATGATAATACTTATCATTGTTGTCGATTAGGATTGCACCCTTATGCAAAGTTGTGAAACTCTGCAATCCTTCAAAATATGGGGACAAACTCAAGTTGTGGGTGACCTATATTGAGTTTGAACCTCCAAATTATGGGCTGGTTCCCTTAAAATATTTAGTTTGAATCTATGACTTTTGGTTTGGAAAAGGGTAAAAAGGATTTTCTAAAGGTAATAAAAAACTATAAAATTTGGTGATGCACCTAATAATGATGGAAAACTTGCAAATCTGACTCACAATAGATCTCATAAACCTATTCACACAATCCACTTTTGGCAATGTAATCACAAAAATATTTTAAAGGAAGGCTGGAAATTATCTTCTTTATGAAGGAAAAAGGAATTTTCACAACATGAAGGAAAACAAACTTCAGTAGCACAACCTTAGACCTATGATATCACTATGCTTTAACACTTGCAAGTAAGAATGAGACAATATTTTTAAAGGTTTTAATAACTAAACACAATAAAATTTCATCAAATCACTCATACAAGTAGCATTAATGGAAAGGCAAACACTTTATTCTAATGAAAAAGAAAGGAAAATAGTGCATAAAGACAAGAAAATGGAACCTGTAACCTGTTGTAATCTCTATAAAATATGTAATCAATGAGTTACAAAACCCTCTTTCTCTCTCAAAGTGTAAAGAGCAAAAAAGACAAGAACTAGCAAAATGAGTTACAAACAAACTCTGTCTCTCAATGTGTAAAAGAGAAAAGAATGCAAGAACTAGCAAAAACTAAGTTTTGCTTTACAATATATAGTTTGTTCACCCCAAGAGGCATGAAAAAATAATTGCAGCTAACTGCCTCTAAAAATAAGTCCTCGAATTTGATCCACAAGAAAACCAAGAAATCCCTAAAAATAAGGGTCAAAACTGCCTCAGAATGAGCAAAAAATAGCTCAAAACTTATCCTCTCCATGTGTTTGACCAAGAAGTTGACCAAAACTCCCCAAATTGTCCTACAAATCATGCAAAAGTCTCCAAATAGCCTCAATTAACTCAACTCATCTATTTTGCATGATTTTACATTGCAAAATTGATGTAAACAAAGAATAAAGTAATTAGGTGCTAATTACTTTACTATTAGTTACACTTTGTACTAACTCCATGATTTTACAACTTGTAAAAAATAATAAAGTAATTTGTAAAATATTACCTTATTATTTACTTACATTGATTTTAGTTGTAAAGTCATGCATGATGGATGAAAAGAAAACAATCACCTTATCTCTCCAATTACACTTGCCTAATTCGCACAAATTTGCATGATTTGATGCCAAAATTAGGACTTAATATGTGAGAGAGAAAGTAATATCCCCTTATGTCTCCATGCAAGAAATAATCTCCTAGTTGCATTTCACATGCATTAAGGCAAAAAATACCCCCTTATCACTCCAATAAGGCACCATGCAAAAATAACATGTAAAAAACTCCTTACGTTATCTCTATCTTTGACCATATCCTCATGTAAATAAAAGCTCTTACCTTATCCACATTCCTATCATATCAACCTTTGACTTGCATGTTTTAGTCATATCTCTTGTTTATGATTTTGACTCTTACTTTGCATGCAATGTTCATACAAACTGCCACCTTGCATTTCATAATGCATTACCTATATATCTTGTCACCCACAGTCACCTTTGTCTTACCTTGTCTTCATATTTTGTTCCACCTTTGACCTTTGATGCATTAAGAAATATATAAGGCATGAAAAGAACCTTTGACCACACTCAGCCATCATGTATGAATATGAAGAATCTTGGGCTCTGACCTATATTGCATGTGATTACAGGCATCTTCGACCATGCTTTTCTCATGAGGCATTTCAACCACATCATTAGTCGACCATATAGAAATAAAGGGTTATAAAAAATCATAAGGCAATGAGGCTTATCTCACAATGATATCGACCCCTTTGACTCTATCAAATTCAAATGCAAAAAGAAACATGTTGTTGGCCCATGGTCCCTTCTTGGCATGACGACTAGGTATATTCAAGACTAAAGTCTTGACCTCGATGGATAAGATAATGATTTGTTTTTTGTTTGTTTGCAAAGTCAAAAAATTGGAAACAAAGAGCCATTGAACAAAAGCAGTGATGTAACCCTAAAAATCATTTCATTTTACATTTTACTTTCATCTCATTCGGCTCTGCAACTTTCATTTGACCGACTAGGGTTTGATAAACACAAGCAACTTTTCTTTGGTTCTCCACCTTCATCTTGGTCTAAACTCTGACATTTTCATGGAAATGAAGGTAGGAGGAAGGTGAGCATGGTATCTTCGGTTTTGACTAGCATTTTCTGTTATTTTTGTGACATTTCTTCTTCATATGTCGTGGCCATGTACTGAGTGTACATTACATTTCTTTTGACAAGTTTTTCCTTGTTTCTCTGTATCTTTTCTGTAATTATAAATTCATATCCTGATATCTCTTAAATAAAAGGAGGCCGTGGCCTGCTACAATCTCTTTCTTCTGCAAAACTTATGAGGTGAGCGTCTTTTCTAACTCTAGCTTCCTTGTATCTTGATTCTTTGACACTGTAACTGAAAAATGGTAAGGGTTTCAAAATGGTGAAGTGGGTATTGCATTTCTTTGAAGAAAATGACCCTCTCTAATATGACCATGCCTGTGTATACATTCTCTTTGATTTTCTCCACTGTAGATACAAAAACTTCCACAATGGTTTGTGAAAAATGATGAGGGTTTGTTACTTCTTTAGATATAAAGGCCTTATTGTAATGGCCATGCTCCATTCTCTCTGTAGATACAAAATATATAAGGTTTTCACAATTTGAAACAAGGGTTTTATAAATTTCTGCATATAAGCTTCTCCTATAACTGTTTATGGCAATTTATGTATACACAAGACCTTGTAAGGTTTCAAAAACACAACAAAGGTTTGATATATTTGCACTCCTCCTGTCTAATTTCTGGCCACGACCTTGACGTACTCTCCTTTTGTAATTATATGTGAGACCCTCTTTTAACTGTTAAGGATTTTAAGAAGCAAAACACAAGGGTTTTGATATTTCTTCAGAGAAATCTTCCTGTAGCTGTTACTGTCAGATCATGCATGCATTCTTTCTTTTCTGTTTGATCTTGACTGTAGTTTCAAAATACCATATGATAACAAGGTTTTGGTATTTTATGAATATGTTGTTATAACTTTGAAACTGTTCATTAGATGTCCCAAAAGAAAACACAAAATAACCCTCTTTTCTTTTTCTGTTAACTATCACCTGGCATTAGTAGAAACTTCACTTCATGATCTTCTTGTAGATATATCAGTTAGTTATCATTCCTCATGACAATGTTTACTCAGAAATGATCTCATGTACCTTTTGTCACTTTATGATGTTCAATATGACATAAGTATGAAATGATTATATGATACTCCAGTCTGTGGCATGGTTGTATTTCATTTCATGATGTAAACCTGATAACTTGCCTACTCAAATTATCACCCGTAACTTGCTATTATGATCTCCTGTAGCTATTTTGACTTGTCTTGCACATAGAACTTTTTTGGCACATACTTGTGTATCATTGTCTGATATTCTTTAGACAATTTGATCCATTTCCTTCATGGTCCAAAGTGATTGCATTTACATTCAGTTTCTCACATTTGAAATATCCTTGATTTTGAAGGCTGAAACCTGGTATATGCATGATATTCAGTATTGTAACATAGTTTGACTGTTACTGGCTCCTTTGAGTTATCTCCTGTATGATGTTATGAATCATAACTTACACAAAGAATAAAGATGAATTATGATTTGACTGTAACATGACATGCTTCATCATTTATGTTCCTTTATAACAAGGACACTGTACCTTTTGTATATTGCAATATACATGATAGTCTGTCATTTTACAATGGCTCTTGTAGCCTTTGCCTCATGTAAATCTACACTTAATGGGACTGCTATTTATCTCCATAATGACAGTCATGGCAAAACTTCATTCATTTAATTATTGCAAGTCTCTCCTTCATTGAACTTATGCAATTTTATGACATCTAAAGTCTGATTTCAGTAATGTATAAAAAGATATGACATCTATATGTTGAAACAACATGATTTTTTTGAATCAACAAAATCACTTCAATTTAAATCAAAAATAAAAGGAAAATACCTTTTTATGACTGAAATCACTTCTCTGATTAACGCACTTGTACTTGCATGGCACTTAATAAGGATCACTACTTCTCTTGTAACATGTAATGAAGCAATTTACACATGTATGATCTGATTTTAATAGTCTATTTATCAAGTGGGCATAGTTTATAGGAGCAACTACTCCTTTTCACCTTTATCATAATGACTTCACCCTTTTACAAGTTGACTGCTATGATGCATGATATTATCTTGAATGATGCATCCTGTCCTTCAATCTGATATCCTTTTTAAATGAATAAAAAGGAAAACATGTTGGGCTCAACCCTTGTGGGAGCCACATTTTCTCCACATGTTTTAATATCTTCAAATTAGCAACATTACTTTTCCTATACCTGCACAGTGAACAAACAAGTTAGCATAAAAACATATCTTATGAAGTTGATTGATCTTTCTTATGATGATCTGATTTATTGCACATGTCTGATTTGATCCATTCACATGAAATGCATACTGTGTGTAAGTTGATATGTCTGTTGATAAAAGCATATGATAATTTTAAATATCCAGAGCTTCTAACAGGGCCTTCCCCAATTTTTTGTAGGTACACTGTCATGATTAGGAGCTGAAGAAAAAGACATGAAGACCAACTCTCAGCTAAAGACATCAACCTTCTGATAAAAGGCAATGATGGATATTTGATATCCTCATATGTTCTTTTCATTTCCTTTTATCATTAGATCTATAGCTTGCATATGTCTGCATTTCTCAGTTTAGTCACTCCCACGGCTTGTGTGGGACACATTTAAACATCTCTTTTAAACATGATTAGTTAACTTACCTTATGCAATTGATTTATGTATGTTTCTTTTTCAATCAATGCATAGGATAGAATAACTAAAACTAAGTGTATGTTCAAAAAAATGATATGAAATGACAGTTCAAATGAATACCTTTCTTCCACACTGAAATATTATCATTTGAATAACCAAATTGTCTTATAACTTGAAAGATAACATCAGTTAGATCAACTGTCTTTCATTGACTGTTTGATTTCTTGACATTGCACATTCATTTGTCATGATGGTTTGACAGTCCTAATTAGATTGTTGGATTATCATGACAACTGATCATTGTTTTCCTCTTGTCAAGACATCAAACATTCACTGATTGCAATAACTTAAAAGTTTTCTTTTACTCCTTTTGAAACAACTGCAAATTAGGTCCAACTAAATTAGGCGCAAAAAAAATTTAATAACAATCATAGCTATAAAAACAAATGAGAAACTATAACAATAACATTATATGATTCCAAAGATGCCATTATCTTATAGATATCTCTGAACAAGTGAATAACCTATCACATAATATTTTGATTGCAAACAATAGAACAATACATATAAGTATTCAAGATATATATATATATATATATCTGTCAACTTACTCACAATGACTCCAATCTTTGAAAATAGAGAACTCAAATGATCTCATTTCTAATTTCATGGATATAAATATACAAAGTATTTGGTTGAGTTGGTTAAATGATGGATATTGCATCATACCTTGGCCTTATCTCGACCTTATAACAGAGACTTGAGTATAAACATGGGTTTGACCCTAAACAAAGTTCTACATACCATCGATTTGATAGAAACATTAAACTATACTTGGTGTATTTCTCACCAGTTGACCTAGCCTTTTGGCTTGTATGGATTCTATACAATAGAAATGACTTACTTAGATCTTATTGGCCTTTTGGCCTGCATAGTATACCTATGCTACATATACATACAATGTGCTTGGCCATCATCCTTAAGATCACTCAATACATAAACAAGATCATCGACCGCATGGAAAGATCACTGAAATATCCTATACTACTAGTTTTACACGAAAAGGTATTCTATGTTTATCAACTTAAGCACATAGGAATATACCTCATTCCTCTACCATGTAAACATAAGAATAATAAAAGACTGATGGTCATAAAACATAGGTAACTCTAAGTAAACTAGCCATAGATATACATAGAGAATCTCTAAGCATATCGACCTTAGTTTTACACAGAAACATGCTAAGCATGATGGATTTAGATATACATAGTAACATGTTAAGCATGATGACTTTAAATATACACAATGGTGTTCTTAAGCTTAACAAAAACACAATGATAATCTTAGTTATATATTTCCAGATAAGAACATAGTGGTAGTCTAGATTCTTCAGCATCATAGTTACAAATCGACAGTACCGAATACATATAAAAGATTTTCAAACTTAAATAACTTTTCTTTAATAAGAAAGAACTTGAGAGATCAAAGAAGTAAGCAGGGCTTCCTTTAATCCTTCTGCAACGTCTATCTTTCTTTCCTCAATGATCTCCAATACTCTTTTCTGGTCATTGTTTCTCACCACAAAAGCTTAAAGCAGATCTTTTTGTGTCTCTCTCTATGTATGTGTCGAGAGAATCTCCCCATGATAAATAGAACTTCCTTCTATTAATCACATCCTCCACTCCTATAATGATGCCTATAAGATTTTCACGAAGGCATGCTAATAAATGGAAATAATGGTCATAAATGACCACTCCCATAATCAATCATAAAATGCCTCCACTTCTCTAAAATAGTTAGAGAATAAAAGGGGGATCGAACAACAACATTATTAAAAGTAACTTGCATAACATGGAATCTTTTCCCCCACTTTCATAGAGAAGTTTGTCAACCACCTCACTAGGTCTTTCTCCTTAAACCATATATATATAACTTAACCACAAAGTAAAGTAAAAAGCACCCACTTCTTACTTACATTGTTACTAACATCCATAAGAATATGAGAATGGGGTTGAGATTTTCTCCCCTATCTATCTTACAAAAATATCAGAGAATGGTTAAGTTACCATAATGGAACACTTATCAGAAATTACCTGATAATAAAATAATTAACCTCTAATTTAAATCATTATAATAACATAAACTATATAATCATAGCATATAAGGAAATCAATGACTATTGACCATATCTTGTCGATGGTCATTTTTATCCTGACTCATGTTTTTCCAAAACCAACAGCTAATGGATCTTGATGTTAAATCGACGACTATTGAGTCAAAACCATACTCTGACCAAAAAGACGAATACAACTTACCAAATCTTGACAAGGGTTCACTAAACAATATAAGCACAAGACTTAGATGGAAACAACCTATTCCTTTCCATATGTCTATTCACTTCTCTCCAATGATGCTCTCCCTCTCTTTCTCAGAGGGTAGAAACATGTTTTCTGATTACAACTTGCATTCACCAAACTAGGATTAGTGCATCGTTAGTCAGTCCATAAACCTTATAAATAAATAATCTTAACATCATAAGATCATATGTCTAAATTCTTATGCATATTAACTCAAACTCATAAAATCATTGACTCATCCTAACATTTCACTAAACATCAAACCATTAATCCATGCAAAATTATCTACTAAATATATACAAGCAAAAAGTAAAACATAATAAAAATTTGGGTTGTGACATGAAGTGTTTTTTGCAACTTAGAAATATACTTCATACATTTTTTTAATAGAAAAATTGCTTCTCACTAATCTACTCATAATCAAAACAATTTTCTATTGAACATTCAGATACTAGCCAATAAAGACGTGTATCTCACCACTATCTAATCTGGAAGGGTGAGAATGTCTGGGATATATCCCTTTGTTGTGATTGAAATGGAAAACAAGTAACTAAACTAACTAAAATGAGAAAATACAAATATTGACATAATATTTTACAAAATGAAAGGTAGAAATAGAAAAACAAAATAACGAGGACCCTGGCACCAGAGGATGAAGCCCACTATCCTGGATGATATCGCGTTGTGAGGACATCTGCACATTGCGTTGTAGTCTATATGACATTTATACAACACTGATTCATGATCTTGATCCTCATGCTAATCTTTTCAGTCCTTCCTCCTGCTGCCAAGCTTCCTAACAAAACCTACAAATGCATAGATGAAAGAGAGGGTTGGGTTGTATAGGAGTTTGCCTTAGTCAAACCCTATTTTTGTTGTTTCCACCTCAACGACAACCAAAGATATAGATTGATATAAAAAGTGTGTGCTCTAATTCTAAGTGCACATAGAATTGTTTGAGCAGTTACAAGTGAGATTTGACAAGGTATATAAATGAAATACGATTTAATTTATTCAATGAAATGACATGCAATGATTACAAACAAACAATGAATACAAGAGAACAATGGAATTGGCAAGGATGACAGTGTGAGTGGTGATTTTGGAAGAGCTTCACTAGCATATGAATTTGATCTTTATTTTGGTAGAACTTTGCTATGAAAATAAAATTGATCTTATGCAATGTAAAATCTACTTGCTTAAATAGAGAGGGCAAAGGCAAAATAATCAAGGAAAGGAGTCGTTTGGGCCCGGATAGACATCAAGAAAAGATTGGAATGCCACGTAAGTAAAAATGTACCTTCTAAAAATGGTTGACGAACAAAAAGATGCTTTCGAGACATCAATGCACCACACAGACGTCTATACATAGCACTTTTGTCCATGCAACTTCAGTTCTTAGAAAGTCTCGGTGACTTGGGGCTTTGCCAAGGTTATGACACTTTTATGGTTTTTGGATATGATAAGTAGAAAGGGTCAATGATATGCAAAGCACATCTCGTGGATCGAGGGTAGGGACAAGGATGGAAATGATCCTTAAATATGCTAAGGGAGCGGACACTAAAGTGAGTGCCAAATAAAGCATGAGATTGTGAGCAAGCATAATTTATGAAACTGCATTTAGCCCCACTTTAGCAGGCGTATGACACTACGTAAATATGCATGCTAAAGTACATGAAATAAAATATTGAAAGTAAATAAGCACAAAAAAGATACCTAAAAGGATATTGTAGAGGATGTCGAACTCTTCAAGTAGAGGAACAATCCCCCAGGCTAAGAACTTGCAAAACAAATACATTAGACAACAAAAACCTGCAAGACAATAGTGTTAGAACATAAACTTGCAAAACCACTATGTCAAAACATCACAAACATATATAGATAAACATGAACAATACATACATAGAGGAAAGAAACATAGATCAAACAAAGAAAAAAATTGAGTCAGCAAACTTAGGAGACTTCAATGTGAAAGGTGGTCTCAATACTATGTGTCGTCCCCAAAATACAACAAAAATAAAGAAAACTACAAATAGAGGAATTCTTAAATGGAGATAGAAGAATATAATGAGTCAATAGATTGCTTCAAGGAGAGAAGACATACAAATAGATAGGGAAGCAATCAATATGAATGAAGAAGAGTACATGACTCAGACACTAGCGTGCTCTATTGCTAGGGGTCATACAAATCACAATACGCTCATGGATCATGGACTAGCAAGTTGCATTATGCTAGGTGACTATTAGCATGTTACTTGATAGAGAACGAAGCCGATCGGAGGCGATTATACAATATGCGAAGGCTAGAAGCCAACAGAAGACACTTCCCTATGTAATAGATATAGTATATATAAAGATAGGAGATAGTAGAATGTAAAAAAGTAAGCATGATAGGAGAATAGGAGTATATTCTTATGTAAGCAATGACATAGAAGTCATGTATGTAATGTTGGAGGATGGATAATGGATATATACATTTGATTGCTGCTTATATATATGGAAGTCTGTCGGTACCGGGTAAATATGTGTGTTATCTTACTTTGATGTGTATGTGATGATCTGTTCTATTATTCTTTATGTTTTGCTATCAATCTCTTGCTACCTGACCGAGGTATAAACTGACTACAAAGACTTGATTGAGGACCAGATCTCCAGACCGATATTCCCTCTACATTTCTTGCTAACCGTGACCATGGGTGTATAAAGGTAAGTCATATGAGGCACACAAACTAGCAAGCTACATTATGCTAGGTCACTCATAGACTATATAGATCACAAACTAGCAAGTCACATTATGCTAGGTGATCATAAAATACCAACGCTTCAAGGAGTGTACCAAAAACCAATGCCTAAGGGAGAATATATAAAAGTAACACCTCAAGGAGTGTATCAAACACCAACGCCATATGGATGAATGCTTTAGGGAGTGTTAAATAAATAATGCCACAAGGGGGAATTAATACACAACACCTCAGGAGATGAATTGATAAACTACACCTCAAGGGGTGAATTGATAAGCTATACCTTAGGGGGTGTGAATAAAGGAGGGTGCATGTATGGATGCACCTGTGAGGAGAATATATCCCCCCTTAGAATATTAGCATGTATAATATGCAAATATTTTAAGGTAAAGAAAATGGGTAGAAAGAGGAAGGGGGATCCTTATGAAGAACGCACACCCCTAGAAAAAATTATCTCTGCCCCCAGAGTATGGTTAAGGACAACCATGAAAAAGAATATTGTGTTGTAGCTTGGAATGATTTGACCACTTGGGTATGAAATGAGACCCCTCCTAGCATTCACCCATCCACCTTGATGCGTTGGCGTAGTTCGTTCTGCCCCATAAGGTGTAGGATGCAAACTTTCACTCCTCGCACCTTTCCATTGCATGCAAATATTCTTATGTGTGGCTATTCTAGGTATGATAGGATTCTTAAAATTTTATTTTAGGACTATTCATGATGTTCTCAAGGAATTGATTGTAGTGAAGGTTAGGAAAGTCATAATGATGGTTTGATAGTTGCATTTCTAGTAAGGCTTGGTGACATGACAACCTTCATGAAGTCATTTAGTTAGGACAATCCTTCATGATCTCCCTAGCTTCTCCAATGTAAGGTCAATCTCACAATTTTCTAATAGTCTATATTTAGCTCATTAAAACGTGATAGCATTTTATGCTTGGTATTACCAAGCCTAAAACATGGTCATGTTATAACATAATCATGTTATAATTGCCTAGGACCACTTTACCAAGCCTAAAACATGGTCCTGTTATAACACAATCATGTTATAATTGCCTAGGACCAAAAAGTGGTTTGGCCACTTTTTGGTCCCCTATCTTCTTGCACTTATCCAACACTAATTCTATTTGATTGTAATCTATTATATTGATATTGTAAAAGCATCAAAGTGGAGATGCATCATTGTAAAAATGAAATATGTATGGATGTAAAATTGTACATGATCAAATGATTAGAATTGAGATATAATTCTTGTAACTTTCTTATTTAAATGAGATGATTAATTTTGGTAATGATAAAAAAATTATGTATTTTTGGTCAAGTTATTTTTGTTTAGATAATGAACAAACGTTCTTTACAAATTTAATTAATTATCATCTCACATCCTATCTTATCCCTCTCAATTTATTTCCATTTTCTAATTCATGTGTAACTAGTTAAATAGAAACAAATCAAGGATTTTATCCTTATCCCACATTTTAACAAAATCAATCTATCAAAAATCTATAAATTGATCCTCTCGTAAGCCATAATCATTAGAATGAGAATTTTGAATTCAAACTTTTGTTGTTGAGTTGAGCACCTTACATTTAGTTATATTTTTAACCTATTTTAGAGCACAATTGCCATTACTAGTGCAACAAAGAAGGGTTGGGTGAGATTTATCGTTAATTCATTCTTTGTTGTTTACTTTTCCTTATCCTTTATCTGAGGTTTGTATTTTAGATTTAAAAGTAGGATGTAGAGCTTTTGGGTTTGAATCTTACATTTATATTTCAAAATTACTTGCATACAAGTGAAATTCTTAAGATTTGTTTGTTTGATGCTCAGTATGATAACAATGTCAAAACACAAAGTGCAAGGAGTAAAATTTTGCATCCCGCACCTTATGGGGTAGAACGGACTGCACTAATGCATCGAGGTGGGTGGGTGAATGCTAGGAGGGGTCTCATTTCGTACCCAAGTGGCCAGATCGTTCCAAGCTACACGCTAGCGGCAATGTCTCTTAAGAGCCAAGTATCATGATCAAGAAAGTCACTCAAAACACCTCATAACCATATCGTTACATTCATCATTTATCATGTTTCAATTCATACTAAGTCCTTGAAAATGGTCATGGGAAGGGGAAAGAAAATAGTCAAAGTGGGTAGAAGAAGTTAGATGAGGAGGAGGTTTGGTCTGATGAAACTTGGAGCAATACATTTGGGATAGGGTGATGATGATAGGGATTTATATGTAGGATAAAGGGATGATATCATGTATTTGGAAATTCTATAAACAAATACGAGCACTACCATTGATATAACATAAGATGTTATGCACCCGGGTATGTGGAACTAAGGTGACAAAGCATCGATGCATAGGACTTGACACTGCAAACAATAGGATGAACCCATGCTTGCCCACGATAGTACAACCTTGTCTAGACGAATGAAGGAGATCCAAAGCATAAGCCCTTAGTACACAAAAGGTATGAGGAACCTTAGATGCAAAAGGGGAATAGTATGCTAGAACCGAAACTACTATTCACAAGATATGAATACTATAGCGGATTAATGAGAACCTCCCACAAGCGCAACATACAGAAGCAAAGACTATGCCCTATTATAGATCGTTCACCACATACCATGATATAATGAGATCAAGGTAGCTTTGAAATAATCCAAGAACATGACACAAGATAAAAATCAAAAACCAAAAGACTAACTGACCAAAACATACAACCATTATATCTCTTGCCAAAATAGACGGGGGATTGGTGATTTTGCCCATTATAGGAAGGATGAATCCGTAAGGCAGGAATTGATGGATGATTAGGATAAACTAAAGGATAGGCGGGGGTATATAGGCCATAAGCTATGGAAAAGCTGATCTGGTAGCTGACGATTTTTTGTGAAAGTGTTATGCTTTGATAATATGCTTAGCGAGTATATTGTGTGTAGATTAAGTGTAATCAACAACCTCAGGAGAGTGGGACCATCCAAACGGGGTTGTATGGGTGCATCTTATGTACCTACATACTCGATACTTCCTTCATATTCTAGACTACCTACATACCCAGTATCCACGAGATCAAGGCACATTAAGATACAGGTGATGATGATATGTAGTTTTGCATAACTTGATGAAATGGGGATAGGGATGGGATCATGTAGATAGATTGGGTTTGGTTTAGAGGATGGGATTGTCAGTTTTCTAGATCATATCATGGTATAAAAACCATGATAGGGATGGGTGATAGTGGTCGAGAGGGAGGAAGGGTCACTTTTTAGACTATACCATGTATTAAAACCATGGTAAAGATGGATGGGATAGATAGGGTGGTTGGTTAGATGAAGTGATGAGGATAGTGATGGAACAAACTGAGGTGTATGGTGACAGGTTGTCATTGATGTCAAAAGTGTGTTCAGTTGATGATGTAAAGTTGCCATAGTTGTTGATCAAGACACTTGTCAGTTGATTAGTTTGCTTATGTGCCAGAAGATTGTTCAAAATATTCATATGATCTGAGTTGATCATCAGATTATTAGGATCATATAGTGATGACAAGAAGGATACCTTATTGTTCAGAAGCTTCATTGATCATTGACTACATTGATGTTTGGTAATGGTATGGTATCTTCACAATTGATGTTCAATGTTGCATGGTTTACAAGGCTTGCATGTAAATTCACTTTATGTTATAAAGTGATGTTGACTTAGTGTTTACAAGGTTAAATGTTCAAATCACTAATTTCTTCTCTGCTAGAGGGTTGTTACACATCTTATCACCGGCTCCTTCTCCAACTTTGACTGTGAAGGTTTTATTTGTATTAGAAGAGCTTCGGGAACTTTAAGGAGAGCATAAAGCATCGAATATGCTTTAGTAAAGTGAAGAGGGCACAAATATATGTGGAGCATTGAATAATTAAGGGGAGCTTGGCATAACAATGTGTTATTTAATATATTGATCATTAAGTTCTCTTTCAAAGGAAATGGCATCAATTGGATGATTCATTCATATGAGAATGGGCACAAAAGTCTCTAGTAATGACTTAAAACTTTAATGATTTAAGCCCTATTCTGCCCGGCAATGACAGTTGCAGTCCACTTTATAACATTTGCACTTTTTGTCTATTCTATTGGTGACCGGTTAGTGCAGGTTGAAAGTGACTTAAGTCACAACTAATGGTCATGAAGCTCGTTGTTTAACTAGCCCTCCTTCTCTAGTGCTACCGACTCTGTTGGTCCCTTCTCCTATGCTCAGGCGCCAAAACTATATCAGCGGTTTGTGTTTAAACTTTGATAGGCGGGAAACTCTAAATCAATGCATGTTATTCAAACTTGGTTCTCCTCCTCTCGTGCATGCATTTGACTGTCATTGGGACGTCAAAAGGTTTATAACTGCAGATAAAGATTTCTTTAAAGCTACTTTTTAGCTTTTAGTGGCAATGGAAGCCCGATTAGAAAGGGGATTTTTATAGTTGTTTTTTAGAAGATTTTTGTGAAACTTCTATAAGGATTTCTTTCTAATTTTTTATGTCGTGGCATAAAGATAACAAGGAGAAATCTTCTTTAAGGAAAGAATTTTTTAAGAAGAGATTCTTTTTTAGCTTCTTGGTGAAAAGACTCAAATGATTTTTTTTGGAGAGTCTTCTTAATTTTTCTTGCAGATGAATGAGAAAGGTTGTCTTTTTAATAAGGAGCAGATATTAAAGAAAAGATTTTTTTTTGTGAAGACTTTATTTCTTCATGCAGATGGAAAAAGAAGATGCAGAGGAAGATGAAGGTTAAAAAGGCAGACTGGAAGAAAATTTTGAAGATTGATTTGAAGTTTTTATTGTAAAAGAATATCAAAGAATTTGAAGAGTTTTTGAAGACAAAAATGACATATATTTGCATATTTTTATAGGAATAACAAGAGATGAATATATTAAAGATTTCTAGAGAGATTTTTTTTAGGGGGCAAATCTTTGAACATGTTATTTTGCATAAGATATTTTTGCAATGGTAGATTGATTATGTTTGAAGATTTTTTGAAGGAGACGAAGTTGAAAAGTTTTTTTTGCAGATTGAAGAAACTGAAAGACTCATTGAAGTGCAAAAGTGCAGAATGAGATGTATATACAAAAATGAAGAATATGTATTAGAAGAAGGTGAAAGGGCATTTGTATTTTATATAATGGTCTTTTAGGTAAATTGACTGTGTGTGGTGATGTGGATCAATATGGAGTGTTGAAGATATTTTACAGATGAATCATGTTATTGTATGTGAGATTATGTTTGTGCAGGAATGGATCAAACACAGTATGAGGACATCATGCAATAAACTTACAGATTGAACCATGAAGATAAAATGCAGGTGAATATGCATCAGGTGAATCAAATTTGCAGAGATAAGAGTGTTGTAAAGATGTGTAAAAGGAATTGTTTTGTATGGTCTTGACTTGAAAATCAAATAGGAGGTATAAGGGTGTATGATGAAACACAGGTTGCATAATGGTGCAAATCAGATTGAATAGCAATCAATTCTTGCACACAGAATTTTAATGATGGTAATTGTCTATGCCAATGAGGCACAATATGCCAGTGAGGCTTATAGGTCAGTGAGACCTTAACATTTGTCAGTGAGACACATATTGTAGCCAGTGAGGCATGTTTTATCAGTTAAGCCAGTGAGGCACTTTTGGAGTGGTTTTTCTACCCCTGGAGGGTTTTCCACTCGGGCAATTCTTGTGTCTTGATTCATATTGATCTTCTTTCTCTGTGTGTATGATTTAATCATGATTTTTTGTTTTTCATTCTCAGTCATGTGCATATGTGTTTGACAAATCAATGATAGCTTTCTCTCCTTGTGTTTTGGAAGTTATAGTTTGCAAAAGATTTGAAAATTCACACAACACTGATTCACCCCCCTCTCAGTGTTGTCCTTGAGTCCTACAATTGGTATCAGAGTCAGTTTCCCTTTTGCAGCTTAATCAGCTTGGGTAGGTCCTGTGTGTGGAGTTCAATGGGTAAGTATAGGGGAAATAAGAACATGAGAAATGTTAAGCTTCATTCTGGTCAAAAGACACAAAAGATATTATCCACATCAAATCCAGATGTTGATATAAAGTCAGTTGATAAAGATGTTCTCCAATGTGAATCTAATATTGTTTTAGAAGAAAAAGTTTCAGATGTTCCTCAATTTGATGGTTCAAATTTTTTAGTTTGGTATGTTAGAATGCAAGTGTATTTATCCTCTTTAGGATATGATGTTTTAATGCCAGTTAAGAATGGTAACTCTGCAAATAACAAAGAGGCTCTTAAATGCAATCATATAGCTAAGAAGGTTATTTTATCTAGTTTATCTAATGATATTTCTTGTAAGGTTGTGTAGTGTGAAACAGCTCAGGATATCTGGAAAGAACTGATAAGAATTTATCAAGGTAATGATAAAGAAGAGGACAATTTGGTGTCTAATGAAAATGACCGTGAAAGGAAACTTTCAAATGAAGGGGTTGAAGTTCAAACCCAATCAGATTTAGAAGAAGCTAGCATCACAAGTAATGATGATCAGGGATATGATGAAGAAGATTGTGAGATTGATATGGAAGGAGAGCTTATATATGCTCTGAGTGAGCTCAAGAAGTATAAGAGAGAGAATCAGAAACTAAATTTGTAGTTGCAACAAGAAAGAGAATCTAAAGTCAATGCACTTTCAGAACTTGAAATTGTATCTACAGATCTTGAAGAGGCCGGATGTCAGATTATTAGTTTAAAGACATATATTGATGATTCAGACAAACTAATTGCTAGATTGAAGACAGAAATTGAAGAAGCTAAGAGGATTGCTGATGTCTCAATATCTGACCTTGAAGTTACAAGGATTGAGAATCTGAAACTGGAAGGTGATATTATCATTCTGAGAAAAGAGTATGATGGTCTCAAGTCTTTATCTAAGAAGTATAAGGAGTTTGAAGAAAGCACAAGCAAGCTACATAAGATTCTTGGTAAACAAAAACTATATGGAGACCCTACTGGACTTGGTTTTGAAGAAGGAGAATGTTCAAAAGCTAGAGAAACTCCCATAAAGAAGATTGATTTAAATGCTACCACTGAAAACAAAATGTATAATCAAAGAAGAAGAAATTTCAGAAGAAGTGGTCATGTTAGACAAGCATACATGTACAGGTATAACTATTCATTTAATGGTTATTGTTATACTTGTAATCAATTTGGACACAAATCAGTTAATTGCAGAAGGAATACTGACATTGTTTGTTACAAGTGTAATAATATTGGACACATTCAAAGAAATTGTAAAGTACATAGAAGGTATGATCCTACATGGAAGCTTAATATGAGTGCTCAAAGGTATTATTAGTCAATTGATTTTGATTACAACATAATTTGTTATAATTGCAACTCTCTTGGTCATAAAGCACACAGTTGCAGGAGAGCATCACCTAATTTGAAAGGTTGGGAAAAGAAAAAGGTTGAAAAGGTATGGAGGAAGAAAGCACCTGTAAAAGTGTGAAAGCAGAAAGAAAGTAAAGAGAAGTCAGAAGCTAAACTTGTGCATCTGGCACAAGTTACATCATCACTTGAATAATTAATAGCATGATGTGAGGGGGAGTTGTTCTTGATATATCAATTATCCCCAAGAAGTTATAGGAGGAGTCCTTGTTGATTGCAGTAGGTTTCATATATGATTATGTATATATCAGATTTGACAGTGTGTTGTAAAAAGATGTGCAGGAACAGCGAGATGGTCTTCATTCTTTTCATGTCAAAAAAAGGATGTGCAAGAATAGATTGGTTGCAGAATGAATGTTCATTTAGAAGTGATCATTGGTATAATAATTTGACATGTTCTTCCTCATTAATATGGTTCAGAAAGGTATGTGAAAATTGTGTCTCTTGTTTTGAAGTGGTAAGGTACGTGTGTCAAGTTATGACAATCTAGAGTTTCTTATGACATTGATGGTGAGTCTTGTATTTCTTCAAATCAGAGGCAAGTAAAAGGTCTTATCAAAAATGGTCATCTTGGCTTCTTGTGTTGGGAATTGAGTGATAAGGAGTCTTCATGATTTTTGCCTGCAAATTTGTTCATCAAAGAGTATTGGTGTGTTTATGATTTCTTTGCAAAATGTTCATTGTGATGTCAAAAGGTGTTTGATGGTGCCATGATTTTTTCTTAGCATGGAAGGTTGGATGTCAGTAATTGGATGGTATACTTCAGTTGATATGTTGCTTCAGGACTAATTCAGGAAGTGGATCAGTGCTGAGTTGAGTTGAGTTATGTTGATTATTCTTGTCAGTGTTTACCAGTGGTATTTATGAGCAGTGATTTGTTTGTGAACTTTATCAAAGGGGATGCAAATAGATTCATTAGAGATTTTTGATGTGGGCCAAAAAGTGTTGTTGATTGAAGAAGAATTGTTTGTTTTGGAAGTTTGTCTTTCAATCACATGTGATGTCATTAGAAGTGTGTCAGTCTTCATCTTCATAGTGATATTGTAATAAGAAGTGGTATTGTGCTTCAGATGTAAGTTTCATGGTATCTTTTTGCTCTCAAGTTTGAAATGTTGATGTTCAGGATAAGTTTAGCAAAATTGCATTCAGTGCCTTTAATACTTTGAAAGACAAGTGGTATCAAAGATTTTGGTAAGTGGTTCTAATTTTTGGTTAAAGGTAACAAGATAACAGGAGTTTATGTCTTCAAAGCCCTCATAATGCAATGTGTTTGTAAATGTTATGATCAAGCTTTAACATCTTTCAGTGGAGTTATTTTCTCAGGGGAAGATAATAGTCTTTGTCATTAGATGTCAAAAAGGGGGAGAAAGAAAAATTGCATCAGGTGGTTTTGCCATCAATGACAAAGGGGGAGATTGATGGTGACAGGTTGTCATTGATGTCAAAAGTGTGTTCAATTGATGATGTAAAGTTGCCATAGTTGTTGATCAAGACACTTGTCAGTTGATTAGTTTGCTTATGTGCCAGAAGATTGTTCAAAATATTCATATGATCTGAGTTGATCATCAGATTATCAGGATCATATAGTGATGACAAGAAGGATGCCTTATTGTTCAGAAGCTTCATTGATCATTGACTACATTGATGTTTGGTAATGGTATGGTATCTTCACAATTGATGTTCAATGTTGCATGGTTATAAGGCTTGCATGTAAATTCACTTTATGTTATAAAGTGATGTTGACTTAGTGTTTACAAGGTTAAATGTTCAAATCACTAATTTCTTCTCTGCTAGAGGGTTGTTACACATCTTATCACCGGCTCCTTCTCCAACTTGGACTGTGAAGGTTTTATTTGTATTAGAAGAGCTTCGGGCACTTTAAGGAGAGCATAAAGCATTGAATATGCTTTAGTAAAGTGAAGAGGGCACAAATATATGTGGAGCATTGAAAAATTAAGGGGAGCTTGGCATAACAATGTGTTATTTAATATATTGATCATTAAGGTCTCTTTCGAAGGAAATGACATCAATTGGATGATTCATTCATATGAGAATGGGCACAAAAGTCTCTAGTAATGACTTAAAACTTTAATGATTTAAGCCCTATTCTGCCCGGCAATGACAGTTGCAGTCCACTTTATAACATTTGCACTTTTTCTCTATTCTATTGGTGACCAGTTAGTGCAGGTTGAAAGTGACTTAACTCACAACTAAGGGTCATGAAGCTCGTCGTTTAACCGGCCCTCCTTCTCTAGTGCTACCGACTCTGTCGGTCCCTTCTCCTATGCTCGAGCGCCAAAACTACATCAGCGGTTTGTGTTTAAACTTTGATAGGCGGGAAACTCTAAATCAATGCATGTTATTCAAACTTGGTTCTCCTCCTCTTGTGCATGCATTTGACGGTCATTGGGACGTCAAAAGATTTATAACTGCAAATAAAGATCTCTTTAAAGCTACTTTTTAGCTTTTAGTGGCAATGGAAGCCCGATTAGAAAGGGGATTTTTATAGTTGTTTTTTAGAAGATTTTTGTGAAACTTCTATAAGGATTTCTTTCTAATTTTTTATGTCGTGCATAAAGATAACAAGGAGAAATCTTCTTTAAGGAAAGAATTTTTTAAGAAGAGATTCTTTTTTAGCTTCTTGGTGAAAAGACTCAAATGATTTTTTTTGGAGAGTCTTCTTAATTTTTCTTGCAGATGAATGAGAAAGGTTGTCTTTTTAATAAGGAGCAGATATTAAAGAAAAGATTTTTTTTTGTGAAGACTTTATTTCTTCATGCAGATGGAAAAAGAAGATGCAGAGGAAGATGAAGGTTAAAAAGGCAGACTGGAAGAAAATTTTGAAGATTGATTTGAAGTTTTTATTGTAAAAGAATATCAAAGAATTTGAAGAGTTTTTGAAGACAAAAATGACATATATATTTGCATATTTTTACAGGAATAACAAGAGATGAATATATTAAAGATTTCTAGAGAGATTTTTTTTAGGGGGCAAATCTTTGAACATGTTATTTTGCATAAGATATTTTTGCAATGGTAGATTGATTATGTTTGAAGATTTTTTGAAGGAGAAGAAGTTGAAAAGGTTTTTTTGCAGATTGAAGAAACTGAAAGACTCATTGAAGTGCAAAAGTACAGAATGGGATGTATATACAAAAATGAAGAATATGTATTAGAAGAAGGTGAAAGGGCATTTGTATTTTATATAATGGTCTTTCAGGTACATTGACTGTGTGTGGTGATGTGGATCAATATGGAGTGTTGAAGATATTTTACAGATGAATCATGTTATTGTATGTGAGATTATGTTTGTGCAGGAATGGATCAAACACAGTATGAGGACATCATGCAATAAACTTACAGATTGAACCATGAAAATAAAATGCAGGTGAATATGCATCAGGTGAATCAAATTTGCAGAGATAAGAGTGTTGTAAAGATGTGTAAAAGGAATTGTTTTGTATGGTCTTGACTTGAAAATCAAATAGGAGGTATAAGGGTGTATGATGAAACACAGGTTGCATAATGGTGCAAATCAGATTGAATAGCAATCAATTCTTGCACACAGAATTTTAATGATGGTAATTGTCTATGCCAATGAGGCACAGTATGCCAGTGAGGCTTATAGGTCAGTGAGACCTTAACATTTGTCAGTGAGACACATATTGTAGCCAGTGAGGCTTCTTTGTAGCCAGTGAGGCACTTTTGGAGTGGTTTTTCTACCCTTGGAGGGTTTTCCACTCGGGCAATTCTTGTGTCTTGATTCATATTGATCTTCTTTCTCTATGTGTATGATTTACTCATGATTTTTTGTTTTTCATTCTCAGTCATGTGCATATGTGTTTGACAAATCAATGATAGCTTTCTCTCCTTGTGTTTTGGAAGTTATAGTTTGCAAAAGATTTGAAAATTCACACAACACTGATTCACCCCCCCTCTTAGTGTTTAGTGAAGGATCCATCAAAGTATAGTTTCCAGTTTGCTAATTGTGTCATAGTTAAGATGGATTCATTTAGGAAATCAATTAATAGTGGTTGATGATCTGTGAGGGGTGCTTCAGCTAATTAATCTGCAACTACTTGTCCTTTGATTGCTTTTCAGTCAACACACTCAATGCGAAACTTGCTAAGTAGCATTACCCATTTTTCCATTCTTCTTATGAGTGAGGTCTTGGAAAGCATGTACTTGAGAGGGTCAACTTTAGAGATGAGCTTGATAGAATGACTTAGCATGTAGTGTCGTAACTTTTGAGAACATAAAATGACAGCTAGACATGCTCGTTCCATGGGTGTGTAGTTAAGCTCATAGCCAACATGGGTCCTACTGATGTAGTATATAGCCCTCTCACGGCCGGTGTTGTCATGTTATGCTAAAAGTGCCCCCAATGCTACGGAAGTTGCTGATATGTACAATAGTAGGGGTTTTCTATGGATAGGCGCCATTGGGACTAGCGGTGAAGCTAGATATTCCTTGATGTAGTCAAATGCTTGTTGGTAATTTTAGTCCCATTTAAAATGTACATCCTTTCGAAGCAAATGGGCAAAGGGTTGACACTTATCTGCAAGTTGGGCAATGAATCTGTGGATAACTTGGAGCTTGCCTTGGAGACTATGGAGTTGTTTGAGAGTCTTTGGTGGTGGCATTCCTATTATAGTAGTGACTTTAACAAGATCCACTTCAATACCTCTACGGGAAACAATGAACCCCAAGAGTTTTCTTGATGTGACGCCAAAGACACATTTCTTGGGATTGAGATGAAGTTTGTATTCTCTAAGGTGTTCAAATATCTGTTGTAGAACTTTAGGGTGTTCCTCTTGTGTTTTTGATTTCCCAAGGAGATCATCCACATAGTCCTCCATGATTTAATGTAGCATGTCATGAAAAATAGTAGTCATGGCTTGTTGATAGGTTGCTCCAGCATTCTTTAGACCAAAGGGCATGACTTTCCAGCAATAGGTACCCCAAGGACAAGTAAAAACTATTTTATGTTGATCTCTAGGGCTGATCTTGATTTGGTTGTATAAAGAGAAACCACCCATAAGGGAGAGCATCTCATGTACAGCTGTGAGATCCACACTGATATCAATGTTTGGAAGTGGAAATTTGTCTTTTGGACATGCTTTGTTGAGGTCGTGGAAATTTGTACATACTCAGATGCCCCTAGGTTTCTTAGCAACTGCAACAATGTTGGAGATAAGGCAGATGAAGCCGACTTCTAAGAGTTTCAGCAGTTCTTCTTTGACAAGCAAGGCGACTTGAGGATGCATCTTGCAGAGTTTCTTTTTGATTGGTCATGCTTCTGGATGCACCACTAGATGATGAACTATCAAAGAGGGATCCAATCCTAGCATGTCTATGTATGACCAAGCAAAGATATTAGGAGCTTTGTGGAGGACTATTGAAAGATTGGATTTTTCTTGGTTAGCGAGACTTTCCACAATATGTGTGAGCTTGGGTTGTTCTTGTGTGCCGAGGTTGATTTCTTGGGTGTCTTCAATCAGAATGTTGGAGCATTCCTACTAGTAGGACAGTATGGGGGGAAGATGAAGATCCTCGTCTCCTAACACCTCAGAGAGGTTTTCATCAGAAGATACATCTTTATTTTTCTCTTTTGTGTCTAAAAGTGCCTCAGGGAGGTTTTCACTAGGGGACTTTCTTCTATTTTTTAATTTTTTATTTGGACTAAGGATCTCCTCTTCCCCAAAGTAGGCATCTGCGTGGAAGCATATGTCGTACCATGAGGTGTCATGGAGTTCTAGGAATGTGGAGAGGGCATCATCATGTGGGAACATGTCAAGAGGTGGTGGTCCTTGATAATCCCAGGCAATGAGCTCAGGGTGAATGAGGGGAAGATCAATGATGAAGATGGTGTTATTGGGGAAGATACATGAAAGGTCAAGATCATCGCATAAATCTATGATGACACTTAGAGTAATGTTTTCAACAATAGAAGAGGATTTAGTCACCTCTACCAAAGTTTTAGTAGGTCCATAGATAATCATAGTAGGCAGTGTGTATCCTAAATAGAAGTTCTTGGCATATTGCTTTGAAGATGTGGGATCAACCAGAATGGGTTCTGTAGTGCCTTGTTAATCAATTCCAAGCCCTTTTTCGTGATAGGGAATTTCGGTGCATATTTGAAATGGTACTAGATATTTCTCTTTGAAGTATTCAATGTCTACTGGTGTTAGAGGGGTTTCATCATGGTATAACCAATCACTCAAAGCTATTTCTTTGGCTTCTTCTCTAGAGATCTATGCTGGGACAAAGGGAATCTTATCATTAATCTTGCGTTGTTGTTCTTGAGCCTTCTTCTGTAGATGGTGACCATGGGAGAGGGGACAAAGGCAATTGTCCCACATGGAAGGTGTTATGAAGCTCATATTCACCACAGCCTTTATCGATGATCTTGACTTGGGATACTTGAGGTGTCAGGGTGGAGGATGATGTGGAAGTATGTGATGAATCAATGGAGATGTGTGGAGTCGATGACGATGTGGATGGTATGGATGGGGCAAGAAAATTGCCTATCATAAACAACCTCCAAGGCTTTACAATATTCAAATGGTTGTTGATCGATGGGATAGTGACTTCCACACCATTATGAGGAAACTTAAGACATTGATGGTAAGTGGAGGGAATGACTTGCATGGCATGCAACCATGGTCGGCCTAGAGGGAGATTGTATGGTAGGTCAAGGTCGACCACATGACATAGGGTGGGTAGTGTGAGTGGGCCCACCTTGATAGGGAAGCATATGGTGCCTTCTAATTCTCTTTCTGTGTTGTAGTATGGGTATGTGCAAGATCATCACGGGCCAAATAGTGGCAATAGAAAAAAATCATGTTTTTACTTAGCCAAATTCATGACTTGGCCAAGTTTGACTTTCATAGGTTTTGAAATGGATATCCGTTTTGGTTTGGATATCGAACCAAAACGGATATCTGTTTCAAAATGGATATCTGTTTTGCTTTACCCAATTCTTCACATTTAGTTGCTTTGCTATACCACTTTTTCATTGTTTTCCACATTTAATACTTATTCTTTTCCATTTTCCAAGTCCTACATGTGTCCAAGTTGTATTGTTTGTCAAGTTTTTAGTCTAATTGTTAGTCCTAGCTCTCATGGTTATTAAAATGTTAATATACTTAGATTTATCCTTAGGTAACATTAATTTACACATTGTTGTACAAACAAGCACACTCAAAAATAACCTTACCTAATTAAGGTTAACCTTTAAGGTTCTTTCATTTGGTCAGCCTAATAGATCCAACTAGTTCAATCTTATTATAGTCCATGCTTAGCCTTCCAAGAGAGTTCATGCCATGTTAACTTTGCATTATGTCCTCACTTTCCTCTTGCTCGTTGTAGTACTCTTTTTTTCTAATCCTATCCCTATATCATACTATTGTTGTTGACTTTTCTTCCCATCTTCATCATCATAGTCCTAGTTATCCTATTTTGAGCATACCATTTATCCTTAGCCATGTCTTGTACTTCTTCTATTCATGTCAATTTTAATGACCTCCAAATTTTCCATAAATTCTTCTCCACCAAACCCTAGACCCTCACCCAAATTCTTATTTTCCTAAGAGATAGGGAGATATAGGAATGATAGGGGGAGAGAGGCAAGAGAGAGAGAGATAGGGAGAGATAGCTAGGTAGAGAGAGATAGAGAGGAGACATATAGGGAGAGATAGAGGAGACATAGGGGAGAGATAGGGAGATAGAGGAATGATAGGGGAGAGAGAGGCAAGAGATAGGGAGAGATAGATAGGTAGAGAGAGAGGAGATAGATTGGGAGAGATAGAGGAGACAGAGGGACAGATAGGGAGATAGAGAGTGAGTGAGATGTCCAGAGAGATAGGGATAGAGATTGAGAGGTAGAGGGATGATAGAGAGAGGGAGATAAGGGAGAGATACCTAGAGATAGAGGTTTAGGGTTGCTCAGGTTTAGGGTTTAGGGGTTATGGGTTAGGGATTAGGGGAATTATTTAGGGTTGATGGATTTAGAGAGAGAGAGAGAGAGAGAGAGAGAGAGAGAGAGAGAGAGAGAGAGAGAGAGAGAGAGAGAGAGAGAGAGAGATATTATATGGAAACTATTGAATAATGATAAAATGTAATGTGGTAGGTTGTGGTGAGTTTTAGATGTTGTGATATAGCATGTAGATATGTCTACATGTGGTGATGCTATGGAAATTTAACCATGAGTCATTTGAAGAAGTACTCACAACTACATATTTAATTATGCTAGTAGAAGCATAAATAATAATGTAGGTGCACTTGTAGCAGATTCGAAGTTCATGTGGAACAATCTAGAGGCTTGGTTATGTTAAGAGAATGTTCTACAATACTACAAGTTGAAAGAATTGGTTAGATGGTTGTGTTGGCAAGAGACACTGATTTGGTATAGACTTGTATGCTTTCATTGATGGCAACAAGGCTCAGAGATCTCATCGACATGACAAGAAGACATAACTCCAAAAGGTCTTATTAGAATTCAGATCCGGTTGGCAAAAATAACTAAGTATGGGCAAGAAATAAAGGGACATAAAGTGGATCAGAGTGCTTCCGCAAATGAAGACATGGTAATATGGCTCAGGTGTAATATTCATAATGTTTGATGTTGTTATATTCCAGTGATCAAGTCCTGATTTTGTCCGGAAGTCATTTGATGAAAAGACTAAATCTGGGTCTGCAGAAGTAAGATAGAGATAGTGAATAGTGCTGAGTAAATTGATCTGCACTCCTCCACATTAGCATTTTTTTATTTGTGGTTCTGAAGTAAGATAGAGATATGTCACGACTATCAAAATCCAAGACTGTAGCTTTGGAAGTGTAGTAGATCTTATTCTACAGGCTCTCCAATATAGGCATCAAGTTTGATAGTGCTCCAGTGTAATAGTGCATCAAGATAGAGGTCCACATTTTGGCATATAGATTTATCTTATTCTACGGAGTTGAAGACATGTCAAGAGATCGATAATGATTTCTAAATATGGTTCATGAAGTCCCATTTGGTCCGCATCATAAGTTGTGATGTGACAGAGAAACCTATCATACATGTTATTAAGAAACAAGCCGACAGACTGGTTGAATCCTTATGCAAAGAAGAAATATGAGTTGGATGATAAAGGTAAGTGGTTGTATGATTAGAGCTGACACATATGAAGACATATGCATGGTGGTTTGGATCTGCATTGACGATTTAACACAAGAACAAGTCGGCAAGATATAACACTTAGTGTACACGTTTCACAGTTTGCTTGTCGACCTGATCATGAGAAAGATTTAGTTGCAAATATAAATAGAGGATGGATTTTGGTGTTTGATAGAGCATGAAAAAAATTGCAAGCGCAAGAATAGCAGAGCAGAGATTGAAGATCAATGATGATGAAGGCTCAGGATTCAAAATTCAGTTGCTAGACCTAGTTATACTTCATGGCAGTGAGCCAGTATGTTCTAGGCACGTGGAGTGACCAAGCCTAAACATCACCATTTGTAAAATATTACAATATATATATTGAGAGCTAATCCTCTCCGTAGTTTTTCCCTCTTTGGGTTTTCCATGTAAAAATCTTGGTGTTAATGTGTTATGTCTGTGTGGTTTCTGTTCATTTGTTTAATCTACTTTCATATAATTAAATTTGGTAAATGGATAATAGAGCAAGTGCATAAATGGTTTTGTAGAACATTGATTCCCCCCCCCCAGTCTTCATTGGATTCAACAATTGGTATCAGAGCAAGGTTCCTTAGAAGAATCCTAAAAGCTTGAGGAAGATCTGGGAAGGTTCACTCATGGCAACACAAAGGTATCTCACTTATCCTGAAGAAAATCCTCTTGGTAGTATTACAATTGGCAATCAAGTATATGTCAATAATGAACAATTTCAAGCAGCTTTAGAAGATCTTGACAACTCCAAGGCTGATATCAAAGAAGCTAATGATTGCATTCTAAAATTAAAAGAACAGATCAGCAAATCTTAGGAAAGAAGGAAAGAATTATGTGAGCAACTAAGACAATCAAATGAATCCATAGAGAGTCTTCTCAAGGGGATTGAAGAAAAGACCAAGAGTGAAGAATGGCTGAATCAAATTGTGAAGGATAAGTCAGAGGAATGTGAAAAACTAGGGAAAGAAGTTCTGCTCTGAAAGTTTGATCTAGAAGCAACCAACAACTACAAAGAAAAATTCAAAATAAGCTCTGCAAAACTTGATGAGTTGCTAGCCAGTCAAAAGTATCCAGATGACAAACAAGGTTTGGGTTTTGAAAAAGGAGAAAGTTCAAATTCAGGGCAGACAAATCTAAAGAAGGAAGAGGTAGAAACCATTCGGTAAGGAATCAAAGAAGAAGACCTAAAGGACCTCCAATCAGGCAACCAAATGCACAAAGGTACCCATCTTTCAATGGTCATTGTTTCAAATGCAATAAGTATGGTCATAGGGCCACTCAATGTAGAAGTAGAACAAATCAAAATGCTCCATCTTTTTTTGGTCAATGTTTAAATTGCAAGAAGATTGGTCATAAAGCAAATGAGTGTAGAAATCTGTCAAACTATTCAAGGAATAGTCAATCTTTCAATGGCAAATGTTTTGCATGCAATGGATTTGGGCATATGGATAACCAATGCAAATCAAGGCCAAATTCAAATATCAGAAGAAATCAAGGTCAGAGAAATGTTGTTTGTTACTTTTGCAACAAGTTTGGACACATTGCTAAATTTTGTAGAAGTAAAAATGTGAAAAGAGATTATCCTACACAACAGAGGAAAACAAAATAGAAAGATGTTAAAGGGAAGAATAAAGTTGATCCTGTGGAAACCAAGAAGGAGATGAGTATGATCTGGATCAAAAAGGGTGTGAATGAGGTTAAGGATGAATCCACACCAGCATCTGGTGCAGATACTTCCTTCGGGAAGTAAATTGAGAGCTCTGGCTCAGGGGGAGCAGTGTCAAAAATTTAAATCCCCCAGCTAGACAGTTGGTGCTGGAATCCAGCACAGAGATCTATGGTGGAATGCGATAAGAAAAATCCTTTGGAAGAAAATCTAGAAGAAAGTAAGTGCAGTGCATTGCAGAGCAATTTTAATTAACTGTGTCTATCAGAGAAAAAGGCAGATAGCTTTTTGGAACAAGCATTAATGATGATTAGGTTAAATCATGTGGAGGATAAAAGGGAACCTGTTTAATCTTAAATCACTTTGCATTTGAAGCTATCAGGTATTTAGAGAGATTGAAGCAGAACTTAAGCAATAACAACCAAGATTTGAAGCGCTCGAAGTATTTCAGAGAAAGGAAACCCTAATTCAGAGAAACAAGGTATTTCTGTTCAAACCCTACTTTGTGAATCTATTAAAATCCTAAGATGGTGGCATCGCAAATTGTTGCTATCACTGAGCGATCACGACCCAAATTCAAGAAACATCCCCACAAAGCAACTGAAGTTGATCCAATGGGTGCATTCTTGGGTATACAATACAGAGTTCTATATGTGGAAGACGTTAGGGCATACATCCATGTTTCCCTAGATGAGCACGGTGACAGCAAATTTACAGACTTATTTCAAAAACATTTAAGTGATGATCAATTTTACCTGAAGGAAGAATACAAAGTTCTGGAAGAGAAGAAATTCATCCAATATGTAGAGTTTCCCACATTTGCAGCAGATGAATGGGTTTAGTATGTACAAAGCAGAATTCATGATGAGTTCATGTGGTTAGGGAAAGGGCAACCCTTCAAGATAACCAAGGATGCAATTTAGGGAGTCACTAGACTAAACTCCACTGAAGGTATGCCATTATTGAAGGTGGTCAAGAATCAAACAATTATAGATGCCACTGGAGCCCAATTTGACAAAAGGGCATTGACAATAAATGATATTACTGATCCTGCAGTAAAGTTTGCCTCAATGGTCATAGGTTACAAGGTTTACTTCTCAAACTGGGATAACTCTGTCTCAGGTACTGCAATATACACTGCCTATCAAATGGTTAAAGAGAATGCAGATTATGATTTGTGTGAGTTGTTGAGAATCCAACTAATGGAGAATCTAAAGAAGATAAAAGAAAGAAAGAACTATCCATTCAAGTATGGTACATTGGTTATCTATCTATTCTTCTACTTCTTGAATGAATTACTCAACATGAAGAATTTGATCTGGTTAAGTAGTAAACCAGTAGTTGTTCAAATTAAAAATCATCTAAATAGCATTGGAAGTATTGATGAGCAAAAAATAGCCCTATGGGGTACTTCAAGAATTTCCAAGGCATGATGTAGTCAAGAGAAAGAATCCCTAGGAAAATTGTTGAGAAGTATGAAGATACTATCTACTTTATGGTTACAAAAGATCAATGCCTAATGGAAGTCATTGAGCCTAGGATAGTCTGGGTAATGCTAATGGGCTATGAAGTGGATGGACACATACTAGATAGATATGCTCAACACATGAACTAAGAAAACCCAAGGATAGCAGAGAAGAAAGGTTTGGAACTTATAAAGAGCTATCTATGAAACTATATGTTGAATTTTAGAAAGCCTGAAATAACTAGAAAAGTCAGAAAAGAGGTGGAAGAAATTGCTTCAAAATATGGCATCAACAAAGAACAACTGAAAGAAGCAAGGGAAAAAGCAGAACAAGGAAGTGAAAAAGTCAAGGTTCCAGATGAACATAAAGAAAAGGAAGAAATACCTCAAGCAAAAAGGAGGTCTACCAAAAGCTCTGCCTCCTCCTCCGGTCTTACATCTACTAGCATAAAAAAATCTGCAAAGAAGCAAATTGAAGAAGGAGCAAAAAGACAGAAAAACCAAAAGCAGAAGAATGTATGTAAGTGTAAGTGGAAAGGATGAAGAAGAAACAAAATCAGATGAGGAGATAAAGAAGATGAAAGTTGAAGCAGTTAAAGCTACATGAAAGTCCTCTGGAAAGGACAAATCAAACAAAAGGCAAAAGGTAGAAGAGCCTTATGTTGAGAAGGCTACAATAACTCTTCAAGATGTGTTAAACGCTGTCACAGTGGATGGAAACTTGAAGTCCATGATTGAATTCTATGATGAATATAATGATGCTGATAAGAGAATCTTGGAAGAAGCCACAGTAAAATACTTAAACATCTTCAACAGGGCCCTTAATGAGATCACCTCTGATCTCCTTGAAAGTCTAGCCAACATTTTGACCATCAGAAAAGAGACTACCAGGGCAAAAGATATTGAGCTAAGACAACATGTATTGACAAAATTATGTCCGAAAATTACTCTGGAAGAAGAAGTGTTGATCTCTAAGGAAACCAAGGATAAATTTAGAACCAAAATGAGGATGAATTCGTTAATGATGGGTGAGATCAATAAAGTGGTAAAAGAAATAGAGGAAATTATCTTGGAAGCTTTGAAGAAATACAATCTTCCCACCACATGTGAAAATGAAAACAATAATGTTGATGATAATACATCTATTCCAGAAGTTAACATGGAAAAGGAGATAGATAAAGCTGACCAAATAGCTGAAGAAAAGGAAACACCTGCCTCTCCGGAACATCAAACAGTGGATAACACTGTTGAAGAGAAGATTGTAGAAGAAGAATCGCCAACTGCACAAACCAGTTCACCTCTGGTACATCAGATTGAGAAGGATTCAGCATAGGATGAACAAAAGGAGGACTCAAACAAGGTCATGGATATTAATCCTCCAGAGCAGGAACAAAAAGACGTGGTCTCCAGTGCAGCAAGAGACACTGCAGAGGTAGCAAAAGAACTCTTAGAAAAGAAGGAACTAGTTCTTGATGAGCCTGAGTCAATCCAAGGTAACTTGGATACAATGTCTCCTATTCATATGATCAAGTTGGCTTCAATTGCCCAAGCCAAAGAAAGAAAAGAGATATTGAAGTTTCACATTGAGGATAGTGAGCTCATTGATGAAGCATCCAACATTTTGGAGTAGTTGGTGCCAACATACCGGAAGGATACCTCTCTGTCTGCCACTTGTCAACTAAAGGGACTAATTCATTCGATAAGTACACACTTTGAATCTCTTGAAAAATCTGTTGAAACAAAAGTTAGACAAGAGTTTAATGAGAAAAGGGTAGATGAGTTGACAAAATTGATAGCCCATGATAAGGCTCAGCTAGATAATGAGATACAGAATATTTAGAGTGCTATTGTAGAAGCTGGTGATCTATATAAATTTTATTTATCATGGCCGGAAGTTACGAAGAAGACAGAAGAAAAGATCAAGGAATTGGAAGAAAAACTGATGAATATATCTAAGAATTTTGATCCGGTACATGAATCAACCAGTAACAAAGAAGCTCAAGTCATCAACATCCACAATGACTTGAATTTGTTAATAAAGAAAATGTATGAAATAAAGAGTAGAATGGGACAATTGAGAAGACTGATCAGTCCCAAACTAGATTCAATGACTAAGAGTGTAGCTGAAGCACAGCTTGCTGGACAAACTGCCACACCATCAGACCTGTAAAAAGTTGAAACTCTGGTTTTTTACTCAGCGGGCATATACAAATTTTGGATGGTTCTAAGAAGAGATGGGATATTGAGATAGCTCAACTAAAGAACATCTTTAGTGACATACTTCAACATATGTAAAATAAAGTAGAAGACTGTACTTGTAAATATGTAGCAGAGTACATAAAATTTTTGGAAGTTTTGACAAATCTTTGGTTCCGGAACACACCCTTTGCCATTGATGTCAAAGGGGGAGAAGAAGATTAGTGAAAAATGGATAAACATCTCAAGCGGACAATAAATACAGAAGTGTATATAGTAAGGGGGAGCAACTTTTGATAATAAAGCATTTTTCCACTAAGTGTTGCCATCAATGCCAAAGGGAGAGATTGTTGGCAAGAGACACTGCTCTGGTATAGACTTGTATGTTGTCATTGATGGCAACAAGGCTCAAAGATCTCATCAGCATGACTGGAAGACATAACTCCGGAAGGTCTTATTGGAGTTCAGATCTAGTTGGCAAAAA
Source organism: Cunninghamia lanceolata (assembly GCA_027924645.1). Lineage (NCBI taxonomy): Eukaryota > Viridiplantae > Streptophyta > Pinopsida > Cupressales > Cupressaceae > Cunninghamia > Cunninghamia lanceolata. The sequence continues at coordinate 5,602,776 of BSBN01000710.1, read as the reverse complement.
TAACTAATTATGGGCAAGAAACAGAGTAAGGGACAAAAAGTGGATCAGTGTGCTTCTGCACATGAAGACATGGAAATGTGGCTCAGTTATAATATTCATAATTGTTTAATGTTGTTATATTCCAGTGATCAAGTCCTGACTTCCTCTGGAAGTCATCTGATGAAAAGACTAAGTCTGATTTTGCAGAAGTAAGACAGAGACAGTGAATAGTGCTGAGTAAATTGGTCCGCATTCATCCACATTAGCATTTTTTGTTCGATGGTTCTGAAGTAAGATAGAGATAGGTCATGACTATCAGAATCCAAGACTATAGCTCCAGAAGTGCAGTAGATCTTATTCTATAGGCTCTCCAATACCAACATCAAGTTTGACAGTGTTCCAGTGTAATAGTGCATCAAGACAGAGGTCCGCATTTTGGCATACAGATTTATCTTATTCTATGAAGTTGAAGACATGTCAAGAGATCAATAATGATTGTTGAATATGGTTAATGAAGTCCCATTTGGTCCACAGCATAAGTTGCAATGTGACAGAGGAACCTATCATATATGTTATTAAGAAACAAGTCGACATGCTGGTTGAATCCTTGTATGAAGAAGAAATATGAGTTGGATGATAAAGGTAAGTGGTTATATGATTAGAGCTGACACATATGAAGACATACACATGATGGTTTGGATCCACATTGATGATTTAACACAAGAACAAGCCGATAGGATATAACACTTGGTGTACACGTTTCATAGTTTGCTGACTTGATCATGAGAAAGATTTAGTTGCGGATATAAATAGAGGATTTATTTTGGTGTTTGATAGAGCATGAAAAAAAATGCAAGCGCAAGAATAGTAGAGCAGAGATTGAAGATCAGAGATGATGAAGGCTCAGGATTCTAAATTTAGTTGCTAAATGACTGCACCCTGGCATACTGATAGATGCTTTTGCAATATTCATATTTCTTATGTAATTTCACTTGTACTTGGTAATGAGTCTGGTAGTGAGCCACCATTAGGGTTTAACAACCCTCATTGTAATCTTTCTAGGTTTAGGGTTGAGGCAGTGAGCCCGCTAGACCTAGTTGTACTTCATAGCAGTGAGCCAGAATGTTCTAGGCCCATGGGTGACCAAGCCTGAACATCACCATTTGTAAAAGATTGCAACATATATTGAGAGCTAATCCTCTCCGTGATTTTTCCCTCTTTGGGTTTTCCACATAAAAATCTTGGTGTTCATGTGTCATGTCTTTGTGGTTGCTGTTCATTTGTTTAATCTGCTTTCATATAATTAAATTTGGTAAATGGATAATAGGGCAAGTGCATAAATGGTTTTGTAGAACACTAATTCACCCCCCCTCTCAGTGTTCATTGGATTCAATAGCTTGTATGTGTTACCACAAGCTTATGGTTGATAGTGGTGGTTTTAAAAGAAGACATGAATACATTGACTATAGTTAGTAATAAACTATTGATAGTTAGTAACAAACTAAAAAATAATGCTATAGTCATTGTATTTATAAATAATAAATATAAATACTATCAAATTAAATATTATTATAATTCTAATAATTATAACATAATATATTAATTTATATAATATATTTATTTTAATTAGCAAGATATATTATATAAATATAAATATTTGAATAATCATAGATATATAAAACTAATATATATAAATATCTATATATTATAATAAATATATAGAATGATACTTAAATAAGACAAAGGAATAAGGTAAACCTAAAACGAATATCCGTTTTGGGCAACCTAAAACGGATTTCCGTTTTGCAAAACATAAAAAAAGGGAAAATGATATTTTACCAAAGCGAAATGGATATCCATTAATAACAGATATCCGTTTTGCTTTGCTTTTTCCTTGTATGTAGGCTTGGGACTATCATAGTTGACTTTCCCTCAATTCTAATGTTTTGCAGGTTTCACTCTCTTCTTCGAACTTCACCCTTCGTGTTGACAATTTTTTTTATACAAAATTGATAAAACGAAAAAGGTTTATAGAATAAATTATCAGGTTTCTAAAAATATAAGATTTGTTTAGTTATCATTTTATTAACTAATTATTAATAATTTTCTATAAGTGTGTGTCTAAAATCCTGATGGACACACTGATTGAAAAATATCCATAACTTTCAAACCGTTTCACCTTTTTGAGATCCAAAAGCTACATCACACTCTATGCTTTTCTGGCTATAGGTTAAAAAAAAAATTGAATTTCAATTTTTTTTTAATTGAGTTAGGTTGGTTGGAAAATTACTTTTTAGTTTTTAAAAAAAGTCATAGTAAAAAAATCATAACTAATTATTTTATTGGAAAAAATTTCAAAAAAATATGCGTCACATCTAGGCATGAGTCCTCTACTTATTTTGAAAGTCAAAAAAAAAATATATTTTTTTTGCTCATAGTTAGGTTGGTTGGAATGACACCCACTTTTTATTTTTTTTTGAAAAATTTAATAGTTGTTCATTGAAATATTCATTTTTCACTAAGTAAATTTAGTTTTTTAAAAAAAATAGTAGCCCATAAACTATATTCAATTCTCTACAAATTTCGTTGTTACATCTTTTTCAAATTGTGTAGATAATCCATTCAAATTTTTACATGAACTTGATTAAGTCTGATTTTTTGTATTTTCATTGCCACTTAGAGGTATAGTTTGGCCCATCATGATCTTGCACATATCTGTATGCTTTGATGGAAATGACCAAAGACTCCAAGTTAGCTGTTGCATACCCCAAGAGTTTAATGAAATTTAATGTACATATATTCAAAATGGATCCATTATCCAAGAGGACCCTCTTGATTTTGTGATTGGCGATTTGGACTTCGATATGGAGTGCTTTGTTATGAGTGGATTCGATACGTGGCATGTCAGATTGGTTGAAAGTGAGATGGTAGGATGAGGACAATTGAGCCACTAGATTATGGAATTGTGTGGGAGGAATATCGGTGGGGACATGGGATTCTTGGAGAGACTTGTCGAGGATTTCGCGGTGGATGGTGGATGTCTTAAGGAGCTCCAAGATGGAGATTTGTGTGGGGGTCTTCCCAAGATGGTCAAGGAGGTTATATTCGGAAGTGGTAGTGGTGGAAGGTGGTGATGGTCCCTTTATGGTTACATGTCCACGTTGGGTAGTAACAACACATTCGAGGGTGGTGCTTTTGATTTTGATGGTGGAGACACGAGTAGAGTCAAAATCAATCTGACCCACTACATTATCATAAGGAGGCAGAACAATGTTATAGTTGATGTTGTTGGTTTGGTTATTGGGATTGGTGTTAGAGGATGATGGTTTGGATGTGGATTGGTTGTTACGATTGGGGAGAGAATCTTGGTAGACTCCTAGGCCATCATTAGGTGAGGCATTGTTGTTTCCTTCCACTTGGATGTTGCCACGATCGACGAGATCTTGGATGTAGTTTTTCAATTTCATGCATTTAATCATGGCATGACCTTTGATGTGATGATAATCACAATACTCATTTTCTTTATACCATGTGGGTTTAGGTTGGTTCTCATCAAATGGTTTTGTCGTGGGAAACTCAACCATGTTTGCTTGGACTAGTTTTTAGAGTACAACTTTGAGTGGCTCACCCAAGTGAGTGTACTTGAGTTTTGGATTGTTGGGAGGTTTCATTTTGGTGGAGCGGATGGGACCGAGACATTGTTTGTGTAAGTAAGCTAGGGTAGCAGAACAACTTCCTACACTAATCTTGAGAGGAGGATAATGCAAAACTTTATAGATCTTTAATAGTTACAAAAACTTAAATAAAAATAAACAAGGATATCATGCATACCACAACACAATGATTTACGTGGGGAAACCCCTTTCGGGAGAAAAACCCCACACTCCAAAATCTGCCCAATATATTATTTAGAAATCACAAAGATTACAATATACCTGTAGAGAAAGCTTCTCACAGGAGTATCACCACCAGAGACCCAGAGACAACATGACCACTATCAAACTCTCAAAATACATCGCGATACCACATCTGTAATACAACGCCCTCATAAAATAGGGTTACCTTCTAGGGAAAGACAAGCCAACAAAATATCTACTATCAGATCTAAAACCTAATAATGAACGGTCCAGATTTAGAATATGTCATTAACTTAATGTATGTTAACCATTTAATAGTTTTTGTTAACAAAAAATATTAACATGCATCCCACTCCACCCCATGCTCCCATTATATATTACACCTATCAATGTAACTAGGAAATGGATATAAATATATATATCCTATCAACAATAAACCTTATATAATTGTAAGGTTGAGACACATTTTCCCAACAGTATGAAACGTTTTGTACCATATTTATCTCTTTAGGTTTAGGAGCGGCTATTTGGATATACATGGAATCAGTAGAGCCATCTCCTATAGTGTTTTTGTTCTTAGCCCAAAACTTAGGTCTGTCATTGGATGATTTTTTGTTGTCTTTCTTATTGTAAATTTTGACCAAACCTTTCGTAATGAGGGCCTTCTCAATAGTGACACCCTTTTCTATGATTTCATCGAAGGTAGATGCATAATGCACTTGCAAGTGGAAGGCCATTTCTTGGTTTAAGGTTTGGATAAAAATGTGGACAAGTTATTTTTCAGGTGCTGTCCAAGGTAGCCTACTAGTAAGGGCTCTCCATCTTTGTAGGTATGCAGCAAAAAAATTGTCACTTTGAATGTTGTTTGGTGTTGTAAAGGTTGAGCATGGTGATTTCATGCTCTACATTGTATGAGAAGTGGGCAACAAATTTATCTGAAAGATCAATGAATATTGAGATCAAGCCATAAGGCAAGTGCATGAACCATTCGGGGGCTTGTCATCCTAAGTTTCGTGGAAAAAGACAAAGGAGGAATTGATCATCATAGGCTACTTCTTGGCATGCCATGAAGAATTCCTTGATGTGGTCATCGGGATCTCATTTTCCTTTGTACTTGTCGAATTAAGGCACTTCAAAGTGTTGAGGAAAAGTTATGGTTGTCATATTTCGATCAAATGGATAGGGACATGAGTCTTTGAACTTATAATGTTTCTTTTGGGTCCCTAGTTAGATGTTCTTAAGTGTGTTTTTCATCTCTTTCCATTCTTGATCGAAAGGATTAGTAAGAGGGGGTTTTGATGTGGATTAAAGTGGAGGTTGTTACGATGATGATTGTTGTTGTTGAGGGGTGATGTATTGTTTTTGGACGTATGGGCATAGGCCTATAGTTTGTGAATAAACATGAGACCCATAGTTTTGATGTTGTGGTATAGTTTGTGTGGATGTATGGTATGTATGTTGTATTTGGAAAGGTGGTTGTTGTTGGGTAGCATATTGATATTGCATGGAAGACCCATGGGTAGGTTGTTGGTGTGTAGGTGAATGGTATATTTGTGTGGGATTGGTATAGCTCATTAAGGGATTTTGTGGTTGATTATGTGGTTGGGATGTAAATGGATTGTTTGTTTGGAGGGATGTTTTTGAAGGTATCATTGGGTGTAATGTTGTTTGAGTGATGACTAAACTTTGAGGAATATTCAAAGGAGGGAGAGATTGTGGAATGAGATTAACATTGGAGGCATCTTGGGGGACTTTGGAGGGAGGTGGTACGGTAGGTATGGTGATGTTGGTTGGTACCACGGAAACGGGCACATCAGAGGGTAGCATACTATAAGGTAAGCCAAAAGGAGGGTCCAATCCTTGTGTTTGTGGAATATTTTTAACCCTCACATTTTGATCTATGGTGTGGATGACGTTAGTATTTGAGGTGTAGTTGGCCCATGGATTGTCATAGATGAGGTTGTTGGGATTAGGGACACGTCCCCATGGTTGGTCACGAATGGGTGATGGTGGTTTGTAATGGAAAATGGCCTTGAGTTTTTCATGGTCATATGAATAAGAGAGGCATGCATTATGTTTGATGAGGTGTTCAAGGAATTCATCCTTATGATTGTAAAGGAATTGGTCAAATTTTTTATGGAGTCCTCTTTCATTGATGAAATCAATGAAGGTGGGGGAGTTGACATTATGGTGCATGGATGTTTCACCCATTTCAAGTTGGTTGACATACCCTTCCATATTACTCATGGTAGAATCATGTGGAGAGAGGGGTTGATAACAGGCGTCCATCTTTCTCTTAGTTTGTGATCAAGTGATGGGAGGCATAAAAGGATAACTTTGATCAAATTTGGATGATGAGGCCCCAATGGTTGGGGATGGGGATTGCTATTATTTCAAAATCTAAATCAATATAGTTGAGGATCAAGTATTATCCCTATGTACTTAGGGTGGACAAAAAGCCTAAGCAAAGAGATAATGGGATTATCTTACTTGGGGTAGACAAGATATACCAAGCAAGACGAGATTTCTTAGAGTCCACTAACTTAGGAGTTGTCTAAGTTCCCAAGCTAATTTATCCAAGGGGTTATGATTTCAAGTTTATACTAAACTTAAGATAGACAAATTCTTAAGCCTAATATAAACAAGAGGATGATTTGATCTAGATATTAACCTTAGAAAATTTGGACTTTTCTTAGGATGGATAGCTGATTGTTTTTTTTATGAAGTTTGATTGGATGATGATTGATTTGATTTGATTTCTTGGATAATGTTTGATCACAAGATAAGGGTCAAAAGGACATGGATGATGACAAAATGGATAGATGTGGATATGAAATGATGTTGGATAATGTGAGCAAATTGACCTTGACAATTAAAAATGATAAATACTTTGATTTTTGTGGGTTTTTGAATCTGGGCACTAAAATAGGCAGTTTAGGCACCAAAAGAAAGGGACTGGGTGCTAACAAATATGGAAATGGACACTGAATCTGGTGGCTAGGTGCTAAATGGACTGGCCAGGCATTGACTGAACCCAACTAGGAGCTGATAGGGACCGACTGGGCATTGAATGAAGGTAGATGACAAACGAGGACCAGGGATTAACTAGCTACTAATAGAGGCTGGATAGGTATTGATGAGGATGGACTAGGCACTAAGATGAAAAGTGGGCACTGATTTGGTATTAGTGGAATGATGATTAGGACCGATCTGGGTGCTAACATAGATGATTTAGGCGCTAACAGGAGACGAATGGGCGTTGATTTATGGGAAATGGGCGCTGATGTGGATTGATTTGATTTGGAAAGTGTTTGTTTTGGGAAATTTTGGTAAGATAATCATACAACAAACATAATGGCTAATTGGACTGACTTAGAATTGTTACACATATGGTTCCTATGGTTGTCATTGATGTCAGCACTATCTTGAATGTGTGATGGTGTTCATGGTTGGATGTCATGCTGAATACAATGAGATAACTGGAATTCATGGTTGGATGTCATGCCTTAACCAATGCAGAGTTGAGTATCAAATTATATTAAGATTGGAATAAGAAGCATCAAGAAGATACATTAATATGGGAATTAGAAGCACTAAGATGATCATATGCATTGTTGATGTTGAGAAGATGTTATTGATGGTCTGAATCATGTATGTTCCAAGGTTCATGGTGTTTGGATCACTAGAAGAGTGTTTTGCAGTTGACAATGCAAAGATAGTATTGGTTCTATGAAGACAGTTACTATACAAAAGTAGAATGCTCCACATTCGTCCACATTTGCAAATATGGCTATGCAGTTCGAGAGCTATGATCAACATGCAGTGAAGGTGTTAATTCTAGAGTTTCAGATCATTTACCCTTCCGCTATGAGAAAGATGCATGATAGAGTACCGGCATGTATTCTGGCAGAGTGAGGTATTGTTGAAGGCCTGTTGGAATGCTTCACATTCCTCCAGAAGTGAATGATTGCATTTGTGGTTTTGAGGACATGTTCATGGATGTGCATTACATGCTTCCTTATAGTTTCAAGGCTCTTGGTGGTCCACAACTCAGTTTTTCAAATGACAACATGTTGCAGAGTGTTCTAGTTGACTTGGTGTTCTCAGAGTTCATGATTGAAGATATGCGGCACAAATCTTTGATGTACAGAGGTAAAGGAGTGTTTGGGGATGCTGTATGAGTCATGTAGACACATCTGGAAGAGTTTCATGAAGATCTTTGTTGTTTCTAGTACCACACAAGGTTCTCAAGTTGTTGTGGCCGTTATGCTTCAAGTTTTCATAGGTTTTGCTTAAGCTTGTCCTAATTTCAATTGAACGGAACGTGCAAATGTAATTCCTTGGTGTTTGAAGCTGTGAATGATGTTTTCAACCTGATTAAGAAAGCATTGATGTCCAAAAAGCATGAGTCTTCTGCTAGTGTAATGTGTGGTGTTGTTTAGGTCTTATCTTCTACATGTTTCATGTTGTACACTGTTTGACTGACTTGTAAATGTATTATTCATATTGTCTGTAGCTGAAAAGCAATGTAATCAATGTAATATCATGTATAAATGGCAAATTAAAGTGAGTTAGGCAAAGTGTGATTGCAAAGTGATTGATAGGGTTCACATTCAAGATAAAGAGCAGAATTGAATGCATTATGATGTGCGATTAAAGGAGAAAGAGCAGAAGTAATTGATGCTGTCCTGATTCATCTTGAAGACATATTTGTGATAGTGATCAAGTTTAAAGTGTGCCTAACTAATCTGATCATCATAAGGAAGTGTGAAGAAGCAGAATTGTAATCATCAAAGGTGTGAGTTTCAATTTCAGTTTTCAGATAGTAGGACTGTAATACTATAATCTTTGTAAGTGTGTTCTCAATTTAGCGAGTAGTAGATTCCTTGGGAGTGACCCTAAAATAGAGTAATCAGGGAGTAGTAGCTTCCTTGGGAGTGAACCTAAATCAAAGTTTTCAAGGAGTAGTAGCTTCCTTGGGTTGTAACCCTAAAACAAAGTTGTTATTTGAGCTTCATATATTGTGATTTAATCCTCACTGTGGTTTTTCCTTTCTAGGGGTTTCCACGTATATCTGGTGTTATGTGTTGATGTGCATTGTGTTAATCTTTTATGTTCATGTTAATACTGTGATGATTAAGGTTTAATCTACTCCGGATAAGTTGAAGTTGTTAAAGTTGAAAATTATTTAGATACTGATTCACCCCCCTCTTAATATCCTTGTCTCTCCAACAATTGGTATCAAATCCAAGTTCCTTTAAAGGAAGCTTAACTGCTTGAGGAAGGTCTGGGATGGTAGAAAGTGGATCCAACAAGATACCTAGGTTTGATGGAACTAATTATGCTTTTTGGAAGCTAAGGATGGAATCCTACATCAACTCTCTAGGGTGTGGTATTTGGGAATCTGTTAAGACTAGTTACAAAGTTCCTGCTACTATTCCTACAAATGCAGATGAAGTTAAGAAGTATGATAACAATGCCAAAGCAAAATTTTCTATCATGAGTGGGCTAAATGATTTAGAACTCTCAAAGGTAATGAGTTGCAGTTCTGTTAAAGAAGTTTGGGATAAACTTGAAACCATTTATGAAGGAGATAAGAAAGTAAAACAAGCCAAGATGCAGATCTTCAAAAGCAGATTTGAGAACCTAAAAATGTCAGAGAATGAAGATATTGCAGGATATATGCTTCGAGTGAACGAAGTGGTCAATGGCATCACAGGTCTCGGTGGAGAAATAAAAGAAGATGAAATTGTGAAGAAGGTTCTAAGATCTCTTCCCAAATCTTACAGTCATAAGGTATCTACTATTAAGGAGACTGTAGACTTGGATACATACACTGTAGACTAATTGGTTGGTTCCCTTACTGCCTTTGAAGTGAGAGAGTTTGGTTGTGATACTCCAAAGAAAGAAGTTGCTTTCAAAATCAGTATGAAGACAAAGGAAGAAGTTGCTTCAATGAAGAGGAAAGCTTTGATAAAGTTGAAGCAAATTTTGTAAGAAGATTGAAGAAAGGCACTGGCAAATACCAAGGTATGTTGCCTTTCAAATGTTTCAATTGTGGAAAGGTTGGTCACTTTGCTTCTAAATGTCCTTTTAAGAATCAAGGGGTGGTAACAAAAGAGACAAGTTCAAGAGAAGTCTATATTCCATAGAGAATAGTTATTCTTCAGAAGATGAGGATTATGATGATTCAAATGATGAAACACTTTTCATGGCCCTGAGTATTGATGACAAAAAGGATGATGTTGGAAAATGTGAGAAGACTAATGCCTTGAAAACAATTCAAAACAATGAAAGATCAATGGTTGTATGCATTTCCTTTCATGCAAAAGAAGCCAAGGCTTGGGTAATTGATAGTGGATGCTCAAATCATATGACTAGTGACAAAAATAAGTTTATCAGCATTGAGAAGTGGGATGGTGGTGCTGTCAAGTTTGGTGGTGATGAGTCAACACAAATCTGTGGAAAAGGTGCTATAACTATTGATGGGAAGAACATGACTGAGGATGTACTCTATGTCAAAGGGCTAAAAAAAAATCTTCTCAGTGTTAGTCAAATGTGCAGCAAGGGCTATAATCTCACTTTCCATGCCAATGGTTGTGAAATCAGGAAGGCAGGGTCTAGAAAACTAATCACAAAGGGTATCAAGACATATGGTGATATCTATCATTTGAAGGAGGTAAATGGAAGAGCTTGTTTGTTGGCTCAATCCTATGAGAGTTGGATGTGGCACAAAAGAATGGGACACAACAATTTTAATAATATGGTAAAGATCAATTCTACTCATGCAATGAGAGACATGCCTAAGATAGTCAAGCCTACAAACATAGTATGCAGGGAGTGTCAAATGGGAAAGTAGAAAAAGTGTCAAAAGCAAGGAGTATTCTTCTTCAAAGCCATTAGAGTTGATTCACACTGATCTATGTGGCCCTACAAGAATAAGGAGTCAATAAGGTGAAAGGTACTTTATGGTACTTATTGATGATTATTCTAGAATGACTTGGGTTACTTTCTTAAGAGAAAAATTAGATGCTCTTAATAAGTTTAAAGTATTCAAAGATATGGTTGAAAATGAAGTAGATGCTAAGATAAAATGCTTAAGATCCAATAGAGGAGGTGAGTTTACTTCAAATGAATTTGAAATATTTTGTAAAGATCATGGTATTAGGAGACATATGTCAGATCCTAGGACTCCTCAACAAAATGGGGTATTGGAAAGGAAGAATAGAACTGTGCAAGAGATCTCTAGGACAATGATGAAAGATACAAATATGCCTAATATGTACTGGAAGGAAGCAATTCACATTGCTATCTATATAATCAACAAAGTGCAATTGAGGGTCAACAACACTAGGACCCCTTATGAGCTATGATATGGAAGACCTCCCATTGTTAGATACTTCAGAATCTTTGGCAGCACATTTTATATTAGAAGAGATGAGGAAGACCTAGGAAAGTTTGACTCAAGAAGTGATGAAGGAATCTTTCTTGGTTACTCAACCAGAAGCAAGGATTATAAATGCTACAACAAGAGGTTAGGAAAGATGATTGAAAGTACAAATGTTAAGGTGGATGAAGACTTGTATCAGATCTCACAAGAATCAGAGGACTCCAAATCTGACATCTTCCCTTGCATTGAAGAAGAAGTGAAAGAAGAAAATGAACAAGAACCAGAGCAAGTACCTAAGGCTCCAGCAAAGTATGTTCAGAAGAACCAATCGGTAGATCAGATCATTGGAGATAAGAATGAAGGTGTACAGACAAGGAGAACGCTTTCCAAGACACATGAACAAGTAAACTTATGTTTGTTATCAAAAGTAGAACCTAAGACCTTTGCTGATGCTAGCAAAGATGATGGATGGATAAAAGCAATGGAAGAAGAATTGGATCAGATTGAAAATAATCAAACATGGGAATTGGTTCCCAGACCAACCAATAATAATGCTATATGAACAAAGTGGGTGTTTTGGAACAAGCTAAATGAAGAAGGTGAAGTTGTAAGGGATAAGGCAAAATTGGTATGCAAAGGATACACACATGTTGAAGGTATTGACTCTGAGGAAACTTTTTCTTCGGTAGCTAGGATGGAGGCAATTAGAATGGTCCTTGCTCCTGCAGCTCATAAGGACTTCAAAGTATATTAGATGGATGTTAAGTTAGCATTTCTGAATGGTGACCTAGAGGAAGAGGTGTACATTGAACAACCAGATGGTTTCCAAATATCAGAAGATCAGACATGGTATGCAGACTCAAGAAGACTTTGTATGGTCTCAAGAAAGCACCTAGGGCCTGGTATGCTAGGTTAGAAAAGTACTTACTTCAGTAAGGTTTCAAGAAAGGTACTACATATAGCAATCTTTATATCAAGGAAGAAGGAGACATGATTTTGATAGTTGCAGTATATGTTGATGACATCATCTTTGGTGGAGATGATGATATGTTTAAAAGGTTTGCAGAGGAGATACAAAAAGAGTTTGAGATGTCTATGATTGGTGAAATGTCTTTCTTCCTTGGACTTCAAATTTTTTAGTTAGAAGGTGGTATCTTTATTTCTTAGGCTAAGTATGTCAAAGAGTTATTAAAGAAGTTTGGTATGGAGGATTCAAAACTAGTGAGTACTCCCATGGTCACTGGATGTCACTTAAGCAAGGATGATGAGTCTCCGGAGGTGGATCAGATTGTCTACAAATATATGGTTGGAGGATTGTTGTATCTAATTTCTTCTAGAGCTGACAATATGCATGTAGTGTGTGTGGTTTCCAGATATCAAGCCAATCCTAAGCAAACACATGAGAAAGTAGTGAAAAGGATATTCAGATATTTGAAAGGAACTCTAGATTATGGCTTATGGTATCCAAGAGGTATTGACTTTGATTTAAATGCCTACACTGATGCTGATTGGGTTGGTTGTGTTGATGATAGAAGAAGTACAAGCGGAGGTTCTTTCTTCTTAGGAAGTAGATTGGTTTCATGGAAGAGCAAGAAGCAAGATTCAGTATCTCTATCTACTGCAGAGGCAATATACATTGCAACAACATCCTGTTGTACACAAGTGTTGTGGATGAAGCAAACCCTAAAGGATATCAAGGTATTGTATGATGAGCCTATTCCTATTTTGTGTGACAATACAAGTACTACTAATATTTCCAAGAATCCAGTGATGCATTCTAGAACAAAGCATATAGCAATTAGGTATCACTTTTTGAGAGAGAAGGTGGCAAAAAAGGAAGTAAGGTTGAAATATGTTCCAACAAAGGATCATATTGTAGATATTTTCACAAAGGCTCTTGTAAAAGACACATTTGAGGATCTCCGACAGAGGTTAGGGGTAATTTCCCCTCCTTTCTAGATGCATAATGGTGCATCTATCCAGGGGGAGTTCGTGCTATATCATTTTCCTAGACTGATGGTGGCTACCTCTTAGGGGGAGCAGGTAGTGGTTGTTGATGATAGGGGAGTTTGTTTGTTGTAAAATAAGTTATATCTTAAGAAAGAATGTGAAGATATGTGGTTGTTGATGAGCAGGTAGTGGTTACCCTTTGTCCTTGATGTCAAAGAGGGAGAATGAGTAGGTATGTGTTGCCATCAATGCCAAAGGGGGAGATTGTTACACATATCATTCCTATGGCTGTTATTGATGTCAACACTATCTTGAATGTGTGATAGTGGTCATGGTTGGATGTTATGATAAATATAATGAGGTAACTAAAGGTCATGGGTGGATGTCATGCCTTAACTAATGCAGAGTTGAGTATCAAATTATATTGAGATGGGAATAAGAAGCACTAAGATGATTAGATGTGTTGCTGGTGTTGAGAAGATGTTATTGATGGTCTGAATCATGTATGTTCCAAGCTTCATGGTGTTTGGATCACTGAAAGAGTGTTTTGCAGTGGACAGTGCAAAGATAATATTGGTTCTATGAAGACAGTTACTATACGGAAGTAGAATTCTCTGCATTCCTCCCTATTTACAGATATGGCTATGTGGTTCTAGAGCTATGATTAGGGTGCACTAAAGGTGTTAATTCTAGATTTTCAAATTATTTACCCTTCCGCTGTGAGAGTTATGCATGATAGAGTACCGACATGTGTTTTGGCAGAGTGAGGCAGTGTTGAAGGCCTATTAGAATGCTCTACATTCCTCCATAAGTGAATGGTTGCCTTTGTGGTTCTAAAGACATGTTCATGGATGTGCATTACATGATTCCTTATAGTTTCAAGGCTCTTGGTGGTCCACAACTTAGTTTTTCAAATGAAAACATGTTGCAGAGTGTTCTAGTTGACTTGGTATTCTCAAAGTTTATGATTGAAGATATGCAACAATAATCTTTGATGTGCGGAGCTAAATGAGTGTTTGGGGATGTTGTATGAGTCATTTAGACTCGTCTAGAGTTTCATGAAGGTCTTTGTTGTTTCCAGTACCGCACAAGGTTCTCTAGTTGTGGCCATTATGCTTCAAGTTTTCATAGGTTTTGCTTAAGGCTGTCCTAATTTCAATTGAATGGAGCTTGCAGATGTAATTCCTTAGTGTTTGAAGCTGTGAAGGATGTTTTGGATCTGATTAAGCAAGCATTGATGTCTGCAAAGCATGAGTCTTCTGCTAGTGTAACGTGTGATGTTGTTTAGGTCTTATCTTCTACACGTTTCATGTTGTACACTGTTTAGCTGACTTGTAAATGTATTTTTCATATTGTCTCTTGTCGAAAAGCAATGTAATCAATATAATATCATGTATAAATGGAAAATCAAAGTGAGTTAGGAAAAGTGTGATTGCAAAGTGATTGATAGGGCTCACATGCAAGATAAGGAGCATAATTGAATGCATTATGATGTGCGACTGAAGGAGAAAGAGTAGAAGTAATTGATGTTGTTTTGATCCATCTTGAAGACATATTTGTGACAATGATCAAGTATAGAGTGTGCCTAACTAATTTGATCATCAGAAGGAAGTGTGAAGAAACAAAATTGCAATCATCAAAGGTGTGAGTTTCAATGTCAGTTTTCAGACAGTAGCAAGACTGTCATACTGTAATCTTTGTAAGTGTGTTCCTGTAATCTTTGTAAGTGTGTTCTCAATTCAGGGAGTAGTAGTTTCCTTGGGAGTGACCCTAAAACAAAGTGATCAGGGAGTAGTAGCTTCCTTAGGAGTGACCCTAAGTCAAAATTTTCAGGGAGTAGTAGCTTCCTTGGGTTGTATCCCTAAAACAAAGTTGTTATTTGAGCTTCATATATTGTGAGTTAATCCTCACCGTGGTTTTCCCTTCTAGGGTTTTTCGTGTATATCTGGTGTTATGTGTTGATGTGCGTTGTGTTAATCTTTCATGTTCATGTTAATACTATGATGATTGAGGTTTAATCTACTTCAAATAAGTTAAAGTTGTTAAAGTTGAAAATTGTTTAGATACTGATTCACCCCCCTCTTAGTATCCTTGTGTGTCCAACAGGAATTGGTTGTGAGAGGTTGTTAGCCTTCACGGATTATGAATAGCTTGTATGGGTATAGCACATGGAAGACACACCAAACACTTGTCTACAACCTATAAATTATTCAAGTGGGTGTAACATATCTTGTGGATCTCACAAAATGGCCATGGGTCAATCTCAACTCAAAATAGAACCGAGATTTCTACCCCCATTAATACTATAATGATATAGGTTGGATAGATAGGGAAAATAAGGTCATAGACCACCTTACTGTTAGGGTTAGTTGGAAGAAGATATCAATTAAATGCAAATAAAGATTAAACAAAGGAAAGAAAATACACAGAAATAATAACAGTGAGAGACAAGTTTTAACGTGGTTCACCCAAACTCAGGCTACATCCACCAATAGAGAGTCCAATATTATTATCCAGTAAATCAAACTGATTACAACCAGCAATCCCTGCAACTCAATACCACTGCAAATGCTATAATACATCAACAGAAACCCTAACCCTTAGCCATTTTTATCACCCCTACAACTCAATACCGCTGCAAATGCTACAATACATCAACGTAAACCCTAACCCTTAGCCATTTTTATCATGACTTTTATCGGTTACAAAATAGGGTTTTTTTTATGTCGGCCAATTAAAAAATAACTCCCGACACCTTAATAAAATAATAAAAAAACTGCATGAGGTTTCGGGGGTGTTGCCCCTAGGCCCCCATAGGGGCGCTGCCCCTCGACCTCGCCCTGTATCGCGATAGGGAGCGTGCTAGGGGTGCTGCCCTTGGACCTTGTCTTGGGCACGTTGCCCCTTGACCCCATAGGAATTTGGGGGGAAACCACACTGATAAAAGTGGGGTTAATTTAACCTTCGAGTCTGATTAGGTTCCATTTAACAACAATTACCCCCTTACCTTGGAGATTTTTGTCTTGCCCAAAGTAGACCCTATCTCAAGTATAGCGATACGGTGAGCATTTTCCCCTCCTGTTGCATTGATGCACCACAATATATGATGACTAATGGTCTTAACTAGGTTTTACAAGGATTCTAGGGGATGTCCCAATATACGTGAGGTATGGGGGACGAGTCTATGAATAGGGGTGTCCCAACTTCTAACCTTGCGCAAACCAAATCAAGTCTTGGCAGACCAAGGATCTCAAGGCTTTTGCTAGGCAAGAAGGGGTCCTTCCTTTAAAGTAAGCCTTTTGATTCTCACAATATTTATATCCTGCACCGGAACACATGGCTAAGGTCATCCCTAGGGGATGAAATGCCCTAGCATACCCCCTAAGAAGAAACTACTTCCCACTTTTGATCACCCAAGATTGCACGAAGCACAAGGGGAGAGCATGCGTGGAAAAGTAACCCCTTTGAAAAACAAAGAAAATAATAAAGTTTACAAATGGAATTTTGATCCCCAAGATCACCCTAAGGTGTGAGGGGAAAGCATACGTCCAAAAGCAAACCAAAGACATGGAAAAGAAAGTTAATTTCCCCTACTTTAACCTTAATGTGCAACTAAACTAGTGGGAAAAATGTATCTTTAATCACAGAGCTACACAAAAGATGTTAGTAGAACTTGATGATGGAGTCTTGGAGCAACATGAAATGCTACAAAACAGAAGTTAGACCAAGAAAACTGCCAAAAAATATGAAAATTGATTGATATAGGCGTGCTGGGCACTGAAATAGTTTGTTCCGATGCTGAAAGAACTAAGCATTGAAATAGAGAGTTTAAGCGCTATGATAAGGGTCCTAGGTGCTAATGTAGGAAAAACAGGCGCTAAAACAAACAACTGTTATGCCTTATATTTCAGCGTTGATATAGAGCGTCTAGGTGCAACTATGTAATCTTCAGGCGCTGAACTGACAGAGACGATGTGATGACCTGCAACCTGATGTTTTCTTGCACACACAGAGGACTAGAATGGCCAAAATCAATGTTAGGGGGTTATCAATACATAAAACTAGAAAAATTCATTAATTATCCCCCAAAAAAGATAAAATTTCAATTCAAATAACAACACAAAGTTGGGCACTGATATGTGTGAACTAGGCTAAACCCTAAAATCTGAGCATTAAAATGATTTAGACAGCATGCCCACCTATACCTGTGTGTTTTTCTGCAAAACAGAGAGCTACAAGTGCCAAAAATGTTGTTAGGAAGGTCAATTAACACATGTTCATTCAATGGGTTTTGCAAAATGATGAAAATGCTAAAATACCAAACTTTATACCTTCACTAATGTTAGGCGCTAATGCAGAAGACAGGGCGCTGATGTAACTAGGTTGGGTGTTGAAAGGCCGAAACTGAGCATCGAAGAAGATGCTGGCCACCTGTGGATTTGGGCGTTGATATAGAGTTGATGGGCGCTGACAGAGAGCACTTCAGCACCGTTCTTTGAAATTTAAGCGTCGCTCCAACCTGCAAGCACAAAAGACATGCAAAATGCAACACAAAAAGATGGTTAAAAGGGGTGGGGGTCCCACCAGGCATGCTGAAAATGTCTACAATGAAAGTGGAACCACCTAGGATGAGCTAACTATCCTAATTAACTATCCATTCCAAATCCAAAGGACCTCAAGATTAGACTAAATAAAAGTGCATAATTAAACTACTTTGCACCCTATATCTATGCACTAATAGTGACATGTCTTAGATATGCTATACTAAACTATGTAATATGCCTAATTAGCTTAATTATGAGTGCTCAAAGTGATAAAATTTTCTTGCATACAAATTGCTTATGGAAAATGGAGGGGAAGGCCTCAATTTATAGGTTTTTGGGGATGAGAATGGGGGTTAGGATTGAATTGAAGGATCAAGGGCTGAGATTGCTTGAGGATCCTCGAGCAAGGAGAATTGGACAAGTGGAATGAGGAGGTTGGATGAGAGAATTGCTCCAAGATTCAATGGATGATCAATGGATGAGATTGAGTGGTAGAATGGATGGATGGCTAGGATTGGGTAGGTGTATGACATGTAAGGTCTCATTTATTGAAAGACATGGTTTGGATTTTGTGAGGAATTTAAAAAAGAGGACAAGTGGAATTTAAAATTGGGTGAATAGTGCATGGAATTTAAAATTGCATGAATAGTGACACTTGGAGTGGGGTAGAAGAAATAGGACAAATGTACACTTTTATAAAAGATTTGTCCATGCTTCCAAAGTAGAACTTGTCATGTACATTGAATGACAAGTGGACTTCTAGAAACATGGGGAGTTGTAATTGTGAATTAATTAAAATTAATTCATGTGCACATGTTTTAGAAGAAAATAATGATGATTACTCAAAGTAATCAAAAGTGGATAAAATAAGGAATTAAATAAATATGGATATTTATTTAATTTTTTAGGAATATATGAACTATAGATGTCAAAATATTTATTTTTTGAACTATAGTAGAGGAAATTAGATTTTTGATAAAGGGGAAAGGCAAGGAAAAAATAATTAAATAATTAGAAATTATTTAATTGACGTGTGCATTGGATGAGATATGAATTGTTGGGTTTGGAATGTGGAAGATGGATGGAAGTGGTTGTGACCATTTTCAGGTGTCTACAGTAACAACAAGATTATTATTCCCAAGAGCAAAGATGATTTAATTAACTAATAAAGCATGAAAAACTTGGATTGTGGTCGATGTGTGAGTCTTCACACTACCCTTGAAGGAATTATTGTTTAGGAAATCTCTTTGTCCTCTTGTAGTAGCGGGGTCCTCTTGGCAGCAATTGGGAAGAGAGAAAATGAAGGAGCTTGAGAAAGATATGAATTGGGAGAGCTTATGAAAGATTTGAAGCACTTGGCTTGGAAATTCGTGAGCATAACAATACTGTATGAAGCCTTTGAAGGCTTGGACAAGAAATAATAAAAGCAAAAGACACCTACATCCTATGAAGAGCATGAGAATGCCAATTGGAAAATAAAAGAAAAGCTTGAAGAATGATTGCAACAATGGATTTTCCTCCCATAGTGCTTGTGGGAGGGGGTATTTATAGTATTGGATAACACACAATGGGTGGAATTGATTGGGATGTTAACTCAATTATATTGAGGAGTTAACATGGTTGATTGCTTAGTGCACTCAATTGATTAGGTAGTAGACTGGGTTGGTTAAACAGTGATCTAAGCTTGAAAGCTTATCACTCATGGAGGAATGTGAGTTAGCATGAGAGAGATGAGAGTTAAGAATAGATCAATTGAGAGCCATGATTTGCTCCAATGTTCTCATGTAGATATAGGTGTAAGTGTTGAAGCATAAATTTGTGGGTCCAATCTAACAACAACATGGGAAACTTCAGACATGTGGGATTGACCCCTGAAGTGACCTCCAGATTTTAAGGAAGCTGGGTCTTCCATTTTTTCAGTGGGGGTTTGGGAAAAGGGCACAAGGAAAACAAGATTACCGATACAATGAAATAAATTCCTAATCTATGGTGATACGCTAGATTTAAAACTCAACATAGCACAGTGTCAAACCTTTAAAGATGAGCTGAGAAACCAAAGAGCATAAATACATAATTAATACCCAGTTTAAGAAACAGATTTAACAAAGGCAAAAGAAACAGAGAAATAAGAAACAAGAAACAAGAATTAACTTGGATATGCACAGAACACCGTCTCTTATTATTTGAACAGTAACAAATTACAAAGGCAAGATTTCTGCACAGAATAAACTATTACATTCTCATGAAAGAGAGAATTGCTAAGGCAAGAAGAAAAATCTCTGTCTGCTGCTCTAAAAATCTGATCTGAAGAATATGTAGAACTTTGTGTAGAACTATCTGAAGAACTATGAAAACTGACGGATCTGCATTTATAGCCAAACCAAAACCCATTGAAGATCTCTACAATTGAAAATATTGTAACTGCCCACAAAATCTGGCACAATATCTGGCTATGTAACTGATTCTCAAACTGAACAGGCTAATCTGAAACTGCAATGACAACTGTAACTGAATTTGAACTATGGCTGGAAAAATCTACTGTGTGAGAAGAAATCTCCCTCCGCTTCTCTTCTTTACTTGTCGTAAAAATGAAATTAAGGCTGAACCTCTTATCTTTTACCTCCTGTGAAAGTCAAAACAAAATAAGTTTCATGAGTCTTCTATAAAGCCTTAGCTTCATGTAGTTGGGACCCACCGTCAATAATGAGAGACTTATATTATTTATTTAAAACTGCCTTTATCCTTCTCTCGTGAATCATAAGAAAATGAGACACTCTTAACATTTGAAACTATCTTCATTAATTAACAAGGGGCCCCACCACTAGATTAATAGAGACTTTTATAATTAATAATGCTCAGCCTCTCTCATTCCCGTGACTCTTATTTGATGCATTTATGAAATGAAACAAAACTTTTGTTTTCCTGTGCTCCACTTCAGCCACGTGGGGAAGTCCGCTTCTTCCATTAGCTCCTCTTCACCGCAGCTTCCACGTGCTTCTCTCCTTTGATTTCTAGCTTCTGCTTGAGCCACTTGTCAGCCTCCGATGATTTTTGAGCTGCTTCTCAAACTTCTCGGGTGCCTCCAAATGTCCTTCTTCGCTGCCCTCTTGAGAAACTTATTTCTCCTCGGGTGCTAACACGTGCTTGACTCTGAGAAACTTATTTCTTACCACCTCTGAGCCATTGTGATGCACCATTTTAAATACTCTATGTCGTATCTTAATCCTCTGCCTTTGATGGAGTTTGAATGTTGCAGTGGTGAAAGGACCGAATACAACATAAATTTGAGAGCACCTTTCACTTACTGAGGCTGCACTAAATCTATTGATGTGCCGAGCCTTTATGCAGGTTGCGCTACCATTTAATGGATTCACATCATTTCCTATTGGCCTAAACCTCCCTTGAACATTCACCATCAATCATAGTAGTGTCTTTCTCTTGGCGACGCCATCGTGCCTTTGAATGACGTCACATGATATCCCTCCAATGCGGATACATTTAACAGAGACCATGTCCTTTGTATGTCGGCTTTGAAGGTTGTTTCTTCATTGCTGAGTGATGTTTCAAGTTGAGACTCACCTTCATCTACCTATTGTGGTTGCACCTATTTATGTTAAAGACCGAGCCTTATCCATTTTTGATATCATAGGTCAAACCTTGATCACAAGCTGTGCTTGATTGAACGTATGGGCTATGCTTTGATTCAAACACTAGTAGAAAAACAAGCAATAAATGACTAAAAATACTACTAAAAATTGCAAATAGACTACTAGCTAGTCATTTATTTGCAATTTATAGTAGTTTTTTTAGTCATTTATTGCTTGTTTTTCTACTAGTGAAATACCACCAATTATTCATAGTGGCACCTAATAAACTGGTGTCGGACCTTTATGTTAGAGACCCTTTGACACCAAACCTCAGCTTGTATACTGTGCCTTAATATGCAAGATGATGCCTTCATTATAATTGATGTGCCTCTGTGTGATATCAGTTGGAGCTTTTATTTTGTCATATGTCTGTGCCATCCACTTTAAGGATGCCTTGCAATTTGATGACTGATTTATTTGGCATGGAGTGCCCTCCATATATGGCTGCAACATTTGAATCTCCATCTAACCTTCGTGAAGCACCATAGGAAATATATCCTCTTGATATTTGAACAAAGTCACCATTTATTAGACATACCTCAAAAAATTTGAAATGGTGGAAAAAATTCTTACCAGTTCTTGGTGACTTACTGGGAGAATGGGCTTGCCTATTCAGAACTCCAAAATTTCTTGGTTTTGCAAATCAAGGGCTTGTCCATTGGGCAAAGAGTCAGACACACTAAGACTGAAACATTTATCAATTGAAAACAAATCTACAACCAAACTAATACAAACCACCCAGAAAATGCATCAAAGCTGAAAATGAAGCACTGCTGAACCAGACACATTCTACAACTGAAACCAACTGATAACCATTGAAACTAACATAGAGCTAAACCACATGACTAATTTTTATCTAGCTAGCAACAAAAACTTATTGAAAGAAAACTAACCAAAATTGAAATCTATTGCTACGGTTGTAGCTTATTGAGCATCTGACCTCAAACTACTGACATATGAGATACATAGGAATATGTCCGTTCACTGGGACAACAAAGTAACTACCACATTTGACGATGCTTCTCTAATGGATCTTCATCAAACTGAAAATGAACCAAACAAATTGTATGAAGAAATATAACAAGATTTTGTACCTTTTTACTTCTCTGCACTCCAGAGAGTCTTTCTTTGCTTCAAAACACCAGTTAGGTTGATTTGCATGCTATTCATGCTTTAGTGGAGGGTGGGAAGGGAAAATAAAATGTCAGAACTCATTTCTCTGTTTGCATTTGGAAACTTCTGTCAACAAGACTCCATCAGTGACCTCTCTTTCTATCTTAGTAACAGATTCATGACTCATGATAACATCAAAATCAAGTTGACAGGTGACAGCACTGCCCATCACAACCCTGAATCTGATTGGCATGCCTTCTTGCAAGAAGAAAGGCCTCTGATGCGACAACTCTTTATGCAACTCTCTACTTTTGGAAATGTTCCTCTCGACCTCATTATCATGAATCTTTATTTTCATCTATAGATCTTCATCAAAAAGAAGACAATAACCATCTTCAAGAATAGAAAACAAATCAACTCTTGCATCTTCTTTTTTAGAACCTTCTCCATGATCACCTTCAACAGGCTTTGCAAAGAAACCTTCCACTTTCTCAATTGTAGGATCTTCTGCATCAAGAGGCTGGTATCCTTGTTGCAAGATCAATAATAAATCCTCATCATACTCCAAATATTGCTCATGTATCTCTGTGCTATCTATCTCGAGACATGAAAACTCATTATAGAAATATAAATAGTCATTCTTGATAGGCTCTACAAAAATCTTTCTTGCAACCTCTTCCTCAAGATGAGATACAGACTGTGGATCACCTTCAACCTAGTACTTTTTAGCTTCAAGAAGTGTCACTTCATAATCAACTTCTGAATCTTCCTCATAATTTGACTACATCTCTGAATTACATGTTACCACTTGTGCTTGATGCTGAAGATCATAAGAATACACTGAATAGACAGGGGCCACCTCTCTTCTTGCATTTTGATCATTGAGACTTGAATCTTCTTTAATATCAAAATGACAAAACACCTAATCTGAATCTTCTCTGGAGTGACCAACAACTACAGAAGTTTGTAATGCATAATTGTGAAGATAAGGAGGTTTCTTTTGTGCTTGAGGGAGGGTTTCTTCTACAAATTGACCACATTGGTATTGTTGTTCATAAGGTCTTAGAGGTATGACATATGGATCAACATGGTACAGGTTTTGATATTTTAACTCATTGATCTCATGGGTGATGGTTTTTATAAGTTCTTTTACCTCCATCATCTCCTCATGATTTGGCAAATCAGCAGGGAGGGTGGGTGAATTAAAATCTATATGCATTTGGTTACCAGAAAGAATCTGAGATGAGATCTTTGCATGAGGCATCAGTTGTTCTAAGGGTAGAGGAGGCAATTTTCCAGCCACTATGAGGTTATTTTCAGCCCTAATGGCAAGATCATATGACTGGGGAAGAGTTTCACCTCCTAGGGATTGGATCATCACATAGATCTTAGGGTCTAAAGCCTTTAAATAATACAAGAACACAAAGACTGGAGATGATCTGATATCAACAGAGAATTTCTTCCATACCTTGTCAAATCTTGAATTGAAATCATGTATGGGCTCCATAGGATGCCTCTTGATGGTGATGAGATTCTGGGTAAGAGTGCTGACATTTGTTATGTCCTTGAACTGTTTGTAGATGAGCCCACCAAGTTGATCCCATCCAGTGATTGAACCAGGTTGCAAACTTTTGTACCATTCTTTTGCTTTACCTTTGAGGGATGATGCAAGAAACAAGAGGGCATGATTCTTAGTTGTAACATTGTGAACAACTCATAAACTCGCAACATCTTGAATATAATCTATAGGGCAAACAGAACCATCTCCAAGAAAATGAGGCAGTGCCTTCCGAGATGTCTTAGGAAACTGACCCTGCTTCTGAAGAACAAGAGGACTTGAATCCCAAGTCACAAAAGGTAGATCTCTTTGAATATTAGATGCACATAGATACCAAGGGCTGCCATGGTTTGTAGAGGCAAAGATCTGAGAAAGATTCACAAGTAGAGTCACTAGATGGAAGATTCATGCTCCTATGAGTAGATATATTTGTGATTTTCCACCAAAATCACAAAATACAGGACAAAGATTCGGTGAAAACAAAGACCCAAGTCTTTGGTTCTAGTCCCACCGGGCATGCCAAAAATTGTTGAAGCATAAATTTGTGGGTCTAATCCAGCAACAACATGGGAAACTTCAAAGATGTGCGATTGACCTTGAAGTGACCTCCAAATTTTAAGGAAGCTGGCTCTTCTATTTTTTCAGTGGGGGTTTGGGAAAAGGGAAGAAGGAAAAAAAGATTACCGATACAATGAAATAAATTCCTAATCTATGGCGATGCGCCATATTTAAAACTCAACATAGCATAGTGTCAAACCTTTAAAGATGAGTTGAGAAACCAAAGAGCATAAATGCATGATTGATACCCAGTTTAAGAAACAGATTTAACAAAGGCAAAAGAAACAGAGAAATCAAAAACAAGAAACATGAATTAACTAGGATATGCACAGAACACCGTCTCTTATTATTTGAACAGTAACAAATTACAAAGGCAAGATTGCTGCACAAAATAAACTATTACATTCTCATGAAAGAGAGAATTGCTAAGGCAAGAAGAAAAATCTTTGTCTGCTGCTCTAAAAATCTGATTTGAAGAATATGTAGAACTCTGTGTAGAACTATCTGAAGAACTATGAAAACTGACGGATCTACATTTATAGCCAAAACCCAAAACCTGTTGAAGATATCTACAACTGAAAATAGTGTAAATGCCCACAAAATTTGGCACAATATCTGGCTATGTAACTGATTCTGAAACTGAACTGGCTGATTTGAAACTGCAACGACAACTGTAACTAAATTTGAACTATGGCTAGAAAAATCTGCTATGTGAGAAGAAATCTCCCACCACTTCTCTTCTTTACTTGCCGTAAAAATGAAATTAGGGCTGCACCTCTTATCTTTTACCTCCTGTGAAAGTCAAAACAAAATAAGTTTCATGAGTCAGATTCTATAAAGCCTTAGCTTTATGTAGCTGGGACCTACTGTCAACAATGAGAGACTTATATTATTTATTTAAAACTGCCTTTATCCTTCTCCCGTGAATCATAAGAAAATGAGACTCTTTAACATTTGAAACTAACTTCATTAATTAATAAGGGGCCCCACCACTAGATTAATAGAGACTTTTATATTTAATAATGCTCAGCCTCTCTCATTCCCATGACTCTTATTTGATCCATTTATGAAATGAAACAAAACTTTTGTTTTCTTGTGCTCTGCTTCAGCCACGTGGGGAAGTCCACTTCTTCCTTTATCTCCTCTTCACTGCAGCTTCCACGTGCTTCTCTCCTTTGATTTCTAGCTTCTGCTTGAGCCACTTGTCAGCCTCTGATGGTTTTTGAGCTGCTTCTCAAACTTCTCAGGTGCCTCCAAATGTCCTTCTCCACTGCCTTCCTGAGAAACTTATTTCTCCTCAGGTGCTGACACATGCTTGACTCTAAGAAACTTATTTCTTACTGCCTCCGATCCATTGGATTGAAACTAATCCTACAGTTACAAATTTGCTGTGTTCCTTACATTCTTGTGTGATGCACCATTTTAAATTCTCTGTGTTGTATCTTAATCCTCTGCCTTTGATGGAGTTTGAATGTTGTAGTGGCGAAAGGAGCGAACACAACATAAATTTGATAGCGCCTTTCACTTGCTGAGGCTGTGCTGAATCTATTGATATGTCGAGGCTTTATGTAGGCCACGCTACCATTTAATGGATTCACACCATTTCCTATTGGCTGAAACCTCCCTTGAACAAACACCATCAATCTTAGCAGTGTCTTTCTCTTGGCGATGCCATCGTGCCTTTGAATAACGTCACCTGATACCCTCCAATACAGATGCATTTAAAACAGACCCTATCCTCTGTATGTCAGCTTTGAAGGTTGTTTCTTCATTGCTAAGTGATGTTTCAAGTTGAGACTCACCTTCATCTACCTATTATGGTTGCACCTATTTATGTTAAAGATCGAGCCTTATCCATTTTTGATATCATAGGCCGAACCTTGATCATAGGTTGTGCTTGATTGAACGTATGGGTGATTCAAAAACCACCAATCATTCATAGTGGCACCTAATAAACTAGTGTCAGACCTTTATGTTAGAGACCCTTTGACACCGAACCTCGGCTTGTATACTGTTCCTTAATATGCAAGACGACGCCTTCATTATAACTAATGTGCCTCTGTTTGATATCAGTTGGAGCTTTTATTCTGTCATATGTCCATGCCATCCACTTTAAGGATGCCTTGCAACTTGATGATTGATTTATTTGGCATGGAGTGCCCTCCATATATGGCTACGACATTTGAATCTTCATCTAACCTTCGTGAAGAACCATAGGAAATATATCCTCTTGATATTTGAACAAAGTCACCATTTATTAGACATACCTCAAAAATTTTGAAATGGTGGGAAAAATTATCACCAGTAAGCAAACAAAGTTTCCCCTGAAGTTTCACATTTGTAGGTGCTTCTTGACCACTAGGGAAATGCCCCTTGCAATGTGGCTGGAGTTCCCCCTGTTGGCAATATGTGTTGTCTTTGTGTTGTCATTGATGTCAACACTTAAAGTAAGGTTAGCACTCAACTTGTTATGATGATACATCAGTGAGATACATAGATGCAGTAAGATATAGTGGGTTGCTGATGTTCATGGTTATATCTCATGCCCAGATTAATGTCAAGACAAGGTGTATTGAGCATGCTTGCAGTCAACAAAGCAGTGAGATGCAATAATGTTCATGGTTGGATGTCATGTCCTGATCAGTGTCAAGTCAAGTTGTTGGTAAGCAAAGATGTTTTCATGATGAGATATTAAGATGGGAATTAGAAGCACAAAGATGAATGATGAAATATTAATATGGGAATTAAAAGCACAAAGTTGAATGATGAAATATTAAGATGGAGCACTAAGATGAATGATGAAATAATAAGATGGGAATTAGAAGCACAGAGATGAATGATGAAATATTAAGATGGAGCACTATGATGAATGATGATGCATTAATCTATACTGAGGATGAGAAGATGTTGCTAAGGAACTATGGCATGTTTTATGTTCCTTCCTATTGTTCCCAAGGATGTATGTGTTATTATATGAAGATTTTGGCTTTCGAAAGTTGGTGAAGGTTTTTGCCATAGAGACATGCCTGAAAGACTATTTGGTAAAATGCTCTACATTCCTCCGCATTTGAAGATATGGCCATGTGGTTTAGAAGTTAAGTTCAGTATGATGTAAAGGTGCTAAATCCAAATCTTTAGATCATTTGTCCCTCTGTAGTGAATGTTATGAGAGATGGAGTTTCGGTTTGTGCTCTAGTAGGATTAAGTGATGAAGAAGACTATTTGGAATGCTCGACATTTCTCCGCAGTGATAGATATGGCTATATGGTTTTGATGATATGTTCACAGCAGTGGATGAGTGCATCCATATGAGTCTCAGGTGTTTTGGAGGTCCGCAAGATTAGTTTTCAAATGATAGTTGTGATACAGACAGTTCCAGATGCCTAGTTGTTCTCAGAACATATGCTGATAATGTGCACCAACTTGGTGTGAAATGAAATGGTACATAAATTGATGGAATATGGTCCTAATGTTCTTGTGGTCTCCAATTGCTCCACAAGGGGTTTTTCTGCCCTCTTCGGAACTAGCCGAGGTCTAAAATGTTGATTTTCCCAGGCTATGCCTTTGTCTGGCTGACTAGAGAATGTTGAAGGTATACGTCACCATGTTGTTGCTATGCAGAGTTCAAGAAGTGTTTGAAGATGATGTATAGGTCCTGCCAACTCATCTGGAAGAAGAACAAGAAATGATTTATCATTCATGAGTACCTCCAAGATGAAATGTTTGTTGTGCTATAAGCTTCATGTATTCTTTCTTAAGGGTGACTTAATTCAAATTTGTGTAATGTGTGGATGTTATTCCTTGAAGAATGATGCTGTAAAGATTGTTTAAGACTAAATTAAGCATGAATTGGGATCCATGAGGCTTGTGGTTCCTTCTAGAGTAGTGTGTTGTTCATGATATGACTTTCCCTATGCATGTTTCATGTTGTGTTCTTTGGCCAACTTGTCAAATGTAATATTCTTGTTGTATTGGCTGACTTGTAATGAAATCAATGTAATGTCATGTATATATTGTAAACCTAGTTGGTCTAGGTGAGGTATGATTGTGAGAAATAAAAACATGAGTGTGTAAAGAGAAGAATATGAATGCGATATGCATTATGATGTGCAACTAAGGGAGAAAGAGAAGAAATAATAAGGTTTATCATGATTCATCTTAAAGACATTTTTGTGACAAGAGGGAAGTGGAGAGTGTGCCTAATTGATCCAACCATCAAAAGAAGAGTAAAGAGGCATAATTGTAATAATCAAAGGTGTGAGCTTCAATGTTAGTTTTCAGGCAGTAAGACTGTCATTCTGTAATCTTTTCTAAGTTTGTTCTCAGTTTAGGGAGTAGTTGCTTCCTTGGGTTGCAACCCTAAGGAGTTGTACCTTCCTTGGGAGTGACCCTAAATCAAAGTTTTCAGGGAGTAGAAAGTTCCTTGGATTGTAGCCCTAAAACAAAGTCAGCAAGGAGTAGTAGCTTCCTTGGGTTGTAGCCCTAAAACAAAGTTGTAATTTTGAGATTCATATATTGTGAGTTAATCCTCACCGTGGTTTTTCCTTTCTTGGGTTTTCCACATATATCTAGTGTCATGTGTTGATCTTTCTTGTTTATGTTGACATTGTAATGATTAAGTTTTAATATTCTTCAGAGGATTTAAAGTTTGTTTAGATACTGATTCACCTCCCCCTCTCAGTATCTTGGTGTGTTCAACAATTGGTATCAGAGCCAAGTTACTTAGAAGAAGCTTAACCGCTTGAGGAAGGCCCCGGGATGGCTAATAATGGATCTCTCAAGGTACCTATGTTTGATGGAACATATTATTCCTTTTGGAAGCTTAGTATGAAAAACTATCTATCTTCTCTAGGGTATGGCATTTGGCAATCAATCAAGAAGGGTTACATTGCTCCTGCTAGTGATTCTACAGATGCAGATGAAATTAAGTTGTATGATAACAATGCTAAGGCAAAGAATGCTATCTAATTCAAAAATTGTGAAGGTAATGAGTTGTACATCTGCTCAGGATGTCGAGAATAAACTTGAAAGTATTTATGAAGGAAATAGTAAAGTAAAGCAAGCGAAGATGGAAATTTTCAAGAGCAAATTTGAGGCCCTAAGGATGTCAGAAGAAGAAGACATTGACAATTACATGCTCTAGGTGGATGAGATAGTTAATGGAATCAGAGGTCATGGTGGAGAAGTAAAAGAAGATGAGATTGTGAAGAAGGTCTTGAGACCTCTTCCTAAATCTTACAGTCATAAGGTGTCTTCCGTTGAGGAATCTTAGGATTTGGATAAATATAGAATAGGTCAATTTTTTGGCTCATTCACAACCTTTGAAATGAGAGAATTTGACAAAGGTGCTTCAAAGAAGGAAGCAACATTCAAAGTAAGTAAGAAGAAAAAAGATGAAGCAACTGATCAAGATGATGATCTTGATGAAGTAGAGGCAAATGTTGTAAGAACATTGAAGAAAGGCACAAAAAAATACAGAGGTAAGTTACCTTTCAAATGTTTCAATTGTGGAAAGATTGGTCATTTTGCTTCTAAATGTCCCTATAAAGAATCAAGGGGTGGTAACAAGAAATACAAGTTCAAAAGAAGTATGTATTCCATAGAGAGCAGTTGGTCTTTAGAAGATGAGGATTATGATGATTCAAATGATGAAACACTTTTCATGACCTTGAATGTTGGTGATAAAAGGGATGATGTTGGAAAATGTGAAAAGACTAATGCCCTGCATGTTGACCAAAACAATGATAGATCAATGGTTGTATGGACTACCTTACATGCAAGAAAAGAAGCCAAGGCTTGGGTAATTGAAAGTGGTTGCTCTAATCATATGATTGATGACAAGGAGAAATTTATTAGCCTTGAGAAGTAGAATGGTGGAACTATCAAGTTTGGTGATGATGAGTCAACACAAATCTGTGGAAAGGGTGCAATAACTATTGATGAGAAGAACAAGACTGAGGATGTACTCTATGTCAAAGGGCTAAAGCATAATCTTCTCAGTGTTAGTCAAATGTGTAGTAAAGGATACAATATTACCTTTCATGCCAAGGGTTGTGAAATCAGGAAGGCAGGGTTCAGAAAACTAGTTGCAGAAGGTATCAAGTCATATATGGTGATATCTATCATCTGAAGGAAGTAAATGGAAGAGCATGTTTATTGGCTCAATCCAGTGAATGTTGGCTATGGCACAAGCAAATGGGACACACCAACTTTAACAATATATGGTAAAGATCATCTCTATTCATGCGGTGAGAGACATGCCAAAGATAATCAAGCCTACAAACACATTGTGCAAGTAATGCCAAATGGGAAAATAGATAAAGACAAATTTTAAGAGCAAAGAGTATTCTTCTTCAATGCCATTAGAGCTGATTCACATTGACCTATGTGGTCCTACAAGAGTGAAGAGTCACCAAGTTGAAAGGTATTTCATGTTGCTTATTGATGATTATTCTAGAATGACTTGGGTTACTTTCTTAAGAGAAAAATCAGATGCCCTTGATAAGTTTAAGGTTTTCAAAGCTATGGTTGAGAATGAGATGGATGCTAAGATCAAATGCTTAAGTTCTAATAGAGGAGGTGAGTTTACTTCAAATGAATTTGAAAATTTTTGTGAAGATCATGGTATTAGGAGATATTTGTCAGCTCCTAGGACCCCTCAGCAAAATGGCGTAGTGGAAAGGAAGAATAGGACTGTACAGGAGATGGCTAGGGCAATGTTGAATGATGCAGATCTACCTAACATGTACTGGAAGGAAGAAGTTCACATGATTGTCTATCTAACCAATAAAGTACAATTGAGGGTCAATAGCACTAAGACCCCTTATGAGATATGATATGAAAGACCTCCCACTGTGAGATATTCCAGGATCTTTGGCAACAAATGCTATATCAGAAAAGATGAATAAGACCTATGAAAGTTTGATTCAAGAAGTGATGAAGGGATCTTTCTTGGTTACTCAACCAGAAGTGAGTCCTATAGATGCTACAACAAGAGATTGGGAAAGATGATTGAAAGTACAAATGTCAAAGTAGATGAAGACTTGTATCAGATCCCACAAGAGTTAGAGGACTTTGGATCTGACATCTTTCCATGCATTGAAGATGAAGAAGAAGAGAAAGAAGAAAAGACACAAGGATCAAAGCAGATACCTAAGACTCTAGCAAAGTATGTTTAGAAGAACTATTTAGTAGATCAGATCATTGGAGATAAGAATGAAGGTGTGTAGACCAGGAGAAGGTTTGCTAAGGCACATGAGCAAGTAAATTTGTGTTTATTATCAAAAGTAGAGCCCAAAACCTTTCCTGATGCTAGCAAAGATGATGGATGGATAAAAGTGATGGAAGAAGAATTGGATTAGATAGAGAAGAATCAGACATGGGAATTGGTTCCTTGACTAGCCAACAAGAATGTCATAGGAACAAAGTGGGTGTTCCAGAACAAGTTGAATGAAGATGGTGAAGTTGTGAGGAACAAAGCAAGGTTGGTGTGTAAGGGCTATTCTCAAGTTGAAGGCATTGATTTTGAGGAGACATATGCTCTGGTAGCCAGGATGGAGGCAATCAAAATGTTTCTTGCCCTTGCAACTCATAAGAACTTTAAGGTTTATTAGATGGATGTCAAGTCAACATTTTTGAATGGTGATCTAGAGGAAGAAGTCTACATTGAGCAACTAGATGGTTTTCAAATATCAGAAGATCCAAACATGGTGTGCAGACTTAAAAAGGCATTGTATGGTCTCAAGCAAGCACTTGGAGCTTGTTATGCTAGGTTGGATAAATACTTACTTCAGCAAGGTTTCAAGAAAGGTACCACAAATAGAAATCTTTACATCAAGGAAGAAGGAAATATGATATTGATAGTTTCAGTATATGTTGATGACATCATCTTTGGTGGAGATGATGATATGTGTAGGAGGTTTACAAAGGAGATGCAAAAAGAGTTTGAGATGTCTATGATTGGTGAGATGTCTATCTTCCTTGGACTTCAAATTGCTCAGCTAGATGATGGTATCTTCATTTCTCAGGCTAAGTATGTTAGAGAGATGCTGAAGAAATTTGGTATGGAGGATTCAAAGCCAGTGAGTACTCCTATGGTCATTGGATGTCACTTGAGCAATGATGATCAGTCTTCAGAGGTTGATTAGAGTTCCTATAGATCTATGATGGGAGGATTATTGTACTTGACTACTTCTAAGCCTGATATTATGCATGCAGTATGTGTGGTTGCCAGATATCAATCTAATCCCAAAAAAACACATGAGAAGGCAATGAAAATAATATTTAGATACTTGAAAGGAACTCCAGATTATGGCTTATGGTATCCAAAAGGTAATGACTTTGATCTGAGTACCTACGCTGATGTTGATTAGGCTAGTTGTGTTGATGATAGAAGAAGTACAAGTGGTGGTGCTTTCCTTTTAGGAAGCAGATTGGTTTCATGGAAGAGCAAGAAGCATGATTCAGTGTCCTTATCAATTGCAGAGGTAAAGTATATTGCAGCGACATCCTATTGTACACAAGTGTTGTAGATGAAGAAAACCTCGAAGGATATCAAGGTATTGTATGATGAGCCTATTCCTATTTTGTGTGATAATACAAGTGCTATCAATATTTCCAAGAATCCAGTGATGCATTCTAGAACCAAGCATATGGCAATCAGATATCACTTTTTGAGAGAGAAGGTTGTAGATAAGGAAGTAATGTTGGACTATGTTCCAACAAAGGATTAGATGGCAGATATTTTCACAAAGGCTCTTGCAAAGGACACTTTTGAAGATCTCCGGAAGAGGTTAGGGGTAATTGCCCCTCCTTCTTGCTAGATGCATAATGGTGCATCTGTCCAGGGGGAGATTGAATGCTATATCCATTTTCCTTGACTGATGGTGGCAACCTCTCAAGGGGAGCAGGTAATGGTTGTTGCTAACAGGGGGAGCCCTGAGTTGTTTCAAGAAAGAAGGTATGAACATCAAAGAGAGAGAGAGAGTTTGTTCCCTAAGGGGAAGAAGTAGTTGCCCTTTGTCCTTGATGTCAAAGGGGGAGAGAGAGAAATGTACATTTAAGAGGGAGTATGTGTTGCCATCAATGACAAAGGGGGAGATTGTTGGCAATATGTATTTTCATTTTGTTGTCATTGATGTAAACACTTAAAGTAAGGTTAGCACTCAACTTGTTATGATGATATACATTAGTGAGATACATAGATGCAGTAAGATATAGTAAGTTGCTGATGTTCATGGTTGGATGTCATGCCCGGATTAATGTGAAGACAATGTGTATTTGACCATGCGTGCAGTCAGCAAAGCAGTGAGATGTAATAATGTTCATGGTTGGATGTCATGTCCTGATCAGTGTTAAGTCAAGTTGTTGGTCAGCAAAGATGTTTTCATGATGAGATATTAAGATTAGA
This sequence comes from Cunninghamia lanceolata, assembly GCA_027924645.1. NCBI lineage: Eukaryota > Viridiplantae > Streptophyta > Pinopsida > Cupressales > Cupressaceae > Cunninghamia > Cunninghamia lanceolata. The sequence continues at coordinate 5,568,771 of BSBN01000710.1, read as the reverse complement.
ATTAGAAGCATAAAGATGAATGATGGAATATTAAGATGGGAATTAGAAGCACAAAGATGAATGATGAAATATTAAGATAGGAATTAGAAGCACAAAGATGAATGATGAAATATTAAGATGGGAATTAGAAACACACAGATGAATGATAAAATATTAAGATGGAGCACTAAGATGAATGATGATACATTAAGCTATGCTGAGGATGAGAATATGTTGCCAAGGCACTGTGACATGTTTTATGATCCTTCCTATTGTTCCTAAGGATGTATGTGCTGTTATATGAAGATTTTGGCTTCTAGAAGTTGGTGAAGGTTTTTGCCACAGAGAGATGCCTAAAAGAATGTATGGTAAAATGCTCTACATTCCTTTGCATTTGAAGATATGGTCATGCAGTTTAGAAGTTAAGTTTAGTATGATGTAAAGGTGCTAAATCCAAAGTTTCAGTTCATTTGTCCCTCCGCTGTGAAAGTTATGAGAGACAGAGTTCCAGTCTGTGCTTTGGCATGATTAAGTGATGAAGAAGACTATTTGGAATGCTCCACATTTCTCCATAGTGATAGATTTGGTTATACGGTTTTGAGGATATGTTCACAACAGTGCATGAGTTCATCCATATGAGTTTCAAGTGTTTTGGAGGTCCGCAAACTTAGTTTTCAAATGACAATTGTGATATTGTTATCCTCAAAATTCATTGCACTCGATTTTGTAGAATGACCCGTATGAAACTTGTCCGTTTCATAGCCTACAACTCTAAGAACGTAAATCAACGCAAATCTTCTTGCCCTTGTGCATTGTCCTCTAGATCTGGAGAATCCATTTGAGTATCTTCTCATCTTGGTTTCTCAAAGTTTACAAAAATTAAACAAGTAGCAAACTTGTCAAACTAGTCAGTTTGAAAGTTTTAAGGTGTTAGAGAAAATTTTTGTTTCACATTCAAGGGTGGTAATTTTTACTGCCATTGCATGTTGGTGTTAATCTTCTCTACATGCAAGGGCAGTGAAAATTACCGCCATTGCATGTTAAGTATTGAACTCTTTCATATGTAGGGGCGGTGAAAATTGTCGCCCATGCATATCTTAAGTTCACGTCGAGTGCATTAATTGTACTTCGTGTTAACTGTTTAATAAGCTTTTTATATGTTTTAAATCCCTTTATTTTTCATTTTACTTTTGTTTCCTTCTTCTTGTGATCCCTTCTAGCTTTCAGCAAATCCTCAAACTTCTTAGACGCATGCCATCAAGTTGAGATTTTTCTAAACTAGGGTTTCTGTAGATATTGTATTTGGGGTCAAAGATCTGTACTAGTCCAGGGCCTTCCCTTTGAAAGAAGCTGCCAACAGCCTTATAGCTATATTTTGCTGAGTGATAACATGTATTGCACATACATCAAACACATCTTGTAGGTGTTCTTCAGGTGTCTTGAAATCTTCCCTGCTGAATTTGGGCAGAGCCTTCAGGGAATTTGTTGGAATAGGGTCCCAAGTGGCTGGTGGTATTGGGAGAATCAAAGGACTACCAGTGTTCCAATTTGCATAATTCCTTGGGGCTATAGGTGCTCCCATGTTTACTCTTGGTGCTGTTACAAACTGATTGACTCTTCTCCCTAGATTAGCTATCAGTGGTGGCAAAAGAATCCTTGGATTAGTAGCAGATTGAGCTCTTGTTACAGGTCCATAGCTCTGACTTCCTGTGTCTTTCTGGCTCATACAATCTTGACATAAACTTCAAGAAATGGTTCCACCGGGCATGCCAAAAACTGTTGATGTGTAAAATTGCGCAGGTTCCAACACCAACATGGGAAGTTTCAGGAATGTGGGACTTGCGACCTAAAACCACCTCTAGATTTTAATGAAGCTGGCTCTTCTCTATCTTAAATGGGTTTTGAGGAAAAAGAGAAACTTACAGAATTATAGATACTATGAAAGCAAATCTATCTATGGCGATATGCCTGAAAATGATTGCTTTTTACTACTAAGCACAGTAAAGCTATCTTTAATATTCAGTCACATTAAAGAGCAGATACTGTATGATCCATATGAATAGATAAAATGAATAGCATCAAAGGCTCATAACTAGACAATTTTGCAATGACAGAAAATATCAACCAAGGCACAAAACTCAGTTTTCTCATTAATTTTCCAGCAACATAAAAGGCACAGATACATGCACAGTTACATTAACCTTTTGAATCAAGAATAATAGAACAAAGGCAAATGACATTCACTGGAATAGCAAAAAGTCTCGAACTTCTCTCTTAAATCTCTACAGAAAACTCTAATTTCATAAATTTGTCCAACTCCAAAACTAAACTAAGGAAGAAGAAGAAGTCTCGATTCATTACAGATTTTACATATTTATAGCACAAGATTGACTCTACATTGCCTGCAATAATCGAATCCCAATGGTCTAACCGAACTGGAGATAACTGGAAGTGTCTGACATAAAATATCTTTCGGATCTACAACGGTTACTCTTCTTGCAAGCCCATTGGCTGGAACAAAATATATGTGACGCTCCTCTTCTTATTAGGAAAAGACACTTGGCAACTTTTGCATATTTGAGACAATAAAACCCTGTAACAGATGGCAGCATCTGCGTGCATCACTTGAAACTCTTTCATTCTTCAGGAGACATCAGAAACTGCCACTTGGCGACCTCCGTAGCACTTAGAAATTGATACATGTCTTAATCCGCAGCTTTCATACTTTACTATGTCTTTGTATTCAGGAGGGCTCCGCCTGTGACATCTGGTGTGATCCGCAGCAACTACAACTTTATTACCTATGAGAAATGGGACGCACAACACTTACCGCTTGGTAGCTTTCAAAAAGGAAAACAGGGACAGGTGGCACCTTCTGCTACCACTTAGAATTTGTATGTGGCACTTTCCGCGCTCTTGAAACTCTTTAAGAAACTTGCATGGAGATTGACACTTGTCACCATCCGCATCATTTGAGAAACCTTTATTAACATAGTGGAAAAGTTAGAAATCCTTTCACTTAGGCACTGCGTCCACCACATGTCGCTTTCTGCATCATTTGAGAATTTAAAACTGGGGACCCACCTCCATCCTTGACTAAATAGCGAAACATAAGAACCCACCCGCGGAAGCTGACACATGGCAAGTTCTGCTGCTACCACAAAGGACACATGGTGCCTTTCATGCTCACACAGAAACTTTTAAAGAGCCTTCGAAACTCAAGCGGAAACTGACACTTGGCAAGTTCCGCTGCTAGTAACTTTAGAACAATGTTGAAATACCTTCTGCCACGTGGCATGATCCGCGTTAAAGTTATAACATAGAAATAAAAGTGTGGCTTGAACTGAGGCTCGACACTTGGCAAGTTTCGCGCTACTGAGACTTCAGCAAAAGAAACCCTTGCGGAAACCCTCGCGGTGATGCGAAAACTTTCACAGGAACATTTGCAGAGGCAAAAACTGAAATCCGCCATAACCCGCTGATGCACTATAACTGAAACTAAATGTAGAGTATTTAACTCTACAGTATGGTTGCAAGAAATGAAAATATGAGTGTGTAAAGAGTAAAATATGAATGTGATATGCATTATGATGTGCGACTGAAGGAGAAAGAGCAGAAACAATAAGGGTTGTCCTGATTCATCTTGAAGACATTTTTGCGACGAGAGGGAAGTGAAGAGTGTGCCTAATTGATCCAATCATCAAACAAGAGTGAAGAGGAAGAATTGCAATCATCAAAGGTGTGAGCTTCAATGGCAATTTTTAGGCAGTAGAAGGACTGTCATACTATAATCTTTTATGAGTTTGTTCTCAGTCCAGGGAGTAGTTGCTTCCTTAGGCTACAACCTTAGAAAAAGTCACTAGGGAGTTGTATCTTCCTTGGGAATGACCCTAAATCAAAGTTTTCAGGGAGTAGCAAGCTCCTTGGGTTGTAGCCCTAAAACAAAGTTAGCAAGGGGTAGTAGCTTCCTTGGGTTGTAGCCATAAAACAAAGTTGTAATTTTGAGCTTCATATATTGTGAGTTAATCCTCACTATGGTTTTCCCTTCTTGGGCTTTCCATGTATATCTGGTGTTATGTGTTGATGTGAATTATGTTGATCTCTCTTGTTTATGTTGATATTGTAATGATTAAGTTTTTCTGCTCCGGAGGATTTGAAGTTTGTTTAGATATTGATTCACCCCCCTCTTAGTATCCCGGTGTGTTCAACAACCCCAACTCCTGCCTCTAGTCAAGGTTGGTCTCTACCTCATGGATGTCATAGGGGTTGTAGCCATTCTTCTCGTAGAGATAAAGATGCTCATTCCTAGGCTTCTTAGTCTCCTAGAAGAAAGGGAATATGCTTAGCAAGGGTGGCCTCAACCTTCTCGTCACCACTCTTCTTCTCCACCTGCCTTTGGCCATGGTTCTACAGGCTGACCAAGCTCAGGTAAATACCCTACCCTAGCTCTTGTCATTTTTCTTGCACGCAACACTCAGATTGAAGATGACCATAAGAATGATGTTGGCAATGAAGTTGCTAATGATAGTAATCAAGGTTGGGATGCTTCAGAGACCATCTCAGACCTCGTTGATGTATGGGGAAAACCAGATGATTGAGACCCTCCTCCATCTAGTGGTATAGCTCTTTCCACATAGTGGCCTTTTGTTGTGTTTTTTTAATGTTTCCGAGCCTTTGCTCCATTTGGACTTCGAGGTGTGATTTTTTCCAACCACATTTTTTTGTGAATGTGTAATATTATTTTCATTTTAATGATATAGGCACCTATTCATAAAAAACAACAATAATAATAAATGTATGATCAAAATAACTCTTAAATAAATAAAATAGTTCTCTATGTCTTTTTTCATCTATTCACCTATCTCTCAACCTCCTTAAGATATATGTACTAGTTGAGGTTATTTTATATAATTTATAAGAAATATTTTTTTGGAGTAATTAATAAAATGATAGAGAAATATTTTATATTATTATTTTTATTAAATTAACTTAATGAAATATAATAGAACAACATTCTCCAATCAGCCAGACAGAGGCATAACCTAGTAAAATCAACATTCTAGACCTCGACCAGTTCTAGAGAGAGTAGAAAAACCCCTTACGGAGCAATTGGAGACAACACAGGAACATCAGGACCATATTCCATCAGTCGATGTACCATTTCATGCCACACCAAGTTGGCACACATTATCAGCATATGTTTCGAGAACAGCTAGTCATCCAAAACTATCTATGTCTATTGGGTGAATATTTTGTCGTCAACTCACTAAAGATAAATTGGTTATATCAACCTCAGTGTGCTGAGATAAATCTCTCCTCTCAGCAAGGGGAGGCTCCCTTCTTACTGCTTAGTGAAACAAAACTAAACTACTTTAAGCTAAAAGTATTTACACTAGCTCTGACCATGTATGGGGGGTGTGTTACATTCATCCTTTTCTCTTCTTTCAGAAAAGATGTTTACAATGTTTCACAGTAATTATCAATAATGCTTCTACACTTCTAATATTAACCTAAACAGTAATCACCAATATTCTTGATTAAACATGTGAATAATCAAAGAGTACCAGTATAAATGTGTGATAAGAGACCAGAAGACACACAAAAGCACAAAGTCTTTTTGCTGGACCTTCAATGAGAGTTTTATAGTAACCAATGACGTAAGTTATAGCACAAAGTCTTTCAACTCACTTCACAAAAAAAATCACGAACCAAGTGAATAATCTCAAGTACAAAGTCTTCAAATTATCCCCAGAAAGATTTTAAAAGTAACCATATCACCAGCTGGAGCACAAAGTCTGTTAACTAACAATACCACTTATCCATGTGAATGTAATTGAAAATTATAGCACAAAGTCCACAAGTTCTCAACATGATTCATATATAAAGTGAACAATTACAAGCTCAAAGTCTTTCTAATCCTCCACCAAGAAACACTTTCAACACACATAGATTCAAATAAATAATATAACACTATAAAGTTTATATAACTTATCTTGAAAGTCCTCCAATTGTAATAACCAAACACCACTTTGTCCAATCAATCAATAAGCGAAATCAACAAAAATGCCATATGAACATCCTCACTCATACAAATTTGATTCAACACAAAGTTTAATATCAAAATTCGCCTTCTTTATTGATTGGAATTAATCATGCAATTTGAACACAAAGTCTCAAAGTGGAGTCTCAATTTGGGCAGCACTTTGTTGCATAAGATTAAAGATAAAAAAAATTATAAAAAAGCTCTCTCATATTTATAGGTGATAGCCAAGAGCTAATCTAGGAAAAAGTATAACTACTTTGACTTATTCAACAAGAAGAGTCCTTTTGATTTGGGACTTTCCTTATTTTTACATGTAATTGCATATTGAAAAAGTACATGTACATATGTCTGAAACTAACAACAAAAAGCATGAAAACTACAAAAATATTCTAAGGCATGATCGACTTTCTCCACCATCCCATTCCCTGAAATTTGCACACATCTTCATGGTGATTGGTCCACAAACTAAATTCAAGAGTAACTTGTCAAGTTTGATAACCCAGTGTCCTTGTGTGACACTTTCTTTGTCACTTCCTTTTGAGCAATATTGAAATTAATCTCTGCACTTTCCTCTGCACCAGGACACATGAAGACTTTGTCTATGAACTCTGCATCTAACCTCATTATCACATTGCCTTGTGCATCAACCACTATTCTATTATCTCTGCCATAGAAATGAGCCACTTGAAGAACAAATTCAGTGTTGTGAGATGCTACAGGAAAGGAAGCAACCAAATGGATATTACTCTCCACAATTCTTTTCATGTAATGACTTAGATTCTGTTGCTTTGTCTTTTCTACAAACTCAGCCATATCCACATGACCAATTTTTGTATCCTGTATTTCATCTACATTAAATGTGACTGAGGTTACGGGAAACACACCCTAATATTTGTACTTCATAGCTTTAGCTTTCTTTGGAGAGGGACCGGTCATTTGAAAGATGAACTCCTTCGGTTGAGAACAAGAAATTGACAATCTTGTAGAAGCAACTACAACAAGAGAAGGCATGATTTTGCAGTGTTAGGGAAAAATTGTCATTTGGGAAACTGCACTATTGAAAATCATGATCAAAAGTGCGAGCTTGAAGGGGCTAGAGAGCAATTAGAATGAAGAACTGAGTGAAAGCGGGCAAAGGTTAACAAATGCAAAAATTCTCCAGAGTTAGAGAATTTTGGGACAGTGATGCATAGGTGGCAAAAATTGCTGCTTATGCATGCAGGATAAAACATTTTTTTGATGTCAGGGTGGCAATTTTTGCCGCTCAGATTGCATGTGAAGAGTAAATTTGCAAAGGTTTGAACATTATTCAAGGTAAGGTGTAATGGCGGGTATAATTACCGCTTGTGCATCTGGGTCAAATCTTTGCGAGAATAGAACTTTTTGTTACAAACTTTGTGTATGGGTAGTCATTTTCACAGCCCTTACACTTGAGGGAGATCTTAAGATTGTGTATGGGGGGTGAAAATCACCGCCCTTACACATTTAGGGGAGTAATGTATAAGGCACTATGTATGGGCGGCAGATTTCACCACCCCTACATATGAGGGACAAACTCATGCTTGTGTATGGGAGGTCATTTTCATTGCCCTTACACTTGCTTAATAAAACAAAGCTTATGCATTGGCAGTGAAAATCACCACCCATGCATAAGGTAAAAATGACAAACATATTTTAACGGTAGAAACCGCCACTTTCATATGTGATTTTTTATGTCTTCAAACCCTTGGTGCAAGGACGGCCAATTTCGTTGTTCATTCACCAAGGAATAGGAAATAAAAACCTAAGGTAAACCCATGACTTCCAAGGAAAAATCAATGGTGAAAAACCCTAGGTCAATTCTAGGATTGACTCATAGAAGTAAAAACAAAAACTAATGGAGAAGAGAAAAGATAGAACAGAAAAAAAAAAAACTCGAAGGCAAAGAAAAATAGAAGAAAACTTACCTAGAAACCCTAGTTCAGAAAATTCTCAACTTGATCACATGCGCCTAAGAAGTTTGAGGATTCGTTGAAAGCTAGAAGGGATTGCAAGAGGCAAGAAACAAAAGTAAAATGAAAAATAAAGGGATTTAAAATGTATAAAGAGCTTATTAAACAGTTAACACGAAGTGCAATTAATCCACTCGACGTGAACTTAAGATATGCACGGGCAGCAATTTTTTCCACCCCTACATATGAAAGAGTTCAATACTTAACATGCAATGGTGATGATTTTCACTGCCCTTGCATGTAGAGAAGTGTTGATCATGATGTTAGTCATAAACAAACATAGAATAAAAGTACACATTAGCCTTTATTCATCTTGAAAGATACGATGAATTCAAAGAATTCATGATCCCAAGTCTCCGGTGATTAGGTCTTAATCTTCTGACGTTACTTAGAGGTTGATGTGTGTTGTTTCCATTTTGGGGCCTTACGTAAATCTCATCAGTAAGATAATGTTTCATGTAATGATGCTGCACAGAAAGTTATTCTACACAAGATATGCTTCAAATAATGCATCTATCTTTAAATCTTTGCATGATATTTATCATTTTGACATGCTTTAACCTGAAATATGTTGAATATGTTCAGTTATCTATGGGATGTCTGCATATTTATATTATTTGCTTAAGATTGTCAACTATTTGCAATTATGATGATGAAATGCTCTGAAATTGAAAGAAATTGAAAGAAATACTTCAAATTAATGTTGAACCTTCAGCTATTGAGCCACATATACATCAGATATAGTCATGAAGAGAAGAAATCAACCCATATGTTCACCAGGACATTCCACAGCTAGATACAATCGATGCTAACTTCAAAGGAACATGATGAAAACAACACATGTAAGTAGATATGCACTCCAAGGGATGCAGCAAATCACAACATGTATCAAGAATTCATACATTGATTACTCAAGATTTATTATGGATTGTAATCAAAAGAGTCTTCTCATTCATTAGGTATGCAAGAACATATATGTATACAACAACTTTGAAATGAGCCCTGAATATTTCAGCAAATAGATTTCAATTAAGTTTCGAATGTTTGAAAATGAGGCATCCCTGCACCTTTTATAGAATAAAGTGAGGGAGCGGTTACAATTGATCTACGATCTAGATTTATCTATTAAGATCTACGGTTCACATTTCATTGACCAAGTCAACTCTTTCCACGTGGCACAGGTTGCCAACTGGCAACCATCTAGGTAACTCACATTTTCCTAAGTACCTGATATATATGTTCCTTTTATGGTGCATCTTCATCTATTCATCAGGTTCTTCATCATCATCATCTGGTGCATCAAGGTTATCACTTCCCGCATCTTCATCATCTTGATGACTATCTCCTTGTATATGGACCTGCATAAATGTCCGGATATTCTCATATTGTACTATCTTCTCTATCTCCCCGCCATCTTGAGTTCTTGCTTTAATGATGGCGTGCCTGTGTATTTGATATTTGCCTTGGAGGTTCTCTAACTTGCTTCTCCTGTTGCTAGATGTCTCGTTATAATTCTCCACCCTGACCTTGATCCTCATGATCTTATCCATAGTTTCCTCTGTCAAGTGGTTTAGAGGATCATCAACTACCTGCTGGAAATTGCTATGTAGAGCTTTAATGGCAAACTCCTCATCTTGATTTTCTATCTTGCCTTCTACCTTTCCTTCCAATGCTTCCAAAATTTCAGCCTCAAATAACATCATATCATGTAGCTTCATGCTGATATCTCTTAGTTTACTGTTGCATCTTTTAAGCACATCACATTCAAACCTGATGTCTTTGTACCATATGTCTATTAATAGTGCATTAGTGTTATTTAATACCTGCTTACTTATGAGAACTTGAGGATTAATTCTCTTTATTTCCTCCAAGGCAGTCAAAGCTTTCTCCAACTGAAAGGACCTTTTCCTGATCTCCATCTGTAATTTATCAACTTTTTTCCTGGAGATACCTAAAGAATTCCACCTCTTCAAAGAGGCTTTTACTACTTCCTCTGCTCCATCAAATGTGGATAACATCCACTTTCTTATTATGGATGACTCATGCTTCATGAGATCCAATTTAGTTACCTCATCTTGAGAAATAGCAGTCAATGGGACTGCATGATCACTTGATGTATCCTCAGGGTTAATTAACCCCTTTATGTAAGTATGTAACTGAGCAATGTGCTCCTTGTGCTGTTTATTTGTCTCCTTTTCTCTTTTTACCCTAGATAGGTTAATGAATCAATTATATCTTTTCCTTCCTGACCCTCCTGGTCTTCATTAGCAAACCCTAGATCAACTGTGCTAATCTGGAATTCTTCCAGGGTGATCTTACCTTTTTCTTTATCCACAGTAGGGAGCACTACCTGTGCAGTCCTCTTGCCCATAACAGGATCTCTTCTTATTGCAGAAGTTATTCTAGCCTTCCTCTTAGGCTTTATTAAGGTTTCCGAAAACAATGTAGATACATCAAATTCTTGTGCCTCTATACCTGATTCTGCACCAATTTCTTTCTCGAGCCACTGAGGAATTTGATCCTTTGACTGTTGGTCTCGATCATCATCATGATGATCACCCTGATCTCTGGTATCCACCATCATGTTCAATGGGGAGGGTGATTTTCTTATCTCTTCCTCATGATCCTCCTCATGAAGGTGATCTTTGGGTATATCCTCCTATTGAGGAATTTCTTTTTCTGGAGGGTGATCCTGCTGATCATCTGCATGTTTATCATGATCCTGATCTTTTATTTCCTCCATGGGTATCTCATCCACTTTAGCATTTTCCTTTTCCTGAGGTATGTTAGTATTTGTGGATGTTATTTTATTTATCTTAGGCTCGTCCACCTGATCTGCAGCTATAATCAGCTCTGAACCTGTGTTAATTACCTCTTGAGCCTTGTGGTCGTTAGGACCTGATATTTCTTTATCTTCTTTGTCCTTTGGTGGGACTTCTACTGCTTTGGGCTCAGCTGATGCATCCTGCTGTTGCTGATCCACACTTGGAGCTTTGCTCTCCACTTCTTTCTGTTTGAGTTCTTCAATATTCTCTGCTTTCTCAGGTGCACCTACCGTATCCTTAGGATTTACATCTTCTACATATGTCAAATCTATAGCTGCAGGACTTGTCACCTGATCAACTAAGGCATCCAGCCCTATTTGCTGTGTAATGTTTTCCGGGCTCTTTTCCTTTTCCGATTCTATTTGCTTCATCTCCCCTAATACTGCCTGGACTGATGGGGTCCTCTGTGGAGTTACCTGGGTGCCAGCAGCAAGGGTTTCCATTCTTTGTGAAGCTACATCCTTCACCACCTCATCATCAGATAGGTCAATTGTCTCATCTAATGATACTAGACCACTTTGAACTGCCTTAGAGGCTTCTTTCATTTGTTCTTCTGCTTGTTCAGTTTTAAACTTTACAATGGTGGGAAGTGGAACGTTATGCTGCAATTCCCTATTGAATACTTCTCCACCTGCCCCTTTTAGCATTATAGAGGTTTGTTTTATTTCACCTGTCATTGAAGTTCTTGGTTTCTTAGGTGTAGCTGCTATCACCTGAGGTGCTTTTCTTTTTCTGGTGAGGGGTTCAACATTTTCTTCTTCCTCTTCCAGCTCCTCATCAAGAGGAATATCCTCTTCTATTTGCTTATGTGAGGCTTGACCCTCCTCATATGTTTTAGTAGGTTGTGTAGGTGCCCTCTAGATCTTTTTAGTTTTTTGCTTATCCATTGGAGGTGGTGCTGATGATGCTAATGCCTGTCCTGATGCTGATGCATCTTCAGTTGGCATTATCACTCTTTCAATTATGACCCCTTTTGGTTCAGCATCAATTTTCTCACCTCTTGGAGGTCTCTTGCTTTTCTCAGGAGGTGGTACTCTCTTTCCTTTAGACTTCCTCTTCTCATTCAAGAAATCATCATATTCATCTTTAGAAATCTCTTGTCTTTTCTTCTTATTGTCCACCGTGATGGCAACACCTCCTTTCTTCAGTGTATTTATCTGGTCATTGACCCATGCTTGGGTTAGCTGCAATGTCATGCTTGTAAATGGATCTAAGGAGATGTCCTCCTGCATGGTGAGATCCGGTGCTGAGATGGTATCATTGTATACCTTTTTCTCCTCATATTCATCAGCCATTATCTTTCCATCATCTTCCTTCAATTGTGTCAGGATGGAAATGCAATCAAAGGTGTTGATCTAGTTGAGTGTAAGCCTTTGATATCTTCTTCTTCTGGCTTCAGCTTCATCTTCACAATCTGCCCAGAAGTCTTCAAGATGTCTTCAATGGATGGGCTTCCCCATGATCCTCTGCATCCTCCCATATGGTTCATATGATCTTGTCAATGGACATTGCTGGAAATTCATCATAGTTAGACCAGCTATGGCCTTCTTAATATTCTCAGAATCTGGGCACATATACCAGCCCATTGTAACTGGAAACAATACTGGTGGAAGTTTGTTGTTAGCTTTGTAAGCATTCAGTATTGTGGAAATTTGTCTTAAAAATTCCATTAAGACAACTACATCTGTAGGGTATCTTGGGAGCATGAGAGGCTCTTCCTCAAAGCCTTCAATTCTGATGTAAGAGAAAGTTGCAAATTGAATAAACCAGGCTCCATGCCTGTATATGACTTCTTGAGCTTCCGTGCTCAATCTTTTAGTTCTGTCCTCCTCCATTGTTCTTACCAGATGCATAGAGAATGCATCATTCACTATTTTGTAATCTTGGAGGTAATTTGCTCTTTGCAGCTGGGGATGATGATCCCATATATGTGCATTATTTGTTGTGCCACCAATTCTCCCAACTATAGTCAATGCATCAAATATACCCTTGTAGGCACATGAATAAACTATGTATGAGGTCATGTAGAAGGAACAATCTGGACCTCCTAGGTTCATAAGCTACTCATCTAGAGCATCACTTATCATCTTAGCCCACATTGGCTTGTTACCTGTGTAAAGGCACATTAGGATGACTGCATACATCCAGTCCTTAAAACTTTCAGCATCAGGCTGGCCTGTCACTCTGCTGAGCAAGGCTATCATGTACTAGTATTCATCGTCAAAGTCAAATTTATATAAGTGTACTGGAAGTTTAGCTGCTGCAGAATAAGGACTATTCTTCGCCCTCCATTGGTACATTTTCTTCCTAGCAGTCTTCTTGTTATTCTCATATTCTACTTCCGATTTCTTCAAATCTATGTTGGCAACCTTCTTGCCCAATGGCGAACTAAATGTAGCAACAAGACCTTTGATAGATAGATCAACATATACTCTGCCATGCTTCTCTACCTTCCTTGTTTGTGGGTTATAGTTTCTTGCACATTCAATGACCAGCTCAGGAGTTTCCATGGAATAAGGGAAACCAGTTGCATTCCACATTCCAGTTACAAAGACTGCATCCAGCAAGGTGTTGTTACTCTTTTCATCGCTCATTTTAGCCGACCATGTAGCCAGATCTGTATTTCCTTGGTGCGTATCTGTGATGGCACCATATTTAAAGTGGACACCCTCAGGTTGAGCAAACATGGGCTTTAGAAATTCTGCCTCTGACTTAGCCAACCGCTTATCCGCCATGGATGCTTGCAATTAACAAAACTGGTCTTACAATTGATATCTTACAAGCATGCATATACGTCATATCTTCATTATTCATCATGCATATTATACTCTTTCAATATCTCGTTTATCCCGATATGCATAATTTAGAACTTCAAACCAGAAAACACCATGATACCTGGATATGCAGAACACGACAACAAGAGGGTTTCAATTACTTAGCTGATGTGTTTATCCTCTTAATTATGTTGATAACTATGTGAAAGGAATTCAAATACCCACAATGCTCACGTATCCCGTTCTGGTACAAGCTATATGCGTCCGCAGGTAGTCTTATGAGGGTTTGCAAGCTGTGCTCTGTAAAACTTGTTTTATCGCAAGATAAGTGTAAAAATGATTATGTAAATAACTTTTAACTTCCTCTTTAGGGTAAAATTAGGGCAAACTTAGGGATGAATTGATTAAAATCATTGATTTCCTGTACGGCAACTCAGGATCTCGCCAGGTGTATATATTGGGTTCGTAATCGGCGGAACCACCTACCACATCTGCGTGCATTTAATGTTATGGCGGCAAGGCACGGGGTGATCTTGACAGGATAGGATGATATTCAAATATCAGGTGATGTTCATTTATGATCCCCTGAACTAAACTAACCTCTTGTTGAAATATCAGGATGACGTCATCAGGATAATGACTTAGTTCAGCGTTGTGGCCCTATGACATCATCGTCATGTTATGTAGGTAGGGTCATGTTTGGAAATATACCTCCGCGAGGTAAAAAGGATGGTGACGTCATCGTCATGTTTATTTCTTCATTTACTGGGTTTGGATGATGTCATCAGGATATTGGTTCGGGGTGATATTTTGCGACAGGCCGATATTCAAATATTGGGGTGATATTCAGGAATATGATCCTCGCAAAATATATGATGTTGTTTGTCGGGTAGATATTGCTATGGCATAAAGTTGACGTCTGGATGTTCAGAGCAAATGATTTTATCAAGTGATAATATTAGATCGGGGTGATCCTTTATAAGATGACTGATATTAAGAAATATGATCCTCCCCTCAGAATATCAGGTTTGACCAGATATTTGACTCATCATAACTTTTGTTCCCTAAGGAATATTAGGGTGATCCAAAAGGCAAACCTGCATGAAATTTTGTACCTTTTCCAAGCATGAGGTTATTTTCATGAAATATTAACTTTGAAAAATTGGCCTCATCATGATGACTTACCCAGTCCCTTTTATGTAGGATCATCTGTATTGTCTTACTTTTACCAGACCGCCAGCAAGCAGAAAACACAAGCAAAGCCAAACAAAAAAGTTGGGTCCTTGTTTTGTCAAGTCAAAATGGGGCGTGTTGTGTAACCACACAACAAAAAGTTTAATACCAACATGCAATGGTGGTAAAAATCACCGCCCTTGCATATGAAACAAAAATTTTCTCTAACACCTTAAAACTTTCAGACTTACTAGTTTGACAAGTTTGCTATTTGTTTAACTTTTACAAACTTCAAGAAACCAAGATGAGAAGATACTCAAATAGATTCTCCAGGGCTAGAGGACAATGCATAAGAGAAAGAAGATTCACCTTGATTTGCGTGCTTAGAGTTGTAGGCTACAAAATGGATAAGTTTCGTAGGGGTCATCCTACAAAATCGAGCGTAGCTAATTTTGAGGATAACAACTGGCTCTAACTAGGGAGCTTCCTTTGATCATTCTTTGAAAGGATCAAAGGGAGAAGAACTCCAGTCTCTAAGTGCCTTCATCCATCCATTGGGTTATACAGTCAGGCGACACAACAAAAGACACAAAAAGATTTATAAGAAAAAGAATCAAAACTATACAAATATTTACAAACTTATCTGTCACTTCACTTTGAGGAAAACTTCAGATGTTGTCTGTTGTTGTCATGCCCACATTTCCCATGCGGTCACGACACGCATCACACGTGTCATGTCCACATTTGTCATGTGGTCATGACACGAAATATCAAAAAAAAGTTCACGCTTCCTATATATATATATATATACTTATTTATATTTTCATAAGCCATCATATGCATTTCATATGTGGCCATTTAGACTCAACCTGCACAACGAGAAAATGACAAAATGAGAAAAATGAGAGAAAAAGAGAAAGAAAGATAAAAGTGAAAACAAAGAGGAGAAAATGCACGACTTTTCCAAAATAGGGCTAAGAATACTAATTAAGATTTAATATTCCTTTAATCATGATTGGGGGCAATTTAATTAACAAAATTAATTCAAACGTTGATTTAAACTTAGAACGGAAACCTAGTGAAGTTCATCAAACGAAGTTAGTAAGTCCTGTTTACGAGATCTGATCTATCAAGAAATTAGGAATAATGTAAATGATGCAGAGATAACTCCGATTAAAAGAGAACGTGAAGGAGAACAAATTAATATTAAATTACAGAAAATGCGAAGGAGAACAAATTAATATTAAATTACATAAAATGTGAAAGAGAACAAATTTATATTAAATTTTAGAAAACGTGAAGGAGAACAAATGTTCGGACTTTGTTGAAAAATGTTTTAAAATTTAGAAAACGTGAAGGAGAACAAATTAATATTAAATTTTAGAAAATGTGAAGGAGAACAAAAGATCGGACTTTGTTGAAAAATGTTCAATCAACTTAATCAACTGTATTCCAATGTAATTAGTAAGATGTAAGAAATTTATTAACCCCAATTAGGAAACCTCTTGATCAAATTTAGTGTTAGTACAGTAAACCCTACTCACGCCCGTGAGGCGTTATGTTGCCGGATTTTCCTAGAATTTAGGGTTTGGTTAGGTTAGTAAAGTTTAACCCTATCAGCAACATTAACTATGTCGCGATGACCCCCTCGATGGCCTTCTTGCAATTGGTATGCGCACGTGTGCCCCCGCTTTCAACTATTTTGTTGCGCTTTAAGTGTACGCCACTGAGCACGCTTACGCGTGCGAGGGGGTTTCTAGGGAAGCATGAATTTTTTTTTGATATTTCGTGTCATGACCACATGACAAATGTGGACATGACACATGTGATGTGTGTCATGACCGCATGAGAAATGTGGGCATGACAGTTGTGAAGCAGCAGAAAAAATGTTCCTCCATTTTTTTACTATTGAAAGAGTAACATTTCCCAATATTTGCCATTATGGGATCTTCTTTTGCACTTAGATTGAATTGCCCCACTTCTGTTGATGAATTCGATCTCAACTGTCATCGTTGTTTGACAAAGTGATCATGCTTAACCAAAAGTTTCTCCAGAGAAACCAATCCTTTGGAAATTTTATTTCCTTTCAACTACAAAATTTCTTTGCTTGAAGAGGATGATTCATCTGTTTCTAGACCCTCATTTGAAGCATTATCCAATGACTCGGGATCTTTATTAGTGGTCAAGAAATAAGTACCCCTATCAGAAAACTCAAAAAGAATATGAGCTTTTAGACCCTCAGAATTTGTCACTGCATACTTGGCCTTCCTTTTAGGATGAAGTTTATGCATAATACCCTTAACAGGTATTCTTACCTCTGACATTTGAATTTTTGTCTCCTCAGCATGATCTGATATCAAAAAGTTGGTATGGGCTAGCTACAAAAGATGGAAAACTCTTATCTTGAGGTTTTACATTGGGGGTACTGGTCTTAGGGATAGAGGATGAAGTAAGAGTATCTGATGTACTTACTTGTTTGTCACCAGCCACATCTTTATGATTTGATTGATTCTGTGACCGTGTGAGAACATCATAAGATTCACCAAAAGTAACTTCTTTTTGCCCCATCTCATCTTCCAAGTTCAGGAACCCAATGGTAGAGTTGCCAGCTAATTGCTCTTCACCTTCCGTGAAAAGATTAGCATCATCTTCTCCATGATCATATTCTATTTGAAGAAGATTTTCTTTCTTCGATTCATAATAGAAGACTACTGCATTCACAGGAGGTGCATGTAAAGCAAGTATTCCTTGTGGTGGAGGAAGCCTGTTTTGATTTTGATTCCTTGAAGCATTGCCTTGGTAATTCACAGCATTAGGAAAAGTTCCCATTGGTATGTCCTTGTAGAGGGGAATGGACAAACTCTGTGACATCTATTTTTTCAGAGCTAACAGCTCATCAACCAACTTTTGCACTATAGGATCCATAATTCTGGTAGAAGGTAAAGCCAAAGGGGGCTACTCACTAGGCCTAATAGAATCCCTCTTCAACTTTCTTTCCAAGATCAAATCGTCCTCCACTTCGACTGCCAAACTTTGATCAATTGCAAGATCAGCCGGTGCGAATCTTCGTAGAAGAAAACTTACTTCTGGCAATTGTGAATTTATGAAGAAGCATTTTAGGTTCTTAGCTATGGGTTGAGAAACAGTTGGGATCGTGTTCTTTAGCTTATTGAACTTCTCCACGAACTCACGCATGGGCTCCCGAGGTTCCTTTTTCATTTGAGTAAGTTGGGCCAACAAGGTGTAAGCATCTTCTGTTGGCTTGAATCTAGCTTCAAATTGGGTTTGAAGTGTATTCCATCCAGTGACAGTTCCTGGTGCAAGGTGATAGAACCAATCAACTGCAATACCTTGGAGTGTTTCTACAAATAGTCTCATAGAAACATCTTCATATTCCACCCCAAGAACACCACATGTAATGTAGAATGTTGCAATGTGATCATTTGGATGTTGTTTACCATCCCCATGAAACTTGGGAAAATTCTTACGCGAAGCCCGACGTAGTTCATGTAGAGGCTGAGCCAAATTCAAAGGACCAAAAGCATTTCCCAAAGGATCTGGGACAACCATACTCTTAACAAACAATATAACAAAAATATATTACAAAAGATGAGGTCAGTATGCTTCAACCAAAGGCGAGAGGCTCTTGGTTGCGCGTTCGGTCCCTAGTAGAGTCGCCAAAAATTGTTGGGTGAATATTTTGTTATCAACTCACTAAAGACAAAATGGTTATATCAACCTCAATGTGATGAGATAAATCTCTCCTCTCAGCAAGGGGAGGCTCCCTTCTTACTGCTTAGTGAAACAAAACTAAAATACTTTAAGCTAAAAGTATTTACACTAGCTCTGACCATGTAGGGGGGTGTGTTACATTCATCCTTTTCTCTTCTTTCAAAAAAGATGTTTACAATGTATCATGGTAATATTCAATAATGCTTCTACACTTCTAATATTAACCTAAACAGTAATCACCAATATTCTTGATTAAACATGTGAATAATCAAAGAGTACGAGTATAAATATGTGATAAGAGACCAGAAGACACGCAAAAGCACAAAGTCTTTTCGTTGGACCTTCAATGAGAGTTTTATAGTAACCAATGACATAAGTTGCAGCACAAAGTCTTTCAACTCACTTCACAAAAAAATTCACGAACCAAGTGAATAATCTCAAGCACAAAGTCTTCAAATTATCCCTAGAAAGATTTTTAAAATAACCGTATCACCAGTTGGAGCACAAAGTCTGTTAACTAACAATACCACTGATCCACGCGAATGTAATTGAAAATTATAGCACAAAGTCCACAAGTTCTCAACACGATTCATAGATAAAGTGAACAAATACAAGCTCAAAGTCTTTATAATCCTCCACCGAGAAACGCTTTCAACACACATAGATTCAAATAAATAATATAACACAAAGTTTATATAACTTATCTTGAAAGTCCTCCAATTGTAACAACCAAACACCACTTTGTCCAATCAATCAACAAGAGAAATCAACAAAAATGCCATATGAACATCCTCACTCATACAAATTCGATTCAACACAAAGTTTGATATCAAAATTCGCCTTCTTTATTGATTGGAATTGATCATGCAATTTGAACACAAAGTCTCAAAGTTGAGTCTCAATTTGAGCAGCACTTTGTTGCATAAGATTAAAGATAAAAAAAAATTACAAAAGAGATCTCTCATATTTATAGGTGAGAGCTAAGAGCTAATCTAGGAAAAAGTATAACTACTTTGACTTATTCAACAAGAAGAGTCCTTATTGATTTGGGACTTTCCTTATTTTTACATGTAATTGCATATTGAAAAAGTCCATGTAAATATGTTTGAAATCAACAACAAAAAGCATGAAAGCTACAAAAATATTCTAAGGCATGATCGACTTTCTCCACCATCCCATTCCCTGAAATCTACACACATCTTCATGGTGATTGGTCCACAAACCAAATTCAAGAGTAACTTGCCAGGTTTGATAACTCAGCATCCTTGTGTGACACTTTCTTTGTCACTGCCTTTTGAGCAATATTGAAATTAATCTCTGCACTTTCCTTTGCACCAAGACACATGAAGACTTTGTCTATGAACTATGCATCTAACCTCATTATCACATTGCCTTGTGCATCAACCACTGTTCTATTATCTCTGCCATAGAAATGAGCCACTTGAAGAACAAATTCAGTGTTGTGAGATGCTACAGAAAAGGAAGTAACCAAATGGATATTACTCTCCACAATTCTCTTCATGTAATGACTTAGATTCTGTTGCTTTGTCCCTTCTACAAACTCGGCCATATCCACATGACCAATTTCTGTATCCCGTATTTCATCTACATTAGATGTGATTGAGGTTATGGGAAACACACCTTGATATTTGTACTTCATAGCTTTTTCTTTCTTTGGAGAGGTATCGGTCATTTGAAAGATGAACTCCTTCGGTTGAGAACAAGAACTTGACAATCTTACAGAAGCAACTACAACAAGAGAAGGCATGATTTTGCAGTGTTAGGGAAAAATTGGCATTTGAGAAACTGCACTATTGAAAATTATGATCAAAAGTGTGACCTTGAAGGGGCAAGAGAGCAATTAGAATGAAGAACTGAGTGAAAGCAGGGAAAGGTTAATAAATGCAAAAATTCTCCAGAGTTAGAGAATTTTGGGACAGTGATACATGGGCGGCAACAATTGCCGCCTATGCATGCAAGGTAAAACATTCTTTTGATGTCAGGGCGGCAATTTTTGTCGCTCATGCATGTGAAGAGTAAATTTACAAAGGTTTGAACATTATTCAAGGTAAGGTGTAATGGCGGGTATAACTATCACTTGTGCATTTGGGTCAAATCTTTGCGAGGATAGAACTTTTTGTTACAAACTTTGTGTATGGGCGGTCAATTTTCACCACCCTTACACTTGAGGGAGATCTTAAGATTGTGTATGGGTGGTGAAAATCACCACCCTTACACATTTAGGGGAGTAATGTATAAGACACTATGTATGGGCGGCAGATTTCGCCGCCCTTGCATATGAGGGACAAACTCATGCTTGTGTATGGGCGGTCATTTTCACCACCCTTACACTTACTTATTAAAACAAAGCTTATGCATCAGCGGTGAAAATCATTGCCCATGCATAAGGTAAAAATGACAAACATATTTTAATGGCAGAAATCTCCGCTTTCATATGTGAGTTTTTATGGCTTCAAACCCTTGGTGCAAGGGCGGCCAATTCTGCCATTCCTTCACCAGGGAACAGGAAATAAAAACCTAAGGTAAACCTGTGACTTCCAAGGAAAAATCAACAGTGAAAAACCCTAGGTCGATTCTAGGATTAACTCACAGAAGTAAAAACAAAAACTAATGGAGAAGAGAAAAGATAGAACGGAAAAAACAAAACTCGAAGGCAAAGAAAAATAGAAGAAAACTTACCGGTGATGCTTTCTTTGAAAGATTTAAAGAAAAGGGTGATAAATCCTCTTTACTGCAACAATTGATCATAATCAAGAGGGCACCACAAGAAGCCATGACTGATTTCAATTCAAGATTTCAAAAGACTTGGGAGAGGATCCCTGCCACAGTAAGACCATTACCAGGTATGGCTATTATGTTTTACCTTAAAGCTCTAAACTCAGATATATTAGTAATGATTCAGTCACTTAGAGGTTAGACATTACCAGAAGCTTATGAATTCGCAGTCAAGGCTGAAAATAATTTAATAGATGCTGGAAAGTTGCCCCCAAGGCCTCCTATGCCCATGTTCCCAGAGATTAACTTACCTCTGCCCCAAGAAGCTCCTAATCTTGTAACCCCACCTGTGTCTATGTATACATTTCCCCAACAACTTGCTAAAGCAACTGCCCTTGTTCAGTCATTTGAGATGGATGATGTCAAGAACATCTTAAGGACATTCTCTAATAAGATAATTAACCTAAAAAGATAGCAAAATCCCTATCCAAATCCCCCTTATCAAAGTTATCAAGGAAATAGACCTCCCTTTCAGCCAAATCAATATCAAGGCCCTCAGAGGCAAACTAATCCTCAGCCATCTAACCAGTTGGTTGCAGTCCCTACACCTTTACAGACTGTTCCTTCTAATCCCAACAGGGAGATTGTTCCAGGGCAAAATAATTTTGCAGATGGCACCAATGCTTGGTGTTTCCCTTGTAACAATGCTCATATGCCTAGAGATTGCCCCAGAGGTAATTTACAACAAAAGATAGCAGAGCAGAGATGAGTAGAAGGACAATTTGCAACTTCTAACACTCAACCCTATCAGTCTCCTGGTATACAAAATGCAGTCCTGGTGGCTCAGATGTAAGGAATGTCCCTACAACAAGAAGAGGAAATAGCCCCTGAACATGCTTTATTTTCATGGATTGAGGAAGAAGATTCAATATTCTTGAATGAAGCATCTACTTCCAAGAAGCCATTGGTGCAATCAGATTATTATACCAGAGCAAAGAGGAGGATGATGGAACAACCTGAGGTCACAAATAATGAGATCATGGGAAATCCTCCATTTCAGAATCATCAGAACATAGTTTCTAGGCACAAAGTACCCCAGCCTGTGCAGAACCAAGTGGTCTCAGGGCAGATGCTAGAAAAGTCAAGATACCCTTATTACCCAAAGACCTAAGCATTGGGACCTGTGAATGTGGTGGATCAGCTAAAAAGAACCCTAGCACATGTGTCAATATGGGACATGTTAGCTATTCCCGAGCAAAAGATGTTGCTGCAGGAGGCTCTACAAGGTCAAGAGACCCCTAAACATACTGGTGCTAAAGGAGGGTCTGTTGATAAAGAAAAGCCACAACTCAAAGATACTGTACCTCTGCAGACAACAGCACTGTTGAATAATGTGCCTGAGGTAGGTAGATCTAAACAAGATCCCTTTTATTTGACTCTAATAGTGGGGAAGAAATTGTTGCATAATGCAATGATTGACTCTGGAGCTAGTACTACAGTAATGCCAAAGCAAATAGCATATGCTTTGAAAATAAAGTATGAACCACTTATAAGAGGAGTCATGTAGTTGGATGGGAAATCTGTACAAACAATAGGGAAGATCAATCAACTCCCATTGCAACTATACACCTGCCCCAATATAATTGTAAACCAGGATGTGGTAGTCATAGACATGCCCCCTGTGTTTGGTTTATGATTATCCAAGGATTTTACAGCCAAGATAGGAGGTTATATGTCATTAGATTGGTCACACCTCATTCTGAGAACCAAGTATGGGACAAAAATGAAAATACTGTCTGAACCACTATCAAAAGACCATATCACTAATGAACCAACCCCAAAATTAGAAGCAGCTCATGCTATGCTAAATAAAGAAGAAATAAATTTTGTTGAAGAGCTAGGTGACTGGACTGAACATGATCAACAACAAGAAGAGAATAATCAGTTGCTGACTATGATGCAAAGTGATCCACATGGAAATTATGACTCTACTGGTCTAGGGACTTATGTTATATTTGAAGAAGACCAGGAGATCCCTAATGTCCTAAAGAAAGACACATCACTGATCCAAGAATCTGAAAAGGACTCAGAAGTCTGGACTCTAAATTCTGATGGAGCTAGAAGTAAGAATGGAGCTGGAGTAGGAATTTGCCTCACTGCCCCAAATGGTGAAATTTTTTTAAGGGCCATCCTCTTCCAGTTTGCCTGTACCAATAATGATGCTGAGTATGAATCTTTGGTGCATGGACTCATATTGGCAAAGAAAAAGGGAGTAAAGAATCTGATAGTAAGAGGAGATTTAGAACTAGTAGTGAAGCAAATTAGAGAAAAAGTAGTGGCCAAAAATGTAAGAATGAGATCTTATAGGCACAGAATTTGGGACCTAATAGATGATTTTGAAGCTTTCAATATTGAAGTAGTCTCTAGAGCCCAAAATTCTGAGGCAGATAGAATGGCACAGATTGGCTCACAGTTTGATCCAGCAACGATCTACTGGTCAACAATGAGTCAGTCAAAGTTATAGTAAGGCCAACCATCCCAGACAATGATGAAAATTGGCAAGTCTTTGAAAATGATTTTCAAGTACTCTCATTCTTGCAACGGTCAGGAGAGTTTGCTGATCAGTTGCAACCCAAAATTGAAGAAGCATATGGTGACCAAATTATTCAATTGAAGTCAAATAAGCTCCCTAAAGGACTGATTACCTTAGAAAACTTATTTGACCCAGAAGATGTAAGCCTGGAAAAGAAAAGGTTTCAGGCAAATAGGGAAGATTACTCTGAAATTCAAGTTAGTGAGGGGAGAAAATTGAAAGTTGGAAATTCTACAACCCAGCAGGAAAGGGAAAGATTAATTGATTTATGCAAAAGATATGACAGAGTGATTGCCTGGACCTATGAAGACCTTCATGGCTATAACAGAAATATCATTCAGCACACCATAGAGCTGGCTGAAGGATCTAAACCAGTCAGACAGAAGCAAAGGCCAGTGAATCCAAGGATTGAACCTCTAATGGTGGATGAGTTACAAAAGCTCTTAGAATCAAAAATAATTTTTCCAATCAAACACTCAACCTGGGTATCCAATCTAGTGCCAATCAGGAAAAAGAATGGTGACATAAGGCTCTGTGTAGACTTTAGGGATCTGAACAGAGCATCCTTGAAAGATCATTATCCCTTGCCCTCTATGGAACAAATTTTACAGACTGTGGCTGGATCAAAGAGATTTTCCTTGTTGGATGGTTTCTCTGGATATAATCAGATTTGGTTAGCAGATGAAGACCAACATAAGACTGCATTCACTACCAAATGGGGAACATTTGCATATGCCAAGATGCCCTTTGGCCTTTCAAATGCTGGAGCTACTTTTCAGAGGGCCATGGATGTAGCATTTGGAGAGCTCATAAACAAAATCATCCTGATTTATCTAGATGACCTCACTATTTTCTCTAAAAATGCTGTAGATCATTTTGACCATTTAGAGGCTATTTTTAAGAAATGCCAAGAATTTGGAATATCCCTGAATCCCAAGAAGTGTATCTTTGCAGTACCTCAGGGCAAACTGTTAGGGCATATAGTGTCAAAAGAAGGAGTCTCTATTGATCCAGAAAGAGTCACTGCCATAATGAATCTATCTCTACCAGTCAATAAGAAAGCAGTTCAGTCTTTCCTAGGAAAGATCAATTTTGTCAGTCGGTTCATATCTGATTTTGCAGGTCTAATTAGACCCATGACACTGTTGCTAAAAAAGGACATAGTTTTCAAGTGGACTACAGAAGGGAGACAGGCTTTTGAGGAGGTCAAGAAAGCAATTTCAACAGCCCCAGTACTCAGAAACCTAGACTTCTCTAAGTCTTTTATAATTTATGTGTATGGAGGTGAGTTCAGTGTTGCTGCTGTCTTAACTCAGAAAGATGACCAACAAAAAGAACATCCAATAGCCTTTTTCTTTAGGACTCTTAGGGAATATGAGGCTAGATATAATTTTGTGGAGAAACAAGCGTATGCCATGGTAAAAGCCCTTAAGAAATTCAGACACATGGTCACAGGGAATAAGATTCTAATATTAGTGGCTCATCCTAGTGTGAGGGAATACATTATGGAAGGTGAGATCACTGAGAAAAGAGCAAACTGGATAACAAAGATTCTTGAATATGATATGGAGGTCAAACCCACTAAGCTAGTCAGAGGTAAAGGATTGTGCCAATATATGGCCCAAGACATGGAGAGAATGGTGAATGCAGAAACAGAAAGTGAGAATATGTTGAGAATTCAAGAGATTGATCATAATTCCTGGGTCACAAATAGGATTCAATTTATGAAGCATGGGATTTTCCCAAATGAGCTCTCCCATGATAAGAGAAGGTATTATAGACAACAAGGGTCTTACTTTGTATCAATTGATCATGTTCTTTTCAGAAGAAATACTGATGGCATACTTTTAAGATGCATAGAAAAAGATGAAGCCCAAAGAATACTACATGAACTGCATCATGGAGCCTCAGGGGGACACTTTTCAACAAGGACCACTGCAATAAAAATAACTCAAGCAGGATACTTCTGGCCCACTTTATTCACAGACTATTATCAGCTGGTTAAAGAGTGTCAGTCTTGTCAGTTTTATTTAGGAAAAAGAAGAAATGCAGCAATGCCTCTGAGCCCAATAATAATGGATGAACCCTTTGCCCAACGGGGTCTAGATTTCATTGGTATGATCAATCCGGTGTCAAGTATGGGACACAAATGGATCCTAACTGCCACAGATTACTTCACGAGATGGAGTGAAGCAGTACCACTCAAGGAAACAACAGAAAAGGTAATATTAGACTTTCTGGAAGGTATTATTGCTCGTTTTGGTCCTCCTCGTACCATTATATCAGATAATGCTAAGGCATTTTTGGGAACAAAAATATCTAAGTTTGCATTAAGATATTAGAATTTATTTGAAGATTTCTTCAAATTATTACCCTCAGGGTAATGGTCTGGCAGAGTCTACTAACAAGAACCTGATTAGCCTCATTAAAAGGATAGGGGCTGATCATCACAAAGAGTGGCGCAAATTACTTAACACAGCACTATGGGCTGACAAAATTACACCTAAGAAAGTGACAAAGATGTCCCCATATGAATTGGTCTATGGTAAGCCAGCTGTAATGCCACTAAGCCTAGAGATCCCTGCTTTGCAGTTGTTGAAACAAATTGAGATTGAAGAGAATGGTCCTATGCAAGTCAGACTTGCTGAATTGCTGGAGGTGCAAGAAAAAAGGGAAAAGGCACATGAGTCACCAATGAAACACCAAAAAATAATCAAGGACTGTTTTGACAAGAAGACTTCAAATCCCCATTTTAAAGTTGGCTCAATAGTGCTTAAATGGGATGAGAGAGCTGCCAAGCCCGGTAGACACAACAAATTTGAATCACTGTGGACTGGTCCTTACAAGATTCGTTCCTGTAAACAACAAAATTCATTTGAGCTTGAGACCATGGAAGGTGAACCTGAAGAGATACCTATGAACGGGATCTATCTGAAGCATTTTAATTAAGCAGTGTCTCCTATGTACTATAGTTAGTTAGTTTCTTTTATTGATTTCCTGTTTTCCCGCTTTCCTTTTAAATAAGTGTTCTGTGAACATGTGGCAGCAGCGCAAGCCTCTTCTCTTTTTTGGAAACCTCTCATTCACTAAGGTTGTCCCCAATCCCCAAAATTCCCGAAGTATGCACTTTTCGCAGCCACTATCATAATGTTTCTGACACAATCCTATATTGATTTGAATAGATACATTAACGGTTTCTTGGCGTTAATGTCATTTATAAGGCATGATGTGTCATTAAATCCCCATTAATAAGAGTTCAATCATAAGTGTGGCTCTCATTTTGTTTCCATCTCTTTGCTGAGAAAACACTATTGCCTGCAATTCTATCCCTAGCAAACCCTTCCTAGCCGAGTGCCTTTTCTTTAGTGCAGTTTCAATTTTTGTTGTATCGGAGTTTCTTACATTCTCTCCGCAGACACAACCATGGCCGAAGCACAGTCCTCTCAAGAGGGACTCGGAATATATGAATCAATTGATAGACTTCTAAACAACAAATCGTACGCCTCAGCGCCCACGTAGCCTAAGAGAACCTATCCAAGGATGAGGGTTCCCGAGGTGGGTCTTTCTGTTGACCCAGAAAAGGTTAAAGATTTTGCAGATAATGTCTTCGACCTAGCCCTTCAAAAATCTACCAAGGCTCTCCGAGAAGGAGCACACCAGAGATGCATTTAGAAAGCAAAGAAGGGGGAGTTTGAAACTTTCAGGATGAGGATTTGGACTTCACAGTTGGCACAGTTCATAGTCCCAAGTGTGCATTCATATCCCGACCTAATTGATATGTGTGTGGAACTATTTCATGTGCCTTCATGCACCATTCAATAGGGCCCCTTCATGGTACAAATTACACCTAAGGCCATAAGAGACATGTTGGCCCTGTACCATGATCGAACGGCCACATTCCCCACTATTGCCAAAATGCAAAAGACGTGGTTGAATGTCAACAATCAGCTTAGGTTTCTCAATTCAGAGTTGTAGTTGCCAGAGGAGAACACACAGATGCCCACATTACCTACAGGAAGGGCACAATTCACTCAAGCCAGTCAAGAGGCACTGTCTATGATGGCTTTCATCTTTGGAATGAAGGAAGATATCACAGTCTACGATTGGCAAATTGCCATTTTATTCAGATTGAAGACTGTGGATAAGTTAGAAGAATTCCAATTGGATTTTGCTGAACAAATTGCTTATTCCATGGCTGATCAACTCATCAATTTCAAATCTAAAGGAGTTTTCAGGTATTCTGCTTACCTGTTTCACTTAATGTTATATCAGAATTATGGTATTTTTGCACAAAACATGCAACTGAATATGTACAACCCAGATTTTGGACAAAATAGAACTATCCTTGTGTCTGCATGGACACATGTATTATCTGAGGTGTCAGATCCTTATGAGTTCTGGGAACTTTTTGTTGCCCCTGCCTTTTGCCATTTGAGCCCTGAACATGTAGAAAATAGGTTGACACCTAGCATTAGGGTTTTCATGACCAATTCCCCCATCTTGTGTGACTATTTCTTTGGGGCCCAAACTACTATCATTAGGGTCCATGGCTTCAATGAGGAACCTATGTTGCTCCCCAAAATTTTGACCCCTAGGGTAGCGTTTCTAGAGGTAACCCGACAAGTGTCCGTGGTTGATAATGAGTATGGCACCAAGAGGAAGAAGAAGAAAATGTATGATATTCCATGGATTAGAAAGAATATGGCCCTAGAAGTTAAGGACGCAAAGCACCTGTTGCTAAGGAAGTTTGCTGCCTTGGGTTTCTTTATTATTGAGGACATATGGAAATATGACCCAACCAGTTTTATAGCCTCATGGGTTAGAAACAACAAGGTTGGAGATAAAATTGTGCATGAGGGTCACCCTTTTTGGGAGGATAGAAGAAACCCTAAAAAAGATGCCCCTGACCTGTATGTGGAATTAACAGGTCTACCTTTTGAGGGTCCTAGGCCATGGGAGACCTTTTATGTTAAAAAAAGGGCCTATGACCCTAAGATCAGAATGGGTACTGGATTGAAGAAAACTTTGTCGAAAGGCAAGGAATGGAAACCAGAGAAAATAGAGGCCTATTGGAAATATAGACAGGAAATTTTTGAGTTAACTCACTCTTTTGGCAATGTTGATACTGATGAGAGATGGGAGGCAATCTGGGATGAATGGCATCCGTCACCAGTCTCTAGCCCTAATACAAGCAAAATTCAAACACAGGGTGGAGAGTCAGAAGGGGAAGCAGAATCAACTCATATAATGCAAGCAACAGGACAAGCCTCCTCTACTGTCCCTATATCTACTTGGCCCCAATCTCTTAGTGCCTTACAGAAACAGAAGAGTGTGGTGTCATCACCACCCAGAGGGACTCCATTAGTTTCAGCCACTGGGGCTTCCAGTTTTGTATCATTACCACCATCAATAGTGGTTAATGTGGTAGAGAAGGAATCAAAGGAGCAAGAAGAAGAAAGGCCAAGAAAGCATAGAAAACTAAACCTGCCACCAGAGTCAGATGAAGAGGTAGAGCCACCACAACAGCAACCACCAGCCACATCTGCTGCTCCTCAGGTAACTGTTCCTTCTCCTTTTTCCTCTCAGTCTTTTTCTTCTACCATAGGGGTGGCAGTCCCAACTGGCCAAACATTAGTATCCCCTGCCACCTCTACTGTGCCAATATCTCAACTAGCCCCAGAAGCTAATCCTCAGACCA
This sequence comes from Cunninghamia lanceolata, assembly GCA_027924645.1. Lineage (NCBI taxonomy): Eukaryota > Viridiplantae > Streptophyta > Pinopsida > Cupressales > Cupressaceae > Cunninghamia > Cunninghamia lanceolata. The sequence continues at coordinate 5,539,227 of BSBN01000710.1, read as the reverse complement.
TGTCTTCTCAGGCTGCCTCATTGCCATTGTTTTCCCCCTCTATTCCAAAGAGAGCCACTCCCCAAGTTGATCCTAGCCAACATTTGGCTATTCCTTATGGATTACCTTAGGGTCATCCTTTTGCCAGTGGTTATATTGCCTCTCCCCCCACCTTCCAAGCTCAAGCAGATACTGCTAAGAAGGCTAGAGAAGCCCGGATGGATAAGAAAAGAAAGAAAGAAAATAAAAGTTTGGCTGTGCCACACATGAGGTCACTCTTTGACCCAATTCAACAGCAGTTGACTGTCACACATTTGTCCCCAAATGTGGTGAAGCTGAACGAGCAAGTGCAACCTCAGGACTTTGCAATGAATGCAGTGGCCATGGACATGTCACTATTCAGACCACAAGATAGGGTCGAGCTACTCAATGAAATCACTTCTGTTGTAGCAACTGATTATTTGAAAGTGTCAAAGAAGCTGCAGAAGGTTGAAAAAGACTTGGTACAAGAGAAAACAAATAGTAGCAACCTTGCTACAGAGTTGAAATCCAAGAATGAAGAAATAGAGAATCTCAATAAATAGTTGCAAAACACTGTTTCCTGTCAGATTCATCAAGCCACTCAGGCCCAAAATGCTTCTTTGAAAATGGAACTAGCACAAGAGAAAGCTGCAGTAAATGTTTTGAGGCAGGAAAATGCCACATTAGAGAAGAGATATCAAGAAAAATTGCAACAGGCTACCCAATCTCAGCAGAAGCTGTTGAGTGAGTAAAATGTTGCCGCTGCAATACAGGCACAACTCCAAGCTAAGCAACAAACGACAAAATAGTTGACACTTGAGTTGGCTAATAGGCCTAAGAATGCTGGAGTTTTGAACCTAGTTAAACAGCTATATGTTTCAGTTTGGAAATGAATCTCTGAGAAGATTATCTAGCTCAAGCCCTCATTAATATTCCTGTCAAATGCACAACAGTTGTGCGAGAAAGTGGAAGCTTCAGTTTAGGCCACTTTATCTACTGTTTCCCTGAGAGTCTCTGATTCTCAATTGTTGCTAAAGAAGCTATATGACACAACTGATGAAATCCTATTAGCCGCAGGGATCAGTGATAGGATGGTAGTAGCAAAGAGGGTAAATGAAGTTCTCAGTTGTAATTCAGCTGCTACAAATTGCCGGGAGCTCCTGGATGTTGTCAAAGAGGGAGTCAAAGACATGAAAAGACATATAGAAGATCTAGTGTAGTTGGGTCTCCCCTCCCCATTCCCTGACAACAATACTATATTAATGATTGATGAGATTAAGACTCTGTTGTTAACCAGGCAAAATGATCAATCAGTTTTTCAAGGTTTAATTGATTCTTCATTAGTATAGGAAGTGGAAGTTGTTTTGATTCCAATGACCCAACTTGAGTTCCAATTGAAGGCCGTGGTTCAAATTTTGCAATCTTTCTCCCACAAGGACATTATAAACCTTGATTTTGCTTTCCAAGATTTGCAAAATAACAGGGACTTTCTGACTCTGAATGGTCTGTTTATCAGACAGCTTTGCAGAATCTGTGATCCTTGTTGTATTTCTATACACATTCTTTTGCCACAATTTTTTTTGGATTCTTTTTGAGCAAGCTCAAAAGTCCTCAGGGTCGCCATGAACTGTAGAGTTAAATACTCTACATTTTGTTTCAGTTACAGTGCATCAGCGGGTTATGGCGGATTTCAGTTTTTGCCTCTGCAAGTGTTCCTGTGAAAGTTTTCGCATCACCGCGAGGGTTTCCGCAAGGGTTTCTTTTGCTGAAGTCTCAATAGCACGGAACTTGCCAAGTGTCGAGCCTCAGTTCAAGCCGCACTTTTGTTTCTATGTTATAACTTTAACGCGGATCGTGCCACATGGCAGCAGGTATTTCAACATTGTTCTAAAGTTACTAGCAGCGGAACTTGCCAAGTGTCAGTTTTCGCTTGAGTTTCAAAGGCTCTTTAAAAGTTTCTGTGTGTGGAAGGCGCCATGTGTCCTTTGTGGTAGCAGTGAAACTTTCCATGTGTTAGCTTTCGTGGGTTGGTTCTTATGTTTCACTATTTAGTGAAGGATGGAGGTGGGTCCCTAGTTTTAAAGTCTCAAATGATGCAGAAAGCGACACGTGGTGGATGCAGCGCCTAAGTGAAAGGCTTTCTAACTTTTCTACAGTGTTAATAAAGGTTTCTCAAATGATGCGGACGGTGACAAGTGTCAATCTCTGCACAAGTTTCTTAAAGAGTTTCAAGAGCGCGGAAAGTGCCATGTACAAATTCTAAGTGGTAGCAGAAGGTGCCACCTGTCCCTGTTTTCCTTTTTGAAAGGTATTGAGCGGTAAGTGTTGTGGGTCCCATTTCTCATAGGCAATAAAGTTATAGTTGCTGCGGATCATGCTAGATGTCACAGGTGGAGCCCTCTCGAATACAAAGACACAATAAAGTATGAAAGCTGCGGATTAAGACATGTATCAATTTCTAAGTGCTACGGAGGTCACCAAGTGTCAGTTTTTGATGTCTCCTGAAGAATGAAAGAGTTTCAAGTGATGCACGTGGACGCTGCCATCTGTTACAGGGTTTTATTATCTCAAATATGCAGAAGTCGCCAAGTGTCTTTTCCTAATAAGAAGAGGAGCGCCACATATATTTTGTTCCAGCCAATGGGCTTGCAAGAAGAGTAACCATTGTAGATCTGAAAGATATTTTCTATCAGACACTTCCAGTTATCTCCAGTTCGGTTAGACCGTTGGGATTCGATTGTTGCAGGCAATCTAGAGTCAATCTTGTGCTATAAATATGTAAAATCTGTAATGAGTCGAGACTTCTTCTTCTTCCTTAGTTAAGTTTTGGAGTTGGACAAATTTATGAAATTAGAGTTTTCTGTAGAGATTTAAGAGAGAAGTTCGAGACTTTTTGCTGTGCCAGTGAATGTCATTTGCCTTTGTTCTGTTATTCTTGATTCATAAGGTTAATATAACTGTGCATGTATCTATGTCTTTTATGTTGTTGGAAAATTAATGAGAAAACTGAGTTCTGTGCCTTGGTTGATATTTTCTGTGTCATTGCAAAATTGTCTAGTTATGAGCCTTTGATGCTATTCGTTTTATCTGTTCATATGGATCATGCAGTATCTACTCTTTAATGTGACTGAATCTTAAAGATAGCTTCACTGTGCTTAGTAGTAAAAAACAATCATTTTCAGGCGTATCACCATAGATAGATTTGCTTTCATAGTATCTGTAATTCTGTAAGTTTCTCTCTTTTTCCTCAAAACCCATTTAAGATAGAGAAGAGCCAGCTTCTTTAAAATCTGGAGGTTGTTTTAGGTCGCAAGTCCCACATTCCTGAAACTTCCCATGTTGGTGTTGGAACCTGCGCAATTTTACAGATCAACACATACCTCACTTAGACCAACTAGGTTTACAATATATACATGACATTACATTGATTTCATTACAAGTTAGCCAATACAACAAGAATATTACATTTTACAAGTCAGCCAGAGAGCACAACATGAAACATGCATAGGGAAAGTCCTATCATGAACAACACGCTACTCCAGAAGGAACCAAACACCTTGTGGATCCTAATTCATGCTTAGTCCATTCCTGAATAGTCTTTACAACATCATTGTTCAAGGAATAACATCCGCACGTTACACAAATTTGAATTATATTGCCCTTAAGCAAGAATACATGAAGCTTGTAGCACAATAGACATTTCATCTTGGCGGTACTCATGAATGATAAATCATTGCTTGTTCTTCTTCTAGATGAGTCAGCAGGACCTGTACATCATCTTCAAACACTTCTTGAACTCCGCACAGCAATAACATGGTGGTGCATACCTTTGATCAATTGTCTATCTTAAGCTTAGTTTGGAAAAAATATTAAACATTAGAAACTTGACAAAAAGAAATAATTATTTCTGTTAGTTAGAGTGCTTTTGAAATAAATTAATAAGCATTTAAACATATAATATAAAAGATATTTAATATAATATAGAGTATAAGTGGAAAGATTAATCACAATGTATCTTAGTAAACACACCAAAAATAATTAAAAATCATAATATTTTGATAGCATAAAAAATATCCCCATTCAAGGGATAAGGAGTCTCAAATATAGTTGTAAAAAAATGGGTTGTAGAATGATAGAAATCTATGGTTTCCTCTTCTAAATGGATGCATGATGTTGAATTTTCATAGAGTGGCTCAAGATAATCCATGTTTGATAGATGGAGGTTCTGTGCTTTGTGATTTGAAAGGAAAAATGTCATATGGTAATTCTTTATTTTTGGGACCATGCACAAACAATGAGGCCAAATGAGAAGCTTTGATAGTAGGACTAGGAGTTGCTAAATCACAAAACATAAGGCATTTGAGAGTGGAGTTTCATTCTATGATTGTGATCAATGTAATGAATAAGGGAGAGTGCCCAAGTTTGAAGTCAAATAGATATATTAAGGAGGCCTTAGTATTGAAATAATCCTTTCTTTCAATTTATTTCACTTATTTTCAAAGGTTTAATGATATTGTGGAAAATTGTTTAGCAAATGAAAGAGTGCAATAAATGTTGGCAATGATAATTTATAATCACTACCTATAGACTTGGCCTAATTTGAATTCTAAACTATCATTCAAGCCCCTCTGGTGCATGAAGGATAGGGGATAGATTAATGTGGAAACATTTTTGTCATTATTGAAGGAGGTGATATGGTAATCTTATAGTTGTGATGTTGCATAGAGATATGTGTGGATGTTAGTGTATTTCGTGTAGGTAGGAGTAAGGTGAGAAGGAAAGATACAATGTAATTGGTGTGCCAAATCCTACATGTAGTGGGAGTTTTTTATTGGTTGAAGCCTTGGAAAATTCTCAAAATTATCTTCATTCATTTATTAACATTCCCTTTCCATAATGGAAATGATGGTACTAGCCTATGAAGCATGTGAGAAATGTATATCATATTAAGGGCACTAAAGATGCTATGATATGATTGGTCTTGGTGTAGTTCTATCATGTCCTATAGCAAGTTGGTGGCTTGGAATTGTAGACAAATAGAGTAGTAAGGGTGCTATTATATTTATCAATTTAGTAGAAGAAAATTTGCAACCATAATGGACTATTTCCAGATAATCAGGAATGAGATAAAAATATGCAAATAAGTGTTCAGAATACACAAGCAAAAGAATAGGCAAACATACCATCAAGATGACACAAGATGTACCCTAGGAAAACCCTTCACGAGGGAAAAACCCAGCCTCCAAAAGTATCCACACCTATTGGATTATCTCATGAACAAAGATTACAATATATAGCCTCCACGAGTACTTCTGAAACATCAATATCCCTAATTGCACTCCATGTGAATAATAAAATGAGAATCATGCAACCAAACATCCCAATCTATGCTTCGTCTCCTCACATATACAACCTACAAGAGAAGATCAATCCAATCTTAGCCAACAAACCAAAGGTTATGCAAGAGAAACAACCAACCTCAACCACTACTCATGTGATTGATTTTATAGAAATAAGCTTGCACAAAACCACTAAGTGGTATTACATAACCATGTCCCTCTAAACCATGAGATCACTAAACCATGTCCCCCTCATTTACTTTTTGGTACTAAGTTTTCCCAATATTAAATGTTTTTCCAATGTGCAACTCACATTAAATATTTATTGCAATGCTATATACAACTTGCAAGTGGCCCCAAGAATGCCTAACCATTGTGATGTTCACATCTCTAGGATACATCACAATTAAATATTATATTCTACAAATTATGTGTATTATAGAAGGTGTACAACACATCTTTCCCAACATTCTCCCACTTGTTGTATACATTGCATAAGGGGTCAAAAGTAAACTCAAACATCAAGGGAACAATCCATATATGCCCAACATGTACCATGTAATCATCCATGTGCTCCATGTGCTCCATCAAGATACTTGCAACAATAAACAAGGCGATCACCATCTCAAACAAGAATCCTCTCATCCTCCATCACGCCAATGCACAAAATATAAGATCCAATCCAAAGATATGCCACACTAAACTGTCACAAAGAAGCAAGAGACCTACCTCAACTTATATCCAAAGACACACCAAATCCAATAGTAAAAAATAGGCCTGAGTAGCTGACAAGAATTAATCACCATAGCTAGAATAATAACCATAGTTGCTAACACATTCAACTAACCATACCTCCAATCAAAGGTATACAAATCATAACAAGTAGACCTTATTCCATCAACATATCCCACCCAAATCACAATGATCACAAGTCCTTGTATATACTCTATCTTGCATAAAGAAGTCCTCTAATGTAACATCACATATAAACATGTGATAACAAACCTCAAGACCCTTAACACTGTAGTATAATGAGATCCAACAAAGGACACATATACATCCTAAAACTGTCACTACATGGGTAATGTGAAATATGAAATCAATCAAGGCATCCAAAAATCCACCAATAGCACTCACATTGAAGATGTGGCTAAATCCTCTATCACATAGTCTCAACGAACACACATATTGATATGCAAAACTTGCAAACTAAAACAACAGCAACATAACTTTCTCACAAGTCCATATCTCTCCCAAGTTCTCTACATCATAGAAGAAAGACAAACCAACTCCAATGTCATGTGAACATGAACATCCAAGGAGAAGCAATAGAACAACAAGAGAGAAGCTACAAATCAAAATCATGTCCTTCTACAAACACTAATGTGCCATAGCCATGGAAAAGTAAGACCTCCTTCCTAGAACCCTAAATCTAGAAGCCTCCTCAACATCCAACTAATCAAGATGCGAGCCTCTCAAACTAAAGGAAGATCAAACAAACATCCATTCCCTCAATAAGGAATATGCCCGAAGCCACTAACCATCTCCTTTAAAACACACTAACCTCTAAAAAACTTAAGCTCCAACATAAGGAGATAACAAATCATAACCATGAATTCATTCCTCAAACAATTCTTCAGAACTAACATCCATAGCTTAAGACTCAAGCATACATGAGAAGACAAGACATAAAGAAATAACACATCTAAAAATTAGGTGGGAAATAACTATTAAATCATTCACCGTTGACTGGGACCAAGAGTGGGGGATGAGATTGCTCCTCTAGGATACATAAAGCTACAATGACTCTCTCCAAGAACAATATCCTCAATAGGTCGATGTTGAACTCAATCCAACCCAAGTGTAGGATCCTCGATCTTCCTACTAAAACTCTTAAAAGAGTAACCATATCAACACATGATCTCCAAAAAACAAGAGATCTTTAGCCTCACCCAAATCTAAAATAGGTGTACAACCAATCATCTCATGCAACCAAACTCCAATGCAACATTGCAATAACTAGAACCTCACAAGAAAAATGATCACACCACTCATCAATCAAATTATCACAAATCACCACCAAAGATCCAAATGAATAATCAAGAACTCACCATGATGTCATGATCTACATCTCCTCAAAGGAAGATCATATGTCTTAAATGAACATATATTTTCTCCAAAGGGCACTTTTATCATGCCAAATTCTAATGGACAATCAAGAGTCCACCATGACATAATAACATCCATCTTGTACATAAGGAGCAACTATCAAAACTAACAAATCATAACCAGAAACTCAACCAAAGACTCCAAGAGTCTTCCATGGTAACAAGATGTCAACATTTTCAAATCACATGAAAATAACCATCCCCTATAATTGGAACTCAAGATATCAATGAACTCTCACTGCATACAAAAATAGGATCCAAGAGCTCCTCCATGACACCAACAATCACTGTAGAAGATCATCCATCACCAAATGATGAATCCACACCATTGCCAAAGCTCCCATTGAACCATGATACCAAGCTAGACATGGCATCATGATAACCATATCCTAACTGAAGATCATCCATGACCTTGACATAATCAAAGAATTCAGTTGCAACATCAACAACTCTCAAAGGGTAGAGTAAAACCATGATCTTCAAACCAAGAAGATAAACCACCACCTGCAATCTAGGAATTAATCCAACACCACCAACAATGCATCTGCATAACAACCATGTCATGCCAAAGTCCTTAAGGGTACAAGGAACCTCCATGACACCATGATCACCACCTAATGTACCTACATCAAACTCCCACTGAGTCTCACACATGTCTATAAATGTATTAGGTAACACAATCTCTCTCTATCTCATAATGACAATCAAATGAATGAACCAAGTGACCAAATAGGCCAACCAAATAGAATCTACATAAACACCGAAATATCTATGGGTATAGACAACTCACATCTGAGTTATCCATGCAACAGTTTGTAAGTGTAGATAGCTTACAACATTGCACAACACGTAGATCTCAAAATGTAACATACAAAGTCAACCATGTCAAACATAGATAATGAGAGATAAACACGCAACATTTCCATGAATCGAACACCAAATCACTTCTAGGTTAGATTTGCCACAAACTCACACAGTACTACAATCAAAGGAATTATCCAATAGCTCAAATAGAAATGTAAGTGAGAAAATCACATATCAACATCTCCAAACCTGATCCACTACAAAGTGCTCAGAAAATGCTTTGTCACCTATAAGAAGTTCAAAATTAGACACCATGGGCACAAGATATGACTCATAAAAAAAAAAGATAAAACCTAGCATCCAACTGGCATTTTCTATCCAAAACAACAAAATTACAAAAAATCAGTAGCACCACAGCGTAGTACTCAGAAAGAGCTTTTTGTTGACTATGACAAGTTGAAAATTTGACATATTGGGCAAAAGTTATGCCTCTTAGAAAAAAATAGCTCTATTAGGCCTCAAAAAACAAAACTGTGGCTCTCTAGTGGTTGGTGGGCTGTAGATCCAAGTGGTATCGCTAGTGGTGATGACAAATCAATGTCTAAGTGGCAGATCTGATAGACATAGTAAATTTAGTTTAATATTTTAAGTTTCAATTTTAGAAAGCCCTCAAGGGGGCTGGATTATGGCCCACCTAACTGGGGGTTGGGATTGAGGACTTGAAGTCTTGTTGGTCGATAACTAGCGGTCAGAGCAAAAAAATACTCTCGGTAGGTGTACGTCCTCTATATCCATTCCTATCTCTACTACTTCGTACCTTGTCGGTGTACAACTCTATAAATTGTATGCAGTCCTATATGATTCCATTGATGCAAGAAGAATATTTCACATACCTATGACTTGAAACCTACATCTACCTGACGAATTTGCCATACAATACATAATTATATGATCATATGGATTTCGTGTACGATACAAAATCTTTTATCCACAAAGATTCCCCATGTCCCTAAAATGGCCAATTTTTTGTCACTAAACATAGTCATGTTATATATGGATCCATCTATTTTTGGGCCTTTTGAACTCAATGGTGAGGTTTGTTTTTGTCTAGGAGGTCTCCATCAAAAGCTCATCCCCAAAACCCTCATAGAAAGAGCCTAAACAAAAAACCCATTTGCTAAATTTCTATTAAACCCTAGATTTGTAACAATCCAAGTTTGTAAACATACTTGTAACCTTGAAAATGCCTTCATTCTTTTTTTGCAAAGCCATGAATTCAACTATGCACAAAATGTAGTCATACTAAGGGTTACAAAATACTTGAGAGATCTCCTCCCACAACCTAACAATCAAGCTTTGATACCAAACAAAAGAAAATTTGTAGCCATAATGAACTATTTCCACATAATCCCATGAGAGAAAAATATGTAAACAAATGTTCAAAATCCACAAGCAAAAGAATAGGCAAACATACCATCAAGATGACACAAGATGTACCTTGAGAAAGCCCTCTATGAGGAAAAAACCTAGCCTCCAAAAGCATCCACACCTATTGTATTATCTCATAAACAAAGATTAAAATATATAGCCTCCATGAATACTTTGGAAACATCAAGCTCCCTAATTGCACTCCACGTGAACAACAAAATGAGAATCATGTAACACACATCCCAATCCATGCTTTCTCTCCTCACATATGCAGCCTATAAGAGAAGCTCAATCCAACCTTAGCCAACAAGTGAAAGGTTATGCAAGCCAAACAAGAAACCTCAAGCACCAATCATGTGTTTTCTTTGATAGAAATAAGCTTGCACAAAACCACTAAGTGGTATTACATAACCATGTCCCTCTAAACCATGAGCTCACTAAACCATATCCCCCTCAATTACTTTCTAGTACTAAGTTTTTCCAATATTAAGTATTTTCCCAATATGCAATTCACATTAAATATTTATCCCAAGGTTACATGCAACTTGTAAGTGGCCCCAAGAATGCCTAACCCATTGTGATGCTCTCATCTCTAGGAAGCACCATAATTAAATATTACATTTTACATTATGTGTATTATGCAAGGTTATGCAAGGTGTACAACACACCTTTCCCAACAACTTGGTGGCTTAGCATTGCAGATATATAAAGTAGTAAGGGTGCTATTGTATTTACCAATCTAGTAGACCTAATACTTCCAAGGTCTCAGTGTAGTTTGCAAGAAGATTTTGTGGTTAAGTGCCTTGTAGAGGATGAAAGATATGCTAATGGCGTGTCAAGATAGAGTGTGTTGTCACAAGGTGACATATCTTATCAGTAACTATAGTGCATCTTTGCTTGTAGGGATCAAATAATGCTAAGGTTTGTCTCATATTGGACGAGCAAGCACTCTAGGATAGTTGACACTTGAAGGTGACTCTTAGAGAGGATTTAGTTGCCAACTTAAGACATATCTCGCTAATGTGAAAGGATGCCTTTGGCTAGTTAAGCTTTTCTTCCCTAACTAGTTTGTGGGGATGATGGTGCCAAATATAAATCAAGTGGTGGGGCTAGAAGTGTAAGCAATGGAAATAGACAGAGTAGGTTTGGTGTCTTCACCATCTCAGAGGGAGGAAATGCAAAGTGTGTTGGAAGACTTAAGGAGCAAAATTAAGGTCTTAAGAGCATATTATATTGATGTATTTAGAGTCTTGTCAAGCTGCATGTACACCACTATTGCTAGGGCTTGGAGGTTGGCAACGACTATACAATTCCTTTTTTGATGGCTCCTCTATACATCAATCCAAATGACATCATGAAATATGTTATGGGGTTCAGTTTCCAATGTTTACTTGGATATGAAGGGGTTAGCCTAGTAATGAGCACGTTCCATGTGTGGAAGAAGTGGTGGATACTAGCCAATCTTAAGAAGCTTGTAGGGAGAATTGGGTGTGGTTTAGTGCTTTGAAGCTTTGGCTTTTGCTTATCATTCCTAAGGTGGTGGGATAGTGGTATAGGGCCAAGACCATATATAGCTATAATAGTTTGTTTTCACACACACACACACACACAAGGTAGGGCGTCTATAAACCCCTATGTTTATATATATATATATATATATATATATATATATAATGAACTCTTATTAAAAATATATTTTTAAAAAACACTTAAACAACCCAACCGCGCCATTAACGTCTATATAATACATTTTTAATAATCATATAGATTTATATTATTTTAAAAAATTAAAATTAAATAAATTAGCTCATCTTAAATAATTAATTTAAAAAATATATTATAATTAATTGAAGTTTTTATAAATTATCTTTCTAGCATTTGCATGTATATATAGTGACACAAATCTTAAAGATAAATAGAATTTGTAGCTCAATGACCCCGAACTAGCTTGAGAGGCAACTCTAAACACCACTAGGAAAGTCCCCTATAACCTCTAGGGACTAACAACTGTGTACTTTTTAACATATATTTTAAGTATGAAGATGAAGACACATAAAACACTTTTGAATTAAATGAATAACTTATTTAAAATTTTAATTAAAAAATATAAAACTAAACAATTGATAACTTTTAAATATAATTTACCCATTATGAAATCATAAACAAGATACTATATAAAAACCATCTAAACACAATTAAGTGTCCAGTTAAAATCCATACCATAAATGAAACATTATACATAAAACCCAAGGGATATGATTTGAAAATATTCTACAGACCAATTTAGGGTTATTGTATACCTAAAAGAAAATATAATTTGGTGTACCAAACCTAAAAATGCAGTGGTTTGTTTGTAGGTGTCTGCATAATATGAACCCACAACCAAAATACATTTTAAAAAAATGCAGTTGTTTGCTGGCCACGTTGCTTCATAATACAAAGCCAAAACCAAATATAAATGAAGAATATGTTGTTATTTGATCGCAACTTGTCTGCGTACTGTAAACGAAAAATTAAAATAAATACAGGTTTATAAATTTGGCAGGGGAGATTGAGAGTCCTTACCCGGATGTTTGTCCTTGCCCAAAAGGAATACAATAGAAGAAGATATTTACAAAATCCACCATCCAGAACTTTCTTTTATGATCTATTCCATGCAGTAGAAGAAAACTGTATTACCATCTGGTGACAAATTACTGTGGCGTATACGTTTCAAAAGAGCTGTTGGAGTGTTAGTTGCTCAGCTTTTGTAATGAAAAATTGTCCTCTCCTCCTCCACGATCAAACATCAGCAAAATCTCGTCTATGTTAATGTCACACAGCTTGCCGTCGGTAATTTCCAGTTCGCATTGGGTACTTTCAAGACCGGGGACTTGACCTGTAGTTGGATTTAAATTACTTACATTGATAATTTGTGGTTGAAGAGGAGGATTATTAAGGCAGGCAGAAGACCCATAAATGATTTGAGCAGCACGGTCATATGCAAGAGCGGCCTCATGGGCTGTGTCGAAGGTGCCGAGCCACAGCCGCTTTCCTCTGTCGGGCTCTCTGATTTCAGCCACCCATTTACCCCATGTCCGCTGCCTCACGCCTCTGTAATTGTACCGCCCATTTTCAAGCCCTCCTTTTCCTGGCATACACCCTTTTCTTGAACCCTTGTGAGTTCTTCTTTTTCCTTTCATTTTCTCGCATGAATTCAGCTGCCGCCATTGCTCTAAAGTCTCTGAAACTTTCTTTTCCCTTTGTCCTCTCGCCGTCTTCGCCATCGTTGTTCAATGCTTCAAATTGAAACTTAAAAAATCAATGGGCAAAACTCGTTAAATCGGTATGAACTTACTTGGTCGCTACGCCGCTACATGTTGACCCGGCTCAAAGCATCGTCGTCCGATGTTTACTCGAAGGAGCGGAGATCGAATCCCTAGAAGAAATTAAGAAAGGAAGTTGTGAGGAAGTTGTGGGAGCTTCATCTGATTGAATGGTGGGCTTTACACCGGCGGAGCCGCCTTTCTGAATGGCGTATGTAATTTGCTTTCTTTCAACCTCGAATTTGACATCCAGCCGTCAAGTGAAAAGCTCTTCTATCTACTCACTTGTAACCAAGCCAAATAGGACTCATTATTTAATGATAGTTTTCAAAAAATAATTGACTATTTTTCTCTGTAATAAATTCTTGTCTTTCCTTGACATGACTCGTATAATAATATATTGTTATAATGATTTGGAAAGTGATGAAGTTCACGAGGATTCTTTCAGTGGAGTCAAAAAACTGGTGCAAAGCCCCTCGTTTGAACTTCAGTGAAGTGGGTAAAGAACGTAAGCTCGATTGGAAATATATTATTTTTTAATTGTTGTTTTTTTGGGGAAGGTTAATATATTAAAGTAAAGAACGTAACGTAATATAATATTGGCCGTAAAAAGCAAACTGGAACATGTAACATCAGGTTTACAGAAGTCCCGAGATCTCAAGAACAGAGCACTCTTATGTAAATTGGCTTGTCGTTCTTTGTACGATTTCCATTTAGGATAAATACAAAGGTCTCTTACGTATAAACTGGTTGCCATTCTTTGTACAACTTGCCCATTTGAGACACTGCCTGCAATGTATTGCAAAAAGTACCCGAGTTTAGGCTTCTTATTTGCTCACAGAAATGGCTAAGCAGCAAAATCCAACTTTATAGATATCGATTTTTTTTTTTAAGTATTCTTCTTACCTATGTCAAATTGGTTTAAGAACTATTTAATGAAAATGTTCAATTTTTTTAATAATTTTTAAAAAAAATGCATTCTATTGTTTGGCAGTCTTGGCAGTATGTTATGTGGTTAAACGAGGAAGAAATTTGTTATTCAATAACCAACTTAAAGATTTATGGGGAAGAAAAAGTTTTATATTTGTATTCCAATTTATGTTTTTTTTATTAGTACATGCCTTTGGCAGTATTATTGTAATGAATTTTATTAGTCCCTATTTTTTAAGGCAGGGAACTAATGTTTTCGGTGCGCTCATGCTTATTAATGCGGGAGACTAATGTTTTCTGTACGCTCATGCTTATTAATGCATTCTACTAATGTTTATACTATAGTTTGTGGGATTATTTTATTAATAGGGAATTTTGGCTTTTTTTTTTTTACAATTTTCTCATTAGCTTTTCCTTGTGGTTTTGTATTTTTCTAATTGCAAATTATTTTCGGGGGCAAGAAAGGGAATAATTTAATCAATTCCTAATGTTTTGTTGTTATTGGAAATATTTCATGACTTTGTAATGTTCTTTGATATAGTCATATCTTCGCATCCAGTGTTTCTGTCGACATGTGGTGTTTTAATGAGGAAATTGTGCATTTATTAGTCCCTAATTTTTATTTATTGTGAATGGACTGAAGTGCGGGCATCATTAATGGCTTATGGTGTGAAGTTTAAGTCAGTCGAGCAAATGATTATTTGCGTTGTTTATTCATTTTCTCAGATTGTTTGATGAGGGTGAAATCTGTTTTTGTTGAAAGGGTTTATATCTATTGTATTAGAAGCGAAAAATGAGGCATTTGTAAGTTCCTATATCTTTTACACTAGCATTTTTGCTTTGTTTATTCATTTTCTCAAATTGTTTAATGAGAATGAAATCTATGTCTGTTGAGAGGGTTTATGTCTATCGTATTGGAAGTAAAAAATGAGGCATTTGTAAGTTCCTATATCTTTTACAGTGTTGTTTTATAGTTTTTTACATCTCTGCATTTTATGGGTTAATGTCTATTGTTTATTGTTCTCTGCATTTTATGGGTTAATGTCTACTCTTCCCTATCTTTGAGTGCTTCAAAGAGTTTTCAATAGCTAATATTTGTCACACAGTACTAAATCAAAGAGGAGATGGTATCTACATGTGCAAGGTATGTTTGATTAATCTTTTATAGCTTTTTCTTTTCTTTCCTTACCTTTTGGAGTAGTTTTGGATCTCTAAAGCTCCTAGCCTTTGGGTTATTGAACATTCTTTGAAGAAATATATGAAGCTCTTATTTCTTGGATTAGTTGGCTCAGTCTCATTGTAGGGTCAGTCTTATTAATGCTAATAACATCTTACCAGTATTTTTCCAAATTACTAGTATAAGACTGTAAATATTGTAGATCATGGTTCATTGCAACTGATAACAATACATCAAGTACTCTTTATTAGCAATATTTCCATGCCATAGAAGTACCAAAAAGGTTGTATGTTATTCGCGAGTACAGAAGGAGCTAACTGAAATAGAGAGGGACAAGAAGACATTGGGAATAAGCATCAAGTTGTATGGAGACCATGATATAGCTCATCTATGTGGCACAATTACAGGCCCCATGGACACTCCTTATGAAGAGGGCATCTTCCAGATAGACATTCGCTTGCCTGGTAATATATACCAGTCCTCAATTCCTAATGCTTGAAATGCTTGTTTAGTCATTGGTTGTTTTTGACTTCTGTTGCATTTGGTTTTTGGCTTGATCTCTGAGCCGCGTCTTCAGAATTAGGATGTAGTGGGCTTGTTTGAAATGCTTGTTTAGTCATAGTTTTGACTTCCTAAATGCATACCTTTAGATTTGGTGGAACAAAAGGTTTACTGTTTCATTTACATGTTGAAAATTAGAAGTAATGTATGTTTTAAAATGAATGGATTACAAGAACTAAAATCAACTTCTATTTAGGTGTATGACAATGGGACATTTGTGTTTGGTTGCAATTTGCTGCTTAAAACCCAAGGCATACAAGAAATAATGGAAAAGTAAATTACAAAATATATGGATTGGTTCTAACATGGTGGTTGAATTTGCTGTGCAAGGGCATATCCATTTGAACCCCCAAAGATGCAATTTATAACAAAAGTCTGGTATGAGCTTTACACAGATTGACATGTTTGTGTTCATAAATATGAATTTTGTATTTTAGTGTTTGGAATGATAGATTGTGTTAAGAGCATTATAAGTAATTTATTGGATAGTTATTTTCTGGTCTGGAAAAATTTCAATAAAAGAATAAAGGTTGACAGAGGCCATTACACAAGCAACAAAATTCCATAGTTCCATGGTCCTACAAATTCATTGCAACGGCATGGGGGTAGGCCAGATCTTGAGGTTTGTAGCACAAACATGGCTTCCTCAAGTAAACTTTCTATCAAAATAGTTGTTTCTGTAAGTAACCCCTGTTGGCTCAATAGACTGTATGGACAATACTTTATAACATTGCTTGCATTTAAATATTTTTTCTTCAAGTAAAGAAGAAAGGATCCAAAGATTTTGAATTCGATCCATTCTCCTAACATGGTGACATGGGTACTATCCAAAAATCTAATTTATTTGTTTCCATTCATACAAACCAATATTAACTAGTCTTTGGTTCTTCCATTATCTTTATGCATAGTGCCATACTCTTTTGTCTATCTAATTTTGTTTGGAATGATATGTGGATGGGTGTGTAATAGAGGATTCAATGGCATGATGGTTTGTAGTAGATCCTCAAGCACTTGATTGTTTCATGCAAAATGCACTGGATTGGGTTTGTTCATCAGACAGGGCAGATTATAGCTCCATTTAGCCCACCCAAGTGTGCTACGAGCCACATAATCTTGTAGCACAAGCTTTGTAGGAACAAACAAAATTTAAACTACATATGCAAATGTCAATATCTTAAGACAAAATATAGCAATTTAGTTTGAAGATCATGGACAGTGCTTGTTTAAGAGGCAGATAAGCAAGGCCAAGGAAGTACATGCAAGTTACAAGCTATTTGTTTCAATCCATAATAGTCTAGGCACCCCTACTTCATTTTCTTAGTTTAATATTAAGCTCATATCACAAAAAATATTTGTTTAAGCTATTTGATTGAGCAATTCATCCATCTTTGAATAAATCTCCTTTATATGTGTGTTCAATCTTTCTACTAGCTCAAACACATTTCCCTGATTCTTGATTTCAATCTAACTACATGCTGGTTCCTTTTTCACTGCTGTATTTTTTATCATTTTCCTTGTGTGCTCTACCTCACTCCACTTTCCAACCACTAAATAGGCATTTGACAACAACACATAAGTAGGCCTATCTCAGAGTTCCAACTCAAGAATGTGTTCTGCTACACATTTGTCAAGCTCTCTATTCTTATGGACTCTACAAACACCAAGCAAGATCCACCATAGCAAAGTGCAAGGTTGAAATGACATTTCTATTATATTGTAATGACATATCAATAAGGGTGCTGCTAACAAAAACATGTTCGTTGTATCTAGTTTTAATGACATGGACACAAACCTGCTTGCCTTGTCTTGCAGATTTGCCTCATTCTACAGATTTGCCTTGTCTTACAGATGCTAAGTTGAAACATGCAGTGGGCACACTTGAAAAGGTGAACTCATTTGACTTCATGTCTATCCATTGCATCCTACAAAATTGTTTCAATGCCTCTTCACTACATCCATTTTGGGCATACCCTGTTGTAACATCCAAGTTCTAAAAACATAGTATAACTAGAAAATTAACCATAGAGTAATTCAACAAGGTAAAAATGAGATAGATAAAATTTTTCTTTTATTTAACATATAATCAAATATCCATGATTACAAGATTTTTCCTTTACAAAGTACAATACATCATGATGTCTTTCTCAATGACAAAGTTTATAATGTAAATCAATTACATAGAAAAATTTGGAATAAATACTGCTTCTAAATATCTGACATCTTTATCACAAGTCCTGGCATATATTTTTCTTGGAGAGAGAGAGTATCTTTCCAGTGATTTACCTCCATCCACAGACCGGTGATCTCCCACACATCTTCCACATAGGAAGTGGCCCTACCATTCACGAGAGATATAGACCTTAGGTGACCAGTGGTAATTTTCTTTTCCTGAGTACGTAGTGTTGTATCCTACTCAACCTTATCAACCATACAACCCTAGATACGCTCTAGCTAAGTATGATTTCTGATAAGATGAGCAATCTAGATATAGTGAACTGACAATGCATGCAGAAGACAATTGCATTACTTTGGCCAAAGTTTTTTTATTATCAATTACGTTCATAATGAACATCGTCATTGTGTTCACCCACCTCTACTCAACTTGGATACTATCGTATTCCTGCAACTTATCCTTATCAACTATGTTTATACATCAGTTAAATCATTTTGACATGATATTAGTTTTTTTCCAACTTAGACAAGTCTATATGTCTTATCTAATCATTTGGTTTCAATTCGACTCTAGGTTTCTCATAATAACCCTTGAATTATATGACATTTCAAATTATCTGAAACTCATATCTATGAGACTGGGTTAATAAACAACCCATAGTTTAACTATAACAAAATTAATCATACTATCGTTCTATAATAGGTATTACTCCTTATACGAAAAGTATGTATATTCTCAACTTACCTTTACATAATGACATCAACCGTCACAAAATATAGACTCAAATATGATTCCACTCAAGTTCCTATCTAGTTAAACTTAGTTTAATCACATCATAATGGTTTACTACAAAGATATTCTCATTTATAGAATATGTAGTAAGGATAGTCCTAAGGACCTTAATGTCTCTATCATAAAATTTCCATTGAGTTATCACTCAATTATATAAAAGGTGGCTTCCTAAGCTTAGTAATATTTCTAAGTTCTCTTAGAAGAGAAACCATAATAGACATTTATAAACTTAACAAGAAATGGTTTTATACTACCATTAACCTACCTCAAGGATTTAGCCATCTTACGCATCTACGTTAAAACCTATCATAGTTCTTCATGGCACTAATATGTATAAGAGTGGTATAACTATCTTATAACCAAACTCTCGGCCAACCACAATATCAAACCATCTCGTTGTATCAACTAGTTTTTTATAAACTTGACAACTTTAAAAGGAAACCCTCTACAGTTGTAATGGAGTATAATGAACAATGATTCATTTCAATAGTTAAATCATTTAATGATCAGACTTCAACATAGTGTAAAGATATTTGACTCAGACTATTTAGCCTTTATGAGCGTCGGCTAGCTAGCTATAATGGCGATAATAATTACTTCAAATGGTTTAACACATAATGAAAAACAATCATTATACAGTTCGCGATTACGAATCGATCATCATAGACAGTCTAAATTATAATATCGATTCTCCTATATAAGTATACAAGGAAAGTTAAGAACCATGATAATTCTATTGATATCATAACACAGACCTAAATGTTACTTGGTAACAACTCAAATGTGTTATCTGTTGCAGAGTCTATTGACTAGTCGGTCTATATGATGTCGCCTTCACCTCAGTGCTTTGACAGTGATCTCTTCTTCCTATTTCCCCCAGTGATCTCTGTGTGTTCTATTTTCCTATCCATGATTCCTATATGCTTTCACTCTTAATGAGTCGTGGGGTTTAATGACTCTTCATTGCTCATAATGAATCAGTTTCTACCACTCCCTCAAATTTGAAAGGTAATCAGAGTTATAATAGGCCACTCCTCATTCAGATTACAACTGATCCCATTTTATCAGCAGAGAATAACACATGTTTTGGTTAAGGTATAGAATATGGAAAAATTCCTGAAGTGTAACAATAATACCACATTCCCCCTTAAAAGAGGTCAACACATCACTTAAACACTAGTCTTCTTTAAATGATCACAATAGGGGGGTTCGACCCACCTCTATTACTAATGAAGACTCTCCTAAAAATAAGCCTTCGGCTTCCATAACACCATTGACTCATTATGAGGTATTATCCTCGTTTGATGCTAAGGCATTTACTTATTTGATTACATCAAATATAATTCTCATAACATCGCCTCTATATTAGATAGTTATGGTTTAATCAATAAAATAATAATATTTAAACAAAGATTACGGATAATGTGATTGGGTTGAGCTTGTCTCTCCATCACAATCCGTCAATAATAATCACGTATTCTTAACTCGATGAAATTGTATTAAGATTAAGAATCATTTATAACACCTCAAATGACTTAAGAATAATAAGACAACTATTTTATGACAATAACATCATAATATTTAAGTTAAATGTAAATAGCCATAGTTCACACTCAAACAGCGTCGTTAACATTACTAACGACTAAGATGACTTACTACGACTTACAAAGATTATAAAATATCGACTACTTGTCGATTAGGTTCAAAAGTAAATTGACAAGACAAGACTTACCTCTCACGATAAATTGGTTCACATTTCCGTAAACACTTATATTTGATTTGGCAAATAAACCACTCATAACCTGAGGTCTATATCTCTCTCCTCGAAAGATACTCTATGTCTCTTTTCTCTGAGAGTCATCTGAAAATCTGTAATCCTATATCAAACATGTTACCAAACAAATTATGATCAGTGCATCATTATTCAAATAATAAATCAAATCTCATAATGCAAATATTAAATCGATAATAACATAATCATTTCCATAATTTCATAAATGACATTTAATATAATCCATGTCTTTCCTTGTCATTAATCTAAACATCATAATAAATTTACTTAAGTCCAAGTAAAAGTAAAAATATAGCAAGACAAAAATTGGGGATGTAACATATCCTTCCCCTAAAGATTCATCATCCTCGATGATATAAAGTATCAAAAAGTAACCAAAAAGCAAGTTCATTGTTTTCAACTGTAACAACATTAAATAAATGAGGAAACTTTTGATAAAATTCATGGTAATCCCCCCATGTAGCATTTTCCTCAGCGTATTGGTCCCATTGGACCTTGCACTACAAGACCTCTCTGTTACACAAGCAGAGCTTGCACATTTCTAACACCTTGAGTGGCTCGATCGTGACCACTCTTGGATCCTACATCTGTAAAGAAATCCAATTTAAAATATGGTTATCACTTGCAATATATTTCTTCAAATAAGACACATGAAAAACATTGTGCATTCTAGACAAGGCTGGTCATAGAGCAATTCTGTAGGCAACCAGATTAACTACTTCAAGCACTTCAAACGTCCCACTTAACGAGGGGCTAGCTTAGAAGACTTCCCAAACTTAATAGAACTCTTCTGAGGTTTTACCCTCAAAAGAACATTTTCTCCGACAGAGAATTGCCTCAGAACACGCTTTGCATCTGCATAGCTCTTTTGTCTATCATTGGATTCTGCCAATCTTTTTTTGATTAGCTTCACCTTCTCTTCCATTTCAGCTAGCATTTCTGGTCTGATGCTAATCCTATCTTCTAGCTTATCCCAGCTTATAGGAGTTCGACATCTTCTTCTATACAATGCTTCAAATGGCACCATCTTAATAGCGGAATGATAGGAATTATTATAAGAAAATTCCACAAGTGGTAAGTATTCCTCCCACTTATATTGCTGATCCATGCAATACATTCATAACAAGTCTTCTAAAACCTGGTTTACTCTCTCAGTTTGCCCATCAGTTTTAGAATGATAAGCTGTACTCACATTGAGTTTAATCCCTAGAATAGAAAATAGAGTTTGCCAAAACTTTGATGTTACTCATGCATCTCTATCTGAGATAATCTTTTCAGGGAAGCCATGCAATCTAAACACCTCTTGCACAAATTTGCGAGCTAACATAGGTGCTCCATCAGTCAAATTAATTGGTATAAAATGAGCTACCTTTGTGAGTTTATCAACCACAACTAAAATGGAATCATGTCTATTCCTTGACATAGGAAGACCTTAACAAAATCCATACTAATAACTTGCCATTTCCACTCTGGCACATCATGGGGGTACAACAATCCTGCAGGGTACTGATGCTCTGCTTTCACCCTCTAACATTCTAAATAGCTTGCTACAAATCTTGCAGCATCATTCTTCATTCCTTTCCAAAAATAAAGAGGTTTAACATCTTCCAGAAGTTTAGTCACTCCTGGATGTCCAGAATATGGTGCAGTATGAACTTCTTTCCATACTAAATCCCTTAAACCAGCTGAATTAGGAACATACATTCTACCCTTATACCTCAATAGTCCATCTGACTCAAATAGAAAACCATCATACATTGGATCTCTAGGATTATTTTTTAGAGCCTACTTAACCTACTCATAATACTCATCACCAGACAAATTTTGCAACACTAAACCCTTAAAATTTCTACGAATAGAAACAATAGAAGCTATATGTCTTCTACGACTCAAAGCATCAACTACTCTATTCTTTTTTCCTTTGATGTAGTTTATTTCAAAATCATAGTCAAATATCAATTCTAACCATCTCCTTTATTGAGCATTCAGATGTGGTTGAGAGAAAATATACCTAAAACTTTGATGGTCTGTCTTAAGTACAAAAGTTTTCCCCAATAAATAGTGTCTCCACATTTGTAAAACATGAATTACTGCTGCTAATTCTAGATCATGTGGTGCATAATTTCTCTCATAGGATTTCAATTTCCTTGACTCATGCTATAACTCTCCCATCTTACATAAGCACTCCTCCTAATCCTTCTCTCGAGGCATCTACAATTACTTCAAATTGTCCTTCAGGGTCAGGGACTTTCAAAATTGGAGCTGTAGTTAACTTCTCCTTTAAGAGATCAAATGCATCCTAACATTGGTCTATCCATTCAAATCTATTTCCTTTTCTCTGCAGGGAAGTGATTGGACTAGCAATACTGGAGAAATTTAAAACAAACTTCCTATAATAGCCAGCCAAGCCCATGAAACTATGCACCTCATGCACATTTGTTAGTATAGACCAATCCAGAATAGCTGTGATTTTTGCAGGATCAACAGATATTCCATTAGATGATATAATATGTCCTAGGTATTGGATCTCTTTTTGGAAGAATGTGCACTTAGACAATTTTCCATATAACTTGTGTTCCCTTAAACATTGTAGAACTATTTGCAAGTGCCGTTGATGTTCTTCTTCATTCTTAGAATAAATGAGTATATCATCCAGAAAGACTAAACAAACTTGTCCAAACAATCTCTATATATACTATTCGTGAGATTCATGAATGCAACAAGTGCATTCGTCAAACCAAATGGCAACACTATGAACTCATAGTTTCCATATCTGACCTCCTAAAAGCTATCTTATGAATATCCTCATCCTTCAGTCTTAACTGATGATACCCTGATCGCAAATCAATCTTTGAAAATACAGTAGCTCCATGCATTTGATCAAAAAGATCAACACGTGGCAAAGGATATTTGTTCTTAACCATTTCTTTATTAAGCATACTATAATCTATACACAATTGAAGGGTTCCATCCTTCTTCTTGACAAAAATAACCAGAGCACCCCAAGGTGAAACACTAGGTCTAATCAAACCTTTTACCAACAATTCTTATAATTGTGCTTTCAATTCCATTAACTTCGTAGTTGTCATACGATAGGGTGCTTTTGATATAGGCTCAAATCCTGGTTTAATGTCAATTGCAAAATCAAAAACCCTCTTGGGAGGTAGTCCTGGAAGTTCTTATGGAAACACATCCTGAAACTCCTGAAGAAAAGGATACTTTTCTCCCAATGATGAACTAGGACTTTCTAATCCTTCCTCTACTTGTTCCATTTTGACTACAAATAGTTGACAACCTTTTCTTCTAACCCTTTTCAATTGCTTGGCAGAGATAGGTCTGATTTTAACTTCTCTTTGAATCCCTTGGAATTGGATCTGATTTCCCAAGTCATCTAAGCATTCAACTGTATTTGAAAAATAGTCTAACTTAGCTCTATGCTTCCATAATCAACTCATTCCTAGGATTACATCATAGGAACCTAAGGGAGCTACATACAAGTTTACTTCAGTTGAGAAACTAGGGAGATCAATCTTGGCTTCAAACAAACATTGCTCTACCTGAGCCTTAGATTAGTTAGCATATTCTACTGACCAAGGTTTAGACATGTACCCAGCTTTTCTAGGAAACTTATCCAAAATTCTAGGAGAAACAAAATTTTCAGTGGCTCTTGTATCAATCAAAATAGATATAGGGACTCCAAACAAAGTACTTGTCATCTCAATAGGCATGATTTGATACTCTACTTTTCGATTGTCGAGCGCTACACGAATCCTTTACTGAAATGCTTCTTGCTGAGTAGGTAGTGCAGTACCTCTTTGTTGACCATTTTGACCTTTGTTAGGGTAATGATTTGCATAATGGTCACCCCACAAGTAAAACATCCTCCAATGGGTCCTTTCTTATCTGAAGTCTTCCCATTGTTATCCTCATTTATTTTGTAGTTTCCATTCTTCTTCTCATTACCAGATCCACCATTCTTCTTCTGAGATCCTTTATCTTTTCTCTTGTTATCATAGCTCTTTTCATATCTTTTCTTGTATGGTTGGTTGTTAGGAGTTCCATTAAACCTCTTGCAGTTTCTATCATGATAAGCTGAGATGGATTTCAACTTTTGCTCTTGCTTGATCGCTTTCTCATACACTTGATCCATTATTGTGGGACCATGTACATCCACTTTTCCACCGATTTGAGCATTTAGGCCCATGATGAATTTTTTGATCCTGAATCTCTCTTCCTTTTGATACTGAGGAACATATTTTAGGAGTCGGGTGAACTTTTTGTTACCATTTTTTGACCCCAACTCAAAAATTGGCTGAGCAAATTTATCATTTATCATTTTTGAATGAGGTTTGATTTATTTCTGTTATGTGCTAGTTGCATAGTTGTTATTGATGGAGTCAGGTTGTCATTGATGTCAAAAAGGTGTTCTCAGTTTGTTTGATGTCATCAGGACTTGGTTGATCAGGTTTGGTCTTCAATATGTCTTCTTATGTTCTTTGAGTTCATGTTACTTGGTGTTGAGTCACTCAGAAGTTGAGTTGCTACTTCATGGTGTTGAGTTACTCAGGAGTTGAGTTGTTACTTCATGGTGTTGAGTTACTCAGTTAGGAGGTTACTTCATGGCATGACAATGTTCACATTCAGTGATGGTGTCTTGAAGATGTTGGGTTGTTGGTATGATATTATGATCTTCATGGTTTGCATTCTTCATCATGGTTCAAGCTGAAAAGGGTTCATATGTGTTGTTGGTTTTTGACAGGATATCTTAAGAACAAGTCAGATGTTTGGTGGATTTCATAACTACTACCTCAGATGTAGATGGTTTCTTGACATGTTTATTAGTGTTGTATGTGTCATGCATCATGATGTTCAATATCCAAGTCAAGAATTGTCAAGAGAATCAGAGTTATGATGTCATCTGGTATTATGAAGGTGTTAGATGCTCATAATGTTAGCAAGGTGTGCTTCAGTGGAAGTGGCATATCATGAGCAGCAATCAGTGATCTTAATGCTTCCAGTGAAATCAGTAGTCTTTACACTTTGTTGTATCTTCTGCATACTCTGCATCAAGGTTGTGTTAGTATCATGACAAGAGTTAGCATAATTCATATTATCATCACTTAATGAACTCTATGAAGCATTTATAATGTTAAGAGTTCTGATATTCAGATGGAAGTTTCTAATGTTAAAATAGAATATATCTTGTGGGGCCTTTGCAGATATTAATAGGCATATGTCCTATTTTGAACCCTTTGTCAAGTACCTTAGATACATTTTTTAAGTCATAACCTGCCCGTCAACCAATTTGCACTTTATGTTTTAACTTAGTGGTGACTTGGGCTAGTAAGTAATCCACTTAAACATCACCGGTTGGAGGCCCTTCAAAACATATTGTTACCGGCCCACTTCATATTTCTTACCGATTCCATCGGTCTCTCCCAAAAGTGCTCGAGCGGGAAAAACAATTCAAATGGCTCTCTTAAAAGGTTTGTTATGGAGCGCGTTTTTCCTTAGAGATTTTTATGAGTTTAAAAACATTTGAAAATGCTTTGAAAAGCCCGCGACACATTCAACAAGGGAAGGTTTATTTTTGTTTAAACTTAGCAACTTTGGCATGTCATATTTTATGACATTTAAAATGTAAATTTTTAAAGAAAGGTGAATGGTATAAGGAGGGAGTCCAATATAAGTGGGTATGTTTTTTGGAAACCTTTTTTAAATTTCCATTTTTAATTCAAAGGCTTAAGATTTATTATAGAATTAAGGAGCCTTTATAGGAGATTGCTATTGCTTTTTAAAAGCAATTTTTTTTAGAAAACTATGGAAGAATTTTAGAAAAGATTTTTATGAAAAATTGCAGAGATAACAATGATGCAATGAGAAAGATTCTTTACAGATTGAAGATTGTTTTTGAGGCAGATTGGTTTTCAAAGATGAATTGATTTTTTGATTTTATTGGAGATGAAATAAGATTACAGGAATTTGCAAAGAGTTATGAGGAATATGAAAAGTCATTGATTTTTCAGATTGAAAGAAAGAAATGGAAGACTTTTGATTTACAGGGCATTGCAAGAGAAGATCAAGAGATTTGTTGAGAAGAAGATCTGGAGTTGTTTTATGTAAGAATTTTTTTTGAAGAGGATCTGAAGATATTACTTGCAGAGAAGTTCAAGAGTTTTGAAAAGATAATATTTTCTTATAGAGCTCTGATTGATTTTATTAAAGATTTGTCTTATGAGAAAATATGGATCAGAGATTGAAGATTTATTTAATATTTTGTTTGCAATCAGAGATTGTTTGTTTTGCAGGAATATGAATCAAATTTGAAGAGTTTATTTGCAGGAGAAAAGGAAATGTGTTTTTGCAGAGAAGAGAAATTTCAAAAGTCTTATTGTTTATAATTGCAAAATTTGTGTGATCAGATGCAGGAGAAATTTATGAAGGAATGTGAAAGGTTCCAAGGCAGTGAAAAGACATTCAACTTGTATAAATTTGTTTTCCAGGTGCATTGATGAGATTGATGAAGAAGAATAGAGATGAAACATACAGTGTTGTGAAGTGTTGGATTAGAATACACATTTGATATGCAGTGTTGTTAGAATGCAGTGTTGATTGGATCAGAATAAAGGATTGTTGAGATGTCAGATTGAATAGAATGGATATTTGACAGACATATATTTGTATTGAATGGAAACAGAGTATTCCTCTGATTTGGTTTATAACTTCTATTGGTGATTTGGTTTGCCAGTGAGGCATTGTATTAGCCAGTGAGGCTTATAGGTCAGTGTGACCTTAATATTTGTCAGTGAGACAATTTGTATTGCCAGTGAGGCATGTTTTTCAGTTAAGCCAGTGAGGCAATTCTGGAGTGGTTTTTCTACCCTGATGGGTTTTCCACTCGTGCATATCTTGTGTTATGATTCTTATTGATCTTCCTTGTGTGTGTTCAATTTACTTATGAAGTTTTATTCTCTTTCTGCATTCATAGTCATGTGCATATGTATTTGACAAATCAAAGGTATCGTTCATTCCTTGTGCTCAGAAAGTTAAAGTTTAAAAAAGATTAAAGAATTTACACAACACTGATTCACCCCCCCTCTCAGTGTTGTCCTTAACTCCTACAGTTATGACAAATGCCATTTAGTTGTTCATATGCAGAAAAGAAAAGTTTCAATCATTCATTGTATTGCAGAGCAATAAAAGAGATAAGTATTCATTCACCACAGTGATTGCTCATTTACAATTTTGAATACATGAGAGAACAAACATTGCATTGAAGGAAAACTAAGACATATCAGATGTCCCACACAAGCTATGGGTTATAGTTGAACTCATGCAAATACAAGTAAAACACTATGCATTTAATAAAGAAGAGGGAAAGACATAGCCATCATTGCCTTGTTTTGGTTGATCTTCGTAGAAGCCTCCAGTTCCTGCTCTCGACCTCGGCATGTACCTGAAAAAATGCAGGAAAGGTCCCGTTAGAAGGTCCAGTTATGAAAATCCTTCATCAATCAAGAGAGACATAATACTTTAGTAGTAATACATTGATCAAATGAGAACATCCATATGTAGAAGGAACTGAAGAGAAGCAAATATGAGAACATCATTGTTTTATTCTAATCTATTTGTTTCATGTGTAGGTATAGGACAAATCATGAAGCTGATTGAAGACATTCAATTTATGGTATCAAATGGACTCCCACAAGGGTTAAGCCCAACATGCTGCTGCCCCTTGATCTCAAAAGTGATGAATAGAAGAAGAAGATCATTGATGACATTCACATGACAAGCTAAATGAATAGAAAAATAACCATAGGCATCAATCCCATTTCAAGACATGACCATGATTTCACTTCAAAGTATGAAATGCAACCAAGAACATGACCTGAACAGATGGAGGCCAAAATTCAATGCATATAACAACTTATACACTACTCCAACTATTATGAAAATGACATTCTCAAGCATGATAATAATCAGGAGTATACAATGCATTTGTAATCATCCGACTGATAAAGGAGTAAGTATTCACAACTGTTGACTATCTGAAGATTGCTTACTCATCTTATCCAGTATTCCAATTGGAGTATTCATTATAAACCGATAAGCAAATTGCAAAGACAGGTGAGTACCAAACTTCATACTTTCTCATTTAAGTGGAGTGATAGAATTAGATTTAGAATTCAATGACATAAGATGCCTTTTAAATGATGAAATATATCTAATTATGCCTCACTTGTTGCTACTGATAAGTTGAGCATCAGAACAAGTGTTATCACATGTTGCATTCATTGCATATCTATAAAAGAAGCATGATAAGTATTACAGATCTATAGCAGAAAAAAACAAGGCAGCCAATCCAGATGGCTCATTTTGCCTTTGACAAACTCCAAGAGAATCAAAAGGAACATTTCATTACATGTGTGTAATAAAGCATCATTGTCATATGACAAAGGAGTAGCTAAATTGGTATGATCATCATCCTTATGCTACAGGATATCATTTTGTCTCAAAATGAAATGTATAAGTGTATGGTTGCATCTGTGGTTGAGTGAGTACAAATGAAGTTTTCATTATAAGAAGTGATCTACCAAAACTAGTGACAACAAATATAGTGGACCTAATCATGTCCTTCAGGACATCTCATATAATGCATTTGATATGATAGAATACAGAAAGAGAAACAATAGAGGTTCATGTTGCTACAGTTTATACAGAACAAGTAAGTGTTGCCTTCATTTACTACTATGCCTCAATGTCATGACACAGTCATGTTCATCATTATATGAAAAGTATCTAATAATCACAGTCCACTGAATGGACAAGTAAAGTTACATAAATGAAGAAATGTATGCTGCTACAGTGGAGGAGTTCAATGTTCAAAACTGACAGTATCATTCCATATGCAAAGTCCACTGAAAGACTAAGTAGAGCTATAGAGACAAAAATAGTGCATACAATCATCACTTCTTTTGAAGAGTAACAGTAATTATCACTAAATAGTGACATCATAAGAGAGAAAAAGAGATACCATATGCTAGTATATGCTACAGAAAGAAGATTTTGTGCTCATAAAGATAAGACATTGCTTCAGTTTCAAATCTGAGTTTATACAGAAGAGTGAAAATAAAGAGATATATTCATAACAAGGCCATGGCATATAATGCCTTTTACATTCATCTTATCCAAATACCCATATCGAGTTTTAGACCCCAATGCATTTTTGTAGTGTTAAAGAGAAAGGAAAATGGTAAGTAAAATTGTCCAGACAGGGCCGTGAGGAATGACTATTTATACAGAATAAGCATGAACCACTTATCAGGTTTAAAAAAGGAGTCTCTTTCTTCTTATATACAGTTGAGCAAGATAGGGTAATTTTTGAGTAGTATGGCCACGAAAGACAAAATAGTTCTATGTGACAAAAAACATGAAACCCTTGTCGGGTTTAAAAAGGTTTCTTTTCTTCTCATAATATACAGTTGAGTAGTGTTAAAGTAGAGTATTGAAAAACATGGCCACCAAAGAAAAGAAATTCTGTGCAAGATGAATGAAACCCTCACTTTGAACAATAGAAACTTCACATTTTTTACATCAAAAGACGAGTGAAGTTACAGAATTGCATTACATGAAGCGGCCATGCCATATGAGAAGATATTTCACATACCCAACAAATATGAAATGAAACCCTCATCACAGTTTCATTTAAGATAGAAATAAAAGAAGCTATAGTAAGAGCAATGATGGTAAGGAATAATGAACTCACTGTATGATGATGCAACAGAGAAGAAGATAATGGCCGTGACTAGTTGAGGGCCCTTGTCATTTTTGCCATTTTTTACAAAGTTCAACACAAAAACCAAACAATATATATCAAAGACTGAGAAGATTGAAGAAACAGTTATATGGAGCAGCCATTTTATGAGATATAAGCCATAAAAATACAGTAAAATGCCATTAAAATCTCAGATTCAAGTTTACCAGGAGCGGCCTGTCATTTTGGCCAAAGAAGTGCAGTGCTTTCGACCATTGAAGACCATCAAATGGAGTAAGAAAATACATAGAGCATGAAACCCCAAGTTGGTGGCCACAATTGCAGAGCTAACTCAACGCCAACAACAACAAAATGAAATGACCGAGGTTTTAGGGTTTCACACTTGCTTTTGTTTCAACGTCCTTTCCATTTTGACCATGCAAAAATAACATAATCATTTTTATCCAAATAAGATCAGGGTCAACAGATTGTGTTTGATGATGCCTAGTGATCATGAGAAGTGGCCGACAGCACAAAGAATATGGCTTGTTTCATAAAGTCAAAGGTGGACGTATCATGAGTTATGCCTTTAGAACCCTGCCAAGGTCTTGATATCATATGTGGTCGACTCACATTGGAGTCAAGGTATTATTTGATAATGCATGTGGTCGAGTGTCTTTGACCTCCCACTTATGCATTTTTATTATTCCTTCACATTTTCAATATATGCATAAAGATCAAACAAAAACCTTGGAAATGTGAAGAATATGCTAGATGAAGACATGGTTAAAGGGGGTCAATGTGACATGGTGTCACTATAGAGGCAGTGAGTTGGCATTTTTTAAGCCGTATGGATACTGATGATGTGGTATAATATCAACACATTGGAGTCCATGGTGTGAAGCCTTTTAAGCCTTTTATTTATTTTTTGCAAATGTGTGTAATAGTTCATTTTTTTATGATTTTTATCAAAAATCATTTGTGATATCTTGTAAATATCTTGGTGAAATTATAAGCCAGATATCATTTTACTTTTTGCAAAAATCATATCGATAGGATATTGATTAAAATTGCCATATCATTGTAAAGTTAACTTTAAAGCAATGAAATTATGAATTGCTTTTAAAGTTTAATTATTTTTAGGAAATTTATAGGCTTATAAAGCAAATCAAATATTCCATTTTGATTTGTTTTATTTAGAGTCATATAGGACAAATTTTGTAGCTTTCATGAGCAGAGAAAAGAAGTCTTATGGTGGGACCACATGAGAGGGCAGTTTTGCAGCTTTATTTCATAGATTGGAGGCAGATTTAGTGCTTTATTTTTGGCTTTCATGAGGAGCTCAAAAATGGACTTAGGGTCTATTTTTAGGAGCTTTTCTAGCTTTCTTTGGGGGGGATTATGTGGAGACATTTATAGGAGAAAAACTTAGTTTTTTCTCAGTCAGTTAGCATCAGTTTCTTCTCTCTTACAGAGTTGTATACAGTACGTTGGCTCACACATTTTATTTTTCATGCATTGTATTCCTTTCAATTCTAATAGCAAATCATCTTGTTTCATATATTTTTTGCAGTCTTGATCTGATGTTATATTGTGACTATTTCAGTCCTTTATTGTATCTCAATACTGTTTAAAACTTAGTTTTTCCTAGTTGCAGTTTGTGTTTAATCCAAACCTTGTTGCAAATTACTTAAGGAATAACTATCAGTGAAATTGTGAGGATTCATGTTCGAGGATCTTCTTGTGAGCGATAGAATTTCATTTAGTTTAGATTCCATAATTAGTTTGCATTTTAGTTACATGTTTCTATCCCTTTTCCCCTCAAGTCAGTGGTTTAGAAGTTATAAGAGAACCAACTCACTCTGGAGATTCATTCTCATGAAAGGAGACCCAAATCTAAGAATGATTCCATGTTTCAGCAAGTAGTTAAGTTTTCACAAAGCTTAACAAGGGTGCATACTTGAATTAACAACAGTTTTTGGCACACCTGGTGGGACTCTGGAAGTAATTTTAGAGAGATCTGTACCCTCATAGCTACTATTCTGGTATATGCAATAGTTTTATTAGCCTTTGGAGGCTTTCAAAATACCTGGTGACTCATTCCCTCTGGTTTGGATGTAGATTAGTGCTTATAGCTTATGAAAACTAGGTCTAATCTAGACCCATTTGACTACTTACAGCTGTCTACACCCAGAAGGATAGGTAGATCAGCAAGCAGAATAGTTGAGTCATCAAGAAGAGCCAAGTCTACACCTTCCCAATTCAGATCTACAAGCCTGGTCAAAAGAAGTAGAAGTTCCATGCTGATAGTCCAGACATTGATAATGGCTAGGTAGTATTCATTTGCTGCTTTCAATGGAGGCAGCCCATTACAACTTGCCCAGAGAGATGATATTCCAATGGTAGACCTAAAGGGATTACCTTATTTCACTGGAGAAGATCATACTACTACTGCTGAGCATATTCAAGATATAGCAACCTTGTGTTCCATGCACAATGTCACTCAAGGAAACATAGCAATCAGGCTTTTAGTTGCTTCATTAAAAGGAAAGGCTTTACAATGGTTCAGAGGGCTCGCTAAAAATTCAATAACATCTTAGGACTTACTGGGAGATGGATTACACAAACACTTCGAGGACAAGTCGGATCATCTCTCACTTTTGGAGCAACTGAGCACCATCAAAAGGGCACCCCACGAACACATGGTTGATTTCAACTACTGATTTTAGAGAACCTGGGATAGGATTCATGCAATGGTAAAACCTTTGCCAAGGCATGCTTTTCTGTTTTATCTCAAAGCTTTGAATAGTGAAATTTCAGTAATGATACAGTCTATGGGAGGGACCACCCTTCCAGATTCTTTCGAGACTGCTGTTAGAGTAGAAAATTGCCTTGTTCAGGCAGGAAAGATAGCCCCTAGGCCCCCTTTACCCATTTTCCCTGAAATCCAGCCATCAATGCCTATGGCAGTGCCTCCTCTAGCTGCTGTCCCACCTGTTCCAGCAATAGGATATTAAACAACCCAACAAGCTGCTGTCCCAGTTCAAACCCAAAGTACCCCAGAGTTGGAAAATACTTTAAGGACAATTGCAAATAAGCTAGTAAATATGGAGAAATGTTTGCCCTATCAGAATTAGTATTAGCCTAATAAGAAAAATACTCAGTATCAACCCAATCAACAATATAGGCAACCCTTTTAGGCTGATCCTCAGGGACAGAGAAAGAACTATAACTCTCGACATTTTCAGGCTTATAATTCAAATACTGCTAGTACCTCAAGAGAGCTTGTACCCACAGAGTAATCTGGTTCAAGACAATGATTGGTGTTATCCGTGTCACCAACCACATAGTCAGGTTGCCTGCACGAATGGAGTGAGAAATTAGGCACTCATGGTTCAGAACAATTATGCAAGTTCGGAGGGGGTTAATGGTGAAGTTTCAACTCAACAGAACAAGGCTGATGTAGTTTTAATGAATTGGGAAGAATTTAATTTTTGTGGTGTAAATTATTTCCAAGGTCAGAATTAGTAAAGTACACTTGTTTCAGCCAACACAAGGTCAAAATTAAGGGCTACAGATGTAAATCAGCAAGCTGCCATAGTCCAATAGCAAGTTGTAAGGGATAAAAACCAAGTTTATCCATCACAAACTACCCCTGTACCACAAGAAAAAGTGCAAATTCTGCAAAGGGACCAAACAGTACTAGTGACAGAACAACCCAAAGTGCAACAACAATCTTCACAAGGTCAGATTGATGCAGTTGTAGCAAGAGGACAGCATAAGGTAACCCCTGTTACTTTTAATATAGTTGATCATCTCAAGAAAGTGACAGTGAGCATGCCAGTTATCGATGCTTTATGCATCCCTGGCCAAAAAAATTTGCTGCAAGAAGCATTGACTAAACTCTCACTTTTTGAGCATTCTAGTCAAGAGAAGGCCAAGGTCTTACTTGCCAACAGTTTTGAGATCAAAAGTGGATGGCAAGTAGATGAGGTAAAATCACCCCCTTTCTATCTAAGTCTCATTATTGGTGATAAGTTGGTCCATAACTGTATGGTAGACTCAGGGGCAAGTAGTTCATTTATGCCCAAAAGTGTAGTTGACTCATTAGGATTGGTTTATGAGCCCCTTGCAAAAGGAGTAGTACAGTTAGATGGGTTTGCACTTAGTACTACGGGGATAATAAAAAATCTACCACTCACATTGCATGCTTGTTCTAATTTTGCTATCCATCAAGACATCTACATCATTGACCTTCCACCTAGTTTTGCAATCTGCCTTTCTAGGGAGTTCACAGCCAAACTAGGTGGGTTTCTTTCATCTGATTGGACTCACTTATTCTTTAGAACGAGATATGGTACAAAAGTAACAATACAATCTGAACCACTTGCAAAAGATCATATTGAGCCCTATGTTCCCAGCCCAATAAATGCTAATCTATACATCACCCATGGGCAGCAGGATGAGCCCATAAGCCTAGATCCCAATGTACCTATAGAAGACATAAGTTTAGATGATTGGGCAGCTGAAGATCATGAATGTGACCCTTTCTATCACATGGATGAGGTAGGACTAGGCATCTATATGATACAGGAACCTGATGCAGTGATTCCTAATCTAATTAAGGATCAAAATCAATTAGAACAGTAAGAAGATCAGTTGTGGAAGCTGTACTTTGACAGATCAAGGACCAAGACGGGTGCCGGTGGAGGTAATATGTTAATTTCACCTCAAGGAGACAAGTATTATGTTGCCTTAAGGTTTACCTTTAGTTGCACAAATAATGTGGCTAAGTATGAGGCCCTAATCCATGGTTTAGAATGGGCTTAGAAAAAAGGTATCAAATCTATTCAAGTTTATGGAGATTCTGAGTTGATCGTTAACTGGGTTAGGAATCTAAATGTTGCTAAAAATGATTTGCTCAAAAAGTACAAGCATAGAGTGTTGGATTCAATTGAATTTTTTGATGCTTTTAATCTGATTTCTATTCCCAGGAATCAAAATAAGTATGTAGATAGGTTGGCAGCCTTGGGATCCCAATTTGAGATTCTTGATTAGATTCAGAATATTGAGGTACAACCATATGTTAAGATAGTTTTTAGGCCTTCTGTACCTGACAATAGTGTTTCATGGCAAGTGTTTAACAATGATGAACAAATCTTGAGTTTTTTAAGTGCAGAAGCTGAATTTGCAGTAGATAATCAACATAAATATCAGCAGCAATTTAAAGATCAGATTGTTTAGTTGAGGACCAACAAGTTGCCCAAAGGATTAGTCACCTTAGAATCAGTGTTTAAGACTGAAGATCAGTTCAAAAAAGATAAGTGCAGCATGACAGTGAAGCGAGAACATTATCAAAACATAGAAATTTTCAAGGACAAACTGCTGAAACTTGGAAAGGTATGTACTAGAGAAGAACAACAATCTTTTATTCAATTATGTCAAAATTTTTCTGATGTCTTTGCATGGGAGTATAAAGACTTGAAAGGTTTTGATCCTGGTTTGGCCCAGCACACCATAGAGTTAGAGCCTAATGCCAAACATGTTAGGCAAAAGCAGAGACCCCTCAATCCCAAACTTGAGCACTTAATGAATGCTGAGCTAGATAAATTGATTGAGAGCAGTATCATTTTTCCAATAAAACATACCTCCTAGGTTTCCAAATTGGTCCCAGTTAGGAAGAAGAATGGTGAAATTTGACTTTGTATCGATTTTCATGATCTGAATCGGGCCTCATTAAAAGACCACTACCCTCTTCCTTCCATGGAACAAATACTGCAAGCTGTTTTAGGTTTTGATAGGTACTATTTGTTAGATGGATAATCTAGATATAATGAAATCCTGGTCAAAGAAGATGACCAATACAAAACTACATTCACAACTAAGTGGGGTACCATGGCCTATCAAAAGATGCCATTTGGTTTTTCCAATGCAGGGGCAACCTTTTAGAGGGCAATGGATATGGCCTTCCATGTCTTATGAACATAATAGTGCTGGTCTATTTAGATGATATAACTATTTTTTCACAAGATTTTAATGATCATTTTGACCACTTGAAGCAAATTTTTTAGAGGTGCAGAGAGTTTGGAGTCTCATTAAACCCCAAGAAGTGTATATTCTTAGTTCATGAAGGAAGGCTCCTCGGTCAAATTGTTTCAAGAGAAGGTATTACTATTGACCCTGAGAGAGTTTCAGCTATTCTAGATTTACTGCTACCTGTACATAAGAAAGGCTTGCAGAGTTTTCTTTGCAGAATTAATTTTGTTAGGGGGTTTATTCCGAATATTGTAGCTTTGTTACAACCTCTTACTACCATGTTGAAAAAGAATGTGCCATTTAGCTGGACTAAGGAGGGAAAAGGAAGCTTCAAGCAGATTAAAGAAGTCCTCACTGCTACCCCTACCCTCATCAATCCTAATTATGAGAAGGATTTCATTTTATATGCTTTTGAAGGAATTGACACTATTTCTGCAATGTTATGTCAACAAAACGATGAAGGATTAGAGCAGCCCATTACATTTTTCAGCCAAGTGTTGCATGAGTATGAGGTAAAGTACTCTTTTGTGGAAAAACATGTTTTTTGCTATTGTAAGGAGCCTCAAGAAATTTAGACACATGCTGTCTAATAATAGAATTCACTTAAAGGTTGCTCATCCTATTGTCAAGAGTTTTTTATTAAATGGAGATATAAATGACAAGAGAACTGGTTGGATAACCAAGGTTATGGAATTTGATGTTGACATCCAAGTAACCAAGCTGATTAGAGGTAAGGGCTTATGCAAGCCGCTTGCTGAAAGTGAGGAATTTGAGCAAAAATAGCAAGAGGATACCGAAATAGTGCTGAATAATAATGAACCAACCAATGCACCAGCTCAAATAGATAGTTGAGTGCATCAAATGATGCATTATTTGCAGACCAATGAATGCCCAATTGGTTTAGACAGGGAAGGAAGAAGGTATTTTTGATTGCAAGCTACTCCTTATGCTATTATTGATGGTATTTTGTATATGAGAGACTTTAATGGTGTATTTCTGAGGTGTGTTGGACCTGATCAAGTTGATAGACTATTAGAAGAGTTTCACAATGGACCTTCAGGAGGTCACTTTGTAGCTAGAACAACTGCCTTGAAGATTATGCAAGCTGGTTATTACTGGCTTGATCTGTTTAAAGACTCTTTTACTTGGGTGAGAAGATGTGAGAAGTGTTCCCTATTTGTAGATAAGCAAAGACTTGTTGCTTTACCCTTACTTCCTGTTAAAGTTGAACAACCATTTGCAAAATGGAGATTAGATTTCATAGGACCAATAAATCCACCTTCAAGTGCATACCACAAGTGGATTTTGACTGCCACAGATTATTTTACCAAGTGGATCGAGGCTGTTGCCTTAAAAGAAGCAAATGAATCTGTTGTCCTAAGTTTTTATCAGGACCTAGTGTCAAGATTTGGTACACCAGATTCAATCATCTCTGATAATGGTCTAGCCTTTTTAAGACTAAGAATTTCAGATTGGTCTATTAGAAACAATATCTATTTGAATACTTCATCTAACTATTACCCACAGGGTAATGGGCGGGCTGAATCTACCAACAAAAATATGATAAGGATCATCAAGAAGACTATTGAAGACAATTAGAAAACTTGGCATGAAATGTTAAAGTTAGCTCTATGGGCTAACAGAATTACACCTAAGAGGGCTACTGGTTGTTCCCCATATATGCTTACTTATTGAAAAGAGGCTCAGTTACCTATTTCAATTGAATTGCCTACATTGGCCTTTATTGAAGAACTTGAGCTGCTAGAAGAGCAACCTCTCATAATTAGACTAGCTCAGCTCATGGAGCTGGAAGAGACAAGGAAAGAGGCCTTAAGAAAGCTTGATATGCATCAAACCCAAATGAAGAATGCATTTGATAAGAGAGCAAGACCAAGGAGTTTTCTTGTTGGAGATTTGGTTTTCAAGTGGAATGAACTAAGGAACAGGCCAGGTAAGCATTCTAAATTTGATGCCATTTGGGATGGGACTTATGTTATCACAGAGTGCAAAGAAAATAATGCATTTCAGCTATCCAAGTTGAGTGGAGAGGTGCTGTCTATCCTAGTTAATGGGATCCACCTCAAGCATTGCCTTTGAGGATAAGAGATTTTTTTTGTACATAGTAGAGTAGTTTTTGCAATAAATAAGTGCTCATGCATATTTGTTTCATCATTTTGTTTTGGCCATCAGGGCCTGTTAGTTTGCTTCTAGTAGAGTTTGTTTTCAAATTTCTATTGTTGTTTGAACTATTGGAGAGCTAAAGTACAGTGTTTTCTGAGTTTTTGAGAAGGATAGAGCATGACTCTATGCCCAATGGATGTCAAGGCAACTGATCAGATGCTTAGCAGACAAGCATATAGCAGAAGTCGCTAGAAATGTTACCATTTTTTGACCCCAGCTCAAAAATTGGTTGAGCAGATTTATCATTTATCATTTTTGAATGAGGTTTGATTTATTTCTGTTATGTGCTATTTGCATAGTTGTTATGACAAATGTAGTTCAGTTGTTCAGATGTAGAAAAGAAAAGTTTCAATCATTCATTGCATTGAAGAGCAGTAAAAGAGATAAGTATTCATTCACCAAAGTGATTGTTTATTTACAATTTTGAATACATGAGAGAACAAACATTGCATTGAAGGAAAACTAAGACATATCAGATGTCCCACACAAGCCATGGATTATAGCTATTTAACTCATGCAAATACAAGTAAAATACTATGCATCTAATGAAGAAGAGGGAAAGACATAGCCACTAGTACCTTGTTTTGGTTGATCTTCATAGAAGTCTCCAGTTCCTACTCCTGACCTCGACATGTACCTAAAAAAATGCAAGAAAGGTCCCGTTAGAAGCTCCGATTATGAAAATCCTTCATCAATCAAGAGAGACATAATACTTTAGTTGTAATGCATTGATCAAATGAGAACATCCATATGTAGAAGGAACTAAAGAGAAGCAAATATGAGAACATCATTGTTTTATTCTAATCTATTTGTTTCATGTGCAGGTATAAGACAAATCATGAAGCTGATTGAAGACATTCAACATGTGGTATCAAATGGGCTCCCACAAGGGTTGAGCCTAGCATGCTGCTACCCCTTGATCTCAAAAGGGATGAATAGAAGAAGATCATTGATGACACTCACATGACAAGCTGAATGAATAGCAAAACAATCATATGCATCAGTCCCATTTCAAGACATGACCATTATTTCACTTCAAAGTATGAAATGCAACCAAGAACATGACTTGAACAGATGGAGGACAAAATTCAATTCCTATAACAGCTTATACACTACTCCAACTATTATGAAAATGACATTCTCAAGCATGATAATAATCAGGAGTATACAATGCATTTGTAATCATTAGACTGATAAAGGAGTAAGTATTCACAAGTGTTAACTATTTGAAGATTGCTTACTGATCCTATCCAATATTCCAATTAAAGTATTCATTATAAACCAATAAGCAAATTGCAAAGACAGGTGAGTGCCAAACTTCATACTTTCTCATTTAAGTGGAGTGACAGAATCAAATTTAGAATTCAATGACATAAGTTGCCTTTTAAATGATGAAATATATCCAATTATGCCTCACTTTTTGCTACTAATAAGTTGAGCATCAGAACAAGTGTTATCACATGTTGCATTCATTGCATATCTATAAAAGAAACATGATAAGTATCACAGATCTGTAGTAGAAAAATACAAGACAACCAATCCAGATGGCTCATTTTGTCTTCGACAAACTCCAAGAGAATCAAAAGGAACATTTCATTACATGTGTGTAATAGAGCATCATTATCATATGACAAAGGAGTAGCTAAATTGGTATGATCATCATCCTTATGCTACAGGATATCATTTTGTCTCAAAATGAAATGTATAAGTGTATGGTTGCATCTATGGCTGAGTGAGTCTAAATGAAGTTTTCATTATAAGAAGTGATCTACCAAAATGGGTGATAGCAGATATAGTGGACCTGATCATGTCCTTCAGGACATCTCATATAATGCATTTGATATGATAGAATATTAAAAGAGGAACAATAGAGGTTCATGTTGTTACAATTTATACAGAACAAGTAAGTGTTGCCTTCATTTATTACTATGCCTCAATGTCATGACACAATCATGTTCATCATTATATGAAAAGTATCTTATAAGCACAGTCCACTAAATGGACAAGTAAAGTTACAGAAATCAAGACATGTATGCTGCTACAGTGGAGGAGTTCAAAGTTCAAAACTGACAGTATCATTCCATATGCAAAGTCCACTGAAAGAGTAAGTAGAGATATAGAGATAGAAACAGTGCATACAATCATCACTTCTTTTGAAGATTAATAGTGATTATCACTAAATAGTGACAACATAAGAGAGAAAAAGAGATACCATATGCCAGTATATGCTACAGAAAGAAGATTTTGTGCTCATAAAGATAAAACATTGTTTCAGTTTCAAATCTGAGTTTAAACAAAAGAGTGAAAATACAGAGATATATTCATAATAAGGCCGTGGCATATAATGCCTTTTACATTCATCTCAAAAAAATACCCATATCAAGTTTTAGACCCCAATGCATTTTTGCAGTGTTAAAGAGAAAGGAAAATGGTAAGTAAAATTGTCTAGACAGGGACGTGAGGAATGACTGTTTATACAAAATAAGCATGAAACCCTTATCGGGTTTTAAAAAGGAGTCTCTTTCTTCTTATATACAGTCGAGCAAGATAGGGTAATTTCTATGTAGTATGGCCGTGAAAGACAAAAGAGTTATTTGTGACAAAAAACATGAAACGCTTGTCGGGTTTAGAAAGGTTTCCTTTCTTCTCATAATATACAATTGAGTAGTGTTAAAGTAGAGTATTGAAGACCATGGCCGCCAAAGAAAAGAGGTTCTGTGCAAGATGAACGAAACCCTCACTTTGAACACTAGAAACTTTACATTTTTTACATCAAAAGACAAGAGTGAAGTTACAGAATTGCATTACATGAAGCGACCGTGCCATATGAGAAGATATTTCACATACCCAGCAAACATGAAATGAAACCCTCATCACATTTTCATTTAAGATAGAAATAAAGGAAGCTACAGTAAGAGCAATGATGGTAAGGAATAATGAACTCACCGTATGATGATGCAACAGAGAAGAAGATAATGGCCGCGGCCAGTTGAGGACCCTTGTCATTTTTTCCATTTTTTACAAAGTTCAACACAAAAACCAAACAATATATATCAAAGACTGAGAAGATTGAAGAAATAGTTATATGGAGTAGCCATTTAATGATATATAAGCCATCAAAATACAGTAAATGCCATTAAAAGCTTAGATTCAAGCTTACCAAGAGCAGCCTATCATTTTGGCCAAAGAAGTGTAGTGCTTTTGACCACTGAAGACCATCAAATGGAGCAAGAAAACACATAGAGCATGAAACCCCAAGTTGGCAGCCATAGTTGCAGAGTTAACTCAATGCCAACAACAAAAAAATGAAATAACTGAGGTTTTAGGGTTTCACACTTGCTTTCGTTTTGACGTCCTTTCCATTTTGACCATGGAAAAACAACATAATCATTTTTATCCAAATGAGATTGGGGTCAACACCTTGTGTTTGATGATGCCTAGTGATCATGAGGAGAAGTGGCCGACAACACAAAGAATATGGCTTGTTTCATAAAGTCAAAGGTGGACGTATCATGTGTTGTGCCTTTAGAACCCTTCCAAGGTCTTGATATCATATGTGGCCGACTCACATTAGATTCAAGGTATTATTTGATAATGCATGTGGTCGAGTGTCTTTGACCTCCCACTTATGCATTTTTATTATTCCTTCACATATTTCAAGATATGCATAAAGATCAAACAAAAACCTTGGAAATGTGAAGAATATGCTAGATGAAGACATGGTCAAAGGGGGTCAATGCGACATGGTGTCACTATAGAGGCAGTGAGTTGGCGTTTTTAAGCCATATGGATAATGATGAGGTCGCAGAATATCGACACATTAGAGTCCATGGTGTGAAGCCTTTTAAGGCTTTTATTTATTTTTTGCAAATGTGTGTATTAGTTCACATTTTTTTATGACTTTTATAGAAAATCATTTGTGATATCTTGTAAATATCTTGGTGAAATTATAAGCCAGATATCATTTTATTTTTTGCAAAAATCATATCGATAGGATATTGATTAAAATTGCCATATCATTGTAAAGTTAACTTTAAAACAATGAAATTATGAATTGCTTTTAAAGTTTAACTATTTTTAGGCAATTTATAGGATTATAAAGCAGATCAAATATTCCATTTTGATTTGTTTTATTTAGAGTCATATAGGACGAATTTTACAGCTTTCATGAGCAGAGAAAAGTAGTTTTATGGTGGGACCACATGAGAGGGCACTTTTGCAGCTTTATTTCACAGATTGGAGGCAGATTCAATGCTTTATTTTTGGCTTTCATGAGTATCTCAAAAATAGACCTAGGGTCTATTTTTAGGAGCTTTTTCAGCTTTCTTTGGGGGAGATCATTTAGAGACATTTATAGGAGAAAAACTTAGTTTTTTCTCAGTCAGTTAGCATCAATTTCTTCTCTCTTACAGAGTTGTATACAGGCCGTTGGCTCACACATTTTATTTTTCATACATTGTATTCCTTTCAGTTCTAATAGTAAATCATCCCGTTTCATATATTTTTTGCAGCCTTGATCTGATGTTATATTGTGACTATTTCAGTCCTTTATTGTGTCTCAATACTGCTTAAAACTTAGTTCTTCCTGGTTGCAGTTTGTGTTTAATCCAAACTTTGTTGCAAATTACTTAAGGAATAACTATCAGTGAAATTGTGAGGATTAATATTAGAGGATCTACTTCTGAGTGATAGAATTTCATCAAGTTTAGATTCCAAAATTAGTTTGCATTTTCATTACATCTTTCTATCCCTTTTCCCCTGAAGTTAGTAGTTTAGAAGTTATAAGAGAACCGACTCACTTTGGAGATTCATTCCCATGAAAGGAGACCCACATCCGAGAATGATTCCATGTTTTAGCAAGTAGTTAAGTTTTCGCAAAGCTTAACAAGGGTGCATATTTGAATTGACAACAATTTTCTCCATATTCCACCACTTTCATATCTCCTTGACGAAGATTCTAAAAATCAGTCAGTTTCAATTCAAAATAGAGTTGTGGTAATTGTTTCTTGTGAAAGAGCTCTACGAACTCATCCCAAGTTACCCTTAGAGAGCTTAAATTCAATTCCATCTTCTTATTGTCCTACTAGTTGGAATGCTCCCCATACTGCCTTGGTCACTTTCGAGTAATTCCTTATCTCAAAATATTTTTCCATTTTTGTTAATCAAGATTCTACAGCATCTCCGGTTACTGTCCCATCAAATTTTTGTGGAGTGACCTTCTTCATGTCCTTAGAGATCTATGAGGTCAGTCTATCTCTTTCCTCTTTATGAGGTTCTGTACTCTTACTAGGCTCTTCATGATTTTCTCCACTTTCTCCATGAGAGTTTTCACGTCCTCCCTCAGAATTTCCTTTATCATCCACCTTCTTTTCCAAATCACCCAGTCTTTTCTTGGT
This sequence comes from Cunninghamia lanceolata, assembly GCA_027924645.1. Taxonomy (NCBI): domain Eukaryota; kingdom Viridiplantae; phylum Streptophyta; class Pinopsida; order Cupressales; family Cupressaceae; genus Cunninghamia; species Cunninghamia lanceolata. Next base: position 5,495,391 of record BSBN01000710.1, on the reverse strand, counting down.
TTCCTCAAGCATGATTATGATTTGGTCTAGCTTATTATTTGGCGGGTGGTTTTCCTCTTCACTTTCTCCTTGGTTAGTTCTTGTCTGAACCATGTTTATCGATTTCTCACACCTGAGAATATTGAGTTGTCCATTAGTTCATGATTATAATGTATCCCATTAAATCAAAACATAATAAACTCAAATTAAACAATAGTTTGGCACAAAAACAACTATTTTTATTTATTTCATTTCAAAAGAAAAGAGTATTCCTCATTTATACAAGAAATGACTTCAAAAGTCATAGTCAAGAGGAGTATATCCTTCAGACTCATTTTCAGATACATAATCTCGAGGTATATAACCCTATGACTCACTATCGGACCTAACTTCTATGATCTCAACCGTTGGGGGTATGTAGGGATCTTGCGTAACCATAGTTGTTTCCTCATCTAATATATACACTATGATTTTGGCGATGATCTTAACTCTTTCCATATTTTCCCTTCTTACTCGCTTGATTCGAGTTAAGGCAGTCACTAGAGTTTCAGTATCACTTAACCAAATGTCACTCTCATCATTGGTTCCCTCAAAGGTTTTGATAATGGCCTCACATTCTCTTTTTTCTTTAAGGAAACATTGACTCATATTAACATACTTTCTTGCTGTCTTCTTAAGATGTACCATCTTGGCACAGAAATTTTCAAACATTAGCTAACCACATAATGTTGGCTACAGGCAAGCATAGTGGTCTCATAAGACCTAGTGCTAAACCTGGTATCTCTGATACCATATGTAACATCTAAGTTCTAAAAACATAGTAAAACTAAAAAATTAACCATAGAGTAATTCAACAAGGTAAAAATGAGATAGAGAAAATTTCTTCTTTTATTTAACATATAATCAAATATCCATGATTACAAGATTTTTCCTTTACAAAGTACAATACATCATGATGTCTTTCTTAATGACAAAGTTTACAATGTAAATCAATTACATAGACAAATTTGGAATAAATACTACTTCTGAATATCTGACATCTTTATCACAAGTCCTGGCATATCTTCTTCTTGGAGAGAGAGAGAGTATCTTTCCAGTGATTTACCTCCATCCACAAACTAGCCGTCTCCCACACATCTTCCACATAGGAAGTGGCCCTACCCTTCATGAGGGATATAGACCTTGGGTGACCAGTGGTAATTTGCCTTTCCTGAGTATATAGTGTTTTATCCTACTCAAATCTATCAACCATACAATGCTAGATACCCTCTAGCTAAGTATGATTTCTGATAATATGAGCAATCTAGATATAGTGAACCGATAATGCATGCAGAAGACAATTGCATTACTTTGGCCAAAGTTTTTTTATTATCAATTACATTCATAATGAACGTCATCATTGTGTTCACCCACCCTTACTCGACTTGGATACTGTCGTATTCCCGTAGTTTATCCTTATCAACTATGTTTATACATCAGTTAAATCATTTTGACATGATATTAGTTGTTTTTCCAACTTAGACAAATCTATATGTCTTATCTAATCATTTGGTTTCAATTTGACTCTAGGTTTCTCATAATAACCCTTGAATAATATGACATTTCAAATTATCCAAAACTCATATCTATGAGACTAGGTTAATAAACAACCCATAGTTTAACTATAACAAAATTAAGCATACTATCATTCTATAATAGGTATTACTCCTTATATGAAAAGTATGTATATTCTCAACTTACCTTTATGTAATGACATCAACCATCACAAAATATAGACTCAAATATGATTCCACTCAAGTTCCTCTCTAGTTAAACTTAGTTTAATCACATCATAATGGTTTACTACAAAGATATTCTCATTCACAGAATACATAGTAAGGATAGTCCTAAGGACCTTAATGTCTCTATCATAACATTTCCATTGAGTTATCACCCAATTATATAAATGGTGGCTTCCTAAGCTTAGTAAGATTTCTAAGTTCTCTTAAAAGAGAAACCATAATAGACATTTATAAACTTAACAAGAAATGGTTTTATACTACCATTAACCCACCTCAAGGATTGAGCCATCTTACGCATCTACGTTAAAACCTATCATAGTTCTTCATGGCGCTAATATGTATAAGAGTGGTATAACTATCTTATAACCAAACTCTTGGCCAACCACAATATCAAACCTTCTCATTGTATCGACTAGTTTTTCTATAAAATTGACAACTTTAAATGGAATATAATGAACAATGATCCATTTCAACAGTTAAATCATTTAACAATCAGACTTCGACACAGTGTAAAGATATTCGACTCAGACTATTTAGCCTTTATGAGCATCGGCCAACCATCTATAATGGCAATAACAATTACTTCAAATGGTTTAACACATAATGAAAAATAATCATTATATAGTTCATGGCTATGAATCGATCATCATAGACAGTCTAAATGATAATATTGATTCTCCTATATAAGAATACAAGGAAAGTTAAGAACCATGATAATTCTGTTGATATCATAACACAGACCTAAGTGTTACCTGGTGATGACTCAAATGAGTTATCTGTTGTAGAGTCTATTGACCAGTCGGCCTATATGATGTCACCTTCACCTCTGTGCTTCGGCAGTGATCTCTTCTTCCTATTTTTGCCAGTTATCTCTGTGTGTTCTATTTTCCTATCCATGATTCCTATATGCTTTCACTCTTAATGAGTCGTGGGGTTTAATGACTCTTCATTGCTCATAATGAATCAGTTTCTACCACTCCCTCAAATTTGAAAGGTAATTGGAGTTATAATAGACCACTCCTCATTCGGTTTACAACCGATCCCATTTTATCAGCAAAGAATAACACATGTTTTGGTTAAGGTACAGAATATGGAAAGATTCCTCAAGTGTAACAATAATACCTCGTTCCCCCTTAAAAGAGGTCGACACATCACTTAAGCACTACTGTTCTTTAAATGATCACAATAGGGGGGTTCAACCCACCTCTATTACTAATGAAGACTCTCCTAAAAATAAGCCTTCGGCTTCTATAACACCATCGACTCATTATGAGGTATTATCCTCATTTGATGGTAAGGCATTTACTTATTTGATTACATTAAATATAATTCTCATAACATCGCCTCTATATTAGATAGTTATGGTTTAATCAATAAAATAATAATATTAAAACAAATATTATGGATAATGTGATTGGGTTGAGCTTGTCTCTCCATCACAATCTGTTGATAATAATCATGTATTTTGAACTTGACAAAATCATCTTAACATTAGGAATCGTTTATAACAGCTCAAGTGACTTAAGAATAATAAGACAACTATTTTACAACAATAATGTCATAATATTTATGTTAAACTTAAATAGTCATAGTTCACACTCAAACGACGTCGTTAACATTACTAATGACTAAGATGACTTACTACAAATTACAAAGATTGTAAAATATCGACTACCTATCGATTAGGTTCAAAAGTAAACTGACAAGACAAGACTTACCTCTCATGACAAATTGGTTCACGTTTCCGTTAAACACTTATACTTGATTTGGCAAATAAACCACTCATAACCTGAGGTCTATATCTCTCTCCTCGAAAGATACTCTCTCTCTCTTTTCTCCGAGAGTCATCTAAAAATCTGTAATCCTATATCAAACTTGTTACCAAACAAATTATGATTAGTGCATCATTATTCAAATAATAAATCAAATCTCATAATGCAAATATTAAATCGATAATAACATAATCATTTCCATAATTTTATAAATGACATTCAATATAATCCATGTCTTTCCTTGTCATTAATCTAAACATCATAATAAATTTACTTAAGTCCAAGTGAAAGTAAAGATACAACAAGACAAAAATTGGGGATGTAACACCTGTGATCAATGTCCATGAAACCATATCCATTTTCATTGCCCTTATGCTACATCACATGCATATATTCACTATGTATATTCTTCCTCTGTTCTTCAATGATATGCAAATATCAAACTATGGGGAAGGAATTGTTTTTGGTTGAGGGTGAGTTGGAAGAGAAAGAGCTGTTATGAGGACAAGTGGAAGGTTATATAAAATTGACTCATGGCCCTTCACTATGAAGCTGCCACATGCCTTATTTCTTTTCAACAGTAAATTATTATTGGAAAACTAAATCTATGTATAAACAATTATAGGTAAATTAATGACCACTAGAACATCTTTCAATGTAGCATTGATGACACCAGACTATTAATATTTTATTTTATTGTAATTCAAAATTTTAATTTCATATTATTGTTTTTGTTTTGGTTCTCCTGACTAGGGTTTTTCTTGATTGTTTTTTTATTTACATGGCTGGGAGGTTCTTTTCACAGAGATGTTGAGCACAGTTAAAAGATTACCTCAAAATATTTTTTTTATCTCAAATATGTGTGTGTTTAAACTGTATTGGTACAACAACTATGTAGCAAAGCACTTATCTGCAACACTCTTTTCCCATTTTGGGTGTGTCCTAAAATGTTTGTAAAATTTCCCTCTCCATTATGCTTTGATAGATCTCCATACCTTTTCCTATGCTCCCATTAGCACAGGCAGAGACGATGTTGGCAAAGATTGTGGAATTTGGTTTTGCACCTAATGATAACAATCCCCGGCTTAATTTCAACAACAATAAGCTTGAATAAAAATGTTCTCCCATACACTTCATAGGGCAAAAGATCCATGCATGAGAAAATCTATCCCTGAATCAAATTTCCCTAGAATTTGATTGGTAGAATTTGATCGGTAGTAAAAAAGGAGAACAAAACCTCCCTTTTGATGTTTTAAAATCCTTCACATACAGTTTCTTTATTTGCATTTATACTACTTTCTAGCACAAATGGCCTATCATTTTTGCTTTTCAATGAGTTTCTCTCTAATCACTCCTATATTAGATGATTTGCTCTAATCTCTTGATTAGGGGTCAACTGTAGTCATATGTCTGAAGCCAAAATTGACTAATATAGAATGGAATAACTGGTCTTTAGATGTCTCTGAAGACTACTAAGGTAGAGTGCCCACCTACTAGAACCTCTACTTCATCATCAATAAGTAAATCAATTATAATAAATGCAATAAAAATTGTCGGATACTAAATATATTAGCATTAGCATTCAACATTTGAAAAATAAGCCAAAAGACAATCAATCTTACCGGACAAATTAAACATGTCAAATTAAATTCCACCTATACAATTTCAAATAATGTGCACATAATCATAGGTTCACTTCCACTGAAATCACATGAGCATTTACAAATCTCTTCACTAAACACACCATGCTTTGTGTTTTTTTATTGATCCAGAAGGCACTCAATTCAAAAAAAAAATTTCTACTTGCATGCTTTCAATACAAGAACTAAAATTAGAAGTAATTTATGTTTTAAAATGAATGGATTACAAGAACTAAAATTAGCTTCTATTTAGGTGTATGACAATGTAACATTTGTGTTTGGTTGCAATTTGCTGCTTAAAACCCAAGGCATACAAGAAAGAATGGAAAAGTAAATTGCAAAATATATCCAGACTAGTTCTGACATGGTGGTTGAATTTAGTGTGTGGGGGCATGTCCATTTGAACCCCCAAAGATGCAATTTATAACAAAAGTCTGGTATGAGCTTTACACAGATTGACATTTGTGTTCATAAATATGAATTTTGTATTTTAGTGTTTGGAATGATAGATTGTGTTAAGAGTATTATAAGTAATTTATTGGATAGTTGTTTTCTACTCTGAATTTTTTTTAATAAAATAATAAAGGATGAAAGAGGCCATTACACAAGCAGCAAAATTCCACAGTTCCATGGTAGCACAAATAGTTGTATGGGGGTAGGCCAGATCCTAAGGTCTGTAGCACAAACATGGCTTCCTCAAGTAAAATTTCTGTCAATATAGTTGTTTATGTAAGTAATTCCTATTGGCTCAGTAGACTGTATGGATAGTACTTTATAACATTGCTTGCATTTAAAGCTTTTTTCTTCAAGCAAAGAAGAAAGGCTCCAAAGATTTTGAATTTGATCCATTCTCCTGACATGGTGACATGGGTACTATCCAAAAACCTAATTTCTTTGTTTCCATTCATACAAACTAATATTAACTAGTCTTTAGATCTTCCATTATCTTTATGCATAGTGCCATACTCTTTTGTCTATATAGTTTTGTTTGGAACGATATCTGGATAGGTGTGTAATAGAGCAAATGAATAAACAATACAAATAATCCTTTGCTCGATAGACTTAAAACTTCACACCATAAGCCATTAATGATGCTTGCACTTCAGTCTATTCACAATAAATAAAAATTAGGGACTAATAAACGCACAATGTCCTCGTTAAAACTCCACACGTCGACATAAATATTGGATGCAAAGACATGACTATATCAAAGAACATTACAAAGTCATGAAATATTTCCAATAGCAACAAAACATTAGGAATTGAATAAATTTTTCCCTTTCTTGCCCCGAAAATAATTTGCAATTAGAAAAATACAAAACCATGAGGAAAATATACCAACAACCAATGAGAAAATTGCAAAAAAGAGAGCCAAAATTCCCCATTAATAAAATAATCCCACAAACTATAGTATAAACATTAGTAGCATGATTTCTGATGAATGCATTAATAGGCATGAGCGCACCGAAAACATTAGTCTCCCTACCTTTTATTACTCTGAAGAGTAATTTGCAACTGGGAGAATTATACAGAAGCATGAGCAAGATACCCCAAATTCCATCTTAAAATAGAGAGTTTAAGTAGATTATACTCATGTAACATATTTATTCTTTCCCATTTACTTTTAATTATACTGTTCAAATTTTGTAATTGTGAATATCTCATTGCTGCATAGCAAATTGCGATAGGCTTATTTATTGCTAATGTTTTGTTGCTATACACGTATCTTGACTGCAAATGTTTCTGTGGATAGTTGGTGTTGTTTATAGTATTTCACATGCCTTGTCTAAAACTAGTGCTAGTGTTGAGTGTTGGAAATCGGAATGCATTGTTATATAGGTTTTCTATTTATTATTAAGATTGATAGGTGCCTTATTCTTGTCAAGTGGCAATTGTTACTCAGATCATCTGGTGCGTATGTGAATTCATAGGAGATGAAGTTTATGAGGTATTGTAGTCTAAATTTACAAGTTGACTCTATTTTTTATTCCTATTTTTTATACAATTGTGGCCTATTTTTATAGTCAAAATTTATAAGTAATAGATTATCATGCTTGTTCTCTTTTGCCTATTTTCAAATATGCACTACACTACTCAATAGTCCTAGAACAAGTTTCATTTTAGTCACATGAATTGATATTAAGAATTTGCTCTTGCTTTGTAGGCTTTTTAGTGCACAATAGTGAACCAAAGGCTATAGTTACAAATTCTACATTGCTGCTGAGCATGGTGAGTAATTGCATGTTCAATTCTTCTTTCTATGTATTCAATTTTTCAAGCTTGGCACATTATTTTATAGTCAATACTGTACTAAGTAGCATCAATACAATTTGTATCTTTTGTCCTTTGACATGAAATCTGGCAATATGCTTACAAACAATCATCTTAAAAGACAAAAACTGTCACAACACCCAATTGTAGTAGAAACCTACAAACCAAGTGCTAAGGCACCTTTCATGTCAATTGATGAAGCTCTCCACCATGCACATTGTTTTTGAATTGACTCATTCAATTACAAAGTTGGCGATTACCTATTTGACACAACATTTTGCTTCATTATCGTTATACATTGAAATAGCTACTCAATGGTCTTGTGGATCATTTCTTAGATTGTCTTCACAATCATTGTACTATAGATTTAGAATCCTATGAAAATGATTTGCACCCAACAATCCTAAGGTATTTGCATAATATATATGATAGAAACATGTATCTACAAAGAATGAGGCTTTTAGCCACAAAGATCAACGATAGTGGTGAAAATGGGCTTTGGGGTGACACATTCTATCTAAAATGGCTAGCATATTGACTAAACATACCAATATGCATTTGGTATTTAACATACAAAAGAATGTACTTACATTTCAACAAGGATGCATGTAATCATGTAATATCAATTCTTTTCCATGATACAATTCCTATTGCTGGGCACTATGAGCTTGTGTTTTCACGGCTAAATACATACAATTACATCCAAAACATCCAACCACATTTGCAAATCACATATTGCAATTTGGACAACACTTGGAACACAATAGAAAATGCGTTTGATACACTTGGACTTTGTAGAGTAGCTACATTTGCTACTACATGTGGCGAAAGCATGTTTGCTGCTATTGCTTTTTTGCTTGCTAAACAATTTGATCAAGTTACTTTGTGATTATTTATGGCGCATCCATTGGACAATGAATTGAGAGTTGAAAACAAATATGCATTGGTAACTTGTTTTGGCACTTTTGATCAATCTAGCATAGGAAGCAACAATTGTCTATTGCAGTTACAATCATTGGTTTCTAGGATTGGAATGCCATTTGTGTAAAGTGGCCTTGAAGGGTCTGAATTTTGTGCACTATGGTTGTCTCACATGTTTGCTACAACAATACACATATGGCAAGCATCTCCATATCCCAGAGCCAAAACATACTCTAATTGCATGAAGCCCAAAACATTTTTGAACTTAATTTGCTTTGCAAGTAGCTCGGGCCATTGTCATTATGAATCACTTCAACAACAAGAATAATTGACTCACAACATGCATATTAAGGATCCACTTGGTATTCAACATATGACAAGCACTTTCGAATTGGAAATAAAAAAACAATATAATTAGTTCTTATAAAAAACAAATAGCTACAACAATACATACACCAATTGAAACAAATTTAAAATCATATGAGACATTGCGCTCTCTAAAAACAAAAATCTGCAATGCGCAAATGTCCCATGCAAATGTCCCACAGACTATAGCATCCAGTTCTGTCCTACCTACTACCAATCTCACAAGAATTATTCAGTGATATAAATGACTTTGCTTGGCATTTCAGAAACAGTTATTAGTACTGTTTCGTGGGTAATGGTTTTTATTCTATGCATATCATGGTAGTACATGTTTATGATGAAACAAAAGCTGTAGCAAATCAATGTTAGTTGTGTGTGAAATAGAAGATATGTGTGCTAAGATGCCTAATGCTTTTACATACAATGTTGTATTCTTTCAAGAATTGGATAGCAATAAAATGATATAGCCTTTTTTGTAATGCTATTTTCAAGAACTTAGTTTGTATCTTTCAAAATGGATGAACAATAGACAATAGGTGATCAGTATATTAATTTATCAACTTCATTATAGAATGGTAGCACAGCTCAGAAATCATGAAACCAAGTCTATCAAACAATGACATCTTGTTACATGTGTCTTAGATGAGTCATTGTCCATGTGCCATAGATTATAGTTGTTGATGGTAGTTGACATGTCTTTTGTGTGCAAGGACATTATGCATTTATTTGGATCTAACTTTCATTCATTGTGAATAGATAAAAAACAAGGCATATGTAACTTCCTATATCTTTTACAATGTAATTTGATAGTTTATATGCCTTTGCAATACATTAAAGTCTATTGTTTCCTATCATTGAGTGTCTTTATTGGTTAATCTCTCTTGTTCCCTATCATTGAGTGTTTTTATTCATTATTCTCTGTTGTTCCCTATCATTGAGTGTTGTTCTGGGTTGATAATGTTCTTTTATATCATTGACTATTTCTAATGTTATTCTTGGCAGCAGGAATGGGAAAAAAGTTATCAATTCCTATTGTTTTGTTGCTATGAGAAATATTTCATCAATACGCAACATTTTTCTGTAATCATCTTGAGATTTTAAAAGAAGTTAGAAGTATTTCCTCATTTAGAATGTTTGTTTTAAATAGTTATATAATTTCTTATAAAATTATATATATATATATATATATATATATATATATATATATATATATATATATAGTTTTTATAGTGATTGTTGGGGACACCTAGTTCTTCAATGAGATCAGATTCATAATTTGCTATCTTTTCTCTTCATTTCACTGATTAGCTTTAAAATTAAACAACTTTAATTCAGGATTTCCTTCTTCTAAAGGTATTGATGTCTTAGATGTAGGCACACAACAAGTTCCTGGCATTACTGGTCTGTCAAAAGCTCTTGAGATGACATGATGACATTTGTAATATTTTTTTTATCTTAATATTTTCATGGTTTTTCCTTTTAACTATTTCTTCCCTCAACTAATTCCTACTTTCAATTTCTCAATGTAGCTATCTAAACCAATGAATTTGAAAAGGCAACTCAGTTAGCGCTCGTTGATGCTATAGTACCACCTTCCAAAATCATGAATGCAGTTTCCCAGTGGGCATTAGACATTGCATAGATTCCCCTATTGCTTCTTATCCTATTATACACATCACATATCCACATTGCTATGATCACAATGAAATTATTATTTCTACATCCATGAGTTTGACTGATTCAATATACATAAAACTATTTGAAATTCTATAAATTAGATATTTCATATTTCATTTTCATTTATGGATTATCATATTTTTGCTTTAGACGATTCATTGAAGGATATTTATCCTCATGTTGATAAAATTTATGGAACAAAAGCTATCTCATCATATTTAAGCTCAAAGATTTTTTAATATGAATATTCATAGGATGTTTGTTTGATTTCATCTTATTGCATTATGCCATCCTTTGATGTTTCTATATAGCCACTTGAGAAATTTTTATAAACATACAAATTGTGCCCAAATAAATAGTCCACAAAAATATTGCAATTATTTCCCTTACCATTCATCCATTTTTTTATTGGAGTATTCACATAGTACTGTGACATTTTTATTTATAATGCCATTAAATGAATGAATCTAAAGCTCATTGTCTATAAACCAATATAAATTTTTACAAAAATAAAAAGCATAAATATGACATGAATTAAAATACATTTTAACATTTTTCTTTAATTGAACCCATAGTTTAAATATTACTTTAAGAAAAAGTACTATTTGTATCTTTACTTAACTGTCTCATACTTTGTATCATTACTCAACTGTCTCATAGCAAGTTCTTCAAGGTCAATGGAGATAAATCCCTTTAAATCATGTTCGAAGCTCAACTTGGTGCCAACACTTACCTATGTTATCTCCAAAAGTGAGTCCTAGGTGCCTTTCTTAACAATCAAATGAACATTGTATCTTCAAGTGACAAATTACAATTATCTTTGAATTTAACAATTGTTGTATTATTTCTTGTGTACTTTAAAATATATAAAGTACATATTGCACAAAAGGACTACAATTATTGATTTCACAAAATATAACAACTAAGAACGAAATTGTGATGACTTTCAATAATACCCAAATAGTAGTTGCATAAAGATAAACGAATTTCAATTATATACACTAGTTTTAACTCTATGTGCATTTTATTCCATTAAAAATAGAAACCAAACAAATCTAAATAACTTTTTACCTCTCAATGTCCATGTTTAGTGAGACTTGAGATTTTCCGTGATAGTTAATAAACTCATGGTATTTAAATTAGGTTAAGCACTAAGTGTATCAACAGATCTATGAAATAAAACATTGCAGGTCATGTCATCTACAACTTGTTACAACCATTAAGATATTGCTACGTGTCAAACCAAAATTGAATCTTGCAAGGACTGATTAGAAATTTGGTAGGAAGTTTCCTATAATTTTATCAAGTTTCAAAAATCATAATAACTTTCAATTAAAATACACAAGTTTTAATCTTATTACATTTAAATTCAAGAATTGTGTCTTAAATTCAACAATTGAGTTTTAATCTTATTATCTTGATTCTCAAACTTATAATGTACATTTTAATGACATCAAAGTCACCAACACACAAAACATATAGCTATATACACATAAAAAATTATAAAACTATATCAATTGCAAATTTGCATAAGCATATTTATTCCTTTACGTAGGACTCCAGCTCTTTCATAGCTCTTGTTTATCTAGTGATTAATCTATCTATAGTAAACCAATCAAAACAAAGTATTATTTTTTGTACAAATTTTAATTTTTCTTAAGTCTACATTAGAAAATTTTAACAAAAATTATTAGGAAAATGATTTATCTCTCTGTTGTGATTAGTTCAAAATTTGACCTTTTAAGGATGGATTTTGCAGAACCTAAAATTGAGGAAAAAAATGATTGACTAAATTCTTGCTGGAAAATTGGTTATTAAATAAATATTTTTTTTAATGTTAAACAAATAAACTTTTTTCTTAAAGTCTATGCAAATATTATAACCAAAATTGTAATATTTATATTAATATAATATTATATTAATGTCATTATTTAATTTTGACTATTTTATAGTTATTATATTCTTTTATGTATAAATATTAATTGTTTAATTAAATTATGATTGGGTTATTAAACAAATAATTTTTTTAATGTTAAACAAATAAACTTTTTCTTAAAGTCAAAGAGATAGCAATACTAACAAATTAACTTGTTTAATTAAATTATGAATGACTAAATTCTTTCTGAAATTTGGTTTTTAAACAAATAATCGAATCATATATTAATTTTACAATATAGAAACTGTAAAAAGAAAGCTGAAGCCTCATCGTAAAATGATATCATGAGGAGAAAACATAAAGAATAGAACCAATATGGCTATATTCACACAAAAGCTATCAAGACAAGGCATAAACTGCCTTCTTATCAACAGAACCAGGTAACTTGTTAGTTTTTACAGACATTTAAGTTGGCAAATCAGAATATTTATTTATAAAGACTTATATCGTTCCAACTGAATGTCCAGGATAGATAATCACCTAAAAATTCATGGTGTAGAGTTGCACATGGACATATTTTGGAGACGGTATTTTTTTAATACTAGACAGTTAGATATCCTAAAATGAGTATTTACATATGGGTATACAAAAGAAAGATAACAAACAATTATTCACATGAAACAACACCCTCAAATGGGTATGCTATATGATTATTCATAGATAGGTCTACAGAGTCCAGCCCCATCAATATATTGCAGGAACAAAAGCATGTTCTCGAATCTGAATATAATGCAATAAAAGCATATCGGGAGCGATTCCCAGCTAATGAGCAATACATTTTTCAGGTAACAAACTGTTGTAGAACCCTCCATTCACATTACATATATACAGCTCAAACTTCAATTCTAGGACTGGGAACAAACAACAAAATGTGAAAATCTTTGTTCCAGTTGCTTCCCAAAAAAGTCATTGCAGAAAATGCGTCAGGCTTCAGATTTGGCGTTTGAATTTTTAGAAAGAGGGCAAGGAACAGAGAAAGAAGAGGAAAAGGGAAGAGTATCAAGGGTCTGTAGTCGAGATTTAAGATTGGAAAGAACGAGCTATATAACATTTAGCCTGCGCAAGACTGTTCTTGAAAGCAAACAAGAAAGGAAGATTTTAGAAGTAAAAGTTTTTACAGGCCTTTTTCTGAAATCCCTAAATGGGAATCCACTTCAGAGTTCACCTACAAACACACTAGGCTTGTTTTGAATGCTTGGGAGAAACTTCCTTGCATCAAACTTAATGTTTCAATTAGCAGTCCCAAATTGCAAATTAATATCAAATTTATGACAGAAAAATAGAAACTGAAAAGTAAATACAAAAATGAAATATTAAGCACAATCTTTTTAATGCATAGCTTTAACAACTTATTATTTGATGGCAATAACTAACCGTACTCTTCATTGAATCGATGTCAACAATATCAGAATTATCGCCATCTATCTAAGCGTGACTTAAGTAGTGGGAGGTAAGATTAGTGTTCAATTCGTATACTATTTACCACTATTATAAACTAAAAATCCCAAGGTCATTTTTTGAACCAATCACAATAGAGATAATTCATTTTCCCAATATTTTTTGTTAAAATTTTCTGAAAAATTAAAATTTGTCCAACATGAAAAATAATACTTTGTTTTGATTGATTTACTATAGATAGATTAATCATTAGATAAGATAGATAAGAGCAAACTCATTGCAATAGTACTGCCAAGGCAAGTACTAAAAAAGTAATAGGTATAATTTTTTTTTAACCCCTCCCTTAGAATTTTTTTTTTTAAACCCCTCCTTTACAATATTTCTAAGAAGGAAGTTTATGTAACTTTAACTCCTTTGTTGATAACTATGAGCATATCTTAACCATTAGGGAGCTTATGAAAAATATTTGTCATATCATTAAAAAAAATTAATGTTCATAGGGTAAATATTTGTTTATCTTTATTAAGCTTAATGAAGCAAAATAGAGACAACATATAGATAAGATGAAAACATTTCTTGAACAAACATCTCAAGATGAACCATATGTATTAGAGTCAAAATTACAAAGATAAATGCATTCAAAATTGATTAAGGAGAAAGATAACACATTATGTAATGTGTATGACACATTTTGATGAATATTAAATGATCCTTTATTTTTATCTTATGTATATTACACATTTAGTTGATTTAAAAATGCTTCATATTATATGTTAAAGAAAAATACAATATCCAAGGATGCTCCTAGAATACCTATTATAGATAAATATATGTAAAATACATCGACAGATATAATTCTCAAATCACCTATTGCACTTATATCACAAATCTAGTAAAAAATAGGTGTCTTGAAAATGATCTCTCTCAACATCTTTTCACTTAAAGAAGCCCATGGGATGAAATGCAAAGTTTGAACAAAGTAAATCAACTTTTCAATAAACTAACTCTTGAGTAAATTAAAATTTATGTGCCCATATATACATAGTAAATAAAATAATTCTAAAATAAAATAAAATAACTCTTAAGTAAATAAGCTTTTTGATATCTCTAAGTTTTTTAGATAGATGTATTTAAGATATTTAAACTAGTATTTGCTACACTTTTCAAAGTAAAAAATAAAAAATAAAAAAATTACCCAAATAATGAATGGTGATGTTTTAAAAGTAGAATTAAAAGTTACATTATAAATATAAAATGTATGTGTACCTTTCAAAGCAAAAGAAAAATAAATGTATTATCAAAATAACTCTTAAATGAATAAAACAATTATATTTCTTTTTTTCTATTCACCTCAAAACTAATTCTTGTCATATCTTGTAGGTGAATGTATTTAAGAAATCTATACTAGTTTAGGTTATTTTATATAATTTATAAGAAATTTTTTTTTGGAGTAATTAATAAAATGATAGAGAAATAGTTTAAACATTTGAAACTTGACAAAAACAATAATTATTTCGCTTAGTTAGATAAGCATTTAAACATATAATATTAAAAATATTTGATATAATCAAAATATAAGTGTAGAGATTAATCACAATGTAGCTTAGTAAACACACTAAAAATAACTAAAAATCATATTATTATGATAACATTAAAAATCATATTATGCCAAGGAAGAAGACCTAAACAGGAATGAAGATGATGCCAAGGAAGAAAACGATGACTGCTACGGAAGAGCTCGAGGCAATGGCAATGACTAAGACGAGTGGTTTGGTTCATTCCATGAGGAGGACAATGAGCGACTGCTAGACATTTGGCTGGAAGCGTGTTAGAGTGCAGGTTCTGGAGCTGCTTCAAGGAAGACCAATCTCTACAAAGACCTGGAGGCTTTGCGTGTTCTGTAGGTCGGAAAGAAGCTCTCTGCTAGTGCCAGTGTGTCTAGGCAGGGTCTAAGGAAGGGATTTCTCCTCGCCCAGCCCTGTGCTCTTAAAGGGTGTGAATGCGGAGGCTTCAGAGTTAGTGGAGTGTGTTGTTCCTCTTTCTACAAAGGATGGGAGCCATCGAAACTCTGATGTTGCCTCCTTAGACGGTTTGTCCTACTCTTCGATGACCTTCATTGCTTAAGACCACTATACTGATGGTTCTTTGTCTGCAGACATTTATGCAGGTCTTGTTTTGTCACTGGCCTAGGGACTAGGGAACACTGCCTTGCAGTTTGTGGCTCTGCCTCCTCAGGGGGCTAAGATTGGGGAAGCCATTATTTCCCCGCATAAGAATTTAGTTCATATGGTTAAAGGCACTCCTCCTCACAGCCCTGCACTGCCTTCAGGCACTGTGGAAATGAGTCAGGATTGGCAGCTTATCATCCTTAAAGTGGGCCAATGCTTTGGTGGGGAAATTTTTAGGAGTTAGACCCAATGCAGATAGTGTCAAAAATTAGGTTAAGAGGAAATGGAGGATAAAAAGCTCATTGGAGATTTATGTGCTAAAGAAGGGTTTCTTCCTCTTTTCATTCTCTCTCCTTGAAGACAACTTTCAGACCTTGAAGGGTGGTCTGTGGTTCCTTGGCAGATCCTGCTTCTTCCTTAAGAAATGGGAGCTAGGATTGGACTTGGAAAAAGTTTGCATTGAAAGAGTTCTAGTTTGGGTCAAACTCCTTGGATTACCATTGGAATATTGAGATGAGGAAGTGTGGACAACTAATGCTTACTCATTGGGTGATTTTATTGTAGTTGATGAGGTGACTAGATCCATGAAGCCTTTTCTATTTGCTAGATTTTGTGTCAACATTGTTGTTGACAAAGCGCTCCCCTCTTCAATCACCTTTTAACCAAAACTTGGTGATAGGGTGCAACAAATTGTTTATGAGGAATCTTAGGTGATGTGTCTCAATTGCTGTAAGTCAGGACATGCTTCTACTATGTGTCGAGCTGAACTAGAGGAAGGAATCACAAGGAAAATAAGGATCAATAGGGTCCTCCTCCTTCTCTTAAGGAGGTTGTCAAACCCTTGGAGGAGATTGGGATGCTAGGTAGTCCTATCTTGTGTAAGACTGACTCAGAGACTCATGTGGTGGAAAAGAGTAAAGATAAGGTAGCTGCGGTGTTTTGTGTGCCTTGTCATTGGTGTTCATCCTCCAACAAGGAAAATCATAAAGAGAAGTCTTCAAATAAGAATTCTTTCAATCCTCTCAACTTGAACCAAGATCCTTAGCTTGAGAATCTCACTGGTAAGAGACTTGTCCCAGTTAAATATTGGGATGCCAAATTGAAACAAAATTCCTTGACAATTTTTGGTTTCAAACCACCTTAAATTGGTGGCCCTATTTTAGGGGCCGATTCCACCCTAGTTTTGTAGTCTTCCCTGTGTGTGGGGAGTAGTTGTTTGCTACTGTATCTTTGCCCTATTGCCTTGTGCTCCTTGTTGTTTCTTGGCATTTTTTGGATGTTGTTGGTTGTTCTAGTTGTTTCTTTATTTGGGGTGTGTTACCACCTTTGTATTTCTGGTTCATAGCTCTAGTCAAAAGCATTTACTATAATAAAAACATAAAAATATCCCCATTCAAGGGATAAGGAGTCCCAAATTTAGTTGTAAAAAGAAAGAAGTGGGTTCTAGAATGATGGCAATCTAATTCATGGTTTCCTCTTCTAAACGATTGCATGAAGTTGTTTTGATGGGGCGGTTCAAGGAAATCTAGGTTCAATAGATGGAGGTTTTGTGCTTTGTGATTTGAAAGGAAAAATGTCATATGGTAATTATTTATTTTTGGGACTGTGCACAAATAATGAGGCCAAATGAGAAGCTTTGATAGTAGGACTAGGATTTGCTAAGTCACAAAACACAAGGCATTTGAGAGTGGAGGGTGATTCTATGATTGTGATGAATGAAATGATTAAGGGAGAGTGTCCAAGTTGGAAGTTAAATAGGTATGTTGGGGAGACCTTAGTATTGAAATAATCCTTTTTTTCAATTTGTTTCACTCATTGTTAAAGGCAACTTGATATTGTAGCAAATTATTTAGTGAATGAAGGAGTGCAACAAATTCCCGCAATGATCATTTATATTCACTACTTGTAGACTTGGCCTAATTTGAATTCTCCCCTTTAGGTGCATAAGGGATAGAGGATAGATTAATGTGGAAAGATGTTGCATAGATATTTGTGTGGATGCTAGTGTATTTTGTGTAGGTAGGAGTAAGGTGAGAAGGTAAGATACAATGTAATTGGTGCATCAAATCCTACATGTAGTGGGAGTTTTTTTTATTGGTTGAAGCCTTTGGAAATTCTCAAATCCTTTGACGAGTTTTTCTTGTGGGAGTTTTTTATTAACATTCCCTTGCCATAATACAAATGAAGGTGGTAGCTTGTGAATCATGCGAGAAATGTAGATTATATTAAGGGCACTCAAGGTGCTATGATATGATTGGTCTTTGTGTAGTTCTATCATGTCCTGGAGCAAGTTGGTGGCTTGGCATTATAGGTAAATAGAGTAGTAAGGGTTCTATTGTATTTACCAATTTAGTAGACTTGGTGCTTTGAAGGTCTCAGTGTGGTTTGCAAGAAGATTTTGTGGTTAAGCTCCTTGTAGAGGATGAAAGATATGCCAATGGCATGTCAAGATAGAGTGTGTTGTCACAAGGTGGCATATCTTGTCAGCATCTATAGTGCATTTTTGCTTGTAGGGATAAAATTATGCTAAGGTTTGTCTCATATTGGGAGAGTAAGCACTCTAGGATAGTCAACACTTAAAGACTACTCTCAAAGAGGATTTAGTTGCTAGCTTAAGATATATCTCCCCAATGTGAAAGGCCACCTCTAGCTACTTAATCTTTTCCTCCCTAACTAGTTTGTGGGGATGATGGTGTCATATATAAATCAAAGTGGTTGGGCTAGAAGTGTAAGTAGTGGAAACAAACGAAGTAGGTTTGGTGCCTTCACCATCTTAGAGGGAGGAAATGCCAAATGTATTGGAAGACTTAAGGAGCAAAATTAAGGTCTTAAGAGCATATTATATCTATGTAGGTAGAGTTTTGTCAAACTGCATGTACACCACTACAATGGGTGCTTGGAGGTTGACAACAATTATACAAATCCTTTTTTTGATGGCTCCTTTATACATCACTCTAGGTGGTATCATGAAATATGTTATGGAGTTCAATTTCCAATGTTTGTTGGGATACGAAGGGGTCATCCTGGTAATGAACATGTTTCATGGGTGGAGTAAGTGGTGGATACTAACCAAGCTTATGAAGCTTGTAGGGAGCATTGGGGTGTGGTTTAGTGCTTTGAGGCTTTGGCTTTTGCTTATCATTTCTAAGGTGGTGTGATAGTGGTCTAAGACCAAGGCCATAGATAACTAGAATAGTTTGTTTTTTCTTTCCTTTATTATACAACTTTATATAGTAGGGCCTATATAAACTCCTATATATATATATATATATATATATAAACTCTTATAAAAACATATTTTTAAAAAACACTTAAACAAAAAGTAATTTAATTAAATAATTTCAAAGTATTATATTTACATATTTTTAAAGAAAAATATAAACAATTAAGAAATAAATGCAAAATTATATAATATTTTTAATAATCATATAAATTTATATTATTTTAATAAATTAAAATTAAATAAATTAGCTTATCTTAAATAATTAATTTAAAAAATAAATATACTATAATTAATTAACTTTCTTGTAAATTATATTTTTGAGCTACTTGCATCCATATGTATATATAGTAACATAGATCTTAAAGATAAATGATGAATCTAAATACCATAGGGCGAGCCCCCTATAACCTCTAGGCTATACACGCTACTCTTAACGTATATAGTGGGCAAATCCGGTTTCAAAGTTGTGACCATAACTTGTGCCCATTGTCTGTGTCTTCTAACAGCTCAACCGTCTCATCTACACTTGGAGACTAACCACTATAGACTTAACAAAGATTAAATATGAAGATGAAGACACATAACACTTTTAAATTAACTGAATAACTTATTTAATATTTTTAACTTTTTAATATAATTTAACAATTATGAAATCATAAACAAAAATACTTTAAAAATCATCTAAACACAATTAAATGCTGAGTTCAAATCCATACCACGAGTGAAAAACACACAAACATATAAGTGGTTTCAAAAATATACTTAGGATTCTTGTATAGCTAAAGAAAATATAATTTCGTCTACCATACCAAAAAAATGCAGTGGTTTGCTTGTTCAGGTGTCATGCATAATATGAACCCAAAACCAAAATACATTTAAAAAGAATGCAGTTGTTTGCTCGCCACGTTGCTTCATAATACAAAGCCAGAACCAAAATAAAAGAAGAAAATGCAATTGTTTGATCGCCACTTGTCTGCGTACTGTATACCTAAAATTAAAATAAATACAGGTTTATAAATTGGGCAGGAGAGATTGAGAGTCCTTACTCGGATGTTTATCCTTGCCCCAAAAGGAATACAATAGAAGAAGATATTTACAAAATCCACCATCCAGAACTTTCTGTTAATGATCGATTCCATGCAGTAGAAGAAAACTGTATTACTATGTGGTGACAAATTACTATGGCGTATACGTTTAGAAAGATCTGTTGGAGTGTCAGTTGCTCAGCTTTTGTAATGAAAAAGTCTCCTCTCCTCCTCCATGATCAAACATCAGCAAAATCTCGTCTATGTGAATGTCACACAGCTCGCCGTCGTTGATTTCCAGTTGGCATTGGCTACTTTCAAGACCGGGGGGCTGGCATGTAGTTGGATTCAAATTGCTTACATTGATAATTTGTGGTTGAAGAGGAGGATTATTAAGGCACGCAAAAAACCCATACATGATTTGAGCAGCACGGTCATATGCAAGAGCGGCCTCATGGGCTGTGTCGAAGGTGCCAAGCCACAGCCGCTTTCCTCTGTCGGGCTCTCTGATTTCAGCCACCCATTTACCCCATGTCCGCTCCCTCACGCCTCTGTAATTGTACCGCCCATTTTCAGGCCCTCCTTTTCCCGGCATACACCCTTTTCTTGAACCCTTGTGAGCTTTTCTTTTTCCTTTCATTTGCTCGCATGAACTCAGCTGCCGCCATTGCTCTAATATCTCGCTGACTCTCTTTTCCCTCTGCCCTCTTGCTGTCTTCGCCATCTTTTTTCAATCCTTCAAATTGAATGAATGAATAGATTTTAATGACGTCCACGAGACCAAGCAGTTTAAGGGACCAAGAGCCGCAACCCTAAGAAATCTTCAAGATCTTTTCGATGTCACTTCTCCTGCCATGGATTTTAACTAAGAAACCTTACTGATTCCGAATGTCTTCATAGACATCACATTCAAAGATGAAGTGCCATTCAGTCTCCACCACTTTTTTGCTGCAAAAGATGCAGATCCTGTTTTCCCACTCTTCTTTGGGGACCGTCCATCTACCCGTTTCGCATCTCAAATGATGAGAACAGGTCCTCAACTGCGCCATTAGAATCCTAGCTTTACCTTTAAGAGTGGCATGCAAGTAGGCTTTTTCCCCATGCTCTCATGTGGGGTTGAACTTTTTGACATAGTATGATTTTTTTCGGCCAATCTGCTTAGTCTACATGGCAGTCCTAAACTTTTCTAACACAAACTTCTTAATGTCTTCTTTAGTTTTAGGACATTCGTGGAGACTAATATCCCACTTGTCTAGCCACTTGTTGTTCTGCTTCATCCAAGTCTTCTTTCTACGGTCTAACCCCTCCTCCACCACCAGCTTAGGCCATCGCTGCTCTCCCATGTTCTTCACCTTTCTTATGTATGTTATCAATTGGATTATAGCATATGCTTCCATCGGGAATGAGCCCGCCTCAGCTAACAGGATCTCATAAGGGACCATAGCCTTGACCTTAAGATTACTAGTAATAAGATGCTTTCGTATTCTCTCTAATTGCCTCCACTTGTGATTTGACAAGCTATTTCACTAACAGCCCAAACAGAGTCTTCGTGCTTTTCCAATCCCAGAGCTCCGCTTTCCTAGACCTATTTTGGAGCAGAAAAGAGGCCCTCCAACCTTCTTGGATCCTTTGCGTTCTACATGTATCCCAATTCAGCCTGTTGTGGAAAACAATTCCCAAATACTTGTATTCTTCTACGATATCCAACGGGCTCCCATAAAAAATGAAGTTGACTTGCTGCTGCTTCCTTTTTAAAGAGAAAATCATAATCTTAGTTTTACTAGTGTTCATAGTCATCCCGACCTCTTGGCAAAAGAGCTCTAAAGCCCTCAAGTGCTCTCTCAGACCTTGGGTGGTTTTTGCAATCATAATAAGGTCATCAGCATATAAAAGCAGCTTCACCACAAAATTAGCCAACTGGATACCCCCGCCTGCAGATTTTTGCAACCATTCTTCCAGTTTGTCGATGTATAAGCCGAACAAAGTGGGAGATAGAGGACAACCCTACTTGACCCTAATGTCACTGCCAAAACACTTCGACATACCCTCTCTAGTCTGGATTTTAGCTCTAACCTGCTCATAGAGCTTGTGAACAGCAACCCTGTATTCCTCCGAAACCCCAAGATCTTCCATTCTGCTCCAAAGTTTTTCCCTAGGTATTGTATCAAAGGCCTTTTGAAATCCACGAAGAAGAAAAGACTTCTTCATCTTGCGTGTCCCACACTTTTTCAACTACATGTCTAAGAGTGACGCAATGGTCTATGGTAGAGTGTTTTGGTCTAAAACCAACCTGCACTCTAGCTCTTTTTCCTTCCCTTTCTGCCCAACTGTTGATTCTGCATTCAATCAAGCTCCCGAAAAGCTTTCCAAGGAGAGGATTGACCATGATAGTCTGATAATTGGACAGATTATTGACATCACCACTTTTGAAAAGAGGGATAACGACACTAGTAGTCCACTCAACCGGAAAAATCCCTTTCGAAATGTCGTTAAAAATCCTTTTGATGTGTGGGGCAAGGTGATCAAGCCCCCACTTAAAAAATTCAGCTTACAACCTGTCAATGTTTAAGCTTTGCCACTAGCTAAATTCTTTATTCCCTGCTTGATGTCTTCTACTGAGAAGAGCTCAGTTGCCATATTGGTTACCGGAGGCTGGGTCTTCTCCAGGGACCTCTCATAGAGAAGCTTCACATATCCTAACCATTGATCTTTTGTGATGTTGTTTTCAATCTGATTTCTTTCTTGCTGCATCTCCCTCCAAAAACCTTTTGGATTGTGTTTACTCAAGGAAATCAACTCTTTTCTTCTAGATATTACATATCTTTCCTTTTTGGATTTTATCAAATTCTCGTACTGTTTCTTGCTTTCTTTGCTTGCTACAATCTTTTTGAGAGATCTTTTAGCTTCCTTGCACTCATCATCAAACCATGGGTTGACCGGGAAAGTGTTAAACCGATTTTTCTTAAGCCTAGATCTCTTGCATGCCGCTAGGGCCTTGTGAATTAAAGGGACCAGCATACTGCTATCCACATAGTTTCCCGAATCCTTATTCAAATCTTTGCAACCTCTGCTATTTTTTAACATTTGTAAGTGCTGCCCCAATGCTGCAACAAAGGTCTCCTGATTTTCTTTGCTCACCCTGATTTTACGTTGTGTGTGGTCTTGCTTTTGGATGTGCTGAGCTGGCCTAATTTTTTGTATTTCTTTTTGGAAGCCAAACTTCACACAGAGAGGCATATGATCAGATTTTAGCTCCGTAGGATTTTCTCCTATGTCAAACTCTAACAGCCTGGAGGTACCCATCCTAGAGCAGATAACGTAATCAATAGTACTTTGGCCATTGTATGTCTTACAAGTGATACCCCCGAATCTAGGCCCCGCGCTGGTGCCATTACAAATAACCAAGTTGAAGAGGCTGCAAAGACCTAATAATTCAGCTCCAAAATGATTCACACATCCTCTCCCATCTTGTGAGATTCTCCCCCATAATCGGCCTTCTCCTTCCTCTAACCATAATGGATCACTGCCCCCTCCTTTCTCACTACCCAACTGAAGAGACTGATTATTCGTTGTCCTAGCATTAAAATCCCCTATTAGGATAATTTCCCCTAAATTGCTGAAAGTAGAAATGTCTCTTTTTAGCGAAGCATAAGGGTCCTCGCTGTCAAGATTCCTCTTCTTGTAGAACTTTGACCCTTTGGGGGCAAAGTAGCAGGCAGCCAATCTGATCGTAACCTCCTTATCCGTTATTTTCAACCAAATATACTGCCTATTCGGGTCCTCTTTCTCTAATTTCACGGTTTCACCCCACATCTCTTTAATTAGTACCGTGATCCCTCCATGCCCTTTACCTGTTTCTGTCCCTTCATTCCAAACTGAAATTTTCTTGAAACTTTCAAAGTTTGGGACTTTACAACCATCATGTTCGTGAGTCTCCGTAAGTATAATCACGTCCTTCCCCTCAGCTATGGGCCCCAAACTCGGTCCTCTTCTCCATGGGTATCCTCTACAGTTCCAACTTACAATGTGTAAATACTCGAGTGGGGCCCCGAGTCCCTATTTCTTATGAGAAAACCTCTCGCTGATTTGGGCTTTCCCGTTTTTCAACCATGCCCACTTTCCATCCATTCTTGCTGTTTTCACTTTCTCCCATTCTTTCCTTCGTTCTTCCTATTGAGCGAATGTTAGATCTTGATCTAAGAATATGTTAGATCCTCTAAGCTGCCCCCTGTTCTTTAAAATCATGTTCTTATCATCTAAGCTTCTTAAGACAACACGAACATGCCTATTTCTACCTTCTTCAAGCTTCTTTCCTACCCTGTGAGCTTGATGAATAACACCAGTCCATTTCAACTTGTCTTTGAGAAAGTCCCTTGCAAGAATGTCAGTTTTTTCTTTCTCTCCAAAATCTCTCAAACCTTTGATAATGATGTTGACTGCTTTGTCTTGTTTGTCTTTTTCTTCTTTTATTTGGATCTTTATTTGCTTTTCAAAAATTTATTTTTTGTCTTTTAGAGGCCTACTTACGACTTGTGACCAAGACTTAGCCTCTTCTATTTGGGCTTTTAATTGATTATCTTTTACCTCCAAATCAGCCATAGCTGATTGGAACTCCTTCATCTGTGTTGGGTCTCCTCCAATTGTCATTTCTATCTTGCTATTGTCTACAGATTTCAGTTGCTTTATTTCTTGTTTTATATCACCCAACTCTTGCTGTCCTCTCTCCATTTTAATTTGCAAGTTTGATAATTGCTCCTTGAGCGATTTATTCTCATTTTCTAACTTGTCTCTGGCTTCATCTATTTCCTTCAACCTGTTTTCTTCCTGAATCTGTTTAACTTCAAGCATTTCCAGCCTTTTTTTCATGTTCATGAGTTCTATAACATACAACTCTGACGACCACAACAAAGGTGTAGTTATAGGGCTGTAAAGTTCATTGTTATCCTGGGAGATTCCCTCGCTAATACCAATGCCAACATTATCTGCTTGCATTTCTACCTTGGCTTCCATTGAAACAAGGACCCCCGGGTGTCCTACAAGCTTCCCCTTTCCCTTTACATCACCATTCTCTGTTTGCCCTTCTATCTGTAGAGTTTTGCAAGGGGCAATTGAACTGCTGCCCTGCACTTTGGGGAGGATCATAGCGAATCTTTTCCTATGATTTTGCCTCGTCTTACAAGCCTGCCTATGCCTCAGAATCCCTTTATACTGCTTGGCATTTACATACACCAGCGTTTCCCCTGCTCTCCCTGTAACAGCTTGAGGCCATTCTGTCCAAACATGATTCCATGCTTCAGCCAAGCCACCTATTTGTCTGCCTAGGTATGGAACTGAGTGCCCATTCAAAGAGTGAAAGGCGTGATCCCACGGTTCAGCCAAGCCCCCCATCTGTTTGCCTAGGTATGGAGCTCTTGCCCCCTCAGGGTAAATGAAACTAATTACTGGGTCTGAAATCTGCCTTTGGGGCCTATTTAAGGTCTTCGGGTAGCTGACAGTATTCCCTGCGCTCCCTACATTTTCCAAGGCATCTGACTGTGTTTTTGGTTTATCCAAGTTGTTTTACTGTGGGACCCTGAAGGTGCAGAGTTATGATATTTTTACCGTCTGTTTGTTTTAAATTCATAGTTCGGTCGGTTTGTCCAGCTTTTCCTTGTTTTGTTTGAATAAAATTGTTTTGACTTGCAAAAACACTGCAAGTGTTGCGCTGTTTTTGCAGGAAAATAGAGAAAAAAAAATAAAGAAAAGCCAGAGGGGGCCGGGTGGGACACACCTGTAGTATTTTATTATGCTGTTTGCTGACTTCTATGGCACACTGGTCCCACTTCCCCAAAAGAAGCCCGACAGAAACCTGTTGCGGAGTATATTTTGCTGGTCGCTTTCTAAAGAATGCAAAGATAGATAAACATCCCGTGTGACGAATGCGAAGGAGCCTTTCCGAGTTGTCGTTAGTGGGCAAAACAACCTGCTTAAAACCCTCGACGGCCTCAATCTTCAACCTTCGCCGGTGCTTAAAACCCTAAAAGCCATCGCCGGTTACCCTGTATCCTGGTATCCATTGCCGGTTACCCTTGCAGGGAGTCGAACCGTGACCTTTGAGCTTTAAAAAAACAACATTCATTTAGGATTTCCTCCACACCGTAACTGCTATTGCAAAGCCTCTAACTTGAAACTTCAAAAATCAATGGAAAAACTCATTAAATCGGTAGGCTTACTTGGTTGCTACGCTACATGTTGACACGGCTCCAAGAATCGTCGTCAGATGTTTACTCGAAGGAGCGGAGATCGAATCCCTAGAAGAAATTTAAAAAGGAAGTTGTGGGAGCTCCGTCTGATTGATGGACATGAGAGATGGCTTGATGACGAAGAAAAGTGACGAAAAGTGAGTATGCGGACAAGAGATATCCAAATAGTGGGCTTTACACAAGCGGAGCCGCCTTTATGAATGACGTATGGAGTTGCTTGCTTTCAAATTCGAATTTGACATCCAGCCTTCAAGTGAAAAGCTCTTCTATCTACTCACATGTAACTAATCATCTGTAATTAAAATGGGGCTATTATTTAATAATTTTCTTAGAAAATAATTGATTTTTTTGGTAATAAATTCTTGTCTATCCTTGACATGACTCGTATAATAATATATTGGTAAAATGATTTGGAGAGTGATTACATGACAGGAGGATTCTTTCAATGGAGTTGTCGTGTTTCTGAATACCTGGTGAATGAATGGAGATTTTTGATAACATCCATAAGGTCAAACAGCTTGTGGTGATTCTGAATACCTGGTGAATGAATGGAGATTTTTAATAATGTCCACAAGGTCAAACAACTTATGGGACCAACGGATACCAACAACACTGCCTATCACAAAAGCTCCGGAAGAGCTTGCTGCCGAAACAACGTCTTTTTGTTGCTCTCTTTTTCTTTCATAATCCTCCATCTTCTGATGCAAAGCCTCTAACTTGAACTTCAGTGGAGTAAAGAACGTAATATAATTTCATATGCTCGATTGGATATATATATAAGTTTAATATATTAAAGTAAAGAACGTAATATAATACTGGCTGTAAAAAGCAAACTGAAACATGTAACATCAGGTTTACAGAAGTCCTGAGATCTCGAAAACAGAGCACTCGTGTAGATTGGCTGTCGTTCTTTGTACGACTTCCATTAAGGATAAATACAAATGTCTCTTACGTGTAAACTGGCTGCCATTCTTTGTACAACTTGCCCATCTCAGACTGTGCCTGCAATATATTACAATGAAAAAGACAGAGAACCCAAGGAGGGAAGGCTTCTTAATTGTTCACAGAAATGGTTAAGGAGCAAAATCCAAAAGAATTATATCTCTGTCTTTTACATAGATTGTTCAAAGGATAATTATGCTAGTTCATTTTATTTTAGAGCTGTTTTATTCATATATAGTAAATTTTATTTACACATTTTTCTTCTACTGAGACTTATAATTCAACAAAATAAAATCTAAGAAAAAATTAATATAAACCCTAGTACAAATATACATTATATATGTAGAAATATGTAATATATAATAATACTTATATATACTTTTATTTATTTATACATATTAAGAGAGGAGAGCTAGAGTTTTCAAAAAGATTCTAGATTAGTATAGTTAAAATAAATTCAAATTTTCCATACGCTGAATTTCATTAAAGTGGAGTGAACAATGATATTTTCAACGTTTTTACATTTATTTTGTAAAAGATGTATGCTAGTTTTACTTTTGAACTATTTGAGAATTATTTTTATTCATTTACATTGTTCTTGGTTTATTGACTTTATTTTAATAACTAAAAAATATTGCAAGTATTATGTAATATGATAAATAAAATAGCAATAAATAATATATTTTATAAATAAATTAGTAAGCTATATTTTTTAAATAATTATTTAATATTATGATTCTAGAGGCTCTTGTGGCATGCTTAATCTTAATAGATTCATTTATTAGTCTTAATTATTGCTTGAGATAACTTAACATAGTTATGCATATAAATAAGGAAGAGAGACTTTCCAAAACTATCATATCTTATAATATTGAATTCACACATTATTTTCTAATTATTGGAGGTCACCCGCTAGAAATGGTCTATTATTTTATTGGGTTTTACAGTTATTTCTAAGAAATTTCATAACAAGTGGTATCAGAGGTACAATTTAGGCCAAGATTTTTGTTTTGGCCATAACTTTCAAACCATTGTGAATTCAAAACTGATTTTTTCTAGGTAAGTATCAAATAAAGTTTCAAATAAAAAATTAGATTTCTATCATAAGTTTTGTGCAAGATATTTTAATTTTATGTTTTTCATTAATTGCTTGTGTGCAAATTTAGTATTTTTAATTTTTTTTTATAGTTTTGGAAAGATTATAAAAAATTAGGTTGGGTGTAATTTATTATTAGAGATAAATATAGTTCATAATTTAGTGGTCAAAGTTAGGTCAAAATATTTTATTATTTTGTAGGCCACAATTTTTGAAATTTTAAGATTTTTTTTACATTTTTGGAAAGATATTGAAAAATTATATAGGTTTAAACAATTATTATTATATTAATTATAGCAAAAAAAATCACATGGGAAAGTACAACCCTAATAGATAAAATCAAGGGATAGTACAACCTTTTCAAGATCTAAAATTGAACCTACCCAAAATAGCTATCCCTAAATTTGATGGTACTAATGTAGCTTCATGGATAAGTCTCATGGAGCAATACTTTAAGCTTTATAAGATACTAGACAATGCAATGGTTAACGGCATTTTGAATCAAAACCATATTTATAGTACCAATGGAGGATCAATGACAAACAAGGGAAAATGCTTAGTTGGAAAGAGTTTAGTGATGAATTAACAACCCTCTATGAGCAACCATGGAATGGAAGTTATGATGCCCAAATAAAAAAATTAAAACAAATAAGGTCTATAGATGAATATAATGCTAAGCATATACGATAATAGCAATTCGATCTCATGAGGTGACACCTTATCAAAGGCTACAACTCTACATCAATAAACTTAATGATCAAATTAGGCATGATGTTCATTTGTTGGAAAATTGTGACTAATCCTATTGATAGAAATCAAGACAACTTATTTAACCTAAGAAAAATTAGTAAGCACTCCCATTAACAAGAGGAAAATAAAAGAGAAGAAGACCTATGCTCAAATTGTGATAGCAAATGGTCTAGGGGTCATAACTATGCTGATAGTGATAAAATACTAAAAATTATCAAGAATGAGATTGAAGAAGAGAGAGAAGTAGCTACAAAAGAACCAAATGTGGAACTTGACCAAGAAAACTCCATTGCCAGAAGTTTCACACAAGGTCAAACCATAGGATTAAAGGAAAAAAAAATCTTATTGAAAGAAATGGGGATAACTTATTTAACCTTAGACAAATTAGTAAGCTCTCTACCTCTTGTTGGAATGGTGATAGCAAATATCCTAGAAGTCATAAGTGTACTAATAGTGAGAAAGCACTAATGACTATCAAGAATGAGGTCGAATAAGAGAGAAAAGTAGGTACAAAAAGAACTAAAGGTGGAACTTGAGCATGAGAATTCTAAGGAAGTAGAATGCACTACTATTTCCTTACATGTATTCAAGGGCACAAGTGTACCACAGATACTTAAAGTAGCTGGTTATATCAAAAAGTGAAAGGTGGAAGTGTTGGTTGATTCAGGTAGTACCCACAATTTTATTGATAGAAGATTAACTATTTGTGTATATCCAATATCTAATTTCTAGGTCATGATAGCAGATCGGAAACAACTGTCATGTGGTGGTAAATGCCATCATATAAAGCTCCCAATGGAAAATTATCAAGTAGATTAAGAAAATTTCTCTATTCCATTTGGGGGAGAAGATGTAGTTTTGGGCGTACAATGGCTTAAATAGTTAGGAATAACGACTTTCAATTTTCAATACTTATCCATGGGTTTTAGTACACATGGGAAAAGTATAAACTTATAGGGATACAATCACCACCATGTCAAATTATTAGCTCCATAGGATAGAGAAATTACTTAAGAAAGGATCTTATAGCATAGGAGCACAACTACATTTTGTACAAGCACAAGATGTAAAAACTCAAGATCAACCAAAGATTCAAGAGATCATTTGGTCACACCATCAATATGCATTTCAAGAACCTAAGGGTCTATACCCATTGTCAAAGACCATGATTATGCCATTGAATTAATACTGTGAAGTATTGTTCATCCCAACAAAGTGTCTATTTATCCCCAATGATTATGGTCAATTAGAAGGATGATTAATTGAGAATGTGCCCACATTATAGGGAGATCAACAGCTCACTATGAAAGACAAGTTTCATAATCATGGTATTGATGAATTGGTAGATGAATGCAATAACCTAATTTTTATTACTAGGTTAGATTTTCATTTGGGAGCAGTGCAGATGTACCAAGTGGCAACAACATAAGCTTTCTTCATATTTTTATTGAGGAGTAGAGGGACTGGCCACATTCTAGCTCAATGACACCTAGCATCTTGGCACAACATGAAGGGGTTGTTAGGCTTGTTAAGCTTTTTGGCTTGCGCCATGACACCAAGTGGCTGCATCTACAACATTCTTCCTTCGCTTAGGCCTTTTAAGACTTGGGTCTGATAACTCATGACACTTGGCACCAAGGCATAATGCAGGGATGCAGTCAGAATTGTCAAGGTCTCAGAGATGTGAGATGGCTCCACATGTTTCACTTCCATGTCCTCCTTTCCTTGCTGATTCTTTATAGAAGCCAGTCCCATAAAGTGATGAATCTGGCCAATGGCATGATGAACATTTGTTTCAGAGGTCACAACATTAATTTGTTGTGAAAATGCTACATGTGGCACCCGAAGCAAAGATAAATGCTTCTATGTGGTGGGGGGACTCCAAGGTGAAGTTTGACACTCATCATAGATCAAAAGGGGCCATCAAACATGAACTTAAAAGAAAACATAGCAGATGGATTTGAAAGCCGATGCCCCCAACTGTCATGACTCAAAATACAAAATGTAGAAAAAAAACTTTATAGATAACTTAGTTAGGATAAAGAGGTGTGTCCCTACATAGTTATGCATATAAATAAAGAAGAGATAGACTCTCCCAAACCATCATATCTTCTAATAGTGAATTCACATATTATTTTCTAAGTATTGGTCACCTCATCAAAGTGGTCTGCTATTTTATTGATTTTTACATCTATTTCCAAGAAATATTATAAAATTTATCTTAAGTTTTACTTAAGAATTATTTTATTTGACGTTATTTTATTTTATTTTTCAATAATAACACAATAAATGATCAAAAATATTCTCAAGTTTTTAAAAGATAAATGAATAAAAATAATTTGTAATGAAACAACTTGCACAATATCTGAATATAATAGTAAATATGCTGAAAATACTTGATAATAATATGCCACTTCGAGGGGGCAACCTCCTAATCCACTTCGAGGGGGATACCTCCAACAGTCTTCAATGAGAACACAATACTCAATATGATATGAAATGAGACTCACTACCTCCTATATATACCTATTTATGCCTAGGATATCACCCAGGCCGACTTAGATAGACCTATAGAAGCCTTAGGCCGACCTAAACAACTAAATAACAATATAATAATGATAATATGACTTAATTAGGAGTTAAGATAGCCACAAGCCGACTATTCATAACCCTATGTACACCAATATTAAGGGCGTAGCATGCCCCCCTCTTTAAAGAAGCATTGTCCTCAATGCTAACCAAGTGTGGATTCTTTTGAATGAACTCTTCATCCTCCCATGTGGCCTCTTCAACTAGTAAATTCTTCCATTGGATGAGATACTGAGTGAGGGTTCTATTCCTCAGCTTCTTTGTGCAAGTTTGAAGAATGCCCTCTGGTTCCAAAATTATTCTTCCTTCTTCATCGAGTTCTGGTAGTACTATTTGAGTAGGAATATTCTGCCCAATGACCTTCTTCAAACAAGAAACATGAAAAACTGGATGTATCTTTGTTGTTGGTGGCAACTCTAGCTTGTAGGCAACACTACCAATCTTTTGCATGATTTGGTATGGCCCATAATATCTTGGAGACAACTTATTATTCTTTTTGTGTTGCTTCATTGAGATTTGTTTATAAGGCTGTAATCTCAAGAAGACCCAATCCCCAACTTCAAAATTTCTTTCACTACGATGTTGGTCCGCCTGTTGTTTCATTCAATTTTGTGCCATAGCTAAATTCTCCTTGAGTCCTGAAAGTACCTGTTGTTGATGATGCAAGTGGTCCTCTACTACTTGAACTCTTGGTGACACCTTTAATGATGATGTGATGGAAGGAGGATGATATCCATAAAGTGCCAAAAATGGAGACATTTTTGATGAGCTATGAAAAGAAGTGTTATACCACCATTCTGCTAGTGGTAGCCAATCTACCCATTAAGATTACTTTTCTGAAGTGAAACAACGTAGATATCCTTCCAAACATTTATTAACAACCTCAGTTTGCCCATCTGATTGAGGATGGTATGAAGAACTATGAGCCAATTGAGTACCCAAACATGAGAATAAATCTTTCCAAAAGTGACTAGTAAAGATAGGATCACGATCACTGACAATAACCTTAGGTGTACCATGTAGCTTTTGGATATTCTCCAAGAAAACTTTTGCCACTGCACTTGCTGTAAAAGGATGTGATAATGCAATGAAATGTGCATATTTAGTGAGGCGATCAACTACTACCATGATGACATTATGACCTTTAGATTTGGGAAGCCCTGTGATGAAGTCCATGGATACCTCTTCCCAACGCTGGCTAGGAATAGATAAGGGCTGCAAGAGACCTGGTGTCTTAATTGTCTCCCCCTTATTTATTTGACAAACCAAACATTCAACCACAAATTTTTGAACATCACCTTTTAACCCTTCCCAAAAAAATCTTGCTTGACCCGATGATATGTCTTCAAAAATCCTGAATGACCACCAACTGGGGACTCATGTAGCTCTGTGAGAATCTTGTGTTTAAGAGTGGAATTCTTGCAGAGTACAAATGCTCTTTATACCAAAGAATATCTCCCTTCAAACAAAACTTATCTGAACTACTAGGATCACTTTTTAATTGTTGGATGAGATTACTTGTTGCAACATCATTTTGCCATTCTGCTTTGGCTTCTTCCACCCAATTTGCCTGTAATATTGAAAGGGCACACAATAAGGCTTCATCTTTCTCATCCTTCCTAGAAAGTGCATCAGCCACAATATTTTCCTTCCCTTTCTTATATACAATCTCAAAGTCATATCCCAACATCTTAGTGACCCATTTTTGTTGCTCTTAAGAGGATAGTCTTTGTTCCAAAAAATATTTTAGGCTATCATGATCTGTCTTAACCTTGAAGTGTCGACCCATTAAATAAGGCCTCCATTGTTTAACTGCGTGAAGGACTGCTAGCATTTCCTTCTCATAAATAGGTTTGAGCTAATTTTTACCCTTTAATTGACGACTCTCAAAAGCAATTGGTCGACCTTCTTGCATGAGAACTACTCCTATCCCATTTCCAGAAGCATCACATTCCACAATGAATTCCTTGGTGAAGTCCAGAGTGGCAAGCACTGGAGTTGTACACATAGCCGCCTTCAATTGCTCAAATTCTACATTAGCAAACTCATTCCAATGAAAAGAATCCTTCTTCAAGAGAGTGGTGAGGGGTGCTGCTATATGACCATAATTCTTCACAAATCTTCTATAGTACCTTGTCAATCCCAAGAAACCCCTCAGTTTCTTAATGGTTTTTGGAATAGGCCATTCCATGATAGCCTTAATTTTGTTAGGGTCCACCTTTACTCCTTCATGTGAAACTATGTGTCCCAAATACTCCACCTCCTTAAGACCAAAAGCACACTTGGATGGCTTAGCATAGAGTTGATGATCTTTGAGTAATTGTAATGCTTGATCTACATGCTGCAAATGTTCGTCCCAAGTCTTGCTATAAATCAATATATCATCAAAGAACACTAACACAAACTTTCTCAAGAACTTCTTAAAAATGGAATTCATCAAACTTTGGAATGTAGATGGTGCATTGGTAAGGCCAAATGGCATCACCAAAAATTCATAATGACCCTCATGAGTTCAGAATGCTGTCTTACAAATATCTTCCTCCTTAATCTGAATTTGGTGATAACCAGATCTAAGATCTAACTTGGTAAAATACATAGCTCCATTCAATTCATCTAGCAAATCATCAATGACTGGAATAGGAAACTTATCTTTAATGGTGTACATGTTGAGCACTCTATAATCTGGACACATGCGCCAAGTTTCATCCTTCTTACGCACCATCACCACAGGCGAGGAGTAAGCACTTTGGCTATGCCTGATAATTCCTGCCTTTAGCATCTCCTCAACAATTTTTTCTATCTCACTTTTTTGTATGTGTGGGTACCTATAAGGCCTGATGTTTGGTGGTTGGCTCCCTAGAACTAGTTGTATGGCATGGTCATGATCCCTCTTAGGAGGAAGTCCTTTAGGCATATCTCCAAGAACCACTGAGTGATGATCAATTATGGCTTGTAAATCTGGATGAGTAGGAGCATTAGATTGAGAGACTTCTAATGAACATAGCTAGGCCACAAATCCATCTGCTCCTTTCTTAAGCAACTTTTGCATTTGATGAGAGCTTACCATCTGTGGGGATTTTGCCTTCAACCCCCTTAGCTCCACTACCTTTCCTTCTGATTGAAATCTCATGAATAGTTCTTGGAAGTTCATCTCAATTGTTCCCAATGTAGTAAGCCATTGTACTCCCAAAACAATATCTGTTGCACCCATGGATATTGCATACATTGGGGTATCAAGTTGATAATCTCCCATGGATAATTTAATGCTATGACACTTCCTCGAACAACTAACTGCACCCCCATCTGCAATCAAAACCTGAAACTCTGGGGCTAGATATATAAAACAATTTAGACGAGTTGCCAACTTTTTGTTGATGAAATTATGAGTACTACCTGAGTCGATCAACATTGTTACTTTCTGCTTCTTTAAGAAACTAACTACCTTGAGAGTTTGTGGTGCACTGAAACCTGAGAGTGCATGATAAGAAATGATTGGCTGAGAATCATGTGATTCCTCACTTGACTCCCTATCCTCCTCTAATATGGGTTCCTCCTCTTCTTCCTCACTTGGACCTTCAATATAGAATAATTTCTTTTCACTACATTTATGTCCTCGACTGTATTTGCTATCACAATTGAAACATAACCCTTTTGCTCTTTTCTCCTCAATTTGTTGTGGAGTCAACCTAGTAGGTTGAGGAAGAGAAGGTGTTGAATATCCTTTCTCTCTTGTCATATTGGCCCCTTGCTTTCTAGGAATCAAATATTTCTCCTCTACCCTGCGTGCCAAGATAAAAGACTCATTTACTGAGCTAGGACTAAACATACGTACCTCATGTTGAATGTAATCCTTGAGACCACCCAAGAATAAATCATTCAAGTTCTCCTCTGTAATTGTATCCACTCTTAATGATAGATTTTGGAATTTTTGAATATAATCCTTAACTGATCCTGTTTGTTGAAGTTTAGCAAGCTGGCTGAAGAAGTTGTCTGTCACACTATTGCTATATTGTGCTTGGAGTTCTTCTGTAAAAATTGACCATGAGATGGTGAGACCCTTTTTTCTCTGATGAGTACAAAGCCAACGATACCAAATGAATTGATCTGGTTCTAGATATAGGGAAGCCATCGTGACCTTTTGTCCATATGGGATTTGATGTACTTCAAAAAAAATCTCCATTTGGTTAATCCATGTTAGAGGATCCTTACCATCGAACTTGCGCATATCCACCTTAGGAAAGAAATTCCTAGATCCCATAGGAGTATTAAAATTTGTGTCATTATTAGCTGACTTGAAGGTTTCACCTTGGTTGCTTGAGAACTCCTTTCTTGGTTCATTCATATAGGCGCTGAACATGCTTCGTAGATCTGATATATCTCCTCTTAGGTCACACATATCCCTCTTAATTGAGGACACATCTTCTTTGACCTTACTCATTTCCTCATTGGGATTACTATCCTCTATTATTTCCTCATCCTTATCAGAGGATTTCCCCGGTGTGGCAGCATTCTTTTTGCCTCTTGTTGCAGGCCCCATCATGATGGAAACCAATATTTTTGAAATAAATCACACAAATGAAATGTAAATTTTCTAAAATTTTTACTGTAACTTACTGAGGCCAAGATACCACTTACCCAGAAAAAAATCCAAAAACTTAGCAAATTTGCTACCTTGAGAGCGAATTTGTTGTAAACCCTAATTTTGTAATAACTCGCTTATTTTTGCTTCAATTCCTCTGAAATATGGACTGCATCTTCTTTAATATGGTCTTCAAAAAACCCTTTAAAAATATTTAAAAAATTCACTAAAATCTGAAAGTTATGCTCTTCCCAAAATCGCCTCCAATGTTGAGAAAAAATCTTGCCTCTACAGTGCCAAGATCATGCTCTGATACCACTTGTAATGAAACAACTTGCACAATATCTGAATATAATAGTAAATATGATGAAAATACTTGATAATAATATGCCACTTCGAGGGGGCAACCTCCTAGTCCACTTCGAGGGGGATACCTCCAACAGTCTTCAATGAGAACACAATACTCAATATGATATGAAATGAGACTCACTACCTCCTATATATACCTATTTATGCCTAGGATATCACCCAGGCCGACTTAGATAGACCTATAGAAGCCTTAGGCCGACCTAAACAACTAAATAACAATATAATAATGATAATATGACTTAATTAGGAGTTAAGATAGCCACAAGCCGACTATTCATAACCCTATGTACACCAATATTAAGGGTGTAGCATAATTACTTAAATTTTTACTTCATAAGTTATTTTATTTTCTATATGAATATCATTTTTAATATTTATCTAAACAATGTTGACTTCAAAAGTTATTGTAAATGATATTTATATGTATATTTTACTTTTGTGGACATCCATTTTATTTAAGTGTTATTTTATTTTATTTACTTAACAACTATTTTATAGTTTTAGTTTTTTTTTCAAATATATGTTGGTTGTGTTTTAGTTTTTTTTAAACTTTTTTACGTCACCTCTTTAATAGTTTTTGTTAACACACACCATTACACTCCACCCCTTGCTACCATTGTAATTAGTCTCTCAGTGTAACAATAATATTTTTTAAGGTATTTCTCATATGTCAAATTAGTTTAAGAACTATTTAATGAAAATGTTTAATTCTTTTGAATCCTTTTTTCTTAAAAAAATGCCTTCTATTGTTTGGAAGTTTAGCAGTATGTTATGTGGTTAATGGAGGAAAAGATCTCTTATTCAATAACCCAATTAAAGATTTATTAACCAAGTTAAGGATTTATTGGAAGGAAAAAGTTTTATATTTGTACTCACAACTCATGTTTATTATTTTTTGTTGGGTTTTGTTCAAAGTTATTTATAATGAACTTGTCAAACTTTTGCATGAGTATCTCTATATTAATGTTATGTAGGCTTGAGGGTTTTACATAATAGTTTAGTATATCTACTACTTGTTGTATGAATTGATGCATGTGGACAAAACATCACACTTTGTGTTAAATGGGTGGATTATGCCATTAAAAATCAAGATTTCTAGAAAGTCCTAATATATTTCATTTTGACTAGTACACATAACAAAAAAATCTCATGTTAGTCTTTGAAGATGCCAGCTCTTTCTATTTAAAACATTGTATATTTTTTTGATTAGGGGTAAAACAGGTTTTGAAGGGACCTGAAACCCTTTACAACCAAACACTATCTAACAGAACAACAACAAAAGAAATGCCAACAACAAAACCACACAACCAAACATCAGCATCCCAGAGGTTGACCCACAAAGAAATAGCAGCAAAGCTGCAACCAGAAACAAAAGATAATGA
Organism: Cunninghamia lanceolata; assembly: GCA_027924645.1. Classification (NCBI taxonomy): domain Eukaryota; kingdom Viridiplantae; phylum Streptophyta; class Pinopsida; order Cupressales; family Cupressaceae; genus Cunninghamia; species Cunninghamia lanceolata. The sequence goes on along the minus strand of BSBN01000710.1, from coordinate 5,457,285 downwards.
GAAAACTCGCTATCACCCACTATGACCACATCATAACAATTTGAAACCCTTAGGCAAGGAAGCCCTTTTCCAAGGATCTGAGAAAACTAGATCAGGAACACAGAGAATAATCCAATAGAAAGGTAGTTCCTCAGAAGGAAACCTAGAAAGCTTAACATCATTCACTGGGACATGAAAAAACTTTCTCGTCAAACCCATGGTAGGGTTGGATACATAACCATCATACTCACCATTAGAAGCAACCATGCTCCACACACAGAGTATAATAACAGGGCTTCCATTTTCTTCTAGCCCACAATCTAAAAACATCACTTTAGGGTTCATTCCTGAAAAGAGCAAACCGCCTCTTGGAGACAAACTACTCCAAAGAAGAGACAAGGACCAGATCTTCCCATACAGATTCTCACCCATAGAAAGATCAGAGATCTCCCTAGCCATGTCAAAATCATGGATTTTTTGGTGCTAGGGAACAAACCCCAACCCAAAAATCCCACCTCCTTTGCTAGTTTGTTCCTCATCATAGAAGAGAGAGGAGGCCTTCACTCCCTCATCATGCAACATCTTATTAGTTGCTACTGACACCAAACATTCTCTAACCTTGGTTGACAACATAAACCAAGTTTCTAAAATTTTTTGGATAGAGGAAACTTCTGTACCCACCAAGGCCCAAGGGGACGACATCCACCATGGGGCACATGACTTTACTGAAGGTTGGCCCTGAAACATAGAGACACCACCACCAAACTACCCAAAAAGTGGCTCCCATAACACAGAGCCTCTACCACCAAACCGGTTGTCCTCTGCCCTAACACAGAGCTGCATGAACTTATTCTCAGTTAGGTAGCAAATAGGAATGCACCATGATGTGGCCACACCCCCACCCATGTCAACTTTTCCCACATCTGAGCAATAAAAATTGCAGAGGATACCTCTGCAACCTCCTCTCCATAGGTAACTAGCGATGGGGAGCAAGTAAGAAAGCACTGAGCATTCAACCATCGCCCTGGACTGTAAGACATCCCATCCCCATCCTACTTGGCATCGCCCTCTCCATTCTCCTCTGTGTTGTTCAAAATAGCGCTCCCGCTCCCATTCCCTCTCTCCATGGGGTCTCCTTGAAACATTATATATGTTTCACCCAATAGGCAATGACAATTTCCACTATGTGGGGTGACATTTTTTTAGTTTGTGAATGATGAATTTAGAACTCAATAAAAATAAGCATCAAAACATGGAATTGTTATAAATATTTGAACCTATCACAACTATTTTTCTAGATGTACAAGGCATTTAACCAATGAATGATAATACCATTAGAATGTAGTAATTTTATACTACCATATAGTTGTAAAGGTTGGTACCTAATAGTCTTGCCTCATCTAAGTATTTTATAAATAATATATCTAAATTTGGAAAAAAGTTAGGTGAAAATTATAACCTTGAACTACATTCTTGCAATTCATCTTCTTAAACTAGATAATTGACTAGTTTTATTTTTGGCAATGAATTGTTATGGGTAGGTAGACAAGACAATAGTGTGTTTCATTCCTATACCACAAGTAAAAATGTGTTGCTACTTCTTTGTTAAAGTAGCCAAGATTTGATCAAACTAGGCGGTCGATTGCATTCCATTTGATCAAATCAGTCTCCCACCTCTATGTGATCATGGGATCTAATTGAACCATGTCCAAAATCATACTTGGTCTTATTAGACCCCTTATTTATAATAACTAAGTCAATGCATGGCATGGTGGGAAATAGCTTTTTTAACTTATGTATTATACACAACAGGATTTAATAAAACTCCATTATATGGAACCTATGTGCAAAGTTTTTCCATCTAAGCTACATACATTGATTTAATTGACTCAAATCTTCACTTTAGATCCCATAACTTCAAGTTAAATGAGTTCACAAAAATATATATTTTATAAGTAAACAACTATAATTTTTGTCTTTCTATATATATAAACATGAATTTGTTATAAACAATAGTGACATTTATTTGAGATACTACAAGAAATAATAAATAATATAAAAAAACCATAACACTCCATAATGATGTATCTGCTTCATGATACACACACACACACACACACACACACACACACACACACACACACACACACACACACACACACACACACACACACACACACAATAAAAAACACATTAACATTAAATATTGATGTTAAAAATGTAAATTTAAGAAATGATAAAAATATTCTATTTTTAATTAAAGTTAAATGATTGGAATCTGCATTATTTAATAGAAAATTCAAAAGTATAATTAATAAATTTTTAAATATGAATTTTTCTTTATATAAATGGTTTTATAAAAAAATAATTAAAATAAAATTTATATTAAAAATTTAAAAATATATTAATCTATATTATCTTTAAAATCATATTTTGTTTAATTGTTAGATTATAAATTATTTTTTAAAAGTATTTTGAATAACTATAAGACACATTATTGGTGGTAGTTTTTTGGTTGGGAGGGGGATTAAATTTTAGTATTGATATATTGGGGAGCTCATATTTTTAGTTGAGGGTTTCATGTCCGTGTAATTTGGAGATCCATCTTAGTTCATTATGGGTTTTTATTTTCATGCCCTTCTCTAATCATCTTGCAAAGGGGGAACTATAAGCAATGGAGAGATGGTATTTTGAAACACTTGCATTGCTTTCATCTTTTACCACATATATATGGTCTTGTTACTCAACCAGATACATTTTGGAAGAAGTTTGCTTGGAATTCCAAAATGATCATGTTCTAGGAGTGATTCGTTGCCATGTTGATTTTGACACTTATGTTCAATCATGCACATTAAGTGTCCTCCTTCCATGTCAACCAAAATTTGGGAGACATATGGGGATCTTGATATTCAGTCATTCCTAAATGATCCTATTTTAAATTGCCTTGTACCTCCTGATGATTTAGATAATATACCATATGAATGTGATACCAATAAGGAGTTTTCTTCTTTGGAAGACCTTGCACGTTTGGATGATGAGGATAATGAGGCACCTTCTCCTTATCCTACTATAGAGATCCTTGTTGATCCTTTACCTTCATTTATTCTTAGGGTGGATTCATTATTTGAGACTTCCATTCATCTTGGCGATTCAATTCAACAGGAACCATCTTGACTTTTAGATTTAGCTTTGTGGGATGAGTACTTGATATGTATTTCATATTAGTTTTGTGAGTCCCATATTGCAGGTTTGGAGGACACACTTGAGGATATCCATTTCCTCTTTGATGAAAGTTGTGGAACAACTATTATCACACCATCTTTGTCTTTGGAGATTGTTGATAATGAGTTGTCGAGGTATTGTCTTGGATTGTCACACTCTTTGATTAGGCACGGAGTTCTTGATTTTGTGCCATTTGTTGATTGTGACATGTGGACACATGAGCAGTTTTAGAGACATCATATTTCATGGGACTCCTTCCCTCACCTCTTGTCTTGGAGTTGGAGTTTCTTCTACATGCACTAGTGGAGTTGTTTCTTCCCAAGGGGAGACATGTTATTTGTTGGCAGTGGACAATTTTCTATTTTCAAGCATTCACCATTAGAAAATGAGCCACTTCTTCATGGGGGGAGGATTCATAGTATCATTCTTTCCCTCTTATGGGGGATATTAATTGTATATTTGTGATAGATGTAGCCCTTGGGGGTCTTTGTGTCGAGTCCTTCTATAACTACATCACTTGTACATGTTTGTTTATATGTTTTCTCTCTTTTGGAGAGGGAATTTTCTATAGGTTTTTCTTCTTTAGTCTATTTTTGAGAGATATTTTGTACATGGGTACCTAACATGGTCTTGTTGCTAGGACCCATCTTTGCATTTGTTTACTTCTCCCTAAGTTGCACTTAAGGGGGAGTGTTGGTGTGAACATGGTATATTACCTAACTGGTTCCACATTAGGTCCTATTCACATTTGTTGAGTTAAGTTTACTTATGGCATTTATTATTTGTGTCTCATGTCATAGGATTAGGACACTTGTCATGATCACATGTTGTCTCAGGTATCAACCTTACCTATATAAGCAAGGGCTCTCATTGTACATTGTGTGTGGGTCTTTGTAGATCTTGTTTATCTTTTATCTTGTTTGCATCATTATCATTATTTGGTAATATAGCATTTGTGTTGCTTCTCTCTTGTTGTGGAAGGTTGTTTTCATTATAGGTGATCTTGGGAATCCTTGAATCTATTGTGTGAATCTTACATAATCATTATCAATTGGACTTATGGTGCAATGGGCACACTGACAAGTATTTTGAATGAGTGTATTATGTAAGCAAATATAAAAATTAAAAGAAACACAAGTTTTTTAAAATTTGGCATCCCTAAACAAGGTACACAGTGTAATAAGGAAGGGGTTAGAGTACTTTGTCATTTGAAATGTCTAGCAATCAAAGGTTGTGATCACATTTAAATGACCCTCGTCCCTCTTTCTAAGGGAGATATATACATTATCTTGCATGCATGCATACTGTTGGTAGCTAAAGGCTAGGAAGATCATGTGGATATGTCAAGTGATGAACTTGCAATACTGTAGTGAACATAGACACTTTTTATCATAGAGACAAGAACCACAACTATGAAAATAAGGTAGACTATAACCTCACCTGGGCATATCAAAACTCATGGGGAAACAATTAAGACCCCATCTAAACAACCATAATAGTATCTAAACCCTCAAATTTTCCCACACATTTTTCATATGGTGTAAGAAACTTGTCAACCTTTTCTTGCATGACAATTATTTCTTCAATATGTCAGCCATGTGTCATGTCTCCATCTACTTGCATCCTAGCCTAGACCTGAAATTATTTCTTAATCCTACTTTACTTGCTTATCTGCATCTAAATTTAAATCTTCTCTTACTTTCTTGGACCTAAGGAAACCACTAATACATAGTTAATTGGAGCCTTCACATGAACATTAAGCATGTTTCAAGTTCAGATCCAAGGTGCCTATTGTAATTTGTCAAGCAATATTTCATGTCACTAATACAAACTCAACTCAAGATTGAATTTTTCATTTTATCTACTCATTTGGACTCTCATATCTGGAATTTAATCTCATGTCATGTTCCTAGACCTGAGAATGTGAATATGTCATGATTAATCTATTCTTATGTTTATAAGTTAAAAGAAACTAAAGTCTTGTGTTTAATGTGTCCTATGTAATGTTGTGGACTTGGAGTTGTATTAAATTCCATCTATTATGAGACTTGCATATGTAATATGAATTGTTTGACATCTAGAGTGTTTAAACGAACCTCAACATCCTTATGTATTCTAGGTAACCAAGAGTCTCCCATCTATAGTCAATGTCTTTCAAGTCTAGGACTAGACATGCATATATACTACATTTAAATTTATTCTCACATCCACCAATGCTAAATCTATAAGTGACCTAGTGCTATACCATGAACTAGACTGTATTATTATCTTTGGGTCATTTTAAATTCTTATTTAGGGTAAAATGTGAAGAGGATTTGATGTTAAGATGGTTTAGGTTTTTGTCTTGATCCTCCTTTCACCACTAAACATTCAAGGACTTTCAACTGAGTAGAGGAACCTACTATAGGCCTTTTGTTACTTGGAACATAGGGGAAGATTGAAATTGTATGATTTTGTTGTTCAATTAAGCCCAATTATGCTGAAAACCCTAATTACATGAATTCGTGAACAAACAGAAAAATTATTAAAAATGATTGGACACACAGATATCAAATAACAATAAAATACATACCAGATTTCAAAGTTTAGAAAATGGAAAAGTTAGGGACTAATGAGAGGGCACCCTATTCCAGTGCCACAGTTTTTGTCAAGATCTGGGAATCTTGTTTGAAACCTATTCCTGTTGTTCTAGAGATTTTCCTATTGTGGACCTAGACTCGGGCGCTTGCTCATTAGTCCTCTAGATCCCACAATAGGAAAATCTTGTCTGCAACCTATTCCTGTTGTTCTGGAGATTTTCCTATTGTGGGATCTAGAGGACTAATGAGCAGGCGCCTAAGTCTAGGTCCCTATATTCTTCTCTGATTTGTAATTTTGATAGTCTACACCACTCTCCTACAACTCCCCTTTTTCTCATTTTGCAACCTGTAACCCGCAATCACAAAAAAATGGGTTGGGGTTGTGGCGTTTAGAGGCTTGCCTCAATCAAGCCCAGAGAGACATTCAAGTCTTCTGAACACCGTTGTCAGATAAAGAGTGCATATCCCTGTGGGATAGAGGAAAAAACCAAATGATAAATGATAGAAAATATAATTGATATCACCTTGGAGTGAAGATCTCATGGAACGAAGATACTCTTCATGCCATAAGGAGATGGAGGCCAAATCTACAAATACAAACACAAGAACAACACAAATTCTACTTTGCAACATTATGAATGCCTTGAATCACTTCCACATAAAGCCACAAGTTCACAATATCCATCTAATTTCCATCTAGTTTACAAATGATAACCTAATCATGCTTATAAATGCAACTACAAACATTCCCATTAAGAATTTTGTAATTCAAACTTACCATGTCAGCATAGGACCTAAATAACGTTCATAAATTGACACTTTGAAATTGGTCCTAGCCTAAAATAGGGTAGGACTAGGGCGCAGGTGCCCAAGTCCTCCCCCCTATTTCAGGTAGGATTTATCATAAATGCATCGCCTGAGTCCTGTTTGCTATGAAACTTCAAGGTTTTCTCATCAAGAGTCATCAAATTCATGCAAGATGCTCTAAATGCATTCTAAAGGACTCGGGAACTAAACCTTAATAGGAAAAAGCCCCCAAGGTTACTTTTTATGACATAAAATTTAGCCCCCACTTTAATGTATGTATGAACACAAGGCCAATACATGCATTAGAGTACGGTCAACAAACACAACAAACACACCAAGCACAAAGGAGACATGCCAATCACAGAGAAGACAATAACATGCATGCAAAACACAGAGAAGACAATTACAGTCATGCAAAACATGGAGAAGATAGTATTGAAGACATGCAACACAGTGAATCTAGTGAATGCAGTGAAGATAGTGATGATTTTTTTTTTTTTCCATTTTCATATATATGAAATGTAGATGCAAGTACAAGGAAATTAAACACACCACCTATAATGTAGGAGGGACTCATCACCATTAGTCTTTAAGATTGCATATGGGGCAATAGACACACAAAACAAATCAGTAACATTATACAAATCAAGCATGCCATACAAATCCCAAAGCATAGGAGGGACTCATTGCCACTGATCTTTAAGGCTATGCTTGGGAACAAATACGTAATACACACACACTTGGAAGACATGGAGAAAACATAGTAGATAAGAGATGGAGTGTTCCTATTTCTAGGGTCATCAGCATCTAGACACATTACAAGCACACACTGATGATTGGGCTTCACCACAACAATCAACAAAGACACGCTTAAGGGTTGAGTTAGTCACAGAACTACTCCCCACCTTTGCAAAGGACTTTCTAAAAATGACAGGATGTGCACTCTCCATGAGAAATACACCATCCTTGCCTCTACAGAGGGCTTAAGATAAAAAGGATATACACGAAATCCTGCCTCCGCAGAGGGCTTCAATGATTGCAAGTTGATTTCAAACAAATCTTAGAGTACAAGAGGGACTCATCGCCACCAGTCTTTAAGACTACACTTGAGAACATACACCTGAGAACAAGCACACTTTACTAGTATCTAAATTAGACAGCTTACCTTATATATGGCCCCACCTTAAGGTGGTTGATATCAGGTATCGATATCAAGCAAACTAAGGTAAAAAGAAAACACACAAGGGAACACGGACTCTAGCAAAGCCCATGCCCCCTAGAGGTGAAATGTACTTTACGATCACCAAATGTTCCCGCAAACACAATCCTGCAAGAAAAGTGTTAGTGTCCATATAATCATGATAAACAACCACGCATATGATCAATCACCTAGAGAACCGAGGAATGGAAGATTCAAGATAGACAAAGTGCACAAAGTAGCAGTATTATTATGTTTTGTAAGTGCGATAAGATAGCATCAAGATCACATGGAGTGATTCTACTAGCTAAGCATCGGATAATATATATCAACCCCATTGTCATGTATGGACTTGGTCCATTTTTTGATTTCTCGCTAAAGGGACACTAGGTCCGCATCAGTATAAAATGTTTTTTGTCATCTGCCCACTAGATAGAAGCACTACAGGAAGGGAAACAATAAATCAAGAGAAGAGAAACAAGTTCCTTAGGGACAGTCATGTAGGAGGGTGCCCCCAAGTCACCAACCGCAATGCTATGTTCATAAGACAGAACACACAATAGTGAAAATAGAGGAGAAGCAATATAGAAGAATGATGATACAAATAGAAGAAGGTCACAACAAAGGTGGTCTCCTAGTATCGTGGACCTTACAAGAGAATCAAAGGTCATCCCAGGAGGCCTAAACAACACATAACACATCACGAAGGTAAAGGGTTAGAAATACTTACCTAGTAGTACCACTGTACTAAATTTTAGAACTTGCGAACCTCTTGGAGAGGTATTCGATCAAGTTTTGTGCAAAGGTCGAGTGATTCTTACGAGAGTCTTGTTTGTTGTTAGAAAATCCATGTAATGCTTGTTTCTCAAATTCTTGTATATGTGAGACTTTTTGTTGCTTATGAGGAGGATCGCTATTAGTTCCAACTAATGACAATATTCATATTCTTTTCTAATTTTTAGCGAGATTTCATTGTTGATTTCATCTACCATAGTGACAAGGACTACCTTGTATTATTTCAATCATTTCATTTGTTATAGTCTCTTGTTTTGGTAGTTCTATTTTTTTTTCTGATGCATTTTGGTTATCTTTCGATCCTTGTAAAGATAATGGAGGAGGAACCTCAACATAAATTCCTTTTCTGCGTGGGCGAGGTGGGTTATCCAACTTTTTCTTATCCACTTCTATTACGCCTGTGAGGTTATCATATTCCAAATAATCCTCATTGTCTACCTCCACTATACTTTGTTCCATCATATTGTTATTAGTATGCTTAGGAAAAGGATTAGTAAAGATTTGTAAATTCTGATTCGGCGGAGCAACCGACTTATTTCCATTGTCATTCACTCCCGATACCTGTATAACATTCAAGTCGATGAGGTCTTGTATTTCATGTTTAAGATGCATACATTGTTCAGTATCATGTCCTTGTTGTCAATGGAAATGACAAAAGGCATTAGCATCGAAATAAGTTCCTCAAGTTTTATTAGGATCCAAAGGATAAATTGGGGGAAGTTTCATAAGATTATTACTCACAGCTTGATTCATGATAGAATGATAAGACTCAGATATCAGAGTAAACTTTTTTTAGTGATATGGTGCCTTCTTCAAATTCGTGATAGCAGACACTTGGGAAACGTTATTTGAATTTAGTCCATTAATCTTGATGAAACTCCTATTATTATTTCTCTTCAAGTTGTTTTGTGATGGTCCACCCATGGATTGACCAACTTAAGCCGATGAGTTTTGATTTTCATACCGACTAGACGAAAGTTGATAATCATGAAGGGCAGTACATAAATGTTGAAAGGAGTTACATTTCATCAAGAGAATCTTGTCACGGATGTTAGGTTGTAGATTTGTAATAAACGCTATGTGAACATCCTCATCTTTCATTTGATATTGAATTTGTGCATAGAGAGTTTGGTATTGGCTAATAAACTCAGTTAACTTCTCTTTCAGAACCTGCTTGCAATGAACTAAATCGATCAAAGAGACTTGAGGTCCAATGTTTTCTTGAAAATGTTGTAAAAATTGATCAACTAACTACAAAAATGAGTGTATTGAATTTAGAGGCAAAGAGAAAAACCATTCGAAAGTAGTATCTTTGAGAGACTATAGGAAAAGTTTTGCTAACGAATCCTCTTCAAAATAGAAATCACTACACATAGCCGTGAATGCTGCCACATGAGTATTAGGATCACCTTTTCCACCATATTTTTCAAAGTGCAGGGTCTCAAACCTCTTGGGCATAGGAGTTCTCAAGATTGCATAAGATAGGGGATTATAGGCATGATAAGTTGGTATATTAGGTTGTGAAGAATTTGTCAAGTTTGTCACTTTTTGTTGTAAAGAAGTCATGCCTTGCAAAAGTTGGTTTAGTATGGCATCATTGGGAGATACGGTTTGCTGCGAGGAATTAGAACCAAAGTGATCCGGTGATTGAGCATGATTTGTGATAAGCGGAGGCTATGAATAGTTCAATGGTGGTTGGACATAGTGATAGGTGGAAGGTGGTTGCAAGTGGTTATATGTGATAGGTGATTGAGAATAGGTGGGATGCAGAAGTGGTTGAGAATAAGTATTTAGAGAAGAGGTCCCCTGAGAAACCAAGTTCTGATAATATGTCTAATATCAGATCAATAAAGCAATAATATCCTTCACAACATAGTTTTGATGCAAACCTAGAATGATGACAAGTCAAAACCTAGTGAAAATACACTAAAATATGCAATTTTTCACAAATTTTCAATGCAAAGACCCAATAAAAGAGGTGTTGTAAAGAATTTTAGGAGGTACAACAGATTTATAGCAGTAATATCAGTCACCTAAAGCTATAAAATTTTTCACAACACTCTTGGAGTGCAAATCCAGGTCAAACCCTAGGGCAAATATAGTCAAAATATGTAATTTTTTCACCAAATTTGAATGCAAGGGCCCAATAAAAAAGGTGTGTTTAAATAATTTGAGTAGGGAAAGAAGATAATAAACCTTATAATAGCTAATTAATGCAGAAAAATCCTTTACAACATGCCTATTGTGCAAGTCTAGAGAGACAATAAGGCCAAAATCTAGTGAAAAAGCAAGGTTTTCAAACCCTAGGCATGAAATTTTGCAAGGAAACCACTATGATGAAACACTACAGTTAAAAATAAGTCCTAATGAGTGTTTTAAAAGGGTAGTAAAATCTAAAACAATATTTTGACTACAAACCCTAGCTAATGCAAAACTAGGTTATATGGAAAAATGAACAATTTCAAGCAATTTTTATCAATTTAAACATGAAAATGCAATCTAAATTAATGATGATTGAATTTTTTTTGTATTTTAAATTAGATCTAATGATAATGACAGAAAATAATTAAAATTAAATGCAAATTAATTCAAATTATTTGAAAATGCAAGCTAAAAATGCCAATTTTTTCAAAATTTTCCAAATTTTCAATTTTTTTTTGTAATTTGTCAAATGCAATAAGATGAAAAATGATATGAATGAATGAAATGAATGTAAATATAAAGCAAAAAACTCAACAAGGTGCAAAAAATCCAAAAACATGGGTTCACCAAAATGTTTAGGGTAAAATGTTAAGAGGATTTGATGTTTAAGAGGGTTTAGGTTTTTGTCTTGATCCTCCTTTCACCACTAAACATTCAAGGACTTTCAGTTGAGTAGATCAACATACTACAAGCCTTTTGTCACTTGGAACATAGGGGAAGATTGGAATTGTATGATTTCATTTTTCAATTAAGCCCAATTATGCTCAAAACCCTAATTACATGAATTCGTGAACAAATGGATAAATTACAGAAAATGATCGCATACAGAGATATCAAATAACAATCAAATGGGTACCAGATTTCAAAGTTTGGAAAATGGAAATGTTGGGGACTAATGAGTAGGCACCCTAGTCTACTGCTACAGTTTTTGTCGAGATCTGGGAATCTTACCTGTAACCTGTTCCTGCTATTCCAGAGATTTTCTTGTTGCAGGATCTAGAGGACTAATGAGCGGGCACCCGAGTCTAGGTCCCTATTTTCTTCTCTGATCTATAATTCTAATAGTCTGCACCACTCTCCTGTAAGTCCACTTTTTCTGCTTTCGTATCCTGTAACTTGCAATCACAGAAAAATGGGTTGGGGGTTGTGGTGTTTAGAGGCTTACCTCAGTCAAGTCCCAGAGAGATGTTCAAGTCTTTTGAACACCATTGTCAGATAAAGAGTGCGTATCCCTGTAGGATAGAGGTAAAATCCAAATGATAAATGATATAAAACACAATTGATATCACCTTGTAGTGAATATATCATGGAAGGAAGATGCTCTTCATACCATGAGGAGATGGATGCCAAATTTACAAATACAAACACGAGAAAAACAATTAAGAACATAATAGATAACACAGTATGTAACATGGAGAAAACCCTTTCAGGTAAAAAACTCCACCAAGAAAAGAGGCTCCAAGTTGTATTATCTTCGAATATGAGATTACATTACATGCACTTCCTCTCCTTCTTTAGTCTTCTAGTTCATCTGTGGCAATAGAAGAAGTTACCTCTGAAGGAGTATCCCTAGTGTACCAACCATTGATACCTCCTACATGACCCGTTCTCAAGGCAATTCATGTGCCCGCACCCCACGCACTAGCAACACAAGAAGAGCTCTAGAAAGATTAGGAGCAAAGTTCAGTCAGGACTACTAAAGGGGAGGGAGATTATGATGATGAAGAAGATCAAGTGCCCATTGGGGTTTTGAAAAGGAAAAGAAAAGGTGATGTGCTGTAGGGTATCAAGGTGCCCAGGTAGAGTAGATATCAAAGCCCTCACATGAGAGGGGATATTTCACCTCCACCAACAGTAGCATTAGGATCAAGTGATCCATCTATAACTATAATAAAGGAATTACAACATGATGTGTCTATAGAAACTATAGTTAGAGTAAAGACTGAGATGACACAGGAAGCCAAGAGCCAAGATCAAGAAGAAGAAACCACAAAGGCCCACCCACTAAGTCAAACAATTGATCTGATAGAAGATGATTTGGTAAAAGATATTACTAGTCATCCTATTGAGACTATGTTGCATCATGTAGAGGCTACAGACACTTAGGTGATGTAGTAATAAGGACACGTGATGAAGAGAAAGAAAGAGAAGAGTACCCTGAAATGGAAGAAGTGGAGGTGCATATGGGGCCTCTCAATTCTTTAATTGAAAATGCGACTAGACCATCAGTGGTTGACTATGTGCCTAAGAAGGGAAACACTGAAGAGGAGGATATTAAAGATAGTCAAACACTGGAAGACAATATCTAGGTGGAAGTGAATGCTAGAAATAAAGAAGCTCATTCAGATGAAGCTCAATTAGATATACCTAAAGGCAAAAGTGCATAGAAACAAATAGCACAATAAGATATCCTCATGGATAAGTCTAGACAAGAGAGTGCATCCGAATCAATTGCCACTAAAGGAGACAGGATTGACAAGCATGAATAGGAGCATCATCATGGTGATCAAATAGATAAAGGCTAAGAGCTTGACGATGACAAGGTTCTGCAGGAGCAGGATGATAAGACATTAGATAATCAACCTCCTCTAGAGCATCAACAAGAGAATGTGGAGTCAGTGAAAGAAGATGCTCAAGTTGAGCAACTAGATCAGGGAGGATCTTAGTCTACCACATTGGCATTGGTTTCATCAGAGATAGGTGGATCGCAAGGGTAACATGTACCATTTAATTTCAAATCCTTATTCACTCTTGATCCAACTAAAGCAAAAATGGAGAGCTAGGGCAATCTCCACCATTAAAATAGATTTGAAGATAGAGAAGAGGACAACTCAAGTTGTTGTTCCTATAGTAGATAAGGCTAAAGGAGAAATCAGGCTAGAAGAATTTCAGGTGACACAATCTGATCTAGGTCATGCCACCACAGAACAAGAGCTACAAGAGCATATTGAAAGTATAGAGGCAGTAGTTGCAAAAGTGAGAAAGCTAAAAGATAGAAAGGAGCTTAAAGAGAAAAATACTCAGTTGCAGTAATTCATACAGGGATTAGTGAAGCCAGATAGCTTGGTGTCCACCCTACAATCTACAAAGAAACTTACTGCACTAACATTAATAAGTGAAGAAGAGATAGCTAGTCTAGATGTCTTGAAACATCAAACACATATTACGAACAAATGGTTCATAAGATTCATGGCGTCTAGAGAAAAGTTAATAAGGACTTCCAAGTCTAATTGGGACACATTGTCCAACTTGAAATATAACATTGATTCTTTAAAGAGTGAATTCACTCAAAGGATTGCAAAGTGCAATTATGCACTAAGTAGAATTAGAAGAGCTAAGGGGATGACAGATCAAGAGTTATTGCAAACTAAGATTGTCACAAGTGTAACTCTACCACTCATGGATACCTGGCTAACTTAAATGACATATGAGTTAGATGTATTGAAGGCGAACGTGCCTAAGATTAAGGATACTCAAACCAAGGTCCATGATCTGTTAGCAGAAGAAATAAATATACTAACAAAGTTGTTAGAAGATGGAGTAATAGATGAAGCAATCCTAGAAGAAGACGAGGCTGTCTAGATATTCAAAGATAATTTTAAGGAAGTAGAAGAAGATCCCATAGAGTTCTTTACATAGGATGTCATGGATGAGATGGCTGAGCTGAAGGTGAAAATAAAGAGCTATGATAAAGAAATAATGAGATGGACACCCATGCTGGAATCTTTAAATGAGCAGATAAAGGTGCTCAAATATGCCAAAATGAGAGCACAAACAATCAGTAAGTTCCAAGTAGAAACATTTACATAGGCCTATGATTCCTACAAGAAGTCAAACATAGGGATGTAGTTACATGAAGACGATATCAGCCGAAGGAAGAATGTGTAACAATAGATGTCATCCGGGATATTGTTTTGCTATAGTGATACTTACAGTTTGGACAAACTAATCAAAGATCCTAGAATATTCTAGAGTTCCAGTTGTATACCACCAGATAGTTTCCAACTAGCAACTTGTGCCACATGTTTTTGTATTTTGACCTAGTCAATGCGATGTATCGTTGATTGTAATAAATCTTGATTGTAGGATCTTTTGTAACTGATTCTCATCCTTGTCCTATAAAAGGATGTAGAATCTTAGTTGTATTCATTCGAAGCTTAATTGAGATTGGATTATTGAATGCCATGACTAATTCTCAAAGTCAATTGTAAATATATACTCCTTTTGCATACTTAATGAAGATGAAGACATCTGGTTACAACTAATCGTAAACTTTGAGTAATTTGTGGATGAATTATGGACATGTTACTTTGATTTGTTGCATCCCTTAGACTGCATCTCAGTCTATGCATGTTGTCTTTATTCCTTTCCTTTGAAGTTAGCATCAATCATATCTAGTTGTTGAATGACCTAGTGAAAATATGGTTTGTTTCCTTCTCTTCATGACAATATCAAGGATATATGTGGATCAATGATTGAAGATTCATTTATTTCAGTAAATTTAGAAAGCTTTAGTTCAAATCTATTTAATTTCATTGAATCATCATCATAATTGCAAATACATAGAAAATAACAAGCAGATCATTAAATAATATGCAGATACCTATAAATACAAAGAACATATAAATAGCAAGTATTATGCAAATGAACATAAATAATGACATAATTCATGAAAATATATGCTTATAGCACATTATTTGAACAAATTTATAGTGCAGAAGTGAAATTAAGTAGAGATTAGTTCAGGATAAGTGAATTGAAGATAGTTGTAGAAGAACAAATTAAAATCATCATGAAACAATTCAACAAGAGTGATATGTTAGAAACAAGGCAGATAACTGAGAGGGAGGGGTGAATCAGTTATCTCAAAACTTTCTTACTTTTACTTCCTTTTCTTATCTTAACATTCAGTGATATATCAAAGCATGAAAGAATAAGCAACCATAAGAACTAAAATGAAATCAACACACATAACACAAGGATTTTTACGTGGAAACCCTGCTAAGGGAAAAACCACAGGGTGATTAACCCAAGATTGTATTCTCTGTTAAAAGAATAAAGAAGTACAAAATGGCACTTGCCAGTTAGGGCTCACTACCCAAGCACATTGCCTACTAGAGACTTACAGATGATAACAATGTGTTTGAACTGATGAACAACATCCACATATGCAAGAATTTAGTTTCGGTTAGGCTCCGTATACCGATCTAGCACATTTCATTCTTCCTCTGCTCAATATCACTCTTCTGTCACATTTCGAGCTTGGATTACTACCTTTGCACTTCTTTCTACTTTTCTTCGCACTTAATCCATACTACTATCACTTCCAAACCTTCACAAGCTTGAATCCATCAGGTATATATATCCGCATCAAGGATTTCAAGCAAATTTCTAGTCAGCAACAAGAACACTTAGGATATTTGCAAAATACTATTCTGTCAGCTTAATTCATACTTGATAGACGATGCGCATAAAAAACATAGGCATATAAATCATTACCTAAGTCAGACAAAATCATATAACACCTCAAGTTACTTGATCAACACCTTCTGCACATCTGGATTGGGGTTTGATACTCTGTTGGCCAGTTCTTCCTCTATCTGCACTATCTAACTGAAGTCCAATACTTAGATGCTCATATCTTTCAGATGCTTTGTCACTGGAGGCTAAATCTCTGGAATACAATAGTTCAGATACCCCTTATTACTCACCCAAATCTGCAACATGCTAGGTTTCATCATCAGAGAGTTTCGGACAAAATCTCTTAGACCTTATCATATGCTCTGTTCTTGACTACTGGATCAACCTATCTTCAATTTGACTTCCGGTATGAGTAATTTATGCACTGCGGATGTGTGGGATATACTTTGTTGCCATCAATGACAACACTTATGAATCCTAGTAGTGTCTCTTGCCAACAATCTCCCCCTTTGGCATTGATGGCAACACTTAGTGAAAAATGACTAAGTGTCGCTGTAATCTCCCCCTTTGGTTGTGCTTCATTTCTCCACACTGCTTATTGGTACTCCCTTAATGCTGGATTCCTCATTTCTCACTGCTCTTTACTCCCCCTTTGACATCAATGGCAAAGGGTGGGATCGACAAACCAAAAATGTGCAAAAATTATTATATAAGGCCCCATATGTACATACAATCCATAAGATAAACTTACATATACTTAAGTATATTTGCAAATGTAGTCTTCAACTATACAATTTCTGTGGCCCAACTTCTCTTCATCCTATCCAAAATGGAGATGTGTCCACTCAACAAAAATACATATGCTTATGTCCTCTTCAAATCTATTGGATCACTGGTCCGGGCTGTACTTAGAGCATCTGCTAAGGCATCATGCATTGCCTCTAACTTAGGGATGATTATCCCTCTGAGTTCGCCCATTCTATCCATTATATTCTTCTTCTCCTTAACCAGTTTCTTTATTTCATTTATTATAACAACTGCTTGGCATTCTTGACTTACAAGAGAGATAGTGAGAGGATCAAAATTCGGAGATAGATTTGTCAATTTTCCTTCTTATTCTTTCATTTTTTTCTCAATGTCCTCTGCAACTTTGGACCAGGATAATTTTTTTTTTATATGTCTCCACCATCCTTAAGAGCATTTTTAATGCTCTTTATGCCAATGTCTAGGGTTTTTCTATCATTAACAATTAGCCCTTGAACCTCACTAAATCTTTTTCCCAAGAACTCATTCTGGACCTTAGTTTCTGCTAATTTTTCTGAAGACTCAAAATGTGTATTGACATAATTAACTAGTTTTTTCAAGTTATCGGATGGAGAGGTAGATGGATCCTTTTGATATGAGGGCATAATCTTCTCCAGCACTCTGGATGCAATACTTAGCAGCTCACAGTCCTCCATATGAGATTTCAGGGGTTTTTCTTTAGCTTTGGCTTGAACAAAAGATGATATCTTCATTATCTGAATTAGAGAGAGAGAGAGTCCAGATTTAGTGGCCCTTGTATCAACTTTGGTTCATCTAATTCCACAACTTCCTTGTCCAAGAAACTTTGCACTACTTCTATTGTGTCTCTTGTATTCTTATCTTCCTTTCCTTTGGGGGCATCCAGACTGATTTGCTTATTTGCACCAATAGTATTTGTTTCTTCTTTCTGCACTTCCTCTTCTGGAATAGAGGAGTCGAAGGCCTCAGATTGTTCTTCATCAATTTTCTTTAATCCTTCGACATCCATGTCTGAAGGCTCTTCATCAATTTTCTTTAATCCTTCAACATCCATGTCAGAAGGCTCTTCATTTGCTTCCTCTACAATGGGAAGATTGAACCTTTTCAAGGCACTCCAGAGAATTTATTTTGTCTCATCAGCTATTTGGTCAGTTTCTCCAAGCATGATCTTATTCATTCTAGACTTGCTTTAGAATTCTTCTTTGGCATCCTTGTAAACCATGTCCATTTATTTTTGAGTGATGGTTGGACATAATTGTATCACTATCTGTTCCCAGATCTCGAAGTCTTTTGCTTTTACACTTACTTTTCTTAACTCCAAAACTTCTTCTAAGCTTTTAGGAATTAAGGAAATTATTTCAATGAAAGCTTTGTTATAGATGTTCAAGTACCTTACTATTGCATCCTCAAGAATTTTCTTGTCTGCATCATTGTACTCATAATAGAATTTTGTTACCGGCTACAGGTTTCCATCCACAGTGATTGCTTTAATGATGCCTTCAATGGAGAGAGTGGGTCTCTCAATAAACTCTTCTATCTCCTGCTCCTCATCATTCCTTTCATTCTTGGAAGGTTTATTCTTGGCTTTCATCAAATCTCTAATCTTCACATCTAATTCTATCTCTTCATCATCCTTAAGGCTCACATATGTTCTTGTGGCCTTAGACTTCTTTCTCTTTTCTCATGTAACAGATGGTTTGGTTACTAGTTTAGCAGTCTTTGAGTTTTTAGGAGAGATAGGGGTAGAACTCTTGATAGATCTTGTCTGGGTAAAGTCTTCCATCGGGATGCTTTCTTTCTTTGCTTCTTCCCTTTCCCTTTCAATTTTCTCTATTTTTTCTCTATTTGCATCTACTACCTCCTTTGTTATGCCAAACTTCTTAGCAAGTTCTTCAACTTCCCTTCGCACTTTTCTTTTTGACTCAGGCTTCCTTAATTCAACATGTATTTTTATGTTCAACTCATCAAAGGTGCCAAACCTCTTTGCTTGAGTGTCCTTGGGTTGGCTTAGCAAGTGTTGAACATGTACCTCCAATATGTTTTCATCAACTTCATAGCCCATGGGCATTACCCATACAGTTCTTGGCTCAACTGCCTCCATTAGGCATTGATCTATGTCAACCATGAAGCAAACCGTGTCTTTGTATTTCTCAACTATTGATTTTGGTATTCTTTCTCTTGCATGCATCATGCTTTGGAAATTCTTGAAGTAACCCTAGAGAACTATCTTTTGGGCTTGTGCATCACCAAGTCCATACAAATAATCTCTGATTTGAATTGCAACAGGTCTATCATTTGTCCAGATCAAACCTTTTGATCCTAGTAACTCATTCATGTAATAGAAGAACAAACACAACACCAGATTACCATACTTGAAGGAACTTTTCTTATCTTTCTTAATCTTCTGCAGATTCTCCATCATTTGATTCAATAGAAGCTCACACAAATCATAATCTGCATTTTCTTTCACCATCTGATATGCAGTATAGATTGTTGTACTGGATACAAAATTTTCCCTACTTGAGTGGTAAATTTTGTAACCAATTACAATTGATGCAAACTTGACATCTGGATCAGTAATCTCATCTATAGTCATTGCCCTCTTGTTATATTTTGATCCGGTGGCTTCTGTTACGTTTTGATTTTTCATAGATTTGAGTGCAAGCAACCAACGGATTGAGTGCAATCTGGTTACAGCCCTGATGGAATCCTTGGTTATCTTAAATGGGCTCATTAACCACATAAAGTTATCATGCATCCTACTTAACACATACCAGACCCATTCGTCCTCTACAAAAGATAGAAAATGAATGCAATGTGCAAAGTGCTTGTCTTTTAGGGCCTTGAATTCTGGTTTGAGATCAAAATTCTCACTTCTTAACTATTTACGATATATTTCCATCAATTCTAAGTCTCCAAGTTCTTCAATGTTTGCATGAATGTAAACCCTAATATCTTCTACATGCAGAATATCATACGGGATACGGGAAAACGCACCCAAGGGATCAACTTCTATAGATTTGTGAGGGTGTTTCTTGAATTTTGGTCTTGGCCTCTTAGTGACATTCACAAACATAGGAGTATCCATTCTAGCAATGAAATTCGGAGAAATTTTGCAAAGAAGAAATACTTTTTTCACCTTAGGGTTTGTTGTAACTGCCAGAGCAAATTTCTACTTGATTTCAATCTTCAACTTTAACTTGAGTAATCTGTAGGATCTCTTCTTAGAGCTCTTCTCTCTTCTTCATGAGTGCAAAGTGTTGTAAATGACAAATGAAAAGCCTTTTATCCTTGCACAAAAACCTAATTCCCCATTGCAATAAATGTACACTTTAAGTCATCCAGTTACCTTGTTTTGAGTGAATTTATCATGAATCATTGTGTGGATCTTCAAATTATCATCTAAGAGTTGACAAAATAAATTTAGCCTTTCAAAACATGTCTCTAAATCCACAGACCATAAAATTGCATTTTCAGATCATACCAGATCTGTTTGTTAATTATGTTTTTACCGGATAGCTGCCGAAACCTGATCTACTCATAACTTCCTCAAATCAATATGCAGATTTCTCAATCTTTAACTAAATAATTTTTAGATGGACCTCCAAAATCTCTTTAATCCTTAACCTCTGATTCTTACTCAATGCGCTGAATTCAGGCACTTACTAACTGGATGGGGGAATTTGATATTCTTTGCAACTCCCCCTGAGCCAGAGCTCACCCTTTTTAATTTCTGGAAGGATTATCAGCACCGGATTTTGGTGCAGACCCATCACCAATATTCATCACACTCTTCTTTATCCAAATCTTGCTCATCTCCTTCTGAATCTCATCCACATTCACTTTACCTTTGCCTTTGTCTTGTTTCTGATCATGTTTTATCAGACCTTTTCCATCATGGTTTCTGTTCCCACAGAATCTAGCTATATGACTGGACTTATTGCAATTGTAACACACAACATTTCCTTGCTTATTTGATTGATATCCTCTTGATCTACATTGATTAGCCATAATCCTCATTCTATTGCATGTAAAGCATCTACCATTGAAAGAATTGTTTATTTGCATATTTCTGCATTCATGAGATTTGTGACCATACCTTTTGCAATTAAAACATTGACTGGAGAAGGATGGATTATTTTGATTCATTCTACTCCTGTACTGAGTTGCTTTATGACCAAATTTGTTGTAGTTGAAGCCTCTTCCATTGAAGGATGGATATCTTTGAGCATTAGGTTGTCTTATCAGAGGTCTTCTATGCCTGTTTCTTTGTCTTTCTGACCTAAAATTCTTTTGACCAGATCCAGAGCTTTCACCTTTCTCATATCCCAAGCCATGCTTATCATCTACCCTCTTTTGACTTTCAAGTAGTACTTCAAGTTTGACTAAGCTTATCTTGAATTTCTCTTTGTATTCATTTGCAGTTTCAAGATCTTGTTTAAGAGTGTCAATCTATCTCTCAAGTTGTTCTTCATTATATCTAGCTTCTCCAAGATCAGACTCAAGATGTCTAATTATTCTATCCATTTTGTATCAATCTTCTATTTTCTCCTTGAGGGATTGTTTTAAGTTATCTTCAGTCTTTCTCTTTTCTTCAATTTCCTAAGTAAATTTCATAACCCCTGATTCCATTTCATGTCTTAGCATGACAACTTCTTTTGATAGCTTTTCACATAGCTTTGTTTTCTCATTCAGGTCCTCATCAGTATTATTGGCTTCATTCTAATCTACTAACTTCTGAAATAGTTCCTTTCTCTTTTTCATGGAATCACTGAGTTTTTCTTTCAGCTCAATGATGAAATCATCAGCCTCCTAAGTCGCTCTTTCAAATTCTTGACTTTAGACTAGGATTGATCAAGATCTTCTAAGGCAAACTGTAGTTGTTCTTTCATACCATATGCATCCATTAAGATTCCTAGATCCTCCTCAACTTGTTAGGCTTATTCTAAGGAACTTGGCTCTAATACCAATTGTTAGAAACAAGGCAAATAACTGAGAGGGGGGGTGAATTAGTTATCTCAAAACTTTCTTACTTTTACTTCCTTTTCTTATCGTAACATTTAGTGATATATCAAAGCATGAAAGAATAAGCAGCCATAAGAACTAAAATGAAATCAACACACATAACACAAGGATTTTTATGTGGAAACCATGTTAAGGGAAAAACTAGGGGGTGATTAACCCAAGATTGTATTCTCTGTTAAAAGAATAAAGAAGTACAAAATGGAACTTTCCAATTAGGGCTCACTACCCAAGCACACTGCTCACAAGAGGCTCACTGCCTACTAAAGACTTATAGATGATAACAATGTGTTTGAACTGATGAACAACATCCACATATGCAAGAATCTAGTTCCGATTAGGCTTAGTATACTGATCTAGCACATTTCATTCTTCCTCTACTTAATATCACCCTTCTGTCACATTTCAAGCTTGGATTACTGCCTTCACACTTCTTTCTACTTTTCTTCACACTTAATCCATACTACTATCACTTCCACACCTTCACAAGCTTGAATCCATTGGGTATATATATCCGCATCAAGGCTTTCAAACAACTTTCTCATTGGCAACAAGAACACTTAGGATATTTACAAAATACTATTCTGTCGGCTAATTTCATACTTGATAGATAATGCGCACCAAAAACTTAGGCATAGAAATCATTACCTAAGTTAGCCAAAATCATATAACACCTCAAGTTACTTGATCAACACCTTCTGCACATCTGGATTGAGGTCTGATACCCTGTTGGCTAGTTCTTCCTCTATCTGCACTATCTAACAGAAGTCTGATACTTGGATGCTCATATCTTTCACATGCTTTGTCACCGGAGGCTAAATCTTTGGAATACAATAGTTCAGATGCTCCTTATTAATCACCCAAATCTACAACATGCTGGGTTCCACCATCACAGAGTTCCAGACCCAATTTGTTAGACCCTATCATATGCTCTGTTCTTGACTACCAGATCAACCTATCTTCAATCTAACTTCCGGTATGAGTAATTTATGCACTGTGGATGTGTGGGATATACTTTGTTGCCATTAATGACAACACTTATCAATCCTAGCTGTGTCTCTTGCCAACATGATATGCAGAAGAATTGATCAAACTTACATAAATATCTACATGATTTGGTTAAATATAGTAGGATTGAACCTTGTTTGTTGAGAATTCATAAAAAGTGGGAGAAATAGAGTATATATGGATGCAAATCACTTCAAAACTATATGTAAGGCCCCTAATGGAAAACCATAATTTGCGTCAAACTAACTGAGAGATTATCATCTAAGGTCAAGACCTGACTAACGAAGACTTGGAGTTATCAATTCATCTTGAATTGATCATACTTTTCAAGATGACAAAAGTTTGTTTTGTGAATTCTTTATCTATGTTATTGTAACTAACATCACGATCAAGACAAATTGGTGCTAGAAGGAGGGCTATAGCATTTTGGTTTTAAGATTCATTGTTTGGATATCATTTCTCATGCTCAAGTGAGGTGATATTTTCAAATTTCCAATGATTATGTCAAGCTTTGATTATTTGTGTAAAGTTTTCATCTATTGCTAGTCATTTAAAGGATTTAATTGCAAATACTCCATCATTGTGGTCAGTTACCCTGATCTTTATGGTTAATTGTTTGAATTCCCATAATTCAGGTCAATATTTACACTTTCTATAAATATCCTACTGATATCCTGCCACTTTGGACATTTGGTTATAAATATCCAGTCAAACTATCCATATCCAGTCATAAGTTGTGAATCTCTGGCTCACAGACCTAATACCAAGTCAAGATCCACCAAACCTTTGGAGGAATTGCCAATTTGCTAACTTAGACCCCATACGACAAATATCCATTATAATATTGGTCCTAGTTCACCAATATCTCTGGTGATACCTGTTATAACACCTTTAGTACCTCTAGCACCTCCTGCAATGTCGTTCTTTGTAGTGGAATCACCTTTGCTCTTTGTAGCATATCATCCTTCGCCAAAGAATTTGGATAAAATTTGTCTGAAGTATCATCTTTATCAAGATGCAGAGGATCATATCCAAACGTACAAGGAAGCCTATTTCAGGGCTCGGATTGAGTATGAGAATGTTGTGTGTAGGTTATTTCCTTACTCCTTAGGAGAAGAAGCATATAGCTAGTACATTAGTCTTTCTTAGTCTTCCATAGCTACTTGGGACACTTTGGAGAAATCTTTCTTAGGAAGGTTCAAAATACTAGTTGATCCAGGCATGACATACCACATGTTTTCTACAATAAAGAGAGCTAAAGGAGAGTTAATTTCCAACTTTAATGTTAGGTTCTAGAAAATGTATTCCAAACTAGTTGCTCCCTATAATGTAGGTGATGAGGCAACAAGGTCAATCTACTACTCTGCCCTAGATCCTTTGACATCCATGTTTATTAGGAGAACACATACTACCATAACCTCATTAGTAGGTGCTTTTGAAGAAGCTATCAAATTAAATCAGTAGCTAACACCTAGTTTTACTCCTAATCTAGGATATCCTGCATATCCTAGTCAGCCACAAGTTAATGTATCCTTGATACCTCCAGCTTTAACGCCTAGCCTATTGCAAGTACCTCCACTTAGTATCATGCCCGCTCCAAATGGATATGGTCAAGTTATACCTCATCTTGGACATGCACCTCATGATGTTGCACAAAATAGCAATGGTAGTTCTTTCTTCAATCCTCAACAAGACAATGTAGTAGCCAAGGCTCAGGAAAAAAAGGACGATATCAAGGCAATATCAGCTTAGCTATGAAAATTGACCACTGAGGTCACTCATATGAGGAGTCATAACTTATACTCATATTCAAATCAGAACAGAGGATATCTTGATGGAGGATATAGAAACAATAATGACAGGCCTGCATATCCTGATAGAGGATAAAACAATGATAGGAATTTCAATAACAATAGTAATAATAATGTTGCCCGTAGGCCACCTAGAGCTTGAAACAACCAACCTAACAATGGCTAATTGCCCTCATCGTTAGATGGTCAACCTCCTACTAAACCCAAACAGATTACCAGGGTAAATTTAGCAGAAGCTACGCTCACAAATTGGTGCATAATGCACAATACCAACGTACATGCTGGGCTGGATTGTCCTCAATTCAAAATAGTAGACAATGTATTCCAGTCTGAAGTATCAAATAGTGCAGGAGATCCTCCTTTTCCTGAGGAAAATGAAATTGTCCCCCTAGGATATGATTCTACCATTGTGCTTGCAAGTATTAACAATCATCAATATCATCAGATTACTGTAACACACGAAAACTATATATTGGCATGTGAGGAGTCCACCTTAGCCTTTGAGTTGAATTATGCGTTTAATTTTGAAGATGAAAATGAGCCTGAGTAGGAACCTGAAGAGGTTCATACTTATCAATAACAATATCAGGGTAGGCATAATTACAACCTTAGGAGTAATGCAAATAGACAAGCCGGTCCTTTGACCATATCTATCCCTCCTGACAACTTTAATACACCACTAGATCCAAAAGATAGTAACAACCCTAGATCTCCTAAGATGAATACTTAGTATTTCACACCCCAGAATGTAGTGAAAAAAGTTATCAACCAATTGTCTGAGTCAAATAAACTTGTCACATACTTGACTGAAGAAATGAATAAGATAAAAATTAGTGTGTCACTATCAGAATTGCTGAAGACCCCAGTCATCAAGAAATCTTTCTTGAAATCTTTAGATGAACCTACACCTAAAGATGACAATCCTGATCCTAACCCTAGCCATATCATGACTAGAGACCCTGCACCTAGAGACAATATTGTCCAACCTAAAGTGCAAGCTACTATTCATGCTACTGAAACATCACAGATGACTTTATATAGGGATAAGTCAGAATCACCTCCATTTTTGCTCACATTGAGAATATTTGGCAAGAATTTACACAACTATCTTATAGATTTTGGTGCATAAATGAATGTGATGCCCTTGTCCATAGAAAGTGACACAACTTGACAAAACAGAGGTGAGTGTAGTAGGGGAATTAACCCATATACACATGCAGCTTGCATCAGACCCAAGTGTACAACATTACATTGACATTTAGGTAGTAGACATACTTGATATGTATGGAATGCTTCTCAGCAGGGACTAGTCTAAAATGCTTAATGGTTACATGGCCACTGACTTTAGTCATATGTGGTTACCATGGAAAGGAATCCCCAATCAGATAAGAATAGAGGCTGAACCGAGGATGAAACACATGATAACTGAGTATAATAATACTAATGACATATTATACATAGATGTTGAACTAGGGTTTTATTGAATAAGACCTCAGACTATTAAGATTGAAGAAGTCCTGATGTGTAATATGCACATACATGGAAATAGTGACAAAGAAGAAGGGATTATCATTGAATATGATTACTATTCAACTGATGAAGAGGAAGTTGATCACTTCACTGAGTTTGAAAAATATTTATCTAGAGAAATATAGAAGTCTCAAGCAATTTGAACATCCATTGAGGATATTCGAATATCTAGATGATGCAGAATGATGCACACTCAGAAAAGGATTGTGAGACATGCTTGGATATGATCAAATTAGAAAGAATGAGCCTAGAAGATGGATCATCATCAGCTGAGGTAAGTGAAGTGTCTGATGATGATGATACTCATTCTTGTTTGTTTTCTTTAGATACAGGAGAGCATGACCAAATGTTGCATTAGGGTAATGTCTTGATGCCTATTTTGGAAGAGATTTTGGTATGTGAGGAGACACATCCCCATGAGCAGAAAAATGCTATTACCCCAGGGACTGAATGCTTCATCAAGTCTGATTATGAGTTGCCAGATGAGGATAAAGGGAGTCACCTAACTCAATTTGAGGAGTTTTTGTCTAAGCAAGTTCAGAGATATATTCTACAAGGATTTCCTTCACATCATACATTTATTAAAGGATGGTGTAGGCTTCATGAAGCACCACACTCAGAGATGGCTTGTGCCTTGTGTTTGCATATATTGAACAAAGAAGAGTAGAAATATTTAGATAACAGAATGCCTCAGATCATGGATATTTGAAAAGATATAAGAAAAGTAAGTGTAATATCTCCTAGTGATGAAGAGGACAATACAAAAGTGATGAAAAGAAAAGATGATCAGTAGAAGTATGTTCAAAAGAAACTAAAGGAAGATGTTTTATCTCCATCAAAATGCCCAAAAGTGGTAAAGACTGAACTAAAAAAAGATGAAGTGGATATCTACAGGTGCAGCTGCAAGAGCTAAGAAAAAAATAGAAGGTCTTGATAGGCCTCTAACTAAAGATAAGCCCTGGATCTTGAGATTTGATGGCTCTAAATCAAAACATGGAGCTGGTGTTGAAGTTGACCTGATAAATCTATAGGGAAAGTCATTTTTACAGCATACTGATTGCAATTCCCATGCACTAATAATGTGGCTGAGTATGAAGCCTTGATTCATGGGTTGCTATTTTCTCTCAAAAAACAAGTAAAGATTTTGCATGTCTATGGAGATTTAGAATTGGTAGTAAAACAAGTTAGGAGTATATATGCATGCAACTATAAGCAGTTTTCAAATTATAGACATAGAGTTTGGGATTTAATAGAAAGCTTTGATGCTTTCAACATCATGCATGTCCCAAGAGAACAAAATTATAGAGCTGATGCACTGGCATAGGATACCAACACATTAGAACCTTTATTCATTTCTGGGATGAAGCGATTCTTAGTGGAGTTGGTATCAATGCCATCCATACCTGACAATGTCACTAATTTTCAAGTGTTTGATGATGACCAATGCATCCTAGACTTCATTGCAAATATGGATATATTCGCAGCACATATCTTAGATGAGAAGAACATAGAAGATCATGTGTTGGAAGAAGAAGAAATCATAGACTTACCAAGCAATAAAATCCCCAAAGGCTTGATTGAACTTGAAAGAGGTTTTGATCTAGACAACATGATTAAATAATAAGATCTCCCTAAGACAGATGGAGGAGAATATTCACCTGTCAACATAGAACAAGGTGAGGATACAAGAAATGTCCTAATCGGTAATGCTTGCTCTACAGAAGAGAGAAAAGGAATAACTCAGACATTGAAGGATTAGATCCATGTCATTGTCTAGATCTATGATGAACTAAAAACATATGAAACATCTATTATTACCCATACAATACCATTGAAACTAGATACAAAACCTTTTAGATAGAAGCAGAGACCTATCAATGCATTGCTAGAACCACTAATTTTTAGAGAAGTCAAGAAGCTCTTTGCTGCTCGGATCATATTCCTAGTCAAGCATTCAACGTAGGTGGCTAATCTGGTTTTGGTCAAGAAGAAGAATAGAGACATACACTTGTGTGTGGACTTCATAAATCTAAACAGGGCATTAGAAAAAGATAATTATCCTTTGCCTTCTCTTGATGAGGTGCTCCAGATGGTTAATGGTGCATAGATGATGTCTTTCCTGGATGGGTTTTAGGGTATAATCAAGTCATGGTGGATAAAATAGATAGGTTGAAAACAACCTTCAGCACCAAATGGGGAATTTTTGTCTACAGACGCATGCCATTTGGCATGATCAATGCTGGAGCCACATTTCAACACGCAATGGATATAGCATTTAGGTGATTAGTTAGGCAACATGCATAGTTATATACATGGATGACTTGACAGTCTTCTTTAAGAAGAGAGGTGATCATATAGAAGACCTTAGAAAGGTACTTAAGAAGTGTGAACAATATGGTATTTCATTAAACCCAAAGAAGTGCATATTTGGAGTGACCATAGGTAAGTTGCTTGGTCACGTCATATTAGAAAATAGGATCACCATTGATCCTACCCGAGTAGATTCTATATTGAAATTGCAACTTCTAGGAAGTAAAAAAGAACTAAAGTCTTATTTTGGTAAGATTAATTTTGTGAGGAAGTTCATTACAAGATTTGCAGAAATTGTAAGGCCACTCAATTCCATGCTCAAGAAAGATCCCAAAATTGAATGGACACCTGAAGAAAGAGTAGAATTTGAGGATATCAAGAAGGCCATTTTAGATTCCCCAGTTCTCATTAGTCTAGATTACACAAGAGATGTTTATATTTATTCATTTGAATCTGAACATACCTATGCAGTAGTCCTAATGCAAAGGAGTGAAGAAAAGGAAGAAAAGCCCATTTCCTTTATGAGTTCACCATTTAGAGACGTAGAACTTAGATACATGGACGTTGAAAGGCAAGCCTTAACTGAGCAGTGAAGAAATTCATACATTACATCTTGAGAATTAAGGTAATTGCTGTGGTACCTGACTCTGCTATCAAGATGCTCTTGATGCAGAGTGAACATGGAGAAAAGAGGGCGAAGTGGATAACTGTGCTTCAAGAGTATGACCTGGATATAACTATGATGAAGCTGGTTAGGGGGCAATCCCTTAGCCAAATGATTGCTAAAATAGACCCAAACCTGATAAGCCATCCATATGTTGTGGATACCAAAGAACAAGATGAGTGGTACTCTAATATCAGACACATCCTGATCACTAGGAGAGGTCCCCTTAACATGCATGCATCCTCGAGGAGAGATCTAAGGATTAAATCACATAAGTATATGATAAAAGGAGGAGTACTCTTCAAGAAAACTTATGAGAGGATATACCTTAGGTTCTTAGATAGGTGAGAAACTGATAAATTTCTCATTGAATTACATGATAAATTTGGCACAGCTCATGGATCCCACCCGGCCACCACTCATGCTATTTTGAGAGTAGGATATTACTGGCCAACCATCTTTAAAGACACTGCTAATCACATCAAATTTTGTCATACATGTCAAATTGCATCCAATAAAGAAAGATATACATCTCAGCCACTGCAACATGTTATGGAGGTGCGCCCATTTGCACAATGGGGCATGGACTTCATTGGTCCTATTAATCCACCATCTTTCTTAGGCCACATGTATGTATTAACAATTACAAATTACTACACTAGGTGGACTAAAGCATTCAACAACAGGAGCTATACTACAGATGATATGATCAAATTCCTAGAAAGCAACATTATTACTAGGTATGGAGTTCCTTATGCTCTTGTGTGTGATAATGGACCAGCTTTTGCATCTTTAAAATTGTCTAGTTGGGATTTTCATCATGGGGTGAATTTAAAGTTTTCCTCAAATTATTATCCCCAAGGTAATGGCTTAGCAGAATCAACAAATAAGAACTTATTGAACATCATAAAGAAATTGATTGAAAAGAACCCCAAGGAGTGGAATACCTTACTTAAATATGCCCTGTGGGTAGATAAACCAGAATGAAGACTGCATTGGGAAATTCTCCCTATCAGTTAGTTTATGGGATGGATCCCATCCTTCCCATTAAATTGAAAATCCCTACCCTACAGTTCATACAAGGATATCTAGGTATAGACAATAAACAAGAGGTCAGGTTACTACAACTTATGCATCTAGAAGAGAAGCGAGATAGAGTGATTGACTAATTCGCAAAACATCAATCTACTTTCAAATGTTGGTTTGATAAGAGAGCTAAGGTGAAAGCCTTTAGAATCGTAGACTTAGTTCTATGCTGGGATAAAGCCCATGAAAGGAAAGGGGATCATGGAAAATTTGACAAACTCTGGATTTGACCTTTCCAGATATTTGATTGGACAAACTCTGGATTGGAAAATTTGACTAGCAATGGAACGTCCTCCACTAGTCAATGGACAATTCCTCAAACACTATTTTCAAGCCTAGGTAGGTCATATCAGGACAATGTATCATATGTACACTTTGTATAGTTGTTTATATAGTTTGTTTTGTGTGTGTTTTTCTTTGCTTGTTGTTGAGACCCTATTTTGTCAGGCAAATAGTGCACCTTTTCACTTTAAGATAATACTAAAATTATCAGAATTCAAGAAATGAATACAAATTCCTTCATAGGTTGCAACTCATGTCATTCTAAGTACCTCTGGTCTAGTTTGTGATATCCTATTCATCAATGATAACTTTCCTTGTTCAAAGATATCTTCACAATGACAAACCTAACAACCTTGGATTTGTTGAACATGCAAGTGTAGTGTCAAGTGAAAAATCTAAAGGTTTTCTCTTGCTACCATTGCAATTCTTAACCTAAAGAGCAAGTGCCCACACCTTGCAAAACGTGCTTACATGATCGTATCTTATGAATACTAGTACCAAAGAAGAAATATATTGAATATCCAAAAGATATAATTAGGCTATCCAAGTAACTCTACTGGGGATATAGATAATTGAATAGAAGTGGGGCTCTACTTGGGAGAATTACAATGATAACCTTGCCAGGGCTATGGATACTTGTTGGAGCAGGGCTCTATCTAGGTTGGCTATGAGGGTTAAACCAAATTATGTAGCTTAACACATGTCACTAGCATATTCAACCTATCTTCAAGATGAAGGATATGAATAAGATGCACACACTTGATTCCTTCTCAAAATTGTTATAGTGATGAACATGATACCATTCAGAAAGGTTAAAATGATTATACTGATAAGAGTTGGAATATTATGTATTAATTTCTCCTCATCTCTTGAATTGTTTAAATTTTAGTTGTTTTCATTGGTGGCAAGTTGTTGTGTGGTAACACAATGCACCTCATTTTGCCATAGCAAAATAGGGACCCAACTTTTTTCTTGGCTTGTTTGTCCTTTTCTTTTGGGTAGTATGGTAAAATAGTTAATGTTAAACGCATACCAAGATCTCATCTTGTGCATATCCAGACCTTAGGATAGAGGTTAAATTTTTAAACTTCAAATTTCACATTATTGATTCTACCTAGCACGAAATAACATGAAAATTTAAGCAGGTTTGCCTTTTGAAGCACTTTGAAATTCATTCAAACAAGAAGGTTATGATCTATCAAAGTTTGGTCAAAGGTTCGTCTAGATATTCACAGTTCATGTCATCTGGATATTAACTTAATATCCTAGTGCATATTAGTATCTGGACATCAAGTTTAGAAGTCTTGGTGAGCTAAACATCAAATGTCAGGATATTAGTTAACATCTTGATCTTAAGTTAATATCGTGACACCCGCTAGTATCTAGACGCCAAATTTAAGAGACCTATATTGTTACACATTGTAGACACCTAAAATTGACCTAATTATCATTAGCATTCAAATATTGCATTAGCTACCATCTGCATTTGTCTAACACACTTGAGCAATATCCATATCACTTATTTCTTCTATTAATTAAATAAATTTATATTTATTTAATTAATTCATTAGCTATTTCCTTTAAGCTATAATTAAACAATTTTTAATTATTTAATTATCTTCATTCTATCTATTTTAATTAAATAAATCTTATTTATTTAATTAAAATTCCATTCACAAAACCCACTTCCCAATTAATTAAATAAATTTTATTTATTTAATTAATTCCTCTTATCATTTATCTCAATGAACTGACATGTGTGCCTCTTTCATTTAAAAAAGATAAGTGGTACTACATCTTTTATTTAATATCTTTCATATGTAGTACTTTTTATGTACATGGGCACACATAAGCCTTATCTTCCCTCCACTTGTCATCTACACATTCACTTATGATTATCATTTCATCGTAGCCATTCACATAGCCACCGAATCTCTACTGTTGATTGATTTGGGTTGAGTTCTATATAAACACCCTTTCATTCCATACTACATCTATCCAACATTCATATAGCGTCTACATTATTATCCTGAGCATATTGAGCATTTGAGCATCTATTTAGCATTTTATCAAATGTATCATCCATCCATCATGGCAGCTTTTATCTTCATAATTGTTCATTGTTGAGAAGCAATCCACATCATAAACAAGGAATCATACAATCTAGGTGATATTGTTCTTGAATTGCATGCTTTTCATTTCATTTGGATTAGATTCTTTGATGATGGTAGGGTTAGATTTTCATGGCTATGCTTGATTTTATTAACCTGATTTTTTTACCTATCACATTCTGGCATGCCCGGTGGGACCCACGTCCTTGATTAACTTTGCTATTTGAAGTTATTTTTTTGAAGATCAGATTTTTTGAGTGCTTACGGCAAGTTCCAATCACTTTTGAGTGAAAACTAGTCACTGTCTACACAAATGCATTGCTTTTGAGTTGAAACTTGCTGCTTTTAGCATTCCTGGGATAGCTTCTGAGTGAATAGTAGTCACTTATTTTCTATTTTGCATCGCTTACAAGATAATAGTGGTCGCTTATGTCTTTATTTGAATCACTTTTAATCTAACAATGATCTCCTTTAGCTATCTGGACCACTTTTTGTGAAACTAGGGTTTTTGTTATATTCTATTTTTTTTGCAAATCTAAGTCGCTTATGACCTGTAAGCAGTCGCCTATTACTTTTTTCATTGCTTATGAGCTTTATCATTCTGCATCTGGCATTACTGGCATCACTTCTGATCTATAACATTTCACTTGCAACATAATATAGTTCACTCTTGATCAACAGTTAATCACCTTTGGTAAACTATGTCATTTTTAGTCTTTATCATTTACAGTTTGGTTTTCTTGGCTACTAATTGGATATTTGTGCAACATCTTATTGATTGTTCAAGAAAACAAGGTTATCAAACTACTAACATATCTATTGTAGCTTCGATCGGTCCAAGACTTATGGTTTTTCACTAATTTAGGAACATTTGGGCTTGGTGCTTAAAAAGAATCATTGCTTGTTCCATGCTTGATTTAGTGTGAGAAGTGGTACGACCCAAGCGGTAACGGGCTAAAGACAAGTCCTTCTGAACCACTATATAAGAAAAGTGTTTGTGTCGAAAGCCACAAACAACGGGTGTTGTTATGTTTTACCGACAGCCAACCTCCCCCAAAACCCTCCAATGCGTAACCCTTGAAGGCTGGGAGACTCCATACTGGAGAGTAGCACTGCT
Source organism: Cunninghamia lanceolata (assembly GCA_027924645.1). NCBI lineage: Eukaryota > Viridiplantae > Streptophyta > Pinopsida > Cupressales > Cupressaceae > Cunninghamia > Cunninghamia lanceolata. The sequence continues at coordinate 5,423,358 of BSBN01000710.1, read as the reverse complement.
ACACATATAGCCACCCAAATGGATACACTTATTAGCAACTTTGTGTAGTAGCCATAAACCTTCTATTTGTTGATGCAAAAGGTGGGACCTTTGAAGCCACCCCGATTCACGTGGTTCTTAGAAGAGATAGCAAGGACAATCCTAAGGTTTGGTGGGGGGACAAGCCTTGGGAAACCCAGATCTTGGTATGTGTGAGAAGTAAGTGCCATGGAGGGGAGCCGGTACTACCAAGATCCTGAAGATATCTGCTTTGAATAAGCACAGCCAGGGGACTTAACAAATACAATCCTTTCCTTGCCTAGGTTGTACAAGTTTGTGATTGTTGTGAGTGTGAGTGATTGAAATTACTATTTTCTTGTCAAACACATAATTTAGACATATTTCTTGATAGACATAGTCACCTTTGAGCTTAAATTGCCCTCATATAGACAATCAGATCACTTTTAAACAACAGTCAGTCACCTTTTTCCTAAACTAAATCAATTTTAAACAATAGTCAGTCGCATCTGGTCTAAACTGCATCACCTTTGATCAACAGTAAAGTGCTTCTAAGTCAATACTGATCGCCTATAGCAAATTGGCTCGCCTCTGGTTAACATTGTAGCCTGTTACCCAAACCAAAACTAGATCACATTTAAGCTATTACCAGTCACTTTTAGCCTTTTCTAAATCGCATCTGAGCCATTACTTGTCACCTGTGGTCAATTACCAGCAAATCTTAATGAATCAGCCAAATCAGTTACACTTCCATCTTGCTTAGCCTTAGCATTAGCTTTCAGACCTGTCTTTGATCATTAGCAGATATCTAGACTTTGTCTCCTGCTTTGAGCATACCAACCAATTGGACTTTGTGAACTTTTCATCTTTTTGAGATCCCAAACCAACAAACTAAACATCAATCAATCGGTCAACTTGATCAATCAGGAAAACATCAGATTTTGGCTTTAGCTTTAGCAACATTAGTAAAATACCAATCTTATCAAACAACTTTTCTCTTGAGTGTGTGAGCTATTCTCTAGGGAAGTCCAACCAACAAAAAAGCAACCAAGCAACCTAACAACAAAGTAAACAGCAAACCAACAACCAACAACCAGCAAACCATCGTCTTTTGGGTCTCAAAACCTTGACTAGCTAAAATCTAAGTTTCAACATCAACAATCATGCCCCAAACTAGGAGTCAATATAGAGCCGAAATGGAAGCCAAATTGTGAGCTGAGATGGAAGCTAAGATGCAACAATATAGATCAACACCTCTTAGATACGTGACTCAATTTATGACTGGTATACCTCCTCACATGTTTGTGCACCATGGGTACACCATTGGAGAGTCATCTTCACAAAAAGTGCAACCTCAAACATTTTCGAAGACTTATGAAGAACAATCCTAAGATGACTTATCAAAATTTAGAAATACACATGTATGGGATCAATTTGAGAGACTTGTTTTATCTGATCCTAATTGCTACTTCTTACAACTTGCCCGCATGGGAGCTAAATTACCAAGGGATTTTGGCATATCTGCTATTAGAGAGCATGATCCAAACACTCCTGTTGTTGTTGCAAAGGGACCATCCACTATAGTCACACCATCTCATACCATATTACAAACTCCATCTTCCAACCCATCTCTTTATTGCCTATTGTTACTTCATTTGATCCACCACGTTCGGAGTACACTTTAGAACCTTTGATAACTCCAACCAATGTACTCCCTTTCATTTCACAAAATCTAAACATTCCACCTTTCCATGTTTCCCAACATACTCCTCCCACCATGACCATATCAGTGCCTCAAGTAACGCAAGTTGTCCATGTTTCCCAAGTGCAAACTCCTCAAACATCACAAGCTATCCCCATATCCCATATTCTGCAAGCTTCCGAAGCTATCCAAACAACACCAATGGTCCAAGCTTCACAACCATCGCAATCCGCTACCCCCATTGCATCACATGTGAACACCACATCCCATATTCCTACCGCTGCTAATATGGTCTCCACTATATCCATGAATCCATCCAATACATCATACAATCCCAATGTTAGTCTTATTGACATGAGTGATCCATCTATTGTTTCTCAAGCTAATCCTAGCACTACAGTCTCTTATGTTGATCAACTTACATCCATTCCACCATCTTCTTATAATCCTTCAGAAACCATCAATCTATCTTATACTACCCAAGGTTTGCCCATTGTCACCCAACACATGACATATGCCTATCCTCATGTTGTCCAAAATACAAACCCAAATGTCCATCCTTCTTCCGCATCCACCAATCCTTGCATCACTTACCATGTCACAAATCCAACTCCAAACTCAAAACCATTAACTAATGCCAATCCATCTTCCACTTCCCATGTGATGCAAAGCCTTGGTGTTACTTCATTGCAATATACCCAACCACCGCTTGTGTCTCACGGATAGCAATCTTCAACAACATATGTGTCGTATACCAATCCTTTGACATACATTGTCAGTATGTAACCTCAACAAATGGTCACGGCTTCATATATTCCACAACAACAACCTCAATACACATCATACCATGCTTCACCTCCCAACCAACCACCCCTTTTACAACAACAGCAATTATCTACATCAGATGTTCAACAAATGATTAACCAAGTAGTAGGACAAAGCAAGAAGGCATTTTCTTTAGAAAACATATGTGCTTATCCATTTGATAAGTCACTCCATATGACACCTTTTCCACCACACTTTGAAATTCCACAATTTGACAAATACAAAGGAAAAGGAAATCTGGAAGACCATCTTAGAGCATTCTTTGTGGTATGTCTCAATGTTGCACACAACAATACGTATCTTTTGAGACTATTTCCCTGAAGCTTAGTAGGACAAGCTCTTGAATGGTTCTCTCATTTACCTCTAGGAATTAAGTCTTTTACAGAGTTAGCAAATAAATTTTGATCACACTTCACTTTTAACATCGAACATGAGGTAAATATGAATGAACTTGTCAATAATAAACAATGCAATGGTGAAGCCTTCTCTTCATTTACTCAATGATGGCATAACATGGCTAGCAAACTATCATGGGAAATACTTGAAAAGTAATAGCTCAATATCTTTGTTCAAAATCTCCATCTCGAGCTATCATTCCAACTACAATTGCAAAGTGCTAGCACCTTTGATGAACTTGTTTCCAAAGGAACCATCATTGAGCGAGTTTTAATTCCTAAATGCACTATCAAGATTTTTTGCGATAACAAAGAATATCCTCAAAATTCCAACGATAAGGCTCACTTTTGGAACAAAAACAAGAATGTTGTCAACGACGGTGTTGTGGATGCAAAGAACATACAAACTACGAAAGCTCCCATTAACATTCAAGCTTCTTCTACAACAACTCAACCTTTTCAACGAACTCGACAATGACAAACTTCAAATCCTCACCGACAATTTACACCATTAGCGGAACGTATGGAAGTTGTCTTTTGAAAGCTTCTCCAAGCAGGTGATATTATGTTACCAAATGCACCACCCAATGGTGAACCCCTCTTCAAAGCTCCTTGGTAAAGAAAATGAGTATTACGATTACCATAGAGTTAAAGGACACAAAACAAATGGTTGTATGCACTTAAAGCATGTTATCCAAGATTGCATTAATCAAGGTTTAGTCAAAATCACACCTTCAACAACTCAACCTGCACAGCAACCAACATCGAATTATGATCTAGATGCTTTCAATAATCCACTTCCATCTCATGACAAACCAAGTCACCCTCATGTTGAGAATGCCATTCAGTACAACTATGAATCATCTACTATTGGCCACATTGACCATGCTCGCATTTCAACCATTACCATCCAAGGCAAAGCACCTGACTGCGCTGTAACTACTCGAAGAGGTCACGTTACCATTCAAGGAGCACATGTCCATCCTCCTCGACCATCTTCTAGCTATAATATCCTTGATCACCTAAGTAAAACACCTGCGTACATTTCCATTCTTGAGTTGCTTCGCATATCCCTTGCTCACAAAGCTATCCTAGACAAAGCTTTACAAGAATCTTTAATACCCAACTATATTGATACCACACAATTTCAATCTATGGTCGCTAGCATTGCAGCCCCTTGTCATTTAACCTTTTCTGACAAAGATCTTCAACCCTCCATTCAACCTTCACATAACGAAGCCCTTCACATTGAAGTGTTTGTCAAAAATGCTGTATCAAACAAATCTTAGTGGATGGTGGAGCTGGTCTTAATATATGTTCCTTGAAATTAATAAAATAATTGGGATATTTTGAGAAAGATGGGGACACTTCCAAGGTCATTACTAACAACATATGATGATGTCGAGAGAGATAATGAAGGGATTATTTACTTACCTATCCAAGTTGGGCCGGTCACTACTGAAACCTGTTGTCAAGTCCTTGATATTGAGCTTCCTTATAACATCATCCTTGGCCGTCCATGGATCCATGCCCTCAAAGTAGTTCCTTCTACATACCATCAATGTCTTAAATTTCCACATAACAGTGTTGAGATTACTATCCATGCTAATCCCAATCCATTTGAATTTTGTCATGCCTTTCAAGCTAAATACCAGAGTCCAAACTGCATTCCTATCAACAACGAAGCATACCCATCTTCATCATATGTAGATCCATCCGTCCTACTCAAGCCATCATCTAGTAAAGACACTTCCAATCTCCATATCAAGTACACCAAACACGGCCCTGGTGAATACACATTGCAAGAATCTTGTTGTGTGGGCACCCTTCCCTTATCCTCCAAATCTCATGGCAAACCTTCTACATCTAAGCCACCTTCATCCGTAGCTATCATCAGAGCCCCACCCATAGTATTCATTAAAGGTGGATTCCTAGATGATGAAGACATTGATGATATCAACTCTTGGATATTCTTTGATGAGAATGATCAAGTCCAACTTGAAGTGGAGAGATATAACAATGGGTTCTGCATCATAAAGAACATTAGCGACATAGGACATGGTGGATTGGGATCACAGGAACAAGGACCTATTGAACCCATTGTTGTGTCTAAGAAGTTTAATAAGCAAGGCCTTGGCTATCAATCGGAGGTACTTCCAAAGACATTAAGTGTATTTCTGATATGGACACTGGACCTTCCTTGGTAGGAGAGACTTCTCATTCAGATACCATTGATGACTCCTCCTTTCATATTACTAACCTTTTTCAAGAAAACTCCATCTTCATGATTTCCACAACCTCTTCTAGCCATAACCATTCATCCGTTACCCTTTCGCTCATATATCCTAACCTCGTCGATTGGGACCAACAGGGGACACCAATATTAGATACATTTGAGAATGATGAATCTATTGTAGAATTCATGGGATTACGATAAGGAATTCCATTGGGTGATCACAAAGCAAGTTTCATGATGGATCTACCTAAACTAGCATATTTTGGTGGAACTATCAAATCCTTCAGTTGCAAAAGTGAAATAAACAAAATCAAACAAAATAGGTCACTAGGTGAAAATTGAAAGGTGCCTCTTGATCGTGAAAAAGTAAAAATAAAGGATGTATCTGAAGGTGAAAACCTCTTTGAGGCACTTGAGGATGGGGGATTTGATCTTCTTGTTGCCACTGATTATCATGAGAAATCAACAGTGCTAGTTGAACAATCACAAGACATGAACTTAGGTACAGAGTAGAATCCAAAGATTACTTTTTTGGCAGCATCACTATCAAAGCAAGAAAGACGAGACTTCACAACATTTTTCATAAAAAGAGCTATAAATTTTGCATGGACTTACGCCGACATGCCGGGTCTAGATCCATCACTTGTGGTACATCATCTAGCAGTATCTCCTAATGCAAAACCTGTCAAACAAAAATTGTGTAAAATGCATCTGTAAGTAGCTCTATTGGTTAACACAGAGATTTAGAAGCTGTTAGAAACAAAGTTCATAAAACCTATTGATTATCGAGAATGGGTTTCAAACTTGGTACCTGTAGCAAAACCTGATGGACGAGTTCGTTGTTGCACATATTTTAGAGATCTTAATAAAGCATGTCCTAAGGATGATTTTCCACTACCAAGCATAGACAATATTGTAGATCTCACAGCTGGACATGAAATACTATCTTTGATGGATGGATTTTCAGGGTATAACCAAATCAGAATAGCAGAGGAAGATCAAGATAAAACATCATTCATTTGTCCATGGGGCACATACTGTTGGGTTGTAATGCATTTTGGTCTCAAGAACGCTAGAGCTACTTATCAATGAGCCATGACAGTTATTTTCCATGACCTTTTTCACACTATCATGGAAGACTATGTTGATGATATCCTAGGGAAATCCAAGACAAGATAAGGACATCTACAGGTATTAGCACAAATCTTTGATCGACTAGAGAAGTATCAAGTCAGACTGAACCCAAAGAAATGTGTATTTGGCATAACATCTGGAAAACTGTTGGGATACATTGTGTCTCGACAAGGGATAGAAGTGGACCCAGCTAAAGTAAAAGCTTTCATGGAAGTGCCTCCACCAACAAATCTCCAGCAACTTCGTAGTACACAAGCAAGGTTACAGTCCATCCACAAATTTATCTCACAACTAGCAGAGAAATGTCATCCTTTCCAACATCTCCTTCACAAGTGTGAACTTTTGAAGTGGGATGAAAAGTGTCAATAGGCCTTTGACAAAATAAAGGAATATCTGGCAATGCCTCCTATGTTAGTACCTCCTGTACTTGATCGCCCATTATTGCTCTACATATCATCAACAATAGCAGCATTGGGTGCCCTTCTAGCTCAACATGATGATTCAGGGAAAGAACAAGCCATCTACTACATTAGCAGAACTCTTATGGGATATGAACTTAATTATTCATCTATGGAAAAAGCATGTTTATCATTAGTGTTTGCTTCCCAAAAGTTGTGAAATTATATGTTGAACCAAACAACAAAGCTCATATCTAATGTTGATCCACTCAAATATCTTCTCTCCAAAGTAATCCTCATGGGAAGATTAGCAAAATGGGTTATGATCCTAAGTGAATTTGACATACAACATGTGGATCAAAAAGCCATAAAAGGACAAGTCATCGTGGATCAATTAGCTACAATACCCATCATAGATATTCATGCAATATATCTAGAATTCCTTGATGGATTGTTCAACTTAACTTCACCCACATTGTGGCAACTATATTTTGATGGATCTTACACACAACATGGATCAGGAGTAGGGATATTGTTTGTTACTCCTCAAGGAGATTGTATACCCAAATCATACAGAATTGCATTTCCATGTACCGATAACATAGCAGAGTATGAAGCTTTAATCATAGGATTATGTATGGCAGTACAATGGGTTATCGAATAGTTACAAGTCTTTGGTGACTCTCAACTAGTTATCAAACATGTCTTAGATGAACATCAAACAAAAGATGAGAAGCTTCTTCCATACAAGATAATGGTTGATGATTTTAAAAAGTACTTTGACAATATCACCTTTGAGAAAATCCCAAGGCTATAGAATAGAGCAGCAGATGCCATGACTATGATTAGATCCCTTTTAGATATGCCATCTAATACACATAAATGTGAGTTTCTGGTTGAACAACTTCTGATTCCAGCATTTGAAGTACCACATTTTGAGCTTATATGTGAAATTGTTGGTCCCAATTCGTTGTGGTACGAGGACTTATACGAGTATCTCCAAAATCAAACTTTTCCATTTCAACTATCTAACACCCAATGCAAAACCTTTATCCATCGAGCCTCTAGTTACACTATCTTAGGAGACACCCTTTATCACGGGAGTCTTGATGGTATCCTTCTTAGATGTCTTGATTCTGAGGAAGCGAAAGTGGACTTACGTGATGTACATGAAGGTGTCTGTAGCTCGCATTCCGTTGGCCCTGGCCTTGTTAAGAAACTTTTATGAGCTAGATACTATTGGCCAACCATGGAAAAAGATGCATAGCAATTTGCAAAGAGATGTCTACAATGTCAGAAACATGGAGATTTAATACATGCACCAGCCCATGAACTTTAGTCTATCACTACTCCATGGCCCTTCTTGTAGTGGGGACTTGATCTCATAGGTAAAATCCATCCCACTTCATCAAATGGTCATAAGTTCATTATCACCACCACTGAATCTTTCACAAAGTGGGTAGAAGCCATACCAATGACTTATATTACTGGCAAGCAAATATCCAAGTTCATTCTACACTATATCATTTGCCGCTATGGAATTCCTTAAGCTATTGTCACTGATAATGGTTGCCCTTTTAAGAACCAAGAGGTTAGAGATCTTTGCAACAAGTTCCATATCCAACATCGATTCTCTACCCCTTACTCTCGTCAAAGCAATGACCAAGCTGAGGCTTCTAACAAAACTATTATCAAAATCCTTAAAAAGACAGTCAATGAAGCTGGTCATGATTGGCATTTACAACTTCATCCTACATTATGGGCATATAGAACAAGTATCAAAACTCCCACTGGAGCTACACCTTATGCTCTTGTGTACGACACTAAAGCTATCCTACCTATTGAGGTCGAGATCCCCTCACTATGAGCATCTCTACAACACACCATCTTAGAGGAAGAATATCAAGTATCCAGACTCCATGATCTTGAGCTACTAGATGATTGGCATCTTATAGCACTCAACCATCTCCAAGTCTATTAAAACTGTCTACACCACAGCTATGACAAAAAAATCAGAGAACATAGATTTCAAGTACCATAGTGAAAACCTGGCAAACATGCGCTATGTGTAGTGACTAGCTCCCATCATCTGCTTTGTTTTGTCTGATCACCACTCTTCCTAGCATACTTCACCATCTTATCCTACATAATCCATATCATAATCCTCATTTCACCTTGTACAAATATCATAACCCATTTCTTCATAATAAACAACCTTTCCATCTTCGCCTCTGTCAATGCTAGCTATCATACTTTAGACATTTTTGGGGTAACTATATCATTTGGCACCTTAGCATCTTGTCCGCACGCACCATCCATTACCACTTCTCCATAATAAACCTCATCCCACACTTGGGGCACTTGGTAAGCCTTATTTGGAAGTGGATACCGCTAGCTCTAGCTCACAACACAGCAAACACCTAAGCTTATAACACAACAAACTTTCAGCTTCAACCATAGCATGCATCCAACCTCAAACATGGCAAACATTTGCAAGCAAGATTTGTATCTTTGCAATCAATTCAAGCTTAAACAACATCAAAAAACATCAAAACATCGTCAAAGCCAAAATCCAAGTAATAAAGTTGATTCTTTCAACATCAATCATCAGCGTAATAAGCAAGAACTACATCACCAGCTCTATCATTAAAGCCTTGATCCCATGGATACAGGGTATGTAGGCAATCTGAGGTATGAAGGAAGTGCCTAGATTCAAGCAAAGACAATAGCCCTCTTTTCATCATCCATCCTCCATCTTTCTTCTAACCATCCTCCAATCTTTCATCTCACTTTCTTCTATCTTTCATCACTTACATCATCATTAAACCTAGAACTACATATTCATCATGTCTCATCATCATCGTAAATGTGCTTTGATCCCATGGATACAGGGTATGTAGGCAGTCTAGAATATGAAGGAAGTATCCAGTACTCAAGCACATATGCTCCACCCCATCTCCTTCATCTTCTTTCATTTTCCATCTTCTTCTCTTTGACCAACTCAAGCAAGAAGCAGATTATGTGTATCAGTGAAAGCTCAAGCACGTTAACCAATTAGGGATACGCTAGAAGCTATTTGTCTGCATACCTTAAGCCAACATTTGCTATAGCATTTTATCAAAAATTTTAGCCTTCAATAGGATGCAACTTTCCTCTCAAACAAGGTGCCAACTTAAATCCATTCAAGAGCACCTAAATTTGGCAAGAGAATGTGATGACAATATCTTTTGTTTTATCTTTTGATTTATCTTTTGTATGCCTAATCAAGAACACCTTGATCTATCATATCTTGGTATGTTGCGATGAAGTAAGGAATGGGCCATGGTCATATTGGTTTCGTATGCAGTGTTTGTGGGATGATCTTATTCTCTTCCTATGTGTATTGGTATCTTGTACATGTTGGGATTAGCATCTTACATATCAATATCTCTAGCATCTGAGAAGCTAAACAGTCTCTTATGCACATGAGACTATTCTATGCCAAGACTAGCTCCATACATATAACCAACAAGGTGTCACTATGTGTAGTGGAGATAAGCTCAAACCTGTTGGCGATGATGTTAGTCACAAACAAACATAGAATAAAAGTTACACAACAACCTTTACTCATCTTGAAAGATATGATGAATTCAGAGAATTCATGATCCCAAGTCTCCGTTGATTAGGTCTTAATCTACTGACGTTACTCAGTGGTTGATGTGTGTTGCTGTTTTCCATTCAGGGGCCTTACGTGTTTCTGCAAAGTTCATCATTATTTCTTCAAATATCCTGCTCTATATGCCTGCTCTGCATAAATCTCCAACAATTCTGCCTCTGCACTTATGGATTCACTCAAATAATGTGCCTACAGGCTGATATTTGCATGATTTCTACCATTATTTATGATTCTTTGCATGATATTTTCAATACTGCATGCATTTAACTCAAATATGCTAATGATTTCCAGTTACCTACGGGATTTCAGCATATTTCTCTGTTCTACTTGTTATTTATCATGATTTGCAGTTATGGTGATGAATTTATGAAATTAAAAAGAGGAAAAGGGTTAAAGAATGAGATTCCCAAAACTACTTGACTTAGATCACTGATCCACATACAAGCTCCCATACATGCAATGAAAAGAAGGAAACTACAATCATACTTCACTAGGACATTCCACAAATCCGCATGATCTAGTGCAAATCTTCAAAGGAAAAGTTGATAACAACATGTAATGAAATGAAAGCGCTTCCAGTTGAACACAGCATTCACCAGTACATATCCAGAAATCAACATGAAGATTACGTAAAATTTACAATCAGGATGTAATCTGAAACTTCATATCCATTCAGTATGCTCAAGAACAGGTACATTTACAGTGATCTAAAGAAAGAACCTTGACATTTAAACAATTCTATCCTCATTAGTCTCAGTAATCCGATCTCCTAATTGATTCTACAGTAATCGGCCTTCTTGCCAGATATTCCAATGTCTATTAATGTATATCCTCCTCTTCTCTATAGCTTAGGATCTGGCTCTTATATAGAACAAATGCCAAAAAATAGTTACAATGATCCAAGGATCAGGATCCTCTCATAATAATCAACGGTTCAGATGAAAAGCACATGCTTCGCCAGTTGGCAAATGTACAGCTGGCACAGAATATTCCAGCATCTTTGATTTGATTCGGTCTCCAGCTGGCAAACAACATATTTGACAATATCCTCCTTATTTCTGGTTCATGTTACCTCCATGTGCAACCATACAATGCTCAGCTTCAGCAGCAGCCCATGACTTCCTGTAAATAAACAGACAAACATTAAGTTCATCATCATGTGGATAAACAACAGGAAGTAAAACGTTTTATTAAACATGCCTCAAAATGTGCAGCTATAGGCAATCGGGCTTTCAAATTTCCATCGCTCTATTTTCCCGCCCATTTTCATGTATATCGGGTTCAAATTATGATCATGCATCGCAACATACTGTCGGAATGACAATTTTACATTAGGCCGACGGCTAAACTTATACCGACGCCAAAAATCATGATGATGTCCATCCATCGGGAAGACATGTTCTATCGGCGAGAAAAATCCAGACTTGGCCGATAGCAAGACTTAAAACTTTCGTCTGCATGATATTTTGGAAATATGATGCTCCCCCTTCCGAATGTCCAGATGATGTCACCGTCATGTTTCGCTTCTGTATATTGGGGAAAAGAAAGACATCATCATCATCATCATGTCGAAGGAAAATAGGAGGATATGAAATATGATCCTGCTGCTGAGGAATGGAACATGATGGTGACGTCATCATCATATCCGGGCTTCATTAAAATGCAAAAGATGACGTCACCATCATGTTTAGTTAAGATCAGGGGATAAATGTAATATCAGGTCACCTAAGGAAGATGATCAGGTGGTGAATGTAATATGACCCCTTTGCGGCCAAGGTAACCTTCTCGAAAGATCAGGATGATGATGATCATCAGGATATCCGGGGCTTTTGTTAAACTTAGAACATGACATCATCGTCATATTCGCGAACCGGATCATGTTTTGGAAAATATCCTGCCGAAGGGAAATGTGATGATGATGTCCCCTTGATATTTGCTTCTTCGTTTTATCAGATTAGGATGACGTCATCAGGATATTTGCAAAAGGTCATATTTCTCGGCAGGAGGACATTACGAAATATCAGGTAGACAAACAAGATCATGATGATCTTAACAACATGACAGGATAAAAATATGATGATCCTCCTCATCGAATATTAGGTTTGACCAAAACTTTGACTGTGCATAACTCCCTCATATGGACGAATTTTCAAGTGATGTAAAAGGGAAACCTGCATGGAATTTCAAGCTCTTTCTAAATATGAGGTCATAGAAACAAAATATGAACTTTGACAAACTGACCTCATGATGATGACCTACCTCATCGAATATCATGATGATGATGTACCTGACTCATTTTTACCAAACCGCCAGAAAACAGACAACACAAGCCAAGCCAAAAGTTGGGTCCCTATTTTGATAATGCAAAATGGGGCGTGTTGTGTAACCACACAACAAAACCATTGCTTGTAGTGTCAAAGTCCATCTCGAAACACTAGCTACTATTCATATCTTGTGTATGTTGGCTCAACATCTTGACCTGATGCATTTAGACAAGATTGTAGTATGCTAGTTTTACATTAGATATCTCGACACCTTGGTCTTCTATACCTTGGTGCATAACATCCACATGCTATATCAAACATAAGGATTGCATTTCTTTTCATTCTTGAGCAATTACTTTAAAAGATGCCCATCACGCCATCTATTCATCTCATTATTTGCCTATATAGTCCTCAACCAGGACCAATCATCTCCCTCCATCGTCTCCTTCCACATCTCTTATCCTGCAAAACAAGTGTGTTAGGCATACATAGGTCCATCACATGTCATTACCATCTATCTATATGAATAAGTCCAAGTCATATCATTATCATTTACATATTTGCATTATCATAATACATTTCCATTCATATCATTTGCATAAACATCCAGACATAATCCATGAAAATATAAATACATGCATAACCATCATAATACCAATAGTGCATCCATTACAACATCATTTAGATAACCAACATGCCATCATATATATACATGTGTCAATATACAAGTGTCTATATATACAAGATGATCCATCAAAAATGTATGTACAATCAGCTCTAGGCCTCATCATGATACAAAATAATATACATAAACAATGTAGCCCCAGTGACTACTGGCAGCTCCCTCTTTGCCCTTGAAGGACCTACTTATAGCCCCTGTCCAAACCCTAATTCTTCTATACCCAAGCCTATTTTCTTTTGAATCATCCCATTCATCCCGCGCAACCCCCATTTTCTTCATGGCAGCCTTGTTTCTAGCCTTTCATCTTATCGCGAGCCAACCTAGCACTTCCTAGTCAGCCTAGCTTACCTCTCGAGGGGGCATCACCTTGTTTATCAAGTGAATTATCGTAACTTCTTTGACACAACGCTCTAATGAACATTGTATCAAAGAGGGGCAAAATGTAGACACCTAAAATTGACCTAATTATCATTAGCATTCAAATATTGCATTAGCTACCATATGCATTTGTCTAACACACTTGAGGAATATCCATATCACTTATTTCTTCTATTAATTAAATAATTTTATATTTATTTAATTAATTCATTAGCTATTTCCTTTAAGCTATAATTAAACACTCTTTAATTATTTAATTATCTTCATTCTATCTATTTTAATTAAATAAATCTTATTTATTTAATTAAAATTCCATTCACAAAACCCACTTCCCAATTAATTAAATAAATTTTATTTAATTAATTAATTCCTCTTATCATTTATCTCAATGAGCCGACATGTGTGCCTCTTTCATTCAAAAAAGGTAAGTGGTACTACATCTTTTATTTAATATCTTTCATATGTAGTACTTTTTATGTAAATGGGCACACATAAGCCTTATCTTCCCTCCACTTGTCATCTACACATTCACCTATGATTATCAATTCATCTTAGCCTTTCACATAGCAACTGAATCTCTACCATTGATTGATTTTGGTTGAGTTCTGTATAAACACCCTTCGATTCCATACTACATCTATCCAGCATTCATATAGCATCTACATTATCATCCTGAGCATATTGAGCATTTGAGCATCCATTTAACTTTTTATCATTATCATCCATCCATCATGGTAGCTTTTATCTTCATAATTGTTCATTGTTGAGAAGCAATCCACATCATAAACAAGGAATCATACAATCTAGGTGACATTGTTCTTGAATTGCATGCTTTTCATTTCATTTGGATTAGATTCTTTGATGATGGTAGGGTTAGGTTTTCATGGCTATGCTTGATCTTATTAACCTAATTTTTTACCTATCACACGCATCACATATAGGATATTAGTTTGCATCTTGATCTTAACTTAGTATCCTGATCTTATTTTAACATCTCGACCTCTGACATCTTTATCCTGATGACATCATGTCATCCAAACCTTATGTAAAATGATGAACCCACTTGCATCATCTAGATATTAATCATCATCTAGATCTTAACTTAGTATCTGAACATATTTTGACATCCACATCTAGATGATGTCATCATGTCCAATGAGATATAAATGACACCATGTGCTGACATCATCATGACCTTAAGCCGTTGGGATGTTTCACATTCCTATTATTTGGATCTTATTCTAATATCCTGATCCTGATGATGTCACCATATCATACCATGATGAAAAGGATTACTCATGCTGACGTCATTTGGATGCTCATACCCAGATATTCATCTGTATATTCCTCAGGCGCATATCCACATTCACATAATCACACTTTTTGCATTTAATGCAGTGCGATTGGTTTTTAGTATTTAAGTTTGAACGTGTGCCAATGAACACTTGTGATAATCCTATGCAATCTTGCTAATTTGGACTGTCAAATTGCATAAGCCCTAGAAATTACACATTGTCTAAGTTAAAAGGAGATTTCCATTGTCATAATTCAATCGCATTTTGAGAGCCCCAATTTTATTGTTGAGAGCTATATTGTGATCTGGAACCGAGCTAAGAGAACAAAATTGTAGAAGAATTCCTCATCTAGAGTTTATATCTAGACATCACTGCATTCATAACAGGTTGAGAAAGCGTATATAGGTATGTACAGAGCCTATCCCTCTGGTTATGTTCATATGGCTGTATCATAATTGGTTAAAGAAATGGTAAATGGTACACAATAATAGTGATTATACGTTTTGTATGGTTTAATTCAATTCATAGGGTTTCAGCATGTGTCTTTTTAAAACATTAAAATCAATACTATGCTATCCCTAGATAAATAGGTATATGTTGTTATTTGAGTTTGTTGTATTTAATTTATAGGACAAAATTTCGCATCCACGCATGGACAAGTGAGATGAAGAGTTCAAATCGGTTATGTTTGCCAGAACGCACAACATTTACAACAAATTAGGATTCATAGAGGATACTCACTCGGGTAGTATAGATATAGAGGAATTCAGAGCAAGAATCAATGCTAGTGAAGATAACCCTATTTTATAAGATATAGTGGCATTAGGCCTATATCATGCAGCTGGTTTCCCATTCTCCACCCAGGCTATCGACCTTTTGGTTAAGTCTGCACTGAATTATGATGTTAATACCAGGAAGATAGAGAAACAAAAGAGGCTTTACTTAGATTTATTTGTGCACACTATCACCAAAGTGTTCCATTTGCCTGTCTCTTAGCATATGTATGTACTAGAACTGGATGCACTAGCTAAAGAGTTTGAGGCCAATAATAAGAACTATAGAAAAGTCATATATCAGGGATGGAGAAGTCTAGATAGCATAGCCAGGGCAGTCGTCAAAATGGAACACCTATACAAAATTGACTTCAACAAGGAAGTACAATATATAATGTTCATGCTTAGCAGGATGAACATATAGGTAAATTGTGGAACCTTTGAACCCTGGTTGTTCAAGTTAATAAGGATGGTCATTGAGTATGATGAAGATCAAAGAAAGGTCCAATGGGCTAAAATTATCAGTGATATAATTCATGACCAGATGGTCAAGTGGAAAGAAGGAAAGGGGATGATCTTCAGGATGACATCTTACTTGGTGTACTCCTATGCAACAAAAGGCATGTTTGATGGTCTTCAATCTGTAGGAAAGATTGGCATGTTACCCAATGAGAAAACTTCCTAGGAACACTATCCCTAGTTGGAGAGAAGACTTTTAGTTCAACATTACAGAATGGTCAATGATGCCTTCTTGATACACCTAGTCCGACTCATGGAAGGGGACATGACCAAATGATTTTTAGTTGGTGCCACAAAAGTAATTAGTGGATATGGCTCTTAGTTCATCAAGGCCAAAACTTATTCACACATCCTGATGGAAGGTTTCTGTGGGAAACCATATATGTTACCAAGGTACCCTACAGATAAGGTGGTACTAATGGAAATGATGAGGCAACAACTACCTACATTTGAAATGTCAAAGGTAAAAGAAGGGAAGGCCTAGAACAAATTTCTAATTGATATTAACTAGTTCTTGGTAGGAGCCTTAGAAAATGCAAGAAAATATGAAGCAGAGTTGAAAGCTTTGAACTCAAAATTGTTTCCTTTAGCCCGAGACTATGATCCTTACCATAGGATGGAACAAAGATTTAACAAGAAGTATAAGCACAGTGTAAATCTTGAAGACTACTGGGTGGACTGTGATCATGAACATGAAGTAAGAAGAAGAGAATACCATAGATTAATGCTGGATCAGATGAGAACAATAAGGCAACCTAAAGTGCCCCCACAAATAAAAAAAAAATTATGATAACCTCATGGATCCAGAGTATGAGGAACAAAATATATAGAATGATACCATTTCTACCCCAAATTTAACATGAGGAGTCTTCAATTAATGCCCTCACTGCTAAAGTTATGGCCAGAACAAAGAATTGGGTTGCCCAATGGGTCAATGAGCTTAGGAAAAAAGGAGTGGTAATCACAAGTGGCAAAAAGGGGAAGAGAAAGGAAAGAGAAGAATAGGGATATGATAATTTTCTTGTATGGAAAAGAAAAATCCTAGGAACAAATATGCTTGAACCTAGTTCATCTTCGGCAGCAGAAGAAGTTACCTCTGAAGGAGTATCGCTAGTGTACCAACCATTGATACCTCCTATAGGACTGGTGCTCAAGGCAATTCTTGTGCCTGCACCCAAAGCACCAATTGTTGGTTTTAGGATAGACAACTAAGAGGGGGGGTGAATTAGCTGTCACCAAACCTTCTATTCTTTAAATCCTTAAATTCTTCTTATATTTCAACAGCATAATAATTATTCAATCATGGAAGAAAAATGCAATAACTCAAGAGTAGAAACACATTCAACACATATGACACCAATATTTTAACATGGAAAACCCGGTTAAGAGAAAAACCATAGGGCGACTAACCCAAGATTTATTCTCTGTTAAAAGAATAAGAAGAAAAAAAATGGCACTTGCCAATTAGGGCTCACTGCCCAAGCACACTGCTCGCAAGAGGCCCACTGCCTATAGGAGACACACTGTCTACATAATAATATAAATATTACATACTTGAACTAGAGATTAGCATCTTCACCATGCTTGAGACAGTTCTATTTAAGCTCATCACTTTTGCTCTTCTTTTCGTTCCTCTCCTCTCTATCACTTTCTCATCATGACCATCGATACATTTGAAATGACTTCACAAATATTATTTTTACATGACATTGACTTTGGGATGATCATCAAAGTTAGCACAACACATACTTTATTTTATTACAGAGCAATTACAAAAATACAACTTCACTTATTACAAAAACTTCATGCACATCACTACCTTGTTAGCCATGCATATCTGGGACATCAATCTTCTTCAAGGAACACGCCATGTGTCGTAAAACATCTTCAAGATCATCTACAACATGTGTAGAACATCTGGTCAGCCAAGATTAGGAAGAACACCATCACCCGAAGCTAAATCTTCAATTATGAGCTCAATCTTCAATGTGGACCACCAACACAAACTGGACACAATCTAGAGACCCCCACAAGCTTGCTTGAATCACCAAGAACATTTGCACCACTTCTCCTTACTATAATCATTCGCATCTTCATCCAGAACCTCAAGAACACAGTCGGTCATCACTGTCATATTAGAATGATTACTTGTGGACTTCCAGACCACGAACCAATTTAGTTGTCAACTCACACTGGCTTCCCAAACATGCCACCAGAGCCGCAGAACAAGATATTGCATTTCTGGATCTCACTGGACCTATTTGTGTCACTCTGTCACCTCTAAACAGCTGCCAGAACCAGTTTTACTCATATGGCCATAACTTCTCCAAATCTTCATGTGGATCACTGAAATCTTTACAGGAGTACCTTCAGACACATATCTATAAACCCTTTGATGTGTATACTTAGATCTTCAACTGACTGGAATCTTTACTTCATAGAACTTCACTATCTTTACTATTCTTCTCTATTTTTGATAGGGCTAATTTTCTCAATATCCTCAACACACAACTCATCCAATCCTTGACATCAATGCAACAAGATTATGTTGACATTAATGACAACACTGGTTAGGCCCATACTTGAAACAATCTCCCCCTTTATCATTGATGGAAACATATGATGTGAAAAACTGTTTTGACCATCAAGACAAGAACTTCTCTTTACTAGCTCCCCCTAACAACATCAATCATTCACATATGTTTTCTTTCTTCATTTCTCCCCCTTTGAACAACAATCTCTTTTATTTTTCACATGTCTTCTCTCCCCCTTTGACATCAATGGCAAAGGGCACATACTTGCATCAATACTTCAGAATCATATAGACTACTCCCCCTGCGTAGCAACTTTCTATCATCAATCTGGACCATAAGACATGACTGTGAGATCCACCAGACTGATGCACATCAGTGCACCTTAATTCAGAATTGGAGGGGTAATAACCCCTAACTTCTCCCTAAGATACTCAAAAGAGTCCTTAGGTAGAGGTTTGGTAAAAATATCCGCAATCTGATCCTTTGAGGGCACAAACTCCAATCTAACTTCATTCTTGTTCACCTTCTCTCTCAAAAGGTGAAACTTGATGGATATATGTTTTGTCTTTGAATGCAACGCCATATTTTTGATATATTTATTGCACTTGAGTTATCACAGAAGATTGTGATAGGTTCTTCATACTCCACTATGATGTGTCTTAGCATTTGCTTCATCCACAATACTTGAGTGCAACTACCTATTGCTGCAATATACTCTGCTTCTATAGTGGACAAAGATATTGCCTCTTGTTTCTTGCTCAGCCAAGAAACTAATATTTTCCCCAAAAAGAATGCACCACAATTGGTACTCTTCTGGTCATCCACATCTCCTTCCCAATCAGCATCTGTATATGCATGAAGAGAGAAATCATGATCCCTAGAATACCATAAACCATACTCAACTGTTGCCTTCAGATATCTAAGAATTCTGTTGATTGCCATGACATGAGACTCTCGAGGATCAGCTTGGAATCTGGCAACAAGACCAATAGCATTCATAATGTTAGGTCTAGTTTGAGTAAGGTAGAGTAGTCCTCTAATCATTGACCTACACTTTTTCTAATCAACCCTAGGAGATTCATCATCTTTGCTCAGTTTACACCCGGTTGCCATGGGAGTATTCATTGGCTTTGAATCTTCCATTCCAAATTTCTTCAACAATTCTTTCACATATTTGGTCTGTGATATGAAGATTCCTTTCTTTGTTTGAGTGATTTGTAGACCTAAGAAGAAATTCATTTCTCCAAACATAGACATCTCAAATTCACTTTTCATTTGATTTGCAAAAGTCTTGCACATACTATCTTTTCCTCCAAAAATGATATCATCAACAAATACTTCAACAATCAGGATATTTTCATGATCAATCTTGAAGTACAAGTTGTTGTTAGTAGTACCTTTGTTGAAACCAATATTCAAAAGATGTTTATCCAATCTTTAATACTAGGCTCTTGGAGCTTGTTTGAGTCCATACAATTGTTTCTTCAACTTGTAGACCATATCACCATGGTCAGACAATTGAAATCCATCCAGTTGCTCAATGTATACCTCTTGTTCCAAATTACCATTCAGGGAGGTAGACTTGACATCCATCTGATATACTTTGAAATCCTTGAAGGTAGCAAAAGCAAGAAATAATCTGACTGCTTCAATTCTTGCCACCAGAGCAAAAGTTTCTTCAAAGTCAATGCCTTCTACTTGAGAATAACCCTTACAGACCAATCTGGCTTTGTTTCTGACTACTTCACCATCTTCATTCAGTTTATTCCAGAAGACCCACTTAGTCCCAATCACATTTTTGTCTTTAGGTCTGGGAACAAGATCCCAAATGTGATTTTTTTAATCTGCATCAACTCTTCCTCCATTGCTTTAGCCTAACCTTCATAATTGCATGCTTCACTTACTATTTTTGGTTCAACCTTTGAAATCAGGCAATACTTCATTGAATTTTGAGCAATCTTTCTTCTTGTTCAAACACCTTTGCTTCTATCTCGTATGATCTGGTCTTCAGAATGATTTAGTCTTACATACCTGGGAGTTTTGGGAATTTCTTGCACTTCTATTTCTTAGATAGGTTCATTCAAACTTATCTCTTCTTTTTGTATTTCAGGATTCTCCAGATCAATATGAATCTAAACTGTAGTTGGGGCTTGTTCTTCTTGTACCGAAACATCATTCTGATCATTTGCTTAATACTCATAAAACCTTCAAGGATTTTCAATGCCTTCGTCAACCTTCACATTTGTACTTTCTACGATATTTCTCAATCTTTTGTTATAACATCGGTATGCTTTGCTTTGAGTAGAATAGCCCAAGAATATTCCTTCATCACTTCTAGCATCAAATTTTCCAAGGTCTTCATCTCTTTTGATATAACATTTACTACCAAAGACTCTGAAATACTTCATAGTAGGAGTGATGCCAAACTAGAGTTCATAAGGAGTTGTATTAGTATTGCTTCTGATTTGTACTCAATTAAGAGTATAGACAATAGTGCTTATAGCTTCTCTCCAGTAGATCTGAGGGATATTTGCTTCCATCATCATGGTTCTAGGTGCTTCCTGGATGGTCCGGTTCTTTCTCTCCACTACTCCATTTTGTTGTGGAGTCCTTGGAGCAGATAACTATCTCTTTATCCCATGTTTCTCACATAATTCTATGAAATCTCTAGATGTGAATTCACCACCTCTATCAGACCTGAGATATTTTGTGTTTAACCTAGTTTCATTTTCTACCATAGCCTTGAATAATTTAAACTTCTCAAGTGCTTCAGATTTCTCTTTCAGGAAAGTCACCCACATCATCTAGGAGTGGTCATCAATCAGTAACATGAAATATCTATCACATTGCAGACTCCTGATTCTTGCTGGTCCAGATAGATCAGTGTGTACGAAGTCCAACAATCCGGTAGAAGATTGTTCCTTAATTTTAAATGTGACTTTGTTCTGCTTACCCAATTGACATTCTTTACACAAAATGTTAGTAGGTTTCACCAATCTTGGAAGATCTCTTACAACCTGAGTGTTGCTTATCTTGATGATATTAACAAAATTTACATGACACATTCTCCTATGCCACAACCAACTTTGATCAATTTGAACAAATAAACAACTTTTGTCAGTACGAACCAAGTGGAAGATGTACCCTTTGCCTAAGTACCGGATGCAATCTCAGCTCTGGATCTTTCAAAGATCTTGCATTTTCCATTTTTGAATCAGAGATCATATCTTTTGTGCACCAAATGTCCAACACTGAGAAGATTATGCTTCAGACCTTCAACATATAGAACATCACTGGTTTTGTTCTTTCCATCAAAAGAAATAGTTCCTCTACCTCTGATTCTGCCAGCAGAATTATCACCAAATTTTACAATTCCTCCTTCATATCTTTCTAGATTTATGAACTTATTCTTATCACCAGTCATATGGTGAGAGCATCCATTGTCAATGACCCATTCATCCTTTTCTTAAACTTGAGTAGCCAAAGCCCTTTCTACCATTTTATGATTGATAGATTCAATGGGCATTGGATATTCTCCCTTGATGGAAATAAACACCCAGTCACTTCCAGATTTGTTTCCTATCTCGGATTCATCATCTGTTACTCCTTCATCATCATCATCTTCTTGAACATAGTAACATTTATTTTAGAATCTTGATCTATTAGGATTTGACCTTGAAAATCTTTCCTGACACATTGAGGCAAAATGACGAATCTTGTTGCAGTTGAAACATTTGAAGGGCAATTTTCCTTCATACTTACCAGATCCTCTTGGCAGTCTTTTTGCAATAAGGGCTTCAAGTTGAGTAGCTTCTGCCTCATCTTCTTCCAGATCTTTTCTTGCTTTTTCATACCATGATAATTTCTTTGAGGAACTCTCTCCTGGATCATACCTTTGTTTACCTTTTGTAGAGGCACTAGCTTTGAATGAAGATTCAGTCTTGGGAGGAGCATCTCCAAACTTAGCCAACTCAAATGCAACTAACTTCCCAACCAATTGATCCCTTGTAATATTTGATAAAGATTTGAATTCCTCAATAGTAGCAACCTTGTGTTTGTAAGCAGGAGGTAAGGATCTGAGAACTTTGGCAACAATCTCATCTTCATCCAAAGTTCCACCAGCACATCTAATGCCACAAACAAGCTCATTTACTTTGGCATAAATGTAGTGATATTCTCATCTTCATTCATCTTCAGGTTTTCAAATTTTCTTTTCAGACTTTGTAGCTTGGCACATTTACCATATTTGTCTCCTTCATATAGAATTTCTAGCTTTGACCAAATTTCATATGCAGTTTTTAAATCCATAACATTTGTCAGCTTTGTATCAGATAAGGCACTTAGTAAGGCTTCTTTAGCTTGAAGATTATCTTTAACATTTCTGATTTCATCTAGAGTTGTCAGACCATTCTTTGTAGGAATATACTCTTTTATAGTCATGTTCCAATATTGAATTCCCATACATTGCAAGTGACATTCCATGCGGCTTTTCCAAAGAGTGTAGTTTGTTCCATCAAACTTTGAACTATCCTTCTTGTAGGAAGACATCCTGGATCTCCTCAAGCGGTTAAGCCCTTTTACAGGAACTTAGCTCTAATACCAATTGTTAGTTTTAGGACAGACAACTGAGAGGGGGGATGAATCTGTTGTCACCAAACCTTCTGTTATTTAAATCGTTAAATTCTTCTTATATTTCAACAGCATAATAATTATTCATTTATGGAAGAAAAATGCAATAACTCAAGAGTAGAAACACAATCAACACATATGACACCAAGATTTTAATGTGGAAAACCCAGTTAAGGGAAAAACCATGGGGTGACTAACTCAAGATTTTATTCTCTATTAAAAGAATAAGAAGAATAAAAATGGCAATGCCAATTAGGGCTCACTGCCCATGCACACTACTCACAAGAGGCCCACTGCCTCCAGGAGACACACTATCTACAGAATAATATAAATATTACATACTTGAATTGGAGATTAGTACCTTCACCATGCTTGAGACAGTTCCATTTAATCTAATCACTTCTACTCTACTTTTTGCTCCTCTCCTCTCTATCACTTTCTCATCATGACCACCGATACATTTGAAATGACTTCACAAATCTTATTTATACATGACATTGACTTTGGGATGATCATCAAAGTTAGCACAACACATACTTTATTTTGTTACAGAGCAATTACAAAAATACAACTTGACTTATTACAAAAACTTCATGCACGTCACTACCCTGTCGGCCATGCATATCTAGGACTTCAATCTTCTTCGAGGAACATGCCATACTTCGTAAAACATCTTCAATATCATATGCAACATGGGTAGAACATCCAGTTGACCAAGATTAGGAAGAACACCATCACCCGAAGGTAAATCTTCAATTATGAGCTCAATCTTCAATGCGGACCACCAACACAAACTGGACACAATCTAGAGACCTCCACAAGCTTTCTTGAATCACCAAGAACATCCCCACCACTTCTCCTTACTGTAATCATTCACATCTTCATCCAGAACCTCAAGAACATAGTTGGTCATCACTGTCATATTAGAATGATTACTTGTGGACTTCCATTTTCGGATCTCACCGACCTATTTGTGTCACTCTGTCACCTCTGAACAACTTCCAGAACCAGTTTTACTCATATGGCCATAACTTCTCCAAATCTTCATGTGGATCTCTAAAATCTTTATAGGAGCACCTTCAGACACATATCTACAAACCCTTTGATGTGCATACTTAGATCTTCAACTGATATGAATCTTTACTTCATAGAACTTCACTGTCTTTACTGTTCTTCTCTATTTCTGATAGGGCTAATTTTCTCAATATCCTTAACACACAACTCATCCAATCCTTGACATCAATGCAACAAGAGTATGTTGACATCAATGACAACATCGGTTAGGCCCATACTTGCAACACCAACAACACAAGAAGAGCTCCAGAAAGATTAGGAGGAAAGTCCAGTCAAGACTACTGAAGGGGAGGGAGATGATGATGATGAAGAAGATTGAGTGCCCATTGGGGCATTGAAAACGAAAAGAAAAGGTGATGTGTTGCAGGGTGTCAAGGTGCCCAGGCAGAGTAGATATCAAAGCCCTCGTATGAGAGGGGCTATTTCACCTCCACTAGCAACACATCAGGATAAAGTGATCCATCTGTTGGAACCTTCAATTTTTTGCAAAATTTGAAGGTCCCATGATGAAAAAATTTGAGTACCACACCCATAAGTGCACCTAGAGAAACTGTCGTAGTGACCTACTTTGGAGGGTCATAATTTGGAGCCTATTCAGTTTCATGCCAAATCACTTGACAAGCATGTTTATTTACCATATGTGAGTATGCATATCTAATTTCAGCTCCTTATGATATGATTTGATAAGTTTTTCATGCATCAACTTTGAAGGGTCTGGTAAGGCTGGTTGTCTACACATTGCAAAATCTACCTGGGAGGTCAATTTTGAAGGAAAATATTTAGCAGCTGGATGATGTTCATGATGAACCAATTGGTGTTTCATATTTACCTTATGATAATCTACTTCCATGCCAGTTTTGAAAACCCCAGCAACTCATTTGATATTTTTTCAAGGTCAAAAGCAAATGGGATTTGTTCTATTTTTACATCTGCATTTCCAAAGAGTTGTAAAGAGGTCAACTTTGGACTTTAATATTTCATGACAAGAGTGGATTGGTGAAGAATCCTCTTGTACACATACTCATTGGACCTAGATGAGCTAATCCCCCAAGTTACAACTTCCCACAATCATATTTGATATTTTTTCAAAATGACAAGTTGGTGAGCCCTAATTATGTTTTAACAAGTATAGTTACAGAAAAAGCTAAGTGGGCTACTTTGGATGTGAATATCTTGCACCTCAGGATGCATTTTGCTGAACCATTTGTTGGACTAAATTCTTGGGTCAAAAGTCTGCATACCTGTGCATTTTCATGACTTCAGGATATGGTTTGACTAGTTTTCTAGGATGATTCTGGAGGCTACTTGGACTATTTTGGTTACTACACATGTCAGAAAATAAATTTTAATGACTACCCACTGCAATTTTTTCACCTCAGAAGCATACTAAGGAAATCTTAGGTCAATTGTGGATTAAAACTTGTCTCAAAATGAAATTCTTTTTAGTTGGGCCCACAAGGGAACCTGACATATATCGCACAATTTAAGGAAGCTTTTATCCAGTTAGGGCAAGAGGTTAGATATGGTGAAATCACAGTCCAATTTTTCTATAAGAGGGAAATAAAGATCATTCAAGGAGTTTGGATTACTAGATATATACTTCAAAGATGATGTTATAATCAATAAACTATGACAAACATGTTGAAAGCTCTAGCAATTTTGATGCCTTACTCGTAGAAAGTTTGACAAAATCCAAAATTTAATGGCTAATCACATGGCCTTCAAATTATAGCCTACCATAGTTGTTGTCTCTTTCATCATGCTCGTGGTCTTGAATTGGGATCAATCTATTCCAATCGGAGTTCAATATGGATAATAACACAAACATGAGTCAATTGCCTATGTAGATGTAGAAAATCAAATCAACCATGCAACACCATATTGTCATGGACTCAAGGCAAGGAAATAGGTGTCCTGCCCTCAACAAAGTGACACAACCAGGCTTGCATGAGTGTCTAAGAAGAATTTTCTAAACATTTACATGTTCTGATTCTTAATTGCAAAGTCACGATAATGACAAAATTGTCCAAATCTCATATTCACACAAATCTCATGGAGGAAAAAGGACCATCATGAAAAGATCATTTTGGTTCAAAATAAACTAGCCAATATTGACACAAAATCATATGGAAGAACAATAAAAAAACTACTCCATACTGTCAGCCTTGGCAACTCTATGCACAAATTGCTAGCTTCAAATCTTACAACTCAGACTTGATAGCACAAGGAATGATGAAATTAATTTTGATCTCAATAATTAATGTTATAGATTCATAGATTGCTCGAACAAGAGATAACTCAGATCATGCACAAAGTAAGTCATGTACAATTTATACTTTATAGTTGTTGACCAAATATATCATAGCCTTTGATGATATGTTTATGAATGGAGCACACCTCATAAACACTTCAGTTAGCAATGACCAATGATATGCTCAAAAACTTATGTAATCAAATACAAAA
The DNA here is from genome assembly GCA_027924645.1 of Cunninghamia lanceolata. NCBI lineage: Eukaryota > Viridiplantae > Streptophyta > Pinopsida > Cupressales > Cupressaceae > Cunninghamia > Cunninghamia lanceolata. The sequence goes on along the minus strand of BSBN01000710.1, from coordinate 5,396,405 downwards.
ATTGATATGGGGTGTGCCTTAGATCTTTTGTGAGATAAGTCACATTGCTCTATTTCCTTGGAAATACAGAGTGCAGTTATAAATGACAAAATATCATTCATCTGTAGAATATTATCATCCAATGGGACTTAAAGAATTGACATAATAGAAAATTTCTATTTTGCCACTATATGGAAGAGTTGAGCCAACCCCTTGAATGAGATAAATAAACCATTCAATGAAAAAACTAGAGAAGATCTGACAGGTATGCATCTTTCAACAACATAATTGCAGGACAAAAGAAATTCTCCAAGTAATTCACTTGAATTAAGCTTTCCTGGAGAAATTTATTTCACTGTGATGGCTGCACATATTCATCATCTCATTGTGCTACAAAATGAATAAGATGTCAAGACTGAAAAGCATGTGATACCTAATTAAGCATGGTGATAAGAATAGTTTACACAATTTGCTTGGCTTGCCTTTCGTGAAGTGTGGTAGTTACATTAAGGATATTCTCAGAACTTAAAAATATGAATGTGGAAAACATTGGCTGATGGTTTGAACCAAACTAATAGGTGCTTGATTTTTTAACGAGTCATAGAAAATGAGTTGGAAAAGTGAGTGTAAGGAGGCCTTTCAATAATGGAATGAGGGCAACATTTAATGAAGATCTCAAATACATGAATTGATCTAAGGATAAGTTAAATCACAATGTTAAAGACATCTTTCTTTAAAAAACCACTGTCGTTCCTCCCACATTAACTATCATGTCAATCACCTCTTGCTAGTTACAGCTATTGATTATTGGATCCTGGTAGATAATATGAAAAATGAACATTATATTTTCAGACAAGTTTGGGAATGAATAGAAGTGCTCTGACTTCTATGTTGCCATCCACTCATCATCCCACTTCAAACTAACAACTCTTTCATTGAAAAGGTTTTAGCTGAGCGCTCCATATGGTAAACTAAAGAAGAAAGGTAACCACCACATTGAGTGTGATGGTGCTAGGAATTGTGAAAAAAAATTGATGAACTGATAAGGAGAATGAATTAGTTGTATTGTGTTCAAATCGTGAATTTGTTTCTAGTTAAAACACTTGCCAGTCTTATAGCAAGAGAAGTGATCCAAATAGCTAGTTTTGTCTCATTAATATTGGCAGTTGTTGAAAAATGATGGAAGACCAAGTGATGGAGACGTGGAAACAGATGTCACTAGATATAGTGAAATGATCATAAATCCAAGTATTACAAATTGGTGCAAACCAAGCAGCCTTAATGTGTGCTCCCTGCTATGCCTATACAATGGGATATGTGAATAATATGAGTGAACTTATCAACTCCCACTCTAAAGCCTTTGGCTTCATTGTTCGTAAGCTTGATCATAGCCGTAGGTGGGGAGAATTCAAAACTAGAATAATTACAATTGCCTTCACATGAGTTTAGCGAAGACTTGTTGAACTGAAGATCTCGATCATTCCTGGCAAGTTGTGTTAATAGATAGCCAATTCATGTTGCTAAAGATATGGAAACATAGATTTTGAGAGTCAAGCTCCTGTAGAGACTTGCAAGTACATATATCTCTTAGTGTTGGTTCAATCAACAAATATATTTCAGAATCATATATCATATCCTTGAGGCACCGAAAAAGCAATGCCTGCTAAAACTGTTGCAACAAAAGCTGGCATAAATTTTATAAGTATTTTAATGTCAAGCATTACAATATGAAGGGACAATGCTAAAGAGGAAGAGGTTTTACGTAAGATGAAGAATGAATTTATGACAAACTGGGATGGATTGCTCATTAAGGAAAAAGAGAGAGTATTAGTTCTTGCCACCACTAATAGACCTTTTGATCTTGATGAAGTTGTCATTCAAAAAATGCCTAGGTGGTTAATGGTAAACTTGACAAATACATCAAACAAAGCTAAAATCATGAAAAGATACTCCAAGGAAGAATTGGCTCCAGATGTTAATTTGGATGCAAATTGCAAATATGAATAAAGGATATTTTGGATCAGCTGCATACGGCCCAATCTGGCAAAGTTTTAGAAATAGAAAAGAAGGAAAAAACATTAACAATAGCAGAGGGAAAGTAGGTAACCCTAATATTTCCTGCTCACTTAAAAAAACCCTAAAAATAGTAAAACAAATATCATATCAGAATATCAGAGTGAGTGATTTTCTGTCTCTCCGATATCCCAAAAAGGTTAAACATTTGTTTGAAGGATTTATCGGGGTGTCGGCAAGACTAAAAATGAGACCCTTCGATCCTCTGAGAGTAGAAAGATATAAATAGAATTTTACTTGTCATAAAATATAGTGGGCACTTTAGGAGGAGATTTGTTAATATGTAATGTCAAAATTATTTTCCGTCAAAACTATGGAAAAGGAATGGATGCCAAATAAAATAATTAAGGCGGAGGATGGGGTAAAGTGTTATTCATTAAAAAATGGTAAATATTTTCTGGAAAGACTATCAAATTTGCTAATGTTGAAGGAATATAAATTGTATGCCCTGGGGTAAAATATTTAAATGTGGAAAATAAAGATTTTATTTTGTGAGAATGAAGTTGTAAAATATATTCACCACAATGTGAAATATTTTCACTGAGGGAATTAGAGAGTGGATGATTATTCTGAGGATATTTTATTCTGAAGTGCATGCAACTATGGGTCAAATGTTTCCATCTAGTAGTAAATATGAACGTGAAGGTTGCCAACAAAAGGAGAAATAATGATGATTATCATGAGGGATAATAATTAATTAGCAACCCTAAAAATACAAAATATTTATTAGAGATGCAAATCAATCATGAACAGAGTGAGAATCAATAATCAAGAAGCAGTGAAAGGAGCAATCATTAGGGTTAGGTAGAAAGTAAAATATCACAATGAAGACTTCCTATGCACATTATAAAATCTTTTGAAGCAATTGAATAGATAAGGAATATTTTTATCTGATGTCCAACCTTTTTGGTGTTTAATTATTTGTTAATGTTCATTCATATGTGTTATCTATGCTGTCTCTAGAATGGTTTTCCTTTGTTATTTAAATTGAAAATATCAAGGATGCGTTTAATTTATCAAAGCACATTTGCTGCACTTGCGTGATTGCATTGATTGGTTTCTATCAGAAGAGAATTAAATTCCTTTAAAGTGATTTCAGTTTATTGGTTTCCACCCAAAATTAAAATCCTTTGAACATATCACATTAATTGGTTTCCTTCCTATAAGAATTAAAATCCTTTCAATTGATCACAGTAACCTGGGAAAATATCATTGGGATTTGATAAGAAGAGCTTGGTGACCTACAACCTTGCACATTTATACAAGGTATAAACATTTGAAAAGTGCTAAATAATTTGAGTTAAGCCAAGAGGGAGGACACATCTATCCTACACATCTTGACTATGTTGCCCAAAGTAGATACAAGCACTGGTCATACTCACTTCAAAACATCATTTAGTAGAAACCTAATTCACATTCTCAATCTTCAAAAATTAGTAGTAGGATTAATTCTTAACCTTATATCTATCTTACATTTACCTGCAATGTGAATAGATCACTAAGGTCACACAAGTTTACATTAATAGTCAAGGTACAGCCACCTAGGTCTAGCAGAGCATAAAGTGAAGGGGGTTTTCAATCATATTAACCCCGTGTCATTAGCCAAAAGAGTTAAGAGAGCTTGGCAACCTCTTAAGGTTTATAACCTGCATTTTTGAGACCTAACAGAATTGATGACTCTACTAGGGATTGAACATAAGAAAGCGTGGTTGAAGACCATCTCATTACAGAGTCAGTTAAGATTTGAATTCAAATACATATTGGTAACTCTACTGGCAAGAAGGACCTAGAAAGATGAAATTATTCCTCTTTAGACAATAGGTGGTGACTCTGAAAAGAAACTTGATGAAGAATACAAAGACATCTTGTAGAAACATCATTCTTAGTCAAAATAAATATGTCAGAACAAGAAAGAAAGCTGGAGTTAATACAAGAAGAGAAAAAAGTGATTCAAGAACTACAATAGTTGAAAGCCAAACTTGCTTCAAATAAATCACAGTATATACTAGTCTCTAAAAAGGATGAGAATATACATATTCAAAAACAAGGACAAGGTTCCAACATGAAATCCAAATATCACATACCCCCTTAGTTGCATTCTTTGAACTAAGGAGACATGAAGGAGAATTTGGAAACTCTCTGTTCAATAGAAGGATGGATATCTATATTCAGATACCTTTTAATCTTAGACTTGATGAATCCTTATGCATTAGAATATTCATGTTAGCATATGAGCCTACGTCAATTTATTGGTCTGAATCATTAAAGCTAGTTACCCTAGACTAGGTAGGTAAATTGATTGATATGATAAATAAGAAAAGGTATGAGGATGCTATCCATGGTGAATCTAGTGATGATATCAGTGACAAATATGAAGAGACTGATCAAACAATGCAGCCAATAGACAAAACATGTGCAAGTGAAATTTTCAGTGATGATATTTCAAATTTAAATGAGGACAAAGTTATAGAGACCAATTCTCCATCCAGGATCAAGATTGCAATATTAAGGATGTTGTTGAAGATACAATGCCTGAAAGATGTATTAGCAATTAAATAAGCAAAGAAGCAAGTCCACTTGATAGTGAACAAATAAAACATCCAGTTGTAGCTGAGTACCATAGTGACATGAATTATAAATGCTCCTATTGTATTCAAAGTATAAATTCTCCTGTTGCCCCAGCTCACCCACCTCAATACTTGAATCAATCGTTTCAAGAAGAAGTGTGCACATCTAAAAATAATTTTCAGATTTATGCAAACCCCTTGTATGATGAAATAACAGAAGGAGAACAAATGACATTTTGCCAAGGCATGCCAAAACATGAATTTCATGTATATTCAAATCCATTATGACTGGGATGAAACATTTTTAGACAATTAGGAAGATGTATCAACTTGTGAAGCAAATGACTATAAAATAAATGCATCTAATTTTTTTTAGATAATCACGAGTATTGCAGTGATGATGAGAAAAGTAAAATATATAGCCGCAATGTGGAAGAGGAGGCATGTTCACCACTGCTGACTATGGAATATCAAAAAGATACACTCAAGACTGATTATGAAATTTCATGTCCTACATATATTTTCTTTGATGATGAAGGAACTTTGTCTGGCAATGATAAGGAAATTCTTGAAGTTGATCAAGAACCTATGTGTATCCCTATTCAAGAGAAGATGTGCAGATACAAATTAAATATCATTGGCTCACATGAAAAAGAGGTTGATTTGTGTATCATAGACAATGTATGTCCAACATGGATTGGCTCAACTATGCATAGTGATGAGTGTATGATGTCAATACCAAGTAGTAATAAGGAAGAGATGGAAAATGCTTCAGATATGATTGCCTTAGAAGAGGTTGATATGGCAAAATTTTCAGACCAATGTGAGAACATTCAAAATATGGAGGGATCAGCATGAAGGAGCATAATTGCTCTCTCCCATACACCTAGGAGCTATTTTTCTACTTTGCATCAGTGGCCATACGATAATTTTAGATTTTCTATACAAACTTATGATGAAATTAGACCTAATAATCTTGGCTATGTGGTGGATTATAAATACTTTTAGTTTTAAGTTCAGTTGGGAGATCATTTCATGATGCATGAAAGTGACCAGAATGAGGATTTCATAAATATTTTCAAGTGGAGTTCAATAAAATTAGACCAAAACAAGGTGTATGACAGAGGAAAATATAATATTTTATTTTTTCTGGTAGCCTAGTGCGACCAGCTATGGTGTGGTTTTTCAAACCTCAGTTTAGGGCAAGAGTAACATTTGGACTTTATTGCCCAATGGAGTAGGCACTTTGGTCTACTCCAGAAATTTGGGATCTTGTTATGCCCACAAGGGGCATACATCCCCAATAAAGAGCCACTATTGGAACCTTCATTTTTTTGCAAAATTTGAAGGTCCCATGATGAAAAAATTTGAGTACCACTTAGAAATGCACCTGGGAAAGATGCCCCAGTGACCTACTTTGGAGGGTCATAATTTGGAGCCTATTTAGTTTCATGTCAAATCACTTGACATGCATGTTTATTTACCATATGTGAGTATGCATATCCAATTTCAGCTCCCTATGATATGATTTGGCAAGTTTTTCAGGCATCAAGCTTGATGGTTCTGGTAAGGTTGGTTTTCTGAACATTGTGAAATCTACCTGGGAGATCAATTTTGAAGGCAAATATTTAGCAGTTAGATGATGTTCATGATGAACCAATTGGTGTTCAAGATTTACCTTATGATAATCTACTTCCATGTCAATTTTCAAAACCCCAACAACTCATTTGTTATTTTTCAAGGTCAAAAGCAAATGAGATTTGTTCTATTTTTACATCTGCATTTTGAGAAAGTTGTAGAGAGGTCAACATTGGACTTTAATATTTCATGATAGGAGTGGATTGGTGAAGAACCCTCTTTCACACATACTCATTGGACCTAGATGAGCTAATCCCCTAGGTTGTAGCTTCCTAGAATCAGATTTGATATTTTTCAAAATGACAAGTTGGTGAGCCCTAATTAGGTTTTAACAAGTACAGTTGCTGAAAAAGCTAAGTGGGCTAATTTGGATGTGAATATCTTGCACCTCAGGATGTGTTTTGCCTAACTGTTTGTTGCACTAAATTCTTGGGTCAGAAGTTTGCATACTTGTGCATTTTCATGACTTTAGGGTATGGTTTGACCAGGTTTCTAGGATGATTCTAGAGGCTACTTGGACTGTTTCGATCACTACATGTTAAAAAATAAACTTTAATGACTACCCATTGCAATTTTTTCACCTTAGAAGCATATTGAGGTAGTCTTAGGTCAATTATGGATTAAAACTTATCTCAAAATGAAAATTTTTTAGTTAGGCCCACAAGGGAACCCAACATATATCACACAATTTGAGGAAGCTTTTATCTGGTTAGGTCAAGAAGTTGGATATGGTGAAAAAATAGTCCAATTTTGCTATAAGAGGGATTGTAAGATCATTCAAGGAGTTTGGATGCCTAGATATATACTTCAAAGATGATGTTATAATCAATAAATCATGACAAACATGTTGAAATCTCTAGCAATTTTGATGCCTTATTCATAGAAAGTTTGACAAAATCCAAAATTAAATGGCTAATTACATGGACTTCAAATTTTAGCCTATCCTAGTTGTTGCCTCTTTCATCGTGCCTGTGGTCTTGAATTGGGATCAATCTATTCCAATCTGAGTTCAGTATGGATAATAACACAAACATGAGTTGACCAACTGCCTCTGTAGATGCAAAAGATCAAATTAACCATGCAACACCATAATGTCATTGATTCAAGGCAAGGAAATAGGTGTCCTACCCTTAACAAAGTGACATGACCAGGATTGCATGAGTGTCTAAGAAGAATTTTCTAAACATTTACATGTTTTGATTCTTAACTGCAAAGTCACGATAATGACAAAATTGTCAAAATCTCATATTCACACAAATCTCATGGAGGAAAAAGGACCGTCATGAAAAGGTCATTTTGGTTCAAAATAAACTAGCCAATATCAACACAAAGTCATATGGAAGAACAAGAAAAAAATGCTCCACACATGTTAGCCTTGACAACTCTATGCATGAATTGCGAACTTCATATCTTACAACTCAGACTTGATAGCACAAGGAATTATGAATTTAATTTTGATCTCAATAATTAATGTTATAGATTCATAGATTGCATAGACAAGATATAACTCAGATCATGCACAAAGTAGGCTATGTACAATTTATACTTTATAGTTGTTGACTAGATATGTGATAGCCTTTGATGATATGTTTATGAATGGAGCACACCTCATAAACATTTTAGTTATCAATGACCAATGATATGCTCAAAAACTTATGTAATCGAATACAAAAATTGATATGGGGTATGCCTTAGATATTTTGTGAGATAAGTCACATTGCTTTATTTCCTTAGAAATATGGAGTGCAATTATAAAATGAAAAAATATCATTCATTTGTATAATATGATCATCTAATGGAACTTAAAGAATTGACATAATGGAAAATTTTTGTTTTGCCACTGTATGGAAGAGGTGAGCCAACCCCTTGAATGAAATAAATAAACCATTCAAGGAAAAAACCAGAGATCTGATAGGTATGCATCTTTCAACAACATAATTGTGGGATAAAAGAAATTCTCTGAGTAATTCACTTGAATTAAGCTTTCCTGGAGAAATTTGTTTCACTGTGATGGCTACACATATTAATCATCTCATTGTACTACATAATGAATAAGATGTCAAGATTGAAAAGCATGTGATACCTATTTAAGCACGATGATAAGAATAGTTTACACAATTTTCTTAGCTTGCCTTTCGTGAAGTGAGGTAGTTACATTAAGGATATTCTTAGAACCTAAAAAATATGAATGTGGAAAACATTGTCTGATGGTTCAAACCAAACTAATAAGTGCCTGATTTTTTAACCTGAGTCATAGAAAATGAGTTGGAAAAGGGAGTGTAAGGAGGCCTTTCAACCATAGAATGAGGGCAACATTTAATGAAGATCTCAAATACCCATATTGATCTAAGGATTAGATAAATCACAATGTTAGACATCTTTCCTTAAAAAACCACTGTCATTCCTCTCACATTAACTATCATGTTAATAACCTCTTGCTAGTTGCAACTATGGATTATTGGATCCTGGTAGATAATATGAAAAATGAACATTAGATTTTTAGACAAGTTTAGGAATGAATAGAAGTGCTTTGACTTCTATGTTTCCATACGCTCATTATCCCACTTCAAACTGACAAGTATTTCATTGAAAAGGTTTTAGTTGAGCACTCCATATGGTAAACTGAAGAAGAAACATAACCACTACATTGAGGGTGATGGTGCTGGCAATCATGAACAAAAAATTGATGAGCTGATAAGGAGAATGAATTAGTTGTATTGTGTTCAAATCGTGAATTTGTTTCTAGTTAAAACACTTGACAATCTTGCACAACAAGAGAAGTGATCCAAACAACTAGTTTTGTCTCACTAATATTGGCAGTTTATGAAAAATGATGGAAGACCAAGCAATGGAGACATGGAAATAGATGTCACTAGATATAGTGAAATGATCATAAATGCAAGTATTACAAATTGGTGCAAACCAAGCAGCCTTAATGTGTGCTCCTCGCTATGCCTACACAGCAGGATATGTGAATAATATGAGCCAACTTATTGACTCCCACACCAAAGCCTTTGGCTTCATTGTTCATAAGCTCGATCATAGCCACAGGTGGGGAGAATTTGAAAGTAGAATAATTACAATTGCCTTCTCATGAGTTCAGAAAAGACTTGTTGAACTGAATATCTCGATCATTCCTGGCAAGTTGAGTTAATAGATAGCCAATTCATGTTGCTGAAGATATGGAAACATAGATGTTGAGCGCTGAACTCCTTTAGAGACTTTCAATTACATATATCTCTTAGCGCCGGTTCAATCAACCAATATATCTTAGAATCATATATCATATGCTGCAGGCACCGAAAAAACAATGCTTGCTAAAACCGTTGCAATAGAAGATAGCATAAATTTTATAAGTATTTTGATGTCAAGCATTACAATATGAAGGGGCAATGCTACAGAGAAAGAGGTTTTATGTAAGATGAAGAATGAAATTATGACAAACTGGGATGGATTGCTCATTAAGGAAAAAGAGAGAGTATTAGTTCTTGCCGCTACTAATAGAAATTTTGATCTTGATGAATCTCTCATTTGAAAAATGCCTAGGAGGTTAATGGTAAACTTGACAGATACATCAAACAGAGCTAAAATCTTGAAAAAGATGCTGTAAGGAAGAACTGGCTCCATGTTGGCAAAAGACATTGCTTTGCATTAATAGGTGTTGTCATTGATGGCAACTAAGATCATCCCAATCATCCACATAATACAATTTTTTCACACCGGAAGTCAGAATCAAAATTTGTCTAAGTCTAGGCAGTTAGGAACAGAGCAGGTGACAGGGTTCAGTATCTTGGTCTAGATCTCTCTGGTGGAAAGACATGGTTTGTTACAGATCTGAGTTAGTTGTAATCACTGTCAAGACACTCTAAATCTAGAGTTTTGTCCTCTGGAGATAAAGGACTCAAAAGATATTAGCTTCTGAGTATCAGGTTTAGTTTGACATAACAGACAAAAGAAGGATAGGCCAACCTTGTGAATGATCTTAATTTTGGATGTATAGAAGTTGTTTATTGGTCAATTGGTGATTATAAGTAATGGTAGCCGACTTGATCAATGATTTGCAAGTGCAATTTTTGGCCCGCATCTCATATTATGTATGGATCTAGTTGACAGAGCAGAGTACTCGACAAAGTTTTAAATGTTCTTGAAGTCGATTGGTAAAATGATTGTAGATCATGTTGCGGGTATATATATCCGATAGAATTGGATGATTTTGGTGTGTGTGTGTGTGTGTGTTGTGACCATGGTGTAAATGTGAAAAGAGAAAATATCAAAAGTTTAGATGCTAGCAGAGCAATAAGAGGAGCAGAGTAAGGATGAAGTGTGTCAAGTTAGTTTTCTTTTTTTTCTATGCTTAAACCAAACTAAACTCCAGCATTGATAGATGCTAAATATTAGTTCAAATTTATTGTAACTCTCTTCCTTTAGGTAGTGAGCCTGAATGCATGTGCATTCCCCATTGTAATACTTTTAACAGACTATAATCTTTGTGGGTTGACCCCCACCGTGGGTTTTTCCCTTAACTGGGTTTCCATGTCAAAAATCTTGGTGTCAAGTGCGTTATTTATGTTTCTACTCATGTGTTATTGATAGATGCTGAAATGTTTACATCATTAATTTGGTTATAAGTTGTAAAGGAAGATTAAAAGTAGAAATTGTTAAATTGTGTGACAACTGATTCACCCCCCCTCTCAGTTGTCTGGACCTAATTCAACAATTGGTATCAGAGCGAGGTTCCTTTTGAAAAGTTCAACAGCTTAAGGAAGATCTGGGAAGTTAGTAAAAATAGATGAATATAACCTTCAAGAGCAACTTAATCTTGTCCTAGATGATCTTGAGCATTCTAAGGCAGAAGTCCAAGAGCTGCAAGATAACCTCAAAAAGGCTGAAAACTTCATTGAGATTTTGAAAGAAAAATTGAGCAAATCCAATACAAAAGGAAAGGAGCAACCTCTTCAACTGCAAGACAAGGCCATGAAAGAGAAGACAAAGGAATGTGAAAAGTTAGCTAAAGAAATTGTCCTAAAACATGAGATGGAAACTAGGGTGATGAGACTAACCAAGGAAATTGAAGATAGGAAGAAAACTGAAGAAGAAATGATGCAAAATCTGAAAGAGAGAACTGAAGAATGCTGCAGATTGGATGGAATAGCTAGTCTCCTAGAATCTAATCTACAAGAAAGCAGAAACAATGAGAGAGAACTTGAGAGACAGATTATCACTCTCAGACATGACCTAGAAATTGCAAATGAGTATAAGGAGAAGTTCAAGATAAGCTCAATTAAACTTGAAGCACTAATTGAAGAACAAAAAAAGGATGATGACAAACATGATCTTAGATATGAGAAAGGTGAAAGCTCCAGATTCGGACAAAGAAATTTTCAACCAAGGAATAAAAGAAACAGAACTAGAAATCCTCTGGTAAGATAGCTTAATGCTTAAAGATATCCATCATTCAATGGAAATTGTTTCAATTGCAATAAATTTGGTCATAGAGCTACTCAGTGTAGAAGCAGAGTAAATCTAAATAATCCATCCTTCTTCACTAAATGCTTCAAGTCTAAGAGGTATGGTCATAGATCAAATGAATGCAGAAGTATGATAATGAATAATGCTAACAATAGAGGAATTAGCAATTCTTTCAATGGTTACTATTTTTTTGCAATGGGTTTAGGCACAAGGCTAATTAATGCAAATCAAGAGGAAATCAAGTTTATAAGAAAAGAAATGTTGTGTGCTTTAACTGCAATAAATCTAGTCATACTGCAAGATTCTACAGAAGTAGGAACAATGGAAGAAAAGGTCCGATAAACAAAAAACCAGATGAGCAGAAACAAGACAAAGGCAAAAGAAAAATTGATATGAATGAGATACAGAGTGAAATGAAAAAGATTTGGGTAAAGAAAGATACAATAAACAATGGTGATGGGTCCACACCGGAATTAGGTGCTAACATTTCCTCTAGGAATTAAATCATTAGCTTTGGCTCAAGGGGAGTTGCATTGAACATCAAATTCCCCCAGTCAGTAAGTGGGTGCTTGAATTTGGCACAATAAAAGAGAATATTTTGAATTGGTTTAGAACCTTTGGAAGGATTTCTGGAAGAAAAGATGTTGATATGAAAACTTGCAGAGTGACTCATGAAGAACTGTCAAAAACAAAGTAACTGGATATAGTTAGGGAAATGCATTTATTACAATGCCAAATTAGGTTTTGCAAAAGATAAAAGGTCACTTGGTCACTCATTTGAATCACTTTGCATTTAGAGGAAATAAGAAGAAGAGCATTTGAGCTGCAAATCCAAAGACTGAGGCAAAAAGAGTAAATTCAACTGGCAACTGATCTACCCTAACCCCATGAAAGAAAAAGGTACCTCTCTATAAAGATTTGAATCTGAAATCTATTGAGATGGCTACTCCTCATGTTGTTGACATTACTAAAATGCCTCGACCCAAATTTAAGAAGCATCCTCACAAATCAATAGAAGTCAACCCGTTAGGTGCTTTTTCAAGTGTTTCGTATGGTGTGCTGCATGTTGAAGACATTAGGGTTTATATTCATGCAAACATAGATGAATTTGGAGATTCAAGGTGTGTAGACTTGTTTGAGAAACAACTTAGGGATGAAAATCATGAAGTTAAACCCGAGTATAAGGCACTACAAGATAAACACTTTATTCAAATTATGAGGTTTCCAACATTTGATGAGGATGAATGGGTCTAATGTGTTTTGAGTCAGATGCATGATGAATTCATTTGGTTGTTAAAACCATTCAAGATTACCAAGGATGGTATCAGAATTGTAACTGGGCTAAACTCAACTGGAGGATTACCCATGCTAAAAGTCGTGAAAAATCAGACAGTGACTGATGCTACTAGTGCCAAGTTTGACAGAAGGTCAATGACCATTAATGATATCATAGAACCGGATGTCAAATTCACCTCCATGGTGATTGGGTACAAGATTTACCACTCGAGCAGAGAAAATTCTTTTTCTGGAACAGCCATAAATGCTACATACAAGATGCTAAAGGAAAATACTGATTATGACTTGTGTGAATTACTACATAATCAACTGATTGAAAATTTAAACAAAATTAAGAAAGATAAGAAAAACATTTTCAAGTATGGTACATTGGTTCTATGTCTATTCTTTTACTTTATGAATGAGGTACCTAGGGTAAAAGGTGTGCACTGGACTAAGGATGAACCAGTTGCCATTTAGATCAGAGATCATCTTCACAGCATTGGTGATTTCAAAGCTCAGAAAACTACAATATGGGGTTACTTCAAGAATTTTTAGAGTATGATACACTTAAGGGAAAGAATCCCTAAATCAATTATTGAGAAGTACAAAAATGAAATATGCTTCATGGTTGATACTGATCAGTTTCTAATGGAAGTAGTGGAACCCAGAACTGCTTAGATCATGGCCATGGGGTATGAAGTAGATGAAAAAATCTTGAATATGTATTCTCAACATCTTCTAAGCAAGCCTAAAGACACAATAATTGAAAGATTTGGAACTTATGAGGAGATGAATTTAAAACTGCATACTGAGCTCAGAGAACCTGAAACTAATAGGAAAGTAAGAAAAGAAGTTGAGCAGTTAGCTGAAAATATAGGCCTAACTAAGGAGGCTATGAGGAAACTCAAAGAAAGAACTGAAAAGGCTAAGAAAGAGAAACAAGATAAGAAATAATTAGATGCTTTGGTGGAACTCTCTTCCACTTTAAAAACTACTAGGAGCTTTGTTGCTACCCCTGTTCCTTCCAAGACTGCAAAACTGGAAGCAAAATCATTTGGAAAATGGGAGAAAAGGAAGAAAACAAAAGCATCCTAGACCTATGAAAGAATAAGAGAAGAAGAAGAAGATACAAATTCTAACATTGAAATCAAGGAAATAAAGGCCACCAGAATAAAGCTGCAAATGTAACCAAAGAAAAGTCCTCTAAAAGCAAAAGGGCTAGTAAAAGGCAAAAGACAGAAGCATATGAGGAATATGTTGAGAGCCCACACTTTCCCTGGAGGATGTGATAAAATACATCACTATAGATGGTAATCTAAAACCCATGATTAAATTCTATGATGAATACAGTAATGTGGATAAAAGGGTGTTGGAGGAAGCAACTGTCAGATATCTCAACATCTACAACAAGGCACTAATTGAGATAACTTCTAAGTTGCTACAAAGTCTGGTAAATATTTTGGAGTTGAGAAAAGAAAATTCCAAGAGAAAGGACATGGAGATCAGGGAACATGAGCTAATAAATTTGTATCTTCAAATTTCACCTAATGAAATAGATATGATATTCAAGGAAGTCAAAGATGACTTTAAAAGAAAAAAGAGAATGAACAAACTCATGCTTGAAGAAACAAGTGAAATCATTAAAGAAACTCAAGAAATTCTTTTGAAAGCATTTAAAAAGCACAATTTTCCCATAGTCACAGAAGAAGTTCCAGATGATGAAGAAGAGAACATCATTGAGCAGTAATCTGAGTTAGGTGAAGCCTCTACTCTAGAAGTGGAAAAACTAAATTAGGATGATACAAAAATGATGGATAAAGTAGTTGATGTAGGAGATACTCCTAATCCACCTGACCTGTTAGGAAAAGAAGATAATATTACTACTTCACAGAGCCCTTTGGATCAGGTAGCAAGTGGTGAACAAATAGGAAAGAGTCCCTCTACAGAGAACACAGAGAAAAGTAAAGAAGAGAAAGAGGAAGAAAAAGGAAAGAAAGATAAAGCAGAAGAAGATGGTGCAAATGTTGAAGCACCTAAAGCAGATACTGAGAAATTTGATGAACAAAAGGATGATTCAGAAAATGTTGCAAGAGACATTGCAGATGTAGTGAAAAGTCTTCTTGAAAAAGAGATGATTGGGATTGATGAGCCTGAACTACTCCAAGGTCTAGCCAATAGAGATGCTCTCTCTCCAATTCAATTGATGAAAATTGCATCATTCACCTAAGTAAAGGCTAGAGAAAAGATGTTAAAGTTCCACATGGAGGACAGTGAGCTACTGGGGCTTACAACCAAAATTTTGGAAAAATTAATGCCTTCCTACCAGAAGAGTCCATCTGATTCCCCCTCAACACATCTAAAAATCTTGTAAGTTCTGTATATACTCATTTTGAGTCCTTTGAGAAGTCTGTAGAGACAAAAGTCAGAAATGAGTTTTTGGATAAGAGATTTAGTGAAATTAAGAGTCTAATAGGGTATGATAAGACTATACTTGCTATCAATATAAAGAGTGTTCAAAATTCTCTAAGTGATGGAAGTGATGTATATAAATTTCGTCTATCCTGGTCCAAAACTAAGTGAGGATATTGAGAAGAAGATAAAGGAACAAGAACTGAAATTGTCAAATCTATCCAATGATTTTGATCCTCTAACTATTTCACCATTGAGTCAGGAATGTCAAGTAATTAGCTTAACTGATGAGATAAAGAGACTTGTTAAAGAGAAAATCAACATTATGAAGAGAATGTGTGAGCTCCAGGGATTGATTGCCCCTAAGTCAGAGACAATGTATAATGCCTTATCTAAAGCTCAGACTACAGTTCAGACTAGTGATCCATCATACATACTAGTCTGAACTTGTGGAAATAAAAACGAGCTTTGTAGACATTCTCAAGTTTATGTAAATAAAACTTAATGATTAGTTGTACATATGCGATAGTATATATAGAATTTATGGAGAATTTTGGCTTAAGACCCCACCCTTTACCATTGATGTCAAAGGGAGAGTGAAGAGCAGTGAAAAATGAGGAATCTAGCAAAGGGGGAGCTTCAGAACTAATAGAGAAGCACAAGTGCACAGAGTAAGGGGGAGCTACATTAGACACTTAGTCATTTTTCACTAAGTGTTGCCATCAATGCCAAAGGGGGAGATTGTTGGAAAGAGACACTACTTTGCATTGATAGGTGTTGTCATTGATGGCAACTAAGATCATCCCAATCATTCGCATAACACAATTTGTTCACACCGGAAGTCAGAATCAGAATTTGTCTAAGTTCAGGTAGTTAGGAACAGAGTAGGTGATAGGGTCTAGTATCTTGGTCCGGATCTCTCTGGTGGAAAGGCATGGTTTGTTGTGGATATGAGATAGTTGTAAGAATTGTCAAGACTCTCTAAATCTAGAGTTTTGTCCTATAGAGATGGACTCAAAAGATACTAGATTCTAAGTATCAGGTTTCAGTTTGACAAAACAGACAGAAGAAGAACAGGCCGACCTTGTGAATGATCTTAATTCTAGATGTATAGAAGTTGTTTATTGGGCAATTGGTGATGATAAGTGATGGTAGCCAACTTGATCGATGATTTGCAAGTAAAAGTTTTTGTCTGCATCTCATATTATGTATGGATCTAGCCGACATAGCAGAGTACTCAACAAAGTTCTAAAAGTTCTTGAAGCTGACTGGTAAAATGATTTTAGACCATGTTGCGGATATATATATATATCTGATGGAATTGGATGATTTTTTTTTCTGTGTGTGTGTGTTGTGACCATGGTGTAATTGTGAAAAGAGCATAGATCAAAAGTTTAGATGCTAGTAGAGTAGTAAGAGGAGCAGAGTAAGGTTGAAGTGTGTCAAGTCACTTTTCTTTTTTTCTATGCTTAACTCGAACTGAACTCTAGCATTGATAGATGCTAAATATCAGTTCAAATTTATTGTAACTCTCTTCCTAGAGGCAGTGAGCCTTCCTTTGAGCAGTGAGCTCTGGACAGTGAGCCTGAATGCATGTGCATTCCCCATTGTAATACTTTTAGCAGAGTATAATCTTTGTGGGTTAACCCCCACCATGGGTTTTCCCTTAACCGGGTTTCCACATCAAAAATCTTGGTGTCAAGTGTGTTATTTATGTTTCTGCTCATGTGTTATTGATATATGCCAAAATGTTTACATCATTGATTTGGTTATAAGTTGTAAAGGAAGATTAAAGGTAGAAATTGTTAAATTGTGTGACAACTAATTCACCCCCCCTCTCAGTTGTCTGGACCTAATTCAATACTCCAGATATTGATTTGGATGCAAATTGCCAATATGACTGAAGGATACTCTAGATCAGCTACATACTACCCAATCCGGCAAAGTTTCAAAAAAAGAAAAAAAGGAAAAAAACATTAACAATAGAAGAGGGCAAGCAGGTAACCCTAATATTTCTTGCTCACTTAAAAAAACCCTAAAAATAGAAAAACAAATATCATATCAAAATATCAGAGTGAGTGATTTTCTATTTCTCTGATATCTCGAAAAGGTTAAACATTTGTTTGAAGGATTTATCGGGGTGTTGGTAGGACTGAAAATGAGTCCCTTTGATCCTCCAAGAGTAGAAAGATATAAATAGAATTTCACTTGTCATAAAATATAGCGGGCACTTTATGAGGTGATTTGTTAATATGTAATGTTAAAATTATTTTCCATCAAAACTATGGAAAAGGAATGGATGCCAAATAAAATAATCAAGGTGGAGGATGGGGTAAAGTGTTATTCATTAAAAATGGTAAATATTTTTGGGAAAGACTATTGGATTTTCTAATGTTGAAGGAATATAAATTGTATGCCCTAGGGTAAAATATTTAAATGTGCAAAATAAAGATTTTATTTTGTGAGAATGAAGTTGCAAAATATATTCAACACAATGTGAAATATTTTCACTGAGCGAATTATAGAGTGGATGATTATTTCAAGGATATTTTATTCTAAAGTGTATACAACTACGGGTGAAATGTTTCCATCGAGTAGTAAATATGAACATTAAGGTTACCAGCAAAAGGAGAAATAATAATGATTATCATGAGGGATAATAATTCATTAGCACGTGAGATTAAATATTTTATTCTTGCAAAGATAATCAATTAAAATGAAAATCTACACTAAACAGATGTGTGAAGGGTCGCAACCCTAAAAATACAAAATATTTATCAGAGATGCAAATCAATCATGAATAGAAGGATAATCAATAATCAAGAAGAAGCAGAAAAAGGAGCAATCATTAGGGTTAGGTAGAAAATAAAATATCACGATGAAGACTTCTTATGCACATTATAAAATCTTTTGAAGCAATTGAATGGAGAAGGAATATTTTTATCTGATGTCCAACCTTTCTGGTGTTCAATTATTTGTTAATGTTCATTCATATATCTGTGTTGTCTTCAGAATGGTTTTCCTTTCTTATTTAAATTGAATATATCAAGGATGTGTTTAATTTATCGAAGCACATTTGCTGCACTTGTGTGATTGCATTGATTGTTTTCTATCAGAAGAGAATTAAATTCCTTTAAAGTGATTTAATTTTATTGGTTTCCACCCGGAATTAAACTCCTTTGAATATATCACCTTAATTGGTTTCCTTCGTGTAAGAATTAAAATGATTTCAATTGATCATAGTAACCTAGGAAAATATCATTGGGATTTGATAAGAAGAGCCTGGTGACCTACAACCTTGCACATTTATACAAGGTATAAACATTTGAAAAGTACCAAATAATTTGAGTTAAGCCAAGAGGGAGGACACATCTATCCTACACATCCTAACTCTGTTGCCCAAAGTAGATACAAGCACTGGTCATACTCACTTCAAAACATCATTTAATAGAAACCTAATTTACATTCTCAAACTTCAAACCTTAGTAGTAGGATTAATTCTCAACTTTATATCTGTCTCACATTTACCTACCACTGTGAATAGATCATTAAGGTCATATAGGTCTACATTAATAGTCAAGGTACACCCACCTAGGTTTAGCAGATCCTAAAGTGAAGGGGGTTTTCAACCATATTAACCCCATGTCATTAGGCAAAAGCGTTAAGAGAGCTTGGCAACCTCTTAAGGTTTATAACCTACATTTTTGAGACCTAACACCATCTATAAGTGTAATAAAGGAATTACAACATGATGTGTGTATAGAAAATATAGTTAAAGTAAATAATGAGATGGCACAGGAAGGCAAGAGCCAAGCTCAAGAAGAAGAAACCACAAAGGCCCTCCCACTAAGTATAACAATTGATTTGATAGAAGACGAGGTGGTAAAAGATATTACTAGTCATCCTATTGAGACTATGTTGCAGTGTGTAGAGGCTACAAACATGGGTGATGCAACAATAGGATAGGTGATGAAGTAAAAAAAGGGAAGAGTACCCTGAAATGGAAGAAGTGGAGGTGTATATGGGGCCTCTCGATTCTTTAATTAAAAATGTGACTAGCTTGGTAGTGGTCGACTTGACCTATGTGCCTAAGAAGGGAAACACTAAAGAGGAGGCTATTAAAGATAACTAAACACTACAAGAGAATATCCAAGTGGAAGTGAATGCTGGAAATAAAGAAGATCATTCAGATGAAGCTCAATTAGAATAGCACATCAAGACATCCTCATGGATAAGCCTGGACAAGATAGTGCATCTGAATCACTTGCCACTGAAGGAGACAAGATTAACAAGCATGAATAGGAGGATCATCATGGTGATCAAATAGATAAAGGCAAAGAGCCTAAGATGACAAGGTTTTGGAGGAGCAGGGTGATAAGACATTAGATAATCAACCTCCTCCAGAGCATCAACAATAGAATGTGGAGTCAATGAAGGAAGATGCTCAAGTTGATCAACTAGATCATGGAGGATCTCAGTCTACGACATTGGCATTAGTTTTATCAGAGATAGGTGGATCGCAAGGGAAGAAAGTACCATTTGATTTTAAATCCTTTTTCACTCTTGATCCAACTAAAGAAAAATGTAGAGCTAGGGTAGTCTCCACTATTAAAGAGATTCGAAGACAGGGAAGAGGACAAATCAAGTTGTTGTTCCCATAGTAGATAAGGCCAAATGATAAATTAGGCTAGAAGAATTTCAGGTGATACAATATGACCTATGTCATGCCACCACAGAACAAGATCTATGAGAGCATATTGAAAGTATAAAGGCAGTAGTGGCAAAAGTGAGAAACCGAAAATCTAGAAAGAAGGAGCTTAAAAAGCAAAATACTCAGTTGCAACAATTCATATAGGGATTAGTGAAGCCATATAGCTTGGTGTCCACCCTACAAGCTATAGAGAAACCTGTTGCACTAACATTAATAAGTGAAGAAGAGATAGTTAGTCTAGATGTCCAGAAACATCAAGCCCATATTATAAACAAATGCTTCATAGGATTTATGACGTCTGGAGAAAAGTTAATAAGGACTTCCAAGTCCAATTGGGACACATTGCCCAACTTGGAAGATAACATTGATTCTTTAAAGAGTGAATTCACTCAAAGGATTACAAAGTGCAATTATGCACTAAGTAGAATCAGAAGAGATAAGGGGATGACAGATCAAGAGTTAATGCAAAATAAGATTGTCACTAGTGTAACTCTACCACTCATGGATACTTGGCTAACTTAAATGACATATGAGTTATAGGTATTGAAGGCGAGCATGTCCAAGGTCAAGGATACTCAAACCAAGGTCCATGATCTATTAGCAGAAGAAATAAATATACTGATAGAGTTGTTAGAAGATGCAATAACAGATGAAGTAGTCCCAGAAGCGGATGAGGCTATCCAGATATTCAAAGATAATTTTAAGGAAGTAGCATAAGATCCCATAGAGTTATTATAAAGGACGTCATGGACAAGATGACTTAGCTAAAGGTGAAAATAAAGAGCTATGATAAAGAAATAGAGAGAAGGACACCCATGCTGAAATATGCCAAAATGAGAGCTCAAATAATTAGTAAGTTCCAAGTAGAAACATTTACGCAGGCCTATGATTACTACATGAAGTCAAACACAGGGATGCAATTACATGAAGAGGATATCAGCTGGAGGAAGAATGTGTAACAACAGATGTCATCTAGGATATTATTTTTTCATAGTGATACTTATAGTTTGGGCAAACAAATCAAAGATCCTAGAATATTCCAGAGTGCCAACTGGAAACTTGTGGTACATGTTTTGGTATTTTGACCTGGTCAATGCAATATGAACCATTGATTGTAATAGATAAATCCTAATCGTAGGATCTTTTGTAATAGATTCTCATCCTTGTCTTATAAAAATATGTAGAATCTTAGTTGTATTCATTCAAAGTTTAATTGAGATTGGATTGTTGAATGTCATGACCAATTCTCAAAGTCAATTGTAAATATAGACTCCTTTTACATACTTAATGAAGATGAAGACATCTCATTACAACTAATCATAAACTTTGAGTAATCTGTGGATGAATTCTGGACATGTTACTTTGATTTGATGCATCCCTTGGAGTGCATCTTAGTTTATACATGTTGCCTTCATTCCTTTCCTTTGAAGTTAGCATCAATCATATCTAGCTGTGGAATGACCTGGTGAAAATATGGTTTGATTTCCTTCTCTTCATGACAGTATCAAGGATATATGTGGATCAATGACTAAAGATTCATAATTTAGTAAATTTAGAAAGCTTTAGTTCAAATTTCTTTAATTTCATTGAATCATCATCATAACTGCAAATACACAGAAAATAACAAGCAAATCATTATATGATATGCAGATACCCATAAATACATGAAGATCTTAAGCATATTTAGACAAAGTGCATATAAAATAGCAAGTATTATGCAAATAAACATAAATAATGATAGAAGTCATAAAAATATATGCTTACGTGCACATTATTTTAACAAATTTATAATACAGAAGTGAAATTAAGTAGATATTAGTTCAGGATAAGTGAATTGAAGATAGTTGCAGAAGAACTAATTAAAATCATCATGAAACAATTCAACAAGAGTGATATTCAGAAGAATTGATCAAACTTACATAACTATATGCATGATTTGGTTAAATACAATAGGATTTAACCTCATTTGTTGAGAATTCACAGAAAGCAAGAGAAATAGAGTATATTTGGATGCAAATCACTTCAAAACTATATGTAAGGCCCCTAATGGAAAACAACAATTCACATCAAACTAACTGAGAGATTATTAGAAGGTCATGACCTACCTAACAGAGACTTGGAGTTATCAATTCATCCTAAATTGATCATACTTTTCAAGATGATAAAGGTTTGTTTTGTGAATTCTTTATCTATGTTATTGTGACTAACATAATGAACAACACAAATTGGTGCTAGAAGGAGGGCCATAGCATTCTGGTTTGAATATTTTTCATCTCGATATCATTTCCCACGCGCATGTGAGGTGATGTTTTCAAATTTCATAAGATTATGTCAATATTTGAGTATTTGTGTAAAGTTTTCATTTGTTGCTGGTCATTTGAAGGATTTGATTGCAAATACTCTGTCCTTGTGGTCAGTCACCCTATCTTTACAGTTAGTTGTTTGAATTCCCATAATTCAGGTTGTTACACTTTCTACAAATATCTTACTAATATCTTGTCACTTTGGACATTTGATCATAAATGTCCACTCTAGATAATTAAATTTCCTAATCTTTGCAAAGATCTAGTCAAAGCATCCACATCTAGTCATAAGTTATGAAGCTCTGGCTCACAAACCTAATATCAGGTCGAGATCCACTAGACCTTTGGAGAAATTACCAATTCGTAGACTTTGACCCGATACAACAAATATCCATCATAATCTTGGTCCTAGTTCACCAATATCTCTGGTGATACCTGTTATAACACCTTTAGTACCTCTAGCACCTCCTACAATGTCATTCTTTGTAGTGGAATCACCTTTTCTCTTTGTAGCATATCATCCTTTGCCAAAGAATTGGGATAAAATCTGTCTAAAGTATCATCCTTATTAGGATGCAAAGGATCATATCCAAACATACAAGGAAGCTTGTTTCAAGGCTTAGATTGAGTATGAGGATGTCGTGTGTAGGTTATTTCCTTACTCCCTAGGAGAAGAAGCATATAACTGGTACATTAGTCTTTCTCAGTCTTCCATAGCTACTTGGGACACTTTGGAGAAAACTTTCTTAGGAAGGTTCAAAATGCTAGTTGATCCAACCATGACATACCACATGTTTGCTACAATAAGGAGAGTTGAAGGAGAGTTAATCTCCAACTTTAACACTAGGTTCCAGAAAATGTATTCTAAACTAGTCGCTCCCTATAATGTACGTGATGAGGCAGCAAGGTCAATCTACTACTATGCCCTAGATCCTTTGATATTCATTTTTATCTGAGAACACATCCTGTCATAACCTCATTAGTAGGTGTTTTTGAAGAATCTATCAAAGTTAATCAGTAGCTAACACCTGGGTTTACTCCTAATCTAGGATATCTTGCATATCCTAGTTAGCCACAAGTTAATGGATTATTGATACCTCTAGCTTTAATGCCTAGTCTATTGTAAGTACCTCCACTAAGTATCATGGAAGTTCTTTCTTCAAGCCTCAACAAGATAATGTAGTAGCCAAGGCTCAGGAAGAAAAGGATGATATCAAGGAAATATTAGCTCAGCTAAGAAAATTGACCATTGAGGTCACTCATCTGAGGAGTCAAAACTTATACTCATAGTCAAATCAGAATAGAGAATATCCTGATAGAGGATATGGAAACAATAATGATAGGCCTGCATATCCTGATAGAGGATATAAAAATGATAGGAATTTTAATAAGAATAGTAATAACAATGATGTCCCTAAGCCACCTAGAGCTTGGAACACTTGACCTAACAATGGCTCATTGCACTCTCCATTAGAAGGTCAACCTCTTACTGAAGCCAAACAGACTACTAGGGTGAATTTAGTAGAAGTTGCACTCACAAATTGGTGTAGAATGCACAATACCAATGCACATACTGAGCTAGATTGCACTCAATTCAAAATAGCAGCTAATATATTCTAGGTTGAAGTATCAAATACTGTAGGAGATACTCCTTTTCTTGACGGAAATAAAATTGTCCCCCTAGTATATGAGTCTGCCCTTGTGATTGAAAGTAATAATAGTCATGACACATCATCAAATGAATGCAACACACAAAAACTATACATTGGTGGGTGAGGAGTCCACCTTAGCCTTTGAGTCGAATTATGTGTTTCTTTTTGAAAATGAAAATGAGCCTAAGAAAGAACTTGAAGAGGTTCATGCTTATCAACAACAATATTAGGGTAGACATAATTACAACCTTAGGAGTAATGCAAACAAACCAGCTAGTCCTTTGACCACATATATCCCTCCTAACAACTTTAATACACCACCAGATCCAAAAGCCAGTAATAACCTTGGACCTCCTAAGGTGAATACTCAGTATTTCACACCCTAGAATACAGTGACAAAAGCTATCAGCCAACTGTCTAAGTCAGATAAACTTGTCACATACCTGGCTGAAGAAAAGAAAAAGATAAAAATTAGCCTATCACTATCAGAACTACTCAAGACCCCAGTCATCAAGAAAGCTTTCTTGAAATCTTTAGATGAACCTACACCTAAAGATGACAATCCTAGTCATAACCCTAGCCATATCATGACTATAGACCCTGCACCCAGAGACAATACTATCCAACCTAAAGTGCAAGCTACTATTCATGCTGCTAAAACATCATAGATGACTTTATATATGGATAAGTCAGAATTACCTCCATTTTTGCTCACACTGAGAATATTTGGCAAGAATTTACTCAAGTATTTTGTAGATTCTGGTGCATCAAGGAATGTGATGCCCTTGTCCATTTGTAATGCTTTAGGTCTACACCTGGCCAAATCCCTCAAGAAAGTGACACAACGTGACAAAATAGAGGTGAGTGTAGTAGGGGAATTAACTCATATACACATGCAACATGCATCAGACCCAAGGGCACAATATTACATTGACATTCAAGTAGTAGACATACCTAATATGTATGGAATGCTTCTTAGCAGTGACTAGTCTAAAATACTTAATGGTTACATGGCCACTGACTTTAGTCATATGTAGTTACCATGGAAAGGAATCCCCAATCAGATAAGAATAGAGGATGAAACACATGATAACTGAGTATAATAATACTAATGAGATATTATACGAAGATGATGAACTAGGGGTTTATGCAATAAGACCTCAAACTGTTAAGATTGAATAAGTACTAATGGGTAATATGCACATAGATGAAAATAGTGACAAAGAGGAAGAGATGATCATTGAATCTAATTACTATTGAACTGATGAAGAGGAAGTTGATCACTTGACTGAGTTTGAAAAATATTTATCTAGAGAAATACAGAAGTGTCAAGCAATTGGAACTTCCATTGAGGATATCCTGATATATGGATGGTGCAAACTACATGATGATGCACATTTAGAAAAGGATTGTGAGACATGTCTGGATATGATCGAATTAGAAAGACTGAGCCTAGAAGATAGATCATCATCGGTTGAGGTAAGTGAAGTATCTAATGATGATGATGCTGATTCTTATTTGTTTTCTTCAGATACAGGAGAGTATGACCAAACATTGCATCAGGATAATGTCTTGATGCCTGTTTTGGAAGAGATTTTGGTATGTGAGGAGACATATTGCCACAAGCAGAAAAATGTTATTTCCCCAGGGACTGATTGCTTCATTGAGTATGATTATAAGCTATTCGATGAGGATAAAGGGAGTCACCTAACTCAATTTGAGGAGTTTTTGTCTAAGCAAGTTCAAAGACATATTCTACAAGGAGTTCCTTCACATCATGCATTGATTGAAGGATGGTGCACGCTTCATGAAGCACCACACTTAGAGACAGATTGTGCCTTATGTTTGCATATACTAAACAAAGAAGAGCTGAAATATTCAGATAATATAATGCCTTAGGTCAAGGATATTCCAAAAGACATATGAAAAGTGAGCACAACATCTCCTAACGATGAAGAGGACAATACAAAAGTGATGAAAATGAAAGATGATCAGCAGAAGTATGTTCAAAAGAAACTAAAGGAAGATGTTCTATCTCCATCAAAATGCCTAGAAATGGTAAAGACCACAAAAGATGAAATTGATATCTGCAGGTGTAGCTACAAGAGTTAAGAAAAAAGAGAAGGTCTTGATAAGCCTCTAACTAAAGATAAGCCTTGGATCTTGAGATTTGATGGCTCTAAATCAAAACAAGGAGCCGGTGTCTGAGTTGACTTGATAAATCCATAGGGAAAGTCAGTTTTAGCAGCATACTGATTGTAATTCTCATGCACTAATAACGTGGCTAAGTATGAAGCCTTGACTCATGGGTTGCTATTTGTTCTCAAAAAATAAGTTAAGATTCTACATGTCTACGGAGATTAAGAATTGGTAGTAAAACAAGTTAGGAGTATATATGCATGCAACTATAAGAAGTTATCAAATTATAGACATAGAGTCTGGGGTTTGATAGAAATCTTTGATGCTTTCAACATCATGTATGTCCCTAGAGAACAAAATCACAGAGCTGATGCACTCACACTCACTACCAACACATTAGAACCTTTATCCATTTCTGGGATGAATTGGTTCTCAGTGGAGTTGGTATCAACACTGTCCATACCTGACAATGTCACTAATTTTCAAGTGTTTGATGATGACCAACACATCCAAGATTTCATTGCAAATAGGGATATATTCGAAGCACAGAACTTGGATGAGAAGAACTTAGAAGATCATGTGTGGGAACAAGAAGAAATCATAGACTTACCAAGAAATAAAATCCCCAAAGACATGATTAAACTTGAAAGAGCTTTTGATCTAGACAACATGATTAAACAAAAATATTTTCCCAAAATAGATGGAGGAGAATATTCACCTATCAACAAGGGACAAGGTGAGGATATAATAAATGTCCTGATTGGAAATGTTTGCTCTGCAGAAGAGAGACAAGGAATAACTCAGGCATTGAAGGATTATATCCATGTAATTGCCTAGACCTATGATGAACTAAAAACATATGACACATCTATTATCACCCATACAATACCATTGAAACCAGATGCAAAAAAAATTAGGCAGAAGTAGAGACCTGTCAATGTATTCCTTGAACCAGTAATTTTTTAAGAAGTCAAGAAGTTCCTTGCTACTCGGATCATATTCCTAGTCACACTTTCAACCTAGGTGGCTAATCTTGTTCTGATCATGAAGAAGAATGGAGACATACACTTTTTTGTGGACTTTAGAAATCTAAATAGGGCATCAGAAAAAGATAATTATCCTTTGCCTTTTCTTAACGAGGTGCTCCAGATGGTTAATGGTGCATATATAATGTCTTTCCTGGATAGTTTTTTAGGGTATAATCAAGTCATGGTGGATAAAATAGACAGGTTGAAAATAGCCTTCACCACCAAATGGGGAATTCTTGCCTATAGATGCATGCCATTCGGCCTGATCAATATTGGAGCCACATTTCAATGCACAATGCATATAGAATTTAGGGGATTAGTTGGGTAATGTGTAGTTATATACATGGATGACCTAAAATTATTCTTGAAGAAGAGAGGTGATCATATAGAAGACCCTAGAAAGGTACTTAAGAAGTGTAAATTGTATCGCATTCATTAAACCCAAAGAAGTGAATATTTGGAGTGACTACATGTAAGTTGCTTGGTCACACCATATGAGAAAATGGGATCACCATTTATACTACCTGGGTAGATTCCATAATGAAATTACAACTTTTAGGAAGTAAAAAAGAACTAAAGTCTTATTTTGGTAAGATTAATTTTGTGAGGAAGTTCATTATAGGATTTGCAGAAATTGTATGGCTAGTCAATGCCATACTCAAGAAAGATGCCAAAATTGAATGGACCCCTGAAGCAAGAGTAGCATTTGAGGATATCAAGAAGGCCATTGCAGATACCCAGTTCTCATTAGTCTAGATTACACAAGATATTTTTATATTTATTCATTTGCATCTGAACATACCTATGCAGCAGTCTTGACGCAGAGAAGTGAAGAAAAGGAAGAAAAACCCATTGCCTTTACGAGTTCTCCATTTAGAGATGTAGAACTTAGATACATGGATGTTGAAAGGTAGGCTCTAGCCCTAGTAAGAGTAGTGCAGAAATTCAGACATTAAATCTTGAGAAGGTAATTGTTGTGGTACCTAACTTTGCTGTCAAGATGCTCTTGATGCAGAGTGAGCCTAGAGAAAAGAGGGAAAAGTGGATTACTATGCTTCGAGAGTATGACATGGATATAACTCTGATGAAGTTGGTTAGGGGAAAAGCCCTTAGCCAAGTGATTTCTGGAATATACCCAAACCTAATAAGCCAACAATATGTTGTGGATACAAAAGAACAAGATGAGTGGTACTCTGATATCAAACACATCCTGATCATTGGGAGATGTCCCCTAACATGCATGCATCCTAGAGGAGATCTTTGAGGATTAAATCATAGAAGTATATGATAAAAGGAGGAGTCCTCTTCAAGAAACATTATGAGGGGATATACCTTAGGTTCTTAGATAGTCTAGAAGTTGATAAAGTTCTCACTAAATTACATGATAAATTTAGCACACCTCATTGATCCCACCTAGCCACCACTCATGCTATTTTGAGAACAGGATATTACTGGCCAACCGTCTTTAAAGACACTGCTAATCACATCAAATTCTATCATACATGTCAAATTGCATCCAATAAAGAAATATATACATCTCAACCACTGCAACCTATTATGGAGGTACACCCATTCGCATAATGGGGCATGGTGTTCATTGGTCCTATTAATCCACCATCTTCCTCAGGCCACAGGTATGTATTAATAATTACAGATTATTGCACTAGGTGGACTGAAGTAGTCAGCAGCAGGACCTATACTGTAGAGGACGTATCAAATTCCTAGATAAGAGACATTATTACTAGGTATGGAGTTCCTTACGCTCTTGTGTGTGATAATGGACTGGCTTTTGCATCTTTAAAATTGTCTAGTTGGGCTTTTGATCATGGGGTGATTTTAAAATTTTCCTCAAATTATTATCCCCAAGGTAATGGTTGAGCAAAATCAACAAATAAGAACTTATTGAACATCATAAAGAAATTGATTGAAAAGAAACCTAGGGAGTGGAATACCTTACTTAAATATGCCCTATGGGTAGATAGAACCAGAATGAAGATTGTATTGGGAAATTCTCCCTATCAGTTAGTTTATGGGGTGGATCTCATCCTTCCCATTAACTTGAAAATCCCTACCCTATAGTTTGCACAAGGATATGTGGGTATAGACAATAAACAAGAGGTCAGGTTACTATAGCTTATGCATTTAGAAGAGAAGTGAGATAGAGAGATTGACCAATTCGTAAAACATCAAACTACTGTCAAAAGTTGGTTTTATAAGAGAGCTAAGGTGAAAGACTTTAGAATCTCAAACTTAGTTCTATCCTGGGATAAATCCCATGAAAGGAAAGGGGATCATAGAAAATTTGATAAAATCTGGATTTGACCTTTCCAAATATTTGAAATCCTAGGTGATAGCACCTATAGGCTTAAAACTTTAGCAGGGCAGGATGCTCCATTGCCAGTCAATGGACAATGCCTCAAACACTATTTTCAAGCCTAGGTAGGTCATATTAGGATAGTGTATCATATGTACACTTTGTATAGTTGTTTGTATAGTTTGTTTTGTATGTGTGCTTCACTTTTCTTGTTGTTGAGACCTTGTTTTGGTCGAGCAAATAGTGCACCTTTTCACTTTAAGAAAATACTAAAATTGTTAGAATTCAAGAAATGAATACAAATTCCTACATAGGTTGCAACTCATGTCATTCTAAGTACCTCTGATCAGGTATGTGATATCCTATTCATCAGTGATAACTTTCCTTGTTTAAGGATATCTTCACAATAACACACCTAACAGCCTTGGATTCATTGAACATGCCACTGTAGTGTTTAGTGAAAAATCTAAAGGTTTTCTCTTGCTACCATTGCAATTCTCAACCTACATAGCAAGTTCCCACACCTTGCAAAATATGCTTACATGATCATATCTTATGAATACTAATACCAAAAGAAAGAAATATATTGAATATCTAAAAGAGATAATTAGACTATCCAAGTAACTCTACCGAGGCTATAGGCGCTTGACTAGAAGTGGGGCTCCACTTGGGAGAATTAAAATGATAACCTTCCCAGGGCTATGGACACTCATTGGAAGCAAGGCTCTATCTAGGTCAGCTATGAGGGTTAAACCGAATTATGTAGCTTAACACATGTCACTAGCAAATTCAACCTATCTTCAAGATGAAGGCTATGAATCACATGCACACACTTGATTCCTTCTCAAAATTGTTATAGTGATGAACATGATACCATTCAAAAAGGTTAGAATGCTTATACTGATAAGAGTTGGAATATTATGTATTAATTTGTTCTCATCTCTTGAATTATTTGAATTTTAGTTGTTTTCTTTGGTGGCAAGTTGTTGTGTGGTAACACAACGCACCCCATTTTACCCTAAAAAATAGAGAGCCAACCTTTTGCTTGGTTTGTTTGTCCTTTACTTTTAGGCGGTATGGTAAAAATAGTTAATGTTAAATGCATGTTAGGATCTCATCTTGTGCATATCCAGACCTTAGGATAGAGGTCAAATTTTCAAACTTCAAATTTCACATTATTGATTTTGCCTAGTGAAAGAACACAGAAATTTAAGTAGGTTTACCTTTTGAAGCACTTTGAAATTTGTTAAAACAAGAAGGGTATGATCAGTCAAAGTTTGGTCAAAGGTTCATCTAGATATTTGCAGTTCATGTCATCTGGATATTAACTTAATATCTTGGCGCATATTAGTATCCGAACATCAAGTTTAGAAGGCTTGGTGAGCTAAATGTCAAGTGTCGGGATATTAGTTAACATCCCAATCTTAAGTTAATATCCCAACAGCCGCTAGTATCCAGACATCAAATTTAAGAGACCTCTATAGTTGTGTCACATGTATGATATTAGTTTGTACCTTGATCTTAACTTAGTATCCTGATCTTATTTTAACATCCCAACCTCTGACAACATCTTTATCCTAATGATGTCATGTCATCTAGACCTTAAATAAAATGATGAACCTACTTGTCATCCAGATATTAATCATCATCTGAATCTTAATTTAGTATCCCAACATCTTTTGACATCCACATCCTAATGATGTCATCCTATCCCAACAAGATATAAATGACACCATGTGCTGATGTGATCATGACCTTAAGCCGCTGGGATGTTTCACATTCCTATTATTTGGATCTTATTCTAATATCCTAATCTTGATGACATCACCATATTATACCACGATGAAAAAGCTTGCTCATGCTGACATCATTTAGATACTCATACCTAGCTATTCATCTAGATATTCCTCAGTTAGATATCCACTTTCACATACTTGTGCTTTTTACATTTAATGTGGTGTGATTGGCTATTGGTATTTAAGTTTAAACACTTGCCAATAGATACCTTTGATAATCCTATGCAATCTTTTGCTAATTTAGACTGTCAAATTGCATAATCCCTAGAAATTACACATTATCTAAGTTAAAAGGAGATTTCCATTGTCATAATCAATGCAATCACATTCTGAGAGCCCCAATTTTACTATTGAGAGCTATTTTGTGAGCCAAAACTGAGATAAGAGAATAGAATTGCAAAAGAATTCCTCATCTAGAGTTTATATCCAGACAGTAATGCATTCATAACAGGTTGAGAAAGCGTATACAGGTATGTATAGACCTTATCCCTCTGGTTATATTCATATGGTCGTATCATAATTGGTTAAGAAAATGGTAAATGGTATGCAATAATAGTCATTATACATTATGCATGGTTTAATTCAATTCATAGGGTTTCAGCATGTGTCATTTTAGAGCATGAAAATCAATACTATCCTAACCCTAGATAAATATGTATATGTTGCTATTTGAGACTAGTGTTTTTAAATTATAGGACAAAATGTTGCATCCACACATGGACAAGTGAGATGCAGAGTTTAAATCAGTTATGTTTCCCAGAATGCGCAACATTTACAACAAATTAGGATTCATAGAGGATACCCACTCAGGTAGTACACATATAGAGGAATTCAGAGCAAGAACAAATGCTGGTGAAGATAACCTTGTTTTACAGAATATAGTGGCATCAGACCTATATCACGCAGTTGGTTTCCTATTCTCCATAGAGGCTTTCGACCTTTTGGCTGAGTCTACACTAAATTATGATGTTAATACAAGGAAGATAGAGAAATAGAAGAGGCTCTATGCAAATTTATCTATGGATGGTATCACCAAAGTGTTCCATTTGCCTATCTCTCAGCATATGTATGTGTTAGAACTGGATGCACTGGCTAAAGATTTTGAGGCCAATAATAAGAACTGCACAAAAGTCATATATTAGGGATGGAGAAGTTCAGATAACATAGCCAGGGCAGTCGCCAAAATGGTGAAACACCTATACAAATTTGACTTCAATGAGGAAGTACAACATATAATGTTCTTTCTTAACTAGATGAACGGATTGGTGAATTGTGGAACCTTTGAATCCTGGATGTTTGGGTTAATAAGGATGGTCATCAAGTATGATGAAGATCAAGCAAAGATCCAATGGGTCAAAATTATTAGTGATACAATTCATGACCAGATGGTCAAGTGGAAAGAAGGACAAGGGATGATCTTTAGGATGACATCTTACTTGGTGTATTCCTGTGCAACAAAAGGCACGTTTAATGGTCTTCAAGCTATAGGAAAGATTGGAAGGTTACCCAATGAGAAAACTCCCTCAGAACACTATCCCTAGCTG
The DNA here is from genome assembly GCA_027924645.1 of Cunninghamia lanceolata. Taxonomy (NCBI): domain Eukaryota; kingdom Viridiplantae; phylum Streptophyta; class Pinopsida; order Cupressales; family Cupressaceae; genus Cunninghamia; species Cunninghamia lanceolata. Next base: position 5,363,505 of record BSBN01000710.1, on the reverse strand, counting down.
GAGAGAAGACTTTCAGTTCAACATTACAAAATGGTCAATGATGCCTTGTTGATGCACCTAGTCTGACTCATGGAAGGGGACATGACCAAACAATTTTCAGTTGGTGCCACAAAAGTAATTAGTGGATATGGCTCTTGGTTCATCCAGGCCAAAACTTATTCATACATCTAGATGGAAGGTTTCAGTGGGAAACTATAAATGTTACCAAGGTACCCTATAGACAAGGTGGTACTACTGGAAATGATGAGGCAATAGCTACCTACATTTGAAATGGCAAATGTAAAAGAAGGAAAGCGCTACAAGAAATTTCCAATTGATATTAACTGGTTCTTGGTAGGAGCCTTAGAAAATGCAAGAAAAGTTGAAGTAGAGTTGAAAGCTTTGAACTTAAAATTGTTTCCTCTAGCTTGAGACTATGATCCTTACCATAGGATCGAACAAAGATTTAACAAGAAGTATAAGCATAATGTCCATCTTGAAGACTAATGGGCAGACTGTGATGATGAATATGAAGTAAGAACAAGAGAATAGCATAGATTAATGTTGGATCAAATGAGAACAATAGGGCAACCTAAATTACCCCCACAAATCAGAAAAGATGATGATAACCTCATGGATCCAGAGTATGAGGAACAAAAGATATATAATGATACCATTTCTACCCCAAATCTAACATGGAAGGAGGAAACCTCAATTGATGCCCTCACTACTAAAGTTATGGTTGGAACAAAGAATTTGGTTGCCCAACGGGTCAATGAGCTTAGGAAAAAAGGAGTACCAATCACAAGTGATAAAAAGGGGAAGAGAAAGGAAAGAAGTTACCTCTGAAGGAGTATCCCTAGTGTACCAACCATTGGTATCTACTATAGGATTGGTGCTCAAGGAAATTCTTATGCCTACACCCCAAGCACCAACAACACAAGAAGAGCTCCAGAAAGATCAAGAGCAAAGTCCAATCAAGACTACTAAAGGGAAGGGAGATGATGATGATGAAGGAGAATGTAATGAAACAACTTGCACAATATCTGAATATAATAGTAAATACTATAGAAATACTTGATAATAATATGCCACTTCGAGGGGGCAACCTCCTAATCCACTTCGAGGGGGATACCTCCAATAGTCTTCAATGAGAACACAATACACAATATGATATGAAATGAGACTCACTATGGTGCAAGAGCACCTGTACATGATCAGGATATAGGTTAATTGTCCACATGATGACAGGACATTAGTCTATTTTTAGTATGTTTGACTCCATCATGTAATAAGGTCCATTGGACCGATGCTATGTATTAGATCAGCCTAGGAGTGTGTGTAGGCAGTTACAGATCGTGATCAGGTAGTCTGAGCTGTCCTTCTCCCAGCCGCTTGGAAGCTCCCAGCTGCTGGGAAGTGAGTTGGTGGTACTCGAAGGATTTTGCTATATATACCTTCGATCTGTTAGGGTTTAGATATTGAGATATGATATGTTATGCTAGTTGTGTTATGTATTGGTGTTGTTGAGATTCAGGAGAACAGTCCAGATATTGAGAAGCACTGTTGTTTGACAGTATTGCAGAAACAGTACATTTGAATTCCATTTGAATAAGATCTCATCATTTGCATTATCTGGTTTATCAGCTGTATCTGTTTTGATTTCCATTCTGTTTACAGATTAATGGGTACTTTCAACCCTTCCACCGGTTGATCCTGTGAATCGGTGGAATGGTCCTGTATTATAGCTTAGTTTGCATTTTTATTTTCTGTTTATGCATTGCATTGTGCAAGAGATCAGGTAGTAGCATGCTGTGAATCAGCCTAGCATCCTCATGTGCTAGGTCTAGAAAGATAAGCTGTTAAATTTTGGTTTGAAGGTGATCTGGCCCGATCATCTTATTGTCTTTGTGAAATTGTATGGTTCTGAGTGTTTGCATGCAGCGGACGGATATACAGGAGTCTGCATGTGCTTTTCCAGTCGGAGCGAACCACATCGTCGTCTGTGAATACATCGCCATCCGGATCGGGTCATGAAACTGTTGAAGTTTGCATGTTGCAAGTGCATCAGGATGTTATGAGTCAGATATATACTTAGTGTTTATATCGCAGTCAGGATCATCTTCCGAGTGTGCCCATCATCCGCATATCGCTAGCAGATGCGGGAGTGAAAGTTCATTTTTTTTTTGACTAAGTGTTGAAGAGGTCAGGATATTGTGTGACGTCATCGTCATCAGGATATGACATCATCGTCATCAGGATATTGAGATATCACTCTATGCAAGTTTATCCTGCTGTCGCTAAGTGTTAGGTATCGGCGTAGGTCCTCGGCAGAAAGTTGGGTTAACATCATCAGGATGTTTCAATCGAACTGGATAAATCATATCATGATGCTGTTGTTTGTATCGTCGGCTATCGGGGCATCGAAGGGAAGGTGCTAAAGTGATCATCATCAGGATATTTGGAGCAACCGGATATTGGATATCCTGCTGACGAAGGGAGTGTTGAAGATCATGATGATGCCGATAGAGTTTGGCGCCCGATGAACAGTAGTCGGCAGGAGGATAATTGTGCTCATCTGAAATATGATGATGCTGTTGGTGTTTGCAGGAAATATGATGATGATGCTGAGCCGATAGGGATTTTTAACATACTGTTTGTGTTATTGTCTCCTCCTTCCTGTTAGTAAGCTCCCGTTGCGTTTACCTCTGCATCACACTACCTCCTATATATACCTATTTATGCCTGGGGTATCACCCAGGCCGACTTAGATAGACCTATAGAAGCCTTAGGCCAACCTAAACAACTAAATAACAATATAATAATGATAATATGACTTAATTAAGAGTTAAGATAGCCACAAGCTGACTATTCATAACCATATACACTATAGAAGTAAGGGCATAACATGCCCCCCACCTTTACAAAAGAGTTGTCCTCAATGCTGATCAATTGTGGTAATTTCTTCATATAATCTTCATCATCCCATGTGGTAACTTCAACTAGAAGATATTTTCTTATAACAAGGTAATTTGGAACTGTTGATGTCCTCAGCTTATTCATGTGTGTCTGGAAAATTAACTTTAGCTCCAAGATGTGTCTTCTCTTTGCATCTAGCTCTTGATGGTGATGAATGTATTCTTCCTTTACTTGAACCTTTTGATGTGCCATAGAGGAAGAGGTGAGGAATAGTACATGGTACCCTTGTATTGGTTGAATAGCTTGACTAGGAACTTCTTCTTCATTGCCTCTTTCTTTTTCTTTTGTTTCTTCTTCTTCTTCTTCTTCTTTGTCTGCTACTGTTGCTTCTTTTTCTTCTTCTTCTTCTTCTTCTTCTTCTTCTTCTTCTTCTTCTTCTCCTTCTCCTTCTCCTTCTCCTTCTTCTTCTAGTTCTTGGTTGCTTGAGACCTCCTTTCTTGGTTCCTTCATAAAGGTACTTAACATGCTTCGTAAATCTGATATATCTCCTCTTAGGTCACACATATCCCCCTTAATCTCTTCCTTGAAATTACTTATTTCCTCATTGGGATTACTATCCTCTATTGTTTCCTCATCCTTATAAGAGGATTTCCCTGGTGTGGCAACATTCTTTTTACCTCTTGTTGTAGGCCCGTCATGATGGAAACCAATATTTTTGAAATAAATCACAAATTAAATGTAAATTTTCTAAAATTTTTACTGTGACTTACTAAGGCCAAGATACCACTTACCCAGAAAAAATCCAAAAAATTAGCAAATTTGCTGCCTTGCGAGCGAATTTGTTGGAAACCCTAATTTTGCAATAACTCACTTATTTTTGCTTCAATTCCTTTGAAATCTAGACTGTATCTTCTTTAATATGGTCTTCAAAAACCCTTTAAAAATCTTTAAAAAATTTACTAAAATCTGAAAGTTATTCTCTTCCCAAAATTGCCTCCAATGTTGAGAAAAAATCTTGCCTCTACGGTGCCAAGATCATGCTCTGATACCACTTGTAATGAAACAACTTGCACAATATCTGAATATAATAGTAAATAATATACAAATACTTGATAATAATATGCCACTTCAAGGGGGATACCTCCAATAGTCTTCAATGAGAACACAATACACAATATGATATGAAATGAGACTCACTACCTCCTATATATACCTATTTATGCCTAGGATATCACCCAGGCCGACTTAGATAGACCTATAGAAGCCTTAGGCTAATCGAAACAACTAAATAACAATATAATAATGATAATATGACTTAATTAAGAGTTAAGATAGCCACAAGCCGACTATTCATAACCATATACACTATAGAAGTAAGGGCATAACAGAGAAGATCAAGTGCCCATTGGGGCATTGAAAAGGAAAAGAAAAGGTGATGTACTATAGGGTGTCAAGGTGCCCAGACAGAGTAGATATCAAAGCCCTCACATGAGAGGGGTTGTTTCACCTCCACCAGTAGCAACATCAGGATCAAGTGATCCATCTATAAGTGTAATAAAAGAATTACAACATGATGTGTCTATAGAAACTATAGTAAAGTAAAGACTGAGATGGCATAGGAAGCCAAGAGCCAAGCTCAAGAAGAAGAAACCATATAGGCCCTCCCACTAAGTCAAACAATTGATTTGACAGAAGACGAGGTGGTAAAAGATATTACTAGTCATCCTATTGAGACTATGTTGCATTATGTAGAGGCTATAAACAAGGGTGATGCAACAATAGGGACATGTGATGAAGCGAAAGAAAGAGAAGAGTACCTTAAAATGGAAGAAGTGGAGGTACATATGGGGCCTCTTGATTCTTTAATTGAAAATGTGACTAGCTCGATAGTGGTCGACTTGACCTATGTGCCTAAGAAGGGAAACACCAAAGAGGAGGCTATTAAAGATAACCAAACACTGCAAGAGAATATCCAGGTGGAAGTGAATGTTGGAAATAAAGAAGTTCATTCAGATGAAGCTCAATTAGATATACTTAAAGGTAAAAGTGCACAGAAACAAATAGGACAATGGGATATCCTCATGGATAAGCCTGGACAAGAGAGTGCATCTGAATCACTTGCCATTGAAGGAGATAGGATTGACAAGCATGAACATGAGCATCATCATGGTGATCAAACAAATAAAGGCTAAGAGCCTGAAGATGATAAGGTTCTAGAGGAGAAGGATGATAAGACATTAGATAATCAACCTCCTCTAGAGCATCAACAAGAGAATGTGGAGTAAGTGAAAGAAGATGCTCAAATTGAGCAACCAGATCATGGAGGATCTCAGTTTGCCACACAGGAATTGGTTTCATTAGAGACAGGTGGATCATAAGAGCAGCATGTAGTAGTTGATTTCAAATCCTTATTCACTCTTGATCTAACTAAAAAAAATGGAGAGCTAGGGCAGTCTCCACCATTAAAAGAGATTTGAAGACAGGGACGAGGACAACTCAAGTTGTTGTTCCTATAGTAGATAAGGCCAAAGGAGAATTCAGGCCAAAAGAATTTTAGGTGACACAATATGACCAAGGTCATGCTACCACAGAACAAGAGCTACAAGAGCATATTGAAAGTATAGAGGTAGTAGTGGAAAAGTTGATAAAGCTAAAAGCTAGAAAGAAGGATCTTAAAGATAAAAATACTCAATTGTAGTAATTCATACAGGGATTAGTGAAGCCAGATAGGTTGGAGTCCACCCTACAAGCTACAGAGAAACCTTCTACACTAACATTAATAAGTGAAGAAGAGATAGATTGTCTAGATATCTAGAAACATCAAGCATATATTATGAAAAAATGGTTCATAGGATTCATGATGTCTGGAGAAAAGTTAATAATGACTTCCAAGTCCAATTGGGACACATTCTCTAGCTTGAAAGATAACATAGATTCTTTAAAGAGTGAATTCACTTAGAGGATTGCAAAGTGCAATTATGCAATAAGTATAATTAGAACACCTAAGGGGATGACAGATCAAGAGTTATTACAAAATAGGATTGTCACCAGTGTAACTCTACCACTCATGGATATCTAGCTAACTAAAATGACATATGAGTTAGAGGTATTGAAGGCTAGCATGTCCAAGGTCAAGAGTACTCAAAACAAGGTCCATGATCTATAAGTAGAAGAAACAAATATATTGACAGATTTGTTAGAAGATGCAATAACATATGAAGTAGTCCTGAAAGTGGATGAGGCTATCCAAATATTCAAAGGCAAATTTAAGGAAGTAGCAGAAGATCCCATAGAGTTCTTTAGAGAGGATGTCATGGATGAGATGGCTGAGCTGAAGGTGAAAATAAAGAGTTATGATAAAGAAACAAAAAGAATGACACCCATACTAGAATCTTTAAATGAGCAGATAAAGGCACTAAAATATGTCAAAATGAGAGATCAAACAATCAGTAACTTCCAAGTAGAAACTTACACAAGCCTATGATTCCTACAAGAAGTCAAACACATGGATGCAGTTACATGAAGAGGATATCAGCTGAATGAAGAATGTGTAACAACAGATGTCATGTAGGATATTGTTTTTCATAGTGATACTTATAGTTTGGGCAACCAAATCAAAGATCCTAGAATATTCTAGAGTGCCATCTGTATACCACCAGATAGCTGCTAACTGGAAACTTGTGCCACATGTTTTAGTATTTTGACCCGGTCAATGCAATATGAACCATTGATTGTAATAGATAAATCATGATCATAGGATCTTTTGTAACTAATTCTCATCCTTGTCCTATAAAAGGATGTAGAATCTTATTTGTATTCATTCAAAGCTTAATTGAGATTGGATTGTTGAATGTCATGACCAATTCTCAAAGTCAGTTGTAAATATATACTCCTTTTGCATACTTAATGAAGATGAAGACATCTAGTTACAACTAATCGTAAACTTTGAGTAATTTGTGGATGAATTATGGACATGTTACTTTGGTTTACTACATCCTTTGGATTGCATCTCAATCTGTACATGTTGTCTTCATTCCTTTCCTTTGAAATGAGCATCAATCATATCTAGCTGTGGAATGACCTAGTGAAAAATATGGTTTGATTTCCTTCTCTTCATGATAGTATCAAGAATATATGTGTATCAATGACTAAAGATTCATTTATTTTAGTAAATTTAGAAAGCTTTAGTTCAAATTTCTTTAATTTCATTGAATCATCATCATAACTGCAAATACACAGAAAATAACAAGCAAATCATTATACAATATACAGATACTTGTAAATACATGAAGATCTTAAGCATATTTAGACAAAGTGCATATAAAATAGAAAGTATTATGAAATGAACATAAATAATGATAGAAGTCATGAAAATATATGCTTACAAACACATTATTTGAACAAATTTATAGTGCAGAAGTGAAATTAAGTAGAGATTAGTTTAGGATAAATCAATTTAAAATAGTTGTAGAAGAACTAATTAAAATCATCATGAAACAATTCAACAAGAGTGATATTCAGAAGAATTGATCAAACTTATAAATATCTGCATGATTTGGTTAAATATAATAGGATTTAACCTCGTTTGTTGAGAATTCATAGAAAGCAGGAGAAACAGAGTATATCTGGATGCAAATCACTTCAAAACTATACGTAAGGCCCCTAATGGAAATCAGCAATTTGCATCAAACTAACTAAGAGATTATCAGGAGGTCAAGACCTGACTAACAGAGACTTGGAGTTATCAATTCATCCTAAATTGACTATACTTTTCAAGATGATAAAGGTTTGTTTTGTGAATTCTTTATCTATGTTATTGTGACTAACATCATGATCAACACATCATCCTTCAAAGAACAACATTCACATGCTTCACAAAATTGAATTAGGTTGCCCTTAAGCAAGAACCAATGAAGCTAGTCATTTCAACTTGGCGGTACTCATGAGAGATTAAACATTGCTTATGCTTCTCCTAGATGAGTTGGTAGGACCTATACACTATCTCTAAACACTCCTTGATCTCCACACAACAAATATTTCAATCTGTACACCATCAACATTCTTCAGTTGGGCAAGCAAGAGCATAACCCAGTAATACCATCATTTTAGACCACAACTAGTTCCTAAGAAGGTAGAAAACACCTTGCGAAGCAATATGAAACATCACAAGGTCATTAGGATCATTGTCCATCAACCAATTCACCATTTCATGTAGCAACAACTTGGCACACATCATCAACATATGTTTTGAGAAGAATTAGGCATCCAGAACTCTCTGTAGCACATTGTTACTTGAAAAACTAAACTTTTGGACCACCAAAACACTTGATACTACAAAGTATAATGCATTTAGCATCTCCAAACATGTCCTCAAAACCACATGACCAAATATTCACTTCTAGAGGAATGCAGAGCATTCCAATCAACCTTCATCAACACATTATAATGCTAGAGCATAGACTAGATCTCTATCACTTTTAACTTCCATTGCGGAGGAGCAAATGATCTAAAAATTTGTATTTATCACCTTTACAACATACTAAAGTTGATTTCGGAACTGTATGACCATATCTTCAAATGTGGAGGAATGTAGAGCATCTTACTAAGTAGTCTTCTAGGCAGCTTCCTACAACAACAACCTATCTTCCAATTGTGTTAAGCTGCAATTTATAAGACTACATGCACTATTTCAAACCTTGCAACTAGTGCATATATCTCATCATTATAATGTCAGAAAATGTCCCCTTGGGGGCTTTTCCCTCATAAGGCTTAGCTCCTAGGTCTTTAGCATGCATTTAGGACATGTTAGTTCATATTTTGGCATCCTGACGGAATGAGACCTAGGTTTCATGGAAAATTGGACCCAGGTGGACCCCTTGAGCTGTACCCTGCCCAAAACAGGGGGGAGGACTTGGATGACCACACCCTATTCCTGCCCTATTTTGGGGCAGCCCTAATTTTTGGGTGTCGGTTTATGACCGATACTTAGGTCCTTTGTCGACACGATAAGTTTGAATTACAAAAATCTTGGTGGGAGTGTTTTTAGTTGCATATAAAAGCATGTTTAGGCATTCATTTGTAAACTAGATTTCAATTAGATGATTACTAGCAAGCTATTGTGTTCTCAAGGTGATTCAAGGCTTTCATTATGTTGCAAGAGCAGACTTGTGTGTTTTGTGTGTTGATATTTGTAGATTTGAGTATCAATTTTCTCATGGAATGAAGAGCATCTTCCTCCCATGAGAGCTTCACTACAAGGTGACATAACATTGTGTTTTCATCATTGATTTCTTTGGTTTTTGCCTTTGCCTCACAAGGGCACACACTCTTTTATCTGATAACGATGTTTAGAGAATTAAGTGTCCTCTGGGGCTTAATTGAGGCAAGCCTCTAAACATCACAACCCCCAAACCAAGTCTTGTGATTGCAGGTTACAGGTGTCATATTTGGGAAAAGTGGAGTTGCAAGAAGAATTGGCAGGCATCAAGGATTTAGGATCTGAAGAAAAGTAGGACACAGGAGCACTTCTAGGACTTGGGTGCTCGCTCTAGTGTCCTCCGCATCTGAGTTTCAGGAAACAGAAGTTACAGGGCTAATCAGTGTTGAAAGGAGGTCTAGATTCACGAAGAAACTGGTACCTTGGACTTGGGTGCCCGCTCCAATGTCCTCGACTATTCCACTTTAGAACCCCAAATATAGGTACTCTCTGATTTGGTATTTTACTCCTATTTGCAAGAGCTTTTTCTGTTATTCATCAATTTGTTGCTGTATTTGCATTATTAGGGTTTTAATGGTCAATTGAGCATAGGAGAAGGAAAATTGATAATTAAATTCCCTAATCCAAGTTTCCCTACATTTACAAGTGACCTAGGGTATGATAGTGCTCGTCACTCAAACCTAGATCCTTGAATGTATAGTGGAGAGGCGGATTTAAACATCTAAAATCTAGAACATTGACAAATCCAATTTTCCCCTAAACAATCATAATCTCTTCTAGGATACTATTTGTATCCCTTAACAACCAAACTTTCTTTATGCTTTTTAATCTTTCCATTAGCATTTATTTTGGTCTTATAGACCCACTTAACTCCAATCAATCGTTTACCCTTAGGTAAATTAGTTATCCCCCATGTTTCATTTCTTTCTATAACAACCAACTCTTCATCCATGGCCTTACAACACTTCGCCTTTTTCACAACTTCCTCAAAATACACTAAATCACTATGAGAAAATAATGTGAAATCTATATTTTCATCAAAATCAACATATCTAGTGTTGTCATAAATTTCAGTCATGCTCCTTGTCCTTTGTGGCATCAGTGAGGTGAGTATAGGATTTGAATCTCCTTTGAAGCTACTAGACTATTGGGATGATGAAGGGTAAGCACTGGAATGTTCACCCTATTGAAAGGTTCTAGAGTTTCCATCCTCCAAAGATGTATGAAATGTTCTTCTAGAACTCTATAGAAGTTTCTTCTAGAGATACTGTCTTATGTAGTATAGTAAATTGTCACCTCTTACAATTTGACACTAGGTTTAGAATTTACATGTTTAACTTGTATTTTTATACCTGCTTATGACATACCCATTTTAGGACATGATTAAGTCTCATGGTTAAGTCCCTTTGTGATGGGAATTTTGAGGAAAAATAGGTCGAGGACTAGAATACCCAAACTCTAGTGTCCTACCTCTTTGGCCCAAAATTTGAATATGTCATCCTTATTGCCTTAAATTAATGCACCATGTCGGTCATATTCATTTTGGGCCCTTGGAAATTAATTAGGGATTCATATATATACAAGTGTCTCTCACTGATTTACTCCTAGTGATGCTCTAGCTAATGATTCTCTATGATAAGGATCTCTAACAAGGAATTGATCTCTCTATCTAGAAGCTCTCTATTTGTGTAGATTATTGTTATAGTGTTTACTAACACTTGTGAAAAATCTTTGTGGAAGCTCCTTACTCCTTCATTCCTTCATTGTGTTGATTTGATAGTGGCATCATCCCATCAAGGATTTCATGTTCATGGTAACATCTTTCATTCATGCTTATTCACATTGGTCTTTGATTATATAGATTTTCCTTTGCTCATCTAGGGCACACACTCTTGATCTAATCCTTGCTATTGTGGGGGTGGGAACACCATTCATGAGGTTTGACTTAGGCAAGCTCCTGAACAACACCAAAATTTTCCCTCTTTTGTGTGTAGGTTGAAGATGAAAGTTTTGACACAAACAAGCAACAAAAAGACAAAATTATAGGTGTTGGGAGTGCCTCTGACTTTGGACAACCTAAAACCCTAGGATACCTATGCCTAGATGCTGTAGTCCTCTAGATATGGCCCCTATTTCTAGGAGTGGTCGCTGATAGATGTGCTCGGCTCATTTTAGGTCCCGATTTTTGGGTTTTCAGTTCTGAGAGGTTAGTGATTTCTATTTTAGTATATTTCATCATAAAAACCCTAGATCTAGCCTAATTGATTCAATTTTTTTATTACAACAAAGGGACAGAGCTCTCACCAACCTAGCAAGGCTCTTCTTAAGGGACAACAACCTTAGCTCAAAGCCATCGGTGGCTTGTGTTCCAATGTTTGATTGAAAGGATTGACCTAGTTAGTTGAATAATGATTAGGTCTCTCTTTTCTTACATTTGGTGAACTTGTCACATCTTAAATTTTGTAACTTATTGAATACTATATCACATCTTATTAGTATTGAATTGATTAAAAAATTTATTTGCACATATTGCATTTTTACTTAGTCATTGTTGTTGTTACTAAAAATCTCACCTTTTTGGTAAACCCCGCTAGTGTTGCACTTAGTGGTCATAATTGCAATCTTATTTATGATATTTGTTATGTTAATTAGTTACTAAATCTAATTACAAATTGTTGTAGCATATCATACTTGTAATTTGTTTTTAATTTAGAAACAAATAACTTTTGTACATACATCTTTTATTTGAGATTTGAAAACATAAACATAAACAAAACTATTTAAATGCAAACATGTTATCTTCATTTGTTACATCACTATCCAGTTTCACTCAAAGAGTTGTTACATCCAAGGCATATGATCATGACTTAGGTCTTCCTATGTCACTGTATGATTGTGGTCCTCCCAAAATCATCCCTAATTGTAAGGATATTTTGGGACAAGAGCATATAATCATCGATATTTTCCTTCCCCTTCCATTTAGGCATGTGGCGTTGATGGATGAAGAGTCTCACCTTACACTGAATGAACACATTACTTTATCTTCTTCTAGAGATGAGGCATTATTAGATTTTGAGCATATCGCTTCTACTTCTACCACATATTCCATATTCCATGATGATTTGATGACTCATCCTATTGATATTCCTCCTTTAGTTGAATGATCAAGTCCCTTGAATATCACTAAGGATGCGAAAACCTCTTCTCTTCTTACTTTGGTTGCATGTTCAAGTCCCTTGGATATCATGGAGGATGTGAAGATGTAACATCACTATCCATAATGCTCAAGATTTAACTTAAACATGTATCTTAATCAAGCCATTAATTAATAAATTGATAGAGATAATCAAATTTGAACCAAAAGAAACATAATCTTTTTCATCAATTAAGAATGTTAAGCAAATCAAGATATATCAAATCTTACATTCCAATAATTATTTACAATCTTTAGTGAGTAACCATCACTAGTCAAATACAATATATGTCGAAGGCATCATAAATCAATTTATACATTACATTAGAACAACTGATCATAAAATGTAAACACTGTATCTAGAACCAATGACATTTGTCTTCATAAGCCTTAGCTTGTCTCATGCCTAGAAAGGAGAGCATCATCCTGGTGCATTTCCTCCAACCATGGACCTATGGTCCCCTACTCAACTTCCAAATTGGAAGAGGCCCTACCCTTCACAGAAAGGTTAGACATAAGAAACCATTTGGATAGCCATCTGAGTATCTGGTGTTGTGTCCTTCCTAATGTCTCACGATCACACACTATAGATCCACTCTAACTTGTATGACACTACTAGAGACACTAGGCCATCTAGAACACTGTGGATTGACAATGCATGTAGCAATGGATGCATTACTTTGGCCAAAGTTTTACATACATACATGTTGCACAATGAACATCGTCATATGTCCACCACCCTAACTCAACTTATAAGATATCATTTCATACAATAAGTTCTTAACGACCTTATTATTTGGGTCTAGTATGAGTGGGATCCATTTGATTCATTGTCCATACTTGGACATTTGACTCCCATCATAGGTTGGTTACGATTACGAAGATAACAACTAGTGACTCCTCATCACCTTGTTCATTTTCATTTCATATCAAATTCAACCATTTTGACCACCTTGGTCTCATATGGTTTACAATTTCAATAGCAAGTCATCACATATGATGAAGTCAATTACATGTACTTAGGGCATACCATGCCTTAGTAGAGTAGATTAGTTTCATTAGGATTAATAGCTCTTCTTATCCTTATGAGCTTTAGGTGTTAATCACCAATCCTATTAGTTTACACTTAAGTAAGTAAAGTAATTATAACTCATATTGTTTAACCAATGAGTCTCAATTCAGACACATATAGAACAAGTCTATATTCTTCTATAATCAGATTCTAACTGTTTCATGATGAGACCATGATCTTGAATGGTCTCACCACCTCCATAATCGAGGGTTTAAGTATATAATCTTTGATAGTTTATGTAACCCTATGAATGATTCATAATCAAATTTCCATACAAGCCCAACTTAGGCATTAATTTGGGTGTTGTATTCACATTGACATTTATTTGCCTTCCTGGTTGTCACCACAGTCGAATAACTATATTATGGATATTATTGCCTTCTCGGCTATTATCAAAGTAAAGTGACTGCATTATTCATTTATAACTATCATCATTTTGGAGTTTCTCTTTACTCCATTGAAGAGATATTAAGCTCTAACTACATCATTATATGATGCATGTTTAGCATGCCTTAAAAACAAGCTTAGCCTTAACGGCTTCGAGCATTGGTTTTTTTGTAAAGTGTAACATGTAGAATGCAATATAGCTAGGTAGTAAGATCTTTAACATAGACATAGAAAATAATTTATCTTTAAAAGGCTTGGCCTTGTGGCCTCAATCAAGTGTCATGATTAAAATACGTTGCAGTCGCTGCTTGGCTTCTAAGACTTGAGCTTGGCCATTGGAAATAATATAATGCTTCACGGCCTGGAGTGTAGTCTCAGAAAGGTTTCACTGTTTCAATATTTGGCCATACGGCCTAAAGTGTAGTCTCAAAAGATTACTATGGGTTTGAATGCTCAGATCGATAGCCATGAGTTTATTCATATAGAAGTTTACTTGTGCATTATTAGCTCAACAATTATTGCTTCAAGCCTATTCTCATCATAAAGATAACATGGTCAAAATGGCCTTATGGCCTTGAGCCACAATATGAAATAAAATTTTGAAACACTAATAGCTCAGCTATAACATCCTCGAGCCACAACTATAAAAAGATTTACATATATCATGGCATGGCCTCATTGGCCTCATGCCTCAGAGTTAAATATACAGTAAGACAAATAATATCACACTATCTCTAATAGAGATTTAACACAGTCAAGGCTCAAAATATCGAAGGTAAATATGATTTTGTCCACCATATTACCTAGATAATACTTTCGATGGGAATGTCGTTCCAGTCCCAATCTCTTTTAAGCTAAACACAACTTCAAATCTGCTAGTTCTATTCCAATGAAGATTTTGCCACCTTGCTCACAAAACCCCCCAACAACGAACTCTCCCAGGAATAATCTACTAACCAAAAATGAATAACCAAAGCTTGGTAATCCGACTGACTCTTGGCATGTCATTTTGGAAGGTAACTACCTTTCCACTCAATCTATTTCCACAAAAAGTGGCTCGTTCCAAGCATCATACGAGAAGGGATGAGCTCAAATCTCTCCATCATTTCTCAAGACGGACCAAAACAAATTAATATTATTCAATAGTAATAGAATATTATGATAAGTAAAATAATAATAATATACTATTGCAATTCAACCTATAAAAAGGTTTTCATCCTTACTTAGGGATTATCACTATATAATGGAAAACACAAATTGAGTCACAACAAGATCGTCGATTATCGGGGTCGAGTAATACTCCCTCGAAATCGACTATCCCCATTAGTTGAATGACTAGGAAAAAAATAATAACCCTGAGAACAAAAGGTTAACAAGAGACCTTGTCATCTCTTAAACCTATTGTCTCTCAACTAGGGATGATGTTCCAAGAACATCGTTTGGTCATCACAACTAGTCTTGATGACACCAAAGACATAACAACTTATAGAGAACACGAAAACTAAGAAAAGAGGCATGACACGTGGCAACTTATGAAGGGGTTTAGAAGGACATAAAAGTCGATACTCAGATGGCTAATCAACCTTTTTCTTTCCCAACGGCTAACTCTTCCTCCAGGATGATACTCTCCTTCTTCAAAGGACGTTCATTTTCCTATTCACAACCAGGACCACAAGATCATGATCAGTGTATCATTATCATCTCTCATAATACAAATCAATTAATTTACAAAACTAATTAACATTAGTAACTACTTCATAATAAAGAGTTAAATCAGATACTTCCACAATATCAAATCAATTAACTATGACTAATCCTCCTGATTGTCATGCCGAGTTAATGATTAAGTCAAATTGTAAGTTGGAGATGTAACATATCTCCCCCCATAAAAATCATCATCCCCGATGATTAATTGTCTTTAAGATAAACCAACATAATATGAAAATATTTTCAAAAACATAATATCAAATGTCTTAGAAAAGATGAGGAAAACTAGCATAGAAGTCATCATAATTTTCCCAGGTGGCGTTTTCCACTGAATATTGGTCCCACTAGACCTTGCACTATGCTATTTCCTTGTTATGTAAGTGTAGGTGTAACACCTTTCAAGCACCTTGATGGGCTCAATTACCACCAATCTTGGGTCTTTCACCTGTAGAATATTCCAATCAAGCATAGGAATTTGATTATCAGCAGAATTAAACTTTTTAACATATGAAACATAAAACACATTATGCATCATGACAAGTATTGTGGTAGAGCAATTCTATATGCCACTGGGTTGAATTCTTCTAGAACTTCAAATGGGCCCACATACCTTGGTGCCAATTTGGACATTTTTCCAAATTTGATGGAGCATTTCTAAGGCTTTACTCTTAGGAGAACTTTATCTCCCACAGTGAAATGCCTTTCAATATGCTTTGCATATGCATAACTCTTTTGCCTATCATTGGCCTTTGCTAGCCTCCTTTTAATTAGATGGAGACATGTTCTTCCATCTCAGATAGCATTTCTGGACCAAGGCTAACCCTATCTTCTAGCTTATCCTAGCTTATAGGAGTTCAACACTTTCGTCCATATAATGCCTCAAATGGTGCCATCTTAATAGCTGAGTGATAAGAGTTATTGTAGGTAAATTCCACTAGAGGAAGGTAATCCTCCCACTTGTATTTCTGATCCATGCAATACATCCTTAATAAGTCCTCCAACACACGGTTCACCCTTTCAGTTTATCTATTTGTTTCGGGATGATAAGCAGAGCTTATGGTGCAGGAGCACCAAGGAGACCAAAAGACTCATGTCCTATTTTTGTTGTTCATTTTGTTTTGTTACTTTCATAATGTCTTGGAGACCATTCTCATGTTGTAATAGGGGCTATGATGCCATGTTTGTAATAAGCAATCATACAATCATACATTGTATAGGAGGCAGTCATATAAAATTCCATGTTGTAAGCCTTATTCAGACATGTAGGACAAAGTCAAAGATTCTAGTGGCTAATCCAAGGCCTAATCACATTGTAAATGTGTTTGAAGACTCATAATCACCGATGTCTATGCAAATAAACTAGTAATTAGTTGAAGTTTCAAACTGCATAAGGTAGTTCAATGGTGGAAGGAGTAGTTATGGCTCCCATCATCGACCAAACTGTCTCCAAAGAGGTTGTCAAGGTGTATACAAGTCTATATACCATTGAACAAGATCAATGTATGGAGTGAAGAAGTTTGAAAGCAATAAAAACACCAATTCTTTGCTATTTTGCCTTTTTTTTGTATTTTCTAAAGAAACAGTCCATACTATTCTCCTGTACGGAACTATCATGACTCCTAGGGTATTGGGAAGTGAAATGTGGTGAAATAAATCTTATTCAAATATGATTTGAGGCTGTGACATTGGATAGGAAGAAACTTGTAAGCATTTTCCCTTGGACTGTTTGTTGAAACCTCTATTTTTTGATCTTCCACACTGCCACAGTTTGTAATGTGCGAAGGTATAGCGTTGTCCTTACTTCTTCATGTTTTAATTGGTTAGTGTATGGAGTTATCTTCCATTTGAAGGTAGTTTGGTGTCTTGACAATTGCATTGTAGGGAGATATAAGGTTTTCTTTCAAAACAGTCTTACTAAAACCTAAACAAGGGTTTGCTCCAAACAATGGGAGATTGACCATCCCACTGTCTTTCAAGACCATAAGACCACTAGGATGGGTGTGTTCACTTGTATTTTAAGTGTTAGGAATGTTTGTAGGAGAAAGAGAGTTGGTGTTTGCAAGATTTGTTAGAAGAGGCTTAATATGACCATGTATTAAGCCAATTGGAGGAACAATAGAGGTATTTTTGGGAACAACAGATTGTAGGAGGACAAAACCCACAAAATCCATAGTTTTGGCATGTGTTCTAAATGTTCAAACCATTGGTTGAGTTCTGTGCATGAATTTTAGGGGGGTCTCTTTGTATTTTAGGCCTAATTGGGGCTCTAGGTCATTGAGAAGAGTTATAGGTTGGGGTATTCCATCCAAAACAACCTATACCCAGTGTTGGATATGTGATAGGGAGTCCAAATGGGTACCTATTGATTGTCCAAGTTCTATTTTTGAAGATCTATATCAAACGTTATTCATGACTGTTCTCTTTTTTAGGGCTATACCCAATTTCTTGGGTTTATGAAGGAAGTACTATTCCTGAGTTTGGTCTGCCTTTGCCAATGATTGGAATGGGAAAATCACATTTTCCATGAAGAATTCAGAGCCTCTAACTATTATTCCCGCTTCTATATGAAGAACCTTAAATTTGAGCTTTTTGGTGTAGTGTAAACATTGTCAACTTGTCCTATCTTCCTCCTATCCAAGTGCCTCTACATCATAGTGGTATCAGAGCCATAAAAGGTTCTATTTTTGGTTGTGTAAGGCTTGGTATATGTTAGTGGAGGAGAGTGAAGGAGAGGCTAGCAATATGCCTCCAAAGGGGATGGCCACTGAAGTGGTTAAGAAGTTCAAGGAGATGGAAGAAAATATCAAAAGTGGAGTCAAGGAAGCACTCCAAGTAGAGTTGAAGGCATTGAGGATAGGGAAGAGGATAGATGAAGGTTTTGATGAAGAAGAAGAAAAAGGGGAGGAAGAAGAAAAGCAAGAAAAGGTAGAGGTACCTGCAGATCAAAAGCATTTCCTTGAAGCCATCAAGGCAATTGGAAACGATTCTTTAGAGGCTCGGATGGAGATTCCTATGTTCAGTGGTAAGATGAATGCTGATGAAGTGATGGAGTGGATTGAGGCTCTAAACAACTACTTTAAATACAAAGAAGTTCCTAAAAATAAGAGGGTGAAGTTTGCAAAAACTAAACTCAAAGGTGCTGCCCTTACATGGTGGAATTACACCCAAGGTGAGAGGGTAAAGAATGGGAAGAGTATGATCTCTTCATGGAGCAGAATGTTGGAGAGGATCAAGTCCCAATTCCTTCCATCAGACTATGAGGTGTAGATCTACAAGAAGATGTAAAATCTCAAGTAAAGAGATTTGGATGTGGCCACCTACACTGAGGAGTTTCACAAGTTCTCTCTTCGTTGTGGGTACATGGAGGATGAAAAAGGTAAAGTGGAAAGGTATCTAAATGATTTGAGGTTTAATATTCAATATGAAATCAGTTTATTAACCCCTAAAACCATGGAAAAATGCTTTCAAGTGGCATTAAGGGCTGAAGAGAAGTTGAAGAGGAAAGGTGAGCAACAAAATAGAGGAAGAGGTGGCAGAAATTTCAGAGGTAGGGACAGTTTTGGAGGCAGAAATCAGTCCCAAAGAAGTCAAGGGGAATCTAGTTCCCAAGAGTAAAGTGGAGAATCAGGTTCTAGAGGAGGCTTTAGAGGAAGGAGGCCCAATGGAAGAGGTAGATTTAGTGGACTAGGAAGAGGTCCTAATGTCTTCACAGGAACATGCTACAATTGCAACCAAGTGGGACATCCAGCCTTCAAATGTCTTGAAAAGCAAGCTTCAAGCTCTCATGGAGGAGAGAGAAGGAACCAATTGATCCAAGAGGAAGATTGCCAAAGTGTCAACTCTCCAATTGGAAGTGCAGCCCCAGTCCATGAAGGAGAAAGTTTGATGATGAGAAGAACCATGTTGAAGGTGCCTCAAACACAAGAACCCCCTCAAAGGAAGACATTGTTTAGGACAACATGCAAGGCCTATGGTAAGATTTGCAATATAATTGTTGATTCAAGCTCAACTGAAAATTTGGTTTCCATTGAAATGGTAGACAAATTGAAATTGAAAGGACTTTCTCATGTTAGTCCTTATAAAGTATCATGGTTGAATACGAGGCAACAAGTTTTGGTAGATGAACAATCATGGGTAGAATTTGAGATAGGAGAATATAAGGACAAGATTTTGTGTGATATAATTCCCATGGATGCTTGTCATTTTCTGTTAGGATGCCCATGGAAATATGATGTTCAATCACAACATGATGGTAAAACTAATTCTTTCATTATAACCAAGAATGGTAGAAAGTATAGAATGGATCCATTGCCTGATGAGAATGCAGAGAAGAATGTTGGGTCAAGTGTCATGATTGTGAGTGGTAAAGAGTTTTTAGACACCCTTAAGGAAGAAGGAACCTAGGGGTATGCTCTGATTTTGAAGCCTAAAAACAGTCCTAGTTTTCATGATCCTAGTAAGGAAGAAGTTCCTAAGGAGGTGTAGCAATTGTTAGAGAGGTATAAGGGGATTATGGTAGAAGAAATGCCTAATGAGTTTCCTCCTATTAGGGACATAAGCCATCAAATTGACTTCATACTAGGATCTACTTTGCCAAACAAAGCAGCCTACAAGATGACACCTTCTCAAAATGAAGAGATTGCCAAGCAAGTGCAAGAATTGTTGGATAAAGGATTGGTAAGAAAGTGTCTTAGCCCATGTGCTGTCCCAATAGTCCTAGCCCCTAAAAAGGATGGTAAATGGAGGTTGTGTATGGATTCTAGAGCCATTAATAAGATTACCATAAGATATAGGTTCTCTATGCCAAGGATTGAGGACCTAATGAACTGTTTGGGAGGGGCTAGATACTTTTCTAAGATTGACCTTAAGAGTGGATTTCATCAAATTAGGATAAAGCAAGGGGATGAATGGAATATAATATTCAAAATAAATGAGGGTCTTTATGAGTGGTTGGTGATGCCATTTGGTCTATCTAATGCCCCAAGTACTTTTATGCGTCTCATGAATGAAGTGTTGAAGGATTTCATTGGCAAATTTGTTGTGGTATACATGGATGACATTCTTGTTTTCAGCAGGACTATGGAAGAGCATTTGCAACATTTGGATCAGGTTTTGAAGAAGTTACATGATGAACAATTGATGATCAACATGGAAAAGAGTGTCTTCATGAAGGAAGAACTCACGTATCTTGGTTTTGTGATTTCACAAGGTAGTTTGAAGATGGATCCAACAAAGGTGGAGGCCATTTTGTCATGGCCAACTCTAAAAACAGTAGGTGATGTGAAAAGTTTTCATGGTTTGGCAACATTTTATAGGAAATTCATAAGGGGTTTTAGTCATATTTGTGCACCAATTTTGGATACCATCAAAGGGGGGCATAAATGTAAGTTTTTTTGGACAAAGGCAGCCAATGATTCTTTTGAAATTCTGAAAAAAAGGTAGCACAATAGCCCATTCTTGTTTTTCCCAACTTTAACAAGTTGTTTGTGGTGGAATGTGATGCTAGTAACCTTGCTATAGGGGCTGTCCTAAGTCAAGAAGGCAGGCCTGCTTCTTTCTTTAGTGAAAAATTGAATGATGCCAAGAGAAAGTACTCTACTTATAATTTGGAATTGTATGCAATGGTGCAAGCTTTCAAAAAATGGAGGCACTATCTTTTGCCTAAATAATTTATTGTTTATACTGACAACCATGTACTTAGTTTTCTGAATTCATAGGAGAAACTCAATCATAGGCATATGAAATGGGTTGAACAACTCCAAGCATATACTTTTTCAATCAAACACAAGAAGGGGTAGGCCAACAAAGTGGTAGATGCATTGAGTAGAAGGGTGTGTATGGTTCAAGAAATTTAGTTGCAAAGTGTATGGGTTGATGCTCTCAAACATATGTATCAAGATGATGAAGATTTCAAGGAGGTATATGAAGTTTGTTTACAATTTTTAGACTCTTATCATTCTAATTTTTCTGAGTTTTTGTTGCAGCAGGGGTTGTTGTTCAAAGGCAGCCAACTATGTGTTCCTAGGTGTTCCATGAGGGAGAACATCATAAATTAAAAACATTGTGGTGGACTAGGAGGTCAATTTGGGTTGGATAAAACATTGGATCAGGTGAAGAGGTTTTATTTTTGGCTTAAAATGCAATCAGATATCAGAAAATTTGTTGAATGTTGTATTATTTATCGAAGGGCAAAGGGTACTTCATCTAATACTGGTCTATATCAGCCACTTCCTATTCCTAATAGGCCATGGGAAAGTATTAGCATGGATTTTGTCTTGGGTCTTCCTAGGACTCAAAGAGGCTTTGATAGTATATTTGTTGTGGTGGATAGATTCAGTAAGATGGCTCATTTCTTGCCATGTAAATGCACTAATGATGCTTCACACATTGCTAGTTTGTTCTTCAAAGAAATTGTTAGAATCCATGGTTTGCCTCTTAACATTGTGACTGACAGGGATCCAAAGTTTGTAGGCCACTTTTGGTACACTTTGTGGAAGAAGTTGGGTACTCAGTTGTCATTCACTTTAGCCTATCACCGTTAGACTGATGGCCAAACTGAGGTGGTGAATAGGTCCTTGGGAAATCTTCTCAGGTGTCTTACCAAACAACATGGAGAGGCATGGGATATGATCATTCCTCAAGCTGAGTTTTCCTACAATGATTCCACCAATAGAAGCACATGCAGGAGTCCATTTGAGATTGTTTATGGTGTTCATCCAAGAGGTATTCTTGAGTTAAGAGATCTCCATGGATTGTAGAGGAAAAGTGCTCAAGGTGAGGACTTTGCATTGGCTATGAAGGACATCCATGATAATGTAAGAGAAACTCTTCAAAGGAACAATGACAAGTACAAGGAAAAAGCCAATGAGAGAAGGAGAGATGTACAATACAAGGTTGGGGATTTGGTCATGGCACATTTGAAGAAGGAAAGACTTCCAAAGGGGTAGCCAACCAAACTTCTCATGAAAACGATAGGACCATGTCGGATTGTGCACAAATTTGGGCCTAATGCCTATGAGATTGAACTTCCTCAAGGCTTGGCCATATCTCCTATCTTTAATGTTTCAGACTTGTTTCCTTTCAAAGGTGATCCTAATGCAGATTCAGAGGTAGACATGACAGTAGCAGGAGATGAAGAATGGGTTAAGGGTCTTCCACCCAATCAACCATTGAAGTTGGAATGCATTCTTGACACCAAGGTCTTGAAGAAGACTAGAAACAAGACATACAAACAGTTCCTTGTCAAATAGAGTGGCTTACCCATTGAAGATGCCACTTGGATGAGTGAAGAAGACACCTTGAAGCATGGTGTCACAATTGCTGATCTACTTCCTCAAGAGACTTGAGTTCTCTTTCCACCCAGGGAGTATGGTGCAGGAGCACCAAGGAGACCAAAAGACTCATGTCTTGTTTTTGTTGTTCATTTTGTTTTGTTGCTTTCATAAGGTCTTGGAGACCATTCTCATGTTGTAATAAGGGCTATGATGTCATGTTTGTAATAAGCAATCATACATTGTATAGGAGGCAGTCATATAAAATTCCATGTTGTAAGCCTTATTCAGGCATGTGGGACAAAGTCAAAGAGTCTAGTGCCTAATCCAAGGTCTAATCACATTGTAAAGGTGTTTGAAGACTCATAATCACCGATGTCTATGCAAAGAAACTAGTAATTAGTTAAAGTTTCAAACTGCATAAGGTAGTTCGATGGTGGAAGGAGTAGGTATGGCTCCCATCATCGACCAAACTGTCTTCAAGGAGGTTTGCAAGGTGTATACAAGTCTATATACCCTTGAACAAGATCAATGTATGGAGTGAAGAAGTTTGAAAGCAATGAAAACACCAATTCTCTGCTGTTTTGCCTTTTTTTTATATTTTCTGAAGAAACAGTCTGTACCATTCTCCTATACAGAATTGTCATGACTCCTAGGCTATTGGGAAGTGAAGTGTGGTGAAATAAATCTCATTCAAATATGATTTGAGGCTATGACATTGGATAGGAAGCAACTTGTAAGCATTTTCCCCTGGACTGTTTGTTGAAACCTCTTTTTTCTTGATCTTCCACGCTGCCACAGTCTGTACTGTGTGACAATACAGGGTTGTCTTTACTTTTTCATGTTTTGATTGGTTAGTGTATGGATTTATCTTCCATTTGAAGGTAGTTTGGTGTCTTGATAGTTGCATTGTAGGGAGATATAAGGTTTTCTTTCAAAACAGTCTTACTAAAACCTAAACAAGGGTTTGCTCCAAACGATGGGAGATTGACCATTTCACTGTCTTTCAAAACCATAAGACTAGTGGGATGGGTGTGTTCATTTGAATTTTAAGTGTTCGGAATGTTTGCAGGAGAAAGAGATTTTGTGTTTACAAGATTTGTTAGAAGAGGCTTAATATGACCATGTATTAAGCCAATTGGAGGAACCATAGAGGTATTTTTGGGAACAACATATTGTAGGAGGACAAAACTCATAAATCCATAGTTTTGGCATGTGTTCTAAATGTTCAAACCATTGGTTGAGTTCTGTGCATGAATTTTAGGGGGCTCTCTTTGTATTTTAGGCCTAATTGGGGCTCTAGGTCATTGAGAAGAGTTATAGGTTGGGGTATTCCATCCAAAACAACCTATACCCAGTTTTAGATATGTGATAGGGAGTTGAAATGGGTATCTACTGATTGTCCAAGTTCTATGTTTGAAGATCTGTATCAAAAGTTATTCATGACTATTCTCTTTTTTAGGGCTACAACCAATTTCTTGGGTTTATGAAGTACTAATCCTGAGTTTGGTCTGCCTTTGCCAATGATTGGAATGGGTCCCACAACTTCTGAAATCACCTTTTCCATGAAGAATTTAGAGCCTCTAACTTTTGTTCCCACTTTTGTATGAAGAACCTTAAATTTGGGCTTTTTGGTGTAGTGTAAACATTGTCAACTTGTCCTATCTTCCTCCTGTCCAAGTGCCTCTACATCAACTTATGTTCAAATGTGTACCAACTAAAGAGAACAAGGTTTGCCAAAACCTAGATGTCATTCATGCATCCCTATCTGTGATAATCTTCTTAGGAATGACATGTAGTATGAAAATCTCTTCAACAAATTTTTTAGCAATGATGGGTGCCCCGTCTGTCAAGTTTCTAGGTATAAAATGGGCTACTTTGGTGACTTTGTCCACCTCAACCAAGATAGCATTGTACCTCTTCCTT
Organism: Cunninghamia lanceolata; assembly: GCA_027924645.1. NCBI lineage: Eukaryota > Viridiplantae > Streptophyta > Pinopsida > Cupressales > Cupressaceae > Cunninghamia > Cunninghamia lanceolata. The sequence continues at coordinate 5,338,834 of BSBN01000710.1, read as the reverse complement.
GACATAGAAAGCCCTTGCACAAAGTCCATTGTTATAATTTGGCATTTACACTCAGGAATTTCATGAGGGTAATAATAATCCTGCTGGGTGTTGATGTTCCGCCTTCACCCTTTGGCATTCAATACTAGTAGCTACAAACTTTGTAGCATCCCTCACCATTCCTTTCCAAAAATCTAAAGGTTTCACATCGGTGAGTAACTTGGTTACTCCAGGATGCCCAGAATATGGTGCAGAATGAACCTCTTTTCAAACCATATTCCTTAACTCTATTGAGTTAGGTACATACATCCTTGCTTTAAACCTTAATAACCCATCTGGTTCAAGGTTGAATCCCTCATATTTCAGATTCTATGGATCTTTCTCAAGGGGTTATTTTACCTACTCATAAAACTCATCTCCCTTAGATTTTTGTAACACCTAATTTCTAAAATCAGAATGTATAGAGATCATAGAGGAGATATGCCTTCTCCACCTAATTTTCTCTTCTCTGAATATACTTAATCTCAAAATCATAATCTGAGATAAACTCTAGCCATCATCTTTGACAAGCATTAAGATAGGGTTGAGTGGACAAATATTTAAGTCCCTGGTGATTTGTTTTCAACTCAAATCATTTTCCAAGCCGGTAGTGTCTCCACATTTGAAGCGCACGAATGACTGCTACTAATTCTAAATCATGTGGGGCATAGTTTTGTTAATAGTTTTTCAGTTTACGTGATTTGTATGCAATGACATGTCCATCCTGAACTAGTACACCACCTAAGCCTTCCCCTGAGGCATCAGTAATGACTACAAATTGACCTTCTATGTTAGGTATTTTTAATATTGGAGTTGAAGTCCATTTTTCCTTCAGTAGGTCAAAGGCCTCCTGGTACTTTTCTAACCATTGAAACTTCTTGTCCTTTTTTTTCAAGGAAGTTATAGGATGTGCAATTTTAGAGAAGTTTTTCACAAACTTCCTATAATAACTAGCAAGGCCCATGAAACTTCAGACCTCATGAACATTTCTTAGTTTTGGCCATTTAGAAATAGCCTTAATCTTACCTGGGTCCACAGCTATTCCCTTAGCTGAAATTATATGACCCAAATACTGTACTTCTTTCTGAAAGAAAATACACTTAGAGAGCTTTCCATAAAGTTTATGCTCTCTTAATCTCTGAAGAACAATTCTCAAATTCTGCATATGTTCTTCTTCATTCTTAGAATAGACAAAAATGTCATTAAGAAATACTAAAACAAACTTGTCTAGACAGTCTCTAAGCACACTGTTCATAAGATTCATAAACATCGCAAGTGCATTTGTCAACCCAAAAGGTAGGATAGTGAATTCATAATGTCTATATCTGGTTCTAAAGGCTATCTTATGGATGTCTTCATCCTTCAACCTCAATTGGTGATATCCAAATCGAAGATCAATCTTGGAAAATATTGTTGCACCCCTCATCTAGTAAAAAAGATCATCGATATGAGGGAAAGGATATTTATTCTTAATAGTTTCTTTATTTAACATGTGGTAATCTATGCACAACCGCAAAGTGCCATCTTTCTTTTTCACAAAAATGATAGGCGCTCCCCATGGTGACACATTGGGTCTAATCAACCCTTTATCTAGTAGCTCTTGTAGTTGAGCCTTTAACTCCATTAGTTCTATTGTGGTCATTTTGTAGGGGGCTTTAGAAATATGTTCTGACCTAGGAATAATATCAATGGTGATATCAAAGGCTCTTTTAGGGGGTAACTTTGGTAGTTCATCCAGAAATACATCCTCAAAATCTCTAAAGAAGGGATACTTGTCCATATCTAATCTTTCCTGACCTATGGATTCCTTCATCCCTACTTCATTAACTTTTTGGGATTCATAAAACATCAAGTCATCTTGGAAGTAGGTTTCCTTTATTTCATCTATTTTGTCCATCTTGATAGCAAAAAGTTGGCATTCTTTTCTCTATGCCCTTTTCATTTGTAAGGCAAGAATTTGCCTTAATTTGACTTCCCTAGGTTTCCCTTGGAGAAAGAATTTGTTTCCTAAATCATCCAAACATTTTACTGTCTTAGAATAACAATCAACTTTGGCTCGATGTCTCCATAGCCAATTTATCCCTAGGATAACATCGTACAAGCCAACTGGGGCTACATATAGATTTACTTTTGTGGAAAAGCTTGGAAGTTCAACTCGAGCCTCAATTAGGCATTGCTCTACCTGATCCCTAGTGTGATTTGCATATTCTACAGACCAAGTGTTTGCCATGAATCCTGCTTTTCTAATTATCTTATTTACAATTTTGGGAGAAATAAAATACTTCATAGCACCTGTATCAATTAAAACTTAAATTGGAACTCCAAATAAAATACTTGTTGTCTCTACAAGAGTTATTTGGTACTCGGCTTGTTGGTTGTCGAAGGCCGCATGGATACATTGTTGGAACACCACTTGTTGGGAGGGTAGAGGATTCCCTCTTGGTTGAACTCCCTGGGATCTATTGGGACACTGATTGGTGATCTCTGCCACAAGTGTAGCATCTACCAACTGGTCCTTGCCTCTCTTGAGGTTTGCCAGGATTGTTTCTATTTTTCCTAGAGTGGTTGTTCCCCTTTTTCTCTCCCCTGGACTCATTTTGTTTATTTTTGGCCCCTTTATCATTCTTCTTAGTATATTCCTGTTTCTTCCCCTTTTTCCTTGAGGGTTGAGAAGATTGAGACCAGTTATATCTCTTACGATTTCTTTCCCTATAGGCTGACATAGCCTTCAGGTTCTGTTCTTGTCTGATGACCTTCTCATAGACCTGTTCCATAGTAGTAGGACCATGAACATTAACCTCTTCCCCAATTTGGGTGTTCAACCCCATTGTAAACTTCTAGACATGGAATTTCTCATCTTGCTGATACTATGGCACATACTTCAATAGTCGGGTGATTTTTCCCAATACTCATTTATAGTCATATCAGCTTGTTTCACGTTTTGAAAGTTTATAAGTTTTTGATCATAAAATAGTTGAGGCAACCATCTTTTCCTAAACATTTCTATGAACTTGTCCCAAGTAAGGCTTGTAGACCTCAAGCCTGATTCCATCTTTTTGTTCATCCTCCATGTGGATGCTTCACCTACTAGCTGAAATGCTCCCCAGATAGCTTTGGTAACCTCATTATAAAATCTAATTTCAAAATACTTCTCCATCTTCGTAATCCATGCCTCAGTGACATCTCTGCTTACAGACTCATCAAATTTAGGTGGCATGACCTTTTTCATGTCATGAGACAATTCCATAGCTATAAGGCTCCTCTTATCCCCTTCCTGTCTAGCTACGGAGTTATTTTCTCCAAGCTAGCTTTGGGCGGTGTCATTATGGTGTCCCTCACCATCACCCCCATGATAATCATCTCACCTATCTTCTGACTGGCCTCCTACTTTGTGTTCAAGAGTTTCCACCCTCGCCCTTGTTTCTTTCAACAAAGTCAATATTTAGTCTAATTTAGATTTGGATTGCCCTGAAGGTGCTCCTTCATATCTGCTATCCTCTATTCTAATTCTAACTTGAACCTGTACTGCAATCTACTTCTTCCTAAATTTTGCAGATTAATCATGGATTAGTTTTCCATGCTATGTAATTCATTCATTTTACAAATCTATTCACATTCATGTAATCTTTAACAACAAAGGAAAGATTGTCAACATTTACCATTGCATTACAGTTTCCATTGGATTACATGTATAATCCACAAAATTACAAAATTGTATTTACACCTTGCTTTTGCATGTCATTTACAATTTGGGATAACTTTCCATAATCATGTTTTCTTTACAATCTCAGGAGGTGAGGATGCACATTGGTATTCCTTCACATCCTCCTTAGGTTCATTACAATCCTTAGGGTTATTTCTCTCATCTGGTACTTTAGGGGAAGAGCATGTTTCTGATGCATTAGTAGAGTTAGGGATAGCCATCCTTTCATCTTTCCTCAACTCCTGCTTGATGCATTTCACTGCATCAGCAAAAGTTTTCTCATCAGATAACCATGCACCTACCAAGCATCCAGTCTGTTCAAGTTTCTCTTTCATGGAGGCTCGTGCCTTCAAGATCTTTTGTTTCCATAGGTAACGTCCATGTCCCGTTACCTTCTTTCAAGGTTTAGTTCTAGTTTTTACCATTCTAGCATAGAACATCCACTCATTAGCATACTTAATGTTGGATATAATAATCATCAAGTAGTGAGCTCATTAGGTCCATGTATTGAACCTGGTAGCTCTGATACCATATGTAACATCACTATCCATAATGCTCAAGATTTAACTTAAACATGTATCTTAATCAAGCTATTAATTAATAAATTGATAGAGATAATCAAATTTGAACCAAAAGAAACATAATCTTTTTCATCAATTAAGCATGTTAATCAAATCAAGATATAACAAAGATTACATTCGAGTAATTATTTACAATCTTTAGTAACCATCACTAATCAAATATAATATATGCCCAAGGCATCATAAATCAATTTATACATTACATTAGACCAACTGGTTATAAAATGTAAACACTGTATATGGAACCAATGACATCTGTCTTCATAAGCCTCGACTTGTCTCATGCTTGGAAAGGAGAGCATCATCCTAGTATTTTTCCTCCAACCACTAACTTATGGTCCCCTACTCAACTTCCAAACTGGAAGAGGCCCTACCCTTCAAAGAAAGGTTAGACATTAGAAACCATTTGGATAGCCATCTGAGTATTTGGTGTTGTGTCCTTCCTAATGTCTCACGGTCACACACTATAGATGCACTCTAACTTGTATGACACTCTTCGAGACACTAGGCCATCTAAAACACTGTGGACCAACAATGCATGCAGAGATGGATAAATTACTTTGGCCAAAGTTTTACATACATACACATTACACAATGAATGTTGTCATATGTCCACCACCCGAACTTGACTTATAAGCTGTCATGTCCTATAGTAAGTTCTTAACGACCTTTTTCTTTAGGTCTAGTATGACTGGGATCCATTTGATTCATTATCCATACTTGGACATTTGACTCCCATCATAGGTTGGTTATGATTAAATATGTTATCTTCGTAATGAGGAACTAGTGACTCCTCATCACCTTGTTCATTTTCATTTCATATCAAATTTGACTAGATTTTGACCACCTTGGTCTCACATGGTTTAGAATTTCGATAGAAAGTCATCACATTTGATGAAGTCAATTACATGTACTCAATGCATACCATGCCTTAGTAGAGTAGATTAGTTTCATTAGGATTAATAGCTCTTCTTATCCTTATGAGCTTTAGGTATTAATCACCAATTTGATTAGTTTACACTTAAGTAAGTAAAGTAATTATAACTTATATCATTTAACCAATGAGTCTCAATTCAGATAGATATAGAGAAAGTCTATATTCTTCTATAATCACATTCTAACTATTTCGCGATGAGACCATGATCTTGAATGGTCTCACCACCTCCATAATTGAGGGTTTAAGTATATAATCTTTGACATTTTATGTAACCCTACGAATGATTCATAGTCCGCTTTCCATACAAGCCTGACTTAGGCATTAATTTGGGTGTTGTATTCATGCTAACATTTATTTACCTTCCTGGCTGTCACCACAATCAAATGACTGTATTATGGGTATTATTGCCTTCTTGACTATTATCACAGTAAATTGACTGCATTATTCATTTATAACTATCATCATTCTAGAGTTTCTCTTTACTCCATTCGAGAGCTATTAAGCTCTAACTCTGTAATTATATGATATGTGTTTATCATACCTTAAAAATAAGCCCAGCCTTAACGGATTCAAGCACTACTTTTGGTTGTAAAGTGTAACATGTAGAATGCAATATCGCTGGGTCAGAAGACCTTTTGCACATACATAGAAAATAATTCATCTTTAAAAGGCTCAGCCTTGTGGCCTCGAGAAAGTGTCATGATTAAAACACATTGTTGTCGCTGCTTGGCTTCTAAGCCTCAAGCTTGGCCACTAAAAAGAATATAATGCTTCACTGCCTCGGCCACACGTCCTCGAGTGTAGTCTAAGAAAGGTTTCACTATTTCAATATTCGGCCATACGGCCTAAAGTGTAGTCTCAAAAGATTACTGTGGGTTTCAATGCTTGGCTCTATAGCAATGAGTTCATTCATATGGAAGTTTACTTATGTTGTTAGCTTAGCAATTATTGCTTCAAGACTATTCTCATCATAAAGATAACATGGTAATCTTGGCCTTAAGGCCTTGAGCCATAGTATGAAATAAAATTTTTAAACACTGATAGCTTGGCTGTAACAACCTTGAAGCATGACTATAAAAAGATTTACATATATAATGGCATGGCTTAATAGGCCTCATGCCTCTTAGTTAAATATACGGTAAGACAAATAATATCACACTATCTCTAATAAAGATTTAACATAGTCAAGGCTCAAAATATCGAAGGTAAATAGGATTTTGTCCACCATATTACCTGGACAATACTTTTGATGGGAATGTCATTCCAGTCCAAATCTCTTTTGAGCTGCACATAGCTTCAAATCTATTAGTGCTATTCCATTGAAGCTTTTGCCACCTTACTCACAAGACCCACCAACAACGAACTCTCCATTTAATAATCTACTAACCAAAAATGAATAACTAAAGCTTGGTAATCCAGCTGACTCTTGGCATGCCATTTTGGAAGGTAACTATCTTTCCATTTGAGCCGTTTCAACAAAAAGTGGCTCTATCCAAGTATCATGCGAGAAGGGATGAGCTCAAAGCTCTCCATCGTTTCTCAAGGCTGACCAAAACAAATTAATAGCATTCGATAGTAATAGAATATTATGATAAGTAAAATAATAATAATATATTATTGCAATTCAACCTATAAAAAGGTTTTCATCCTTATTTACGGATTATCACTATATATTGGAAAACACAAATTGAGTCACAATAAGATCATCAATTATCAGGGTCGAGTAATACTCCCATGAAATCAACTATCCCCATTAGTCAAATGACTAGGGAAAAAAATAATAACCTCGAGAACAAAAGGTTAACAAGAGACCTCCTCATCTCTTAACCCTATTGTCTCTTGACTATGGATGATGTTCCAAGAACACCATCTAGTCATCACAACTAGTCTTGATGACACCAACGACATAACGATTTACAGAGAACATGAAAACTAAGAAAAGAGGCATGACATGTGGCAACTTACAAAGGGGTTTAGAAGGACATAAAACTCTATACTCAGATGGCTAATCAACCTTTTGCTTTCCCAACATCTAACCCTTCCTCCAGGATGATACTCTCCTTCCTTCTTCAAAGGATGTTCATTTTCCTATTCACACTCAAGACCACAAGATCATGATCAGTGTATCATTATCATGTATCATAATATAAGTCAATTAATTACAAAACTAATTAACATCAGTAACTATTTCATAATAAAGAGTTAAATCAAATATTTCCACAATATCAAATCAATTAACTATGACTAATCCTCCTGACTATCATGCCAAGTTAATGATTAAGTCTAATTGTAAGTTGGGGATGTAACATAAGACCTCTTTTCCTCCTCCTTTGGTTGTATGTTCAAGCTCCTTGGACATCACTAAGGATATTTGTCAAAATCAAGTCAATATAATTTATATTTCTAGTTCCCAAAAGGAATCCGTAAAACCAAAAATTGTTGTACACCTTCATTTTAATGTTCCACAACCAAAATCTAATCATGTTTTGACTATTTGAGGTGTCCCAAACCAACCTCAACCTCCTAGTTGCATTTTTAACTTTGCAAAACAACTTACTCAAAATAACCAATGTGTTCAAAATGTGTCACAACAACCTAGTTACTATGTGGTTTCCTACACATACAAAACTCGCAACAAGAAACAAAAAAGCAACATTTGTTCCAGCTTCTCTGCCACTTTCTCAACCTTTTCTTTCAAGCTACCTCCTCATCTTTCTCAACATACTACTAAAGAATATGATCTTGTTGAGTAGCTACACACTACTCCTACTAAGATCTCACTCTGTGATTCAATAAAAACCTCACCTACATACCACAAGATACTCCAGGAGGCTCTACAAAAAGTATTTGTTAGACCGAATGATGTAGCATCCTTATTTGATTGTATGCATGCGAGAATCTAGATATCACCATTCCACAACATGAATTACCTCCCATAGAAGTTCAAAACCAATTTGATCCTCTTATGATATTTGTCATCATTAATAGAACTAGAATAAAGCATGCTAGATTGATAATGGATCAAGTCTTAATTTTTATGGCATTGCCCTGATACATAAGCTTGGCATAGATACCTCTCTTATGTGAGGCTGATTATTTCACCTCCTTTATTTTGATCGATATGCATTTTTAGTTGATGACATTATCAGATGTTTAGTGACTATGGTTTTATTATGCAGACTTGTTTTTATCTCCTGATTATGATAGGATACTGATTTGACATATGTGATTTGATTCGATCATATTGGATGATATTTTGTGGTTTGACATATGGGATATATTATATGTTATTTTGTTATGAGATTCTTGTTATTTATGTGATGTGGGCTATTTGACATGTGATGGAAAATGCCGTTTAATTTGGAGTTATGCATTGATGAATATTGTTGTATTCGATTGCGTGAATTTAATTCCAGTTGCTTCGGCTATGATTTTTCATGATATGATTGACACTTGATTGAGATGTGCAGGTTTTACATTCCCTAGCCATGGGAAAATCAGAGGTAGAATTCACACTATGTAATTCCCTGTAAACCGATCTGTTCCCAAGAGGGATAAGGATCACGTTTGAATTTGAATGATGATTTAAGTACTTGATTTAATTTTGGTTATTTTGGCCTTAGTACCCCTTGTCTATTTATTTAATAATAAGTGTTGTATAATTTTAGTTGATTTACACCACTTGGTATTTATTTTATTTTGAGGCTATTTAAATGTGATTTTTAACCCCCTTGTGAACCCTAGAGTCCCAAAAGTTACCCTAGGTGGTTACCCTTGAGTCTAGGGTCAACTTGGACTATCTAACCCTAGATTTGACTCAAGTTTGGTCACTCTAAACCATGGTTTAGTAAAAGTGACGAAAATTTGAATTAAGGGAAGTGGGAGATGAGTCATGCCTTGGGAAAGACTCATCTCCCTTCCCAAAGTTTGGGAACCCTTTCCCAAGGAAGACTTGGGAGGTCTCCAAGACTCCCAAGTGTGTGGGAGCTTTCCCCAAGGCTCTCACACATGTGTGAGAGCATCTTGGAGGAAGATGGCTCCTTGAGAGAATAAGTGGATGCCATATGGCATCCCTTATCCTCTTGAGAGTGTGAGTGGGAATGCCACCTCACCACTTGTCCTCTCACACATGTGTGAGAGCACAAGTGGATAAGGTGAGGATTGAGAGGGAATGAGAGGATGACACTTGTCATCCTCACACTTCCTCTCCCTTGCAAGTGGCATGGGAGGAGGGAGGAGAAGGTGACAAGTGTCACCTTCTCATTCCTCAAGGCCAAATTCATGGCCTATATTATCTCCTCTTGTTGAGGAGTGTGGGGTTCTTCAATTTTATTATTATTGCTATTTTGGAGGAGTTTGGGAGAGTTAGAGGCATTCCTTGAAGGATTGGAAGGCTTGGGAAGGCTTGTAGCTCTTCACCAACTTGCTTCCATTATAAGGGCTTTGAAGGTAGGCCCTTTAAACTTATTTTCTCACCCTTGCTATTTAATGTATTGTGTTTTAGTTTTGGTTGTTTTGCTGTTTTGTATTGTGTTGTTGGGATGGGAGTATGGTGAGAGCACCTCCAATGCAGGTAATGCTCAACTTGTTATGGGTAGGGGAAAGGAACCTCCTTGAGGTCTCTCCCACATTTTGTGTTTATGCCTTGAGGGCTTTTATTGTTGAGCAGATTATTAATGGCAAGAGTGCCATGGAGATTATTGTGATTTTTGTGGGAAAATGGTGTTTGGAGAGTTTGGCTTGAGGCCATGAGTTTGATATTTCATCTTTTGGGAACCCTTTTAAGTTGAGGGGTCCATTCCCTACCCTCGACAACTCATATTTATGAGTTGAGTTTTGTGGCAATCCTATGGGCTGATTGGTGTTGTTGATGTTTTTTTTTTTGTTGTGGAATGTATACTCGTGTGGATTTCCTACCTCCCCAGCTCGAGGGTGACCCACTTGCGGGTCTACAGTAGGGAGGAGAGCTTTCGAAGTGGCTGTTTTGGTTGTTTCTGTTATGTGTTTAGTTGCTGGTTTTTAAGAGAAGAATGGGAGTTGTCTGGAGCTCATTTTGGTGTTCTTATTGTCTCCTTGGGTTGGCTAGTGGAGCCATGGCCATTATGGACTTATTGTATTCTTTTCATGAAAGGACTGTTGAGTTAATTACCATGAAGATAGTTGTGTTAATAGTGCAATGAAATCATTCGGTTATTCTATTTAAATGTTGTTTACCTCCCTAGTTTGTGAGTTGAGATTTGAGAAATGTATGAGAAATGTTTTTTTTATATCTGTCATTATGTTTCAAAAAGAAAATATGCAGGAGTTGCAATATTGCTGCCTAGATTCTCTGTAGATGGAAGAAAGAGAAAACTTGAGTTGCCATTTGTTGGTGTTTGAAAAGTTTCATTGAAATAGTTGACCTTGGAAGGAAACAAAATGTAAATTAAAATGCATTTTCTGCCTTATTGCTTTTTAAAAAAAAAGGGGAGAAAGGGTTATTTCTGGTTATCTGGGATGTTTCAAAGGAATACATATTTCTGTTGCTGTATGTGTTTTAAAAAAAAGGAGTATAAAATGCTGTTCAAATTATGTTTTTTTTATTTTCCTGCCACTGTGAATATACTGTTAGTATAGAAGAGAAATTTTAAACTGCTTATTGGGCTAAATACCTATATTGCTTATTTTACAAAGAAAGAAGGGAAATATATATATATATAAATATATTTATATATGTGTGTGAATATACACATACATATGTAAATATATATATACGTAATATATAGATATTAAAAAAAATATAACAAAAAAAAATATACCAGAGGGGGACTATGGGCAACACCCACAGCCCCCCCCGTTTCATAACAGTCAAGGGGTGTGGGGGAGGTGGAGCCTCCACCCACACCCGCAGGTGTGGGTGGGGGCTTCGCCTCCCCCACACCCCACACCTCCCTTCTAACCGCGGACCTCTCCCTTCAGCACCGCCCGCAGAGACCCCCACTCCACGGTTACCACTCCCCCCGCCGCTTACTTCCTACGACAGCGCCTCCACTCACCACTCCAGCCACCCTGGCTCCCCACTGCCCACTCTAAGGCTCCTTCGCTTCAGAGACCCTTGTGCTGTTCGAACCTCCACCACTCTCTTGGCAACAGAAGCCGCCACTCCTCCCTAAACCTGCAACTTCTTTTATCAATACCTTTGGGTTTACATTTAAAAAAAAAAAGGATCTCTCTCTCTCAGGGTTAACAGCGGATGAAACAAAAGAAGTAACAAAAAAAAAGAGGGAAGAAACTCTGTTATTCAAATTTAGAATGCATACCTCTGGGGCATCTTCCATGGCCTCCATGGGTGTCTTCAAACCCTAGACATGCAAATGAGAAAACAAAACAAGAGAAAAAGAGAGAATAATAGAAGAGATTAGGGCAACAAAGGAAAAAGATAACAATAAGAGTAAACAAATAAGGTTCTCATTTAAAAACTTAAGTGTTATTTTTAAATTAGGGCAATTGTAATTAGATAACACTTTTAAAATGAGATTAGGGTAGTTTTAATTATTCTAGGAAGCAAATGAGGATACCTTAATTTGTGTGAAGATTCTTTTTAATGTGAGGTTTCTATTTTAAATTTATTTATTTTTGTTTACCTCTATTTCTCCTTGATTAAATTTCATTTGAGGAAATTAATTCTATTTCGGTTGGGAAGGGCAATTTTCTTTCATGTGTTTAAATTTTCTTAATGGGATTAATGTTTCACTTCCTTTGGCAAAATTTTTATGTTGTTAATTATAATCGACTTTATTATTATTATTTTACGGGGAGGGTTATTTAAACCCTCCTCCCTCATCCATTAAATTTTCGAGTGAGATATTAAACATAATGCCAAAATTATGTTTAATGACGAACTCGATTTTTCAGTTAAATTTAAACGTCTTGTCTTTTAATTTAATTCTATTATTCTATTTAAAATCATTTGAATTTTGTTCTTAAAGTTTTAATTTAATTTTTATTCTTAAAATTTTATTAAATCCCTTCTTGATGTTTTATTTTTAAATTTATTTTGTGTTTATCGAAAATGCGTTATGCTGCCAGAATTTTGCTAGATTCCTAGGGTTTATTTTATGAGATGTTTTATTTTATTCCTTTCCATTATTCCATTTGAATCATGCACCATCTTACCATATTATTAAATCACTTTTCGATCTAGTTCTATTAAGGTTCAATGCTGGCGGATTCCTCTTCACACCTAGAAAACTAGGGTCCAGATTTGAAACAGTCTAACCCTAGAAGTGACACACTTCGTGTCACATACCCCCTAGATGTCCTTCACCATCATGGTTACATTGACATATCTGCGCCCTTGCGTATTGCCACCGAGCACGCAGACATGTGCGAGGGGGTTCCTAGGGATAGGTAGAAAAGTTTTTCGTAGTTCGTGTCATGACCACATGGCAAATGTGGACATGACATGTGTATTTGTGTGTCGTGATCGTATGGAAAATGCGGGCATGACATCTTACAAGCCTGATACTCTTAATATCCATGGCTTCGATAATGTTGGTAAACAATCACTAGGTACAATCACACTACTTGTTAAGGTTGGACCTATGACCTTGCCTACACTTATGCATGTCATGCCTAATGGTCTTACATATAATCTTCTCCCTAGTAGACCATGGATTCATGCTATGGGGTAGTCTTGTCCACCATTCATCATACAATGAAGTTTGTTCGTAACAACAAGCTGTATACGTTTCGTGTTGATCTAGACCCAGAAAGTTGTTTGCAAGTAGAAGCAAGACAATTTTTTTTTGAAAGTTGTGGCCAAACCATCGTAAGTCTAGGTGTGGCTTATCTCCAACATTTCTAAACTTGGTTGGTTGGACAATTATGGCTAGAAATAGAGTGATCATGGGGAGGTATTTTATTTTCTAGGCATTCCCTTTTCTTTTCAAGCTTCTCCTACTACCCTCTAGCAAGATGTTGCTAGAATTGAGAATAAATTAAGTTATTGGATCACCGAGCCTCTCTCTTTAGCTGGCAAATTCTAAATTTTCTCTAAATTTTCTGCTACCACTCATGTTTATTTCTTTTGTTATTGTAGGGCACCTTCGAAAGCCTCGTATTTAAAAGTTGAGAAGCTAGTTAGAGATTTTCTCTGGGCTTCTATTGATGGGCATCAAGGATTTCATCATGTTTCTTGGGAATTATGTTGTCTTCCCCATGATGCTAGAGGTTTAGGATTACTTTCAATCCATTGTCAAGGGATTACTTTATGTGCTAAATAGATTATTAGGGCCTTTGAAGGGGATGATACCTAGAAAATTCTGATTAGGAACTATATCCTCATTGGTGTGCCTTGGTGGCAGCCTCAAATTTTGCAAATTTGATGTGCCAATATCCTTTCAAGGTGTCGACAAAGGCTTGGTCGACATGCTACTTAATCTACCCTAGAGGCCACCTTTGGCGATTAAAAATTTTCAATTCAGAAAATATCTTGTAAATCTGGTTGGTGGAATATTTTTTTGGCACATATGGTAACATGCCTGCTCATTTTAATGCTTCCAAGACGAGTTTTGATGGGGTATGTAATTATTTTCTGACTGCAACTGGGCTATAATTGGCATTCCGTGAAGTTGCAAATTTCACAATTATGAGGGCGACCCATTTCTCGATTTGGGGTCAAACATCTCTAGTTCCAATTTCATCATAATCGGAGACCATTTGATGTGGTATTTTAATGAAATTTCGTTGCGGCGAACTCATCCGGTGGGTTAGTTTACAAAGGAGGTCCCTAACTTTGGTCAGTGAAGCAGATTCTAAGAAAGGTTTGCTTGAAATAATTAATAATGCTCTTGTACAAATTTTCATGACCATTCGATATCCAGTTTGCCTGCAGTGGAAAAATGCTATGTGCTCGTCGAAGGAAATTCATATTTTGCCTAATGTCTAATGTTTTAAAATGCAAAATATTAAAAATGAAATATAAAAAAAGGGGGCATTTTAAAAGGATTGCACGTGAGGAGATAAAGTCAAATATTAAGAAAAGGTTTAGTAAGCTTTATAAAGTTTTATGAAGGAAGAAGGAGAGTTGCGTTGGTGCATTTCGTACCATCGCAGCCCTATCTGCAGGGCATTCAAAGACCCCTGCGATGGTGCAAAATGCCTATCACAGGGTATTTTTAGCCTCCCTCTCTCTTCTGTAGGTGAGATATAGGCATTTCCTTCAATCCTTCAACGATTTTGATGAGCTTTCTACTGCTCCAGATGGATTATGTTGCAGTTTTGATAGGGTGATCACATTTTTTGGCTTCTGGGCATTTTTGGAGGCATTTTTTTGGCTCAAATATGCTGTTCCAGGCTAAAAAATCTTCCTATGACCATTTTGAATGCATTGGGGAAGGTTTTTTCCTCGTTTGTTTCAATTTTTGGCTTCCAAAGGAGTGAAAAATGACCCATAATTGATGAGTTGGGAAAAATTGGTTTGGCAAACTGTTGTATTGTATTCTTTATGTCCTTTAGGGCTAGATGCATTCATAGAGGAGTTGGAAGAGAAGCCCCAAAACTTATTTCGCAGCATCGCATGGGGCCTTCAAACCGTTCGTATATGCTCTATGACAATGCGAAATAGCTATGCGCAGCAGTTGCAAAGTGGAAAACATTAAAAATCAAAAGGGGAAAAGGTTAAGTTTTATTTATTTATTGTTTTCCCTTTTGTAATTTTTTAATTTGTAATGGATCTTGAGGCTCATTAGAGGTAAAATGTAGTAAAGAATTACCTCACCTACCTCCATGATGTAATTAATTTTAGGGCAACATACTTTGAGCATATAAGCAAACTATTGGGCTCTCATTTTGGTTATTGTTGAAGATTTTGGAATTTTGAAGAGTAAATGAAATAGAGTTTCTACTGGGTTGCTCCATTTCTTGTCATGTAAGTCAATGAATTGTGTGTTGAATGTATCTTTGCACCAGTTTTATAAGTTTCATGTTGATTTTAAATGAGAAATGCTATATGCATGTTTTTGTTAGCTGTCTCCATGGTTGAATGTGTTCTTCTCTTGAATCTAATAACTAAGGGTTATCTAAGATTCTAGAATATAGGCTTTCTGTATTGTATATTCAACTTTCTACTTCTATTCAAAGGATAGATTAAATATTCTAGGTTGAGTATGGGGAAGAATGTATTGCAACAGGGATATATGTAAGTAGAGTTAACATGATACTTTGTTTTGGGCAGTGTTTATAAGGCAGATGTTCATTAACCCCTTGAAACTTGATTGCTAGTTCATTTTATGCAAATCATTAACACATATACATTAATGTGACTCCATGCCCGGAGATAGGCACCAGTCAGAGTTGGTATTGAGGTTATGAATCAAAACTCAAGTCTTACAACCATGCATAAAAACAAAATCAGAACATCATTAGTAAGCTTTAGGAATTTTAGGTTGGGGTCTTGCATGTTCTCTAATGTGAATGAGTTTGATAATCCAAGAACATTGCCAATGTAGATTTAATCATATAAATCTTGGTTCATACATGAGAGCATTCTGCCTGGTATTGAAAAGATAAATCTTTTTGTTGTGAGTGAGGGACACCCCCTAAGTGTGGCAGAACCTAAAGTGAAGGGGAGACAAGTGCAAACAATCTCCCATCTTTGTTGGCCAAGTCTCACAGTAAATCTGATTATAAGAAGTGGCAAACCTTTAGGGTTTATTGTTTGTTGATTTGCAGACCAACAAAATTAGCGACTCGACTGGGGAATAATGCCATATCCATGAAAAGAGTCAAAGAAATTAATGGATCTAAATATTTGCTTCATATATTGAAGGTTTTAGACCTGGATGAAGCTTTGTTGCATCAAATTTAAAGGAATTTATGTGTGGCTCTATTGTTGGAGAAAACCCAAAATGAAAGAAAGGTTGTAAGGAGCTACTTGTTGCTTGCATACCAATCTTCTATGAAGAGAGGTGGCAACTCTATCAAACGAACCTGATAAAAATGTGAAGAATGTTTCAGACCAATAAAGATTTCCAATTAGGGAAAAGAATATGCAGCAACTGGTACAGATCTAGGTATTTTTCATATTTTGGTGTTCAAAAAACCATGGTGTATGAGTTTTAAATGAATCCCTATTGGGTGAAGTTAGCACCGGTTAAAAGGGAAATAGTGGTGATAGGCTTGCATACTTTTGCATTTACTAAAATTGTAGTATGTATTTTCAAATGAAGTGTGCAATATTTTTTAAGAGACTCATTCAGAGGACCTTAAGCAAGCTGAAATAGAAGTTCATATTTTAAGGGCTTAAGATCATTGTTGTAAAGGAGTTTGGGTTGCCCTGTGTAACTACAAAGTTAATGTGAAGAGGCTTGTAAAGGTGTGAAAAAATGTATCATCAGCCCCTGCATCCTTGTATGGACACAAACATAGCAATACATAGTGTGCTGCCCTAGCCAGGTTTTCAAAGAAATTTCAGCACTAGAAGATATAGGGCCATCAGGTTCAGTGGCACCAACAGTCACCCAAATGTTATCCCACCTACAGTCAGAAAATATTTACCTAAATTTAGTGGTATAAGGAATGAATCAGTAGAAAAACATTTGCAGCAGTTTAATAATCTAATGGATGATTATGAGGTAGATCATAAGGATATGATCATGAGACTATTTGTTTAGTCTCTAAAAGGAGATGCAAGAGACTAGTTCTCCTACTTACTAGCCTACTCCATTAGCGCTTGGAGTGAATTTGTGGCAGCATTCATAGAACAGTTTGGTGAATTTCTGAGTTCTAAATTATTAGTGATTTCATGGCTATACACATTGAAAAGGATGAATTAGTTCCAACCTTTAACCTTAAATTCATAAAGACATTGAAAACAATCCCTAAAAAAATTAGACCTAATCATGCTTTAGCTTTACTCATTTATTTGGGTACATTTGACAAGAAAATGAGCTATAGATTGAGAGATAAGGAGCCTGCCACACTTCATCAAGCATATCAGATTGCCATGGATATTGAGAACAACTGGAAGTATGGAATGTACAAAGGTTTTTTGTCTACAAGTGTCTACCATCCTGAAATACCCAGTGTTGATGAAAGCTGTAATTTAACTATTAAAAATGAATGTTAGAGCATTCGCATCCCTGTTGTCCCAATTTATGTATCAGCCTAGAGTGATTAGACAAGAGGTGTGGTGCCCCACAATGCAAATAGTAGTTATCTTATTGAGGAAAATCAACTAACAGACACAATGCACATAGTTGAAAATGATGTCCCAAATGCATCACATGGTCAAGTAATGGATATGCATCAGACTTTGCCTAATTATGGCTCAATCAATGGTGAAGCAAAAGCATTTTTAAGTAGTGAGGGTGTTCCATTAACTTGTGCAATAGATTGCTCCTCTCATGACAGAAGTACGATAGAGATCCAATGGCAGCCTTGTGGTGAGAGTGATTCAGATGGTATATCCAATGATTGTTACTCTATTGATTACATTGGAATTAATGGTGTGGACAGCATAAGGTCACTCTCAAAAAATCAAGTGACGAAGAATAATGAATGCATGAATGGTGGGGCATCATTATTGCTAATTGAAGACATTAAAAGGGCTAAGGAATCCTCATACTGTGCAATGTCAAAACCTATTGACATGGTAGAAATCTCAGACTTGTATGTGACAGAGTCAGAGGATGAAACTTGTTTTCAAAAAGAATATGTTTCAGTTGTTCTAGTTTGTTCTTTGAGAGGTGATTATGCAAAGGGTAGTCACGACATAATGCATAAGGAACTCATGATACAACATGAAGAGCAGGTCTGCAATAAACAAAATAAAGATTGTGATCAGCCCATGAGAGAAGAATGTGTAGATATAGATTGCAGAGATATACATTTGGTTACCTCTTGTGGTAACGTTGTCATTGAAAAACTGCATAAATGCACGGGTACCAGGTTTGATATCTCTCCTCACCATTCAAATAATTATTTGTATGAGGTGGACATGTAGATTTTCACTCTGAATATAGAGGATACTGACTCATATAATGACAAGAAATGTGTTGAGGTTTGTCAAAATCCAGACCCATGTGTGAGCCTTTCAGATGATGAAATATATGAAAATGTTGAATTATGAATGTGATGATCATATCTACAATTTAGAAGTTGAAATGTTTACTTTTGATCATGAATGTATTGGTGAGAAATAAAATAAGGGTCATTGTTTAGGTATGGATGGACAAGTTTCAAATGCTCATAGTGATGCAATAAAATATAGTATTGGCAGTGGTGTCCGTGGCAAGGGTAATCATGAGGCTTTTGACATTGGGTTGTATCTAAACCTTTTGTTCCTACTTTTGAAACTTTCCATGTTGATTTATATGATGGTTTGTAAGATGAATCTAGTTATATTCCCATTCCTGAGATGGAGAAAATGTTTGATGCAAGCTGGCAGCATGAGGTTTATAGATTCATTGACATTGTAAACATAGTTGGAGATGCATGTTCATATGAAGAACATGATATGATTAGTGAAGAAGATGACTCCAAGGTTTTACACGAGCCTTCCACTCAGTTTGATGTTCTAGACTCGGAGCTACAATTTGGTTTCAATGAGTCAAGGTGTATATTTCTTGATGGGACAAGTGAACAAATTCTTTATGAAAATTTTATGTTTGATATGCAAGATGAATGTGATTTCAAGATTAATGTTGCCAACTATCAGAGGGATTACAAATGTTTTCAATTTTCAGTTCATTTGGATGAGAATTTAGTGGAACATGATAGTGAGTTGGATATGGTAAAATGTCAAAATGATTATGGATTTTAGTTAGTGTGCAACTTTCATATTGACAGAGGTAATATTGATAGGGGCGAGCTTAGTGATGTGGTTTGGCATGGCAGTGC
Organism: Cunninghamia lanceolata; assembly: GCA_027924645.1. Classification (NCBI taxonomy): domain Eukaryota; kingdom Viridiplantae; phylum Streptophyta; class Pinopsida; order Cupressales; family Cupressaceae; genus Cunninghamia; species Cunninghamia lanceolata. Next base: position 5,319,714 of record BSBN01000710.1, on the reverse strand, counting down.
TAGGGTTAGTTTGTGGGTAGTTTATAGTGGTGTTTTCAGACTTGAGCCAATGAAATCAGATGAAAACAGGATATTTGACAGAGGAGGCTTTTGGTTTTTCATTTTTGGGGGCCCAGGGCCACCAAATAAAATTGAAGATATGATTTTTAATGCAAGATGGAGTATTGACTCAGCAGCCCAATGGAGTAGGCACTTGGTCTACGTCCTGGAGATAAGTGGATTCTCTCCATGCCTACAAGATGCATGCATCCCCAAGCAAGAGCCACTGGTGGTACCCTCAAATTTTGCAAATTTGATGTGCCAATATCCGTTCGAGGTGTCGACAAAGGCTTGGTTGACATGCTGCTTAATTTACCACAGAGGCCACATTTGGTGATTAAAATTTTTCAACTTAGAAATTACCTTGCAAATCTAGTTGGTGGAATTTTTTTCAGCACATGTGGTAACATGCCTATTCATTTTCATGCTTCCATGACAAGTTTTGATCGAGTATTTAATTATTTTCTGACTGCAGCCGGGCTAGAATTGGCATTTTGTGAAGTTGCAAATTTCACAATTCTGAGAGCGACCCATTTCTCGATTTGGTCTCAAATGTCTCCAGTTCCAATTTCATCATAATAATAGAGCATTTGATGTGGTATTTTAATAAAATTTGGTTGTGGTGAACTCATCCGGTAGGTCAGTTTACAAAGGAGGCCCCTGAATTTGGTCGGTGAAGTAGATTCTAAGGAGATGAGTTTGCTTGAAATAATTAATAATGCTTCTATACAAATTGTTGTGACCATCCAACATTTGGTTTGCCCGCAATGGAAAAACGCTATGTGCCTATCAAAGGAAATTCAAATTTTGCCTAACGTCTAAAGTTTTAAAATGCAAGATATTGAAAATGAAATATATAAAAAAAAGGACATTTTAAAAGGATTGCACATGAGGAGATAAAGTCAAATATTAAGAAAAGGTTTATTAAGCTTTATAAAGTTTTATAAAGGAAGAAGGAGAGTTGCAAAACCCTCCCTATAGGGCATTCAAAGACCCCTGTGATGGTGCGAAATGCCCATCGTAGGGCATTTTTAGCCCTCCTCTCTCTTGTACAGGCAAGATATAGGCATTTCTTTCGCTCCTTCGATGATTTTGATGAGTTTTCTGCTGCTCCAGATGGATTGTGTTGCAGTTTTGACAGGTTGATCATGTTTTTTGGCTTTAGGGTATTTTTTGGATCAAATATGTTGTTCCAAGAAACAAAATCTTCCTATGACCATTTCCCATGCATTGGCAAAGGTTTTTTACTCGTTTGTTTCAATTTTTGGCTGCAAGAGGAGTGAAAAACTCCCCTGCACTATGAAAAATGACCCAGAATTGATGAGTTGGGAAAAATTGGTTTGGTAAACTACTGTATTGTACTCTTTAAGTCCTTCAGGGCCGGATGCATTCATAGAGGAGCTGGAAGAGAAGCCCCAAAACTTATTTCGCAACATTGAATGGGGCCTTCAAAGCCCTCATATATGCTCAACAAAAGTGTGAAATAGCTATGCACAACAGTTGCAAAGTGGAAAAGATTAAAAATCAAAGAAAAGGCTTTAAGTTTTATTTATTTATTGTTTTATGTTTTGTAATTTTTTAATTTGTAATGGCTCTTTAGGCTCATTAGAGGTAAAATGTAGTAAAGAAATACCTCACCTACCTCCATGATGTAATTAATTTTAGGGCAACATACTTTGAGCATATAAGAAAACTATTGGGCTCTCATTTTGGTTGTTGTTGAAGATTTTGGAATTTTGAAGAGTAAATGAAATACAGTTTCTACTGGGTTGCTCCATTTCTTGTCATGTAAGTTAATGAATTGTGTGTTGAATGTATCTTTGCACCAATTTTATTAGTTTCATGTTGATTTTAAATGAGAAATACTATATGCATGTATTTTGTTAGCTATCTCCATGGTTGAATGTGTTCTTCTCTTGAATCGAATAACTGAGGGTTATCTAAGATTCTAGAATATAGGCTTTCTATATTGCATATTCAACTTTCTACTTCTATTCAAGGGATAGATTAAATGTTCTAGGTTGAGTATGGGGAAGAATGTATTGCAACAGGGATATATGTAAGTAGAGTTAACATGATACTCTGTTTTGGGCAATGTTTGTAAGGCAGATGCTGATTAACCCCTTGAAACTTGGTTGTTAGTTTATTTTATGCAAATCATTCACACATATATGTTAATGTGATTCCATACCCTGAGATAGGCATCGGTCAAAGTTGGTATTGAGGTTATGAATCAAAACCTAAGTCTTATAGCCAAGCATAAAAACAAAATCAGAACATCATTAGTAAGCTTTAGGAATTTTAGGTTGGGGTCTTGCATGTTCTTTGATGTGAATGAGTTTGATAATCCAAGAACATTGCCAATCTGGGTTTAATAGTATAAATCTTGGTTCATACATGAGAGCATTTTGCCTGGTATTGAAAAGATAAATCTTTTTGTTGTGAGTACTGGATACCCCCCTAGGTGTAGTAAAACTTGAAGTGAAGGGGAGACAAGTGCAAAAAATCTCCCGTCTTTGTTGGCCAAGTCTCACAGTAAATCTGATTATAGGAAGTGGCAAACCTTTAGGGTTTATTGTCTACTGATTTGGGTACCAAGAAAATTGGCAACTCTACTGGGGAACAATGCCATATCCATGAAAAGAGTCAAAGAAATTGATGGATCTAAATATTTGATTCAGATATTGAAGGTTTCAGACCTAGATGAAGCTTTGTTGCAGCAAATTTAAAGGAATTTATGTGTGGCTCTACTATTGGAGAAAACCTAGAATGAAAGAAAGTTTGTAAGGAGCTCATTGTTGCTTGCATATCAGTCCTCTATGAAGTGAGGTGGCGACTCTGTCAAGCAAACCTGATAAAAATGTGAAGAATGTTTCAGACCAATAAAGATTTCTAGTCAGGGAAAAGAATTTGCAATAGCTGCAACATATCCAGGTATTTTTCATATTTTGGTTTTCAAAAAACCATGGTGTATGAGTTTTAAATGATTCCCTATTAGGTGAAGTTAGCATTGGTTAAAAGGGAAATAGTTGTGATAGGCTTGCATACTTTTGCATTTGCTAAAATTGTAGTATGCATTTTCAAATGAAGTGTGCAATATTTTTTAAGAGACTCATTTAGAGGACCTTAGGCAAGTTGGAACAAAAGTTCATATTTTAAGGGCTTAAGATTGTTGTTGTAAAGGAGTTTGGGTTTCCCTATGTAATTGCAAAGTTAATGTGAAGAGGCTTGTAAAGGTGTGAAAAAATGTATCATCAGCCCCTGGATCCTTGTATGGAACCAAACATAGCAATGCATAGTGTGCTGCCCTAGTTAGGTTTTCAAAGAAATTTCAGCATTGGAAGATATAGGGCCATCAATTTCAGTGGCATCAATGGTCACCCAAATGTTATCCCACCTAAGGTCAGAAAATATTTACCTAAATTTAGTGGTATAAGGAATGAATCAGTAGAAAAACATTTGCAATAGTTTAATAATCTAATGGATGACTATGATGTAGATCATGAGGATGTGATCATGAGACTATTTGTTTAGTCTCTAAAAGGAGATGCAAGAGACGGGTTCTCCTACTTACTGGCCTGCTCCGTTAGTTCTTGGAGTGAATTTATGCAAGCATTCATAGAACAATTTGGTGAAAGAATTTCTGAGTTTTCAGTTATTAGTGATTTCATGGATATCTACATTGAAAATGATGAATTAGTTCTAGGCTTTAACCTTAGATTCACAAAGCCATTGCAAAGAATCCTTGAAAAAATCAGACCTAATGATGCTTTATCTTTAATCATTCATTTGGGTGCATTTGACAAGAAAATGAGCTACAGATTGAGACATAAGGAGCCTGCCACACTTCATCAGGCATATCAGATTGCCATGGATATTGAGAACAACTAGAGGTATGGAATGCACAAAGGTTTTTCGTCTACTAGTATCTACTGCCCTGAAATACCCAGTGTTGATGAAAGGTGTAATTTAACTATTAAAAATGAATGCCAGATCACTCGCATCCCTACTGTCCCAATTTATGCATCAACCCAGTGTGATTACACAAGAGGTGTGGTGTCCCAGAATGTAGATAGCAGTTATCCTATTGAGGAAAATCAACTAACAGACACAATGCACATAGATGAAAATGATGTCCCAAATGCATCACATGTTCAAGTAATGGATATGCATCAGACTTTGCCCAATTATGGCTCAGTCAATGATGAGGAGGGAGCATTTTCAAGTACTAAGGGCATTCCATTAACTTGTGCAATAGATCGCTGCTCTCCTGACAAAAGTACAATAGAGCTCCAATGGTAGCCTTGTGGTGAGAGTGATTCAGATGGTATATCCAGTGATTGTTACTCTGTTGATTACGTTGGAATTAATGGTGTGGATAACATAAGCTCACTCTCAAAAAATCAAGTGATGAGGAATAATGAATACATGAATGATGGGGCATTATTGTTGTTGATTGAAGACATTAAAAGGGCTAAGGAATCCGCATACTGTGTAATGTCAGAACCTATTGACATGGCAGAAATCTCAGACTTGTATGTGATAGAGTCAGAGGATGAAAATTGTTTTCAAAATAAATATGTTTCATCTGTTCCAGTTTGTTCTTTGAGAGGTGATTATGCAAAGGGTAGTTACGACATAATGCATAAGGAACTCATGATACAACATGAAGAGTAGGTCTGCAATAAACAAAATAAAGATTGTGATCAGCCCATGAGAGAAGAATGTGTAGATATAGATTGCAGAGATATACATGAGGTTACCTCTTGTGGTAACATTGTCATTGAAGAACCACAGAAATGCACGGGTACCAAGTTTGATATCTCTCCTCATCATTCAAATAAGCATGATAATGTTTTTACTGTAGACGATTATTTGTATGAGGTAGACATGGAGATTTTCACTCTGAATACAGAGGATACTGACTCATATAATGCCAAGAAATGTGTTGAGGTTTGTCAAAATCCAGACCCATGTGTGAGCCTTTCAGATGATGAAATATATGAAAATGTTGAATATGAATGTGATGATCATATCTACAATTTAGAAGTTGAAATGTTTACTTTTGATCATGAATGCATTGGTGAGAAAGAAAATAAGGGTCATTGTTTAGGTGTTGATGGACAAGTTTCAAATGCTTATAGTGATGCAATAAAAGATAGTATTGGTTGTATTCTAAACCTTTTGTTCCTACTTTTGAAACTTTCCATGTTGATTTATATGATGGTTTTCAAGATGAATCAAGTTATATTCCCATTCTTGAGATGGAGAAAATGTTTGATGCAAGTTGGCAACATAAGGTTCATAGATTCACTGAGAGTGTAAACATAATTGGAGATGCATGTTCTTATGAAGAACATGATCTGATTAGGGAAGAAGATGACTCCAAGGTTTTACATGAGCCTTCCACTCAGTCTAATTTTCTAGACTTGGAGCTGCAATTTGGCTTCAATGTGTAACATCCAAGTTCTAAAAAGATAGTAAAACCAGAAAAATTACCATAGAGTAATTCAACAAGATAAAAATGAGATAGAGAATTTTTTCTTCTTTTATTTAACTCATAAACAAATATCAATAATTACAAGGTTTTTTCTTTACAAAGAACAATACATCATGAAGTCTTTCTCAAGATAAAGTTTACAATGTAAATCAATTACATAGACAATTTGGAATATATACTGTTGTTGAATATCTGACATCTTTATCACAAGTCCTGGCATATCTTCTGCTTGGAGAGAGAGTATCTTTCCAGTGATTTACCTCCATCCACAGACCAACGGTCTCCCACACATCTTCCACTTAGGAAGTGGCCCTACCCTTCATGAGGGATATAGACCAAAGGTGACCAGTGGTAATTTGCCTATCTTGAGTACATAATGTTGTATCCTACACCTATCCATCAATCATACAACCCTAGATACCCTTTAGCTAAGTATGATTTCTGATAGATTGTACATTCCAGATATAGTGAACTGATAATGCATGCAGAAGACACTTGCATTACTTTTGCCAAAGCTTTAATATCAATAACGCTCGTAATGAACGTGGTCGTTGTGTTCACCCACCCCTACTCATCTTAGATACTGTCATATTCTCGCAGTTTATTCATACTAACAATATTTATGTAAATAGTCTATCGACATTGCCATGATATTGGCTTCCTTAACAAGGATAAGTTTAAATATCATAACTATTTAGCTAGTTCATAATCATTCTTAGGGTTAACCTATTACCCTTGGAAAATATAATTTCACTAAATAATCATATAGCAACCCTAGGAGATTTAGGTGCTTATTTGACCAATGGTTCATCCATGGTTAGAAATAATTTAACTCTTGTAAAGATAATAACTCCTATTTCAAGAACATAAATACAATTCAAATCACTGCTAAGTGATGGCATTACCTTCACTTCTCATATACTCATAAAGGAATTCTATGTAAAGTTTGTAGACATTGTCTTTCGACATAAAATAGGTATACTATAAAACTATACTCACCAAGATTATTTTTATAGATAATATAGAAGATCTTATGACATTTATTAAATTTTCTAAAGTATCCTTAGTTAATCGATAACTCAATAGGTTTACCATAATTGACATTAGTCACTTAGACTCTAGTTTCTATTGGTAAGGAATCATTCTTGACCATGTATTTAACCAAGAATGGATTCAAAAGATATTATTTTCTATTTGATATTCAAGACCACACTACTCACAGTTTGGTAAGTTTTCCCTTAATAATTAGCCTCTACTAATTCTTTCGAATTACTTTTCAAGACTAACTTATATCTACACAGTCAGTTGTCCTCAAAAAGAGACTCAATCAAGTATGAGACTGGTTCACTAGTCTAATACTAACTACGTTATTCTTTGTGAAATAGATACTAATAGAATCATTTTGTTCCTAAACTCATATTATGACAAGCATCATATTTTTATACAAAGGCATGGGGTTAGCCTAATTAAATCATTAGATAGATTACATTATCAACATAAGAATCGGCCTTACTAGGCTACATTGACTCCTAAGCTTTAAACTAAAATAGAATAACAGTTATACAATCACACACTATACCCTCCATATATAGTCGACTCATCTCATCGAACTACATCGATACTAAGAAGAGAGACACAGTCGGCTCATCTTCATCGAAACATCTACAGTATAAACTTGAGGATTATCAAAAGGAAAATGGACGATTGTCCAAGACAGGAATACCTTAAATATTTCATTGTTTTCTACATGCATAGAAATGCAAAAGCATTTACCTAAAGTGGCACTTTACACAACAAGGATGGTAGATTGAATACACTACAATCTTCCTAAGAATCGTTCTCTGCTATGCGTAGTCCCTCTTCTTTCCTCCGTTACCAGACTCTACTCTAAAAAAAATCCAATGACTATCAAAGTCGTCATTACTTAAGAGCTCCAAACCAACTCATTAATGAGTCGTGCCACTAAGCACTCCACTCAAGATAGTTAGAAACTCATTCATAACAATGGTTTTTAGTCTCCAGTGAAGACTCGACCACTAGCTATAAAGGTACAATCGAAACCATATGTCAATCTTTGCAAAATTTGCTGAGATGAGTGAGTGAATGTGGCTAGTTATACATCACTCCTCATTATTGAGGCCACCAACTCAATAACAGAAAGAGAGCAATCAATTACTCTTAAAGAGTAGTTTGATCCATCATGGTTTAACATTAAAGGCTCTCCTCAACAGATGCCTATGACTGCATAATTAAAGACCATAGGAATTAATCATGAGTTATTACCTCATTCGACTCATAAACATATTATATTTGATTATATCAAATATTATTTTCATATCATTATCTCTATTTGATTATTATGATATAATCAATAAAAAAATAATACTAAATAAAGGATTACGGAAAATGTGATCAGGTTGAGCTAGTCTCCCCAGCACGTTCCGTTGACAAAAACATGTCATCTTAACTTGATGATAAAGTCTTAATGTTAAGAATCTATTATAACACTACAAGTGACTTAATAATAATAAGACGACTATTTTACGACAATAACATCGTAATATTTACGTTAAACGTAAATAGTCACAATTCATACACAAACAATGTTGTTAATGTTATCAACGACTAAGATGACTAACTATGACCTAAAAAAGATTGTATAATATCGACTACCTGTCAATTTGGCTCAAAAGTAATACAACAAGACAAGACTTACCTCTTATGACACATTGGTTCACATTTTTGTTAAACACTTATACTCGATTTGGCAAATAAACCACTCGTAACCCGAGGTCTATATCTCTCTCCTCAAAAGATATTCTCTCTCTCTCTTCTCTGAGAGTCATCTGAGAATCTATATTCCTGTTTCAACTTGTAACCAAACAATATATGATCAATGCATCATTATTCAAATAATTCAAATAATAAATCTAATCTCATAATGTAATTATTAAATTGATAATAATATAATCTTTTCTATAATTTCATAAATGACATTCAATATAATCCATGTCTTTCCTTGTCATTAATCTAATCATCATAATAAATTTACTTATGTCCAAGTAAAAGTAAAGTATAGCAAGGAAAAAATTGGGGATGTAACACAATGAGTCAGGGTATATATTTCTTGATGGGACAAGTGAACAAATTCTTTATGAAAATTTTATGTTTGATATGCAAGATGAATATGATTTCAAGATTAATGATGCCAACTATCAGAGGGCTTATGAATGTTTTCAATTTTTAGTTCAATTAGATGAGCATTTAGTGGAACATGATAGTGAGCTTGATATGGTAAAATGTCAAAATGATTATGGATTTCAGTTAGTGTGCAACTTTCAAATTGACAGAGGTAATATTGATAGGGGCAGGCTCAGTGATGTGGTTAGGCATGGCAGTGCTAGGGTTAGTTTGTGGGTAGTTTATGGTGGCGCTTTCATACTTGACCCAATGAAATCATATGAAAACAAGATATTTGATAGAGGAGGCTTCTGTTTTTTCATTTTTGGGGCTCTGGGCCACCAAATAAAATTGAAGATATGATTTTTAATGCAAGATGGAGTATTGACTCAGCAGCCCAATGGAGTAGGCACCTAGTCTATGTCTTGGAGATAATTGGAATCTCACCATGCCTACAAGAAGCATGCGTCCCTGAGCAAGAGCCACTGGTGGCACCCTGAAATTTTACAAATTTGATGTGCCAATATCCTTTTGAGTTGTTGACAAAGGCTCGGTCGACATGCTGCTTAATCTACCCCAGAGGCCACCTTTGGCGATTAAATTTTTTCAACTCAGAAATTATCCTGCAAATCCAGTTGGTAGAATGTTTTTTTGGCACATATGGTAACATGCCTATTCATTTTCGTTCTTCCAAGATGAGCTTTGATTGGGTATTTAATTATTTTTTGATTGCGACCGGACTAGAATTGGCATTCCGGGATGTTGCAAATTTTGCAATTTTGAGTGTGACCCATTTCTTGATTTGGTCTCAAATGTATCCAGTTCCAATTTCATCAGAATTAGAGACCATTTGATGTGGCATTTTAATGAAATTTGGTTGTAGCGAACTCATCCGATGGGTCAGTTTGCAAAGGAGGTCCCTGAATTTGGTCACTAAAGCAGATTCTGAGGAGATGGGTTTTCTTGAAATAATTAATAATGCTCATGTGCGAATTTTCATGACCATCCAACATTCGGTTTGCCTACAGTGGAAAAATGATATGTGTCCGTTGAAGGAAATTCAAATTTTGCCTAATGTCTAAAGTTTTAAAATGTAATATATTAAAAATGAAATATAAAAAAGGGAATTTTAAAAGGATTGCATGTGAGGAGATAAAGTCAAATATTAAGCAAAGGTTTATTAAGCTTTATGAAGTTTTATGAAGGAAGAAGGAGATCTGCGTTGGTTCATTTCACACCATCAAAGCCCTCCCTGTAGGGTATTTTCAGTGCCCTCTCTCTTCTGCAGGAAAGATACAGGCATTTCCTTCACTCCTTCGATAATTTAGATGAGTTTTCTGTTGCTCCAGATGGATTATGTTACAGTTTTGACAAGCTGACCAAGTTTTTTGGCTTTAGGGCATTTTTTGGCTCAAATATGCTATTCCAGGTTGCAAAATCTTCCTATGACCATTTCTCATGCATTGGCGAATGTTTTTTGCTCATTTGTTTCAATTTTTTGCTGCAAGAGGAGTGAAAAATACCCCTGCACTGTGAAAAATGACCCAGAATTGATGAGTTGGGAAAAATTTGTTTGGCAAATTGTTGTATTGTATTCTTTATGTCCTTCAGGGCTGGATGCATTCATAGAGGAGCTGGAAGAGAATCCCCAAAACTTATTTCACAGCATGACATGGGGCCTTCAAATCCTTTGTATATGCTCAGTGATAGTGCAAAATAGCAATGCACAACAGTTGCAAAGTGGAAAAGATTAAAAATCAAAAGGGGAAAAGGCTTTAAGTTTTATTTATTTATTGTTTTCCCTTTTGTAATTTTTTAATTTGTAATGGCTCTTGAGGCTCATTAGAGGTAAAATGTAGTAAAGAAATACCTCACCTACCTCCATGTTGTAATTAATTTTAGGGCAACATACTTTGAGCATATAAGAAAACTATTGGGCTCTTATTTTGGTTGTTGTTGAAGATTTTGGAATTTTGAAGAGTAAATGAAATATAGTTTCTGCTGGGTTGCTCCATTTCTTGTCATGCAAGTCAATGAATTGTGTGTTGAATGTATCTTTGCACCATTTTTATCAATTTCATGTTGATTTTAAATGAGAAATGCTATATGCATGTATTTTGTTAGCTGTCTCCATGGTTGAATATGTTCTTCTCTTGAATCAAATAACTAAGGGTTATCTAAGATTCTAGAATATAGGCTTCTTGTATTGCATATTCAACTTTCTACTTCTATTCAAGGTATAGATTAAATGTTCTGGGTTGAGTATGGGGAAGAATGTATTGCAACGGTGATATATGTAAGTAGAGGTAACAGGATACTCTATTTTGGGCAGTGTTTGTAAAGCAGATGCTGATTAACCCCTTAGAAATTGATTGTTAGTTCATTTTATGCAAATCATTCCCACATATATGTTAATGTGACTCCATGCCCTGAGATAGGCACCGATCAGAGTGGGTATTGAGGTTATGAATCAAAACCCAAGTCTTACAGCCAAGCATAAAAATGAAATCAAAACATCATTAGTAAGCTTTAGGAATTTTAGGTTTGGGTCTTGCATGTTCTCTGATGTGAGTGAGTTTGATAATCCAAGAACATTGCCAATCTGGGTTTAATCATATAAATCTTGGTTCATACATGAGAGCATTCTGCCTGGTATTGAAAAGATAAATCTTTTGTTGTGAGTGAGGGACACCCCTAGGTGTGGGAGAACTTGAAGTGAAGGGGAGACAAATGTAAACAATCTCCTATCTTTATTGGCCAAGTCTCATAGTAAATCTGATTATAGGAAGTGGAAAACCTTTAGGGTTTATTGTCTGCTAATTTAGGGACCAACATGCCTTCTGGGTGACTATCTTGGAAAGGCCTTAACATTTGTACTCTCTTCACCTTGAGGGAGCCTATCTAGATTCAAGGCAAGTTTGTTATCAAGAGAACTTTGAAAACTTGGGAGTCCATTAAGCCATGGCTTCTCTAGGTGGGAAAGTACTTTCATAATAACATTTCAATCAATCATTAGTATATTTGGTGGTCTCTAGTTCTTTCTAGTCAAGACCACCCTTTGGCTAAAGCTTCATGGGTTCATGCTTTGAAAATTTTCAAATGAGGAATTATATTTTTGCTTGATTTTATTATTAGAGCTACCAAGAATTTTCTGTCTTGGCCAAAATTTGAGATGAAATTTAGGCTTCCCAACCAAGATCATGGGACATTCTAGACTATTATTAATTCCACTCCTCCCTATATAATTCACAAAATTAGATTTAGTTATTTCAAGCCCCGGAGGAAAGATTGGAAATGGTATCTCGACACACCATTTCACAATTACATGTCTAACAAAGGATATTTGTGGCTTTTTTATCTAATAATGGTGGATTAGTTAATCCATTGTTGGTAGCTTTAGTCATCTCTTGACAATTGGCACCACCAATTCTAGTCTATCTAGTCAACCATTCTTGAGCCTTAATTAGCTCACTTTGCATGGCGCATTCTCTACCAAGGCCTTCTTCGAGGTTCTAAATCCTTATTGTCCATTTTTTGGATAGTTTAAGACTCTGAAGAACCTCTTTTGGTTTTGCACTAGATCTCAAGAAGCTTGCAATTAGATACATGATTTCTTCAAGCCCATTCAATCTAACCCCTTCTCATGGCATATGGTTTTGTTAAGAGAATGGCCTTGTCTCCGATTTAAACATACCTAGGTTTGGCATGATTTTAGGGTGGAAATCCTCTTTAGTATTTGGAAAGATATAAATTCAAGTCTCTTTTTAGCTTATTTATTTAATGTTCATTTATCTTTGTCTAGACTAAAGCTATGATTTTCTCTAATGTGGTTATGTAGATTTAGGTGCAAGATAGCAAGGTTGTAATTATAGTGGTGCATCTACAAAATCTTCTTGATCATTGGGCCAATGCTTGGTGCACTATTTCCAAATTTCCACCTCCTTTCGCCCCTCCTTAAGGGTGTCAGTTTGGTCATAACCAATCTACCAAATGAGATCAAGGATCTCAATCCCATGGCTAGTCTTAGCCTTCTTGGCTATCATCTACCTCTTCTCATGGGCATGACATTCCTAGCTAGCTAGATTATGAGAGGTTTGCTCACAAGGAGCTATCAATTTATCCTATTCATGATCAACAACTTATAGCTCACTCTCTAGAGGAAGAGGGTGTTCTCACTAGCTAGGGTCTAATGATGATAGTGTAGTCCAAGGTTATGTTTGGGGAAAACTAGATGATAAAGACGCCACTCTTTCTAGTGTTGCTTTAGTTGCTCAATGTTATTTTATGATGTTTGGTCTTGGTCCTTTGTTATCTTTCATATTAGTTTTGGACTAAGTCCCACATAGAATTTGAGGGTATTCCTTCCTACCACCTACATTTTTTGTGAATGTTGTATTATTATATTTTTAGTTTTTAAAATTTAATAAATACTTTATTCATAAAAAAAGTAAATATAATAAAATAAATTTTCATAAATTAAGTAACTCTCAAGTAAATTAAAATTTCTTAAGTAAATATAATAAAATAAAATAACTCTTAAGTAAATAAAACTAAAATGTTTGTCTTTGCAATTAGGATTTCCTGGATGCGTGATAGAAATATGGGCTCAGTTTAAAATGCAGTTCAATCAAAAATAGAGAAAATGTAAGGCATTTCCTTTGGGTACATTCATGGCACAAAGGAATTATGGTAGGATTTAAGCATCAATGTTTATAAATGTAGAGCTAACAAAACCCTAATCTACTTTGTGCCTAATCACATCATTAGTGATGGCCACTTTAGCACAGTAGACTTGGCAGATAGTGTGAAATGGTGTTCTTCTTCCTCCCATATCTCTCTAATGACTATTTCCAAACTACCTCATTTTGCATCCTAATCTTTTAAGCATGCCCTCATGATTCCAAGCGTTATCTAAAGATTATAGGTGATGGGAGTTGCGGGATCATAGGAAAAATGGTGAAAGGGGTTCCTCCTATTTTGGATACCTCACAGGTGTGACCCAATGGAAGATTACTCTCTAATTAGTAATCTTTAGTTGGAATTCAATAGAACGAAGCCCATAAAACATTAGAAAAGGACCCCCCTTCAATTACAAGTGACAACACAACCACTATTAACCTTGGTGATGTTGCTTTAGAGGAGGAAGAGCTTCAAAAAAATATTCACTAATTTTCCACTTCCATAGCTTCTAACTGAATTTGGTAGAGTTGAACGAATGGAAATACTAGTAGGCTCTTTTAGATGGAGAACTCATTTAAATCTCCCAACATTACCACAAATAAAATAAAATAATAACAATAATCCACATAAACAATTAAATAAAAAAAAGATAATTAACCCAAATAACTCTTGCCACACACTGAATTGCCTTTTTAACCCAATAAAGGTTAGCCACGACTAATAAAAAACCCAAATAAAAATAAGTATCTTGAGAATGTCTCCAAACTAAAATGATCTGGGCTTCCCACCTGTAAAACTCAATTTCAAAGATCAGTATATCATGGAAGAGATAGTCAAAGCAACATACAAATAATATTAAACTTCTAGAATTTCTACGAATAAAAGAATAATTCATTAAATGTCATAATTGTTAAGACAACATTCATTTTTGCGAATTTAAACACACAAACATATATAAAGAACATACTTAAAAACATTTAATTAAATCATCTAATACTAACTATAATCCAAAATAATGTCCACATGCGCACACACACTATCATGCCCACACTACCACACATGAGCATGAACCACAAAACTTAATTCATTACCTTAATTAATTTAATAAATGTGTAAATAAAGTTTTAAAAATGTTAAATCCATAAGAACAAAATTTTAGACCAATATACAATATTATACATGCTTTGAACAAATTTGTGCAACTATCATAATTTTTGCCTCATTTGTCAAAAATGATAATCATAGGTTTAAACATTTCTTTCACAACTATAAGCAACACAACACAATAGTTGTTGTTATATGGAGCCTAATCAAACTTGGAGGTTAAATTTTTCCCACTTTTGTCAGCATGATTTTCCCCCAACATATTTTACGGGGGAGTGTAGTGGGGGTAGAGCCCCTCCTGCTAGGCCCAGGGGGCTTATCCACCTGGTTGGGGCCTAGGGGCAGAGCCCACGGTGGGGGTCTAGGGGCAATGCCCCCAGCAGGGGTTGTTGGGGGAAACACCCTCGGCCAAGGGCTCGGGGACAACGCCCCCAAAGCAAAAATTGCCTATTATTTTATAAAGGCATCGACAATTATTTTTCTACTGGCTGCCATAAAAAAACCCTATTTTGTAACTGACATAAGTCTTCATAAAGGCAAAGGGTTAGGGTTTCTATTGGTATTGTATTTGTAGTAAGAAATTGACTAAGGGGATGTGTCCAAAGACACAAGAGGAGGAAGGAAAAATGTCCAAGGTACCATATGCTTCAAGTGTAGGGAGTTTATTGTACACCATGGTATGCACATGACTAGATATTGCACATGCTGTAGGAGTTGTAAGTAGGTATATGAGTAATCCTAGATTAGAGCATTGGAATGTAGTAAAATGGATTCTCAGATATTTAAGAGGTACATCCAATAAACATTTATGTTTTGGGGGCTCTAATACTAATTTAGCAAGCTATGTGGACTTAGATTTGGTAGGGGATATTGATACCAGGCGGAGTACTATAGGTTATGTCTTTACTATAGGTGGGACATTGGTGAGTTGGATCACAAGGTTGCAAAAGGTGGTTGCTTTATTAACCAGAGAGGTAGAATATGTAGCTGCAACAGAGGCAAGCAAGGAGATGATATGTCTACAATTTTTAATGGAAGAACTGGACAAACAGTAGGCTAACAGTTATTTATTTAGGGATAGCTAGAGTGCCATACATCTTGCAAATAATTCTACCTTGCATTCAAAGACCAAACACATACAGTTGAGGTATCACTTCATTCGGTCAGTATTGGAGGATAGAAAATTAAGGATTGAAAATATACATACAGATGAAAATCCAGCAGATATGCTTATGAAGGTGGTGACAAGGGAGAATTTGGGCTCCTCTTCAGCTTTGGTTGGTCTTCAAGAGTGAAAACAATAGAATCAGAACAACAAAGTCCAGGGTACTTATTTCTAGTGGGAGCTACAAGGGCAACAATGTTTGATTAGTCTCTAAGTGGGAGATGATATGGTGTGGAGTCTGATTAGTCTCCAAGTGGGAGATTGTTGTTATATGGAGCCTAATCATACTCGAAGGTTAAATTTTCCCTACTTTTGTTGGCATAGTTTGCCCCCAAATTATTTTACGGGGGAGTACAGGGGGGCAGAGCCCCTCCTGTGGGACTCGGGGGTGGAGCCTACGGTGGGGATCTGGGGGCAACACCTTCACTGAGGGTTGCTGGGGGTAGTGTCCCTAGCCAGGGGTTTGAGGATAATAGCCTCGAAGAAAAAATTGCATATTATTTTATAAAGGCATCGACAGTTATTTTTGTATTGGCTGCCATAGAAACCTAATTTTTGTAACCGAGATAAGTCTTCATAAAAAATGCTAAGGGTTAGGTTTTCCATTGGTATTGTATCTGTAGTACATTGGAGAGAATTTGGGTTGCATGAGATTGCTGGTTGTAATTGGTTCTATTTGTTGGATAATAATATTGGACTCTCTGTTGGTGGATGTAGCCCGAGTTTGGGTGAACCATGTTAAAATTGTCTCTTGCTATTTTATTTTTGTGTACTTTTCATTCCTCTATTTAATCTTTATGTGCATTTAATTAGTATCTTCTGCATGTTATTCCTAACAATAGTCAACAGGCAAGACCCAATATCATATACCACAAAAAGAATCGATCATGAAATCTGATATCCATCCACAATTATATAGAGATCCCAACTTTTGATACCAAAATTGAGAGATGAAGCCATTACACTTTGATAATTATCAAAAATTTCTTATCAATCCACTATCATTTCTTTTTTGTTTACAAAATACTAATATCATAATTATCACAATTTAACCAAGATCTTCTGTGTCCTGAGAATAATATGCCGGTTTAAAACTATGAATGAAGTGGAAGATTGCTATCTCAAAATCACTATTTCCAAACTCAATTTTTCATAAATCAATATTTAGTCTTATTGTTCATAACCTCTGAAGCTGCCAGGATTTCATATCTAAAATGGATTCCCATAAATAGTGACCAAGTTACCATCAAATTTCCATCTACTAGAAACTTCCACTAGTTCTCATGCCAACTAAGATACCATAACTAAATCATCATGGATAAATAAACTCCATAACCATAGGCACTCTCTGATCCATCCTCAACCCATAGGTTCCCAATAGCACATATGAATTGGTAATGAATCCATAAAGAGGGGGAGCAGAGGGGATATGTATCCAAAGTGACTATGAAGGGGATGTCTCCCCACCTCATCCCATAATGGGCTATGTCCCAAAGGAGGATCCGCACCTTGTTCAACCCCACACAAAGGAGACTCGTCAATGCTCAAGCATGATCATCTCCTTACATAACAATAACACATATGGATTTATAGTCCAATCCATAAAGAAAGGGGAAATAGGGGATAATCATCCCTCTTGGGCATAACATCATGCTCAAGTGAAAATTCCCTAAGAGAGGCTCCACACCTCTCAAACCCCAGTAGTTGGGAGGCTCTCATCACTCACAGAGGACCACTCCCATTACAACCCAATTCCCACAAAAATAACCTCAACAAAAAGAAGACACAATCCAACATGCAACTAGATCTATGCAACCACAACGATTTCACAAGTAGGTATACATGTGTGAATCATTACTAATGTCCACTATACCCTTTTATCAACTTGGATACCTTGTATCACAACTAGAGACACAACACACAAACTCACTAGTATCATCACAAAATAAGACAATAATTTCACATGTTTGACATAAATCATCCACTATCATAAAAAACTTATATTCATAATGATACACTAAGCAACATTTATATGTCTAAAGAGATCTATTGGATTTTTATTCCAAAAAAAATCAATCATGAATTATTTTGGTACAAGACAGTGAGACCCATAAGGCTCCAAATTTTGTTAAACAGGCTCTGATACCTAATTTCATACCCAAACTACCACACATGAACACGAATCACAAAACTTAAATCATTACCATAATTAATTTAATAAATGTTTAAATAAAGTTTTAATAATGTTAAATCCATAAGAACAAAGTTTTAGACCAATATACAATGTCATACATGCTTTGACCAAAATAGTGCAACTAACATAATTTTTGCATCATTTGTCAAAAATGATAATCATAGGTTTAAACATTTCTTTCACAACTATAAGCAACACAACACAATAGTCAATAGGCAAGATAGAAATCCTGAATTACATACAATAATTACTTTGAAACATCATGGCACAAATCTCAAATGAATGCTTACGCCAACATAGTAATATTTAAACATAGAATGTATAGATGGAACTCTTATCCTACAAGGTGTATTTATCAAGAAAGATGGAAAGATAATATATTTACAAACTTCTCACACAACAAAACATTAGCATAAGTTCACTATACTCTTTTACGTCAACACATCAATTATAGAGAAATATATCACTCTAAACCTTTGGCATAGGAATTAAAAATGCAACTTCCTTCCTACAATTAACAAATATAATTTCTATCAATATTCCGCCAAGTGGTAATAAATATTATTATATGTTCAACTCTTACCATACAACCATTTTCTAACTAACATCCCATATGGTAACCTCATAATCAGATAGGCAATTCTAGAGTTAGATAAAATAAAATTTAAATCAAACATTAACTAAATGTAATAATAGAAATGAAGTGATTCATTTATACCTTCTCTTTACCTTGTATCAATCCAAGTTAGTTTATCCTGCTGTGATATTGATATTCCTATGAAATTTCACTTTCTACAACACTAGATAAAATAATTAGTCTCCTCAAATAAATAAGTTAATTGTATTACACTTCTAGATCATGATAGAGAAAGGAAAATTGACCTAAGGGCTAGACCTAAAGCCTCAGGGCTCATCTGTGATGGCCTTGCCTACATACACACATCACAGAGGCTTCATAGTTCAGGGTAACTTGTCTTACAACCATAAGGTTGACTTAGATACATAGATCCATGAAAATAATAGTACTGGTTAAAATACTAGATTCATGATAAGAATTCAAGGTTCTCTTATTCGAGTTGTAAGCAAGATATCACACCATTAGATAGATAAGGTAACATGACAAAACTTGATTTAAAACTAGGCTATCACATGATAATTGGTTTAAATGTAACTAACTAACCATAGACATACCTTAGGTTTCATGATGGAATAAATTATATGATGAAGGATATAAGGCTCACTTAAATCATAATAATACTAAGAATCAAATGATAATGGTTATGATCTTTTTTTTAGAACAAGACCTATAAATAATTTAAATTTGTTAAAGTACAATCTAAGTACTATTTATCCTACAAAATCCAATACAACTAAATAATCCAACAAATTCCTAGTTCAAAGATTTGATACAAACAATAATGAGATCTTCCTATTATATTCTTTCAAATTCAAAATTTACCTCTTACCATTGTTACAAATAGAAGCACTCAATAGTACTAAACATAATATAAATAATGTATTAAAAAGGAAATGTATTTATATAAATCAAATTAGTCTCCTATCTAATCTCAAACTTAATTCAATGAATGAAAATAAATCTAAGAATAAGAATAAAATGGAAATAACTGAATAAAAATGGCCTTGACATGAAAAACCACTTAGTAGTAAATCTATCATAACGTTCTTATTTCTTAGTGAAATTATAAAATTCAAGATGTTTTAGAAAGATAAGAGTAATGGGAATGAAACTAATGTAGGAGAATATGGAAGCATTTAGAACAATTGAGATAGTTGACAGTAAAGTTACAAATTATAGAGAGAGTGACCTTGGAGAATTCCTCATTTTACCACATTTGAATATTAGAGGTTGTGGAGCTAGAATTAACATCTAGACATAGTCAGTTATAATATATCAAGAGTTTAGATCATTTAGCTTTGGCTCCGAAGAGATATCACTATCGAAAGATTTACTGTTTTGCAGAGCAAAGCTGACAGTATCCAGTAAAGTCTAATTGGCTTGCAGAGCATTGTTCGATGAAGTTTAGGACCTGGCTGACCTTTTGTAAGATCCGCATGAAATTCTATGCATTTGTGGAGCAGTGCCTTATGTTTAGGTCTGACCTATTTTGTGTACACGTTTTATAACTAGCCATTGCAATCAAGCCGACTGGATAATGATTTGAAGGCTTGCAAAGGATATAAATAAGAGATAAAAGAGTTGTTTCTAGGCAGTGATCGATAGCATGAAGACATGAAGCAAGATCTTAAGTTAATTTGATCCAATCAAGTAGCATAACAGAGTGGAGAATAAAGAAGGAAGCATAATGAGATGCAAAGTAGAGAATTGATAAGCAGATGAACAAAATCATGAAATCATATTGTTGTATGAATCTTTTGTAATCCTTAGGCTGCAGCATGTGTAACTTGATTTGAAATATAATATAAGAGGAATGGGCTTTGAAGGCTGGGTTTTTCCCTGTTAGGGTTTTCCCAAGATAAATCTTGTGTTTGTGTTCATGAATCTCTTTTATCTTTTAGACCTTATGTGGAGTAGAACAAGGACAGTAATTCATTCTACAGAGGGAGAAATGGCAGGAGTCATAATTCTTATCACAATGAAGGATACAAAAGAGATGTAAGAGGATTTGATAGAAGACCATTTAGATGAACCTATTTTCAAGTTTGGAGGAGAAAAGAATCAAACAGTACATGTCAACAAGAACCTGTTACTAGAAAAGCTAATGAAAGAGAAATAGTAAATAATACAGTGATAGTTTGTGCAAGCAGAGGGAGAAGAGCCTATTAATACAGAGATAATTTATGCAGAAGAAGAAGACCCTGTTGACATAGAGATAGTCTATGTAGAGGAAGAGGAACCTTTTGAGACATCATATTTGACAGAGAAACCAGAAGAAGGTGAAGCATTGATCTTAAGGAGATTTGTGTTATAAACTGAGAAAATAGTACAAGAGAAATTTTGTGGACAAGTGTAAAACATAGCAGAGAAAAGAGTTCATGTGATAGGGGAAGAGGGAATGACAGGATATCATACCAGAGGAGAAGGATTGTGTACTGGATTGAATTGATTCTGGTAAAGGAAACAAAGTAAAGTACAGAAGCAATATAAGCAGAGTGGAAATTGTAAGATTTTGATGAGTGCAGAGGAAATTGTGTTAAGAACTAGAGAGTAGACGGTGTTGCAGAGAAATGAAGAAAGTGTATTGATTGAATCAGGAAGTAATTTGATTGTTATCGAGAATGTATGAATGAATTTGATTGAATAGACTTTGATCTTGAGGCAACTTGCGGAGAAGACTTGCTCAGATCGCCGATGATTGAGGCAGTGCAAGGCTTGCAAGTAGACTGCCAAACTCAGAAGAACTTGAGGTAGTTTTGCAAGGTGGACTTGAATAGATTGCCAACTTAGAGGCAGTTGCAAGTACCTGAAAATAAATCACTGAATCTAGATTACTCTTGAGGTAGTTTTTCAGGGTGGACTTGAACAGACCGCTGACCTTGAGGCAATTGCAAGTACCTGAAGGCAGATTGCCGAACCTATTTGACTTTGACATCATAAAGATCCAAGTGATGACACTCACTTTTTAAATAACCCTAAGAGTCTGATGTAGGAGCATCTGGAAGCATTCAAAACAATTGAGATAGTTGACAATAAAGTTGTAGATTGTAGAGAGAGCAACCTTGGAGAATTTCACATTTTACTGCATTTGAATATTAGAGGTTGTGGAGCTAGACTTAACATCTATACATAGTTAGTTATAACATATCAAGAATTTAGATGATTTGGCTTTGACTCCAGAGAGATATTGCTATCAAAAGATTGACTATTTTGTAGAGCAGAGCCAACAGTGTCCAGTAAAGTCTAATTAGCTTGCGGAGCAAATCCATGATTTGCAGAGAAAAAAGGAGCATTGTTCGATGAAGTTTGGGACCTTATTGACCTTTTGTAAGATCCACACAAAATTCTATGCATTTGCAGAGTAGTGCCTTATGTTTAGGCCTGACCTATTTTGTGTACATGTTTCATAACTACTTGTTGCAATCAGGCCGACTGGATAATGATTTGAAGGCTTATGAAGGATATAAATAAGAGATAAAAGACCTGTTTCTAGGTAGTGATTGATAGCATGAAGACATGAAGCAAGATCTTGAGTTAATTTGATCTGATCAAGTAGTAGAATAGAGTGGAGAATAAAGAAGGAAGCAGAATGAGATGCAGAGCAAAGCATTGATAAGTAGATGAATGAAATCATGAAATCATATTGTTGTATGAATATTTTGTTATCCCTGGGCTGCGGCATGTGTAATTTGATTTGAAGTATAATATAACAGGAATTAGCTTTGAAGGCTAGGTTTTTCCCTGTTAGGGTTTTCCCAGGATAAATCTTGTGTTATGTGTTCATGAATATCTTTATCTTTTTGTTGATTAGCTATTAGCTTCCATTGCATATCCATTATGTTCATGGTTTTAATTGATTAAGGCTACAAGGTTGGACAATCCCTCACCGGACCCTCCTACCTTGACTACATCAAGATAATATAAGAGGAATGAGTTTTGTAGGCTAGGTTTTTCCCTATTAGGGTTTTCCCAGGATAAATCTTGTGTTATGTGTTCATTAATATCTTAATCTTTCTATTGATTAGTTGTTAGCTTCCATTGCATATCCATTATGATCATGGTGTTAATTGATTAAGGCTACAAGGTTGGACAGTCCCTCACTAGACCCTCCTACCTTGACTACATCAAAAACCTAGAAAAAAATTAGAAAACTTCTATAAGATGAGGGGATAGTGTTTACTGCAATCATCCCTTTCCCTCAAATCCATATTTAACCCAAACTTGTTCATGAATCAAGAATGATTTAATTACTCAAAAGTATTCCCTATATTAAAATGAATGATAGAAATACTAAAAGATCAAAGATCTGTTATTTTTCTTTAATTTTGACATTCAAATAACTATATAATATATATATGTATGATCTAACAATTGTTCTTATAAACTAATCAACATAAGGGTTTGAATTTGATCTTTTTGCACTACAAGTATATTCTTGATTCAATCTAATTTTCACATGCAACTAAATATATGAAAGATTATCTAATCATACCCATTCCAAAAAAGAAAATATGTAAATTCATCTAAAACATTTATGTAATGAAAATAATTCATTTCCAAAAATGTAAACTACCAACAAAACCCTAGATTTTCAATTACTTCTACAAAAGCAATCAAAATGCCATAACTTTCAAAATACTTAAGGAAATGTAAAACTATAAAATGTTCTAGAAAGACTAAATAAATAGTCTCATAAAACTATAAAATGTTCCCATGTATAGAGCAATTTATAAAACATCAGCAGGGTTTTACAATAGGGTTTTAACAGGGTTACATCAGTACTAAAACCGTGATAACTTTCTTAATACTTAATGAAATTCATAACCGTAAGATGTTTTAGAAAGATGAACACAAGATGCTCAAAACTTAGAAACCTTTTTATAAAATAATTCATGAGACAATTGCAAGTTTTTTTGAAACTTTTTAGAATAACATTAACATAAATAATGGTGAGTTTTTTAAGGAAATACCTCCAAATGTCCATGAAGAGAGATTCCAAGATTCCTTAATGACAGAGTTTACATATTATTTAGTAGTGTGCTTTCTTTCTTCTACCTAGGATTCTATTGCCCTCCTCATGAAATTCAGAAAATTTTCACCTAAAAAGTGACCATGGATGTACACTTTCTTTGCCTCCTCAAAATGGATGAAATTACCTTGAAGAATTATCTTCAACATTAGATATGGACATCCTCTTGATGACCTGCAAAAATCAGAAATAAACTTGGGCTCTTCTTTTGTTTTCTCCATCCTCCTTTGAAACCAAACTTCCATCTAATTATAATATCTCTTTTTGCCAAGTTTCATATTTTTCTTTTGGCTCCAATGTCTCTTTGCATTTTTGTTCTTTCTTGTGGCATTAGTTTTTCTTTTTTGGAGAAATGTGATTCTTGGGATTTCCTTTTTATTTCTTTTCTTCATGACTTGGATGCTCGAAGAATCTTCAAGAGAAGGTGACTCTTCATTTGCCAATCTCATCACCTATTTTCTTATGAACTAAAAATGCGCTAAAACAACTCTAAAACATAATTTTAAAGAATAAACAAGTACCCTACCCATAGGTGATTGACCTATGGTATTAATTTTACCAAAAATAATGATAAAAGACCTCTTATTCCCTACAACACACAAGAACAATTAATTTAAATCAATTAACTAAACCATATTAAGACCTTATTGCTAAATTCTAATCACATTACAACTTATATAATAATTTCATAAACAACTCTATCATATGCATAAGAAATTGTTAGTAAAGATCAGGCCCTACACGAATGCACCTACAATAGATAATTATACATAAAATTATTTCTATAGCGTAATAGAATTACAAATATATTCAAATTAAACATATAATAATAATACTTACACAAATGCATGTGGAGGAAACATAATTGTAAACAAGCCACATAAAGTATTTGCATAACTGAATGAAGTAAATAATCAAAATGCAAATCTCATACTTTTTTTTTCTCTCTAGATTCTACTTTACTGTTAATGTCTCTTTGATATTATTATAATTGAAATCCTTTTCCCAACAATTAGAGAAATCTAACTAATAATAATAATTAGCATAATAATTTTATGAAGATCAGCTAATCTAATATCATAAAATAAAATCTATACTAACAATATATCTACCATTAGAGTTATTAGATACGGTTTAGGCACCCTTACACACACATATATATAAAAGATCATTGTCCATGATCTTGTGAAGGCAATATAAACCGTATCCACACAATACTCATTAACACAAATCATAACAAAGTATTTGGAAAGTAGTCTTGATAGTAGAGCAAACTAGGCCTCACACTCTCTATCATTCTTATCCAAAAACCTGATTGATCAAATGAAGAGGTGAGCCTTACTTTATAAGGAAAATCAAGAAAGATCAACAACTCCTTTACAAGATGATAGATCAATGGTTCAGGAAAAAGATAATGCATAAAAGGGGTCCACCATGTCTTTCATAACTTTGTCAGGTGGTTGACAAAGGTTTTCAATCCTAAGTCCTTCCTACACAACTTTTTTGAATAAAAAAAAGGTCTTCACATGGGAGCATCTATTTCATCCTAGTATGTTGGCTTTCTAAGAAAGACAAAATGGATTTGATAAAGTTCACCAAACAATATGTTGTCCCATTCTATCCTTCATGCCACCTATGTTGGAATTAAGTGGACTTCCAAATCTTTAATTTTTCTTTTGGCGAACCAATACATTTTGATTGGATAGAACTCAATTCTTGGTAAACTACAAACCATCTTCATTCATGGTGGTTTTCCATCCTAATGTTGAAATCTTCACCAAATCCTAGCTTTATTTTATTAAAATATATTTCCATTTTAGGTTCTAAAACACCTTTTATATCTACAAAATCTTCATATTCCCACATGTAAGATGTAACGCCCCGCCATGAATACCTCAGAGAACATCACATTTATGCTATATGCAATAGGTTAAATTTTTTTTTTTTAAATTGAAAGAGATAGTAAAGTAACAAAGTAATATTAACGCATCATTTATACTAATGACTTGTCCTCTAAGATAGCATGGTTGCATTACTTGACAAAACAATTAACATAATCTAACACACATCATGAATTAACATCAGTAACTCATTGTAAACCTAATGCACTAAAACAATAAACATTTACATCTACATAACATCATATAAGTATTCATCAGGATCTAGTACACAGTTACAATTTCTCCCGACATATGAATACAACATTACATCGTTACATTATCATCTTCTGAATACATATGAATACATACATAATGAATCATCTGATACACAGGCCAGTACATGAGCATAATAATTGTCTCCATAAATAGGTACACGATCTGAATCTGCTACAGGAGTTACAACCTTCTTGCACACGAACAAAGGCAAGGAAAAACCAATGGAGATAAAGCATATCCACCCGACCATGTGGAACCTTGAGGTCACCCCCCATGCTAGGAGGTAAAATAAGGTCCCAAAACGTCATACAGTCAGGTAGACAATTGCCTAACAGGAATAAAGACCAAACAAGACTCCATTACAACACATGACAACACCACAAGCAACTCAAAATCACTTCCAGAGGCAACACACTACAAATGGGGAGAGTACAACTAGGGAATGCTAGGCTGCAGTAGGGAGAGTGTCATTGCATTATCCTAGCATGGGTTACCCAGGCTATCTCTCACTAGAAACCGGCCCCCATCTATGGTTACCCTAGCAGCCTCTCTCTAGGCACCGGCCCCATAGGGTGACACATGCGGATCTGACACACCCTTTCATGGAGACAAGGAGGTCAAACTTGCCAACCAGGCCTTCTCAATCCCATCCTTAGTCTAAACAAGCACTACAGGCATGGGTGAGGAATCCAATTATCTTGTTTAATGTGAATTACTACCCAACCCTCTAATTCATTAATTAGGTTATCACTTGATTACTAACTTTCAATGGGTTACCCTGGCTAGCCACTTTGGGCGCCGGCCCCACATTGAAAGCCACTCCCCTACCTACATCTAGAAACCCTAACCATCAAGCAAGACAACTACTATTTTAATGATAAGTAAACATGAACAATGCAAGGCATTTACCTTCTTGCATACAAAACATAATCACAGTGACCAACCTGTACATCATTGTCCCAAAACTTTCAGTTAATCAATCACACATGTCCAGAGCAAGGTATGGATCATCTTGCTCTCAAATCTCAACCAAGAATAAAATAATTTCTCATTACTATTTCCAAGATCTCCCCATTACAATACTACACACAAACTCGATATCAACACTTCCTTGGAGAAGATTTAAACCCATCAAAATATATACACAACACAGTAAATACATCATCTCACATTATTGTTTACCAAGACCCACATACATAGACAAAAGACATCATGTTCTTTCAACATCTTCATTTCAAGACACCTATGAATAGAATACATGCCATTAAATCATATTACCTTAAGCCTCTGGAACCTAAACTTGACAATTTACACATAGACCAACTCACATGAAAATTTTGCTTGCAATAAGCAATTTCAACTAAACAACTCATTGACAACATAAATTTTTCTTACAAGAGCAATTCAGTCTCTTAGTTATCCTGTTACCTATAAGTTTTACTTATAAGGTTAAATTTTTGAGTACATTGTTGTTTAACATAATTCCAAACTTTAAACCCAATTTCAACTTAACAAAATCATTATAAAGGTCTTTACAGAACCAAATCAACTAGATTAAATTTCATCTACACTAATTATTTTGTCATATCCAATTCCATTTAATCAAATTAGCAACTGGATTCAAGTTATATCTCCACCAAGAATTTCATAAAACCTAGGTCTAGTTTAATTAATATTAATTCTATCTATTATATTAATCACTCATCAATTACATATAACCGTCAAGCTAAACAATGCATAGATAATATTAATTACAAATACTTATAACTTAAATGCTAATTTCAACATTTATAATCCCAAACCCATATATCATATTTCTACTAACAAAACCATTATAATAGAATCAATGCCATATTACAGTAAATATGCGATCATATCGATTAGTTTAATAAACATTCGTATTAAACTATAACAACTACGTTTCTTTTGTTTCATAAGTTAATATCTATATCATATATATATATATTATATATATATATATATATATATATATATATATATATATATATATACTCCAACAAACTCATCTACTAAATCGTGGATCTTAACTATGCGTGGATTCATATTTAATTTATAATTAATAATTGGTACCTATACAAATATCCATATGACATAAATGTTTATATACATGTTCATGCACTTGTGTAGGTTATTCCTATCCCCAAGGTAAGATTTGGTCATTCAACCTTCAAATTTTGGACGGTTTAAAAAACAACACCACTCTGCCTTTGAGTAGTAGCCACACCATTTCCATTTCTTCAAGCGATGACTTCATAGACCACCACACCCAATTTGAAACACCTTTGTTAAACAAGGCTGGAGTCTCACCTAGAGGATGGAGTGTGACAGACTTAAGGAGTATGCACACCGTATTAAATGGGTTATCTAGATTTGGATTATGGTCGATCAAGAATACTGTGAAGATTTAAACAACCAAAGAACAAGACACCCAAAATATAAATTGAGTAAATGAAGAGCTAATAAGATGTTTAATACAATCTACTATAAGAATTGGATTTTGAAGAATCTATGCAAAAGTGGGCAGTTTTATATGATCCAAAGTCCATCTTTATTTGAGACCTTAATGCACATAAGAAAAAACATTTCCATCTAGATCTAATAGAAGGTAGAAGTAAGGAATACTCTAATGGACAAGGTACTTGAACTGTTTGACAAGGTTCAAAGATACTTACGTACACAAAGAACATCATTAGTTTATCTATTAGAGGATATGAACAAACTAACAGATCCTTAACAAGATGACTTCATAACCCCTTTTAAAAATAGATAAAAACTATCGTTTCTAAGATCCAACACCAACATTTAGCAATTATAAGATTATATAGAAATCTTAATACTAATATATGGATAACATATGATTATATGCAAACCTTAATGCCAATATATATGGCGATTACTATCTTATAATTATAGGAAGATCTAATGTAAAAATAAAAAATATACTTCATGCTATGATGATCTAGGTTTATGACATGCAAATAAGGCAACAAATATGCTTCTTTCAAGATTTACATTGAAATGTTTACTTTTCCAATTTCACAAGCAACAACCATTAGAAAAACAACCTTTACATTTAATAAATAAAGGATACATATAATATTTAGAACATACAATATTTACATTTAACCAATAAAGAAAAATATTTATATTTAATCAATAAAGAAAAATATATAATATTTATATTTAATTAATAAAGAAAACATGATACCTGAATCGCAATATCCCACTAATGGTAGAATCCTTGAATGAAAATCATAAAAATGAGCAAGTCACCCCCACTCCAAGAAGAGTTTTTAAAGAGAAGGAAAGAGTAACTTCCTACCCAAAACTAACTCAACCACCCAACTAATTCAACCAACCACCTTCCCATTTTCGTCACTTTTGTAAGTGGGGCTTAAATGAGGGTCTAAAAACCTTTTAAAATATTATAAATGACAAAAATAAACTTCTTACCTATGCACCTTAGACATAAGACAATTTTCCAAACATAAAATACAACTTAGACCTCTTAAAAATGCTTAAAAATTATTTTAAAAGTTACAAGGTTAAATCCCACACAAGAACATAATCATTTTATCACATAAAACTAAAAATAATATTTCTTAACATCATGGCCAATAGACCTTAGGGCCCCATGCCTAGGTCAGACATCACATAGAAAGACATAAAGTGGCTAAATGACCACCATCATCCATTGACATAATAATTCTACATGTACACTCAACAAGAAGTGCTAGTACAATATATAGCCAAAATATATCCATCATAAATAACATATTATCACAAATCCATTAGTAACCATAGTGTAATGCTGAATCAATACACTCTTGATCCAATTGTTAGGCTTCGTCAATTGGATGATAGGACTGTCTCCTCTCTACTCTAGGGTCTGGTTAGTCCGTTTACTAGTGTTCAATGACCTTCCCTTAATTAAATCAATTTAATAGTAGTAATAAAATAATTCATATTCAAACAACTTTAAATAATTATTTGAACTAGGTAATTGTCAATTACCAATTTAATCTTATTAAATATTAATAATAATAATAAGAATATTATATGACCTTATTAAATATTAAAGTGGGTCAAATATTAGTATGACTATATAATGAAATATAGGCATACAACATAACCCACTGAGAAGGACAGCCGTTAAAAGCTAAATCAAACATGTTCACAAGCCAGGGCCAAACACGCACTTAACCAACAGGCTCCATCAAATATTGATCAGTTGCAAGACCTGACATACTGACAGAACTGACAGGTTGAACTAGACATGTCGTGCATCCTGATTGAGGATGATGACTTAGGATGTTGGACCTTAAGTTATCTCTGGAACAACTTATCCATTAGGTTCAAGGCACGCTCAGACCTATTAATTCAGGTGGAGTCGATGCCGGATACCTGCATCCTGCAACAAATGACACAGTTAAGCATGTATAGATACATATAAGATGACACTAGGTGAAAAAGGAATCACAACATCGCAGGGCACTCGCAAGCGAGTGATGCGACATCGTCCTTTCCACATCATATCAATCTAGATTAGATAACACATAATCATAACCAAATCAAATCTACCTCATTATCTGAACAGAACCATATACTGAACATATAGGTACATGAAATTGAATAAGTCTCAGAAGTACCATCATAACAAATAAATCTAACAGAATCAGTCCATGAGATCCATTCTAACATATAACAATTGTAGTAAGATCGACATCTTATTCATTAGAATGCAAAACAATGTTAAATCCTGCATTATCAGTGTCGCAATGGAGATTATCAATATTAACTAGCGTTTGAAACCACACATGGATGAAACATCTATGAATATTGTACAACATCAATTGTTTACCTTACCTTAATTATTCTTGTTATTTTACCTTCGTCTTCATGTGCCCTGATCAGTTCACCTATACATCCAAGGTGAGAATGGATGGGCACTACATAAGAGGTCAAACTATTTACAAACCCATATTTATAAAGTATTAAAATATTTTTTTTGAATATTAATTGGCCACCATATCTTCTACATTCTGGTAATCTATATATTTACTGTGAAAGAATTATTAAGCTGTATAGACATAATTCTTTTTTGGAGACCAAATTCTTTTAATAAGACATACTCAAAATCAATGTAACTATAATCAAAGCAATCTCTAATTAAACTTCTTATATTTGAAAACCATTTTTTCTATAATATAACATTCTAAAATTGGTTTTAGGATCTCATCTGGAAGTTTTGGTCCCAATTCGTAATCCTCTTGTAAGATGATCGCTCTAGCTAGTTCTCTGGTCAAAGTGTATGATAAAGGATTATCTTCACTTTAAATCCATTTGATATCAAAGTTATATCCTTAAAACTCAAAGTGCCATCTTGCATTTCTTCCTCCAACCAAATCTTTATTTGTATTTTTTCTAAGAAAGTCTCTCATGGCTTGGCTATCTATTATGACTATGAAGTGCTTTAGTTTCAAATAGATTTTGAATTTCTCAATACCATGTTTAACTGTAAGAATTATTTCTCATATATAATATATCATGATTCAATATAAAAAGATTGTTCTTGACCTATACCCACATATTTCTTTCTTACTGTTGGCAAGAGAAATTAGGATATAGTCTAGAGATCTAAACCTAGGTTACTCTTATGTAGTCTATTTATACCCCAGCAGTAACAGTGATAGAAGAGAAGTAATTACAGAAAATATACATTAATATGTGGTAGGATTCCATGCATGTAAACATGTAACACAATTTAGAACATTCATTATCACAGTCAATACTCCTTAAATACCCTTATATATATTCATCATATAATCATGTACAAAAGGTAGGTCTATGTCTCTACTCATATATCACTCTATTATCCTCTCATCTCTCTTATCTTACTTACATTTTTACATACATATCTATTTACAATATAAAGGGGAGTGTCATTTGTGTGGCACCTTTTTGCCTTCTTCCCCTCTCAGCGTGATGCTTCGCAAGTCTTCTGCGCTACCTTGCAGTGACTACTCTAGCTCCCAATTTTCTGCTAACATCATCTCTCCTTTTCGAAATTATGTCTTATCCTCAAGACATGCTATGCTAGTTTGAGGATAGGATGTGTTTGTAGATGATCTTAAGTTGTTGCATAGTTGTATCCCATTTCTTTTTCAAATTAGGGGAAATTTACATAAAAAATGGGCCTCCTAAGGATGACATCATTAGCTTTTTGAGTTATCAAAAATCAACTAAAATATGACATCAACCGTTACGGTGACATCATCCAAAATAAAAATAAAAAATTATTTATTTTATAAAATAAAACTTTCTAAAATCCTATGAATTAACTCATGATGGTTAATTTAACTCTACATATCCTATTCTATCTCAATCATCTTTCTAAATAATGAAGATTTTTTTTGTTTTTTTGATTTATATTCTTAAGTTGTATTATAGAAATTATTATGCTTTCTAAAAAACACTTTCATTCTTTAGGAAAAAAGAAAATCTAAAAAGCATTTCAAAAATATTTCAACAAATCTTTTCTTTTTTTTTTTTTTAATTCCTTAATAGCATTAAAAATCATAAAACCTACTATAAACATATTTAATATATTAATTCTAAATCTATAAAATCATAAAATTTAAATATATATAAAGTTATAAATATATAAAATCATTAATCTATATATAAAATGATAATATGAAACTTGATTTCATATATAAAATTTATAAAAAAAAAAATATTAAATATAAAATAAAATATCTAAGCTACTTGTACTTTGCTACTATTTATAAATAATATAAACATCTTAATTTAAACTAGTATATTTATATTTTAAAAAATATATCTACCGAGAAATATCTTCTTGTTTTGTTTGTGTGTTTTATGTTTTCTATAGCTTTTGTGATTTTCTCCAATTTCTTTTTTAATTTTTAATTTTTATTTTGCCTATTTTTTAGAGTTTTCAACTTTCTAATTTCTTTTTTGCTTTTTAATTTTTTTTTCAATTTCTTTTTTGTTCCATAGTTTTTGTGATTTTTTTCACTTTTTTCCTTCAAGGTTTCCAATTTAATTTTTGGTTTTAAATAGCTTTTGTGATTTTCTTCAATTTTTTTAAATTTTTTTTTTATTTTGTCTTTTTGGAGTTTTCATATTTATTTGATTTTCCACTTTTTGTGATTTTTTCACCTTTTTTCTTCAAGTTTCCAATTTCATTTTTAGTTTTTAGTTTTTATTTTTTATTTATTCCAATTTCTTTTTTGGTTTTTTTTTTTTTGCTATATATTTACAAGTGCTCTCATCTCCACCCCGATATGACTATAAATGCCTCTCAGCATAATAAACAAACATAAAAATTAAAAAAAATAGATGAATATTTTAAAGGTACATTCAAATTTTTTATTTAGTACTTTTTTTAAGCTAATTTAAATTTTATATACTAAAAAAAAATATTTAGAAATATAAATTCTTCTCTCATAAATTTTAAAAAATTCTCTTCAATATAACTCAATGTAGAATGAAAAATGAAAAAATTATTGGAAAAGGAAAAATAAAAAGCTAACAAATATTCAAAATAAAAATATTATTGAAGAGAGAAAAATAAAAAATAAAAAATAAAAAACTAAAAAATATTCATGATAAAAATTTATTAGATAAGAAAAGCTAACAATTTTTATTAATATTTTAGAGAAAGAAAACAAAAAAACTATTGTAAAATATTCTTTCATATATATACATGTTCAAAAAAAATAAAAATAAACTACTAAAAGAGTTTGTTTTAAAATTAGGAAGTGTGCTTTTTAAATATAACTTTTAGATAAAAGACTTTTTAAATAAAAAAGAAATAATCCAAAATGAAAAGTGAACTTGATTTTTTAATAAATTATAATAGAAATATATGTTACCACTTTAGAAAAACAATGAACTTGAGTTTAAGACTTTTTAAATAAAAAATAAATAATCAAGAAAAAAAATAATCTAAAATGAAAAGTGAACTTGAGTTTTTAATAAATTATAATAGAAATATATGTTACCACTTTAAAAAACAATGAACTTGAGTTTTCTAAGGAATTATAGTAGAAACATGTGTCCCCAGTTAACTCATGTAGTTAAGTAATTTATATTTAAATAATTTGTATTATATAAGATAATTCTTTTTTAGAGTTTTTTAGTAGGCCCATTTTTTATGTAAATTTCCCCTAATAAGTTTTCAGTATTTGTATTTGTCCCTCTATATCTATGTGTGTATTCTGCACATCTCTAAGAGTAGTAGGGATTGATATGTTCTAAGATTTTTGCCTTTCCTTTATCAGTACTTTAGTCATCATTGCTATCCCTAGGCTTACTACTTCTCTTAACTTCTTTACCTGTGCTTTTATTTGTTCTATTTGGTCCTACAGTTGTTGGAGTTGAGAATGCATGGCCTCTATCTAAACCCTTATTGCTCTATTTGTATCCTTAAGAGGATCATATGTTTTGAGTATTTGTGTTATTTGTATCTTTATTCCTATGTTGCTTATCCATCACTTCGCAGTATGTGGCAAATTTTTCTGCGGTGGTATCCTTTGTCTTACTTAATAAATTTTTTGCATAAGCTTCTGCTTCTTGTTCAATAACCTCATATGGTAGCTTAGGGATCCAAAATGTCCTAGGCTGAATTGCTCCCATGTATGTGTAGTCTTTGTCCACCATAAATGTGATAGTGTCTATATGTTTCTTGACTATGTCATAGGGAATTCATTCCCTAGCTTACATATCATTTTGGAGGGCTTTAAAGAACCCATAGTAAGTGGCGGTGAAGGATATTTTTTCTTTGAATTGTTTTACATGATATTTGATTTGTGGAGCTACTAGTATGTGTGTTTGCCATACACTTCCCTTAAACCCTAGGAATTGCTTCAAAAAATAAAAGACTAGGAAAATGATGAGAGTTCCATACTAGAAGTTATAGTTGGAGTCCTTTGTTTTCTAAAAAATCTCCATCAATTGTTCTCGTAGAACTTCACATAGGTCAAAATCATTTCCCTCCATCACCATTTGATAAGCTATGTGAATTATGGTGGTTCTAGCGGAACCTTCTCTATTTATATAATAAATTTTGTATGCTATCCATATTGCCATGTACTAGACCCCTAGGTCTCTAATTTATTTTACACTCAAGCTTCGGCCATTTGGGGTTGCACCTGTGAGATTTGTCACTTTATAAAATTTTTAATTGATTTCATAGCCAATACCCCTCCTACTGAGATAATCCCTATGATGGCTTCAATTGCATCCTTCATTATTTGTTAGGGTTTGTTCAGATAAATGTATTCATCAAGAATTCTGCTCAGGACTATTCTTACCCACTCATGTTGGTCGTAGAAATCAGGGTAATCTTTCCAAATGTCTATCTTTTTTCTCTAAATGTTCTCATATTTCAGCAAATACCCTGTTCCATCTAGCAATTGGTCTCATAGTTTCTCAAATTTCATGTGATCAATTTTTGAAATCAGGGCATGAATATATTTTTGGATATCTTCTATATAGAACACTTCTACTAGTACACCTAAAAAGGGTCCATCTTTATCCACCTCCATTGCTTTGAAGGGATACTTTTCTTATTTCAACCTTGGCTTCTTTGTGATATCAATCAATGTAGGTGAAGACAAGAAAAATGAAAGGTAAATAACAAGAAGATAAATGATAAACATGCTATACCTTCACCTTAGACTTTCCTTTCTCCTTCGATAGAGCAGATTGAAGTTGTACCCACTACCTCCATGGATATGCTCAATGATTTTGATAGATAGAGATGTGTTGATTTCTCTAGAAACTTGTAACATAAAATTACTTTCTTGTGTGATGATAATGGCTTGGTTGAGGCTATATTTATAGATTCTTGATAAGGATAAGGATGGAAGCTTGTAGGGATTTCCATAAAGACAAAAGGATAAGATAAAAGATAAATGGATTTTAATGAGATAAAGATGGAAGCTTCTAGTTAGTCATGTGATGAGTTGGATTTGTTTTTAAATTTATTTATTTATGGTAAATGGATAAGGATGAGAAATGTGCAAATAATTAATTAAATAGAAATATTTAATTAATTATTAGAGAGGGAGGATATGTGATGATAAACATAAATAAATAAATAAATAATTTAATTAATCATGGCAATGGGGAAAAATGGATTTAAATAAATATAATTAATTTGGGAATTAGGATACAAGGATTTAATTAATTAAATAAAAATTATTTAATTAATCTAGGTGATGGAGAAAAAGGGATAATTAATTAAATAAATATAACTTATTTAATTAATTCAGAAGGGGACATGGTAAAGGGGACATATTAGGGTGAAAGTGATGTTAGGATAATGTTAGGACAATGTCGAAAGTGATAGTGAAGGTGGAGTCAATTTTAGGTGTCTACATTTTGCCCCACTTTGAGATGGTGTTGCAAAACAACATAATTTCAAAGGAAGATAAAATATAGTGCTTGGTTGTTTTGATTATGTTATTAGTCACAACAACAAGAAATAAAAGTTTCTTATCAAACCTCTATTTATCTTGAAAGCTATGATGAATTCAGAGAATTCATAATCCCAAGTCTCCATGTGTTAGTTCTTTACAATCTGTCATCACTCAGAGGTTGATGTGATATGTTTTTTTTCCAATAGGGGCCTTATGTGTAGATCTGAAGAGATCGTATCCAAATATTATCCTGTTATACCTTCTCTTGTATCTCAACAAATTGTATCAAATATGATAATCCTTAGCTAAGATATGCATGTATTCATGGATATTTATCATAAGTTTGATTAATTCTTCCAAAATTTACTCTTACTAAGATTATTATGATGATCCTTCTAACTTTGATTAGTTCTTTTAAAATTTTCTCAAATATAAACTAATCTTTACTTCTTTACTTCATATTCACTCAAAGATTATCCAAATACATGAGTATTTCACTGTTATTTTCCATTATTTGCATGATGTTCACTAAGATTATAGTATTCTGTTCAAATATGCTAAGATATGCAATTTTCTATGTCAGTTCTGCATATTTGTTTTGTATCTGCTTATCATTTATCATTATTTATAGTTTATGATGATGATTTATGAAATTCAAAAGAAAACAAATTAAAATTGTAAAATTATTTGAAATGATTGAGTTTCAACCACTGATCCACATGCACATTCATCACTTTCATGAAAAAGAGATGAAATCAACCCATGTTTCACCAGGACATTCCACAACTACACATAGTAGATGTTAATCTTCAAAGAAATCAGATGACAACAAGA
The DNA here is from genome assembly GCA_027924645.1 of Cunninghamia lanceolata. NCBI lineage: Eukaryota > Viridiplantae > Streptophyta > Pinopsida > Cupressales > Cupressaceae > Cunninghamia > Cunninghamia lanceolata. The sequence goes on along the minus strand of BSBN01000710.1, from coordinate 5,282,724 downwards.
TGCACCTGTTGAAATGCACCTCTAAGGAGTGTAGCAATTCACAGTGACATATCTATATATCATCCACAAAGATTACACAAGATTTAGAATGAAGTAGTAATCTAGATCTCTATTCTCATTTAGTATTCAAAAAGTATGCACATATACATATGGTGTTGAGAAAGAACCATGGGGAAACACAAAGTCACAAAAATGTATACTTAGTGCTCACTAGCTCAACATTTCAATCGTAATTAAGCTCCTAATAGTTTACAAATGAGAATCAACATCCTTTATAGGACAAGGATGAGATTTAGTTACAAAAGATCCAATGGCCAAGATCTAATCAAGATGATCTAATGGTAGGAAAACATGGCACATGATTACTAGCTGGCAATCTTTAATGGGGGACAGTTGGCAAAACTAGAATATTCTTCGTATCTTTGACTTAGTCTTGATTTCCTCTACTCAGCATCTTCTTCAGATTCTTCCTCTGTAGAGCCTTCAACTATCTAGAATCTAGTGTTTATACCCTTGAAATATGTGTATACCCCTACTGCCTTATTTATTTCATCTCTATTATACACTCTAGCCTTTTCTTTGGCATGCTCCTAGGCTTTTAACTGTTCTTTCAAGAATATCCACCTATTTGTCTTGCTATCCAACTCTTCATTATATGCATCTATCTTAGATTTCATATGCATAGCCTTATCAATTATGTCCTCTAAAAAATATTGGACTGGATGTTTTATCGCCAAGCTAAAGTTGTCCTTAAATGCCTTAACTGCAAATTCTTCATCTTGATTCTCAATTTTACCTTCAACTTCACCTTCCAAAATCTCCAAAGTAGCCAATTCCTCCACTAAAATCTCATGTGCCTTTATGCTAATGTCTACGGCCTTTGTATTGCATCTTTTCAAAATGCTGACTTCAAATTTTAGATCCTCTATCTAGAGGTGCATGTTAGAAATTGTTTGCTGCATCAAAATCTTGTTTGTTATCAAGAACTAACCATTAATTTTCTTCATGTCATTGAGCATGGTCAAGAATTGGTTGGTCTAGACTAGCCCTTGGCCCACTTCTTTCTTTAAGGCATCTGCCTCACCTTTCATTTGTCTTATCATATTCCAATTGGATAATGATGTCTTCACTACTTTCTCTCCCTCCTCCAAGAATCTAACAAACCATTTATTCATCACATTGGCTTGATATTTTTATGAATCTAGCCCAGTTATTTCTTGCTGTGAAACTAGAGCCAAAGGTGTAGTTGGTGTGATCTGGACATTAGTAGGGGTGAACAATCCTTTCATAAAAGCTTATAATTGGGCAATTTTCCACTTATACTTCTTATTCTTAGCCTTGGCTTTTGTTATCCTGGTAGCCACTACATCTATACTTTCTCTTAGCTCTTGAATTTCTTGATCTATAATGGTGTGACCCAAGTCTATTCTAGTAATTTGAAATTTATTTGCACTAATATCCCCTTTATTGTTATCAATTATAGGCACAACTAATTGAGTTGTCCTCTTACCAGTGGTTGGATCATGCCATATAGTAGAGGTTTCCCCCACTCTACGCTTGGGCTTTGTGGCCTCAAGTGAAAACAATGATTGATTATCAAAATCTAAAGAATCTTGGGTAGGAGGTTGACTTACCTCATGTGCTAACCAATGTTGTGTAATAGATATTGGACCTTGCTGACTAGTTTGCTCAATGTGAGCATTATGCACTTTTGCATCTTTCTCCTTTGGAGCCTCTTCATTCACATTCTGTTGTTGATCCTTATCAGTGAGAATCTCTTCATGTATTTGTTGTTGACCTTGATCCTTTTCAAGATCTTTGGATGCCATATCCTGACCCTGTAGTATTTCTTTTGCCAGTTCATGGTCAGTAGGCATATTGGTCTAGACATCCTCATTTTCTTTACTTTATCTGTAGGGGTATCCTCATGTACTCCCATATCCAGATCATGTGTATTATTCTCTTCTAGGATCTTGGGATCATCTTTATTCACATTTTATTCCCCTTAGAGACTGTCATGCAAAACATCTGAATGTATAACCTAATCTATTTCTATCTATGTTCCTTTCATTTCTCGTTTAGCACCTTTATGGTGCAGTCATGGTTAGGAGGGTCCTCAAAGAGAACTATCTAGGCCATGCAGCTAGAGTAAACACAATAGAAATAATTCAAAGATATGAAGAAAATGCAGCTTCAGTCATTTAGTATATAATATAATTTAAATATAGATTAGCTAGCAATATGTGGGCTTACAATTAGGGCTCACAGGCCTGATTACAGAATATTACAATATACACTGTAAGATATAGCTTTAAAGCTCCTTCATAAAGAAATCCAACTATGAACTTATGCTAATGATCATAACTACTTTCTTAGACATCTATTACAACATTTTATATCATTTTTGAAACATATGATTCCTCTGTGTTGGCCAAGGGAGATCACAAACTCTAATGAAGTGTTGTAATGTGTGTACATGGATAAGTCAAACCTAAATGAATGGAACTCATCAACAAATGAATAGAATGATGTGTGGATCTCAAGGATGGTCGATCACAAACCAATAAACATTGATTGTTGTGTCTTTTAGCTTTACAAGTTGTGAAATGCTCTGCAAGTCTTCTCATTTAGCAGATTATCAGAGATTGTCAGGATGCTCTGCTCTAAGAAAAGAGTTGATCTTCTGATAGTGATAACTCTCTGGTACTTGATCCAAATGCTCCAAAAATTGGACATGATGTAGATGAATGGGTCTAGATGCTATGTACAACTCCGTAAGATCTAAAATAAAATTGCAATAGAATGTGGACCAAAATACAGAAACTGCTACTGACTAAACTGCTTGAACTAAACTGGGAAATGAAAAGAAACAAACTGAAATGGAAATGTTTTTTTGGTTGATGCAAGATTTCTCTTGAACCAGGGATATTCCTGTATAAGATATCTGAGGTTATTGAAAAAGTGAGTCCCTCACTTTGCTGGGGCTAGAGGAAAACCAAGATGGTGCACCTTAGCCCGAGAAATCTAAGATGAATCTTTTGTCGATCTGCCTTTCCACTATTGCCCCCCCTTTTTTAAAAAAAGGTGTCCTAACTCATTCTTTCTTTTTCCCTTTCATTCTTTGTTGGCCTTTTTCACTTAGTTCCTCCTTGGGTGAAATTCATTTAATCACTTTAGTGAGTTGGCAATCTTTTGCATTTTTGAAGTGAAGTCGGCGGGTTTGCAAGTTCTTGAACCACCTGACTTGCCAACTTGTTTTGGGTTTCCCATGCTTTGAGTGTTTTGTTGTGTCTCCATATGAAGTCTTTCCTTTGTAGTCAGGAAGTCACGGATTCTTTAAAGTTTTAAATCTTTGACTCCTAGTTCAAGTGTTCATCTTTTGCCTGACTCGCTGACTTCACGTAGCACACTTTCCCAAGTGGTGTTAGCTACACTAGCATACTATACAAAAGAGTGAAACTTGTCACTTTGCATTCAATTTGAGGTATGTGGACACAGTGGCATAATTCTCAGAGGGAAAGTTGAGGCATCCATTTATGAGTTATAATGGCAAATTCACCACCAATATTTAATATCTTTCTTGGGTGAATTTATGAGAAGTGACTTGGATTAATTATTAAGCCCACCTAAGGTGATATTATGTGCAAGGGAATGCATTGCAGAAGAATAGAAGGCTAGTCTGCTACGTGCAAAATTTAAGCACAATTCCATACTCATAAGTCAGCATAGCTAGCAACTCTTTTCCTCTCTCTATAAAGGTTTCATATCTTCTTTGAGGAGTTAGTGATTTTTATTTCCCATGTATCTGCACAAAGAATTCTCTGTTGGTGTCTGGCCTCATCCTCTGCTCTCTATGTGTATCTCTGAGTCTCTTATTTTCTAGTTTCTGGATCACATAAAAATGAAGTTTAAATTCCTAGGGACCCCCGTGGCTTCCATTGTGGAGAATGATCTCTCTAGAGTGAGGGATATGAATTGGGGCCACATTGATTTAGATGATTTTTGGAGGAGAATACAGTCTGAGAAAAGAAACTCCTTGGTGGAGAAAATTATCAGCAAGGGCTTCCATAAAGTTGGTGGTTTTCCACTTGCTGTTCATTGTCCTGAATTAATGGTTGCACACACCAATGGTTATTTCCTAGACTCTCAGGAGATAAAGACTTCTAGTGGTGTTGTGGTGGCAAGAATTGATTCTGAATCTTTTGCTTCAGCCCTGAATTTGGAAGAACATGAAGATAATGTTGATATTTATGTATCCTCGGCCTGGAATTACTAGAATGAGAAAAAGTACTGGTATCATACCTGCATTGTCAAGCATTGGCTAGAAGAAGAAAAGACTAGTAAGTCTCAGCTGCTTGCTAATATGAAAAGGAGCCATTTCAAAGAAGAAATCTTAGATATGATAACCCTACTGAACAAGGTAGTTGGGAGTCTTGAGGCAGATGTTTTCAAGTTTTGGATGTGCAAGTTTATTTTATTATTTTGCGGAGATCACCAAATTGACTGGCCTAAAATCATCAGTGATTGTTTACATGAGCAGCTGGTGAATTTTACATGAAGCGCGGGCTTTCACATGTGTTCCTAGTTGGTCTACATCTTTGCTCGAAAAGAGACTACTTGGCCTGGTCTGAGGACTCAAGGGAGTTCTTTGGCAAGTAGGCATGTGTATGAAATGTTTCCTCAATTGCAAAGAAGTGAAGGTATGAATGATTTTAGACGTGTGAATGATGCTTTTTCTATCATGTTAGCTAAAAGAATTGATGGCTCAATAGAGAAAAGATTTTCTGAAGAAGCATTTGCATTGGTCACAAAATTTGGGAGTATTTATATTTAGTTTGATTGTTTCTTGTATTTGAGAATTGGGGGTTATGAAAATGCCCCATTAAAATTTCCTCGGTACCCCTCTGATTATTTTGTGTTGCTGGAAGTATGCCGCCAAATGGCAACAGTAAATGTCAACTATAGCACTTCAGAAGAAAGAAGAGATGTGGTGCACAAATCACTGGGAATGAAATGGATGTCACATAAACAACTGATTCGATAATGGAACCATTCCTAGTTACTCTCGCTCCCCATGGGAGTCACCCCTGGATATACCCAACTGCCCCTTCTTGAATATTATTGCCAGGAACTGGGTCGCCAAGTGATGATAGAATAGTGGTCACTAGGTGTGTTCCAGTCATCCATCTAGAAATACTAGGCAATGAAAATGAAAGGATATTCTTTTCTTGTGTCTTTATCTTTTTATTCATGCAAGAGCAATGATGGTGCTTGGAATGTGGATAAGTTCTTGTCTGAATTCAACCTTCATAGTTTGTCATCTTGTGTATCATTTGATAGCAAAAAATTTATAAAAGAAAACATGCATGGAGGTGGTTCCTATTCACATCTTCCTCAACTTGAAGATTTTTGGGAGGACTGTATTGATGAAAGAGAAGTTCAAAGGAGGAAATGGATGAGGTTAACTATTGATCAAGTCCATGCTTTCAAGTTGAACATTTAGGTCCCTAATATAATTGATGATTTTTCAGATCTTTTGGGTGATGAATATGATACAGTGTCAAGGGAACCTTTGCCTCCAATAAAATGGTTTGAAAAGGAGGTCACTAATATTATGTTGCTGTCATTTCATGTTTTAAGGAGAATGGAAAAGTGCTTACAAATAAAGGTCAAGGAGTGTGCTAGTTCAAAAACACCAAGGGACTTAGCCTCTCAGAATCAAGTTAGATCCTAGACCGCCACCTAGCACAGAAGATCATCTAGTTTGGACCTGACTCTGTAGTGAGTTGGCTCACAATCGAATGGCAATGGTGAATGGCCACCTAAGGAGATTAGAAGGTTGAAAACCACCTGTCAGCAAGATGTTCAAGTGATGAAGAGAAATACCAGATTGGCTTCTTTATTATCTAAGGCAGACCATGTGCCCCCGCCTAGCAATCATGTAAGTGATTCAAATTCTTTCATCTTCTCACAAATTGGAGAATATAATTTGTTTCATTCATTGCTCAGTCCACCAAATTCCCCTCAACAAAGAGAGATGCCTGAGAAAAACCCTCATCCTGAACTGATTATGATGACTACCAATGCCACCAATGTGCCAGTTTCATCCCCAAACTGGTTGAAAAAGGTAGTCCAAATGAAGAAGAGGTACACCATTGATATTGTTTCCAGTTTGTTGCACATGGTTCCAAAACCCAAACGTGTAAAGAAAATGTCCAAAATAGTGACCGATGCCACCTCGAGAAACTAGTTTTTAGAAATTGCAAGCCCACTAGTTGAGAAAAATGACGATGAAATAATTGAAGCAGACTTTACAGTAAGCCAAGTGGATCTAGGGCCATCAACTACCAAAGGTGATTTGTATCATATACACTATTCAATTGACAACATCTCCAAAAGGATGAAATGCTTGCAAGATGAAAATTTGAAGCTGCTACCACATGTAAGTTCTCTGTCCTCTTTTGCCAATTTGATTGCTGAAGTGATAACTCCCTCAACTGAAACCTCCTCCACTGTCAAACTCCCTACACTTGACCTGAATTTGCTTCAACAAGTTACAACTTCTTTATCCCTAAGGAAGGCTATGGATCAATGGGTTGAGAGGAGCATCTTCGATGGTCTCGTATTTATCGAGGAGGTAGTGAAATTATTTGATTCCATACATGCTAAAAGAGAAGTTTTGATAGTAGAATTTGAGAAAGCTCGAAGTGACCACCATAGTTTTATTATAGCCTCTAAAGAAGTGCAAGAAATCACCAACATGGACTGCAGTATTCTAATGGTCGAAGAAGTCATAGTTGATCCTAAAGAGCTAGATACCACTGTGTGGGCTGATGCATTAGAATGGAAAATTTGTATTATTACTGCAGCTGAAGAAGAGATGGGAAAGGTGGTGGTAATTTATTACAAAGAGATGATAAGAATTAAAAGAGATTTTTTTGCTTTAGAGGTAGGGGCTAATGGATTTGATGATAAGAAACTATTGGATGTTAAGGTGATCAAACAAAATTTCAAAAACGTAGTGATAGAGGAGATAGTAAATTACAATGCAATTACAGGGGAGTCATTGGGGAGATTGTCCAAATTGGTAGCCTACATTAACACTTGCAAAAGTGACATTGATGAAGTATATCTTAAAGTGACTAACTCCTAGCGGGCTGTCATGAAAAGGAAGTGTCATATCAGCATGACCAGATCTGCACCTGGCATGGTGTTAACACCTGTTATCAACAAGTTCAGAGCATACAAAGCTAGATTGTGAGCATAGGTACCCTGCGTGGTGCAAAGTGTCACTGGAGAAGGTGGACAGTTAAGGGAAGATGAAGAGATGGATGAGGTGGATGATAGCGACATAAACTTGCAAATCCTAAATTGATTTTTAATTTTATGCTTTTAAGTTATCTCATGCTTGCTCTAAAACTATTGGCTCTAGAGGGCCCTTTATTATTGTTACTGTTTAAGAGATCTTTTAATCAACTGTTTAAAGAAGTCATTATGGTTTTATATTCTAGATCGCTAGTTGAATTAGGGATCTTTTTGCAAAACTGTATTTCTAAAAAGGGTGATAGTTAATTTTTCTTTTCAACTATTGTGATATATGCAATACAATTAATATAGTGGAGATTTGGATGATCATGGACTTTGTGTTTTGATTATTTGAATTCATGTTCTTCTTAAGTTGGATGTGTTTCTATTGATGTTAATGGTATTCATGTGTTTTAATGGTTGGATGTTAGAAAATCTTGCTCACTACTTCGAATAATCTATCTATTGATATTTCATTTAAGGTGGTGAATTCATGTGTGTATGTATGATACCGTCAATATATGTTATGCAGTCGGAGGTCTGTGAACTTCTAGAGTTAGAGTTAGAGTTGTAGATTTTCCTTTATAGCTTTTTGGTTAAAAGCTCCACCTTTATCTTTCTTTCTGGTTAAAAGCAATCTCAAGTTTGTATTGCTCAAAATATCTGTCGAAGGTAGTTGTGCCTTGTTAAGTAAGCAGAGAGCCTATGTAGAATACAAATATATTGGGCTCAGCTGTTGATTAAATATGTCACTTGTTCAGACGTGAGTATATAGAGTTAGGTGACAAATCTGTTAACCAATAGATTTTTGGTGACTCTACTGGGGACTATTTTCTTTTATTATACACCTTTGTGAGTTGTTTGGTTAATCTTTATGGTTCTTTAGGGAAGACATGCATCATTTTTGCAGCCTAACATTGATTGGATGATAGGAGATCAAGAGGACATTATTGAGGGCCTTAGACTTGTTGCTTTGCAAACTAGAAGAACTAATCAGCTATATCGCCAAGTTGATGAAGTGCTAGAAGAAGAAGAAGAGCTTGGTGAAATTATAGCAGCAAATGTACGTCGTTTCACTGACACTCAAGAATTAATTTTCATAGGAGTTGTTCCTGTGCCAAGAAGAGAAATACCTCTTAAAATTCAAGCGCTTCTTGACAATAGGCCAAGAAATCCTACTGCCAAACTGGGGAATCAAATTCCTATGAGACCAGCTCTCCCTCGCAACAATCAATAAGTGGTTTGGTGTCGCTCTGCTTAATTGTTAATTCATATACTTGTAGGAGTGGGCTATGAAAAGATACACATGAGGGGATAGGAAAAAGGGTAAGCTAATATTGATTTTGATTTACTCTAATGTTTGGATTTTTCTCCTTTCCCTCCTACAAGAAGAGTCAGATCTTTAAGTAGACCATCCTCCCCTCCACCCACAGGAGGGTCCATAATCTCATCTTGCCAAAGTTTGACCCTACATGGTATGCCTTACCTCTACAAGTAAATTTCCCTCCTTTTAACATGGCTTATCCACAACCTGCACCTATTCCATGGGGTGCAGCTATTGGACCACTTAGGCTTGGTGCTAACTTGCATGGCCTGCATAGAGGATCGAGTAAAATTTTGCCCAAGTTTGGGGAGGATGGAAAAGTTACTCCTGAGGAGCATATTAATGCTTTCTTTGCTGCATGCTCTATCCTGGGGGTCCAACATGAAGATGTATATGTTAGATTATTTATTGAGTCACTTGTTGACACAACTGCTGAATGGTTTTATCACCTTCCTAATGCCTCTATTAGAGATAGGGGTACAATGAGACAAAGGTTTGAGGAAAGATTTAAGATTACTGATAATGAACACACATTAGTAGCCCAATTTCCCACTATGAAGAAGGAGATTCATGAACAAATGAGGGAGTACGTGGCCAAGTTCAATAGACTCACAAATAGAATCCCTGCAAATGTTGGACCTGGAGATGGATTAATGATGTGGTTATTTATCAGCTCATTGCCACCTAATGTCAATTATGCTATTAAAAGACAAGGGGTTCCCAACTTAACTGATGCCCAATCATTAGCCATAGTAGTGGAAGATGATTTGCTTACTACAGAGAAATGGAAAAGAGAGTTACAAACTAGCAAACCTTTGGCAGCCAATTCTACTGATCTTGTCATTTAGCGGTTAGCAAATGACATTATCACTCTAAAATGTTAGATGCCTAAAGGTTCTCAGTAATCTCCTCAAGGAGGTTATAATAGGATGTTGCAATTGCCTGGTCCTACCCAATGATTAGCTATTGAAGGACCCTCAGCTAGCAAGAATAACCATATGGTTTGCAACTTCCATCTCACTTCTGACCATGATGGAACATCTTGTCCCAAGATGATGAGGTTTATGCAAATGCTTTCCATGAATGAACATGTTGAGGAACCCCTGGTGGAAGAACCTACTACACCTAGAGTTGCTAGTGTGAATTTCTTTGAATATGAATCAGATAAAGGGAGTGGAGAATATGTATATACTAAAGTGGACAACTCCAACTATGTAGTGTTTACTAGGGGCCAACAAGCACAGAGAGGGCAGAACATTCAAGGCCAATCCAATAATTCAAATCCTACCCCTAAGTATATCTTGACAAAACAAAACAATGCCAAGAAAGTAGAGAACGTATCACCCAAGGTTGTAGCTGCTGAGGTACCTTCTACTTCATCTTCTCAAAATTTAGTCTCAAGTTCATTTGATATTGTAGAATCATGTAAGAATACAAAGATTGAGATTTCCCAAGCTGAGTATTTAAGGCTTAATCCATCATAACTTGATGGACTAGTTAAATATGTTAGACATGAACCTTCCCCTTCCCATTGTAATGCTCAAGTGTCCAGTGATGCCAAAATGCTTGCTAAAAGCCAAAACTATTTGAACTCTAGTCTTCAAGACCCTAACACCCAAAATCCTTTTAGAAAACCAAAACCTTTTTATGTCTCTCCTTATATTGCTGGCTTTAAGCTCAGTAGTTGTGTTATTGATTTTGGAGCCTCAGAGAATGTTATGCCTACTCAAGTCGCTAAAGCCTTAGGCTTGTCTTATATGCCCTCACATGGAAAATGCTTTTCAATGGATGGTTCTCTAGTACCAATCTTAGGTTAGATTAAAGATGCTTAAACTGCCTTAGCTACCTTCCTAAAGAAAAGATTGAAGCTAACTATTCTTGTAGCAGACATACCTACCAGTTATGGAATAGTCTTAAGTCGTAGTTTCTATAAGGACCTAGGTGGGGAAATTCAAATGGATTGGTCACATGCCATAATACCTATTGATGGGAAGAAAGTTCACCTTAATCCTAAACCCAAAGCCAAGTTCACCGTGCTTAAATTTGGAGACCCTAGAGCAGACATTCTATTTGTGGAAACTAGACCAGGCACTTACATGTGTACATCCATGGGAAATGAAGACATGAGTCTAATCAGCCCTAACTTGGTTGATGAGTTGTGGACTCTAGAATTTGATGGTAGTTGTTCTACCATGGGGTCTAGAGCAGGAGTGGTTTTGATTTCACCTAATGGTTATTCTTTCCCTTTTGCTTTTAAATTGGAATTTGAGAACATGAATAACACCGCTGAATATGAGGCTTTGTTATTGGGTCTAGAGTTAGCCAAAGAAAGAGGTGTGAAATAGTTGAAGGTTAAAGGAGATGCTGAATTAATTGTTAAGTAGGTAAGAAAGTTGTACATAGTTAAAAATGGTAGACTAAAGCATTATCGAAATAGGGTATGGGATTATATTGAAGATTTTGATGCTTTTTCCATAAAGGCAATACCTAGAGAATAAAATACTAGGGCCAATTCCTTAGCTATTTCAACATCTCTTCTTCTACCACATCTAGATTTTAAGAATAAAGCATATAGTATCAAAGTGGTATATAGGCCTAGTTTTTCCTTATAATGTTAATCACTGGCAAGTTTTTAACATTGATCAGCAAATTATTTCATTTCTTAAAAAAGTTGAATCTTTTACCAGTATATTCTTTGAAGGTAGTAGTGATGAAAGTAATGATGTTTGGAAGGAGAAATAAATTCCTCTGATAATTCAAGCTCAGGAGTTGTGCAATTGAAAGGAAATAAGATTCCTAAGGGGCTTGTCTCTCTTGAAGATATTTTTAATCGGCATGATCAATACCTTAAGAAGAAGAATAAAGTTTCCATTACAACACCAGTCGATTATGATAGGGTGAATATTGGCACTGAAGCTGACCCTAAGATTGTGTGCATTGGTAAATGTTGTTCCAAAGAAGAAAGGGAACATTTAATTTCTCTGCTTATAAGATATAAGGATGTTTTTGCATGGTGTTATGCTGATCTTATGAAGTTCAAAATGGAGAAATGTAGCATCATATTCCCTTAAAGCCTAGTACCATACCTTTTAGACAAAAGCAGAGGACTTATAATCCAAAAATAGCTAAAGCCATCTTCAATGAAATTGACAAAATGCTAAAGGCTAAAATCATCTACCCTATTCACCACTCTACTTGGGTGGCAAATATTGTGCCTGTTAGGAAGAAGAATGGGGAGATTTGGATTTGTGTTGATTTCAAGAATTTGAATCAAGCCTCTCTGAAAGATAATTATCCCATACTAGTAATGGATCATATTTTACAAACTGTGTTTGCTTCGGAGATGATGTATATGCTTGATGGATTTTCAGGATACAACCAAATTGAGGTGGCTCAAGAAGATCAGCATAAGACAACTTTTACTACCCCTATTGGTGTTTTTGCATATAGTAGGATGCCTTTTGGTCTCATTAATGCTGGGGCCACATTTCAAAGAGAAATTGACCTGACTTTTGGTGATTTGAAGAACAAAATCATAGTAGTATACCTTGATGACTTAATAGTTTTCTCTAAGAGAAGAGCTAATCACTTGCATGACTTGGAGGTGGTCTTACAACACTGCAGGTAAAATGGTATTTCTCTAAACCATAAGAAGTCAATCTTTGCAGTCACTGAAGGAAAACTATTAGGGCATATTGTCTCGAAAGATGGGATAAACATTTATCCAAAGAGGGTCAGGGCAATTCAATAGTTAAGTCTACCCACAACCAAAAACAATATGAGATCTATTTTCAGTCAAGTAAATTTTCTAAGAAAGTTTGTCCTAAATTTTGCTGAGGTGACTAGAGACATTGTAGAAATGATGAAAAATCATCCTGTTTTCAAATGGAGTGCCAAAGGGAAGAAAGTATTTGATGACATAAAAAGAGCCATTACTAATGCACCCACACTTGTGCTTCCCAATTTTTAGAAGGATTTTATCATCTATAGTTATGCCTTTGAACATACTCTATCTGCCATCTTATTGTAGAAAAATGAACATGGGATTGAAACTCCCATTGCTTTCATGAGTGTTCCATTGAAGAAGTATGAACTTAAATACTTTGCTTTGGAGAAACATGCATATGTAGTGGTGAAACCTTTGAAAAGTTTCATATTTTATATACTGCACTCACATGATGTTGTGTATTTTCTAGAATCTGCTATGAAAAGTATATTCACTCAAAAAGAAATTGGATGTAATAATAGGGGAGCTAGGATAGATAAAGTTTAGGAGTACGATATTGAGATCAAGCCCACTAATCTAGTTAGGGGTAGAGGATTGTGTAAGATGATTTCTGAAAATGAGGTCGATTGTAAAGAGGAATTACCTTTGGTTCTTTTCACTAGTAATACCGATGAATGGTTCTCCGATGTTTCTTATTTCTTAACCTATGGTGACTATCCATCTCACCTCTCTGCGAAGGAAAAGAGAAACCTAGAACTTAAAGCACACAAATATGTTATTTGGGAAGGTAATCTGTATATAAGATGAGTGGATGGGACATTTCTAAGGTGTGTAGACAAGGAGCAACAAAAGAGATTACTAGAAACCTTTCATAATGAAGCTTGTGGGGGACATTATTTTGCATCGGTGATAGCTTTCAAGATATTGAAGCAATAGTTTTACTGGCCTGGGATGTTTAAGGATGCCTACGAGTGGGTATCAAAGTGTGAGAAATGTTTAAAGTTTACAGGCATACCTCAATTTGCTGCCCTACCTTTGAGGCTAGTAATTATAGATGAACCATTCCAGCAATGGGGTTTAGACTTCATTGGACCAATTAATCCTAACTCTAGTGCTAGACATACCCATATCTTGATTACAACAGACTATTTTATCAAGTGGGTAGAAGCTATCTTAGTAAAGAGTACTATCTCTGAAGTTGTTTTTTCTTTCCTTAAGGAGAACATTTTATTCAAATTTGGTGTACCTAAGAAGCTGGTGACTGATAATGCTTCAAGTTTTTCCTCTACAGAAATCACTCTTCTGTTATGATTTTGGTATTAGCCTAGCCTATTCATCTAATTATTACCCACAAGGCAACGACTAGACATAGTCTAGTAACAAAAACCTCGTCTCTATTGTTAAAAAGCTAGTTGAAGAAAATCAGAGAGGATGGCATAAAAATTTGTATGATGCTCTCTAGGCCGATAGGATAACATATAAAAGGGCGATTGGTATGTCTCTTTTCCTGCTTGTTTATGGTATTGATAGTGCAATCCTGATTCCCTTGGAACTGTCTGCATTGTATCTGCAGAAGGCTATTGAAGATGAATAGTTTTAGTTAGCACTAGAGAAGAGGATATGTTATTTAAATCATCTGGAAGAATAAAGAGAAATTACCATAGATAGAATTGCTAAACATCAATAGACCGTAAAAAAGATTTTTGATAAAAAGGCTAAATAGGTGAGTTTTGTCGTGGGAGATTTTGTGCATTTATGGGATAGAAGAATAGAACCAAAGGGTGCACATAAGAAATTTGACTCTTTGTGGAAAGGCCCCTTTAAGATTAGAGAATTACAAGAGACAATGCATTTCTTTTGGCTTATCCTGATGGAACACCGCTACCTCTTGCCTATGATGGGCAACATCTAAAATTATGCAATTGGTGAGGTTTTCTAAGTCTGACCCTGTACCGTAGTTTCTTTCCCTATTTTTCTATCCTTGTTGTGTTTGTCCCATTTTTGGTGTGACTATATTGCCCTTGGAATAAGGCTTGTTCGCCATGTTTTGCCTTGGTTCTTTACATCCTCCTGAGTCCTTGTTCACAATTAGAGCCAGCTATTGCCCACTTTATTTTAATAAAAGGCGTCCTAACCCATTCTTTGTTTTTCCCTTTCATTCGTTGTTAGCCTTTTTCACTTAGTTCCTCCTTGGGCCAAATTCACTTAGTCACTTTAGTGAGTCAGCAATCTTTTGCATTTTTGACATGAAGTCAGCAGGTTGGCAAGTTCTTAAACTGCCTAACTTGTTGACTTGTTTTGGGTTTCCCATGCTTTGAGTGTTTTGTTGTGTCTCCATATGAAGTCTTTCATTTGTAGTCAGGAAGTTGGGGATTCTTTGAATTTTTGAATCTCTGACTCCTATTTCAAGAGTTCATCTTTTGCTCAACTCGTTGACTTCGCATAGCACACTTTCTCAAGTGGTGTTAGTTGCGCTAGCATATTGTACAGAAGAGTGACACTTGTCACTTTGCATTCAATTTGAGGTACATGCGAACACAGTGGCACAATTCTCGGAGGGAAAGTTGAGGCATGCTTTTATGAGTTATAATGGAAAATTTGCCTCCAATATTTAATATCTTTCTTGGGTGAATTTATGAGAAGTGACTTGGATTAATTCTTAAGCCCACCTAAGGTGATATTATGTGCAATGGAATGTGTTGCAGAAGAAGAAATGACTAGTTTGCTACATGCAAAATTTCAGCACAGTTCCATACTCACAGGTTAGCATAGCTAGTAACTCTTTTCCTCTCTCTATAAACGTTTCATATCTTCTTTGAGGAGTTAGAGCTTTTTATTTCCCATATATCTGCACAAATAATTCTCTATTAGTGTCTTACCTCATCCTCTTCTCTCTGTGTGTATCTCCGAGTCTGTTGTTTTCTCATTTTTGGAACACATAAAAATGAAGTTTAAATTCCATGGAACCCTTGTGGCTTTCATTGTGGAGAATGGTCTCTCTAGAGTGAGGGATATGAATTTGGGCCACATTGATTTAGATGATTTTGGAGGAGAATACAGTCTGAGAAAAGAACCCCTTGGCGGAGAAAATTATCAGTAGCGGCTTGCATAAAGATGGTGGTTTTCCGCTTGCGGTACATTGTCCTAAATTAAGGGTTGCATGTGCCAATGGTCATTTCCCAAACTCTCAAAAGATAAAGACTTCTAGTGGTGTTGTGGTGGCAAGAATTGATTTTGAATCTGTTGCTTTGGCTTTGAATTTGGAAGAACATGAAGATAATGATGATATTTTTGTATCCTCAGCCTGGAATTACTATAATGAGAAAAAGGATTGGTGTCATACCTACATTGCCAAGCATTGGATGGAAGAAGAAAAGACTAGTAAGTCTCAACTGTCTGCTAATCTAAAAAGGAGCCATTTCAAAGAAGAAATATCAGATATGATAACCTTACTAAACAAAGTAGTTGGGAGTCTCAAGTCGGATGTTTTCAAGTTCTGGATGTGCAGGTTTATTTTATTAATTTGTGAAGATCACCAAATTGACTGGCCAAAAATCATCGGTGATTATCTACATGAGCAGCTGGTGAATTTTACACGAAGCGTAAGCTTTCACATGTGTTCCCAGCTAGTCTACATCTTGGCTCGAAGAGAGGTTGCTTGGTCTGGTCTGAGGACTCAAGGGAGTTCTTCAGCAAGTACGCCTATATATGAAATTTTTATTGCAAAGAAGTAAAGGTATGAAAGATTTTAGACATGTGAATGATGCTTTTTCTATGATGTTAGCTAAAAGAATTGATGGCTCAATAGAGAAGATTTTTTGAAGAAGCGTTTGCATTGGTCACAAAATTTGGGAGTATTTATATTTAGTTTGATCGCTTCTCATATTTGAGAATTAGGGGTTATGAAAATACCCCATTAAAATTGCCTTGGTACCCCTCTGATTATTTGGTGTTGCTGGAAGTATGCCACCAAATGGCAACAGTAAATGTCAAATACCAAGCAATGAAAAAGAAAGGATATTCTTTTCCTATGTATTTATCTTTTTATTCATGTAAAAGCAATGATGGTGCTCAAAATTTGGATAAGTTGTTGTCTAAATTCAACCTTCATAGTTTCTCCCCCTGTGTATCATTTGACAACAAAAATTTTATAAAAGAAAAGATGCATGGAGGTGGTTCCTATTCACACCTTCCTCAACTTGAAGATTTTTGGGAGGATTGTATTGATGAAAGAGAAGTTCAAAGGAGAAAATGGATGAGGTCAACTGTTGATTAGGTCCATGCTATCAAGTTGAACATTCAGGTCCCTAATATAAATGATGATTTTTCAGATCTTTTGGGTGAGGAATATGATACAGTGTCAAGGGAACCTTTGCCTCCAATAAAATGGTCTGAAAAGGAGGTTACTGATATTATGTTGCTATCATTTCATGTTTTTGTATACACCTAAAAATGACATGATTCGGTCTAGATAAATATTCTTAATATATATCCCCTTCTAATTCCTCTATCAGTAAATAAATAAACAAATTTATTTATTTGATTCATATTCTTCCAACAATTAAATAAACTCCTTTATTTAATTAAAATTCTTCCAAACAATTAAATAATTTTCAATTATTTAATTAAATCAAATTCATTCTTCCAAATTTGAATAAATCAAATCAAATTTATTTAAATCCTCTCTATCTCTAAAAATAAAATAAATAAAATATTTTATTTATTCTTCTAAATCATGCACAACAATTAAATAAATATATTTATTTAACTTGCTTTCTTATCTTCAAATTCTTCAAATATCTTCTAAATCTTCTAAAAATAAGTCTTCTTATCCATGCACACACAATTAAATAATTTATTATTTAATTTCTCTCAAAATCATGCAAAAGTAAATCTTAAGTTGAGTTATCTATTCAATCAACCTTGTTTTTATCAATTTCTCTTAAATTAGAAAAAACTTTCTAATTTATGAAAAGCATGTCTTATCTTTAGAAAAGAAAGTGATTAACTCAAATAAAGCAGCTTTTTGTGTGACACTTGTCTTCTTCTTATTCGTTGCATGTTCCTCAACTATTCTCAATCGTTGATCTTCTCAAGTCTTCCATACCGTTGATCTTCATTCTCTCAAGTCTATAAATTGAACCTCATTCTTCCATTTCATTCATCCAAGCTTTAAGTATTGTTACTCTGTAGGAATTACAGTGCGCCTTTGGCACCCTCGTCATTCTTTCATTGCTTGTGATCACGCTTTTTACTATGCACTACACACTACCATCATTTTGGAGCTCCTCTTCATTGCAATATCACCATAGCCATTCATAATCGACATTCTTGACAAAGCAAAGAAGTGCACTCTCTGAGGGCCCTTTTCATACACACAAGAACGATTCTTGATAGGCAACAATGGAAGTTTCGACCTAAGGAAGGTTTGCTTTGATTATTTCATTGTTTTATCTTGTTTGATCTCCTTAGTTTCACTATTTCATTGAGTTTGGGTATCTGTTATTGTTTATTTATTGATATTCATTGTTGATCCAATTAACCCTTACATTTTTGGTGCCTACCGTGGGGCCTAGCCCCAAATTTAACCCAAAACTAAGTTTTTGTGTTTTAGAAGGCCATACACAGGATGAAACAGTGCATACACTCTTTGTTCTAGTGCATCTATCACCTATCACGGTGCATTCATTCCTGTAGCGCAAATGATCTCTGTTCTGACGCTTCTGTCACTTGTTCCAGCGCATTCATTCTCGCTGTGCATATACACTCTTTTGCGGTGCTTTTGTCATCTGAAATGGTGCACCTGATATTCTATTGCTTATACTCTTTATTCCAGCGCTTACAAGCTCTGTTCCTGTGCATCTGTATTTCTATGCTTCTGTTGACTATTTCTGCGTATCCAGTCTCTGAAGCTGCACATCTATTGTAGGCAGAGATTTTAGGATTTTTTAGGAGATTTTTTGCTAATGTTGACATCTTTGTAGGATTTCCCTTATCGGTTTTGCAGGCCAGGCACTGGTTTAGATTCATATAGTTGCATTTGCTAGATCACACTTTGACTTCTAAAAATGGGAAAGTAAAACAGATGTTCATGCAAAGTCTCACATAGTCTAACTAGGAAAGTGGTAACTGAACCTTTACTATCTTGCATTGCAACATTGCTATCTTCTCAAAGTTATTGCTATTTGGATTAAAATTGAACTCATCATTGTTATCTGGGTTAAAATGAACCACTGCTATCTCGATTGGCAAAAATTTCAAAGTTAACAATTCATGCTATCGTGGATTAAAATTGAACTCACAATTGTTATCTTGGTTAAAATTGGACCACTGCTATCTTTCTACTCACTTCAAAGTTCTGTGCTTGCCCAAGTAGATAGCTCACCTAGTTTTTTTAATTTTAACTAGGGGAAAAGAACCACTGTATACTGTGTTTTTGGGAATGATACCAAGACTATGCTCTCCGCTATCTTGGGTGACCAAAATGCTAGAAGTATCATTTTGGCATGTGTTTTTCCTTTAGAGGGGCCTACTCTTGGATACCACTTATCCAAGTAGGAATGACCCTAAGTGGTAACAGGCTAGACACCAAGCCCTTCCAAGACACTATAAATAAATTGTGTTTGGAGCGAAAGCTTCAAACAACAAGTGAAGTTGTGTTACACCGACAGCCAACCTCCCCCAAAACCCTCCAAGGCGCAATCCTTGCAGGCTGGGAGACTCCATAATGGAGAGTAGTGTTGCCACATGTGTAACCACTCAAACAGTTGCCCACATTAAACACCTCTTGTTCTAGTGGCCAAAAACCCTTGTAATCCATTTCAAGCCTAGGATTTTGTACTTGTTTTTTTTTTTTCTGTTAGTCCAAAAAGACCCGAGAAAATCGCAAAAAAATAAAAAACCATAAAAGTATCTTTGTGTTTGCTGTGTCTTCTTGCCATAAATTTAGAAAATTAGATCAAAAGACCTTTTTTGCAACCAAAGTGCCAAAAACATAAAAAAATTCCAAAAATTACAAAAATATTGAGAAAAATCCAGAGCAGTGCATCCGCCCTCTATTCCTGCACATCTGTACCGATCAGCGGTGCATTTTGAATCCTGTTCTTGTGCATTTACATTTTACCAGTACAGTGCATATATCCTGACTTACGTCGCATCTATCAATTTCTATGATGTATCTGTATTGGTGCATACATGACAATGAACACTTGCACAGTTTCCAAGAGAAAAATTTCACCAGTTCTAGGTACCCATTTCATTCTAGTTTCAGGTTTAGAGATTAGGTCACACCTTGCAGTCAGTTTGCCATCCATTTCATGTCAAAATCTCTCTTTCATTAGTCATCTCATTCACCTTCCGTCAAGTCCTCTCAGTCCAAAGTCAAAAGAATGTCCCATATCAGGTCAGCGTAGGTCCTCTTTTTTGTATCACTTTGGATTCAAGTAAACCTAGTAAGTCACAGAACTTGACTAGTGGTCTTGGTGCATGACTAGTCCCTACATAGTAAGATAGGTATCAAGTACCCTTACTAGTGACTATCATCTTTGTATTAGCCGTCTTACTTGGAATCATTGATTGAGAAAGTCCTTTTCCCAAGTCTTGTCACAAGTATCCCATTCCTAGCAGTCTCCATTAGCATCTTGCCAAAGTCTCTTGTCCCATTCGACCTCATCCCACATCACCTTGCATGGTTCTTACTAGATCTCAATACAAAAAACAACTTGAAATGGCCAGGTCATTCAACCACATCTTCTCACCTCACGATAGTGATGAGGAAATCTCTAACGAAGAATATCAAGGAACCATCCAAGATCAGAAATTCCAATGCTTAGTAGAGAAAGTGCTCCATGACGACCCTCATAAGTATTTCCATCACCTTGCTAGTCTTGGAATTAAACTCCCCACAGATTTTGATATAAGCACAATCTTGGAAAACATAGAGGATGATCATGAAAGGGAAAAGAAAACCATAGACCCAAATGACGAGGATAAAGGAAAGAAAGCCACCCATCCAAATACTCCTATGGAAGAAATGAGGAAAGAACTCGAGGGTCTAAAACAACAAATGTTAGATCTCAAGATGGGTACAAGCACTAAAAACTACTCCTTGGAAGATATTGCACCGTACCCCTTTGATAAAAACTTGGTCATGAAACCATTTCCCTATCGATTCAAAGTTCCTAAGTTTGACAAGTACAAAGGGAAAAGGGACCCTAGAGATCACATCAGGGAATTCAACACAACATGTTTAGAAGTAGCTCACAATGAGACTATTCCCTAGATCTCTAGGCAGTCAAGCTATGGAGTGGTTCTCACGTCTTCCACCGGGCATCAAAACTTTTGATGAGCTAGTCAACAAGTTTATCATTCACTTCTCTTACAACATTGAACATGAAGTCTCTATGCTTAGTCTATGCAACACCAAACAAAAGGGTGGTGAATCATTTTCCACCTTTCTACAACGATGGAGACAACTAGCAAGTAAGTGCTCATACGATGTACCTAAGAAACAACTAATGGAGATGTTTGTTCATAACCTCAACATTGATCTTGGCTACCAAATACAAATACAATGCCCTACATCATTCTCAAAAGTCATCGAAATGGGATTGTTTATCGAAAAAGCTATGATTGCCAAGGGGCAAATCAAGTTATACAAGGACACACCCACCTCCAACTATACGACTGACAAGTCAAAGTTTTGGACCAAGAATAAGAATGTTATCAATGATGTAGTGGTTGATGCCAAGGCGGCGGCTTGCAAGCAACAACCCATACTCACTCTCAAAGCAGAAGCAAACAATGTTATGCCCAACAAAACATTCGCTTGGGAGCCAAGACCATGGTTCAGTACCAATCCAAGACGAAAGTTCACACCGTTGGGTGAGTCCCAAGAATCTGCATTACGGAAGTTATTGGCTAACAGTGAAATCTCTTTACTGCCAACAAGTGATTATGAGCCTATAGTCAAACCTCCCCATTGGAAAGACACTGATTATTGTGAAAATCATAGAGGAAGGGGGCATACAACCAACAATTGTATCCGTCTCAAACATGTTATCCAAGATGTGCTTGATCAAAATCAAGGAGGAACTCAACAACATACCTCTAATGAGACACATGTGGCTTACAGGGATCCACTTCTCAATCACGACAGGCCGTACAACACCAATAACAACCATGGTAATAACAACAACGGCAACAACAACCATGGAAATAACAACAATCGTAACAGGCCAAATCAGAATAGTGGGAATAGTAATACCAACTATGCAAGTCTGCCATTCAACTATACCATCAATTGCCTATCTGAGCATGTCCCACAAATCAATGTGGTCATGCCCAATCAACAATCAGAACCTAACAGAACTGGTTGTAGTATCATTACCCGTAGTGGTAAAGTCACTTGGAATATGGTCCCTCCAAGGTTGTCACCTTCTCAGTCCAACTTCCATCAGTATAACATCAGAGACCAACTACAGAAGACTCTGGCCCACATTTCTATCTTGGAGTTGTTGTATCTATCTCCTTCTCATAAGGAGATTCCTAATAAAGCCTTAGTGGAAACCACAGTCCCCACTAACTTGGCCCAATTGAATTTTCAAGCCATGGTAGCTAATATGACCTCCTCAAGTAATATATCATTTATTGAGCAAGATGATCTCTCAATCTCTCAACCTCATAACACCCCTCTTCATATCATCACCTTCATCCACAAGCACTGCATCAAGAGGGTTCTCATTGATGGGGGAGCTGGTTTAAATATTTGCACATTGAAGCTAGTCCTTACATTAGGGTTCTCTGAAAATGCAATTGATCAAAGAAAGAGGATAACTATCAAAGCCTATGATGAAGAGGAGAGAACTACAAAAGGAACAGTGGTGTTTCCATACAAGTGGGACCGATAATCAAAGATGGTGTGTGCCAAGTCCTAGATAGGGATCCCACCTATAATATTCTGCTAGGAAGACCATGGGTTCATGCCATGAAGGCTATGCCCTCTACTTATCATCAATGCATAAAATTCCCTCATAATGGCAAGCAAATCACCATCCAAGGTGACCCTGACCCCTTCTAGCATTGTAACTCTGTCCTTTCAAAACTCGAGTGCATCATACCAAACAATAGAGCATCCACATCCCCTATCTCACAACTTGATTCTACCACTGAAGCTTCCTCATCAAGGACCAAAGAGCAGAAAATTACCATCAAAGAAAAAGGAGTTGGGGAATACTCCATAGAGCACAGCCTCAATCTAGCCAAGCTACCTTTATCTCCTAGATCCTTTGGTCGACCCAAGCATTTTCCAAAGCCATCTACTCCTCCTACGCCTCCCATAGCTCTCTTTGTAAAATGGGGGACCCTATCAGATGAGATAGAGGAAAGAGATGTCCTACAATGGCTTTATACCGAAGAAGAGAACACACAACATGAACCACCTAGACTCCGAACAGAGATCTATGGGCGAGGTGAATCTATCCTACATAGAATGGGTTACGAAGGACAAGGCCCCATCAACCTAAGAAGAGAAGGAATCATATAACCCATTCAATCTTCTTCATCCTCATTGGCTAAAAATACAAGAGTCCTAGGATACACAGGTAAGGGCAAAGCTAAAGAAAATGCTTGTCTAGTGGAAATGATCCATACACTTCAAGTGGACAATGACATAGATTCCAATGAATATGAGTGGGATGAGCTAACAGAGCTTTCCTA
This sequence comes from Cunninghamia lanceolata, assembly GCA_027924645.1. NCBI lineage: Eukaryota > Viridiplantae > Streptophyta > Pinopsida > Cupressales > Cupressaceae > Cunninghamia > Cunninghamia lanceolata. The sequence continues at coordinate 5,259,652 of BSBN01000710.1, read as the reverse complement.
TGATGACAAAGGGGTCGATACCATTCAAACTTATAGCCCCTACCATAAGGGACAAACACTATTGCATAGACCAATAGAGTCTAATTTGCCTATCTATGAGAATATGACTTTTGAGGAAGGTTTGAGTTCTATCGCAATAAATAATTTGGAGGAAAGTACCATCCCAAACACTCCCCCTACCAATACTCCTTCTATATCCATTCAAACCATCAATGAATCAGATCTATCCTCTGACTCCCTTCCCCTTGTACATCCTGAGCTTATTGACTGGGATCTACGAGGAACTCCTCAACTAGATATGTTCCAAAACGACGATGCCTATATTGACTACATGGAACTTAGGTACCACCTACCCAAAGGGGATCATAAAGCTGGTTTTGCTATTGAAATTAATACCATGGCTTACTTCAGAGAGGGTGCCAAGCCTTCCAGTTGCAAAAATATCAAAATAAAAACTGGATCTAATGGTGAAAACCATTCTGCGGCAGTGTCAGATCCCAAAATAGTAAAAAGAAAGGACACATCTGAAGGTGAAAACCCAACTATGGCACCTGACGATGGAAGGCTTGACACTCTCCCCAATGACATGCACCAAGAGAAGTCTCAGATTGTTGTGGAACCAACAAAGCTGGTTAATATTGGAATAGAGGAACAGCCTAAGATCATTCACTTTGCTAAGTCTCTAACCCCACCAGAGAAGACGAAGTTTGTACCATTCTTCAAGAGAAAGCAAATCAATTTTGCTTGGTCATACGTAGATATGCTAGCATTAGATCTAGATTTGATTCTACATCATCTTCCATTAGATCCAGGAGTGAAACTAGTGAAACAGAAGCTTAGAAAGATGCACCCACACATAGCACTTCTTGTAAAAGAAGAACTCAAAAAATTACTAGATGTAGGATTCATCAGAGCTATAGACTATCTAGAATGGGTCTCCAACATAGTACCAGTGTCCAAACTAGATGGTCGAGTCAGACTATGTAATGACTTCAAAGATCTAAACAAAGCTTGCCGCAAGGATGATTTTCCGTTGCCAAATATAGATATCATAGTCAACCTAACAGCAGGGCATATCATGTTATCTCTCATGGATGGCTTCTCAGGATACAACCAGATCAGGATAGCACCAGAAGACCAGCACAAAACAACTTTTACTTGTCCATGGGGCTCTATTGGAATGTCATGCCATTTGGGATAAAGAACACATGAGCCACATATCAATGTGCCATGACCACTGTATTTCATGATATGATGCATGTCACCATGGAAGATTATGTAGATGATATCCTAGCAAAGTCACTCACAAGAGAATCACATTTGGATGTGTTAGAGAAAGTCTTTCAGAGATTAGAACAATTCAAAGTCAGGTTGAACCCAAAGAAGTGTGTGTTTGGAGTCAACTTAGGCAAACTCCTAGGTTTTATTGTATCAGCAAATGGAAAAGAGGTGGACCCCACCAAAGTCAATGCTATCATGGACATGCCACCACCCAAGACTCTTACACAACTAAGATCGCTACAAGGCAAGCTACAAGCAATCCACAGATTCATATCACAACTGGCAGACAAGTGTCAACCATTTAGTCATCTCCTACACAAGAACATTCCATTCAGATGGGATGAGAAATGCGAAGAGGCATTCAACAAACTGAAAGAATATCTTATGAATCTACCTATTCTCATGCCTCCTATCCAAGGGAAACCATTGATACTCTACATATCTGCTACACCTACAGCTCTTGGGGCTGTTCTAGCACAACAAGATTATGAAAATAAAGAAAGAGTCATCTACTATATCATTCGAACATTAGTGGGCTATGAGTTACAATACTCACAGATAGAAAGGTCATGTCTTGCAGTAGTTTTTGCTTCCCAAAAACTCTAGCATTATATGCTTGCACATCCAGTCAAACTTATTGCAAAAATAGATCGACTGAAGTACCTACTAAGCAAAACAGCTCTCACAGGTCACCTAGCCAAATGGGTAATGCTCCTAAGTGAATACGACATTGAGTATGTAGACAGAAAAGCTATCAAGGGACAAGTCATTATTGACCAACTAGCAGATGCACCAATGCAATTTGAGTTTCTGGATGAATCATTATTCAATGTCTCAACACATTCCTGGACACTTTACTTTGATGGATCCTACACAAACCATGGATCGGGGGTAGGAATCTTGTTTGTAACTCCTCATGGTGACATTATACTGAAGTCTTACCAATTGTTATTCCCATGCACCAATAACATAGCAAAATATGAAGCCTTAGTCATTAGCCTCAAGATGGCAGTAGATTGGAAAATCAAAGAGCTACATGTCTACGGTGATTCTCAACTAGTAATAAATCAGGTCAATGACGATTACCAAACCAAAGATTAGAAGCTTATCCCATACAAAAGAATGTTGGAAGACTTTAAGGAATACTTTGTGATTATATCTTTTGAGTAGATACCACACATTGAGAATAAAGTAGTAGATGCCATGGCCACCATCGCCTCTCTTCTCAAGATACCAAAGAATGAGTCACGATACGAGTTCTTAGTGGAAACTATTCGACAACCAGCTTATGATCTTCCTGAGACCCATTCCATATGCCTTTTAGTTGCATCTGATTCACCTTAGTACGGTAAAGTTTATACTTACCTCTAGGACAATACCCTCCCAACAGACTTATCTTCAAACCAACGACGAACCTTTATATGCCAAACTTCTCGCTATATCATTATTGCCAATACCCTATACCGACATGGTCTAGATGGTACTTTACTACGTTGTTTAGAACGAGAAGAATCTGTAACCACCTTACAAGATGTACACGAAGGGATTTGCGAGACACACTCTAGCGGTCCTTCCTTAGCCAAGAAACTCATGCGTTTGGGTTATTACTGGCCGAACATGGAGACAGATTCATACCAATTTGTGAAGAAGTGCAAATAGTACCAAATACATGGGAACCTGATACATGCACCAGCTCAATAGTTGAGACCTTTAACGACACCTTGGTCCTTTTGCTAATGGGGACTTGACCTTGTGGGAAAGATCCATCCACCCTCCTCCAATAGCCATAAATTCATCATAACTTCCACTGAGTACTTTACCAAGTGGATTGAAGCTGTTCCCCTCACCACCGTCATAGGTAAACAAATCTCCTCATTCATCCTGAATTACCTCATCTATAGATATGGAATTCCTTCATCCATTATCATGGATAATGGAAGACCCTTCAAAAACCAGGATGTCCAAGAACTCTGTGACCGATTCAAAATCCAACATCATTTCTCCACACCCTACTACCCCCAAGGCAACAGTCAAGCTGAAGCATCCAACAAGACCATCTTGAAACTCCTCAAGAAGACTATCAACGATGCTAGCCGTGATTGGAACATCCAACTCAATCCCACTCTATGGGCCTATAGAACCAGTATACTCACTCCCACAGGTGCTACACCTTACGCCCTTGTCTATGGCTCAGAAGCTATCCTCCCCATTGAAGCTGAGTTACCATCTCTCAGGGTGTCATTAAAAGGTCTCATATCAAATGAAGAATACAGAGTTGCTAGAGGAAAGGAGACAGAAAGCCTTTGACCATCTTAAAGCATATCAACAGATGATGTCACAGATCTATAACCACAGAGTTCGCCCAAGAATCTTCAAGGTTGGAGATCTAGTACTTAAAGAGAATCCCCGCAATCAACAGGATAGGGAAAAGAAGGGCAAGTTTGAACCCAACTGGCTTGGGCCTTATGTGATTGTAGCTACTTATGGATCGGGGGCATATCAGTTAGTAACATCAGAGGGTGAGCTGTTAGATGACCTAATCAATAGCATGCATCTTCGCTGGTTCTATACCTAGGAGAACCCCAATGTAAGAGGGGCATAAAACACAAAAAAAATAAAAAAATCAGAAAAATACAAAAAAATCAAAAAATTAGAAAAGTACAAAAAAAATTAGAAAAGTACAAAAAAATCGTCCTTTGGTGAAAACTTGCCAATCACGCACCTTAGATAGGTATCGTGATGAAAACCTAGCAAACAGGCGTCGTGTTTACTTTCTAACTTTCGTGCAAATAAAAGCAAGTGGTGAAAACCTGGTAAAAAGGCGTTACTTGTGATAAAATGGTTCCTCCATCTTTGGGAAACCAATCACCTTGTGTCCATTCTTCCTCATGTCCCATTCAATCCATATCCTTCCCATAATAAAAACCCATTGGTAACCTATCATGGCTTGATACTCTATCCCTTTGTTGCTTTGTCAACCAAGGTTTTATCCCATATCCTATCCATAGTGTCAGCCTAGTGTAGTGTCTCTTGTTGGTCTCCATGGTCCAAGTCCATGAACTACGTTGCCTCTGCATTGTCACGTAGGCAAGGCCATTTCTCAAATATGCCCTCGAGGATCCCACGGTCCAATCCATCCCATTTCTTGTCATCTTTCTTGTCATCTTTCTTCTAGTTCATCCATGGTCCATTAGGGTTTACCCCAAACTACATTGCCTCTGTTTCATCACGTAGGCAAGGTCATTTAGAAATGAGCCCTGAGGCGCTAGGTCAGTCCCTTAGGGTCCATCTTACCAATAAGGATTGTGAAATCTTATCACCAAACAAGCAAGTGCAAGCAAGGCCCACTGTCAAGCAAAAATTTTGATGTAGGACATTAACCTATCCAAAGAAAAGAAAACTCCTAAGGCCTTTTAAATGATTTGACCCAAATTATGGCAAGAAACAAACACATCTAAATGCAAAAATATTTTGTGGATTGGAAACATGGTTAAGGTACAGAGTCTTGATTTTTGCTATCATGCCTTCTTACGCTACTCGAGGATGCCAAAAGCTAGAGATTCTATGATGGGGGCATGATTCTTTTCTTTGTTTGTTGTTTGTGGATTAAACTTTAGTAATGTGAAGCCTTGTCTAAGTACATGATCGGTAAAAGATCATCGAGGACATCAAAGGTCTAACATGAACGGGGGCAATCCTTGTTTGTTGGTACACAAGAAATACTCAAGTCATCTCGGTTCAATTATACCTCGATGCTTGTATTAACTTGCTAAATCAAAATCCATGTAAGAAATACTCAGGTCATCTCAGTTCAATTATACCTAGATGCTTGTATTAACTTACAACATTTCAAAAAAGTACCAAAAAAAAATCACCCAATGATGAAATAAAGCACTTCAAAATACTTGCACCGCCAAGATGTCAAAATCAAATCCATCCATTATACATCCATTTACACGTCCATACATCCATATCCATGCAATAAAAGATCAAAGCAATACAGAGTAACAATACAAAGTGAAGCTTATAAATCTTTCTATCGAGTCATTCTTCTGTCAATCAATCTTCTATCTATCATTCTGTCATTTCTATATCGATAGAGTACATTTGGACATCGCAAAAACATAGCATATAGCTGCATATCATATCACATAAGATAGTCATTTACATGATTAAATCGGTTGCATACATAGTAATTGCATTAGGTCATCCATCTACAATCATCATATAGTGTCAAAACAAAAAGCAACCAAAAACATAGATAAGTGCATCACATATAGGTACCATTTGCACTCACACACATTAGAAGCATGTCAAGTAAAGAGCATCTAAGTTTCCATTAGGTCATATAGCATCATATCAAAAGCTGCATCTAGATAACATCTCATAGCATCAAGTAAAAACATCTAAGTTTGCATCAAATAAGTACATACATCGCATCATACAATAGAAATACATCATAAACTCATACACATAGAGAGAACCACATAGCTGCATCATCATATAAATATCATGAAAATGTGTCCAAATGTACAATATCAAAATCTCTATCTCCGAATCAGTGTCATATACAAAAGTGCATCCCAACGGATGGTGATATATGTCTCAAAATAAGCAAAAGTGGTACAAGTCTATCTGGCTATCTGAGCCATCAGAAAGATACATAGATCAAGTCTTTGCTACCCCTGCTGCTATGGGCCACCACTGCCAACAATGTCTCCCCCTCTGCTAACCCTTGACTATTGTGGGCCCATCACAAAAGCTCCTAACCTCGATGGACCTACTCTTTGGGATGCTATAGACTGACTCCTATAGCTAGAGGCCCTCTGACTCACCAACACGACACCATGATACAACCCCTGATAGTACTGAGCCTGAGCCTGTGCTCTAGCAAGCTCACCCTACACTTGTGCTAGTTGTGTTTGTGTCTGTGCTAACTGTGCCTGTGCCTGCTGCACCTGTCCAACCAAGAAACTAGTCGCTGCGTCTATCCCCAGGGCTGCCAATGCAGTATCTCACTCTACACAGATAACTCGTATCCGTGCGTCTACCATATCTCTCTCTCTAGCCAATCCCATAATCACCTCTACGTCTATCTCTCGCCGGCTGTCAACTCTCGTGAGCTATGCCCTCAGCTGTCTAATCTCTCCCCTCAGGGTGACTATCACCCTCTCCTGCACATTTGGCTGTGCTAGACCCTGAGCTGCCTCTGCCTGTCTCTCCCCCTATGGCTAGGGTTCTTGCTACTATGCCACCTACTGGGGTGGCGGCATCTGTGCCTGCTATGGTACCTGCTATGCAACCTGTGATGGAACTGCCTGCTCAGCCTAGGATGGTCCCTCCCTGCCTCTCCTCCTTTGTCTGGGTAGCCTCCATCATCTTCGTCATCCCCATCATCTCCTCCATCTCTGCCACCCCCTCATCCTCCTCTCCTCCCCCTCATCCTCCTCTGTTCCAGTTGGCCCTCTCCATCTAAGTTTGCCTCGTCTATCCTCGATATCAACACCCCAGGCCCTGAGTATCTTAGAAATGGGTGTGTAGTAAACCAGTCCTCATAATCCTATGTCACCCCTGCATCTGCGATCATCCTCCTCATATCCCAGGCAACGTATGGCATCTGCTAAAACTCAGCCAGTGCCTCCTCATAGGATGCCATTGGCCCCCATCTTTACCTCTCTGCATGTGTCATAGCAAACCGTGCCTGCCCCTGTGGCATACCCTGTCTCCTCCCAAACTGTCTTTGTACCCGGTCGACTATCTGCCTCTCCAAGATGAAGCGTGTTCATCCTATCAGCCACCATGTCTGGTAGCAGTAAGGCAGCTCATCTGCCTCATCATCCCATGGCTCATAGTCTAGATATGGTTGCCACTCAACCACATCTACTCCATCCAATGCATGTCACCAGTACTCCAGCTTCCCCAGCCTATGCTGGGAAATCACTCTTGCATAGCCATAGTTGTATGGCTCTCTCCTCTGTCTCTGAAACACACAGATTGGTCTAGTGATCGCTATGTGTTCCCATAGCCAAAACTGTAGAAGGGACACACCTGCAGATAGGCTTGTACTCCTATGATATACCACTTGGCTCATAACGTGGTATAAATGAGCAAGTATGCAAACTCCCCATGCATATTGAGTCCCCTCTGTAATCATCCTCTCCATGATCCTACCCCATCTAATGGGGAACCCATGCGACCTCCTGTCGGGGCATACCACAGCTCCGATTAGTCCTGCTACAATACTAGGGAAGTAGTCGTAACACTTATAGATGTTCTTCCATGGGATAACCTGTCCGACCAGCTCAGGGTCGTCAAACACTCACCTGCACTTAGCAAGTCCTGCGCCTCTCTGTGGATCATACTCCACTAGGTCACCCTGAATAGGCAAGTGTAGAATCCTGTAAACATCCTCCAAGGTGATCGTCATCTCGCGAGTGGGGAGGTGGAAAGTCCCATCCTCACTGTGGAATCTCTCCACTGTAGCAGTCAGCAATCCATGGTTCACCTGAACCTCGGGCATGAAGCAAACATAGTCGAGTCCCATAGCGCCAAGTGCCTCTCTATCTATCTCCATCAGCATGTATCTCTGCAACATAGGCATAGGGAACTGCTCCCTAGACTGAAGTGTATCTCGTATATCCTCCTGCAAGCATGCAAAGCAAGGCATCAATCCAAAACTGCAAGTCCCATACTCAACATATCTATAAAAACATATCAACTAACTTAGCATTTCAAATTGATCAAAACAGCACACTACATCTCTTGACTAGATTCCTGCAATCTTAGAGATAGCTTATCGATTGACATGTCAAGTAGGACACCAATCGAGTCAATTTGCTAAGTCTTTCACTTGTCTATGTCATATGCGCCACAACAGGTGGTAAATGCATTGTTTCATAGTAAATGCACTGTTTCTTGACCTATGCGCCACTTCTGGTAAATGCACAGCAGAAACACATGTATGCACCTCACTATGCTACACATGCGCCACTCCAGTGTATGCGCTGTTACATCTCATGCATGCGCAGCAAGATTATGTATGCGCTAACTTATTTTACACATGTGCCGATTCTACAAATGTGCCACTTTATTGCATGTATGCACCGCAAAACAACAAATGCACTGTTTCGTGCAACATATGCGCCGCACTGGCTTTTAGCGCATCTATTTTCCCTAATTTTCTCCTAGCATTTATGACCGTCAAACGCGACCCTAGGGAATGTTTTTCAGGCTACATACCGGGGGTCCTGCCTTTGCTGGCCGATCAAATCGATGAACGCACTCAAATCGATGCTCCTCGCATGGAATGTCCATCGTTGTGCTGACTACTCTAAGCTCTCCAATGCAAATCAAACCAAGACAAGTGTGCAAATGAATTGTCTTGTGGACCCAGCTCCTATTTATAGCATGCAAACCCTAATCTAGCTAGGTGGTGACTACGACTACTTCCCATGCCCATTTCTTCCAGTTTTCCTCCCATTTCTCTGAAATGCGTCCTATTTTCTTCAAACGCAACCTAGTTTCCCTTCGTCTTCATGAGATTGTTCATCTCACGCCTTCTACCTCCTTCCCATCCAATCTCCCGAGGGGGTGTCCTATCATCATAACTTGTACCAGGGGCAAACTGGGGCATGTATCATTATCAAACTATCTATTCTTTCAAGCAATGCTTTAAATTGCATTGCATCAAAGAGGAGCAAAATGTATATGCCTAAAAATGACACAATTCGGTCTAGATAAATATTCTTAATATTTATCCCCTTCTAATTCCTCTATCAATAAATAAATAAACAAATTTATTTATTTGATTCATATTCTTCCAACAATTAAATAAACTCCTTTATTTAATTAAAATTCTTCCAAACAATTAAATAATTTTCAATTATTTAATTAAATCAAATTCATTCTTCCAAATTTGAATAAATCAAATCAAACTTATTTAAATCCTCTCTATCTCTAAAAATAAAATAAATAAAATATTTTATTTATTCTTCCAAATCATTCACAACAATTAAATAAATTTATTTATTTAATTTGTTTTCTTATTTTCAAATTCTTCAAATATCTTCTAAATCTTCTAAAAATAAGTCTTCTTATATATGCACACACAATTAAATAATTTATTATTTAATTTCTCTCAAAATCATGCAAAAGCAAATCTGAAGTTGAGTTATCTATTCAATCAACCTTATTTTTATCAATTTCTCTTAAATTAGAAAAAAGCTTTCTAATTTATGAAAATCATGTCTTATCTTTAGAAAAGAAAGTGATTAACTCAAATAAAACAGCTTTTTGTGTGACACTTGTCTTCTTCTTATTCATTGCACGTTCCTCAACTGTTCTCAACTGTTGATCTTTTCAAGTCTTCCATACCGTTGATCTTCATTCTCTCAAGTCTATAAATTGAACCTCATTCTTCCATTTCATTCATCCAAGCTTTAAGTATTGTTACTCTGTAGGAATTACAGCACGCCTTTGGCACCCTCGTCACTCTTTCATTGCTTGTGATCATGCTATTTACTATGCACTACGCACTACCATCATTTTGGAGCTCCTCTTCTTTGCGATATCACCATAGCCATTCATTATCGACATTCTTGACAAAACAAAGAAGTGCACTCTCTGAGGGCCCTTTTCATACACACAAGAACGATTCTTGATAGGCAACAATGGAAGTTTCGATCTAAGGAAGGTTTGCTTTGATTATTTCATTGTTTTATCTTGTTTGATCTCATTAGTTTCACTATTTCATTGAGTTTGGGTATCTGTTATTGTTTATTTATTGATATTCATTGTTGATCCAATTTACCCTTATAGTTTTAAGGAGAATAGAAAAGTGGTTACAGACAAAGGTCAAGGAGTGTGTCGATTCAACAACACCAAGGGACTCAGCCTCTCAGAATCAAGTCAGATCCCAGACCACCACCTAGCACAGAAGATCATCTAGTTTGGACCCAACTCTGCAGAGAGTTGGCTTACAATCAAATGACGATGGTGAAGGGCCGCCTGAGGAGATTAGTAGCTTGAAAACCACCTGTGAGCAAGATGTTCAAGTGACAAAGAGAAATACTAGATTGGTTGCTTTATCATCTAAGGCAGACCATGTGCCACCACCTAGCAATCATGTAAGTGATATAGATTCTTTCATCTTCTCATAGATCGGAGAAGATAATTTGTTGCATTTGTTGTTCAGTCCACCAAATTCCCCTCAACAAAGAGAGATGCCTGAGCAAAACCCTGATCCTACACATATAATGGTGACTACTAATGTCACCAATGCACTAGTTTCATCCCCAAACTGGTTTAAAAAAGTAGTCCAAAAGAAGAAGAGGTACACCATTCTAGTTGATGAAGGCATCGATACTATTGCTAGTTTACTACAAATGGTTCCAAAACCCAAACGTGCAAAGAGAATGTCCAGAATAGTGACCGATGCCACCTTGGGAAACTAGTTTTTAGAAATTGTAGAACCACTAGTTGAGAAAATTAAGGATGAAATAACTGAAGTAGACTTCAGATTAGGCCTAGTGGATCTAGGACCATCAACTACCGAAGGTGATTTGTATCATATGCATTATTTAGTTGAAAACATCTCTAAAAGGGTGAAAGGCATGCAAGATGAAAATTTAAGCTGCTAGCACATGTAAGTTCTCTGTCCTCTTTTGCCAATTCGATTGCTGAAGTGATAACTACCTCAACTGGAACTTCCTCCATTGTCAAACTCCCTACTCTTAACCCAAACTGCTTCAACAAGTTTAAACTTCTTTATCCCTAAGGAAGGCTATGGATCAATGGGTTTTGAGGATCATCTTCGATGGTCTCATATTTATCGAGGAGGTAGTGAAATTGTTTGATTCCATACATGCTAAAAGAGAAGTTTTGATAGTAGAATTTGAGAAAGCTCGAAGTGACCACCATAGTTTAAATATAGCCCCTAAGGAAGTGGAGGAAATCACCAACATGGACTTGAGTATTCTAATGGCCAAAGAAGTCATAGTTGATCCTAAAGAGCTAGATACCGTTGTGTGGGTTGATGCATTAGAATGGAAAATTTGTATTATTACTGTAGCTGAAGAAGAGATGGGAAAGGTAGTGGCAATTTATTACAAAGAGATGATGAGAATTAAAAGAAGTTTTACTGCTTTAGAGGTAGAGGCTAATGGATTTGATGAGGAGAAATTTTTGGATGTTAAGGTGATCAAATAGAATTTTAAAAAGGTAGTGACAGGGGAGATAGTAAATTACAATGCAATTACAGGGGAGTCGTTAGGGAGACTCTCCAAATTCGTAGCCTTCATTACCACTTGCAGAAGTGGCATCAATGAAGTATATTGTAAAGTGGCTGACTTTGAGCAGGCTATCATGAAAAGGAAGCATTGTATCAGCATGACCAGATCTCCACCTAGTATGGCGTTAACACCTGTTATCAACAAGTTCAAAGCATACAAAGCTAGATTGCGAGCACAGGTACCCCAAGCAGTGTAAAGTGTCACTGGAGAAGGTGGACAGTCAAGGGAAGATGAAGAGATGGATGAGGTGGAGGATGGCGACATAAACTTGCAAATCCTAAATTGATTTTTAATTTTGTGCTTTTAAGTTATCTGATGATTGATGTAAAACTATTGGCTCTGGAGGGCCCTTTATTATTATTGTTTAAGACATCTTTTAATCGGCTGTTTCAAGAAGCCATTATGGTTTTCAAGATAGTTATGGTTTGGCCTAGCTATATATTATAGATGGATGGTTGAATTAGGGGTCTTTTTACAAAAATGTGTTTTTAAAAAGGGTGATAGTTAATTTTGCTTTTTAGCTACTGTGATATATGCAATACAATTAATATAGTGGAGATTTGGATGATCATGGACTTTGTTTTATGATTATTTAAATTCATGTTCTTCTTAAGTTGGATGTGTTTCTGCTAATCTTAATGGTATTCATGTGTTTTGGTGGTTGGATGCTAGTAAATATTGCTCATTGCTTTGAATAATCTATCTTTTGATATTTCATTTAAGGTGGTAAATTCATGTGTGTATGTATGATACCGTCAATATATTATGCAGTCGGAAGTCTATGAATTTCTAGAGTTAGAGTTAGAGTTGTAGATGTGCCTTTATATCTTTCTGGTTAAAATCTCTACCTTTATCTTGCTTTCTGGTTAAAAACAATCTCAAGTTTGCATTTCTCAAAATATCTATCGAAGATAGCTGCACCTTGTTAAATAAGCAGAGTGCTTGTGTAGAATACCAATATATTGGGCTCAACTGTTGATTACATTTGTCACTTGGCCAGGCATGAGTATATAGAGTTAGGTGACAAATCTGTTAACCAACATCCACTTCACAAGGTATTCTTTGTATTGTCTTCCTCTGGTGCTACGTCCAACTTTGCTATCCAAAATGTCCTCAATCTACTTCGGTGCTTATTGTGGTAATTGCTTCTTCAAGTCTTCTTCAATGCTGTCACTGAATTCTACTTCATGATAATGATATAGGTCTACAATGTTGAAAATAGGTGATATACCCAATGTCTCTGGTAACTCCACTTCATATGCATTTCCTAAATCAAATTTTCTGAGTATCCTACAAGGTCCAAACTTCTTCATCTTCAACTTGTTATATGTTCCAACTGGAAATATTTCCTTTCTCAAGTACACCATTACTTTATCTTCAACTACAAATTTATTGTGTCTTCTCTTCTCATCTTCTTGTTCTTTATATTTGATGTTCATTTCTTCCAAATTATTCTTCACTTGGTTATGCACATTCTCCATATGTTCTACAAATTCTTCTACTTATGCACTGCTCTTATCTTCCATACTGATATCTCTCAACTCTGTTACTCCTCTAGGGTTTACTCCAATAATAATCTCAAAAGGTGTTCTTCTGGTACTCCTATCCACTGAATTATTGTATACAAACTCTGCTTGTGAAAGAATCAAATCCCAACTTCCCACCTTCTCCCTGACCAAACATCTCAACAAGTTTCCCAAACTCCTATTTACTACCTCTATCTATCCATGGGTCTATCAATGAAATGCTGAACTAAACCTCAAATTTATCTTTGAATCTTCTTCCAAAGTGTCTTCCAAAAATATCCAAGAAATCTTGTGTCTCTGTCTGAAATTATGATCTTAGGTAATCCATGCAATCTTACAATCTCTTCTTACAAGGTATGAAATGAGCAATCTTTGAAAATATGTCCACCACTACAAATATTAAATCATGTCCTCTTTGTGTCTTAGGAAATCCCATTACAAAATCCATACTAATGTCTTCCCAAGGTCTCTCTGGTACTGTCAAAGGTTTATACAATCCAGTATTTTGACTACCCCCTTTTGTAACTTGACAAAATCTACAACTCTACACAAATTTCCTAACATCCTTATGTATCTGAGGCTAAAAGTAGTTTTCACTCACCAAAGCCACTGTCTTATCAATGCCAAAGGGTCCTGCCAATCCACTACTATGTTTTTCTTTGATCAAATTATCTCTCATGGAACTTCTAGGTATGAACAACTGATTTCCTTTGAACAACATATCTCCCTAAATGAAATAGTCCAACCATTTACTCCTATCTGTCACAATAGGTTCCTTACATGATTCCCAAGGTTTTGCAAAAACAAGATCCTCCTCATACATGTTCTTCAACTCATCAAATCCCAACACTTCAATTCTCATCTTTGTCAGCAAGTTCCTTCTCCTACTCAATGCATCTGTAACTTTGTTTGATTTTCCACTCCTATGCTTCAAGACAAAGGTATAACTCTGCATGAACTCTATCCATCTCATATGTCTTTGATTTAACTTTCCTTGACTATTCAAATATTGCAAATCTTGATGATTTGTATACAACAAAAATTCCTTAGGCAACAAGTAATGTCTCCACTTCTTCAAGGCTTGAATTATGGTATGGAACTCTTGATCATAAACTAAATATCTCCTCCTTGCATCACTCAACTTCTCACTAAAATATGCTATAGGTCTACCTTCTTGACTTAACACCACTTGAATTGCATTTCTACTTGCATCACAATCCACTTGAAATAGCTTATTGAAATTGGGTAATGCTAATACAGGTTGCTCTGTCACTTTCCACTTTAACAATTTAAAAAATTTATCTACTCCTGATGTCCACTTGAAATCTTTGCTGTCACCTCTCATTATCTCTGTCATAGGATTACAAACTAAACTAAACTTTTTGATGAACTTTCGGTAGAAACTAGCTAATCCATGAAATGATCTAACTTCTCCAATGCTTTCCGATGTAGGCCATTCAACTATTACTCTCACCTTCTTAGGGTCCATCTTCAATCCTTCCATAGAAATCACAAATACTAACTCTTCCTTCATGAAACTACATTTCTTGATGTTTATAAAAAATTTCTCTTCTCTCAGTCTCTACAATACTTGTCTCAGGTGCTACAAATGTTCTTATTTTGTCTTACTCAAAATCAGAATGTCATCCAAATAGACAATAACAAATTTTTCCAAGAATTTCTTCAAAACCTCATTCATCAATCTCATGAAAGTACTAGGTGCATTTGTTAATCCAAAAGGCATCACTAAGAACTCATATAATCCTTCATTTGTCTTTTAAAAGTAGTCTTCCATTCATCTCCTTCTTTGATTTTGATCTGGTGGTATCCACTCTTCAAATCTACCTTTGTGAATATTTTTCTCCACTCAAACAATGCATGATATCATCCATTGTAGGTAAGGGAAACCTATACTTAACTGTGATCTTGTTGATTGCTCTAGAGTCTGTACACATTCTCCATTCTCCATCTTTCTTAGGTACTAACACTGAAGTTAATGCAAAAGGACTCAAACTTTCTTTGATCAAACCTTTCCTCAACAACTCTTGTATTTGTCTATTCAATTCTTCATTCTGTGCTGGTGTCATTCTACGTGCTTCTTTTTTAGGCAAACTAGCTCCATGTGATGATTGATAATCCTAATTGGAGGCAATCCTTCAGGTACATTATCTGATATGATGTGTTCATACTCTGTCAGCAACTCTTTCATATCCTCTGGTTGTGATTCTTTAGTCTCCTTCAATGTTTCAGGCTTCTTAGGGATCAAAGCATAACACATATTCTCATGTCTCAAACCATCCAAAAATTTTCTTCCATCTACCAAACAGATTCTAGTATTTCCACATACTTCACTTTTAGGGTCATCTTCCAAAGGAATTAAAGTAATTCTCTTTCCATTTGATGTTATAGTGTATGCATTCTTTCTCCCATCATGCATAGATTTTCTATCATACTACCAAGGTCTACCCAACAAAATATGACATACATCTATAGGCATAATATCATACAAGACTTCATCATGATAAGATCCAATATGAAATTTCACCAAACATTGTTCACTCACCAGTACCTTATGATCATCTTGAATCCATGCTATCAAATAGGGATTAGGGTGTTTCAATCTTTCCAACTTCATCTTAGTCACCCTCTCCTCTAAAACTAGGTTATCAGAACTACCACTATCAATTACAACTTTACAATATTTACCTCCTGATTTGCATTTGGTTCTAAACAAACTTTTCCTCTGCGGTGGTTCCTCATTTGTCTTTGCTTGAAATAGCACTCTCCACATTACAAGTGATTCTCCTTTCTTAGGTTTACCAACTGAACTAGGTGATCCAACAAGTTCTTCTTCCACATAGGCTGCTCTTCCACTATTCTCTATTCTCTTGGTTGTACTCCCCTGATTACATTTAAATGCTCTATGTCCTTCTCCTCCACACTTAAAATACATTCCTTTGAATGTTCTCCTATCAAGTCCTCTTCCTTCTCTTCTCTATCCTTCACTCCGGTATGGACTAGGGTTTCCTCTGTGATAGAAATTTCTAGCATCTCTCTGGTATGCATTGTTATCTCTGTCCTCCTTCTTGAATGTGTTCTCTTGTTTGTTCTATTTCGTCTATGATCTTCTCCTCCGAAAGATGTTCTACCTCTCTAAAATTTACCTCCTCTACCTCTCTATTTTTGATCATGTCTCTTATTCAAATTCTCTTTAACCTTCAGGGCAAACTGATATGCTTCTTCTAGTGTTGTCATCATTTCCAAACTCAATGTTCTTGAATGTTCAATCTCAGTCCATTGATGTATCTAGCCAATTTCTCCTTGCTTTCTTTAGTATGTCCTATCCTTATGATCATCTTATGAAATTCTTCAGTATACTCTTTTACAAATTTCTCCTTTTGTCTCAAGTTTTGCAATCTCTTCAATAGTTCCCATTCATAGTTAGTAGGTATAAATTGATTCTTCAATTTTCTCACCATCCTGTCCCATTTTGTAATCTTTTGTTTTCCTCTTCTATTTCTATCCAACTAATCTTCTTTCCACCATATGGAAACATGTCCTTTCAACTTTTTCTTTGCAAATTTCACCTTCTTTGGATCTTTCATTTATTCATACTTAAAGTATTCTTCCATGTCATTTATCCAGTCAATCAACTCTTTAGGGTTCAAGTTGCCAATATAGTTTAGTACATCAATTCTAGGTCTCTTTCCAATACTCAAAATAGCTTGCAACATCCTGACTTGATCTAATTCTTCTTCTTCTCCTCCTCCTAGGGTTTCTTTAGTTTGATTTGCATATTGAAATTCTTCATCATCACTCTCAATATCAATTCTAGGGATTAGTCATTTTCTTCTATCTTGTTCGATAGCATCTAGTCTAATTCACATTTTTTTCATCATTTCTATCATCTCATCCATTTTTCCAGCCATTGTTCCAATAACAGGGATTCTCCTCAGTGACATCTCTTTCTAGGATCAAGTGCAAACTGCCTCAATTCAGTGATTCGGCTACAAGGTGACAATTGTCTCACAATTGGTGATTAGTTGTGACACAATTAACCTACCTCAGATTCATTAATCTGTCCACAACAAGAGCTTATGGAATTCCTTAACCAACTTCACTCAATTCACTCCCAAAGATTCAAACTTTCGCTCTGATACCACTTGGTGTAGTCATGGTTAGGAGGGTCCTCAAAGAGAACTATCTAGGCTGTGCAGCTAGAGTAAACACAATAGAAACAACTCAAAGATATGAAGTAAATATAGATTCAGTCATTTAGTATATCATAGAATTCAAATATAGATCAACAAGTAATATGCAGGCATACAATTAGGTCTCATAGGCCTAATTACAAAATATCAGAATACACACAAGATATAGCTTTGAAGCTCCTTCGTAAAGAAATCCAACTATGAACTTATGCTAATGATCATAACTACTTTCCTAGACATCTATTACAACATTTTATATCATCTTTGGAACATATGATTCCTCCGCGTCAGCAAAGGGAGATCACAAACTGCAATGAAGAGCTATAATGTGTGTACACAGATAGATCAGAGCTAAATGAATTGAACTCCTCCACAAATGAATAGAATGATGTACAGATCTCAAGGAAGGTTAGACATGAACTAATAAACATTGATTATTGTGTCTTTTAGCTTTACAAATTGTGAAATGCTCCACAGGTCTTCTCCTTTAGCTGATTATCATAGATTGTCAGGATGCTCTGCTTTGAGAAAGCAGTTGATTTTCTGATAGCGTTAACTTTTTGGTACTTGATCTGAATGATTTGAAAATTGGACATGATGTAGATGAATGGGTCTATAGATGCTATTTCTAGCTCCACAAGATATGAAATGCAACCGTGATAGAATGCAGACCAAAATATAGAAACTACTACTAATTGAACTACCTGAATTAAACTAAGAAATGAAAAGAAACAAACTTAAACGTAAATGGTTTTTTGGTTGATGTAAGATTGCTCTTGAACCAGGGATTCTCCTGCATCACTTTATCCTATGGACCTTCATGTCTAGATGTGGCTTCAATTTTATCTTTTGGACCCTTTGGTCCGGATATTGCTTCTGGACCTCCTTGTTTGGATGTAGGCATTTTTTGTTCCTTTTTCCTTGCCTCAGTATGTACTTCTTCATTTACATGTACATTTTTCTCTAAAGGCTCTATCTAGATGTCCATGTCATGAGCTATATTATCTTCATTCTACACATTATCCATGGCTTCATCTCTATCATCCTCATCAGTACCATCATATGCTAAGTCAATAAATTTTTGACTTGTGATAGTGCCCACTAACACATCCATACCAATAGTCTACACCACTGTCTCTAGATTCTTAGAATCATCTTCATCCCTGATATTCTTTGGTTCTTGTGGTGTACCTTGGGGTGTTAGGGTTGTGTGCCTCAGCAAGTTCTCAACGGGATTAGATGTCACATCCCTTGTTACATCGTCATTAGTTAAATCAATAGTTTTATCCAATGCCAATGGTTGATCAACCACCTTCTTTCTTTCTACTTCTCTTACTTCCTTGGTTGATTCTTCCTTGAATTTAACTATGGTGGGGATGGAGACATTATGTTGAAACTCTTTAGATACAGTCTCCACATCCTTTAGCACCATTGTTACTACAACTCTTTCTACTATATGTTGTTGTCTTGCAAACATTTTTTCCATTTTAGTGAGCTCCTCATTCTCTTGCTCCTTGAGTAGGACATTTGATTGTCTACTAGTAGATCCCCTCATTATAGGTGCTTGTTTTGTCTTCTATTGAGGGATACTTTCTCCTTTCAATATATCTACACCTTTCCTTTTCAAAGGCTCCCCTTCATCTTCCTTAGTGTCCTCATATGCATCTTTAGGATCTTCCACCTACCTTATAGTTATGGTAATTGCAACGACATGTGTTTTTCTTTTAGGTGAAGGTCTTGTGGCTATTGTGATTCCACTGGTGGTGAATTCTTCAGCTGACTTTGAAGAATTAGGTTTGACTAGCTTGGCCTCCATAATTTGTCTTTTATGAATCAGGAAGTCATCAAACTCAACATCTCCTAGCTCCTTTCTCTTTCTTTTCTAATCCATAGTCAAAGCCACTCCCTTTTCTTTTATAGCAGCCAACTTTTGATCTATCCATTTCCTTGCAAGATCCATGACTTTGGTTGTGATGAGATCAATGGATCTGACCTCAGGCTGACTCCAGTATGGAGGGGAGATTGCTTCCTTATATAGCTATTTATCTTCATATTCCCTGCTTATCAATTTCCCATCATTAGCTTGCAGCTGGGAAGGAACATCAAAATAATCTAGAGTCTAGATTTGATTCAGAGATAATCTCTGATAGCTTCTTTTCCGAACTTCCACATCATCTAGAAAATCTTCCCACTAATCCTCAAGGTGTAGTTCATGCCTTAACTTTTTGTTCACCCACTTCTCTAGCCTATGATAAGGATCATAGTATCTGGCTAAGGAGAATTGTTGTAAATGAAGCATATGAAGTTCTGCTTCTGAGTGTTTTACTACTTCAATGGATGGGCATACATACCATCCCAGGAGTAGGGGAAACCTAACATTACCTTTCTTATTTCCTTTCACATAAGCCTCATAGGAGGGTATTATTTATCTAGTCAGCTCCAGTAGTATTATCTTGTTAGTAGGGTACCTTGGCAACATGAAAGGTTGCCCATTAAACCCCTCCATCCAGAGGTATGTAAAACTTGGAAACTGTATGAAACAACTTCCATTTCTAGCAATCAACTCTTGAGCATCACTACTCAATCTCTTTGTTCTATTATACTCCATCATCCTGACCAAGTGCATGATGAAATAGTCATTCATCCTTCTATAGTTATGAGTGGAAGCTTTCTTTTCTAACAGGGGATAATGATCCCATATTATTTTATCACCATGATTTAGTCCAACTCTGTCTACTATTTTTAGGCTAGAAAATGTGGACTGTGTTGCAAATGCATACACCATAGTTGATGATGTATAAAATAGTCATGACTTGCCTTTGAATCACTTCATACCCTCATCTTGGCTATCACTAATCAAGGATGCCCATTGTCTCTTGGTGTTAGTGGTCTCCACCATCCTAGTTAGTCCATACATCCAAATCTCAAAATTTTCTACATCTAGTTTCCAACTCATTCTGCTGAGTATCTAGTGTAGTTATGGTAGGAGGGTTCACAGAATGAACTGTCTAGACCATCCAACAAGAGTAAACACAATGAAAACAAAACAAGAATATAGAACAAATACAATTTAGTCATTTAGTATACCAAAGAATTCAAATACACTCTGGCCTGCAACATGCGGGCTTACAACTTGGGCTGATAGGCTTGATTATATACATGCACAAGATAAAGCTTTGAAGCTCCTTCACACAAAAATAAACTATAGATCATTCTAATGTGAAGAGTTATCTCTGAACTACTTTCCTAAGGATCTATTACATCATTATATATCATTTTCAGACCAATAGATTCCTTCGTGTCGACCACAAGAGATCCAGAATCCTGACGAAGAGGTGTAACGTGTGTTCTTGGATAGGTTGGACCTATTGGCTTGAAAATCTTTTTCCAATAGATACAATGAAGTGCGGACCTATGAGGAAGGTCAGCCACGAACCAAGGAACATTGTAGAATGAATCACAAGGATCCACAAATTAGCCAATGCTCCCAATCCTTCTCCTTCAGCTGATTACTCATGACTGTCAAAGAACTCTGCACTGAGAAAATAGAGGATCTTCTGATAGCAATATCTTTTTGGTAATTTATCCAAATGCTCTAAATTCTTGGTATGTTGTAGATGAATGAATTGAGATGCTAAGTCCAGATCCATATTGTGTGAAATACTGAAATTAGACCACAAGCTAAGGTACTTCTGACTGAACTACCTGAACTGATGAAAGAACTGAAATGCAAACAAACTAAAATGCAAATGCAAATTTTTTTGGTTGATGTAAGATTTCTCTTAAACCAGGGATGCTCCTGCATCAGACATCCAAGGTTATTAAAAAAAGTTATTCCCTCACTTTGCTGGGGCTAGGGGAGGACCAAGATGGTCCACCTCATCTTGAGATATCCATGATGAATCTTCTTCCAGTCTGCCTTTCCACTTCACAAGATATTCTTTGTATTGTCTTCCTCTAGTGTCGTGTCCAACTTTGCTATAAAAAATGTCTTTAATTTGTACTAGTGCTTGTTGTGGTAACTGTTTCTTCAAGTCTTCTTCTATGTTGTCACTGAACTCTACTTCATGATATTGGTAAAGGTCTGTAATATTGAAAATAGGTGAAATACCCAATATCTTTGGTAATTCCACTTCATATGCATTTCTTGAATCAAATTTCCTGAGTATCTTACAAGGTCCAAACTTCTTCATCTTTAACTTGTTATATGTTCCAACTGGAAATCTTTCTTTTCTCAAATGGAACTCTACTTCATGATATTGGTAAAGGTCTGTAATATTGAAAATAGGTGAAATACCCAATATCTTTGGTAATTCCACTTCATATGCATTTCTTGAATCAAATTTCCTGAGTATCTTACAAGGTCCAAACTTCTTCATCTTATAAGGTCAAAACTTCTTCATCTTTTACTTCCTCTCTAACTTTAAATTATTTGTGTCTTCTCTTCTCATATGCCTTCTCTTTGTACTTACTGTTCATGTCTTCCGAATGCTTCTTCACCTGATTATGGATTGTCTTCATATGATCTACAAATTCCTCTGCTTCTGCACTTCTCTTTTACTCCATGCTAATGTCTCTCAATTCTGCAACTCCTCTAGGATTCACTTCGGTAACAATCTCAAAAGGTGTTTTTTGGGTACTCCTATTCACTGAATTATTGTATGCAAACTCTTCTTGTGAAAGAATCAAGTCCCAACTTCCAGTTTTCTCTGCAAACAAACATCTCAACAAGTTTCCCAAACTCCTATTCACTACCTCTGTCTGTGGATGAAAAGATGAACTGAACTTCAAGTCTGTCTTCATCTTCTTCCAAAGTTTTCTCCAAAAGTATCCAACAAACTTTGTATCTCTGTCTGAAACTATACTCCTAGGTAATCCATGCAATCTCACAATCTCCTTGAAAAATAGATTAGCTACATGCACTGCATCAGTTGTCTTCTTGCAACGTATGAAATGAGCCATCTTTGAAAATCTCTCAACCACTACAAATATTGAATCATGTGATCTCTATGTCTTAGGTAATCCCATTACAAAATCCATGCTTATGTCTTCCCAAGGTTTCTCTAGTCCTATTAAAGGTTTATACAATCTAGTGCTCTGACTACTCCCTTTTACAACTTGACAAACTCTACAACTTTGAACAAATCTCTAAAGATCCTTATGAATCTAAGCCCAAAAGTAATTTGTACTTACCAAAGCCACTGTCTTATCAATGCTAAAGTGTCCTGCCTATTGGGAATTAAGGTGTCTCAACCTTGGTAATTCTATGTATTTGTAATGTTTGTATGTATTATTTAATTGCCTATGTTGTAAATAATTGGAAATTCCATATTGTCATGTTGTGGGATGTGGCACGGTGATGTGTCAATCCTACATGGATTATGACAACTTGTTATTTTGTCTTCACAAGAGGAGATAGGCATCCCACTTAGTGGTAGGAATATTCTGCCATGTGTTGGCATCTTCTATGTTATGTAAGGAATGTTTGACCAAAACTGTTATGACAGATTCCTATGACGAATCTATGACATGTAAGAGTCAGAAATAGAAGGTTGTAAGATAGATGATGACATGTGTCATCAAGCATCTTTGAATGAGGTATATTTGGGTGCCCCAAGGTGGAATATGATGTGTTGTAAGAGAATATGCAATTTATAGCATGTGTATGACAGATTCTCTTATAGCTATAAGTTGTAACCGCTATGACAGATTCTATGGTGGTCGTAAGTGTCGTAAGAGCATCTGTCATAGCCCATTTTGGAAATAGGTGACCTCTGTGGGATGGGAGCTATGGACAAGTGTCAAACACATTCTACAATGTTGACCAAGTATCCCTAGGCATGGGTTTTGGTCCAAGATGCCATGTTGGACGCCTATTCCAAGATAGGTCCAATATTACCTTGTATTTTCTTTATATAC
Organism: Cunninghamia lanceolata; assembly: GCA_027924645.1. Lineage (NCBI taxonomy): Eukaryota > Viridiplantae > Streptophyta > Pinopsida > Cupressales > Cupressaceae > Cunninghamia > Cunninghamia lanceolata. The sequence continues at coordinate 5,236,426 of BSBN01000710.1, read as the reverse complement.
AGGTGCTTGGAGATGGAATTTGTATCATAGGTTTACAGGTACTGTTAAGCTGCCAGATTAACTCCAGACACGAGTGTCGAAGACCATTGAATCTTGCATTGCAAGTGTATTGTAAACATTCTTTCAGATTTGTTAATATATTGTGCAGGTTTCTAAGTGGGGTTTTTCACTTGATAAGGGTTTTCCCCACCGTAAATCTTTGTCTCTCTTCTTCTATCTACTTTCTAGTTCTTTTGTTTCACTGCAATATCTCATGTTAATGGTTTAACATCACTATAATAGTTAGGATAAAGTTGAATTTGCATAGCCCTCTCCTCAATAGATTAGTGTAGGAAGCATTTCTGCACACCTAGCTTCCTTTCAGTTGGTATCAGAGCTTGATCACCTTTGGTCCTAGTTGTAGGGTAGGGTTTTTTTGAGCTAATATTAGGTTGAGTGGGAGTCTATGTAGAGCATTTTGTATCTTATTGCAGCAAGGAGATGGCAGGCACATCAGGAAGGTTTGAAGTAGAGAAGTTCAATGGCAGTAATTTTGAGCTGTGGAAGCTCAAAATGGAAGACATGTTAGTTGATCGAGACCTTTGGGATAGTGTGAATGGAACTAAACCAGCTACAATTTCACAAGTGGATTAGGATCTCATGGATCAGAAGGCTAAGGGTCTCATAAGACTTAGTCTTGCTGATTCTATGTTGTTAAATGTCTATGAGGAGACTACTACAAAACTCCTTTGGAAGAAGTTGGGGGATGTGTATAAAGCCAAATCCCTAGTTAATAAACTTTTTTTGAGAAATAAGTTATATTCTCTTCGAATGGAGGACAAAGGATCTGTTGTTGAGCATATGAATGCCTTTAACATGCTGGTTGCACAATTGACATCTATTGGTGCAAAGATGGAGGAGGAGGATCAGTGTAAGACCCTTCTTTGTTCTCTACCAGACTCTTGGGATCATCTTGCCATGGCAATCGGAAGCACCACATCCACATTCAAAATGGAAGAAATGGTTTCTTCACTGTTGTCTAAAGAGATGCAGAGAAAGTCTTCTAAGGTAGCTAAAGAGGCCCTTGTAGTTCATGGAAGACCCAAGGAAAAAGGGAAGAAGAAGGACAAGAAAGTTGAGAAGGGTAGATCCAAATCCCATGGGAGATCCAAATCTCCTAGAAAGTCCAAGGCTCTTTGTTGGAACTGTGGCAAGACCAAGCATTTTCGAAAGGAATACAATGAGGAGAAGAAAAAGAAGAAGAAAGCTCCTAATTTAGATTCTGACAAATCACAAGATGATAGTGATGCTTTCATCGCAGCCTTGGCAACCCATGCATCTGATGATGTGTGGCTAATCGACTCTAGTGCATCATTCCACATGACCTCACATTGAGACTGGTTCACTAAGTATGAGTAGTTTGATGGTGGAAAGGTGTATCTAGGTGATGACTCTCATCTGAAGATCGTTGGTCGTGGAAGAGTCTCTATCCAATTCCCTGATGGTCGAGTGAAGGGGATCTCTGGGGTTCTGCACATCCCAGGCTTAGCATGAAACCTGCTTTCTATAAGTATGTTGAATGATGCAGGTGTGCAGGTTGTCTTTTCAAAAGAAGGATGCAAGATGACTAGAGGAGCTACGGTGCTTGCTAAGGGTACTAGGAGAGGTACTCTATTTCAGCTGGAGGCATACATTTCACAATCTAATAGTTCTTCTGACTCAAGGAAGAGGGCAGCAGTCACTTCATCCCCACCATCTGAACGAGTAGTGAAGAAATTTGTTGTTTCTAGTCTTGATGGTTAGAATCATGCATTGGAAGTTAAACTTCCTACAGAAAAGATAATGTTATGGCATAAGAGATTTGGCCACATTGGTGAGAAGGGTCTGCGTACCCTAAAAAATAAGAACCTCGTTGAGGGGTTAGATGATTTTAATCTTGAGTTTGACTTTTACGAACATTGCATTTATGGAAAAAAAACCGTGTCCAGTTTTACTCGAGTTCTCATAAGTCTTCTGGTGTGTTGGACTTTATTCATTTTGATGTGTTTGGTCCTGTTAATGTTCCTTTGTTATCAAAATCTATATACTTTGTATCTTTTATAGATGATTACAGTAGAAGGACATGGATTTAGTTTCTTAGAAGCAAATCTAAAGTCTATAGCAAGTTTAAGGAGTTTAAAGCCTTTACTAAAAATCAGATTGGTAAAAAGATTAAATGTTTGAGAAGTGACAATGGTGCTGAGTTCTGTTCTACAGAATTCGATAAGTATTGCAAGGAACTTGGGATTGAAAGGCACAAGACAACTCCATACACCTCGCAGAAAAATGGAGTTGTAGAGAGGATGAATAGGACACTGATGGAGAAGGCTAGGAATATGCTTAGTGGAGCTGGCCTAGAACAAAAGTTTTGGGCTAACATTGTTACCACTGCTTGCTATCTGGTAAACAGATCTCCTATATCAGCTCTTTTTGGAAAGACACCCATGGAGGTGTGGTCTGGTAGAATGCTTGCAATAAGGCATCTTCATGTTTTTGGTTGTGAGGCATATGCACATGTGCCTAGGGAGAAGCGGTCAAAGTTGGAGAACAAAGTTGTTAAGTGTATCTTCATCGGCTATGGTGTTGGTGTGAAAGGATAAAAGCTTGGGGACCTCGTAGATGAAAAAGTGTTGTATAGAAGAAGTGTCATCTTCAGAGAGCTTACACCTTCTTCCATTGTTTTGCAGCCAAAAGAAAGAGAAAAGAAAGAGGATGTTGTTCAGCTTCCTCTCACCCCTGAGAAGACTGAACAGAAAGACAATGTTGGACCTGATGATGAGGAGAGCTCTAGTAGCATTGAAAGCTCAGATGAAGAACCAACGATAAGAGTTTGGGGTCATAGATCAGGGACAAGAGTTTGGATTACCTCTACCACTCCCAACCAACTCAAAACCACCATTCAATCACTCACCTTATCAGAGTTTTGCCATTTACATCACCAAATTGCCTAATTTCAGTCAAATACATAGAGATATTTGACCTAGGGCATCACCTTAAAAATAGAAGACTACCTTTCCTAGAAAAAAGCATTTGGAATCAAGTAATATACACCCCTAGCATGCATTTCACCGAGTGGCATGAGATTTCACTAGTGGGAATGCATTCTAGGGCCAAATTTGTGGGACAGCCCTAGAAAACAGGGTTTCTAGACTAGTTTTGAAAGAAAATTCAATAACTTTTGACTCCGACCACTTCAAGACCTCAAACTAGTTGCATTCGAACCCAAACTCACTCTAGTTTCAGAAAAAGTATAATAGACCAAGATTTCAGTCCGTACAGTCCATACAGAAACATGTTTTCTTCAGAAAAACATTCAAATTCTTGATTTTTGTGCCCAAAATTGCATACAAAATCTCTTCCTCTGTTCTGGGGTGAGAGGATAGCATTATAACTTGACCCAAGTTGGTTTTCAACTGTCAAAATAGTTTCAACTTCGAAAAATGGGTTGCAACCAACCAAATGTGTCATTGGACAACATTGACAACATTGGTCACTATGACATTTTTCAATAACACAAAGAGGTCGATTGGTTCTAATTGTCCAATGGAACCTAACCAACTATCATTCCCTCTAAAACATGCCAAAACACAAAAATTTTCAATTAGACTAAAAAACAAAAAAAAAACCAACATTAGACCTACTAGGCCTAAGTGGCATAACTAGGGTCCAAATGGACTAAGAAGGATTTGAGGTTTATATAGTCACCCCAAACCTCTTGACCATACAAAATGGACCAAACAACAATGGCTAAAAGCCTTATTACCAAACACATTGAACAAAAACCATAACTTCTCAAAATGCATCAAAATGCTCTTAGATGCCCTGTACCACATGTTCTCCTTAGGAATGTATCAACTTCAACATTTGTTTCTCCTCTATCATATATAGTTAGAAAATGATATTCCCTTAACACTCTCAAAGTGATTTCCTTAGTATCCTTCACTACTTTCTCAATGTCATCTGACATGAGAGTATTCATTCTTTTCTTTGTTTTGAATTCCTTGCTGAGCACTTTGGAGATTTTTGTTTTGTCTTCAAGGGTGATCTCTGGACATAATGTTATCAGTGTATGCTCTCTGAGTTTAATGTCCTTTGTCATAGTATCTTCTTTTCTTGCAGACATGTGTTGAAAATATGTGCCTAATTGGTGTTGTCATTGATGTCAACATATCCTTGTTGCCATTGGTGTCAACTATATCCTATTTTGTTGTCTATTTAGAAAACTAGAATGTTGAGGATATTGATAAAATTAATGAAAATCAATGTGTGAAGATCATATGGATGTGTAGAGGATTTTCTGAAGTAGCTCCAGTTAAGTTTTGAGAGGTCCGCATGAAGATTTGAAGAAGATATGGCCATCTGAATTAAACTAGTTTTTGTTGTGTTCAGAAGAGACAGAGTGAGTAAATTGGTTTGGATTGCTCTGCATTGAAATATCATGATCTATGGTTCTAGAGGCATGTTTGGTAAGTTAGTGTATATCATCAACTCAAGTGGTTCATGGTTTGGAGGTCCACAAGCAATCTTTCTAGTGTGATAGTCATGGCAGATAGTGTTCTTGAGGTTCCGAAAGAAGATACAAGTGATTCTGATGATTTGGAGGAGTGCGGATGTCTTTGTTGAATTCAAAGTGCTTGTAGAGGTCTCTGGATTGTGTGACTGCTATGTTGGAGGTCCGCATTGAAGTTTGAGCTTGTTGGTGAAGATTTCTCTTTTAATGTTCATGTTCTTCCCAGTCTTGGCTGACCGGATGATTTAAGTGTGTTGTGGATGATCTAAGAGCAATTCTATGGAGCGTGGCATATTGATCAAGGAAGACTTGAGTCCCAATTATGTTTGGCTGATAGCCTAGTGATTCACATTAAGTCAAATTCTTGTAGTGCTGACCTTGATGTTTATTCCAAGGTTGATGAAGCATATAAAGGCATGTAGTTGAGTCATTAAAAATCATCCTTGTGCAAAATAATCAAATCCCAAGAAAGGATAAGAAGTAGAGAAGAGAAGAGAAGGAGCAGAGGAACAAGAAGAGTAAAGGATGAAGTGTTATTAAAGAAGTATTTGGGAGAAGAGTGAATGTTTTGTGAGCATTCAATGAAACTGAACTAGGCATGAAGAAGATGTTATTTCTCAGTTAATTCTTTGTATATTAAACATAAATCTTTGTAGGTAGTGAGCTTTGGATAGTGCACCCGAAGGCAAGTGCCTTCCCATTTTCAAGTACTTTTAATAGGGTATGAATTTTCTGTGTTAACCCCCACCATGGTTTTCCCTTAACTAGGTTTCCATGTTAAAAATCTTGGTGTCAAGTGTGTTAATTGTGTTTTTGCTGATGTGTTATTGTTTCATGCTTTAATGTTTACATCATTAATCTATTTATATGTTGTGAAAGAAGATTAAAAAGAGAAAAGGTTAATTTTTTGGGATGACTGATTTACCCCCCCTCTCAGTTATCTAGCCTAATTCCAACAATTGGTATCAGAGCCAAGTTCCTCTGAAAGAAGCTTGATAGTTTGAGGAGATCTAGAATGTCGAATTACAAGAAAGACAGTATGAGATTTGATGGAATAAATTACACTCTATGGAAGATGTGCATGTAGTGTCATTTGCAATGTATGGGTGATGCCTACTCGTTGATAACTAAGAATGAGTATAAGATTCCAAAAAAAGGTCCTACAACTCCAGATGAAATCAAAGATGCTGAGAACATCCAAGCTAAAGAAGCCTTATTCAGTGCCCTGTTTGATACAGAAATGACAAATGTACTGGAATTGAAAATCGCGCATGAAATATGGGAAAAGTTGGAAACCCTGCATGAAGGTGGTGAACACGTCAAATGTGCCAAGTTGCAAAGCCTAAAGGGTAGATATGAAAGCTTAAGGATGAGTGAAGATGAAAATATAACTTCCTACATGCTAAAAGTGAGTGAACTTGTGAGGGGTATTAGGTGTGTTGGTGGAGTATTGGATGAATCAGAGATTGTTGCCAAAGTGCTCAGGTCCTTACTTCCGGCATACAAGCATAAAATTACTGCCATTGAAGAAATCAGAACTATGACAACTGTTACAAGGGATCAGTTGGTTGGTAAGCTTTCAACATTTGAAATGAGTGAGTTTGGTGATTCTCTTCTTAAGTCTAAATCTGCATTTAAGGCCAGTATTCATGGAAAACAAAAATATGATCCAGGTGAAAGCTCTTCAAGAAGATCTAACAGATTTGATAGGACAAGAAAGGATCTTGAAGATGATGAAACTGAGTTCGATGAACTTGAAGCCCTTTTTGCCAAAATATTGCCAAGAGGATCTGGTAAGTACGAAGGAAAGTTGCCATTCAAATGTTTTGCTTGTAATAAGATTGGTCATTTTGTCTCAAGGTGTCTCGAGAGGGGTTCAAGGCCAAACCCTAACAGACCTAGAGTTCAGAAGAAATGCTACTATGTCCAGGAAGCTGGTGAAGAATGACTCACAAATGATGAATATGATCATGGAGGTTCCTCTAAAAATGATTGGGTATTCATTTCTATCAAAGAAGAAGATCCGGTGCCTTCTGAATCTGCTAGCTATGAAAATGTGGAAAGTGCCTTCGCTGCTCAGGTTGTAGAAAAAGATGAATGGGTAATTGACAATGGATGTTCTCATCATATGACTAGTGATAAAATTAAGTTTTTAAGATTTGAAAAATATGAAGGTGGAATTGTGAATTTGGAGACAACTTAGCTGGTAGAATCCGTCGCAGAGGATCCATCTCTTTTAATGGTAAGAATAACACTAATGATGTTCTGTATGTGGAAGGATTGAAGCATAATCTTTTTAGTGTTGGACAGTTGGTTGACAAGGGTTATGATCTCTAATTCAAGGATGGAAAATACAAAATAGAAAGCTCCAAAATTGAAATTGCATCTGGTACTTAGACTAGAGGTAATATCTACCATTTAAGTAGTTCTAGCAAAAGTTCTTTGATTTTTTAGATTGATCAGAGTTGGTGTTGGCAAGAGACACTATATGGATTCATGAATGTTGTCATTGATGGCAACAAAGGTTATCCCACACATCCGCAATGCATGACAAGTCCTCACCGGAAGTCAGATTGAAAAAGTGTTGAGGTCTGGTAAGCAAGAACAGAATAGTCAGTAAGGTCCGACAGACAGGTCTGGATCTCTAAGTAGAAGTATCTCAGTGAAGTACAGATTTGGGGAAGTCAAGAGGAGTATCTCAACTGATAGATTCCAAGGTTTGAGCCTCCGGTGTGGAAAGGATAAAGAGATATAAATGCTTGAGTGTCGGGTTCCCAAGTGAGAGTGTGAATAGAGGAAGAACTGACTAGTAGAACATCAGATAGTATTCCAGATATGTTACTGATGATAGAAAAGGTTCTTAAGGCATAAGTTATGTTTGCCTGACGTGATTGATGACTTCTACAAGTATATGCTTGATCTATATTACTTGATGTGCAAGGATTCAGCCGACAGATCAGAGTTTGTGAAAAGATTGACTATTCCGTGTGCCCACTAGAAAGGTGATGAAATCACTTGTACGGATATATATACAAGATGGAATTAGTTATGAGAAGTGTTGTGGTTGTAAGTGATGTGCAAAGAAAAGTAGTAGAGCCAAATAAAAGCAGAAAGGAAGATCCAGTATGTGAAAGAAGAGCAGCATAAAAGAAGAAGAAAGATGAAGTGCAGTAGATCAGTATACAGAGCCTAACCAGAACTGAACTCAAGCATATGCTGATGCTCCTTATCAGTTCAAGTATTGTATTACACTCTTTATAAATTGTAGATAGTGTGTCTCTTGTAGGCAGTGTGCCTCTTGTGAGCAGTGTGCTCAGGCAGTGAGCCCTAATTGGCAAGTGCCATTTTGTACTTTCATTCTTCTAACAGATAATACAATCTTGGGTTAATCACCTCGTGGTTTTCTCCCTTAATAGGGTTTCCACGTCAAAAATATTGCGTCATGTGTATCTCTATTTCATGGTTATGTTTGCTTGTTTGAATTGATACTGCACTAATTATTAAGAAAGTTCAGAAAGCTAAAATAATTAAGATAACTGATTCACCCCCCTCTTAGTTATCAACAGTTGGTTATGGCATAGGAGAATGTGTCATGTAAATTTTGATAACATTGTCAAGATAAGTTCTACTCAGGCTATGAGAGATCTTCCAAAACTTGTGAAACCTGCTGATAGCATGTGTAGAGAATGTCAATTGGGTAAACAGAATAAAATTTCATTCAAAAGAAAAGAACAATTTTCAAATGGACAATTGGAACTTGTGCATATTGATCTATGTGGTCCAGCTAGAATTAGGAGTGTGCAAGGAGATAGATATTTTATGTTGCTAATTGATGATTTCTCTCGGATGATGTGGGTAACCTTCTTAAAAGAAAAATTAGAAGCTCTTAACAAGTTTAAGGTGTTCAAGGTTATGGTGGAAAATGAGATTGGTGAGAAAATAAAGTGTTTGAGATCTGACAGAGGTGGAGAGTTTACCTCCGGTGAGTTTGATACATTCTATGAAAAGCATGGAATAAAAAGACAATTGTCTGCTCCTAGGACTCCTTGGTAGAATGGAGTTGTGGAATGAAAGGACTAAACCATTCAAGAAGCTTCCAGGACCATGATGATGGAAGAAAATGTTCCAAAAGTTTATTGGAGAGAAGCTGTGAGTACTACTATGGACACTCGGATGATTACTCTCGGATGATGCAGAGGTAGGAGGACCAAAACTATCCTCAATAACATTAAAAAATCAAATAACTAATCCAATTGATTTGGTTAGGTTGAAGAGAACATTAATACCTATTTTTCCTCCAATTTTTATGAAGATCCAATGGTAGGGGAGAAGGTTATGATTTTTTTTCCAAAACTGCAAACCCTAGGCAACGTTCAGACCTGCCCTCACCAAAATTGCAATATCTCTCACAAGACTTAATGAAATTATACCAAACCAAAATAATTGTAAACTAGAAACACATATATTTCCATGCATCTCTTATATATATCAATGTGAGGCTGTACCAGGCTATACCATTCATACTTTCAGACTGCATTTTCAGAAAATTAAACTCTGCAGACCTACCCTCAATAAAAATGCCATAACTTATTCAAATCTTAACGAAATTTGATGTAACAAAAAGAAATAGAAAGTAGACTCAATACTCATTCCATCCATACCACATTCTAGTCATATAAAATCTGTAAAAATCCGTACCAATGTCTGAAACAGCAGTTTAACATTCAGAAATGCAGAAACAAGGGTATCTTTTATTGATATCACATCAAAATGTAACAACCCATATTCTCCAACCTTCTCCCCTCTTGCCTTCACAAATAGATACAAGGCCTTTTAAAGGCATTACATCATGACTCTTCAGTTCCTAACTTCCTTGGAATGAACTAAGAGCCAAATGAATCTTCACCTTCCCTCATTTTACATCTTTTGAAATTTTACATTTTGTATGACAACCTTTATATTGTATGCAATATTTTGCATATTTGAACCTCCTAATCTCCTAGTGACTTTAATAAAAGGAAAATGACTTAATTTATCTCATTTCATTGTTAAATCATCAAATTTCAATCAAACTCCTATGGAAACATCAATTTGTGAAGGTGCTCTTGCACCATACAACCAACCAACAAAGATTTCCAAGTCCCTTGGAAATGTATCTGCAAAACAAAACTATCTTTTTCTACATTTTTGTCTGTCTCTTCATCTTTAGCTTCAGGCTTCAAATCTTCACATCAATGGCTAGTGACAAACCAACCAACAAAATCAAACTACCATCAATTTTAGAGCTTCTTCAGGCTCCTACTCCCATCAGTGGAGTACTCTTCAGGCTGCAACATCAAGTGCTTCTTCAGCCAGGTATCCATCTCTCTACTGCTTCACAACACCAACTCACCATACCATTCATCTCACCCAATAGAAGATCTTGGTGATGCACCTACCACTCTCTCCTTAGTGGCCTCTCTGTACCCTTATCCAGCCTAATCTCCATTGGAGAATGGTCATGACAGACCTTTTCTTGTCTGCCCTCACACAAAACCTCAGAAACTTCTTTCTCGCAGCTAGATGGACCAAGCACCTACAACCAAACAACTTAGCAAACAAAATAACAGTCACCAACATAACTCTTCAGCTTTCCTTTAGTTCTTCACCTGCCTTCTTAGTGATAGGAAACAAATACACACCACCCAAATCTTTCGCCAGCTTTGATACCAATTTGATGCAGAGGTAGGAGGACCAAAACTATCCTCAATAACATTAACAAATAAAATAACTAATCCAATTACTTTGGTTAGGTTGAAGAGAACATTAATACATATTTTTCCTCCTATTTTCATGAAGATCCAATGGTAGGGGAGAAGGTTATGATTTTTTTTTCCAAAACTGCAAACCCTAGGTAGCGTTCAAACCTGCCCTCACCAAAATTGCAATATATCTCACAACATTTAATGAAATTATACCAAACAAAAAAAATTGTAAACTAGAAACACATATCTTTCCATCCATATATTATATGTATCAATGTGAGGCTGTAATAGGCCATACTATGCATACTTTCAGATTACATTTTCAGAAAATTAAACTCTGCAGACCTACCCTCAATAAAAATGCCATAACTTATTCAAATCTTAATAAAATTTGATACAACAAAAATAAATGGAAAGTAGACTCAATACTCTTTCCATCCATACCACATTCTAGTCATATAAAATTTGTACAAATCCATACCAATCTCTGAAACAACAGTTTAACATTTAGAAATGCAGAAACAAGGGTATCTTTTATTGATCACATCAAAATGTAACAACCCACATTCTGCAACCTTCTCCCTTGTTGCCTTCACAAATGGATACAAGGCCTTTTAAAGGCATTACATCATGACTCTTCAGTTCCTAACTTCCTTGGAACGAACTAAGAGCCAAATGACTCTTCACCTTCCCTCATTTTACATCTTTTGAAATTTTACATTTTGTATGACAACCTTTACATTGTATGCAATATTTTGCATATTTGAACCTCCTAATCTCCTAGTGACTTTAATAAAAGGAAAATGACTTAATTTATCTCATTTCATTGTTAAATCATCAAATTTCAATCAAACTCCTATGGAAACATCAATTTGTGAAGGTGCTCCTGCACCAGGTAAACAAAATAAAATTTCATTCAAGAGAAAAGAACAATTTTCAAATGGACAATTGGAACTTGTGCATATTGATATATGTGGTCCAGCTAGAATTAGGAGTGTGCAAGGAGATAGATATTTTATGTTGCTAATTGATGATTACTCTCAGATGATGTGGGTAACCTTCTTAAAAGAAAAAATTAGAAGCTCTTAACAAGTTTAAGGTGTTCAAGGTTATGGTGGAAAATGAGATTGGTGAGAAAATAAAGTGTTTGAGATCTAACAGAGGTGGAGAGTTTACCTCCGGTGAGTTTGATACATTTTATGAAAAGCATGGAATAAAAAGACAGTTGTCTGCTCCTAGGACTCCTCGGCAGAATGGAGTTGTGGAATGAAAGAACTAAACCATTCAAGAAGCTGCCAGGATTGTGATGATGGAAGAAAATGTTCCACAAGTTTATTGGAGAGATGCTGTGAGTACTACTATGGACACTCTCAATTGGGTGCAGATCAAAGATAATTCTGGTAAGACCCCTTATGAACTATGGTTTGGTCATCCTCCTACTGTGAGATACTTCAAAGTTTTTGGTAGTAAGTGCTATATCAAAAGAGATGAGGATCTAGGAAGTTTGAAGCAAGAAGTGATGCAGGGATATTTCTGGGTTACTTTACTCAAAGCAAGGCATACCAGTGCTTTAACAAAAGATTGAAAAAAATTGTTGAAAGTGCAAATGTTAGATTTGATGAGAGCAAAGGACATTCTAGGTCTTGTGGATATGAATCAAATGATCAAGATGAAAGTCAAAGTCAAGGAAGACAAGTTCAAACCTAGACTCAGATTTAAATTGATCCGAAAAATCTAGTGACTCAAGAGGAAAGTGTAGATGTTGAAGAACAAGCTCAAGAAATAGAGGTTCAAATAATTCCCAAAACTCCTAGGAAGATTAAATCATAGGAGTAGATATAAAGGTGTTCAAACTAGGAAAAGAATTTCTAAAGATCAAGAGGAGATTTGTTTGATTTTAAAGATTGAACCAAATTCAGTAAGCGAAGCTTGCAATGATGAAAATTGGGTAAAAGACATCGAAGAAGAATTAATGCAAATTGAAAAGAATCACACTTGGGATCTTGTTCCTAGACCTAAAGACAAAAATGTGATTGGAACTAAATGGGTCTTCCAGAATAAACTAAATGAAGATGGTGAAGTTGTAAGAAACAAAGAAAGGCTAGTATGTAAAGGATATTCTCAAGTGGAAGGAATTGATTTTGAAAAAACTTTTGCTTTGGTGGCAAGAATAGAGGTAGTCAGATTATTTCTTGCATTTGTTGCTATAAAGATTTCAAGGTCTATCAAATGGATGTCAAGTTAGCATTCCTAAATGGAGAATTAGAAGAAGTCTACATTGAGCAACTGGAAGGATTTCAGTTGTCTGATCAGAAAGATATGGTCTGTAGGTTGAGGAAAGCATTGTATGGACTCAAACAAGCCCCAAGAGCCTATTATGCAAGATTAGGTAAGTATCTGCTAAAGCTAGGATATATCAAAGGCACTACTAATAGTAATCTTTACTTCAAGATTGATCATGAGCACATTCTGATTGTTGAGGTATTTGTTGATGATATCATTTTTGGTGGAAATGAGAGTATGTCCAAAACATTTGTCGATCAGATGTAGAGTGAGTTTGAGATGTCCATGTTTGGTTAAATGAATTTCTTCTTAGGTCTACAAATCATTTAGTCAGATAAAGGTATCTTCATATCTCAATCTAAGTATGTGAGAGAATTGTTGAAAAAGTTTGGAATGGAAGATTCAAAGCCAGTGGGTACACCCATGGTAACCAGATGTAAGTTGAGTAACAAGGCAAATCAGAAAAGGTATAGATGAATGATTGGTGGATTACTCTGTCTAACTCAGACCAGACCTGATATCATGATTGTAGTTGGACTTGTTGCTAGATTTCAAGCTGATCCTAGAGAATCCCATGTTGTAGCAGGCAAGAGAATTTTTAGATATCTCAAAGGGACTCTTGATTATAGCTTATGGTATCCGAAGGATAATGACTTCACTCTTCATGCATATACAGATACTGATTGGGTAGGAGATGTGGATGATAGAAAAAGTACTAGTGGTGGTGAATTCTTCTTGGGAAGTAGATTGGTTTCTTGGTTGAGAAAAAAGTAGGAGACAATATCCCTTTCTATAGCAGAGGCAGAGTATATAGCAACAACAAATAATTGTACTCAAGTTCTATGGATGAAGAAAATGTTGAAGGACATCAGAATTGTGTTTGAGGAACCTGTCACAATCTTCTGTGATAATTCAAGTGCAATAAGCATCTCAAAGAATCCAGTGTTGTATTCAAAGACAAAGCACATATAAATCAAGTTTCACTTTTTGAGAGAGAAATTTAATGAGAATGAAGTCAAATTGGAGTTTCTTTCTTCAAAGGATCAAATTGTGGATATTTTCACCAAGCCTCTACCCAAGGATACTTTTAAGTATCATAGAGAGAAGTTAGGGGTTATTACCCCTCTTGATCAGAACTAAGATGCACTAGGGTGCATTAGTCTGATGGAATTCACAGTCATATCTTGTGATCCAGATTGATGTTAAGGAGATACCACTTAGGGAGAGTAGTCAGTATGCAAAATTTGAGATCAGTCTGAAACAAAAAGGGGAAGAAAATATTGCAAATATGTGCCCTTTGCCATTGATTTCAAAGGTGGAGAGAAGTCATGTGAAAAACCAGTTGTTGATGAAAGGGGGAGCAGTGAAGAAAGTAGTTGTAGAAGTCATAAGAGAAAGGGGGAGTAGTTCTTGTCTTGATGGTTGAATCAGTTTTTCACATCATATGTTGCCATCAATGACAAAGGTGGAGATTATTGCAAATATGTGCCTAATTGGTGTTGTCATTGATGTCAACATATCCTTGTTGCCATTGGTGTCAACTGTATCCTATTTTGTTGTCTGTTTAGAAGACTAGAATGTTGAGGATATTGAGAAAATTAATGAAAATCAATGTATGTAGATCATATGGCTGTGTAGAGGATTATCTGAAGTAGCTCCAATTAAGTTTTGAGAGGTCTGCATGAAGATTTGAAGAAGATATGGCCATCTGAATTGAACCAGGTTTTTCTATGTTCAGAAGAGACAGAGTGATAGTAAATTGGTCTAGATTGCTCCACATTGAAATATCATGATCTGTGGTTCTAGAGGCATGTTTGGGAAGCCAGTGTGTATCATCAACTCAAGTGGTTCATGGTTTGGAGGTTCACAAGTAATCTTTCTAGTGTGACAGTCATGACAGACAGTGTCTTGAGGTTCCGAAAGAAGATACAAGTGATTCTGATGATTTGGAGGAGTGTGGATGTCTTTGTTGAATTCAAAGTACTTTTGGAGGTCTCTGGATCATGTGCCTGCTATGTTGGAGGTCTGCATTGAAGTTTGAGCTTGTTGGTGAAGATTTCTCTCTTAATGTTGTTGTTCTTCCTAGTGTTGGCCGACTAGATGATTCAAGCGTGTTGCAGATGATCTAAGAAAAATTCTATGGAGTGTGGTGTATTGATCAAGGAAGATTTGAGTCCCAGTTATGTTTGGCTGACAACCTAGTGATTCACATAAAGTCAGATGCTTGTAGTGTTGACCTTGATGTTTACTCCAAGGTTGATGAAGCATATAAAGGTGTGTAGTTGAGTCATTGAAAATCATCCTTGTGTGAAATAATCAAATGCAAAGAAAGGATCAGAAGTAGAACAGAGAAGAGGAGCAGAGGAACAAGAATAGTAAAGGATGAAGTGTTATTGAAGAAGTATTTGGGAGAAGAGCAGAAGTTTTGTGAGCATTCAATGAAATTGAACCAGACATGAAGAAGATGATATTTCTTAGTTAATTCTTTCTGTATTAAACATAAGGCAGTGAGCCTCTTTTGAGTAGTGAGCTCTGGGTAGTGCACCCGAAGGCAAGTGCCTTCCCATTTTCAAGTACTTTTAATAGGGTATGAATTTTGTGGGTTAATCCCCACCGTGGTTTTCTCTTAACCAGGTTTCCACATTAAAAATCTTGGTGTCAAGAGTGTTAATTGTGTTTCTTCTCATGTGTTATTGTTTCATGCTTTAATGTTTACATCATTAATTTGTTTATAAGTTGTGAAAGAAGATTAAAAAGATAAAAGGTTAATTTTTTGGGACAACTGATTCACCCCCCCTCTCAGTTGTCTGGCCTGATTCAAACAACATGATACTACCCAAGCTATCTAGGAGGTTAGTAATTATCTCAATAAGGGCTTTGTTGTAGATGTCCAAGTATTTGATGACAGTAGTCTCAACGATCCTCTTGTCTGGATCATCATACTCATCATTCAATTCAGTTATGGGTTTCAAATTTCCATCAACTATTATGGATTTTAGGATGTCTTCAAGCCTTATAGTGGCTTCTCCTATCTGAGACTTATCTTTGTTTGGCCTTGTCTCAATTTTGCCCTTACTGGAGGATTTCTTCTTGTTGCTCCTGGAGGCTTTGGTGGCCTCAGTTTTCATTTTCTTCACTTCTTCATCTGACTCTGTCTCTTCCTCATCTGCTCCTATACTGACATACATTCTACAACCTTTGGTTTTTTGTCTTTTGGAACTTTTGTCAATGGGCTTCTTAGTGTGTACTTCTTCACTAATAGATGAGGTTGTACCAGAGGTTTTTGATGTAGTTCCTATAGATTTTGAACCTCTTGTCCTCTTCCTTGTTACAACAGGTTCCTCTACCTTTGCCTCAGACTCTTCTAAAGTCTTGACCGATTCATTTTCTTTCTTCTCTTTTGCAACCCTTTCTGCTTGTGCCTCTTATTGTACATCATGAACTTCTAGAGCTTTATTAACTTCCTTCAAATTTTCATTTGTTCTTGCTCTTGTTTTGGCAACTTCTTATTTTGTGATCCCTATGCTCTGGGCATAATCCTCCACTAATTTCCTTATCTTTTTGTTGGTTTCTAGCTTCCTTAGTTCAACTTGGACTTTTACAGATAAATCTTCATACATGCCAAATGTTGGCTCAGAGATATTCATAAGTTTGATTAACATAAGCTTGGCATAACCATCTAATACATCTGCATCTACTTCATACCCCATTGGTATAATCCAAACTGTTCTAGGCTTAATAGCCTCCATCATACATTGATCTTTGTTGACAATGAAAATGTCAGTTTTATATCTCTCAACAATTGATTCATGTATCCTTTGTCTAGAATGCATAGCTTTTTGAAAATTCTTAAAATAGCCCCAGAGAGCAATATTCTATGCATCTTTGTTTCCTATGCCCCTCAGGTGATTTCTAATTTGAATTAAAACTGGTTGACTGCTAGACCATATCAACTTCATTCCTAATAATTCTTGCATAAAATAGAAAAATAAGAAGATTATCAACGTATCAAATTTAAAGGGATACTTGCTTTCTTTTGTCTTATTTAGATTCTCCATTAGTTATTGCCAGAGCAACTCACAAAGATCATAGTCTTTATTTTCCTTAATCATCTCATAGGCTATGTATATAGTGGTACTTGAGACAAAGTTCTCCTGATTTGAGAAGTAGATTTTGTAGCTGATTACCATAGGTACAAACCTTACTGCATGGTCTTCAATGTCATTGATTGTTAAAGCTTTTTTGTCAAATTTGGCTCCAGTGGCCATCATCACTGTCATTTTTCACATCTTTTAGTACTGGTACTATTTTGGTAGAATTCAATCTGGTTACGAACCTTATCACATCCTTTGTGATCATAAATGGTTTTTCCAGCCACATGAATTCATCATTTATCTTATTGAAAACATACTGGACCCATTCATCTTCTACAAATGTTGGAAATTCTATGTACTGAATGAATTTCTTCTCACTTACAACCTTATATTCTTCCTTCAGATCAAAATTGCCATAACTTAGATGTTTCAAATAAAGATTGTCAAACCTACTATTACCAAATTCTTCTAGAGCAACATGAATGTATGCCCTAACATCTTCCACATGCATTACACCAAATAGAATTTCTTAAAATGCACCATTAGGATTGACCTTTGTTGATTTGTATGGATGTTTCTTGAACTTTGATCGTGGTCTCTCAGTGATATCGACTACTTGAAGAGATTCCATCTTTACAAAGATTCAAATAAATTCACAGTAAGGTTTTGAATCTGAAAAATACCTCTTTTTGTTAAATTAGGGTTTTTCTTGATCTTGCCTTGAGTTGCTTTTGAAATCACTATAGTTGCTTGGAATTTCACTTCAGTTTGCTTTAGACACTTGAGAGCTTGAATACAAAATAGATTGTCCGTAGAATTAACTCCTTTTTAATCCTTTGTTTTGTCTTGACCTAATCGTCATAAATGTTATCTTTAAAAAGTTGTCAAACCCTTTTCTATTGAGTTTAGTTGACTAGGATTTCTCCACAATATTTCATGATTGATTCTTTTCTTCTAGAATTTCTTTTAAAAGATCTGTCATATGAATCTTTACATCACGTCTTCGTGCCAAATCTCAGCACTGGTTATCTGGTTAGGGGATTTGGATTTTCAATACAGGTCCCCCTAAGCCATAGCTCCCAATTTACTTACCGGAGGAAGTATCTACACCAAAGACTGGTGCGGATCCATCCCTGATATTGTCAACATCCTTATTAATTTAGACCATGCTCATTTCCTTCTTGATCTCCACTGGATCAACCTTGTTTTTACCTTTGTCTTCTTTCTATTTTGTTTTTATCTTCTCTGTAGGATAGTTTCTTTTCTCATTCTTGTTTCTGCAAAAATTTTCAATATGCCCAAACTTATTGCAATTGTAGCATATCACATTCCTCTCTCATTGATACCTTCTATTGATTGAATTCATTCTTGATCTGCATTGGTTAGCCATATGTCCAAATCTATTGCATGCAAAGCAGTTTCCATTGAAGGATTGAGTATTTTTTGCATAGTTAAAATCATTCCTACCCAGACTTCTACATTTGTTTGATTTATGACCAATTTTCTTGCAATTGAAACATTGACCAGGGAATGAAGGAACATTCTGATTTATTCTACTCCTACACTGAGTAGCTTTGTTACCAAACTTATTGCAATTAAAATAATATCCATTGAAAGATGGGTACCTTTGAGCATTTGGCTACCTAACCTAAGGTCTTCTAGGTCTCCTCTGATTCTGGAACTAGTTGTATTTGATTTTCTTAAACTTAGTGTTTCCTTGGCCTAATTTTGAACTTTCTCCTTTTTCAAATCCCAAGCCTTGCTTCTCATCTAAACTCTTCTAAATTTCAATCAATTCCTCAAGCTTTACAGAGCTTATTTTAAACTTTTCTTCATAGCTCTTGGCCTTCTCTAAATCTAATTTCAGGCTCACAACTTCCTTTTCAAGTTTAGCACATTCTTCTAACTTGCTTTTTACCAACAAATTTAGATCTTCTTCTACTTTAGCTCTTTCTACAACTTCCACTTTCAAATCATGCAAGGTTTCATTAGCTGATATCAATTGTTCACTAACCTCTTTGTATTTTTCTTTGAACTTCTTGATTTGTTCTTTTAGCTTTAGAATGCATTCATCAACTTCTTGTGTGTTATCTTTCAGATCCCTGATTTGGGCTTAAAAAATTTCAAGATCTTCAAGAGTAGCTTGTAATTCATCATTACTTTCATATGAGACTTCAAGAGAAGTGAAATATCTTCTGGCTACCATATGTACACCTTCCCAAATCTTCCTCAAGCTATTAAGCTACCTCCAAGGAACTTGGCTTTGATACCAATTGTTGAATGCAAAGAATACTGGGAGGGGGGGTGAATCAGTATTATTAAAACCTTTTTCTTTACACATTCATTAATCCATTTAGCAAATTCAATAACATGAAAGAAAAGTAAACATGAGAACAATAGCCACAAAATCATAACACATAGACACCAAGATTTTACGTGGAAAACCCAAAAAGGGAAAAACCACGGTGAGTGTTAGCTCACAATATATTATGATATCAATACCAAATTACATGAAGGCTCACTGCCTTAGGGCTCACTACCCAAGGACTCATTGTCCAAGAAGTGCTCACTACAAAAAGGCTCACTACTAGAATGATAGAAGAGAAGAGAAGAGAAGAGAAGGATTAGCTCACTGCCAAGAGAGGACTGCTATAGGTGCATCTACAACATGTTGAAATGTAGTAGCAATATGCTCTGTATACAGATTCAAATGACTTCATACTGTTTGCCCTACTATTCTGCTCTGCTTTACATATACTCCCGTTTTATGCCCTTATTATCCTTTTATGATCTACAAACTACCTTAGATTATGCACACACACACATACACACACACATATATATTCGTGATAAGGTTCATCTCACAATCAGGTCTGCAACCCAGACATGAAACATGTATACAAGTGTTGTACCTTGTCGGCTTGATCTTGTGCTCAAACAAGAATGCAGACCCAAACAAACATGCAATAGTCTACATATAGGTTGGCATCAATCATTTAACTACTTGAATTAATTATTCAAACAATGTATCTTCTCCACATATAGATCTAGCTTGCTTGTTAGCCTATCCCTTAAGCACACACTTGACCAATTCAATTGTCATATCATGATTTCCACTGCAGACCATATGAGACTCTAAAAATTGTATCCAACATTCAACATTGACCTTTTAACATACCTTCATATCCATAGGATATAATAGTCCTTAATAGCAAAATGCAAGTCTTGGAATTGTTGTTCCATCATAGTGAAATATTGTCAAACTGGAAGCCGTTAAAGAACAACCTATAGAATGTGATCAAAGGAACTTCAGAAGGTATAGCTCTAGTTTTAGGTAGTTATGATATGTGTCTTTACTATCTTAGAACCACAAGACAAAAAATTGTACATCAAAGGAATGCGGACCCTTTTACTCTGGTACTATGCACTATTCCTGACTTAACTTTGTTCACCCAGACTCAGATATTTTACCATATGACTTCCAGAGGAAGTGATTACTTGAACACTAGAACATGTGATCACTAGGTAGCTAAGAACAACATACCTAAACTACATACAAATTTCTTTAACTACGGAGGCATACCATCTCAAACACTGTCACTTACTTGGTATATTGTACATTACCCATACTTCGTCATTTTATCTTTCGGAGTAAGGTCTCTTTGCTATGTTAGTAGAAACCCTTTCCCTTGTTGCCATCAATGATAATATTCGACATTAATCAGAGTAGTGTCTCTTGCCAATAGGGATATCCTCACCAATTAGGGTTTTAAGCCTATAGGTACTATCACCTAATATTTCAGCAATTTGAAAGGGACCAGTCCATAGTTTGTCAAATTTACCATGGTCTCCTTTCTTTTCATGGGCTTTATCCCAAGATAGCACTAGATCTGAGATCCTGAATGCTTTGACCTTGGCCCTCTTGTCAAACTAGCATTTAACAATGGCTTGATGTTTGGCAAAGTGGTCTATTGTCGTATCTCTTTTTTCTTGTAGATGCAATAATTGCAACAATCTAACTTCCATTTTATTTTACATTCCTAAATATTCCTAGGAAAACTATAGGGTTGGGATATTCAAATTAACAAGCAGGATAGGATCCACCCTATACACCAATTGATTAGGGGAGTTAGCTAAGGTTGCTTTAACTCTTGTTCTATCCACCCATAAGGCATACCTGAGCAAGTTATTCCATTCTCTGGGGTTCTTTTCAACCAATTTTTTAATGATATTCAATAAATTTTTGTTATTTGATTCTGCTAAACCATTACCCTGGGGATAATAATTTGATGAAAATTTTAGAATTATGCCATGGTCAAATGCCCAATAAGAAAATTTCAAAGATGTAAATGCAGGGCCATTATCACACACTAAAGCATAGGGAATCCCAAACCTTGTGATAATGCTACTCTCCAAGAATATGATCATATCATCAGGTGTACACATCTTATTATTGATGGCCTCGGTGCATTTGGTATAGTAATCAGTAATTGTTAGCACAAACATATGTCCAGTAGAGGATGGTGGATTATTAGCTTTAATAAAGTCCATGCCCCATTGTACAAAGGGGCGCATCTCCATCATAGGCTATAGGGGTTGAGCTGCATATTTTCTCTATTGGAGGTTGTTTGGCATGTATGACAAAACCTCATGTGCTTAGCTATATATTTGAAAATGGTGGGCCAATAATACTCAGCTCTTAGAATAACATGTGTGGTAGCCAAATGGGATCCATGGGCAATACCAAACTTGTCATGTAGTTCAAGTAGGACTCTGGCCACTTCGTGCTTATCCAAACATCTAAGGTATATCCCCTCATAATTCTTCTTAAATATGGCTCCTCCCTTGATCATGTACTTCTAGGCTTTGATTCTCAGAGCTCTCCTTTGAGATGCCTGTAGATTAGGTAGGCATCTTCCTATGATCAGGACATGTCTTATGTTGGAATACCAATCATCATGCTTCAAAATCTATTGCATATTGTTGATTGGTCAGGTTAGGATATGTCTCTGCTATCATCTATCTTAGTACCTATCCTAGACTAACTTCATGGGTGTGATATTCATGTCATACTCTTGCAACATAGTGATCCTTTTGGCTCTTTGTTCACCCAGCTCACTTTGCATTAACAATATTTTTACTACTGAAATAGGTACCACTGCAATAACTTTACTCCTCTGGATATAGTGTCTAAGTTTCTTCATTGCTCTGACCAAGGCAAGAGCCTATCTTTCTACATCCATGTATCTCAATTCAGCATCTCTAACTGGAGTGCTCATAAATGCTATTGGCTTTTCTTCTTTGATCTCACTCCTTTAGGTTAGGACAACTACACAAGCATGATTAGATGAAAAGGAATATATGTAAAAATCCTTAGTGTAATTAGGACTGATAAACATTGGAGCATTTGCAATTGCTTTTTTAATATCCTTAAAGGTTGCCTTTGCCTCTAGAGTCCACTCAATTTTTGCATCCTTCTTTAGCAAAACATTCAAGGGCCTCATGACTATTTCATCAAATCTCATGATAAATTTTCTGAAAAAATTAATCTTACCAAAATATGACATTAATTTCTTCTTACTTGATGGGAGATGAAGCTTCATGATAGAATTCACCCTATCATGATCTATTGTTATTCCATTTTATATATGACATGACCCAACAGCTTTCCTATGGTAACTCCAAAGATACACTTCTTTGGATTCAATGATATACCATACTGCTCACATTTCTTCAACACTTTTATGAGATCTTCAATATGATCTCTTCTTTGTTTTGAAAACATTGTTAGATCATCCATGTAAATCACAATACACTGACCTATTGATCCTCTGAAGGCAATGTCCATGGCTCATTGAAAAGTAGCTCCATCATTGATCAAGCCAAAAGGCATGCATCTATGGGTGAAAATTTCCTATTTGGTGGTAAAGGCAGTTTTCAATATGTCAATTGTTTTAACCATAACTTGGTTGTATCTCGATAAACCGTCCAAGAAGGACATCATCTATACTCCATTCACCATTTTGAGGACTTCATCTAAGGAAGGAAAATGATATTTTTCCTTCTCAGATGCTTTGTTCAGATTCTTGAAATCTACACATAAGCGTATGTCTCCATTCTTCTTGTGTATTGGGACCAAACTGGCAACCTAAGTGAAATACCTGACTGGAAAAAGGATCCTTGCAGCTAACAATTTCTTAACCTCCTCAAATATGAGGGGTTCCTGGAATGCATTCATTGGCCTTTGTTTCTGCCTAAATGGTTTAGTATCTAGTTTCAATGGGATTGTATGAGTTATGATCGATGTATCATAAGTCTTCAACTCATCATAGGTCCATGATATTACATGAATATAATCCTCTAGACCTTGGGCTATCCCTACTCTTTCCTCTGTAGTACTTTTCCAATCAGAGCATTTCTTTTGTCCTCACCTTGTCCTATATTGATAGGCTCATATTCACCTCCATCTATTTTAGGCAGGTCTTTCTGTTTGATCATACTATCTAGATCAAATGCTCTCTCTAGCTCAATAATTCCTTTCATAATCTTGTTACTTGGTAAATCAATTACATCTTCTTCATTCTAGATGTGATCTTCTAGATTAGCTTCATCAACTATCTTGGCCTCGAACACATCTCTATTAGCAATAAAATCTAGGATATGTTGGTCATCATCAAATACCTAAGAAATTTTGACATTTTTGGAATAGATGTTATGGATACTAGGTCAACTGAGAACCTCTTCATCCGTGATATGGATAAAGGTTCACTAATAGAAAAATAGAAATAAATGACTAAAAAAACTACCAAAAATTGGTCATGTGATCATTAGTTTGGTCATGTGACCATTGGTAGTTTATTGTCAGTCATTTATCTTGTGACCAAATTTATGACCAAACAAATTTTAGTCATTAATTTAGTCATTAATTTGGTAGTATGTTTAGTCATTAATTTGGTAGTATATTTAGTCATCATTTTGGTAGTATATTTAGTCATCAATTTGGTAGTATATTTAGTCATTAATTTAGCCATTGATTGTTGTTAACTGGTCATTTATTTAGTCATTGTAATCATTAATTGCCATCAATTGGTAGTATATTTAGTCATTTGTATTAACTAATTTTTATCCATTGGTAGTATATTTAGTTATTTTAATCATTATTTTTCTGTCAGCTGGTCATATATAAACAACTAGTACATGATAAACATCAACTATGCCATTTTTTGTTGATAAACTTCAACAAATCTGCTCAAAGGATTGAAACAACAATGCTAGAAAATAATTCATTGTTTATTCAAACTATATATAAAATATGTTACAAAGAACCCGTTTATCAACAAATCTACTCAAAGGATTGAAACAACAATGATGGAAAATAATTCACTGTATATTCAAACAGTATATAAAATATGTTACAAAGAACTCTATATATAGAGTTTTGAAGACAGAATCTTTTTGTAGTATGTAAACTGCTGATTCATTATGCTTTTAAAACTAAAAAAAACTAAAACTAAAGCTAAAAAGCCATTGGTGTGAATGCATGTCTTCAATGATGCCATTGTTGCACATGGGGTGGGCTGTAAATGCATCTAGAAGGCACTAGTTTTGTATTTCTCCTTTTTCTGTACCTGTCCATAATAAAAAAACTCAAAATTTGTTAATATTTTTAAAAGATTTATGAAACTTTGAAATATGAAAAACAAAGTGGGATGATAATGAATTTTACAACAATATAGGCATATATTATGAAAGTATTCAAGAAGAAATGCATATACAGGTTTGATAGTCAAACTCCTTAGTTCATTTATTCATATTTGATTGAAACACAGTATGATCTATGCAAAGGTAACCCCCAGTCATATACAATTTCAACTGAACAACATTGAGGACTGATGTTCAAGTTTGACTCACACAATAAATGCTACAACAATATGAAATTTACCAGTAATTACTAATCTATCTACAGTAGTAAATGACAATATTCAAATAAATACTTTCAAACCTATAGGTGCTCACACCAGGAAAGACTTTGCCTTTGTGACTCCTCACAACTGATGACAATAATATGAACTCAGAATGCTTACAATCAGAAATGATTTCCACAATAAAAAAGGCTATAAAATAAAAACTTATATAATATCCTTGAACATTTACATTAAGAAAATATTAAAAAATAATAATTAATAGAGGTATTTTCGAAAGCCCTTTTCAATAAAACCATTTTGTGCATACACTGCAATTAACGCATTCAACTTACAAGAGAATTGGCTCACATATAAAATTTGACAAAATGTATGCAAGAAAAACTAGAATAATTGATTATAAAGAGAAGTCAAAAATGTGATTTTATATGGATTCTTCTTTCCTATAAGCAATATCAGACAAATTCTAGAGCACAGGTTTCCATCCAAAAATTAACATGGAAGTAAGATTGATGGGCTTTCCTACAGATGATTATTGCTAGGAACTAGGCGCGCTAATTTACAAAATCATTTTCTCTATACATATAGATAAGAATGAATCCTTACCAGATCACAGATAAAAAGTGTGGTAGACATAGCAATGAATCCTGTACCAAAATAAAAATCAACTCATTTTCTTAGGTCTTAATTTTTGAAAAGTATAAATACTGTGATTTCATCAGATATGATATATATTTCTAAACTCTATGAAATTATAATGCAGGAGCATCCAGTGATGTAAGGGCAATCTTGCATCACCCAAAAAGAAGTTAATTCAAAATCATTGTAGTTGTTTTCATTTCTTTCAATTTTTCTAAAACTGTTAAAAATAGGAACCTGCCTGTTTTGGAAAGTGTACCTGCCATTTTAGGAAAGTTTGCATTTGGGCACGGATTGAAGTGAAAACTTAAAGAAAGTTACATAACGGAAATACAAGACCTTTGATGAAGGAATCAGGCAAAGATCATTTGTGAGCTGAAAGATATTAAAGTTTTTGTTTTCTGAAAAGCTCCTGAAAATTTCTGAAATGAGATATGAGGCACTAAAACATCCCATAACATCCCAAAAAGTTGATAGAAATCCATTTAGGATTTCCAGCATGATAGTTCACATCGCGAGCTTTCTGGCACTTAAAACGGTTTGTCAATCGGACACCCGGATCAAAAGTTATACTTCCCGGAAGTTGACCTACTTTTGGAGGGAGTTGCAAATTTCAAAATTTAGCTGGAGGCCACGAAAAAGTGCTATTTATGACTATTTTGGGAACCCTGGGTGGTACTAGAGTTAAGGGGGCTAGTGTAGAGTCAAGAATAGGGGGAAAATAGAAACCCTATCTGATTTGGGGTTACAGAAGGTTGAAGATTCTAGAGTCTTGAGGTTGGGAAAGCTGTAATGTGTTGTAGCTAGTAGAGGATTCATCCTCTGATTGTAATTAAGATTTTGTAATGTAATGAGTTGCCCAGATCAATAAAGAAATAGTCTATTTTTTGTGTTCCATTTTTTTTGTTGTGTGTTTTATGATTTACCCCCTTCATCAAGTGGTATTAGAGCAAGGGTTCCTGAGCGTGTAGACAGATCGCTGACCATGAGGCAGTTTGCACCAGGACTTGAGGTTGTGGGTTTGTTGTGGAGATCAAGATGCCTCCACAAAGAAATCATATTGGAAGGAATGTTTTGATAGAAGAGGGTTTTAGAGCCCTGCAAAGGAAAATTGATGCATTGCAAGAGGAGCTACGAAGAGGTTTTGAGCTGAGAACAAGAGAGGAAAGTGAAGATGAATCTGAAGAAGAGCTATCTTTGGAAGAACAAGAAGCTGCAGGAGATCCTGTAGAAGTTAGGTTGTTGAGGGCCATTTCAAAGATCAGAAAGAGGCAAAGGATAGAAGTTTCTACATATTCTAGAGATTTGAATCTGGAACAACTTATTGATTGGATCAATGACATGGAGGGGTATTTTGAGTATGAAGATGTGGAGGACCCAGATCGGGTCAAGTTGACAAAAACAAAGTTGAAGGGCCACACCAGTATTTGGTGGAAGGAGGTCCAGTTGGAGAGGAATAGAAGAGGAAAAGGAAAGATCACTAGATGGGATCAGATAGTGGAGAAACTGAAGAAGCAGTTCATTCCTGTGGACTATGAGATGGAGTTGTTGAAGAAGTTGCAAGGACTGAAGCAAGGTAACAAGTCTGTTAAGGAGTATACAAAATAGTTTTATAAGATTACTATCAAAACCAGTCATGCAGAGGCCAATAAGGAGAAGGTACCTGTTACATTAATGGTTTGAGGCCAAGTATCCAAGAAGAGCTTAGCCTGGTC
Organism: Cunninghamia lanceolata; assembly: GCA_027924645.1. NCBI lineage: Eukaryota > Viridiplantae > Streptophyta > Pinopsida > Cupressales > Cupressaceae > Cunninghamia > Cunninghamia lanceolata. Next base: position 5,209,501 of record BSBN01000710.1, on the reverse strand, counting down.
AGAATGACCACCATAAAATATGCGTCTGAGTTTTCCCTAAAGGTGGAAGAGAAGTTGAATAAAAGATTTGACAGTAAGCAAAGGAGAAGAGATCAAGGTGGAAGGACTGGTAGAAGACCCTATGGAGGCCGAAATGAAGATCCAAAGAAGAGTGAAGAAGCTGGCACCAGTCGAAATCAGAGAGGAGATAATACCTACCACCCTCGTGACTAGAATAATGGTGAGCAAAGAGGAAAAGGAAGAGGTAGACTTGGGCAAGGACCTGGAAGAGGAGGTTTCAGAGGAACCTATTTCTAATGTGGAGAAGAAGGGCATCGATCATATGATTGTCCACAACATCAAGGAAGGAAAAATAGAAGACCTAAAGGTAATGCATGAGTTGCACATGTAGATGAAGAGGCACATTCTGAGCATTCTGAAGATGCTGAAAGGGGAGAAACCCTAGTTATCAGAAGAACTTTGTTGAATGGGGAGAAAGAACCAAATCAGAGGAAGAGTTTATTCTGCACAAGGTGCAAATGTGAAGGTAAGTGTTGTGATATTATTATTGACAGTGGAAGCACTGCCAATCTTGTTTCAGAGGAGATGGTTGACAAGTTCAAGTTGACAAGAAGAAAGCATCCACATCCATATCAGATTGCATGGTTGCAAAAGGACCATAGAGCTTTGGTCAATGAGTAGTGTTTAGTGAAGTTCAAGATTGGTGACTACCATGATGAGGTGTTGTGTGATATCATACCGATGGATGCATGTCATATGCTATTGGGGAGGCCGTGACAGTATGATAGGAGTGATGTCCATGATGGCTGTGAAAACACATATTCCCTAACAAAGGATGGAATTCATCATATGTTGAAGCCCTTGAAGGAGGTGGAAGAAAAGGTATGTAGTACTGCTAGAATTTCCCTGGTAGATGGTAGGAAATTTTTGGAGGGTATGAAGCATGAGCATCATTACTTTGCATTGATTCCTAAGATTAGTCAAGAGAACTATGAAGATGTACCAACAGAAGTTTCAAATATGTTGGAAGAGTTCTAGGACATTATCTTTGATAGTACACCACAAGGTTTACCACCAATAAGGAAGATAAGTCATCAAATGGATTTGATACCGGGAGCCAGTTTGCCAAACAAGGCAGCCCACAGAATGACCCCTGTAGAGAATGAAGAGCTGAATAGACAAGTTCAGGAGTTGTTGAGGAAGGGACTAATAAGGGAGAGCCTAAGTCCATGTGTGGTACCTGCAGTACTAGCACCAAGAAAGGATGGAGAATGGAGGATGTGTACAGACTCTCGAGCCATCAATAAGATCACAATCAAGTACAGATTTCCATTGCCCAGAATGGATGACATAATGGATTGTTTGAGTGGAGCCAAGTACTTCACAAAGATTGACCTAAAGAGTGGGTATCACCAAATCTGTATCAGAGAAGGAAATGAGTGGAAGACAGCCTTCAAGACAAAGGAAGGTTTGTATGAGTGGTTAGTCATGCCATTTGGGCTAACCAATGCATCGAGCACATTCATGTGACTCATGAATGAGGTACTGAAAGAATTTTTTGGGAAGTTTTGTTTTTGTTTATTTGGATAATATTTTAATTTTTAGTAAGACTTGGGATGAGCATTTGATGCATATCAGAAGAGTTCTAGAGAAGCTGAGGGAGGAGAAGTTGCTGATTAATATGAAGAAATGTAGTTTTGCAAACAAGGAGTTGGTGTACTTGGGATTTGTTGTCTCAGAGGAAGGTCTTAAGATGGACCCAGAAAAAGTAAGGGCTATCATTGAATGGCCTACACCAAGGAGTGTAACGGAGGTAAAATCTTTTCATGGTTTGGCAAGTTTTTACAGAAAGTTTATCAGGAATTTAGTAGCATTTGTGCACCCCTAATTGAGACAATGAGAGGGGATAGAAAAGAGTTTAGATGGACTAAAGGAGCAGACAAGAGCTTTGATACATTGAAGTAGAAAGTCATAGAACAACCTGTTTTGGCACTTCCAGATTTCAATAAGGTATTTCAAGCAGATTGTGATGTTAGTGGTAGTGGTATAGGAGCTATTTTGAGTAAGAAGGTAAGCCCATTGCCTATTTTAGTGAGAAGCTTAATGATGCTGAGAAAAAGTATTATGTTTATGATCAAGAATTTTATGGAATAGTTCAAGCTTTGAAGAAATGGAGACATTATTTGTTGCCAAAGGAGTTTGTTTTATATACTAATCATCAGGCTTTACAATATCTTAATAGTCAAGGAAAGTTAAATCAAAGGCACTTAAAATGGGTGGAGTTTTTGCAGAGCTATACTTTTGTTTTGAAGCATAGGAGTGGGAAGTCCAACAATGTTGCAGATGCCTTGAGCAGAAGGCAAAATTTGTTGATAGAAATGAAGATAAAGGTTGTTGGGTTCAACGAGCTCAAAAGTTTGTATCCAGAAGATCCAAATTTTGCAGAGGCTTGGAAAGCTTGTTTGGAACCTGTTACTTTGGACAGGACAAAATAGTTGGATTTCATTATTCAAGATGGCATGTTGTTTAGAGGAAGCCAGTTGTGCATTCCAAGGAGTTCCATGAGAGAGAACTTGATTAAAGAGAAGCATAGTGGGGGATTGGTTGGACACTTTGGTCGAGATAAGACCATTGCTATTGTTGGTGAAAATTATTATTGGCCACAGTTGCAATAGGATGTGAGGAAATTTGTGCAGAGTTGCAGAGTGTGTCAAATGACAAAAGGAACCAGTCAGAATACAGGGCTATATCAGCCATTACTTGTACCAGAGAAGCCATGGGATGATATTAGTATGGATTTTGTTCTTGGTTTACCAAGGATACATAGAGGACATGATTCCATTTTTGTGGTGGTAGACAAATTCTCAAAAATGGTACATTTTATTCCTTGCAAGAAGCCTAATGATACTGTTCATATTGCAGAGTTATTTTTCAGGGAGGTGGTGAGATTACATGGTCTACCAATGAGCATAGTTTTAGATCGAGATCCCAAGTTTATTGGTTATTTCTGGAGGACATTGTGGAAGAAGTTGAAGATAGATTTGAAGTTCATTTCTACACACCATCCATAGACTGATGGACAGACCGAAGTGGTGAATAGGAGTTTGGGCAACCTGCTACGATGCTTACTAGGAGATAAGCCCAAGGGATGGGATTTGATTTTACCACAGGTAGAATTTTCTTACAATAATTCTATCAATAGGAGTACTGGTAAATCACCATTCCAAATTGTATATGCAAATAGCCTGAGAAATGCTTCTGAGTTGAGGAAGCTGGACAAAGGAAAAAAGATAAGTGCTGAAGCCGAAGACTTTGCAGAACACCTGAAGAATTTGCATGAAGAGGTGATAAGGCACATTAATAAGATGAATATTTAGTACAAGGCTAAGGCAAATCAAAAGAGGAGATATAAGGAATTCAAGGTAGGAGATGAAGTCATGGTTCACTTGAGAAAAAAAAGCTTCCCAATTGAAACATACAATAAGCTGTAAATGAAGAAATTTGGACCATGCAGAATTTTGAAGAAACATGATTTAGGAAATGCATATGAGGTAGAGCTACTGAGTGGGATCAATATTTCCCCTGTTTTCAATACTTCAATGGATATTGCTTGTTCCAAATACTTCAATACTTCTTTACCAGATATTCTTCATATTGAGTGGGATCAATATTTCCCCTGAGTTTTTTCATTATGAATTAAGACCTACAAAAATTTGGCCAAGACAAGTGGATGCATAACTTACGACTATAGCGGCCCATAAGCTTCACAAGACCCACACCATTTTAAACACTCTCTACTTCTACATGAGCTGCATTGATTTCCCTTTGTGCTTCCTCCACAGCAGTGTCAAATCAAAATGACTTATCTATGACCTAAAAATTAGGTCCAATGAAAACCCATTGACATATGAAGAACAATATCCGCATTCACAACTTTATGAGATTGTTAAATAAACACATCAAGCTAATATGAACTGATCTAAGATAATTTGAAAGTTCATAATCCAAATAAATGAAATGGTAGCTAGATTGGAGTCTTGAAATTCATATTTGTGATATTATATATCAATTTTTGTTAGTTAAGGTTCACCATACCACAATATCATCATCAATGGTCTTAGGAATTCTAGCAACAACCACTTTCAAGCCACACCTTTGGATTTCCTGCAGAAAATTTTGACATTCACAGCAACAAACATACATCACACAAAAATACTATAGATGAATTGGTAAGATAATGGAGAAGATATAAAAATATTTTGGGGCCTTCTCTTCTACTCATTTCGGTCCCAAAACCCTACACTTTAGTTTGGTAGTTTTTCTTTCACATTTTCATTGGCTAAAAATCATAGCTGGTTTACATTGGGATTGGGCAGATATTATTGAACTTTTGTGGATTTTTGTCCCCCAAATATCTTAACTGTGTTGAAAAGGGACCAAAGTAAATAGAAAGTAAGGACTCAATAGTGTAGAACTGTTTAAAAAATTGAGTAGATTTGGGTATTGTAAATGGTTGGATGGATTGTGAGAAAGAGATCATGTCTGAGAATGAAGAGTATTTATTTGAGCATTCAAGCTGTTAATCTCTCACACTTGTGAAATGTGTAGGGCATGCCCAAACCATGACACAGAATAATCAGCAACCACTGCAACATGCTAACCTATTGTTGGAGGATCCCACATCATTGGAGACATCATGGACAGATGATAAACATATCTTGTATCTGAATTACATAGAGGAAGCCTTCGTCTCAAGTCTTTATCAGTAGGGCTATTATAAATGTAAAAGATGGCAAGCAGATCTAGAGGAGAAACATCCTCTATTTTTAGCCTGGATTTGAATAAGGATCCCGAATCTGGGTTTTTGAATGGTCACCTAGTGTTTGGATTTCCTAAGGAGAGCCAAAGTGAATCAGAAATGCCTAGGATTCATCATCATGTTCAAAACCATTCACAACAGTGTAGATTGAAGAAGATATGTGGTAGTAGTGACACATTTTAGGAACATGATAGGAATGGGAAAAGAAACAAGAGGAAATTACAGCATGCAGTCATAGATCTAGATAGGGAAATAACAAATGTATTCGAAGAAGTGCAATCTAGGCATAATGGCGAATGTGCAAGAGGGCAAGATTGGTTCACCCAAAATAGAATTGTTTCAGAGACTTTAATGAAAACCACCAGTAACAACCAGGAAGAGCAGGTCATTCTTGTTGGCAAGAGACACTACTCTAGCATGGATCTGTATGTTGTCATTGATGGCAACAAGTCTTAGAGATCCTATCACCATGATAGGAAGAGATATCTCTGGAAGAACATATTAGATTCTAGGTTCGGTTGACAGAAAATGGCTAAGTATGGAAAGTATGCAGAGTAGAAGACAGAAAGTTTACTAATATACCTCTGCAGATAATGATATGGTAATGTGGATTAGGTATGATGGTAGTTGGTGTTTGATAGTGTTATGCCTCAGAGATTAAGTCTTGATCTCCTCTGAAAGTCACCTTGAAGAATTGTCTAAGTCTGGGTAAGCAAAGGTACAATAGGAACACTGAACAGGGTCTAGTGCAGTGGTCCACATTCCTCCATAGACAAGTATTTTGATATGTGGTTTTGAGGTGTTGTAAAAACTTATATGAAGTGTCTTATTCAAGAATTAGGAGATTTGAAGTTCACTGGAAGGATAGCTACAAGCTGCTAAGTACCGGCATAGTGTTTGACAGAGTTTGACAGAGACAGAGTCTGAGTTCTGATGGTCCACATTTCTTCACAAGATGATATGATGCCTTATGGTTCTAAGGGTAGGATTGAGAATGATTAAAGAGTCCTTGATCTATTTTGGAAGATGTTTTGAGATCCTTAATAAAAGTTGCAAGTCAGCAGATGAAGGTGTTAAGCATACTCTTAAGGAAGAGGCTGACAAGTATATAAATCATTGTGTGGAGAAGATTAAATGTTTAGAGGATCTATGTAAGTAATTGAATGATTAGAGCCGACCTACATGAACACGCTTGGGACAAGATTTGGGTCCGTGTGACACATAGTGCATTGGATTGAGTGACAAGGTACATCTTATTATGTACACGTTTCACTTCTTGGATGCCAACCTAATTATGGAGTAAATCATAAGCTGATGAAATTTGGTTGAGTTGTGAGTTTGGAAAGGTGTGTGTGATGCGAGCATGCAAATAGAAGAGAAGAGTTAAAAGAGAAGCAACGATGAAGACTTGGGATTCAGAATACAATTGTTAAATGACTGCACCCTGGCATAGTGATAGATGCTTAAGCAATATCTAGTTATCATGTGTGATCTGATTGGAAGCAAGTTTTTGTCATCAAGGCAGTAAGCTGGTAGTGAGCCTTCAATAGGGTTTAACAGCCCTCAGGGTTTAACAACCCTCATTGTAATCTTGCTAGGTTTAGGGTTGAGGCAGTGAGCTTGCTGAACCTAGTTGTACAACATGGCAGTAAGCCAACATGTTCTAGGCCCGTGGAGTGACCAAGCCTGAACATCCTTTTTGTAAAGATTGCAATATATATTTAAGAGCTAATCCTCTCTATGGTTTTTCCCTTTTTGGGTTTTCCATGTAAAATCTTGGTGTTATGTGTCATGCTTTTGTGGATGCTATTTAGTTGTATATTTTTCTTCTATTTGATTATTCTTTTGAAATGGTTAAAAGTAAAAGTTCAAGATAATATTTATAGAACACTAATTCACCCCCCCTCTTAGTGTTCTTAACAATCAACAATTGTTATCAGAGCAAGGTTCCTTGGAAAAAGTTTAATAGCTTAAGGAAGATCTGGGATAGTGTGATCATGGCAGAAAGAAGTTATGGGAATTATGAGAGATAGAACCAACTCTTATGGATCTTGAAAATTCTAAAGTAGAGGTCAGAGATCTGAAGGAAAATCTGAAACAAGCTAATGAATGCATCTTAAAGCTGAAGGAGCAAGTTAAGAAATTCAAAGACATATACAAAGAAGCCAGTGACCAATTATTATCAATAAATGAATCCCTATATGATTTGGAAGCAGAAGTTACAGAAAGAACAAATAAGAAGATTATCTAAATTTGATTATGAAGAATAGATCAGAAGATTGTGCTAAACTTGAAAAAGAAATTATAAGTTTAAAATCAGATCTTGAAAAAGCTAGAAGTTTTGAAGAAAAATTCAAGATAAGTACTGCAAAGTATGATGAAATGATTACTAGCCAAAGGAATATTAACGATAAACATGGTTTAGGATTTGAAAAAGGAGAAAGCTCAAACTTCGGGCAAATAAGCACTGAACCATGACAAAATAAAGGATACTAGTTTAGTAATCAAAGAAGAAGACCTAGAAGACCTCAAGTTAGACAACCAAATGCTCAAAGATACCCATCTTTCAATGGTTATTGTAATTCATGCAATAAGTTTGGTTATAAGGCTACTCAGTGTAGAAGTAGAATAAATCAAAAGACTCCATTATTCTCTAGTCAGTGTTTTAATTGCAAGAAAATTGGTCATAGAGTAAATGAATGTAGAAATTAGATCAAGAAAAGTTTCAACAATGGAAGGAATGAACAATCATTCAAAGGTAAATGTTTCACTTACAATAAGATTGGTCATAGAGCTGTTGTTTGCAAAAGTAAAGAAAGTCATAATCCTATTAGGTGCAATGCATGCTATAAAATGGGACACAAATCAAATGAATATAGAAGTTTGGTAAGAACTAATCTTCAAAATTTTAGGAATAGTCAATCTTTCAATGGAAAGTGTTTTGCATGCAATAGATTTAGACATATGGCTAATCAATGCAGATCAAATTCAATCAATGAAAGAAATCAAGGTCAAAATAATGTGGTGTTCTTAAATTGCAACAAATTTGGACATGTTGCAAGGTTTTGTAGAAGCAAGAATGAGAAGAGAAATCACTACTTTGAAGAAAGGAAAATAGAGCAGAGAAATGATAAAGGAAAAGAGAAAGTTGATTTGATTGAAACCAAGGAAGAAATGGACAAAATTTGGATTGATAAGGAAGTGATTTTAATTGAAGATAGATCCACACCAGCATCTGATGCGGATACCCTCTTTGAAGAATGAGTTGTGGGCACTGGCTCAAGGGGAGTAGTATTGGAAATCCAAACTCCCCAGCCAAGCAATTGGTGTTGGATTTCAGCACAGAGATTCTTGGTAGAATTTGACAAGAAAACTCCTCTAAAACAAAAATTGGAAGGAAATAAGCTGATGTGGCTTTTTGCAGAGCAATTCTAATTGATTGTGTTCATCATAAATAAGTCAAGTAGCTCTTTTTTTTGCATTTATGACAATTAGGTCAAGTGCAGAAAATAAAAGGCAGGCCTTTGGTCTCAAATTCATCTTGCATTCGAAGTCTTTCAGACGCCAGAGAGAAATTGAAGCAAAAATTCAAGGTGTAATGAAGATTCAAGCTCGAATTGTTTTAGGTGAAGGAAACCCAATCTCAGCATCTCAAGGTCTTTACCACATAAACCCTCATTGTAAATCTATTGAATCTTTGCTATGGCAACTCCTTAAATCGTAGACATTACAGAACGCCCTCGACCCAAATTCAAGAAACATCCTCATAAAGCAACTGAAGTTGATCAAATGGGTGCATTCTCAGTTATTCCACACAGAGTTTTATATGTTGAAGATGTTAGGGCATACATTCATGTTACCCTAGAGGAACTCAGAGGAACCTGTTTCATAGATCTATTTCAAAATCAACTGAGTAATGATCGGTTTAATTTGAAGGAAGAGCACATGATTTTGAAAGAAAAGAAATTCATCCAATTCATTGAGTTCCCCACATTTGTTGAAGACGAATGGGTGCGTTACGTGCTAAGAAGAATCCATGATGAATTTATGTGGCTGGGAAGGGAGCAACCCTTCAATATAATGAAAGATGCAATCCAAGCAGTTTCTGGATTAAACTCTACTAGAGGTATGCCACTGCTAAAGGCAGCTAAAAATCAAACAGTCACAAAAGCTATTGGAGCACAACTTGATAAAAGGGGAATGATGATAAAAGATATCATCAATCCCTCAATGAAATTTGCTTCAATGGTCATAGGGTACAAGATCTATTTCTCCAGTAGAGAAAACTCTGTCTTAGGTATAGCAATCTACATTACATATTAGATGATCAAATCAAATGTTGATTATGACTTGTGCGAACTATTGAGGGTTCAGCTGAGGATAATCTGAACAAAATCAAAGAAACTAAGAGTTATCCCTTCAAATTGGGTACGCTCATTATGTGCTTGTTCTTTTATTTTCTAAATGAATTTCCTAATCACAAGGGTTTAATTTGGGTAAGAAATCAACTAGTAGCTACTCAAATAAAACAATGTCTTAGCAACTTAGGTGGTTGAAATGAACAAAAAGTAGCCCTATGGGGATTCTTCAAAAACTTTCAGAGCATGATGCAGTCTAGGGAAAGAATTCCAAATGGAATCGTTGAGAAATAGAAAGATAGTATATGTTTTATGGTCACCAAGGATCAATGTCTGATGGAGGCTGTTGAACCCATAACAGTCTAGATAATGCCCATGGAGAATGAAGTAAATGGTAATATACTAGACAACTATGCCCAACATATGCTGAGCAAACCTAAGGACACAAAAGAAGAAAGATTCAGTACATATGAAGAAATATCTGTGAAACTATATGTTGAACACAGGAAACCTTAATCTTCTAGGAAAGTGAGAAAAGAAGTAGAAGAGATTGCTGCAAGATATGACATTACTAAGGGACAACTAAAAGAGGCAAGGAAAAAGGGAGAGAAAGCAGCAGAAGAGAAGGAAAAGGATGAGCCAGTACAGATTCTGGAGGAATCTCAATTAAAGCAGAACAAACTAGAAAGGACTTAGAGGACCACCAGAAGTTCTACCACTCCATCTAGTGCTACATCATCATCGAACCTAGAGAAATCTTCAAAGGAGTCCCCTACCAAGCAAATGAAGAGGTAAAAAGTGAAAGGAAAAAGGTTATACATTAGTATTGATGAAAAGGATGAAGAAGAGACCGAGTTAGATGAAGAAGTCAAGAAGATGAAAACTAAGGTTGTTAAAGCCTCTGGAAGAAACAAAGGAAAATTCTTTGGAGAAAAGAAGTTGAGTAAGAAACAAAAAACACTCCCAACTCTTGCAGAAATAGTAAAGGTTGTCACTATAGATGGGAATTTGAAACCCATGATCAAGCACTATGATGACTATGGTAAAGAAGACAAAAGGAGTCTAGAGGAAGCCACTAAAAAATATCTCAACACTTTCAGTAAAGCCCTCATTGAGATTATCTCTGATCTCCCAAAAATTCTAGCAAATATTCTAAAAATTATAAAGGAGAATGCCAGGGCTAAAGACATTGAGCTAAGAAAACATGTGTTGACTAGACTATATCCAAAAATCACTAGAGAAGAAGAAAATCCAATCTTCAAGGAGACCAAGGATCAATTTATAACTAAAACAAGGATGAATTTGTTAATGATAGGTGAAATTGACAAAGTAGTGAAAGAAACATAAGACATTATCTTAAAAGCCCTGAAGCAACATAATCTTTCCACTACAAGTGTTGATGAAGAAACTGATGTTCTTGTCAATTCATCTACTCCAGAAATAAACTTGGGTCAAGAAACTGATACAGTTAGTAGAATATCTGAGGAGGAAAAGGAGCCCATAGATGAATCTCAAGTGAGAACTTCTCTGGCACAACAGATTGGGGATAATACTGTCAGAAGAGAAACTAAGGAAGAACTGGTAAATCTTCCATTTGAACAAGCAGAGGAAACCAATAAGAATATGGAACTAGATAATCTAGAACAAAATCAAAAAGACGATATGTTTAGTGTGTTAAGAGACACTGCTACATCAGATAAAGAAGTGCTAGAGAAAGAGAAACAAGATGTAGATGAACCAAATTTTCTGTATGATCCAATAAATCTGGATATAATGTCTCCGGCATAGAAGTTTGAGTGGATTTTAATTGTTTAGGCAAAGGCCCAAGAAGAGATGCTAAAATCACATATTGAGGATAGTGAACTGATTGATGAAGCATCATGAATCTTAGAAAGCTACTACCCACCTTCAAAAGGGATCTGTCTATACCCTCATCAAGTCATCTGAAAGGGCTGATAAATTCGGTAAGTAAACAATTTGAATCTTTTGATAAATCTACAGAAACAAAGGTAAGGCAGGAATTTGATGAGAAAAGATTAATAGAATTGAAAATAATGATAGCAAAGGACAAAATACCATTAAACAATATAATAGCCAACATTTAAAAAGTTGTGAAAGATGCTAGAGATATGTACAAATTATGTTTGTCCTGGCCTAAAACTGCTCAAAAGATTGAAGAAAAGATCAAAGATTTGGAACAAAAATTGTTGGATATTTCTGAGAAATTTAATCCAGAAGCAGAGTCAGTCATAAGTACAGAAACAAAAGTCATTAATATTCACAATAAATTGACTGACTTAACAAATCAAAAATACCAAATAAAAAGCAAGATGGGACAATTCAGAAGGTAAGTTTGTCCAAAGCTAGACTCAATGACAAATCTTATTACAGAGGCCAAGTTAGCTATTCAAATGGATACAACTTCTGATCGTAACAAAGCAGAAGCCTTAGTTTTTCTTCTTAGTGGTCAAATTCATATTCTTGAAAAAGCAAAGAAAAGCCAGGATGCTAAGTGGACATTGATCAAAAACATATTTAATGATGTGCTTAAACACATGTAATATTAAAATGAAGATTGCACTTGTAAATATGTAGCAGAATATATTTTTTTTTGGGATTTTGACAAATTTTTGGTTCTGGATCAATACCCTTTGCCATTGATGTCAAAGGGGGAGAAGTAGATTAGTGAAAAATGGATAATCACCTCAGAGGGAGCAAGAAAGTACAATGTATATAGTAAGGGGGAGTAGTCAGGCATTTTTGACTAAGTGTTACCATCAATGCCAAAGGGGGAGATTGTTGGCAAGAGACAATGCTCCGGTATGGATCTATATGTTGTCATTGATGGAAACAAGGATCAGAGATCCTATCCCCATGACATGAAGAGATATCTCCAGAAGAACATATTAGATTCCAGGTCCGGTTGACAGAAAATGGCTAAGTATGGAAAGTATGCAGAGTAGAAGATAGAAAGTCTGCTAGTATGCCTTCACAAATAATGATCTGATAATGCAGTTCAGGTATGATGTTAGTTTTGTGTTTGATAGTGTTATAGCTTAGAGATTAAGTCTTGATCTCCTTCGAAATTCACCTTGAAGAATTGTGTAAGTCCGGGTAAGCAAAGGTACAGCAGGAACTGTAAACAGGGTCTAGTGCAGTGGTCTGCATTCTTCTGTAGACAAGTATTTCATTATACAGTTTTGAGGTGTTGTAAACACTTATATGAAATGTCTTATTCCAAAATTAGGAGATCTGAAGTTCACCAGAAGGATAGCTACAAGATGCTAAGTACTGGCATAGTGTTTGACAGAGTTTGACAGAGATAGAGTCTGAGTTCTGATGGTTTGCATTTCTCCGCAATATGATATGATGCCTTGCAGTTCTAAGGGTAGGATTGGGAATGTATAAAGAGTCCTTGATATGTTTTGGAAGATGTTTTGAGATCCTCAGTAAAAGTTACAAGTCAGCAGATGAAGGTGTTAAGTATACTCTTAAGGAAGAGGTTGATAAGTATATAAATCATTGTGCGAAGAAGAGTAAATGTTTGGAGGATCTATGTAAGTAATTGAATGATTAGAGACAACCTACATGAACATGCTTGGGAGAGAATTTGGGTCTGTGCGACACATAGTGCATTGGATTGAGTGAGAAGGTACATCTTTTTATGTACACATTTCACTTCTTGGATGCCGACTTGATTATGGAGTAAATCATGATGCAAATATAAAGGTGATGAAATTTGGTTGAGTTGTGAGTGTGGAAAGGTGTGTGTGATGTGAGCATGTGAATAGAAGAGCAGAGTTAAAAGAGAAGCAGAAATGAAGACTTGGAATTTACAATGTAGTTGTTAAATGACTACACCTTGGCATAGCGGCAGATACTTAAGCAGTATCTAGTTATCATGTGTGATCTGATTAGAAGCAAGTTGTTGATGCATAAATCTGTGGGCTTAATCCAACAGCAACATGAGAAACTTTGAGATGTGGGATTACTCCTCAGAGTGACCTCCAGATTTTAAGGAAGCTGGCTCTTCCATTCTTTCAGTGGGGTTTGGGGAAAAGGTTAGAAAGAAAACAAGATTGTAGAAAATAAATGCTTAAATCTAAGGTGATCCACTAGATTTAAAACTTAACTTGGTTGCACAGTGTTAACTTTGAAAGGTTAACTAGAATTTTAAAAAGCAAAATGCATGATTAAAATTAGTTTGCAAGCAGATCTAACAGAGGGAGAATAAATAGAGAAATCAGAAACAAGAAACAGAGATTAACTCCAATATGTATAGAACACCATCTCATTCTTTGAATAGTAACAAGTTACAAAGGCAAAAGTTACTGCACAAAATGACTGTTACATTCTCCTAAAGAAAGAATTGCTAAGGCAAGAAGAAAACATCTGTGTTTGCTGCTCCACCTCTCTAATCTGTAGAAATATAGAGCTCTAAATGTGAAGAACTCCATCATCTCTATAAATGATGGATCTGGTCTTTTATAGCCCCAAAACTCAACAAAAATATCTTAACGGCCTCAACTGAAAATCTACAACTGACTCCCTTAAATTCGGCACCAACTAGGCAAATAACAACAAATGAACTGGCAACCAAAAAATCTAAACTGAACTATGGCTTTTTGTTACTTTCATGGCTGAAAATATCATGTCTGTGTGAGAAATAAAACTCCCACCACCACCGCTTCCATAGCTTGCATATAGCTTACTCATGAAAAATGAAAGTGGCTGCTCATATTTTAGGGTTTCATCTTTTTATTCCCATGGAAGGCATAGGGTTAAATATTTGATGCTTCAACTTTATTTATCCTTGCTATAGCTTTCTTTATGTATTTCCTAGTTGGAAGGACTAACCACTTGTTTCAACTCTAATAAGATTTAATTTTATTTAAATCTGCCTTCCTTAAAACTCCCGTGAGATTCTCATGTCACTTAAATAAAATATTTAGCTCCATATAAAAAGGGCCCCACCATTTGTTTAAATGAAACTTACTGAACTCTTTTAAAACCACTTGACACATTTAAGTTTTAATAAAATTAAATGAAGGCTTTTATCTCTTCCCAGCTGCCTCCACGTGGTTTCTTTTGCACTCATTCTTTAGCTGCTCTTCATTGTTGCTTGCATGTGGCCTTCTCCGCATCATTTTACTATTTCTTTCCTTGCCTCAGGTGCCGACAAGTGGCTTTCTCCACACTCATTCTTTGTTTTGTATCCACACCGTTAGATCTCTCTTCATCAATGGTGGCTATGCATTTATATATGAAACCCTATTTTCCTTGATAGCATACCTCCATAGTTTGCCCATGCCTTGATTTGCATCCATCTTCATAGTTTGAACCTGTACTGGATAGTTGAACATCTATTCAAATAGACTTCATCTCATAATGACTGCCATGTCAAATGAACCAACATATTGGATGCTCCATTGTGGGATCTCCTATTACAATCATATGCATCATCTTTATATACTGAGCCTCTCTAAAAAATGAGCCTCTAGTATGCAAGCCGAGCGCCATGATTATATGCTTAGACAGTGTCATGACTTGGAATGCCATGCTGCTAGTTTTCTGAGTGTATCATTATTTCACATGAAGTTGTCTCTAAGAGCTGAGAGCTTCTTCACTTTGATATCTCTTTTGAAGATTTATCTTGAATGATGGTGTCATTATTTATCATGACCGTGATTCATAACTTGACACCAAGCTGAGTGTTTTGATTTTGAACTTGCAGCTAGTTAAAAAGGCTGAACCTTTTTAATAGATGATTGTGCCTTGGAAGATTTGGCTCACCTTCGAAACTTCAGTGCTGAGAGTTAATTCTATTGCAAGTATGGGCCTAACTAGTGTTGTCATTGATGTCAACATACTCTTGTTGCATTAATGTCAAGGTTTGGATGAGCTGTGTGCTAAGGATATTGAGAAAATTAGTCCTATTAGAAATAGAGAAGAACAATGAAGACAGTGAAGCTCTATGAAGTGAAGATCCTAGCTACATGAAGATCAGAGAATGTGCATCAAAGGGTTTGTATATATGTGTCTAAAGATGATCCAGTCAAGATTTGAGAGGTCCACATGAAAATTTGAAGGAGTTATGGCCATATGAGTAAAACTGGTTCTGGTAGCTGTTCAGAGGTGACACAGTGACATGAATAGGTCTGGTGAGATCTAGAAATGCAATATCTTGTTCTACGGATCTAGTGACATGTTTAGGAAGCCAATGTGATTTGACAACTCAATTGGTTCATGGTTTGGAGGTCCGCAAGCAAACCTTCTATAATGACAGTGATGATTGACTATGTTCTTGAGGTTTTAGGTGAAGATGTGATTGATTATAGTAAGTAGAAGTGGTGTGGATGTTCTTTGTGATTCAAGCAAGCTTGTGGTGGTCTCTAGATTGTGTCCAGTTTGTGTTGGCAGTCCACATTGATGATTGAGCTTAGGAATGAAGATTTACTTTTGGACAATTAGTGTTCTTCCCAGTTCTGGCCGACCGAATGATTTGTACATGTTGTGGATTATCTTGAAGATGTTTTGTAAAACATGGTGTGTTCCTTGAAGATGATTTAGGTCCCAGCTGTGTGTGGCTGACATTATAGTGATGCACATAATAAGTCAAGTTGTATTTTTGTAATTGCTCTGTAAATAAAATAAGTATATGTTGGGCTAACTTTGATGATCATTCCAAAGTTGATGTCATGTATAAATAAGAGTTGTGAAGTCATTCAAATGCATCTCTGTGGTCATGATGAGAATGTGGTAGTGAAGAGGAGTGAAAATAAGAATAGAGGTATTGATCTTAAATGGAACTGATTCAAGCATTGTCAAGATGCTAATCTCCAGTTCAAGTATGTAATATTTAATCTTCTATAGATAGTGTGTCTCCTGTAGGTAGTGGGTCTCTTGTGAGCAATGTGCTTGGGCTATAAGCCCTAATTGGCAAGTGCCATTTTATTCTTCTTTATTCTTCTAATAGAGAATACAATCTTGGGTTAATTACCCCATGGTTTTTCCCTTAACTGGGTTTTCCACGTTAAAAATTTGGTGTTATATGTGTTGAATTTGTTCCTTCTTTTGAACAATTGCATTATGCTTCCATGATTAATATCTGATATGCTATTGACATATTAGAAGGCTTAAAACAAATAAAGAATTGTGATTTTGGTAACAACTGATTCACCCCCCTCTTAGTTGTTTGTCCTAAATCAAACAATTGGTATCAGAGCTAAGTTCCTCTAAAAGAGCTTAACTGCTTGAGGAGATCCAAGATGTCTTCCTACAAGAAGGATAGTCTGAGGTTTGATGGAACGAACTACACTCTTTGGAAAAGATGCATGGAATGTCACTTGCAATGTATGGGATTTCAGTATTTGAACATGACTATAAAAGAGTATATTCCTCCAAAGAATGGTCTGACAACTCTAGATGGAATCAGAAATGCTGAAGATAATCTTCGAGCTAGAGAAGCCTTACTAAGTGCCTTATTTTATACAGAGATGACAAATGTTATGGATTTAAAAACTGCATATGAAATTTGGGCAAAGCTGTAAATTCTGCATGAAGGAGACAAATATGTTAAATGTGCCAAGCTACAAAGTATGAAAGGAAAATTTGAAAACCTAAAGATGAATAAAGATGAGAATATCACTACATTTATGACAAAAGTAAATAAGCTTGTTTGTGGTATTAGATGTGTTGGTGGAACTTTGGATGAAGACGAGATTGTTGCCAAAGTTCTCAGATCCTTACCTCCTACTTACAAACACAAGGTTGTTGCTATTGAGGAATTCAGATCTTTATCAAATATTACAAGGGATCTATTGGTTGGGAAGTTAGCTACATTTGAATTGGCTGAGTTTGGAGGTGCTCCTTCCAAGACTGAATCTGCATTCAAAGCTAGTGCCTCTACAAAAGGTAAACAAAGGTATGATCCAGGAGAAAGTTCCTCAAAGAAATTATCATGGTATGAAAAAGCAAGAAAAGATCTGGAAGAAGATGAGGTAGAAGTTTCTCAACTTGAAGCCCTTATTGCAAAAATATTTCCAAGAGGATCTAGTAGGTATGAGGGAAAATTGCCTTTCAAATGTTTCAATTGCAACAAGATTGGTCATTTTTCCTCGAGATATCCGGAAAGATTTTCAAGGCCTAACCCTAATAGATCAAGATTTCAAAAGAAGTGGTACTATGTTCACGAAGATGATGATGAAGGAGTAACAAATGATGAATCAGAGATAGGAACAAAATCTAGAAGTGACTGGGTGTTTATTGCCATCAAGGAAAAAGATCCAATGCCTATTGAATCTCCCAATCTTAAGATAGAAAGGGCTCTGGCTGCTCAGGTTGAAGAAAAGGATGAATGGGTCATTGACAGTGGATGCTCCCATCATATGATTGGTGATAAGAACAAGTTCATAAATCTGGAAACGTGTGAAGGAAGAGTTGTAAAATTTGGTGATAATTCTGTTGGCAGAATCAGAGGCAGAGGAACTATTTATTTTGATGGAAAGAACAAAACTAGTGATGTTCTATATGTTGAAGGTCTAAAGCATAATCTTCTCAGTGTTGGACAGTTGGTGGACAAAGGCTATGATCTGTGTTTCAAAAATGGAAAATGCAAGATCTTTGAAAGCTCTAGAACTGATATTGCATCCGGTACTCAGATAAAAGGCAACATCTTCCACTTGGTTGGTGCTGTCAAAAGTTGTTTATTTGTTCAAATTGATCAGAGTTGGTTGTTGCATAGGAGAATGTGCCATGTAAATTTTGATAATATCATCAAGATAAGCAACACTCAGGCTGTAAGAGATCTTTCAAGACTGGTGAAACCTACTAATAGTTTGTACAAAGAATGTCAGTTGGGTAAGTAGAATAGAGTCACTTTTAAAAGTAAAGAATGATCCTCTAGCAGATTGTTGGATTTGGTACACACTGATCTATGTGGATCGGCAAGAATCAGGAGTCTGCAAGGTGATAGATATTTCATGTTACTAATTGATGACCACTCCTGGAAGATGTGGGTGACTTTCCTGAAAGAGAAATCTGAAGCACTTGAAAAGTTCAAAATACTCAAGGCTATGGTAGAAAATAAAACTGGGATAAACATAAAATGTCTCAGGTTTGATAGAGGTGGTGAATTCACATCCGAAGAGTTCATAGAATTCTATGAGAAACATGGGATAAAGAGACAGTTATCTGCTCCAAGCACTCCACAGCAGAATGGAGTAGTGGAGAGAAAGAACCAGACCATCCAGGAAGCATCTAGAACCATGATGATGGAAGAAAATGTCCCTCAGATCTACTGGAGGGAAGCTGTAAGCACTGTTGTCTATACTCTTAATCGAGTACAAATTAGAAGCAATACTGGTAAGATTCCTTATGAACTTTGGTTTGGCATCACTCCTACTGTGAAGTATTTTAGAGTCTTTGGTAGTAAATGTTATATCAAAAGAGATGAAGACCTTCACAAATTTGATGCTAGAAGTGATAAAGGAATATTCTTGGGTTATTCTACTCAAAGAAAATCATACCAGTGTTATAACAAGAGATTGAGAAAGATTGTAGAAAGCACAAATGTGAAGGTTGATGAAGGCATTGAAAATCACTCAAGGTTTTATGAGTATGAAGTAGATGATCAGAATGATGTTTCGGTCCAAGAAGAACAAGCCCCAACTATAGTTCAGATTTAGACTGATCTGGAGAATCCTAAAATACAGGAAGAAGAGATAAGTTTGAATGAACCTATCCAAGAAATAGAAGTGCAAGAAATTCCCAAAACTCCTAGGTATGTAAGACTTAATCATTCTAAAGACCAGATCATAGGAGATAGAAGCAAAGGTGTTCAAAAAAGAATAAAAAATGCTCGAGATTTAGTGAAGTTGTTGGGACAGGAAAATTTCAAAATTTTCCTATACTCTTACCCACCCTTGTTTGACCAAATCAGAAAATCGTGTGCCCAAAATCATAATAGCAGGGCCTCAGTCCCTTAATTTTTGCAAGACCTTGGTTTTCTTTATACCGATCCATGTTCTATGTGAGACAAGATAAGATGTGTATCGGCACGAGGATTATGGTCAGAGAGAAAGCTTTAGAGATCTCTGATGACCCTTCATCAGAGAGAGAATTCCCAATCACGTTGAATTAAACAAAGATAAGGACTATCGGCATGAGAAAATAATATCAGAGAATACTCCAAATACCCCCCGATAGTATAAATCATACTGATGAAGGAATTCGTTAGGACTCTTGCTGAACTACCCATGTAACAAGTGGAGCTAGTGACTCATCGGGGAGAGATGCCCATCAGGATGAGAAATTAAAGTGTCTCCGACCTTATGATGTCTCAGTGATCAAAGGGCATTGTTTCAGCCTATGTCACACCAATGTCTATGGAAGATATAAATCATCGACAAAAGAGAACAAGTCAAAATAAAGTTTACAAGTTCGGCAGAACCTATAGTCATAACGATGAAGGATGTTAGTGACATGTTATGATGATCATTCCGATGAAGGATAGAAAGAAATGTATCGGGAAACAACCATGATCGAACATTTTGAATCAGTCATCCTGATATCATATGTTGTTCTGATGATGATAGTGGCCACACTCATTGATATGACTCTTTTCGACAGATTATAAGGACAAACGGTATCAGTATTAATTAACTAGGTCTTGTTGATTCCACTAACCTGCCCTGAAAAGAGGAGTCGATAACATTCTTGACAAGACTCATGCCGATATTCATATCGGAGACACTTGAAATATTAGAGTAAGATGTTATTCCCACAGTGATAAAGTAAGTTAGGCTTTTAACTATCATGCTCATTTCTATATCGGGTAGACCTTGAAATGTCTTGTTGATACAAACTTATATATGTTTTTATAAAAGATGACATTGAGGAGACAAAATGAAGGGTCACAACGATTGATCCACCTACAAATGTTCGTGCCATAAGAAGATATTAGATCACCCTAACATTACAAAAGTCCTACCGATGAAGGAAGTTATGATGGTGTGACATCTCACAATGATCATGAAAATTAATACACTAGGACAATTAATTATAGACCGAGAAAAAATCCTCTGAAGAGCCATTCGAAATCAATGCAATTAGGTTCAAAAGAATTGTTTGAGAGGAGCACACAAGAGGAAACTTGAAAGGGAGAATAGGGGAGTTCAATCGTCATCTCAGATAATAAGTAAATATATAAAAAAACTCTATGTGGTAACCTAGAATTTGAATTTGCTATCTAGAATTAAAATGGAGACTCCAGTAAAAAACAAGGGTAGAAAACAGCTAGGTGAAACCACCAAAACTAAGAAACAAAAAATTGACAAAAGCCCTGACAAAAAAATAAAAGAAAGGAAACTAAATTAGGATTTAATTGACCAATTGCCTGGATCTACCCCTAAAGCCCAAAGGTCTACACAACTTAGGGTAGAGGTAGAGAAATTAGAAGACAAATACAAATACCTTGGAAATTTGTGGACACCAATAAGAGGTTATGATTTGTTCAAATTCAATTACAATAGAAGATTCAGGAATGTCCTAGTGTCTAATCCATGGCACTTGAATTTAGGAAAATTGGTCATCCCTGATGTGTTTGTGAATGTAAAACTCTTCAAACTCCTAGCTAAACATTAAAATCCAAGCCTCAAGGCCATATGCAATCCACAAGGAGAGCCTGTAAAACATTTGTCTGAAAATGCCATTTATGAAGTATTTGATTTAGATTATTTGTGTATTGTTCTCATTATTTCTGAAGATTTGGACAAAGAATATTGGAGGATGGACACCACGTATAATGGATGGAGATTACCTCTTCATAGGCCTAAGGCAAAAGGAGAAACAATGCCTCTTAATGATAATGCTGGATCTCCATTCCATGTGTCATTGTTTGAACCATATATACAATACATATATTATTCCATGGGCCAAGTCTTAGGGTCAGAGGTTCCTAATTTTATGACAATTCCTTTAATGGTGATAGTCATAGATATCCAGTGTCACAATGCTAGGTAGTTTGACTATGCTGCCTATGTTTTTTGAAGAATTGATTCTAGTTTAACTGCAATCAAGAACAACGTCCCATCAGTCTGTTTTGAGCACTACTCACTCTTCATGCACATGGTACTATATTATGGCTAGAAAATGGGAATATGGCCAAGTGAACTCAGAGTTGCTCAAGTGGACCAGAGGGGACAAAAGTCACCTGTGCAAATGTGGACAAAGATATGGGACAAAAGGTTTGCCCATTCTAGTTATATTCATTTTGAAGAGTACTATGTAAAAGTGTTCTATAGATATATCAATCATCCTTGTGAATATTCACTATCAAGTGAAATAAAGAGGTTTCTCAAACCCAAAGATTTTGGTGGTCCTCCTACTGTCACCCACAACTGGGGAGATTGGTATTGTTTTGAGGATTTAACCATGGTCAAAATTTATGGTTTTGAAGACACCATGTTTATATTGCCCAAGACAGTTCCAGATAGGGTTTCTTACTTAGAGATAGTCAAGCAAATGAACCACTCTAGTGTGATGAATTTGAGTGCCTATGACAAACAATCCTTCATGCCTAGTACTCTGTGCTTTGGGGATTTTACTGTGCTGTCTATAGAAGGTTATGGCCTCATAATGGACAAATTAATGCATTACAACATGAGATGTGTAGAAGCAAGGAAAGGATTTGATCCTGAGGGTTTCATTGATTTTGCAAGGAGAAAACAAAATCTCAGTGAATACACACATATTCCATATCCACATGATGACATAATTAGGAATATGGAAGAAGCTGAAATTGAATTGGTAATTGAGAAGTATAATAGAGAACTCGAAGAGAAGAAGAAACAACTTGCAAGATAGAGTTGTTGTCCTCTGGTGATGAGGGATCTATAGGAGAAGAAGACTCACATGAACAAGCAACTAGAATATCTAAACAAAAAAAGGAATAATATCAGTCTCTTGATAAAAATGCATGACGAAGAGGGGCCTAGTGATGAGGATCCAAGACAATTAGCATATGATTCTTTTATTGCAAATGATCAATGTATTCATTCTAAAGAGTTTAAATCATTTTTGTATAAATGCAAGGGTAAAGAGATCAGAGAATCAGTTGATGATGTCATGGATGACAATGAAAGACAATTAATTGATATGTTAAAAAGAATAGTGGACAATGAATTGAAAGCTATGACTCCTACTAATGGTAGACAACTGCTCAGAGAAGCAGGCGACATGATATTTCCTGGTCTTGATATAAATTTTGCTTTGGTGTTTGATAGTTTTTTGCACAATACTGATGACAAGTATAAGCTCACTCCTGAGAGTGTCACAAAGGTATATATGGGTACCAAATATAACAATGATGAAAACTCACTCATGATATGGGCCTTGTACCCTCCTCATAAGAAAATGGCCATTATAGATATTAAAAAATCTTTTGGGCTTGTTATGACTTTGAAGGCAGGGGAAACTAATCCTTTGATTACTATAGAAATTGGCATAAATGTTGCAAAGTTAAACAAAGCATAGGCTCAGATGCTGATAAAAGAACAAGATGCATATAAACTGAGTTGTGAAAGATTAACAAAGGAAAATGATTTCTTGAAAGATACTGTCAAGAATACCTTCAGAGGGTCAGTTAAAAGGTTAACCTAAGGATAGAGTTCACAAAGCACCCAGTCACAATCTATTGATTAGATAGCTCAGGCTCAGATTGACACACTCATAGTAGTACTACAGAATAGGCACATTAATATGATGCATTGGATGAATAAATTTTGGGATGTCTATTCTGAAAACCATAAGGTGATCCAAGAGCACGAAAGGCTAAACAATAGGGTCCAAGAGAGACTCCATGAGATATAGAGTAGGGATACTCCTGATACAACAAGTATTTCTAGTGCAAAAGACTTGATTGAACAACATCAAAAATATTATGACCAGCTTAAAAAATGATGCCAAAGAATGCATTGAGGCTTCGAAAGTAGGTGTACCCATGTTGTTTAGAAATGACAAGTTGAAGAGCAAAGGTGAATGGAGTAAAGACTGCCAGGTAATATTACATGAAGCTTTAGAGGCTCTTAAAGATAAAGACTCTGCATTCGGGGAAGCCTGCAGGCATCTGGAGAAGATGGTGACAATGGATGTAATCACAAGAAATGCTATTGAGTTGACTGATACACATTACAGCCAAGAATACCTGGATCACATCGCTCAAATATACCTTTGGCTGAGTAGGGCTTAGCATCATTATCTTTATTGTTATTATGTTGATCATTTAAAAAAATACATTTTGAACAATTATGTCTCTTCATAAGTATTTCTATATAAGTTGAACATATGGTGATCAATGATCATCAACAGTAGGAGATAATAGAAGAAGTTCATAATATTTTTTAAAAAAGACCATGTTGCAAGCATTATATTGAAGAAGTAAATTGAAGATCTTTGATTATGTGGTTTTTATTCTGGCATCAATTGTTTGTTGAAATTATTCAATTATATGATTGTCTCCAGTTTAATATTTCCTTGTTATTCAAATTAATATATCAAGTATATATTGAATTTGTCAATGCATATTTTCTATATTTGTGTGATTGGATTAATTGGTTTCCATAAAAGGAATTAAAATCCTTCTAGTCAGTCACAATAATCTAGAAGTGTTGGTTTAGATCACTAAGAAGAATCATATAATTAGGATTGTCAT
Organism: Cunninghamia lanceolata; assembly: GCA_027924645.1. Lineage (NCBI taxonomy): Eukaryota > Viridiplantae > Streptophyta > Pinopsida > Cupressales > Cupressaceae > Cunninghamia > Cunninghamia lanceolata. The sequence continues at coordinate 5,185,614 of BSBN01000710.1, read as the reverse complement.
TCTGTCTCCAAGTTGATATTGTCTATTGTTCTTGTATAATTCATTCAATTGGTTCCTTCAAGAAAGGATTAAAATTCCTTATGGTGAATAACAAGAAATCTAATTGTGTCAGTTGGATTATTAAGAAGAGTCTATCAATCATTTCCTTGCATATTTATACAAGTTATAAACCAAAGTATTGTGCCTAACAATTAGAGTTATTGCCCCTTATAAGCCACTGATCTTAGATTTTCATTTGACTCTGTTTACACAACAAGGTACTGGTCTTACTTTTTTCAATAGTTAAATTCATTTATGAGTTTATTTTTGCCTTGATATTGCTTATACAATTTATACCAAATTAGGATCACACCATTTTCAAATCACTGTTCAAACATTAGAAGTAGAAGTAGTTAGCAAGCTTTCATCTATTCCACACCATTTGCCACTATGGGTAGATCCATCACATAGCCAAGATCTCATGTCCATTTAATCTATTTTAAACTTTCAAGGTCTACCCGCCTAGGTCTAGAAGAACCTAACATGTAGGGAGTCATTAACCCTATAGGTTAACTTCATCGTGTTAGTTCAAAAACATTGCCAATATGATCATAGAGTCTAGCATCCTCTTATGATTCACAACCTACATTTTTGAGACCTAACAAATTGGTGACTCTACTAGGGACCCAAATAAAGGACCTTAGTAAGAGACCATTCTTTATAGAGTTAGAAATTTCAAAATATGAATTGGTAACTCTGCTGGCATGAAGAATCCAGAAAAATAAAAATATAAACTTTCCCTATTTACAAAAATAGGTGGTGACCCTAGAACTTGTTATAACAGAAAGTTAGTACCAAATGGATGGTAGAAGATCTAAAATGGAAGAAAAGAAGCTACAATCATCCCCACCAAATAAAGCTATTCCCAAGAAAATAGGAGCATCAAATTATTTTCATCAGAATAATAATCAGGAGGCTCAAGAAGATAATATAGAACAGATTATCACAACTCACAATAGTTTTACTCCTTTGTATGAATCCAATGAGAATTTGTCTCAAATCAATGGAGTAACTAATGATATATTGGCAAAATATAGACCTGATCCTCAAGAACAGCTTGAGTGTGAAGCACAAGCCATGAAGGAAATCGATCAGAGGCAAGCTGAGTATGATTATAAGATGTCATTATAGCATGGATAGGAAGTAAAATATGGAATCACTAGTCAAGAGATGAATAAAACTCCAAAGAGTACAAGGAATATAAATGAGTACAACAGAATGTGCTTAAGCTCTAGGAAGAACTTGAAATGATCAAGATGGAGGAAACTGAGATGATGTTAAAGCAAGAAATTCAACAAATATGGAAAAGAACTAAAACAACTACACCAAAATACATACCTCCGCATAGATGAAATATTTTAAGGAATCCACAGCAGAACTTGCACCAAAATACAAGTGGTGTTTCCAATCCACGAGCATCTGAAAGTCATGTTCATCAATATACCCTCCCAAACAATCCTAGACCACCTCTCGTACATAACACCTCTCAACATATGGCTAATCCATACCCACCCCCTGGCCAACAATATTGTAGACCACAAAACCCTCATATGAACCCCCACACAAATCCACAATAGTAATATGCTTATCATCAGCCTCTAGGCAGATATAATTACTATCCTAACCCACCACCCATGAATCTTCCACCTCAAAACCTCACTAACATATGCGAGCAATTTGATATGACTGGATATCAATTATATCCATACCCTATTGACAGTAGTTGGAGAAATTTAGTTCCCAAGTTCACTAGAAATAGTGCAGTATCAGCTGAGGACCATATCAGAAGCTTCAATGCCTTTGTACAAGATATTAGTATGGATTACGAAGATGTTAAAATGAGGTTATTCATGATGTCTCTGACTAAAGATGCAAGAGACTAGTTCAACAGCTTACCAGATGCCTCAATCAGTTCCCTAACAGATTTCCATAGTCAATTTAAAGAGTAGTATGGCAATCATTATGCCCCTAAGTTTGCATTGCATGAATTGATAAGCATCCAAAAATACTGAAATGAGTCAGTATATGATTTCAATCTGAGATTTTCCAAGTTACACAACAAAATACCACATGGGTCTAAATTGATTGATCCAGCAGCATTAAGTATTTACCTAAAAGCATTTGATCCCAAGATAGGGTACGAACTTAGAAATTGATGCCCTATGACCTTGGCTAAGGCACAGAAAGTAGCATTAACTATTGAGAACAATAGAAAATCTGCAGGTATGGTTAGTAAAAGAGACAATCCTAGAACTCCTCAAAGCCCAAACATTCAGCAGAATAAACAAGAAGGTTAGCATAGACATGAAAGGCCCAGGTTGCATGATATGCCATATAATACAAATTGGAAAGATGGGAGACCCATTGAAAGTAGCAGAAAGCAACATTATGGTAAAGATACTCCTGACCCTCTAAAAAGAAATGGGGTACATATGGTGGAAGATAAACCTTGGTGTTTGGTATGTAATTTACCACACTCACCTGAATATTGTGTTGTGGCTAAAATAGTACAACAAGAAGAAGCATTATACAACTATAACAAAGATGATCACACAATAAACATGATGCAAGATACGCCATACCTGCTGAATGAAGACTATTCTTCTATAGAGGAAGATGGATATGAATATGATGTGGGAAACCAAAAATATCATATCAACATGGGAAAACAAGAAGTATTCTCAGATCAGGAGGACAGCTATGAGGGACCCACTTATTATCATAACAATTCACCATATGATCAATGGAGAAAGTCCACTGAAAAGGAAAGGGAAGTTCTTACAATAGCTACAGTTGCCCAAGCTAAAAATGCATATAATTTAAGAAACAGGACAGTAAATGTAGAATAGGGAACTCCTGGGAGTGTCTTTATAAAAGATCAAAATTTCAAAAAGAATAACACAAAGTCCTCATTTAGAGAACCGGAAAACATTGATAAAAATAAAATGAAAGATAAATCACCATATTAGGAAAAAGAACATATAAAGATAGAAAAGAATGATCAGACTATGGCCCATTCATTTGACATTGCTCATGCAATATCTCAGGTGAAGATATCAGTACCACTTTTGGAAATGATGAAGATAGATAAATATAGAAATACAGTGGTTAAACTAATTTTAGATATACCAAATCAAAAATATAAAGAATCAGAAAATAGAACAAACAATGTCCACCAAGAAACATTCTAGATTCCTGAAGTATATCTAGGTGATACCTTAACAAAGAACCCCTCACAATGGACCCATTCTACACCACTTTATTAATTAGGAACAGGCTAGTCAAGAACTGCATGATTGATTCAAGTGCAGCCATGAACATCATGCCAATAGTAGTCATGAAAGAACTGGGAATGTGGGTTGACAGTACATTTGGTAAATGTTATGCGATGGACAATAGGTCTATCCCAATTGTGGGCATTATGAGGCATGTGGAAATAAAATTAGCTTCATACCCTGAAGCAACCTATAATATTGATATCACTGTGGTTGATATTCCACCATATTATGGAATGCTCTTATCAAGACAATGGGCTGCAATGGCAAGAGAGAATGTCCAATTAGATTTATCATATGCCACAATACCAGTGGGAGGGAAGGAGATCAAGTTGTGTAGGGAGCCAAGATATGAGAACATCATAGAATGATTAGATCAAAATTGAATAAATCTATTTTGTGATATAGATCTGGGAACCTTCAAGGTTGAAACAAGTTAGCCAGAATTGTAGAATGCTGATCCAATACATATAGAATCTAAGAAAGAGGAGAATGATGTGTGGAAAATGTATTTTGATGGTGCATGTAACAAAATTGGGAATGGGGCAGGAGTATTATTTATTTCACCAACAGGTAGAACTTTCAAATACTCGTTCTTAGTGACATTTGAATGCACAAACAATGTAGCAAAATATGAGGCTTTGCTCATTGGTTTGAATATAGCCACCAAGCATAAGATAATAAAGTTGGTTGTATATGGTGATTCAGAATTAGTTACTTCTCAAGTGAGAGGGAGATACTTGTCCAAAAACAAGAGGTTGAAGCAATATAGAAATGTTGTCTGGGATGATGGTGAGTTGTTTGATGCCTTCTCAATCAACTAGATTGATAGATAAAAAAATATTATGGAAGATTTTCTAGCAAATATTGCATTAAAAAGGGATGATATCACATTAGGAGGTATTATTGAGATTGAATTCAAAACCAGACCCACTATCCTAGATAATGTACATAACTGGCAAGTGTTTGATAATGATACTGATATAATCAACTTCTTGCATTGTGCCAATCACTATGAAAACCAAGAGATTGATTTTAATGCGTTTGTGGAAGAACATGATGGAAAAAAAACTCTCTTTGGTCAAGAGATAGTTTAGCTAAAAACAAACAAAATACCTAAGGGACTCATAGCTTTAGAAAAGGCTTTTGATGGATGTGATAGATTTAAGATGAAAGACACACCCATAGTATAGAACGGCCTTGAAGAGATTAATTTGGGGATGCAGGCAGCCCCAAAGAATGTATACATTGGAAAGAAACTCAGTCCCAAGATTAGGAGCATGCTCATTAACCTACTCAGGAAGTATAGACATGTATTTACATGGTCATATGATGACTTGAAAGCATATAGGGAGGATCTTTTTTAGCATGAAATACCATTAAAACTAGATGCTAAACCATTCAGGCAAAAACAGAGACCTATTAATCCTACACTGATCCCTAAGATGCTTGAAGAACTCATGAAACTAAGAAAAACCCATTAGACATTCTTCTTGGGTTTCTAATTTGGTGCCTATTAGAAAGAAAAACGGTGATATTAGATTATGTGTAGACTTCAGAAATCTAAATAAATCTTCTCTTAAGGACAATTATCCCCTTCCTACTATGGAAGCAGTATTGCAAGAGGTGTCAGGGTGTGAACTATTGTCAATGATGGATGGTTTCTCAGGGTATAATCAGGTGAAAGTCAAAGAATCAAAACAATATAAGACCGCATTCACCACACCATGGGGAACATATGTGTACTTAAGAATGCCATTTAGACTCACAAATGCTGGAGCAACATTCCAAAGGGCGATGGATGTGGCCTTTGCAGAGCTGATTAATAAAATTATGGTAGTATATTAGGATGACACGATAGCATACTCCAAAAGGGTTGAAGATCATTGTACGCATTTAGAACAAATTTTTATTAAAGCCTTAGAATATGGAATTTCATTGAATCCTAAGAAATGCCATTTCACAGTAATAGAGGGCAAGTTGCTTGGTCACATAGTCTCAAAAGATGGAGTAAGAATAGATCCTGAAAGAGTAAGAGCCGTTGACCAAGTTCTCGTTCCTAAGGATGTAAAAGCTATACAATCATTCTTTGGCCAAATCAACTTTGTTAGGAGATTCATATCAAATTTTGTAGAAATTGTTAGTCCCATATCAAGAATGTTAAAAAAGAATTCAAAAGTGAACTGGACAACAGAAACATTAGAAGCATTTGCTACCATTAAGAAAGCAATCAAGGAAGCCCCAGTTCTGGTATCCCCTGATTTTAATAAGCCATTCCAGTTGTTCTCATTTGCTTCATATCATATAGTTACAGTAGTAATGTTACATAAGAATGATGAGGGATATAAACAACCCATTTCATTTTTTAGCAAATCTTTCAGAATGTAGAATAAAAATATGACATAGTTGAGAAACAGGCATATGCATTGGTAAAAGTAGTCAAACCTTTTAGACCATATTTGGTGGGAACTGAAATAATAGCATATGTGCCTAATGCTGCAGTAAAATATGTATTAGTCCAAACTGAGGTTATAGGTAGAAGGTGCAGATGGATTAATAAAATTTAGGAGTTTAATATTGAGATCCAAATCACCAAATTGGTCAGAGGACATGGTCTTGCTAAACTAATGGCTGAAAATAATCTTGAGGCTTCTCGGATATGTAATACTGATAATGTTGATACTATGAGTTCTAGCATTGAACACACTCCATGGTATATTGACATCATACATTATCTAAAACATATGAAGTGTCCTAAAGGATATGATGATAACAAGAAAAGGACACTTAAATTATAGGCCTCAAAGTATGTATTTATTGATGGAGACCTTTATTGGAAAAATAGGGATGGTATTCTACTATTATGCCTAGATGAACATTAGTCAAAACATGTCATGAAAGAATTACATGAAGGAGTATGTGGAGGACACTTCTCAACAAAGACTACAACCAACAAAATCTTGAGGGCTGGATACTATTGGCCTAGAGTTTTTAATGATTCATATTGTTATACAAGAAAATGTGAGGCATGCCAGAAATTTTTAGGAAAATTAAAATATTAGGGAGCACTACCTTTGAAACCTATGCAGGTGGAAGCTCCATTCTATCAATGGGGTATGGACTTCATAGGAGAAATTGTAGAGAAGTCAAGTGGAGGACACAAATGGATTTTAGTAGCAATAGATTACTTCACAAAATGGGTGGAAGCAATCCTAACTAAACAAGCAACAAGTAGAGTAGTGATCAATCTTTTAATGGAAAATATCATACATAGATTTGGCACCTCGGTGAGGTTGATTATAGACAATGGAATGTGCTTTAGGTTTGATGAATTCAAAAATTTCTACAATATATATGGCATCACAGTGTCTTATGCTGCCTCTTATCACCCACAAGCAAATGGGCAGGCAGAATGTAGTAATAAAAATCTCCTAAACATTATAAAAAGAATGTTGGAAGGAACAAAAAGGCATGGGATTCAAAATTGAAGATGGATGTATGGGCTGATAGGATTACTGTGAAGAGAGAAATTGGGAGATCTCCTTTTGAATTGGTGTGCGGAACACAAGCAAGGATGCCATTAGAAAATCTTTCACCAGTTTATAAATTTGTTCTTCAAGAGGATTTAAACATCTTTGAACCAATGGAGGAAAGATTAGAACATCTTACAAAACTTGATGAGACAAGGAGACTGGCTCAAAAATAGAACATCAAGTTGCAATCACAAATGAAATATTTTTTTGACAAAAAGGCCAAAGATAAAAAATTTGAAATAAATTACTTGGTATTGATGTGGAATGCCAAATGCCAAGAAAAGGGAAAGCATGGAAAGTTTGAAGCCTTGTGGTTAGGCCCTTTTGTTGTCATTGGTAAAGGAGGAGATGATTCTTACTATCTACAAAATATGTCTGGAGAAGAGCAGGAACTACCAGTGAATGGACAATTTCTGAAACCTTTCTTTTCATGAAAATATCAAAATCATGCACAAAGAGAAATAAGTGTTGGTAGTGCATGGACAACTCTTAAAAATTCTTGAAGTACTCTTATTCCATGCACAGTAGTTTAGGGTAATCAAGAGGAATTAGGATCTTCCAGTACATGGACAGTCCTATCAATCTCTCAACAATAACAAAAACTTTTCCATGTACAGTAGTATAGGATCATCTAAAAAAAATGGTCTACTTCCCCAAGAGATCTTAATTCTTGTTATACCCGCAAGGGGTACACATCCCAGACAGAGCCACTATTGGGATAGGAAAATTTCAAAATTTTCCTATGCTCTTACCCACCCATGTCCGACCAAATTAGAAAATTGTGTGCCCAAAATCATAATAGTAGCGGATGAATTATATAAAATCACATGATTTTTACCACAAATATTTGTCTCACCCCTTAGACCGTAGTATGATAAGGGCCCTTAGTCCCTTAATTTTGGAAAGACCTTAGTTTTCTTTATACCGATCCATGTTCTATGTGAGACAAGCTAAGATGTGTATCGACATGAGGATTATGGTCAGAGAGAAAGCTTCAGAGATCTCTGATGAAAGAAGTAACACTGATGAGCCTTCATCAAAGAGAGAATTCCCAGTCACACCAAAGCAAATAAAGGTAAGGACTATCGGTAGGAGAAAACAATATTGGAGAATACTCTAAATACCGTTGATAGTATAAATCATACTGACAAAGGAATTCTGTAGGACTCTTGCCAAACTACCCGTGTAATGAGTGGAGCTAGCGACTCATCGGGGGGAGATGCACATCGGGGTGAGAAATTAAAGTGTCTCCGACCTTATGATGTCTCAGCGATCAAAGGGCATTATTTTAGCCTAAGTCACATTGATGTCTATGGAAGATATAAATCATCGGCAAAAGGGAACAAGTCAGAATAAAGTTTACAAGTCCTACTGAACCTATAGTCATAATGATGAAGGATGTTGGTGACATGTTATGATGATCATTCCAATGAAGGATAGAAAGAAAGGTATCGGGGAAACAACTGTGATTAGATAGTTTGAATCAAGTCATCCCGATATCATATGTTGTTTTGATGATGATAGTAGCCACACTCATTGATAAGACTCTTTTCGATAGATTATAAGGACAAATAGTATCGATATTAATTACCTGGGTCTTGGTAATTCCACTAACCTACCCTAAAAAGAGAATCTGATAACCTTCTAGACAAGACTCATGCTGATATTCATATCGGAGACACTTGAAATATCGGAGTAAGATGTTATTCCCATGGTGATAAAGTAAGTTAGGCCGACAACAACCATGCTCATTTATATATTGGGTAGACCTTGAAATATCTTGCCGATACAAACTTATATATGTTTTTATAAAAGATGACATCGAGGAGACAAAATGAAGGATCACAATGATTGATCCACCTACAAATGTTCGTGCCATAAGAAGATATTAGATCACCCTAACATTACAAAAGTCCTACTGATGAAGGAAGTTATGATGATGTAACATCTCACAACGATCATGAAAATTAATAAACTGGGACAATTAATTATAGATCGAGAAAAAATCCTTTGAAGAGACATTTGAAATCAGTGTAATTAGGTTCGAAAGAATTGTCTGAGAGGAGCACACAAGCAAAAAATTGAAAGGGAGAAAAGGGGAGTTCAATCATCATCTCATATAACAGGTACATATATAAAAACAAATTCTGTGTGGTAACCTACAATTTGAATTTGCTATCTAGAATTAAAATGGAGACTCCAGTAAAAAGCAAGGGTAGAAAATAGCTAGGTGAAACTAGCAAAACTAAGAAACAAAAAATTGACAAAAGCCTTGATGAAAAAATAAAAGAAAGGAAACTAAATCAGGATTTAATTGACCAATTGCCTAGATCCACCCCTCAATCCTAAAGGTCTGTACAACTTAGGGTAGAGGTAGAGAAATTAGAAGACAAATGCAAATACCTTGGAAATGTGTGGACACCAATAAGAGGTTATGAATTGTTCAAATTTCATTACAATAGAAGATTCAGGAATGTCCCAGTGTCTAATCCATGGCACTTGAATTTGGGCAAATTGGTCATCCTTGATGTGTTTGTGAATGCAGAACTCCTCAAACTCCTGGCTAAACATTACAATCCATGCCTCAAGGTTATATGCAATCTGCAAGGAGAGCCTATTATACATTTGTCCAAAAATGCCATTTGTGAAGTATTTGATTTAGATGATCTGTGTACTATTCCCATAGTTTATGAAGATTTGGACAAAGAATACTAGAGGATGGACACCATGTATAATGGATGAAGATTACCTCTTCACAGGCCTAAGGCAGAAGGAGAAACAGTGTCTCTTAATGATAATGCTGGACCTCCATTCCATGTGTCATTGTTTGAACCAGATATATAATACACATATTATTTTGTGGGCCAAGTCCTAGGGTCAGAGCTTCCTAATTTTATGACAATTCCTGTAATGGTGATAGCCACAGATATCCAGTGTCACAATGCTAGGCAATTTGACTATGCTGCCTATGTTTTTGGAAGAATTGATTCTAGTTTAACTGCAATCAAGAACAATGCCCCATCAGTCTCTTTTGAGGACTACTCACTCCTCATGCACATGGTACTATATTATGGCCAGGAAATGGGAATATGGCCAAGTGAACTCAGAGTTACTCAAGTGGACTAGAGGGGACAAAAGTCACCTATGCAAATGTGGACAAGGATATGGGATAGCAGGTTTGTCCATTCTAGTTATATTCATTTTGAAGAGTACTGTGTAAAAGTGTTGTATAGATATTTCAATCATCCTTGTGAATATTCACTATCAAAAGAAATAAAGAGGTTACTCAGACCCAAAGATTTTGGTGGTCCTACTACTGTCACCCACAACTGGGGAGATTAGTATTGTTTTGAGGATGCAACCATGGTTAGAATTTATGGTTTTGAAGACACCCTATTTATATTTCCCAAGATATTTCCAGATAGGGTTGCTTACTTAGGGATAGTCAGGCAAATGAATTGCTCTAATGTGATGAATTTGAGTGCCTAGGACAAAAAATACCTCATACCTAGTACAATGTGCTTCGGGGATTTTACTATGGTGTCTAAAGAAGGTTATGGCCTCATCATGGATAGATTAATGTATTACAACATGAGATGTGCAGAAGCAAGGAAACGATTTGATCCTGAGGGTTTCATTGATTTTGCAAGGAGAAAACAAAATCTCAGTGGATACACACATATTCCATATCTACATGATGACATTATTAGGTATGTGGAAGAAGCTGAGATTGAATTGGTAATCAAGAAGTATAATAGAGAACTAGAAGAGAAGAAGAAACAACTTGTAGAGATAGAGTTGTTGTCCTCTGGTGGTGAGGGATCTGTAGGAGAAGAAGAGTTGCGTGAACAAGAAACTATAATATCTAAATGAAAAATGGAATGTTATCAGTCTCCTAATAAAAAGCATGATGAAGAGGGGCCTAGTGATGAGGATCCAAGACAATTAGCATATGATTCTTTTATTGTAGATGATCAATTTATTCATTCTAAAGAGTTTAAATCATTTTTGTATAAATACAAGGGTAAAGAGATCAGGGAATCAGTTGATGATGTCACGGCTGTCAATGAAACATAATTAATTGATATGTTAAAAACAACAGTGGACAATGAATTGAAAGCTATGACTCCTGGTAAAGATAGACAGCTGCTCAGATAAGCAGGTGTCATGATATTTCCTGGTCTTGATATAAATTCTACTTTGGTGTTTGATAGTTTTTTGCACAATACTAATGACAAGTATAAGCTCACTCTTGAGGGTGTCACAGAGGTATATATGGGTACCAAATATAACAATGATGAAAACTCACTCATGATATGGACCTTGTACCCTTCTCATAAGAAAATGGCCATTATAGATACTAAAAAAACTATTGGGCATGTTATGACTTTGAAGGCAGGGGAAATTGATCCTTTGATTACTGCATAAATTGGCATAAATGTTGCAAAGTTAAACAAAGCACAGGCTCAAATACTGATCAAAGAATGGGATGCATATAAACTGAGTTGTGAAAGATTAACAAAGGAAAACGATTTCTTGAAAGATATTGTCAAGAATACCTTCAGAGGGTCAGTTAAAAGGTTAACCCAAGGAGAGAGTTCACAAAGCACCCAATCACCATCTATTGATCATATAGCTCAGGTTAAGATTGACACACTCACAGTAGTACTATAGAATAGACACATTAATATGATGCATTGGATGAATAAATTTTGTCATGTCTATTTTGAAAACCATAAGGTGATCCAGGAGCACGAAAGGCTAAACAACAGGCTCCAATAGAAACTCCATGAGATACAGAGTAGGGATGCTAGTGATACTACAATTATTTATATTGCAAAAGACTTGATTGAACAACATCAAAAATATTATGACCAGCTTAAAAATGATGCCAAAGAATGCATTGAGGCTTCAAAAGCATGTGTACCCATGTTGTTTAGAAATGACAAGGAGCTGAAGAGCAAAGATGAATGGAGTAAAGACTGTTAGGTAATATTACATGAAGCTTTAGAGGCTCTTAAAGATAAAGACTCTGCATCCAAGGAAGCCTGCAGGCATCTGGAGAAGATGGTGACAATGGATGTAATCACAAGAAATGCTATTGAGTTTACTGATACACATTGCAGCCAAGAATACCTAGATCACATCACTCATATATACCTGTTGCTGAGTAGAGCTTAGCATCATTATCTTTATTGTTTTTATGTTAACTATTTTAAAAAAAGACATTTTGAATAGTTATGTCTCTTCATAAGTATTTCTATATAAGTTGAACATATGGTGATCAATGATCATCAACAGTAGGAGATAATAGAAGAAATTCATAATATTTTAAAAAAAAAACCATATTGCAAGCATTATATTGAAGAAGTGAATTGAAGATCTCAGATTCTGTGGTTTTTATTCTGGCATCAATTGTTTGTTGAAATTATTCAATTATATGGTTGTCTCCAGTTCAGTATTTCCTTGTTATTCAAATTAATATATCAAATATATTTTTAATTTGTCAATGCACATTTGCTGTATTTGTGTGATTGGATTAATTGGTTTCCATAAAGAGAATTAAAATCCTTTTGGTCAGTCACAGTAATCTGGAAGTGTTGGTTTGGATCACTACGAAGAATCATATAATTAGGATTGTGATTCTATCTCTGAGTTGATATTGTCTGTTGTTCTTGTATAATTCATTCAATTGGTTCCTTCAAGAAAGGATTAAAATTCCTTCTGGTGAATAACAAGAAATCTAATTGTGTCAGTTGGATTATTAAGAAGAGTCTATCAATCATTTCCCTACATGTTTATACAAGTTATAAACCAAAGTATTGTGCCTAACAATTAGAGTTATTGCCCCCTATAAGCCACTAGTCTTAGATTTTCATTTGACTCTATTTACACAAGAAGGCACTAGTCTTACTTATTTCAATAGTTAAATTCATTTATTAGTTCTTTTTTTGCCTTGATATTGCTTATACAATTTATACCAAATTAGAATCACACCATTTTCAAATCACTGTTCAAACATTAGAAGTAGAAGTAGTTAGCAATCTTTCATCTATTCCACACCATTTGCCACTGTGGGTAGATCCATCACATAGTCAAGATCTCACATCCATTTAATCTATTTCAAACTTTCAAGGTCTACCTGCCTAGGTCTAGTAGAACCTAAAGTGTAGGGAGTCATCAACCCTATAGGTTAACTCCATCATGTTAGTTCAAAAACCTTAGCAATCTGATCATAAAGTCTGGCATCCTCTTAAGATTTGCAACCTACATTTTTGAGACCTAATAGAAGTATTGTCTAATTTCAAAAGTTGAACAAAAATTAGTAAGTGAAGCATGCAATGATGAAAGCTAGGCTAAAGCAATGGAGGAAGAGTTGATGCAGATTGAAACAAATCACACTTGGGATCTTGTTCCCAGACCTAAAGACAAAAATGTGATTGGGACTAAGTGCGTCTTCTGGAATAAACTGAATGAAGATGGTGAGGTAATAATAATCAAAGCTAGATTGGTCTGTAAGGGTTATTCTCAAGTAGGAGTTGACTTTGAAGAAACTTTTGCTCTAGTGGCAAGAATTGAAGCAGTCAGATTATTTCTTGCTTTTGCTGCCTTCAAGGATTTCAAAGTATATCAGATGGATGTCAAGTCTGCCTTCCTGAATGGTGATTTGGAAGAAGTATACATTGAGCAACTAGATGGATTTCAATTGTCTGATCATGGCGATATGGTCTGCAAGTTAAAGAAAGCATTATATGGACTAAAACAAGCCCCAAGGGCCTGGTATGAAAGATTGGATAAACAACTTTTGAAGATTGGTTTCAGCAAAGGCACTGTTGATAGTAACTTGTACTTCAAGATTGATCATGAAAATATCCTAATTGTTGAAGTATTTGTTGATGATATCATTTTTGGAGGAAGAGATAGTATGTGCAAGACTTTTGCAAATCAAATGAAAAGTGAATTTGAGATGTCTATGTTTGGGGAAATGAATTTCTTCTTGGGTCTGCAAATCACTCAAACAAAGAAGAGAATCTTCATATCACAGAACAAATATGTGAAATAATTGTTGAAGAAATTTGGGATGGAAGACTCAAATCCAATGAATACTCCCATGGCAACTAGATGTAAACTAAGTAAAGATGATGAATCTCCTAAGGCTGATTAGAAAAAGTATAGGTCAATGATTGGAGGACTACTATATTTTACTCAAACTAGACCTGACATTATGAATGATGTTGGTCTTGTTGCTAGATTCCAAGTTGATCCTAGCAAATCTCATGTCATGGAAATCAAGAGAATTCTCAAATATCTAAAGGGAACAGTTGAGTATGGTTTATGGTATCTTAGGGATCATGATTTCTCTCTTCATGCATACATAGATGCTGATTGGGCAGGAGATGTGGATGACTGGAAGAGTACCAATGGTGGTGCATTCTTTTTAGGGAAAATATTGGTTTCTTGGTTGAGCAAGAAACAAGAGGCAATATCTCTATCCATTGCAGAAGTAGAGTATATTGAAGCAGTAGGTAATTGCACTCAAGTATTGTGGATGAAGCAAATACTAGGAGACATCAGAGTGGAGTATGAGGAACCTATCACAATCTTCTGTGATAACTCAAGTGCAATAAATATATCAAAAAATCCGGTGTTGTACTCAAAGACAAAACATATATCCATCAAGTTTCACTTGTTGAGAGAGCAGGTGAACAAGAATGAAGTCAGATTGGAGTTTCTGCCCTCAAAGGATTAGATTGACTAAACCTCTACCTAAGGACTCTTTTGAGTATCTTAGGGAGAAGTTAGGGCTTATTACCCCTTTGGTTTTGAATTAAGGTGCACTGATGTGCATTAGTCTGGTGGATCTCATAGTCATATCTTGTGTTCTGGATTGATGATATGGAAGCTGCTACTAAGGGGGAACAGTCTATATGATTCTGAAGTATTAATGCAAGTATGTGCCCTTTGCCATTGATGTCAAAGGGGGAGAAAAGACATGTGAAAAAAAAAGTGGTTTCTAATCAAAGGGGGAGTAGTAAAGAAACAGAAGACATATAAATGATTGTTGTTGATAGGGGGAGCGATGTCAATCAATTAGTAAGGAGAAATTCTTGTCTTGATGGTTAAAAATAGTTTTTTTGCATCATATGTTGCCATCAATGACAAAGGGGGAGATTTTTGCAAGTATGGACCTAACCGATGTTGTCATTGATGTAAATATACTCCTGTTGCATTAATGCCAAGGTTTGGATGAGATGTGTGCTAAGGATATTGAGAAAATTAGTCCTATTAGAAGAATAGTGAAGACAATGAAGCTCTATGAAGTGAAGACCCCAGCTAGATTAAGATCAGAGAATGTGCATCAAAGGGTTTGTATATATGTGTCTAAAGATGATCTAGTCAAGATTTGAGAGGTCTACATGAAGATTTGAAGGAGTTATGGCCATATGAGTAAAACTGGTTCTAGCATCTATTCAGAGGTGACAGAGTGACACAAATAGGTCCGATGAGATCCAAAAATGCAATAACTTTTTCTACTGGTCTGGTGGCATGTTTAGGAAGCCAATGTGATTTGACAACTCAATTGGTTCATGGTTTACAGGTCTGCAAACATACCTTCTATTATGACGGTGATGATTGACTGTGTTCTTGAGGTTTTGGGTGAAGATGTGATTGATTACAGTAAGCAGAAGTGGTACAGATGTTCTTTGTGATTCAAGAAAGCTTGTGGTGGTCTCTAGATTGTGTCCAATTCATGTTGGTGGTCCGCATTGATGATTGAGCTTGGGAATAAAGATTTACTTTTGGACAATTGGTTTTCTTCCCAATTCTGGTTGACCGAATGATTTGTGCATGTTACGGATGATCTTTAAGATGTTTAGTAAAACATGGCATGCTCCTCAAAGATGATTTAAGTCCCAGCTGTGTATGGCTGACATTGTAGTGATGCACATAATAACTCAAGTTGTATTTTTGTAATTGCTCTGTAAATAAAATAAGTATATGTTGTGCTGACTTTGATGATCATTCCAAAGTCAATGTCATGTATAACTAAGAGTTTTGAAGTCATTCAAATGCATCTCTGTGGTTGTGATGAGAATGTGGTAGTGAAGAGGAGCCAAAAGTAAAATAGAGGTACTGAGCTTAAATGGAATTGACTCCAGCATTGTGAAGATGCTAATCTCCAGTTCATGTATGTAATATTTAATCTTTTGTAGATAGTGTGTCTCTTGTAGGTAGTGGGCCTCTTGTGAGCAGTGTGCTTAGGATGTAAGCCCTAATTGGCAAATGCCATTTTATTCTTCTTTATTCTTCTAATAGAGAATACAATCTTGGGTTAATCATCCCATGGTTTTTTGCTTAATTGGGTTTTCCACGTCAAAAATTTAGTGTTATATGTGTGGAATTTGTTCCTTCTCTTGAATGATTGCATTATGCTTCCATGATTAATATCTGATATGCTGTTGACATATAAGAAGGCTTAAAACAAATAAATAATTGAGATTTTGGTAAAAACTGATTCACCACCCCTCTCAGTTGTTTGTCCTAAATCCAACAAAATCATACGCTGAAACTATACACTGCACCTATTTTAACAGCATCACTTCATTTAAGCTAAGTACCTCCTTCCTAGGGTTGCGGTGCTTGTGTTGGAGCCATTGAAACTTGTTGATGCCACACCATTAAAATAGGTGCCATTGTTATTCTTGCATCGAATGGTTTGGACGATGCTGTAGTCTTGAATATGACTATTGAGTTGAATTTTCTTGGGTGGTGATGCCATGATGAATTTAGCAGCGCTATCATATATTTGCCCTTTTACCTCATACGTCTCTACTTCTAGAATGTTGGCGTCATTATTTGGTATGTACCTTAGTCCCTTTGACGAAAACCATCAGTTGAGACCCCATACGGCTGCGTGGTATGATTCTAGCTAAATGTTGTGAGCCATTCATTATTATGAAGTACCTTTTGTCATGTTTGAAGGGTTGAATGCCTTAGGAACTGACAAAGCTACATTAGTTGCGATGACTTCTATGATAACACTACATTCATCTACCGGTCCATTAGATCCTCAGGCGGAGTACTTTCTTAATGACTAGATTTACTCAAGGTGCTTTATCTTTGAAATGTTCACTTTCATCATTGCCAATGCCTTCATTACATAAACATTACCTGAGGTTGCTTAATAAGAAATTCCATTTGCTTTCAAACCACGCCATGATTTTGATTGGCATTTACCTCTATATGAACTATATTTGAAATGTCTGAATGGAGTTTTACTCATAGAATGGCTCGCACAATATTATGAATGCATTTTTCTTATACGACGCTTCTCAGTGGATTGACCAAGGTTCATAAAAACTCGTGCTTTACCTCATGATCACTGATGCTTCACATTTGATTCACCTTTCTACAATGACTGTGACTAATTTGATAATAATGCTTGTGTCACACTCATTTACTTATGTGCCATCATTCATATTGGCTACACTTTGTTTCATATGCCACCACATGTATTGCTCTGAAACTGAGTTCACTTGATAGAATGGCATGGATTCTTGATGCTTTGTGCTCCTCTCACTATACCTCTGATGACTAACACAAATTTTACCTATACTTCTAGTTGTGTTCCATTTAAATATGGTTTGGCTTTGTGCCTTTTAATAGAATGATGACACCTCTCCGTATGCCGGCAACAAAAACTAGAAAGAGAACTAGAAAGCCACTAATATGACATACATAAAAAATGGAGTGCAAAAAACTACACAACACAAGTTTTTGTCATCAAGGAAGTAAGCTGGCAGTGAGCCTTCAATAGGGTTTAAAAACCCTGAGCATTTAATAGCCCTCATCGTAATCTTTCTAGGTTTAGGGTTGAGGCAGTGAGCCTGCTAAACCTAGTTGTACCCCATGGCAATAAGCCAGCATTTTCTAGGCCCGTGGAGTGACCAAGCCTAAACATCAATTTTGTAAAGATTGCAATATATATTTGAGAGATAATCCTCTCCATGGTTTTTCCCTTTTTGGGTTTTCCACATAAAATCTTGGTGTTATGTGTCATGCTTTTGTGGATATTGTTCAGTTGTATATTTTACTTCTATTTGATTATTCTTTTGAAATGGTTAAAAGTAAAAGTTCAAGAAAAGATTTATAGAACATTGATTCACCCCCCCTCTCATTGTTCCTAGCAATCAACAATTCCATCCATCAATGAGATATCTCCGAAGGAAGATGTCAATCCATGATAACATTATTTAATCTGTGGGTTGGTAGGATGATAAAATATCTCGAACTTAAGTCTTAATATTGTAGTGGACAAATTTGGGATATTTATATGCAATCAATTAATTAGGATAGGATTTCATTGAACCGTGATTCGAGAATAGTTATGAACAACAAAGTAATATAGATGAGCTTTAATTGCTGTCCAATTCCTAAAAAAAGTAGTTTTGAGAATATAGGGGCACTACTCTTTTTTGTTTAAAAAAAGATATAAAAATATTTCAATGGCTATGTCGAAGAGACCGCATTCGGAGTCAGGTTGATATGGAAAGGTCCCACCAATGGAGGATATCAGGATATCGAGGGGACACCAAATGGACTCCCACCGATATGTAGATCTCTTGCCGATGCCGTTTCCTTCCCACCATTAAACTTCAAAGCACATCCATTAATGATGGAAATGGTTCACAACTCTCACAACAATTTCTCGTGCAATAGTCTTGGAGATAAGTTTTGTTAAAAGAACATTGTTCCCATTTAAAATGATGAAAATGGCTCACAACTATCACAACAATTTCTCTTGCAACAATCTTGGAGGTAAATTTCATTGCAGTGTGAAAATCATCATATATTCGAAGGTTCTTAACAATTCTAATAGTTGTTATAGGAGGCATGTTTAATAAACCAAATGCAATTTCCAACTTTTCACCATAGTGCCAGAGAAATAATTCCTTCCCCTCTTCCACATCATTATGTAAATGTCTTGAATCTAGAAAATACCGTACTGCCTTCATCTCCCAAGTTAATTTGTCTAATTTTGCATAGATCTCCTGTATCTTTGGATGTGATTTGTCTCCTACACAAAAGGCATTACCATTTTGTTGCCTTCAATCCAACTACACCCTGGGATCTTTTTAATTCCTATGTCTTTCATCAATCTCCTCATCATTTGAACCTCGCTCCAGTTGCCCACTTCTGCATAGATATTTGAGAGAAGAACATAAGTCGCAATATTTTTAGGATCCAAATCAAAAAGCAACATCACTGTAAATTAGCCTAAGCTTATATTCATATGTAATCTACAAGCACTAAGAAAAAACATCCACACAACTAGTACAGTCTTAACTGACAACTTAATGATAAAGTTTAGGGTGTCCTCAAGATATCCAACATGGGAAAGGAGGTCAACCATGCACACATAATGATCAACTGTAGGTGTAATACAATAAGGGTTACTCATGTGATTGAAGTATGTACAACCCTCATTCACTAAATCTGCATGGCTGCATGCACATAGAACACAAGCAAAGATTACAATGTCAGGATATGTTCTAGAGTGCTTCATTAATTCAAAGATTTTAAGAGCATCCTTGAAAAATCCATTTTGTACATATCCTGCAATCATGGCATTCTATGAGACTGAATGCAATGATTGCAGGATATGCGCAAAATGGATTTGTTGAAAAGGCTTTAGAAACTTTCAAGCAAATGCAATTGGCAAAACTAAAGCTGGATTCCACAACCTTTGCCAGCATTCTTCCTGCCTGTGCCAAAACATGTGCTTTTGAACGGGGTATGGACATCCATCAAACCATAAAGGATAGAGAAATTTTGTGAGATGTTGTAGTTTCAACTACCCTGGTAGAAATGTATGCAAAATGTGGAAGCATAGACAAAGCACATGAATTATTTGACATCTCTTTTAGGCATTTTGTGAAACAATTCACATGCCTTGTCTATGCTTCCACATTTTGCATACATGTCTATTAGAGCATTTCCAACTATAATATTTGATAAAATGTCCCCTTCCATTATGCTTTGATGGATGTCTATACCCTATTCCAAAGCTCCCATTTTGGCACAAGCAGGGAGGATGTTGGTAAAGGTTGTGGAATTTGTCTTAACACCTACCAATTGCATTTGCTTGAAAGTTTCTAAAGCCTTTTCAATAAATCCATTTTGTGTATATCCTACAATCATTGTAGTCCATGAGACCACATCTCTTTGGGACATTCTGTCAAACACTTCACATGCCTTATCTATGCTCCCACATTTTGCATACATGTCTACCATGGCAGTTACAACTACAACATCTGATAGAATTCCTCTATCTTTTATAATTTAATGGATGTCAACACCCTATTCCAAAGCTCCCATTTTGACACAAACAAGGAGGATACTAGCAAAGGTTGTGGAATTTGGCTTTACACCTGCTAATTACATTTGCTTGAAAGTTTCTAAATCCTTTTCAATAAATCCATTTTGTGCATATCCTACAATCATGGCATTCCATGAGACCACATTTCTTTGAAGCATTCTGTCAAATAGTTTACGTGCCTAGTCAATGCTTCCACATTTTGCATACATGTCTACTAGAGCAGTTGCAACTACAACATCTATCAAATTCCTCTATCCTTTATGCTTTGATGGATGTCCATACCCAGTTCCAAAGCTCCCATTTTGGCACACGTAGGGAGGATGCTAGAAAATGTTGTGCAATTTGGATTTACACCTACCAATTGCATTTGTTTGAATGTTTCTAAAGCTTTGTCAACAAATCCATTTTGTGCATATCCTGCAATCATTGCATTCCATGATATGACTTCTCTTTGAGGCATTCTATCAAACAATTTGTGTGCCTTGTGTATGCTACCACATTTTGCATACATGTCTACCAGAGCATTTTGAACTATAATAGCTAAAAAAAATCCTTCTTCCATTATGCTTTGATGGATGCCCATTCCCTGTTCCAAAGCTCCCATTTTGGCATAGGTTGGGAGTATGTTGGCAAATGTGATCATTGAGCATCCTCCAAACTTCAACACTTTACATACATGTAAATAAGATTATTATGAAAAATTATGCATGTAGTAAATGTGAATTGCCTATAACTAATGAAATAGTGCACTGTTTTCCCTTGTGAAAGCTTGTTCTTGAGAATGCAGGTCTGCAATAAGTGAAGATATGTAGAATAGTCTTTAGGAGGGTTGTGTGTGGTAAATAGAATGTGTAATGCCTCCTTCAACATAATCCTATGAGATTGAGATGAGTAATAGCAGAATTCATAGTATAAATCCACAAGGTAATAGCAGAAATAATAGAAAATGAAAATACAAGGTGACATCAGTTGAGAGAAGAAAGACAAAACATTTACTATTTGATGATTGGACAGAAGATAAGAATGGAACAATTACAGAGAGCTCTCTTGGAATGGATTTTGCATTTCAAATTATAAATTGCAATTCTCTTCAGAATCCCAGGCTCCTTGCAAATTAACCTTCAGTGCTAGACTACAAAAACATTTCAAAAAATAGCATCCAAAATCATATAAAACCATTAACAACAAAGATCTTCTTGAAATGAATGTCCAAAAAATATATGAGTAAATTCATTTGAGATATAGGACTGCACAAAGAATAGAAGCAATTTCATTTGAGATGCATGACTACAGAGAGAATATATGTAAATTTGTTTGAGATGTAAGACTGAAGAACACCAAAGGTATAACTCACCTATCATTGATCTTGCTCTATCTGCACTGCTTAGTTGTAGAGTGCTTAGACTTGGGAGTGTTGGCTCTTTGATCATTGCTTTTTCCATCTACTTTTGATGGTGCTTCACCTGAAATTAAATATTATCACTTCAGATGTAAAACCTTTGTGTTATGTTCCTATATTGGCAGGAGATGAACAGTTCGGTGGGAGTCCATCTGTAGTCATTCTGACAAACCAATAACATTGTGAGCATTGGCTACATCAGAGAGATATGGTGATATCAATGGGAGTCTCTGAAGAGTCTCCTCAACAAGCTGACGTGAACTATCAAAGTGACCTAAGTGTTTCAGTGGGACTATTGGGGTCTCTCTAAAACTCTGATATCAAATACACAATGGGTTGTTAACTATATCGATGAGAGTCAACATTTTGGTAGGACCCCAAAATGTATCTCTCCGATACCCCGATACTAACGTGGCAGTGGGACCACATTAAGTGTGTTTCAGAAAACTTTTAACTATTCATTGTAACCATAATCACAAGCAAAATATTTTTTTTCTAGATAGCTAATAACTTTAAAAGAAGTGAAATAATGAGCCACTTCCAACCACTAGAAACTGACAATCCTAGTTCATCAAATGTCATTCTTTAAGAGATGAATGAAGCTCATTGTTGCCAGTTTCCAAAAAAGACTAGGCCTCAAAGCATTAACAATAAACAAATTTTGATAATTTACTAATATAATATGGATATTTTAATTTGTTGTTTATGGCTTCTAATCTACTAGTACACAATAAATAACATGACTACTCATAATTTTATTCAAAGACTAAATCTGTCAAAAATGAAGCTACTATTAGGAATAATATGGTTAATTCCAATAATAACTCAGTTGTTTAACAACAAACTAACCTCCACTTAACCAATAGAAAATTTAATGTGTTTATACTACACAGTAGAGTGTAGAAACTAACATAATAAAATTAGTATCATACCAACCTCTTCCTGACTAGGAACATATAATTTTCTGTCCTCCAATAAAGGTGCAAGAATAGAGAGAATGTCAGATGGTGCCTTGTCAACATCTTCAAAAACTACCCAGTATCCTTTAACCACAGCCTGCATAAAAAAAAACCACATGCGCTTCATAGCTAAGAAAATACTCTAATTGAAAGATAGATACAGATACATGAACTAATAAATGATACATTCAAGAGAACAAAAATGTATGTCAATTAACGATATAGAAAAGCTCAACCCGAGTAAGAGAACCGGGCTACCACTTGAATTCTCCAGGAATCTCAGTACAAATATAAGTACCAATTAGTGTTTTGTTGTCCATTTGTTCATCTAAATGGATGAACAAGATATCTAGAAACCAAAGCAATTAAAATATATTAGATAACATTAATATGTATAAACCCATTTAAGTAAAATAGTGACTAAAATTGAAAGCAGGACATGATAATAGATTTTCCTACAAGTAATCATAGAACAACAATATAACTAATTTGATGCCTATGTTGGAATGACATAATACACTTTTCAAACTAAAAAATCTTATTGCCAAAGAAGACATAGCATGATAGAAATACATACTTCATCAAGTATATTGTTTCAAAACAAAATGGTAGTCTAAAATTCCAACACCTAATTGAAAATCAAGGCCACATTTCTATCATGTAGAGGGCCACAAATAAACACTGGGGCATACAAAACTAACATTTAACAAATGAGTTTCAAGTATATTAGTCATCAATTTCTGACAGATTGTAGAATGCAGTAGTTTGTTTGACTTAGGTGTATTGATGAAGGGTACACAAAATAGTACATTTGAGTTTCAAGTGCTTCATCAAAATGTAGTTCCACTACGTAAAATATTTGTCTAATTGGGATAAATTTGGCTTACTGATAATGCCATTAATGTTTTAAGTTAATGCAATTGGCAAGTACTAAGCCAGACTCTAGGATCTTGGCTAGCATCTCCCATCTTGAGCTTTGGTGCCTTGGAACAGGTTTTTAATCCATATAATATTAATTCAACATGATCTTTATATGATATGACATATAAGACACATATGTAAAATGGGTCAGTCTTTGGTAGGCACATGACATAGTTGTCATGTTGGCAACCTTGCCAACAACAATGATTACATTTTACTTAAAAAGTTAAAAGACTATCTTGAGTTATACAAAAGTTTGAAGAAGAAATGAACCCAGAATAAAGTTTGTATTTGTTGTCATTTAAGGAGTAATCTTTCCAGGAAAACCTAAGCCTTCATGTTTCAAGATTTTAGTCTTTGTCTATTTTAGATAAATATTTAGCCATTATCTAGAAGAATACCTCTACTTAATAATAATGCCAATTTTAGCAACTATATCCTATTAATAAGAAGAAAATTTTCTTTGAATCTTGATATACAACATTTATTAATAAGACGTCACATCACCAATTCATCTCTTCCTTAGCATTTAGTTATATCTTGCAAAACAAAAATTGAAAAAATCCCTTGTGTTGCCATGAAAATTGTAGCACTAATAAAATTGGATACAATCATGTAGGAAACACATCAAAACATTACATAATGTTTTCTATATGGACATAATAAAAACATTATAAAAAACAACAATTAAATACTATATAAAAATAGTATTTGAAAATAAACTAGAGATGAGAGGTGCCAAAAGGGAAATAAAATGTCATACAAATATGTATAAAAACCCCAATAATATTAGAAGGAAGTCTCCACATGATAAGGCCCCAAAGATAAACATTTTTTAAACCCAAGCATAGTAAATATGAATTTGAAAATGCAAGAGATGATGGGATATCATGTGGTCATATTATCCTAGACTATGATAATTATTAGATAATGGTAAGAACATTGCAAAATATTGAACTTGGAAATGTAATTTTTTGTTGTACTCAAGTGATCAAAAGAAGTTACTCAAGATAGGAAAATGTTTGTATATAGGGCACAAGGAACAAACATTAAGGAATACCTTCAGAATCTTGTAGGTCCCAATTCTTAAATAAAACCTGAATACAGTTTTCAAGAGAATATGAACAGATGAAAGGTAATCATTGTGAGAAGGTGAGGTCCTACCTATTATGACCAAGAAAATCTTGCTGGAGGATAGGGCATATGGCACAATCATTAGGGACACCTTCAGAATCTCCCAAGTCTTAATTCCTAAATAAAACCTAAGTATAGTTTTCAAGAGAATAAGAACATATGAAAGGTAATCACTATCAGAAGGTAAGGTCCTACCTTATAATCACCAATTATGACCAAGAAGATCTTACTAGGGGCCTTTCCTCTATATATTCTGGAAAGAAACAATAATGATAAGGATGTCCCAGTGCTGGTACTAAGCCTAAAGATCTTGCAAAGTGTGCAAAGCCTGCTACTCAAGGTTCTATGGTGATTATTGGCATGAATGAAAGCTAATCCCCTAAAAGGACACTGAATAGAATCTTGAAGGAAGCTAGAACATTAGATCTGCAACTCAACTCAATCTACACCTCTCGTATGGCCAAGAAGATTTCTTGGCTAAAGTGACATTACATAAACATTTACATGTGAAATTATACAAGGAAGAAATAAACCCACATCCATCCAACATAAAGTCATGCAGAGAAACTACTGCAAACATCTAAGGCCACAAACAATGAAATGCTAGCAATACATCAACTATACTTCCAATGGTATTGTTGACAATGAATAAACTAATGCATTCATCTTAGAAAAGTCTCAAGAGGTTATAATTAGAATGAACCTTACCTAAACTTCACTGATGTACATAAGCTTTCCCTACATCATTTTTTGTGTTAACTACACAAGTAACATAAGGAGATATGGCACACCTTCTCCATTTAAGCCCACAATCAATAAATGTTAAATACAATCGAACAACCAAAAATCTGAAAAACAATTATATCCAGTATATTGTAACCTCAACCGAATATGGACTTGAACATAGGAAAAAAAGAGATTATAAGAAGCCACAAGCTTATGTGATAGAAATCCTAGTTCCCTAATGTTTGGATCATGATCACCCTACCTAGTCCTTGAAGCCTATGTAGTAGTGTGCACACACACTTGAAAAATAACCATTAAACTTGACATTAAACTTTTCTTCACTGCTAAGTTGGGTAAATTTTGATAAATTGGAAAATCTCAAGTCATACCTGATTGCACTAGTCACCATCATCATCATCCTCATTATCATCATTGTTTTTCCCCTTCTTACTATTCTTATTCCTAGATTTGTTATTATTATTGCTATTGTTCAGAGACATACCTTTAAGTGAAGCTGAAACTTCATCCTCCAGAGCAGCATCTGCGTTGTCGTCAGGCACTAGGAAACCATATGCAATTTTTTTTGAAGCTTTTACTAACATTAACGAAAATTAAAATTCTTTGTATATAAAGATTTCTCATTACTAAGATTCATCATTGAGAGATGATAAACTATAAATAATGTTCACACACAATAATTACCTTAACTGCCACACATTTTCAATTTCACTTAATCACATTCTTTAAATGACACATAAAATATAAAATATATAGTTACAAAATCTATTGAACCCCAGGGAAGAAACTGAATAGAACTTCATCCCAATGGAAAGCTCAGGGTAAATGATTAAAAGATTATTAAGAAATTGTTAACATGGTTGCTAGATGATGGACATGATTGCTTTTATTCCGTAACATCTTTTGTCGGCTTGCCTGACAACCACAAATGGCCCACAAAATGCTATTTCTTAAGAAATATGGTTCCTTGTCATTTTGTTTCTCGTAACATAGCTGGCTTAGAAAATGCTAGAAAAAATAGATTTGGAGTCACCAAGTTTCAGAAAGTTACAATTTACTAGTCATAGCAAGGTACTTTGTGTGAAGTCCCTGGGCAAGTAGTTCCCATGTTTGCTTCTTCCTCAAGTCAATGGTAACAAAGGAAATTGCCTTGCCAATCTAGAGAACCTTGGCTTCAATTTCAATCTCCTCCTAAGTTAAAGGGAAAAATCTTAACAATCTAAATCAGCCTAAAGTTTCTTCATCATGCAAAAAACAAAAGAAATCCAGACCATCAAAAAAATATTTACAATGAGAATGTTCAAGATTTACCCCCAACTTTGCAACATTAAGATATGAGACATTGATTTCAACTGAAACACCAAATGATTTAGCTCCTATAGTGAATATTGCTGCACTACCTCTAATATCAACATATGCTGCAATAACTCCTCCATGGAGAAAATTCCCCATGTTTTGTGCACTCAAGTAGAAACATGGTAAGACAAAATTCCTAAAAGTCACATTGGTCAAACCTAGCAAAAAAGAAAAATTTGATAGGATGAAAAACACATCGACTATTGAAAATCTACTAACAATGAGAATTGGCCCATTTGCAATGCAAAACCATTTCCATGGTGCAAGAAATAGAAATATAATATCCTGTCACATTTCTTGCAACTAGTTGCTAAGCTAAGCTAACTAAACAATTAAGGCTCCAATACCACTATATGTAAAACTAATGTGGTCAAAAAACTATTATCATTGAGAAGAAAACTAGAGCATTGCCTTAATCTAACCCTAAGCAATACCCAAATTAGAAATGCTTTCTGTACAATATGAATTGCAGTAGAAAGAACCCAAAAGCTTTTATTTTCCATGGACTTGCTCTGAACCCATAGTAAAATCTCCCACTAACATGCTGTTGAGTGCTCTACCATTGAGCTCCCATCCCCTTTGTAGTTTGGAGCATGGATTGGTCTTTTAACACAAGCTATCAATAGACCCAACCTACTCTGTCATATTATTAGAGGCATGAATCTACTTTAAATCAAGTGAATAAACCTAACTCACTCTATCCTATTATGAGAGGCATGATTCTACTTAAAAGCAAGTGAATTTGTATTTAGGTATAGGGTTTCAACCCCTAATTTAAATGAGGTCAATGGTTCAAACCCAATCCAAGATCAAATCAATACTTGATAATAAAGTTGCCACCATTGTTTTTGGGGTTTACAAGTGATTGTTTATGACATGAAACGTCCTTTATCTAAGGTAAGAAAGAAATGGGTATCTTACCAGGAGGTGTGGAGGGACTTTGAGAGTGCATAGAAGGCATCCATGCTCTACAAGATCGACTTGTAGGCCTTGCAGAAGAAGAGCATCATAGAAGCCTGATAGCAGGTCATCGATGAATGAAGGTAACTTGTTGGCCATCCCTTCTAGCCATTCTTTGACTACCTCCATATTGTTTTTGGATCAAACTCTTCTTCTTCCACTCTGAGAGGTAGGGGCATCATCCCCTACCGCCATGCTTGCCTTCTTCCGACGCATCAATGACCAAAAATTATCACATTTTTACATAAACACACATAATTGCCTCCAAAACTAAAACTTATAGAATTATGAAATTATATTACAATATAATTATTCATTATTATAATATTTAAATAATATGAAATATTATAAATTATATTTAACTTAAATTATATAATTATTTTGTTATATAAGTTATAAATTATACAACTTAAGTTATTAAATTATATAATTTAAATTAATTTAACTTAAATTATACTTGTACATACTAGACTTGCAAAATTAAATAATTTATCAATATTATAGTATATTTAAAAGTTTTATAATTAATAATTTTGTCTTTATTTTATTTGTATCTATCCAGTTTGTCTATTTTCTTGTCTTATTTTTAAATTTTTTTGTATAATTCCTATTGTATGATTTGTTTTTTTCCTTCTTAACCCTTTATTCAATCCTTTCTCTCCCTTTATTCCTTTGGTCCAAGCGGACATTTATTGCCTTGCCTTGTATTGTGTTTGTATTCATGGATTATGATCAAATTGGAAAGGAAAAAGAATAGAGGAGTAATAGTCATTTATTTAGTCATTTCAACCAATGACCAAATTAGTCATTTATTTAGTCATTTATTGTTGTGTTGCAAAAAATTTTGGTCACGTGACTAAAAGTTTGTCACCTGGGCATTTATTTACCATATTTTTACAAGAGGTTCCAATGTACTAATAGCTTGTGCTAGAGCATCTACACAATGATTGAACTCTCTTGGAACATGGGTGATATTGAAGGCATCGAAGATCTCTTTGAGGTCCCAAACTCTGTGCCTATAACTAGATAATCTCTTGTAGTTGCATGAATATATGCTTCTCACTTCTTTTAATACTAACTCTGAGTCTCCAAAAACATGTAGGATCCTCAGTTTCTTATTTAATGCAAACAATAGGCAATGGATTAGGGTTTTGTACTCTACCACATTGTTTGTGGATATGAATTGCAATCTGTATGCTACTAGGAATGACTTTCCTTATGGATTGATGAGATCCACTCCAACTCCAACTCCTTTCTTTGACTTGGATCCATCAAATCTCAATGTCCATGGTTTAGCCTCTATTGAAGGTTTATCTAGACCTTCTTTCTTTCTTTTAGCATGAGCAACACTTCCTATGGATATCCATTTGAGAGTGGAAGGTCTAGATGATGTAGGACCATCCGACATTGTGGAAGATAAAATATATGGAGATTTAGATATCTAGATATCACTAAACTGTGCCTCTAGTTGGATCAAGCCATCTTGAGGATATGTATATCTGGATCTTTCTTTTTTGTTAGTATCTATTTTGAAAAATGACTTGTACTTTCAGGCTCATCTTTACTTACTTCATGGCTTTGTTTGGTCACATCATGACCTGTTTCTCCCTTGTTAAACTCTGTTTTCTCTAATTTGTGTTTGTGCTTTCCTACATCTGGATGAAGTAACAAGTGGTTACTTCATCTGTATTAGACATCTCATTCATTTATGATAATGACTATCTACTTTTAAGGCATATTCTTTCTACCTTTTCCACTATATCAAGCCATATAAACCACATGTACTTTCTGAATGTGACTCTTCATTTAATCTGCACCATCCTTTCATTAGGACATCTTTGGAAGATTTTCCTGTCAATCAAAATCTCTGAACCTCTCTGAACAAGTACCTTTCAAATTCAAGAAAATGATCACCTTCATCCTCATTTGATGAATTGTGGTCAGATTTTAACATTAACCTTGTTCTAGGCATAACTTCATCCTTCTTATCATCTGTATGCACATGCATGCACATAAGCACTTCCTCTATCTTGACTATTTGAGGCCTTAGTGTGTACACTTCTGGGTCTACCTCTAAATACAATATCTCATTATTATGATGGTATTCTATTATCATGTGCTTCATCCTAGGTTCTGCCTCAATTTAGAGTTGGTTGTGAATACCCCTCCATGGCAACCAGATGTGAAAAAAATCAGTGGCTATATAGCCATTGTGGGTTTTTGACCAGTCTCCACTTAGGAGCATACCTCATGTATTAGGAATGTCCACCACCGTAATATCTATATAATGTTGCACCCTAGGTCAGATGCTAGCTACATATGAATATGAGTTAGTTCCCCTATGACATTAACTTCAGATTTGTCTAGCTGGGTGACTTTCTTTAAATACTTGGTAGGAGGAAGACCTAGTGTCTGGCATATGGACAGGGGTATGACATTTGTGGAGGCACCTGAATCTACTAAACAATTATGTAGATTATTTCCAAAGGTTCTTAATGTAAGGAGAAATGGAGGTGACTCAGACGTTTCCTTATACAGTGCTACTTGGGCTGCGCTTGTAGTATGTTCTGGAGCTTTTTCCTTAGGTTTGCCAATAGTATCCCTAGGTGTAGGATCTTTGATAGGGATGTTACTAGGGATGTCATCTTTTATCACAGGCTCTTCTATGGATTTAAGGAAAGCATTTTAATAACAGGAGTCTTAAGCAACTCATATAGAGATAGACTAATCTTAATTTTTTTCATCTCATCAACAAGATATGCAACTAATTTATCAGATTCAGTTAGCTGATTCATACCTTTTGCCACAGTGGCTGATGATGCAAAATGTTGCTTATTTACCTTTGGAGGTCCAGGATTGTTTTTGGCCTTAGGATTTGGAGGTGTATTGAAGTTATTTGGTGGGATAGAACTAGTTAGTGGACCATCAGGATGATTGTTATATTACTCCTCAAATTGTAGTTGTGACCCCTTTGATACTGTTGATAATCATGGACCTCTTCAATCTCTTGTTCTGGTTCATTTTCATCCTCAAATGGGAAGACATGTGTCTCAAATGCCATGGCTAACTCTTCACATACTAATGGGTAATTCTCATGTATCACATCCATTTGATGTTGGTGATCTACAAAACTCTCAAGAACCATTTCAGATTCATACCCTAGGGGTACTATTTCATTACCTTCAGGGAAAGAAACCTCCCCTACAATGTTTTGCACTTTTGTTTGAAAGATACTTGCTATAATCTTGAATTGAGGGCAATCCAGTTCAACATGTGCACTAGTGTTATGAATCCTACACTAGTTGTTGAGAGCAGCTTCCCTTAAATTGACTCTTGTAGTTTGTTTTGGCTCAAGAGTTGGTTGATTGTCTAGAGGTGATGGAAAAGAGCCATTATTTGGTCTAGTATTCCAAACTCTTGGAGGTCTAGGAGCATTATTGTTATTGTCAAAACTCTTGTCATTGTTATATCCTCTATTCTATTGATTCTGTGAGTTAGACTAAAAAGTGAAACTCTGGTTCCTCAAGTGTGTTACTTCAATGGTCAACTTTCTCAGTTGAGAAGCTATTTCTTTAATGTTTTCCTTCTCTTCTTGTACCTTGTCCACTACATTATCTTGACTAGCTTGGAAAAAGGAACTATCTTTGCCATTTGGCTCAACCTCCAAAGGCACATGTCTAGGATGTGGTAATATTTGACCATTCCCTTAGGGAGGCATGATACTAAGGGGTGACACTTGTAAAGGATTTGACATTGAAGCAGGGGGCATCAAGGCTCCATTAATTTACATTTGGTTAGGGAAAGCAAGATATCCTAGGTTTGGCTGAGGACATTATCCTACCAGTTTCATCTCCATGTTAACATTGATTGCTTCTGCAAATGCACCATACATGGATGTAATTGTAGGATGTGTTCTCCTTATGAACATTGTTCTTAAAGGATCAAAAGAAAAATAATATACTAGCCTAATAGCCTCATCAGGAACATCATATGGAAGTGTCAACTTAGAGTACATTTTCTCAAAATGAGCATTAAAATTTGCAATCAATTCCCCTTCACCTCTCATTATTGTAGTAAAGTGATGATACATTGTAGTTTCATCTATAGGAATCCTGAAACTTGCTTTAAAATCATCTTCCATTAATTTCTAGGTATTGATAGACCTTTGAGGTAGGCTCACATACCAGCCATATGCCTTCTCTCCTAGAGAGTAAGGGAAAAGTCTACATACAACATCCTCATGTTTTATCCTTGCTCTGAAGAAAGCTTCTTTAAATGTTTGGATATGATCATCCATATCCTAATACAAATGGTACTTGGGATAAATTTTGTCTGGATTCTTGGGAAGGTTATTGTAGGCATTAAAATTGAGAGGTGACTCAATGTTAAAGAATGCCATTGGAGCTTGTATTGGTGTTGTAAGCACTAAAGGAACTACTGGTGGAACTACCGACGGTGCTACTGGTGAATTAGGGACATCAAGCCTAGGTTAAACACTAGTTGAGCATGGTTTAGGTCTGATAGTAGGCAACTCTTGCAAAGGTCTAGTGGATCTTGACCTTGTGGTAGGTCAGTGAGCCAGCTCAATAAATCAAAGTAAACTTTAGATATTTGAACTCAAACTTCAAAAAGATATTGATAAATCATTTGCATGAGCTGATATTTATGATCACTTATCTGAAGAAATGAGATATTCATGAAATATTTGCAACCCTACAAAGCTTTCAGTCCAAATTCAAAGTCCCAACAACTGACTATAAATATTGGACTAAAATCCTCAATGAAGTGATATTTACACTCAAAATTTTCAAATTACTGAATATCAGTTAAATCTTTATGGGAACACTCAAAGCCTCAAAGTAAATAGAGAAATTTCAAATAATTCTTCATAGGAAGATGGGAAAACATGTCCAGATGGAGAATTCTTTGAAATTCCAGTGATCAGGCCCTCCTTCTAGTGCCAAAAACCTACTGATGTGGTTATTAGTCACAACAACAAGAAATAAAATTTTCTTATCAAACCTCTATTTATCTTGAAATATATGATGAATTTAGAGAATTCATAATCCCAATTCTCCGTGTGTTAGTTCTTAATGATCTGTCATCACTTAGAGGTTGATGTGATATGTTGTTTTTCCAATAGGGGCCTTGCGTCTAGATCTGAAGAGATCTTATCCATATATTATCCTATTATACCTAATCTGCATTTATCTCAACAAATTGTATCAAATATGATAATCCTTAGCTAAGATATGCATGTATTCATGGATATTTATCATAAGTTTGATCAATTCTTTTTAAATTTACTCCTGCTAAGATTATTATGACGATCTTTCTAACTTTGATTAGTTCTTTTGAAATTCTCTCAAATATGAACTAATCTTTACTTCTTTACTTCAAATTCACTCAAAGATTATGCAAATACACGAGTATTTCACTATTATTTTCCATTATTTGCATGATGTTCACTAAGATTATAGTATTATGTTCAAATATGCTAAGATATGTAATTTTCTATGTCATTTCTACATATTTGTTTTGTATATGCTTATCATTTATCATTATTTGCAATTTATGATGATGATTTATGAAATTGAAAAGAAAACAAACTAAAATTGTAAAATTATTTGAAATGATCAAGTTTTGACAATTGATCCACATGTACATTTGACACTTTCATGAAAAGGAGATGAAATCAAACCATGTTTCTCTAGGACATTCCACAACTACAAATGACAAATGGTAATATCCAAAGGAATCAGATGACAACAACATGCACCTATTGAAATGCACCTCTAAGGAGCGCAGCAATTCATAGTGACATCCATATATCATCCACAAAGATTGCACAAGATTTATGATGAAGTAGTAATCTAGATCTCTATTCTCATTTAGTAATCAAAATGTATGCACATCTACAGATGGTCTTAAGAAAGAACCATGGGGAAACACAAAGTCACAAAAATGTATACTTAGTGCTCACTAGCTCAACAATTCAATCTCAATTAAGCTCCTAATAGTTTACAAATGAGAATCAACATCCTTTTATAGGACAAGAATGAGATTCAGTTACAAAAGATCCAATGGTCAAGATCTAATCAAGATGATCTGACGGTCAGGAAAATGTGGCACGTGATGCCAACTGGCAATTTTTAATAGGACATAGTTGGCAAAATTGGAATATTCTCTGTATCTTGGACTTAGTCTTCATTTCCTCTACTCAACATCTTCTAAACAGATTCTTCCTTTGTAAAGCATTTAGCTATCTAAAATATAGTGTTTATACCCTTGAAATATGCATATGCCCCTACTACCTTGTTTATTTCATCTCTATTGTACACTTTAGCCTTTTCTTTGGCATGCTCCTAGGCTTTTAACTATTCTTTCAAGGATATCCACATATTTGTCTTGATGTCCAACTATTCATTATATGCATCTATCTTAGATTTCATATGCATAGCCTTATCAATTATGTCCTCTGGAAAATGTTGGAATGGATCTTTTGTTGCCAGGTTGAAGTTGTCCTTAAATGCCTTAACTATAAATTCTTGATCTTGATTTTCAATTTTACCTTCAACTTCACCTTTCAAAATATCCAAAGTAGCCAATTCCTCCACTAAAAGCTCATGTGCATTTATCCTAATATCTATGGCATTTGTATTGCATCTTTTCAAAATGTTGACCAAAAATTTTAGGTCCTCTATCTAGATGTCCATGTTAGGAATTGCTTGTTGCATCAAAATCTTGTTTGTTATCAAATCCTGACCATTAGTTTTCTTCATTTCCTTGAGCATGGTCAAGAACCGGCTACTCTAGACTAGCCCTTGGCCCACTTCTTTCTTTAAGGCATCTACCTCACCTTTCATTTGGCTTATCATATCCCAATTGGATAATGATGTCTTCACTATTTTTTCTCCCTCCTCCAAGAATCTAACAAACCATATATTCATCACATTGGCCTGATGCTTTTATGCATCTAGCCTAGTTATTTCTTGTTGTGAAACTAGAGCCAAAGGTGTAGTTGGTGTGATCTAGACATTAGTAGGGGTGGCCAATCCCTTTATAAAAGCCTACAATTGGGCAATTTGCCCTTTATACTTCTTATTCTTAGCCTTGGCTTTTGTTATCTTGGAAGCCACTACATCTGTACTTTCTCTTAGCTCTTGAATGTCTTGATCTACAGTGGTGTGCCCCAAGACTATTGTAGTAATTTGAAATTCATTTGTAATTGAGTTGTCCTCTTACCAGTGGATGGATCATGCCTTATAGCAGAGGTTTCCCTCACTTTGCGCTTGGGGTTTGTGGCCTCAAGCAAAAACAATGATTGAATATCAACATCTAAAGAATCTTGGGCAGGAGACTAACTTACCTCATGTGCCAACCAATGTGGTGTACTAGATATTGGCCCTTACTAACCAGTTTGCTCAACATGAACATTATGCATTTTTTCATATTTCTCTTTTGGAGCCTCTTCGTTCACATTTTGTTGCTGATCCTTATAATTGAGAATCTCTTCATGTATTTGCTACTCACCTTAATCCTTTTGAGCATCTTTAGATGTCATATCCTAATCTTGTAGTATTTCTTTTGGTTGTTCCTGGTCATTATACACATTGCTTTGGGCATCCTCATCTTCTTTACTTTTATCTGTAGGGGTATCTTCATGTACTCCCATATCTAGCTCATGTGTATTATGCTCTTCTTGGATCTTGGGATCATCTTTATTCACATTTTCTTCGCCTTGGAGACTATCATACACAACATCTGAATGTATGACCAGATCTATTTCTATCCCTGTTCCTTTTATTTCTACTTCACCACCTTTACCTTGTGGACCTTCATGTTTAGATGTGGCTTCTCTTTTATCTTTTGGACCCTTTGGTCTAGATATTTCTTCTTGATCTCCTTGTCTGGATGTAGGCATTTGTTGTTCCTTTTCCCATGCCTTAGCATGTACTTCTTCATTTACCTCTACATTTTTCTCTAAAGGATCTTTCTGCATGTCCATGTCATGAGCTATATTATCTTCATTTTGTACATTATCCATGGCTTCATCCATATCCTCTTCATCATCCCTATCAAATGCTAAGTCAATAAATTTTGGACTTGTGATAGTGCCCACTAGCACATCCAGACCAATAGTCTATACCACTATCTCTAGATTCTCATAATCAACTTCATCCTTGATATTCTTTGGTACTTGTGGTGTACCCTGGGGTGTTAGGGCTGTGTGCCTCAACAAGTTCACAATGTGATTATATGTCAAATCCCTTGTCACATCATCATCTATTAAATCAATAGTTTTATCTAGTACCAAGGATTAATCAGTGACCTTCTTTCTTTCTACTTCTCTTGCTTCCTTGGCTGATTCTTCCTTGAATTTAACTATGGTAGGGATGGAGACATTATGCTGAAACTCTTTAGATAAAGTCTCCACATCCTTTAGCATCATTGTTGATGTAGCTCTTTATGTTGTATGTTGTTGTCTTGTAAACAATTTTTTCATTTTAGTGAGCTCCTCATTCTCTTGCTCCTTGAGTAGAACATCTAATTGTCTACTAGTAGATCCCCTCATTATAGGTGCTTGTCCTCTCTTCTATTTAGGGATACTTGCTCCTTCCAATATATCCACACCTTTCCTTTTCAAAGGCTCCCCTTCATCTTCCTAAGTGTCCTCATATGCATCTTCAAGCTCTTCCACTTCCCTTGTAGTTATGGTAATTGTATGGACATGTGTTTCTCTTTGAGGCAAAGGTATTAAGTCTATTGTGATGCCACTAGTGGTGAATTCTTCAGCTGACTTCAAAGAATCAAGTTTGGCCAGCTTGGCCTCCATAATTTATCTTTTATGAATCATGAAGTCATCAAAATCAGCATCTCCCAACTCTTGTCTCTTTCTTTTCTTATCTATAGTTAAAGCCACTCCCTTTTCTTTTATGGAAGGCAACCTTTGATCTACCCATTTCCTTGTAAGCTCCATGACTTTGGCTATGATGAGCTCAATGGATGTGACCTTAGCCTAACTCTAGTCTGGAGGGGAGATTTTTTTCTTATATATCTGTTTATCTCCACATTCCCTGCTTACCAATTTCCCATCATCAAATTGCAGCTGGGTAGGAACATCAAAATAGCATAGAGTTCGGATCTGATTTAGAGGTAATCTTTGATAGCTTCTTTTACTAACTTCCACATCATCTAGATAATCTTCCCAATAATCCTCAAGGTGCACTTCATGCATTATCTTTTTGTTCACCCACTTCTGCATCCCATGATAAGGATCATAGTATCTAGATAAGGAGAATTGTTGTAAATTAAGCATATGAAGTTCTTCTTTTGAGTGTTTTGCTACTTCAATCGATGGGCATACATACCATCCAGGAGTAGGGGAAACCTGACATTACCTTTCTTATTTCTCTTCACATAAGCCTCATAGGAGGGTATTATTTGTCTAGTCAACTCCAGTAGTATTATCTTGTCAGCAGGGTATTGTTGATGATGATGTTACTCACAAACAAACATGAAATGAAAGTTACACAATAACCTTTATTTATCTTGAAAGATATGATAAATTCAAAGAATTCATGATCCCAAGTCTCTGTTGATTAGTTCATAATCTACTGGTGTTACTCAATGGTTAATGTGTGTTGCTGTTAATCATCCAGGGGCCTTACGTATTCTAGTAATTTTTGCATAGTTCATCAATATTCCTCCAAATATCCTATTCTTTATATCTGCTCTACATAAATCTCTAACAATTCTACCTCTACACTATAAATTCACTCAAATAATTTGCCTACAAGTTGATATTTACATGATTTCTACCATTATTTGTAATTCTTTGCATAAATCTCCAACACTACATACATTTAGCTCAAATATGCTAATGTTTTTCGGTTATCTATAGGATGTCAGCATATTTCCCTATTCTGCTTATTATTTATCATGATTTGTAGTTATGGAAGTGATTCGATGAAATTAAAATGAGAAAAAGGGTTTAGAGAATGAGATTCCCAAAATTACTTGACTGAGATCACTTATCCACATACATGTTTCGATACAACAATGAAGAGAAGAAAACTAGAATCATACTTCACCAGGACATTCCACAAATCTGCATGATCTAGTGCAAATCTTTAAAGGAAAAGTTGACACAACATGCAATAAAATGAAAGCACTTCTATTGAACACAGCATTCACCATTACATATCCAGAAATCAACTTGAAGATTATGTAAAGTTTACAATCAGGATGTAATCTGAAGCTTCATCTCCATCCAGTATGCTTTAGAACAAGTACATTTACAATGATCTGAAGTAAGAACCTTGACATTTTAACAATTCAATCCTCATTAATCTCAGTAATCCGATCTCTTATATGAAATTGGATCGGTTAGATTTTTAATTATTGACGTCTATTTTTCCTCCTCCTTGTTATGACAAATCATGGCCTTCTTATAGAATGGAGGCCAGAAAATGGTTACAATGATGCAAGGATTAGGATCCCCTCAGAACAATCAATGGTTCAGATGGACAGCACGTGCCTTCACCAACTGAAAATTGCATAGATGGCCTAGAATATTCCAGTATTTTGGACTTGATTCATTCTCTAGCTGGTAAAC
Source organism: Cunninghamia lanceolata (assembly GCA_027924645.1). Taxonomy (NCBI): domain Eukaryota; kingdom Viridiplantae; phylum Streptophyta; class Pinopsida; order Cupressales; family Cupressaceae; genus Cunninghamia; species Cunninghamia lanceolata. The sequence continues at coordinate 5,147,295 of BSBN01000710.1, read as the reverse complement.
AATGCACCTGAGAATATCTTCCTCAACTAAGGTTCATGTTGCCTTTGTGTCTTCAACTCTGCAATGTTCAACTACTTCACTCTGCAACATACAAGCGAACTCCAAATAGTTCCAACATCCTACAACAAACAAACAAGAATTAAGCATCATCATCATTTAACAACTAGCAGGAACATTAACATTTATATTAAATCATGCTTTGGATATGCAAGCTTGGATATCAGGCTATGACTACTAAGTAACAGTGAACATCCACATATCCAAATGCATATATAATGTTAAAAATGGTCGAGTCAACCATCGTTGACCAAAATCATGCAATCGAGCTCTACAGTGGCTTCAAACATCCTCTCGCTTTGCTTTTATAGTTCTTTGTATATCAAAAATATACATATCGCAAACATACAAGTGCACCGCATATACAATGACTTTTCTGCATTCAACTTCCTTTTGAATCCAGTGCTTGTACATTGGCCTACATATCGTATTGTATATCATAGACATACAAACATTTAAACATACAAATAATCTTCTATATTTGATTTCCTTTCACATCCATTCTTTGTATATTTCACCTTGCATCTTTTGTTTGCATATCGGCCTTCATCCGAGTAACTGACTTAGCCGGCAAGAATAAAGAATCCCCTTCTGATAGCTCATATCTACCTGATGACAGTTTTATCGGTGAGAACACACTTGGTTGGGGCTATCTTAAAAAACTCACTTTGATCCCACCTATCCTCCCGATGTATCTTTTATATCAGATTTAAACTTTTCTGAGTTCCACGCTTGTATGTTCACTGCAATGTATGCATACCGCAATGTATGTATCGAAACATATATTGACTTAATCCTAATTCACAATCATTTCAGTTCTGGCTATTGTATATAGCTTTGTATGTCACCGAACCATATACATATACAATGCGTGGAACATACAACCATAAAACCAACTTTAATAACTTTTTGGTTCCGTAGCTTTGTATATCTTCTTTGTATGTAAGATACATACAAACATAAGATGCATTCGGCGGACTCAACGGATTATTCATTATAACTTTGAACCTTGTCAGGTCCGGGTATGCACATTAGTTAATATGAGGGATATTAACTAATGTGACTCTTTTCATTAATCAGGATATGATGATGATGTCATCATCATGGATGGGCTTCGTTAAAGTGTGAAAGGATGACATCATGGTTATACCAAAGGAAATTGGGGTGTTAAGAAATACAACCCTGATATTGGGGAATGTCACCCTCCGAATAAGATGACGTCACGGTCATGTCGAGCTTTTTTATATCAGGTCAAAAAGATGTCACCGTCATGTTAGGAAAGATCAGTCATATTAGAAAAGATGACAGATGTTAGAGAATAGATGACCTTTAGGTGTCAAGCTGATTGATGACATCACCATCATATCAGGTCCTTTGTAGAATGGGATAAGCTGATGTCATCATCATGTTAGCAAATATGAGTCATATTAGCGAATGTGAGCCCCATTGAATACGCGAGTACTTTGACGGGTAGGTGACCCTTGAAGTAGGGTGATATTCATAAATATCAGTCATATTAGAAAAGATGACCCCAAGGATTTAGAATATCAAATTGGACTAGTCATAACTTCTTTATTTTAACAAATTTCAGGGTGATGTAAAAGGCAAACCTACTTAGAATTTTGTACTCTTTGACTTGGAAGGCTTCTTGGGGAAAGATTTATACTTTGAAATTTGAGTTCAGACTTTAAGATCACAGATACACTTGACATTAGGCATATGCATACTGACTGATGCTGCCTTTACCATTACTGCCCAGAGCACAAAAGCAAGGGAACAAGCCAGAAAAGTTGGGTCCCTATTTTGTTAAGGAAAAAATAGGGCGTGTTGTATAACCACACAACAACTTGCCACCAAAGACCACAACAAAATTTAAATAATTCAAGAGGTGAGGATAAGTTAAAACATAGTGTTCCAACTCCTATTAAGCATGAGCATCCTAATCCTTTCTGAATGGTATCATGTTCATCAATATAACAATGAATTGATAAGGGATCAAGTGTGTGCACATTATTAATGCACTCATCTTGAAAGTGAGTTGAATAAACTAGTGACTGGCATTAGGCTACATAGTTTGGTTCATCCCTCATAGCCAACCTGGATAGAGCCTTGCTACCAGTAGGTGTCCATAGCCCTGACAAGGTTATCGTTACAATTCCCCTAAGTAGAGCCCCACTCCCAATCAGGCGTCTATAGCCCCAGTAGAGTTACTTAGATGGCCTAATTTTCTCTTTAAATATTCAATATATTTCTCCCCTCTTTTTTACTATATTTGTATTTATAAGAGTCATCATGTAAGCACATTTTGCAAGGTGTGGTCACTTGCTTCTTTAGGTTGGGAATTGCAATGGTAGCAAGGGCAACCTTTAGATTTTTCACTTAACACCTACACTGATATGTTCAACAAACCCAAGGCTGTTAGGTGTGTCATAGTGATGATCTCCTTGACTCAAGAGAAAACAATGCTGATGAACAAGATACCATAGACTTGATCAAGAGTACCTATACTGACATGAGTTACAACCTATATAAAAACTTACATCCAACTTTTGAATTATAACAATTTCAGTGGTGTTCTTAAGTAACAAGGTGCATCAATTTTTCTTGACTAAAATAAGGACTCAACAATGCAAAATAGAAGAAAACACACAAAGCAAACTGTACAAACAACTAACTACAAAAGGAAACAATAAAAAACAAAACAAGAAAGCAAAGAAAACAAAACAAAACAACTACTCTACTAAACTATACACAAGCCCTACAAGACAAATAAAACCTAGGAAAAGACCCAAAAACACCTATATTTGCATACTTCCTTAGATTGTGTAGGAGCATTAGGGTACTAGTCATGGTTCTAATCCTAGCAAATTCATCCTTGTATTCTGAGAAATATTCTTGTATTCTAAATTCATTGTGTTTAACAGAATAATCTCTGATAATCAGCAACTAAGGAAGCTCATCATGTTCATGACATATCCATATGCATGTCTTATCTCCCAAATTTCCATAATCAAAGTAATAATCAACATCATTCACTCTGGAAAGGAAAGAAAGAACCTGGTGTATCTTTGGTTCTGTTGGACATGTTGGTTCACTGCCAGCTGGTCTTCCATTTGACTCTGCACTTTTGTTGTTTGGCTCAATGTCAGTTCTCACTTTGAATCGAAGAATGTATGACTCTTGATGGATTAATTCTTCATCTTTATCCATATCTATCTCTTGATTCTGGACATTTAGTTTATCCTCAAGTTCAGGACACGTCTCAATGTTCTTTTTAATTCTCTGTACATCAGTATCTAAATGAGTATCTTCATCACCATAATCTGATATCGTGAAATTTATCATTTCTAAATCATTTGACTGTAAAGGTGAATTAACATTCGACTGATAGGAATACTCCCCTATTTCATTTTCAAAATGACATTGGATTGGTATCTGATCATGCACAACAACTCCAAAGCTTTCTGCATCTTCAACTTTCATGAATTGTTCATCAAATAACTCAAATTTTCCATCCAGTAAGGTATCTAGTTCCATTAACCTAAAACATTCTTGCATTCAATCATTCAACTTAAACAAGTTAGATAGTAAATTAGTATTTATTTTCTTTTCTACAACTCCCTAGGTTACCATCATAGGAACTTCTTCGGTAGCAATGTATTTAAATTCTTCCACCTATCTATGTTTCTTTTTACGATAAAATGACTCAAGGAAAGATGTTTCACTATCCTTATCAAAAGTATTTGGATCAGAATCAAAGATTTTATCTGACAAGTGGTTTCTTCTCTATAAATTTTGAAAGATTCATACTTGCACTCTTCCTCACCCTTATTATAAAGTAGAGAAGTCCAATTCTCACCATAAAATGACTCAAGGAAATATGTTTCCTCATCTTTACCTTCTAAAACTAATTCAGCTATTGTATTTTCTAAACAACACATAATTACGAGTGTTGTCTCTTCTTGTTGTTCTAGAATTCGAGTCTTCTCCAACATGACCAAGCAAGCATCACAATCCCTTTCTAAATGCTCTTCATCATGTAATTTGTACCAACTTTCAATTAGGACATCATCAGTGGATAAACCTAATATTTGACTACACTATATATTTCTAGACAAATATAATTCAAAGTCTTTGGAGCGGTCCACTTCAGTGTCTGGACAACTAATAAATTCTAGTGTGGTATCTGCTTGTTGCTCCAGAATTCCTTCATTTTCCTGCCAGACTTCAGCCCTAAACACATCTATAAAAAATATTAGTCCTTTCAAATATAAATCCAACCTTGTCAGAAAAGTTAGACAATTAATTTCACTGTGTTCCATAGACTTGTGTATCCTACAACAACTAGATAAACCAAAGTTAGATAAACTTTGAGGATAAAGCTTCTCATTTAAAGTTTCCTGAAATAAAGGAATGTTAACTTGACAATTGTCCTCATATGTATCCATTGAAATGAGATTCTATGTTCAATTTTTAGGATTTTGAAATTTTAATGAGATCTATCATATCTTAGAATAAAACTTGAAAAGCTCAGAAAATCAAACAAATCTTTGTAGCTTTGAGCTAGATCCTTGCAAAGATGTAACCAAAACCTCTTAGATAAGAGATATTTGCAGACATTCAACTCAAAGGATGAAATATTTATGCAACATTTGCAGAAATCCACATATTCCTTGCTCATGCCCTCCTTCTAGCACTAATTTATGTTGATGATGATGTTACTCACAAACAAACATGAAATAAAAGTTACACAACAACCTTTATTTATCTTGAAAGATACGATAAATTCAAAGAATTCATGATCCCAAGTCTTCGTTGATTAGTTCATAATCTACTGATGTTACTCAGTGGTTGATGTGTGTTGATGTTAATCATTCAGGGGCCTTACATATTCCAGTAATTTCTACAAAGCTCATCAATATTCCTCCAAATATCATGTTCTTTATATCTGTTTTGCATAAATCTCCAACAATTCTACCTCTACACTATGAATTCACTCAAATAATGTGCCTACAGATTGATATTTTCATGATTTCTACCATTATTTGTAATTCTTTGCATAAATCTCCAACACTACATGCATTTAGCTCAAATATGCTAATGATTTTCGGTTATCTATGGGATGTCAGCATATTTCCCTATTCTACGTATTATTTATCATGATTTGCAGTTATACAAGTGATTCGATGAAATTAAAATGAGAAAAAGGGTTTAGAGAATGAGATTCCCAAAATTACTTGACTGAGATCACTGATCCACATACATGTTTCAATACAGTAATGAAGAGAAAAAAACTAGAATCATACTTCACCAGGACATTCCACAAATCTACATGATCCAGTGCAAATCTTCAAAGGAAAAGTTGACACAACATGCAATAAAATGAAAGCGCTTCTATTGAACACAGCATTCACCATTACATATCCAGAAATCAACTTGAAGATTATATAAAGTTTACAATCAGGATGTAATCTGAAGCTTCATCTCCGTCTAGTATGCTTTAGAACAAGTACATTTACAATGATCCGAAGAAAGAACCTTGACATTTCAACAATTCAGTCCTCATTAGTCTCAGTAATCCGATCCCTTATATTAAATTGGCTCAGTTAGATTTTTAATGATTGACATCTATTTGTCCTCCTCCTTGTTATGAAAAATCATGGTCTTCTTATAGAATGGAGGCTAGAAAATGGTTACAATGATCCAAGGATTAGGATCCCCTCAGAACAATCAATGGTTCAGATGGACAGTACGTGCCTTCGCCAGTTGAAAATTGCATAGATGGCCTAGAATATTCTAGCATTTTGGACTTGATTCATTCTCTAGCTGGTAAACAATGCACCTGATAATATCTTCCTCAGTTAAGGTTCATGTTGCCTCTATGTCTGCAACTCTACAATGTTCAACTACTTCACTCTGCAACATACAGCCGAACTCAAAATAGTTCTAACATCCTGCAACAAATAGACAAAAATTAAGCATCATCATCATTTAACAACTAGAAGGAAAATTAACATTTATATTAAATCATGCTTTGAATATGCAAGCTTGGATATCGGGCTATGAATATTAAGTAATAGTGAACATCTGCATATCTAAATGCATATATAAGATTATGAATGGTGGAGTCTGTTAGTTGTCGTTGCAACAAAAGATCAACCTGTTAATGCTCGATACAACCACTTGACTTAACAAGCACGGGAGGCAGTTAAGCCCTTGTCACAAACCACTGTAACGCAGCGCTGAACAAGAAGACCAAGGGTCACACCTTACAACAACCCCCCTAGTATAAGCGCGGGGTTTGAACCCATGACCTCGGCTCTGATACCAACTGTTAGTTGTCGTTGCACCAAAAGATCGACCTATTAATGCCTAATACAACCACTTGACTTAACAAGCACTGGAGGCGGTTAAGCCCTTGTCACAAGCCACCGTAGCACAACGCTAAACAAGAAGACCAAGTTTCACACCTTGCAATAGAGTCGACCATCATTGACCAAAAACATGCAATCGGGCTCTACAACGGCTTCAAACATCCTCCTGCTTCACTTTTATAGTTCTTTGTATATCAAAAATATACATATCGTAGACATACAAGTGCACCGCATATACAATGACTTTTCTGCATTTAACTTCCTTTCGAATCCGACACTTGTACATTGGCTTGCATATCGTATTGTATATCGTAGACATACAAACATTTAAACGTACAAAGAATCTTCTATATTTGATTTCCTTTCACATCCGTTCTTTGTATATTTCACCTTGCATCTTTCATTTGCATATCGGCCTTCATTGGAGTAACTGACTTAGTCGGTAAGACTAAACAATCCCCTTTCAATAGCTCATATTTGCCCGATGATAGTTTTATCGGTGAGAACACACTTGTTATTTCGATGCTTTGTGAATTTGTGAATTCTAAATAAAGGATCAGAAGTAGAGTAGAGAAGAAAAGGAGAGAGAGTAGTGTAGAGTGAGAAGTTAGTGAAGAAGAATTTGGGGCAAAGCAGAAGTTTTGTGAGCATTCATTGAAACTGAACTAGGCATGAAGTAGATGCTATTTCTCAGTTAATTCTTTCTTCTCTAAATAAATTCTATAGGCAGTGAGCCTCTCTTTTGAGCAATGACCTCAGGGTAGTACGCTTGAAGGAATGTGCCTTCTATTTTTCTAAAGTACTTTAAACAGGGTACAAATCTTTGTGGGTTAACCCCCACCGTGGTTTTTCCCTTAACCGAGTTTCCACATCAAAATCTTGGTGTCAAGTGTGTTGATTATGTTTCTGCTCATATGTTGTTGATCTATACTCTAATGTTTATATCACTAATCTTATAAGTTAATAAATAAGGTTAAAAGCAGAAAAAAGTTTATTTTGTGTGACAACTAATTTACCCCCCTTCTCAGTTGTTCGGTCTAATTCCAACAATTGGTATTAGAGCCAGATCCTCTTATAAAAGCTTGACCACTTGAGGAGATCCAGGATGTCGACCTACAAGAAGGATAGTCCAAGATTTGATGGAACAAATTATTTTGTTTGGAAGAATCTCATGGAGTGCCATTTGCAATGCATGGGTGATGCCTATTGGGCGATAACCAGTGTTGAGTATAAACCTCTGGAGAAAGGTCCTTCAACTCCAGATCGAATCAAAGATGCTGAAAATAACCTGTGAGCTAAAGAAGCCTTGTTGAGTGCCTTGACTGATTCAGAAATGACAAATGTCTTTGGTCTAAAAACTGCTTATGAAATTTGGAAAAAGTTGGAGAATCTATATGAAGGCGATAAATTTGTCAAATGTACCAAGATGCAAAGTCTGAGAGGAAAATTTGAAAATTTGAGGATGAGTGAAGATGAAAACATCACAATCTACATGCAAAAGATAAATGAACTTGTCTGTGGTATTAGGTGTGCTGGTGGAACTTTGGAAGAATCAGAGATTATATGAAAAATGCTTAGATCTTTGCCTGATTCATACAAACATAAGGTTTCTACTATAGAGGAGATCAGGACTGTCTCAGAAGTTACAAGAGATCAAATGGTTGGCAAAATTTTAGCTTTTGAATTAAGTGAGTTTGGTGATTCTCTTCCCAAGTCTGAATCTACATTTAAGGCTAGTGTATAAGGAAAACAAAGATATGATCTGGGTAAAAGATCTTCTACAATATCAAATAGATTTGTGAAGACAAGGAAGGATCTTGAAGATGTTGAAATTGAAACTGCAGATCTTGAAGCTCTTCTTACCAAAAGATTGTTAAGAGGATCTAGTAAGTATGAAGGAAAATTGCCACTCAAATGTTTTACTTGTAATACGATTGGTCATTTTGCCTCAAGATGTCTGGAGAGGTTTTCAAAACTAAACCCTAACAGATACAAAAATTAGAACAAATATTACTATGTCCAAGAAGCTAGAGAAGGAGTTACAGATGATGAATTTGATCATGGAGGTTCCTCTGAAAATGATTGGGTGTTCACTACTATCAAAGAAGAAGATCCAGTGTCTACTGAATCTACTAGCTATGCAACTATTGAAAGTGCCTTGGCTGCTTAGGTAATTGAGAAAGATAAATGGGTGATTGATAGGGGATGTTCTCATCATATGACTGGAGACAAGAGTAAGTTTGTGAATTTTAAAAATTATGAAGGAGGGCTTGTGAAATTTGGAGATAACTTAGCTGGTAGAATCTGTGGCAGAGCATCCATCTCTTTTGATGGTAAGAATAGCACCAATGATGTTCTGAATGTGGAAGGACTAAAACATAATCTTCTCAATGTTGGATAGTTGGTTGAAAAAGGTTATGATCTTCGATTCAAGGATGGAAAATGCAAAATCTTGAAGAGTTCCAGAACTAAAGTTGCATTCGGTACTCAAACTAGAGGTAACATTTTTCATTTAAGTAGTTCTAGTAAAAGTTGTTTGATTGCTCAGATAGATGAAAGTTGGTTATGGCATAGGAGGATGTGTCATGTGAATTTTGATAACATTGTCAAAATAAGTACCACTCAGGCTATGAGAGATCTTCCAAAACTTGTGAAACCTAATAGCATGTGTAGAGAATGTCAATTTGAGGAAATAGAGCAAAATTTCATTCAAAAGTAAGGAAAAAGCTTCAAGTGGATGATTGGAACTGGTACATACTGATCTTTGTGGTCCTGCTAGAATTAGGAGTGTGAAAGGAGATAGATATTTCATGTTGCTGATTGATGATTACTCTAGGATAATGTGGGTAACTTTCTTAAAAGAAAAATCAGAAGCTCTTGACAAATTTAAGGTGTTCAAAGTGATGGTGGAAAATGAGATTGGTGAAAAATTGAAATGTTTGAGATCTGACAGAGGTGGAGAATTTACTTCCCATGAGTTTGATGCTTTTTGTGAAAAGCATGGCATAAAAAGATAGTTATCTGCTCCTAGGACTCCCCAACAAAATGGAGTTGTGGAAAGAAAGAACCGGACCATTCAAGAAGCTGCCAAGACCATGATGATGGAAACAAATGTTCCTCAAGTTTATTGGAGAGAAGTTGTAAGTACTGCTATCTACACTCTTAACTAGGTGCAAATCAAAGGCAATTCTGGTAAGACCCCCTATGAACTATGGTTTGGTCATCCTCCTATTGTGAGATATTTTAGAGTTTTTGGTAGTAAATGTTATATCAAAAGAGATGAGCACTTAGGCAAGTTTGATACAAGAAGTGATGAGGGAATATTTTTGGGGTACTCTACTCAAAGTAAAGCTTACCTATGCTTTAACAAGAGGTTGAAAATATTGTTGAAAATGCTAATGTTAGAGTTGATGAGAGTAAGGAAGGACATTCCAGGTTATGCGGATATGGTTTAGATGATCAAGATGAAATTCAAAGTCAAGGAAGGCTAGTTCAAACTCTAACTCAGATTTAGATTGATCTGAAAACTCCAGGAACTCAAGAAAATAGTACAGATGTTGAGGAACAAGCTCAAGAAATAGAAGTTCAAGCAATTCCCAAAACCCCTAGGTATGTAAGAATGAATCATCTGGAAGATCAAATCATAGGAAATAGAAATAAAGGTGTTCAAACTAGGAGAGAAGTTTCTAAAGATTAAGAAGAGATTTGTTTGATTTCAAGGATTGAACCTAAATCAGTAAGTGAAGCCTGTAATGATGAAAACTAGGTAAAAGCAATGGAAGAAGAATTAATGCAAATTGAAAAGAACCATGCTTGGGATCTTGTTCCTAGACCTGAGGACAAAAATGTGATTGAAACCAAATGGGTCTTCCGAAATAAACTAAATGAAGATGGTGAAGTTGTAAGAAACAAAGCAAGGTTGGTATGCAAAGGCTATTCTCAAGTAGAAGGAATTGATTTTGAAGAAACTTTTTCTCCAGTGGCAAGAATAGAGGTAGTTAGATTGTTTCTTGCATTTGCTTCTTTCATAGATTTTAAAGTGTATCAAATGGATGTCAAATCAACATTCTTTAATGGAGATTTGGAGGAAGAAGTCTACATTGAGCAACCAGAAGGATTTTAGTTGTCTGATTAAGGAGATATGGTTTGTAGACTGAGAAAAGCCTTGTATGGACTCAAGCAAGCTCCAAGACCCTGGTATGCAAGATTGGATAAATATTTTCTTAAGATAGGTTTTAGCAAAGGTACTGCTGATAGTAATCTTTACTTCAAGATTAATCATGAGGATATCCTGATTGTTGAGGTCTTTGTTGATGATATCATTTTTTTATGGAAATGAATGTATGTGCAAAGCATTTGCTGATCAGATGAAAAGTAAATTTGAGATGTCAATGTTTGGAGAGATGAATTTCTTCCTAGGTCTGCAAATTGTTCAGTGAGATAAAGGTATCTTTATATCTCTGTCCAAGTATGTGAAAGAATTGCTAAAGAAGTTTGGAATGGAAGATTCACAGCTAGTAGGTACACCTATGGTAACCGGATGCAAGTTAAGTAAAGATGATGATTCCCCCAAGGCAAATTAGAAAAGATATAGATCAATGATTAGAGGATTGCTCTATCTAACTTAGACCAGACCTGACATCATGAATGTTGTTGGACTTGTTGCTAGATTTCAAGCTAATCTAAAAGAATCCCACATTGTGGCAGTTAAAAGAATTTTCAAATATCTCAAGGGGACAATTGATTATGGATTGTGGTATCCAAAGGACAATGATTTCACTCTTCATGCATATATAGATGTTGATTGGGTAGGAGATGTGGATGATAGAAAAAGTACTAGTGTTGGTGCATTTTTCTTGTGAAAAAGATTTCTCTCTTGGATGAGCAAAAAACAAGAGGCAATATCTCTGTCTACTGCAGAAGCAAAATTTATAGCAACAACAAATAATTGTACTCAGGTTCTATGGATGAAGCAAATGTTGAAGGACATCAGAGTTGTATTTGAGGAGCCAGTCACAATCTTTTGTGATAATTCTAGTGCAATAAGAATCTCAAAGAATCCAGTGTTGCATTCAAAGACAAAACATATATCTATCAAGTTTCATTTCTTGAGAGAGGAGGTCAATGAGAATGAAGTCAAGTTGGAGTTTGTGTCTTCCAAAGATCAGATTGTAGATATCTTCACTAAGCCTCTTCCCAAGGATACCTTTGAGTATCTCAGAAAGAAGTTAGGGATTATTACCCCTCCGAATCAGAACTAAGATGCACCGAGGTGCATCAGTCAGGTGGAATTCTCAATCATATCTTGAGATTAGGATTGATGTTGAGAAAATACTACTCTAAGGAGTAGTCAGTATGCAAATGTTGGAGATCAGTCTGAAATAAAAAGGGGGAGTAAAGATTGCAAATATGTGCCCTTTGTTGTTGATGTCAAAGGGGGAGAGAAGACATGTGAAAAACTAATTGCTGATGACAGGGGGAGAAATGAAGGAAGTGGTTATAGAAGTCAGGGGGAGAAGTTTTTTGTCATGATGGTTGAATTAGTTTTTCATAGCATATGTTGCCATCAATGACAAGGGGGGATATTGTTGTAAATATGTGCCTAAGCAGTGTTGTCATTGATGTCAACATATTCTTGTTGTCATTGGTGTCAACTGTACCTTATTTTGTTGCCTGTTCAGGAGACTAGAATGTTGAGGATATTGAGAAAATTAATGAAGAATCAATGTTCATGGACCTTATGGATGTTTAGAGGATTGTCAAGGGTTGTTCTAGTCAAAAATTGAGAAGTCCACATGAAGATTTGAAGAAGTTATGGTCATCTGAATAGAACCAGATCTTGCAGTATTCAGAAGAGACAGAGTGACAGTAAGTCGGTTCGGATTGCTCCACAATGAAATATTATGATCTGTGGATCTTAAGGCATGTTTGGGAAGTCAATGTGTATCATCACTCTAGTGGTTCATGGTTTGGAGGTCCAAAAAACATTCTTCTAGTTTGACAGTCATGGTAGATAGTGTTCTTGAGGTTTCCAAGGAAGATACAAATGATTCTAGTAATTTGTTTTAGAGTGGATGTTATTAGTGAATTTAATGTGCTTGTGGAGGTCTCTGGATCGTGTGGCTACTATGTTGGAGGTCCGCATTGGAGTTTGAGCTTGTTATTAAAGATTTTCTCTTTGAAGATTGATGTTCTTCCTAATCTTGGCTGATCGGATGTTCCTAGCATGTTGCAGATGATCTAAAGATCATTTTATGAAGCATGGCATGTTAGTAGAGGAAGATTCAAGTCTCAGCTATATTTGGCTGATAGTGTAAAGATCCACGTTAAGTTTGGCCAACCTTGTTTATCATTCCAAGGTTGATGAATTGTATAAATACTTGCTGAAGAGTTGTTAAAAATCATCCTTGAGCAAAACAGATTAAATCCGAATAAAGGATCAAAAGTAGAGCAGAGAAGAAAAGGAGTGAGAGTAGTGTAGAGTGAGAAGTTAGTGAAGAAGAATTTGGGGCAAAGTAGAAGTTTTGTGAGCATTCATTGAAACTGAACCAGGCATGAAGTAGATGCTATTTCTCAGTTAATTCTTTCTGTTCTAAATAACTTCTGTAGGCAGTGAGCCTCTCTTTTGAGCAATGAGCTCTGGGTAGTACGCCTAAAGGCATGTGTCTTCTATTTTTCTAAAGTACTTTTAACATGGTACAAATCTTTGTGGGTTAACCCCCACCGTGGTTTTTCCCTTAACCGGGTTTCCACGTCAAAATTTTGGTGTCAAGTGTGTTGATTATGTTTCTACTGATATGTTGTTGATCTATTCTCTAATGTTTATATCATTAAAAGCAGAAAAAGTTTATTTTGTGTGACAACTGATTCACCCCCCCTCTCAGTTGTCCGGTGTAATTCCAACATTCCTAGCCTATGCAAAATGGAGAATGTCTTCTATACAGTCTACAGTTGTGATCTCAGCAAATAAGGTAAAACCTCATTAGGAGCATAATCATAATGCTAGCACATATGTAAGGAGTTCATCACATAAGTAAACTCTACACAATCTATGTATAACTAGATCGATGCAAGTCTTAATAATAATAAACATGCAATGTAATTTCAACAAACAATAAAGAAAGATTTAAAGTACACTGAAGGCAATATTATAGACAAGGCAAGCAAACTGTTTGACGTAATGCCACATTGATATTAGGTTTACACAAACTGCAAAAGGCAATAATTGAGCCACTTGAAAACAAAAGAATAACTTGCTAGTGAAAAAAAATATTTTCACTTTTACATAAGTTATCTAGGAAGATTCTTTTTCTATTTTGAGCCTCATGACATGTATCATAGGCTTTCTTTTCTCTTGAAAGCATTGTGACATGTGTCACATGCTTTCTTTATGCTTTCTTTCCCCACTTTATCTATTCTTGGAAAGTGGTTGTGTATATCCTTTGTATTTATATTTGAATAATGCAAGGGGAATGTGTAGCACATAATTAAATTCATGCATTTGGCTTTTACAATATTTTTTTACAACTCTCTCTTGTAGAAGTTTTCTTGTAGATGATTTTGGGAATCTAACATGGTATCAGAGCTCCAGATCTATCAATTTCTTCTCAAATTAGAGAGGGTTTTAGCCATGAGCAGATAATCTGTGCATCTTGGAGCAAAACAGACCTCACGGTTGCACTCAGAAGGTGTTAAAACCCTTATTTTCATATAAGGCACTCAATATTTTGTTGAAAACATGTTTTGGGCATTTTTTAGAGTTTTGGTTTTTTATGTGCACGAAAAATCCGTACGGCTACCTTGATTTCTATGCCAGATTGTATGTAAAGCCACCTTGATTTTTGTGCCATTTTTTGAGCTTATTTTGATTTTTGAGCTACCTCAATTTTTGTGCCACTCAATATCTGAATCTACCTCAATTTCTGTGTCGCTCAATCTCTGAATCTACCTCAATTTCTGTGCCACATTCATGTGCAGGCCTAAAAAGATAGTTTTCTTCCAGAGGCCATAACTTGAGCATACAGACTCAAAAATTGGCAAACATAAAAGCATTGAAAAGTTGGTTTTGAGCACTATCTAGTAATGCTGGTCTTTTTCCCAAATTTTTCTATTTGAAACCTATTTTTCTGTTTGCATTCAAAGCATCATTTTTGGCTTCCGAGCTCCGTTCTTGCACCCAAAATCTCTATTTTTTGAAAATGAATAGGTGTTGGAAATGTATTAGTAAGCTCTACACAGCCATCTATGTAATTTTTTCAGATTCAGCCCCAGGTATCTTTTATTTAGTTTATCAATTTTATGGCTTCTGTCAGATATCCTAGACATGCTACCTCCTGGGAAGGTTTTGTTTGCTTTGGTAGGCTTCATGTATCAGCATAAATCTATTTGTATGTTTTGATCTCTATAATTTTGAGGAGGTATCATGGGTTTTGCTACTCATCCTTCTGTGGTCAATCTAACTAAGGACAATTATGAGTCCTAGCAAAGAGGCATTCTGACACATCGCAGGTGGCTGCATCTTTTGCCTCATCTTTATGGGTTCATACCTGAACCAGAGACACCTATGAAGAAATTAGTTTGGGGTAACAATCAAGATCATGTGGTAGGTTTAATTTGTGCCACTGTTGATTATGATATTGTGTGTGATCTTCCCATCTATGAGAGCCCACACACACTTTGGACAAAAAATTAGGAGTTGTATGGAGACCCTCATGTCTCACCATTTCCAAATGATCCTACAACAGATTGTCTCATTCAACTTGATGATGCAGATAATATACCTTATGATGATGATACTTTAGAGGAGCTTGAATATATAGCATGTCTTGAATGTTCAGAGATAGAGATCTCTCTTGCTCCCTCTTCTCCTCCTATTGAGATCACATCATCTCCATTACCTATTGCTACTTCAGAGTTTAGTGTTGCATCATCATTGGCTTCCAGTGATTCTATGTAGTAGGTCAATATCAGTCTTTTAGATCCACCTCATTGGGATTCCTATCTTGCAGACATATCATCTCTATTTGTGGAGTCTCACATTGCTGATTTGGAGGACACATTTGAGGGTTTATCTCTCTTGTTTGATGCTATCTCAAGTGGCTTTGCATCACCACCTTCATCTTCTATGTTTCTAGATGTAGTTTAGATCATATCCTCTCCTGGTTCCTCTTCTCTAATTAGGCAGACAGTTTTTGTTTTTGAGAAGACATATTTTCCCAATATGAGGTCACTTGAGTTGTATTCAGAGGCACATGTTTCAATATGGATTCCCTATTCATCTAAGATGTGGGAATGGCTTCTACATTCACTAGTGGATTTGTTTCTTCCAAAAGGGAGAAATGTTGTTTGTAGGTAGTGGATTGGATTCTGTCTTCAAGATCTCTTCATTAGTTCTGGAGCTTCTTCTTGGAGGGGATTCATATTCTCTATTCACTCTCTCTTATGGGGGGGTACTCATGATTGCACTCTTGTGATGGATTCATTCCATGGGGGGTCTTAGTGTCCTTCTTCCATCACATGTTCTTGTACTTTCTTTTCATTTTTTCTCTCTTTTGGAGAGGAGTTTTCTCCCACCAGGTTTTTCTCCTTTTCTCCACCTTATGAGAGATCCTTGTTGTTCATGGGTACCTAACATGGCTTTGTTGCTAAGACCCATCTTTCTTTCTTTCTTTTTAGCTTGTGTAATCTCCCTAAGTTGCACTTATGGGGGGGTGTTGGTGAAAAATCATATTTTCACTTTTACATAAGTTAATTAGGGAGATTCTTTTTCTATTTTGAGCCTCGTGACATGTATCATAGGCTTTCTTTTCTCTTGAAAGCATTGTGACATGTGTCACATGCTTTCTTTATGCTTTCTTTCCCCACTTTGTCTATTATTGGAAAGTGGTTGTGTATATCCTTTGTATTTATATCTGAATAATGCAAGGGAAATGTGTAGCACATAATTAAATTCATGCATTTGGCTTTTGGAATATTTTCTTGCAACTCTCTCTTGTAGAAGTTTTCCTACAAATGATTTTCAGAATCTAACATAACTCTAGTGAATATATCAATGTGCAAGATTAGAGGTGAGCTAAAGGGGAGTGTAGACTATTGAAGGGGAGCACAATCTAGTGAACCTAAAGAAAACGTATGAAGTGTTAACAAAATTCCTCAAGGAAGGTCATCACATATTTTGTAATGATTTCTCACTCAAGATCTGTACTTATATTTCAAAATGCATAAAGATATAAAATGCCTTTGAAGTGCAGTGCTATAAATACATGTTGCATGGAGTCTTGAGTTTTCCACATCAAAAAATTCAAGACTTATTTGATTAACATATGGAAAGATAACATAATATAAAATTAACACTTGTTCATTTTTCTTATCTTAGCTAACACCTAATCAGGGATTTCTTCTATACCAAGCTAAAGTCTAAAGCTTCATACATAAATTTATAAATGGATCGATGCCTTAGAAAGACAAAAGGAGATTATAACATTGGAAACTTCAATCAAAGCAATTGGTAGATACAAAACCTTATCCACAACCCTTGCCAACAAATATAAACTCTAGTGAGATGCAAGATTAGAGTTGAGCTAAAAGGGAGCATGAACGGATAAAACTAAGATTACTTTCACTAAACGCTGCAGTTACATGCATCTTGCTAGACATGTAAGTCAATATGAAAAATGTAGAAAGTGCATAAAATGTTTGTCAAAGTGTTTCAAAGAATGGCGGTTTCATGGAATGCAATGATTGAAGGATACACACAAAATAGATTTGTTGTATTGGCTATAGGAATTTCAAGCAATTGAAATCAACAAGAATATATATAACGTTTTAGTTTCAGATGACTCAGTAGACATTTATGCAGAAAATGGAAATCATAAAGAAGATACTCAAATTGTTGCCTCAAAGAGATGTCTTCCCATGGAATGTAATGATTTCAGGATAAGCACAAAATGGATTTGTTAAAAAAAGACTTTAAAGTTTCAGTCAATACATTGGAAAAATGCATGGACTATTTGAAAGAAAGTTTCAATAGAGATGTCACTTTAGGAAATAGATAGTATCGATTAGAAACAAGATGTTGGGAAATTTAGACTAGAAAAAGAATATGATCTTATACACCTAGATTCTAGTATTGAAGCATCGTGGTAAGGGTAGGATGAGACTTTAAAACTTTGGAAGTATTAAATCAACTAAGAAAAGGATGGCACCTACAACCGAAAAAACTTTCATCTAGGTGTAATAGAAGGTGGGTTGTTTGACAGACCAGGCACACGAATTGTTTGATAGTAAATAAAAAGAATGAGATCCCAAGTAAATATGAGTTGATTGATCCACTAATTTTTTTTTTGAATAGATATAATAAAATGTAGGTGTTAAGCCCAACCATCTTACTTATTTAACAATCTCATAGTCTATAGGAATGTAACCTAAGAATAAGATAAGTTGATCTGGTATGAGGCATTCTCTATGAGTGTTTTTAAGGAAATGCAGTGCAGCTTCAAGAAATTATGCATACACTCAAGCATACAGAGGAAGTAACTACTCTTAATCTAAGTGTCAACTGTGCAGGGCATTTAAGCTCTTACCTTCTACTTCAAATGTCTACAACTTTTTAATGAATAATATTCAACAAATACTTACCTAGATATTGGCTTAGCCATAACATGGAGTTTAGTCTGCAAATGCTACCAGTAGGTGTAGTATCATGAACAAATCCTTTTGCTAGCATCCTCCTTGCCATACCTTCTTGAGTGAAATGCTACTTGTAACATTTCGTAACTATTTTCCAAAGCTTCCACATTTTAATCAAATGGCTCCCAAAATCTTGTGAGTTTCTCGTGTCTCTCCTTCTTCCATTTCTTCCTTATTTAAAATTGAACAACATGATTTTTCATATGCCCATTTGGACACCCATTTTCTCATCCTCTTTCATAATCTAAAATTAGCTCTACTAACTTGAAACTGTAATAAATAATAATATCTAAAATTCTCTCTAGAATTGCATAATTGCCATTTCTTGCAAATGGCATAGAATAATAGAATGTAAAAGCATAAAATCATCTAAATAATTATTTCAAAGAAATATTACTAATTAAATATTTTTCAATAAAATATCATATTTAAATAAATAGGTTTCATATATGCCTTACATTCTTCCCCCCTAAGAATGGACTTCCTCTTGGAAGTCATCAAGAGAAATAAATTTCCCTAACTTCATCACATCCAACAGAAGTTAGATTTCATCAAAAGACTTACTAAGTTGACTAGATATTCATTTTGCCATCATGCAATAGTACAAAACCTGAAACCTGCATCACCAAATGAGGAAAATACAGAGAATCTAGATTCACTCACCACCCAACCATAGGATCAACTAGGTCGAATCCACCCTTGAGCATAAAATAAATCTTCTTTACTCATTGACAATAAATAGTATTCATCCATTTCAATCAACATCATCAATAAACAACACCAAACTCCATACAATTGCCGCAAAAGGTAATCACAAATCCTTCCTTATTTAGATTTTTTACGACATTTATACGTCAAAAATTCATAACACATTGATTAACACTTATACAATCATCTCAAACATCCATTCCTAAAGAAATAGAAATAATATAAAATTTCTTACCTTGGCTGTCCACTTTTGGATCAGCCCCTAAAACTTTCATCCACACTCTCCCATTTCCTTCTTAGAACTCAAACAAATCAACAAGCTCACAACAAACCCCAATTCTAGAAAGATTCAATTATACCATTCTGTCCATTAGAATTCTATAATATCATCATTAGTTATCCTAGAAGCATGTTTATATCACCAATATATTATTGATAATCAAATTCATCACAACATATTCTTTCATAACTACTCTTAACATTTAAACATCACAAATATCAATTATGTACATAATACATCAAGTATACTTCTAATGAGGATGATTAGTGCCAAATTGAACCATAGTGCCACAAAATAGCTCTTACACAATTTCACAATAAACATTCCCCCAGACCATCTACTCCCCTATACAAGCTACCAGGGACCTCTCTTGGATATGGAAAACTACACAATTCACATTACTCCACACGAGCTAGCAACAACAAATACTGATAAAGCCTCAAAATTAAGAAATTTCCACTAAGTACAAATTTCAAATAAAATCAATAAATAAAAATTCATATAAAAACAAATTAAATATCAGAAAACAACATCTCAAATCAAAATCAAAACCCTTAATAAAATAGTCCTTGAGGCAAAAAGGACAATTTTCAATTTCAAAACAACCTAATATCTTTAAAAAACTATAAAACTGCTGGCTCAAAACAATAAGGAAGAAAATAACAAAATAAAACTTCCAAAAATTTTCATAAAACTTTACATCACAATCACCACATGACTTCAAATGAACCACCTAAGGGGAGGAGGGGAATGTGGAGGTCTCAAACCACATGGAGCTCCAACACATACCACAAAAGAAATTGATCATGAAATTTATCTAATTATGAACATCCAACAATTATGAATAATCACAGTTTAGAGGACTCCCTTTCTCACAATTCTAACTCCCTTAACACTACAGTAGCTCCCATATATCACATGTAGCTCCCATATCACACAACTCCCACAACACCATTTCATCAACCAAACCCCCATCACAACACCAATGCCAACACCATGAGTATCCCCAAATGAGGTATAGATCCTTGTAGCTCCCAAACCACAACCAACTACAACACCAACACCAACACCATGAATATCCCCAAAGGGGTATAGGTCCTTGTAGCTCCCTTATTGTAGCTCCCAAACCACAACCAACCACAACACCAACACCAACACCATGAATATCCCCAAAGGGGTATAGGTCCCTGTAGCTCCCTAATCGTAGCTCCCAATTCACAACATAGTTCCCATAACACCAATAGCCACAATGCCATCACCATACACACAAGTTTGTCAGTTTCATCACAAAATAAGATGAAAATATAAATCCTTGACAGAAATCATTAATTAAAATTACAAAAACTTACAATTCCAAGAATACATCCATGAACATATATGCATATACGTTGAAAATGATTAACTAGACATTCATTCCAAATCATTATTCAATCAAAATTTACCTCTACTTACCATAGTGACACCCAAAAAAATGAATTTATAGTACTAATACTTTTACCCCCAGAGTTCTAAGTGTTGCAACCTTGTGCTCCGATACCTATGTAATGCCTACCCAAGGAAATATTAGTAAATAATAATAAATGTTTAATTTAGTAAGAAATAATGAAAGAAAATAACACGATGATAGGAGAATATTCACTTGTCAAACTTTATAAATTTCAAATTTCAATTAAACATAAGTTTAGTATCATTAATTGAAAATGAAAATATAAGATTTAAACATTTCATATGTAATTACAATCCATTACAATAAACATCATATGATCATCCACTCGCATAGTGGGAAAAATACTTAGCTTCAATATTCTGCATGATTAACAAGCCTAGATCTGCACACTACATGTAAACATTAGTTCCGCATAGTCAAAGAAAATATACATAGAAGCTATCAATGTACAAGATAATGAGACTAAGGCCCTAAGGGACCGACCTATTATCTTGGGGGCTCATGGTGGCCTTGCCTACGTACTTCAACAAAGAGACTTTGTAGTTTGAAAACTTGAACTAGCAATCACTAGATGGTATTATACAATTCAATACTAGGCTTTATATTTTCTAATAATAATAAGGAAGCTATATCTTCATTTCATAATTTAACACTATTAAACATCATTACCAGAAAATCAATACTTATCTAATATAAGATATTAACTATAATCCACAAGTATGAATAATAACAAACCAATGATAAATGGGTCTAGTCAAACTATTCTACTTCTTGCAAGGAAAAGGAAAGAAAAATCTATAGCTTTCCATGCTTAACTCTTAAAAGGATCTCTAAAGGTAACAAATTAAAATTTTTACCATATCTCAAGTCTACCATGCATTATCAAAAGGTGGTATAAACATGATACCTTTATACATCTATGACTATACAACAATTTAAAATGACACAAAACTATTAATATTTAATCGCAGTCATCTAAACACGTAATGTATTTTCTACTCAACATCATAAACTATATAGATACCTTAGAAATATCTTGTCATACTTAACAATTATTACATTATACACATACTAAGTCATACAAATCTAAGGTAATTGGACCATTTAAACTAACATATTTTTCCGGAGTGCATGCCATGAGAAAAGTTTATAAATAATCCTTAGAAAGACATAGTAGAGAGGTTAATGTAGTTTTATTAGCATTGAGCTCTAGACCAAATTTAAACATTACAATGTTATAATATAAGACTTGGTATGACCATACAAAGTATCTAAGGGCATCCTTATTTAATTACTTTGGTGTTAGAAGATATAGTGCTGACAAGAATGTAATATTGTTAATTCTATTGATAGACTAATCCAAGATAGGATTTTAATGAACTTCTTATATTTACAAATTCAACCACTATTTAATATTTACCAGACAATATGATCAAAATACAAAGTATCGAAATTGACAATTATAAGCTATAAATTCTGAATACTAAAGTGAAGTGAAAATCTTGTTTTCTACTAATGACAACTAAACATGCAAGCAAATACTAACTCCCTTAATCTACATACATGTCGATATACTTATTTAGAAATGTTAGTTTTTATGATTAGATTTAAAGCAATCAGAAAAAAAATGCAACACAATGAACAATGAACACAACAAGATACCCTGGGAAAACCCTCCAACTTGAGGGGAAAAACCCAGCAACAATATATCTCTTATATATTGAATGATAAGAACAACAATCTGCTTTACAATGGCCAAATCCAAGGCCTACAGGTATGGCTTCACTTCTTGAAGCACAATGAATAAGTCCACACTTGATAAATCTGATTTGATCTTGAAATAACTTGATCTGCTCCTTAGAAGTTTGCTCTACTTTGTGAATTAAGCTTGTAATTGAATGTGTTGAAGTGTGGAGACTATCTCCTATATATAGCAGACTGGGCAAATCTCTGCTAGGCCAATTAGGTCTTAGAGAAGAATATCTTATAGGAAAAATTAGCTCCCACAGCTAAAACACTAACACTCCCTCTTAGCTAGGGAGGTATTTTTCCAGATATTCATGTCATGGAGTCTCTCAACATGACACCATCAATGACTACACCCATTTGAGAAAAAAAGTATTCATCACGGAATCATTCAATGTTATATCATCATGGAGTCACTCAACATGATGTCCACCATGGCTACTCCCATGTGTGAAAGAACCACATCTCCGTCTCAGAGATGGACAAGGGCTTACACCTCATGTTTCTCCGTCTCAGAGAAACATACACTACAAGGGCTTTCACCTCATATTTCTCCGTCTCAGATAAATATACACTACAAGGGCTTTCACCTCATATTTCTCCATCTCAGAGAAATATAAACTACAAGGGCTTTCACCTCATATTTCTCCGTCTCAGAGAAATATAAGCTACAAAGGCTTTCACCTCATATTTCTCTGTCTCAGAGAAATATACACTACAAGGGCTTTCACCTCATATTTCTCCATCTCAGAGAAATATAAACTACAAGGGCTTTCACCTCATATTTCTCCGTCTCAGAGAAATATAAGCTACAAAGGCTTTCACCTCATATTTCTCTATCTCAGAGAAATATACACTACAAGGGCTTTCACCTCATATTTCTCCGTCTCAGAGAAATATACACTACAAGGGCTTTCACCTCATATTTCTCTGTCTCAGAGAAATATACACTACAAGGAACCTTCATGATGATGTGACTCCCTCTGAAGTTCCAAGTACTAACATCAACCTCCTAACCTCCTCATCCAAGGTTGCCTCTGATAGTTTGTCAGACTCCCTCTGAATGTTAATTCCTCCTCTTCAAAGAAACTGATCGACTTTAGAAAAAGAAAACTTTTGAATCAACTTTAGAGCTTCGCTCCTTCTGAGATGTCCCCATGGCAATTTCCGCAGTAGAAACAAGTTGAGTAGACCTTAATTTGCAATCTCGAGCGAAGTGACCATACTTGTCAGACCTGAAACACTGAATGTGAGAGATCCTTCTTCTTCTTCAATTTTTGGGCAAAATATGATTCTCTATCTCTATTCCTCTTTCTTCCTTTTCCTCTTTCTCTAGAAGTATGTGTAGCAAGAACTTGATTTTCTACATCATGATAGTTTCGCTCAATTCCTCTTGCTACCAACCTGGACTCTTCTTGAATACAGTCAGCTCGAAGACGATCAAACTTGGGCAACTTAGATCTCCTACTGATGCTTTGGATAAAGGGCTCCCAAGATTGGGGAAGACCATTTAGTGCCAACATAACAAGATCTCTGTCTGCAATTATGTCCCCAATAGCACTCAACCGATCTCTTAAATTAGCGATCTTCATAAAGAATGAGATAATTGAATCTTCTTTATCCATTTTTACATGGTGAAGCTGATGTCTCAAAGCAAGGGCTCTGCTAGTATTGTTGATCTCATATAATCATTTTAGAGTATCAAACATTTCTTTAGCTGACTTCAATTTGGAGATGATCGGTACTAGGTGATTCATCATAAATCCTATCATGATCTTTCTAGCCTTCATGCCCTTTTTCTTCCACTGGATTTTCTTAGTATCATTGGAAGGCTCAGGCATATTACTTTCCATGAAATCAAGAAGATCATTTTCCTCTAATGCAATGAGTACCCTGGGTTTCCAAGAGTTGAAGTTTGAGGCTCCATCAAGCCTATCTTCTACCTTGACACCATTCACCATCTTCTTTTTTTGCACAAATTCTCCTACAAAGATCTACCCTTAGGTCTAAAATAATTTGTAACCTTAGATCTACAATCCTTTGCCTTCAAGATCTGCCCTAGATGAAAAGTTAACTTGACTACTTAAACAAATCTGATCAGATATTTTCTTAGACCCGCTCTGATACCATGTTAGTTTTTCTGATCAGATTTAAAGCAATCAGAAAAAAATGTAACACAATGAACAATGAACACAACAAGATACCCTGGGAAAACCCAGCAACAATATATCTCTTATATATTGAATGATAAGAACATCAATATGCTTTACAATGGCCAAATCCAAGGCCTACAGGTATGGCTTCACTTCTTGAAGTACAATGAATAAGTCCACACTTGATAAATCTGATTTGATCTTGAAATAACTTGATCTGCTCCTTAGAAGTCTGCTCTGCCTTGTGAATTAAGCTTGTAATTGAATGTGTTGAAGTGTGGAGACTATCTTCTATATATAGCAGATTGGGCAAATCTATGCTAGGCCGACCAGGTCTTAGAGAAGAATATCTTATAGGAAAAATTAGCTCCTGCAGCTAAAACACTAACAAGAAAAAGTTACATGCACGAGGTAATACAATAACACATATTCAACATATTTGATTTTGGCTTGCCAACATATTCCTAGCCTATGCAAAATGGAGAATGTCTTTTTTACAATCTAAAGTGGTGATCTCAACAAATAAGGTAAAACTTAATTAGGAGCGTAATCATAATGCTAGCACATATGTAAGGAGTTCATCACATAAGTAAACTCTACACAATCTATGTACAACTAGATCAATGCAGATCATAATAATAAACATGCAATGTAATTTCAACAAACAATAAAGAAAGATTTAAAGTACATTGAAGGCAATATTATAGACAAGGCAAGCAAATTATTTGACATAATGCCACACTGATTGTAGGTTTACACAAAATGTAACAGGCAATACTTGAGCCATATACACGACCCTTGAAAACAAAAGAATAAATCTAGTGAACATATCAATGTGCAAGATTAAAGGTGAGATGAAGGGGAGCGCAGACTATTAAAGAGGAAAGTGATTTAGTGAACCTAAAGAAAACATATGAACTGTTAACAAAATTCCTCAAGGGAGGTCATCACATATTTTGTAATGATTGCTTGCTCAAGATCTGTATTTATACTTTAAAATGCATAAAGATATAAAATGCCTTTGAAGTGTAGCGTTATAAATAAGTGTTGCATGGAGTCTAGAGTTTTCCACATCAAAATATTTGAGACTTATTCGATTAACATATGGAAAGATAACATAATATAAAATTAACACTTGTTCGTTTTCCTTATCTTAGCTAATGCCTAATCAGGGATTTCTTCTATACGAAGCCAAACCCTAAAGATTCATACATAAGTTTCTAAATGGATTGATGCCTTAGAAAGATGAAAGGTGATTACAACATTCTAAACTTCAAGCAAAGCATTTGGTAGATGCAAAGCCTTATCCATGACCCTTGCTAGCAAATATAAACTCTGGCGAGCTGCAAGATTAGAGTTGAGCTAAAAGGGAGGACAGATGGATAAAAGTACAATGAATTTCACTAAACGTTGCAGTTACATGCATCTTGCTAGACATGTAAGTCAATAAGAAAAATGTAGAAAGCACATAAACTATTTGTCAAAATGTCTTAAAGAATGGCAATTTTGTGGAATGCAATGATTTCAGGATATGCACAAAATAGATTTGTTGGATTGGCTCTAGGAATTTTCAAGCAATTGAGGTTAGTAAGAATATTTATAACATTTCAATTTCAAATGACTCAGTAGGCATTTACGCAAAAAATGGGAATCATAAAGAAGATACGTGAATCACTTCCTCAAATAGATGTTTTCCCCTGGAATGTAACATTTTCAGGATAAGCACAAAATGGATTTGTTAAAAAAAGGATTTAAAGTTTCAATCAATATGACGCAGTCAAGTCTGAAGAGCATTATCACACTGTCCAATCTCGCAGAAAAAAATACACTAGGGCCATAAAAGAAAACACACTCCTTTATTGATATCAAAATTTAGAGTACATTACAGAGAGTCATTTGAAGATTACATTCAGAGATACATTATAGAGGCCCAATTTCTCCTTTCTAGGTGTTCTCTCATTCTCAACTCTCTCCCCCTCTCCCCTAACTCTACTTACTCTTCTTATTATGCATCCACCACATAATGGCTATACGCTCAATGAAATACTTCAGTTACTATCCTGCATACATCCCCCACGTTCACTCCAATATTTAATCTCTATGTATTCCAGAATACATGTAGATCATTTTTTACTCCATTACATGCTATAAGCGGCTCTAAATGTTACATTCTTCTTGTAAGGATCCACTCCACTATCCAAGCTCCAATTAGATATTATAAATATGTGCTAGGTTGTCCTTTACATTCGCAGGCCAATCAAAGTGTACTTATGTGGTTCAAATTGGGTCCCACCAAGGAAGACGAGTCAACAAATAGACAGGTCAAGGTTCGCCATGTCGAGGAGACTGCATTTAGAGTCATACCAATAAGCATGGTCTCACCGAAAAGTGGATAGCAGACCCCACCACTGAGTACTTTCAAGATGTCGAAGAGACTCCCTAACCCATCACTCTGATATCCTTTGTTATGCTGAACTTTGTTGGGTCGAAGTGACTGAATTTTGAGTCTAGCCGATAAGCCGCTGACTGTTGAATGCTAAAGGGACTTTGGGATGTCAAAGTGACCATCCAAGCAGTAACTCCAAAGATGCATGGTCCCACCAATGTTTAGAATGATATTGTCATCGAGGAGACTATCTTAAGGGTCTGGCCGATCTCCACAGGTCATGCCAAAATCAAAACTTTCACAGCATCGAAGAGACACCAAAAGAGCTCCTGTCGATAATGAGTTCTCCGACCGATGTTCTCTCATCCTACCAAAGCACATCAATCACATATTTGAATTTGAATAGAGATGACCCCTTTGTCTCTTAACAACAAACTAGAACAAGAACTATAACGACTCTGTAAAACACACCAAAAATTAGAAAAACTAAACTAGACATTTTTTGGGTGATGCAGATAGCCTGTCCACCCAGATGCACCTGCATCAGACACACCGGGTAAGAGAAAATTTTCTTGAGGTTGAAACTCAAGAACATTTTGAGCAATCTGGTAGAGTAATGCCAAATTTAGCCAATTTTGTAGCTGTCATCCAAGTTGAGTCTTCAACTGGTTTTTCTTTCCATCTGACAAGATAATCAAGATATTCTTTTCCCCTAGTTTTCTTGGCTACAAGGGAATCAATCACTTGATCAACTTGTTTGAACTTCTTTTTACGCATTTGATCAATCCAGTCACTTGTATCCTGTACATCTGAACCAATTTCTCCTTGCATACTTGATTCTCCTTCATAATATTTTGATAAATCTACCACATTGAATATAGGTGAAATATCTATGCCAAGTGGTAGTTCTATTTCATATGCATTGGATGAAAACTTCTTCAAGACCTTACAAGGTCCAATCTTCTTCCACTTTAGTTTATTGTATGTTCCCTATGGGAACCTTTCTCTCCTCAAGTGTGCCAAGACTAAATCCCCTACCTCAAATTCCATCTCTCTTCTATGCAAATCCACTTGTTGTTTATACTTGGCTACACTTTTTGCCAAATCCTCCTGTACCAAGCTTAAACGACATGCATCTCTTTGGTGGGATCATTTACAAACTAATAGACAAAGAATGGGTAAGGAGAAGATAAGATCATGGGATCAAATGGTGAACAAATTGAAGTTAAAATTCATCCCTGCAGACTATTAGATAAGTTTGTTTAGAAAATTCCAAAACTTGAAGTAAAAAGACTCTAGTGTTAAGGAGTACACAGAAGAATTTTATAGATTGAATATTCAAGTAGAACACATAGAGGATGAAGCAGAGCAAGTTGCAAGGTACCTAAATGGGTTGTGGATGTCCATACAATATGAAATTAGTTTGCTCAGATTGTAGAGTGTGGAGGAGGCCTATCAATGTGCCTTGAAGGCCAAGAAAAAACTGAACTAGAAGCAACAAAACAACAACCGAGGTAGAGGAAGAAATACTCGATGTAGAGGATAGAGTAGTGGTGGAAGAGGATATGATGCAAAATAGAATACAGATGGTACCTCTAAGACTCAAGAAGCTGGAGGTAGAGGAAACTTTAGAGGAAGAGGAGAATCCTTTCGAGGAAGATGAAACTCTGGAAGAGGAAGAGGTAGAGGTTTCACTGGTACATGCTATCAATGTGGAGAGATTGGGCATAGATCATTCTAATGTCCACAAGTCCAAGGCAGAGGTAAATGAAAGGAGGTCAAAGTTCATGTGGCCCAAGTAGAAGAGGAAGTTGCAGAATCTTCAAAGAATGGAGAAGATCCAGAGAATGGAGAGTCCTTGATGATAAGAAAGATTTTGTTAAGCCCTGAGAAGGTAGAAACAAAACAAGTGCAAAGAAATAATTTGTTTAGAACTAAATGCAAGTCCAACGAAAAATGTTGTAAAGTGATTGTAGGCAGTGGTAGCACAGACAATATTGTGTCTGAAGAAATGGTGAGAAAGTTGAACCTAAAAAGAATGAAGCATCCCAGTCCATACAAGGTTTTGTGGCTGCAAAAGGAGCACCAATTAGTGCTAAGAGAACAATGTTTAGTTAATTTTTAGATTGGTAATTATAAGGATGAATTACTCTGTGATATAATGCCAATGGATTCTTGTCATCTCTTGTTGGGAAGACCATGGCAGTTTGATAGACAAGCTATTAATGATGGTAAGAGTAATACATATACTATTATGAATGATTAACATGAATTCACATTGAATCCTATGAAAGATAAAGATGAATAGATTGAAGGCACTTCTAGGGTGTGTCTAGTCTCAGGAAAGAAGTTCCTGAAGGATCTGAAAAAGGATGGTATTTGTTATGCATTTGTGGCTCAACCGTCACAAAACTTGATAGCTAAAAAATAAGAAAAGATGCCAGTAGAAGTTCAATAACTGATTGATGAGTATACTGATATAATGATGAAAAAGTTGCCGGATGGACTACCGCCAGAATGAGAAATTAGTCATTGCATGGATTTGATTCCAAGTGCAAGTTTGCCAAATAAGGCAATGTATAGAATGACACCACAAGAGAATGAGGAGATAAATAGACAAGTTCAAGAGTTGTTGGATAAAGGACTAATCAAAGAAAGTCTCAATCCATGTGTTGTACCTGCAGTACTAGCACCTAAGAAGGGAGGTGAATGGAGGATGTGTATAGACTTCTGTGCAATTAATAAGATCACTATCAAATATAAATTCCCATGCCTAGAATGGATGATTTAATGGACTATTTAAGTGGAGCAAGGTACTTCACAAAGATCAACTTGAAGAGTGGATATCATCAAATCAGAATCCGTGAAGGGAATTAGTGAAAAATAGCATTCAAGACAAAGGATGGATTGTATGAGTGGTTGGTCATGCCATTTATATTGACAAATGTACCTAGTACATTCATGAGATTGAAGAATCAAGTGTTGAAGCCCTACCTTGCTAAGTTTGTGATAGTTTATTTGGATGATATATTAATTTTTAGTAAAACAAAAGAGGAACATCTAGAACATATTAGGGTTGTCTTGCAAAGGTTAAAAGAAGAAAAGCTAATGGTGAATCTGAAAAAGTGTACTTTCATGAAGGAGTTAGTGTATTTGGGATTTGTAATCTCAGAAGAAGGTTTGAAAATGGACCCGGGAAAAAGTAAAGGCAATAGTTGAATGGCCATCAGCAAGGAGTACTTTTGAGGCCCGTAGTTTTCATGGGTTAGAGAACTTCTATAGAAAGTTCATAAGAAATTTTAGTGGAATTTGTGCTCCCATAATTGAGACAATGAATGGGCTAAGAAAAGATTTTTAGTGGACAGTTGCAATAGTGAAAAGTTTTCAATTTTTGAAGACTAAGGTGATAGAGTAGCCGGTATTGGCGCTACTAGACTTTTGAAATGTTTTCCAAGTTAATTGTGATGTAAGCAGAATAGCAATAGGAGGAGTTCTCAGCCAAGAAGGAAAACCAATTGCATGCTTTAGTGAGAAGCTGAATGAGGCAAAAATAAAGTATTCAGTATATGATCAAGAATTTTATGCTATAGTCCAATCATTGAAGAAATGGAGACACTATTTTCTGCCTAAAGAGTTTGTTTTATACATAGATCATCATGCTTTGCAGTTCATTAACAACCAAGGTAATTTAAATCAAAGACACATGATGTGGGTTGAATTCTTGCAAAGTTATTCTTTTGTATTGAACCATAGAAGTGGGAAATCTAATAAAGTAGTTGATGCATTAAGTAGAAAGTGTCTCATGATGAATGAAATGCAAGTAAATGTAGTTGGTTTTGATGCTATGAAAGAATTGTATGAAGATGATATTGATTTCAAGGAAGCATGGAATGCTTGTAACAATCCTCTTGAGAAGGATATAACACCTTGGTTAGATTACTTTGTTCAAGAAGGTTTGTTGTTCAAAGGAAGAATATTATGCATACGTCAAGGATCCATGACGGATAACTTGCTGAAAGAGAAGTACAATAGAGGTTTAAGTGGGCATTTTGGTGTGGATAAAATATTAGCATTACTGAGTGAAGCATATTTTTGGCCAGGTATGGCTATAGATGTGAGGAAATGGTGCAAAGATGTAGAGTGTGTCAATATGCCAAGGGCGTGAGGCAAAATACTAGGTTGTATTAGCCATTAACTATTCCAAAAAGACCAATGGAACACATCAGCATGGATTTTGTTTTGGGACTTCCTTGTACACAGAGAGGTAATGACTCTATTTTTGTTTTTGTGGATAGATTTTCCAAGATGGTACATTTTATTCCTTGTCAAAAAAGCTAATGATGCTTCACATATTGTTGCTCTATTTTCCAAAGAAGTTGTAAGATTGCATAGTTTGTCCAAGAGCATTGTGTCTGATAGAGATGTTAAGTTTGTTGGTCATTTTTGGCATACTCTATGGAAGAAGTTGGGTACTAATTTGGGTTTTAGTTCAACCTACCATTCATAGATTTATGGTCAAATTGAAGTTGTGATTAGAAGCTTGGGAAATTTGTTGAGATGTCTTGTTGGAAAGAAGCCAAACTAGTGGGATATGGTGTTAGCCCAGGTAGAATTTGGTTATAATAATTTAGTGAATTGAAGCATAGGAAAGAGTCTTTTTTGTATAGTGTATGGTTTCAGTCCTAGAGGAGTAGATGAACTTTGGGATAGTGCAAATTTGGGGAGAAAGAGTGTTGTAGCAGAATATTTTGCTGAGTATATTCATGATTTACACAAGAAAGTACAGGAGGATTTGGCAAAAAGTGTAGCCAAGTATAAACATCAAGCTGATTTGCATAGAAGAGAACTGGAATTTGAAGTAGGGGATTTAGTCTTGGCACACTTAAGAGAAAGGTTCACACAGGGAACATACAATAAACTACAATGGAAGAAGATTGGACCTTTTAAGGTCTTGAAGAAGTTTTCATCAAATGCATATGAAATACAACTACCACTTGACATAGATATTTCACCTATATTCAATGTGGCAGATTTATCAAAATATTATGAAGGAGAATCAAATATGGAAGGACTATGAAATAGAACTACCACCTAGCTTAACAAAATATTTCTTATCATCAAGGACTCTCCATTCTCTGGATCTTCTCCATTCTTTGAAGATACTACAACTTCCTCTTCTGCTTGGACCACATGAACTTTGACCTCCTTTCGTTTACCTCCATCTTCTTGAGTCTGAGAGGTACCATCTGCATTCTATTTTGCATCATATCCTCTTCCACCACTACCCTATCTAGTCTGAAGAGCCTTATCAGGTTGTCCAAGTAAGCCATATAGAAGTGCAGTACAGATAGTGAGTTGTATGTTGAAGAACAGTCTGGTAAACTGCTCTACATTTGTTCCTAATTGAAGATCATGGTCTACAGATTGGAAGTAAGTTAGAGGTATGTCTAAGGATGCTACATTTCAGGTGTGAGCCATCCACATAAAGATCTGAGTAAGTTTTGTTCACCAGAGTGAAGCCTTCTTTTTCTACAAGTTCAGTTGAGACAGGAAGACAGCATTTGGCTCTGCATTCCTCCACAATAAAGTATTTTGCTATGCGGTTCTAGAGGGAAGTCTGGGATGATGATAAGTGCCTATAATTACAATGGTTCATGGTTTAGTGGTCCGCAAGCTATCTTTATTTTATGACAGTTGAAGACAGTAAAGTTCATGTACTCTAGTGAGAAAATTCTTATGAATAAAGTGGTTAAGGCTCGTGCAGTTGCTCTTGATGATTATAGCATGCTTGTGGATGTCTCCTAATCTTGTTCCTATCTAGACTTTGGTCTACGTTAAGAAATTGAGATGGTGTGTGAAGATTGTTCCCAGATAAAGTAGCGTGTAACCAGTCTTGGCCAACCTGGTTGATCCCAGTGATTACGTAGATCTCTAGAAGATTGTAAAAGCATGTTGTGGCATGGAAGATCATTCTTGAGTCCTAGCTAAGGCATAGCGTGATCCTCTTTTAATTCCCTTTGCATGATGTTGGAATAGGTCAGGACCTATTTTGTAAATGTTTGTAATACTGACCTTGGAGATTGTTCCAATGGTTGATGCCAACCTTGATGACCATTCCAAGGTTGATGTAGTGTATGAATACTTGTAGCTGAGTCGTGGGAAATTGGTCCTCAAGTGAAAAAGAGAATATATTAAGAAAGGTCCAAAAGTAGAGCAGAGAAGAGGTAAAGGAAAGAAGAGGAAGAGTAGAGTAGAGGAAGAGCAGGGCAGAGGAAGAGCAGAGCTAAGGAATTGCTTATTAACAATAAAGTAAGGTGTTCATTGTGGTAGTGAATTTGGTAGTAAGCCACTAGTAGGGTTTAACATCTGTCAGGGTTTAATAGCCCTTATTGTAGTCTTTCTAGGTTTAGGGTTGAGGTAGTGAGTCTGCTAGACCTAGTTTTTCTTCATGGCAGTAAGCCAGTATGTTTAGGCCCGTGGGGTGACCAAGCCTGAACATCACTATTTCAAGATTGCAATATATATTGAGAGTTAATCCTCTCCGTGGTTTTTCTCCACCTTGGGGATTTCCATTTAAATCTAGTGTCTCTTGTGTTTGATGTTGTTAAGCTTCTAATTTCATGTACTCATTGTTAAATCATAATAATTATGGATAAGTGATGAATGTTTAATTGCAGAAAGTGTTTAAGTTTTTGTGACAACTGATTCACCCCCCTTCTCCGTTTTCTGACGCATATCAACATAAATATGTGTCAGGATGTCCTCTACATTTGTAGGCTAATCAAAGTGTACTTATGTGGTTTAACTCAGGTCCCACCAAGGAAGACAAGTCAACAAATAGACAAGTCAAGATAGGCCATGTCGAGGAGACTGCATTTGGAGTCATACCGATAAAAATGGTCTCACCAAAAAGTGCATAGCAGACCCCACCACTGAGTACCTTCTAGATTTCGAAGAGACTCCCTAACCTGTCACTCTGATATCCTTTGTTATGGTGAACTTCATTAGGTCAAAGAGATTGAATTTTGAGTCTGGCCGATAAGCCTTCAACTGTTGAATGCCAAAGGGACTTTAGAATGTTGAAGTGACCATCCAAGGAGTCACTCCAAAGATCCACAGTCCCGCCAATGTTTAGAATCCTGTCATCATGAAGGAGACTATCTTAAGGGTCTTGCCAATCTCCATAGGTCACACTGAAATAAGAACTTTCATAGCATCGAAGAGACACCAAAAGGGCTCCTATCGACAATGAGTGCTCTCGCCGATGTTCTCTTGTCCCACTAAAGCACATCAAACACATATTTGAATTTGAACAGAGATGACCCCTTTGTCTCTCAAAAACAAACTAGAACAAGAAGTGTAACAACTCTGCAAAACACACCAGAAATTAGAAAAACTAAACTAGACATTTTTTTGGGTGATGCGGATAGCCTGTCCACCCAGATGCACCTACATTAGACACACCGGGTAAGAGAAATTTGTTGAGGCTGAAACTCAAGAACATTTTGACCAATTTGGTAGAATAATGCCAAATTTAGCCAATTCTATAGGTGTCATCCAAGTTGAGTCTTCAACTAGTTTTTCTTTCCATCTAACAAGATACTCAAGATATTCTTTCCCCCTAGTTTTCTTGGCTACACGAGAATCAATCACTTGATCAACTTGTTCAAATTTATCTTCAAGCATTTGATCAATCCAGTCACTTGTATCCTATACATTTGAACCAATTTCTCCTTGCATACTTGATTCTCCTTCATAATATTTTAATAAATCTGCCACATTGAATATAGGTGAAATATCTATGCCAGGTGGTAGTTCTATTTCATATGCATTGGAAGAAAACTTCTTCAAGACCTTACAAGGTCCAATCTACTTCCACTTTAGTTTATTGTGTGTTCCCTATGGGAACCTTTCTCTCCTCAAGTGTGCCAAGACTAAATCCTCTACTTCAAATTCCAGCTCTCTTCTATGCAAATCAGCTTGCTATTTATACTTGGCTACATTTTTTGCCAAATCCTCCTGTACCAAGCTTAAAGGGTATGCATCCCTTTGGTGGGATTATTTGCAAACTGGACAAAGAAAGTGTAAGGAGAAGATAAGATCATGGGATCAAATGGTGAACAAATTGAAGGCAAAATTCATGCTTGCAGACTATTAGATAACTTTGTTTAGAAAATTGTAGAACTTGAAGCAAAAAGACTCTAGTGTCAAGGAGTACACAAAAGAATTTTATAGATTGAGTATTTGATCAGAACACATAGAGGATGAAGTAGAGCAAGTTGCAAGGTATGTAAATGGCTTGTGGATGTCCATACAAGATGAAATTAATTTTCTCAGATTGTAGAGCATGGAGGAGGCCTATCAATGTGCCTTGAAGGCTGAGAAAAAAATTGAACAAGAAGAAACAAAACAACAACCATGGCAGAGGAAGAAATGCTCGAGGTAGACGATAGAGTAGTGGTGGAAGAGGATATGATACAAAATAAAATATAGATGGTACCCCTAAGACTCAGGAAGCTGGAGGTAGAGGAAACTTTAGAGGAACAGCAGAATCCTTTCGGGGAAGAGGAAACTCTGGAAGAGGAAGAGTGGTACAGGAGCACAATAGTATTTTCATGCTTCTATAGAGAAATTTTGAAGTTTGATGTAATTTTGATGTTTCTACCTTGTAAAAAGGTCATTTCAACCAATTCACATATGTTAGGTCATTAAGGTTCAAGTCTTGTGTTCATTTTTGTAAAATGTAAAAGGTGTCACAAATGTAAAACTTGCAAAGTTATAAAGTTACAATGCAACATATGGAATATGAAAGGTCATGAAGGTTTGATTCACTTGTAGGAAGTTAGAAATTAGTTAGAAACTAAAGAGTCATGATGTAATTCCTATAAAAGGCCTTGTAACCTTCAAAGAATTCGTAGGTGGTTGATTAGAAGGCTCTGATCAATAAAAGAGCACTATTTTGTATGTATTTCTTCATAAATTTGCTATTTTCTGATACTGTACAGCCCTGTATGGGAAAGGATGCATGCTAACTTGATTGTAAGTGGTAGTTTAATCAATCACCCTCTATTTGTTTTTTGTTTGGTGCAAATTGGTAAGTATTTGATAGAGATATGCCAATTCTTGTGAAAACTGTCAAAACCCTCTGTTAGGGTAAATAGAGATAATGAAACTATGTTTCTCTCATTTTATTCATTGAAAGTGGCTAATCCTCGGTGGAAATGATCTTGATAATGTCTACTTCCATATTTATAAGGTTTTGAAGCAAATGGTTGAGATTTAAGAAGGGAAAATCAAAGTTTTATGACTGTAATTTGTGTCACAGTCTAGAAAATAGGGTTTTAAGAATAGTCAAGAGGTATAGGACTTAGGGATTGATAAATTGCTTATCAAATTGGACTTTTGAGGGTTTTATAAGCATAAGTAGGTCCATTTAACATTGTTTGAGGGATTGGTTCAGAGAGATTGAGGCAGGGGATAGGAGGATCAATAAGACCCCTGTGTATGCAAGGCCTAATAGACCTAATTGGTGCGATGACAGTCTTTTGTTTAGCAATACTTTCCAAAGTAAGCTATGTTGATCTTTTGGTATGTTGATAATAAGGATAAAGGGTATCTCAAAAGTCTTAGACAGTCTTGAATGGAGGTCTACACTAAAAGTTGTGTTTGACAGTCCTTAATGGCAGGGCTACAAGGAAACAAGCCTCTCTAGGCACTGTCAAAGTGCAGTCAAACTATAAGTTAATGTCCATTGTCCTTGAAGGTACAGAATATAGCTATTGGGTCAGAGACCATGTGTTGGTTATGTATTTGACAAATTTGTGTTGGTTGTAGTGTGAGTGCCATAGTTGCACATTGAGAATAGTCATGAAGGAAGGATGAAAAGATGAATGGGTAGACTTTGTAATGCTTTGTTTTGAGGACCTTGTTTGGGTTAGAGTTGTGAGGAAGTCAGGTTTGTGTCAAGGATTTATTAAGGTTTCACTTAAAAGACAGTTGAACTTGTGGGATTCTCAACACATTGTTGTGAAATGTGCCTTAATAGAGTGAATTGAAACAAGGAGTGTTTTGGAATTTGTCAAATGAGATTGGGATAGTTTTTCTTTCCTTCTTTTGCTCTGCATCATGTTGGTATCAGAGCTAGCAAAAGCTCTGGGTAAAGTGTTGTGTATCTGAAGATAGATAAGGAGTTAAAGTTTGTTGGTGACCATTATTTTGTGTTAGAAAGTTGTTTAGTTGTAGGTGCTTGGTCCATCTAGCTGCAGAAGGATGCTTTTTGAGGTTGTGTGTGTGGAGAGACAAGATGAGGTCTGTCATGACCATTCTCCAATAGAGATTAGGCTGGATAAGGGTGCAGAGAGAAACCACTAAGGAGAGAGTGGTAGGTGCATCACTAGGATCTTTTGTTGGGTGAGATGAATGGTTTGGTGAGTTGGTGTTGTGAAGTAGTAGAGAGATGGATACCTGACTGAAGAAGCACTTGAGGTTGCAGCCTAAAGAGTACTCCACTGATGGGAGTAGAAGGAGCCTGAAGAAGCTCTAAAGTTGATGGTAGTTTTCTTTTTGTTGGTTGGTTGGTCACTAGCCATTGATGTGAAGATTTGAAGCCTGAAGCTAAAGATGAAGAGACAGATAGAGATGCAAGAAAAGGTAGTTTTGTTTTGCAGATACATTTCCAAGGGACTTGGAAATCTTTGTTGGTTGGTTGTATGGTGCAGGAGCACCATAGTATCTTCATGCTTCTATAGAGAAATTTTGAAGTTTGATGTAATTTTGATGTTTCTACCTTGTAACAAGGTCATTTGGACTATTTCACATATGTTAGGTCATTAAGGTTCAAGTCTTGTGTTCATTTTTGTAAAATGTAAAAGGTGTCACAAATGTAAAACTTACAAAGTTATAAAGTTGCAATGCAACATATGGACTATGAAAGGTCATGAAGGTTTGATTCGCTTGTAGGAAGTTAGAAATTAGTTAGAAACTAAAGATTCATGATGTAATGCCTTTAAAAGGCCTTGTAACCTTCAAAGAATTCGTGGTTGGTTGATTAGAAGGCTCGGATCAATAAAAGAGCACTGTTTTTTATGTATTTCTTTAGAAATTTGCTATTTTTTGATACTGTACGGACCTGTATGGGCAAGGTTGCATGCTAAATTGATTGTAAGTGGTAGTTTAATCAATCACCCTACATTTGTTTTTTGTTTGGTGCAAATTGGTGAGTATTTGATAGAGATATGCCAATTCTTGTGAAAAATGTCAAAACCCTCTGTTAGGGTAAACAAAGATAATGAAACTGTGTTTGTCTTGTTTAATTCATTGAAAGTGGCTAATCCTCAGTGGAAATGATCTTGATAATGTCTACTTCCATATTTATAAGGTTTTGAAGC
Source organism: Cunninghamia lanceolata (assembly GCA_027924645.1). Lineage (NCBI taxonomy): Eukaryota > Viridiplantae > Streptophyta > Pinopsida > Cupressales > Cupressaceae > Cunninghamia > Cunninghamia lanceolata. The sequence continues at coordinate 5,109,069 of BSBN01000710.1, read as the reverse complement.
AAATGGTTGAGATTTAAGAAGGGAAAATCAAAGTTTTATGACTATAATTTGTGTCAGTCTAGGAAACAGGGTTTTAAGAATAGTCAAGAGGAATAGGACTTAGGGATTGATAAATTGCTTATCAAATTGGACTTTTGAGGATTTTATAAGAATAAGTAGGTCCATTTAACATTGTTTGAGGGATTGGTTGAGAGAGATTGAGGTAGGGGATAGGAGGATCAATAAGACCCCTGTGTATGCAAGGCCTAATAGACCTAATTGGTGCGATGATAGTCTTTTGTTTAGCAATACTTTCCAAAGTAATCTATGTTGATCTTTTGGTATGTTGATAATAAGGATAAAGGGTATCTCAAAAGTCTTAGACAATCTTGAATGGAGGTCTACACTAAAAGTTGTGTTTGACAGTCCTTAATGGCAGGGCTATAAGGAAACAAGCCTCTCTAGGCACTGTCAAAGTGCAGTCAAACTGTAAGTTACTGTCCATTGTCCTTGAAGATACAAAATATATCTATTGGATCAGAGACCATGTGTTGGTTATGTATTTGACAAATTTGTGTTGGTTGTAGTGTGAGTGCCATAGTTGCACATTGAGAACAGTCATGAAGGAAGGATGAAAAGATGCATGGGCAGACTTTGTAATGCTTTGTTTTGAGGACCTTGTTTGGGTTAGGGTTGTGAGGAAGTTAGGTTTGTGTCAAGGATTTATTAAGGTTTCACTTAAAAGACAGTTGAACTTGTGGGATTCTCAACACATTGTTGTGAAATGTGCCTTAATAGAGTGAATTGAAACAAGGAGTGTTTTGGAATTTGTCAAATGAGATTGGGATAGTTTTTCTTTCCTCCTTTTCCTCTGCATCAAAGAGGTAGAGGTTTCACTAGTACATGCTATCAATGTGGGGAGACTGGCCATAGATCTTTTGAATGTCAACAAGTTCAAGGCAGAGGTAAATGAAAGGAGGTCAACGTTCATGTGGCCCAAGTAGAAGAGGGAGTTGCAGAATCTTCAAAGAATGGAGAAGATCTAGAGAACAGAGAGTCCTTGATGTTAAGAAAGATTTTGTTAATCCCTGAGAAGGTAGAAATAGAACAAGTGGAAAGAAAGAATTTGTTCAGAACTAAATGCGAGTCCAACGGAAAATGTTGTAGAGTGATTGTAGGCAGTGGCAACACAGACAATATTGTATCTGAAGAAATGGTAAAAAAGTTGAACCTAAAAAGAATGATGCATCCTAGCCCATACAACGTTTTGTGGTTGCAAAAGGAGCACCAATTAGTGGTAAGAGAATAGTGTTTAGTTAATTTTTAGATTGGTAATTATAAGGATGAATTACTCTATGATATAATGCCAATGGATTCCTGTCATCTCTTGTTGGGAAGACCATGGTAATTTGATAGACAAGCTATTCATTATGGTAAGAGTAATACACATACTATTAAGAAGGATGGACATGAATTCACATTGAATCCTATGAAAGATAAAAATGAAGAAACTAAAGGCACTTCTAGGGTGTGTCTAGTCTTAGGAAAGAAGTTCTTGAAGGATCTGAAAAAGGATGGTATTTGTTATGCTTTTGTGGCTCAACCATCACAAACTTGACAGTTGAAAAAGAAGAAAAGCTTCCAACAGAAGTTCAATAACTAATTGATGAGTATACTGATATAATGATGAAAAAGTCGCCGGATGGACTACCACCAGTAAGAGAAATCAATCATTGCATGGATTTGATTCTAGGTGCAAGTTTACCAAACAAGGCACTGTAGAGAATGACACCACAAGAGAAGGAGGAGATAAATAGACAAGTTCAAGAGTTGTTGGATAAAGGATTGATTAGAGAAAGTCTTAGTCCATGCATTGTACCTATAGTACTAGCACCTAAGAAGGGATGTGATTGGAGGGTGTGTATAGACTCCTGTGTAATTAATAAGATCACTATCAAATATAGATTCCCATTGCCCAGAATGGATGATTTAATGGACTGTTTAAGTGGAACAAGGTACTTCACAAAGATTGACTTGAAGAGTGGATATCATCAAATAAAAATTCATGAAGGGGATTAGTGGAAACCAACATTCAAGACAAAGGATGCATTGTATGAGTGGCTGGTCATGCCATTTGGATTGACAAATGTTCCCAGTACATTCAGGAGATTGATGAATCAAGTGTTGAAGATGATATTTTAATTTTTAGTAAAACAAAAGAGGAACATCTAGAACATATTAGGGTTGTCTTGCAAAGGTTGAAAGAAGAAAAGCTAATGGTGAATCTGAAAAAGTGTACTTTCATGAAGGAGTTAGTGTATTTGGGATTTGTAATCTCAGAAGAAGTGTTGAAAATGGACCTAGAGAAAGTAAAGGCAATAGTTGAATGGCCATCACCAAGGAGTACTTTTGAGGCCTATAGTTTTCTTGGGTTAGCAAACTTCTATAGGAAGTTCATAAGAAATTTTAGTGGAATTTGTGCTCCCATAACTGAGACAATGAATGGGCTAAGAAAATATTTCAAGTGGATAGTTGCAGCAAAGAAAAAATTTCAATTTTTGAAGACTAAGGTGATAGAGCAGCAAGTATTGGCGCTACTAGACTTTGGAAAAGTTTTCCAAGTTCATTGTGATGCAAGTGGAACAACAATAGGAGGAGTTCTCAGACAAGAAGGAAGACCAATTGCATGCTTTAGTGAGAAGCTGAATGAGGCAAAAAGAAAGTATTTAGTATATGATCAAGAATTTTATGCTATAGTCCAAGCATTGAAGAAATGGAGACACTATTTTCTGCCTAAAGAGTTTGTTTTATACACAGATCATCATGCTTTGCAGTTCATTAACAACCAAGGTAAGTTAAATCAAAGACACATGAAGTGGGTTGAATTCTTGCAAATTTATTCTTTTGTATTGAAGAATAGAAGTGGGAAATCTAATAAAGTAACTGATGTATTAAGTAGAAAGTGTCTCATAATGAATGAAATGCAAGTAAATGTAGTTAGTTTTGATGCCATGAAAGAATTGTATGAAGATGATATTGATTTCAAGGAAGCGTGGAATGCTTGTAACAATCCTCTTGAGAAGGATAGAATGCCTTGGTTAGATTACTTTGTTCAAGAAGGTTTGTTGTTCAAAGGAAGAAGATTATGCATACCTCAAGGTTCCATGAGGGATAACTTGCTAAAAGAGAAGCATAGTGGAGGTTTAAGTGGACATTTTGGTGTGGATTAAACATTAGCATTACTAAGTGAAGCATATATTTGGCCAAGTATGGCTGCAGAGTGTGTCAATATGCCAAGGGTGTGAGGAAAAATACTAGACTGTATCATCCATTAACTATTCTAGAAAGACCATGGGAACACATCAACATGGATTTTATTTTGGGACTTCCTCGTACACAGAGAGGTAATGACTCTATTTTTGTTGTTGTGGATAGATTTTCCAAGATGGTACATTTTATTCCCTATCAGAAAAGGAATGATGCTTCCATTATTGCTAGTCTATTTTTAAAAGAAGTTGTAAGATTGCATGGTTTGTCCAAGAGCACTGTGTCCGATAGAGATGTTAAGTTTGTTGGTCATTTTTGGCGTACTCTATGGAAGAAGTTGGGTACTAATTTGGGTTTTAGTTCAGCCTACCATCCACAGAGTGATGGTCAAACTGAAGTTGTGAATAGAAGCCTAGGAAATTTGTTGAGATGTCTTGTTGGAAAGAAGCAAAACTAGTGGGATATGGTGTTGGCCTAGGTAGAATTTTCTTATAATAATTCAGTGAACCGAAGCATAGGAAAGAGTCTTTTTGTATAGTGTATGGTTTCAGTCCTAGAGGAGTAGATGAAATTTAGGACAATGCAGATTTAGGGAGAAAAAGTGTTGTAGCAGAAGATTTTGCTGAGTATATTCATGATTTACCAAAGCAAGTACTGGAGGATTTGGCAAAAAGTGTAGCCAAGTATAAACATCAAGCTAATTTGCATAGAAGAGAGCTAGAATTTGAAGTAGGGGATTTAGTCTTGGCACACTTGAGGAGACAAAGGTTCCCACATGGAACATACAATAAACTAAAGTGGAAGAAGATTGGACCTTTTAAGGTCTTGAAGAAGTTTTCATCAAACGCATATGAAATAGAACTACCACCTGGCATAGATATTTCACCTTTATTCAATGTGGCAGATTTATCAAAATATTATGAAGGAGAATCAAGTATGCAAGGACTATGAAATAGAACTACCACCTGGATTAACAAAATCTTTCTTATCATCAAGGACTCTCTATTCTCTAGATCTTCTCCATTCTTTGAAGATTCTGCAACATCCTCTTCTGTTTGGGCCACATGAACTCTAACCTCCTTTCCTTTACCTCTAGCTTCCTGATTCTGAGAGGTACCATCTGAATTATGTTTTGCATCATATCCTCTTCCACCACTACTCTGTCTAGTCTAAAGAGACTTATCAGGTTGTCCAAGTAAGCCATAGAGAAGTGCAGTACAGACAGTGAGTTGTATGTTGAAGAACAGTCTAGTAAACTACTCTTCATTTTTTCCTACTTGAAGATTGTGGTCTACGGATTGGAAGTAAATTAGAGGTATGTCTGAAGATGGTACATTTCAGGTCTAAGCCATCCACGTAAAGAACTGAGTGATTTGTGTTCACCAGAGTGATGCAAGAGCATCCTTGGTTCAAGAGTAATCTTGCATCAACCAAAAACATTTGCATTTTAGTATGTTTGCATTTCAGTTATTTTAGTTTCCAGTTTAGTTCAGGCAATTCAGTTAGTAGCTGTTTCCAACTTGTGGTTTGGTTTTGGCATTTCACATCTTGTAGATATGGACTTAGCATCTACATTCATTCATCTACATCATATCAAGAATTTAGAGCATTTGGATTAGTCACAGGAAAGATATTGCTATTAGAAGTTGACTGTTTCCTCAGAGCGGATCATTTTAGCAGACCTGATAATCAGTTCAAGGAGAAGGCTTGTGGATCACTCATTGAATTATGTATCTCAATGACACATCATTCAATGTTCTTTGGTTTGTGGCTGACCTTCTCCAAGGGTCCGTACGTTATTCCATTCATTTGAGGAAGTGTTCTATGCATTTATGTATGACCTATCTGTGAGCACGTTATAACTCTTCAAGGGAGTTTTTGACCTTCCTTGGCTGATGTAGAGGAATCTATTGGTCTAAAAATGATATATATTGATGTAATAGATCCTTAGGAAAGTAGTTAATAAGTTAGCAATTGATTCATAGTTCTTAGTTTTGAATTGTGCGAAAGGAGCTTCAAAGCTCTATCTTGCATATGTATGTAATCAGGCATGTGAGCCCTAATTGTAAGCCCACATGTTACCAGTGGATCTCTATTTTGAATTCTTTGATGTACTGATTGATTGAATCTACATTTTTTACATTTCTTTGAGTTGTTTCCATTGTGTTTACTCTTGTTGCATGGTCTGGACAGTTCACTATGTGAACCCTCCTACCATGACTGCACCAAGTTGTATCAGAGTGAAAGTTCTAGTCTTGGAGAGTGAATTGAATGATGTTGGTGAAGGATTTCCACAAGATCTTGTTGTGAGTAGATTGCTGATCCAAGGCAGGTTACTTGTGCGTAATTGATCACCAATTGATAGGCAATTATCACTTGTAGCTCGATCGTCAGACGTGAGGTAGTTTCCACGTGATCCTAGGAAGATGCTACTGTAAAGAGTTCCTCCTGTTGGTACAATGGCTAATAGAATGGATGAGATGATGGAATTGAAGAGAACAATGTGAATTCATTTGGGTGCTGTTGAAGAAGATAGGTGAAGAGGATTGAAACCTAGACCTAATGTTGAAAATGATGATGACGAAGAATTTCAATCTGTTGAACAAATTGGTAAAACCCTAGAAGGCAATGAAGAATTAGACTAGATAAAGATATTGTGATTTATGTCAAAGATTGGAAAGAGACCTAGAGTTGATGTTCTGAACTATACTGATAATTTGAATCCTAAAGAATTGATTGACTAGATAAATGATATGGAAGAATATTTTGAATATGAGGAAATTGAAGATCCGAAGAAGATGAAATTTGCAAAGACAAATTTGAAAGGACATGCTGCTATATGGTGGAAAGAAGTTCAGTTGGAAAGAAATAGCAGAGGAAAAGAAAAGATTACAAAGTGGGATCAGATGGTGACAAAGTTAAAGAATCAGTTTATACCTGCTAACTATGAGTTGGGATTATTGAAAAGATTGTAAAACCTGAGATAGAAGGAAAAATCTGTGAAGGAGTACACTGAAGAATTTCATAAGATGATCATAAGGATAGGACATAGTGAAGCAAGCAAGGAGAAAGTGGCAAGATACATCAATGGACTGAGATTGAACATTCAAGAAGATCTAAGTTTGGTAAGGATGACATCTTTTGAAGAAGCATATCAATTTGCCCTGAAAGTTGAAGAGAAGCTGAATAAGAAGCATGATTAGAGATAGAGAAGCAGAGGAGGTAAATTTCAAAGAGGTAAAACATTTTCTAGGTATGATAGATCATTTGTAGAGAAGAACAAGTTTGATAGCCTAGTTAGAAAGGATGACAGAGATAACAATGCTTATTGGAGAGATGACAAAAAGTTTTACCGGAGAGGAAACCCTAGTGCATACCAGAATGATGGATACAAAAGATAAGGGAGAGGATTTGACAAGAGAACATTTAGAGGTACTTGTTTCAAGTGTGGATGTGAAGGACATAGAGCATGTGAATGTAATCAGGGTAGTACAAGCAAGAAGACAGAGAACAATGGAAGAGCAGCCTATGTTGAAGAAGAACCTGTTGGATCACCTAGTTCTGTTGGTAAACCTGAGAAAGGAGAATCATTGGTGATGAGGAGAGCACTATTTCAAATAGAGGCAAATGAGGAACCACCACAGAGGAAAAGTCTATTCAAGACTAGATGCAAATCCAGAGGTAAGTGTTGTAAAGTTGTAATTGATAGTGGTAGTTTAGATAACCTAGTTTCAGAGGAGATGGTGACTAAGCTGAAGTTGGTAAGATTGAAGCACCCTAAGCCATATCAGATAGCATGGATTTAGGGTGATCATAAGGTACTGGTGAGTGAACAGTGTTTGGTGAAATTTCATATTGGACCTTATCATGATGAAGTCTTGTGTGATATTATGTCTATGGATGTTTGTCATATCTTCGTGTGTAGACCTTGGCAATATGATAGAAAAGCTATACATGATGGGAGAAAGAACACATATACTATAACAACAAATGGGAAAATAATTACTTTGATTCCTTTAGAAGATTATCCTAAAGATGTGGTATGTGGGAATGCTAGAATCTGTTTGGTAGATGGAAGGAAATTTTTGGATGGTTTGAAACAAGAAAGTATGTGTTATGCCTTGATTCCTAAGAAGACAAAAGCGCTGAAGAAAGAAACTGAACTAGAGTAGATAAAATAGTTACTGACAGAGTATGAAGACATCATATTAGATAATGTACCTGAAGGATTACCACCTATAAGGAGTATCAGTCATCACATGGATCTTATACTAGGAGCAAGTTTGCTTAACAAAGTAGCACACCAGATGACATCGGCAGAGAATGAAGAATTAAATAGACAGATACAAGAGTTGTTGAAGAAAGGTTTGATCAGAGAAAGTTTGAGTCCTTGTGCAGTACCGACAGTGTTAGCACTGAAGAAGGATGGAGAATGCAGAATGTGTACTGGTTCCAGAGAAATAAAAACAATCACAGTTAAGTATAGATTTCCTTTACCTAGGATGGATGATATCATGGATTGTTTGAGTGGAGCAAGATATTTCACAAAGATAGATTTGAAGAGTGGATACCATTAGATTAGAATCAGAGATGAAGAATGGAAGACTGCTTTTAAGACAAATGAAGGATTGTATGACTAGTTAGTGATGCCTTTTGGATTGACAAATGCATCGAGTACTTTCATGAGGTTGATGAACGAAGTTCTGAAGAAATTCTTGGGTAAGTTTGTGATTGTGTACCTGGATGATATTCTAATTTTTAGTTAAATAAAAGAAGAACATTTGTGGCATATTAGACAAGTTTTGTAGAGGTTGAGAGAAGAGAAATTGCTGATAAACATTAAGAAGTGTAGTTTCATGAAGGAAGAATTGGTATATTTGGGATTTGTGATTTCTGTAGAAGGATTAAAGATGGATCTTGAGAAAGTGAGAGCAATTGTTGGATGGCCTACACTGGAGAGCATTGGAGAGGTTAGATCATTTCATGGATTGGCTATTTTCTACAGGAAGTTCATCAGAAATTTCAGTTTATTTTGTAACCCTATGATGGAGACAATGAGAGGTGACATAAAGGATTTCAAGTGGACATTAGGAGCAGATAAAAGTTTTGACCCATTGAAGCAGAAAGTGGCAGAGCAACCTATTTTGGCATTATCAGATTTCAACAAGGTATTTCAAGTTGATTGTGATGCAAGTGGAAATGCAATTGGAGTAGTATTAAGTCAAGAAGGTAGACCTGCAGCATATTTCATTGAGAAGTTGAATGATGCAAGGAGAAGATATTCAGTTTATGATCAAGAGTTCTATGCCATAATTCGAGCCTTGAAGAAGTGGAGACATTACTTGTTGCCTAAGGAGTTTGTGTTGTATGCAGATCATCAAGCTTTGTAGTATTTGAACACTCAAGGTAAGTTGAATCAAAGACATATGAGATGGGTAGAGTTCATGCAGAGTTATACTTTTGTCTTAAAGCATAAGAGTGGAAAATCAAACAAAGTTATCGATGCCTTAAGTAGAAGAAGAAACTTATTGACAGAGATGAGAGTTGAAGTGCTGGTTTTTGATGAATTGAAGAACATGTATGAGGAAGACACTGATTTTCCAGAACCTTGGAAAACATGTAAGGAACCTATTATGATAGATAGGAGTAAGTGGCTAGACTATTTCATTCAAGAACATATGTTGTTCAAAGGAAGTTAGTTGTACATACCTAGGAGTTCAATGAGGGATAATTTGATCAAGGAGAAGCATAGTGGTGGATTGGCAGGACATTTTGGCATTGATAAGACAATGGCTTTGGTAAGTGAAAAATACTTTTGGCCTCAGATACATAAGGATGTTCAGAGATTTGTGTAGAGTTGTAGAGTTTGTCAAGTTGCAAAAGGGAGTAGTCAGAACATTAGATTGTATAAAACTTTGACAGTACCAGAGAGACCTTGGGAAGACATACACATGGATTTTGTAATAGGATTGCCTAAGACACAAAGAGGAAATGATTCAATATTTGTAGTGGTTGAAAGATTTTCAAAGATGGCTCATTTCATACCTTGTAAGAAGACAACTAATGTAGTGCATGTAGCTAACCTATTTTTCAAGGAGATTGTAAGATTGCATGGATTACCTAAGAGTATAGTTTCAGACAGAGATACAAAGTTTGTTGGATACTTTTGGAAGACACTTTGGAAGAAGATGAAGACAGATTTGAAGTTTAGTTTAACTTTTCATCCTTAGATAGATGAATAGATAGAGGTAGGGAATAGGAATTTGGGAAACTTGTTAAGATGTTTGGCTAGAGACAAAGCCAGAAGTTGGGATTTGATTCTTTCACAAGAAGAGTTTGCATACAATAATTCAGTAAATAGGAGTATCGGAAGAACACCTTTTGAGATTGTTACCGGAGTGAATTATAGAGGACTTGCAGAATTGAGAGACATTAGTATGGAAGAAAAGATGAGTGTAGAGGCAGAAGAATTTGTAGATCATATGAAGACAATGCATAATTAGGTGAAGAAGCATTTGGAGAATATGAACAGTAAGTACAAAGAGAAGGCTAATGAGAAGAGAAGACATAAGGAATTTGAAGTCAGAGATGAAGTAATGGTGCACTTGAGACAAGAAAGATTTCTAGTTGGGACTTATAACAAGTTGAAGATGAAGAAGTTTGGACCTTGTAAGATACTCAAGAAATTTGATTTAGGAAATGCATATGAAGTAGAGTTACCAAAGACATTGGGTATTTCACCTATTTTCAATATTGTAGATCTTTATTAGTATCATGAAGTAGAGTTAAGTGACAACATGGAGGAAGACTTGAAGAAGTAGTTACCACAAAAAGCACTAGAACGGATAGAAGACATCTTGGACAATAGAGTTGGATGTAGTACTAGAGGAAGACAATACAAAGAATATCTTGTGAAGTGGAAAGGCAGACTGGAAGAAGATTCGTCATGGATTTCCCAGGCTGAGGTGGACTGACTTGGTTCTCCCTTATCCTTGACAAAGTGAGGCACTCACTGTTTCAATAACCCTGGATGTCTAATGCAGGAGCATCCCTGGTTCAAGAGTAATCTTGCATCAACCAAAAACATTTGCATTTTAGTTTGTTTGCACTTCATTTCTTTTATTTTCTAGTTCAGTTCAGGCAGTTCAATCAGTAACAGTTTCTAGCTTGTGGTCTAGTTTTGGCATTTTACATCTTACAGATCTAGACTTAGCATCTACATTCATTAATCTACATCATATCAAGAATTTAAAGCATTTGGATCAGTCACTAGAAAGATATCGCTATCAGAAGTTGACTATTTTCTCACAGTGGATCATTCTAGCAGTCCTGATAATCAACTGAAGGAGAAGGCTTGCGTATCACTCCTTGACTTATGGATCTCAATGACACATCATTCAATGTTCTTTGGTTCATGGCTGACCTTCCCTAAGGGTCCGTACATTTTTCCATTCATTTGAGGAAGTATTCTATGCATTTAGGTCTAACCTATCTGTGAACACGTTACAACTCTTCATTGGAGTTTGTGACCTTCCTTGGCTGACGCGGAGGAATCTATTGGTCCAGAGATGATATATATTGATGTAATAGATCCTTAGGAAAGTAGTTAAGAAGTTAGCAATTGATTCATAGTTCTTATATTTGATTTGTACGAAAGGAGCTTCAAAGATTTATCTTGCACATGTATGTAATCAGGCCTGTGAGCCTTAACTGTAAACCCACATGTTGCCGAGATCCCTATTTTGAATTCTTTGATGTACTGAATGACTAAATTTGCATTTGTTCCATTTCTTTGAGTTGTTTCCACTATGTTTACTCTTGCTACATGGTCTGGATAGTTCACTCTATGAACCCTCCTACCGTGACTGCACCACAAAGTGAAGCCTACTTTTTCTGAAAGTTCAGTTGAGATAGGAAGATAGTATTTTTCCCTGCATTCCTCCACAATAAAGTATTTTTCTATGCAGTTCTAGAGGGAAGTCTGGGATGATGATAAGTGCCTATAATTACAATGGTTTGTGGTTTGGTGATCCGCAAGCTATCTTTCTTTTATGATAGTTGAAGACATTAAAGTTTATGTACTCCAGTGAGAAGATTCCTATGAATAAAGTGGTTAAGGTTCGTGCAGTTGCTCCTAATGATTATAGCATGCTTGTGGATGTCTCCTAATCATGTTCCTATCTAGACTTTGGTCTGCATTAATAAATTGAGATGGTGTGTGAAGTTTGATCCCAGATAAAGTAGTGTGTAACCAGTCTTGGCAAACCTGCTTGATCCTAGTGATTGCGGAGATCTCTAGAAGATTGTGAAAGCATGTTGTGGCATGGAAGATCATGCTTGAATCCCAACTAAGGCATGACATGATCCACTTTTCATGATGTTGCAATAGGTCGGGACCTATTTTGTAAATGTTTGTAATACCAACCTTGGAGATTGTTCCAATGGTTGATGCTGACCTTGATGATCATTCCAAGGTTGATGTAGTGTATAAATACTTGTAGTTGAGTTATGGAAAAGTGGTCCTCAAGTGAAAATGAGAAAATATTAAGAAAGGTCCAAAGGTAGAGTAGAGAAGAGGTAGACGAAAGAAGAGGAAGAGCAGGGCAGAGGAAGAGCAGGGTAGAGGAAGAACAGAGCTGAGGAAGTGTTTATTCACAATAAAGTAAGGTGTTCATTGTGGCAGTGAATTTGGTAGTAAGCCACCAGTAGGGTTTAACATCCCTCAAGGTTTAACAACCCTTATTGTAATCTTTCTAGGTTTAGGGTTGAGGCAATGAGTCTACTAGACCTAGTTGTTCTTCATGGCAGTAAGCTAGTATGTTTAGGCATGTGGGGTGACCAAGCTTGAACATCACTATTTCAAGATTGCAATATATATTGAGAGTTAATCCTCTCTATGGTTTTTTGCCACCTTAGGGTTTTACATGTAAATCTGGTGTCTCTTGTGTTTTGATGTTGTTAGGTTTATTATTTCATGCACTCATTGTTAAATCATAATAATTGTGGATAAGTGATGAATGTTTAATTGTAGAAAGTGTTTAAGTTTTTGTGATAACTGATTCACCACCCTCTTAGTTGTCTGATGCATATCAACATAAATATGTGCTAGGTTGTCCTTTACATTCATAGGCTAATCAAAGTGTACTTACATGGTTCAACTCAGGTCCCACCAAGGAAGACAAGTCAACAAATAGATAGGTCAAGGTTCGCCATGTCAAGGAGACTATATTTGGAGTCATACCGATAAGCATGGTCTCGTTGAAAAGTGCATAGCAGACCCCACCACTGAGTACCTTCCAGATGTTGAAGAGACTCCCTAACTTGTCCCTCTGATATCCTTCGCTATGCTAAACTTCATTGGGTCGAAGAGACTAAATTTTGAGTTTGGCCAATAAGCCGCCAACTGTTGAATGCCAAAGGGACTTTGGGATGTTGAAGTGACCATCCAAGGAGTCACTCCAAATATGCACAGTCCCAGTGATGTTTAGAATGTTGTCGTCATCAAGGAGACTATCTTAAAGGTCTGGCCAATCTCCACAGGTCGCACTGAAATGAGAACTTTCACAGCATCAAAGAGACACCAAAAGGGCTCCTGCCAACAATGAGTTCTCCCGCCGATGTTCTCTCATACCTCCAAAGCACATCAATTGCATATTTTAATTCAAATAAAGATGACCCCTTTGTCTGTCAACAATAGTCTAGAATAAGAACTGTAACGACTCTACAAAACACACCAAAAATTAGAAAAATTAAACTAGACATTTTTTTTGGATGATATAGATAGCATTTCTACCTGAATGCTCCTGCATTACAATACATTGGACAAATGAGTGGAATGTTTGATAGAAAGCTTCAATAAAGATGTCACTTAATGAAATAGAAAGTATCAATTAGAAACAAGATGTTGGGAAATTTTCACTAGAAAAAGAATATGATCTTATGCGCCTAGATTCTAGTAATGAAGGATCGTAGTTTGGGTAGGACAAGACTTTAAAACTTTTGAAATATTAAATCAACTAAGAAAAGAATGGTGCCTACTGTTGATAACTGAGAAGGGGAGGTGAAATAGTTATCTAAATTACTTCTACTTTATGTTCTTCCTTAACAATTAGTGTCGCATCAAATCATATAAGTAAACATAACCATGAAAGAAGAAATAACATTAATACACATAAAACAATGATTTTGACTTGGAAAACCCTATTAAGGGAAAAACCACGGGGTGACTAACCCAAGATTATATTCTCTGTTAAAGGATTAAGATGGTACAAAATGGCACTTGCCAATTAGGGCTCACTGCTCACAAGAGGCTGACTGCCTACAAGAGACTCACTGTCTACAAGGTAAAAGAAAGTAAAAAGATACTTGAACTGGTGAGAAGCATCCACATATGCTGAAGTTCAGTTCTGGTTAAGCTCAATACACTGATCTGCTGCACTTCATTCTTCCTCTTCTTTGGTGCTGCTGTCCTGTCACATACCAAACCTATATTACTGCTTCCACACTGCTCTCTTCTTTTCTTTGCACTTCACAACACACCACACACACCTTCTCATCGAAATCCATCTAGTATATATATCTGTACAAAGGATTTCAACATCTTTCTAGTCAGCAACCGGAATACTCAATATTTTCTCAAACTCTGGTCTATTAGCTGAATCCTTGCTTACCAAGTGATGCATATCAAAGTTATGCTTATAGAAGTCATCAATCATGTCGGCCAATCATGAATGATCCCTTAAGAAACTTTATTACCATCAATATCTCATCCGGATTAAGGTCTGAAGCTCTGCCAGTCAGTTCTTCCTCAGTCTACTCTGCCAAACAGGAACCCAACACTAAGGTGTTCATATCTTTTCACTCTTACATCACTGGAGGCTCAATCTCTAGAATATATTAGTCATGGTACTCCTCTTGACTTCCCTAAGTCCGCACTTTACTGAGATACCTCCTCTAAGAGATCCGGACCTGTTTGTCAGACTTTGCTACATGCTTTGTTCTTGCTTACTGGACCAAGATACACTTCAGTCTGTCTTCCGGTATGGTCATACCATGTCCTGCAGATGTGTGGGATGGACTTTGTTGCCATCAATGACAACATTCATGAAGCTACAACGTGTCTCTTGCCAACAATCTCCCCCTTTGGCATTGATGGCAACACTTAGTGAAAAATGACTAAGTGTTATACTACACTCCCCCTTGGCTAATGTTTTGTTCTAATGTACATTTTTTTTTCTAATGTACATTTTTCTAAAGCTCCCCCTTAGCTATGCTCCACATTTTTCACTGCTCCTCACTCCCCCTTTGACATCAATGGTAAATGGTAGGATCTGCATACCAAAATCTCTAAAATTAATCTATACTTGGCCGCATAAATATATATACATAACATACTTACATATACTGAAGTATATCTGCAAAAGTTGTCTTCAATTGAACAAATTCTATTGTCCAACTTTGTTTCATCCTATCCAAAATTGAAATGTGACCACTCAATAGGAATGGAAAAGCCTTTGCCTTCTTTAGATCTGTCGGATCACTGGTCTGGGCTGTGGTCTGAGCATCAGTTAGGGCCTCATGCATGGCTTCTAACTTAGGGATAATGATCCCTCTAAGTTCACTTAACCTGTTTATTCTATTTTTCTTCTCCTTCTCAAGCTTCTTTATTTCATTTATGACTGCAATAGTCTTACACTCTTGATTTACTATTGAAGAGGAGAGAGGATCAAAACTTTGAGATAAACTTGTCAGTTTATCCTCTTGCTCTTTTACTTTCTTCTCAATATCCTTTGTCACTTTATGCTAGGATAAACAAAATTTATATATTTCTCCACCATCTTTAAGAGCACTTTCTAAGCCCTTTATCCCAATATCCATAACTCTCCTATCATTTGTTATTAGACCCTATACCTCAAAGAATCTCTTTCCCAAAAATTCTTTCTGGACTTTATCTTTAGCTGACTTTTCCAAAGAATCAAAATGTGTGCTAATTGAATTGACAAGAGATTTTAAGTTACCGGATGAAGAGGCTAAAAGATCTTTTTGGAAGGATGGCATGATTTTCTCCAATGCACTAGATGCAATTTCTATTAGTTCACAGTCTTCCATGTGAGACTTCAAAAGTTTTTCTTTTGCCTTCGCATGGGCAAAGGATGCTATCTTCATAGTCTAAATCGGGGAGAGGGAATCAAAATTGAATGGTCCTTAAAGTAGCTCCGGTTCATCTAATTCCATCATTTCTTTTGTCAAGAAGTCTTTGACTTCTTCTATAGTGTCTCTTGCCAGAGATAGAGTTTCTTCCCTTCAGCAGCCTTAGCACTGTCACTTGTGGTCTTCTCTATCTGACCTTCTTCTTTTTCCTTCACTTCTTCTTCTTGATTGATTTTCTCTTCTGTTCTTTCTTCTCCTCTAGATCCGGAGTTTGCTAGGGAAACCAAAGGAGAGATGTTTTCTTCTTTAAGGACTTCTTCTTCTGGAGCAGAGGAATCTAGATCCTCAGTTTTCTCTTCACTTGTCTTCTTTGCCTCTTCTGCCACTGTCTCAGTAGATTCTCCTTTATCATCCATGGCAGAGGGTTCATCACCTAAGTCCTCTATAATAGGAAGATTGAATCTTTTAAAGGCATTCCAGAGGATATCTTTTGTTTCCTTTGCCACTTTGTCAGTTTCTCTAAGCATAAGTTGATTCATTCTAGCTTTGCTCCAAAACTCATCCTTGCAGTCCTTGAAGATAATGTTCATTTGTTTAGGGGTGATAAATGGATAGAGCTGAATAGCAATATGCTCCCAGATTTCTAGATCTTTTGCTTAGGCATTGTTCTTCCTTATTTCAAGTTCCTTCTCTAAGATTTTGGGAATCAGAGATATAATTTCAATGAATGCTTTGTTGTAGATGTTTAGATACCTGACTGTGGCATCTTGCAATATCTTCTGATCAGTTTCACTATATTCATCATAAAATTCAACCATTGGTTGTAAGTTCCCATCCACAATAACTGATTTGATGATACCATCAATGCAAAGAGTAGGTTTTTCAATGAATTCTTCTACCTCTTCTTTCTTGTCTTGACCTATAGATGATTCACTGGATACTTTCTTCTTCTTCTTCATTTTCTTTACCTCCTCATCTGACTCAGTCTCTTCATCATCCTTCTGACTGATGTAAGACCTTGTGGCCTTTATCTTAGTTCTCTTTTCTCCCTTTCCAGATGTCCTGACTTCTAGTTTTGATGCCTTTTGGCTCTTGGAGGTGGCAGGGGCAGAGCTCTTGGAAGATCTGGTCTGGGAGGGGTCTTGCATCAGAGTACTTTCTTTTTCAGTTTCTTACCTTTCTTTCTCTGCCCTTTCCATATTTTCTCTATTTGCATCAAGTGCCTCCTTTGAAATTCCATGCCTCTTGACAAATTCTTCTACTTCACTCCTCACTTTTCTTTTCATTTCTGGTTGTCTCAGCTCTACATGAATCTTCACACTCAACTCTTCAAAGGTTCCAAACCTTTCTACCTTAAGGTCCTTAGGCTGACATAGCAAGTGTTGAATATGCAGCTCTAGAATGTTCTCATCAACTTCATACCCCATTGGCATGATCCAGACTATCCTTGGCTCCATTGCCTCCATTAGGCATTGATCAGTTTCTACCATAAAGCATACTATATCTTTATACTTTTCAACTAGAGATTGGGGGATTCTCTCTCTTGCTTGCATCATACTCTGAAAGTTCTTGAAGTAGCCCCATAGTGATATATTATGTGCCTTGGCATCACCTATTCCATGCAAATAATCTCTGATTTGTATGGCAACGGGTTTATGATTTTGCCATATCCAACCATTAGTTCTGGGTAGCTCATTCATATAGTAGAAGAATAGGCAAAGTATTAGGCCACCATACTTGAAAGAATTCTTTTTATCTTTCTTTATTTTCTACAAATTTTCCAATAGTTGGTTTAGGAGAAGTTCAGAAAGATCATAGTCAGCATTCTTTCTTAACATTTCATAAGCAATATATATAGCAGTTCTGGATACAAAATTCTCCCTGCTAGAGTGATATATCTTATAGCCAATTATCATAGATGCAAACTTGATATCCAGATCAGTGATATCTTCTATAGTCATTGCTCTCTTGTCAAATTTTGATCTGGTAGCCTCACTCACAATTTGGTTTTTGACAGATTTGAGAGTAGGCAACCCACCGGATGAGTGCAATCCGGTTACCGCCCTAATGGCATCTTTAGTGATCTTACACGGCCTATTCAACCACATGAAGTTGTCATGCACTCTACTCAAAACATACCGGACCCATTCATCTTCTACAAAATAGGGGAAATGGATGCAATGTCCAAAATGTTTATCCTGGATAGCCTTGTACTGAGGTTTGAGTTCAAAAGCATCATCTATTAACTGATTGTGATAGATATCCATTAACTTGGATTCACCAAATTCCTCAATGTTTGCATGAATATATGCCCTAACATCTTCTACATGTAAAACCCCATGTAGAATGCTTGAAAATGCGCCTAGGGGATCAACTTCTAGAGATTTATAGGGATGTTTCTTGAATTTAGGGCGTGGCCTATCAGTAATCTTCACAACATTCAGAGTAGCCATCCTTCAAAGATTCAGAGAGAGATTTCAAGATCAAAAAATACCTCTTACGCTTCTAGGGTTCACGATATGAGCTGGATCAAGTTGCTTGGATGAATCAACTTCTGCGGTTTGATCTTTGAGATGATTGAGATAACTTGTTGCAGAGCTCCTTCTCTCTTCTTTTTGAATGAAAATGTGCAAATGATGAACTAAAGAACCCTTTTATTTTTGTGCAAACCCTAATTCCATTTTGCAATAAATGCACAACCTAAGTTATTCCAATTGCCTTGTTTTCCTTGTTCTGAGAGAGATCTTTCCGGATCACTGGTATGCACTATTAGCTGTCTATCTGGCTTTCCCAAATCATTCCACTTATCCACAGATCAAGATGCCTCAAATTTGAATCATACTAGATCTAACTGTGAAAATCCTATTCTTACCAGATGACTGTTAAACCAGATTAATTTCAGATGATTAACCTCTTCAAATTCCTTGCGGATCTTTCATATTTTTCCCAAGGGTTATTTAGATGTTTCTCTGAGAGCCCTTTCAATCCGCAACTTTCCATGTGCCACTTTCAAGCACTAATTGACTGGCTGGGGGAAATTGTTTTCTTTTGTGACCCCCCTAAGCCAGAGCTCATCTATTTAGTTTCTGGGAGGAATATTAGCACTTGATTCTGGTGCAGATCCATCCTCAACATTTTCTGTACTCCTCTTTACCCAAATCTTGTTCATTTCCCTCTAAATTTTATCTGCATTCATTTTTCCTTTTCCTTTGTCTTAGTTTTGATTATGATGCACCAGACCCTTTTTGTTCTGATTCTTACTTCTGTAGAATTTGGCAATATGACTAGATCTATTGCAATTGTAGCAAACAATATTTCTTTGCTGATGTAGAGGTAATGGAAGAAAAACTTAGTCTCTCAATCTCATTCCTTCATAGACTGTTCTTAATGTGCAACTATGGCACTCACACTATAACCAACCAACACAAACTTGTTCAACACATAACCAACACATGGTCTCTGACCAAATAACTATGTTTAGTACCTATGAGGACAATGGACAAAAAACTTACAGATTGACTGCACTTTGATAGTGCCTTGACAGGCTTGTTCCTAGTAGCCCTGCTCAGAGGCTTTTTCTGACATAACTTTCTCTATACATCTCAAAACCAAAAACAACTTTACTTTTCAAATACCCTTTTCCATGGTTCACAACATACTCCATTCTTGGTGGTACCTATTTTGTAACATGTCCTTCAAATAATGACTGGTAATCTGAGTTTTAAGCCTAACTAGGCTTCTTGAAACAAACACTTCTTAATCACTATGTTAACTTCTTATCAAATAGTTCCTTCAAACTTCCATGAGGATTAAATGGCATCCAAACAACATCCTAAATTAACTCCTTCAAGGGTTTTGTGACCATTCAACAAGGGGCATCTCTGAACCATACCAAACATGACCTTAACTGGACAGTTACAGTCTGCACTAATAGGACAGTGGCATAACTGAGTCCAAATCCCCTTGAGTCATCTGACCCACATTAAAATAGGATTCACAAAATAGTTTGACAACTTTTATGAACATCTCCTTCCACACCCTTCTAGGGTTTATAAACTTTATTGACACACACAAATGCCTTTTACTCAGTCATAACTGTGACTGCCATACTCAATCTTGACAGAACATAATTACTTGGTGGTATAAGTGGTCATTACTTTGTCACTTCTAACTTGTGGAATATGAAAGACTTCAATTCACACCCTTTCCAAACTATAACCACCATAGGAAATGTTTAATCCATATAAAAACATCAAAATCACACCAATTTCTACCCTTTATCAGTCTGTGACAGAGCAGAATAGCACTAGGGCATAGCATAAATATGAACAAACTTCATTAATACACCCTGCACCTTTGAATCTGAGAAAACATATATAGAAATACCTTTTCACAATTTTTTAGCTTTTTCCATCAAATACATTTGGAGAAACACAATTTTCAATGCACACTGTTTACACTAACAGAGGGTTTTGACAGTTTTTACAAGAATTGACATATCTTATTCAAAACTCCATCAATCTGCATGAAACAAAAAGGTTATGGAGGGTGATTGATTGAACTATCACTTACAATCAATTTGGCACTAGTCCTTGCCCGTACAGGGCCATACAACAACGGAAAACAACAAATTTCTAATGAAATATATAGGAAACAATGGTTTTCTTTATTGAACTTTCATTTCTTCAATCACCCATGACTTCACAGAAAGTTACAAGGCCTTTTAAAGGCATTACATGATGTCTTTTTAGTTTCAACTAGCTTGGAATGACCTAAGGGCCAAATGACCCTTCATCTTCCCTCATTTTACATCTTTAGAGATTTTACATTTTGTATGACAACTTGTCAAAAATGGACATAAGACTTAAACATTAAACCCCTCCTAGGACCTTAACACATGAAAGATGACTCAAATAATCTTATTAAAATGTTGAATCATTAAAATTGAATCAAACTCATATGGAAGAATCAATTTGTCAAGGTGCTCCTGCACCATACAACCAACCAACAGAATTTCCAAGTCCCTTGGAAATGTACCTGCAACAAAAACCTTTTTCTGCATCTCTTCTGGCTTTATCTTCAATCTTCCAATCTTTAGATTAATACGAATGGTGACCAACCAACCAAAAAATCAAACTTCCATCTTCACAGAGCATCCTCAGCCTCCTTCTACTCCCATCAGTGGAGTACTCTTCAAGCTGCAACCTCAAGTGCTTCTTGTTGTGTGGTTACACAACACACCCCATTTTGACTTGGCAAAACAGGGACCCAACTTTTCTTTTGGCTTGTGTTGTCTGCTTTCTGGCGGTTTGGTAAAATCAGTCATGTTCATCATCATGTGGAGTCAAGATGAGGTAAGCCCCAATATGAGGTCAGTCTGTCAAAATTTGTATTTCATATATATGACCACATATTCTGAAAGAGCATTAAAATTCATGTAGGTTTGCTTTTTACATCACCCTGATATTCATCAGGATGTGAGAGTTATGAGCAGTCAAAGTCTTGGTCAAACCTGATATTCGCAAAAAGAGGGTCATATTTTATAACCTCAATTATGCTGTGTGAAGAACATCATCATCATATTTGAAACGCCCCCCCCCCCCAATAATATCCTGCGGTTCAAATATCTGGACGTCAAAGTTAAGTGATAGTAAGTCTTCCCCGTCGAACGGTCTTTTGTATAGCGAGCATCATATTTTGAGAGTAACCCGATATTCGTTAATATCATCCTAATGCAAAATATCACCCTTAACAAACATCCTGATGACATCATCTGAATTCGATAAACAAAAAAACAAACATCCTGATGACATCATCATCATATTTACATTTTGACAGGATATTTTGTGAACATGATCATGTTCACCTAATATGACGATGACGTCATAAGACATTTCCAATACGAAGAACAAATATCATGATGACATCATCCTAATATTCCGAAAGGAGAATGAGTAAGATTGAAGGTCATCATCATATTTTGAAATATCACCCGATGGACCGAAATATCCTCCTGATGTGCTAAAATGAAAACAAAGGTGCGTTGTCACCCGAATTTTGTCGCGATAACAGTTCCAATGCTGGGGAGGATGATATCGAAACTCAACCTGATATTTGTGAAATGTCATCCTGCTCTCATGATATCATGTCATAGGGATATTCCCCCGCTCCCTTTGCCGCCATTGCCATTAAATGCGCGCAGATATGGTAGGTGATTCCCACCGATCCCGGAACCCAATGAAACGTCTGGCGAGATCCTGAGTTTTCGCACGAATGATCAAAGATTACGATCTAACTTGTCAGAGTTACCCTAAGTTTACCCTAACTACGAGGTTAAAAGGTAATTCAACCACCATTGTTACATTTACCTGCGTTAAAATTGTTTTACAGAGCACTAGCCTCCATTTCTGCATAACAGCTACCGTTGCGCGACTGGAGCTCATAGACTGAGGGAGGAAGGTGATCAGCAGCTGAATCAAGAGTGTCTTAGAGATATACTGGTATAAAAAGAAGTTGGCATAACCAGGTAAGCGAACTGAAACCCTCATCATGTTGTTTTTAAATAATGTTGAAAGTTCTGGTTATGTATCCATGCAAGTAAGTAATGTAGAATTGATACAATAAACATGATATTTGCAGTATGTATGCATGCATATCCCGTTGTGAGAAGAAATGTTGTTAATCGCAGGTACCTATGGCTGAAAAACGCTTAGTCAAATGTCAGGAAGAATTCAGCAGGCCTATGTTCTCTTCTCAGAGAGTGGTCCTGTTTAAATTTGGGGCAATTACAGACACCCATCAGGGGAGTACCAACCTGGAGGCTTGGTCAGCCAAGCTGAATGATGGGCGGGATAAGAGTCCGGTGCTGGACGCTGTGTTTGTATCAGGTATGTGGAACGCTGCTGGCTTCCCCTACTCCATGGAGTCTTCGGAGCTGGTTATTGAGTGCGCCCGGAATTACAACCCTCAGACGAGGTAGGTGGTGAAGCATGGGAGAATGTATGCAGACCTATCCATCAAAGGTCTATCCCAAACATTTGGACTGCCAATGGGCAGCAAGGTAAAGAGTGTAGACTTGAAGAAGTCTGAAAGAGAATATGAGGCCAACAAGAAGACGGCCAGAAAGAACATGTATGCTTGGCGGGCCGAGAACAGCACATATAATGCAACGGCCAAGCTCCCTGTGCGCATGTTCAAATTTGATTTTAATGAAGAATATCAGTATGTGATTGCCCTACTGAACAGGGTGACTGGCCAGCCTGATACTGGAGAATTCAGAGACTGGATGTACGGCATAATAATGATGTGCCTATATGCAGACATCAAGCCACTGTGGGGCCAAATCATAAGTGATACTCTGCATGAGCAGCTGCTGAACCTGGGAGGTTCAGATTGTGCCTTCTACATGACCTCTTACATTGTTTATTCCTGTGCATATAGAGGTACATTTGATGCCTTAACCACAGATGGAAAACTGACGAGCACGAATGCAGCATATATATGGGATCATCATCCCAAGCTACAAAGAACCAATTACATCAAGGACTACAAACTGGTCAA
Source organism: Cunninghamia lanceolata (assembly GCA_027924645.1). Lineage (NCBI taxonomy): Eukaryota > Viridiplantae > Streptophyta > Pinopsida > Cupressales > Cupressaceae > Cunninghamia > Cunninghamia lanceolata. The sequence goes on along the minus strand of BSBN01000710.1, from coordinate 5,086,113 downwards.
TGATGCATTCTCTATGCATCTGGTAAGGACCATGGAAGATGACAGAACTAAAAGACTGAGCATGGAAGCTCAGGAGGCAGTATACAGGCATGGGGCATGGTACATCCAATTTGCCACCTTTTCCTACATCAGGATAGAAGGTTTTGAAGGGCATCCCCTGATGCTGCCAAGGTATCATACAGATGCAGTAGTATTAATGGAATTTATCAGGCAGGGCTCCACCATCATACAGATGTATAAGGATGCCAAGAAGCTGCCACCAATTTTGTTCCCAGTCAGCATCGGCAACTACATGTGCCCTGACTCGGATAATATAAAGAAGGTGATGGTCACTCTGAATAAGATGAATTTACTGCCCTTCCCAGTAACAAGACCATATGATCCTTACGGCCGAATGCAGAAGATCCTAGGAAAGCCTATTCACCAGAGGCACCTAGAAGATTTTGGGCTGACTGCGAAGATGAGGCAGAGGCCAGGAGGAGGAGGTATCAGAGGTTAACTTTGAACCAGATCAGGACATTTGACTGCATACCCCTCCCTCAGCAGCTGAAGAGTGATGACGGCAGGATCATGGCAGATGAATACGAACAGAAGAAGATCTACAACGATACCATTTCTGCCCCTGACCTCACCATGCAGGAGGATATGTCCTTGGACCCATTCTTTGCCAGAACCATACACTTGACCCAAGCTTGGGTAGATGCACAGGTAGAGGCATTGAAGAAAAAGGGTGTTGCCATCACAATAGATAGCAAGAAGAAGGGGCAAGACATCCCCACAGATGAATATGATGACTTCCTACTAGAGAAGCGGAAGACTAAGGGAGAGAAGACCCCTCCACCACAGCAACCTAGCAAAAGGGCCACAAGGGGCAAGAAGGTGGAAAAGGGACCCAAAGGGGTCATAGTTGACAGGGCAGTATTCACAGCGGAGGAGGTAGCCAAATCAGGGTCGGAATCAAATTCTCCTCCAAAGCCCAAGAAAGCCAAGACAGCAGAGGCTAGAACCACAGAGACCCAAGAAGTGGGTCAATCATCCAGACAACCAGGCAAGGATATCCTCACGGAGGAAGAGCCTGAAGAAGAGGAGGAAGCTCCATTGATAATCAGAAGAAAGGGGAGAGCTCCACAAGTGTTGGTTCCTACCACACCTAAGAAACCAAGAACCTCCATGAGAGGTGAGATGAGTCAACCCCCAGTGCAAGTACAAGGGGCAGGTAGTGAAGTGCAGAAGGAACTTCAGCACAATGTTCCACTTCCTACCATTGTCAAGTTCAAAACAGAACTTGCAGAAGAGCAACAAAAGGAAACGTCTCAGGCACAAGCAGAAAAGCATGTCTCGCTAGACGAGACAATAAACTTGTCTGATGATGAGGTGGTGCAGGATGTAGCTGCACAAGAAATGGAAACACTTGCAGCTGCTGGCATCAGTGTGACTCCTCACAAGCCTCCAACGGTTCAAACAGTGCTTGAGGAGATGAAACAAGCAGAAGCAGAGTGAGAAAAGAGCCCAGAACCAGAGAAGAGCCCAGAGCAGGTAGCTTAGGACATAGGGCTGGATACATTGATCGCTGAGGTGACAAGTCCTGCAGTGGTAGACTTGACGAAGCAGGATGCAAGTCCTGAACAGCCAGCAGGATCACCTGATAAGGGCCACTTAATAGAAGAGATAGAGATGGCAGAAACAGAAGGCCACGTTCTTGAATCAGGCCAACAAAGCCCACAAGATACATCAGCAGGACCTGCTATAGTAGAGGTCCAAGAAGCAAAGGCTGATGATGAGAAGAATGAAGCGATAGAGGATCCTGCTGATAAGGCACAAGAGGTGGATGCTGCAGGTACAGAACAGATAGCCGCTACGGAACAGATGCCATCACCTTAGGTAGATCTAGTGATATCAGATACGGTGGACATGCCGCCAGAAATAGAGAAGCAAGAGGAGGATGATCAACCTCCACAAGGGGAAGAACTGGGAACAGGTGAAGAAAGGATGGAGAAAGATCATGATCATCATGATCCACATACAGGTACACCGCCAGGTTCCCCACACAGAGAAGATGCTCCCCCAGAAAAGGAAGCTCCTCAACAGGAGGAGGCACCGCAGGATTCGTAGCAAGGTGAGCATCAAGAGCCAGAAAAAGAAAAGTCACCATCTCCACAACGCTTGTTGATGGAAACGGGAGATAGAGGTGAACAGCATCATGATGCTGAAAAGCATGATCAGGTGCCTCCATGGTTAGAAAAGGAGGTAAATGTTGAGGAGGAGCTAGAGATTCAAGAGTTCGATGTCTCCACCCTGTTCGCCACAGATATAATGAAACCCAGGAGGAAGGCCAGAATGACTTTGGCCATCAAAAGAGATCCGGCGACAGGGAGAAGGACCGCACAAATTGCTATACCTGCGGTAGAGAAAGAGAAAGGCAAAATCACTGTGGATGAATTCCAGATAAGCACAGTTGATTTGGGTTTTGCCAATGAAGAGCAGGAAGGTCAGGAGGGAAAAGATATCATTGACTCTCTGATTCAGAAAGTGAAAAGAGAGAAAGAGAAGAATAAGCAACATAAAGAGCACATTGCTCAGTTGCATGCATACATTAAAGGCTTGACCAATCCTGAAGATACTACAAGTGAAGCTGCAGTCCCATTGACTGCCATTTCTCAGGAAGAAGTGAATAGATTGGACCTCATGAAACATGAGGTTTCCGTAATAAGAAAATGGGTGTCATCCACATTGGATGATGCCATTGAAATAATGAAAGGTTCTTTGAAAAGATGGAGCATATTGAGTGACTCCAAGGCTAAGGTGGACAGGTTGCAGATGCAGACCGGAAAAAGGTCTTATCAACTGGAGAAAGTCCTCAGCCTGTTGGATGAAATAAGGAAGATAAATCCACAATTGCTTATCAGTAAGCAGGTATTAAATAATAATACTGCATTATTAGTGGATATCTGGTATATAGATGTGTAGTTTGAATGCGGAGTCCTCAAGAGATGCAATAATAAGCTGAGGGAGATCAGCATGAGGCTACGTGATTTAATGGGCATTGAAGCAGACATGCTCGAAACATTAGAAGGCAAGCTGGAAGGGAAGATAGAAAATCAAGATGAAGATTCTGCCCTTAAGGCTCTGCGCAATAACTTCCAAATGGAAGATGATGGTCCGCTCGTCCACTTGACAGAGGAAGTGATAAATAAAATGATGAGGATCAAGGTCAAGATGGAGACCTACAATGAGACATTGCAGGACAGAGAAAAAATAAGTTGGATAACAGCAGGGATAAGTATGAAGCGCACAAACATGCCATCATCAAGGCAAAGACTTAGGATGGCGGAGGAATAGACCAAGTTGTGCAGTCAAACGAACAGATCCAAAGTAGCATGCAACCCCATATGCAACAGCGTCATCATCCGGATAGTGAAAGTTCAGAAAGTGATGCACATGATGATGACCCGCATGCATCAGATGAAGAACATGATGAAGATACATCATGAAGGGGAATATTTTGCATATGCAGTATAGATAGTTGCCAGCTGGCAACTTGTGCCTTTTTGTAAAATTGACAAGTCATGAAATGATGACCGTTGATTTATATTGATAAATCAGATCCGTGGATCTTTTGTAACGGATTCCTCACCTTATTCTATAAAAGGTGGTGGAATGCCTTGTTATATGGATTCGAAACTTAATTGAAATTTGATTGCTGAAGTATTCAGGACTTATTTCAAAGCTGCTGTATATGTACATGTCTTTTGCATACTTAATGAAAGGGAAGAGTATTTTGATTACAAATCTTCATAAATCTTGAGTAATTTGTGTCTGAATTCTGGATATGTGCTTTGATTTGCGTCGTCCCTTGGAGTGCTCATCATGTTGCATGTATTGTTTTCATTCATTATCCTCTGAAGTTTGCATCAACTGTATCTAGTTGTGGAATGTCCTAGTGAACATATGGTTTGATTTCTTCTCCTCATGACAGTATCAAGCATGTATGTGGATCAAAAGCTAAAGGTTCAACTTAATTAGAAGCATTTCCTTTAATTTCTTTCAATTTCAGAGCATCTCACTATCACAATTGCAAATAAACTGATAATCTTAAGCAAACAACCCAAAATATGCTGAAATCCCGTAGGTAACTGAAAATCATTAGCATATTTGAGTTAAATGCATGTAGTATTGAAAATATCATGCAAAGAATTGCAAATAATGGTAGAAATCATGCAAATATCAGCCTGTAGGCACATTATTTGACTAAATTCACAGTGCAGAGGTAGAATTGTTGGAGATTTATGCAGAGCAGACATACAGAGCAGGATATTTGAAGGAATGATGATGAACTTTGCAGAAATACGTAAGGCCCCTGAATGGAAAACAGCAACACACATCAACCACTGAGTAACGTCAGTAGATTAAGACCTAATCAATGGAGACTTGGGATCATGAATTCTCTGAATTCATCGTATCTTTCAAGATGAGTAAAGGTTGTTGTGTAACTTTTATTCTATGTTTGTGAATGACTAACATCATGACCAACATAAATTGGCGCTAGAAGGAGGGCGTGAGCTGTTTCTCAGCAAATAATTTCTTTTCAGTTGACGTGATATCCCCTGCCTCTATTTATCAGCCCGCTTTAAATCTTGCTAACATATCTGCAGGCCCCTCGCTCCTAATGCAACATACAGTATTTTCAGGTTTGATGACGCATAGAGTAAGGTACCCTCAGATCGTCTGTGAATTTCAGTAAATTACGTAAATATTTACTGTGAAAAGATTGTATATGCACATTCTATGTAAAGATTTCCAGATGTCACATAAATATTGCAAGCTTTACAGTAGATCTCTCTGAATTCACTAATATCGGCTAAAGATACGTAAATTTGTTCAAGTCTCGCAGAATTTGAGCCTTAAACACTTGAGATCTCGTGCTACGATTAAGATACCCCAATATCCTGTCACATTTGCAGTGTCTTCGCAAATATTTCATAAATATCCAGTCTGATTTGCAATTTGACCGCAAATATCACCTCATCCAGTGAAATCTAACCAATATTTGCAAAGTTTCAGCCAATTTGCCTCCAAATCAAGAAATCCTGGCTTACAGGATAAATACCAGATCTAGACCTAGTGAAGTTTTTGAAGAATTGCCTGTTAGAGGTTTCAGACCTAGGACTGTAGACATTCACCATACTCTAGGATCAAGCACGTCTAGAGCTTCACCGGGATCTCCTCCTGTGACCCCTGTCGGTTTGCAAATACCTTCCGGTATATCCGCGACACCTCCTGTTCAGACCCAGGGTATACCTTTAGTTCAACCTCAGCCAACTGCACCACCAGTTCAGCCCCCTCAGGCTGCAATGTCTTTCTTTGCAGCGGAGTCACCCTTGACTTTTACTGCATATCATGAGTTACCAAAGAATCCGGACAAACTTTGTCCAAAGTATCATCCTTATCAAGATGCTGATGATCATATCAGGACATTTAAAGAAGCGTGCTGTAGAGCCAGAATAGAACATCAGGACGTGGTGTGCAGATTATTTCCTTTTTCCTTAGGGGAAGAGGCTTATAATTGGTTCATCAGTCTTGGCCAAGCTTCTGTCGGTTCGTGGGCTGTCTTAGAGAAAGCCTTTCTTGACAGGTTCAAAGTCCCTATTGATCCATCCATGAATTACCACATGTTTGCCACAATCAAAAGATTTGAGAATGAGCCTATTGCTAATTTCAATGCTAGGTTCCAGAAAATGTTGTCCAAGCTAGTTGCCCCATATGTGGTGACTGATGCTGCTGCCAGGAGTATCTATTATTCAGCCCTGGATCCATTAACTTCCATGTTCATCAGGAGAACACATCCTGAGATCACTACTTTGACAGGAGCTTTTCAAGAAGCTATCAAGGTAAATCAGCAGTTGATACCTGCTCCTACTCCAAGTATAGTATTCCCTACTTTGCCTGGCGTGCAAGCACAATATCCAGCACCATATCCTGCAGCTTATCCTTCACAATATCCTGCACAATATCCTAATGGATCAGTGATACCCCCAGTAGTCATGCCTGCACCTTTGCAAGTACCTCCATTGAGTATTATGCCTCCTCCTAATGGAAATAGCCAATTGCCACAATATCCTGCACATGCTCAGACACCTCAGGGTACCGATCTATCCAACAATAACCATGGATCTTCCTTTTTCAAGCCTCAGACTGAAAATGTAGTGGCCAAAGCTCAAGAGGAGAAGGAGGAAATCAAAGAAATTTCTGCTCAACTCAGAAAACTCACCATAGAAGTAACACATTTGAGAAATCAAGGGTTTTATTCGTAGTCAGGTCAGAATAGAAATTATTCCAATGACAGACCAAACTACCCTGACAGAGGATATAACAACAACTTCAACAATAATGGTGGAAACAATAATAATCCTCCTAGACAGCCCAGAGTGTGGAACTCCAGGCCAAATAATGGCTCATTACCATCACCCCTAGACAATCAGCCTCCTGGTGAAGCCAAACAGACTACCAGAGTCAATCTTGCTGAAGCAGCCCTTACCAATTGGTGTAGGATTCACAATACAAATGCACATGCAGAATTAGATTGTCCACAATTTAGGATTGCTGCTAGCATCTTTCAGACTGAAGTGTCTAACACTTCTAGAAAGCCACCTCAGGTAGAAGGAAATGAGATAGTTCCTTGTGGATATGACTCAGCTTTTGTGCTAGAAACATACACTAATCAGCCTCATCCGAGTTATGATCAGACCTATGAGAAATCTGCCCTAACCTTTGAAACAAACTATGTTTTCCCCTTTGAGGATGAAAATGAACCTGCAAGAGAGCATGAGGAAGTACATGCATACCAGCAGCAATACCCTGGTAAGCACAATTATAACCTGAGAAGTAGTGCCAACAGACCTGCTGGACCATTGACATCATCTCTACCTCCAAACAACTTCAATACACCTCCTGATCCTAAGGCTAGCAATAACCCTGGGTTCCCTAAGGTGAATGCTCAATACTTGTCTCCTCAAAACACAGTAACAAAAGTCGTAAATGTACCCCAGGAGTCTAACAAGTTAGTCAGCTATTTGGCTGATGAAATGAAGAAAATCAAGATCAGCCTGTCCTTATCGGAGTTATTGAAAACTCCTGCCATCAAAAGGGCATTCATGAAGTCACTAGATGATCCTGCTCCTAAAGAGGATAATCATCTTTCAAGTCAATCCAATGGCAAAGATCATGCTGCTAAAGATAATACTATCAAGCCCAAAGTGTCAGCTACAGTCCAAGCCGCTGAAACCTCCCACATGACCTTGTATAGAGATAAAACTGAATCACCTCCGTTTCTCCTCACCATAAGAATGTTTAGCAAGAACTTGCACAATTGTTTGGTTGATTCAGGAGCCTCAACGAATGTTATGCCTTTGTCAATATGTAACGCATTAGGACTGCATCCTGCTAAATCCGTAAAGAAGGTCACTCAACTAGACAAGACAGAAGTAAGTGTGATAGGAGAACTAACTCACATTCACATGCAGCTAGCATCTGATCCTAGGATACAGTATTACATTGACATTCAGGTAGTGGACATACCTGATACATATGGGATGTTGCTTAGCCGAGATTGGTCTAAAACGCTTAACGGATATATGTCCACAGACTTTAGTCACATGTGGTCACCATGGAAAGGTATACCTAATCAGATCAGGATTGATGCTGAGCCTAGGATGAAACATATGATCACGGAATATAACAAAACAAATGAGATCATGTATGTAAACGTAGAACCTGGAGTTTATCACATCAGGCCGCAAACTGTGAAAATAGAAGAGATCCTGATGCTGGATGTTCATCATCATCATGATGATGATTATCATGAGGACATGCTGAGTATGGAATTTGGTAATAATCCAGATAATGAGAACGAAATAGATCGCTTCAGAGATTTTGAGATGCATTTATCTACTCAGGTAAAACATTGCCAATTATTGAATATACCTGCTAATGACATTTTGATTGATGGATGGTGCAGATTACACGATGAAGCACACTCAGAAAAGACTTGTGAACCATGCTTAGACATGATGATACTGGAGCAGACGTATAGTGAAGCATCATCATCATATTCCGAGGTGAGTGCTACATCTGATGATGATGATGATATTAATTCTTATTTGTCTCCTGCAGGAACAGAAGAGTCGACAGATCATGATGAAGATCATATCTGGAGAGCAGAAGAGGTCCTGGTGTCGGATCCGATAAATGATACGAAAAAAGAAAAGATCACTCCTGGTAGTGATTGCTTCATGGAATCAGATTATGAGTTGTCTGATGAAGATAAAGGCAGTGACCTCACGAAGTTCGAAGAATTTCTAGTAAAAGAAATAGAAAAGATGACACAACAGCGTAAATCTCCCCAGGAGGTTTTAATTAAAGGTTGGTGTAGGCTGCATGAGGCACTTCACTCAGAAACAACTTGCTCACTATGCTTACATATTTTGAAGAAGCATGCAGCTGTATGTGCTGAACATCATCCTCCTGCTGAGATGGAAGAGAAAATAGAAAAGCCATCAGGCTCACCAAATAAAGGAAAGAAGAAACTTGAGGATGACATCCCCAAGTTTAAGTGGATATCAGGCGGAGCAGCAGCCAGAGCTGCAAAGAAGAAAGAAAGTTCAAGTGAATATCCTGCTAAAGACAAATGTCCTGCTGAAGATAAGCCTTGGATCTTAAGGTTTGATGGATCCAAATCTAAGCAAGGTGCTGGGGTAGGAATTGACCTTATTGATCCATCAGGGAAATCCTATTTAGCAGCTTACAGATTACAGTTCCCCTGCACCAATAATGTCGTAGAGTACGAGGCTCTGATTCATGGAATGTTGTTTGCCCATAAGAAGAAAGTGAAGATCTTGCATGTCTTTGGAGATTCAGAACTAGTTGTGAGACAAGTAAGAGGAATTTACTCTTGTAATTACAGAAAGCTATCAAATTACAGACATCGTGTGTGGGACCTGATTGAAGACTTTGATGCCTTTAATATCGTTCACGTACCAAGAGAACAGAACCAGAGGGCAGATGCACTTGCCCAGGCCGCCAGTACGTTGGAACAGCTGTCTATATCTGGTCTGAAGAGATTTTCAGTAGAATTGGTGTCAATACCTTCAATACCTGACAATGTGACTAATCTCCAGGTGTTTGATGATGATCAGCACATCCTGGACTTCATATCAAACAGAGACATATTTGAAGCTCAGATTATAGATGAGAATGGTATGGAAGATCATGTCTGGGAAGAAGATGAGATATTAGAGTTGCCTAGCAACAGAATTCCCAAAGGTATGATTGAATTAGAAAGAGCCTTTGATCTAGATAATATGCTTAAACATAAAGATCTGCCTAAGGTAGATGGAGGTCAATATTCACAGGTGAATATTGGACAAGCTGATGACAAGAGAAATGTCTTATTGGGTAAGGTTTGTACACCAGATGAGTTAGAAGGAATAACTGAGGCCCTTAAAGATTACATACATGTAATTGCATGGACTTATGATGAGCTAAAGACATATGACACTTCTGTCATAACTCATACTATACCTCTCAAGCTAGATGCAAAACCTTTCAGACAGAAGCAGAGGCCAGTCAATGCTCTGCTTGATCCAATCATCCTTGAAGAAGTCAAGAAATTGTTAAATGCCCGGATAATATTTCCTGTGAGGCACTCCACTTGGGTGGCGAATCTTGTGCCAGTTAGAAAGAAGAATGGAGACATCAGATTATGTGTAGATTTCAGGAACCTGAACAGAGCATCAGAAAAGGATAATTATCCTTTGCCCTCTTTGGATGAAGTTCTACAAATTGTGAATGGAGCCAAGATGATGTCCTTCTTGGATGGTTTTTCAGGATACAACCAAGTGATGGTTGATAAAATTGACAGATTAAAAACTGCCTTCACCACAAAGTGGGGTATATTTGCATATAGACGTATGCCATTTGGACTTATAAATGCTGGAGCTACATTCCAGCGAGCAATGGACATAGCCTTCAGAGGATTAATAGGAAAATGTATAGTCATCTACATGGATGACTTGACAGTATTCTCCAAGGAAAGGGGAAGTCATGTTGCTGATCTCAGAAGTGTACTGAAGAAATGTGAAGAATATGGAATATCGTTGAATCCTAAGAAGTGCATATTTGGAGTCACAACAGGAAAATTACTAGGCCACCTGATCACAGAAGATGGAATTATCATTGATCCTGACAGGGTGGAATCTATTATGAAGTTACAACTTCCAGGAAGCAAAAAGGAACTTAAATCTTATTTTGGTAAGATAAATTTTGTGAGGAAGTTCATCATCGGCTTTGCTGAGATTGTCAGACCACTGAATGCCATGTTGAAAAAAGATGCACAAATTGAGTGGACACCAGAAGCCAAGGCTGCCTTTGAAGATATAAAGAAAGCCATTTCAGATGCTCCTATCCTCATTAGTCCAGATTATACAAGAGATTTCTACATCTACTCATTTGCCTCAGAACATACTTCTGCAGTAGTGTTAACTCAAAGGAATGAAGAGAAAGAAGAGAAACCAATTGCTTTCATGAGCTGTCCTTTCAGAGATGCTGAATTGAGATATGTAGATGTTGAAAGACAAGCACTTGCATTAGTCAGAGTAGTAAAAAATTTTAGACATTATATACTGAGAAGCAAAGTGATTGCTGTGGTACCAGATGCAGCGGTGAAGATGCTGCTGATGCAGAGTGAACCTAGTGAAAAAAGAGCCAAATGGATTACTGTATTACAAGAATATGACATGGAGATCACACCAATGAAGCTGGTAAGAGGACAAGCTCTGAGCCAGATGATATCTGAAACTGATCCAAACATCATCAGTCAGCAGTATGTGATCAATGAGAAAGACAATAGGGAATGGTATTCAGACATCAAGCACATCCTGATCACCGGAAGATGTCCTTCAAGAATGCAAGCCTCACAGAGAAGAGCTTTAAAGATAAGATCCCAGAAGTATGTGATAAAGGGAGGAACCTTGTTTAAGAAGAATTATGAAGGAATATACCTGAGATGCTTAGAGAAACTAGAAGCAAATAAAGTTTTAACAGAGTTACATGACAAGTTTGGTACTGCACACGGATCAGCATTGGCCACAACACATGCAATCCTCAGAGCAGGATATTACTGGCCTACAATTTTTAAGGACACGGCTGATCATGTTAAATGTTGTCATGTTTGCCAGGTTGCTGCCAACAGAGAAAAATATGCTACACAACCGTTGCAGCCAGTGATGGAAGAGCGCCCATTTGCACAGTGGGGCATGGATTTCATAGGACCGATCAATCCTCCATCTTCCTTAGGCCATAGGTCTGTCCTAACGATTACTGATTATTGTACCAGATGGACTGAGGCTATCAGCAGCAAAACTTGTACTGCGGATGATGTCATTAAATTTTTGGAAAGCAACATTGTCACCAGGTATGGAATTCCTTATGCATTGGTAAGTGATAATGGTTCTGCCTTCATTTCCACCAAATTGTCAAGTTGGGCTTTTGATCATGGGATCATACTTAAGTTCTCATCCAACTACTATCCCCAGGGAAATGGATTAGCAGAATCCACCAACAAGAATTTACTGAGTATAATAAGAAAATTGATAGAGAAAAATCCCAGGGAATGGAACTCATTTCTGAAATATGCCTTATGGGTAGACAGAACTAGAATGAAAACCGCATTAGGAAACTCACCCTTCCAACTAGTATATGGGGTAGATCCTATCCTCCCTGTAAACTTGAAAATTCCTACTTTGCAGTTTGCCCAAGAGTATCTAGGCGTAGATAATAAACAGGAAGTCAGGTTGCTTCAGTTGATGCACCTGGAAGAAAAGCGAAGTCAAGCGATTAACCGATTTGCAAAACATCAGGCTGTTGTCAAATGCTGGTTTGACAAGAGAGCCAGAATTAAAGCTTTCAGGATATCTGATTTAGTCCTGATGTGGGATAAGGCCCATGAAAAGAAAGGTGATCATGGTAAGTTTGATAGATTATGGATAGGTCCCTTTCAGATTTTTGAAATTTTAGGAGATAGCACTTATAGGCTTAAGAACCTGACAGGTGAGGATGTCCCATTGCCAGTCAATGGACAATTCCTCAAACATTATTTCCAGTCCTGAATGACTTCATGACAGTCATATGTATCATATTGTATATTTGTATAGTTGTTTGTACAGTTGGTTTGTTGTTGTGTTGTTGTTGTTTTGTTGGTTGGGACCTTGTTCTGGTAAGTCAGGATGATGCACTTCATCACCCTAAGAAAATAATTAAATTGTTGGGATTCAAGTGATGTAATCACATTTAAATATAGGTTATAATTCATTCTAGGAAGTATTCATGATCAGGTTTGTGATATCTTTTCATCAGAGTGCTTTTTCTTGGTCAAAGCGAATCCATCACAATGAAACACCTAACAGCCTTGGGTTTGTTGAACACACTAGTATAGGTGTTAAGTGAAAAATCTAAAGGGACTCCCTTGCTACCAATACAATCTCCAACCTAAAGCTGCAAGTGACTATACCTTGTACAAATGAGCTGACATGATGATATCAAATATAAATATGAAAGAAAAAATCAGAAAAGAAATAAAATTAGGCCATCTAAGTAACTCTACCAGGGCTATGGATGCCTACTGGCAGTGGGGCTCTGCTTAGGGAGATTGTATAGATAACCTTGCCGGGGCTATAAACGCCTGCTGGCAGCAAGGCTCTATCCAGGTTGGCTATGAGGGATGATCCCCAACTATGTAGTTTAACACCAGTTACTTATGTTTTCAACTTACTTTCAAGATGAGGATAATTAATTATATGCACACACCTGATCCTTTGTTAGCTTTATAACCATGATGAAATTTTATCATTCAGAGGATTATGATGCTTACACTTAGACAGAATTAGAACACTATAGATGAATGTGATCACATCACTTGAATCATTGGAATTTGTTTATTTTCTTTGGTGGCAAGTTGTTGTGTGGTTACACAACACACCCCATTTTGACTTGGCAAAACAGGGACCCAACTTTTCTTTTGGCTTGTGTTGTCTGCTTTCTGGCGGTTTGGTAAAATTAGTCATGTTCATCATCATGTGGAGTCAAGATGAGGTAAGCCCAATATGAGGTCAGTCTGTCAAAATTTGTATTTCATATATATGACCACATATTCTGAAAGAGCATTAAAATTCATGTAGGTTTGCTTTTTACATCACCCTGATATTCATCAGGATGTGAGAGTTATGAACAGTCAAAGTCTTGGTCAAACTTGATATTCGCAAAAAGAGGGTCATATTTTATAACCTCAGTTATGCTGTGTGAAGAACATCATCATCATATTTGAAACGCCCCCCCCGATAATATCCTGCGGTTCAAATATCTGGACGTCAACGTTAAGTGATAGTAAGTCTTCCCCGTCGAACGGTCTTTTGTATAGCGAGCATCATATTTTGAGAGTAACCCGATATTCGTTAATATCATCCTGATGCAAAATATCACCCTTAACAAACATCCTGATGACATCATCTGAATCCGATAAACAAAAAAACAAACATCTTGATGACATCATCATCATATTTACATTTCGACAGGATATTTTGTGAACATGATCATGTTCACCTAATATGACGATGACGTCATAAGACATTTCCAATACGAAGAACAAATATCATGATGACGTCATCCTGATATTCCGAAAGGAGAATGAGTAAGATTGAAGGTCATCATCATATTTTGAAATATCACCCGATGGACCGAAATATCCTCCTGATGTGCTAAAATGAAAACAAAGGTGCGTTGTCACCCGAATTTTGTCGCGATAACAGTTCCAATGCTGGGGAGGATGATATTGAAACTCAACCCGATATTTGTGAAATGTCATCCTGCTCTCATGATATCATGTCATAGGGATATTCCCCTGCTCCCTTTGCCGCCATTGCCATTAAATGCGCGCAGATATGGTAGGTGATTCCCGCCGATCCCGGAACCCAACGAAACGTCTGGCAAGATCCTGAGTTTTCCCACGAATGATCAAAGATTACGATCTAACTTGTCAGAGTTACCCTAAGTTTACCCTAACTGCGAGGTTAAAAGGTAATTCAACCGCCATTGTTACATTTACCTGCGTTAAAATTGTTTTACAGAGCACTAGCCTCCATTTCTGCATAACAGCTACCGTTGCGAGACTGGAGCTCATAGACTGAGGGAGGAAGGTGATCAGCAGCTGAATCAAGAGCGTCTTAGAGATATACTGGTATAAAAAGAAGTTGGCATAACCAGGTAAGCGAACTGAAACCCTCATCATGTTGTTTTTAAATAATGTTGAAAGTTCTGGTTATGTATCCATGCAAGTAAGTAATGTAGAATTGATACAATAAACATGATATTTGCAGTATGTATGCATGCATATCCCGTTGTGAGAAGAAATGTTGTTAATCGCAGGTACCTATGGCTGAAAAATGCTTAGTCAAATGTCAGGAAGAATTCAGCAGGCCTATGTTCTCTTCTCAGAGAGTGGTCCTGTTTAAATTTGGGGCAATTACAGACACCCATCAGGGGAGTACCAACATGGAGGCTTGGTCAGCCAAGCTGAATGATGGGCAGGATAAGAGTCCGGTGCTGGACGCTGTGTTTGTATCAGGTATGTGGAACGCTGCTGGCTTCCCCTACTCCATGGAGTCTCCGGAGCTGGTTATTGAGTGCGCCCGGAATTACAACCCTCAGACGAGGTAGGTGGTGAAGCATGGGAGAATGTATGCAGACCTATCCATCAAAGGTCTATCCCAAACATTTGGACTGCCAATGGGCAGCAAGGTAAAGAGTGTAGACTTGAAGAAGTCTGAAAGAGAATATGAGGCCAACAAGAAGACGGCCAGAAAGAACATGTATGCTTGGCGGGCCGAGAACAGCACATATAATGCAACGGCCAAGCTCCCTGTGCGCATGTTCAAATTTAATTTTAATGAAGAATATCAGTATGTGATTGCCCTACTGAACAGGGTGACTGGCCAGCCTGATACTGGAGAATTCAGAGACTGGATGTACGGCATAATAATGATGTGCCTGTATGCAGACATCAAGCCACTGTGGGGCCCAATCATAAGTGATGCTCTGCAGGAGCAGCTGCTGAACCTGGGAGGTTCAGATTGTGCCTTCTACATGACCTCTTACATTGTTTATTCCTGTGCATATAGAGGTACGTTTGATGCCTTAACCACAGATGGAAAACTGACGGGCATGAATGCAGCATATATATGGGATCATCATCCCCAGCTGCAAAGAACCAATTACATCAAGGACTACAAATTGGTCAATGATGCATTCTCTATGCATCTGGTAAGGACCATGGAAGATGACAGAACTAAAAGACTGAGCATGGAAGCTCAGGAGGCAGTATACAGGCATGGGGCATGGTACATCCAATTTGCCACCTTTTCCTACATCAGGATAGAAGGTTTTGAAGGGCATCCTCTGATGCTGCCAAGGTATCCTACAGATGCAGTAGTATTAATGGAATTTATCAGGCAGGGCTTCACCATCATACAGATGTATAAGGATGCCAAGAAGCTGCCACCAATTTTGTTCCCAGTCAGCATCGGCAACTACATGTGCCCTGACTCGGATAATATAAAGAAGGTGATGGTCACTCTAAATAAGATGAATTTACTGCCCTTCCCAGTAACAAGACCATATGATCCTTACGGCCGAATGCATAAGATCCTAGGAAAGCCTATTCACCAGAGGCACCTAGAAGATTTTGTGCTGACTGCGAAGATGAGGCAGAGGCCAGGAGGAGGAGGTATCAGAGGTTAACTCTGAACCAGATCAGGACATTTGACTGCATACCCCTCCCTTAGCAGCTGAAGAGTGATGACGGCAGGATCATGGCAGATGAATATGAACAGAAGAAGATCTACAACGATACCATTTCTGCCCCTGACCTCACCATGCAGGAGGATATGTCCTTGGACCCATTCTTTGCCAGAACCATACACTTGACCCAAGCTTGGGTAGATGCACAGGTAGAGGCATTGAAGAAAAAGGGTGTTGCCATCACAATAGATAGCAAGAAGAAGGGGCAGGACATCCCCACAGATGAATATGATGACTTCCTGCTGGAGAAGCGGAAGACTAAGGGAGAGAAGACCCCTCCACCACAGCAACCTAGCAAAAGGGCCACAAGGGGCAAGAAGGTGGAAAAGGGACCCAAAGGGGTCATAGTTGACAGGGCAGTATTCACAGCGGAGGAGGTAGCCAAATCAGGGTCAGAATCAGATTCTCCTCCAAAGCCCAAGAAAGCCAAGACAGCAAAGGCTGGAACCACAGAGACCCAAGAAGTGGGTCAATCATCCAGACAACCAGGCAAGGATATCCTCATGGAGGAAGAGCCTGAAGAAGAGGAGGAAGCTCCATTGATAATCAGAAGAAAGAGGAGAGCTCCACAGGTGTTGGTTCCTACCACACCTAAGAAACCAAGAACCTCCATGAGAGGTGAGATGAGTCAACCCCCAGTGCAAGTACAAGGGGCAGGTAGTGAAGTGCAGAAGGAACTTCAGCACAATGTTCCACTTCCTACCATTGTCAAGTTCAAAACAGAACTTGCAGAAGAGCAACAAAAGGAAACATCTCAGGCACAAGCAGAAAAGCATGTCTCACTAGACGAGACAATAAACTTGTCTGATGATGAGGTGGTGCAGGATGTAGCTGCACAAGAAATGGAAACACTTGCGGCTGCTGGCATCAGTGTGACTCCTCACAAGCCTCCAACGGTTCAAACAGTGCTTGAGGAGATGAAACAAGCAGAAGTGGAGCGAGAAAAGAGCCCAGAACCAGAGAAGAGCCCAGAGCAGGTAGCTCAGGACATAGGGCTGGATACATTGATCGCTGAGGTGACAAGTCCTGCAGTGGTAGACTTGACGAAGTAGGATGCAATTCCTGAACAGCCAGTAGGATCACCTGATAAGGGCCACTTAATAGAAGAGATAGAGATGGCAGAAACAGAAGGCCACGTTCTTGAATCAGGCCAACAAAGCCCACAAGATACATCAGCAGGACCTGCTATAGTAGAGGTCCAAGAAGCAAAGGCTGATGATGAGAAGAATGAAGCGATAGAGGATCCTGCTGATAAGGCACAAGAGGTGGTGCTGCAGGTACAGAACAGATAGCCGCTACGGAAAAGATGCCATCACCTCGGGTAGATCCAGTGATATCAGATACGGTGGACATGCCGCCAGAAATAGAGAAGCAAGAGGAGGATGATCAACCTCCACAAGGGGAAGAACTAGGAACAGGTGAAGAAAGGATGGAGAAAGATCATGATCATCATGATCCACATATAGGTACACCGCCAGGTTCCCCACACAGAGAAGATGCTCCCCCAGAAAAGGAAGCTCCTCAACAGGAGGAGGCACCACAAGATTCGCAGCAAGGTGAGCATCAAGAGCCATAAAAAGAAAAGTCACCATCTCCACAACGCTTGTTGATGGAAACGGGAGATAGAGGTGAACAGCATCATGATGCTGAAAAGCATGATCAGGTGCCTCCATGGTTAGAAAAGGAGGTAAATGTTGAGGAGGAGCTGGAGATTCAAGAGTTCGATGTCTCCACCCTGTTCGCCACAGATATAATGAAACCTAGGAGGAAGGCCAGAATGACTTCGGCCATCAAAAGAGATCCGGCGACAGGGAGAAGGACCGCACAAATTGCTGTACCTGCGGTAGAGAAAGAGAAAGGCAAAATCACTATGGATGAATTCCAGATAAGTAGAGTTGATTTGGGTTTTGCCAATGAAGAGTAGGAAGGTCAGGAGGGAAAAGATATCATTGACTCTGTGATTCAGAAAGTGAAAAGAGAGAAAGAGAAGAATAAGCAACATAAAGAGCACATTGCTCAGTTGCATGCATACATTAAAGGCTTGACCAATTCTGAAGATACTACAAGTGAAGCTGTAGTCCCATTGACTGCCATTTCTCAGGAAGAAGTGAATAGATTGGACCTCATGAAACATGAGGTTTTCGTAATAAGAAAATGGGTGTCATCCACATTGGATGATGCCATTGAAATAATGAAAGGTTCTTTGAAAAGATGGAGCATATTGAGTGACTCCAAGGCTAAGGTGGATAGGTTGCAGATGCAGACCGGAAAAAGGTCTTATCAACTGGAGAAAGTCCTCAGCCTGTTGGATGAAATAAGGAAGATAAATCCACAATTGCTTATCAGTAAGCAGGTATTAAATAATAATACTGCATTATTAGTGGATATCTGGTATAAAGATGTGCAGTTTGAATGCGGAGTCCTTAAGAGATGCAATAATAAGCTGAGGGAGATCAGCATGAGGCTACGTGATTTAATGGGCATTGAAGCAGACATGCTCGAAACATTAGAAGGCAAGCTGGAAGGGAAGATAGAAAATCAAGATGAAGATTCTGCCCTTAAGGCTCTGCGCAATAACTTCCAAATGGAAGATGATGGTCCGCTCGTCCACTTGACAGAGGAAGTGATAAATAAAATGATGAGGATCAAGGTCAAGATGGAGACCTACAATGAGACACTGCAGGACAGAGAAAAAATAAGCTGGATAACAGCAGGGATAAGTATGAAGCGCACAAACACGCCATCATCAAGGCAAAGACTCAGGATGGCGGAGGAATAGACCAAGTTGTGCAGTCATACGAACAGATCCAAAGCAGCATGCAACCCCATATGCAACAGCGTCATCATCTGGATAGCGAAAGTTCAGAAAGTGATGCACATGATGATGACCCGCATGCATCAGATGAAGAACATGATGAAGATACATCATGAAGGGGAATATTTTGCATATGCAGTATAGATAGTTGCCAGCTGGCAACTTGTGCCTTTTTGTAAAATTGACAAGTCATGAAATGATGACCGTTGATTTATATTGATAAATCAGATCCGTGGATCTTTTGTAACGGATTCCTCACCTTATTCTATAAAAGGTGGTGGAATGCCTTGTTATATGGATTCAAAACTTAATTGAAATTTGATTGCTGAAGTATTCAGGACTTATTTCAAAGCTGCTGTATATGTACATGTCTTTTGCATATTTAATGAAAGGGAAGAGTATTTTGATTACAAATCTTCGTAAATCTTGAGTAATCTGTGTCTGAATTCTGGATATGTGCTTTGATTTGCTGCGTCCCTTGGAGTGCTCATCATGTTGCATGTATTGTTTTCATTCATTATCCTCTGAAGTTTGCATCAACTGTATCTAGCTGTGGAATGTTCTGGTGAACATATGGTTTGATTTCTTCTCCTCATGACAGTATCAAGCATGTATGTGGATCAAAAGCTAAAGGTTCAACTTAATTAGAAGCATTTCCTTTAATTTCTTTCAATTTCAGAGCATCTCACTATCACAATTGCAAATAAACTGATAATCTTAAGCAAACAACCCAAAATATGCTGAAATCCCATAGGTAACTGAAAATCATTAGCATATTTGAGTTAAATGCATGTAGTATTGAAAATATCATGCAAAGAATTGCAAATAATGGTAGAAATCATGCAAATATCAGCCTGTAGGCACATTATTTGACTAAATTCACAGTGCAGAGGTAGAATTGTTGGAGATTTATGCAGAGCAGACATACAGAGTAGGATATTTGAAGGAATGATGATGAACTTTGCAGAAATACGTAAGGCCCCTGAATGGAAAATAGCAACACACATCAACCACTGAGTAACGTCAGTAGATTAAGACCTAATCAACGGAGACTTGGGATCATGAATTCTCTGAATTCATCGTATCTTTCAAGATGAGTAAAGGTTGTTGTGTAACTTTTATTCTATGTTTGTGAATGACTAACATCATGAGCAACACTTCTTCAGTCAGGTATCCATCTCTCTACTGCTTCACAACACCAACTCACCAAACCATTCATCTCACCCAACAACAGATTCTGGTGATGCACCTACCACTCTCTCCTTATTGGTTTCTCTCTACACCCTTATCTAGCCTAATCTCCATTGGAGAATGGTCATGATAGACCTCATCTTATCTGCCCACACACACAACCTTCGAAAACATCCTTCTGTAGCTAGATGGACCAAGCACCCACAACCAAACAACTTAGCAAACAAAATAATGGTCACCAACACAATCTGTCCTTCAGTTCTTCACCTGCCTTCTTAGTGATAGGAACAAATACAACACCCAAATCTTTTGCCAGCTCTGATACCAATATGATGCAAAGGTAATGGAAGAAAAACTCAGTCTCTCAATCTCATTCCTTCATAGATTGTTCTTAATGTGCAACTATGGCACTCACACTATAACCAACCAACACAAACTTGTTCAACACATAACCAACACATGGTCTTTGACAAAATAACTATGTTCAGTATCTATGAGGACAATGGACAGTAAACTTACAGATTGACTGCACTTTGACAGTGCCTTGACAGGCTTGTTCCTTGTAGCCCTGCTCAGAGGCTTTTTCTGACATAACTTTCTCTATACATCTCAAAACCAAAAACAACTTTACTTTTCAAATACCCTTTTCCATGGTTCACAGCATACTCCATTCTTGGTGGTACCTATTTTGTAACATGTCCTTCAAAT
Organism: Cunninghamia lanceolata; assembly: GCA_027924645.1. NCBI lineage: Eukaryota > Viridiplantae > Streptophyta > Pinopsida > Cupressales > Cupressaceae > Cunninghamia > Cunninghamia lanceolata. The sequence continues at coordinate 5,065,496 of BSBN01000710.1, read as the reverse complement.
AATGACTGGTAATCTGAGTTTTAAGCCTAACTAGGCTTCTTGAAACAAACACTTCTTAATCACTATGTTAACTTCTTATCAAATAGTTCCTTCAAACTTCCATGGGGATTAAATGGCATCCAAAAAACATCCTAAATCAACTCCTTCAAGGGTTTTGTGACCATTCAACAAGGGGCATCTCTGAACCATACCAAACATGACCTTAACTAGACTATTATAGTCTGCACTAACAGGACAGTGGCATAACTGAGTCCAAATCCCCTTGAGTCATCTGACCCACATTAAAATAGGATTCACCAAATAGTTTGAAAACTTTTATGAACATCTCCTTCCACACCATTCTAGGGTTTATAAACTTTATTGACACACACAAATGCCTTTTACTCAGTCATAACTGTGACTGCCATACTCAGTCTTGACAGAACAAAATTACTTGGTGGTATAAGTGGTCATTATTTTGTCACTTCTAACTTGTGGAATATGAAAGACTTCAATTCACACCCTTTCCAAACTATAACCACCATAAGAGATGTTCAATCCATAACAAAACATCAAAATCACACCAATTTCTTCCCTTTATCAGTTTGTGACAGGGCAGAATAGCACTAGAGCATAGCATAAATATGAACAAACTTCATTAATACACCCTGCACCTTTGGAATCTAAGAAAACATATATGGAAATACCTTTTCACAATTTTTTAGCTTTTTCCATTGGATACATTTGGAGAAACACAATTTTCAATGCACACTGTTTACCCTAATAGAGGGTTTTGACAGTTTTTACAAGAATTGACATATCTTATTCAAAACTCCATCAATCTACATGAAACAAAAAGGATATGGAGAGTGATTGAGTGAACTATCACTTACAATCAATTTGGCACTAGTTGTTGCCCATACAGGGCTGTACAACAACCAAAAACAGAAAATTTCTGATGAAATATACAGGAAACAATGGTTTTCTTTATTAAACTTTCATTTCTTCAATCACCCATGACTTCACAGAAAGTTACAAGGCCTTTTAAAGGTAGTGCATCATGTCTTTTCAATTTCAACTAACTTGGAATGACCTAAGGGCCAAATGACCCTTCATCTTCACTCATTTTACATCTTTAGAGATTTTACATTTTGTATGACAACTTGTCAAAAATGGACATAAGACTTAAACATTAAACCCCTCCTAGGACCTTAACACATGAAAGATGACTCAAATAATCTTATTAAAATGTTGAATCATTAAAATTGAATCAAACTACTATGGAAGCATCAATTTGTCAAGGTGCTCCTGCACCATTTGTATATTTGACTGATATCCTCTTGATCTACACTGATTAGCCATATGTCCCATTCTATTGCATGCAAAGCATATACCATTAAATGAATTGTTTATTTGCATATTTCTGCACTCATGAGATTTGTGACCATACCTTTTGCAGTTAAAACACTATCTAGAGAAGGATGAATTAGTCTGATTCATTCTTCTTCTGCACTGATTTGCTTTATGACCAAAGTTATTGCAATTGTGGCAGTATCCATTGAAGGATGGATATCTTTGAGCATTTGGTTGTCTTACTGGAGGTCCTCTAGGCATGTTCCTTGGATTTTCTGATCTAGAGTTCTTCTAACCAGATCCAGAGCTTTCACCTTTCTCATACCCCAAGCCTTTCTTGTCATCTACTCTCTTTTGGCTTTCAAGAAGAACTTCAAGCTAAGCAGAGCTTATCTTGAATTTCTCTTTGTATTCATTTGTTGTTTGAAGATCTCTTTTTAAAGTGTCAATCTAATTTTCAAGTTGTTCTTTATTATCTCTAGCTTCTTCCAGATCAGATTCCAAATGCCTGATTATTCTATCCATTTTGTGGCAGTCTTCTGATTTCTCTTTGAGAGATTGTTTTAGATTATCTTCAGTTTTTCTCTTCTCTTCAATTTCTTGGGTGAATTTCATAACCCCTGATTCCATTTCATGTCTTACCATAATGACCTCTTTTGATAGCTTCTCACATAATTTGTTCTTCTCATTCAGATCTTCATTTGCATCATTGGCTTCATTCTGACTTGCTAATTGCTGAAGTAGTTCCTTTCTCTTTTTCATAGAGATACTCAGTTTCTCCTTTAGTTCATTTATGAAATCATCAGCTTGTTTGAGTCTTTCTCTTAAGTTATTGACTTCAGAGTGAGATTGCTCAAGATCATCTAAGGTAAATTGAAGTTGTTCCCTCATACCATACATATCCATTGGAATTCCCAGATCTTCCTCAAGCTGCTAGGCTCTGTTTGGAGGAACTTGGCTCTGATACCAATTGTTGATAACTAAGAGGGGGGGTGACTCAGTTATCTAAATTACTTCTACTTTCTATTATTCTTTAGCAATTAGTGCAGCATCAAATCATATAAGTAAACATAACCATGAAAGCAGAAATAACATAAATACACATAACACAATGATTTTGACGTGGAAAACCCTGTTAAAGGAAAAACTATGGGGTGACTAACCCAAGATTGTATTCTCTGTTAAAAGAATAAGATGGTACAAAATGGCACTTGCCAATTAGGGATCGCTGCCTAAGCACGCTGCTCACAAGAGGCTCACTGCCTACAAGAGACTCACTGTCTACAAGGTACAAGAAAGTAACAAGATACTTGAATTGATGAGAAGCATATACATATGCTGAAGTTTAGTTTAAGTTAGGCTCAATACACTGATTTGCTGCACTTCATTCTTCCTCTTCTTTGGTGCTACTATCCTATCACATACCAGACCTGTATTACTGCTTCCACACTACTCTCTACTTTTCTTCACACTTCGCAACACACCACACACACCTTCTCATTGAAATCCATCTAGTATATATATCTGCACAAAGGATTTCAACATCTTTCTAGTCGGCATCTGGAATACTCAATATTTTCTCAAACTCTAGTCTGTTGGCTAAATCCTTTCTTACCAAGTGATATGTATTAAAGAGATGCTTATAGAAGTCATCAATCATGTCGGCCAATCATGAATGATCCCTTAAGAAACTTTATTACCATCAATATCTCATCCAGATTAAGGTCTGAAGCTCTGTCGGTCAGTTCTTCCTCAGTCTACTCTGCCAAACAGGAACCCAACACTTAGGTGTTCATATCTTTTCACTCTTACATCACTGAAGGCTTAATCTCTGGAATATATTAGTCATGGTACTCCTCTTGACTTCCCCAAGTCTGCACTTTACTGAGATACTTCCTCTAAGAGATCTGGACCTGTCTATCAGACTTTGCTACATGCTCTGTTCTTGCTTACCAGACCAAGATACACTTTAATCTGTCTTCCGGTATGGTCATACCATGTCCTACAAATGTGTGGGATGGACTTTGTTGCCATTAATGACAACATTCATGAAGCCACAACGTGTTTCTGGCCAACAGCCTACAACCAAAAAAACTTTATTCTAGGTGTAATAGAAGGTTGGTTATTTGACAAACAAGGCATACGAACTATTTGACAGTAAATAAAAGAATGAGATCCTAAGCAAATATGAAATGATTGATCTGTTAAAGAAATTTTCCAATAGATATAATAAAATGCAGGCATTAATCCCAACTATCTTATTTAACAATCTCATAGTCTATAGGAATGTAACCTAAGAATAAGATTAGTTGATCTGGTATGAGGCATTCTCTATGAGGGTTTTGAGGCAATGGAGAGCAACTTCAACAAATTACACATACACTCAAGTATACAAAAGAAGTAACCAATCTTAATCCAAGTGCTAGCTATGTAGGGAATTTAAGCTCTTACCTTCTACTTCAAATATCTACAAATTTTTAATGAATAATATTCAACAAATACTTACCTAGATATTGGCTTAGCCATAACATGAAGTTTAGTCTACAAATGCTACAAGTAGGTGTTGTATCATGAACAAATCCTTTTGCTAGCATCCTCCTTGCCATACCTTCTTGAGTGAATGTTGCCTGTAACATTTTGTAACTATTTTCCAAAGCTTCTACATTCTAATCAAATGGCTCCCAAAATATTGTTGAGTTTCTCATGTCTCTCCTTCTTTTATTCCTTCTTTAGAATTGAACAACATGATTTTGCATATGCCCATTTGGACACCCATTTTCTCAACCTCTTTCATAATCTAAAATTAGCTCTATTAACCTAAAATTTTAATAAATATTAATATGTAAAATTCTTTCTAGAATTGCATAACTATCATTTCTTGCAAATGACATAGAACAAAAGAATGTAAAAGCATAAAATCATCTAAATAATTATTTTTCAATAAAATGTCATATTTAAATAAATAAGTTTCAGATATGCCTTACACAGAAAATGTGGATTGTGTTGCACATGCATACACCACATATGATGACATATAAAATAAGCATGATTTGCCTTTGAATCGCTTCATACCCTCATCTAGGCTATCACTAATGAAGGACACCCATTATATCTTGGTGTCAGTAGTATCTACCATCTTGATTTGTCTATACATCTAGGGCTCAAATTTTCCTACATCTAGTTTCCTGGTCATTCTGCTGAGCATCACCATCATATATTATATCTCAGGGGTGAAGTCATACTTGTAGAGATGCTGGGGCATCTTGGCCACTGCTATGACCTTTCTATATGTAGCCCTCCATGTTGGGATAAGGTTCCATTAACCTTGTAAATCCCAATATTGTATTTATTCCATTTATTATTTGTAATTTGTAATTGCCCATAAGGGATGTACAAGTTTCATCGGCAGTGGTAAAAATTATTTACCATCCACAATAATTACAGAGTTACTATACAGTAAGTCCCGAAGTTACCGGCGATAGTTACGGGATGTCATTTACTATGGTAAATGGTAATTGGTCAAAGTGGGGTGCACATGCGGAGGAATAATCTATTTTTAGTGTTATGACACATGCCATAAATGTTGTAAGAAGGTGTAAGAGATTCTATGACAATTGTAAGTTGTAACAAGAATCTGTGACACTAATAATAGCATATGACGTGTCAGAAGATGCTATAAGTGGCTATTTTTGGCCCCAAGGCATTCAAGCTTGCGTGGACACTTTTTCCCAAGTGTAGGATGCATGTATGACAACATTTATGACCCCGTAAGAGCCTATTCTTGGCTATGGACGCCCAAGATTGTATTGTTGACTTTTGACAAGTGTTATGGGCTTGTAAGAAGTCATTTAATGTCTTGAGGTTGTGTAAATTCTATAAAAACCATAGTATAGTAGATGAGATGCATATAACAGTTTACAGGTACCTAGGTTCTGCCAGAGTGAAGGTTGGAGGATAGAGGAAGTCAATGTATTTGTAATCTCCTTTTGTGAAGATAATACAACTTGGCCTCTTTTCTTGGTGGAGTTTTTTACCCGAAAGGGTTTTCTCTACATTAAACACTTGTGTTATATGCTTCATTCTGCTTCTGGTATATTTTTGTATTGTGGGTTTATGTTTTGTTACAATCTCCATTAATAACACACAGTTAAAGTTTGCTAAACTTTATCTTGAATAAGATTTCCATTGAAGTAGTGTTGCTTTCATTTCTAACATTTGGTATCAGAGTCTGGCTAGCTTTAACTCTTGGGTGGTAGTGTGGAAGTTGTTGTTGTAGTGGGAGATTTGGTTGCATTTGTTTTGTAGATCTTGTGTTGTTATTATGGCTACATCCATTCTTGCATCAACCTCTCGAATGGAAATTGAGAAGTTCAACAGAATGAGGTATGAGTTGTGGAAGCTAAAAATGGAAGATTTGTTGGAAGAAAGAAACCAATGGTTGGCTGTCCAAAAAGAGAAGAAACCTAACGATGTCTCTCAAGATGAGTGGGATAGACTGTGTAAGAAGGCACGGAGAACCATTCGTTTGTGTCTTTCAGATTCTGTGTTGTTGAATATCACAAAGGAAGAGACTGCATACAAGTTGTGGAAATGGTTGGGTGAGATCTATCAAGCCAAAAGTATGGAAAATAAACTTTATTTAAAAAGAAAATTGTTTTCCATGAAAATGAAAGAGGGTGAGTCAGTTGCAGAGCATTTAAATTCTTTTAATTTATTGGTGAGTCAGCTTGATTTAGTATATGTTGAGGTTAGTGAGGAAGATAAATGCATCTTACTTCTATGTTCTTTACCTAAGTCTTGGGAGAATGTTATCCTTGCTATCATTGCTAACCTTGTCGATCTGAAGTTGGATGCTCTTGTTTCAGTGCTACTATCACAGGAATTGAGGAAGAAGAGTTCAGATAGTTTAGGGGATGCTCTCAGTGTCAGGGGAAGGTCTAAGGAAAGGGGAGCTAAAAGAGATCAAAAAGGGGCTAAGGACAAGTCCAAGGGTCAGTCTAAGACTCCTGGTAAAAAGAACAAACGTAAGTGTTGGAACTGCGGTGAAAGGAGACATATGAAGAAGAAGTGTAGAAACCCCAAGAAATAGTGGGAGAGTGCTTCGAATAAGTCCTCGAATGCAGGTGAAGAAGTTTACTTTCTACATGTAATCTTGTTTCTAATGATCACTGGTTGGTTGACTCAGGATGCTTGTTTCATATGACTCCACATAAGGAATGGTTCTCCTCATATGAAGAATATGATGGAGGTAATATCTACCTTGGTGACAACTCTACATATCCGATTGTTGGGAAAGGAAAGGTATTGTTGTGTTTTAGTGATGGGAGGATTAAAACCCTCCCTGGTGTTTTGCATGTTCCTAGATTAGCTAGAAATCTAATTTTAGTTTCAAAGTTGAATGATTTGGGAATGCATGTGACATTTGACGAGCATGGCTACAAATTGGTGAGAGGGAACTTGGTGGTAGCGAAAGGGAAGAGATTTGGGAACTTGTTTAAGCTTAAAGCCACTATAGTTTGTAATGCCTCTTATGTTTCTGAGGCTTCTAAAAACACTTGTATGTTGTGGCACCATAGATTGGGCCACACAAGCAATAATGTATTAAAAATTCTTAAGAATAAAAATTTGTTGGATGGTTTCTCCTATTCTGATGAGCACTTTGATTTTTGTGAGCATTGTGTGTTTGTTAAACAAAATAGAAAATCATTTCCTTTAGGAAACAATAGAGCAAAAGAGAAGTTAGAAATTATTCATACGGATGTGTTTGGGCATGTGGATAATGAATCTATCAGAAAATCCCATTATTTTGCAACCTTCATTGATGATGTATCCATATTTACATGGATTTATTTTATGAAGCATAAATCTGAAGTTTTTACTAAGTTTAAGAAATTCAAAGTCTTAGTAGAGAACCAATCAGGTTTAAAGATAAAAATATTAAGATCTGACAATGGAGGGGAATATTGCTCTAAGGAATTTGATGAGTTTTACAAGCATGTAGGTATAATCAGACAAAAGACAACTCCGTATACACCACAACAGAATGGTGTTGCAGAAAGGATGAACCGAACAATTATGGAAAAGGCCATAAGTATGCTTAGTGATGCACAGTTGGATAAATGCTTTTGGACTACTTTTGGGCAGAGGTTGTATGTACTACTTGCTACTTGATAAATAGATCTCCTTGTAAGGCTCTTGATTCGACACCTTATGAAGTGTGGACAGGTAAGAAACCGTCTATTTCACATTTAAGGGTTTTTGGCTCTGAGGCTTTTGTTCATGTGCCTAAGGAAAAGTGATCTAAGTTGGATCCAAAGGTTGAAAAGTGTACATTCATTGGATATGGTGATAATGTCAAAGGTTATAAGCTTTGGAATCCACTAACCTGTAAGATTATCTTTTCTAGAGATGTTATTTTCATGGAACTTAGAGCTATTTCTGAACTTGAGCAGACAAAAGAAAAAGATGAAAAGGTTAAAAAGGTGCACTTTGATTTAAAGTAGTAAGATGCACCTCAGGAATAACATAATTGATGCAGAGCCCTCACCCCTAACACTCATTTCTCTTTGTATGTCTATGTTCTACTTGCCTATCGGCAAGACTATCCACTATCGGCTGACTAAAATACCATTACCCCAATCTGATATCTCATACTGACCTCTTCACTATCAACAAAACATTCCCTATCGACTTACTCAGGAATTCTCCCACCAATCTGCATCTCTCTCCCCGATGTATGTCTTCAGCTTTGTATCTGCTACAAGATACATTCTCCAATGTACATACAACCAACTTATACATGCATAGCATGACCTGCTACTGCTAGGGACCCAAATTTATCTGCCAATCTACCCTTATGCCGAACACTTGTACATACATCGCATGAACTGTGTTGGCTAATAGATTTGTCCTTATTCTGAAAATGTTTATTCTGACTCTATACCCCTCTTTGAAGAACAAACGAGTTAAGCAACAAATGGGTGAACTTTTTAAATTAGTTCCCCTCTGAATTTAGGTACAGCTCCCTTTAAGATTTCCAATGAATTTAATCTATTCAACTATCCAAATGCACTTTTAACCAGAAAATACTTAAGGTAAACTGACATTCGTACATAACTATGTTATGAATGCGGTAAATTTATGCAGTAACAGTGAGTAATAGAATGCATAGATTCTACTTTTGATACATTCAAATACATGAACACATACATATGAATTTGTTGAACCAATAAATAATAGAACACATATGATGAGTTGTCCAATAAAAGAGCAATTACCAGGTGAAAGGAGATTTCACACAGAAAATCTAATTCCAAACACTCAGACACACAGATCTAAGTAAGCAGTAATTGTTTCTTCTTCTCATTCACAAATGAAAAATTTCTCAGACAATTATCACATAATGTAAAACCATAAAATAGTTTAGCTAAAATTCTTTTTTTCTTTCTTTTCCTAATTTTCAATATCTCCTTTAAAAGATTCAAAAACCTATATATATGAATGTCCTAATCAGCTCATCAAGTAAATCAAACCTAGAGTTAAAGTAACTCTGACCCATACATGATTTAGTTTAAAACCAACTGATTTAAAGATCAAGATTACGGAAATAGCATAATAGAGGAACTAAATAAAAGAAAGTGAACCAATAAGATCATGGCTGGGATAATGGATTTGCGTCTCCAAATTTGCCATCAGTGGTTTGGGAAGCACGTTGAGTCTTCCACTCCTGAAAAGCTGCAACAAACTCCTGAATCCTCAGGAAGTTGGGGATGCCTATGTGTTTCACTCTTGATTTCCAAACTTCTTTATCTCTTCGCATTTTTCCAATTTTTCCTTTGTGCTCTGGAAGTGCATCGATACAGAGGTAAAGTAGAGACTCCACCTTAGAGATTTGAGAGAAATCTTCAATTAAGATATTGTCATTTTCTTTGACAAAGTTAATTTTATCCTTAAAGGATTGAACCATTGTGTCAGCATCATCCTCTGGTTTCCCATCGTCCTTTATGTATTTAACATCAATGCATTGCAAGTCATGCTGCAGCGATTGAGTGAGTTTAGTTATTCCTTTAATCAACTTTGTAAGTTCAAAGCGTCCCTGTCGTGATATGGAATTTCTCCATTCAATATTTTTCTTATTCACATATAATAGATCCTCATCCAAACCAGTCAGGCACTTTTCTGTCAGAAACTTCGCTACCCCATATTTTTGAACTTCATCAATCTGATTTATCACATTTACCCATTTACCTTCATCTTTCACCCAAGCTGTAATCTGTGCTTTAAGGTCCTCAATGGTGGCAGCAGTCAGAACGTATATATTCTTCAGTTCACGAATGTATTTAGTTCCCTTCTCTACAATGCGATCCAACCAACTATCAAATGTCTTTACCACCATCTTGCTTCTATGAACTTGATCCAAAATCTTCTAGTTAACTGGTGATTTAGGGTTGAAAGATAGGGAGAGTTGTGAAACCGGCTGCGGGTTAGGGTTGTGGATAGCATCAATGTACTCTGCTATTGAACGCAGAGTTTGCTTCAATTCCCTTTTGTCCTTTTCATCCTTCCAAGTTTGACTAACTATCCTCTTGGTAGATGCTTCAAGGTGATGAACATCTATAGCTCTTGAAGTAGCACCAAGATCCACTCTCTGAAAAGTGAAATCCTGCACAGTTGGATCTCGTACTTCTTCCTCAGTCACTGGTTTGGCTATCTCAGCATTCCAGTTTCCAGTATTTGGATCAATGTTTACTCTGGATGTCATCTTTAGCTTCTTAGACTTGGGTGTTTTCCCTAAACATTTGCTCACCATGTCTTCTAAGGGGACAGCAAAAGGAATTATTTTTCTCTTGTCAGAGATAGAACTCTCTAGCCACTTGGGTGCAGGGGCAGAGGTTTCCTTTTCAGGTTTCAATCCATCAGAGGATACATTTGAAATCGTTAATATCTCAGAGGTCTCTAGAACAACCTCTAATTGTGGCCTAGTATCAACTTCCTCTATTCTGTGTGGACTCGATTCCTTATCACCTATAGGTTCCCCTAAATCCTCCTCTGAATTCAGATCCACAACTATTGTTTTAGGAATTTGTTCTTTTCTTTTACTTTTGGTCCTCAACCTGGTAGCACGAGGGGGTAGAATAGCTGTGAGGGCTCTTCTGGATTTCTTGGTAGCAGGGCTCCTTCTAGTTGATGACTTGGAAGCACCTACACCACAAATAGATATAGGTTGGTTAGAAGAGCTTATGGGAAGTGATGATTCAATCATTGAGGTGAATTGTTGGGTATCTTTATTTTGGATCCCTTCCTGTCTCTTTTCCCTTAACCACTTCTTGGTTCTCCTTATCACTAGAAGAGTTTTAACCTCAATCCTATCTTCCTCCTTTTTGCTCCAGTCAACTTCTAGAATAGGTAATTGCTCTACTCATTCAAACTGCGGATCAATCACTTATTCCCCATCATCAATAACTCCAGAAATATCCATATTTAAATTGAGAGTAACTATCTGCCCTAAAGAGAACATACACCATAGTCTTCTCCTGACCTCAAACTCATCTGAATAGTCTTCCCAGTAATCCTCTAGCTTAGGAATGTGTGAAAGCCCTGCTCCAGGATCTAAGTTGTCCTTGACAAATCCTTTGCTATCAAATTGAGACCTGGCAGTGAAGAACTAAAAATTGAACTTTTTAAGGTTGACCTCCAAATTCAAAGCATCAAATTTTGACTGGCATGAGTAATGCCCATGTTCGATGGGAAAAGAGATACCAAAACCCTTCTTTGGTGAAAATTTCTTATCTACATGTGCTAGCTGTCTACATATCTCTATCAACACAAAACGGTTGAACACATATCTGGGTAACTTAACAGGTTCACCGTCAAATCCTCCAACTTTGATGTAAGTGAACTCAGAAAATTGAATAAAGAAGCTACCATAAATGCTAATCAATTGCATTGCTTCATTGGACATCCTTTTACCCAGATTACCTGCCAGTTCATAAGTCATTCTTCCAGTGAAAACATCGTTAACCCTTTTATAATTTTCATAACAATTCTATTTCTGCAACTGTGAATAATATTCATAAATCTTACTATCCTCAGCCAATTTTGCATGAGGTAGATCAAACCATTCCCTTGTAGATGCCAAGCAATAAAATAAGTACGAAGACATATAAAAATCTCTGTCACCCAGACAATTACTCAAACCCTGATGCAAACAATCGGCCATAATTTCTACCCAATCTAAATATTGCTCTCCTTGGAGGATAACTTGTATGAAAAAGTACATCCAATCCTCCCAATAATACACATGTTGGTTGCCCTTCAATCTGTGTAATAATACCACAATATCCCTCACTTCTTTAATCAGATGGTCCCTAGTAAGTGGTCTGGGCAACCTTGAACCACCCTTCTGAAATTTCAGTAGCCAGTTCCTTGCTATCACACTTTTATAATTTGATTTCTTCTCTGAGAAATACCCATAGTAAGAGGTAATATCAAGGCTGGAATACACCTCTTTAGGCGATATCTTCATTACAGACATGAGGGTTTGTCTGTTGACATGAAACAATACATCACCGTTTGCATTTCTGATGCATCTGTTTTGGGGTTCATACCTATTTATACATTCTTGAACCAATTTTGGGCAATGTACAGCCCTAGGAAAAGCCGCAACTTCAACTAAACCGCTGTCTATTATTTTCTTCATCATAGGGGTTTGCACAGGGTTTCTAGACCTTTCTCGAAATTCTTCTAAATCATATTGTACCAGTGCGGTATCCCCAAATTCAGAGTGAGAATAGGTAAGACTAGGACCATGTTCATTCCCCAAACATGTAGATTTCAAAGCCATACTTGGAGGATTACAATAAAACACACTTCCAATTCTGAAAATAATGACGGAAACTCAAGAGATTCTTCTTTCTGGCTAAGAAAAAGGAATAGCACATAGGAAGAATAGAACTCACCTTCAAGATGTTTGAATTCACTGTGAAATTTGAGTAACAAGAACCTTACACTTCCTGCACTGTTCTCCTCCGTGTTGCACAGTATGTTCACTTGCTAAATTTGGCTTGTTCTTAATTAATAATGGCACTAACCAGATTGAATAATTATCATTCGAAACAATACGTGCCAAAAATATTTGAAAAGACATGAACTCTGACTTCTTCATTAATAGCAAGTATTGTTCACACGCCATCATGATGGTATAATGATTATCCGTAACCTCTGCCAACTTAAAACTCTCGGTTTCATAATGAGTCTCTGACATATTTTCCTCCAACTTTCTCGCTAAATTTGACTCAGAAAGCCGCGGGAATAAATGAAACCAAAATCACCAAAACTTTGAACTATTGAACCATTGAACCTTTAGGGCATGGTTCAGTATGGTGGTTCGACTATACCAATTGAATCACATAAATGGGCAAAGGATTCACTTATGGGAATATTGAACCTAAGCGCATGAACCATTGAACTTATTAGGATATGGTTCAATATGAAGGTTCAAAGACACAAGGGCTACATAGACCAACGGACAGTCGCATGACTTTTGTAAAAGGGGTTCCAATCATGGGACAGTGAACCGTTGAACCTTGAACCATTGAGCTTCGCTATAGAGTACGAGCGGAGGGTTCAACGATACATTAATTACACAAGATAACTGCATGACATGACTTATTAGAAGGCAATGAGTGTTGAACCTTAGACCGTTGAACCATTGAACTTTGAACAAAAGGATTCAAGTTCAACCCGAAAACTTGAAGATGTTTGAAATACACAGAACAACAATTTGTTGTTTGAGACACTTTGGGCATATCAAACCATTTGAACCTAGAACTTTAAAAAGGGTTCAGTTTCAAAGGTTCAAACCTTAAGTACCCTCACCCACAAAGACGATAAATGGGTAAAAATTGAAGGAACAAGAGTCGATTTAAGAAACAAATGTATGACCAAAAATACAACACAACAAACCGGCTCTTGTCCAGGAAGTATTATCAATAAATAAATAAGGGTGACTCAAAAGGTAACATTGGCTCTGACTGGGGACTACATTTTACGGCAAAATGCAGAGAACTCAGAAGCTCTGGTTTCACAGAAAAAGGAAAATAGAGAAAAAAGGAAACAGAACAGGACAAAACAAAAATGGGAAAGGAAAACACAAAACCAAACAAAAGGGAAGACTATGTACAAAATATGGGACCCTATTTACAAACGATATAACTTGAGATCCTGTCCATTATAGGACAGGGGTAAAATGGCTCCATCAGGATATTCCAATTGAAAAGAATTTGGACCCAATACTTGGTGAATTTTGAAAGGTCCTTTCCAAAGCAATTCAAATTTTCTATGTGCACCTTTTGGTTCTCTTCTTCTATCCCACAATAATATTTCATCTCCTTCCATAAACTTCCTAGGCCTTATTTTCCTATCAAAAATTTATTTAACTCTGGCCTGATGTACAGTAATCTGGTCGACCAACTCATTTCTCTCTTCTTCAATCTTAGTTAAATACATAATCCTCTTCTCCAAGGAATCTTGGAAGTATTGATCCTCGATTACACTTTGTAGCTTAGTTGTAGATAGCTCCAGAGGTAAAGATAATTGGGCACCTGTGCCATAAACTAATTCAAAAGGTGCCATCCCAATTGCTCTTTTCAGAGTTATTCTGTCGGCCCAGAGTGCTTCATATAGTCTCTTATGCCAATCTCTAGGGTTGTCACTCACTAATTTTTTCATGATAGCAATCGGGTTCTTGTTACTGGACTTAGCTTGTCCATTCCCTTGGGGATAGTAATCTGATGAATGGGAGAGAGATATACTATGTTCATAACAAAAAGAAGTCATTTCAACTGAAGAGAAACTGGTAGCATTATCTGCTACAATCTTCTGGGGAACACCAAATCGTACCAAAATGTTTTCTTTAAGAAAATTACAAACCACCTCCGAAGTTGTTCTTTTTACAAGGGTTGCTTCAACCCATTTGGTGAAATAATCTATTTCTGTTAAGATGTGGGTATGTCCTGCACTTGAGGAGGGCGAGATAGGCCCAATAAAATCCAATCCCCATTGTTTAAAGGGTTCTTCAATAACAACGGGCCTCAAAGGTAGAGCTGCAAGTTGTGGCCTTCTTAAGAACATTTTACATTTTTCGCAGTTTGCCACCCATCTATATGCATCCTTAAACATCCCTGGCCAGTAGTAACAATTTCTGAGGATTTTGAAAGTTGAAACTGAAGAAGAAAAATGTCCACCACAAGCTTTATTATGGAAAACTTCCAAGAGCTTATCCTGTTGCTCTTTATCTACACACCTCAGGAAAGTTCCATATAATCCTTTCTTGTAAAGGACATCCTCCCAAATAACATATTTCGTCACTTTTAGCTTTAGGTTTCTTTTCTCTTTAGAAGATAAGTGACTAGGACAATCCCCATATGTAAGATAGTGTGCCACATCTAGAAACCATGGGTCCTGCAAGCTTACCAATAAGACTGTGGGGAGTCCTTCTCCTTCTTGTTCTTTGTTCTCAGCAATTAACTTACATAAGCCTTGACCCCTGATTAGCTTAGTAGGCTTAACTTTCAGATCATATTCCTGGATTTTATCAACCCATGTTGCTCTATTGTTTAATCCCACTTCTTGCTGAGTCAAAATACTTTTCACAACTGAATTTGGAACAAATACAACTGAATGAAAATGAAGTATATAATATCTGAATTGTTTAACAGCTTTAACCATAGCAAAAGCTTGTTTTTCAACCAAAGAATATTTCAGTTCATGCTTTTTAAGGGGAACACTCATGAAAGCTATGGGAACCTCTTCATCCAATTCATTTTTCTATAGCAAAATACCCGACATGGTATGTTCCGAAGCATAACAGTAAATAATAAAATCTTTTTGAAAATTAGGATTTACCAAAGTGGGAGTGTTTGCAATCGCTTCCTTGATATCTTCAAATGCCTTCTTAGCAACTTCATTCCACTTGAATGGTTGTTTCTCACTCATCATTCCAACAATGTGTTTTGTAATCTCAGCAAAGTCAGGAATGAACCTTCTGAGAAAATTGATTTGACCAAAGAAGGACTTGACTCTAGTTCTATTTGAAGGGAGACTAAGTTGTTGAATCGCCCTGACCCTCTCTGGATCAATTTTGATTCCGTCTTTTGAGACTAGGTGTCCCAACAATTTTCCCTCAGTCACACAGAAAACTGACTTCTTGGGATTGAGTGAGATGCCATGGCTTCGGCACCTTTGCAAGACAGTCTCCAAATCTCTCAGGTGATCTCCTCTATTTCTGGAAAAAATAGTTAGATCATCAAGATAAATAACAATAATTCTATCCTTCAGATCTCTAAAAGATGAATCCATTGCCCGCTGAAAAGTTGCTCCCTCATTAATCAAGCCAAAGGGCATTCGGTTATAGGCAAAAGTTCCCTGAGGCGTAGTGAAAGTAGTCTTATGTTGATCATCTGCAGCCACACCTATCTGATTTTAACATGAGAAAACATCCAACATAGACATCATTTCAGACCTAGCAACTGTCTGCAAGATGTGGTCTATCACAGGTAATGGATAGTTATCTTTCAGGCTGGCCTGGTTTAAGTTCCTAAAGTCAACACAAATTCTTATTTCTCCATTCTTCTTTTGTACTGGAACAATATTTGCCACCTAAGTGGAGTGATGGATTGGATAAATAATTCTAGCTTTCAACATCTTATTAATCTCCTTAAAAATGGCTTCAGCAACTTTCGGATTATAATTCCTCAGCTTCTGCCTAAATGGAGCTGCATTTGCTTTTAAAGGAATATGGTGTTGAAATTGTCCATGTCTAAAATTTTTAAGATCATCATAGCACCAGGTGAAAACATCCTTATACTTGATTAACAATTTGATCAATTTGTTTTTCTCCTCTAAAGAGCAGCACCTACAAATGGATACCCATTTAGGATCAGCCTCATCCCCAATGTTTATTTTCTCATAATCTTCTACTTTATCAGGATTATAAGGAGGTTTGCCTCTAATATATTCATCTCTTCGAGAAAATAGATGTTCTAAAGAGACCAACCCTCTAGGGATTTTGTTTCCCTTTAACTAAATCACGTTATCTTTTGGATTAATCCTAGGGTCAGGACTGAATTCTTTACACTCTGTTTCAGAACCTTCAAAATAGGTCCCCGGGAACATTTCAGCATTCTCTAAAAACTTTCTGATCTGATTATCATTCTCAAAAAATTGCCATCTCTCAGCATTGTTGGGGACATTAGGACGATATACTATTTCTATTCTATAAGAATCCTTTTTGAAATCTAGATGTGGCAAAAGGAGAGAAGCTGATACTGCTAAAGAATCTGCTCGAGAGTTCTGATCTCTGGGAATTGTTTCGATAGAGAAGGCATCAAAACATTTGATCTCATCCCATACCCTATTTCTGTAATGCTTTAGTCTTTCATTCTTAACAGAAAGATCCCCCTTACCTGTTTCATAATTAATTCAGCATCACCCTTCACTTTAAGTACTTTCACACCCCTTCTTTTGGCTTCAAATAGCCCAAGCAGTAATGCTTCATATTATGTAGTATTGTTGGTGTTTTTGAACTCTAGGTTAAAAGAATAAGAAAAAATTTCACTTTCAGGTGAGATCAACACAACCCCAGCCCCTGAACCAGCAGTAGCACAACTGCCATCAAATTTCATAACCCATAGGTCATCAGAATGTACAGATCTTTGCATTAATTCTTCTTTGGGGTCTACTCCAAAATTCTGTTCAGAGGAGAGAAAATAGTTACCAAATTCACATTCCTCAAACAAAATCTGGGCCTTGGGATCATTAGAGGGGTAGACGGTGAACTTGCACTTGGGCTCAGGTTCCAACTTCACTTTCTGCTTTCCCACTAAGATTGTGGCTTCTAACCAATCCAATTTGATCTGTCCATTCAAGTCCTTGCAAAATGTCCTGCTCAAAAGCATTCCATAACTAGCAGGAATATCTGCTACCAAAATAATCGATTTCACCTTTTTATCAGGGTAAGCTGCAAGGGTGACTCATGCATCCTTAATCTGCCCAATCAAGGAAACCTGTTTTCCATCCATAGAATAACATCTACCAAATGTTTTTGTGAGTGATAACCCTAGGGCTTTAGCCACAGAGGAGGGCATAATGTTGTCAGAGGCTCTTGAATCTATAATACAGTTACTAAGTTTATGACCATTGATAAACAAAGACACATAGAAAGGATTGGGTTTCAAATCAGTATAAGGAGCATTAGTTGATGAATTGGGAGTCGTTCTAGGGGCAGTCAAGGATGACTTAGATGAGGAAGCAAATAGTTGAGCAATGGGGGATTCAGTATCAACCTCTAATTGACTCTTGGATTTAGTTTGTGCAGGACCACCCTTAACATGTTTAACTAGTTTGTCAAGCTCATTAGGTTTCAACTTGAGATACTCAATAGGAGAAATTTGAATTTTTACAGACTTACAAAAATCTACAATATCAAAAGAAGCATCTGGATCATTTCTATGCAACAATCTAGTTTCCTGAGCCTTCAAATTAGCATCATAGGTTCTAGTTAAAGGCTCCTTACCTTTGCCAGGTACTTCTTGAGTATTAGAGGATCTCACATTCCTCTAACCCCTGGTGAGCATGGCGCATGAAGGATCTTCAAGGGTAACCAATATTTCACCTCCCCTTTCTGAATTAGACTCATATTCAAGGAAGTGTATTTCAGAGCTGCCAGGTTCCTCAAAGCTCCTTTCTTCTTCAGTGGACTCCCCTAGCATATCTTGAGTAGCAGTCATCTGAGCATACTTGAGCATTTCTAGGCAAGAATTTCCATCATGGTCGGTAGTCAAATGAAAGATACACATATTTCCCCTCCCAGGAGGAGCTTCAATGGCCAGTCTTAGTTGTGCTGATGTCAAGGGTAAAGCTCTACCAATATTTGCTTGTTGATTCAAATTCCTTCTGCTTATATCTTGATATGGTTGTTGGAAGTGAGCACCAGTTTTAGGTAGTTGCCTCTTTAAGGCAATCATGTCGTTCATCAACTTTTGTACTACAAGATCTGTAGATGATGAGGGTTGGGAATTTGGCATCTGAACCTCTTTCTTCCATTTACCAGCCATAATGAGATCATCCTCTAATCCGACTGCCAAGGCTTGTGCAGCTGGTAAATCAGCAATTACACCCCTCCTAAGATGGAAGCTAATATCAAGAGGCATAGAATTAATAAAAAAACATTTTAGATTTTCACCAGTTGGTCTTTTAGCAGCAGGGATTTTGTTCACAATTCTGTTAAATTTAGCCACGAATTCCCTCATAGGTTCATGAATCTCTTTCTTAAGCTGAGTCAGCTGTGCAAGGAGGTAATGCTCGTCTTCCACACTTTTGAACCTATTTTCAAAAGTAGTTTTCATGTCATTCCAATTTGAAATTGAGGAATTAGTTAGGTGGTAGAACCATTGTGTTGCAGTGTCAGTCAAAGTCAGCACAAAGAGCCTTATGGCAACATCTTGGTGTTGTACACCTAACACACTACATGCTGCTGCAAAGGCACACAAATGTTCTTCTGGTGATTGTTTGCCATTTCCATTGAACCTGGGTAAATTTTCCCTTGCATTTTTAGGTAAAGGATTTAGGTTAGCCCCTAGGTTTAGAGGCCCTATGGCAGCTCCCCAAGGTTGGGCCATGGGTAGAAAATTTATAGCTGAGGGGATAACAATGCCTGAAAGAGTTAAAGATTGACAGACAGGGGAAGTAGAAGGTTTAGGGGGGCTAGGGGGTCTACTTCTAGCTCTTCTTGCACGAGTAGGGATATAAGGAAAATTAAAATTTTGCAGTGCTTGAAAGGTAGAATCCTCAACTCCCTCTCTTCTCAAAGACCTGGTATACGGTCTAGAATCTAGCTTAAAATATTGTAGCTAGATAGGCAGTTATTAATTTCTGTGTTGTTCTTGATTTCTTTGCGCTTCAAGGATTTGATTTCTTGCTGCATTTTGTGCCTGCCTTCTTCTCTACCTGAGTAACAGCAATCTCAGGTTATCGGCCAACTCCTCTTCTTGTTCTAATACTCTGCTTGCCCTTCTGTAATCTTAACTATTCTGATGAGTACGCCAAGCAAGGGTATTCAGCTGGCCAATAATGTCTTCCTGCTCGTCCTGAAATCCAAGATTGAGTTGTAGAATAGGAATTATGTTTTCGTGTGGAAGCACCATTGTTGCTTCATATTCAGGCGACCAATCTTTTATTAATGATTTCGATCCCCAGTAGAGTCGCCAAAAACTATTGGCTAATAGATTTGTCCTTATTCTGAAAATGTTTATTCTGACTCTATACCCCTCTTTGAAGAACAAACAAGTTAAGCAACAAATGGGTGAACTTTTTAAATTCATTCCCCTCTAAATTTAGGTATAGCTCCCTTTAATATTTCCAATGAATTTAATCTATTCAACTATCCAAATGCACTTTTAACCAGAAAATGCTTAAGGCAAACTGACATTCATACATAACTATGTTATGAATGTGGTAAATTTATGCAGTAACAGTGAGTAATAGAATGCACAGATTCTACTTTTGATACATTCAAATACATGAACACATACATATGAATTTGCTGAACCAATAAATAATAGAACACATATGACGAGTTGTCCAATAAAAGAGCAATTACCAGGTGAAAGGAGATTTCACACAGAAAATCTAATTCCAAACACTCAGACGCACAGATCTAAGTATGCAGTAATTATTTCTTCTTCTCATTCACAGATGAAAAGTTTCTCAGACAATCATCACATAATGTAAAACCATAAAATAGTTTAGCTAAAATTCCTTTTTTCTTTCTTTTCCTAACTTTACATATCTCCTTTAAAAGATTCAAAAACCTATATATATGAATGTCCTAATCAGTTCATCAAGTAAATCAAACCCAGAGTTAAAGTAACTCTGACCCATATAGGATTTAGTTTAAAACCAACTGATTTAAAGATCAAGATTACGAAAATAGCATAACAGAGGAACTGAATAAAAGAAAGTGAACCAATAAGATCATGGCTGGGACAACGGATTTGCATCTCTAGATTTGCCATCAGTGGTTTGGGAAGCACATTGAGTCTTCCACTCCTAAAAAGCTGCAACAAACTCCTGAATCCTCAGGAAGTTGGGGATGCCTATGTGTTTCACTCTTGATTTCCAAACTTCTTTATCCCTTCGCATTTTCCCAATTTTTCCTTTATGATCTAGAAGTGCGTTGATACAGAGGTAAAGTAGAGACTCCACCTTAGAGATTCGAGAGAAATCTTCAATTAAGATATTGTCGTTTTCTTTGACAAAGTTAATTTTATCCTTAAAGGATTGAACCACTGTGTCAACATCATCCTCTGGTTTCCCATCATCCCTTATGTATTTAACATCAATGCATTGCAAGTCATGCTGCAGCGATTGAGTGAGTTCAGTTATTTCTTTAGTCATCTTTGTATGTTCAAAGCGTCCCTGCTATGATATGGAATTTCTCCATTCAATATTTTTCTTATTCACATATAATAGATCCTCATCCAAACTAGTCAGGCTCTTTTCTGTCAGAAACTTCCCTACCCCATATTTCTGAACTTCATCAATTTGATTTATCACATTTACCCATTTACCTTCATCTTTCACCCAAGCAGTAATCTGTGCTTTAAGGTCCTCAATGGTGGGAGCAGTGAGATCGTATATATTCTTGAGTTCATGAATGTATACAGTTCCCTTCTCTACAATGCGGTCCAAACAACTGTTAAATGTCTTTGCCACCATCTTGCTTCTGTGAACTTGATCTAATATCTTCTAGTTAACTGGTGATTTAGGGTCGAAAGACAGGGAGAGCTGTGAAACCGGTTGCGGGTTAGGGTTGTGGATAGCATCAATGTACTCTGCCATTGAACGCAGAGTCTGCTTCAATTCCCTTTTGTCCTTTTCGTCCTTCCAAGTTCAACTAACTATTCTCTTGGTAGATGCTTCAAGGTGATGAACATCTACAGCTCTTGAAGTAGCACCGAGATCCACTCTCTCAACAGTGAAATCCTGCACAGTTGGATCTTGAACTTCTTCCTCAATCACTGGTTTGGCTATCTCAGCATTCTGGTTTCTAGTATTTGGATCAATGTTTACTCTGGATGTCATCTTTAGCTTCTTAGACTTGGGTTTTTTCCCTAAACATTTGCTCACCATGTCCTCTAAGGGGACAGCAAAAGGAATTATTTTTCTCTTGTCAGAGACAGAACTCTCCAGCCACTTGGGTGTAGGGGCTGAGGTTTCCTTTTCAGGGTTCAATCCATTAGAGGATACATTTGAAATCATTAATATCTCAGAGGTCTCTAGAATGACCTTTGATTGTGGCCTAGTATCAACTTCCTTTGTTCTGTGTGGACTTGATTCCTTGTCACCCATAGGTTCCCTTGAATCCTCCTCTAAATTCAGATCCACAACTATTGTTTCAGGAACTTGTTCTTTTCTTTTACTTTTGGTCCTCAACCTGGTAGCAGGAGGGGGTAGAATAGCTGTGAGGGCTCTTCTAGATTTCTTGGTAGCAGGGCTCCTTCCAGTTGATGACTTGGAAGCACATGCACCACATATAGCAATAGGTTGGTTAGAAGAGCTTATGGGAAGTGATGATTCAATCATTGAGGTGAATTGTTGGGTATCTTTATTCTGGATCCCTTCCTGTCTCTTTTCCCTTAACCACTTCTCGGTTCTCCTTATCACTGGAAGAGTTTTAACCTTAATCCTATCTTCCTCCTTTTTGCTCCAGTTAACTTCTGGAATAGGTAATTGCTCTATTCGTTCAAACTGCAGATCAATCACTTGTTCCCCATCATCAATAACTCTAGAAATATCCATATTTAAATTGAGAGTAACTATCTGCCCTAAAGAGAACCTACACCTCAGTCTTGTCCTGACCTCAAACTCATCTGAACAGTCTTCCCAGTAATCCTCTAGCTTAGGAATGTGTTAAAGCCTTGCTCCAGGATCTAAGTTGTTCCTGACAAATCCTTTTCTATCAAATTGAGACCTGGCAGTGAAGAACTGAAAATTGAACTTTTTAAGGTTCACCTCAAAATTCAAAGCATCAGATTTTGACTGGCATGAGTAATGCCCAAGTTCGATGGGAAAAGAGATACCAAAACCCTTCTTTGGTGAGAATTTCTTATCTACATGTGCTAGCTGTCTACATATCTCTATTAACACAAAATGGTCAAACACATATCTAGGTAACTTAACAGGTTCACCGTCAAATCCTCCAACTCTGATGTAAGTGAACTCAGAAAATTGAATAAAGAAGCTACCATAAATGCTAATCAGTTGCATTGCTTCATTGGACATCCTTTTACCCAGATTACCTTCCAGTTCATAAGTCATTCTTCCAGTGAAAACATCGTTAACCCTTTTATAATTTTCATAACAATTTAGTTTCTGCAATTGTGAATAATATTCATAAATCTTACTGTCCTCAGCCAAGGGTGCATGAGGTAGATCAAACCATTCCCTTGTAGATGCCACGCAATAAAATAAGTACGAAGACATATAAAAATCTCTGTCACCCAGACAATTACTCAAACCTTGATGCAAACAATCGGCCACAATTTTTGCCCAATCTAAATATTACTCTCCTTGGAGGATAACTTGTATGAAAAAGTACATCCAATCCTCCCAATAATACACATGTTGGCTACCCTTCAATCTGTGTAATAATACCACAATATCCCTCACTTCTTTAATCAGATGGTCCCTAGTAAGTGGTCTGGGCAACCTTGAACCACCCTTCTGAAATTTCAGTAGCCAGTTCCCTGCTATCACACTTTTATAATTCAATTTCTTCTCCGAGAAATACCCATAGGAAGAGGTAATATCAAGGCTGGAATATGCCTCTTTAGGCGGTATCTTCATTACAGACATGAGGGTTTGTCTATTGACATGAAACAATACATCACCATTTGCATTGCTGATGCATCTACTTTGGGGTTCATACCTATTTATACATTCCTGAACCAATTCTAGGTAGTGTACAGCCTTGGGAAAAGCCACAGCTTCAACTAAACCGTTGTCTATTATTTTCTTCATCATAGGGGTTTGCACAGGGTTTCTAGACCTTTCTCGAAATTCTTTTAAATCATATTGTACCAATGCGGTATCCCCAAATTCAAAGTGAGAATAGGTAAGACTAGGACCATGTTCATTCCCCAAACATGTAGATTTCAAAGCCATACTTGGAGGATTACAATAAAACACACTTCCAATTCTGAAAATAATGACAGAAACTCAAGAGATTCTTCTTTCTGGCTAATAAAAAGGAATAGCACATAGGAAGAACAGAACTCACCTTCAAGGTATCTAAATTCACTGTGAAATTTGAGTAACAAGAACCTTACACTTCCTGCGCTGTTCTCCTCCGCGTTGCACAGCATGTTCACTTGCTAAATTTCACTTGTTCTTAATTAATAATGGCACTAACCAAATTGAATAATTATCATTCGGAACAATACGTGCCAAAAATATTTGAAAAGACATGAACTCTGACTTCTTCATTAATAGCAAGTATTGTTCATGCACCATCATGATGGTATAATGATTATCCGTAACCTCCGCCAGATTAGAACTCTTAGTTTCATAATGAGTCTCTAACATATTTTCCTCCAACTTTCCTGCTAAATTTGACTTAGAAAGCCATGGGAATAAATGAGACCAAAATCACCAAAACTTTGAACTATTGAACCATTGAACCTTTAGGGCGTGGTTCAATATGGTGGTTCAACCATACCAATTGAATCACATAAATGGGCAAAGGATTCACTTACGGGAATATTGAACCTAAGCGCATGAACCGTTGAACTTATTAGGATATGGTTCAATATGAAGGTTCAAAGACACAAGGGCTACATAGACCAACGGACAGTCACGTGACTTTTGTAAAAGGGGTTCCAACCATGGGACAGTGAACCATTGAACCTTGAACCATTGAGCTTCGCTATAGAGTACAAGCGGAGGGTTCAACGATACATTAATTACACAAGATAACTGCATGACACGCCTTATTAGAAGGCAATGAGTGTTGAACCTTAGACCATTGAACCATTGAACTTTGAACAAAAGGGTTCAAGTTCAACCCAAAAACTTGAAGACGTTTGAAATACATAGAACAACAATTTGTTGTTTGAGACACTTTGGGCATATCGAACCATTTGAACCTAGAACTTTAAAAAGGGTTCAGTTTCAAAGGTTCAAACCTTAAGTACCCTCACCCACAAAGATGATAAACGGGTAAAAATTGAAGGAACAAGAGTCAATTTAAGAAACAAATGTATCACCAAAAATACAACACAACAAACTAGCTCTTGTCCAGGAAGTATTATCAATAAATAAATAAGGGCAACTCAAAAGGTAACAACCTGCAAACATCGGTTTCCTCCATCGTCGCTACCGGTTGACACTTGTATCAAAGACAATGTATGTTTCAACATACAATTGCAATATGCAATCGTAACATACAATCACAAGATGCATTCAGAACATGCATTCGAAAGGTTTGACCATTAACCTTCCTTGTATCCAACCTGTTGTACATTCATCACATACAACCACAGTATGCACTTGCGAGATACACACGAACATTCAACTGTGAGATATACATGAAATGAACTCTGACATACATTAGCGATATACAGATAGAATGTATACCAACAATGTATATTCGCAACATGCAATTCAAATAGGCATTTGATGGGTTTGACTGAACTATTGACTCCTTTGTATGCTAATAGACTTGTACTTTCACAATGTATGTTTACTACATACAATCTTGACATACAATGCACCAAGGACTCCTGATATGCTTTGCGACATACACATTCAATAGACCCTTGTGATATACTCATGGATTGTATATCTGACATGCATTTGTGATATATACACAAAATGCATCTTCAGTGAAACAACGCGAATCTTCATTGTTTTGAACCTCCACAAACCCTACAATTACCTAGATCTATTCCTCCGCCAATCTAACATAGATCTTCACCCTACCAACCTAGCATATGACAACGCTAAGGTCTATCAATGCATCCTATATGCGACCCTGCAAACATGAACATGAACAAAACAGAAAACAAAATGAAAACACTATACAACGATTCCACCGATTTTGAAGAAATCTAACTGGTGGAATGGGCTAAGAACCCATCTCAGTCTTAGAATAGGAAATCAATTTGCATAGAGAAAACTAGATGAATTTGAAAGGCACAGATGCACAAACAAGATTCATTTATTATGCCTTCCAGAAATGCGAATACACACAGATGCTCTGTTTACAATTGCACAACTCAACTGTACTAGACTCAACCAATTACAACTCTCTACAACTAATTACATTCAATCTGATCTAGGGTATTTATCTACTCACCCTCAGTAATACTGAATTGACTCCAAGCAGCTGGGAGATCACAACCGCCTAACAAACTCTGACTGCCTAACAACCCCTATGATTACAAATTGCCAAGTGTCCCTTGGGACTTACAACATAAACCTAGATACAAACTACAATGACATGCATTGGTCAAACAGACCTTATTACATTGAATGGTCTTATAGGACCTTATTGGAAACATCAAAATGAACATTAAACTATTGAATGCCTCATGGAGGCCACTGTGGATTAGGTACTCCTGCACCATACTCCCCACCGAGAAAAGAACTCATGTCCCATGAGTTAATTCATTGTCTTGATCCACCTGTATCCATTGCTATGTCATGCCTTCCCCATGATCTCTGGGCTGCAACCTGCTTCCATGGAATCAAAGACTCATGCCTAGCATTGTAGGTTCATACACCTACACTGTAAACCTTGGTTAATACTCCTTGTATTGCTATTATGGCAGAACATGTTTGCCTTTCAACTCTTGTTGTCTCTAGAGGAAAAACAATACTCCCTACTATGATTGCATCCTTGTCTTTCCAATCAGTTTGTGGCTATGTACAAACCTGCTCTTTGACCTTTTGCTGATCCACCTAATCTCTGTCAATCAGAATTGAAATCTTCTTCAAACTCTAATCTCCACTCCTTGAGATATCCTCAACTTCCTTTGACTCTGCTGTAGGCATCTTCACAGACTCTTTCTTGCCTATCAAAATGATCTTAGCTGTCTTCTTTGCTTCAGTATACTCCTGTAATGGTGTCATCACAAAAGTTCTCCCATCCTTCTTGATGGTGTATGTGTTAGCATATCCATCATACAATGCTCTCCTATCAAATTGCCATGGTCTACCTAAAAGTAGGTGACAACATTCCATGGGCAATATGTCACACAAAACCCTATCCTGATATTCTCCAATCTGAAAATCAACATATGCTTGTTCATATACCAAAAGTGATTGATTATCACTCACCCAAGATGCTTTGTAAGGATTTTGATGAGGAATCCTTTCCAGTTTCAGTTTATCCACCATTTCTTGAGATACCATATTATCTGTAGAGCCATAATCTATTACTACCTTGCATAGTTTACCTTTGGTTTTGCGTTTGGTTCTGAAAAGAGCTCTCCTTTGTAGCATGTCCTTGGATGTCTTCAAGGCTGTTCTCCTTACCATCAATGATTCTCCATCTTGAGCTGGGGTTGCACTTTCCATTGGAGAGTTAACACTTTCACCTACCTCCTCTTCCTGCACAAGTTGAACCCTCTTATCATTCTTCATATCACCTCTTGATGATGAACCTTGCCTTTCTAGACATTTGAATGCTATGTGGCCAATTTCATTACAATGATAACATCTCCTAGTGAAAACATTAGAACATCTACGACCTCCAAATCTACCTCTGGTGCCTTTCCATCCACCCCTTAAATTAGACTGTTCTTGTCCTTTACTAGTTTCTTCTTGATCCTCATTGGCTTGCCTTGTTGTAGGGGCTGATCCTCTTCCCCTTATATTTCTACCTCTTCCTCTCATGGACTTATCTTGTCTCCTTTTCATTTTCTCCTCAATCCTGATTGCCATTTGATAACAATCTTCTACACTCCTAGGATTAGCCAGAACTAATTCATCCTGTATGTTCAATCTTAAACCAGCCAAGTATCTAGCAACCTTTTCAATCTCATTCTCATGATGACCAAACCTCATACTCAATTTATAAAATTCCTCAGTATATGCCTTCACATCCATTTGCTTTTGTCTTAAAAATTGAAGCTTCTTAAACATTTGAACTTCATAATCCTTAGGTAAAAATTTACCTTTGATCCTTGCTACCATCTTGTCCCATGAAGAAATCTTTGACTTACCTTGCTTTCTCCTCTCTGACTATATGTAATCCCACCATACCAAAGCATGACCTCCCAATTTGGTCTTTTCAATCTTTACTTTCTACTCCTCAAGAATTTCCTCACATTCAAAATGATTATCTAATGCAGCAATCTAATCAAGTAACTCCTCTTCATTTAAACTTCCATTATACTTTGGAACATCAATCTTTACCTTAGGTTTGTCATTCTGAATTGCCCTTAACAATTTTGCAAATCTCTGATCTTCAAGGTTCAAATCTTCATCTACATCTTCATATTCTTCACCATCATCTTCTTTTTCTGATTCACTATCTTCCACTTCCCTTCTTTTGTTTGTCTCCAAGGCTATAAGCCTGGCTTGAAGTGCTTCTGCAAGCTCTTTCATCTTCCTCATCTCTTTAGCATGTTTTTCCTTCATCTCCTGCAACTCTCTAGCAGTACCATTACCTTTCGGAGGCATCTTGTCAACCTCTCAATCCTTCTACTTCTGCCTTCTCAGTGACAGAATCAACACACAACAACCCAGACCTTTTGCTAAGCTCTGATACCACTATGATGCAGAGCCCTCACCCCTAACACTCATTTCTCTTTGTATGTCTATGTTCTACTTGCCTATCGGCAAGACTATCCACTATCGGCTAACTAAAATACCATTCCCCTAATCTGATATCTCATACTGACCTCTTCACTATCGACAAAACATTCCCCATCGGCTTTCGCAGGAATTCTCCTGCCAATCTGCATCTCTCTCCTCGATGTATGTCTTCATCTTTGTATCTGCCACAAGATACATTCTCCAATGTACATACAACCAACTTATACATGCATAGCATGACCTGCTACTGTCAGGGACCCAAATGTATCTGCCACTCTACCCTTATGCCAAACACTTGTACATACATCGCATGACCTGCAAACACCGGTTTCCTCCACCGTCGCTATCGGTCGACACTTGTATCAAAGACAATGTATGTTTCAACATACAATTGCAATATGCAATCATAACATACAATCACAAGATGCATTCAAAACATGCATTCGAAAGGTTTGACCATTGACCTTCCTTGTATCTAACCTGATGTACATTCACAATGTACATTCACCACATATAACCGCAATATGCACTTGCAGGATACACACGAACATTCAACTGCGAGATACACATGAAATGAAGTCTGACATACATTAGTGATATACACATAGAATGTATACCAACAATGTACATTTGCAACATGCAATTCAAATAGGCATTTGATGGGTTTGACCGAACCGTTGACTCCTTTGTATGCTGATAGACTTGTACTTTTGTAATGTATGTTTACTACATACAATCTTGACATACAATGCACCAAGGACTCTCGATATACTTTGTGACATACACATTCAACAGACCCTTGCAATATACTCACGAATTGTATATCTGACATGCATTTGTGATATATACACAAAATGCATCTTTAGTGAAACAATGTGAATCTTCGTTGTTTTGAACCTCTGCAAACCCTGCGATTACCCAGATCTATTCATCTACCAATCTAACACAGATCTTCACCCTGCCAACCTAGCATATGACAATGCTAAGGTCTATCAATGCATCCTGTACGCGACCCTGCAAACATGAACATGAACAAAACAGAAAACAAAACAAAAACACCGTACAGCCATTCCACCGATTTCAAAGAAATCTAACCGGTGGAATGGGGAAAGAACCCATCTCAGTCTCAGGACAGGAAATTGATTTGTACAGAGAAAACCAGATGAATTCGAATGGCATAGATGCACAAACAGGATTCATTTATTATGCCTTCCAGAAATGCGAATACACACAAATGCTCTGTTTACAATTGCACAACTCAACTGTACTGGACTCAATTGATTACAACTCTCTACAACTGATTACATTCGATCTGATCTAGGTTATTTATCTACTCACCCTCAGTAGTACTGAATTGACTCCAAGCGGCTGGGAGATCACAACCACCTAACAAACTCTAACTGCCTAACAACCCCTGTGATTACAGATTGCCAAGTGTCCCTTGGGACTTACAACATAAACCTAGATACAAACTACAATGACATGCATTGGTCAAATAGACCTTATTACATTGAATGGTCTTATAGGACCTTATTGGAAACATAAAAATGAACATTAAACTATTGAATGCCTCATGGAGGCCACTGTGGATTAGGTGCTCCTGCACCAATAATGATGGATTAGGGGGAGAAGAAGAAGAAGATTTGAGTAGTTCTGATGAAGATGAATTTGTTGTTACAGAAGACGTTGGTGTGGATGATCATGTAGAAGAACAATTAGAGTCTCTTACTCCTCCCTTGAGGAGATCCACAAGACAACAAAATCCAGTTGACAGGTATAACTCACCAAATTTCCATTGTGTATATGCTTTATTGAGTACTAAAGATGAACCTAGATCCTACAGGGAAGCTATTTCTGCAAATGATAGTGAGTCTTGGCAGCTAGTCATGTAGGAGGAAATGATGGCTTTGGACTCTAATAACACCTGGGATCTTGTTCATTTGCCCAAAGGAAGAAAGGCCATATGATGTAAGTGGGTCTTCAAGAAGAAGTTTAGAGCAGACGAGTTATTGGAGAAGTACAAGGCTAGATTGGTAGCCAAGGGCTACTCCCAGAGAGAGGGAGTTGATTTTGGTGAGATATTCTCTCCTGTTGCTAAATTGACTTCTATTAGATTTCCCTTATCCATTGCTATAGCTTATGATTGGGAGATTGAGAAAATGGATGTTAAGACTATGTTCTTGCATGGAGATCTTGAAGAAGAAATTTATATGCAATAGCCTACAAGTTTTGAGGTAAAAGGAAAAGAACATTGGGTTTGCAGGTTAAAGAGGTCTCTTTATGGTCTGAAATAGTCCCCTAGAATGTGGTATCAAAAGTTTGATTCATTTGTTTAGAAATTGGGTTTTGTTAGAAGCAAGGAGGATCATTGTGTTTACATTCATTGTGTTGATGATTCTATACTAGTTATTGCTTTATATGTTGATGACATGTTTTTTAGCAATACTAAGGGTATGGTCAGTGAGCTTAAAGCCCAACTTTCAAGTGCATTTGAGATGAAGGATCTTGGTGCTGCAAGGTATATTTTGGGAATGGACATTAGGAGGGACATAGTTAACAGAAAGCTTTGGTTGTCACAAAGTATGTGAATACTATTTTGCAGAGGTTTAGTTTACAGGACTGTAACCCAGTTAGAGTTCCTTTACCCATTGGTACTAAGCTTTCATTAGATATGTGTCCAAAGACTAAGGATGATCTTGAGGATATGTCTAATGTGCCATATGCTAGTGCTGGAGGGAGTTTGATGTATGCAATGGTTTGCACTAGACTAGATATTGCCCAAGCAATGGGAGTTTTGAGTAGATTTATGCCTAACCCTGGTAGACAATATTGGAACTATGCGAAGAGGGTGTTTGAATATCTTGCTCTTGATCATTGTTTGGTTTATTCTAGTACTAATAGTGCTAATAAATCTTTGGACATACAGGGTTTTGTTGATGTAGATTGGACAGGTGACTTGGATAGTTGAAGGTCCACTAGTGGCTATGTGTTTACTCTGTTTGGAGGTGTAGTGAGTTGGATGAGTAAGAGGTAGCCTATAGTTACTTTGTTCACCACAGAAGCAGAGTATATGGCTGCAACTTATTTCTCTATGGAGGTAGTTTGGTTGAGGAGACTATGTACAGGTATTGGTTTTGATTGCAGGAACATTCAGATTGGTTGTGATAGCCAGAGTGCTCTCTGTTTAGCCAAGAATCCCATGTATCATGTTTGGACTAAGCATGTTGATGTTCAATATCACTTTGTTCAAGAGTTGGTTGCAAATGGAAAGATTGAGCTGAAGAAGATAGACACTCAGGAGAATGTTGTAGATTCATTGACCAAGCCTATGAGCACAGAGAAATTCGTGTGGTGTAGAGAGGCCATGGGCCTTGTTTCTAGTGCCTGATTATTTTTCATTTGATTTTCTATGGGTTGATTTACAATGTATAATGTCAAGTGGGAGAATGTTGGGATAAGGTCCCATTAACCTTATAAATCCCAATATTGTATTTATTCCATTTATTATTTGTAATTTGTAATTACCCATAAGGTATGTACAAGTTTCACCGGCAGTGGTAAAAATTATTTACTGTCCACTGTAATTACGGAGTTACTACACAGTAAGTCCCGAAGTTACCAGCGGTAGTTACGGGATGTCATTTACTATGGTAAATGGTAATTGGTCAAAGTGGTGTGCACATGCAGAGGAATAATCTATTTTTAGTGTTATGACGCACGTCATAGATGTTGTAAGAAGGTATAAGAGATTCTATGACAACTGTAAGTTGTCACAAGAATCTATGACACTAATAATAGCATATGACGCATCATAAGATGCTGTAAGTGGCTATTTTTTGCCCCAAGGTGTTCAAGCTTGCATGGACACTTTTTACCAAGTGTAGGATGCATGTATGACAAAATTTATGACCCTGTAAGAGCCTATTCTTGGCTATGGACGCCCAAGGTTGTATTGTTGAATCTTGACAAGTGTTATGGGCTTGTAAGAAGTCATTTAATGTCTTGAGGTTGTGTAAATTCTATAAAAACCATAACATAGTAGATGAGATGCATATAATAGTTTACAGGTACCTAGGGTCTGCCGGAGTGAAGGTTGGAGGACAGAGGAAGAGAATGTATTTGTAATATCCTTTTGTGAAGATAATACAACTTGGCCTCTTTTCTTGGTGGAGTTTTATACCCGAAAGGGTTTTCTCCATGTTAAACACTTGTGTTATGTGCTTCATTCTTCTTCTGGTATATTTTTGTATTGTGGGTTTATGTTTTGTTACAATCTCCATTAATAACACACAGTTAAAGTTTGCTGAAATTTATCTCGAATCAGATTTCCATTGAAGTAGTGTTGCTTTCATTTCTAACACTCCAGCATGTGAACATAATCTTTCTTTAATCACTATATTTTCTCTTATATTAGTTCTCCAAGTTCTCTATGTTAATTTTGAATAGGTTAGGGCTTGCAAGAAGATGGAATGCCTTTGTGATACCTCAGACAGAGAAATCTGCATAAACCCTACCATTTTTCTCTAGCTTTCTATTTGAAGGGTAATAATTTTGTGTACATGCCACAACCAATTCTATTGGCTCTACTTCATAGGGAACTCCTCCTACATTCCACATCCCTGATTTGTAGATGCTTTTTAGGATAGGATGTCCACTTCCTTGTGCTTATTTAGCAATCCATTCATCCACATTTGTGTTACCTGAATGGGTATCTCCTATCTGTCCAAACCTAAAACCTGAGGCCCTAGGAGCTAGGAACATGGAGTTCCTAAACTCTACCTCATTTTAGTTTTTCCTGTCCTGCATCATATCCTACAATTAGCAGACATGTATATCTTAACCTAGGTTACATTTATCAATTTTAAGCCTTTACTTTTCTAGATATTCTGATTTCACCATTTCATAGAATAATCATGTGCAGATGCATAGAAAATTACCTTGAGTACACATTTACCTTTCATTGTCCTATAATAAATGACAAAAGTAGGATTTTGTCATTACATACCTATTTCTGGAGCTGAAAACCTTATTTAAATTTCTGGATATGCTCTTTTCATTTCAGGGTTAGGATCACTGTATGGTCACTGGAAAAATTGTCAGAGCTCTCTAATTCTCTTTTGAATGCTTAGGTAAGTGTAAAATGATTTAATTCTAGATTTTATGTGTTAAATTTCATAAATTAGGGCTTAATAAATGCTAAATTGCTTTTGTTCGTGGCTATCTGCCTATGATTTGGGAGATCAATACAAGTGGCAGATTCTAATTTGAAATTTCAAAAGGCCAACTACTCCCTTTCGTGGCATTAAATGAAGTTTGGATATGGAATATACGCATGTTAAGCCTTAAACAATATGTTTACTCTCTGAATGTCCATATGCATATCTATATGACATCACTAATCTCTTGGTCAACGTTGACCTAAGGACGGATGTCAAGATGTTAAAAATCCTAAGGCAATCCCCTTTAATTTCAAATATCAGGACATTAATATGTCCATGTTGAAAAGTCAACTAAATGCCACGTGGCATTGTCTGATTGGTCCATGGGAGAATGTAAATTTTGTTCGTAAGTGACAGTGATATGGATATTAAGAAATATTCAAATATTAGAATTTATGAAATATCCCTAAGTCTAGATGTCCTGATGATGTCATCCCTCTTAAAGTAATTCTTGGTCATGAGGAAAGGGATGTCATCAGTATATTTGGAAGGTCTAGAAAATAAGTTAATGTCTGGACATTAAAGATTTGCAAAATATCCTATGTTGAAATGTCCAGATGATGTCATCATTGTTCACTATTTCTTTGAGACAAAGTTGGATGATGTCATCCAGATGCATATATTAAGGTTCAGGAAATTAAGATGTTGCAAATGTCCATAGTCAAATGTACATTTGAAAAGTCAAATTGGACATGTCATCAAGATATTATAAGGTTGAGACATTACGAAATGTCTAGATATTAAAGATTGAATATCTAGACCCATGAATATCCATGGATATGATGGCTCACTGCACGATGGGATAAAATTTGACATGTGCACATTGATGAATGTCAGGATATGACCTTTCTACTAAGTATTTTTCATGTTTTTCGGTTGGGATAATTTGTCTGGATATTAGCAAATGTGAGGACATTTGAGTATAAATGTGAATATCCCCTGACCTTTGACTGAGACTTTGACCATGAGTAACTTCCTTGTTTTAAAGAATTTTTGCATGTTGTAAAAGGAAAACCTGCTTAGAATTTCATTCTCTTTCATTTGGCAGGCTTCATGAGGGACAAATCATACTTTGAAATTTTGATCCATAACTTAAGATCTAGATATGCCTAGAACAGGACCTAGACATACTATTCTAATACTGCTTTTACCATACCACCCAAAACAAAATCAAAACAAGACAAGCAAAGCAAGAAGAAAGGTGAGTCCCTATTTTTCTAGGGCAAAATATTGTATGTCGTATAACCCTTTTCTTTATCAAGATTAAAGGAGAAAGGGAGGATGGTTTAATGCAACAAGATAGGTATGCAGATATAATGGATTAGGATGATAGGATAGGTATGTGGATATAATGGATATGGTTGGTAGGATAGAATGAAAATGACAGGATTGGTTAGATGAGACAACTTGTCCCCAAGTGGGAGGAACATAGATAATCAATCTACACATGATGCATGTTTCCTATGTTTTTATCTTGGTACTTATCTAATGTGCTACAAGGAGTGGTTTTCACCATTTGACAAATGATTACTCTTTACTTTTTTTTTGTTTTTATTTTTTACTTTTTGTTATTTGGATGGGATGGGTGGATGGGGGAAAGAGAGATTTGGATGGGGGATGGGGACTCAAGTGTTTGTTTCCAAGAGGAGGTGACAATGTCCCATTTTGGATGTATGTCATGTATGGACCATGTTGAGTGTCATTATGTGCATAGATGTTGGTAGGTGATTGGATGAGATGGAAATGGAGTGGATTATGATGTGGATTATAGATGGATGGATAATAGTGGTTTATGATGTTGATTATGGATGGATCGATGATAGTGGATTATGGATGGATGGAGGATAGTGGATTATGATGTGGATTGTAGATGAAGTTGGATGTATAAATGGATGATGGATGAAAGGATTATGCAAAAGCATGGACCATAGATATGTAATGGAGGAGATATGTAGGATAGGGGAGATAAGATTGGGGGATAGAGTTATGTGGAAATGTCATGGGGTGAAGTGGAACCAAGACCAATGGTTACACACACCATAATGAACTTTGAATCTTTTGATGTGGAGGGGGTGTGAGGACTAATGGGGATTTTTTATTTTTCTGATTTGGGAACTTAGGGAGCCAAATGAACTTAAGATTTGTAGAATTTGTAGATGGGGGGGAGATTTGTGGGATTTTTGGGATTAAGGATTTTTGATATAGTGGGATTTTGATGCTTCATTTGGATTGACTTCTTTGTTCTTGGGGACCCACATCATTTTTATTTTTTCTTTTGGGGGTGTGGGAATTTCTAGCCTTTTGAATTCTTGATTATGATTATATTTTATGTATCGATGCCCTTCAACATGACAATTTTGAGGCTTATGTGGATTCTTTGCTTTATGTAAAGAGACATAAAAATTTATATATTTGAATCCCTTCAAGTTGGTGATAGCTTCATGCTTAGGCAATGTGTGCATTCGTTGATCTTCAATAGGAATTTTAGGGGATTTAGGGGAGTGGGATGTGTTGATGGATGCATTAGGGGATTTAAGGATGGGGATTTTAGGAGTTGGGAGGAGGGAGATGTATGGTGTGATGATGGAGGAGTGATAGTGACATATGATTTGGAGGTGTGATGAGGTGCACCAAGTTTGGCATTGGAAGAAGAGCCATGTGAGGTGTGCAGGTGATACCAACATTTTTGGATTGTTGTCCTTGGGATATATAGCCAAGTTCATTCAATCATGGATGGGTGTTGATATGAATGGGCTCCAAGATACCTTGTTCATGAAGGTCTAAACCTTTTCCTTGATAGTTCATGTTTTAGAGCATGTGATGTGCAATGGGATGTTTCTTACTTTGGAAACAAGGTGCAAGTCCATTATTAGATGGGGAAGGTGGGGTGGTGGATAGAATTTGTTCCTCTCCTATGAGAGAACCACCTTGGATGAAGGTAGTGGGACCAAGAAGATAGGATGATGGATTTGGAATAGGGTTGATAGGGGATGGTGAAGGATCAATGGGGGATAATGGGGGATCAATAGGTAGTGATGTTGTGGGATCAAAAAAGGGATGACTTGGGATGCTTGGATCTTGATTATCATTATGCTCATTAGGATGTGGTGTAATAGGATTCAAGTTATTTGTTTCTTTATCCATGTTTTCTTGGGGACCAAGTGTCTCATCATGGGATGTTGATGGATAATGAATAAGACTAGTGAGATGATGGATAGGGCTAGTTTTATTTTCTTAATCATGAGTGATTTGTGGGAACATGGATGGGAGAGGATTTAATTTTTTGATCCTGGATGGTAGTGGCTTGAGTAGTGGTATCTTTGGTAGCTTGGGTGATGTGATCTTGAGGAGATAGGATAAGTTGATCTTGACTTTGTGAGGAGAAAGGTTGATCATACTTTGGATTTGACTCTTGACATAGCTCTTGGGTTTGGATGAGATGGGGGGTTTCTTAGATGGGCTTGATAGGCTCTAGATGGTCAACAACGTGAGAGCATGATGGAGTTTGATTTGAGATTATGATAAGGGACTTTTCAATAAGATGAATAGACATAGGAGTGGATGAAGGGTGAATAGTATTAGGAGGCTCTTTGGTAGGCTCAAAGATAGGCATTGGATTGCAATATGATAATATATTCCATGTTAATAGTCCTTGGATAACATTTGAAAAGAATAAGTTGGTGGCTGGATTATCAATCACAATCTTACCATAATTGATGAGCTCTTGGATCAAATTCTTAAGTCTCACATATTTGGATGTTTTTGACATTTTGCTCTATGGTATTGACAATATTCATGATGCAGGAGCATCCCAGGTTGCAGAACAATCTTGCATCAACCAAAAACATTTGTATTCTTTTCTTTTCTTTTCTTTCATTGCAATTCTAGTTCAGTAATTTACAATTCAGCATTTTCTATTGCATTTTACCATATCTTCATATCAGAGCTCATGGAGTAGAAATTATATTCTATGCCATGTCAGGTACATCATATTCAGATTTTAGGAGATTTCAATTTGTCTACAGAAAGTTATCATTATCAGAAGATCATCAACTTTCACAAAGCAAATCATTCATGTAGTTAGTTGATAAGAGAAGGTTTGTAGAGCACTTCTTTGATTTGCAAAACCTAATGAAACATCATACCTAACACATATGGACTAGATAGACCTTCCTTGAGGTATGCACCAAGTTTCATTCATTGCGGAGTAATACCATGTGTTGTAGGCTAACCTACATATTTTCTAGACATTTCATTATTCATTGGAGTTTGTAACCTCTTGTGGCTGACACAGAGGATTCTATGAGCTTGAAGATGATATATAGATCTTTTAGATTCATTAGGAAGTTAGTCAGGAGTTAAGTAGTTTTAGAAGATAGGTTCTTTCCAGAATCCTCTTCAATGCCATAGCTTGCATATCTATTGTAATCTAGAAAGCAGGCTTGTGAGCCCTTTGATTTTAGCCCACATGTTGCCAACATATAAGCATTGTGATTATCTGATATATTGAGAATTTTAATCTTCCATTGCATTCTATATTTGTGTTGTTTTTGTTGTGTTTACTCTAGCTGCATGGTTTGGATAATCCCTTCTTAGGACCCTCCATCCATGACTGCACTAAGTAGTATCCGAGTGAAGTTTTGAATCCTTTGGGAAGTGAAGGCATTCCATAAGATCTTGTGGAGAATAGATCTTTGACCTAGGCCAGTCTACTTGTGTTTGTCAACAAAGCGCTGATTGTGAGATAGTTGCAGCTCTATAGTTAGATCGTCAAATTGAGGTAGTTGCATCAGATCTTAGGAAGAGATGCCACCAAAGAGAATGCCTTCTATGGACAATGTTACTAGAAGAATGGAAGAAATTATAGATATGATGAGGACAATGAAAGTTAGATTAGATGTTGTAGCAGAAGATACAAGAAGAGGACTAAACCCTAGGCTTGAAGATGAAAGTGATGATGATGAATTTCAAACTACTGACCAAAATGAAGAAGTGCTAGAAGAAGAACTAGATCAGCCAAAGATGTTGAAAGCTATTTCTAAGATGGGTAAGAGACTTAGAATGGAAGTATCCAACTATACTACAAATTTCAACCCTGAGGAATTGATTGAGTGGATAAATGACTTAGAGGAATACTTTGAATATTAGGAAATTGAAGATCCAGAGAGAGTGAGATTTACAAAGACTAAATTGAAAGGACATGCTCCTATTTGGTGAAAAGAAGTTCAATTTGATAGGAATAGGAGAGGAAAAGAGAAGATCATAAAATGGGATAGGATTGTGACAAAGTTAAAGAATCAGTTCATACCTACTGACTATGAGTTGGAATTGTTGACGAGATTACAAAACCTTAGGCAAAAGGAGGAATCTATGGAAAACACTGAAGAATTTCATAACATGATCATAAGAACTAGACATAGTGAAGCAAGTAAGGAGAAAGTGGCAAGGTATATAAATGGGTTGAGGATAAATATTCAAGAAGAACTAAGTTTGGTGAGGATGACAACAATAGAGGAAGCATATCAGTTTGCATTGAAAGTTGAAGACAAGTTAAATAAGAAGCATGTGAAGAGACATAGATGTAGAGGAGGTAAATTTCAAAGAGTTAGAACATATTTTGGAGGAGAAAGACCTTATGTGGAGCAAAATAAGGAAAGTGGCCCATACAAGAAGGAAGATAGAGATAACAATTCATATCAGAGAGATGACAAAAATTTCTATCGTAACAATAGAGGGAATCATAATTCTTACCACAATGAAGGATACTAGAGAGATGAAAGAGGGTTTGACAAAAGATCATTTAGAGGAACTTGTTTTAAGTGTGGAGGAGAAGGACACAGAGCATTTGAATTTCATCAAGGAAGTATAAGCAAGAGGACATAAAATAGTGTAAGAGTAGCCTATGTGGAGGAAGAACCTATTAGATCAACTAGTTTAGTGGGAAAGCTAGAGAAAGGGGAATAATTAGTCATGAGGAGAGCATTATTTCAAGTAGAGACAACTGAGGAACAACCGTAAAGGAAAAGTTTGTTCTGGACGAGATGTAAATCAGAAGGTAAATGTTGTAAAGTGATCATTGATAGTGGTAGCATAGATAATTTGGTTTCAGAGGAGATGGTGACTAAGATAAACCTAGAAAGATTGAAACACCCTAAGCCCTACAAGATAGCATGGATTCAAGATGAGCACAAGGTATTGGTGAGTGAACAATGTTTGGTAAAATTTCATATAGGATCTTATGTTGATGAGGTATTGTGTGATATTATGCCAATTGATGTATGTCATATATTGTTGGAGAGACCATGGCAGTATGATATAAAAGCTATACATGATGGGAGAAAGAATATTTATACTATACAATTTAATGGGAAGAGACATATCTTGATACATTTGAAAGATGAACCTAAAAGTGAAGTATATGGAAATGCTAGAATCTGTTTGGTAGATGTGGATGGAAATTTTTGGATGGTTTGAGGCATGAGAATATGTTTTTTTCTTTGATTCCAAATAAGTGTGGAGCCCTAAGTGCAGAGAATGTTACCATAAAGGAAGAAGAACCACCACTAGAGGAGATAACTAAATTATTGATAGAGTACCAAAACATCAAATTAGTTAATGTGCCTAAAGGATTTCCACCAATCTAGAGTATCAATCATCATATGGACCTTATACCTGGAGCTAGTTTGCCTAACAAACTAGCACACTGGATGACACCAGCAGAGAATGTAGAGCTAAATAGATAGATATAGGAGATGTTGAGGAAAGGATTGATCAGAGAAAGTTTAAGCCCATGTGTGGTACCTATAGTACTAGCACTGAAGAAATATGGAGAATGGGGAATGTGTACAGACTCTAGAGAAATCAACAAGTCATAGTTAAGTATAGATTTCCATTGCCAAGGATGGATGACATCATGGATTGTTTGAGTGGAGCAAAGTATTTTACAAAAATAGACTTGAAGAGTGGATACCATCAAATTAGGATCAGAGTGGAAGACTACATTTAAGACTAATGAAGGATTGTATGAGTGGTTAGTGATGCCTTTTGGATCAAGTAATGCACCAAGTATTTTCATGAGGTTGATGAATGAGGTTTTGAAGAAATTCTTGGGTAAGTTTGTTATTGTATACTTGGATGATATTCTAATTTTGAATAAGACAAAAGAAGAACATTTGTGGCATATTAGACAAGTATTGTAGAGGTTGAGAGAAGAGAAATTGCTGATAAACATCAATAAATGTAGTTTCATGAAGGAAGCATTGGTATGTTTTTTATTTGTGATTTCTATGGAGGGATTGAAGATGGACCCTAAGAAAGTTAGAGAAGTTGTTGAGTGGCCAACACTTGTGAACATTGGAGAGGTAAGATCATTTCATGGATTAGCAAGATTTTATCGGAAGTTCATAAAAAATTTCAGTACAGTATGCACACCAATGACAAGGACAACAATAGGTGATAGAAATGATTTTATTTGGACATCAGGAGTAGATAAGAGTTTTAAGTTGTTAAAGTAGAAAGTGACAGAGAAACCAGTGTTAGCATTACCAGATTTTAACAAAGTATTTCATGTAGATTGTGATGCCAGTGGAAATGCAATAGGAGTAGTGTTAAGTCAAGAAGGAAGACTAGTAGCATATTTTAGTGTGAAGTTGAATGATGCAAGGAAAATATATTCAATTTATGATCAAGAGTTCTATGCCATAATTCAAGCTTTAAAGAAATGGAGATATTACTTGTTACTTAAGGAATTTGTGTTGTACATTGATCATCAAGCTTTGCAGTATTTGAATAGTCAAGGAAAGTTGAATCAGAGACATATGAGATGGGTAGAGTTCATGCAGAGTTACACATTTTTATTGAATCACAGGAGTGGAAAGTCAAACAAAGTTGTGGATGCATTGAGTAGAAGAAGGAATTTGTTGACATAGATGAGGGTAGAAGTATTAGGATTTGAAGAACTTAAGCATATGTATGAAGAGGATCTTAATTTTGTAGAAGCATGGAAGGCATGTAAAAAACCTATTGTGATAAACATAAGTAAGTGGTTGGATTATTTCATTCAGGAGGATGTGTTGTTCAAAGGAAATCAATTGTGTATACCTATGAGTTCAATGAGAGATAACTTAATAAAGGCAAAACACAGTGGTGGATTGGTAGGATATTTTGGGATTGATA
This sequence comes from Cunninghamia lanceolata, assembly GCA_027924645.1. Classification (NCBI taxonomy): domain Eukaryota; kingdom Viridiplantae; phylum Streptophyta; class Pinopsida; order Cupressales; family Cupressaceae; genus Cunninghamia; species Cunninghamia lanceolata. Next base: position 5,023,890 of record BSBN01000710.1, on the reverse strand, counting down.
AGATAGTAACTTTGGTAAGTGAACATTATTTTTGGCCTTAGATATATAAGGATGTAAGGAAATTTGTTTAGAAGTGTAGAGTTTGTCAAGTTATAAAAGGGATTACTCAGAATACAAGTTTGTACAAATCTTTGATAGTATTGGAGAGACCTTGGGAAGATATTTGTAGTTGTGGATAGATTTTCAAAGATGTCACATTTAATTCCTTGTAAGAAGACAAATGATGTTGTACATGTTGCTGACCTAGTTTTCAAGGAGATTGTGAGATTGCATTGATTACCTAAGTGTATAGTTTCAAACATGGATACAAGATTCATTGGATATTTTTGGAGGACATTGTGGAAGAAGATGAAGATAGACCTAAAGTTTAGTTCAACATTTCACCCACACACTGATGGACAAACAGAAGTGGTAAATAGGAGTTTGGGTATCTTGTTGAGATGTTTAGTAGAAGACAAGGTAGGAAATTGGGATATAATTCTACTGCAAGCAGAGTTTCCATACAATAATTCAATTAATAGAAGTACAGGTAAGACACCATTTGAAGTTGTGACTAGAGTAAAACCTAGAGATGTTGTAGAGCTGAGAGACATTAATATGGAGAACAAGAGAAGTTTAGAGGTAAAAGAATTTGTATGATACATGGAGACACTACATAATCAGGTCAGAAAGCATTTGGAGGAGATGAATAGTAAGTATAAGGAGCAAGCAAATGAGAAGAGACATAAAGAATTTTCAGTTGGAGATGAAGTTATGGTATATCTAAGAAAGGAGAGATTTCTAGGAGGGACATACAACAAGATGAAGATGAAGAAGTTTGGACCATGTACGATTCTTAAGAAGTTTGTTTTAGGGAATACATATGAAGTGGCATTACCAGAGGCATTTGGAATATCACCTATATTCAACATTGCATACCTATATCAATATCATGAGGCAGATTCAAGTGATAGCATTGAAAAAGGTTTAAAAAATTAGTTACCACAACAACCACTAGTGTAGATAGAGCAGATCTTGGATAGCAAAGTTGGACGTAGTACCAGAGGTGAGCAATACAGAGAGTATTTGGTTAAGTGGAAAGGAAGACTGGAAGGAGATTCATCATGGATTTATCAGGCTAAGGTAGACTGCATTGGTTTTCCTCTAGCCCCAGTAAAGTGAGGGACCCACTTTTTCAACAACCCTAGGTGTCTGATGCAGGGGCATACCAAGTTGCAGAGGAATCTTGCATCAACCAAAAACATTTGCATTCTTTTCTTTTCTTTCATTGTAGTTGCAGTTCAGTAATTTACAGTTCAACATTTTATATTATATTTTACCACATCTTCGTATCAAAGGTCACAGAGTAGGAATTAGATTCTATGCCATGTCAGCTACATCATATTTAGATTTCAAGAGATTTGGATTTGTCTACAGAAAGTTGTCATTATCAGAAGATCATCAGCTTTCACAGAGAAGAGTATTCATGTAGTCAGTTGAGAGGAGAAGGTTTTCAGAGAACTTCCATGATTTGTGGAGCCTAATGAAACATCATACCTGACACATATGGACTAGATAGACCTTCCTTGAGGTCTACACCAGGTTTCATTCATTTGTAGAGCAATACCATGTGTTGTAGGCCAAACTACATGTTTTCTACACGTTTCATCATTCATTGAAGTTTGTAACCTCTTGTGGCCGACATAGAGGATTCTATGAGCTTGAGATGCATTAGGATGTTAGGAGTTAAGTAGTTTTAGAAGATAGGTTCTTTCTATAAGGCACTTCCATATCTTGCATATCTATTGTAACTTGGAAAGTAGGCCTGTGAGCCCTTTGATTGGAGCCCGCACATTTCCAACATATAAACATTGTGATTATCTGATATATTAAGCATTTTAATCTTCCATTGCATTCTATATTTGTGTTGTTTCTATTGTGTTTACTCTAGCTACATGGTTTGAATAGTCCCTTCTTAAGACCCTCCATCCATGACTGCACCAATTCATGATCCTTAAAATAGAAGGACTTGAATTGGTTTTTGTCATAAGGTTGTTAAGTAGGGAAAAAGAGATGAATGCAAGCATGTATGTATACTAGACCAAACCCTCTTTCTCTACAACATTCAAGGACAAAATGAAACAAAGTCACTACAAGATGCAAGAGGACTTAGCTACTAATTTTTTTCTCAAGTGTGCTAAGGAAAGATGTGATTTAACCAATTTTTTTACCAAAGCATAGGTGAATAAATGTACTAAACCCTAGAATTGAGATAATCAGCTTATAACAAACAAACACCAATGGAAATCTAGGATCTAAAAGTGCCAAAATGATCAGTGAGATGTCGTAACCTATTCCATGAAAGTTGAAATGTAGAAGACTCCAAGGCGGGCGCCCAAGTCCAGAAAGTCTTGATCTCTAGAAGCTCAAAACTATAAAAATGTTGAAAATGATGTCCTGATACTACATCCACTGTCTGATTTAGCTAGTGGACACTGGCATGGGTGCCCAAGTCTGCTACAGTTGAATTTCTAGAATCTTTTTTTTCTTGAAATCTAATCCCTTGAACAACCTCCTTGTAACTTTGCTTATGCAATCCTCGCACCTGTAACATGCACACAAGAAGAAAAGTGGTTTGGAGGTTGTGGTGTTTAGAGATTTGCCTCAGTCAAATTTGGGGATAGCATTCAAGCTTCCCAACACCATTGTTAGAGAGAGAGAGCATGTCCTTGCAAGACATAGGCTAAAGATAATCCAAATTATAACGAAATGATTCAAACAATGATGATGTCACCTTAGAGGTGAAGTCCTTAGGATCAATATTCTTCAACTCATAAGGAGATGGATGATGATTCCAAATATGCAACAAACACACAAATACTAACACAAATCTACAACAATAACACAATGAATGCCTAGAATTCTCTTTGGTCCAATATCATAAGTTTGCAATATTCATCTTGGTTACAAATGAATTTAGACAATTTCTTATATATTATTTCCCATTAAACATTCACAAATTAATTGAAAGAACTGACAAGGAGTGATCCATTTAAAGGTCTTATACTGACATGTATTAAATTTTACCCCAATTAATCAAAGTCCTAGGTGCCTTTTTGGTTTGGACTTAAGCATTAAATGGGCCCCTAGTTGCCATTTGACATGGGTTTCGAGAGATTTCTCATCGAAATAAATGTTTTTCTTGTAGTGTTAATGTTGATGCATAAATCTGTGAGTCTAATCCAGCAACAACATGGGAAACTTTGAGACGTGGGAATGCTCCTCAGAGTGACCTCCATATTTTAAGGAAGCTAGCTCTTCCATTCTTTCAGTGGGCTTTGGGAAAAAGGTTAGAAAGGAAACTAGATTGCAAAAAACAAATGCCTATATCTAAAGCGATCCGTCGGATTTGAACCTTAGTTTGCACAGTGTCTAACTTTGAATGATTAATTGGAATTTTAAAGAGCATCAATGCATGATTAAAACCTAGTTTAAGAAATAGATTAAACAGAGGTAGAGAAATAGAGATATCCAAGTATGCATAGATTACCATCTCATTATTTGAATAACAATAAGTTATAGAGGCAAAAGTTCCTGCACAAAAATAACTGTTACATTCTCATAAAAAAAGAACTGCAAAGGCAAGAAGAAAATATCTGAGTCTTCTGCTCCAACTCTCTGATCTATAAAAATGTGGAACTCTGAATGTATGTATCCCACTATCTATGTCTCAAATCTACCCATTTATGGCCTGAAAGACTCAACAAAATCTCAACAGCCTTTGGCAATCTTTGCAACTGAAACTCCACAAAATCTGGCAAATGCAACTACTTTGAAATTGAAACTGTGGCTGCAACTTAAATGACAACTGAAACTCTCCATTTGGCTCTGTGAAAATCTTCCTACCGCTTCTCCTCCTTATTTCCTGTAGCTTGTCATTAAAATGAAACATTGTTGCTCATATTATTTAGGGTTTCACCTTCTTTTCACTTTTGTTGTTTCTCGTAGAGGTCAAAATTTTCATTTAATGAAACTTCACTTCATTACTTAGACCCACGTCATATTTTAATAAAGATAAATCTTTATTTAAAACTAAACTTTTCCCACCACATTTATTATGAGACTTTAAAATATTCACTTAGCTCATAATACTTCATGTGAACCATTTGATACACTTATGAAAATGAAATAAAATATTTATACTTTCCTTCGCTGCCCCCACCATCCGCATTCATTTTTTAACCTTCTTTTTACTGCGTCAACCACGTGGAGCATTTCGCGGTCTTGAGCAATTTTCATGGCTGCTTATATATCTGCTATTTGGCAATCTCCGCATCTTCCTTTGTGTTGCAACTTGTTTCTCCCGTAGCCTTTGTTGTTTCCCGTGATGAGAGCCACTTTATTTGTTCCATTTTATTTCATACAGTTTCAACTTGATGGCTATTGGGACCCACCATGTCACAATTTTAATAAAGATTTTAATCTTTATTTACCTGACCCATAACTTTAATTAAGAAGTGACTCTTACATTTAATAAGTATCTAATTTTAGAGGAGGGGCCCACAATATTATAAGAGACACAATTTTAAAACCTTAGCTTTTCATTCTCGTGAATCATATGCAATTAAATGAAACATTTAATTCTCTTTTGCACTCAGGCTTAACCACGTGGCTTCCTCTGCATCAAGCTTTTCCTTCTCTATAGTGCTTCCACCACATGGCTCCATCCGCTCAATTTTGAGTTGCAATTTGTTTCTCTCGTAGCTTGCACGTGGTGCTCTCCACAGCATTCTTAAATTTCTCTCATGAAAAATAAAGTGGTTGCTCATAATTTTTGGGGTTTTCACCTTTTATTCCAGTGGAAGAATAAAATGAGAGCCATATGTTTTAATAAGTTTTCAACTTATTAAAAGAGGGCCCACCATACATTTTAAATGAGATTCTTCATTAATAAAAGACTCTACTTCTTAAGACTCCCGTAACCCTTTGCTGCATTTTATTAAAAATGAAAATAACACATTGGGTTTTCCTGAGCTCCGCAACTCCCACGCGTCACTCTCCGCATGATGCATAAGCTTCTCTCTCCTTTTATTGCATTGTTGCCAAGTGGCTTTCCCCACTGCTTTGTTTATTTACTCCCACAACTCCATATGATGTATTTATTAAAATGCAACTAAACATTTTATTTTTCTATGCTCCGCTTGAGCCATGTGGGGAAGTCCGCATAATTTTTTGTTTTCCCCTAAAGCTTCTGTTGTTGCCATCTGTCAAGCTCCGCTACCTTGTTGAGTTGCTCTCTTATTTTTTTCGAGTCATTAGATTTCTTTGTATCAATAGTTGTTGTGCATCATAATTTTCAAAAATGGTGTGTAATATTACACAACAGTTCTTGGCAACAGGCTGAACAAAGTGAGCCTACTCACTTTGAACCCAAAAATTCTAGTTTTTTAGAGTGGCCTTATCCATTGGCCAATAGAGTGTATCATGCTGGAACTGAAAACCCATACAACAAAAAAAAATTGCAACCACTGCTTATGCAAGCAATCTGACACTAAACTACCCAGAAAGGCTGGCGAGTCTGAATCTAAAACACTGCTGAAAATACACTTTGCAAACAAAACCAACCAACCATAACTAAAATTGACCATTGAATCTAGGACATGAGACAAGCTGAACCATAGATCTTTTATTCTAGGACATGATCGAAACATAGAGACTAACCAGATCCCTAATTCTGCTTTGTAGCTAAGACTTATTAAAACCAAAACTAACTGAAACTAAAACTAATGCTACTGATATAGCTTATTCTGAACATTGAAACCAAATTACTGACAACTAAAACATACATGAACATGTCAATTCACCAGAACAGTAAAATAGCGGCCATGTCTGATTATGTTGCTCTAATTTATCCACATCAAACTAAAAATGAACCAGATAAACTATATGAAGAAATACAACAATATTTTGTACCTTTTTACTTCTCTGCACTCGGGAGAGTCTCTTTTTGCTTCAAAACACCAGCTAGGCTAACCTGCATGATGTTCCTGTTTCAGTGGAGGGAAAATAAAATGCTGAAACTCTTTCCTCTGTTTGCATTTGAAAACTTCTACTACCAGAAACTCATTAGTGACCTCTTTTGTTGACTCTTCATCTGAATGACGATCCATGATAGCATCAAGATCTAGCTGACAAGTGACAAAACTACCCAGAACAGTCCTGAATCTGATTGGGATCCCTTCATGCAAAAAGAAATATGTAGAATCTAACTCTATTTGTGAGATCATATGTGGCTCTTCACTGTGGAAAATGTCTCTCCGAATCTCATCATCTGGTAGAAGCGAAACTTCATCAAGAAGAAGACAATAACCATTTGCAAAAATAGTAAACAAATCAGCTCTAGTAGTTGTGTATCCCTCAAAATTATTTGCATGACTTGCTACAGGAGGCCTTATGAATGAACCATGCATTTTCTCAATCATAGGATCTTCCTCATCAAAAAGCTAGTATCCTTGTTGCAAAACTGAAAACAAATCCTCGTCTTGCTCCAAATGCATATCTATGCTATCCCCTTCCAGGTGTGAAAACTCATGGTTGAAATAAAGACACACACTCTTGATAGACTCTGCAATAGACTCTCTGACATCCTCTTCCTCAAGATAAGCATCATTGTTAACCCAATACTTTTTAGTTTCAAAGCCCCTCATGTAATAGTTTTCAGCTTCTAAAAGTGTCATCTCATACTCAACTTCTGAATCTTTGAATCACATGTTGCCACAGGTGCTTCATACTCAAGATCAGAAAGACACACTGAATAGATAGGGACCACCTCTGTTCTTGTAATCTGATCTTTGAAACTTGATTCCTCCTTTATATCAAAATGACAAAGAACCTGGTCTATGGCTTCTATGGGCTGATTTGCAACTTCAAAACCTTCTGATGCATGATTTTGAAAATTATTGGATCTTTTCTGGCTATATCCGGTTTGCTGCTCATACAAACCTAGGGATGTAAAAATTGGATCAACATTGTACATGGCTTGATATTTTAACTCATTCAGTTCATTAGAGAGGACTTTTATCAGTTCTTTGACATCACTCATCTCCTCGTGATTTGACAAATCAGCAGGGAGGGTGGGTGGCTTAGAATAGGCATGCATTTGACTGCAAGAAAGAATTTGAGACATGCTCTTTGCATGAGGCATCAGTTGTTTAAAAGGTAGAGGAGGCAGTTTACCAAACATTATGAGATTACTTTCAGCCGTAATGGCAAGATCATATGATTGAGGAAGAGTTTCACCCCCCAAAGATTGTCTATAGAAATTTTTTTCCATACCTTGTCAAATCTTGAATTGAAATCATGTATGGGCTCCATTGGATGCCTCTTTATTGTAATCAAGTTCCGGGTGAGAGTGCTGACATTTGTCCTATCTTTGAACTGAATATAGATGAGCCTACCAAGTTGATCCCATCTAGTGATTAAACCAGGCCACAAGCTTCTATACCATTCTTTTGCTTTGCCTTTGAGGGAAGTTACAAGCAACAAGAGAGCATGATTCTTAGTTGTGATATTGTGAATAGAGTATAGATTGGCAACATCTTGAATATGATCAACAGGAGAAACTGAGCCATCTCCAAGAAAGTGAGGCAGTGCCTTCCATGCTGTGCCAGGAACCTGACCCTACTATTGAAGAACAAGAGGACTTGAAGCCCAAGTCACAAAGGGTAGATCTCTTTGAATATTCAGGTACACATATATACCATGGGCTACCATGATCTGCATGGGCAAAGATTCAAGAAAGATCTACCAGTAGAGTCGCCAGATGGATGATTCATGCTCTTATGAGTAGATATTTTTGTGATTTACCACCAAAATCACAAAATGTAGGGAAAAGATTCAGTGAAAACAAAGGCCCAAGTCCTTGAATCTAGTCTCATCGAGCATGCCAAAAACTGTTGATGCATAAATCTGTGGGTCTAATCCAGGAGCAACATGGGAAACTTTGAGATGTGGGAATGCTCCTCAGAGTGACCTCCAGATTTTAAGGATGCTAGCTCTTCCATTCTTTTAGTGGGGTTTGGGAAAAAGGTTAGAAATGAAACTAGATTGTAGAAAACAAATGCCTATATCTAAGGTGATCCACCAGATTTGAACCTCAGTTTGCACAGTGTCTAACTTTGAATGATTAACTGGAATTTTAAAGAGCATCAATGCATGATTAAAACCTAATTTAAGAAACAAATTAAATAGAGGCAGAGAAATAGAGAAATTAAAAGCAAGAAATAGAGATATCTAAGTATGCACAGAACACCATCTCATTATTTGAATAACAACAAGTTACAGAGGCAAAAGTTGTTGTACAAAAATAATTGTTACATTCTCATAAAGAAAGAACTGTAAAGGCAAGAAGAAAACATCTGAGTCTACTATTCCAACTCTGATCTATAAAAAATGTCAAAATCTGAATGTATGTATCCCCCTATCTGTGTCTCAGATCTACTTGTTTATAGCCTAAAAGACTCAACAAAATCTCAACGGCCTCCGACAATCTTTGCAACTGAAACTCCACAAAATCTGGCATAAATCTGGCAAATGCAACTGCTTTGAAACTGAAACTGTGGCTATAACTTAAATGGCAACTGAAACTCTCCATTTGGCTCTGTGAAAATCTTCCTGTCGCTTCTCCTCCTTATTTCCTATAGCTTGTCATTAAAATGAAACATTGCTGCTCATATTATTTAGGGTTTCACCTTCTTTTCACTTTTATTGTTTCTCGTAGAAGTCAAAATTTTTATTTAATGAAACCTCACTTCATTACTTAGACCCACGTCATATTTTAATAAAGATAAATCTTTATTTAAAACTGAACCTTTCCCACCACATTTATTATGAGACTTTAAAATATTCACTTAGCCCATAATACTTTACGTGAACCATTTAATACACTTATGAAAATGAAATAAAATATTTATACTTTCCTTCACTGCCCCTACCATCCACGTTCATTTTTTAACCTTCTTTTTACTACTTCAACCACGTGGAGCATTCCGTAGTCTTGAGCAATTTTCATTGTTGCTTCCGCATCTACCATTTGGCAGTCTCTGCATCTTCCTTTGTGTTACAACTTGTTTCTCTCATAGCCTTTGTTGTTTCTCGTGATGAGAGCCACTTTATTTGTTCCATTTTATTTCATACAGTTTCAACTTGATGGTTGTTGGGACCCACCATGTCACAATTTTAATAAAGATTTTAATCTTTATTTACCTCATCCGTAACTTTAATTAAGAAGTGACTCTTACATTTAATAAGTATCTAATTTTAGAGGAGGGGCCAACAATATTATAAGAGACAATTTTAAAACCTTAGCTTTTCATTCCCGTGAATCATATGCAATTAAATGAAACATTTAATTCTCTTTTGCTTAGGCTTAACCATGTGGCTTCCTCCGCATCAAGCTTTTCCTTCTCTATAGTGCTTCCACCACATGGCTCCATCCGCTCAATTTTGAGTTGCAATTTGTTTCTCTCGCAACCTACACATGGTGCTCTCCGCAACATTCTTAAGTTTCTCTCATGAAAAATAAAGTGGCTGCTCATAATTTTTGGGGTTTTCACCTTTTATTCCCGTGGAAGACTAAAATGAGAGCCATATATTTTAATAACTTTTCAACTTATTAAAAGAGGGCCCACCATACATTTTAAATGAGATTCTTCATTAATAAAATACTCTACTTCTTAAGACTCCTGTAATCCTTTGTTGCATTTTATTAAAAATGAAAATAACACATTAGGTTTTCCTGAGCTCCGCAGCTCCCACGTGTCACTCTCTGCATGATGGATAAGCTTCTCTCTCCTTTTGTTGCAGTGTTGCCAAGTGGCTTTCCCCACTGCTTTTTTTATTTACTCCTGCAACTCCATATGATGTATTTATTAAAATGAAACAAAACATTTTATTTTTCTATGCTCTGCTTGAGCCACGTGGGGAAGTCTGCGTCATTTTTTCTTTTCCCCTAAAGCTTCTATTGCTGCCATCTGTTAAGCTCCACTGCCTTGTTGAGTTGTTCTCTTATTTTTTCATAGACATTATATTTCTTTGTATCAACAGTTGTTGTGCATCATAATTTTCAAAAATGGTTTTCAAAAAATGGTGTGTAATATTACACAACAGTTAACACGAGGACTTAGGAGCTAAACTAGGAGGTAAAAAGGCATGTGTCCACTTTTTATTCCATAACATTTAGCCCCCACTTTAATGTGTGTGCAATCTTGCAATCCAACATATGCATTAAAGTATAGTCAAAGCATATCAAAACACATTAAACAAAAGAATGAAGACACACCCTACATTTGAAGGATTATTTCTAGCCCCCAGACTTAGGCAAACATAAGAAAGCACTTAACAGTCACATAAGGCATGGTGAATATAGTAAGGAAGCATGCAATACATAGTGAAGATAGTGAAAGTACACAATATGTGGAGAAGACATGAATATAATCACAAAATAGATGAAGTATACATGAAGATAAGACATGATTAAACCATTATATAAATGTAATCTAACATAAAACATACAACGTGGAGGGAGCTCATCGCTACTCACATTTAGACCATGCAAAAACACACAAAACACATGGCATGGAGAGATCTCATTTCTATGTACCTTTAGACCATGGAAAAAAATAGAAGACACACAAGGAAGACATGAAAGACAGATGGAAAAAATACAAAATACACTAGCACCATATAATATGCCATTGACACACTATATGTCTTATACACGACAAACATGGGTGATAGGAAGGAGCTCATCACTACACTCCACTATCTAAGACATGCCAAACACATTTAATGGCTACACTACCACAACCATCAAAGACATGACTAAGGGTGAATGACTCAAGATCCAACCTCGCCTCATGATGAGGACTTTGTTTAAAAGGATGTGCACTAGTTCAAGAGATACACCATCCTACCTTCGGTAGAAGGGCTTTATTTTAAAAGGATGTGCACTAGATCAAGAGATACACCATCTCACCTTCCACAAAAGGGTTTTTCTTAAAAGGATGTGCCCTAGCTCAAGAGATACACCATCCTGCCTTCCATAGAAGGGCTTATTCAACACACTAGGATACTGAGAGGGGGTTAATCACTATCTAAACAAACTTCAAATCTTGATCCAGAGTAGATTAAAATTTAAGCATTATAGCATCAACATAAAGATGAAAGATCAACACAATGCACATAAACACATAACACCAGATATACATGGAAAACCCAAGAAGGGAAAAACCATGGTGAGGATTACCTCACAATATATGAAGCTCAAAATTATAACTTTGTTTTAGGGCTACAATCCAAGGAAGCTACTACTCCCTACTAACTTTGTTTTAGGGCTATAACCTAAGGAAGCTACTACTCCCTGAAAAAATTGATTTAGGGTCACTCCCAAGGAAGCTACAACTCTTTGAAAACATTGTTTTAGGATCACTTCCAAGGAAACAACTACTCCCTGAACTAAGAACAAACTTAGAAATAATTACAGTATGACAATCCTTCTACTGCCTTAAAACTGATATTGAAGCTCAGACCTTTAATGATTCCAATTCTATTTCTTCTGATGATTAGATCAATTAGGTACACTCTTCACTTCCTTCCTATCACAAAAATATCTTCAAGATGAATCAGGACAACTTCTAACACTTTTGCTCTTTCTCCTTCATTCAAACATAACAATGCATATGATATTCATACTTTGATCTTCTTACTCACTCACATGTTCATTTTCGCAATCATACATTGCCTAGACCAACTAGGTTTACAATATATACATGTCGTTACATTGATTTCATTACAAACCAGCCATTACAATAAGAATATTACATTTTACAAGTCGATCAGGGATCACAACACATGAAACATGCATAGGGTAAGCCCTATCATGAACAACACTCTACTCCAGAAAGAAATACATGCCCTGTGGATCCCAAAACATGCATAGTCTAGTCCTAAGCATTCTTCACAACATTTTTCTTCAAGAAATTACCTCCTCACACATTGCTTATTTGAAATAGGACGGCCTTAAGTAGGAAAACATGAAATTTGAAGTATAATGGTCAGCACCACTTAAAAACCTTGTGCGGTACTAGAAACATGAAATATCTTCATGAAATTCTTCTAGATGAGTCTTCATGAATCATACAACATCTTCAGATACACCTCTAACTTTGTACAACAAATACATTGTGCCACATACCTTAAAACATGCACACTAAGATCAAACAACCATCTAGAATACATTGTAACACATTGTCATCGAGAAACTAACCTCGTGGACCACCAAAACACCTGAAACTGCAAGGAGGCATGTAATACACATCCTCGAACATATCCATCAAGCTACATAGGCAATTGTGCTCTTCCAGAGGAATGTAGAGCATTTCAAGTTCAAGTCTTCAATATTAGTTTTCTCAGACAAAATATAGACCAGAACTCCACCACTTATAAATTTCATTGTTAAGGGTGTAGAGACCCGAACCTTTGGAAATAAAACCTCCATCAAGCACCTAACTTAACTTTTGAACTACAAGACCTTATCTTTAAATGTGAAGAAATGTGGAGTCAAACATTGCAATATTGTGAATACCTTCTTTAGGAACAACACTATCTTTGAACTGTCAACTGCAAAACACTCTTTCGATAATCCAAACACCCTAAAACTTAGAACATACATGATTTGACACTATATGAAGCTATCTATCAATCTATAGAGGCTCATCAGTAATAGTAGGAAAATGTGGACCATTCACCTAGTTAGTCTTCAAAGCAAGCTTCTTGTAGCAAAAAAATTCACTAACATCCAGAGGCCAAGATCTTTAAATAACACATACGTAAAAGGAAGGATCATGAGCCATGCCATAGGTCCTTAGCAACATCTTCTCATCCTCAACATATCTTAATGTATCATCATTCATCTTAGTGCTTCTAATTCCCATATTAATGTTTCATCATGAACTCATCTTTGTTGACCAACAACTTGACTAGGACATGATATCCAACAATGAACTTCTGATTCCCATCTTAATATATCTTCTCCACTATCACTAGATAAGATATGACATCCAACCATGAACATTGGGAACATAACTACATCTCACTACTTTGTTGACCACAATCATGTCTAATATACCTTGTCTTGACATTAATTAAGGCATGACATCCAACATTGAACATCAGTATTCCATTATGAACCTCAGGAGCATCCGCAACCCATTATGAACATCAAGAACAACACATAATGTTAGAAACCTTAAACATCACCATCACCACTATATCTCACTCTTAACTGAGTGTTGACCTTACTCTAAGTGTTAACATCAATGAAAACACAATTACAAAACATCTTGCCAACAATCTCCCCCTTTGTCATTGATGGAAACACATACTCCCCCTTAGATATGTTGGAAAAAATGCAGATAATTGAGAGGGGGGGTGAATTAGTTATTTTATAACTTTTCTATTTTTACTTTCTTTTCTCATCTTATCATTTAGAGTTATATCAAAACAAAGCAATCATAAGAACTAAAAAAGAAATTAACACATAATAGAAGGATTATTACATGGAAACCCTATTAGGGGAAAAACCATGGGGTGACTAACCCAAGATTGTATTCTTTGTTAAAAGAATAAAGAGTACAAATTTGGCACTTGCTAATTAGGGCTCACTACCCGAGCACACTACTCACAAGAGGCCAACTACCTACAAAAGACTTACAATCTACAAATGCTTACATATGATACCAAGGTGTTTGAACTGGTGAACAACATCTATACATGTAGGAATTCAGTTCTGGTTAGGCATAGTATACTGATCTGGCACATTTCATTCTTCCTCTACTCAATATTACTTTCCTGTCACATTCTGGGCTTGAATTATTGCCTTCACACTTGTCTCTGCTTTTCTTCACACTTAATTGTTCATACTATCACTTACACACTCTCACAAGCTTGAATCCATCAGGTATATATATCCGCATCAAGGATTTCCAACAACTTCTTAGTCGGCAAGCACGAACACCTGAGATATTTGCAAGTTATTGATCTATCAGTTGAATACATCTTTGAATAGTGATGTGCATAAAAAACATAGGCATAGAAGTCATTAATCATGTTAGCCAATGATGTATAATGCCACAAATTGCTTGATCAACACATTTTGCACATCTAGATTAAGGTCTGATACTCTTTCAGTTAGTTCTTCCTCTGTCTGCTCTACCTGACTGGAATCCAACACTCAGATGCTCATATCTTTTTCATGGTTTATCACTGGAGGCTAAATTTCTAGAATACAATAGTCATGATACCCCTCTTGACTTGTCCAAGTCTGCAACTTACTGAGTTACACCATATGAGAGATCTGGACCTGATTGTCAGACCTTGTTACATACTCTATTCTTGTTCACCAGACCAAAAAAATCTTCAATCTGACTTCCGATATAGGCATATTATGTACTGCGGATGTGTGGGATAGACTTTGTTTCCATCAATGATAACACTTATGAAGCCACACAGTGTCTCCTTCCAACAATCTCCCCCTTTGGCATTGATGGAAACACTTAGTGAAAAATGACTAAGTGTCACAAAAACTCCCCCTTTGCTTGTGCTCTGTTTCTTTACACTACTTTACCGGAGCTCCCCTTTTGCTAGATTCCTCATTTTGCACTATTATTCACTCCCCCTTTGACATCAATGGCAAATGGTGGAATCTGCATACAAAATTGTGAAAAACTATTATATACATGGCCGCATAAGTATATACAAATCATATGTTATACTTACATGTACTTAAGTATATCTGCAAAGGTTGTCTTCAAATGTACAATTTCTATGGCCCAACTCCTCTTCATTCTATCCAAAATGGAGATGTGTCCACTTAACAAAAATGCATATGCTTCTACCCTCTTTAAGTTTGTTGGATCACTAGTCTAGACTGTACTTTGTGCCTCTATCAAGGCATCATGCATTGCCTCCAACGTGGGGATGATTATCCCTTTGAGCTCACCCATTCTATCCATTATGTTATTTTTCTCTTTAACCAGTTTTTTAATTTCATTTATTATAGCAATAGCTTAATATTCATGATTCACCAAAGAGGTAGTAAGGGGATCAAAATTCTGAGATAAACTTGATAGTTTTCCTTCTTGTTCTTTCACTTTCTTCTCAATGTCATCTATCACTTTGGGCCAAGTTAAACAAAATTTGTATATGTCCCCACCATCCTTAAGAGCATTTTCAAGGCTCTTTATGCCAATGCCTAAGGTTCTTCTATCATTAGCAATTAGCCCTTGTACTTCACTAAACCTCTTTACCAAGAAGTCCTTCCAGACCTTAGTTTCTGCTAATTTCTTTAAGGATTCAAAATGAGTGTTAACAGAATTGACTAAGTTTATCAGATTACTGGATGGAGAGGTAGAAGGATCCTTTTGATAGGTTGGCATAATTGTCTCCAACATCCCAGATGCAATCTCCAACAGCTCACAATCCTCCATGTGTGATTTTAAAAGTTTCTCTTTTGCTTTGGCCTGATTAAAAGTTGCTACTTTCATTATCTGAACTGGAGAGAGAGAGTAAAAGTTTAGTGGCCCTTGAATTAACTCAGGTTCATCCAGATTCATTATTTATTTGTCCAAGATGTTCTATATTGTCTCTGTAATGTCTCTTGCTGACTCTACTTCCTTCCTTTTGGGGGCATCTAGACTGACTTGCTTATTGATATTCGTTTCTTCTACCTGTCCTTCCTCTTTCGAAACAGAGAAGTCTAATGCCTCAGATGGCTCTTCATCATTTTTCTTGAATCCTTCATCATCCTTGTTAGAAAATGTTTCTTCTTTCTATCCTTCCTTTTCCAGAATAGAGGAATCTAATGTCTTAGATGACTCTTCATCATTTTTCTTTAATCCTTCAACATCCATGTTAGAAGGCTCTTCATCTATTTCCTCTATAATGGGAAGATTAAATCTCTTTAAGGCATTCCAGAGAATTTCTTTTATTTCATTTGCTATTTGGTCAATTTCTCCAACCATGAGTTTATTCATTCGGGACTTGCTTCATAAATCATCTTTACAATCCTTAAAAAACCATGTCCATTTGTTTTGGAGTGATAGAGGGACATAGCTATATCACTATTTGCTCTCGGATCTCCAAGTCTTTTGCCTTTGCATTCTCTTTTCTTTGCTCCAATTCATCTTCTAGGCTCTTTGGAATTAATGAAATTATTTCAATGAATGCTTTGTTATAGATATTTAAATATCTTACAGTAGCTTCCTCTAGAATTCTCTTGTCAGCATCATTGTATTCATCATAGAACTCTGTCATCAGCTGCAGGTTCCCATCCACAGTAACTGCCTTGATGATATCATGAATAGAAAGAGCAGGCTTCTCAACATAATCTGCTGACTTTTGCTCCACATCAACCTTGGGGGATTTTACTTTTGCTTTCTTCAATTCTCTAATCTCTACATCTGACTCAATCTCATCATCCTTGAGACTCACATAGGCTCTTTTGGCCTTGGATTTCTTTCTCTTTTCTTTTACAGATGAATGGGCTTCCAGATTTGTAGCTTTAGAGCTCCCAGAGGTAGAACTCATGGTAGTTCTAGTCCAGGTGGAGGCTTCTACTGGAACCTATTCTTTCTTTGCTTCCTCCTTTTCTTTCTCAATTTTCTCTATTCTTTCTCTATTTGCAATAATAGCTTCTCTGGTGATGCCAAATTTCTCAGCCAGTTCTTCAACTTCTTTTCTTACCTTTCTTTTTATCTCAAGCCTTCTTAGTTCAACATGCAATTTTATGTTTAATTCTTTAAAAGTGCCAAACCTCTCTACTTTGGGGTCTTTGGGTTAACTCAGTAAATGTTGAATATAAGTCTCCAATATGTTTCCATCAACCTCATAGCCTATCGGCAATATCCATACTATCCTTCGCTCAACTGCCTCTATTAGGCACTGATAAATATCTACCATAAAGCAGACTGTGTCTTTGTACTTCTCCACTATTGTTTTGGGAATTCTTTCTCTTGCTTGCATCATTCTGTAGAAGTTTTTGAAGTAACCCCAGAGAGTTGTCTTCCGGGTTTGAGTGTCACCAAGTTCATACAAGTAATCCCTAATCTGTATAGCAACCCGTTTGTCATTTTCTTAGATCAGACCTTTTGAGCCTGGTAAATCATTCATGAAGTAGAAAAACAAGCATAACACCAAATCACCATATTTGAAAGAGTTCTTTTTATCTTTCTTGATCTTTTACAGGTTCTCCAGCAATTGATTCAATAGGAGTTCACATAGGTCATAATCTGCATTCTTTCTTAGCATCTGGTATGTAGTGTAGATGGCAGTATCGGATACAAAGTTTTGTCTACTTGAATGGTAAATCTTGTATCCAATCACAATTGAGGCAAACTTGACATTCAGATTAGTGATGTCATCAATGGTCATTGCCCTCTTATCATATTTTGAACCTGTGGCTTTAAATACTATTTGATTCTTCACAGACTTAAGAGCAGGCAACCCACCAATGGAGTGCAAACAAATTATAGCTTTGATGGCATCTTTGGTTATTTTGAAAGGCCACATTAACCACATGAAGTTATCATGGATCCTACTTAAGATATACCAAACCCATTCATCCTCTCCAAAAGACGAAAAATGTATGCAATGTGCAAAATGCTTATCTTTTAGGGTCTAGAACGCTGGTTTCATAGCAAAGTTCTCACTGCTTAACTGATTGTGGTATAGTTTCATCAATTTCAGGTCTCCAAAGTCCTCAATGTTTGCATGTATATAAACCCTAATGTCTTCTACATGGAGAACGCCATACGGGGTATGAGAAAACACACCCAAAGGATCAACCTTAATAGATTTGTGAGGATGTTTCTTGAAAAATGGCCTTGGTCTCTCAGAAACATTTACAACCATGGGAGTAACCATTCTAATCAATGAAGATTGGAGAGATTTGCAAAAAAAATACCTCTTCACCCCTTAGGGTTTGGAGCGACTACCGGAACAAATTACACTTGGATTTGATCTTCAACTGAGTTTGAGTGTTTTGCTAGATTTCTTCTCAGAGCTCTTCTCCCTTCTTCGTGAGTGCAAAGTGTTACAAATGATGGATGAGAAACCTTTTAACCTTGACCAAAAACCTAATTTCCCTTTGTAATAAATGCACAACTTAAGTCATCTGGTTACCTTGTTTTGAGAGAGATTTTCTTAAATCACTGTGCGGATCTTTAAAATCATTGTCTATGAGGGTTGACAACATATCTACACTCTTTTCAAAACATGACATTGGTCTGTGGATTAAAACATTTCAATTCTGGATCATACTGGATCTATTTGTGAAATTTTGCTTTACCAGATAGCTATCAATACAAGTGTTCCTCATAGCTTCCTCAAATCTGCATGTGGATTTGTCAAATTTTGACTAGATGAATTTTAAATGAATCTCCTCAAACCCTTTAAACTACAACCTCTTATTCTAACTCAATGTGCCAAATTCAGGCACTCACTAGCTGGTTGGGGGAAAATGATCTTCTCTGTAGCTCCCCTTGAGCCATAGCTTACTTTTTAGTTTCTAGAAGGAATATCAGCACCAGATTCTGGTGTGGATCCATCCCTAATATTCATTATACTCTTCTTTACCCAAATCTTTCTCATCTCCTTTTGAACTTCATCCACATTTAATTTACCTTTGCCTTTATCTTGTTTTTGATCATGATCCACCAGACCTTTTCTATTTTGACTTTGTTTCTACAAAATCTAGCTATGTGACCGAATCCATTGCAATTGTAACACACAACATTTCTTTGCCTATTTGAATGATATCCTCTTGATCTACACTCATTAGCCTTATGTCTAATTCTATTGCATACAAAGCATCTACCATTGAATGAATTGTTCATTTGCATATTTTTGCATTCATGAGATTTGTGACCATACCTTTTGCAACTGAAACATTGACTAGAGAAGGATGGATTGATTTGATTCATTTTGTTTCTGCACTAGATCTCTTTATGACCAAACTTGTTGCAATTGAAGTAGTATCCATTGAAAGAAGGATATCTTTGAGCATTTGGTTGTCTTACCGAAGGTCTTCTAGGCATGTTTCTTTGATTTATTGATCCAAAGTTCTTCTAACCGTATCCAGAGCTTTTACCTTTCTCATATCCCAAGCCACTCTTATCATCTACCCTCTTTTGACTTTCAAGAAGAACTTCAAGTTGGGCTAAGCTTATCTTGAATTTTTATTTGTATTCATTTGCAGATTGAAGATCTTGTTTAAGAGTGTCTGTTTGGTTCTCAAGTTGTTCTTCATTATCTCTGGCTTCTTCAAAATTAGATTCAAGATGCCTGATTATTCTATCCATTTTGTGGCAGTCCTTTGTTTTCTTCCTAAGGGATTGTTTTAGATTATCTTCAATCTTTCTCTTTTCTTCAATTTCTTGGGTGAATTTCATAACCCCTCATTCCATTTCATGCCTTATCATAATGACTTCTTTTGATAGCTTCTCACATAGCTTATTTTTCTCATTCAAATCCTCATTAGTATTATTGACCTCATTCTGATTTGCTAATTTTTGGAGTAGTTCCTTTCTCTTTTTCATAGAATTACTAGGTTTTTCTTTCAACTCATTTATGAAATCATCAGCTTGCTTGAGTCTTTCTCTCAAATTGTTGACTTTAGAGTGGGATTGTTCAAGATCATCTAGGGTAGACTGAAGTTGTTCTTTCATACCATATACATCCATTGATATTCCTAGATCTTCCTCAAGCTGTTAGGCTTGTTCAGAGGAACTTAGCTCTGATAACAATTGTTGGAAACAACGTAGATAACTGAGAGGGGGGGTAAATCAGTTATCTTATAACTTTTCTATTTTTACTTTCTTTTCTCATCTTATCATTTAGAGTTATATCAAAATAAAGCAATCATAAGAATTAAAAAACAAATTAACACATAACACAAGGATTTTTACGTGGAAACCCTGTTACGGGAAAAACCATGGGGTGAATAACCCAAGATTGTATTCTCTGTTAAAAGAATAAAGAGTACAAATTTGGCACATGCCAATTAGGGCTGCCTGAGCACACTGCTCACAAGAGGCCCACTACCTACAAGAGACTTATAGTCTACAAATGCTTATAGATGATACCAAGGTGTTTGAACTGGTGAACATCTATACATGCAAGAATTCAGTTCCAGTTAGGCACAATATACTGATCTGGAACATTTCATTTTCCTCTGCTCAATATTACTTTCTTGTCACATTCTAGGCTTGAATTACTACCTTCACACTTGTCTCTGCTTTTCCTCGCACTTAATTATTCATACTATCACTTACACACTCTCACAAGCTTGAATCCATCAGGTATATATATCCGCATCAAGGATTTCCAACAACTTCTTAGTCAACAAGTAAGAACACCTGAGATATTTGCAAGTTATTGATCTGTTGGTTGAATCCATGCTTGATTAGTGATGTGCATCAAAAACATAGGCATAGAAGTCATTAATCATGTCAGCCAATGATGTATAATGCCACAAATTGCTTGAAAGGAATCTAGGTGTGCGGAAATCACTTCCTACACTAATCTATTAATGAGAGGGCTATGCAAATTCAAAATTATCCTAACTATTATAGAAATGTTAAACCATTAACATGAGATATTGCAGTAAAACACAAGAACCAGAATGTAGACAGAAGAAGAGAGATAAAGATTTATGGTGGGGAAAACCTTTATCGGGTGAAAAACCCCACTCAGAAACCTGCACAATGTATTGACAAATCTGAAAGAATGTTTACAATACACTTGCAATGAAAGCTTCAATGGTCTTTGAAACTAGTATCTGGAGCCAATCCGGTAGCATAACAATACCTGTGAACTTGTGATACAAACTCCATCTCCAAGCACCTGTATATAAAGAGAAGTAGTATGAATGGAGGTAGCTTCTAGAGCAAGTCACACAAGGAACTCGTCCAAGTCCATGTGGCCCAATTTCCAAGGCCATAAAACATGCATATGACACATGTAAGTGATTCTCTTTCATCCCTTACAACCCCCCAACTTGGGCACCCCAAATTTACCCAATTAAAGTATGATAGATGCTCTTACAATGTCATAAAATCTATCATATATGACAACTCTTATAGTTGCAAGAGAATTTGTCATAACTGTCTATTAATAATAAATTCTGTTACAACCTTGTCATAGTCAAACTTGGGTGCCAACTTCCCCATGCAAGATGCTTTCAGACACTTGTCTTCACCTATCATATAATCTTCCATTTCTAGCCCTTACATGTCATAGATTCTGTCATAGGAATCTGTCATAACTCTTACGCATCATAAACCTCTTACAACACCTGAAAGATGCCGACACATGGCAAAACTCTTCTACCACAATGTGGAACGCCTATCTCCTCATATGTGGACAAAAATACATGTGGTCACCTTCCATGTAGGATGACACATCACCGTGCCAACTCCCACAAAGTGACGAAATAGGATTTGCATCCAAATTATAATAATAGGAAAAATAATAAATACAATTAAATAATAAATGCTAGAAACTTGCAAAGGTTGAGACACCTTAATTCCTAACATTCTTCCACTTGTTGAACACCTTGTAAGAGCCAATAGAAAAACAAGATTTAACTGCTATAGGTCGAGAGGCCCATAGACTCTGAACACCATTTGAACTTCTCTGTGCTCACTAGTTTCATCAATGCATCTGCAACATTCTTCAAAGTATCTACCTTCTCCAAATTTACCTTTCCATCCTCAACCATGTCTCTCATGAAGTGAAACTGAACATCAATGTGCTTGGTTCTAGCATGGAAAGTTGGATTCTTTGCAAGGCAAATTGCACTCTAACTGTCACAACTGATCGTGATCTGACCTGCATCAACACCAATATCTGAACACAATCTCTTAAGCCAAATGGCTTCCTTACAAGCATGAGTTGCTACCATATACTCAGCTTCTATCATGGACAAAGCAACAACAGGTTGTCACTTACTCATCCAACTAATAGCACTGCCAAATAGTGTAAAAACATAAGCACTGGTGGATCTCCTACTATCAATGTCACCTGCCCAATCTGAATCCACAAATCCACAAATATCAATAGAATGCAAAGGTCCTAAAACATTACCATGATAGCAAATGGAATACTCAGAAGTACCCCTCAAATATCTAAACACTCACTTAACTGCATCCCAATGAACCTGTTTAGGATTAGCCAGAAATTGACTAAGGACTCCCACTGCTTGGGCAATGTATGGTCTTGTACAGACCATAGCATACATCAAACTACCAACAACACTAGAATAAGGTACTCTGCTCATGTCCTCCACCTCACTAGGAGATTTTGGACAATCCTCAACAGACAACTTTGTCCCCAAAGAAATAGGGACACACAATGGTCTACAATCTCCCATGCTGAATCTGTCCAACATGGTCTTAACATACTTACTCTGACTTAACCAAAGTTTTCTGTTAGTTCTGTCTCTTCTGATTTCCATTCCTAGAATGTACCTGGCTGCCCCTAAATATTTCATTTCAAATTGAGCTAACAACTAAGATTTAAAATCAAAAAGCATATTTTTACCCTTCCCAATGAGCAGCATATCATCAACATATAGTGCAACAATGAGAATATGATCACCATCAAATTTATAATACACATAGTGATCCAATTTCAATCTCACAAATCTAATTGACAACACAAAGGCATCAAACTTCAAGTACCATCTCCTAGGGGATTGCTACAAACCATACAAAGACTTCTTAAGTTTGCAAACCAAATTTTCTTTACCTTTCACCATGTAATGCTCTGGCTGTGACATGTAGATTTCTTCCTCCAAGTCACCATGAAGGAAAGTTGTCTTCACATCCATTTGTTCTACCTCCAAGTCATAAGCTGCTACGAGAGACAATAGGAATCGAATGGATGTCATCTTTGCAATGGGAGAGAAGATCTCACCATAATCTATACCCTCCACTTGTGAATACCCCTTCACAACCAATCTGGCCTTATACTTCTCAACACTGCCATCTGCACCAATTTTCTTCTTGAACACCCATTTGCATCCAACAGGTTTCCGTCCAGGAGGCAAAGGCACCAAGTCCCAAGTTTGATTCTTTTCCAAAGAAGCCATTTCTTCCTCCATGGCCTCCTTCCAGGAACCTGCATCCTTCATATCCAAAGCCTCTGATACAGTTCTAGGTTCATCACTGTTAGTAAGCAAAGCATAAGCACAACTAGAATCAAGCAATGTAAAACCAAACCTTTCAGGCTACTTTCTTATCCGTGTAGACCTCCTCAAGAGCTGAGGTTGAGGTTCAACTTCTTCATCTGAGATTTCAGAGCTGTTGGAGGTCTCCTCATCATTAGGTCCAACATTGTCTTTTTGTTCAGTCTTCTCAAGGGTGAGAGGAAACTGAACAACATCCTCTTTCTTTTCTTTTTCTTCTACCTGCAAAATAGTGGAAGAAGGTGTAAGCTCTCTGAAGATGACACTTCTGCTATACAACACTTTTTCAGCCATAGGGTCCCAAAGCTTGTATCCTTTCACACCAACACCATAGCTGATGAAGATACACTTAACAGCTTTGTTCTCCAACTTTGACCGCTTCTCCCTAGGCACATGTGCATATACCTCATAACCAAAAACATGAAGATGCCTTACAGAAGGCTTTCTACCAGACCACACCTCCATGGGTGTCTTTCCAACAAGAGCTAATGTAGGAGATCTATTTACCAGATAGCAAGCAGTAGCAACAACTTTAGCCCAAAACTTTTGTTCTAGGCTAGCTCCACTAAGCATACTCCTATCCTTCTCCATCAATGTCTTGTTCATCTTCTCTGCAACTCCATTTTAATGCAGGGTGTATGGAGTTGTCTTGTGCCTTTTAATCCTAAGTTCCTTGCAATAATTATCAAATTCTATAGAACATAACTCACCACCATTGTCAGTCCTCAAACATTTAATCTTTTTACCAGTCTAATTTTCAGCAAAGAGTTTAAACTCCTTAAACTTACTATAGACTTCAGATTTTCTTCTAAGAAAATAAATCCATGTCCTTCTACTATAATCATCTATAAAAGATACAAAGTATACAGATTTTGATAATGAAGGAACATTAACAGGACCAAACACATCAAAATGAGTAAGGTCCAACACACCAGAAGACTTATGAGAACTCAAGTAAAATTGAACATGATTTTGTTTTCCATAAATACAATGTTCACAAAAGTTAAACGCAAGATTACAGTCATCTAACCCCTCAATGAGGTTCTTATTTTTTAGGGTAGGCAGACCCTTCTCACCAATGTGGCCAAATCTCTTATGCCATAACATTGTGTTTTTTGCATGAAGTTTAACTTCCAATGCACGATTACAACCATCAAGACTAGAAACAACAGATTTCTTCATTGCTCATTCAGATGGTGGGGATCAAGTGACTGCTGCCCTCTTCCTTGAGTTAGAAGAACTATTACATTGTACAATGCATGCTTCCAGCTGAAATAGAGTACCTCTCTAAGTACCCTTAGCACCCACCATAGATCCTCTAGTCATCTTGCATCCTTCTTTCGAAAAGACAACCTACACACCTACATCATTCAAACTACTTATAGAAAGTAGGTTCCATGCTAAGCCTGGGATGTGCATAACCCCAAAGATCCCCTTCACTTGACTATCAAGGAATCAAATAGAAACTCTTCCACGACCAACGATCTTCAGATGAGAGTCATCACCCAGATACACCTTTCCCCCATCAAACTCCTCATACTTAGTGAACTAGTCTTGATGCGAGGTCATGTGGAATGATGCACTAGAGTCAATTAGCCACACATCATCAGATGCATGGGTTGCCAGGGCTACGATGAAAGCATCACCATCATCTTGTGACTTGTCAAAATCTGAATCAGGAGCTTTCTTCTTTTTCTTCTTCTCCTCCTTGCATTCCTTTCGAAACTGCCCAATTTTGCCACAATTCCAACAAAGAGCCTTGGACTTTCCAGGATATTTGGATTTCCCATGGGATTTGGATCTACCCTTCTCAGCTTTCTTGTCCTTTTTCTTCCCTTTCTCCTTGGGTCTTCCATGAACTGCAAGGGCCTCTTTGGCTACCTCAGAACACTTTCTCTGCATCTCTTCAGACAACAGTGAAGAAACCACTTCTTCCATTTTGAATGTGGATGTGGTGCTTCCGATTGCCATGACAAGATGATCCCATGAGTCTGGTAGACAACAAAGCAGGGTCATACATCGATCATCCTCCTTCATCTTTACACCAATAGAGGTCAATTGTGCAACCAGCATGTTGAAAGCATTCATATGTTTAGCAACGGATCCTCCATCCTCCATTCGAAGAGAATACAACTTCTTTCTTAGAAAAAGTTTATTGACTAGGGATTTGGCTTGATACACATCCCCCAACTTCTTCCAAAGAAGTTTTGTAGTAGTCTCCTCATGGACATTCAACAACACAGAATTGGCAAGACTAAGTCTTATGAGACCCTTAGCCTTCCGATCCTTTAGATCCCAATCAGCTTGTGACATTGTACCTGGTTTAGTTCTATTCACACTATCCCAAAGGTCTCGGTCAGCTAGCATGTCTTCCATCATGAGCTTCCACAGCTCAAAATTACTGCCATTGAACTTCTCTACTTCAAACCTTCCTGATGTACCTGCCATCTCCTTGCTGTAATAAGATACAGAATGCTATGCACAAACTCCCACTCAACCTAAGATTAGATCAAAAAACCCCTACCCAACAACTAAGACCAAAGGTGATCAAGCTCTGATGCCAACTTAAAGGAAGCTAGGTGTGTGGAAATCGCTTCCTACACTAATCTATTGAGGAGAGGGCTATGCAAATTCAAATTTATCCTAACTATTATAGAAATGTTAAACCATTAACATGAGATATTGCAGCAAAACACAAGAACTAGAATGTAGACAGAAGAAGAGAGATAAAGATTTATGGTGGGGAAAACCTTTATCAGGTGAAAAACCCCACTCAGAAACCTGCACAATGTATTAACAAATCTAAAAGAATGTTTACAATACACTTGCAATGCAAGCTTCAATGGTCTTTAACACTTGTGTTTGGAGTCAATCTAGCAGCATAATAGTACCTATGAACCTATGATACAAACTCCATCTCCAAGCACCTGTATATAAAGAGAAGTAGTACGAATGGAGGTAGCTTCTAGAGCAAGTCACACAAGGAACTCGTCCAAATCCATGTGGCCCAATTTCCAAGGCCATAAAACATGTGTATGACACATGTAAGTGATTCTCTTTCATCCCTTACAACCCCCTAACTTGGGTACCCCAAATTTACCCAATTAAGGTATGACAGATGCTCTTACAATGTCATAAAATCTGTCATATATGACAACGCTTACAGTTGTAAGAGAATCTGTCATAACTATCTATTAATAGCAAATTCTCTTACAACCTTGTCATAGTCAAGCTTGGGTGCCAACTTCCCCATGCAACATGCTTTCAGACACTTGTCTTCACCTGTCATATAATCTTCCATTTCTGGCCCTTACATGTCATAGATTCTGTCATAGGAATCTTTCATAACTCTTACGCGTCATAAACCTCTTACAACACCTGAAAGATGCCGACACATGGAAAAGCTCTTCTACCACAAGATGGAATGCCTATCTCCTCATATGAGGACAAAAATACATGTGGTCACCTTCCATGTAGGATGACACATCACCGTGCCAACTCCCACAAAGTGACGAAATAGGATTTGCATCCAAATTACAATAATAGGCAAAATAATAAATACAATTAAATCATAAATGCTAGAAACTTGCAAAGGTTGAGACACCTTAATTCTGAACATTGCTTGATTAACACCTTTTGCACATCCAAATTGAGGTCTAATACTCTGTAGGTCAGTTCTTCCTCTGTCTACTCTGCCTGACTAGAATCCAACACTCAGATGCTCATATTTTTTTCATGCTTTATCACCGGAGGCTAAATCTCTAGAATACAATAATCATGATACCCCTCTTGACTTGTCCAAGTCTGTAACTTACTGAGTTACACCATCAGAGAGATTCGGACCTAATTGTCAGACCTTGTTACATACTCTATTCTTGTTCACCAGACCAAAACAATCTTCAATTTGACTTCTGATATAGGCATATTATGTACTACGGATGTGTGGGATAGACTTTGTTGCCATCAATGACAACACTTATGAAGCCACATGGTGTCTCTTTCCAACAAGATATACATCTCTCTCTCTCTCTCTGACATCAAGGACAAAGGGAAATTGCTTCTTCCTCTTTGGGCACAAACTCTCCTCCTAGGGTGCACATTTTCTCTTTCTCTCTCCCTTCTTCAATGTTCTCTCTGTCGAAAACCAAAAGTACCTACTCCCCTTGAGAGGTAGCTACCATCAGTCCAAGAAAAATATATAGCATGAATTATTCTAAACAGATGCACCATTATGTATCTAGCAAGAAGGAGGGGTAATTACCCCTAACCTCTACTGGAGATCTTCAAAATTGTCCTTTGCAGAGCCTTTGTGAAAATATCTACAATCTAATCCTTTCTTGGAACATATTCCAACTTCGCTTCCTTATCTACAACCTTCTCTCGCAAAAAGTGATACTTGATTGCTATATGCTTGGTTCTAGAGTGCATCACTGGATTCTTGGAAATATTGATAGCACTTGTATTGTCACAAAAAATAGGAATAGGCTCATCATACAATACCTTGATATCCTTTAGGATTTTCTTCATCCACAACACTTGTGTATAATAGGAGGCTGATACAATAAACTCTACATCTGCAGTTGAGAAAAATACTGAATGAAAGCACCACCACTTGTATTTATTCTATCATTAACACAACCAACCAAATTAGCATTAGTGTAGGCACTCAGATCAAAGTCATTACCTTTTGGATACCATAAGCCATAATCTGGAGCTCCCTTCAAGTATCTAAATATTCTTTTCACTACCTTCTCATATGTTTACTTGGGATTACCTTGATATTTAGCAACCACACACACTGCATGCATAATATCAGGCCTAAAAGTAGTCAAGTACAACAATCCTCCAATCTTAGATCTATAGGAAGTATGATCAACCTCTGGAGACTCATCATTCTTGCTCAAGTGTAATGACCATAGGGGTACTCACTAGTTTTAAATCCTCCATACCAAACTTATTCAACATCTCTCTAACATACTTAGCCTGAGAAATAAAGATACCGTCATCTAGCTGAGCAATTTGAAGTCCAAGGAAGAAGGACATTTCACCAATCATAGACATCTCAAACTCATTTTACCTCTCCTCTACAAACCTCTTACACATATCATCATCTCCACCAAAGATTATATCATCAACATATACTGCAACTATCAATATCATTTCTCCTTCTTCCTTGATGTAAAGATTTCTACTTGTAGTACCTTCCTTGAAGCCTTGCTGAAGTAAGTACTTATCAAATATAGCATACCAAGCCCTAGATGCTTGCTTGAGACCATAAAAATCTTTCTTGAGTCTACACACCATGTCTGGATCTTCTAATATCTAAAATCCATTTGGTTACTCAATGCATAATTCTTCTAGATCACCATTCAAAAATGTTGGCTTTACATCCATCTGATAGACCTTGAAGTTCTTGTGAGTAGAAAGAGAAAGAAAAATCTTGATTGCTTCCATCCTAGCTACTAGAGCAAAAGTCTCCTCAAAATCAATGCCTTCAACTTGAGAATGGCCCTTACACACCAATCTTGCATTGTTCCTTGAAACTTCACCATCTTCATTCAGTTTGTTCTGGGACACCCACTTTGTTCCTATAATATTCTTATTGGTTGGTCTAGGCACCAATTCCCAAGTCTGATTCTTTTGTATCTAATTCAATTCTTCTTCCATTTCCTTTATCCATTCATCATATTTTCTAGCATCAACAAAGGTTTTGGGTTCTACCTTTGGTAATAAGCACCGATTTACTTGCTCATGTAACTTAGAAAACCTTCTCTTGGTTTGCACACCCTCATTCTTATCTCCAATGATCTGATCTACTAAATGGTTCTTCTCAACATACTTTACTAGAGTCTTGGGTATTTGCTCTGATTCTTATTTCTTTTCTTCTTTCTCTTCTTCTTCTTCATCTTCAATGCATGGAAAGATGTCAAATCCGGAGTCCTCTAATTCTTGTGAGATCGTATACAGGTCTTACTCTACTTTGACATTTGTGCTTTCAATCATCTTTCCCAATCTCTTGTTGTAGCATCTATAGGCATTGCTTCTGGTTGAGTAACCAAGAAATATCCCTTCATCACTTCTTGAATCAAACTTTCCTAGATCTTCTTCATCTCTTTTGATATAGCATATTCTACCAAAGATCATGATGTTTTTTCAAGTGGGAGGTATTCCATACCATAGCTCATAAGGGGTCTTAGTGCTATTGACCATCAATTGTACTCTGTTGGTTAGATAGACAATAGTGTGAACTATTTCCTTCCAGTATATGTCAGGCAAGTCTACATCTTTCAACATTTCCCTAGCCATTTCTTGCACACTTCTATTCTTCCTTTCCACCACCCCATTTTACTGAGGGGTCCTAGGAGATGACATATGTATCCTAATACCACATGATCTTCATAAAACTTATCAAATTCATTTGAAATGAATTCACCTCCTGAATTAGACCTTAAACATTTCATCTTAGTATCTATTTCATTCTCAACCATAGCTTTGAAAACCTTAAACTTATCAAGAGCATTTGATTTTTCTCTTAAGAAAGTAACCCAAGTCATTCTAGAATAGTCATCAATAAGTAGTATGAAATACCTTTAACCTTGTTAACTCTTTACTCTTGTAAGGCCACATAGGTCAGTGTGAATCAGCTCCAATGGCATTGAAGAAGAGTACTCCTTTCTCTTGAAATTCATCATTGTCTATTTTCCCATTTGACATTCCTTGCATAATATGTTTGTAGGCTTGGTTATCTTGGGCATGTCTCTCGCTGCATGAGTAGAGTTGATCTTTACCATAATATCAAAATTGTTGTGTCCCATTCTTTTGTGCCATAGACAACACTCACTGGATTGATCCAACAAAAATGTTCTTCCATTTACCTTCTTCAGATGATAGATATCACCATATGACTTGATATATTCTACAACTAGTTTTACGGACCCTACCTTCCTGATTTCATAACCTTTAGCATGAAAGGTAAGATTGTAACTTTTGTTGCACATTTGACTGACACTCATAAGATTATGCTTTAGCCCTTTGACATAGAAGACATCCTCAATCATGTTCTTCCCATCAATAGTTATAGCACCCTTTCCATAGATTTGGGATGACTCATCACCACAAAACTTGACAGCTCCACCATTCCATATTTCAAGGTTGATAAACTTCTCCTTATCACCAGTCATATGATTAGAGAAACCACTATCAATAACCTAAGCTTTGGCTTCTTCTCTTGCATGAAAGGTAGTCCATTAAACCATCAACCTATCATTATTAAACCATCAACCTATCATTATTTTTGTCATCTTGCAAGGCATTAGTCTTTTCACTTTTTCCAACATCATCATTTTTGTTACCAATAATCAAGGCCATGAAAAGTGTTTCATCATTTGAGTCATCATGATCCTCATCTTCTGAAGAACAACTGCCCTCTATGAAATTGGATGATAGTGGATTTTTGAAGTGGATGTTTATGGATTAGGGCTAGGATCCATTAAATGAAGGATTTTGATGAATTGTGATTAGGATTTGGATGATAGTGGATGGGTTTGGAAGAGGGTAAGTCCTTAACCAAATTTTGAAGTACAAAGGATGATTTTTTATTAAGGATGGGGATTGGGTGCTTGATTGAGATGGATATATTGATGATGGTTGATTGGTTGTGGATGAAGGATAAGTGGATTATATTAGAATTTGATTGGAATAGGATTAGGTGGATAGAATGAGTTAGGATTATGACCTTGATTAGATTTGGATAACTTGATTAGGATTAGGGTCCTAGACGATGGATTACATATAGGTTGGGATGATGTGGATAGGATGAGGAGGGTGATTGGGATAAGGTGATAATATGATTAGAATGATTAGGATGATAGGGATGAAGTGGATTGGGTTAGAAGGATGAAAAATAAGGTGATTGGGAATGGTTTAAAGATTGACTTAGGCAAATTTGCAAACAATAAGGCACCCACACATATGCATAGGTTTAAAAAAGATATGAATTTGTGATTGGGATTATTCAAATGATCACACACATAATACACAACAATAACCTAGATTATTCAAGTGGGATTGTCTTCATAGTGTAGGACCACACTCAATTCCTCTCAATATTCCTACCTAACTAGGAATACCTTTTAGAGGGAATAGATAGGGATAAAGGCATTGCACAAACTATTCCTTTTCCTTGGAGGTTTTGATACCTTTCCCAAAGAAAAATTCTATATCCACTCTATGAGGAACATGGTGAGTAATTTTGAGCTTGATTAGCTAAAACTTGCACCACACTAAAATATGACCGAAAGGTCTTAAGATAGGAAGCACAAGTTTGCTAAGGAAGTCCCCAATATGTTCAAGGTATCGAGGGCACAATTTCATGAATACTATTCCATTAAAAGCATGTGACATAAGCGATTAAGAAAACATCACTTCACCTTGTGTCTGGAATCACTTGGGGCCCTAAGGTTGTGTTAATAACTACATGACTAGATTGAGGTACAACTTTCACTCTCCCCCTTTAATATACCCCACCAGAACGTGTGGTTGAGGTCATCCCTTGGGGTGATAAAATCCCCAATAGGCCTCCTAAAGGGAAGGAGCACTATTCACTTTTGATCCCCAAGATCACATGAAGCGCAAGGGGAGAGCATATGTGATGTAATGTTCCTAGGATTAAACAAATAAACACAATGATAATGAAGGGGTTTTTTATCTACAAGATCACCAAAAGGTGTGAGGAGAGAACATACACCCTTTTCAAAATCCAAAGACAAAGAAAATAATGTTCAATTTCTATCCCGTAGATTAGATTAAGTGCCTAGATTAGTGATAAAAATATGCCTTGGACATGCGAATTTGCAGCAACTTGTTAGTAGTTTCAATGATTTGATCTTGGACAAGAGAAAAAGCTACAAAATAAGGGTTAGATGAAAAAGATGGAAATCTAGAAAAATTATAAAATGATGAATTGATACAGAAGAATAGATTAGATGAGCAGATTCTACACAAAATTCTAAGAACTTTAAAAAAATAAAGAAATTTTGTTAAATTTTGCAAAAGCTATGAGAAAATGAAGTTTGAAAAGAAAGGTTGACTTTGACTGATTATACCTAATATTTTGGGTTGAATCTACTAATTAGGCATATACCACTATGGAGTTGGGTGAATTATCTTTCCACGCCTATAAAAACTTAAAAAACTAACATGATATGCAAAAGTTATAGATTTTTTAAAAAGAAAACTATTTTAATCCTTTAAAAACACTATTCACGGCCTAAAAACACTATTCATAGCCTGAAAACACTTTTCACTACTGAAAACACTAGTCACCGCTGGAAGTACTATTCACTACCGAAAATATTGTTCATTATCGGAAGCACTGTTCACTATTAGAAGCACTGTTCATTACTAGAAAGCACTGTTCACTACTAAAAACACTGCTCACTACTGGAAACAATGTTCACCATCGGAAACATTGTTCATCACCCTACAAACATTTGCTCAAATTTCACCTGCACCAAAAAGGGTAAAATTATATGTTTTTCTTCACCTCTTGGCCCTTCTGGATGCAACTGTGAAGTCTATTTTGTTCTACAATGCTATATGTGAAAATGTACCCTTAAATTTTCTCCAAAAATAGCATAAACATGCAACAAAAAAACTAACAAATCTTACAGAAAGAAAGATTGATCAAGGGACGGGGGTCCCACCGGCATGCCAAAATGAAGACAAGAAAAATGAAAGGTAAATAACAAGAAGATAAATAATAAACATGCAATACCTTCACCTTAGACTTTCCTTTCTCCTTCGAGAGAGCAGATTAAAGTTGCACCCACTACCTCAATGGCTATGCTCAATGATTTTGATAGATAGAGATATGTTAATTTCTCTAGAAAGGGTGCTGCCAGAATAATGGGTTACACTTTTTGGGACATCCTGATTTTTGTTGAAATCACACATTTTTTTAAAATATAATGATTTAAGCCTTGAAAGGTTTCATTTAAAGGATTTTAACTAAAGAGGGTTTAATCAAACCACCTTGGATAGAACCTCGCTAGTTTTAAACCATACCTATAATAGAGTCTCCTCTACACCTATCAAAATGTCGATAAAAACCACTTTTAATTTACCTTTTGGGGGATCAAATAAATTAATTTAAAATTTATATTTTGTAAGTATGTAGTCCTTATTATAAGCTTCCCAAAAAGTATAATTTTAAATATATTTAATTTGATTATTATTTTTATTTTTTATTTCTTGTGAATATAGGTTTTTCACCGAATGTTAAGTTCTATGTTCTACACACATGGAAAATTAGTAAATTAGTGAAAAAAATATTCTGAAAAACATCTATGCCCTAGGTATTGAGGTCCTTGTTTCAACAAAAAAAAAAAGAAATTTGATACATACAAAAAAAGTTATGTTTTACGGAATACACCTATGTCTAAATTATAATTGGTTTGACTTCAAAACTTAATTAAAAAAATATTCAACAAAACATTATGAAAACAAATGCATGCCCTATATATCGGTGTTACCAATCTAAATTCAAAAGAATCAAAATTTTATCCTTTGTAGAAAAATAGTTATGTGTTACAGAATACACATCACTTTAAATAAATGTTGTTTACTAGTAAAAACTACTTATCAAAGGAGATGCAAAAAATTTTACAATTTAACTCTAATTTTTTTAAAAATATATATATATATATATATATATATATATATATATATATATATAATCTACAAAGAAAATCTCACAAATCACTAGTTCACATCATCTTCAAATTCCTAATGGTTTAGCGGCTATAGGTGTCAGAAAGTGAAGATTTAGTTCAAAATGTTGACTTCGATGTCAAGTTTGGCCAAAATGTGTAACCCATTATTGTGGGATGACCTAAAATTTACAACATAATATTACTTTCTTGTGTGACGATAATGGTTTGGTTGAGGCAATATTTATAGATTATTGATAAGGATAAGGATAAGGATGGAAGACTCGTGATAAGGATAAGGATAAGGATGGAAGCTTCTAGGGCTTTCTAAAAAGACAAAAGGACAAGATAAAAGATAAATGGATTTTTATGAGATAAAGATGCAATAAAGATGGAAGCTTCTAGTTAGTCATGTGATGAGTTGGATTTGTTTTTAAATTTATTTATTTATGGTAAATGGATGAGGATAAGAAATGTGGAAATAATTAATTTTAATTAATTATTAAAGAGGGAGGACATGTGAGGATAAAATTAATTAATTAAATAAATTATTTAATTAATTATGGCTATGGGGAATAATGGATTTAAATAAATATAATTTATTTAATCAATTTGGGAATTAGGATACAAGGATTTAATTACTTAAATAAAAATTATTTAATTAATATAGGTGTTGGAGAAAAAGGGATAATTAATTAAATATAATTAATTAATTAATTTAATTATTCAGGAGGGGACATGGTAAAGGGGATATGTTAGGATGATGTCGAAAGTGATGGTAAAGGTGGAGTGAATTTTAGGTGTCTACAATAGGTGTGGTCATTTTTCCTTCTTCTCATCTAGGCTTAGGGTTTACTCAAATTTCTTTGTTTTTCACATGGAGCTCAATTTCATTAAGTCTTGGATGCAATTGTGAGGAAATGAAAGAAGTGTTAGGTTTCTTATAGTTCTAATTGTGAAAATTTGCATTTAATTCATCTACCCATTTCCATTTGGAGGGCTTTTCTAGTCATTAAGTGCTAGTAGTGACTACACTATCAATGGTTAACTTTTACTTTCTATGTTACATCTTATAGTACATATGATACAATATGAAATTTTGTCACATTTCTTATTATTCACCAGATTGATGATAGTGTTTTACTCTTGCGTCATTTACAAACCCTGTAATCCACTTCCATCTATTTTCCTTAACCTAAGTTCTCTACATTCTGCAATTTCATGAATGTAGTAAGGGCCTAGCAACCTTACCTTAAGTTTGCCTTGTTTCTTGAATTTACTGGCATATAACAACACTAGATCACTAGTGTGAAACTTTTTTAGGCATGAATTTCTATGATGTCAGGATTTCTGTCTTCTTCTTTCCAAGCTTTGATTATATATCTGGTTATTAGACAATCTTCATGAATCCATTTTTTTAATTGTTCTATCTTTTGTACTAGTGAGTCCTTTGCATCCAATCTAGCAAAGTTAGTGCAGTACATAATGTTGGTAATAGGAAATTCAAGGGGATAGTTGCATCAGTTCCATAAACTAATTGGAATGGTGTGAAATTAGTTGATCATTTATAGGTTGTGCAATAAGCCTAGAGTACCACAGGTATCTTAAAATCCCAGTCCTCCTTGTTGCCATCACACATATTCATTAGTGTTGTTCCAATTATTTCATTCAAGACTTTGCTTGCTCCATTTGCTTATGAATGATCTGGGGAACTAGTTTATGTGTTATCATGAAGCTACTTAGAAGTTCCACAATCATGGGGTTTATGAAATGGTTACCTTGATCACTTGTTATACTAATTCCAGGCAACCGAATCTTGTGATGATATTTTCATAAAGGAACTTTGCGGTAGATTTTGTTGTATAGTCTCTTCTTGGTACCACTTCTGCCCATTTGGTCAAGTATTCAACTCCTATTATTATAAACCTTTCTTTTGATTATTTTTCCATAGGATTTGTAGGTCTAATGAAATCTATGGCCCATTTTTGAAATGACATTTTTGCTAGAACTATTTTTAATGGCATCTCATCTCTTGTGGTAGGTTTCCCTACCCTTTGACATAAGCCACAGTTCCTCACATAGTGTTTAAATCCTTTTATAGGGTAGGCCACCATAGTCTTTCTAGTTTTACACTCTTTGTGGTAGTGTCTCTGCAATTGTGTCCTCTTGATACTCCTTCATGCGCTTCTTTTAGGATTTCTTATCTCTCATGTTTGTATACAACTCTTCTTAATATATCATCTATCCCCAATCTATGTAGTTCTCCTTCAACCAATGTATATGGTTGTGCCTTCCGCATAAGTGTTTGTTTATCTTACGATGAAAAATCTTGTGGAAATTCTCTTGTAGAGAGTAATATTACTATTTCATGTAACTCCTCTGATACCACACTTAATCTAAATAGGTGTGCACCAGGTAAATCTTCTTGTTGTTCATCCGGTTCTTCTGCTATTTCTATCCTAGATAGGTAGTCAAGGTCTTGATAATATTTTCTTAGCCTGACATTATCTTAAAATCAAATTCTTAAGAGGAGTAGCCATCTACATATTTGGCCTTAAATCACTGGTCTATTCAAGAGGTGTTTTAGGGTTTCATGGTTTGTAAAGAATATAAATGGAGTAGAGAATAAGTAATACAATCTAAATTTATGTAGGGCATAGACCATGACAAGGGTTTCTCGCTCTGTTGTTATGTAATTCCTTTCTACTTTTGACAATTTCATGCTATAAACTACTATAGGATGGTCATTACCACCCTTGGGTTGTGCTAATACCGCTCCTATTGCTATCCCCAATGCATCAACATGCACATGAAATGGTATACTCCAATCAGGGAATACCAATATCAGTGCCTTCGCTATCTTTTTCTTTAATGTGTCAAAGGAGTTTTGATATTCTTCACTCCATTCCACATTCTTACTATTTTTCTTCTTGATAAACTCTTCTAGGGATGCTTCTACCACTGCATATCCCTTAATAAATTTGCGGTGATAACCGGTATACCACATAAATGTTTTTACTTTAGATGATGTCTTTGGTGGGGGAAGTGTCATTATTAATGTGACTTTAAGGGGGTAAACCATTAACACTTATTTACATATAATATGGCCTAACAAGGTACCAAAGGGTACCATAAACATGCACTTCTTCAAGTTCAAGGATATCTGCATGCTCTTGCATTGGTTTAACATTGTTCTTAGTGCTTGTATATGGTCCTTTACCAACTCATGCATTGTCCAATCATGAAGATACACTTCTAGGAAGTCATGTAAAAAGTTCTTACAGGAATTCACCATTATCCTACTAAATACCATAAGTGCATTAGATTCAATCCAAATGGCATCACTGTGTACATATAGGACCCAAATTCTAATTCAAATGTTGTTTTTGGTTGGTCCTCTTCTCTAATCTCCACCTAATGATATCCTAGGAATCAATCAGTGAAAGAATATATTTCTCTCCCAGCTATTGATTATGATATTTCTTTAGTGAATGGGGTGGGGAAAGGGTCATACATACATACCTTGTTTAGTTCTCTTTAGAGCACACATATCCTTATTTCTCTTGTCTTCTTATTCTGTACTACCATAGGACTTATCCACTTCACATCTTCCATAGGTTTGATTATGCCTATTGCTAGCATCTTATATAGTTCAGTTTTTACCTTCTTTTTCATATTGGGATTAAGCCTATATGGTCTTTTCCTAATTGTTTTTCCCCTTCCTTTAGTTGATTTTTCATTATACCTACTTCTTCTTTGATTCCTTTCATGTCTGCGAATGTTCTAGGAAACAAATCCTCAAATTCATTTATAATTTATGCTACTTGCGCTACCATCTTTTTACTCCAATAATCCCCTATTTTAGCAAGTTTAGGGCATCCTTCCTTTGCTACATTCTCTTCTCTTAATTTGATTGGTTGGTTATAGTATTTTCCCTTAGGTTCCATAGGTAATTATCACTCCCTTTCATCTTCTTGACCTTCTATTTCTATTTTTTCTACATCTTCATTATCTTCTTGGATAGTTTTATAACATGTGTGTGTAGTAGGGTTTGTTTTTTTATCCAACCACTCAATATATTTACATATTCCTTCGTTCTGAGGTGTTGAAGACCTAACTTGCAATATGTTTTCATCTCTTCCCTCATGAGGTGTGAATATTATTTCATTTATTTTATGCTCATCTTCATCCCAAAAAGAGAATGTGTTGTAGAAGTCTTTCCTCACTTTATTCCAATGTTTTGTTTCTTCTCTTCTCTCCTGGTTGATGTACTAGATTTGGACTACCGGTGTAAGTGTCCAATACAATAGTTGTGTGTATAATATATCATCATATTCATTTCTATCCTTCCATACCCATATGCATGCTTTTATATGCTCTTCCAGATGGTTAATCTCATTATACTTAGGTATTTCTTCATATTCCCTTTCTTCTGACACATCTTGTTTGGATTAGAATTTTTAGTATCGTCCAATGATGGGTATTGTGATTATGTGTATTCCATGAGTTGGCAACGTTACATACTAGCGTGTGATTTAGTGCTTCTATCCTTATCTCTTCATTCTCAAAGGTTTGTTCCATTTTTGAAAAGCATGCACAATCAATTCTCCCAATCCTGAATATTTCGGTAACTTGATATGTGATATAAACTTCAAAATATTGATTATTTGATCTAATTTTTAGATTTTACATTTTGTATGTATGTCTAATTTTTGGCATTCTTATTGTTGTGTATTTTATTCTCTTATTGCTAATTGCAATGATTTTTCTTCCACCAACCTAACCATATAAACCCTTATGGTGCTCCTAACTTTGTAGGTATGAATTTCTGATTCTTCATTTAGCTAGGTGCTTAATACATCCTCACTATTTGTGTTGTAGTGGTCTCTCTCAAGTTCTATCTCCTTAGCAGGGTTAGGTTCTTCTGCAAATTCATTTTTAGGGAGTTTATTGATTGAGTAAGGTTTTTTTTATCTTCCTCAATGTACTCCTCTAGGTTGACTTTTTTTGTATATGTTTCGTCATAATTCTCTCCCAAAGGTATGTGGACTATCTTAATCCTAACAATGCATTAAAAGAGTTCTGTGTCTCTTTGATTGCTACCACTTCTAGGTCTATAATCAATTTTACTCCCATCACATTGAATTCTACATTCTTCCATCTCCCTAATGTTGTCATCCCAGAACCTTCCGCTAAGCTAATATTATAAGATGTTTCATGTAGGTTAGGTTTCCCCATTTGTTCCCATACCCTTTTTTGGACCATGTTGATGTCTAATCCTAGATCAACCATTACATTTTTAACCCTCTTATGGTGGATGCTTACTGTAATCATTATGGGACATTTCTTCCATGTTCTATCATTTTTCCCAATTTTCCTATTTTACGATTGCAAGGTTTTTTGTATTCTAATAGTTATTAAATTGCTTGAATTTCTCCAAGAGATTATCTTTTCTAGCCATCTATGTCAATTGTTTAAGTATTCTTACTTCATGTTCTATAAAGAAATCTTCTTGTTTCTCTTTTTGTTGCTCTTTCTTTATTGTTTTCTCTCTTTGTTTTATGATTTGATTATGTTTTTCTTTGCTAGGGAAGAAACCTTCTTCTTCTCCCTCACTTTCTTCTGCACTTGTTTCAATATTTTTCTTTGTGGTGTCTATTTCTTGCCTTTTCACTACTACTACCTTATTATTCTATATTTATGTTTTTCTTTGTATATTGGGTATTCATCTTGTGATGAGTTGTCACTAGTGGCATTTGATTCATAAAACTCCACTTTTTGATATTTTCTTAAGTGTTGCAGTGGGTTCTTTGGTACTCTCCACACAAGGTGTTCTCCTTTAAAACCTTTGAGTTCATCACTCTTAGATTGTGGCATGGCATTCTTGTAATAGGTTTATGTTTTGTCATAATTCAATATATCATGTTTAGTACTACCACAGAACCTGCATGGTTTCTTCTTGTCTCCCCATCATTCATTTGTGTAGTGTCCATGTTTACCATACTTAAATCAAGTCACATCATCTCTCCTTCTTCTACCTCTTCCTTAGCCTCTACGTCCTCTGTAGATTGTATATTATCCTCTTTCATCATTATTTTAATTGTTCATGTAAGGTAGAGGATTGGTGTTTGTAATTTGTAGACTATTAACATTTTTCTGGTTAGCCTAACTAAGGTGCTTATACTTGTGATCTTGAAGGTATAGGGGTCTTTCTGCAAGCTCTTTCACATATGTCATGTTTACATTATCTTCCTTGTTTCTGTGTTGAGCATTATACCAAGGTTCATGTTCATCATCATCCTCCCTTAGTCTAAAACACTGTGAGGAACAATCCTTTGTTTCATGGTTGTGTTACTGGAGTGCTCTACCAACTGAGCTACTAGCCCTTTGTGGCCAATCCATCATCAGTCTAGGTATGGTTTATTTCCAACACTCCC
Source organism: Cunninghamia lanceolata (assembly GCA_027924645.1). NCBI lineage: Eukaryota > Viridiplantae > Streptophyta > Pinopsida > Cupressales > Cupressaceae > Cunninghamia > Cunninghamia lanceolata. The sequence goes on along the minus strand of BSBN01000710.1, from coordinate 4,983,463 downwards.
CCTTAAGCCACACTTCAAGTTCTTGGGGCTCCTATCCTAGCTCTGATACCAATTGTTGAGTTACTACTCATATGGACTAGCTAGGACTTGAACCTAGAACCTTCCATTTTCTTGTTGGAGTTCTCTACCAACTGATCTATTTTCTCCTTGTGGCCAGCCCTATTGAAATTAAGGAACACTGAGAGGGGGGGGGTGAATTAGTGTTCTGCAAAACTTATTATTATGTTCCTTTATTCATTTACCACATACATTCAAAAGAAAGAAGCATGAACTTAAGAACAACAACAACAAGATCATCACACATGAACACCAAGATTTTTACAGGGAAACTTGGTTAAGGGAAAAACCATGGTGGAGGTTAACCCACAAGATTTTATACTTTGTTAAAAGTATTACAAATGAGAAGGCACATGCCTTCGGGCACACTGCCTAGAGCTCACTGTTCAAAGGAGGATCACTGCCTACAAGATCAATTGCAATAGTTCACTGAAATATTTCAACTAAAGAATAGCATCTAACAATGCAAGATTATAGTTCTAGTTAAGCTCAATATACTGACTTCAAACACTTCATCTTTCACTACCCTGTTTCAATGTTCTACCATGATCCGGAGCTCAGATATCCTTGCTTCACACTTGATACTACCACTCTTCACACCTATCACATCATATTCACACCACTATATCACAAAATGCTCAAACCCATCTATCATATATATCCGTGACAAAAAAATTCATCAACTGCAGCCAGCCTCAAGAAAACTTAGAACCTTTTTCAAGATTACTATTTTGTCAGCTGAATCCATGAACAAACATCAATACGGACCAAAACCTATGTATTCAAGTCACCACACATGTTAGCCAATACCACTGAATCTCATAAATTACTCAACCAATCACTTATCTTAATCCATACAAGGATCAAACACTAAGTCGGCCTGTTCTTGATCGGACTGAATTGTCTAACCAAAACCCAATACTTAGATGCTTGTAACTTTCAATCCCTTCATCACCGGAGGCTAAAACTTTGGATTTAGGTAGCTCTGACATCCCTTAACATTCCCTTAGTTCTGCAGCATAATATGATTACATATGAAGAAATATAGACCAAAATGTTGAATCCTGTCATATGCTCTATTCCTGTCTATCCGGACTTAGACAAATCTACAATCTGACTTCCGGTATGATCAAATGATACAATGCAGATGTGTAAGATAGATTTAGGTTCCATCAATGACAACACCTGACATGCCTAGTAGTGTCTCTTGCTAACAATCTCCCCCTTTGGCATTGATGGCAACACTTAGTGAAAAATGACTAAGTGTTAGAACAACTCCCCCTTACTATGTACACTTGTGATTTCCAATTCTCCTCAGATGAATTCCTCATTTTTCATTGCTTTCCACTCCCCCTTTGACATCAATGGAGAAGGTTGAGATTTGCATACCAAAATTCACATAGAAACTCTATGTACATGGGTGCATATATACACTCAATCCTTATGTCTTGTCTACATGAACTTAAACACATCACCAAAAATGTTTTTCAACAGTGCCAATTCAATGTCCCATCTTTTCTTCATGCTATTCAAAACTGAAATATGACCACTGAATAAAAATGCCTGTTACTCTACCTTTTGTAGATCAATGGGATCACTTGTCAGAGCAGCAACTTGAGCTTCTATTAATGCATTGAACATTATTTCTAACTTAGGGGAAATCAGTCCCTGAAGTTCACACATGCTTGCCACAATGTTTTCTTTTTCTTTCACCAATTTCTTTATTTCATCAATCAAGCTAATTAATTGGTGTTCTTGACTCGCCACAGATACTATCAAAGGATCAAAGGATTGAGATACATTTGACAATTTGTTCTTGAACTCCTTTATTTTCTTCTCAATATCCTCTACAACTTTTGACCAAGATAAAAACAATTTGTACACATCTCCTCCTTTAGTGAGGGCATTTTGAATACTCTTTACACTAGTATCCAACACAATTCTATCATTGTCAATTATTCTTTTCAGTTCACTAAATCTTTTATCATTAAATTCATTCCAGACTTTAACTTCCGCTAAATTTTCAAAAGACTCAAAGTGAGTACTTACAGAGTTTGTCAAACACTTCAACTGACTAGAGGGGGATGCTGATGAATCCTTCTGAAATGTAGGCATGATTTTCTCCAAAATATCTGATGCAAGACCAACCAACTCACTGTCTTCTATATGAAACTTCAAGATTTCCTCTCTGGCCTTAGCTTGTACAAAATAGGCCTTAGCTTGTGCAAAAGAGGCCAACCTCATCTTCTGTACTAGTGATAGAGTATCAAAATTGATTGGACCTTGTATTATATCTAGATCTTCTGCAACTTGTTTATCTTTTTCTAAAATTTCTTTCACTACTTTTGCAGTTTCTCTTGCCCAATATGATGTTTCTATTTTATGCTCTTTAGGGACTACATCTTCTCCCTTTCCAAAGTCAACTGCATTCTCTTGCTTATCATTTTCATTCCTTTTCTTTGCTTCTGCTTTCTCTACATTTTGTTCTTTATTCTTCTTAGAATCACCTTCAGTAGGAGCATTTATTTCCATATTCATCTCTGAATTTTCTTCACCAGATTGGTCAGGAGGAATTTGAGTATCCTCTGCAACATCAACATTATCTTCCTTCACCATCTCTTCATCTCCTTTATTTAATATTCCCTCTTCTAGAACAAAGAAATCATCTACCTCATCTTGTAGCTCATTTTTCTTCAACTCTTCATCATTCAGAATGGATCTATCATTAGCATCAACAGGTTCTTCAGTGACCACATAAAACTTATTCTTGTCTAGGGATTTCTTCAAAATTTGTTTTGTTTCTTTGACCACTTCATGAATGTCTCCAAGCATTAGCTTATTCATCCTAATTTTGCTTTTGAATTTATCTTTATCTTCTTTGAAAATTTTATTTGCTTCCTTCCTAGAGATTACTGGACACAGACTGGACAACACATGTTCTCTTAGCTCCAAATCCTTTGCTTTAGTAGCTTCTTTTCTCATCTCCAAAATATCTCTTAGATTCTTAGGGATTTCTGACAAAATTTCCACAAGTGCTCTATTGAATGTATTCAAGTACTTAACAATAGCATCCTCCAAAATTTTCTTGTTGGCATCATCAAGGTTGTCATAATATTATGTTATGGGCTTCAAATTCCCATGAATAGTTACTGCATTCACAATATCTTCAACTGACAAGGTGGATTTTTCAATATGAGTCTCAGTCTTTTGTCTTTTTATCACCTTTACACTTCCAGAGGGCTTGTCTTTGGCAACCCTTGATGCTTCTATTTTCTTTGACTTTATTTCTTTCACTGCTTCATCTGATTCTGTCTCCTCATCATCTTTTAGGCTCACATACATTCTGGAGGCTTTTGCCTTCTTTCTCTTTCCTTCTTTACTGGATGGTTTATCTTCTGGTTTCTCTATACTAGAAGAATTTGAGTGACTAGAGGTAGCAGCAAAATTTCTTTTTCTTCTTTGTTAGCTAGGGGAGGCTTCTGGAGCACAGGGTTGTTCATTTTCTAGCTTTTCTTTTTTAACTTGCCCAGCTTTCTTCCTGACTTCTCTCATATTTTCTTTGGTTATTCCAATACTTTCTGCATATATTTCAACTTGCCTTTGGACCTTTCTCTTAATTTCAAGTTTCTAGAGCTCAACATGCAGTTTCAAACTATGTTCACCATATGTACCGAATCTCTCAACTGAGGTATCTTTTGGTTTTCTCAGAAGGTGTTGAGCATACATTTCCATTATTTGTTCATCAACTTCATACCCCATGGGCATGATCCATATAGTCCTTGGTTCAACTACTTCCGTCAAGCATTGATCTATTTCCACCATGAAACAAATTTGTACTTTTCCATGACAAACTTGGGCTTTCTTTCCCTTGATTGCATCATATTCTAGAAATTCTTGAAATATCCCCAAAGAGCAGTCCTTTGGGCATTCGAGTCACCAATATTGTGCAAGTGCTTTCTTCTTTGTATGGCAATAGGCTTATCATTGGTCCAATATAGGCTTTTCATCCTGGGCAACTCATTCATGAAATAAAAGAACAAGCACAAGACCAACGTACCATACTTGAATGTATTCTTCTTATCCTTCTTGATCTTGTTCAAATTCTCCATTAGTTGGTTTTGCAGCAACTCACACAAATCATAGTCAGCATTTTCCTTCAACATCTGATAGCTACATAAATGGTTGTACCAGACATTGAGTTTTCCTTACTAGAGTGGTATATCTTATACTCAATCACCATAGATGAAAATTTGACATCCAGATCAGTTATATCATTTATTGTCATTGCCCTCTTATCAAACTTTGAGCCTATAGCATTAGTTAAAGTCTGATTCTTCACTGACTTTAACATTAGCAATCCATCGGATGAGTTCAATCCTGCTACGGCCTTGATGGCATCCTTAGTGATCTTAAAGGGTTTCATCAACCACATAAATTCAGTATGCATCCAACTCAACACATACCGGACCCACTCGTCATGATTGAAGGATGGGAACCCAATAACCTGAATGAAATGTTTGTCTTGTAATGCCTTATACTCAGGTTTAAGACCATAAATCTCACCCCTCAAGTGATTCTTAAACAAATCTAGTAACTTCAAATCCCCAAACTCATCTATGCTAGCATGAATGTAAGCTCTAATATATTCTATGTGCAACACGCCATGCGAAACATTAGAAAGGGCAACTAACGAATTGACCTCTACAGATTTGTGTGGATGCTTTTTGAATTTAGGTTGGGGTCTTTCGATGATGTCAACAACCAATGGAGTAGCCATTTCAAAAATATCACAAGTTCAAAGCTTCACAAAAAAATACCTTTTTCTCCATGGGATTAGGGTTAGCTGTTGAATTCACTTTTCACACTCCAAATCTTTGAAAACTCAGCTCAGGCGCTCTTCTCCTTGTTCTCTTCGAATGCAAAGTGATTCAAATGTTGAATGAATGACCTTTTATGCTCCGTAAAACCTAATTCATCATTGTAAAAAATGTTTTGCCCTAATTTATTTGGTTACAATGTTTTTGAATACAGTCAATCTTCAATTACTCCACAATCAATTGCACTAGCTTCTTTTCTTCTGGAATTTGCTTCAATAGATCTGCAATAGGCTTCTTTATCTTCATTCATCATGCAAGATTGATGCACCCACTTACTGGCAGGGGGAATTAGATTTTCAATGCAGTTCCCCCTAAGCCAGAGCTCCTATTTCAATTTCTAGATGAATTATCATCATTAGATTCCAGTGCCGACCCATCACCATCATTCATTACACTTTTCTTTACCAAAGTTTTGTTCATTTCATTCTGAATCTCATTCACATCTACTTTTCCCTTGCCTTTATCTTGTCTCTGCATATTCTAGTTTCTGTTTACTAGACCTTTTGTATCATTAATCCTACTTCTATAGATCTTGCAATATGATCATATCTGTTTCAATTAAAACACACATTTCTTTGCTAATTTACTTGATTTCCTCTTTCTCTGCACTGATTAGCCATGTGTCCAAATCTATTGCATGTAAAACATTTTTCATTGAAAGAATTAGCATTTCCTCTGTTGTTAGAGTTATTCATCATCATACTTCTGCATTCATTGGATATATGACCATACCTATTACAATTGAAGCATTGACCTGAGAAGGATGGACTACTTTGGTTCACTCTACTTCTACACTGAGTAGCTCTATGACCAAATTTATTGCAATTGAAACTATTACCATTGAAGGATGGATACCTTTGAGCATTAGGTTGTCTTATCGGAGGCCTTCTAGGATTCCTTCTTTGATTTCTTGCTTCAAGATTTCTTTGACTGTATCCAAAGATTTCACCTTTCTCATATCCTAGACCATGCTTATCATTTGCCTTCTTTTGACTATCAAGTAGCACCTCAAGTTTAGCTGAGATTATCTTGAACCTTTCTTTGTATTCATTTGCAGCTTCTAGGTCATGTTTAAGAATGACAATTTGCCTTTCAAGTTGTTCCTTATTATACCTAGTTTCTTGTAGATCAGACTCTAGATGGCCAATTATTCTATCCAATCTGTAACACTCTTATGTTCTTTCTTTCAGAGACAGATGCAGGTTTTCTTTAGTCTTCTTCCTTTCCTCAATTTCCTTGGTTAACCCCATCACCCCAGATTCCATCTCATGTTTTAGGACAACAACTTCTTTTGCTAGCTTCTCATATTCCTTTATCTTCTCCTTCAAAGCCTCATCCATGCCATTGTCTTCATTTTGATTTACTAATCGCTGAAGCAGCTCCTCCCTCTTTTCCATGGATTTGCTTACTTGCCCTTTTAAAGTCTGAATGAAATCCTCAGCATCTTTAAGGTTCTCTTGTAGTTCTTTGACTTCTTCTCTAGACCGATCAAGATCTTCTAAAGCAACTTAAATTTGTTCAGTGATTCCATCAAAATACCTGAATGAACCCGTTGAAACACCTTCCCAAATCTTCCTCAAGTTGTTAAACTTCCTCCAAGGAACTTCGCTTTGATACCAATTGTTGAAAAATTAAGGAACATTAAGAGGGGGGTGAATCAGTGTTCTACAAGACTTATTATTATGTTCCTTTATTGATTTACCACATACATTCAAAAGAAAGAAGCATGAACTTAAGAAAATCAACAATAAGATCATCACACATGAACACTAAGATTTTTACGTGGAAACCCGATTAAGGGAAAAACCATGGTGGAGGTTAATCCACAAGATTTTATACTCTGTTAAAAGTATTACAAATGGGAAGGCACATGCCTTTGGGTACACTGTCCAGAGCTCACTGCCTACAAGATCAATTACAATAGTTCACTAAAATATTTGAACTGAAGAATAGCATCTAACAATGCAAGATTATAGTTTTGGTTAAGCTCAATATACTGACTTCATACACTTCATCTTTCACTGCCCTGTTTCACTGTTCTACCATGATCCGGAGCTTAGATCTCCTTGCTTTGCACTTGATACTACCACTCTTCATACCTATCACATCATATTCATACCACCATATCACAAAATGCTTGAACCCATCGATCATATATATCTGTAACATGAAATTTCATCAACTGCAGTCGGCCTCAAGAAAACTTAGAATCTTTTTCAAGATTACTATTCTGTCAGCTGAATCCATGCACAAACATCAATGCAGACCAAAACCTATGTATTCAAGTCACCACACATGTCAGCTAATACCACTGAATCTCATAAATTACTCAACCAATCACTTCTCTTAATCTACACAAGGATCAAACACTAAGTTGGCCCGTTCTTCATTGGATTGAACTGTCTAGCCAAAACCCGATACTCATATGCTTGTAACTTTCAATCCCTTCATCACCGAAGGCTAAAACTTTGGATTTAGGTAGCCCTAACATCCCTTAATATTCCCTTAGATTTGTAGCACAATATGATTACCTGTGGTGAAATGCAGACCAAAATGTTGAATCCTATCATATGCTCTATTCCTTTCTATCCAGACTTAGACAAATCTGCAATCTGACTTCTGGTATCATCAAATGATACAATGCATATGTGTAAGATAGATTCAGTTGCCATCAATGACAACACCTAACATGCCTAGCAGTGTCTCTTGCCAACAAGCCCATCATTGGTCTAGGTGTGGCTTACCTCCAACATTTCTAAACTTGGTTGGTTATACAATTATGTATAGAAATAGATTGATCATGAAGAGGTATTTCATTTTCTAGACATTCCCTTTTATTTTCAAGCTTCTCCTACTACCCTCTAGCAAGTTGTTGCTAGAATTGAGACTAAATTAATTTGTTGGATCACCAAGCCTCTCTCTTTAGCTAGTAAATTCTAAAATTTCTCTAAAATTTCTACTACAACTCATGTTTATTTCTTTTGTTGTTGGGTACCTTCAAAAGCCTCCTATTTAAAAGTTGAGAAGCTACTTAGAGATTTTCTCTGGGCTTATATTGATGGGCATCAAGGATTTCATCATGTTTCTTGGGAATTATGTTGTCTTCCCCATGATGCTAGTGGTTTAGGATTACTTTCAATCCATTGTCAAGGGATTACTTTATGTGCTAAATGGATTATTAGGGCCTTTAAAGGGGATGATACCTAAAAAATTCTCATTAGGAACTATATCCTCTTTGGCGTGCCTTCTGGGTGACTATCTTGGAAGTGCCTTAACCTTTATACTCTCCTCACCATGAGGGAGCCTATCAAGATTCAAGGCACATTTGTTATCAAGAGAATTTTGAAAACTTGGGAGTTAATTAAGCCATGGCTTCTCTAGTTGGGAAATTACTTTCACAATGGCCTTTCAATCAATCGTTATTATATTTGGTGGTCTCTAGTTCTTTCTAGTCAAGAACACCCTTTGGCTAAAGCTTCTTGGGTTCATGCTTTGAAAAATTTGAAATGAGGAATTATATTTTTGCTTGATTTTTTATTAGAGCTACCAAGAATTTTCTTTCTTGGCCAAAAGTCAAGATGAAATTTAGGCTTCCCAACCAAGATCAAGGGACATTCTAGACTATTATTAATGTCACTCCTTCCTATATAAATCACAAAACTAGATTTAGTTCTTTCAAGCCCTAGTGGAAAGATTGGAAATGATATCTTGACACACCATTTCATAATTGCATGCCTCACAAAGGATATTTGTGGCTTTTTCCTCATCTAACAATTGTGGATAAAAGAAACTACACCATATCCACAAACCTGCGTTCTACTTTCCATGGCTTTTTAGGGTTTTTAGGGTTTTTAGATCTAGTTTTCTATGTTAATGGAGGCCGCTACTGGGGGCAGTGCCTCTAGGAACTCAAACTTGTTGAAGAAAGATCCTAAAGGATGGAAGAAAGTGTTAATAGGGGAGAATATGGGCTCCCCTAAAAGCAGGTTAGGGCTTGCTATCAAAATGGATTCTGCGGAAGGTATGGCCTTGGATATTCTAGACAATCTGATTAAAGGAATAGTGGTGACCATGGATCTTGCTATGGTTGGTAAGTTTATCTCCTTCTGTCCTAATATTGAGATGGTTAGGAAATGGGTGCTTTCTCGATGGAGAATCAAAGCTAGTGTTTCGGTCATTGCTATGGCAAGAGGTCTGTTCCTATTTAAATTTACTAATAGGGAGGATATGATAGCTATTCTTGCTAGAGGACCATGGCTTTATGGTTCTCATTCACTTACTTTGTGCCCTTGGAAACCTGGGTTTGACCCTAACATGGACCTCTACAAGTCAACTCCTGTTTGGGTAAGATTGCCAGGGTTTCCCTTGGAATTCTAGGATGAAAAAATATTTACTACGATTGGCAACTCCTTTGGCCAGTATGTTATCATACTACCCGTATTCAATCCAGGTGTGTATATGCCTGGTTTTGTGTTAATGTGGAGATTAATCAAACCCTTTCCATGTCCATAGAGTTAAACTCTAAATATGGGATTTGGACTCAGTCGATCCTCTACGAAAATGCAACTACCTTTTGTCAAATATGCAAGAAGAAGGGCCATGTAATGACCCAATGTAAGGCGAAGCAAATGGGGAAGGAGGTTGATCCTCATAATGAGGTTGCTTCTCAAAATAAGGTTGCGGATCATTCACCCAAAAATGTTACCCCTGTCAATCAGGGAATAGGGGTAATGAGGAAAATGGTTTCCCAAAAGATAATATTGAGAAGGTTCTGGAAAATAATTGTCAAAATGCTACTTCAGATACAGATAATTGTAGAAATCACCAAACCAATATGCTTGAGGAGGGTGAAATACGATCCCAATCTGTAGATGGGGATGTTGAAGAAGGCAAGGTTTTAAGGGATGATCAGCATGTTCTACCTCTAGAAATAGAAGTTACTGATGGAGTAACAACCTTAACTCCAACCTAAGAAGCTTTTCATGCTATGAAAACAAGGGACCAATCAACTCACTCATTGGCAGTTGAAATAGGTCCAAGTGGTAGTGGTAATGAGATGGAGGATTGGATTACCCCTAAGAAAAAGAACCGTAGAGGCAAAAAATCTACGGATGTAGGCACTGACTCCAAACAAGGGAGACCAACCCTCAGAGAGACAAGGCAAAGAGAGATTGTCAGGGAAATTGCTAGTGGTAAGCAGAAAACACTGGAGATCCAATCCCTCAAACCTTCTAAATGAGAATCCTATTCTAGAATTTGAGGGGCTTAAATAGCCCCACCAAACAGTTTGAGGTTAAAAACTGTGTTTTAGATAATAAGCTAGATATTCTGTTACTTCAGGAAGTCAAGATGGCGGAGGAGAGCTTTAAGAAGATTGCTGATTACATATGGCCCAAGGCTGCTTTTTGCATTAGTTCAACTATAGGGGCCTTTGGTGGGATTGTTACTATGTGGAACAGTGCTAAACTCCAGGGCTCTCTTGCTGCTTCTAGTAAGCATTTTCTAGTTATCAACTTCTTCTTGCCTTCCTTAAACGGGTCTTTAATCAATATTTATGCCCCAAATACTAGAACTCTGAGGCAAACATTGTGGACTGATTTGAGTAGCTCTTTGACCAATACCCTGTGCTCTATATGGATGATGGCTGGTGATTTCAACACTCCCTTATACCCTTCTGAGAAATTTAGTGGGATCCTTGATTATTCTGACAGCATGTTTGATTTTGCGGAGTTCATCAATGATTGTGGTTTGCTTGATGTGGAATTGCAGAACCAAAATTTTACCTGGTCTAACAGAAGAAGAGGAGACCAAATGATCCAAGTTAAGTTAGACAGGTTTCTTATTTCTAGTAATTGGGATAATCATCATAATATGAATTTGCAGGCTTTTCTTAGAACCATGTTTGATCACTGCCCTATTTTCTTCAATTGGAAAGATCAGAGCCTTCGGGGCCCTTTCCCTTTCCATTTTGAAACTATGTGGATTAAGCATAGAGACTTTAGACAACTTGTGGCTCAATGGTGGCAAATTCCTATTCAGGGTACTCCTATGTTCAGATTGGTTAAAAAGCTCCTACACATTAAACATGAAGTCCATGGGTGGAATAGATATAGTTTTGGTAATGTGTTTCTTCAGAAGAAAAATATTACCGAAAAACTTGCAAATATCCAACAGTGGATTGCCCAAGGAGATGATTTAGAAGACACTACTAAGGAAGAATATGTTCTGATTTCAGACTGGAAGAATCTTATGAGCAGAGAAGAGGTCTATTGGAAACAGAAGTCCAGGATTTAGTGGCTTAAAGAGGGAGATAGGAATACGACCTTTTTTCATCTCTCAGCCATGAAACATAGGAAGGCTAATTCCATAACCAAATTATGTCTGGAAGATGGCAATACTATCATTGAGGATAATGAGATTGGAGAGCAAGCTGTGTTATTTTTTCAGGATTTGTTGACTAAACAAGCTAGCAATGCTGAGAATGGCAGGAGTATGAATCAGTTCATTGACAAGATTCCCTCTCTGATAACTGAGGAAGATAACCTTGAAATGTTAAAGCCTATATCTAAGGAGGAGGTTCATGATGTTTTATTCTCTATGGGCCCATTCAAAGCTCCGGGCCCTGATGGCTTCCCCCCTATTTTTTTTAGGAATATTGGGATATTGTGGGGATTGATCTCACTGCTGCTGTTAGAGATTTCTTCAGAACTGGTAAACTCTTAAAGCAGATCAATAATACTTTTATTGTCCTTGTACCTAAAAAGTTGAAGCCTACCCAGCTTTCTGAGTTCAGACCCATTAGCCTGTGTAATACTGTCTATAAGCTTTGCACTAAAGTTCTTGTCATGAGACTTCAACCTTTTTTAGACAAAATTATTTCACCATCTCAGAAAGGATTTGTCTTGGGCTGGCAAATTCTTGATGTTGTGATCTCCACTCATGAAACTATTCATTCCATGAACAAGAGTAGAATCCCTGGTATGGCTCTTAAGTTAGACATCTCTAATGCCTACAATAGGGTCTCCTAGATTTTTTTGTTTCAAGTCATTAGGAAGTTTGGGTTCAATGATAAAATCTCTCTTCTCATTTGGAAGGCTATTTCTTCTACTAAATTCTCAGTTCTAGTTAATGGGATCCTTAGGGGTTTCTTCTCTTCTTCAAGACAACTCTGCCAGGGGGATCCTCTTTCCCCTTACTTGTTCATCATGATGGCGGATGCCCTTGGGAGACATATTCAAGCTAATATCTCTTCTAAAGATCTCTTAGGCATCAAACCTGCTTCCTCCCTTTCCCCTATGTCTGTGCAGTAGTTTTTTGATGATACCATTCTTTTTGGCATCTCTTCTGTGATTGAAGCTCGAAGTTGGAAGAATATTTTAAATAACTATGCCCAAGCTTCTGGTCAAAGCATAAACTTCCAAAAGAGTAATGTGTATTTTTTTAATACTCCTAACGATCTCCGGCAAAAAATCATTAATATCCTGAACTGTGCTGAAGCTGATCTTCCTACTACTTACCTTGGCCTCCCCCTTACGGTCAAAGAGGTGTCTCAAGGTTTCTGGAATGGAATAATGGAAAGAACTCAGAGGAAATTGATTGGCTGGAAAGGGAAATTACTTAGTATTGTGGGCAAATTATAGCTTCTTGGTACCTCCCTACAAGGTATACCTACTTACTTCTTGTCTCTTTTTAAGATACCTAGTTCTTTTGCTGACAAATTAGAACAGATTCAAAGAAAATTTTTATGGACGGGGGTGGAAGACAAATAGAGGATGTCTTTGGTTAGCTGGGAAAAAGTGTGTCTTCCTAAATCTCGTGGTGGTCTCAATATTAGATCCATCCGTAACATGAATAAAGCCCTCCTCTCTAAAATTAGCTGGAACCTGATTCATAACCACAAGGACTGGGGGGAAATCATGCAAGCCAAATATCTACATGCCACTGATTGGCCAAGCTTTCTCCATTAGGAAGGGTTACCTCAGGGATCTGCTATATGGAATAAAATGCTAAAATCCAGAAGCCTTCTTAAGCAAGGGGTTAGATGGAAATTGGGAAATGGCATGTTTATTAATTTCTGGAATGATATTTAGATTAAAGATAAGGCTTTTATTACTCAGGGGGATTATGGAGCTATTGCTGGCATTGCTACTTAGGTTTTTGGGGATAAAGTCTGCAATTACATGGCTATAGCTAAACTTATTGGATTGTTGTGCCCATCGCCCTGATCTCACTCCTAGAGTTTGAGCTGTTCAACACTTGATTTAGGGGATCAGAATCCCTCTATTCCCTCAGGAAGATGAGCAGTATTGGTGGCCAGATAAGAATGGACGCTTCTCTGTCAAGTCTTCTTACCATCTATTGGTTCTTGAGGTTCATAGAAAGGAGATATGGAGAAAAGTTTAGAATCATAAACTTTTACCAAAAATCAGTATGTTTTGGTGGGCATCTATTCATAACAAAATTCTAACCCAAGACAATTTACAGAAGAGAGGGTTTACTTTGGTCAATAGATGCTGTCTGTGTTGTGGTAAGGAGGAAACTATTTCTCATCTTTTCATACATTATGATTTTGCTAGGGATATCTAGAACATAATCTTAGGAAATTTTGGCATTCAGTGGGTCTGTAGTTCTGATATTAAGGAAGTTATAACCAGTTGGTATCCTACCTTTTCTCATCCCTGGCTCATTGAGTTATGGAACCAAACCCTGCCCTGTTTGGGCTAGACTCTATGGAAAGAATGTAATCACAAAATTTTTAGGGATACTGCTAGAGATGCCTCTCAGGTTCTCCACTCTTTTGTTAAGACTCTAATGGAAAGTGTCACTAATGCCCATATCCGTATTGCGGAGAAACCTCTGACCCATGAAGAGGAGCAAATTGCGGCTAATTGGAATATCCTAAGTCATATTCCTGTTCATAATAGTTCCAAAAGGTTGCTGAGGCTTAACGCTAGATGGAGTCCCCCGAAGCCTCACTGGCTTAAACTAAACTTTGATGGGGCTTCTAAGGCAGATGGCAAAGCTAGTGGTGGAGGGATTATAAGGGATGACAAAGAGTGGATGGTTGTTGTCTATGGTGGCGGGTTAGGGTGTCAAAGTAATAATTATGCTAAAGCAATTGCTCTTCTATGGGGGATTAAATTGGCTATCTCCCTTGGTATTAGAAATCTGAATATTCAGGGGGACTCCAAAATGGTTATTGATGCGGTGAACAATGTGTCGACTGTTGGTATGAAGTTGAAGGATATTATTATGGATATTCAGATCCTCCTGTAGAAGTTTCCTAGGGTGGACATCTCGTATATTTATCGAGAGGGTAATGGGGTTGTAGACGCCTGTGCCGAGCTTGGTCAACAGTATTCAAATTGGCGATGTTGGCACCAAATCGACTACATCCCTTTTAACATTAGGGATCTTATTCAAAAGGAAGTGACATGTCAAGGATGAGTCAGATTAATTGGGAAGACAGATCACTTTGTCAATCCTATTGGAGGATGCTGACGTGCATCTTGAAGTACAAGATTTTTTTGTACTTTTTTTATTATTGTTATTTCTACCTTATTATGCCCCTCTGGTAAGGCAAGCGGCTTACTTGCTCATTATAGCATTTGCCATGAAATGATGATTAAGCATGGGAAGAGTAAGCGTCATCCTTGTAAGGCGTTACTCATTAATGATAATGTGTGTTGTTTCATTTCCATTATCATTATCCATGATAAAGGGGTTAATGTTACCCTGCATATGAACTCTATGAAATTTTAGGGTTTTCATGATTTACTCTGTAAGTCCAACATGGGTGGCAATAGAATCTAAACGGAACCCGTTTCTTGTTGTGAGTTCAAAGATAACCTGATGGTCTAGCATTATTGTAAAGAGGGTGGGATTAGTCCCTATTTGGAGTGGCTCAATGGGTATGATGAAAATTTATCTGAACAGTTCGCTAGGTCTTGGCAAAACTGGCATGTCTTTGTGGGGGGAATTAGTTTCAAGATTTCAGAAAGTGTTATTGCTATGGCAACTGGCATGTCTACTCAGGGGATTAAACTGCAAAGGAAAACCAAAATTACAGACCATTCTAGCCAGAAGCTCTTTCTTGGAGACGGTGAAACACTCGTTCCCTATCAGGGGGGATTCGACAGAGCTAAGCTGCCTGAGCCTTAGGATGGTGTGTGTTTTCTCCTTATGAAGTATTTCACTCTGGAGGGGTGCTTCACTAGGTTCTATAACTATCATCTTCCCCTTCTGAATCACTTCAGACACAATGCTCATATTAGCTTTCCTTTTTATCTTTTATCTTCTCTTGAGCATTCTGTTCTTAGGGTTAGAGCTAAACTAGCTAAGAAACCTGCTAAGAAACCCATCCCCCTTCATCAGGGCCTCATCCTCTATCTTTACAACTTCCATCTTGCCCTAGAGCCTTCTAAGTAAATTCAGACTAATAGCGGAGAAATATCTTCAAACCCTGATGAGACTGTTGTTGTTGAAAAATCATGCCCTTCCCCTGCTCCTACTAAGACTAAAGAAGTTTCTTTTTCTACTCCTGAGGAGATTCCCATAGATACCTCAGGCTCTACTGTTAGTATGAAGTGCAAGAAGAGGAAGACTCAAGCTGGTGAAGCTGGCACTGTGGGGACGGCTGTGGGGACCCCTAAAAAATCCCTGTAGGGTCCCTGTGGGACATGGTAGCAAGTCTCATCTATCTGCAAAGAATATTAAGGAGGGCTTCTCCTCAGGAGTTAGGTGATCTAGGTGAATTGCTAGCAAACCTGCTCTTAAGGCCAAACTTATTGACTATTCTGAGAGCGCGTCTGACGAATCCACCCAGGGTGATGAGGCCAAGGATATGGATGTTCAAGAGATCTCTGAGGATGCTGATGGTAAGCATGAGTCTAAAGAGATGGGGGCTACTACTGACAATGCTAAGGATTCTACGGGAAATGCTGGCAAAGTGGGACAGATGTTCGTGGAAGAAGCTAGTGAAGAAACAGAAAGTAGTGCTGACTTTGGGTCTGACATTGTAGTTCTGAGGGGCCGAATTGAGAAACTGGAACAAAATCTTTCCACTGTGCTCAGGAATTCTATCTTACTCAATATTTCTGTGTTGCAAAACCTTGGAGCTGTTGTTTCTGCTGATATTGAGGAAAACTCTACAAAGTTGGATGACCTTATTAAATCCATGGTTAAGTAAGGAGAGAATTTTTCTCCTTAGTTTTTGTTTATATATTGATGATACTCTGCTACTCTGTATTATCTTTCTTAATCTATAGTTGTTTATGCAGTTTATGCTGGGAAAACAGAGTTTGATGTATCTGTTTTAAGGCACTTTTGTGCTGGTTGCCTCTTTGGCTCTTTTGCTTTGTATGGGTTCGGCCCCTTGTTTAGCCGCCTTATATTATCAAAAACAATTGTGGATTAGTTAAGCCATTGTTGGTAGCTTCAGTTATCTCTTTGCACTTGGCACCACCAATTCTAGTCTATCTAGTCAACAATTCTTGAGCCTAAATTAGCTCACTTTGGATGGTGCATTCTCTACCAAGGCCTTCTTTGAGGTTCTCAACCCCTATTGTCCATTTTGTTGATAGTTTAAGACTCTCAATCATCTCTTTTGGTTTTACACTAGAGCTCAAGAAGCTTGGAATTGGATACATGATTACTTCAAGCCCTTTCAACTTAGCCCCTTCTCATGGCATATGGTTTGTTAAGAGAATGGCCTTGTCTCCGATTTAAACATACCTAGGTTTGGCATGATTTTAGGGTGGAAATCATCTTTAGTATTTGGAAAGATAGAAATTCAACTCTCTTTTTAGGTTGTTTATTTAATGTTCATTTCTATTTGTCTACTAAAGCTATCATTTTCTCTAATGCATTTATGTAGATTTAGGTGCAAGATAGCAAGGTTGCACTTGAAGTGGTGCATCTACAGGAGCTTCTTCATCATTGGGCCAATACTTGGAGCACTATTGATGAATTTCCACCTCCTCCCTCCCCTCCTTAAGGGCATCAGTTTGGTCATAACCAATCTACTAGATGAGATCAAGGATCTCAGTCCCATGGCTAGTCTTAGCCTTCTTGGCCAACATCTGCCTCTTCTCATGGGCATGGCACTCCTGGTTGGCTAGATTATGGGAAGTTTCCTCACATGGATCCATTAATTTCTCCTATTCATGCTCAACAACTTATAGCTAACTCTCTAGAGGAAGAGGGTGTTCTCACTAACTAGGGTCTATTGGTGACAATTTAGTCCATGGTGATGTTTGGGGAAAACTAGATGATAAAGACCCCACTGCTTCCAGTGTTGCTTTATCTACTCAATGTTATTTTATGATGTTTGGGCATGGTCCTTTGTTATCTTTCATATTAGTTTTGGACTAAGTGCCACATAGACTTTGAGGGTATTCCTTTCTACCACCAAAATTTTTTGTGAATATTATATTATTATATTTTTAGTTTTTAAAAATTAATAAATACTTTCTTCATAAAAAAGTAAATATAATAAAATAAATTTTCATAAATAAAATAGCTCTCAATCAAATAAAAATGGACTTGTCTACTCTCCCTTCCACTTCCCCTCATTCTCTTTGGATGTTGGCTGGAGACTTTAATACTCCTTTATACCCTTTAGAGAAAATTGGGGGTATTCTTGACTATTCTGATAGTATGTTTGATTTTGTTGAGTTTATCAATAGCTTTGGGTTGTTGGATGTGGAGCTTCAGAATCAGAATTTTACTTGGTCTAACAGAAGAAGAGGGGATCAAATGATACAAGTTAAATTGGATAGATTCCTTATCTCCAATAACTGGGATACTCATTCTAATATGAGTTTGGTGGCTTTACCAAGAACTATTTCTGATCATAATCTTATTCTCCTCAATTGGATGGCCCAAGATAGGCATGGTCCCTTCCATTTCAGATTTGAAGCTATGTGGATTAAACATAAAGATTTTAGGAGTCTTCTGACTAATTGGTGGCAATTTTCGGTTTAGGGTACTCCTATGTTTAGGCTGGTCAAGAAGCTCCTACTTATTAAACAAGAGCTCCGTGGCTGGAACAAATATAGTTTTGGTAATGTGTTTGTTCAAAAGAAAACCATCTTTGGTAAATTCGCTGACCTTCAAAAATTAATGGCTCAAGGAGTTATTACAGAAGACATTGCCCAGGAGGAAAGTAATATGATTTCTGACTGGAAGAACCTTATGAATAAAGAAGAAATTTTTTAGAAACAGAAGTCTAGAGTTCAATGGCTCAAAGAAGGGGATTAGAATACTGCTTTTTTTCATCTTTCAACTATGAAGCATAGGAAAGCTAATTTTATTTCTAAATTATGTTTGGAGGATGGCAATACTATCATGGATGACAATGAGATTAGGAATCAAGCTGTTTTGTTTTTTCAGAATTTGTTGTCAGAACAAGCTGATAATGCTATCAATGGGCAGATTATGGATCAGTTCCTTGATAAAACCCCCTCGTTGATTACGAAGAAGGACAACATCAAAATGTTGAAACCAATTTCTGAGGAAGAGGTTTGTGCTATTTTATTCTCCATGGGTCCTTTCAAATCCCCAAGCCCTGATGGCTTTCCTCTAATATTTTTTTAGGAATATTGGGATATTGTGGGCTTTGATGTAACTGCTGCTATTAGGGATTTCTTCAGAACTGGTAAACTTCTAAAGCAGATCAACAATACTTTTATTGTTCTTGTTCCTAAGAATCCAAATCCTATGCTGCTTACTGATTTCAGACCTATTAGCTTATGCAATACCATTTATAAGCTGTGTACCAAATTGTTTGTTCTGAGATTCCAACCTTTACTAGATAAAATTATTTCCCCTTCTCAGAAAGGCTTTGTCCTTGGTTGACAGATTTTAGATGCTGTTATATCCACTCATGAAACCATTCATTCTATGGAGAAGAGCAAGATCCCTGGTATGGTTCTAGAGATAGACATTTCTAAGGCCTATGATAGAGTTTCATGGAAGTTTATTTTTAAGGTTATCCAAAAGTTTGGTTTTAATGATAAACTATCCCTTCTCATTCAGGAAGCTATATCCACTGCTAAATTTTTAGTCTTGGTTAATGGGGTCCCCAGAGGCTTTTTTTCTTCCATGAGAGGGACTAGACAGGGAGATCCTCTTTCCCCATATTTGTTTATCATGATGGATGAGGCCCTTCGGAGATATGTTCACTCTAAGGTTCTCTCTAAGGAAAGTGTGGGCATTAAACATGCTTCTTCTATACCTCTTATGTCTGTGCAACAGTTTGTGGATGATACCATCCTCTTTGGTATCTCATCTGTGGTTGAAGCTCAAAGTTGGAAGAATATTCTCAATGACTATGCCAAAGCTTCTGGTCAACACATAAATTTTTAGAAAAGCAATGTTTATTTTTTCAACACTCAGGGTGATCTCCGGAGAAAAATTATTAACATAATCAGTTGTGCTAAGGCTGATCTTCCTACTGTCTATCTTGGCCTTCCTTTAACTGTTAAAGAGGTCTCTCTAGGATTTTGGAATGGAATTTTGGAATGAACTCAAAAGAAGTTGATTGGCTGGAAGGGGAAGCTCCTGAGTAGTGCTAGTAAATTACAGCTCTTATGAGCTTCTCTTCAAGGTATTCCTACTTATTTTCTATCTCTTTTTAAAATGCCTAGGTTTATTGCTAACAAATTGGAGTAGATCCAAACAAATTTTCTATAGACAGGTGTGGAAGAGAAAAAGAGAATGTTTCTAGTTAGTTGGGAGAAAGTCTGCCTTCCCAAATCTCATGGGGGTCTTAATATTAGATCTATAAGAAATATGAATAAAGCCCTCCTTACCAAAATTAACTAGAATCTGGTCCATAGCCATAAAGAATGGGTGTCCATTATGCAAACTACGTATTTACATGGGGCTAACAATCTTAGTTTCCTTTATCAGGAGGGGCTTCCTTAGGGCTCTGTTATTTGGAACAAAATGCTAAAGTCTAGAAGCTTACTCAAACAAGGGCTTAGGTGGAAATTGGGGAATGGTAATTCTATAAATTTCTGGGAGGACACTTGGGTTGTTGATGTTGGTGCCTGCATGAGCAGTCAGTTTTCAAGCATATAAACATGCAGGCACCTTCCCAAAAAATCCAAAAAAGTTCTAAGTCTTTGGGCCTCCTCAACATGTTTTAACATCAGCATCATATTTTCTTTGGGGAGGTCATCATCATCATGTTTCCAGACATCACCCTGATGTTGCTTACGAGGGTCATCATATTTTCTGTCAGCATGATCTTTCGCGGGGTGATATTTTAACATCGGGTGATCTTTGTTAAGATCATCCTGATGATGTTGCTGTAACGTTCTAAGTGTGACCCGATATTCATCGTGGTCATCATATTTGAACATCGGGTGATCTTAGTCAAGATCATCCTGATGTTGTTTTATCACTTCATGTTCGTTGTTTTATCACCCTGATGATGCTGACATCATTCTTATGTCAGGGTGATATCTATTTCTCTGCCTATCTGCATCATGATATTTCCGAAGGAGGGGGTGATATTTTCATATTTGAATATCACCCGGATGTATGTTTGTTCCAGCATCATGATGATGCTGATATCAAGGAGATATCCGCCTGTCGGCTTCGTGCATTATCTAATGGGGGTGATCATTTCAAATATCAGTCACATATTCATATATCACCCTGATCTTATAGTGGAGCTACAGTGCAGCATGATATTTGTGCATCAGGATGATATTTCCAAATATCTGGTTATCTTCCGAATATCATGCTGATGCCGACATGTGGTGGTGACGTCATCAAGGTCTTGGGGGGTCATATTTCTAACACTAAGTCATCTTGTGGAGATCCCCCGATATTTGCAAACATGATGATGACGTCATCCGGATATGAGGAGGTGCGCAGTAGGCAGATATGCTGATGACGTCAGCAGGATATGACGGTGACGTCATCAGGATGTTCATCGGCCAGACATTTGGTATCAGCTAAGCAGGAGGATCTTCCTCCGATGGATCAGGTTGTGTCGATGAAGGCGTTTATATTGCGATATGATGCTGACGTCAAGGTGATATTTCAAGCAACAGGATATCATGCTACTGGAGGATGATGATGAAGGTTTATACTAGTGTCGTCGGGAGCAAAAGCACCGACATCATATATGCTCGCGACCTAGTATATAAGGTGATGAGGAGGTTGCTGTGGGGTGCATGTGGGATAATTCGACCCTGCATATTTTCAAATATCATGACGATGTATCTTGGCGGGAAACGGTTGCGACGCATAGTATTCTGCATTTCCCAAGGCCGTTGGTTGATGCGCCATTAATGGCGATTGTTGCAGAGGTATGGGCGATGGTGTGGACGGATCTAGTACCTGATTGAAGATGTGGATCCCTAGGCGGCGGCGCAAGGCTCAAGATTTCTTCCTATCTCCTCTCCCACCTGCTGCATTGAATGTTTGAGTGCCAATCTGATGATACTGTGTATCTGGCAGGTTTTTTTTGGTCAACTATGTAATTAAGGCTGAGCACCTCCTTGCTGTATATAACAGGTTGTGTTGCTCATTTGAAGGTTGTTGAAAACTGGACATTTTGGCTCTGTAATAAGATACAACTGGTTTTGGTTGCTCTGTGCAGCAAAACTTGTGAGTTTATGTATCTCCTGTTGTACGTTTTGGCATGAATCCACTGATTTCATGGTTAATCTTATATGAATAATGCTATGTTTGCATGTGTTATGCTGATTCTGTCTCCAGTTTTGCATGTATCTTTCTTCCTGCAATAGGGATGCCATAAGTATCGACAGCTTAACACTCTGTATTGGGAGATATCTGTTAGGCAGGTATCATGTGTATCCCCCTGAAATCCAGTTTTAGCTATTCATGTTGATCATTCACAGGTGTATGTCTACCGACTCCAAGCCTTGGATAGGCACCAATCTAGCTCTGTGTTGAGGTTATACACCAGGTCTAGGTTTGCATCCAAACACCATTTCAAACCATCTCATCCTTCCACCTGTTAGTTGTAGGATTAGAAGTAGGAACCCCTGCATGCTCTCATACCTAACCAGACATATATGTCCAAGAACGTTGCCCACCTTGTGATCTATCATACAGATCTTGGTCCATACATGAGAGTATTCTGCCTGTTGTTGTCAAGTTAGATCTTTCTATCTTTGAGCTAGTCAAGGTTACATCTTGAGTTATAGGGATACCCCCCTTGGTGCGGCAGAACTAGAAGTGAAGGGGAGGAGCTCACGCAACCTCCTGTATTAGTTGGCTGAATCTGCCTGTGCATTAGAAGTGGCAAACCATAATGCTGATTCAGAAGAAAAACCAACAAAATGGCGACTCTGCTGGGGAGGAAATTTGAGAAAGGATTATATTTGTGACCCATCCGAGTCACCAACAAAATGGCGACTCTACTAGGGAGATCAATGTCATATCCATGAAAGTTTGAGTCTACAAGATTAAAAAATCAGACCTGGAAACTGTTTGTTGCAGCAGAGAAAAGGATTATATATGTGACTCTGCTGGTGGATGACCCAGAAAGAAAGAAATCAATTTGCAGCTTTAGCTTGTTTGAAGCTCGTTCCTCTTCAAGGAGGTGGCGACTCTGCATCAAAGAACCTGATAAAAGAACAAAATCAGTCAGAGAAGAATTTGCAGCTCCTGCAACATATCCAGGTAGTTCATATTGTTTGGCAGACTCCCTATTTGGTGAGATAGCACTGGTTAAAAGGGAAACATTGGTGAAAGTAGAGCTTGCATGCTTTTGTTAGAACTTACTCTACATTTCAAAGGGCATGCAATGTTGTTCAAAAGACTCATTTAAAGGACTTTAGGAAAGTTTGAAAAAATAGTCTAAATTTTGAGTGCCTAAAGTCATTGTTTGTAGAAAATCTGAGTAAAGAGGAGGGTTGCAAAAACATAAAGGATGTATTATCAGCCTATGCACCCTTGTGAAGTGTCAAATGCAAAAATGTATAGTAGTCAGTCCCAACAATGTAATAAAAGAAGTTTCAACATAGACAGATATAAGCCCATAAATTTCAGTGGCATTTGTGGCTATCCAAATGCTTTTCCACCTAAAATCAGAAATTTTTTGCCTAAATTTAAGGGTATAAAGGATGAATCAGCTGAAAGACACTTGCAGCAGTTCCTAAATGTGATAGATGATTTTGAGATTGACCATGAAGATGTGGTTATGAGATTATTTGTTCAATCTCTAAGTGAAGATGCAAGGGATTAGTTCTCCTACCTTCCAGCTAACTCTGTTAGCTCTTGGCATGGTTTTAAATCTGCATTTCTAGTACAATATGGTGAAAGAATTTCTGAATATGCAGCTATTAGTGATTTCATGTACATCCATATTGAAGAAGATGAGTTGATCCCAACCTTTAACCTCAGATTTATGAGGGCATTGAATAGAATACCAGAGTGTATGAGACCTAATGATGCACTATGCTTAGTTGTCTATTTGGGAGCTTTTGATAAGAAAATGAGTTACAGATTAAGAGACAAGGAGCCCACCACATTGCATCAGGCACATCAGTTTGCAATAGATATTGAAAACAATTGGAGGTATGGAATACAAAAGGGTTATTTCTCTAAAAAATTTTGTTGTCTTGCAGCCCCCAGTGTTAATGAAAGATTTAATTCAGGAGTTGACAATGAATGTCAAAGTATTCACACCCCTGTTGTCCCAGTTTTTGCATCATTTCAAGTTGATGATGTTTCTATTATAGAGGAGGATGTCCTTTTTTGCCTAGCAGGTGAAGTTGAAAATAATAATCTTTCAAGTAATATTTGCATACCAGTCCTAAACAAAGAGCCTTCATGTTTAAATGATCCAGTTGTGCAGAGTTGTGATCATATGGATCAAGAATCAATATCAGTTTCATCAGGAAGCATTGGAGGGCTGGAAAATGATGCAGATTGTTCAACTTCAGAGTGCATTGAAACAGCAGCAATCTTGTATGCGGGGCGATTAGATGATAAAAATGATATCCATGACCAGTGCATGGATCAGGTTTGTTTTTCTTATGACTCTGGATCTGATAGTAATGAAGAAGAATTGGAATGTCATGAAGAAGAAGCAGAGGCCTTTGCAGTGAGTGTTAAACCCCTTTATGATGAGCCTGCTGATGTATATGATGTTGTGAGTCGTGACCTTCATTGGTGCATGATTAACCCTTTGTTTGAAGATGATGATACTGATTTGCAAACTGTGAATAATGAATGTTCATCATCACCTGATTCAGACATGTGCAACATTGGGTGTGTGGATCAGGTTTTGTTTTCAATATCAGTAGATATTAGGGATCTCATATTTTCTGAGTATTTTGAATTGTTGGATCAGCTGGATGAGTGCCTGATAATGTGCAGCAGCCAGATAAATGATAAAGAATGCCAAGAGCAGTATGATGTACTGTCTGAGGGACATAACATACATGTGTTGCCTAATGTCGAAGAATATTATGTGTATGGTTATATGTCTAATTCTGAAATCCAAAATGACAGAGCTGAAAATGATGGTGGCAAGCTTTCGAAACTGGTGGAATATCTTTTTAAGCAGATGACATTATGGGCAGATTATGCAAATCTTTTCAGTTGGGATTGGGATATTCCAGTTTGGAACCAGGCATTTGACAAGAAAAAATTATGGTTTTTCCTTTTTGGCTGCTCGGGGCCGCCAAAATAATGTTTAAAAATAATGTGTTGGTGATGCAAATCAATATAACATCATGACTCTGTGCCCAATGGATAAGGCACTGGTCTGCATCCCAGAGATCTGGGGTTCTCGCTGCAGTCTTGCACCTGCACGTCCCCAGACAGAGCCACTGTTGGTGCCTGCATGAGCAGTCAATTTTCAAGCATATAAACATGCAGGCACCTTCCCAAAAAATCCAAAAAAGTTCTAAGTCTTTGGGCCTCCTCAGCATGTTTTAACATCAGCATCATATTTTCTTTGGGGAGGTCATCATCATCATGTTTCCAGACATCACCCTGATGTTGCTTACGAGGGTCATCATATTTTCTGTCAGCATGATCTTTCGCAGGGTGATATTTTAACATCGGGTGATCTTTGTTAAGATCATCCTGATGATGTTGCTGTAACGTTCTAAGTGTGACCCGATATTCATCGTGGTCATCATATTTGAACATCGGGTGATCTTAGTAAAGATCATCCTGATGTTGTTTTATCACTTCATGTTCGTTGTTTTATCACCCTGATGATGCTGACGTCATTCTTATGTCAGGGTGATATCTATTTCTCTGCCTATCTGCATCATGATATTTCCGAAGGAGGGGGTGATATTTTCATATTTGAATATCACCCGGATGTATGTTTGTTCCAGCATCATGATGATGCTGATATCAAGGAGATATCCGCCTGTCGGCTTCGTGCATTATCTAATGGGTGTGATCATTTCAAATATCAGTCACATATTCATATATCACCCTGATCTTATAGTGGTGCTACAGTGCAGCATGATATTTGTGCATCAGGATGATATTTCCAAATATCTGGTTATCTTCCGAATATCATGCTGATGCCGACATGTGGTGGTGACGTCATCAAGGTCTTGGGGGGTCATATTTCTAACACTAAGTCATCTTGTGGAGATCCCCCGATATTTGCAAACATGACGATGACGTCATCCGGATATGAGGAGGTGCGCAGTAGGCAGATATGCTGATGACGTCAGCAGGATATGACGGTGACGTCATCAGGATGTTCATCGGCTAGACATTTGGTATCGGCTAAGCAGGAGGATCTTCCTCCGATGGATCAGGTTGTGTCGATGAAGGCATTTATATTGCGATATGATGCTGACGTCAAGGTGATATTTCAAGCAATAGGATATCATGCTGCTGGAGGATGATGATGAAGGTTTATACTAGTGTCGTCGGGAGCAAAAGCACCGACATCATATATGCTCGCGACCTAGTATATAAGGTGATGAGGAGGTTACTGCGGGGTGCATGTGGGATAATTCGACCCTGCATATTTTCAAATATCATGACGATGTATCTTGGCGGGAAACGGTTGCGACGCATAGTATTCTGCATTTCCCAAGGCCACCGGTTGATGCGCCATTAATGGCGATTGTTGCAGAGGTATGGGCGATGGTGTGGACGGATCTAGTACCTGATTGAAGATGTGGATCCCTAGGCGGCGGCGCAAGGCTCGAGATTTCT
Source organism: Cunninghamia lanceolata (assembly GCA_027924645.1). Taxonomy (NCBI): domain Eukaryota; kingdom Viridiplantae; phylum Streptophyta; class Pinopsida; order Cupressales; family Cupressaceae; genus Cunninghamia; species Cunninghamia lanceolata. The sequence goes on along the minus strand of BSBN01000710.1, from coordinate 4,957,343 downwards.
TCCTGTCTCCTCTCCCACCTGCTGCATTGAATGTTTGAGCGCCAATCTGATGATACTGTGTATCTGGTGGGTTTTTTTTGGTCAACTATGTAATTAAGGCTGAGCACCTCCTTGCTGTATATAACAGGTTGTGTTGCTCATTTGAAGGTTGTTGAAAACTAGACATTTTGGCTCTGTAATAAGATACAACTGGTTTTGGTTGCTCTGTGCAGCAAAACTTGTGAGTTTATGTATCTCCTGTTGTACGTTTTGGCATGAATCCACTGATTTCATGGTTAATCTTATATGAATAAAGCTATGTTTGCATGTGTTATGTTGATTCTGTCTCCAGTTTTGCATGTATCTTTCTTCCTGCAATAGGGATGCCATAAGTATCGACAGCTTAACACTCTGTATTAGGAGATATCTGTTAGGCAGGTATCATGTGTATCCCCCTAAAATCCAGTTTTAGCTATTCATGCTGATCATTCACAGGTGTATGTCTACTGACTCCAAGCCCTGGATAGGCACCAATCTAGCTCTGTGTTGAGGTTATACACCAGGTCCAGGTTTGCATCCAAACACCATTTCAAACCATCTCATCCTTCCACCTGTTAGTTGTAGGATTAGAAGTAGGAACCCCTGCATGCTCTCATACCTAACCAGACATATATGTCCAAGAACGTTGCCCACCTTGTGATCTATCATACAGATCTTGGTCCATACATGAGAGTATTCTGCCTGTTGTTGTCAAGTTAGATCTTTCTATCTTTGAGCTAGTCAAGGTTACATCTTGAGTTATAGGGATACCCCCCTTGGTGCGGCAGAACTAGAAGTGAAGGGGAGGAGCTCACGCAACCTCCTGTATTAGTTGGTTGAATCTACCTGTGCATTAGAAGTGGCAAACCCTAATGCTGATTCAGAAGAAAAACCAACAGTTGACAAGGCCCTTTTTTCTCAGGGGGATTATGGGACTGTTGCTGGTATTGCTAAACAATTTTTTGGGTCAAAAGTCTACCATTATATTCATATTGAGAATGGTATCAGACTTTGGAAAAATCTTCTTGATTGTTGTGCTCATCACCCTTAGTTTATTCCTACAATGAGTTCTATTCAACAAATGCTACTGGGTGTCAGAATCCCTCTCTTTCCTAGGGAAGATGAGTTGTATTGGTGGCCTGATAAGAGAGGTCATTTCTTAGTTAAGTTTGCTTACCATCTGTTGATCCCTGATGTTCATAAAAATGAGCTTTGGAGGAAAGTTTGGAATTATAAGCTTATTCCTAAAGTTAATATGTTTTGGTGGGCTTCTGTTCATAATAAGATTTTAACCCAAGATAATTTGTAGAGGAGGGGATTCACCCTAGTGAATAGGTGTTTCCTTTGCCTTAAGGAGGAGGAAACTGTTTCTCATTTAATTCTTCATTGTGATTTTACCATGGAAATTTGGAGTACAATTTTGCAGAACTTTGGCATTCAATGGGTCTATAATCTAGATATTAGGGAAGTCATTGCTAATTGGTGTCCTACTTTCTCACGTCCTTGGCTTGTGGAGATTTGGAACCAAACTCTTCCCTTCCTTGGTTTGACTTTGTGGAAGGAACATAATAACAGAATATTTAGGGAAGCTGTCAGGGGCTCCTCTCAAGTCTTTCAATCTCTCTCTCTAAGCTCCTCCTTAAAAGTGTTGTTAGCTCTCACATCAAAACTGCTGATAAACCACTTACTCAAGAGGAAGAACAAATTGCAGTCAATTGGAGAATTCTTAACCAAATTTTGGCATATGATAACTCTAAACATATTCAGAGATTAAATACTAGATGGATCCCTCCAAGGCCCCATTGGTTCAAACTTAACTTTGATGGAGGTTCTAAGTCTAATGGTAAGGCTAGTGGTGGTGGGATTATCAGGGATGACTAAGGGGGGCTAGTTGCTGCCTATGCTAGTGGGATAGGTATTCAAAGTAATAATTATGTTGAATCCTCCGCTCTCTTATGGGGGGTTAAATTGGCTATTTCTCTTGACATTCCTCATCTACATATCTAGGGGGATTCAAAACTGATCATTGATGCAGTTACTAATGCTTTAGTATGTGGGTGGAGACTCAAGGATATTATTGTGGATATCTAAATCCTAGTCCAGAGCATCTCTAGAGTGGAACTCTTGTATTTATAGAGAGGGGAACCAGGTTGCTGATGGTCTTGCTGATTATGGTCAGCAATTTATGAATTGGCGATGTTGGAGCCAATTTAAAAATATTCCTGCTAACATAAGGGAACTGATTCAAAAGAGATGACTTGTCAAGGATGACTCATCATAGAGAAGGTGCCAGCCTGTTTAGTTAGCTTTTTTGGGTGTTGATGATGTGTATTTTGAAGTACGAGCTTTTTACAAACTATTGTACTTCTTTGTATAATGTCATTTCAGCATTATTTATTACTCATGTTAAGGCGAGTTGGTTATATGGTAATCATAGGAAATTTATGATTATCATTTTCAAGCATGGGAAGGGCTAGCATCATTTGGAGTTTGGAAAGGCACTCCTAAATAATGATTACTCGTGTAACCTCATTTACTATTTCATTATTCCTTCCCAAGCTGTTAGAATTACCTTTCAAAAACACTCTGTGAATTCTTGGCTCTGTGTTTTTTGTGTCTTTGAGAGAAAGGAGAGAATGGGGGGAGACAGGATTCACATGGAGCCAATATCTTGTTGTGAATTCAAGGATAATGCTATGGTTTTGTATTATTGCAAGGAAGGTGGCATTAATCCTTTTCTAGAATGCCTAAATGGGTTTGATGAAAATTTGTCTATGCAATTTGCCTGTTCCTGGCAAAATCACAGAGTTACTATGGGAAGAATTGGTTTTGAAATCTCTGGGCAAGTCATTACCATGGCGACTGGTCTTTCTACTAAGGGTACTAAGTTGCAAAGGAAGGTAAAGGTGGCTGATCATTTGAACCAAAAGCTTTTTCTGGGGGAAGGAGAGGAATTAGTTCCCTACTAGGGAGGGTTTGACCAGGCCAAGCTGCCAAAGCCGTGGGATGAGATGTGCTTTCTTCTCATGAAATACTTCACATTGGAGGGTCGGTTTACCAGGTTTTATAATTATCACCTCCCTCTACTTAATCATTTTAGGTGTAATGCTCTTATTAGTTTCCCTTTCTACTTAATGTCATCACTTAAACAGTCTATTTTTAGGGTTAAAGCTAAGATGGATAAGAAACCCTCTAAAAAGCCTGTCCCTTTGCACCAAGGTCTTATCCTTTGTTTATATAATTTTCATCTTGCTTTGGAGCCGCCTAAGCCAATTTAGATTCCTAGTTGTGAGGTTCCTATCAATCCTGACCCCCTTGATCTTGCCATTTCTGAGGAACCTTGCCCTATCCTTATTTCACACAAAATGAAAGGGATTTCTTTTTCTATGACCACTAAGGAGACCACCACGGTGAAGGATACTCATACTTCAGCTTCTAAAGGGAGTGTGAAAAGTAAGAAGAGAAAACTCAGGGAGTTGGATGATGATATTGTGGGGGACTCTGTGGGGACCCATAAGAATCTGAGCAATGATCCTCTAGGACCTGGCAATAAACATAAAGCTAATTTGTCTACTAAAGATAAGAAGGAGGGCTTCTCTTCTGGGGTAAGGAGGTTGGGTAGGATTGCTAGTAAGCCTACCCTACAAGATAAACTTATTGACTACTTTGAAAGTGCTTCTGAAGTCTCCACTCATGGGGATGATCAATTGAATTCCAAAGACATTGATGTTCAAGAGATCTCTGAAGATGATGCATGTAAGAATGAAAGGAAATAGGTTGATGATTCAGGAGGGGTTGATGGTGATCCTGTGGATAATGCTGGTGAAGGGGAGAGGATGATCATGGAGGAGGTTGGTGAGGAGACTAAGGAAGGGGATGACCACAGGCATGATCTTGCTATCATGAGGGGTCGTGTGGATGATCTGGAGTAGAAGGTTTGTTTTATGGGAGAGCTCATAAGCAGTGTGCTCAGTCATACGGTGATGCTTAACCTCTCTCTATTATAGGAATTTAGGACTCATACAAATGAAGAGGAGGAGGAGAAATTCAAAAAACTTGATAAATTTGTTGAATTTCTGGCTAAAGGTTGGGAGAATGTATCTCCTTAGTTCTATTTCTTTTTATGCTGTCTATCTATAGCTACTTACTATCTGTTGTTTATAGGCTGTATATGTTATTTATGTTGTAGTTGGTCTGGTGGCTCTTTTTGTGCTTAAGACTCTACGATCTCTTTTTGTCTTGATGTAAGGGTTCGGCCCCTAGTTTTTGCTGACTTATATAATAAAAAACAATGCAAATAAAATAAAATAATTCTAAAGTAAAATTTATTAAGTTTGATAAAATAAAATAAAATAACTCTTAAGTAAATAAAAATAAAATGATTATCTTTGCAATTAGGATTTCCTAGATACATGACAAAAATATGGGCTCAGTTTAAAATGTATTTCCATCAAAATAGAGAAAATAGAAGGCATTTCCTCTAGGGCCATTCATGGCATGAAGGAATTGTGGTAGGATTCAAGCATCAATGTTTATAAGTGTAGAGCTAACAAAACTCTCTAATCTACTTTGTGCCTAATCACATCATTAGTGATGGCTGCTTTAGCATAGTGGACTTGGTAGATAGTGTGAAATGGTGTTCTTCTTCCTCCCACATCTCTCTGATGACTATTTCCAAACTCCCTCAATTTGTATCCTAATCTTTTAAGGATGCCCTCTTGATTTCAAGCTTCATCTAAAGATTGGAGGTGATGGTTCAAGCTACTGGATCACAAGGGAAATGGTGAAAGGAGTTCCTCCTATTTTGGATACCTCATAGGTGTGACCCAATGGAAGATTACTCTCTAATTAGTAATCTTCAGTTGGAATTCAATAAAGTAATCCCATGCAACATTAGGAAAGGATCCCCCTTTAGTTACAAGTGATAGCACAACCATTGTTGAACTTAGTGATGTTACTTTAGAAGAGGAAGAGCTTCAAAAAAATATTCTCTAATTTTCCACTTCCATAGCTTCAGACTAAATTTGGTAGAGCTGAATGAATGGAAACACCAATAGCCTCTTTTGATGGAGAAATTTACATTGGCCCTTGTGCCAAATGTTTCTTTTATGTGGCCTATGAACTTCATGAAGTTAGATCTATTTTGTTAGAACACACAAATATACTGAGAAGGGGGTGAATCAATTTTTACTTCAATTCTACTGCAACAACATAATCTTTATCGCATCAATCAAATTATGTAAGAAATATGCAAACATAAACATATCCACACATCCACACAAGAGAACAAAATATTTACATGGAAACTCATAAGGGAAAAACCATGGTGAGAAAAGCTTCTTGGGTCTACTACCCAAATCCAACCTCACAAAATGAATCAATGAATTACAATATTTTGTAGGCACCAACCCAAAGGAATTTCAACCTTAGAAGGTCACCAATCCTTTTTTAGATTTGTAGGCACCAACCTACATGAGACACCAATCCCCTTGTCAAACTAAGCACCAACCTCTGTCTCTAAGCACCAACTGAGAATATGAAGCACCTACTTCAAGGAGTAGACAATTGGATCCAAATCAATCCACACTAAGCACCAACTTCAATTGATTGAAATAGGATCAAGTTCATTTCTAATAGAGCATCAACCTTTCCATTGAGCACTAGCTCAGATTCAAGACCATTAATTTTTGTACACCCTCAAACATGTAGCATCACACTTCTCAACTCCTCTCTTCTACAATTAGAATAAACCACTATGCTCTTGCAAACATGGATACTTACTGTGCGAATCCTAAATTATCTTTTGCTCATTTCCTTCGCACTCTATACACAATAACACACATCTTGCCCAGAACATTTCTCCTTTATATATGTGATACTTTATATTTTTTAAAAGGAAGTCGGTCTCTATAAATTTTAATTTCCAATGTATACATTTTATAGGGTCAGCCTTGTAATTTGAAATGTTTTTAGGTTGGCCCCAAACTAAAATTCCTGCACTTTGAATCTGAGCCCAATGTAAACAACTTGGGTTGGCCAACCTAAAAAACAACAAGTGTTTCTCATATATATCTCCTAGTCGGCCAACAATAAATATTGATGTCTTCGATGAAATACTTCTGGCTTCAAACTAATCAGATAATGTCTTCTACAAAGCCTTTTCTATCTTAGACTTGTGAGTAATTTCAATTAATACACGTTTATCCTTGACTCTCATATACGTATCAATCACTGTGCACAAACCATTGTCATATCCATAAGCTATGGCCCTTGACATTTTCTATTTGTCGCATGTGTAAGCCATCAACAAACTAGACCATTTATTCATTATCGACAAAAGTGGCTTTCCATGAACCATTTCTCAAAAGCCTTTATTGGCAAAAGTTCACCTCCACAAACCACAACTTAAAATCCTTTATTGGCAAAATCAACTTTTTTTAAACCTTACCATTAGCAAACTAAGGAGTTCGCAAACCAATGACTTTTTCTGATACCTTATATCAGATAAATCACTTATCAACAAACTTGAGGAAGCACAAACCAACATTCCCTTGTTGGCAAAATGATTAATCGGCAAACCAAGTGACATAAGAACCATTCTTCTCTCTTATCAGCAAAATATTCAATTAATGAACTAGCTATTTGAGAACCTGTCTATCAGCAAACTTTGTCATTGGTGAACTTTTAAGTTTGTGAACAAAAGATTTTGCCAATACCTTGTCGACAAAAAGTGCCATTGGCAAACTAAAGATACTTTAAACTTTAAACTTTATTCTTCAAGCCTTCATCTGCTAAACTCGTCTATCAGTGAACTAGCTGTCGAGGAAACTAGTTGTTGGTGAACTTAAGAGTTTGTGAACCTTGCAATTCACTAGCTGAAGGTTGAAATAGTTAATGCCTTACAATATTTTTTGATCAATTTCCCTTTGACATTACTTTCTTCATGCCTTAGAAACTTTGTGAGACCTTTAACATCAATGACAATATTTCCAACACATTCTACTATGAAAAGGTGCCTAGTTTTGGAAAAAATCATACTTGGGAATGAAGCCATGGTTTCTAGAATTCAATCTTTTTATAGAAATTTTTTCTGCTACTCCAGTTTGGGTGAGACTTCCAAATCTACCATTGCACTTTTTGTCCTACTCTTGCTTTCTCTTGATTGGAAACTACTTTGGAAAATGTATCTTAAGACCAACTTTTCCAAAAGTCCAATCCTCCTTCACATTTTGCATAGATTTGAGTAGAAATGGACCTTTAAAAACCTCTACCCACTAAAATTATAATCAAGGCTAGTTTCAAATTTTGGAACCAAATGGTGGACTACAAAGGCATTGGGTTTATGTGAGACATTGTTATGGTATATAGGGATAAAAGTTCAAAGCTATGTCACAGTTGAAGCCAACTTCAAAGCATGAATGAATTTGAGTATTTCCAACTAAAAGTTAATTTTGGTGAAACATGTGGTTTATTTGGATTTATTATAGCTAAATTAGATCTAGGCCACAACTTTTCCAACTAAAACCATCCACTAAAAAATCACTTTGGGGCTAATTTAACAAAAAAAACAAAGTTATTTGAAAAATATGATGTTCTAAGCTCTTGCAAATAATCATTTTAAAAGAATCTAAAAATATTAAAAAAATTTGAAAATACCCTTTTGTAGATCTATAAGTCTTAAACATTTGAATTAGTTTTTATATTTTATATTTTATTTTTTACTAAAATAGGTCATCAACACAAAAATATGATGATTGTTCTTTCAATTAAAAATAGTATAAAGTTTAAGATGCAGATGATATATTTTTTTTTCAAAATAAAATACACTGTCTTGGATTTTATAAAATACTACATTTAAATAATTTTTAAATTTTTTAAAAATAAAATACACTAACAAATCTAGATTTTATTAGTTTATTCAAAACATATACATCACTTTGTCTTCCAACACTTTTCTTTGTTATTTATTTGTACAAAGGCATGCGAGAGCCACAATTCATTGACCAAAAAAACTTAAATAGTTCTAAAGAAAAATAAAATAACTCTTAACTTAAATAGTTCTAAGTAAAAATAAAATAACTCTTAATCTTAAGTAAGATAAAAATAAAATAAACAATGTAAAAAAAAAAAAATTCTTAAATAGTAAAATAAAATAACTCTTAAAGTAAATTAAATAAGTCAACACTTATATCTCAACATTTTTTAAAGTAAATTAAATAAGTCAACACTTATATCTCAACATTTTTTAGATAGATATATTTAAGAGTTATTTTATTTTAGAACTATTTTATTATATAAAAATTAATTAAAAAATTATTTTATTTTATCCAAATAGTTTTTTTTTTTTTGGTAATATATAATTTTTTTTTGCTAACTCAAGTGATAGCTAAGGCTCCTCTCCCCTTCAATTAAAATAAAATAAAATAAATTACATAAACAAAACCTACCATGAAAGTTATCCAAAATAGACCGTAATTATAAAGATTATATTTAATACATTCTACATAACAAAACTAGTATTATTAACAATCATTCTGCTTCTACTAAAATGCAAAATTGGTAGACTAGATACAATCAAAATTCTATCGAGACATCTAGAAAGTTACCTTATTTTCCTGTGCTAAAACCATATATAGATCAGATATATCATATATCAACTTTAGAACAAAATTCAAATACCAAAAGTTGACACCCAATGCACTAAAAGATTGGACATGTATCAGCCATCCTCTCATTTCACCAATTGTGCATGTCACTGTAGGAACTTTGCTGAGTATGATATGGTGTTTCGATATCTCATGACCTCCAAATCTCACTAAGGTTGGGCCATGTATCCACTTATCACAAATGATTAACTCCTTAACCTAATCAATCCCTTGATTAGATAGGATATCAATGACTTTATTCCCCTCTCTATAGCAATTATTGGTTGTAAAATTTGGGAGACTACCAATATCAACCATGTTTCACTTAGAATGCTGTTAATCTTCCAATTACTTGAGTGGTAAATGGTAATTTTTAAGAGTGAGAATTATGACTTAGAATCACCTTCCATCAGCACGCTCTCTAAGTCACATGATTTTACCAATTGTAATCTTAAAATCAATGCCTTATTTGAGGTTTGAATGCCTTAATTTGAGGTTTGATTTTATTATAATATTTTTTTATTAGGTGCTCTGAGTGATCACTTATTGCACATCTTGCACTTGAAAGTTTTAGATTTCCCAATGATGCACCATAAACATTTAGTTTCCACATCCCTATGGGAAGTGGTGTCCACTTGATATTAGAGTGAGCCATAGATAGGAGATGATGATGAACAATCCTATGAATGGGAGGTAATATATTTTTTAACTCTTGTTTTAATTTTAACTATGGAAAAGCAACCATTCATTACTTTGCTAATATATTATTACTTGTATAGATTTATCTAAGATAAGTATGCTAGTGTACACTTTTCACATATAAATATGTAAATATGCTAATATTATATTCTTAAAAATAGATTAAGTTATTAATATACACTTATTATAACCTTGTAATGTATATAAGATATAGATTTATCTAATATTAAATCTATGTAAATCAAATAGAAGTATAAATCAATATACATATTTGATTATATTATAGATAAATCTTTAATTATGTAATATATATAACATATCATACTTGTTATCTATTATAGATTTATATTCTATCTTTAACTATAATATAAAGGTATTATCATAACTTCTTATGTTTAAGTAACTATATTTAATTTAAAAATACAAATACATTAACTTTAATATATTTTTTTAATGAATAAGTGCTGCCAATATGATAGCAAATTTATTAAAATAAGAAATCAAGTAAAAAATTTTGAAGCTGCCAGTTCAGTGACTCTTTTCACTTGGGTTGGGAATAGAAGTTGGCTTAGCAAGAAGCTAAGGGTGCAAAACTACTAGAATTGAATTTTAATCCAATTTTTTGGTGAGAACTCAAGGGCATTTTGTGCTTGGCAGTGACATCTTTGTAGGAATTTTTTTTTTTTCCACAATTTTCCATTCGTCGGAGCTCCCAGTGAGGATTGTAGGATGAGAATACTCTGACACTAGATTCCCATGCTTATTCATGAGTGAATGTTGAGCCTTTTCAATCATAGGTGGAGCTTGTTCTTCAGATATTTCCTTAACCGGGGGTGAGATTTGTTGAGCCAAAAGATTTCCCACCCTATTCGGATACTCAAGAGAAGTCTTCGGATCACTAGTAGAACTCTTAACTATATAATGATGGGGAGAAGCGTCTCTCCACCATGTGGCAAGGCATACCGATTTAGTCTTGTTTGTGGGGCACTTTGCAGCCAAATGCCCAGTTTTATAACATCTTCTGCATCGAAAAGGAAATCCTTCAAAATCTAATGGTTGTACGCAGCTTCGCCACTACACATTTAACATAATCTCTGTTGGAAGGTCTTGTGAAATATCTAAATCTACCAAGATGCGAGCATATGTTGTATGAATGAATTCAGAAGGATCATTATCTGTTGACAAAAATCTACCTAAAGCATTACCAATAGCCTGGAAATATGAATCATCCCAAAACTGGAGAGGTAAGCTTGGGAGGTGAACCCAAACAGGCATGACGGTAAAGGATTCTTTAGAGGGATTGAAGGAAGGGTGCTAAAGTTTTAAAAAAAGAACATATTAGGTAGGTTGGGCCGAAGACGATTGAATCTACCAATCAAAAAAACTCTTGATTTTCCAGTATATCATTTTTAGCCTCATCATTCAGGGAAATTTCTAGGGGCTTGTCTGAGCACTTGATGGGTTTGCCAGTTAGACTAGAGTGCAACTTAAGAATTGATTGTGATTTATATCCCATTTTATCCTCATCTACAGAGGTCTGTGAGCTAGGTTGGGGCAGAGAACCAATTGCCTTGGCGCCGAGGTATCCCCCGACATCACCGCAAGCACTGGCACCGCTGGAGCTACGCGCAGACGGGGGAGAAGTGGGAACAGAAATATTATCAGCACGGCTTGTCTTTGAGCCGGGATCTGGGAACCTCAGATTCCTAATACCCCCACCGCCATCAAACCAATCATCCCTTGCATAGGTTAAGATCTCCTTTCGGTCGCTAGCTCCACCATCAGCCTCGGACAACAGGGAGAGAGAACGCAACTCCTTCAGGCCGACGACACCGGCTCTCCTTAAATGTCATCCACTTCCAGGTCAAGGAGCTTTGACTTGCTTAGAGTGGGGCCCACCCGCTTGGAGTGTGTTGTTTCCAACAGCCCGTTCACTAACCGGAGTTTGGTGGTTTCCCGTAACCGTTTGTTAACCTTAGCCTGTTTGGTGGATGCCCGTAACATTTTTGTTGACGATAACCTGTTTGGCATTCAAACAACCCGCGCATAAATGAAACTCGGTTCCTGCTCACGCCCAAAAGCCTGTTCTCTATTCCATTGAGACACTTTCGAACATCCATTGAGTTTTTTAATGCAGGTCTATTACAAGGAAGGCGATTTGAGGATCTGTTTGAATGAGAAGGGGTGGAATACAGAGGAGAACCGAATCCTTCCAAGCTAAGGTAATTAGCTCAAAAGATCTGATTTTTTTCTTGTTTTGGTAGGGAATTAGACCAAATTCCTGCACCCGTTTATCCTTTGATGGATGTTTATACCCTGTTCCAAAGCTCCCATTTTAGCACAGACAGGGAGGATGCTGGCAAAGGTTGCAGAGTCTGGCTTTGCACCTGCCAATTGCATTTTCATGAAAGTTTCTAAAGCCTTTTCAACAAACCCATTTTGTGCATATCCTGCAATCATAACATTCCATGAGACCACATTTCTTTGAGGCATCCATTCAAACAGTTCACGTACCTTGTTTATGCTTCCACATTTTGCATACATGTCTACCAGGGAAGTTACAGCTACATCATCTGACAGAATTCCTCTATCCTTTAACCTTTGATAGATGCCCATACTCTGTTCAAACCTCAAGTTTTGGCACAGGCAGGGATGATGCTGGCAAAGGTTGCGGAGTCTGGCTTTACACCTGCCAATTGCATTTGCTTGAAAGTTTCTAAAGCCTTTTCAACAAACCTATTTTGTGCATATCCTGCAATCATGGCATTCCATGGACCACATGTCTTTGAGGCATTCGGTCAAACAGTTCAGGTGCCTTGTCCATGATTCCACATTTTGCATACATGTCTACCAGAGCATTTCCATCTGGCAAAATTCTTCTAACCTTTATCCTTTGATGGATTTCCATACCCTGTTCCAAACCTCCCATTTTGGCATAGGTCGGGGTATGCTTGCAAATGTAAACTGCTCAAGTTGGAAACCTGTTTGTTGTATATGGTGAAACAGTGCAACTGCCTCATGATGAAACCCATGTCTTATGTACGCTGCAATAATCATATTCTGAGAGGCTATCTTGTTCTTTTATGTGATCGAACACTTTATAAACATCCACCAAACTTCGGCACTTGACATCAGGGCGATTGCAACAAAAGGGAAACATTATTCCACATTTGTAGACAGGGATGACTCATGTTATGACTCCCGAGTCGGCTGTTCTTAAATATCATCCACTTCAACAATCAAAGGTCAATTTTGGCCAATAAAAAACAAGACAAATATTTAACACTTTTTATTGTGAATGGGTTGTAAAATTACTATTGAATAATATTTAAATAGAGTGCTTCTACCACATAATGATCCTAATGTGAGAATTATTAACTTCGATTCTATTCCAATCTACCCCACCTTTCTTTAATCTCTTATTTAACTTCGATTCTATTCCAATCTACCCCAGCTGCAGTTATCTTCTAAACAGTGGTGGAAACAGTGAATTTGGTTTGGCTTATATGCGGGAACAATGAATTTGGTTCGGCTTATGCACGGGAACAGGGCGGCTGACTGCTAAAGATCATATTTATATCAATTATAAACTATGACAGACCATGAAGAATCATTTCCCAATCAACTGGTATAAAAGGGATAAGACCGAGTTCATGAAAATATAGTATCCTTCACTTCAAACCAAAATATAAAAATTTAGCATTTGATTTTCCTTCTCAAACATTAGTTTCGTTAAATTCTTGATATGTGTATATATACACAAAATTATATATTTACCAATCACTAGTTGGGATTTACTCACTCACTGGATTTCAAATATATTTATCCAATAACTCATAGATCAGGGTCAATGAAACCATACCTTAGGATTTTACAATTGTGCTAATAGAGTTCCACCCTTAATATTGAAACTATTTCATTTTCATACAAGAATTTCCATATTGTTAGATTTTAATGATTTATGGGTTAGCTATATGACTTAAGACTTGTCCACTTCAAGTTCATGCAACCCTAATGAATCAAAGTTAACACAAGCTAAGTAGTTTATCAAGATGGAGTTATGAAGGTTCCATTCTAAGAATGTTACTACAGTAGAATATCATCAACTAATATCATTTACTTGTAAAATCCTAAACATCAATTCTTAACCTCTCCTACATGAGCATAACCATAATTGGTTTGTTAATTTCGGTGGCATATAAGTTACAAATATTTATATTTTAGTATCATGCCATGTGAAGTGGAAATGCCAAACTAAGGCTACCTTATCAAAAAAATAGACTCATTTGGCCACATAAACAAACACATACATGCAAGGGTATTCTCAAAACATAAGTGCAACCCTCAAGAATCACAAGGAGAGGTTGGTGAAGCAAGACCATGCAAGGGTACTCTCAAAACATAAGTGCAACCCTCAAGAATCACAAGGAGAGGTTGGTGAAGCAAAACGAAGTCATTCAACACCCCCCTAGTGGAATGTTTTCCTACAAAGACCTTTCATGGGAGACATATATCCTTAAAGTCTCACAATTATTTTCAGCTTGGATTGAGGTTGATAGATTGAATGATTGAATTGAACAACAACAACAAAATAAGATTTATGTACATATCTGTATATGTATATTTATGTGTATACATATACATATATCTATATGTATATGTATATTTATATGTATTCATGTATGTATACATTTATGCATATGTGTACATGTCTATGTATATGTGTATACATATACATATATACAGATATACGTATATATATATATATATATATATATATATATGTTGGAAAGAGACACTACTACACATGATAGGTCATCATTGATGGAAACTAAGTCCATCTTACACATCTGTATTACATAATTTGTTCATACCGGAAGTCAGAGTGAAGATTTGTTTAAGTCTGGGTGGTCAGAAATAGAGCATGTGACAGGGTCCAGTATCTTGGTCCAGATCTCTCTGGTGGTAAATCATAGTGTGCTGTGGATTTGAGGGAATGATAACGATTGTCAGGACTATCTAAATCTACAAGTTTAGCCTCCGATGATGAAGGATTCAAAAGTTATAAGCATCTGAGGGTTCTAGTTAGTTAGTTCAGTCAGAAGAAGAACACACCGACCTAGTATTTGATCTTGGTCCGGATGAAGAAAAGTTGTTGGTTAAGCAATTTGTGATAATCCGTGGTATTGGCCAACTTGATTGGTGATTTGAGAACACAATTTTTTGGTTCGCATTGTTGTTTGAACATGGATTTAGCCGACAAAGTAGAGTTTTGAATAAATGTTCTAGGTTTTCTTGAAGCCAACTACAATTGATTAAATTTCTTGATGCAAATATATATAGCTAATGGATTTGAGTGTTTTGGTGTGTGATTGTGGTGTGGTGATGGAGTAAGTGTGAAAAGGGTAGAAAGAAGTGTGAAGGTGAAGATCTAAGCTCGGATTAGGGTCAAAGAGTGAAACAGGGCAAAGTAAGGATGAAGTGTGTAAGATCAGTATTCTGTGCTTAACCGAAACTAAATTTCTGCATTGATAGATGCTATTCATCAAATCAAATGTTCTGTAATCTTCTTGTAATAATTTCTGTAGGCAGTGAGCCTCTTGGAGCAATGAGCTCTAGGTAGTGCGCCCTGAAGGCATGTGTCTTCCCCATTTGTAATACTTTTAATAGAGTATAAATTCTTGTGGGTTAATCCCCACTGTGTTTTTTCCCTTAACCAGATTTCCACATAAAAATCATGTTCATGTGTTGTGATCTTGTTGTTTTTGTTCTTGTATTCATGCTTCTTTCTTTTGGATGTATGTGGTAAATTAATAAAGGAACAAAGTAATAAGTTTTGAAGAACATTGATTCACACCCCCCTCTTAGTGTTCCTTATTCTCAACAATTATTATCGAAGCAAGGTTCCTTAGAAGAAGTTTAATAGCTTGAGGAAGATCTAGGAAGGTGTTTTCAATGGCTTCTTTCAAGCATTTTGATGGTATCAATCAACAACTACAAGTAGCCTTAAATGATCTTGACCTATCTAGAGCAGAAATTAGAGATCTACAAGAGAACCTTAAAGATGCTAAAGATTTCATTGAAACCTTAAAAGAAAAATTGAGAAAATCTAATGAAAAGAGAAAGGAACTACTTCTTCATCTAACAAATCAAAATGAAGACAATGACATGGATGAGGCTCTGAAAGAGAAGACAAAGGAATGTGAGAAGTTAGCTAAAGAAGTTGTTGTTCTAAAACATGAGATGGAATCCGAGGTGATGAGGCTAACCAAGGAAATTGAAGAAAGGAAGAAGACTGAAGAAAAATTGAATCAATCTCTAAAAGAAAGAATAGAAGAATGATACAGATTGGATAGGATAATCAGCCATCTAGAGTCTAATCTACAAGAAACCAGGGATAATAAGGAAGAACTTGAAAAACAAATTGTCATTCTCAAACATGACCCAGAAGTTGCAAATGAATATAAAGAGAAATTCAAGATAAGCTCAGCTAAACTTGAGGTGTTGCTTGATAGTCAGAAGAAGGCAAATGATAAGCATGGTCTGGGATTTGAGAAAGGTGAAAGCTCTAGATCCAGTCAAAGAAATCCTGAAGCAAGAAATGACAGAAGGAATCTTAGAAGACCTCCGATAAGACAACATAATGCTCAAAGGTATTGCATCTTTCAATGGCAATTGTTTTGAATGCAATAAGTATGGTCATAGAGCTAATCAATAAAAAAATAAAAAAGAATCAAAATGCATCATCTTTCTCTGGTCAATGCTTTAATTGCAAAAGGATAGGTCATAAGGCTGAGGATTGCAGAAATGGATCAAGGAACCCTCCTAAGGACAAACAAGTTTTCAATGGAAGATGTTTTACTTGCAACAAGTTTGGGCATATAGCAATACAGTGCAGATCTAAACCTGCTCCAACATGTAATTGTTAGAGAAATAAGATTGTATTTTTTAACTACAACAAATCTGGACATATTGCTAAATTTTGTAGAAGCAAAAAGGTGGAGTCACAGGCAGGAAGAATAGAGCAGAAGATGGACAATGACAAGGGAAAAGTAGATGTGAACAAGATCCAAAATGAAATTAATAAAACATGGGTCAAGAAAGATGCAAAGAATGAAGGTGTTGGATACGCACTGGAATCTGGTGTAAACAATTCTTCTGAGAATTGAAATAGGAGCTCTGGCTCAGGGGGAGCTGTGCTGAAAATCTAATTCCCCATGTCAGTAAGTGGGTGCCTGAATCTGGCATGATGAATGAAGATAAAGAAGCCTATTGCAGATCTGTTGGAGAAAATTTTAGAAGAAAAGAAGCTAATGTGATGGATTACAGAGCAATTGAAGATTGACTGTGTTTAGAAATAGTGTAACTGGATGTATTAGGGAAGAACATTTATTACAGTGAAGAATTAGGTTTTACGGAGGATAAAAGGTCATTCATTCAAACATTTGAATCACTTTGCATTCAAAGAGAACAAGGAGAAGAGCGCTTGAGCTGAAATTTTAGAGAATTGAAGTGCAAAGAATGAATTTAGTAGCTAACCCTAACTCCATAAAGAAAAAACTGCATCATGAATTCAAGGCTCCAAAAATCAAAAGGAAAGTAAGGAAAGAAGTTGAGCAATTGGTAGAGAATCTAGGTCTTACTAAGGAAGCTGTAAGGCAATCTAGGGAAAGAATAGAAAAGGATGAGAAAGAGAAGCAGGATAGGAAAGAAGGAAGTGTTCTTGCAGAACCTCCTAAGTCAAGGACTACTAGGAGTTCTAGCTCAACCTTTGGTGTATCATCTTCCCCTGCTGCAGAAAATCCCAAAGAAAAACCTACTGGTAAGGAAGGCAAGAGAACAAAAGTAATGGCCAAGAGGGCATATAGCCGTTTGGAGGAGGATGAAGAAAAGATTGATTCAGATGATGAAATTAAAGAGTTGAAGGCCTCAGGCACTACAACTGTTAAAGTGTCTAAGGAGAAACCCTCAGGAAGCAAAAAGACAAATAAGAGGCAGAAGTTAGTAGGTTGAGAAACCAATTCCTTTTGTGAAAAATATCATCAAGTCAATCACTGTAGATGGGAATCTAAAGCCATTAACTAAATTTTATAATCGTTATAGTGATGATGACAAGAGACTTTTAGAGGATGCCATTGTGAAGTACCTAAATGTATTCAACAGAGCTCTAGTGGAGATTTTGTCAGAAGTTCCCAAGAGTTTAAGAGACATTCTAGAATTAAGAAAAGAAGATACTAAAGCAAAAGATCAGGAGTTAAGGGAACATGTATTATCTAGTCTATGTCTAGTGATCTCTAGAAAAGAAGCAAATAAAATTCTTAAAGAAGTCAAAGAGGAATTTAGAAGCAAAATCTGGATGAATAAGTTGATGATTGGAGATATAGAGGAAGTTGTCCAAGAAACTAAACAAATCCTAAGGAAAGCACTAGACTAGAACAAGTTCTATGTGGTCACAGAAGAACTTGTTGATACTAAGGGTGCATCAATTCTAAATAATGAAGAATTACAAAAGGATGAGCAACAAACTAGAGTAGATGATGACTCCTTTCCACAAGAAGAAGCACTGAATAAAGAAGATGAAGAAATGATGGAAGAAGATGAAGTAAAAGAAACTAATGATGGAATTCATTCCCCCATTCCAACTGTTGAGGAACTTGACAAAACTACCACTGAGGATACATCAAATCCTCCAGAAAAGAATGTAGAGGATATTTCTGGGAAAGATAAAAGAAAAAATGCTTATGATGAAGATGCAGAAAAAGGAGAAGCTGAGAAAAGGAATGATGAACAGGATAATATGGTTGACTCTCAAAAGGGAGGAGATGGAGGCCCTTGAGAGGACAAGTCTAAAACATCATTTTGGGCAAGAGACACTACAGAAGAAGTAAAAGAACTTTTGGAAAGAGATAAACAAATTGAAGAAGATCAGGACATAATACAAGGTCTAATCTATTCTGATTCCTTATCACCGGTGTAGAAGATAAAATTGGCCTCTATTGCTCAAGCCAAGGTAAGAGAAGATATATTAAAGTCTCATAGAGAAGATAGCAAGTTGCTTGGCCTTGCTTCTGGGATATTTGAAAAGATCGTGCCCACATTTCAGAAGGATTCATCAGCATCTCCCTCCAGCTAGTTGAAAAGTCTAATAAACTTAGTAAGTTCTCATTTTGAAACTCTAGAGAAGTCTACAGAATTTAAAGTAAAAAATAAATTCAATGAGAAAATGTTTGTTGAGATAAAGAAGATAATTATCTATGATAGATCTGAGCTTGATACCAGTGTAAAGAGTATTTAAAATGCCCTATCTAAAGGTGTAGAGATCTATAAGTTTTGTCTAAATAGATTTAAAGCTGTTGAGGATATTGAGAAAAGGATTAAGGACATAGAGCTCAAACCGTGTAATATATTTCAGACATATAGTCCTTTAACTAAGTCTATCGTTACCAAAGAATGCCAAGTACTAAGTCTCCGGAATGAATTGAGTAATTTGGAGAAGGAAAAGACCAAAATTTTGGGCAGATTGGATGAGCTCCGAGGACTAATCTCCCCTAAGTTAGAAACTATGTATGATATATTAGTAGAGTCGCAAGTAGCAGTTGCTATAGTGATCCTACTAACCTTCAAAAGGCAGAATCACTGGCATTTTTATTCAGTGGGCACATATCCATGTTGGGCAGTATTAAAAAGAACTGGGATAGTGAATTGACAAAATTGAAAAATATTTTTGGTGATATCTTTTTGCTGATGAACAAAGCCTAAGAACTGTATACAGAACTACGTAGAGTTTTGACCCTTGTACATAAAATTTTTCCATAAATTTTGGTTTGCAGATCCCACCCTTTGCCAATGATGTCAAAGGGGGAGTGAAGAGCAATGAAAAATGATGAATCCAACAAAGGGGGAGCACTGGAGAATAGTGAAAAGCATAAGTGTACATAGTAAGGGGGAGTTGTTCTAACACTTAGTCATTTTTCACTAAGTGTTACCATCAATAACAAAGGGGAAGATTGTTGGCAAGAGACACTACTGCACATGACAGGTGTTGTCATTGATGGCAACTAAGTCTATCTTACACATCCACATTACATAATTTGTTCATACCGGAAGTTAGAGTGAATATTTGTCTAAGTCCGGGTAGTCAAAAACAGAGCATGTGACAAGCTCCAGTATCTTGGTCTTGATCTCTCTGGCGGTAAAGTACAGTGTGCTACGGATCTAAGGGAGTGATAAGGATTGTTAGGACTATCTAAATCTAGAAATTTAGCCTCCAGTGATGAAGGATTCAAAAGTTATAAGCATCTGAGTATCAGGTTTTAGTTAGTCAGTTTAGTCAGAAGAAGAACAGGCCGACCTAGTATTTGATCTTGGTCCGGATGAAGAAAATTTGTTGGTTAAGCAATTCATGATAATCAATGGTATTGGCTATCATGATTGATGGTTTGAGAACACAAGGTTTTGGTCCGCGTTGTTGTTTGAGCATGGATTCATCTGACAGAGCAGAGTTCTTAATAAATGTTCTAAGTTTTCTTGAAGCTGACTACAGTTGATTGAATTTCTTGATGCAGATATATATAGCCGATGGATTTGATTGTTTTTGTGTGTGATTGTGTTGTGGTGATGGAGTAAGTGCGAAAAGGGTAGAAAGAAGTGCGAAGGTGAAGATCTAAGCTCAAATTATGGCCGAAGACTAAAACAGGCTAGAGTAAGGATGATTTGTGTAAGATCAATATTATGTGCTATAAATAACATAAAGTAAAAATTTGGTTAAAAATGTTGATTTCAATGTCCCGCTTAGGTTAAAAAGTGGGACACACTATTGTGGGATCAACCCATCCCTAGGACACCTTGCTCCATCCTTCTTGATACACTCTGTCATATTTGGCATATCACATTTGAATACCAAAACTTTTGGATTCCAAACCTTTCTAGACCCACCCAAGTGACTAAATTCTAGTTTCATCCCAACTTGTTTACATCCATGAACATAGTCTCACATTAATGTGTCAATGATAGGTAAAAACATGGATTTTATCTCAAATTTAGCCTATAATGATCATAATAGCTCATTTTCTTGCCTATTTGACCAACGGTGACTTGACTAATGATGTGACTCCCATTTTAAGGTGGTTAGACATGAAATCAATCTGAATATGCATGTAACATGACACTATGTAGGTACCCGTGTACCCTACCATGTACCAAATAACATAAATTTTAACCAAAAAAAAATGATAAATTAGATTTATTGAGCAATTTAAGATTTCAAATTTCTTTAGAAATGTCTTGACATCTAATATCATTTATCATTTTTCTCTGGTAGATTGTTTGAGGTGATTAAAATAGGTACAAGATTATTTTTGCTACCTGATACAGGAGCACGAGCCTTAAGCTGAACATCTCTAACTGAGAGTCATGGACTGAGAGGTATCTATTCAGCCAAATTAGTTGGGGGCACAATTCCTTCTTCATCCCTTATGGTGTTGGGGGAGCTTGCACTCAACAAGATTTGATCTCTGATGGGTTCATTGAGAACCTATCAATTTCATCAATAAACCAAGAACAAAAGACAATCAAAAGCTTGGAGTGAATGTACACCGTCCCGTACAATGTTTGACAGGAAATTTGAGTTGAATAAAGGACAATTATTGGGGTTTGTACATTTTTCAATATACTGAGTTTCGACTTAAAATAGTAACAGAGGTAACGGGCAAACACAGATATCCTATAACTATTTGACTTTATTGCTGGCAAGTGCAACAATCAAATATCATCCACTTCAACAATCAAATATCATCCCTTTCATAGTCCTCCTTTTTGCATTTAATCCAAAAAAATATTTCAGCTTTAAAGAACCCTTAGGATGAATATTCTTAATGTTTTGTTTAATAAGTTTAGCCTCAAGTTCTAAGACATGTTATGCATCATAATATTAGGATTAGTTCCTAGCATGTCTTGGAATTATAGTGCAAAGATATCTCTAAATTATTTAAGTAATATAGTCATAAATTACATTGTTCATATTGGCCTAAACAATCACCTACCTTCAACATGTTTTCTTTATTTAAGTAATATAGTCATAAATTACATTGTTCATATTGGCCTAAACAATCACCTACATAGCATGTTTTGTGGCTCCCTCAAAAGGTTAACTTCATGTAGAAATTAGCTAACAGCATGTAGTTTATGCCCAATTTTTTTGATAATTTTTTGATGAATATTTTTAAAATCGCTTCGGTGAGAAATTAGCTAACAACATGTAGTTTATGCCCAATTTTTCTGATAAATTTTTGATGAATATTTGATTTTTTACTAATTTTCAAAGTGGACACATCCTAAAAAATAGAATTTTGGCTATGCTACCCCTATAAATTTTGAAAACTAATTGAAAATCAATTTTTTTTTAATATGTGTAGAATGGAGTCTAGTTTCTAAATATGTAATTTTTTTTAAATTTCAATGAATAGTTAATTTACAATGAAAAAAAGACCAAACAGTGGTTTTTGCCCAAAACCGGACACAAACAAAAGAAATTAAAGATGAAAGGCTTAACATTGTCAAAATGTGAAAAACATTACATCATTAAATAGCTAAGAGAAAGCCTAACATTACCCAGGGGTTTGATTTGTTTGACCTTGAAACACGTGCAAATTTGAGGGTTAGCACGAACAAAATTATGTGAAATCTTGTAGAATTTGCAAAAACACGTCTATGGATGTTGAAAAGGCACTCCAAGCCTTTGAGTTAGAAATCCAAAGAAAATCCCAAGCCTAAGGCTTGGGATTCCCAAAGCATAATATAACGCGAGCGCGTTATGGTGTACTTTTTTTTCCTTTTTGCATGCTTTCAGGTGTTTTCCCACTTCGACATAAGGCAAGCGCATTATAACGTGCTCGCATTATGTCTTCCTTTGAATGAGTTATGTTCAAGTTTCATAAGTATGTTTTAGGGTTGAAGGTTTAAAGGTTAAGGGTTGAGGCTTTAGGGATGAGGATTTAAGGCTTAAGATATATTGTCGAGTGTTGAGGGTGTAGGGATAGGGTTTAAGTTTTAATGGATAAGGGTTGAGGGATAGGGATTAGGGTTTAAGGTATAGTGTTGAGGGTTGAGGGTTTATGGATAGGGTTGATGGTCAAGGGGTTAGGGTTAGAGTGTCGAGGGTAGAGGGATTAAGGATAGGGTTTAGGGTTTAAGGTTTAAGGATTGAGGGTTTAGGCTTTAGGGATGAGGGTTTAAGGCTTAAGATATAGTGTCGAGTGTTGAGGGTGTAGGGATAGGGTTTAAGTTTTATGGGTTAAGGGTTGAGGGATAGGAATTAGGGTTTAAGGTATAGTGTTGAGGGTTGAGGGTTTAGGGATAGGGTTTAGATTTGAGGGATTAGGGTTTAGGGTTGACAGATTACGGTTTAATGTTGAGGGTTGAGGGTTTAGGGATAGGGTTGATGGTCAAGGGGTTAGGGTTAGAGTGTCGAGGGTAGAGGGTTTAGGTTGAAGGTTTAAGGATTAAGGGTTGAGGCTTTAGGGATGAGGGTTTAAGGCTTAAGATATATTGTCGAGTGTTGAGGGTATAGGGACAAGGTTTAAGTTTTAAGGGTTGAGGGTTGAGGGATAGGGATTAGGGTTTAAGGTATAGTGTTGAGGGTTGAGGGTTTAAGGATAGGATTTAGGTTTGAGGGATTAGGGTTTAAGGTTGACGGATTAGGGTTTAATGTTGAGAGTTGAGGGTTGAGGGTTGAGGATTGAGGGTTAAGGATTTAGGGATAGGGTTGATGGTCAAGGGATTAGGGTTAAAGTAGAGTGTCAAGGGTAGAGGGATCAGGGATATGGTTTAGGATTAAAGGTTTAAGGATTTAGGGTTGAGGCTTTAGGGATGAGGGTTAAGGGATTAGGGTTTAAGATATAGTGTCGAGTGTTGAGGGTGTAGGGATAGGTTTTAGGGTTCAAGTTTTAAGGGTTAAGGGTTGAGGGATAGTATCGAGCCCGTTGAGGGTTTAGGAATAGGGATAGTGTTTAGGGTTTAGGGATGAGGGATTAGGGTTAAGGGTTGAAGGTTGAGGGATTAGGGTCGAGGGTTGAGGGATTAGGGTTTAGGGATAGTGTTTAGGGTTGAGGGTTGAGGGATTAGGGTTTAAGGTATAGTGTTGAGGGTTTAGGGATAGGGTTGAGGGTCGAGGGATTAGAGTTAAGGGTTGAGGGATTAGGGTTTGACATTGAGGGTTGAGGGTTGAGGTTCGAGGGTTGAGGTTTTAGGGATAGGGTTGAGTGTCGAGGGATTAGAGTTTAAGATATAGTGTCGAGTGTCGAGGGTGTAGGGATAGGTTTTAGGGTTCAAGTTTTAAGGGTTAAGGGTTGAGGGATAGTATCGAGCCCGTTGAGGGTTTAGGAACAGGGATAGTGTTTAGGGTTTGACATTGAGGGTTGAGGCTTTAGGGTTTGGGATTAAGTGAGACCTAGATGGCTAAGGATGGATGAAGAGATAGACAAGGAGCGACTGAGAGACATAGAGAGGGGAGAGGTAGAGAGGTGAGGGGGAGAGATAAGTGAGATATAGAGAGGTGAGAGATAGAACATGAGCTAATGGAACTAGAGGTGAGATATTGTAAAGGTGCTACCAAAGGTGAGATAGGCACAAATATTTATGGATCAATCTATAGCAAGACAAAATGCAAGCGCGTTATAACACTCACATTTTCTCCTGCTTTAGAAATGGTAAAAAATCCTGGACCCCCGTGATCCAGGCCCACATGCTCTGTTTTCATGTTGATTATGCGCGTGTTCCGACAAAAAAGAAGTGCTTTCATGTTGTTGGGAAGTTTATGTGCACATTTTACACATTCTACCACCTTTGCATGATCTTTCCACCACCTTTTCTGCTTTGCCAACTTGAGAAGGAGGAAATAACATAGTTTTCACATCAAATTTGATATATATCTATTCAAGTTTCAATTTTTGTAGTGTTACAATGTTAATTGTGATTCAATTTTAGGAATTTAACATTATAGATTGGTTAATAGTATTGTTACTAATTATATTTGAGTGTTATTCAATTTAACATTGAAAAGGAAGCAAGTGGTGAAAAACTCAAATTGTTGAGGAGTTTTATGCAAGAAGAAAAAAACACTACATAATTGGGTACTCTCTCCATTCGAATCTTCATCTTTTAGGTATGTCAAGCCTTTACATGCATGTTCTTTACATATTCCTTAATTCTATTTGAATTACTTTATCATGCTTTATCATACATGTTTATATCACTTGTATCCAGTATGCATAATAAAAGACTATGTATACATATCTTGTGTTTATATGATAGACTATGTTTTAAATTAGTTCATGGTATGCATAATCAAAGCTATCTCAAAGGTCAACATTAATTAAAATAGACACATTCCCAATCAAGAAAGCAGCCTACAATCTCACATGATGCCATGTATATTTTCTACACTTGGGCTCTTTAATAATAATGTGTAATAAATAGACCTTAACATACCATTACAATCCCACTATTATCTTGTCATATTAACAAGTTAAAATACAAATGAATAGGTGCCAAGATCATACAAGTATGCACATGACATGATGATTTGTATGCACATATCTTGGGCTAGGTAGGACATTCCTTATGCACCTATTCATGATGATTTGTACGCACATGACACAACAATATTTCAAAATTTCCTAATTGTCCTTTGTTAGCACATGATGGTGGTTACCTTGATTGACTATATACCATTCAATACCGTAAATTATAGAGATTAGTATAATGATTTTTATGACAATCCTAGGTATGTGATGCAGAGGTAGGGTTCAACTCAATCCTAGGTGTGTGTTGCATGTTTGTTATATTTGTTGAAATTGTTAATTGTGATCCTATTTTATTATCTATGTAATGCATATTTTATTATCTGTGTTATTTGGTTCTATGTTGAAATACTTGTCTCCCCAACTATGTGGACAATGAACAAAATAATTTTTTGAGAGTGAGATTGAACTTGGACACTTTCATGCCTTGAGGCACTCTACTTAACTATCATCCACTTTAACTTGGGTTAAACAATCAATAGTGATTTTACACCTCATTCATAACAAAAAGTGGTAAATATATGTTCTATTTTTATGGGTCAAGATTAAGCTTTGATTGTTGAAGTGGATGATATTTATGAACAGCCGCCTCAAGATATACTCTTCTATAAGTCTCGTCGATCATGTATCACCGGTTTCTCCATACACATAGTTCCTTACAATATATATTGTAATATATTTCTTAATTTCACTATACAATTTAGGATGAAAAAGTATTTAGATGGTAAGAAAAACTATTTTGAAATTCTTCTTCATTTGAGAAATGACAAACTCTTTCCTTTTAAATGGGAACTCGTATTTGGCACAAAATTGAGAAAGAAAACCATTTTATTTTATTCTTATATAGAGTAATTGCAACCCCCCTCTCATTTTTTTTTCTTTTTGTCATGCGATAACAATAAAACTAATGCTCTTAGCCCCATCCCTCTAATCTAATCCTTTGATCCACTCTCACACCTTGAGCTCCTTTTTCATTAGTATGATAACATGGTTATTTAAGTTACATAAACTCTCACGAGTGTTAAGTTGACTATTTAGTGTGCTAAGAAGTTTCAATGTTTCATTCCTATGAACATCACTTAGATGCAATGAGTGTTGAGTAGATCGCTCATGTCCATGATAGATGGATTCTTGTAAACCACCACTCACGAAATATGGGTCAATAAAGATTGACTCAAAAACTATGCAAGTAGATAAAACACCATATAATTTGAATAAGCTACAGAGCTCTATAATCAATAGTTTTTAAGGAACAACACTTGCTTAAGGTTTTGAAAATGGGTTTGCAAGCTAATGGGCTTAATCTTGGGGGGAAACTCCATAATTAAGTCCACTTGAGTAGTAGTACTAGGATGGAGGACCTCTCAAAAAGTCCCAGTGCTTCACCCCTATGAACACCACCCAGATGCAATTACTATAAAGTGGAACATTCATACTCAGGAGAGATGGATTCTTGAGAACCACTATTTATAAAATATGGTCGATAAATATTGACTCGAAAACAAAACAGTTAAATCCCAATAAAATATCATAGAATTTGACATACTAAAAAACACCACCTAAATTTTACATAATTATAATGTTGTATTCAAGGCTGCTAATAAACCGAGATGTTGGCAGATGGCCATCAACGTTTTCCAGTCTTGTTAATTGGAGGTTATCAAAATAAACTAGATGAAAGCTCCAACATCACTAGAAGACAGCCCATTTTGAAGGATTAGCCTGTGTTAGTAGTTTCTTTGTTAGCTATTTTGAATTTCTTTCTGGCTGCTCAAGTTTATTACAATATAC
Source organism: Cunninghamia lanceolata (assembly GCA_027924645.1). Classification (NCBI taxonomy): domain Eukaryota; kingdom Viridiplantae; phylum Streptophyta; class Pinopsida; order Cupressales; family Cupressaceae; genus Cunninghamia; species Cunninghamia lanceolata. Next base: position 4,930,612 of record BSBN01000710.1, on the reverse strand, counting down.
CATGTTTCTGTCCATTACAATATACCATGTTTCTGTCTATTTTATAATGATTTCTCCCTTCTTTAGTATACCAATTGTCTTGGATTGTAAAATGTAGAGTATTTATATCACATGAGCATGATTAATTGCAAAGAACATATCACGTTTCCCAAAATGTAAAGAGCTCTTTGATAGCCGTAAATCAAAACCCATCACTGGTAGTTATATATAATACAGCATTGCAAATGTGTGTATAGACCAATAGAACAAATAGAGCGCCACATACTACAAGTTCGACTCAAATAAGATCAAGAAATTATGTAAACAGTACAATAGCAGAGGCAGTAGAGAATAAACCAGGCATCATTACAGATTTTGGTGATTCATATTAGTGATATTGTGCAATTCCTAACAAACATTTGGTCTAAATGCAAAAAATGTTGATCTAGTCTACTAGCAATTATGCTTTGAGCATGAAAAGCATTTCATTACAAAAGACACAAAACAACTTAGGTGTGCTCAAATGGCATCACATCAATGATCAAACCTAAAGGTACAACTTTCCCAAAAGTTCTGAGGATACAAAACTTGTTGGCTGAACTTTTTGTAAAATTATCCATTTATTTTTTTCTGCCATAATTCTCTGTCAAGCACAATAATACAATTTCTTAGAGTTTCTGTCGTTACAAACATTTCAAGCTAAGCCACACAAAATTACTGCAAAAAAAGTAACTAGAAGCTCACTTTAGAAATATGGCAATCATCATGCATATCTCAATTCAATACCACTCTGACACAAAAAAAAAAAAAAAAAACAGAGTACTTATTTAGTAGCAGAGAAGCCCTTTTTTGGCAACCACACCTGTAAAGCCAGCCATACTCCTCGTGTCCTTGGAAAATGGTGCACCTGTTAATACTTGAACCTTAGGGTCCAGTACTTTTTCCACAGTAAATGTCAGATTTCTGGGCTACCTCTCCATTATTTTTAAAATCTGCTCTTGTTTGCTTCACCTGGAGAAAGAAGACCCTGAAATTGATAAAGAATTGAAATTATTATTAATGTCCACAAATAACCACAAAGGATAATTGGACTGAAGAAAAAGTCTAGTACAAGTAGTCAAGAGACCCTGTTGTGCCTCTAAACTAAACAAAACAAAACAAAAAAAAACTGCACAAAGGCTAAGCAACCAAATCCAATATCAAAATCCAAGATCAAGTCAGTCATGAAAGATATCTCATATATGTAATATAAGTGCTTCTATTAGGGTATACACATTGCACTATATGTCTCCTAGGTTTTGACACCTTATGCTTCATGTCACCACTGTCACAACGCCTCCTTTTCATAACTAGGTCTAACATGTAAAGTACTATCAGATACATGTTTAGAGTCACTAAGAGAATTCACTGGAATGATGGAGGAGGTGAAAGTTCTGATGTTTGTTTACCCTTACTCAAGTGATGACGTCTAGACATTCAAGCTTCTCTAATATCTAACACCAAACAATTATGATCTTTGTATTGAAAGAAAGTTTCCAAAGATTCTCCTAGGTCCCCAAAGAGACACAGGAATCTCCCATGTATCTCATAAAAAAATGTGAAATTGTGCATCTGAAAATAAAATGATCACAATCACCACCTCCTTAAAGCAAAGTTGACATGTTCATTCCTCTCTTGGAATGTGATCATCTTTCTCAATCCTCAATTGATGGGAGCTGACACATATATAGCCAAGGAGATCTCTAAGTCCATGAGACCAAGGGATTCAAAGATAGTTCGGAAGGATAATGTCTTCATCACATAGTTGGAGAAATGCAGATGCATAATGATACAATTTTGGACTCAATGGCCTAGGTGGAGAAATCTTGATATGTTGGATGTAAGCCTTGTAAATGTCCTCTCTAATGCATTTGCTAATCTCTTTCTGACCCACTCTGAGATTGGGGCCCCTCCAAGAAACCCTGAATAGCCTATAGAAGAGAGCTTACACTAGTTAACCAAAAAAAATTACCCGACTGAAGAGCTCCAAAGAGGACAAGTAAGCATAATAAGGATACCTCCAAGCACCCTTCAGATTATCTACAAAATCTTGTAGTCTATGCAAAAAATAAACAATCTTGAAAATAGTGTCTAGCTTGAGCAGCTGGACATCAAATTTAGTTTTGATAATACACTGACGAAATGTGTTTTTACATTGAATCATTCTCTAAAGGAATAAAATTTATAATCAATCCAAGCAAGCTCAATTGGTCCCATTTAGAGAAGGTCCCTAAACCTCGAGCCATAAAGAGTGGTTGTCTAAACAAGAGTGTCAAAAAGATCTAAGTTGATACATGTATCCTAGAACTGAAGCTGAAAACAACTTTTTTCTTAACCGATTCTAAGCATAATAGCTTCTAAGAGCCTAGCCTCAGTATGAAGCTTAAAAGAAAGTCTAGGTCCTTTGAATGTGACCCCAAGATATGTGTAAGAAGAGCTCCATGGGACCATCTCACCTTGAAAGGTGAAATAGTGAGATTGGCACCTTTTATTAGAGAAAATCATGACAACTATTTTTTCCAGGTTAATGTGTAGCTTTGTTTTGTCACAAAATGATTTATCTAACCGAGCCTAGAAACCTTTAGTTATTGAGGAGATGAGAACAATATCATCAGCAAACAATAATAATGGGATAAGTATACCATGCAATGACTCATCAATGCTAGGAAGAGCTCCTCTAGAAAAAACTTTTCCAACTCAAATGTATGGACTAAAAAGAGTGGAGGAGAGTGGGAAACCCTGCTTATCTCCAATGGTACTTTAGAGGGTCGAAGAAGTGCCATGTGTTGTAAGGTAATGTCTTTTGACTGTTTCATAGAGTCACAAAATTGCTTGAACAACAATGTCACTTAGACCCAAAGCTCTCAAATCTCAACCTTTCAAAGAGGAGATGTCTAGGATCAATATCAAAGACTTTCCAAAAATTAACAAAGCAACAACATGCAAGTTGACCTTTATGATGGGCTTCCTAAATAATGGCTTGCAAAGTGCAAATTATGATCAATCATCTGATGATCATGTCTAAATCTAGCTTGATCATGAGCATTGAACTTAAAGTTATCCACAAAGGACAAGATGTGAGCATCTAGAACATTGCTATAAGTCTGGTAAATTGTGTAGAGTCGAAAATTTCCTAATTCACGAATTCAACTGTATATATTGCACCCATTTTAATGTCCATTACTTTAGCATGTTTTAGATTGCATTTAGCCAAATCTTCAGCCTTTTCACCCTCACCAAGATGCCAAAATATACTTTCTACATGACTTAAGTCTTTTCAAGACTTTAATTCAATTTTCTTCCTACTTGTATGCTCCTGTAATCACAGTAGTGTCCTTGACATTCAAATCTGCCATACAATGGCCAAATCCCATGTTTGCACCCTCATATGGATAAAATCCAACTTTTGTGGCTTTTCAAAGTTACCCAATGGCCCATTCACATTATAATTTTCATTTATAAAGACATCTCCCTTAGCCTTTAGAATCAATCAATCTTTTGTCGGTTCTTTTTTGGCTTCTTCTAATTTATTCATCCTCTGTGATATCTTCTTCTATTATTCCCTACAAGTTGTATAATACTTCTATAGCCCTTCTTAGCTCCTCGTTATACTCTTGCAACATTTGTTACTTCCTCTATCCCGTTGGCATACTTTGGTGACATTCATTTCCCCAAAGTCTCCATACACAACACACAACACACACAGTTTAGAAATCCTTGTAGGTTTCACAATTTTTAAGTATACTACGTATCTACCGGCTCTCCTTAAATGTCATCCACTTCCAGGTCAAGGAGCTTTGACTTGCTTAGAGTGGGGCCCGCTTGGAGTGTGTTGTTTCCAACAGCCCGTTCGCTAACCGGAGTTTGGTGGTTTCCCGTAACCGTTTGTTAATCTTAGCCTGTTTGGTGGATGCCCGTAACATTTTTGTTGATTGGTAAATGATTCTTCATGGTCTGTCATAGTTTATAATTGATATAAATATGATCTTTAGCAGTCAGCCACCCTGTTCCCGTGCATAAGCCGAACCAAATTCATTGTTCCCACATATAAGCTAAACCAAATTCACTGTTTCCACCACTGTTTAGAAGATAACTGCAGCTGGGGTAGATTGGAATAGAATCGAAGTTAATAATTCTCACATTAGGATCATTATGTGGTAGAAGCACTCTATTTAAATATTATTCAATAGTAATTTTACAACCCATTCACAATAAAAAGTGTTAAATATTTGTCCTGTTTTTTATTGGCCAAAATTGACCTTTGATTGTTGAAGTGGATGATATTTAAGAACAGCCGACTCGGGAGTCATAACATGAGTCATCCCTGTCTACAAATGTGGAATAATGTTTCCCTTTTGTTGCAATCGCCCTGATGTCAAGTGCCGAAGTTTGGTGGATGTTTATAAAGTGTTCGATCACATAAAAGAACGAGATAGCCTCTCAGAATATGATTATTGCAGCGTACATAAGACATGGGTTTCATCATGAGGCAGTTGCACTGTTTCACCATATACAACAAACAGGTTTCCAACTTGAGCAGTTTACATTTGCAAGCATACCCCGACCTATGCCAAAATGGGAGGTTTGGAACAGGGTATGGAAATCCATCAAAGGATAAAGGTTAGAGGAATTTTGCCAGATGGAAATGCTCTGGTAGACATGTATGCAAAATGTGGAATCATGGACAAGGCACCTGAACTGTTTGACCGAATGCCTCAAAGACATGTGGTCCATGGAATGCCATGTTTGCAGGATATGCACAAAATAGGTTTGTTGAAAAGGCTTTAGAAACTTTCAAGCAAATGCAATTGGCAGGTGTAAAGCCAGACTCTGCAACCTTTGCCAGCATCATCCCTGCCTGTGCCAAAACTTGAGGTTTGAACAGAGTATGGGCATCTATCACAGGTTAAAGGATAGAGGAATTCTGTCAGATGATGTAGCTGTAACTTCCCTTGTAGACATGTATGCAAAATGTGGAAGCATAAACAAGGTATGTGAACTGTTTGAACGGATGCCTCAAAGAAATGTGGTCTCATGGAATGTTATGATTGCAGGACATGCACAAAATGGGTTTGTTGAAAAGGCTTTAGAAACTTTCATGAAAATGCAATTGGCAGGTGCAAAGCCAGACTCTGCAACCTTTGCCAGCATTGTCCCTGTCTGTTCTAAAATGGGAGCTTTGGAACAGGGTATAAACATCCATCAAAGGATAAACGGGTGCAGGAATTTGGTCTAATTCCCTACCAAAACAAGAAAAAAATGCAGATCTTTTGAGCTAATTACCTTAGCTTGGAAGGATTCGGTTCTCCTCTGTATTCCATCCCTTCTCATTCAAACAGATCCTCAAATCGCCTTCCTTGTAATAGACCTGCATTAAAAAACTTAATGGATGTTCGAAAGTGTCTTCTGGGCGGGAATAGAGAACAGGCTTTTGGGCGTGAGCGGGAACCGAGTTTCATTTATGCGCGGGTTGTTTGAATGCCAAACAGGTTACCGTCAACAAAAATGTTACGGGCATCCACCAAACAAGCTAAGGTTAACAAACGGTTACGGGAAACCACCAAACTCCGGTTAGCGAACGGGCGGTTGGAAACAACACACTCCAAGCGGGTAGGCCCCACTCTAAGCAAGTCAAAGCTCCTTGACTTGGAAGTGGATGACATTTAAGGAGAGCCGACGACACCTGTAGAAACCCTAGCGGCATAATCTTTTGGTAGCGAGCCCATCCTCCGAAGTTCCATATATATATTTCATTATAATATACAATAACTTTAATATTTGTCAATATAAATCAAACTTATATAAATTTACGGAATGTTATTTTTATATTAAATTATATTGGTTATTGCTTTTTATTAAAATGTAGGTCAGTTATGTTATTTTTTATGTACATGGTCACCACATAAGACTCTTTACTGCTATTATGTAATGCCTCTCCACATAAAGATGAGACTAGTAGAACTTGTAGAATGCCTCTTGTGTAATATTCTTTACGTTTTTATTAATATCTCATATTTAAAAATTATCTATGTGCTTAACAAACTAACATAGATATATTAAGCACATCTATTCAAAAGACATTGAGATATACCATATGTAGGCATTGAGATTGATATCTCTTCATGCCTGCCATGGCAGAGGGGGTGGAGTGTAATAACTCTATGTCGTCACAAAAACTCTTTAAAGACTAACATTTATTTTTTAAATATAAAACATCAAAATTTTAAAATATATATAATACGTACAAATAAAATTCTTGAAAGGTTACATACAAGTATATAATATTTAATTACAGTTTTCAAAGAAAAAACAAAATAAGAAATGGATATAATGAATGACAACTTTTCTAGAATGGAATCAAAATTTATATATAAATATAATATATATATTATTAAAAACATATTTGTTTACATTAAATAATTTTCAGTTGCAAGGAAGAAGCGAAAAAGGTAGGAGCCAAAGGCAAAAGACGAAAAACCGAGTAACAATTTGCGGATAGACATCTCAAGCGAATCGGAAGCAGATGCGAGATGGTTAACCGATGTAGCCCTAATAGGCAGATTTATTGGGAGGCGAATGTCAAGAGAAGAAATCCTCACGTGGACGCAGGACAACCGGCATTACCAACATGCGATTAAGTTCCTTCCTAAAGGGTTCCAGATTCTCTGCCATTTTCATCAAGCCAGAAAAGAGGGAGAAAGTTCTATTCAATGACATATGGTGAAAGGGGGATTTGGTTCTTTATTTACAGAAATGGCAAGCGCTATTTAACCCAAATAGTCATCTGCCAGGGGAAACACTGGTCTAGATTAGAATGTACAACTCACCCATTGAATTTTGGTCAGAGGAGAGTCTCTCAAAGATCAGAAATGCATTAGGAATGACTCTGGAAATCGATATAGACAAGTTGGATGACAATTCATATCTATACGCAAGAATTAAAATGATCGCCATCAATAAAATACCGAAGGAAATAACGATTGAGTCAAGCATGGGGAATGGAAAGAAGGAATTGAAGTAGAAGAAGCTAAATTCTTCTGCACAATTTATGGATTGCGAAATCATAGTGCAGGAAAGTGCAAGTCACCAAGGGCCAAGATTGAACATGTCTGGCGGGAAAAGAATGCATCTAAAAACCCTAACCCAAAGGATTTAAAGAAACTGGAGGTAGAGGTGAGGACAAGCCCGATGTCAAATGGGGAGCACCTTCCCAATCCTCCGCAGGGGGCAACCATATAAGTAACAACGGAAGGGAAACAGAAGGAGAGAAATCCTTCAACATCCAGCCTGATGAAGGAGAGTGGCAAAGAGCAAAACCTTTGTCTGGAAACCTAGCCAGAACCTATAAAAGAGACCCCAGAGAAAATGGGGAAAACGGATGATGTCCCTTTGGAATCCTAGATCCAAGATGATTCCGATTGGATCAGCGAAGAAGATTGGGCAGACGAGTTTGGTTTGGCAGTGCCTTGTTCAATCGAACAAATGGCATTAAAAGCGGGCCATTTTTTCCAAACCATATATCGACGGAAATGTATTTTCGTCAACTTCGCAGTGGACAAGGTAATTTTCATATATTTTTCTGTTTGATGCTCATTTTTGCTCATCAAAGTATGATCTTGGTTTTGCTCAACAAAGGAGTTGGTTGTGTATATTGTGGAGAATAATTGCTGCATTCTCTTGTTTCATCATGGATTTGCCTAAAGTAGAACTTCTAACTACAAGAAATTATCTTAAATAGAAATCTGATCTAGAGATTTTGTTATTAAAATTGAAATTTTAAAGGATTACTTTTGGTAAAGATCTAGAACCCACTAGTGCTATAGAAAAAAAGAAATAGTTTGATCGAAGAGATGAAGATCTTGGTACTCTCATTATGTCCATGTCTCCTGATTTGAGATATCATTGTTATCTTGTAAGCATCCTAATGATATTTGGAATACCTTAGAGAATCTTTTTGGTAAGCTAGATAAGATGAGGAAATTTCATTTGGATAATGAACTAATGAATCTAGATCCTAGACATTTTGACAATATCCAGGACTTCTTTACTAAGCTTAATTCTCTCATATTGCAGTTGTCTGAATGTGGGGTTTGCAGTTGTCTGAATGTGGGGTTAAGAAAGAAGTTGAGCAATTGATTCTATTTATTCTCTCTAAGTTGGGTCATGATTATTCTGTATTTATTACTGCATTTTATGCTACCATGGATGCTCTAGGTAGTGCAAACAAACTCTTGATGGTTTTGTAGCGCAACTCACAAGGGAACAAGCAAAGTTGGCACAAATGGGAACATTGATACTTACGAAGTCTCAAGCATTTCTTGCAAAAGATCCTAAGGCTTCAAGTGGCAAGGACAAGAAGCAGAATAAGGATTCTAAGTCAAAAGAGAAAGTTAAGGATCCTCCTTCACAACCTACTCCTGAGACCAAGATCTCTTCTAAAGAGGAACCATTACAAAAGAAGAAGATCAAATGTGCTCATTGCAAGAAATCCGAACATGGTGAGCATAGGTGTTATACTAAGAAGATTGATGAGCTTAATTACCTTCTTCAGAAGAACAACATTCTGCTACCCTCTGTTGGGAATTAAGGTGTCTCAACCTTTGTAAATTCTTAGCATTGGTAATTTAATTATATATTTAATTATTACCTAATATTGTATTTTACTTGCACATTCAGTTTGGTCACATAGTGAGGTGGCATGGTGACATGTTAGCTTACTTGGAATGTGACTTGGATGGTCAAGTCAATCCTGCATGGATTTGGGCATCCCATATTGAGGTGGCATTAATCTTCCATGTGTCGGTATCTTTGGTATGTGGAAGACAATATTCCATATGACAGAATCTATGACGCGTAAGGGTCAAGTTTGAAGATTCCTATGACAAGTGATGACAAGTGTCGGTTGGCATCTTTGCATGAGGGAAAGGCATCTTTGGGTGCCCAAGTTGGGCTATGACATGTTGTAAGTAGAATATGCTATATTTGGCATTGTATGACGGATTCTCTTACAACATTTAAGATTGTTATTGTGGGCAGATTTTATGACAGTTGCAAGATGCGTAAGAGCATCTGTCATAGTCTATTTTTAGCCTAGAGTGCTCTACATTGGAAAAGTCAAATTTTTCATGTATGACAGATGTAAGGGATGTATGGGCAGCAAGGACAAGTGTCCTTTGATGCTGAAAATAGCCATGTGGCCAAGGTGGACGCCTATCTCAAGATGCTCTCAAGATATGCCTTGTAATCTCTATAAAATGCATAGTTTGGAGTTGTAGTTGCATAGTGTTTTTACAGGTACTGTTATGCTACCAAATTAACTCCATAATCGACATTCGTAGACTCTTGGAAGACTTGTATTGCAAGTGTATTGTAAACTATTGTTGTTTTGATAATACATTGTGCAAGTTTAGAGGGGTTTTTTACCTGTAAAGGTTTTCTCCATAGTATATCTTGTGTCACCTTCTTTCTATGTTGTGTTGCTACTATAATCTTTATGTTATTAGTTTAATGTTGTTGTAATTGTAAGGATTTAAATGAATTTGCACTCCATTCCCCTCATTAGATTGGTGTAGGAAGTGTGTTCTGTGTACCTTGCTTCCTTTCACCCTCATGAGAGTCTCCTTATTCTTCTCAATCAGTAGCATCTTCATCTACACAGTCAAGAAATGTAGGATTTGCTAATGGGATGAACAGTAAAGCACTCTTGGCTTCCACTATTCCTAAAAATGAGAGATGGATTCTTGATTCAGGAATATCTCATCATATGGCATCTTCTATGGATAGGTTCTCTTCTTTTGAGCCTTGTATTTCATCTAATATTTTGATGGGTAACAATACATACATGAAGATTTGTGGGAAAGGTTCTATTGATAAGGGTGAAGGAAGTTTTAATGATGTTCTTTGTGTACCCTCCTTGATCACTAATCTCCTTTTAGTTTATCAAGTTACTCATGGTGCACAAGGTAAAACAATTGAGTTTACTCCTAATGATGTATACATTAGAGACATAGAGACTAGAGAGATAATTGCTACATGGGGTTATGGATCATGCATCTCGCTTGTATTTTTTTCTCATTTTGCTCCTGATAATATATTCCTTTGGCTAATGTCCATACCCTTCCATCAAGGGTGAATCATGTTTGTGAGGAGAAGTTTGGTCTTCTAAATCTTGGTGTTTTTGAGACTAGTCTTGAACTTCCTCCTCCTTCACCTCATGTTTCTTCAAATTTGAGTCCTACTCTTGAGCAGGTTCATCATAGTTTTTCAGATCTTGCTTTATTGGATGAGTATTTGGCAGGTATCTCAGACTTGTTTGTGGAGTCTCATCTTGCAGATTTGGGAGACATACTTGAGGAGATTTCTCTCCTCTTTAATGACAATTGTAGCATGGTTGATACATTTACATCTTCTTTGGAGATTGACATTGATGAGTTTTCTCATTCACTTGATTTGTCACATTTCTTGGTTTTTTTTATCATGATGATGTGGTGGATTATTTATGCTTGGAGACTCCTACTCACTCTTCAGAGACTTCTATTTGAAGATTTCCTTCCTCCTTTCAGTTGGATATGGAGTGTCTTCTTCATCATTCGGTGGACATGTTTCTTCCTAAGGAGAGAGATGTTGCTTATAGGAATTGGATCATATTTTGTTTCCAGGCATACTCCATCGGCCTTGGAGATTCTTCATTATGGGAGCGTATAATGTCTCTCTTTTTCCTTCCTATGGGAGGATCATTGATTGTATATACATGATGTATGTAGTCCTTTGGGGGTACTAGTGAGTCCTCCATGCATCATTTTTGTTTTTCTTTTCTCTCTTTTGGAGAGGAGTTTTGTCCCAAAAGGTTTTTCCTTTTTCTCCATTTGTGAGAGATTGCATTTCATTGCATTGCATTTGCATCATACATGGGTACCTAACATAGTTGTGTAGCCAGGACCCATATTGCATAATAATCTCCCTAAGTTGTACTTAAGGGAGGGTGTTGGAATAAATATGGTTTTACATATTTACCTTAGGCTTAAGTTTTACTTAGGCATCGTATTGCCTTAATTAGGTATGTAAATTCAAATCAAACTTATAATCTCTGACTTGGATATTTTCTGAAAGTTGGATATTTATATAGCAAACTTAACTTATTACTTTCTTTTGTATTTCAGATGCAATTTCCACTTCTCATACACTTCTAAATTTTGTGTCGATCCATGGTATTATAGAGCAAAGACATTGATATAAATATGTGAGTGATTGTAGGAGTCACATCTGTGATAGACATTACTCCTCAAGGAGTCACGCCTATCACAGGTGTGACTTTGTCACCGTTTGTATTGTAATCAGTTTCAGTTATTTTAACAGTTACTAATCACCGTTTAGAATGCAGAAGATGTTTATGCTTTGGTAATATATCATTCGATCATGCTATATTGATATTTATCTTAACATAGCTTATATATTAAGTATGAATATATAAGTAATATATTACTTATATATTCATATTTATTCTTATGTTATCTAATCGAAGCTACAAACAACTCAACACTCCCTCTTAGCTCAGGAAGATAACAATATCACAATAATCTCTATGAATATCAATTATCTGATCTATAATGAATTACTCAAAGTAATTTAATATCACATAACTCATGATATATAGTATCACCTATCTCATGATATGTAGCATCACCTACCTCATGATACTAAAGGATATACTATACTCGAGTACATTACATTCTCCTTATATATATATCCCATTTATGGTATGTGCACTGACATTAAGTCACACAATGTCTACCATAACTTAATCATGATAACTCCATGATTCATACCAATATCAAGTCACATGATATCAGTCTAATGAACATTATAAGATCGTCACCTTATAATGTTAGGTACAAGTGTAGATTATCCAAAAAATTGTCACCTTTTGGAAATAAACACAGAATGGGTAGGCCCATAATGTCATAGAGTCACACATATGACACAAGATTTTTACACATTAAACATATTTAATATATTAGTACAAATCAATTAGAATTTTACATTTCAATCATACCAAGATTTTTTTTTTAAGTATTCAACTTTTACCTTGAGGAGTGGTTTAGTAAGAATATTTGCAGTTTGATCTCCTATACTGATATACTCCAACTAAATCACATTCCTTTCCACCATATCATGCACATAGTGATGAGGAATCTCAATATGCTTAGATCTATCATGGAATACTAGATTCACAGATAGCTTAATACAGCTTTGATTGTCACAATGGATGATAGTTAGTTTCAGAGGTTTACCAAATAATCCCACAAGCAGTTTTCTAAGCCATACTACCTCTCTAGCAGCCATAGAAGCTACAATATATTTAGCTTTTGTAGAACTCTAAGCAACTAAAGACTATTTTCTGCTGATCCACGATATCATTGCTAACCCTAAACTGAAACAACATCCAGAGGTGCTCTTCCGGTTAGTTACACTTCTAGCCCAATCTGAATCTATGAATCCATGTAGATCAAAGTCAACCTTTTCATATTTTAAGCCATAATTTAGAGTACCTTGAAGGTATCTCATTATATGTTTCACATCCACAAGATGTATCTCCTTGGGCTCACACATAAACTGACTTAAGGCATTTGCAACATAATAGATATTAGGTCTGTTATTGACCAAATACATCAAGGATCCAATTATCTGTCTGTACAGAGTGGGATCTGCCAACAGAGAATCTGCTACTGCTTCCTTCAATTTATGAAGATTTATTTCCATGGGGGAAGACATAGGTCTACATTCCATCATACCAAACCTTTTTAAGATGTCAATTGTGTACTTCCCTTGGTTTAGAATAATACAGTCTGATTTCTGCCATACTTCCAGTCCAAGGAAGTAGTGTAATAGACCTAAGTCCTTCATGTCAAATTCTAAAGCTAGTTCTTTCTTACACTGATCAATAAGGTAATTTTCTCCTGTAATCAATTGATCATCAACATATAATATCAATATTAACATATCACCTTTTCTTTGTTTGAAGTAGAGATTTGGATTTGCATCATTCTTTGAGAAGCCTAATCTCAAGAGATAACTGTCAATTCTTTCATACCAAGCTCTGGGGGCCTGTTTAAGTCCATATAGAGCTTTCTTTAATTTACATACATGGGATCCTGCATAGTGAATCTCAAATCCTTTGAGTTGCTCTAAGTAAACCTCTTCTTCAATGCTTCTATTTAAGAAAGTAGTTTTTATGTCCATTTGATGGACTTTCCACCCTTTGGCTGTTGCAATAGCTAGAATTGTCTTGACTGATGTATATCGAGCAACTGGAGCAAAGGTTTCGTCGTAATCAATTTCTTTCCTTTTGTGAAAATCCTTTGGCTACAAATCTTGTTTTGTATTTCCCTATACTGCCATCTGCAACATGTTTGATTTTAAATAGCCATTTTGAAGAAACAACAGATTTCCCTTTTGGTCTAGGTACTATATCCCACACATCATTCTTTAGGATGGATTGATACTCCTCTGTCATGGCATCCTTCCATACTTGGTGCTTAAGAGCTTCTATAGCACTAGAAGGTTCTGATTTAATGAATTCACTCATTAAAGCTACATAACTAGAGAATCTCTTAGGTCTTGTGCTTTCCCTAAAAGTCCCTTATGGAGTGGCATAATTTTTAGCTTCTTCCATTGTTTTGGTGGCCCAGAGTGGTCTTTTCTTGGGATTTTCTAGTGATGTGATTTGTTCATGGTTTACCTCTTCCTCAGGATACTCCCTCTGAAACTCAGGTGTAGGATCCTCTTCTATGCTTGAGTTTGAAGTTTGAATTTCTAACTCAATATCATTTCTGGCTCTTTTGAAAGCTATGTCTTCCTCAAAAATCACATCTCTGCTTAGTTCAATCTGTCTTTGACCAAGTATATATATTCTATAAGCTTTTGATGTTTCACTATAGCCTACAAAGATGCCTTTTATCCCAGAAGGTTCTAGCTTGGTTCTTTTCTTTTTGGGCACATGAATGTAAATAGGACAACCAAATATCCTTAAATGACTAATGTCTAGTTTTGTGCCAGTGAAGGCTTCTTTAGGAGTTTTGTCATCAATATGAGAGTGAGGACATTTGTTCTATATATAGAAAACAGTACTAGATGCTTCTACCCAAAGTGAAGTGTCTATATTCTGATCAAGTAACAAAGCCCTAGCAGCTTCTACAATGGTTCTATTTTTTCTTTTTGCAACTCCATTTTGTTGAGGATTATAAGGTACAGTGAACTCCCTCTTAATCCCATTTTCATATTCATAATCATTTATATTCACTTTCATATTCATATTTATATCCATATTCATATTCATGATCAAAGGCCTTATGCTCTACCCTTGAGAGGATCATGTGTCACCCTATCATTAATCCATCTCTAGCTCCATAGATATGGTTCATTGAGGAGCCATTAACCATCCCATACGAAGGCCCAAAGGCTTCACTCCCACATAGAGTTCTTCACCATATGGCTTGATGGAACTTCATGTCCACACAACATTCTTCATCCCACCAAGAGTCACCTCACGTCAAGCACATTTAACATTGATGAGCTCATCATTACCATAGGCCCAAGTACTTCACACCCACACAATGTTCTTCGTCTCTTGGCTCAAGGGACTTCACACCCACACAGTGTTCTTCATCCACTTGAGGGTTATCTAGGTCCAACATACAATCTCCTAACTTACCCATACACCTAGGATAACGAGACGATTAATGATGAGGCTAATCCTTTTCTTGGATATAGCACAATCCTATGATTTCTAAGTCTTTGTTGATATTTCATATGACGACTTATCATTTTGGCCTCATATCACATGGCCCATCACATATGATCTAATGTTTGATCACTTTCCATTATCATTATTGATCATGTTCATTGTATATATACACATTTATCATATTAATTCATTCTTCCTTGTTTATTCATTTATAATGACATTCATTTGTTCATCCATTATATGTAATCAAGATTCCATATTCATGATGATAATGTACATAAATATCCTATGTCAATTATATGACTAATTTCATTTGATTGCTATTTTAGTCAATATAATGTAATGCATTCCTATAACCTAATCATATCTTATTTCATGTCATTCATTTCTATCATTTACCAATGTATCATTGAGTAATGCATTTGCAACTATAAATTACTTATTGCAATATGAATATGCATATCTTTAGAAATTGCCTTAAGACATTTTAAAGTTCAATATATAATAGAGATTCCATACCTTTGCCTATTTAATTGCAGATTGATTGACTCCTCTCCTTCCTTGATACCTATCGATCTTCTTCATTGACTCCTTTTATTTCCCTTTGAGGGATGCAACTTCACCAATCATTACAAATCTTTTCATATATTATTTGCTCATGATTGCTGCTATCTTTAATTAGATTTGTCCTCCTAACATAGATTGCCGCTCCTTATACTCATGGATTGCTGTTATGAAGATAACGATTTACGCATCTTGATTTTCTTTACACCCTTTTCTTTTTCCTGTTCTTTCCTTCCAATGTCTTCGAATCGGATTGCTGCTGCCATTTGAGAAATGAGATGTATTAAATCTAAATTTCTCAAGTTTGATTTTCTGCCTGGATTCTGCTTAACCTAGCTCTGATACCATGTAAATTCAAATCGAACTTATAATCTCTGACTTGGATATTTTTTGAAAGTTGGATATTTATATAGTAGACTTAACTTATTACTTTCTTTTGTATTTCAGATGCAATTTCCACTTCTCATACACTTCCAATTTTTGTGTCCATCCATGGTATTTCAGGGCAAAGACATTGATATAAATATGTGAGTGACGGTAGGAGTCACATCTGTGATAGACTTGACTCCTCAAGGAGTCACGTCTATCACAGGTGTGACTTTGTCACCATTTGTATTGTAATCGGTTTCACTGATTTTAACAGTTACTAATCACCATTTAGAATGCAGAAGATGTTTATGCTTTGGTAATATATCATTCGATCATGCTATATTGATATTTATCTTAACATACCTTATATATTAAGTATGAATATATAAGTAATATTTAATATTACTTATATATTCATATTTATTATTATGTTATCTGATCGAAGCTACAAACAACTCAACAAGTTGCATATTACTTTCAGTAGTTGTCAGTTATTTTTACTGGGTTTCTCCTTGCATTTATAAGCAAGGTTATGTACATTATTTTGCATCTCATATATCTCATTTTATTTTCTCATTCTGTGAAATATTTATCTCTCGCATCATTACAGAGGTTTATCCTATAGGTTGTGCTCCTGGGAGGTGCTTGACACCAACACTTTGTATAAATTACGTATTCATGTATCACATGTATTTATGTGTATGCTTCATGCTTCACATGTATTTATGTGTATACTTTGTATATTACGTGTATCTATGTATATGCTTCATGTTTTGTGTCTTACATGTATACTTCGTGTATTGTGTGTATCTATGTGTATGCTTCATGTCTTATATATTAATCAGGGTTAATATAAGAAATTGTAGGCATACTGGTATGATCTATAGAGTTAGTGTGCAACAATTAATTTATGAATAAGTTTGATTTCTCATACATGCATATTTCATAGTACTGTTGTGATGGATCAAGGCTTAGATTATATTCCCATCAAATGTAAGGTTGAAGGAAGAATGCTAGGAAGATGCAATTCATGAGCTCTCTCATGCTAACCATGCCACATTGAGGGTGGAATTGTCTTAGTTGGACGTTCCTTCCATTTGGGGCCAAGGGGTGGATTGTCTGGGACATGCATGCTCTTGGGCTTAGGTGGGTTGAGTAGTTTACAAGCACCCCTTCAAGGCTTTCCTTTCAAGCCAAACTATGACTGGTTGTTAGGATGGGTGTAAGGAGTTCCAATCATAAGAGGGATGAATAAGATAGAATGACTAGGGAAAGTAGATACAAGTTTATCCGCCAAGTATGCCACCCCAAGGGTGGAATTGTCTTAGTTCTGATGTTCCTGCCACTTGGGCCAAGGGGTGGGTTTTCTTAGTTTGGATTCTCATGCTCTTGGGCTTGTTATGTATAGCTTCAGGTGGACTTATAATGTTCCTCATCCAAACCCTATTATGATTAAGACTTGCACTATGCATTATGGGGATTGATAGTTTATATGGTTTTGAAATAATTATGTATTTTTGTACAGTTTAATAGATAAGGTAATTATTATGTTCAGATCATATAAATTATATTTCCAATATCATCTAACATGATTGTAGGACCTAAACCAAGATTTATCTTGCTTGAAGCAATTAAGTGGTAAGTTATAACCCTAACTACATTAACCTCGTGATTCTAGGGCAAGATTTAGGGCAATCCCAAAAAGGGGACATTAGAATTTCTTGATCAAAGTAGCTCCACATTCATAAAGATCAAGGACAATAGTATTAGGAATGTAGGTACCTTAGATAGATTTGATTACAACAAATTGTTATATAAGCCTATGCTAAATTTATATTATGGGACCATAAACCACAAATCCCAAGATCATTCTCACCTATGAAACCTTGGGATAAATTGATATTGTTTACTTGGATACTTTGCTAAGATATGAAAATAAATTTAGTACAAAACATGGATATATGTCAAAGAGGAGTGATACCCTCCAGTTGAATTAGAAGATGGAACGAGAATCGGATATTAGGGTAAACCTATAAATTTAAGTCTCCTATTGCGCGAGGAATGCTAAACTATTGTACATCTTTTATTGACTTGATCAATTTCATAAATTTGTAATTAAATATTAATTACCCATGGTTAAATAACAAATTTTTGACTAGGTTAAGTAATTCAAAACCCTATAAGCTCCACATTAGAAACAAACTTATCATAAAATTTGTTTGAATGCTTACACAAAATGAAACATACTTTATCTAAGAGAAGTTGCATTCAAACATCTAGATCCTTTACACGAAAGAAAAATGATTTCACAACATTCTTGCAATCCATCCTAATTTTAGATTTCAACAAGGGGTAGTGAAGAGTTTGTAACATTGCCTAGGATCCTTGCGGTGATGAAGTGAGAGAAAACTTATTGTGCTCATATGTTAGAGGATATTATTGACCTTATTGGTATTCATGTTGAGGCAAGTATACTAATAGCCACTCCAGAGAGTCAAACATAACCAAAATAATGGTCACTTTGTTTAAAATTTCCAATTCCTCTCAATGTATCACAATAAAAGTTAATGACCTCACAAGAATACAACTCTACAAGGTTGATTTAGAATCTTGGTAATTTCAAGAGTTTATTAATTTGTGATTGCTTGAGGACAAACAATCTTAGGCAAGGCGGACTATCATGTCCCCTCCCTTATGACCGACTCCCAAATAAATATCACTCACCTAAAGGTGAGCGCTATAAGACATAAGTCATATATACATAAGAAGTTAATGTTGATTAAAAGAAGTATAAGAGGTATGATTAATATTAAAGGAGAACAACAATTAGCATAAAGAAGAGTAGTGATTCTTATTAGATGTTAACAATGTGCTTTAAATGATAGAAGGCATGTAATATATAAATGGACTACTACTCTTATTAATAAAACACCGATTTAGTTAAAGTTTGTGTTTTATTTTTCAAAGAAGTGCGATCAATGAAGGGGCAGTAGTTTGGAAATTCATCATCTTTAGAAAGAGATGTATCTGTTCATCATCATATGAAGGTAGATATATTTGTTTGTGGGATGTATTTGAGAGGAGAGATAACTATAAGACTCGGTAGATCTGCAGATTAGAATTGGAAAGAGGATCATTTACAACAGACATGTAAAGAGGAACAAATGTGGATTTAAAGATAAGTATGCAGATTTCAAAGGGGGGAAGCTATATCTGTAAGAGAAGATTTACAAGGAAGAAAAATAAATACAACGTATTATAAGCATAATAGCATAAGAGAAGAAGAAATACTAGGAATTATATAACTAAGATAAATCTTCAAAAAGGATAAGTAACGATATAAAAGAGATCTCCAGTCTCACAGTTAAGTAGTGAATAAACTCGAGAACATTTGGCCAAGAAAATAGGCATTTCCTAAAAGGGACATTATAAAAAATATGTTAGACACCAATTTAGGATTCTTGCATGATTTACAACCTAAACTATAAGCAAGATGGCACAACAATAATCAAGAAACATAAGTTAGATGGCAATAATCAAGTGGAAAACTATGCTACAGACTAATTTAGGATTCATGGGTGATTTACAACATAAACTATAAGCAAGATGGCACAAGAATAATCAAGCAGCATCATTTTAAAAATACGCTTCACACCAATATATTGTTCTTGTATGACTTAAAAATAAACCATAAGCAAGATGACTCAACAATAAGCAAGTGGCATCTTCTCAAAAATATACTTTAGACCAATTTCAAAAATATATTATAGACTAATTTAGGGTTCTTGTTTAAATTAAAAAATAAACTATAAGTAAGAGGAAACAACAATAATCAAGTGGAATCTTTTCAAAAATATGCTATAGATTAGTTTAGGGTTCTTGTACGACTTACAAAATAAACTATAAGTAAGATGACACAACAATAAGCAAGTCACATCTTTTCAAAAATATGCTACAGAGAAATTTCAAAAATATGCTACAGACCAATTTCAAAAATACGCTTGAGAGCAATTTAGGGTTTTTGTATGACTTAAAACATAAACTAAAAGTAAGATGACACAACAATAATCTAGTGGCATTTTTTCAAAAGTATGCTACAAACCAATTTAAAAAAATGCTATAGACCAATTTGAAAAATATGCTACAGACCAATTTCAAAAATATGCTACAGACCAATTTTGGGTTCTTGTATGACTTAAAATATAAACTATAACTAAGATGACACAACAATAATCAAGTGGCATCTTTTCAAAATATACTAAGAACAATTGAAGGTTCCTATATGATTTAAAAAATAAACCATAAGCAAGATGGAACACCAATAATCAAGTGGCATCTTTTTAAAAATATGCTACCAACCAATCTAGGGTTCTTATATGATTTAAAAATAAACCATAAGCAAGATGGCACAACAATAATCAAGCAATATCTTCTCAAAAATATGCTACAGACCAATTTAAGGTTCTCCTATGATTTAAAAAACAAAAACATAAGTCAAATGACACACCAATAATCAAGTGGAAAAATATGATAGAGACCAATTTAGGGTTCTTGGATGAATTACAAAATAAACCATAAACAAGATGACACAACAATAATCAAGCAGCATCATTTTAAAAATATGTTATAGACCAATTTAGGGTTCTTGTATGACCTAAAAAATAAACCATACGCAAGATGGCACAACAATAATCAAGTGACATCTTTTAAAAATTATGCTATAAACCAATTTAGGGTTCTTGTATGATTTAAAAAATAAATCATATGCAAGATGGAACAACAATAATCCAGCACCATCTTTTCAAAAGTATGATACAAATTAATTATGGTTCTTGTATGATTTAAAAAACAACCCATAAGCAAGACGGCACAACAATAATCAAACAACATCTTTTCAAAACTATGCTACATACCAATTTAAAGTTCTTGTATTATAAAAATAAACCATAAGCAAGATGGCACACCAATAATCAAGTGGAAAAATATGCTACAGACCAATTTAGGATTCTTGTATGATTTAAAAAAAAACCATAATCAAGATTGCACAACAATAATCAAGCAGCATCACAATTTAAGGCTCTTGAATGATTTAAAAAATAACCATAAGTAAGATAACAGAACAATAATCAAGTGGCATTTAAAATATACGATAGACCAATTTAGGGTTATTGTATCCCTACAAATTAAACCATAAGTAAGATGGCACAACAATAATCAAGCGGCATTTAAAATATGCTTCAGACCAATTTAGGGTTCTTGTATGACTTAAAAAATAAACCATAAACAAGTTGGCACAACAATAATAATCAAGCTACATCTTTTTAAAAATATGTTACAGACCAATTTAGGGTTCTTGTGTGACTTAAAAAATAAACCATAAGCAAAATGACACAACAATACTCAAGCAGCAGACCAATTTAATGTTCTTTTATGACTTAAAAATAAACCATAAACAAGATAACACAACAATAATCAATAATCAAACCGAATATTTTCAAAAAAAAATTGAACATATGACTTAAGAAAATACAATATCGTCCATCATACCAAAAACATGCAGTTGTTTGCTTCTCACGTGTATGGACAGTATCAATCCAGAACCTACATATTTTTTTTTCCCTCGCTGTTTGCTCGCAACGTATCTGCATAATAAACCTAAAATTAAAATAAATACATGCTTATAAATTCGGAAGGAGAGATTGAAAATCCCTATCCGGATGTTTATCCTTCCACCAAAATGAATATGACCTTTACATAAGAGAAGATATTTGCAAAACCCACCATCCAAACATTCTTGCTGTAGAAAAAAACTGCATTTACTATGTTCTCACGAATTACTGTGGTGTATATGTTTCAAAAGATCTGCTAGAGGGTTTGGTGATCAGTTCTTCAATCATCATTGAACAACAATAATTAAGCATCATCTTTTCAAAAATATGCTACAAAATAATTTATTAGGATTCTTATATAGCATAAAAATAAATCATAAGTAAGATGGCACAACAATAATCAAGCATCATCTTTTTAGATAATATTCTTCAGAACAATTTAGACTAATTTAGGGTTCCTGTATAACTTCAAAAATAAACTCACAACACACAAGCTTATTTCTAATAGACGCGAGCATTATGAAATGAAGTAGGTTAATGAATCATCTATCATGTGGATTTCATCTATCATGTGGATTTCTTATATAAAAGAAGAGAGCTAGTGACACCATTTCTTTTATACGAATATCAAACCTGTAGTACTAGTACCAAGTTGCATTTTATATCATGCACATCTACATATATTTTCAAGAGTAAAGTGTCCTTGATTGTTATCATTGGAAAGACAAAAGGTTCTCATGGTGGGTGATTAAAGGAGCAAAAAGTAGAAATTATAACTCTTCAATTTTGAAGATAGAGAAAGGAGTTCAATCAACATTACCTATAAATAAACATGGAGACAACTTAACACGAGAGATCTAGATAGTGCTCCTAACATCTAAATACATCTTAAATGTGTAGCCACAAAAAAAAAAAACACTTTGAGGGCACATAGATTGTTTAAGTACACTACATATTATTCACATTAAAAAAATATAATTCAAATGACTGAGTAAATATCTCTTTATTTATGTAACGAGTACAAGGGAGGTGCAATCCACTTATTTGTTTGTCATCTCCAAAATTCCAATAAAACAAACATTGAGATGTTCCACGGTAGCCCCCCCAAAAAAAATTTCTTTCACTCAAATCCCCTTTCTTAAGCTTTCTCCGAATTTACTTATAAATGATGTTGATCCAACTCATTTCTATATCTTCAATATTGAACCTTTAATTTCTACCTTCTACTTCTTCAATCACCCAACATAACCACCCTTCATCTTTCTAACGACAACAATCAATCCCACTCCTTGTATACATATAAACGTGAATTGCAACTTGACAAGTTGTTTAATATCTGCATTATTTAATGCTTCATATGCTTGGGGTTCAATCAAATAGGTTACATTGATTGAAACCACCCAGGAGACTGCACATCTTGTTAACTTGTTTTCCACATTTTGCAATACTTATCTATGGGAGTTCTCATGAAAATAACATTAAAGTAGAATCCACAATTACTCTTGAGAATGAACTACAGACCACGTTCTACTTCATTGTAGGTGAATATCATGTAATGTGAATATCATCTAATGTCCTGTTGCGTTTTCTATAGTTATTATGCGTTTTTTTATATAGTTTATACTCATCCTGCATCAACTACACAATCCATCCACAACATAACTCATCTTTTGTTTTAAATTATGGTATTAAATTATCATCTAAAAATTAACTAAAGTAGAATGACAGTATAACTGCCACTGCAATCATACATGATTTATAGTTATGCAGACAATTTTATCAAAACTATATTTCATGTTCTTTGGAACTTTTTTTAATAGTTGTAATCTGATGCACACTGGAGCTATCTTTAGTAGGGCTTGAGGATGACCATCTGGGTCCAGATGGAATGTAGGCCAACGTCTGGCTCTGATGTTTAATAGAGCTATACAATTTTATTTACATTAATGTACATTTATTAGAAATTACATATGGCTTTTCAATAACAAAAAGATAATAGTATTTATATTATTTCTCAAGAAAAAAATTAATATCAACATGGATCACTTAGAACTGAAACTTAGATATTAGAACACAACATTGGCAAAATGAGTGAGGAATACTGTATAATTTGTATAGCAAAATGAGTCAGAAGAACAGTATAATTTTTATTCCACAAAACATAACCACATGATTATTTAAAAAAAAGGTTTAATAAACTTAAGGTTTTCACAGTCCCATTATACAATTTTTTTTTTTTGGAAAAACTGTATATCAGTTCTTGCATAGCTTGTAAAAACACCTTAGAGAAAAAAATTTGATAAAAACACTCTCCAGAAAACATTTGACAAAAAGGTTTTTAAAAAAGTTTTTTCATAGTTAATAAAATCATCCTCCAGAAAATATTTGATAAAGAGTTTCTTTTTTCCCCATATAGTTTTTGTTATATTTAGGTTTTAAGAGGATCTATCTACAAAATCATGTAGCACACAGGTATATTCATAATTTCATACATCAGAAAAAATATGTTTTGGTGAATGATTGGACACATCATCATCCTCATCAAGTTAAACTTTTGAATACTTCTCATATTTTTTTAAATGAAAAACCCTTCAAAATTTTGGGGAAAAGGCTGTATACACACTCAAAAACATCTAGCAAAAGGTTTAAACTTGGGTTACAGACTGTCGGGAGCAGAGCATTGTGCATTTCAATTACAGTACACGGAAACAAGATATAAAATTTAATCCTTCCCCTTCTTATCAGACATAAAAACAGCAGGAGATCATTTAAAGGCGTGGTTGATACCAACGAAGCCCAGAGCAGCTGCAGGGCCTGCAACAATTGTTAATTTCAAGCAAATTAAATTGAAATCTTTAATAGAAACTACATCCAAATTTCATGACAGGGTAGCCAATAAAACACTTTTTAAACCCACCTCATCTGCACCAACATTTGCAGTCTTCTCCTCTAGAAGGCTGTGACAATTTTAAAACATTCAAAAATCAAGAAAAAAACAGAGGCTGTGACAATGTTAAGAATTGACTGCCACCGAAGGAGCCCTCAAAGATTTGTTTCACAGAAAACAGTTGCTGAATTTTTAAAACAAAAAGAAAACCAAGAAAAAGAAATTGAAGCTATAACAATTTTAGAATTAACTGCCTTTAAATTAGCCTTAAAAGATTTGTTTCACAGTGATATAGCTGCTAAATTTCAATTACAACTTGAAAATCAAGAAAAAGAAATTGAAGCTACAACAATTTTAGAAATGACAATCATGACAGTAGCCCTAAAAGATTTGTCTCCCACTAAGATAGCTGCTACATCTTTAAAACATCTTAAAAGTCAAGATAAAGACAGCAGCTATATCAATTTAGATATTGTTAAACTCAGCAAAGAAGACTATGTTTCAGCATAAACTATAAAGCTACAAAATCGTTGAAAAGAAACAGAGAAAATCTGTAATTCTAAACGCAGTACTCTGAATGCAAATAAAATGCAAATCTGTAAATGATTATTTATGTTTGAAGGTTATTACCATCTAGAAAATCTGTAATTCTAAACAGAATATACTCTGAATAAAGTAAAATGCAAATCTGTACAAGATTATTTTAAAGTTTGAAAGTTATTACCGTCTACGGGATGGGGATTTACAGAAATGGGGATTGTCATTAAAGTAGCCTTAAAAGATTTGTTCCACACTAAATTTTAATAACATCATGAAAATCAAGAATACAACAATTTTAGAAATGACTGTCATGCCAGTAGCCCTAAAAGATTTGTCTCCCACTAAGATAGCTGCTACATTTTTAAAACATCTTAAAAGTCAAGATAAACACTGCGGCTATATCAATTCAGATATTGTTAAACTCAACAAAGAGGCCTCTGTTTCAGCATAAACTTTAAAGCCACAAAATCGTTGAAAAGAAACAGAGAAAATCTGTAATTCTAAACACAGTACTCTGAATGCAAATAAAATGCAAATCTGTAAAAGATTGTTTATGTTTGAAGGTTATTACCATCTACAGGATGGGGGTTTACAAAAATGGTCTAAAGCTTCTCGTCTCGCAGATGTGGAAAGGATTCGCCTGCGTAGGGTTTGAACTCGAGCTGCAAATTAGCCGGCGGATTGACATTTGCGTCAACGACAAACCACATAAGAATGCTAGACAGGGCATATTTTATGTTCACTTAGGTCTTTGACATTGAGCTGATTGAGCGAACAGCACAGTGATTGGGATGACCTTTTCTGAACTTAATGCTTGTGATTGTCGAACTGGGAGATACGTTCAACTCATCTGTTATCATAAACAGTATCTTTCACATAACCATTGCTACTTACCCCAGCTGTAATTTGGCTGCTGCTTTGAGAGGCTTTGGGAGGAAATTCAACAGGGCAGTTCAGAGCAAGTCCACATGCACAGATTTCGTCAGGGTTGGTGCTGATACAGCGAACAGCACAGTGATTGGGACGACCTTTTCTGCAGGCATTTCTGCAGACATAAAATGAACTTGTCACATTATCAATCAGAAGATTTTGGGTGGAGCATTTTGACACAACTTTAGGCTCTAGCAGCTCAAATTTGTCGCCATTCATGTACAGGTTAGGTAGCTTAGCCATAGAAACATATAGACTGCTAACAGAACCGACTTTCTTTGAGCTTCCTGATGCACGACCCTCATAATACCAACTCAGGTCCGTAAAAACCGTGTGTCAGCCTGTACGATCACCAGCCAACTTGCCAATTGAAAGGCACATTAAAAAAATTAAAATTTAAGTTTTAACTATAGTCATCAATTTTAATATAATTAAAAAATAAAAAATTCTATTTTTCACATTACTGTTTAGTCAATTGACCAATAGAACAGCAGATAAATTGTATTTATTAAATTAGTAAATAAAAAATTAAAATTTAACTTTACAGATTTTGACAAATGAATTTAATATTGAATACTCATTGGTCCACTGAAATAAATTAATGTATCGATGATTGCATTAGAATTCTTGCCAAAGGCCGGAACTAAAAATATGCTATAGACCAATTTCAAAAATATGTTACAGACCAATTTAGGGTTCTTATATGACTTCAAAAATAAACTGTAAGTAAGATGACAACAATAATCAAGTGGCATCTTTTTAAAAAAATGCTTAAGACCAATTTCAAAAATATGCTATTAGACCAATTTAGGGTTCTTGTATGACCTAAAAGATAAACTATAAGTAAGACGACACAACAATAATCAAGTGATATCTTTTAAGAAATATGCTACAGACCAGTTTTAAAAATATGCTACATACCAATTTCAAAAATATGCAACAAACCAATAATCAAGTGACATCTTTTCAAAAATATGCTACAAACCAATTTCAAAAATATGCTACAGATCAATTTAGGGTTCTTGTATGATTTACAACATAAACCATAAGCAAGATGGCACAACAATAATCAAGCAGCATCATTTTAAAAATATGCTACACACCAATATAGGGTTTTTGTATGACTTAAAAAAATAACTGTATGTAAGATGAAACAACAATAATCACTTGGCATTTCTTCAAACATATGCTACAAACCAATTTCAAAAATATGCTACAGACCAATTTAGCATTCCTATATGACTTAAAAAATAAACTATAAGTAAGATGACGAAAATAATCAAGTGGCATCTTTTCAAAAAAATGCTTAAGGCCAATTTCAAAAATATGTTGAAGACAAATTTTAAAATATGTGACAGACCAATTTCAAAAATATTCTATAGAGCAATTTCCAAAATATGCTACAGACCAATTTCAAAAATATGCTACATACCAATTTAGGGTCTATGTATGACTTAAAAAATAAACTATAAGTAAGATGACACAACAATAATCAAGTGGCATCTCTTTTAAAAATATGCTACAGATTAATTTCAAAAATATTCTATAGACCAATTTCAAAAATATGTTACAGACCAATTTCAAAAATATGCTACAAACCAATTCCAAAATAATGCTATAGACCAATTAAGGGTTCTTGTATGACTTAAGAGATAAAGCATTTGTAAGATGATAGAACAATAAGCAAGTGGCATCCTTTTAAAAATATTCTATAGACCTATTTAAGGTTCCTGTGTGATTTAAAAATAAACCATAACACATCAATAATCAAGTGGCATCTTTTAAAAAATATGCTATAGACCAATCTAAGGTTCTTGTATGATTTAAAAATAAACCATAAGCAATATGGCACAACAATAATCAAGAAAAATCTTTTCAAAACTATCCTATAGACTAATCTAAGGTTCTTGTATGATTTGAAATATAAATCATAAGCCAGATGTCACAACAATAATCAACCAGAAAAATATCCTACATACCAATTTATGGTTCTTGTAAGATTTACAACATAAACCATAAGCAAGATGACACAACAATAATCAAGCAGCATAAGCCAGATGGTACAACAATAATCAAGTGGAAAAATATGCTACAGACTAATTGAAGGTTATTGTATGATTTACAACATAAACCATATGCAAGAGGACACAGCAATAATCAAGCAACATTATTTAAAAATATGCTACAGACTAATTTAGGGTTCTTGTATGACTTATAAAATAAACCATAAGTAAGATGGCACAACAATAATCAAGAGGCATCTTTTCAAAAATATGTCTGAGACCAATTTCAAAAATATGCTATAGACCGATTTAGGTTTCTTGTTTGACTTAAATAAACTATAAGTCATATGAAACAACAATAATCAAGTGGCATCTTTTCAAAAATATGCTACAGACCTATTTCAAAAATATTGTACAAACCAATTTAGGGATCTTGTATGACTTAAAAAATAAACTATAAGTAAGATGACAACAATAATCACGTGGCATCTCTTCAAAAATATGCTTCAAACCAATTTCAAATATATGCTATAGACTAATTTATGGTTCTTGTATCACTTACAAAATACACTATAAGTAATATGATACAACAATAATCAAGTGGCATCTTTTCAAAAATATGCTACAGTCCAATTTCAAAAATATGCTACAGACCAATTTAGGGTTCTTGTATGACTTACAAAATAAAATATAAGAAAGATTTGACAACAATAATAGAGTGGCATCTTTTCAAAAGTATGCTACAGACCAATTTCAAAAATATGCTATAGACCAATTTCAAAAGTATGCTACAGACCATATGCTATGGACCAATTTCAGAAATATGCTTCAGACCAATTTAGGGTTCTTATATGACTTAAAAGATAAACTATAAGTAAAATGACACAACAATAATCAAGTGGCATCTTTTCAAAAATATGCTATAGAACAATTTAAGGTTCCTATATGATTTAAAAAATAAACCATAAACAAGATGACACACCAATAATCAAGTAGCATCTTTTTAAAAATATGCTACACACCAATCTAGGGCTCTTGTATGATTTCAAAATAAACCACAAGCAAGATGGCACAACAATAATCAAGTGAAAAAATATGCTATACACCAATTTAATGTTCTTGTATGATTTAAAAAATAAACCATAAGCTAGATGGGACAACAATAATCAAGTGGAAAAATATGCTACATACAAATTTAGAGTTCTTGTATGTTTACAAAGTAAACCATAAGCAAGATGGCACAACAATAATCAAACAACTTCATTTTTTTATTGTTGCGTAAGAGAGTTTTTGTATATGAAAAGATATAAATAAAAAGCAAAAAGCAAGCGCTTGAGAAAGGGGAGCATAAGCAATAAATTGAAAGCCTCAATACAACACTCCAGCAAATCTAAGAAGAAGCAAAGCCTTTAGTACCCAACCAAGGTTACAGAGGAAAATGTCCCAAAAAACATAACCAAAATGGAGAGAGACTAAGTCCAACCAACCCAAACCAAGATAAGACTCAGCAATTTTTTTTGGGAGAAGAGAGCCTCCATTGTCCATTGAATGCCCTCCTCCACAACCTCTTTTCCTTTAACATGAATTTTCTCATCCTTAGACTTCCTGCCTTTTTTCCCAAATGAAGCACCACAGTCAGGTTTTGTCTTTTCCATTTCCGTCTAATGGAAACCCAATTTCTAAGAAGGAGCCATCGGAAAGTCTTGATCTAAAAAATAGTGATGGGGTCATCCAAATCATCCATAAAAGAGAAAGTACCATTTGACTCTGAACCCTCCACATCATCCATAACAGGAACAATATCCAAAATAGGGGCAGGAGGATGATCAGTCTTTGGAATTTGCACTGAGGGAACCACCAACTCAGATCTCGAAGCTGAAAAGGGAGCAAAAAGTTGACCATGATTGTGCTAGACAAATTGCATTCGGGGACCTAGGTTTTCTGCTTGATTTCTTAAGGCTATAGCATATGGAACCAAGAGGTCTTGGTGCAGCATAGTCCCCTATCTTGTGGCCCAACTCATTGCAGTGGAAGCATCTAAAGGGCAAACCCTCAAAGTTTAAAAATTGCACCCATGAACCCTGAGAGGAAAGGATGTGAATCAAACCATGAAGGGGTTTTGATATACCCACAAGGGCATAGACCCTTGTGTATTTGTGTGATGCCTTCCCCTCATTGTCTATCTTCACAAAAGACTCGACTTGACTGATCATCTGCCCAATGAGAGAAGGATCTTGCACCACCAAGGGAAGGTTATAAAGCTTGATCCAGATCGGGATCTCTAAAATTATACCAGTGGCAAGGTCTAAGGGGGACTCCAGGGGGTGAGGAATAATCCAAAATTCCCCATAAACCAGGGACCATTTTGTGTAACAAATTTGCAATCATTAGAAGAAGCAAACATTATCATAAAGAAGTCAAAATCTAGGGAATGAACCGTTGGAGGAGCCAAATTATGCCAGACTGATGAAATCTAAGCCTGGAGATCCTCCAACGATGGACGCTTCCGCATGAGACGAAGAATAAGAGAACAACTCCTCACATCAATGGAAATAGCGTTTAAGCTGTCATCTAAAATATGAAAAATGGCAGGATCATTCGTAAAGGAAACTTTTACATCACTAAAGACCAAACCAGAACTCCCAAGAGAATGAGTCTCCTTGAACCCAGGGTCTAGATTGGGTAGCTTGGGAGGTGATAAATTAGGGTTTGACTTCAAAATGTGTTCTAAATAGAATTCCTGCAGACATGGAAGGGGTTCGAGCTATTTTTGCAGGCCTCATAACAATTTGAAGCGTGTTCAACTGGCGCAGGATGAGATGAGCCATGTGGGGATGAGAGAGGAGGCTCAGATCCACCAGGAGCCCCATCCCTGCAAGAAACCGACCTCATCTGATATTGCCTTTGCCGGGTACCACCGGCCTTTGCTTGAGAAGATTGCCCTCTTCTACTCACTTGATTTCGTACCTTCTCCTTCGCCCTTGCACATAGTCGCTCTTATCAAGTAACATCATTTTAAAGATATGCTATGAACCAATTTAGGGTTCTTGTATGACTTAAAAAATAAACCATAAGCAAGATGGCACAACAATAATCAAGTGGCATCTTTTCAAAAATATGTTTGAGACCAATTTCAAAAATATACTACAAACCAATTTTGGTTCTTCTGTGGTTTAAAAAACAAACCATAAACAAGAAAACACAACAATAATTAGGGGGAAAAATATGCTACAAACCAATTTAGAGTTCTTGTATGATTTAAAAACTAAACCATAAGCAAGATGGCACAACAATAATCAAGCAACATCCCAATTTAAGGTTCTTGTATGATTTAAAAAATAAACCATAAACAAGATGACACAATAATAATCAAGTGGCTTTTAAAATATATTACAGACCAATTTAAGGTTCTTATATTACTTAAAAAATAAACCATAAGCAAGATGGCATAACAATAATCAAGCGGCAGACCAATTTAGCAATAATCAAACGGCATCAAACGGCATTTTTTCAGAAATATGAACATACCAATTTATGTTCTTTGTATAACTTTAAGAAAATACAATATCGTCCATCATACCAAAAACATGCAGTTGTTTGCTTCTCACGTGTATGGACAGTATCAATCCAGAACCTACATAATTTTTTTTCCTTGGCTGTTTGCTTGCAACGTATCCGCATAATAAACCTAAAATTAAAATAAATACATGCTTATAAATT
The DNA here is from genome assembly GCA_027924645.1 of Cunninghamia lanceolata. Classification (NCBI taxonomy): domain Eukaryota; kingdom Viridiplantae; phylum Streptophyta; class Pinopsida; order Cupressales; family Cupressaceae; genus Cunninghamia; species Cunninghamia lanceolata. The sequence goes on along the minus strand of BSBN01000710.1, from coordinate 4,899,229 downwards.
TGGAAGGAGAGATTGAGAATCCCTATCCGGATGTTTATCCTTCCACCAAAATGAATACCACCTTTACATAAGAGAAGATATTTGCAAAACCCACCATCCAAACATTCTTGCTGTAGAAGAAAACTGCATTTACTATGTTCTCACGAATTACTGTGGTGTATATGTTTCAAAAGATCTGCTAGAGGGTTCCGTGATCAGTTCTTCAATCATCATTCAACAACAATAATTAAGCATTATCTTTTCAAAAATATGCTACAAAATAATTTAGGATTGTTGTATAAATAATTTCAGTTGCTAGTTTTTGGCTCCAGTTGATGATGGTGGATACACGTTTGAACCAGAGGTTGTTTTTCCTTGCCCTTGACTGGGAACCGGAGATACGGGGGCGTGTGAAGGCCATTGATCTCATGACTCTCATCGACTCTGACTGCACTCTTATCCAATTCGCAGTTCGGAATATCGTGGGACACGCCTGGATCAGAGGATTTGAAGGCCGCGTGTTAAACTTTTCAGATATTGTATCACAACTTCTTTCTAACATAATGGATCTGGTTGTGGATGGAGATTATGTGCATTCTCTGGCGGCAGGTTTATTCTTTAAGAATATATACACAGTGGAGCGTTGGGAGGCGGCAGTGTCCAACTACAGCATGGAGCAAGGTGACGCCCTTATTGGCGGGCTTTTTAACCTGACAACCCTACGGAACTCTCCTCCTCAACAGGTAATCTACAGAGCTCTGCAGTCCAGTATTAAATCCCTTTGCAGTGAGGATTTAGAGGATGCCCTTCGAGCATACTGTTTTCTTTTTTCTAAGAAAAAATGTGAGCGAATTAGAGACGTGTTCACGGCGATTCGTTTTCTTAGAGTCCATGCATCTGACATGGCCCCGGGGATGCCTTACTATGCCTTGGCGGATTTGGATGACGGGGGTCAGTCAGCGGCCACAGTGGATATGGAGGCTAGGGATTTACCCGAGGCTCCGCCAGCGGCCTAAGCTTCGTCTACGGTCTTTTGTTTTCCGAGGGCCTGTGAACAGGTTTTGTTTTGGGGGTGGTTCGTGCAGCTTTTGTCTGCGTTTCTGGTCTTTGGTTTGGCCAGGGGTTCAGTGGCCGGTCCGGCGGTGTCTCTCTGGTGTTGGTGATGTGTGTGGTGCAGGTTTTTCTCACTCGGGTTCTGCAGTGTTGGCGGCATGGTTTCTTCTGTCCAGTTTCTTTTCTTGCTATATCGGGTTGGTCTAGAACTTATTTTTTTGTGAAATCTCATTTTATTTCTGCCTATGTTATGGTTTATGCTATGTATAATCTTTCTGGTTTCACCTAGGCTCGACGCCTTTAGACTTCTGTATTTGCTTTATTAATCAATAGAATTTTTATAGGTGCATCGTCACCTTTCTCTGGTAAAAAAAAAAAAAAAATCATAAGTAAGATGGTACAACAATAATCAAGCATCATCTTTTTAAATAATAGTCTTCAGAACAATTTAGACTAATTTAGGGTTCCTGTACAACTTAAAAAATAAACCATAAAGAAGATAGGACAACAAAAAGCAAGCAACATTTTTTCAAAAATATGCTACAGATCAATTTAGGGTTCTTTTATGACTTCAAAAATAAATTATAAGAAAGATGGCACAACAATAATCAAGCTGCATCTTTGCAAAAATATGCTACAGACCAATTTAAGGTCTTTGTATGACTTTAAAAATAAACTATAAATAAGATGACAACAATAATCAAGTGACATCTTTTCAAAAATATGCTTTAGATCAATTTCAAAAAATGCTACAAACCAATTCAAGGTTCTTATAGACTTAAAAAATAAACTATAAGTAAGATGGCACAGCAATAATCAAGTGGCATCTGTTAAAAATATGCTATAGACAAATTTCAAAAATATGTTAGAGACCAATTTCAAAAATATGTTACACACCAATTTAGGGTTCTTATATGACTTAAAAAATAAATTGTAATTAAGATGACAACAATAATCAAGTGGCATCTTTTTAAACAAATGCTTAAGAACAATTTCAAAGATATGCTATAGACCAATTTAGAGTTCTTGTATGACCTAGAAGATAAACTGTAAGTACCATGACACAACAATAATCAAGTGGCATCTTTTAAGAAATATGCTATAGACCAGTTTAAAAAATATGCTACATACCAATTTCAAAAATATGCAACAAACCAATTTCAAAAATATCCTAACCTATTTTATGGTTCTTCTATGATTTAAAAATAGACTATAAGATGACACAATAAAAATCAAGTGGCATTTTTTCAAAAATATGCTACAAACCAATTTCAAAAATATGCTGCAAATCAATTTAGGATTCCTGTATGACTTAAAAAATAAACTATAAGTAATATGACAACAATAATCAAGTGTCATCTTTTCAAAAATATGCTCCAAACCAATTTCAGAAATATGATATAGACCAATTTAGGGTTATTGTATGACTTTAAAAAAACTATATGTAAGATGAAACAACAATAATCACTTGGCATTTTTTCAAATATATGCTACAAACCAATTTCAAAAATATGCTATAGAACAATTTAGGGTTCCTGTATAACTTAAAAAATAAACTATAAGTAAGATGACAAAAATAATCAAGTGGCATCTTTTCAAAAAAATGCTTAAGGCCAATTTCAAAAATATGTTACAGACCAATTTCAAAAATATGCTACAGACCAATTTCAAAAATATACTACATACCAATTTAGAGTCTATGTATGACTTAAAAAATAAACTATAAGTAAGATAACACAACAATCATCAAGTGACATATCTTTAAAAATATGCTACAGAACAATTTCAAAAATATGCTACAGACCAATTTCAAAAATATGCTATTGACAAATTTAAAAAATAATGCTACAGACCAATTAAGGGTTCTTGTATGACTTAAGAAATAAAGCATATGTTAGATGATAGAACAATAAGCAAGTGGCATCCTTTTAAAAATATGCTACATACCAATTTAATGTTCTTGTGTGATTTAAAATTAAACCATAAGCAAGATGACACATCAATAATCAAGTGCCATCTTTTAAAAAATATACTACAGACCAATCTAAGGTTCTTGTATGATTTAAAAATAAACCATAAGCAATATGGCACAACAATAATCAAGAAAAATCTTTTCAAAACTATGTTACAGACCAATTTAAGGTTTTTGAATGATTTGAAAAATAAACCATAAGCGAGATGTCGCAACAATAATCAAGTGGAAAAATGTGCTACAGACCAATTTATGGTTCTTGTATGATTTACAACATAAACCATAAGAAAAATGTCACAACAATAATCAAGCAGCATAAGTTAGCTGGTGCAACAATAATCAAGTGGAAAAATATGCTATAGACTAATTTAGGGTTATTGCATGATTTACAACATAAACTATAAGAAAGAGGACACAACAATAATCAAGCAACATCATTTAAAAATATGCTACAAACCAATTTAGGGTTCTTGTATGACTTATCAAATAAACCATAAGCAAGATGGAACAACAATAATCAAGTGGCATCTCTTTAAAAATATGCTATAGAACAATTTCAAAAATATGCTACAGACCAATTTAAAAAATATGCTATAGACCAATTTCAAAAATAACACTACAGACCAATTAAGGGTTCTTGTATGACTTAAGAAATAAAGCATATGTAAGATGATAGAACAATAAGCAAGTGGCATCCTTTTAAAAATTAAAAATAAATGATAACCAAGATGACACATCAATAATCAAGTGGTATCTTTTAAAAAATATACTACAGAAAAATATTTTCAAAACTATGCTACAGACCAATTTAAGGTTCTTGTATAGTTTGAAAAATTAACCATAAGCCAAATGTTACAACAATAATCAAGTGGAAAAATATGCTACAGACCAATTTATGGTTCTTGTATGAGTTACAACATAAACCATAAGCAAGATGGCACAACAATAATCAAGCAGTATAAGCTAGCTGGTACAACAATAATCAGGTGGAAAAATATGCTACAGACTAATTTAGGGTTATTGTATGATTTACAACATAAACCATAAGTAAGAGGACACAACAATTTAATCAAGCAACATCATTTAAAAATATGCTATAGACCAATTTAGGGTTCTTGTATGACTATCAAATAAACCATAAGCAAGATGGCACAACAATAATCAAGTGGCATCTTTTCACAAATGTGCTATAGACCAATTTAGGGTTCTTGTTTGACTTAAAAAATAAACTATAAGAAGGATGAAACAACAATAATCAAGTGACATCTTTTCAAAAATATGCTACAAACCTATTTCAAAAGTATTGTATAGACCAATTTTGGGATCTTGTATGACTTAAAAAATAAACTATAAGTAAGATGACAACAATAATCAAGTGGCATCTTTCCAAAAATATGCTTCAAACCAATTTCAAATATATACTATAGACCAATTTATGGCTCTTGTATGACTTAAAAAATAAACTATAAGTAATATGATACAACAATAATCAAGTGGCATCTTTTCAAAAATATGCTACAACCCAATTTCAAAGATATGCTTCAGACCAATTTAGGTTTCTTGCATGACTTACAAAATACACTATAAGTAAGATGTCACAACAATAATCAAGTGGCCTCTTGTCAAAAATATGCCACAAACCAATTTAAAAAATATGCTATAGACCAATTTCAAAAGTATGCTATGGACCAGTTTCAAAAATCTGCTATAGACCAATTTAGGGTTCTTGTATGACTTAAAAGATAAACTATAAGTAAGATGACACAACAATAATAAAGTGGCATCTTTTCAAAAATATGCTACAAAACAATTTAAGGTTCCTATATGATTTAAAAAATAAACCATAAACAAGATGACACACCAATAATCAAGTGGCATCTTTTTAAAAATATGCTACAGACCAATCTAGGGTTCTTGTATGATTTCAAAATAAACCACAAGTAAGATGCCACAACAATAATCAAGCATCATCTTTTCAAAAATATGCTACACACCAATTTAATGTTCTTGTATGATATAAAAAACTAACCATAAGCTAGATGGCACAATAATAATCAAATGGAAAATGTGCTACAGACTAATTTAGAGTTCTTGTATGTTTACAAAATAAGCCATAAGCAAGATGGCACACCAATAATCAAGCAACATCATTTTTTTTGCCACATAAGAGAGTTTTTGTCTATGAAAAGAAATAAACAAAATACAAAAAGCAAGCCCTTGAGAATGGGTAGCATAAGCAATAAACAGAAAGCCCCAATACAACACTCCAACAAATATGAGAAGAAGCAAAGCCTTCACTACCCAAAGGAGGCTACAGAGGAAAAAGTCCCAAAAAACATAACCAAAATGGAGAGAGACTGAGTCCAACCAACCCAAACCAAGCTAAGACTTAGCATTTTTTCTAGGAGAAGAGAGCCTCCATTGTCCATTGAGTGCCCTCCTCCACAACCTCTTTTCCTTCAATGCAAATTTTCTCAGCCTCAGACTTCCTACCTTTTTTCTGAAATGAAGCACCATAGTCAAATTTTGTCTTTTTGGATTATGTCTGATAGAGACCCAATTTTTGAGAAGGAGCCACCAGAAAGTCTTGATCTAAAAAATAGTGATGGGGTCATCCAGATCATCCATAAAAGAGAAAGTGCCATCTGGCTCCGAATCATCCACAACCACCATAACATGAACAATATCCAAAATAGGGGTAGGAGGATGATCAGGGTTCAAAATTTGCATTGAGGAACCACCGATCCAGATCTCAAAGCCAAAAAGGGAGGAAAAAAATGACCATGATTGTGCCAAACAAATTGCATCCAGGGACCAGGTTTTCTGCTCCATTTCTTAAGGATGTAGCATCTCGAACCAAGAGGTCTTCTCACAGAGTAGACCCATATCTTGTGGCCTAGCTCATTGCAGCAAAAGCAGTTAAAGGGCAAACCCTTGAAGTTTAAAAATTGCACCCATGAACCCTGAGAGGAAACTATATGAATCAAACCAGGAAGGGGCTTTGATATGTCCATGAGGGCACAGACCCTTGTGTATCTATGTGATGCCTTCCCCTCATTGTCTATCTTCACAACAAACCCAACCTGACTGATCATCTGCCCAATGAGAGAAGGGTCCTGCACCAAAAAGGGAAGGTTATAAAGCTTGATCTAGATCGAGATCTATGAAATTATAGCACTGGCAGGGTCGAAGAAGGGAGTCCAAAGGGTGAGGAACAAACCAAAATTCCCCATAAACTAGGGACCATTTTGTGTAACAAATTTGCAATCATCAAAAGAAGCAAATATTATCAGAAAGAAGCCAAAATCTAGGGAATGAACTGTTGGAGGAGCCAAATTATGCCAGACTAACGAAATCCAAGCCTGCCAACGATGGATGCTTCTACATGCGATGGAGAATAAGAGAATGACTCCCCACATCAGTGGAAATAGAATTTAGGCTGTCATCTAAAATATGAAAAACAACAGGATCATCCACAAAGGCAACCTTTACATCACCAAAGGGTCTCCTTCAACCTAGGGTCTGGATCGGGCGGCTTGGGAGGTGGTAAATTAGGGTCTGACTTCCGAATATGTTCTAAATAGAATTCGTTGTTGAAGACATGGAAGGGGTTCGAGCTATTTTTGCAGGCCCCATAACAATTCAAAGTTGCTTAGCTGGCGCAGGATGACGACTTCAGCTATATCACCTTTGCTCGGTACCACAGGGCTTTGCCTGGGAAGATCACCCTCTTCTGCTCACTTGATTTTGTACCTTCCGCTCTTATCAAGCATCATCATTTTAAAAATATACTATGAATCAATTTAGGGTTCTTGTACGACTTAAAAAATAAACCATAAGTAAGATGGCACAACAATAATCAAGTGGCATCGTTTCAAAAATACACTATAAACCAATTTAGGATTCTCATATGATTTTAAAAATAAATCATATGTAAGATGGCACAACTATAATAAATTACCATCTTTTCAAAAGTAAGCTACAGACCAATTTTGGTTCTTGTATGATTTAAAAAACAAACCATAAGTAAGATGACACAACAATAATCAAACAACATCTTTTCAAAAATCTGCTACAGACCAATTTAAGGTTCTTGTATGACAGAAAATAAACCATAAGAAAGATGACACAACAATAATCAAGTGGAAAAATATGCTACAAACCAATTTAGGGTTATTGTATGATTTAAAAACTAAACCATAAGCAAGATGGCACAACAATAATCAGCAACATCCCAATTTAAGCTTCTTGTATGATTTGAAAAATAAACCATAAACAAGATGGCACAACAATAATCAAGTGGCTTTTAAAATATACTACAGACCAATTTAAGGTTCTTGTATGACTTAAAAAATAAATTATAAGCAAGATGGCACAACAATAATCAAAAGACAGAGCAATTTAGGATTCTTGTATGAACCATAAACAAGATAACACAACAATAATCAAACGGCATTTTTTTTGGAAATATGAACATACCAATTTAGGTTCTTTGTATGACTTTAAGAAAATACAATATCGTCCATCATACCAAAAACATGCAGTTGTTTGCTTCTCACGTGTATGGACAGTATCAATCTAGAACCTACATAATTTTTTTTCTTTGGCTGTTTGCTCGCAACGTATCTGCATAATAAACCTAAAATTAAAATAAATACATGCTTATAAATTTGGGAGGAGAGATTGAGAATCCCTATCCGGATGTTTATCCTTCCACCAAAATGAATACCACCTTTACATAAGAGAAGATATTTGCAAAACCCATTCAAACATTTTTATCCTTCCACCAAAATGAATACCACCTTTATATAAGAGAAGATATTTGCAAAACCTATCCAAACATTCTTGCTGTAGAAGAAAACTGTATTTATTATGTTCTCACGAATTACTGTGGTGTATATGTTTCAAAAGATCTGCTAGAGGGCTCGGTGATCAGTTCTTCAATCATCATTGGATAACAATAATTAAGCATCATCTTTTCAAAAATATGCAAAAAAATAATTTAGGATTTTTGTATAGCATAAAAATAAATCATAAGTAAGATGGCACAACAATAATCAAGCAGATCATCTTTTTAAATAATATTCTTTAGAACAATTTAGACCAATTTAGGGTTCCTATATAACTTAAAAAATAAACCATAAATAAGATAGGACAACCAAAAGCAAGCAACATTTTTTCAAAAATATGTTACAAACCAATTTAGGGTTCCTGTATGACTTCAAAAATAAACCATATAGAAAGATGACACAATAATAATCAAGCTGCATCTTTGCAAAAATATGCTATTGACCAATTTAAGGTCTTTGTATGACTTAAAAAAGTAATATGACAACAATAATCAAGTGACATCTTTTAAAAAATATGCTTCAGATCAATTTCAAAAAATGCTACAGACCAATTCAAGATTCTTGTAGACTTAAAAAATAAACTATAAGTAAGATGGCACAACAATAATCAAGTGGCATCTTTTAAAAATATACTATAGACCAATTTCAAAAATATGTTACAAACCAATTTAGAGTTCTTATATGACTTAAAAAATAAACTGTAAGTAGGATGACAACAATAATCAAGTGGCATCTTTTAAAAAAAATGCTTAAGACCAATTTCAAAAATATGCTATAGACCAATTTAGGGTTCTTGTATGACCTAAAAGATAAACTATAAGTAAGATGACAACAATAATCAAGTGGCATCTTTTAAGAAATATGCTACAGACCAGTTTAAAAAATATGCTACATACCAATTTCAAAAATATGTAACAAACCAATTTCAAAAATATGCTAAACCATTTTAGGGTTCTTGTATGACTTAAAAATAAACTATAAGATGACACAATAAAAATCAAGTGGTATCTTTTCAAAACTATGCTACAAAGCCATTTCAAAAAAATGCTACAGACCAATTTAGGATTCTTTTATGACTTAAAAAATAAACTATAATTAATATGACGACAATAATCAAGTGGCATCTTTTCAAAAATATGCTCCAGACCAATTTCAAAAATATGATATAGACCAATTTAGGGTTTTTGTATGACTTAAAAAATAAATTATATGTAATATGAAGCAACAATAATCACTTAGCATTTTTTCAAACCTATGCTACAAACTAATTTCAAAAATATGCTACAGACCAATTTAGGGTTCCTGTATGACTTAAAAATAAACTTTGAGTAAGATGACAAAAATAATCCAGTGGCATCTTTTCAAAAAAAAATGTTAAGGCCAATTTCAAAAATATGCTATAGACCAATTTTAAAATAGGCTACAGATAAATTTCAAAAATATTCTACAGAGAAATTTCAAAAATATACTACAGACCAATAGACCAATTTAGGGATCTTGTATGACTTAAAAAATAAACTATAAGTAAGATGACAACAATAATCAAGTGGAATCATTTCAAAAATATGCTTCAAACCAATTTCAAATATATGCTATAGATCAATTTATGGTTCTTGTATGACTTAAAAAATAAACTATAAGTAATATGATACAACAATAATCAAGTGGCATCTTTTGAAAAATATGCTACATTCCAATTTCAAAAATATGCTACAGACCAATTTAGGGTTCTTGTATGATTTACAAAATAAACTATAAGATGTCACAACAATAATCAAGTGGCATCTTTTTGAAAAATATGCTACAGACCAATTTCAAAAATATGCTATAGACCAATTTCAAAAGTATGCTACAGACCATATGCTAAGACCAATTTAGGGTTCTTGTATGACTTAAAAGATAAACTATAAGTAAGATAACACAACAATAATCAAGTGGCATCTTTTCAAAAATATGCTACAGAACAATTTAAGGTTCCTATATGATTTTTAAAATACACCATAAACAATCTGATGACACACCAATAATCAAGTGGCATCTTTTTAAAAATATTCTACAGATCAATCTAGGGTTCTTGTATGATTTCAAAATAAACCACAAAGAAAATCACACAACAATAATCAAGCATCATTTTTTCAAACATATGCTACAGATCAATTTAATGTTCTTGTATGATTTAAAAAATAAACCATAAGTTAGATGGCACTTGAAAAATATGCGACAGACCAATCTAGGGTTCTTCTATTTTTACAAAATAAACCATAAGCAAGATGGCACAACAATAATCAAGCAACGTCATTCTTTTTTGCTATATAAAAGAGTTTTTGTATATGAAAAGATATAAAAAAAAAAAAATGAAAAACAAACCCTTGACAAAGGGGAGCATAAGCAATAAATTGAAAGTCCCAATACAACACTCCAACAAATCTGAGAAGACCTGCCCTTTTTTTTTTGAAATGAAGCACCACAGTCAGGTTTTGTCTTTTTGGATTCCATTTGATGGAGACCCAATTTCTGAGAAGGAGGCATCAGAAAGTCTTAATGTAAAAAATTAGTGATGTGGTTTATCCAAATCATCCATAAAAGAGAAAGTGTCATTTGACTCCAAATCATCCACATCATCATAACAGGAACAATATCCAAAATAGGGGTAGGAGGATGATCAAGGTTCAGAATTTGCATTGAGGGAGAATCCGAAGGAACCACCGACTTAGATTTCAAAGACAAAAAGGTAGTAAAAAACTATCCATGATTGCGCCAGACAAGTTACATCCATGGACCTAGGTTTTCTGCTCCAATTCTTAAGGCTATAAGATCTGAAACCAGGAGGTCTTGGCACAGAGCAATCCCCTATCTTATGGCCCAACTCAATGCAATGGAAGCATCTAAAGGGCAAACCCTCTAAGTTTAAAAATTGCACCCATGAACCCTGAGAGGAAAGGATCTGAATCAAACCAAGAAGGGGTTTTGATATGTCCATGAGGGCACAGACCCTTGTGTATCTATGCGATGCTTTCCCCTCATTGTCTATCTTCACAAAAGACCCGACCTGACTGATCATCTGCCCAATGAGAGAAGGGTTCCACACCACCAAGGGAATGTTATAAAGCTTGATCCAGATCGGGATCTCTGAAATTATAGTAGTGACAGGGTCGAAGAAGGGAGTCCAGGGGGTGAGGAACAAACCAAAATTCCCCATAAACTAGGGACCATTTTGTGTAACAAACTTGTAATCCTCAGAAGAAGCAAAGATTATCAGAAAGAAGCCAAAATATAAGGAATGAATCGCTAGAGTAGCCAAATTATGCCAGACGGATGAAATCCAAGCCTGGAGATCCTTCAACGATTGACACTTTTGCATGCGACAGGGAATAAGAGAACGACTCCCCACATCGGTGGAAATAACGTTTGCGCTATCATCTAAAATGTGAAAAATGACATGATCATCTGCAAAGGCAGCCTTTACATCACTGAAGACCAAACCAAAACTCCCAAGAGAATGAGTCTCCATCAACCCAGGGTCTGGATCAGGTGGCTTGGGAGGTGGTAAATTAGGGTTTGACTTTTGAATCTGTTCTAAACAGAATTCGTTACAGACATGGAATGAGTTCGAACTATTTTTACAGGCCTCATAACAATTCAAAGTGGGCTTAACCAGTGCAAGATGAGGTGAGCCATGCGGGGATGAGAGAGGAGGAGGCTTAGATCCATCAAGCGGCATAATTTTAAAAATATGATATGAACCAATTTAGGGTTCTTGTATGGCTTAAAGAATAAACCATAAGCAAGATGGGACAATAATAATCAAGTGGCATCTTTTCAAAAATATGCTATAAACCAATTTAGGGTTCTTGTATGATTTTAAAAATAAATCATATGCAAGATGACACAACTATAATGAAGCAGCATCTTGTCAAAAATATGCTACAGACCAATTTTGGTTCTTGTATGATTTAAAAAACAAACCATAAGCAAGATAATACAAAAATATTCAAACAACATCTTTTCAAAAACATTCTATAGACCAATTCAAGGTTCTTGTATGATAGAAAATAAGCCATATGCGAGATGACACAACAATAATGAATTGGAAAAATATGCTACAAACCAATTTAGGGTTCTTGTATGATTTAAAATCTAAACCATAAGCAAGATGGCACAACAATAATCAAGTAGCATCCCAATTTAAGGCTCTTGTATGATTTAAAAAAAAAAAACTATAAACAAGATGACACAACAAGAATCAAGTTGCTTTTAAAATATACTACAGACCAATTTAGGGTTCTTGTATGACTTGAAAAAAAAAAACATAAGCAAAGTCACAACAATAATCAAAGGGCGGACCAATTTAAGGTTCTTGTATGTCTTAAAAATAAACTATAAACAAGATGACACAACAATAATCAAACGGCATTTTTTCAAAATATATGAACATACCAATTTAGGTTCTTTGTACGAGTTTAAGAAAATACAATATCGTCTATCATACCAAAAACATGCAGTTGTTTGCTTCTCACGAGTATGGACAGTATCAATCCATTACCAAAATATTTTTTTTCCCTTGCTGTTTGTTCGCCACGTATCTGCATAATAAACCTAAAATTAAAATAAATACAGGCTTATAAATTTTGAAGGAGAGATTGAGTCCCTATCCGGATGTTTATCCTTCGACCAAAACGAATACCATCTTTCACAAAAGAGAAGATATTTGCAAAATCCACTATCCAAACCCTCTTGCTGTAGTACAAAACTGCATTTACTATGTGCTCACGAATTACTGTGGTGTATATGTTTCAAAAGAGCTGCTGGAGGGTACGTTGAGCAGCTCTTCAAATGTAAAATGATCATCTCCTGGTAGTTCTTCAATCGTACCAATGCTATCCCACCAGCTTTCGGTAATTTCCTCATCACATTGGGTAGCTTCATCTCCTGTTGGTTCTTCACTCATCATCATCAAAGACTTGTCCATACCCATGCCTATACCAATGTCCATATCGATGTCCATACCAATGTCCATATCAATGTCATCCCACCAGGAATCGGTAATTTCCTGATCACATTGGGTAGCTTCATTCGCGGGGGAGTGGTGATCTGTAGTTGGATTTAAATCACTGATATTGGTATCTTGAGGTGGAAGAGGAGGATTATTCAGGCAGGCAGATGGCCCATACATGATTACAGCGGCACGGTCATATGCAAGAGCTGCATCATGGGCATTGTTGAAGGTGCCGAGCCAGAGGCGCCGTCCTCTGTCGGGCTCTCGGATTTCGGCCACCCATTTTCCCCAGTTTCTCTGCCTCACGCCTCTGAATTTACACTGCCCATTTTCGGGTCCTCCTTTTCCCCTCATAGAGCCTTTTTTAGGCCCTTTTTTGGAACTGTTGTCAGCTGCTCTTCTTCTTTGCATTTCCTCGAATGAATTCAAAAACTGCCATCTCTCTAATGTCTCATTAACTTTCTTTTCCCTCCGCTTACTCGATTCCCTCTGCTTACTCGATGCCCTCGTCATCTCTGTTGAACGCCTGAAATAGAAACTTCAAAAATCAGCGGAAAAACTCGTTAAACAGGTAAGAGCGAGCTTGTTTGCCACGCTACTGCATGCTAATCTGGCTCAACGCATCGTCGTTGGATGTTTACTCGTTAAATAGGTAAAAGCGAGCTTGTTCGCTAGGCTCCTGGATGATAATCTGGCTCAACGCATCGTCGTTGGATGCGAGTTAGAATCCCTAAAAGAAGAAAAAACACAAAAACTTTAAAAAACTGATTGATGACAAAGTAAAGGGATAAAAATGAGAAGCGGAGGAGAGCTGCCCTTCTATTGAGGTTATGGTAAGCGTTAACCCGTCGTTGGGAATAAGCACGCTTTGTCCCCTCTGTAAACGCGTAGACGGCCTCGAATTTGAGGTCCGCCTATGAAGCGAAAAGCAGGTATGAGTTTTCCATAGTCTATTAGTTTAGGGTATACCATTTCTGAATTTAATTGTGTAGTTTTGCATTGATTTTAGAGCTCACTCTTCTATTCAAATCTAGACATTCATCTTACAATACATTATTCTTAATCCCGTTTCCAAATTAATTAAACAAATTATATTTATTTATTTTATTTAATTGATCCATTTGTCCCTTCTAGTCAAAATTAATAGAACAAATATTATTTATTTAATTAATTTTCCGTCCTGTCATCCCCTCTCTCATAATTGATTACATATTTTTTTTATTATTTAATTTAAATATTGAGAGTCACATTAGAATTAATAAATGAGTGTTCCAAAAATCAAACTAAGTGTTTATGTCAACCATTCATTTCATACTATATCTCTCAATCTCAACTGTTCACATAAGGATAAACCCTAGAAACTTCTTTTGTTTCCCTAGAAATCCTTATCCTTCCCCTAATGTCCTCTCAGCCAATATCAACCATTGATCTAGTCTTTTAATCCTAGCCCTTCATTCATCATATCCAACCTCTATAAATCAAGCCTCAACTAAGTCATTATCAACACATCTTATGCCATTAGCTTATATTGTCAAAATCCTCATATATCTCTCATTATCATATCCTTCATCCTTTTCTAAGGTTATGCTGCTAGTTTGAGCAACCAACATATTACCATCTCTATCCAAATATCATTAATATCATTGAAATATTGATGGCAACAAGGACTATTATGTGATATTGTTCCAGGTCCATTTCCATTTTCATAGTTATTTGCTCTTGTTGTGTCTTAAGTATGGAATAGGTATTTGTTTATATTGTTCCTTTATTTTTATTCTATATTTATACATACACATTTTGGAACACCCGATGGGAACTACATCTTTGATCTAACCCCTTTTTGGGAAGAAGCTTTGTCATTTTTATTGGTAGGTTACAGGTCCATGCCTACGAATGTCAATCCACACCTTCATTTTACAACTTTGTGCCTTCATTTTACAACTTCCTGCCTTCATTTTATGACTTAACACCTTCATTTTATAGCTTTGCGCCCCTATTTCTAGTTAGTGGAGTGCTCTTGTCTCATAGAGAGACACCCTTGTCTAGAATTAGGGTGCCCTTGTAAGCCAGAAGTGTGCCTTTGTTTATGTGCATTATTTCTTGATTATTACTTTTGGGTTTGATGTGTTTTCATTCCTAATCTTTAGATCTAGTCTTGTTTTGGCTTAACATTGTGTTTTACAGGATTTTCGTGTCATTTTACTATCAATTTTGACCTTTGTCACAGATCCTCACTTTCATTAGAAATTAGGGCGTCCTTTTCACAAATTGAAGCACCTTTGTTTGTGTGCATACTTTCTTGATTCTTTCTACAGTGTTTGATGTGTCATCACTTCTAGTCCTTAGATCTAGTTTGTTTTTGGTCAAACTCTATGTTTTGCAGGGTTTTGACATAAGTTTTTAGTCAATTTTGACCTCCACCATAGTGAAGTACCTTTGTTGCATATTGACATGCCCTTGTTGCACAATGACATGCCCTTGTTGCATACTGACATGCCCTTGTTACACAGTGTCACGCGTTTGTCTAACAATCACATGCATTTGTCTGTAGGTATAATAGTCCCTTTTCTCTAATTCCATGCCCTTGGTTGTACTTTCATGCCTTTTTATCATTATTCTATAGCTAACTTATGGGGTTGTGTTGGAACTAACCTAATTGTGGAACTTATTTATGCTTGTCAAAGATCATATCTCAAACTACTAACAAGTTAGTTGCAAGTTTTCTCTTGTCAAAGACATATCATTTGAAATTTTATGTTTTTTTTTGTTTGGTGGATTTGAGTGTGACTTGGGGTGTTTATACTCTTCCCTTGCACTTAGTGTGATGTTGGGAATCAAAAGCATCCTCTAGCCACATTCATCTTCACACACATCATTCTTATCTTAGGGTTAATGAATATTCTTTGTGTGGATCAAGTGTATCTACATGCTCTTCACTCACACCATTAGGTGATATTGAGGATAAAAAAATCTCTAAATCCACTTTTGTTACCCAAGGTGTGTTAATTTTTGTATGTTCTCTCCTTGTGATTCGTGCGATATTGGGGATCAAAAGCACTTAACATCATATTTCCCTTAGGAGGCCTGGTTGAATATTTCATCACCCCAAGGGATGACCTCAACCACATATTCCAGTGAGGTATATCAAAAAGGGGAGAATAAAATTTGTACCTCAATCTAGTCACATAGTCATTGGGATAGCCTTGGGGCTTTGAGTGATTTTGGACACAAGGTGAAGTGGTGTTTGCTTGATTTCTTATGGCACATCCCTTTATGGACTAATGTTCATGGACCTAGACCCCATGTACCTTATGTATATAGGGCACCCTTAGAGAGCTTGTACATCCTAGTTTAAGAACTTTCAGTCATCTTCTTATGTGGTACGATATTTAGATGATCAAGCCCGAAGTTACTCATCATGTACCTCCTTGAACTAGAGACATAAGTCTTCTTTAGGAAAGGCATTAAAGACTTTAAGGAAAGGGATATTGGGTGCAACATCCTTATCCCTAGCTATCTAGTCAGGGTAAAGTATGCCTAGTTAGGTAGGAATATGGACAGGTATTCTATTATGTGGGCCTACATTACGGAGACACACCTACTTGAATAATCTAGGGTGTTGTGTATTGCATGCATGTTCATTTGCATTAGCCAAATCCTATCATTTGCAAAACTTATACATGTGTATATGAACATTGTTGTTTGCCAATTTTCCCAAGTCAAGCTTTCAAAACCATTCCAAACATTTCCAACATCTTAGAGTCCATAGTTCAACATTTTGAGAGAATCCTTGTCACTAATTTAAGGTTGATTTCTTCAAGATCCACATACAAAGTCTACATTTCTTCCATCCTTTTCATATGCCTTATCTTCCATCCACATCAAACATGTCTTAGACTTTAAATTGAGATTGTAGCCCTTCATCAAGACCATCATCTTTTTAATCCTTTAATCAAATCCTAGTCAAACATAGATCATCTTTGCTTAAGGCCATAAGTCTATCTTAAGTATTTGAAATCTATCCTCATCCATAGTCAAATCAAATCCAAATTGATCTTGTCCCTTGATCTTAATTTTAGTCCAAGTAATCATCATCCAATCTTTCATTATCTCTCATCCAATCCAATATCTCAACACATCAACCTTTTGTCACATCATCAAGATCTCTCATCTTATGCCCCCATAACTAGATTACAAGGCAAGAAAATCATGGAATCTCACATTGATAACCAACTCCATTCACCTCCTCCCACAAGTGTGTATGATGATAACCAACTTGCTTTCATGACGTCTCATTATATGCAACCTTTTCCACAAAATAATCCCAATGACACACATGAACAAGAACTTAAGGGTATGTGTAGGATCATGATGGGCCAAACTATACCTCTAAGTGGCAATGAAAATACAAAAAATCAAACTTAATCAAGTTCATGTGAAAATTTGAATGGATTATCTACACAATTTGAAAAAGATGTAACAATGAAATTTGTAGAGAATTGAATCTAGTTTATGAGCTACTATTTAAAAAAAAAAAATTAAATTTACTTAGTGAAAAATGAATATTTCAATGAACATCTATGAAATTTTTCAGAAAAAAATAAAAAGTGGGAGCAAAAAAAAAAAAAGTTGAAACTTTCAAAATTAGTAGAGGACTCATGCCCGGATGTGACACATATTTTTTTTAAATTTTTTTCCAATAAAAGAAATAGTTATGATTTTTTTAAAAAACTAAAAAGTAATTGTCTAACCAACCTAACTTGATAAAAAAAATAAGAATTAAAAAAAAAAATTAACACTATGTAGCCAACGAAATATAGAGAGTGGCGCATCTTTCGGATCTAAAAAAGGTGAAACGGTTTGAAAGTTATGGATGTTTTTCAATTAGTGTATCCATCATGATTTCAGACACACACTATATAGAAAATTATTAATAATTATTTAATAAAATGATAATCAAAAAAATTTTATATTTTCATAAAGCTGACAATTTCCTCTATAAACCCTTTTCGTTTTATCAATTTTGCATAAAAAAAGTTGTCAGCACGAAGGGTGAAGTTTGAAGAAGAGAGTGAAACCAGTAAACTCATTAGAATATAGGGAAAGTCAACTATGACAGTCCCAAGCCTAAATAGAAGGCAAAACTGAAGCAAAATAAATATCCGTTACTAATGGATATCCATTAATAATAGATATCCGTTATTTAAATAATGGATATCCATTTTTTGGAGCGAGAAAATGATTTTCAAGGTTCTAGAAACGGATATACATTTTCTAGAAATGGATATCCATTTCTGGAACCTTAGAAAAATTTGTAATTAATATATTTTTATAAAATAATTAATAAATCTATTAATAGAAAGGCCAAACTAATTATTTGGTCCAACTTATTATCAAAATAATAAACTCACTAATATAACATGTATGAACTAGTGTCAATATTAGTTTCGAGGTATTTTATTTACTTAAATTTGTTCTATTTTACTTTAGAACTATTTATTTATTACATACATACATCAACACATAAACTTTAACTCTCTCTCTCTCTCTCTCTCTCTCTCTCTCTCTCTCTCCCTCCTAGTTAAATCCTTTTCCTTGATTTCCCAGTTTTCCTTTTCTTTTCTGGACAATTTCTCTTTAGATGGAGGGGATATAGAGAGAGGGGTGGTGCAGGAGCACCTAATAGAACATTATGGAACAAGGAGGCATCACCTAATAGAACATTGTGGAACAAGGAGGCATCATTGAATAAGAGAGGAGTCCATGGAGTCCATCAAGTCAAATGGAATAGCCTAAAACTAATAATGACATATTGTAATGGTCAAGATGATGTAATGTTTAAATGTCTTGAGGGTCCTGGTAAGGACCCGAGGACCAAAAATGATGTAAGCTGGGCCAATAGTGCCCCTAGAGTCAAATAGAGGTGTCTAAGATCAATAAGAAGGTTTAATGAACCTAAGAAAACCAAACATGATGAATTAATAAGATAGGAGTTCATTAAATAAGGTGAAAATCCTTTAAACCAAAGTTCAGAAATTCAAATTTTTGTAATGAGCATTTAGGCGGGAAAAACCATTTTGAGTAGTTTTTGGTAGTTTTACCCACTCCAACTGATGGAAATTGGTTGTGGAAGTTGGGGCAGAGGTCATAAAATCATATTCAAGTCATTTTATGTATGGACAAGTACCTTGGAGGGAGTTTAAAGGTGCACAAATTGAATAAAAACAGAATTTTCTGATTTTTTTCTGTAAATCTGCTGTTGCAGGCCGTACCATTTCTTTGTACGGAACTGTTTTGATCTGAAACCAATTGGATGTGGTAGGGGATTGAGTTAAATTTCATTTACAATTGGTTTGAGGTTTTTATAGTGAATTTTGAGGGAGATATCACGTTTTTTCTGGAACTGCCTGTTTGACTGTGAAAACAGGGATTTTGAGGGTTTGCAATGCATTTTTGGACCTTTCCATGAATGTAGGATTCTGATTCTCATGGAATAGGTCCTTATTAACATGTAACATATGTTTCTAACCCTGACAAAGCAGGAGGAGTGTAAATGGGAGAGGTGATCACCGTTTGGAGTCAAGTTTGCGTGTGAAAAGAGCATTGAGAATGGTGGCATGGTTATAGCAGCCAGAGATCTGTCTTAACAAGGTGATATTTTTATGATTTCTGTTGTTTAATATGGTTAGTAAGATGGTGTTGGACCTTTGAATGAGGTCTGGAAGTGATTGGAAGTGGGAGAACTAGGAAGCCCTAGGTTTTGAGGCCTAGAAATGAGATTTTTGTATTGCAAACCTTAAATGTGCAAACCTCCTGATAAGACCTAGAAAATCATTTGTTTTGAACCCTTTCCTAAGACTTTTTTTTGGTTTGAAGTGTGTGGGACAAGTTTGTCATAGGGTTCCTTTGTAAAATGGTCAATTTAGGCCTTGTAGGAAGGTAGCAGGGTGTTAGGACAGTCACATTTCGTCCAAAACAACAATAGGTGAGTTTGAGATATGTTTTACAACTCAATAGAGGGTATCCAAATCAGTCATTTGTTTCAAGAGTGTTTTGGGAAAGCTTGGAGAAAAGTACAGTTTAGTCGCTGAACAAGACTACAAGGATTAGGCCTGTTTAAGGGGAATTGTCAAGAATCTATCAAATTGGTTTGTGAAACCTTTGGAACCTTGTTGGTTGGGGTAGGTTGAGACCCTAGAAGGTGCTAAAATTCATCTGAGAAGTTGGAATCCAAACTTGAGCCCTTTGGTGGAGTTTAGGACAAGAAAAAGACTAGTGAAGCCTTGTTGATTGAAGCCCACATTTGGTCTAAACATTTTGTTCTTGTTAAATTATCTCTAATACCTAACACCTCTGCATCATAGTGGTATCAGAGCAGCAAGTAGGTCCTTGAGGGAGTGGTAGGATCTTGTGAAACAATAAGGGTTTGTGAAAGTGTGAATATGGCTCCTAAAAATCAAATGGGTAGGGAGAACAATGAATTGAGAGAAGCCTTAGAGGCAAGAGAAAAAGAGTTGAGGGATAGAAAAGAACAAGATGCTACAAGAGAAAGAGAGTTAAGACAAGTGAGAAGGGAGAATGCATCAATCTTGGCAAGGTTGGAAGCATTGGAAAAGAATTCTAGAGGGGATGAACAAGATGATCAAGAAGGAGATGATGGAGGACCTGAGAAGGTAGATGAGAACACTCCTAATGATGAGTTAGATGTTGAGGAAAAGAGATTTGTGAGATTGCTTAAGGTAGTCCAAGGAAGTGGAACAAAGGCAAACATAGAGTTACCTATCTATCAAGGGAAGATGGATAGTGAAGAGCTATTAGGGTGGATAGATGCCCTTGAAAATTTTTTTGAGTATGAGGAGATGAGTGATGAGAAGAAGATTAAATTTGCAAAAACAAAGTTGAGAGGGACAACACTTACATGGTGGAGTAGTGTGCAAACATAAAGAGTGGCTAGAGGTGGAACAAGAATCACTTCTTGGGGTAGGATGAAGGATATGATGAAGGATCAATTTCTTCCATCCGATTACTCCATTCAAACAAAGAGGATGAGGCAGAATTTGAAACAAAAGGACATGGATGTTATGTCTTATACTGAGCAATTTCATAAGCTTAGTATTAGAGGGGGACTGGAAGATGAAGAAGAGAAAGTGGCAAGATACCTTAATGGGCTTAGGTATAACTTGCAAGATGAGATTGGTTTGCCAATACCAAAATCACTTGGAGAATGTTTTCAGTTGGCAATAAGGGCTGAAGAGAGGGTGAAGAGGAAGCAAGAGAGACAAGGAGGTAGTGGTAGAGGATATAGAGGTAGGGGCAGACCTACTAATGAAGGACAGAGCAGCAATGAGAAGGGCAAAGAGTTTTCTATAGATCAGAGAGGTGGATATAGAGGTGGAGGTAGGTTTGGATCAGGTAGAGGAGTATTCATAGGTAGGTGTTATCATTGCAATGAAGTGGGACACACATCTTTCAAATGTCCTAAGAGAGATGATGCTGATAAGAACAAGGAGAGAAGAGTTCATTTGGCACAAGAAGAGGAAAAGAAAGAAAACCAAGAACCAGCACCAGCCTATCCAGTTACAGATGGAGATTTGCTCATGGTGGAAAAAGGCAAAATGCAGCAAGCACCACAGGTATCCATTTTTAAAACTAATTGTTTAAGCCATGGAAAAATGTGCAAGTTGATTATAGATTCAGGTTCACATGATAATCTAGTTTCCTGGGATATGGTGCACAAGTTGGGATTGAAAACATTTGATCATCCTAGTCCTTACAATGCCACTTGGGTAAGTTAAGAGCAGCAAGTAAGGGTTAATTAGAGGGCATATGTTGATTTTTCCATTGGTCCATATCATGATTCTATTTTATGTGATGTTATTTCAATGACATGTGGGCATATGATTTTGGGAAGACCATGGCAGCATTTAAGGAGGACAATTCATGATGGTTATACTAATAACTATTTGGTGCACAAAGATGGTAAACAATTTAGATTAATCCCTCTACCTTGTGGAGACAAGAAGGAACATGTTACTATCTGTTTTGGAGAGAAATTGAAGTTGGATGTGCAGGTTGAACAACAAGAACAGTTGCAGCAGAAGAAGGTTTATGACAGTCCTAAAGAACAGCAAGTTTGGAACTTACATTGCATCAAGGTGGGAGACATTGAATGCCCTATAGGTAGGCAGGAAAAGGAAGGTAGACAACATACCTTATAGAGGAGAACAAATCAGATGGAGAAGGCAGAAGCATTGCAGCAGCAGGGTCCTAAGCAAGGACATTCAAACATGTTTTATGATACTAACATTGGTTGTGAAAGCCATTCAGGTAGGAGGAGGAAGATAACCTTTGGAGAGTTCATGTTCCCTGTCACAAATTAGAGGAACATTTCAACAAGACTGTAGGATGTTTGGAGCAAAGCATATTACTCTTGGGACAAGAGTTTTTATCATGCTGGGGAGTATGGTGCAGGAGCACCTAATAGAACATTGTGGAACAAGGAGGCATCAGTGAATAACAGAGGAGTCCATGGAGTCCATCAAGTCAAATGGAATAGCCTAAAACCAATAATGACATATTGTAATGGTCAAGATGATGTAATGTTTAGAAGTCTTGAGGGTCCTGGTAAGGACCCTAGGACCAAAAATGATGTAAGTTGGGCCAATAGTGCCCCTAGAGTCAAATAGAGGTGTCTAAGATCAATAAGAAGGTTTAATGAACCTAAGAAAATAAAACATGATGAATTAATAAGATAGGAGTTCATTAAATAAGGTGAAAATCCTTTAAACCAAAGTTCAAAAATTCAAATTTTTGTAATGAGCATTTAGGCGGGAAAAACCATTTTGAGTAGTTTTTGGTAGTTTTACCCACTCCAACCAATGGAAATTGGTTGTGGAAGTTGGGGCAGAGGTCATAAAATCATATTCAAATCATTTGATGTATGGACAAGTACCTTGGAGGGAGTTTAAAGGTGCACAAATTGAATAAAAATAGAATTTTCTGATTTTTTCTGTAAATCTACTGTTGCAGGCCGTACCATTTCTTTGTACAGAACTATTTTGATCTAAAACCAATTGGATGTGGTAGGAGATTGAGTTAGCTTTCATTTTCAATTGGTTTGAGGTTTTTATAGTGAATTTTGAGCGAGATATCACATTTTTTCTGGAACTGCCTGTTTGACTGTGAAAACAGGGATTTTGAGGGTTTGCAATGCATTTTTGGACCTTTCCATGAATGTAGGATTCTGATTCTCATGGAATAGGTCCTTATTAACATGTAACATATGTTT
The DNA here is from genome assembly GCA_027924645.1 of Cunninghamia lanceolata. Lineage (NCBI taxonomy): Eukaryota > Viridiplantae > Streptophyta > Pinopsida > Cupressales > Cupressaceae > Cunninghamia > Cunninghamia lanceolata. The sequence goes on along the minus strand of BSBN01000710.1, from coordinate 4,876,091 downwards.
CTAACCCTGACAAAGCAGGAGGAGTGTAAATGGGAGAGGTGATCACCGTTTGGAGTCAAGTTTGCGTGTGAAAAGAGCATTGAGAATGGTGGCATGGTTATAGCAGCCAGAGATCTGTCTTAACAAGGTGATATTTTTATGATTGATGTTGTTTAATATGGTCAGTAAGATGGTGTTGGACCTTTGAATGAGGTCTGGAAGTGATTGGAAGTGGGAGAACTAGGAAGCCCTAGGTTTTGAGGCCTAGAAATGAGATTTTTGTATTGCAAACCTTAAATGTGCAAACCTCCTGATAATACCTAGAAAATCCTTGGTTTTGAACCCTTTCCTAATACTTTTTTTAGTTTTGAAGTGTGTGGGACAAGTTTGTCATAGGGTTCCTTTGTAAAATGGTCAATTTAGGCCTTGTAGGAAGGCAGCAGGGTGTTAGGACAGTCACATTTCGTCCAAAACAATAGTAGGTGAGTTTGAGATATGTTTTAGAACTAAATAGAGGGTATCCAAATCAGTCATTTGTTTCAAGAGTGTTTTGGGAAAGTTTGGAGAAAAGTACAGTTTAGTCACTAAACAAGACTACAAGGATTAGGCCTGTTTAAGGGGAATTGTCAAGAATCTATCAAATTGGTTTGTGAAACCTTTGGAACCTTGTTGGTTGGGGTAGGTTGAGACCCTAGAAGGTGCTAAAATTCATCTGAGAAGTTGGAATCCAAACTTGAGCCCTTTGGTGGAGTTTAGGACAAGAAAAAGTCTAGTGAAGCCTTGCTGATTGAAGCCCACATTTGGTCTAAACCTTTTGTTCTTGTTAAATTATCTCTAAGACCTAACACCTCTACACCAAGGGGAGAGAGAGAGAGATATATAGGTTGATAGAGAGAGAAATATAGAGAGAGGGAGATAGATAGAGAGGTAGATAGATGACAGAGATAGATAGGGAGAGAGATAGAAAGAGAGTCCTAGTTTTCATGTTTTCATTTCCTTTATCGATAAGGGAGAGTTAAAGATAGAGGGGAGAGATATGGATATAAAGGAATGATAGGGGGAGAGAGGCAAGAGATAGAGAGATAGGGAGAGATAGCTAGGTAGAGAGAGATAGAGAGGAGACAAATAGGAAGAGATAGAGGAGACAAAGGGGAGAGATAAGGAGATAGAGAATGAGAGAGATGTCCAAAGAGATATGGAGATAGAGGAATGATAGGAGAGAGAGAGAGAGAGGCAAGAGATAGGGAGAGATAGATAATTAGAGAGAGAGGAGATAGATTGGGAGAGATAGAGGAGACAGAGGGAGAGATAGGGAGATAGAGAGTGAGTGAGATGTCCAGAGAGATAGGGAGAGAGATTGGGAGGTAGACGAATGATAGAGAGAGGAAGATAAGGTAGAGATAGGGAGATAGAGGTTTAGTGTTTAGGGTTTAGGGGTTACGAGTTAGGGGTTAGGGATTAGGGGCATTATTTAGGGTTTAAGGATTTAGAGAGAGAGAATGCTTTTGACATGCAACTGCAAACCCTAAATAATGCCCCTAAACCCTCAACCTGAGCAACCCTAAACCTCTAAACCCTAAATAATGCCCCTAAACTCTAAACCATAACCCCTAACCCATAAACCATAAACCTTAAATAATTCCCCTAAGCCCTAAGCCCTAAACCCTAAACCTAAGAAACCTTAAACCCCTAAATCCTAAACCCCAAACCCTAAACCCTGAACACTAAACCTAAGCAACCCTAAACCTCTATCTACCTATCTCTATTATTCCTCTACCTATAAATCTCTCTCCCTATGTCTCTGGCCATGTCCCTCACTCTCTATATCCCCATCTCTCCCTATGTCTCTGGTCATGTCCCTCACTCTCTATATCTGCATATTGTCCTCTCTCTCTAAACACTAAACCCTAAACCTCTAAACCTCAACCCCTAAATCCTAAACCCTAAATAATGTGCCTAAACCTTAACCCCTAACCCCTAAACCTCTAAATCCCTAAACTCTAAATCCAAGTAGATCTAAATCTCTATCTCCCTATCTCTATTAAATTCATCTACCTATCAATCTCTCTCCCTCTATCTAGGGACATGTCCCTCACTCTCTATATCTCCATCTCTCCCTATGTCTCTTACCATGCCCCTCACTCTCTAAACACTAAACCCTAAATAAAGCCCCTAAACCTTAACCCCTAACCCCTAACCCCTAAACCCCTAAACCCTAAATCCAAGCAACTCTAAACCTCTATCTCCCTATCTCTCCCCTGTCTCTGTATCTCTATCATTCCTCTACCTCTCAATTTGTCTCCCTATGTCCCTAGCCACGTGTCTCAGTCTCTATCTCCCTATCTCTATCCTCAGTGTCCTCTATATCTCCTTATCATTCCTCCCTCTCTATAAACCCTAAACCTCTAAACTTGAACCCCTAAACCATAAATCCTAAACCCTAAATAAATCCCCTAAACCCTAACCCCTAAGCCCTAAACCTGAGCAACTCTAAACCCCTAAACCCTAAAACCAAGTAATCCTAAACCTCTATCTCCCTATCTCTCCCCTATCTCACTATTAGCTTTATCCCTCTACCTCTCAATCTCTCTCTAGAGAGATAGGGAGTTAGAGAGTGAATGAGATGTCTAGAGAGATAGGGAGAAGGATTGAGAGGTAGAGGGATGATAGAGATAGAGTGATAAGAGAGATATAGGGAGATAGAGGTTTAGGGTTGCTCAAGTTTATGGTTTAGGGGTTAGGGGTTAGGCTTTAGAGGCATTATTTAGGGTTTTGGGTTTATGAGTTTAGCATTTCTCATGTTTAGGGTTTAGGGGTTAGGGTTTAGGGTTTTAGGGGTGCTCGGGAGACATAGGGAGAGAGGTTGAGAGGTAGAGGAATGATAGAGATAGGGAGATAGAGGTTTAGGGTTGCTTGGATTTAGTGTTTAGGGTTTAGGGTTTAGGATTTAAGGGTTTATGGTTTCTCATGTTTAGGGTTTAGGGATTAGGGCTTAGGGGCTTAGGGGCATTATTTAGAGTTTATGGTTTATGGGTTAGGGGTTAGGGTTTAGGGACATTATTTAAGGTTTAGAGGTTTCTGGATGCTCAAGTTTAGGGTTTACAGTTGCATGTCAAAAGAAGTCTCTCTCTCTCTCTCAAAATCCATCAACCCTAAATAATGCCCCTAATCCCTAACTCCTAACCTGTAACCACTAAACTCTAAACGTAAGCAACCCTAAACCTCTATCTCCCTATCTCTTCCTTATCTCCCTCTCTCTATCATCCCTCTACCTCTCAATCTCTCTCTATATCTCTCTAGGCATCTCACTCACTCTCTATCTCCCTATCTCTCCCTCTGTCTCCTCTATCTCTCCCAATCTATCTCCTCTCTCTCGACCTATCTGTCTCTCCCTATATCTTGCCTCTCTCTCCCGTATCATTCCTATATCTCCCTATATCTTTGTACATCTCGCTCACTCTCTATCGCCCTATCTCTCCCCTCTATCTCCTCTATCTCTCCCTATTTGTCTCCTCTCTATCTCTCTCTACCTAGCTATCTCTCCCTATCTCTCTATATTTTCCTCTCTCCCCTATGATTCCTATATCTCCCTATCTCTCCCTCTCCCTTATTGATGAAGGAAATGAAAACAAGAAAACTAGGAGATAGAGAGTTGCTTGGGGTTAGGGGTCAGGGTTTAGGGGCATTGTTTAGGGTTTATGAGTTTAGCATTGCTCATGTTTAGGGTTTAGGGGTTAGGGTTTAGTGAAACTATTTAGGGTTTAGGGGTTTAGGGCTGCTCGAGAGACATAGGGAGAGAGATTGAGAGGTAGAGGAATAATAGAGATAGGGAGATAGGGAGATAGAGGTTTAGGGTTGCTTGGGTTTAGTGTTTAGGGTTTAGGGGTTTGGGGTTTAGGATTTAGGGGTTTATGGTTTCTCAGGTTTAGGGTTTAGGGATTAGGGCTTAGGGCTTAGGGGCATTATTTAGAGTTTATGGTTTATGGGCTAGGTGTTAGGGTTTAGGGGCATTATTTAAGGTTTAGAGGTTTCTGGTTGCTCAGGTTTAGGGTGTAGGGGCATTATTTAGGGTTTACAGTTGCATGTCAAAAGAAGTCTCTCTCTCTCTAGATCCATCAACCCTAAATAATGCTCCTAATCCCTAACCCCTAACCTATAACCCCTAAAATCTAAACCTAAGCAACCCTAAACCTCTATCTCCCTATCTCTTCCTTATCTCCCTCTCTCTATCATCCCTCTACCTCTCAATCTCTCTCCATATCTCTCTAGACATCTCACTCACTCTCTATCTCCTTGTCTCTCCCTTTGTCTCCTCTATCTCTCCCATTCTATCTCCTCTCTCTCTCTACCTATCTATCTAGCTCTATATCTTGCCTCTCTCTCCCCTATCATTCCTATATCTCCCTATATCTTTAGACATCTCTCTCACTCTCTATCTCCCTATCTCTCCCCTCTGTCTCCTCTATCTCTCCATATTTGTCTCCTCTCTATCTCTCTCTACCTAGCTATCTCTCCCCCTATCATTCCTATATCTCCCTATCTCTCCCTTATATCTCTCCCTCTCCCTTATCGATGTTGTAAATGAAAAAAAGAAAAAGAGGAGATAGAGAGTTGCTTGGGGTTAGGGGTCAGGGCTTAGGGGCATTATTTAGGTTTGATGAGTTTAGCATTGCTCAAGTTGAGGGTTTAGGGGAATTATTTAGGATTTAGGGTTTCTCGGGTTTAGGGTTTAGGGTTTAGGGGTTTGGGGTTTAGGGTTTAATGAGAGATAGAGAGAGGGGATTAATAGAGATTGGGGGAGATAGAGGAGACATAGGCGAGAGATAGGGAGATAGAGAGTGAGAGACATGTCGAGAGACGTAGAGAGAGATTGAGAGTTAGAGGAATGATAGAGATAGGGAAATATGGAGAGATAGGGAGATAGAGGTTTAGGGTTGCTTGGGTTTAGGGGCATTATTTAGGGTTTATGGTTTTGAGGTTAGGGGTTAAGGTTTAAAGGTTTAGGGTTTATAGAGAGATAGAGGACCAATAGGGAGATATAGAGGAGTCCAGGGGAGAGATAGAGAGATAGAGTGTGAGGGACATGGCCAGAGACATAGGAGAGAGATTTAGATGTAAACAGATAAAGGTGATAGAGAGATAGGGAGATAGAGGATTAGGGTTACTTGGGTTTAGGGGTTTAGGGTATTTCAGGTTTAGGGGTTAGGGGCTAGGGTTTATGGTTTAGGGGCATTATTTAGTGTTTAGGGTTTATTATTTAAGGGTTAGGGGTTCAGGTTTATAGGTTTAGGGTTTATAGAGAGAGAGGAATGATAGGGAGATATAGAGGAGACCGAGGAGAGAGATAGCGAGATAGAGAGTGAGACACATGGCCAGGGACATAGGGAGAGAGATTGAGAGGTAGAGGGATGATAGAGATAGGGATATAGGGGAGAGATAGGGAGATAAAGGTTTAGAGTTGATTGGATTTAGGGTTTAGGGGTTAAGGGTTAAGGTTTAGGGGAATTATTTAGGGTTTAGGGTTTATGGTTTAAGGGTTAAGGTTTAGAGGTTTAGGATTTAGTGTTTAGAGAGAGAGGACCAATAGGGAGATATAGAAAGTGAGGGACATGGCTAGAGACATAGGGAGAGAGATTGAGAGGTAGAGGAACGATAGAGATAGGGAGATAGGGAGATAGAGGTTTAGGGTTGCTTGGGTTTAGTGTTTAGGGTTTATGGGTTTGGGTTTTAAGATTTAGGTGTTTAGGGTTTCTCAGGTTTAGGGTTTAGGGGCATTATTTAGGGTTTATGGTTTAGGGGTTAGAGTTTAGGGTTTAGGGGCATTATTCAGGGTTTACAATTGCATGTCAAAAGAAGTCTCTCTCTCTCTCTAAATCCCTCAAACCTAAATAATGCCCGTAATCCCTAACCCATAACCGCTAAACCCTAAACCTAAGCAACCCTAAACCTCTATCTCCAGGGATCTCTCCCTTATCTCCCTCTCTCTATCATCCCTCTAGCTCTCAATCTCTCTCCCTATCTCTTTGAACATCTCACTCACTCTCTATCTCCCTATCTCTCCCTCTATCTCCTCTATCTCTCCCAATCTATCTCCTCTCTCTACCTATCTATCTCTCCCTATCTCTTGCCTCTCTCTCCCTATCATTCCTCTATCTCCCTATCCCTCTAGACATCTCTCTCACTCTCAATCTCCCTATCTCCCCCCTATGTCTCCTATATCTCTCCCTACCTGTCTCCTCTCTATCTCTCTCTACCTAGCTATCTATCCCTATCTCTCTCTTGCCTCTCTCCCCCTATCATTCATATATCTCCCTATCTCTCCCCTCTATCTCTCCCTCTCCCTTATCGATGAAGGAAATGAAAACAAGAAAACTAGGTCTCTCTCTCTCTCTCTCCATGCACATACCCATTAGGTAGGCTATTTTGCATATGGTGGTCATATCCTTTAGGTCCAATCACCTCCAAACTTCACAAATAGATATAGATCATAATTGTAAGCATCTTTCATAAAGACCACTTCTCTACATAGGTGCAACTAATACCACTTTTTCATTGTTTTCCACATTTAATACTTATTCTTTTCCATTTTCCAAGTCCTACATGTGTCCAAGTTTTATTGTTTATCAAGTTTTTAGTCTAATTGTTAGTTCTAGCTCTCATGGATATTAAAATGTTAGTATAGTTAGATTTATCCTTAGGTAACATTAATTTACACATTGTTGCACAAATAACCATACTAAAAAATAAGCTTACTTAATTAAGGTTAACCTTTAAGGTTATTTCATTTGGTGAGCCTAACAGATCCAACTAGTTTAATCTTCTTATAGTCCATGCGTAGCCTTCCAAGAGAGTTCATGCCATGTTTGATGAAAATCAGAGAAGATAGTTTTTTTCGATGATAATTGCAGATACAAACCATAGTTAAATACTTGTGATGAAACAGATGAAACAATTGCAGTTGTATAACTAACATAACTATTAGATAGTTACTAAACAATGTAATATGAATAGTTATATTAAACAATGCACGTTAACATTCCCCCCCTTATTACATTATTCCTGCAATAGTACCAAGGGACCCCCTTGAATGCTAACATACTGAGAAAAGATGATTACATAATATGAATATATATTTTATAGAAGATCTTCTCCCAAAGAACAAATCCTGAACCAAGCAGGGCTCCATCATGCTATCTCTTCTACCCTCAGAAAGGCATAGCTTCGAGCTGTGTTCTTGATCTCTTTAGTTCGAAGCTCTCAAATCACAGAGTCAAGAATTATTCAACAATGAACCCTAAGAGATACGACAGATCTCTGTCATTGTCTAGTGACCATGAAAGGGTATAATTCTTGATCATATACTCTTTGAAGCTCACTAGACAACAATCCATATTGAGCTCAACACCAAATCCTAAACCTGTCTCCAAAACAAAATCTTCACAAAACATACATTCTTCAAATCCATCAGCATCAAAAAAGAAAAGAAAAACAACCAAAACCAAAAACGCTTCTCATGCAAAGCATCATCTCAAAGAAAGAAGCTAACTTGAGATGATGGAAAATCCTCCATCCTTTGATGCCGCCTACCTCCAATTTGACTCTGTTACACTTTAGCCAACTGATGTCTTTGACGAATCTTTAGAGGCCTTGTCGAATGTGGCATGAATGAACCTGAGAGCACAAGCAATGTTTGATGTAGCCATGATAAAATAAAATGAACAAGGTGTCAGATTCCACCAAAAGTGCACCTTTTACAATATAGTGTAAACACAAATATATCCTTATAACTCCAATGTTTTCCACCTTATTACTCTAAAAGAAAAAACATACCCTTGTCTCTCCTACAAAAAATTAACTTTTAAACTAGCTATGTTTTTTTTTTCCAGTCAATGGAGGCGTGAAGATTGCATTTAGAAAAATATGCTTATGGATTCTATATGTTGTAATGATAATATTCTATGAGATGTCTCACAGATCATGCAAATCTTCTCTCTACGCAAACTTATTCTCCTATTGTATTCAACCTTTACTCCTCAACAATTTCATTCCTTTGGACTTCACTAACATACATCTTGGTCATAGCCATAACAAATCCATGGTCTGCATCTAATATACTCATTCCAACAACAAAAGAGTTCTACACACAGCAAAAGAATTCACATGCCTATTCACAAACTTGAGCGAAATTTAAGTTTTATTTACAAACCTCTTTCTGCACGCAACAAGATTAAGCCTTCTTCCGCAAATGAAAATTCCTCCAGCATTCAGTGCCCACATCAAAATGAAACATAGTTTTGCACTATTCTTTCAAATAGCCATTACACAGACTTCTCTAGACTCACATACAAGTGCGATGTTGTTCTTCCAATTTTTCTCCACATAGACTTTCACCAAAAAATCTTATGACTATGCCTAAGAGTCAATGCATGGCACCTCCAGTGTAATTGTGTTGAGTGACTTTTCATATATTCATGGCATGTGTAGAATCTTCTCTATTATTATCTAAGACACCTCTCTGTAAATCTACAAGCCTAGAAATGGAATTCGGAATGACTCCAGACAGAATCAACTTCCACTATTATGGCGCCTGCACTTGACTAGTGTAAATGCCCAACATAAATGCCCATATGTTCTACATACTAACTATCCACTTTAACACCTCAAATGGATGCAGCAAACTGATGCCTTCCTTGTAGACATTTTAGCGCTTCAGGTCTCCACACTGTCATTTACATCACCCCTTAGCATCCTCAACTTCAAACAAATCTACGAACCCATGAATCCTCTCAGCTTCAATTCCATTTTTCCTACGCAGTCTATTGTTACATGTCAGACAATGATTCAATTCTCCTCTACATTGCATAGGATCAATTGACCGCTCTGATACCACATGAAGAAAATCAAAGAAGATAGTTTTATTCAATGATAATTGTAGATACAAACCACAGTTAAATACTTGTGATGAAATGGATGAAACAGTTGCAGTTACATAACTGACGTAACTATCAGATAGTTACTGAACAATGCACGCTAACAATGTTAACTTTGCATTATGTCCTCACTTTCCTCTTGCTGGTTGTAGTACTCTTTTTTTTCTAATCATATCCCTATATCATACTATTGCTATTAACTTTTCTTTCCATCTTCATCATCATACTCCTAGTTATCCTATTTTGAGCCTACCATTTATCCTTAGCCATGTCTTGTACTTCTTCTATTCACGTCAATTTTAATGACCTCCAAATTTTCCATAAATTCTTCTCCACCAAACCCTAGACCCTCACCCAAATCCTTACTTTCCTAAGAAAAGCCCTTCCCCAAACATCATTTGATCATGTGGCTCCTTCCATCACTAGACAGGTGCCCCTACTTTCTATTATTCATCCAATACAATCCAAATCTCATAGCTCACATTCCCACACCTACATTCATAGACTCCATTCCCTCTATTGACACCATCATTAATAATCATTTTAAGGAGTCTCCCTTGACTAATCATTAAACAATGGATTATCCCATATCCCCATCTTACACTTTCCTCATCTTTGAAGCCTTAGAAGATGACATTTAGCTATCCCCACCGTTACGAATCACACTTTCTAGCAATCCCACATAAGACACCTTACCCATCACTTCACCTAGGTCATCACTAATTAAATCACCTCATTTCTCCATTCAACCATACCCATACCACCCCTTTCTCACTCCACAACCTATATATTAATCCATGATTCACCCCATGACATGTTACAGTTACCACAATGCCAATTCATTCTACCATCAATCTTCATATTATCTTATGAATCATCATCCTTTCTTCCCATTCCTTGAGACATCATACCATGACACACACCAATGAAAACAATTAAAAAACCAATGAAAAGAATTTAAAAAAAAACATTTTTATAGTTTCAAAAAATGGATATCCATTTTGGGAATATTCTAGAAATGGATATTCATTTCCTACAACTATAAAAATGATTTTTTAAACCACAAAACATATATCTATTTTGGTTTGGTATCCAAACCAAAACAGATATTTTAACATGCCTATGAAAGTCAAAGTTGGCCAATTTGCGAATTTGGCTAAGTAAAGACATGATTTTTTTCCATTGCCACTATTTGGCCTGTGATGATCCTGCACATTCCCACAAAGTATTGATGAAGATGAGCTTTCACCTAGATTTTCTAATTTCATGAGGAACCTCCCATGTCCAGACTTAGTCATGAAGTTTCTTATAGACTAAGGGGTAGAGGTTCCTTCTAAACCTAAGACATCAAAGCTTAAAGATCCCAATCCTCCTAGTCTTCATCAAAACCCATCATGGAAAATCCTCAAGATAATCCAATAGGTAGAATGGCTTTGCCTCCACCTCTTAATGATCCTAATTCCACCAACTCCTTTCAACTAGGTCCACCCACATCACTCATACCAAACATTTCTAAGCCATCTAGAACATCTTAACAATACATTCATAGTGCTCTCCACTTCATTACCAACTTCATTTCCACCTATCTCCATTCCTCAACAAACACTAGCAACCACATCTCAACCAATCTCTTACCATATAGCACTAAGTCATCCACAACCCACCTACTCACATGCTTCATCTCAACCCACTACATCTTCACTCAACACATCCCATACCTATTACCAACCCAACCCTTTGAACACTCAATCCATGGTATCATATCCACATAACATTTATCATCACATTACATCCAATCCTTTGATATCACATGTCACTACACAACCCTTGTGACAAGGACCTATCAACTCCACCTCATCATCACCAAACCCACTTCCTATGGATCTTAGGATGCAAGAGATGATAGAAAACACTATTCAAAAATTTTAGATTGGAACCCAACATAGACATTTCAAAATTGAAGACTTTTGTCCTTATCCATTGAATCGCTCCATCATGACAACTCCTTTTCCTCCTAATTTTGAGGTCCATAAATTTGATAAATATAAGGGAAAAGGATACCCTTGAGATCATGTCAGACAATTATTTATGGCTTATCAAGAGGTTTCCTATTATGATGTTTATCTCTTGAAAGTTTTTCCACTAAGTTTAGCAGGACAATCTTTAGATTGGTTTCATCATCTGACTCTCGACACCATCACAACCTTCCCTGACTAATCTAAAAAAATTGTTTCTTGAATTTATCCTAGACAATGTTGAAAATGAACTCACAATGCTAGATTTTTGTAATGCCAAGCAACATAATGGAGAAAGATTTGCTTCTTTCTTACAATGGTGGAGAGGGCTTGCAAGTTGAATCCCATGGGCCATCCCTAAAAAGCAATTGGTTAATATCTTCATCTAAAATGTTAATCAAGAAATGGCCTTTCATCTTCAAATCTGTTGTCTTTCTACATTTGAGGATATCATTGAGAAAGGGATCACCATTGAAAAGGCCCTTATCTCTAAAGGTTTAATCAATTCTCAAACCAAAGGCAATAGTCATACAAATGATAAATTTAAACCTTGGGCCAAGACAAACATGTGGTTAGAGATGGAGTCACCAATGTTAAGCATATCCAAACAAATCAAGCTTCCCAACCTAATGTGCCAAATTCCTCTCACCTAGTACCATCTCCCTTCCTAAGTGACAAATTTGAAAACCTCCCAATTCACAATGACATTTCATAGATTTAGGAGAGCCCATAGACCCAGTCTTTCAAAAGCTTGTGAAAGCCAACATGGTTACATTCCCTTTTACTAGACCCTATGATGATAATGAGTCCAAGCCCACATGGTATAATGAACATGAATATTGTGATTATCACCATGTCCATAGTCATCCCACACATAATTATATGAGGCTCAAACATTATATCCAAGATCTTGTTGATCAAGAATAGTTGGAGGTCAAATCTAAGCCTAAACCCTCTTCTAATGCACAACTGGGTGTTTATAAGGATCCTTTTAGAAATCATCAGACCAAGTTCATTGCCACCAATCCCAATCAATCCCAAGATAACTGTACCAATAATGTTAATTATAACAAAGTCCATTATGATTATGACATTATCATAGGAAGAATTTATTGTGATCCTTCACAAGTTTCCACCAGCACAATTAGAGCCCCATCCCCTGGATCTGCTAACACAACTCATCATGGAACCATTACTATCCCACAGCTTTCATCTTCCTCATCCACACATTCATCCTATTACAATATCCTTGATCACCTTGGGAAGACTCCTGCACAAATCTCCATCCGATATCTTCTTAAGGTTTCACCCATCCACAAAACCTTATTGGACCGTGTCCTTCAAGACCCCCAAGTCCCACGTGTGATACTAACCCTAATTAATTCCAAGCTCTTGTGAGTCACCTTTCTTCCACCTATCACCTTGCCATTACGCAACAAGACATCCATCCATTGATCAATATCATAACAATGCCCTTCATATAGAGGTCCTAATCTCCAAAACCAAAATCAAACGTGTTCTTTTGGATAATAGAGATGACTTGAACCTATGTACCTTTAATTTAATAAAACAATTGGGATATTCACAATATAACTTGGAACCATGACCTTGATCTTTCATACAATATCTTACTTGGTCACCCTTAGATCTATTCTATACAAGCAGTACCTTCTACTTAACATAAATGTATAAAGTTCCTACATAATCATGTTGAGATAACTATCCTAGAAGATCCTAGACCCTTTGCATATTGTAGAGCCTTGGGAGTTTCTAGTTCTAAAGATAACCTTTGTCCTAATAATGATATTTCCACTAAAGAGAAGGTCACCACTTCCACATCTTATGTTCATCTTGATGACCTTGCTTCCACTTCATCATCCTCTAAGGATCCTAAAGTTACTAAGGTCAAGATTATCGACAAAGGTTGCGGAGAATATGAATTACATAATTCCTACCATGTTGAACCACTTCATGACACTTATTAGGGTCTAGGATACATGCCTTCTAGTGTTGAAACTAAGGAACCTCATGTTCCCTTTACAAGTCGTAATGAACCCTCTAATGTCGTTGAAAGTACCGTCAATGGGACCATCAATGCCTCTCCTAAAGACCTTGACATTTCATATTTATTTCATGACCATACCATCTTCACTATTGATCCCTTATTACCATATCTTGCTTCCACTTCATGGGACTGACAAAATCCAATCTCTCACACTACTTGTTACAATGATGGAGTGCATATTCAACTCCTTAGTCGTATGCATACAAAAACAAACTATCCTAAAAGTCCTAAAGAATTAGACTTCAAGGAAATAAATCATGGGGTATACAAAGTCAAAGAAAAATGCATTTTACACCTAGCATTCAAAGAGCATTAGAAAAATCCATTTTAGCATAAAAAAATCCAAAGAAATTTCCTAAAAGTGAGATTGTTGGTCCTCCATCTATTTCACTCCATAACACTCTCATCTACTTCCATAATCCCATCTCATGTATACACTTCGCTCCATCCATAATCGACAAGGCTATGATGGTTCCCATTTATGTTTCCTAAGTTACACAAAAGAGGCTAATCTTGCACTTAAGGAGGTGCATGATGGTATCCTCAGTGCTCATCCTACTTGTAGACACTTAAAAAAGTCCTGGGCATGCGACTGACATTTTCACACATAATTCACCCTGATTTCATATTTTTAATTATTTAATTAATTAATTCCTCTTACACTTTTGATTAAATAAATTTCATTTATTTAATTGCTTAAGATACTTTCTTCCAGATTCTTGTATAATTAAATAATTTAATTATTATTTAATTATTCATTCATCATGCACCCACTTTCCCTCTTCTAATTTAAATAAATACCCATTTATTTAAATTATACACCTTGTCCTAATTAAATAAGTCCCCCACTTATTTAATTAAATTCCTATACATAATCCATTCCTCACAAAAATTAAATAAATCCCCCCAATTTATTTAATTCTAATTCAAATTTTTCCTATTGTGAGGGGAAACCCTAAAACATTCTCAACCCTTGATCTTAACCCTAAGTCAACTCTTCATATTAGCCCTCCATTCACATTTCACCCTCTATAAAATCACTTTGACCCTCTCATTTTCACCTCACCACTTGTGAATTTGACTTCTACCATTTTTAACACTTGAGCTCCCATACAATTTGTAGACCTACAAGTCTGAGTGCATCATCATAGCTAGGTTAGACAGAAACAATGGAGGAAATGCATTAGATATCCTAGGGTTTCTTATTTTTAGGCTTGCATGTTTAGATTCTAGGTTGTTTAAGTGCTCTATTGCATAGATTGGGTTTTAATTTTGTAGATTCTAGGACTGTAGCAGAGTTTTTACCTGACTACATTGGTGAACCTGACGTGAAACAGTCATACAATCCATGAATTTAAGGTTTTTGAATTTTACAGGTTTGTGTGATGCATAAGATGTTATGCATGCACTCCATTATGCGATGCTTGATTCGTACGACATGACATCTACATGGAATTTGCACCACCTAAGAAGGGTTTTGTAATGCATATGCCTGTATTTAGGGTTTGAATCTTTTATTTTATTTTTAATAACCCTAACCTAGTTTGTTTTGTAGGATTCTAACTTGTTTTAGATGCTCTATTTTCTTATATTACTCTCTAGTTTTATCAGTCATTAGGGTTTTTAAAGCATTAAGGGTTTGAATGTTACAAAGATCTTTATCTAGGGTTTATGCTTGGTTGTTTTACAATTTGGGTAATTCATGTTAACGTTGAAAGTCCTCCATCTTTTTGGCATCTAGGAATTGACCTTACAACCCTAGGGTTCGATATTGGTCAGTACATTGCATTTTTTACTTGTTGGTTAGGGTTTTTCTGTCAAGTTGTAGTTGTAAGTTTTGTTTGACATCTGTGCAAGTTTTTGTGATGCATAAGCCACTCAATGTACTGCCTATGCTTGGATGCATCGCATACGCATAACAGTACACCACTTGCACTAGTTTTTGAATGCATAAACCTGATAGTGCACCGCTTATGCTCTCGGTGTGATGCATGTGACTGGAATAAAAATAGAAAGTTTTAAAATCTTCTTCATTCGGGTTTTTCTATTTTGAATGGTAGGGTTAGGGTTTTTTGTTAGTAATTTTTTCTTGGTATCCTGTGGCATGGAGAAATATTTTCATTTGCAAGAATAATTGGTTACTTAGGGCTTTCTTTTGCATAAATGTGTGTGGTTTAACTTAGGAACACTTTTCAATTTGGGATAAAAGGAAAACAACTTTGTTTTCTATCTACACTCATTTGAGACTAAAATAAACCTCATTCATATTGGATAGAAGGAACCACAACCCTCCATTAATCACATTTCATGGGATAAAAAGAACAAAAACTTTGCATTTTCATGCATTGGGTTAAAACGAACCACAAATCTTGCATTTACTCACTCATTAGGGCTTAAAATTAACTTGCATACTCACTCATTTAAAAGATAAAAGAGATTTCATCATTGCTTGCCATGTTTGGTGATTTTTGTTAGATTTGTGGAAAGGTATATGCTCTTCCCTCGCGCCATTAGTCATCTTGGGAATCAAAAAGTCCTCCACATCACTTACATAAAATCACACCACACTTAAGAAAAAGATAAAATCAAAAGAACCCCCACGTGAGTGTGACCAAGTAAATGTGTATGCTCTCCCCTCACGTCTTTGTATGAACTTGGGGATCAAAAACATTTACTTGTGTTGCTTTTGTTACCCTTTAGAGTGGGCCTTCTCTTGAGATACATCCACAAGGAGAACTCATTTGTGACCCCAAGCAGTACTTTCATCTAGTTTGCTATACAAATTAGGATAAGGTGAAAGCCAAGTCCCAACCAGTATTAGCGCTTACTATATAGCGCTAGCTCGAAAGGAGGCATACCTTTTTGTATATTAAAACTCCTAGTAGGGTTAGTCAAAGCCTTTAGTGGCTTGATAGATGCTCATAAGGTGCCAGTCCCCCAGATATTTACTACAAGCCATTGTTTAGTGGCCAAAAACCCTCTACTTGTTTGACTCAAGGGGGTTAGAAGATAGACCTCTGGAGCTATCCCACACTCTTATAGTTCCTAGTAGAGATAGCAAGTTTCCTAAGGTCTGTGCACCTTAGGGAATTCATAATTTGGTGTTCCCAAGAAGTGAGTTCCATGTAAGGGGGAGCCAGTGCCACCAAATTTCTAGGCTATCTGCTTTGAATAAGTGTGGCTGGAGAAATCCAAGTGGGAACTCATCAAGTATTGTCCTTGCCTAGCCTAGGGATTGTGCTTGTTTTCTAAAGTGTTTTCAAAAATTTGTCACAAAATGTCAAACTAGTAAGAGACAACCACAAAAATGATTGTTGAGTGTTTTCATGTTTGATGTGCTTTCTCACAAAACCATCAAAACAGACTTATAAAATTGGTTTTTAGGCCTGCTAAATTGTGAAATGCATACGCTAAACAGTGAAATGCATAGGAAACCATTTGTAACGCATAAGACTAAGTAAGAGACATCTACTAAACTGTGAAATGCCTCTGCTGAATAGTAAAATGTATAAGATGAATAGTGTGACGCATAGGTTACAGTGAAATGAATCCACCTGGTTTTGAAACACATCAGTAGGATAGTGTGATGCATCTGCCTGAGAACAAATTGGAAACTTACGGAAACTTTGAAAAAATTATCCTCCCAATCAAGATTCAACTGCAACCATATCAAACAAATTTCAAACCTATTAGTTTTCATCTTTTAAGTTCCATTTGCAAATCATTTCACCCTCTTAGGATTTAGTTGCATATACAAGCCCATTTAGAATTAGACTTCATTCCCAACATCTACCGTATCATTTTAGGCAACCTTAGAACCTTGGGATTTTAGCCTTAGACATCAATAGAGGTTCCCAAAAATTAATCTTCCTAAGTTGAAACATAAGGAGGAATCATCGAAGTGTGACTACCTCATAAGTACAAAATTGGATTAAGAGACCTTGGCATCATTCTCATTCAATTGATCATTTGGGCCTAATACTCACTAGACTAGTTTGGGTCCATCTTCCAAAAGTGAATTCTCATAATCCCAAGCTCACTTTAAATCAAACCATTTCTCCCACATCAAAATTCCAAGGTCTTGATAAAACCAATTAGTACTTTGAAAGTCATTAGTAGACAATAGTATCTTATTGGAGCTAAACTTTGTGAAGATTAAAATCATTATCCTCTACTATAGCCTTAGGCATAATTCCCTTAGATCATTGCATCACTATAGTTGCATCCTCACAAATTATCCCAAGAAAATACCAAAAACATATCCCCATTCATATTCTACATAAAGCACTTAGATCACACCCATGAGTATACACTCATTTGCCAACCTTAGAAAAGACCGTAAATAATCCTTGCATTTTCATCCTTAGTGTCAGTAGGTACCCTTAGGACAATTGCATAGTGCGTCCTCATTTTGCATTATCACCTTATGTAAAATATACCAAAAACATAGAATATAAACATCACGTTCCCATCTTTAGGATAAGATCATTTTCCCACCATTCATAAAATTAGCAAGGTATTTTATGGTTAAAACATGGTTGCAAAGAAAAAGAAAGGGAGAAGAAACCTAAGAACAACCCCAAAATCCTTACATTGACACAATGATATTCGGTAGCCCTTCCAACAAACAATCCAACCAAAACATGGGGAACCCCTTTGACAATATCTTCTTGCAAGATGATGAACCCGGGGTTACACCCGAAGTCCTTGAGGACACATCACAAGACCCTAGAGTATTGAGGATCCTAGATGAAACGATTGCCATAGACCCACAAAGTTATCTTATGTGCCTCTTGCAAAATGAAACCAAACTTCCCAAAGGTGTTAACATAAATACACTCATAGTAAAACCCACAAATGTTATCATGACAAGCCAAATCTACGTACCATCCTCTAATCATCTTGCGAATCAGACCCAAGAACATGTCAACATACCTCTAGGGCAAACCTCACATGAATCCATCATGGTAAACATACCTCCCCCTTTCAAGGATAACAATACAAATGTCATGACTCACACATCAAATCCTTTTATTTTCTCAACAAATCATCAAGGTCAAGCTAAGAGAACATGAAGGATACACATTGTGACCTCACAAGATCAAACCCAAGGAGTTAATACCACATCAAATGTAAACACAAACTTTACATCCAACTGCAATACCAACATGAGAGCAATCTCAATAACAACCCCCACAACCAACATAACAGCATGACTAGACAAGGTTTGGGTGTATCCTACATCAACTCATACCCCATAGATCCACTTGGAACCAACAACAATGTGACTAATGCCTAATACATCAATCCCAACCAACAACAAGTGAATCCTAATGTTTCATTTCAAAACCTCAACACCACAAGGATGCCATACCATTATCGATACATCAACCCTAACGTATCCTTCACGACCCACAACCAAAACCAAAACACAATACCATTACATACTCACTGCAACATGAACACCAACACCAACCCACTTGTTGGCAACATGGGAACTTATAACATGGTGAATCCTTAGATACGGTCACAAACATTGCCAACACACCTGTCAAAGCCCTCACCCAAGAGTTGGATAAGTTAAAATAGAAATTATTGAGCTTACAGGTCTCGGGGACAAAGAAGCCATACTCTATGGAGGACTTATGCCCATATCCATTTGACAAAAGCAATTATATGCCTCCTTTCCCCCTGAATTTCACCACACCAAACTTTAAAAAATATAGGGGAAAGGGGAGTCCCATTGAACATGTACACAAGTTCCATACTGCTTGTCTCGAGCTCGCCTATGATCATACCTACTTGACAAGACTCTTCCCAAGAAGCCTCGCAGGCCAAGCTCTTGAGTGGTTCGCACATCTCCCCATGGGGATACGAACATGGACTGAACTCGCAGACAAATTCATTTCACATTTTCCCTATAACATAGAGATAGACGTAAACATCACCACCTTGTGCCAAATGAGACAAGAAAATGGAGAAACCTTTATCTCTTTCTTTCAAAGGTGGAGGGGCCTAGCAAGTAAATGCCCTTGTCACATTCCCAAAAATTAGCTAGTGCCCATCTTTGTAGAAAATCTCAACAAAGAGCTCATGTATCAATTGCAAATCCATTGTTGTACCTCTTTTAGAGAAGTGGTTGAGAAGGGGATAACCATCGAAAAAGCTCTTATTGCCAAAGGCACAACAAAAAACTATAATAAAAACCAAAATACCCAAAATGTGCCCTACGACAAGAACAAGTCTTGGGCTCAAAATAAGAATGTCACGAACGATGGGGTGGTGGATGCCAAGGAATTTAGGGCTGGTCCCGTTATCATGCTTCAACAACCCCCCATAACAAACAACCAACCACAACCATAGCCACAACTACAATAAGAAAATGCAATTCAAAGTAATCAAAGTAGACCACCTCTAGGAATAACACACCCCACCACAATTATACGCCTTTAATGGAACCAATTGAATTAGTTTTATAGAAGTTATTGCAAAACAACCTTATCTAGTTGCTAGAAATTCAATAATATGACCCGGACTTTAAACCTCCATCATGGAATGACAAGGACTTCTGTGATTACCATAGAATCAAAGGTCATAAGATGTTAAACTATTATAAATTGAAAAATATCATTCAGGACTTCATTGACAGGGGTATCGTGGGCATAGATCATCCAACTGGTTTCTCCAACACTGATCATACCATCTTTACTGACCCATTACAAAATCATGGATCAGGAAAAGCCTCTACGTCAGTGACCAAACTATATGAGAGTGTTAACTACAATAACGTTGCTTATTACTATACCATTAATAGTATCCGCACATATGATAACAACATTTCCATGATTACCATCAAAGCCTGTCTAGAGTGTACCATGACCACCCAAAAATCTAAGATGCTACAAAGCGCTCCTGCCAACCCTACCAATACATCCATTCCACAACCCAAAAGCCAATATAACCTTTTGGACCTTCTAAAAAGGACCCTGGCTTAGATATCCATCTTTGAATTGCTCCACCTTTCACTTGAACATAAGGCCATTCTGGACAAAGTACTCCTAGAATCTTCCATTCCCACTGACCTAAATGTTAACCAATGCCAGGCCATGGTGGGACACTTAGCCATTATCAATAAACCTTCACACTGCCCCAATCACACTGACCCTCTTCACCTAGATGTCTTTATCAATAAACATAAAATCTGACGAGTCTTGGTAGACGATGGAGCAAGATTGAACATCTGTCCTTTGAAATTAGTAATAACATTGGGCTACTCCAAGGCTTGTGTCGATCCAACCAAAATAATCATTATCAAGTCATATGACGATGCTAAATGCTCCTCTAAAGGAGTCATCACCCTACCTATAAGGGTTGGACCTGGCACACAGGACATCGTATTCCATGTCTTGGATACCAAGCTACCATACAACCTTATCCTCAGCTGACCATGGATCTATGCCATGAAGGATGTCCCTTCCACCTACCACCAATGCATCAAATTCCCCTATGATGGCATGGAAATCACCATCCATGGTGATCTTGATGCCTTCCAATACTACAGCCAACTAAGAGAAGTACCCCAACATCAGGAGCCTGTAAATAGGGGAATCTCACCATTCACTTCATCCAATTATGTCGACCCATCCACATTATCCAAATCCCCTACCACTTTCAGTCTACCTATCAACCCCAAAATTCAAATCCAAGACAAAGGATGCGGTGATTACAAGATGGAAAGGTCATACTGCATTGGAAAATTACCTACATCAGCTAAGTCCCAAGGAAGGCCCAGCCCTATTTCGCTGAAGCAAACTATTTCAGCTAGTCCCACCACATTCACAAAGTGGGGTGAACTCAATAAAGAAGGCATCAATGAGGACATATCAACATGGCTCTATAAGGAAGAAGAAGAAGAAGTCAAACATATCAAATTGCCTGTAGAACAATATGGTAAGGGATATGAATTTGTCAAAAAATAAGGACATGACGGGCATATTGGACTTGGACCCAATGGAAATGGACGCATCAAGCCTCTTCAGCTAACAATGCGGCCACATAACAAAGGGTTGGGATATACCTCACAAAGAGACATGGCTCCACATACTAAGTTACTTCTAAGAGGTGAGATGAGTACTTCTAGAGAAGTCGAGACATCGAGGGGTCCACCTGAACCATCCACACTAGATTTGCCTGCACCATCCACATTTGACTCACCCGAATCATCCACACTTGACCTCCCTAAAGGTGCCGCTTGGATCAACATCTTTTGGGATCTGGATAACACTTATATTTGCACCTTAACTCCCATGACCATAAGTTACCTAAACACTGATGATGGCTTACTCTTAGTCCACCCCAAGCTAATCGACTGGGACCAACAAGATCCACCTAGCTTAGATTTATTTGAGAACAATGAAGCAATAGCTCTATGTTCATGGGACTTCACAAAGGCATACCTCTCAGGGATCATAAAGTTGGTTACATCATGGACTTGGATGTCTGTACATACTTTGAAGAATCCACTCCACCCTCCAGTTGCAAAAGTGAAAATAAAAAAGAAAAAATAGGTCTCTGGGTGAAAACTGAAAGGTGCCCTTACATCATTCAAAAGTAAAAATAAAGGACGTATCTGATGGTGAAAATCTCCTTGAGGCACCCAAGGATGGACGCTTGGAAGTGTTGCCTATCACATAGGAAAAATTGCCACTATTAGTAGAAATAACTGTTGAAACCAACCTCAGTACCGAAGAAGTGCCCAAGATTATTCACTTTGCTAAGTCACTCACAAAAAAGGAAAAGCCTAAATTCAGAGATTTCTTCTCAAAATGGCAAGTCAACTTTGCCTAGTCATATGCTGATATGCCTGGGTTTGACCTACAGTTTGTCTTACATCACCTACCGCTCCAGCCAAATGCCAAACCAGTCATGCAGAAACTATGTAAAATACACCCACAGATCGCATTACTAGTGAAAGAAGAACTGAAATAGCTCCTTGATGGTAGTTTCATTAGGATAATAGATTATCTAGAGTGGGTATCTAATCTTGTACAAGTCATGAAACCCAATGGCTAGATTAGAATATGTGAAGACTTTCGCAACTTGAACAAGGCATGTTTGAAAGATGATTCTCCATTACCAAACATAGACATTATAGTCGACTTGACAACCAGATTTGAAATGCTCTCATTAATGGATAGCTTCTTGGGATATAATCAGATACAAATAGCACTAGAGGATCAACATAAAACAACTTTCACATGTCATTGGGGCACATATTGTTGGATTGTCATGCCCTTTGGTCTCAAAAATGTGGGTGCTACATACCAAAGGGCAATGACAACTATATTTCACGACTATATGCATACATGTATGGAAGATTATGTTGATGACCTACTAGCCAAGTCAGTCACTAGAAACTCTCATCTGGATGTGTTAGATAAAATCTTCAAGCGACTAGAAGAATACAAAGTTAGACTAAATCCTAAGAAATGTGTATTTGGTGTTACATCAAGTAAACTACTGGGCTACATTGTTTCACACCAAAGCATAGAAGTCAACCCTGCCAAAGTGAAATCAATAATGGAAATGCCTCCACCCACTACCCTAAAATTTTTATGTAGCTTACAAGCAAAGTTACAATCCATCCGAAGGTTTATTGCACAACTAGCGGACAAATGTCAACCTTTTCAACACTTACTCTGCAAAGGGGTACCATTTGTGTGGACAAAATAGTGCCAAGAAGCCTTTCAAAAGATCAAAGACTATTTGTTGTCACCACCAGTCCTTAGGTCACCGATACCAGGAAAGCCCCTTTTATTTTATATATTAACTACCAATTCAGCACTGGGGGCATTATTGGCATAGAATGACGAGGAAGGAAAGGAAAGGGTAATCTATTACATTAGCTGAACCTTAGTGGGATATGAGATAAACTATAGCCCTATTGAATGTGCTTGCCTTGCTGTAGTTTTTGCTACCCAGAAGATGTGACATTACATGTTGAATCATAAGACAAAGCTGGTTGCTAAGATTGACCTACTAAAGTACTTACTCAATAAAGCAGCTCTGATAGGACGACTGGCCGAATGGGTTATGGTATTGAGTGAATTTGATATAGAATATGTTGACCAAAAAGCAATCAAAGGATAGGTGATTGTAGACTAGCTCACAAAAGGACCTACACTCGCAGATCATCCAATGGTCGTTGATTTCCTTGATGAATCAATATTCACAGTAGATGGACCCAAAATCTAGACACTATATTCTTTGATGGCTTATATACAAATCACAGTTCAGGTGTTGGTATTCTGTTTATTACTCCTCAAGGTGATGCCATCCCCAAGGCATTTCAAATTGCTTTTCCCTGCATGAATAACATAGCAGAGTACAAAGCATTGCTCATAGGACTTCGAATGGCTGTCAGCTAGAAAATCAAAACATTTCAAGTGTTTGACAACTCACAATTAGTCATCAAACAAGTCAACAATGAGTACAACACCAAAGATGAAAAGATTATACCGTATAAAAGAATGGTGGATAGCTTCAGGCTCTATTTTGACACAGTCCTCTTTGATCAAATTCTCAAGGTCCAGAATCGAACAATTGACGCAATGGTGGAAACCATTGGATCTCTCATAGATATCCCAAGTAATGTAACTCAGTTTGAGTTCTTGGTGGATCAACTATTGGTCCCCGCCTTTGATATCTCAGAATCTGAGTTAGTTTGTGAAATTGTTAGTCCCATGTCACCTTGGTACCATGACATTTACACCTACTTACATGATCACACACTACCCGCTGACCTCTCATCCAACCAATGTAAATCCTTCATCCGCCAAGCTGCAAAATATGCCATCATCGATGGCACCCTTTATCTCTATGGCTTTGATAATACCCTCCTGAGATGTCCTAACACTAAAGAAGCACAAACAACCTTACGAGAAGTACACGAGGGTATATGTGGAGCTCACTTGAGAGGTTTACCCCTGCAAAGAAGATCATACAAGCTAGTTATTACTGGCCTACCATGGAAAAGGATGCCTATCATTTCATAAAGAAGTGTAGACAGTGCCAGATACACATGGATCTTGTGCATGCACCAGCTCAGGACCTACAACCACTCACATCTCTGTGGCCTTTCTCTCAATGGGGACTTGACCTCATGGGCAAAATCCACCCTACCTCTGCTAATGACCATAAATTCATTCACACAGCAACTAAATATTTCACAAAATGGATTGAAGCCATTCCTATGACATACATTACTAGAAAGCAAATTGCCAAATTCATCCTCAACTACATCATATGCCGGTATGGTGTCCCACAATCCATTGTAACGGACAATGGCCACCCATAAAAAAACCAAGATGTCCGTGAACTTTGTGAAAGATTCCACATTCAACACTACTTCGCCACTCCATACTACCACCAAGGCAATGGTCAAGCTAAGGCATCAAATAAAACCATCATAAACATACTCAAAAAGACTGTCAATGACATTGACTGTGACTGGCATCTGCAACTTAACCCCGCCCTGTGGGCTTACCACTCCAGCATCCACACACCCACTGGAGCCACCCCATATCCCTTGGTTTATAGATCAGAAGCCATCCTACCCATAAAGGTTGAGTTGCTCTCCTTGAGAGTGTCACTGCAACAGTTGGTCGATGATGAAGAATATAGAGCATCCTAGCTACAGGAATTGGAGTTGCTAGATGAAAGGAGACAAAATGCCTTAACTCATTTATAGGCATATCAAAATAATCTCTACCACAACTACAACAAAAGGGTTCAAGTCTGACATTTCAACATTGGAGACTTGGTTTTAAAATAAAATCCTAAAAATTAGATGGAACGAGAAAAGCCAGGAAAGTTTGAGCTGAATTGGTTGGGGCCTTATGTCATTACTACAACCTATGGGTCAGGTGCATATCAGCTAGCCACTCTTGAAGGTGAACCGTTACTAGAACCCATCAACAACATGCACCTTCAACAGTATTATACTTAAAAAATAAAAAAAATAAAAAAAAAGCAAAAAAATAAAAAAAACATCAAAGGAAAAAACAAAAAAATAGTAAAGAGAAATAATCCATCTAAAAGTGAAAACTACTTCAGAGGCGCTTTGGATAAGTACCATGGTGAAAACCTAGCAAACAGGTGCCATGTGTAGTTGATCTATGCTCCATTGTCTATCATCACTTGATTCCATCCTTCACAATAAACCATGTTCACTCTGTATCATACTCCACATCCCACATCCGCCTTGAGTCACAATGTTCCTCCCATGGCCTAGAAATAAATTAACATCCCCTTTGCCTTGCCTTCATCCTAAAATTATCATGCAGTCAACTGGGACAGTTCCTGATCCTGAAACTAATGTTGGAGGACACCTATTATTCAAAAAACCCAAAAACATTCAAATATTCTCAAAAATCCAAAAACATTGAAATATTCCTAAAATAATCCAAAAACATTCAAATATTCTCAAAAATACAAAAACATTCAAACATTCTAAAAAATACAATCAAATCCAAATATTCTCCCAAATCACAAAAGAATCACATAGTTAACAAAAAAATCCCAACCAATAAACAGTGTCAGCCAATAAACTGAACTACGATGCCTCTAAGCTTTCACATAGGCAAGGCCATCTCTGATTCACTCTCGAGGCATTCCCTTAGGTCCTAGGTCAACCCAAGTCCACCCTTACCAAACTATGATGCCTTTGAGCTTTCACGTAGGCAAGGCCATCTTTGATACACCCCCAAGGCATTCCCTTAGGTCCTAGGTCAACCCAAGTCCACCCTTATCGAACTATGACACCTCTTAGCTTTCACGTAGGCAAGGCCATCTCCGATGTGCCCTCGAGGCATTCCCTTAGGTCCTAGGTCAACCCAAGTCTACCCTTTTTCTGATGCACCTTCGAGGCATTCCCTTAGGTCCTAGGTCAACCCAAGTCGACCCTTGTCGAACTACGTCACCTCTGAGCTTTCATGTAGGCAAGGCCATCTTCGATGCACTCCCGAGGTACTAGGTCAGCCCCTTAGGGCCCATCGCATCGACACCCATAATAAGTTGTCCTTTTGCGAGATAGACACTTTGAGCAGACAAAACAATCAGACCTTTCAAAAGACAACAAACATCCAAACAATCAAACAAGATAGTCAACAACACAACCAACACATCATCTCTCATCATTCCCGTGGTGATGATTGAACATCACTAAGACAAATCAACAAATCCCAATCACGTGTCTAGCAACAAGCATGGGATATAGTCGAAACTAGGATTTATGCCTTAGATGACATATCTCATTTTTTGGACACCATCATTTCTCACAAGCCAATCATTGTTCCAACTTGCCACACTCTCGAAACCAGACCACATGTCTTATATGAGATGTCCTCTCCCCATCATCTACCTTATATAGGAGGTCACATTGCCAAAACTAGACTCGATGTCTTATACAACATGCTTCTTATCTTGAAACTAGGCATCATTCAACCTATCATAATCATTCAGATAAGCACATATAAAGTTAGAAAATGACCTAATGGCTGTTAGCTTTGTCTCATCCTTCATTTTAGATTGTTTTCTATGATCTTGTTCCTAAGCTTCTCAAAGCAGTCCTTACGTGATGAAGAGAAGCGAGGAAGGAGAAAGATCTCTTTTCCTTGATTGTTGTTTGCGATTTGTCTTGGCAAAAGGATTGGGGTAGCTAAGTTCCTTGTGTGTGACAGGGATACTACTGGGTGTGAATCAAACATATCCTATAAATTGGAATAGATAGATGCTTCCATCTATTAGGACTTATCCACCTAGAGTTTCTTCATCACATGATCCGACAAGGTGCCTTAGTGACTTGGTCTGAGCTTGGCAATCCTTGTCTATTTTTTGTGCCTATTTCCCAAAGGACCACACTTCGTGCCTTGGTTAGGCTTTTCCATGGCATTTGTCATCCTTTGATATAGTAAGCACTATTATGATACGCAGTAACTACATTAAAGAACCTCAAAATCTATCATGGCAAAGTTTGAATCCACTCTTCTCGAACAAATTCTTCATCTCTCGTCCACCTCTTCATCTTTCCCTTGCCTTTTCTTCTGATTTTCTTTCATCCTACTGTGACACACCAAAAAACATTAGATCATATAACCTGCATGCACACACATGTTAGTCCATCATACACCATCATCATTATCATAATCACCATAATTAGTTATTATTATCATAAGCATAAGCATTGCAATGATCATATCACCTCATCCTCATTTGCATAAAACCATATATATAATGCATAGGCATTTATCATATCACCACTTACATCCATACATGAGCACCACATAGAAATAAAATACCATAGTGTACATCACATCATATACATCATCTAACCATTACATAAACATCATATTAACATGACATAAGCATCTTAACATCTAGAACTGCATTATCATGAATCACAAATCATAACACATAGCATCAAAATCATAATCACATCATATGGATATAAGAATTAATAAGATTGATCAGAATAGGTCCATCTCATATGTATATCATCCAAAATGTGTCACAGTACAATTCAAATACATCTACATGTGTCAAAAATGGAGCTCACAGGCTCAATCATATACCAAGAGCATGCAGGCTCGATAAAAATGTATGTCTACATCAGGACTATCAAAATGGCACTATGGGAGGACCCCTATGTTCTCAACCAACCCTCGACCTAAAAGGCCTATCATATGGTGATGACCACCTTTGTGAACACACAACACTGCTGTGTGATCTACGAGAGTGGGACCGACTGCCACTCTTGCTCTAAAAACTCAGAGCCTTCTGATTTGCTGGCACTAAACTCTAATAGAGGCCCTTGTAATACTGAGTCTCCTATGTTGACCTAACCAAATCTTGTACAAAATCTACTAATGTCCTACTTAGTGTTGCTGCAAGCTCAATGCTCCACTACTCTGCCCTCTGTGCCTTGATCATGACCATATCTCTCTCAGCCATCCTCTAAATGAGCTGATCCTCTACCTCCTGTACATGCTGCTGCATGACATCCAGCTGAGCTTGTAAGTCTACTATCTGCCCATCCACATCTCCATGGACCCTAGCATCCCTCTCCTCCTCATTTGCCTCATCATCTCCAACCTCCACAACCGGTACATCTAATAAGGCCTGCTCCCTGATTCGCTCCTCCTCCTCATCAACCTCCTCAAACTCCTCCTCCTCCTCACTCTCCTCCATCTCCTCTCCCGTACCACCAACATCCTCCATAGCTACGTCCTCCTCTCCCTCCCCCACCTACATCTCTCATACAACCGCTACCACCTATCTTATCGCCTCCTCTCCCTCTTGAATAGGGGAAAGTACATCACCCCTACCCCAACCATCTCTCCCTTTCCCCATATCTCCTCTACCTTGGCCTCCTCGGTCCCTACCCCCACCACAACCACCTGCTCCATCATTATCTCCCCCTCCACCACCACCCTTGACACCATCTCCTCTACCTCTGCCTCTGTCACCTCCTCGCCCCCTAAACTAGCCTCTCGGCCCTCAACCCAACCACTCCACTACTGCTGGCACGTCAGGATGTAGATAAGGAATAGGCCTATGTGTGGCCCACCAAGCATCGTGCCTAGATCCATGGCATCCCCATTCTCCCACTATAATGGCTATAATCTCGTAATCTCATCTATGGCATCCTGAATTGGAATCATTGGTCCCCACACTGGAATCTACCACGTCACCCGTGTAAACTCTGTAATACCCATAGGCTCATCCTATCACTCCCTAAACTGTCTGAGCACCCATGACAGTAGATGAAACTCTATAATATGTTGTTCCTAAATAGTCTTCCCAATCAGATATCGAGTATGCTGGCAATATGGTAGCTGCTCGTCATCCTCAGTCCACCTTAGATACTCTTTGTACGGCATCCAAGCTAATGTATCCATGTGATCGATAGCATGATGCCAGTAGCCAACGTCACCCATCTGAACATGTGGAATTGTCCTAGTATAACCAGAAACATAAGGCAACTCATCAAATATCTGTTGATCCACTAGTGGCCTGCACACTGCAATATTCTCCCATGCCCATATCATAAGCAAGGTCACACCATAGCTGATGGAATACTCTCCTTGATACACAACACTGTGCAACTGATGATATAATGGTGCTAGGAGGTAGGGTTCCTATGCATATGATGTTGTGTCTACCATCATCCCCTCCAGCATCTTCCCCCACCCAATGGGAAATCCATGGTCGCGTTAATCTGGACATACAAGACCACCAATGCAAGTTTAGGGAGAAATACACTATTCCTAGCTAAATTAGCTCATGTGTCACCGTGCTATTCTTATGCATAGCAGCCAAGCTCATACGGTGCACTGCTCAACCAATTCATCACACCTAGTCTCATGCATTGCACTGCTCAATGCATGTGACTCACCTCAGTGCATGTGTCACACTATCAAGCTCATGCATCATGTTTTGACACAGGTGATGCACTATTCATCCTAGTGTCGCGGTCAACAGATGCATGCCGTCTAAGTAGAGGCATTGCATCCCCTGGCACATGCGGCTCCAAAAATTGCATGTATCGTAGCTGAGAGTGGGTGTCGCACTGCTACGTGAAAGCGGCACACATGATGGTGCATACGGTGCACAAAAGTGCACCACATGCATGCCCTATTTTCGGGCCCTAAAATGTACAACAAAATGTAAAAAATGACCAGATAGAGTTAGATGCATACCGGGGTGCCTGAACTAGGAAGCCTTCCATATGATCAGACCCTCGACCCACGGTGTTGATGAAGTGGTATGGGCAACATCTCGATAGCAGCTCTGCGCGGAATCTCCATAGGCTCACTCCTCTCTCTCTAAAAATTCTAAAGACTCAAGTGCACAAATGAAGATTATGGACCCCCTATGAGCTATTTATAGGATCTTTTAACCTAAATGGGCCCACTTTTTACTAATTTGACCAACAAGTGGCCTTCTTTCCTATGCTGAGTGCCTTTTATGCCTATTTTATTACTTCCAGATCACTTTGGGCATCCCGCATAACCTTTCGAAAAATTTTCCAAAATTTTTGAAATTTTTTAGAAAATTTGAAAAATTTCCTGAGGGGGCATAAGACCATCACACTTCATCTGGTACACACTGGGGCATGTCTAGAGCACATTTCTCAAATCTTTCTTTGATATAATGCCAGATTCGACATTGTATCAACATGGGGCAAAATGTACACTTAAAAATGTCATGGGCCTGCGAATGACATTTTCACACATAATTCACCCTGATTTCATATTCTACTATTAATTAAATAATTTTTAATTATTTAATTAATTCATTCCTCTTACACTTTTGATTAAATAAATTTCATTTATTTAATTGCTTAAGCTACTTTTTTCTAGATTCTTCTATAATTAAATAATTTAATTATTCATCCATCATGCACCCACATTCCCCCTTCTAATTTAAATAAATACCCATTTATTTAAATTATACACCTTGTCCTAATTAAATAAGTTCCCCACTTATTTAATTAAATTCCTATACATAATCCATTCCTCACAAAAACTAAAATAAATCCCCACAATTTATTTAATTTTAAAACATTGCCCACCTCACCATTTCCTCTAATTTAAAATTCAAAATTGTCCTCTTGTGAGGGGAAACCCTAAAACATTCCTATCCCTTGATATTAACCCTAAGTCAACTCTTCATCTCAGCCCTCCATTCACATTTCACCCTCTATAAAATCACTTTGACCCTCTCATTTTCACCTCACCACTTGTGAATTTGACTTCTACCATTTTCAACACTTGAGCTCCCATCCAATTTGCAGACCTACAAGTTTGAGTGCATCATCATAGCTAGGTTAGATATCAGCAATGGAGGAAATGTATTAGATATCCTAGGGTTTCTTCTTTTTAGGCTTGCATGTTTAGATTCTAAGTTGTTTAAGGGCTCTATTGCATAGTTAGGGCTTTAATTTTGTAGATTCTAGGATTGTAGCAGAGTTTTTACCCAACTACACTACTGACATTATCCTTGCAACTCAACTTCCACATTTTGACCACCATCATGATCATTGTCCACTTGTTCCAAAGTCCACACTTCCATCTGATATCATACCTTTCGATGCTTAGCTTGCTGCAATATCTCAATATACCAAAAATACAAAAAATGAAATAAATATAATAAAAATAAATATAATAAAAATAAATATTAGAGAGACATAATCCATCCTATGGTGGAAACCACATTTATTTGGATAAGTACCATGGTGAAAACCTACTTGCAGGCACCATGTGTAGTAGTCATATTCCGTTATCCTCTAGGTCACTTGTCCCATGCTTCTCCAACATTTTATTTTCATCTAATGTATTAGTCTTCCATCACATATCTCATCTACCATCCTCATTATTTATTAGAGTATTCTCTCCCCTCCCTTTCCTATAGATCCCACCCATTTCATGATTTCACCCTGCTTATACCTGGGGGAAATATATTGTGTTTTACTTTAGGCATATGTTTCCTTGTAATCTCCTAGTTTCCCATGGTATGGTTAACTTCCTCCTCTTTGGATCTCATACACTTGCATGTTCCATGACCATCCTCATATTTGGATATTGTATATTTTATCTTACACCCATTACACATTTTCCATAGTATCCCCAAACTTTATTCTCCATCCTATAATAAAAAAATCACCCACTACCATCCCAAAACATTTTAAAAATCTCAAAAAAATCAAAAACTTCCAAAAAAAACAAAAATAAAATATTCAAAAACCAAGCAATAAATCCAAATGCAAGCCATCCTTAATCAATACCAATCTAGTCAAGCAATCTAGTCAAATTATCTAATTTCACATCCTTGGTCTTGTTCTAACCTTATTGTTAACCTAATCAATCAATCAATCATTAATCATCATCAATGGGATATATCATTCTTGCATCCTTGTGTTGATCTAGGGATATATCTTTCCCCAAAATGACAACACTATATCAATCAATCATCAATTTACAACCTGCCAGGGGCAATACCTTGTTTTTTTTGAATCATTTATACATGCTTTATTTCTTGCTTGTGTGTGTTTATCATTTTATCTTTCATTTGTATCAAGTCCTTGCAACATATTGGTACAATAACATCATGGTCTTCCATATCATAGTGCCCAAAGGTGTATGTATGCTTGTGACCTTTTATCCTTCTAAGTTAGTCCTTTCATGAACACAACACATCATCATCCTGGTCTTTATACCTTGGTGCATAATGTCAGGTTCTATATAAAACTATATGGTTTCTCACCTAATTTAGAATAATGTGTCATTCATCCATTCCATCCATCCCTTATCTTTCCTCCATCTCCTTAAATATTCTCTTTTCATCCATTTCGAGAGCATGCCCATATTCTTCTAACTTGCCTATCTTCTTGAGGGGGCATCCCATCCTTACGTCATTCCACCTTATCACCCTTTCATGTGGCTGGGGCATCCTTTTCACATCATCCATACCTTATCTTCTTTGAAATGATGTTACTTCTCTTAGTCGCAACATCATCTCAAAGAGGGGTAAAATGTAGACACCTAAAATTGACCATGTCCTCATAACCCTTGAACATCACCTAGACATTCATCTTACAACACATTGTCCCTTAATCCCTTTTACAAATTAATTAAATAAATTATATTTATTTAATTAATCCATTTATCCCTTCTAGTCAAAATTAATTGAATAAAAATCTTATTTATTTAATTAATTTATCATACCCTCTCCAATAATCAGTTAAATAATTATATTATTTAATTTAATTATTGAAAGTCACATGACTAGCTTGTCTTCATGCTCATCCACTTTCCATAATTAATAAATTAGTGTCCCAAAAGTCAATCTAACTGTTCATCTCAACCATTCATTTCATACTACATCTCTCAATCTCAACCGTTAACATAAGGATAAACCCTAGAATCTTCCTTTGTTGCCCTAGAAATCCTTATCCTTTCCCTAATGTGCTCTCAACCAATATCAACCATTGATATAGTTTTTTAATCCTAGCCCTTCATTTATCATATCCAACCTTTATAAATCAAGCCTCGACCAAGCCATTAGCAACGCATCTTATTCCATAAGCTAATGCTATCAAAAACCTCATAGATATCCCATTATCATATCCTTCATATTTTTCTAAGGTTATGCTACTAGTTTGAGCAACCAACATACTACCATCTCTATCAAAATATCATTAAAATATCAAGGGAAACAAGGGCTTTTGGGTGATATTGTTTCATTTCCATTTTCATATTTACTTGCTCTTGTTATGTCTTAAGTATGGAATAGGTATTTTTTTGTATTGTTCCTTAATTTTCATTCCATATTCATGCATACATATGGCCCAAACCCTTCTAGAAATAAGAAATAGAAAGAAAACAAGATGTGGACCACCAACATTGCTCAAAGAAAAAAAGATCCAACAAAAATGGATCAAGCCAAAGCCAAAGACCTACACAATCCTAGACCTTGACCTAGAAATCTTCACAACTTTAACTTGAGTGTGGGATTCTAAAATAGATTTAGGAAGACCTTTCTTGCTCCTTTGAAAAACAGTTCATGAAATAACATTAACATCATTCTCAAAATAGGGGATGTGTAAAGTATGCATTCCATAACAAAAGTTACTAAAATAAATAATCCACTTATTTACATTAACCCCAATAAAAAGAATAAATATTATATATATCATCAATAATGACTTACATCTTTCAAAAGCACATGCCATATCCAGGTTAGCACAATATACATAATATACAATATCCATCTTAGGCTCTCTTGCCATAAGTCATCTCAAATAATGATAAGGTACAATAATCAAGTACAAGTATTGAATAATAAATGAAATCACTCTCTCCAGCTGCCACTAACCCACATGGTCATCTACAACCCGAGAGATGGGAACATGGCTTAGGTGCTTTTTCACCCAACCATGAAGTAATTACACTTCCCCAGATCCCTTCATAACATGAAGGAAACCTAGCACTGCATGAAATGTCTAGCAACCTGGAAGCAACTGGCAAGAGGGAACACCCGATACAACTTGAAGTCTAAATGCAAATCCAAATGATGATGTGGAAATCTTTCACAATAGGATGTGCCAAAGATATATAAATAAAGTTTTGCTAGACAAATATTCATCTATTTCAATAAATTCTTAGCTTGGCCCAAGCATTTAAAATAGTTATGATCAAATCCTAAAAAGAGGAAAATCCATCTTTGTTTGCCCACATTTGACATCCTAGCCCAAGAAGTAACCCCAATCACACACAAAAGATAAACTACTTCCTTTAAAAAAAAAACTAATTCTTTTTTTTTCTCATTCAATATGATTTCACTTTCAACAAAATAATTCTAATGAAAAAGATTAAGCATATATTTATTCAAGATACATAATTGAGACATAAACTGAAGATAAATTAATTCATTCCATTATTAATTACCTCAAAAGAATCTTGTGTCTAGATCTTATAACACATACTTTTGCCTAGTTACAACTATACATTCTTTACTTTTGCTCAACCAATGAGGGAATACTTTCAAGCAATAAAATCAATAAAGATCTTCACTTGTTCATTCAAGATGCATACAAAAACCTATCAACTGGTCCTAACCTTTATATCATATTTTAGACATAATTTCTCACCATAAACATATTTGCATCTAGAATTGCATAACTGCTAGCAAGTTCATAATTTCATACAATCAAACGACACAGGGATCTATGAAGGAATATATATATATAGTTTAACGTCATATTTTCCAATAGAACATCATTAAGCAAAAGCATAAGAGATAGATTGAATAAAATATATCCTAACTCTGCTATAGGAATCCTGCTATCTACTACAAGAATAGATTAGTCTAATATCGAGATACAATAAGTATGCTATAGAATCAAAGAATAATTCTACAATAGAGAGTGCTAACTATAGTGACAAGATAAGTTAACTGCGACGGGAATATAATAAAGTTGTTGCGATAGGAAATAAAATAACTATAGCAACATGATAAGATAACTATGACGAGAACATAATAAAGCTACTACAACAACAAATAAAATAATTGTAGCAACATGACAATAGTAAATAGAAGTGATATGGACAAAATAAATGTTGCAACATGAATAATTTACATCTCTACTTTACAAATACATGTAACTGTGATAATAAAATAATGATAACAGGGAAGTTAAAAAGTCTACTATGGCAGGAATGTAAAAATATGTAAAAGCCACTTATATAGAAAAAGAGGCCGATAGGGCTAAACTACTGGTCCAACAACCATATACACAGGTCCATCTAATCATATACAGGCTAAAGAAAACACATACCGACCATTTTAGCAAAGTAAAAATAGATCAAGACAAAACTAATAGGCCATTTCAATTAAAAATGAGCAAAGGTAAAGTTTAATTAAAATGTTTTAACACACTAGTAGTTAAGCATGCAAGAGGTGGACATAAACAAGTAGTTTAAAATTATAAGCCAAAATATAGACATGCCAAACAATAATTAAAGAGGTCGATAGCTATAAGGATTGGGCTATTAGATCGTAATGCTCAGGTGGAACTAAATAGAATTATGCATTGTAAATAAAAAAATAGGTCAATTAAGATAACAAGATCATGCCAAAAAGAAAAATAAAGGTAGTTAAATATCTGGTGGTAGATATAAAGAAAAGAAACTACCAAAGATTCTTGAAGATTGAAGATAGGCCACCTAGATAGAGAGGTGGTCACCTAAGATAAGGTTCGAGTTGCCTTACAATGAAGATAAAGTTTCTAAAGATCATAAACTACACATATATGGCCACTACAACATTTGAGAAGGCTTGAATCAAGGAATTATGGCCACTGTCCAGCAAATCTAGGGTCGAGGACTAGTTTGAAAGCCAACAACAAGGAAAAACAAGGTTGAAAACAACAACCTCATGAGAGCCACAAAAAAAGTCAAATGGTTTAAAGTGAAGAGAGAATGACAGCAAGCATTGCTAACAAGGTGAACACATCACAAACAAACCAATAAATGGTTTGAGATGGCCACTTAAATGAAGATAAGGTGATTAGAATATGGAGGTCGACAAAAGACATATAAAGCGACTAATACTAACTAGATAGAATGATTGAAACCATTAGCCAACATAGAGGAAGAAAGTGCAGGATGTTTATTATCTACCTAAAATAGGCAACAGGAAAATCATTCGAAGGCATTAGAGAAATTAAATAAGGCGTAAATGGTTATCAATAAACAAGCCGACCAAAGTATTATGCAAACTAGAGAATGGACAAGATGCACGCCAATATTTAAACAATATACTCAACCAAAACTTTTGCAATGTAAAATAGAGAAAAATGCCCAATTTCACACGCTCTCCTCAAATGTCAATTTCTCCTCCAAACGCTAAGCATTTCCTCTTCTCTGTGCTTCTTTCTTATTCTGTCATTGATTGCTGATGGTGATTACTAACAATCCTTTCTCCGCTATGTGTTACTTTATAAAAAAATACCCCTTTAATAATATCATTGTATATTTAGATCTTCTTTTCTTGTTGAAACTCCAGTTTTATCCCCATTTGCATGCCTTTGGTGTTTCCTACAATAGATTTTAGTTTAAAAATAAATAAACTCCTTCATTACTACCGCTCCCAATCACTAGTAGAATTTTGGCAAGTAAATGACTAAGTGACTAAAACTTTTGGTCACAACAACTAAAAATGACTAAAATCTACTAATTTTTTGCAACTCAGCTATAAATGAGTAAATAAATGACTAATTTGGTCGTTGACTAAAAAAATATTTAGTCATAGAAATAAAAATGACTAAATAGTTAGTCACCAAATATAAATTAGACAAAATTTTAAAAAAAGTTTTGGGGAAATTATTGGTGGGATGTATTGGTGCGATTCATTATTCACATTCATTGCAGAATTCCTCCTTCATTAGTTGGGAAGAAGAACGTCCTTAATATTGATGGCACCAACCTCATTGAGCAGATCATTGTTGCAAACACTGGAGCTCACAATTACGAGCTGGCAACAGATGTGCGTCATCTAGAAGCCCACAAACCCACCATAGCTATGGCCCATCACCATCACACTCTTCACTTGTAGGCACTCTAACATGCTCTTCATGCACTCATCTTGGAATATCTCCAACCATTTAGAGCTACTTTTGGTGGACTTTCCAAAAAACAAAAGGTTGAGAATGTAGAGATCAAAGTACTTTCCTAGAGCTACTTCACACTGAGGCATTTTGAGTTAGCAGCTACTTGCATGAGTGACAGAGGAGAGGACCTGGAAACTTTTGAAAAGGTGGGTAAGGAATTCAGAGTTTGTTGCAACAAATTTGAAGTCGACGAGGCTCTTTGCAGCGAAGTCAGATTTGGGGACACCCTCTGCAGCAAATTTAGAGGTAATTCGAAAGCCTCATTACATTTATAAACATAAAATCTATATCTTTGTGATTGGCAACTTACAGTAGTTACAATCTACTACTCTTAATAATGTACTTTTACAATCTTTCCATTGTTCTGCTTCCTAATGTGTTAGAGCTAAATATAATAAAATTTTGGTATCAATGCCAAAATAGAATTTCCTTAAACAATTTTGATACATTTTCACTGCAAGCACAAACTGTCCTTGTGCAAAGTAAACATGTGCTAGATTTACCCACACATCAGGCATATGAACAAAGATGTTTCCTGATGCAACTTCTTGTACCTGTGTAAAAATTTCCTTTTGAATATCATATTGACCCATTTCAGCTAGCACAATGGCTGCCCCATTTGCAACATAAACATTTCCTGGTCTCTGTGCCAACACTTTACAATATAATTCTCTAGCCTTCTCAAGATGTTGTGCCACCACCTTTGGATCCCTCCTCTCATTGTGAAAAGCTACAAAATAATTCCAATTTCCAAGTGAAATGTCAACATAAGAATTCTTTGCATATGATTCACTTTATGCAGCTTTAATTGTTTCTTTTCTTTAAGCGAATCATCTATTTTTAGTTCCATTTTACCAAGCATAGATAAAGAATTTGATGAGTTTTTATCCACCTTAAGTGCATCCCCAATCAATTCTAGGCATAGTTGGATCTCATTCCGAGCCTAAGCCATGGCTGTAAGACATAGATATGTTGGTAAGAGACACTTTTCTAATGGATGTTTTTGATATTGTCATTGATGGCAACAAGACAAAGTTTACTGATACGGCAAAGAGACCTCACTCCAGAAGAAGATCTAACTAAGTATGGGAAGTATGCAAAGTAATAGTGTTTGTGGTAGCATGCCTCTGTAGGTAATGGCATTTATATGTGGATCAGATATGTTGTTCATAACTATCTAGTGGTCACTTGTTCAAGTCTCCAAGTTTTGACTTCCTTTAGTAGTCATATGAAGAAATGTCTAAGCCCGAATAAACAAAGTTAAAGCAAAAATAGTGCACAGTCTAGAAGCAAAATGGTCCACATTCCTCCACTATGAAAATGTTTGTCTTGTGGTTCTAGATTAGAAAAGATACATATCATCGCTGCCTAAATCCATACTTGTAGCTTCTAAAGTTCTTTTGGTTTC
The DNA here is from genome assembly GCA_027924645.1 of Cunninghamia lanceolata. NCBI lineage: Eukaryota > Viridiplantae > Streptophyta > Pinopsida > Cupressales > Cupressaceae > Cunninghamia > Cunninghamia lanceolata. The sequence goes on along the minus strand of BSBN01000710.1, from coordinate 4,837,465 downwards.
ATTCTACAAGATGTTCTTTACCAGCTTGCAGTCTGATAGTGTTTCATAGTGACAGGGTAACAGTTTTGAGTTCTGCATTTCTCAAAAGTTGATTATTATACTCTATAGGTTTGAAGGTATGCTAATAGCTCAATGATGAATGTTGAATATGATTTTTAGAGTATCATTTGATCTACAGTGTAAGTTATGCTATGATAGTTGAATTGATCAAGTATGTTCATGAGGAACAAGCCAACATGCATGGTAGATCTATATGTGGAGAAGCTATATTGTTTGAACAATCAATCTAAGTGATTGAATGATTAATGCCAACCCATATGAAGACTAAAGTATGATCATTTGAGTCTACATTGTTGTTTGTGCTTAAGTTTGAGCCGACAAGGTTAAATTCTTGGCTACATGTTTCGTGTAGAATTTAGGCTTCTAGAATCACTGTGTTATGCTTTTTTTCTCATTGACGTTTTGGATCATACTCCATGATCCATCATCAAGATATAAAGAAGAGAATGAGATCATGGAGTATGATCCATCATCTTATTCTCTTCTTTATAGCCTGATGATGGATCATGGAGTATGATCCAAAATGTCGATGAGAAAAAAAGCATAACATAGTGATTCTAGAAGCCTAAATTCTACATTTGATCATGTACTATGGAAATATCATGTCTACAATACATGTTTCATGTCTAGGTGGCCGACCTACTTATGTAATGAATCTAGTTGCAGATACTTATACTCGATGGATTTTAGGCATTAGGGGTAAGAAAATGAATAGCATTGCAATAAGAGTGGAAATTCAATCTAAGGCAGAGTTGTGATCTGAAGAAGACAGTGGGTAGAAAAATAGAGCATATGTGAAGCAGAGCAAGAGGTAGAAGAACTATAATTATGAAGACTTTTGAGCCCTTTTACTGAGCTTCAGGGAACTACACCTCAGTATTGTTAGATGTATTTTCAACAGTCATATCTTGACAGTGAGCCAAACCTTCTCTTCTATTTTTCTCTCTCTTGATAGTTAGCCTTTGTGTAGTGAGTACCTCTTTTGTGGACAATGAGCCTTGGGTAGTGAGCCTTCTTGTAATTCAGTATTGTGCTATCATAATATATTGTGAGATAACACTCACTGTGGTTTTTCCCTTTTTTGGGTTTTCCACAAAAAAATCTTGGTATCCATGTGTCATGTCTTTATGGTTTCTATTCCTATGTTTATTTTTCTTTCATATTATTAATTTTGGAGATTGGATTAATAAACTTGTTAAGAAGTGGTTTTGTGGAATACTAATTCACCCCCCCTCTTAGTATTCCTTACTATCAATAATTGGTATCAGAGTGAAGTTCCTTGGAAGAAGCCTAACCACTTGAGGAAGATCTGGGAAGAATCGATCATGGCAACTACAAGGTATGGAAATTTTTCATATGAAAATAATGTTGAACTAGAAGAAGCTCTTTCTGATCTTGAAAAATTGTAAGCTAAAATCAGGGATCTGAAGGATAATATTTAAGAAGTTGATGAGTGCATTTTAAAGCTGAAAGAACAAGTCAAGAATTTCAAAGAAAAATACAGAGATGTTAGTGAACAACTGATATAAGAAAATGAAACCATGAATGATTTGAAAGTGGAAGTTATTAAAAGAGCTAAAGCAGAAGAAGATCTAAATCTGATGGTAAATAAAAAGATAGAAGAATATGTCAAATTGGAAGAAGTTGTGAGCCTAAAAATAGACTTGGACAAAGACAAGAGCTATGAAGAAAAGTTCAAGATAAGCTCTACAAAACTTGATTAGATGATTTCTAGTCAAAAGAGTTTAGATGATAAGCAAGGCTTAGGATTTGAGAAAGGAGAAAGTTCAAAATTAGGTCAAGGAAACCTTCAGTTGAAGTAAAACAAAGGCAACTAGTTCAGGAATCAAATAAGAAGATCTAAAATACCTCCGACTAGACAACCAAATGCTCAAAGGTACCCATCATTCAATGGCCATTGTTTTAATTGCAAAAAGTTTGGTCATAAAGCTACTAGTGTAGGAGTAGAATAAATTAGAATGTTCCATCATTCTCTGGTTAATGTTTCAATTGCAAGAAAATTGGTCATAGATCTAATGAATGCAGAAGTCTGGTAAGAAATGGCTTTCATAATTCAAGAAATACTCAATCATTCAATGGAAGATGTTTTGCATGCAATAGATTTGGACACATGGATAATCAATGTAGATCAAGGATGAATTCATTTAGAGGAATGAATCAAGGATAGGGAAACATTGTGTGCTACAATTGCAACAAGTTTGGACATGTTGCAATATTTTGTAGAAGCAAGAATGTGAAAAGAAACTACTATGCTGAAGAAAGGAAAACAAAGCAGAGGAATGATAAAGGAAAAGAAAAAGTTGATCTGGTTGAAATAAAGGACATGAGCAAGGTTTGGATTAAGAAAGATGTTGACAATACCAAGGATGGATCCAAACCAGATTTAGGTGCAAATACTTCCTCTAGGAAGTAAATTGGGAGCTTTGGCTAAAGGGGAGCTGTATTGAAAATTTCAACCCCCCAGCTAGTCAGCCAGTGATGGAATCTGCCATGAAGATATGATGAAGAGAATCATATGACAGATCTTTGGAAGGAGGTTTTGGAAGAAAATAATCAATTTGAAAGGAAGCTAGGTGTGCGAAAATCACTTCCTACACTAATCTAATGAGGGGAGGGCTATGTAAATCCAATTTTATCTTTAAAATTACAGTAACATGAAACATAGAACAAAGATATTGTAGTAATACACATAGAACCAAAAATAAGACAGAAGAAGAGAGACAAGATATAACGTGGGGAAAACCCTTATCAGGTGAAAAACCCCACACTTGAAAACCTACACAATGTATTATAAAAAATGGATATGGTTTATAATACACTTGCAATGCAAGCTCTTAATAGTCTTCAACACTCATGTCTAGAGTCAATTCAGCAACATAACAGTACCTGTCAATCACATAATACAACTCCTCCTCAAAGCACCTGTTTATATAGAAAAACAAGGCAAAATAGCCTCTATCTTGGAATGGGTGTCCAACTTGGCCTCATGGCCTAGAAACCATGCCTATGGACACTTGGTCAACATTGTAAGATGCATCTAACACTTCTCCACACACCCCATCCCAAAGAGGTCACCTATTTCCAAAATGGGCTATCACAGATGCTCTTACAACTGTCATAGAATCTATCATAGCTGTCATAACTTATAGCTGTAAGAGAATCTATCACACACAGTCTATAAATAGCATATTCTCTTACAACATGTCATAGTCCACCTTGGGGCGCCCAAAGATGCCTTTTTCAAAGATGCTTCTCAACACATGTCTTCACTTGTCTTACAAGCTTCTATTTCTGACTCTTACATGTCATAACTTCATCATATGAATCTGTCATGATCGTAATGGTCAACATTCCCTTACACAACATCCAAGATGTTGACACATGGAAAAATATTCCTACCACTAAGTAGGATGCCTACCTCCTCATGTGAGGACAAAATTACATGTGGTCATATGCCATGTAGGATGACAAATCACCGTGCCAACTCCCACAATATGAGAACATAGGATTTGCATCCAAATTATACAATAGGCAATAAATAAATAAATACAATGAAATAATACAAGGAATTACCAAGGTTGAGACACCTTAATTCCCAACATTTGCCCACTTGTCGAACACCTTGTAAGAGCCAATAGAATAACAAGATTTAACTGTTGTAGGCTGAGAGGCCCATAGACTCCAAACACCATTTGAACTTCTCTGTGCCCACTGGCTTCGTCAATGCATCTATAAGATTCTTTAAAGTATCTACCTTCTCCAAATTTACCTTCCCATCCTCTACCATGTCTCATACGAAGTGAAACTATACATCAATATGCTTTGTTCTAGCATGGAAATTTGGATTCTTTGGAAGGCAAATCGCACTCTGACTGCCACAACAAATTGTAATCTGTCCTGCATCAACACCAATATCTAAACACAATCTCTTAATCCAAATGGCTTCCTTACAAGCACGAGTTGCTATCATGTACTCAGCCTCTGTCATGGAAAAAGCAACCACAGGTTGTTGCTTACTCATCCAACTAATAGCACCACCAAACAATGTAAACACATAAGCACTGGTGGATCTCCTGCTGTCAATGTCATCTGCCTAATCTAAATCCACAAATCCATGAATATCAATAGAATGTAGAGGTCCTGTAACATTACCATGATAGCATATGGAATACTCAGAAGTACCCCTCAAATATCTAAACACTCGCTTAACTGCATCCCAATGTACCCATCTAGGATTAGCCATAAATTGACTAAGGACTCCCACTACTTGGGCAATGTTTGGTCTTGTGTAGACCATAGCATACATCAAACTACCAACAACACTAGGATAAGGTACTCTGCTCATGTCCTCCACCTCTCTAGGGGATTTTGGACAATCACTAATAGACAACTTTTCCCCCAAAGAAACAGGAACACACAATGGTCTACAATCTGCCATGTTGAACCTATCCAACATGGTCTTTACATACTTACTTTGGCTTAACCAAAGTTTTCTGTTAGTTCTATCTCTTTTGATTTCCATTCCAAGAATGTACCTGGCTGCCCCTAAATCTTTCATTTCAAACTACGCTGCCAACTGAGACTTAAAATCAGAAATCATATTCTTACCCTTCCCAATGAGCAACATATCATCAACATATAATACAACAATGAGAATACGATCACCATCATACTTATAATACGCCCAGTGATTCGATTTTGATCTCACAAATCTAATTAACAACACAAAGGCATCAAACTTTAAGTACCAAATCCTAGGAGATTGCTTCAATCCATACAAAGACTTCTTTAACTTGAAAACTTGAGAAACCCTAAACCCTTAAATCCTAGACCCCAAACCCCTAAACCCTATACACTAAACCCAAGCAACCCTAAACCTCTATCTCCCTATCTCCCTAGATGTCTATCGTTCCTCTACCTCTCAATCTCTCTCCCTATGTCTCTGGCCATGTCCCTCACTCTCTATCTCTCCCTATTGGTCCTCTCTCTCTAAACACTAAATCCTAAACCTCTAAACCTTAACCCCTAAACCATAAACCCCAAATAATGCCCCTAAACCTTAAACCCTAACCCCTAAACCCTAAATCCAATCAACTCTAAACCTGTATCTCCCTATCTCTCCCCTATATCCCTATCTCTATCATCCCTCTACCTCTCAATCTCTCTCCCTATGTCCCTGGCCATGTGCCTCACTCTCTATCTCCCTATCTCTCTCCTCGGTCTCCTCTATATCTCCCTATCATTCCTCTCTCTACATAAACCCTAAATCTTTAAACCTAAACCCCTAAACAATAAACCCTATACACTAAATAATGTCCATAACTCCTAACCCCTAAACCCTAAACCCAAGTAACCCTAAGCCTCTATCTCCCTATCTCTCCCATATCTCTCTATCACCTTTGTCCCTCTACCTCAAAATCTCTCTCCCTATGTCTTTGGCCATGTCCCTCACACTCTATCTCTTTATCTCTCCCCCTGGACTCCTCTATATCTCCCTATTGGTCCTCTATTTCTCTCTAAACTCTAAACCTTTAAACCTTAACCCCTAACCCCAAAACCGTAAACCCTAAACCCTAAATAATGCCCCTAAACCCAAGCAACCCTAAACCTCTATCTCCCTATCTCTCCCTATTTCCCTATCTCTATCATCCCTCTACCTCTCAATCTCTCTCTCTCTCTCTATGTCTCTAGACATGTCTCTCACTCTCTATCTCCCTATGTCTCCCCTATGTCTCCTCTATCTATCCCAATCTCTATTAATCCCCTCTCTCTATATCTCTTTAAAACCCAAACCCCAAACCCCTAAACCCTAAACCTTAAACCTGAGCAACCCTAAATCCTAAATAATTCCCCTAAACCCTAAACTTGAGCAATGTTAAACTCATAAACCCTAAATAATGCCCCTAAACCCTGACCCCTAACCCTAAGCAACTCTTTATCTCCTAGTTTTCTTATTTTCATTTCCTTCATCGATAAGGGAGAGGGAGAGATATAAGGGAGACATAGGGAGATATAGGAATGATAGGGGGAGAGAGGCAAAAGATAGAGAGATAGGGAGAGATAGCTAGGTAGAGAGAGATAGAGAGGAGACAAATAGGGAGAGATAGAGGAGACAAAGGGGAGAGATAGGGAGATAGAGAGTGAGCGAGATGTCCAAAGATATAGGTAGATATAGGAATCACAGGGGAGAGAGAGGAAAGAGATAGGGATAGATAGATAGGTAGAGAGAGAGAAGAGATAGATTGGGAGAGATAGAGAAGACGGAGGGAGAGATAGGGAGATAGAGAGTGAGTGAGATGTCTAGAGAGATTGAGAGGTAGAGAGATGATATAGAGAGGGAGATAAGGGAAAGATATAGAGATAGAGGTTTAGGGTTCCTTAGGTTTAGAGTTTAGGGGTTATAGGTTAGGGGTTAGGGATTAGGGGCATTATTTAGGGTTGAGGGATTTAGAGAGAGAGAGACTTCTTTTGACATGCAACTGTAAACCCTAAACCTGAGAAACCAAAAACCTCTAAACTTTAAATAATGCCCCTAAACCCTAACCCCTAACACCTAAACCATAAACTCTAAATAATTCCCCTAAGCCCTAATCCCTAAACCCTAAACCTGAGAAACCATAGACCCCTAAATCCTAAACCCCAAACCCCTAAACCATAAACACTAAACCCAAGCAACCCTAAACCTCTATCTCCCTATATCTATCATTCCTCTACCTCTCAATATCTCTCCCTATGTCTCATGAGCAGCCCTAAACCCCTAAACCCTAAATAATTCCACTAAACCCTAACCCCTAAACCCTAAACTTGAGCAATTCTAAACTCATAAACCCTAAACAATGCCCCTAATCCCAAGCAACTCTATCTCTCTTTCTCGAAACCCTAAAAAATTCCCCTAACCTGTAACCCATAAACCCTAAACCCAAGCAACCCTAAACCTCTATCTCCCTATCTCGCCCTTATCTCCCTATCTCTATCATCCCTCTACCTCTCAATCCATCTCCCTATCTCTCTGGACATCATGCTCACTCTCTATCTCCCTATCTCTCTAGAGAGGGATTGAGAGGTAGAGGGATAAAGGTGATAGGGAGATAGGGGAGAGATAGGGAGATAGAGGTTTCGGATTACTTGGGTTTAGGGTTGCTCAACTTTAGGAGTGAGGGGTTAGGGGTTCAGGGTTTAGAGGTTTAGGGTTTATAGAGAGATACGAATGATAAGGGGATATAGAGGACACTGAGGAGAGAGAGATAGGGAGATAGAGAGTGAGGCACATGGATCGGGACATAGGGAGAGAAATTGAGAGGTAGAGGGATGATAGAGATAAAGAGATAGGGGAGAGATAGGGAGATAGAGGTTTAGAGTTGCTTGGATTTAGGGTTTAGGGGGTTAGGGGTTAGGGGTTAAGGTTTAGGGGTTGAGGTTTAGAGGTTTAGGGTTTAGTGTTTAGAGACAGAGGATGATATGGAGATATAGAGAGTGAGGGGCATGACTAGAGACATAGAGAGAGATGGGGATATAGAGAGTGAGGGACATGTCCAGAGATAGAGGGAGAGAGATTGATAGGTAGAGGAATTTAATAGAGATAGGGAGATAGAGGTTTAGAGTTGCTTCGATTTAGAGTTTAGGTGTTTAGGGGTTAGGGGTTAAGTTTTAGGGGCATTATTTAGGGCTTAGGATTTAGGGGTTGAGGTTTAGAGGCGTAGGGTTTAGTGTTTAGAGAGAGAGGACAATATCGAGATATAGAGAGTGAGGGACATGACTAGAGACATAGGGAGAGATGGTGATATAGAGAGTGAGGGACATGGATAGAGACATAGGGAGAGATATTGATAGGTAGAGAAATAATAGAGATAGTAGATAGAGGTTTAGGGTTGCTTGGGTTTAGTTTTCAAGGTTTAGGGTTTGGGGTTTAGGATTTAGGGGTTTAGGGTTTCTCAGGTTTGGGGTTTAGGGGTTAGGGCTTAGGGAAATTATTTAGGGTTTATAATTTATGGGTTAGGTGTTAGGGTTTAGAGTTTAAGGGCATTATTTAGGGTTTAAAGGTTTAGGGTTGCTCAGGTTTAGGGTTTAGGGGCATTATTTAATGTTTAGGGTTGCATGTCAAAAGCATTCTCTCTCTCTTTCTCTCAAAATACCTAAACCCTAAATAATGCCCCTAATCCCTAACCCCTAACTTGTAACCCCTAAAACCTAAACCCTAAACCTCTATCTCCCTATCTCTACCTTATCTCCCTCTCTCTATCGTCCCTCTACCTCCCAATCTCTCTCCCTACCTCTTTGGACATCTCACTCACTCTCTATCTCCCTCTCTCCCTCTATCTCCTCTATCTCTCCCAATCTATCTCCTCTCTCTCTACCTATCTATCTCTCCCTATCTCTTTCCTCTCTCTCCCCTACCATTCCTCTATCTTCCTATCTCTCTGGACAACTCTCTCATTTACTATTGTTGCAAGCATGGGTTAAACCGGTGTTGTCATTGATGTCAACATACTCATGTTGCATTAATGAGAAGGATTGGATGAGCTGTGTGCTGAGGATATTGAGAAAATTAGTCTCAATCAGGAACAGTGAAGAACAGTGATGATAACAAGGTAAAAGTCCAAGATAGGTTGAGGATCAGAGGATACAGTTTAAAGGGTTTGTAGATATAAGCCTTGAGTTGCTCCAGCCAAGTTTTTAGGGATCCACATGAAGTTCTAAAGAAGTTATGGTCGCTCAAGTAGAACCGGTTCTGACAAGTGCTTAGTGGTGAAAGAGTGAGACAGATAGGTCCGGTAAGGTCCAGTAATGTATTATCCCACTCTGTGGATTTGAGGAAGTGTTTAGAATGTCCTTGTGAAGTGTCGAGTAGATTGGTTTGTTGTTTGAAGGTCTGGAAGAACCTATTCCTTTGTGACAGTGATAACAGACAATGTTCTTGAGGTTCCGGATGTAGGAGAGAAGGATTTCAGTAAGTAGAGGAAGTGCGGATGTTCCTGGTGATTCAGGAAAGTTTGTGAAGGTCCTTGGATTATGTTTAGTTCGTGTTGATGGTTCGCATTAGAATTAGAGCCCAGAAATGAAGAAATACTTCTGGAAGAAGGTGTTCTTTCTGTGACTGGTCGACTGGATGAAATATACACCTTGCAAATGTTCTTGCAGTTGCTTGCCGACTTAGATGATTGTTCCTAAGTTGATGTCATGTATAAATAAAGGTTTGCAAAGTCATTTCAAGAGTGTACTTGTGGAGATGTGTGTGTGGTAGTGAGGAGAAGAGAAAAAGGAAGAGCAGAAGGATTTGGGCTTTAATGGAACTAATTAAGCATGGTGACGATGCTATTTACCAGTTCAAGTATGTAATACTCATTTATTGTAGGCAGTGTGTCTCTTGTAGGCAGTGAGCCTCTTGTGAGCAGTGTGCTCAGGCAGTGAGCCCTAATTGGCATGTGCCATCTTATTCTTCCTTTTCTTCTAACAGAGAATAATATCTTGGGTTAGTCACCCCATGGTTTTTCCCTTAACCAGGTTTTCCACATCAAAATCTTGGTGTCTCATGTGTAGATGTGTTTTCTACTCTTGGTTAATTACATTAAGTTTTCATGATTGATTTATTGTTAATGCAAAGTGAATGCAAGTGTTGAAACAAGAAAAGTTTTGGACAACTGATTCACCCCCCCTCTTAGTTGTTTGCCCTAAATCTAACAATTGGTATCAGAGCCAAGTTCCTCTGAAAGGAGCGTAACCACTTGAGGAGATCCAGGATGTCATCCTACAAGAAGGATAGTCCAAAGTTCGATGGAACTAACTTTGCTCTTTGGAAAGGTCACATGGAATGTCACTTGCAGTGCATGGGATTTGCATACTAGTCCATGGTGACAAAGGCTTATATACCTCAACAGGGTGGTCTGACAACCCTAAATGAAATCACAGATGCTGAAAATAATCTGCGGACCAGAGAGGCTCTTTTAAACGCATTATCTGACTCAGAACTCTCTAATGTTATTCATCTACCAACTGCCTTTGAGATTTGGAAGAAATTGGAACTTTTACATGAAGGAGACCAGTTTATTAAATGTGCAAGATTACAGAATCTAAAAGGGAAATTTGAAAGACTAAAAATAAGAAATGATGAAAATATTACCTCTTTTATGCCAAGAGTGAATGGGCTAGTTTATGGAATCAGAAATGCAGGTGGAACCCTAAGTGAAGATGAGATAGTTGGCAAAGTTCTCAGATCCCTTCCTGAGTCTTATAAAATCAAAGCTTTTGCAATTGAAGAATTCAGAGCTCACACAACAGTCACAAGGGATCAATTGGTTGATAAGCTAGCTACTTTTGAAATGGCTAAGTTTGGAGATGATCCTCCAAAGACTGAATCTGCATTCAAAGCAAGTGCCTTGGTAAAAGGAAAACAAAGGTTTGATCCGGGAGAAAACTCTTCAAGGAAATCATCATGGTATGAGAATGCAAGAAAAGACTTGGAAGAAGAAGAAGCTAATACTACTCATCTTGAAGCTCTTATTACAAAATGACTACCAAGAGGATCTGGTAAGTATGAGGGAAAATTGCCTTTTAAGTGTTTTAACTGCAACAAGATTGGTCATTTTGCATCAAGGTGTCTGAAAAGATTTTTAGGTCAAACAGTAATAAACCAAGATTCCAGAAGAATTGTTACTATGCTCATGAAGGAGATAATGAAGGAGTAATAGATGATGAATTAGAGAAAGAAGACAAATCTGGAAGTGACTGGGTGTTCATTGCCATCAAGGAAGAAGATCCAATACCCTCTGAATCTGTAAATCATAAAGGCCTAGCTGCCCAAGTTGAAGAAAAAGATGATTGGGTCATTGACAGTGGCTGCTCTCACCACATGATAGATGACAAAAACAAGTTTATAGATTTGGAAAGGTATGAAGAAGGAGTGGTAAAGTTTGGTGATAACTCTACAGGTAGAATCAGAGGTAGAGGAACTATTTCTTTTGATGGGAAGAAAAAAATCGGTAATGTATTATATGTTGAAGGATTGAAATACAATCTTCTCAGTGTGGGACAGTTGGTGGACAAAAGCTATGATCTCAGATTCAAGAATGGAAAGTACAAAATCCTTGAAAGTTCTAGAATAGAGATTGCATTAGGTACCCAAACAAAAGGTAACATCTTTCACTTAGCTGGTACTAGTAAAAGTTGCTTATTTGTTCAAATTGATCAGAGTTGGTTATGGCATAGAAGAATGTGTCATGTGAACTTTGATAATATCATCAAGATAAGTAATACTCAGGCTGTAAGAGATCTTCCAAGATTGGTAAAATCTACAAATAGTTTGTGCAAAGAATGTCAGTTGGGAAAACAAAGTAGAATCTCATTCAAAAGCAAGGAACAATCTTCTATCGAATTATTAGACTTGGTTCGCACTGACTTATGTGGTCCGGCAAGAATCAGGAGTGTGCAAGGTGATAGATACTTAATGTTGCTAATTGATGACTATTCCTAGATGATGTAGGTAACCTTTCTGAAAGAGAAATCAGAAGCTCTTGAGAAATTCAAAATATTCAAGGCTATGGTGGAAAATGAGACCGGATTAAAATTGAAGTGTCTGAGGTCTGATAGAGGTGGAGAATTCACATCCAATGAATTCATAAAATTTTGTGAGAAACATGGAATAAAGAGACAATTGTCTGCCCCTAGAACTCCACAGTAGAATGGAGTTGTTGAGAGAAAGAACCAGACCATCTAGGAAGCATCCAGGACCATGATGATGGAAGCAAATGTTCCTCAGATCTATTGGAGAGAAGCTGTCAGCACTGTAGTCTACACTCTCAACCGAGTTCAAATTAGAAACTATACTGGTAAGACTCCTTATGTACTCTAGTTTGGCATTACTCCCATTGTGAGATACTTCAGAGTTTTTGGTAGCAGATGTTACATTAAAAGGGATGAAGATCTAGGAAAGTTTGATGCTAGAAGTGATGAAGGAATATTCTTGGGTTATTCTACTCAAAGAAAACCATATTGGTGTTACAACAAGAGACTGAGAAAGATTGTAGAAAGTATAAATGTGAAGGTTGATGAAGAAATTGAAAGACCCTCAAGAATTCTTGAACATGATAAAGATGATCAGAATGGTGTTCAGATTCAAAGTATCCAAGTCTCTTCTGAGAAACAAAGTCAAGTTGATCTGATAAGACAGGAAGAAGAGATAAGTCTCAATGAGACTGATCAAGAGTTAGAAGTGCAAGAGACTCCCAAAATTCCAAGGTATGTAACTCTAAACCACTCTGAAGATCAGATCATAGGTGACAAAAGCAAAGGGGTACAAACAAGGAGGAGAATTGCTCAAAATTCAGATGAGTATTGTCTAATTTCAAAGATTAAACCTAAGACAGTAAATGAAGCCTGCAATGATGAAAACTGGACTAAGGCAATGGAGGAAGAACTGATGCAAATTTAGAAGAATCACACTTGGGATCTTGTTCCTAGACCAAGAAACAAAAATGTTATTGGAACCAAATGGGTCTTCTGGAACAAATTGAATGAAGCCGGTGAAGTAATCAGAAACAAGGCCAGATTAGTTTGCAAAGGTTACTCTCAAATAGGAGTTGATTTTGAAGAAACTTTTGCTCCAGTGGCAAGAATTGAAGCAGTCAGATTATTTCTTGCATTTGTTGCCTTCAAGGATTTTAAGGTGTATCAAATGGATGTCAAATCTACCTTCCTAAATAGAAATTTGGAAGAAGAAGTGTATATTGAGCAACCGGATGGATTTCAATTGTCTGATCATAGTGACATGGTCTGCAAATTAAAAAAAGGCACTGTATAGACTGAAGCAAGCCCCAAGAGCCTGGTATGAAAGATTGGACAAACATCTCTTGAAGATTGGTTTCAATAAAGGTACTATTGACAGTAATTTGTATTTCAAAATTGATCATGAAAATATCTTAATTGTTGGAGTATTTGTTGATGATATCATTTTTGGAGGAAGAGACAGTATGTGTAAAACTTTTGCATGTCAAATGAAAAGTGAGTCTGAGATGTCAATGCTTGGAGAAATGAATTTCTTTTTGGGTCTACAAATTACTCAAACAAAGAAAGGAATCTTTATCTCTCAGTCAAAATATGTGAAAGAATTGTTGAGTAAATTTGGGATGGAAGACTCAAAGCCAATGAACACTCCAATCGCAACCGGATGCAAGTTAAGCAAAGATGATGACTCTCCCAAGGTTGATCAGACAAAATATAGGTCAATGATTGGGGGACTATTGTATCTCACTCAAACTAGACCACATATTATGCAGGCTGTTGGTCTTGTTGCTAGATTCCAAGTTGATCCTAGAGAATCTCATGTTATGGCAATCAAGAGGATTTTTAGATATCTAAAAGGGACAGTTGAGTATGGTCTATGGTATCCTATAGATCATGATTTCTCTCTTCATGCATATACAGATGCAGATTGGGTAGGAGATGTGGATGACCAGAAGAGTACCAGTGGTGGAGCATTCTTTTTGGGAAAAAGATTGGTTTCTTGGCTAAGCAAGAAACAAGAGGCAATATCTCTGTCTACAACTGAAGCAGAATACATTGCAACAGCAGGTAGTTGCACTCAAATCTTATGGATGAAGCAGATGCTAAGAGACATTAAAGTAGAATATGAGGAGCCTATCACAATTTTCTGTGATAATTCAAGTGCAATAAATATTTCTAAGAATTCGGTGTTGCATTCTAAGACCAAGCACATATCTATCAAGTTTCACTTTCTGAGAGAGCAAGTGAACAAGGATGAAGTCAGATTGGAGTATGTGCCCTCCAAGGATCAGATTGCAGATATCTTTACTAAACCTCTTCCCAAGGACTCTTTTGAGTATCTTAGGGAGAAGTTAGGGGTTATTGCCCCTCCAGTGATGAACTAGGATGCACTAATGTGCTTCAATCCGGTGGATATCATAGTCATATCTTGTAGTCTAGATTGGTGTTGGGGAGTTGCTACTTAGGGGGAGTAGTAGGCATGATTATAAAGTTGCAAGTATGGGCCCTTTGCCATTGATGTCAAAGGGGGAGAGAAGACATGTGAAAAAAAATTGGTTGATGATCAAAGGGGGAGCAATACAGGAAGAGAAGACATGTGAATAGTTGTTGTTAATAGGGGGAGCTATGACAGTAAGGAGAAGTTCTTGTCTTGATGGTTTTTCACATAATATGTTGCCATCAATGACAAAGGGGGAGATTGTTGCAAGTATGGGTTGAACTGATGTTGCCATTGATGTCAACATACTCATGTTGCATTAATGAGAAGGATTGGATTAGTTGTGTGCTGATGATATTGAGAAAATTAGTCTCAATCAGGAACAGTGAAGAACAGTGATGATAACAAGGTAAAAGTCCAAGATAGGTTGAGGATCAGAGGATGTGGTTTAAAGGGTTTGTAGATATAAGCCTTGAGTTTCTCCAGCCAAGTTTCTAGGGATTCGCATGAAGATCTGAAGAAGTTATGGTCGCTCAAGTAGAACCAATTCCGACAAGTGGTTAGTGGTGACAGAGTGAGATAGATAGGTCCGGTAAGGTCCAGTAATGCATTATCCCACTCTGCGGATTTGAGGAAGTGTTTAGAACGTCCTTGTGAAGTGTTAAGTAGATCAGTTTGTGGTTTGAAGGTCCAGAAGAACCTATTCCTTTGTGACAGTGATAACATACTATGTTCTTGAGGTTCCAGATGTAGGAGAGAAGGATTTCAGTAAGTAGAGGAAGTGCGGATGTTCTTGGTGATTCAGGAAAGCTTGTGAAGGTCCTTGGATTATGTTCAGTTCGTGTTGATGGTCCGCATTAGAATTGGAGCCCAGAATTGAAGAAATACTTCCGCAAGATGGTGTTCTTTCTGTGACTTGCCAACCGGTTGAAATATACACCTTGCGAATGTTCTTGCGGTTGCTTGCCGACTTAGATGATTGTTCCTAAGTTGATGTCATGTATAAATAAAGGTTTGCGAAGTCATTTCAAGAGTGTACTTGTGGAGATGTGTGTGTGGTAGCGAGGAGAAGAGTGAAAGGAAGAGCAGAAGGATTTGGGCTTTAATGGAACTAATTCAAGCATGGTGACGATGCTATTTATCAGTTCAAGTATTTAATACTCATTTATTGTAGATAGTGTGTCTCTTGTAGGTAGTGAGCCTCTTGTGAGCAGAGTGCTGAGGTAGTGAGCCCTAATTGGCATGTGCCATCTTATTCTTCCTATTCTTCTAACAAAGAATAATATCTTGGGATAGTCACCCCATGGTTTTTCCCTTAACCGGGTTTTCCACGTCAAAATCTTGGTGTCTCATGTGTAGATGTGTTTTCTGCTCTTGGTTAATTACATTAAGTTTTCATGATTGATTTATTGTCAATGCAAAGTGAATGCAAGTGTTGAAACAAGAAAAGTTTTGGACAACTGATTCACCCCCCCTCTTAGTTGTCTGCCCTAAATCTAACATCTATCTCCTTATCTCTCTCTTATGTCTCCTCTGTCTCTTCCTATTTGTCTTCTCTCTATCTCTCTCTACCCAGATATCTCTCCCCATCTCTCTATCTCTTGCCTCTCTCCCCTCTATCTTTCCCTCTCCCTTATCGATGAAGGAAATGAAAACAAGAAAACTAGGACTCTCTTTCTATCTCTCTCCCTATCTATCTCTCTATCTATCTCCCTCTCTCTATCTTTCTCTCTATCAACCCATATATCTCTCTCTCTCCCCTCCATCTAAAGAGAAATTGTCTAGAAAAGAAAAGGAAAACTAGGAAATCAAGGAAAAGGATTTAACTAGGAGAGAGGGAGAGAGAGTTAAAATTTATGTGTTGATGTATGTGTGTAATAAATAAAATAGTTCTAAAGTAAAATATAACAAATTTAAGTAAATAAAAGACTTCAAAACTAATATTGACACTAGTTCATACATGTTATATTAGTGAGTTTATTATTTTGATAATAAGTTGCACCAAATAATTAGTTTGGCCTTTCTATTAATAGATTTATTAATTATTTTATAAAAATATATTTCTGGAACCTTGAAAATGATTTTTCTCGCTCCAAAAAATGGATATCCATTTTGCTTTAGTTTTGCCTTGCATTTAGGCTTGGGACTATCATAGTTGACTTTCCCTGAATTCTTCTATGTTTATTGGTTTCACTTTCTTCTTCAAACTTCACCCTTCATGCTGATGACTTTTTTTAAATGCAAAATTGATAAAATAAAAAGGGTTTATAGAGGAAATTATCAGCTTTCTAAAAATATAAGATTTTCTTGATTATCATTTTATTAAATAATTATTAATACTTTTCTATATAGTGTGTGTCTGAAATCTAGATGGATACACTGATTGGAAAACATCCATAAATTTCAAACCATTTCACCTTTTTTAGATATGAAAGATGCGTCACACTCTATGCTTCATTGGCTACATGTTTAAAAAAAAATGAATTTGAATTTTTTTTATCAAGTTAGGTTGGTTAAATAATTACTTTTTAGTTTTTAAAAAAAAGTTAGTAAAAAAATCATAACTAATTATTTTATTGGAAAATAATATCAAAAAAATATGTGTCACATCCAGGCATGAGTCCTCTACTTATTTTGAAAGTCTCAAATTTATTTATTTATTTTCTCATAGTTAGGTTGGCTGGACAGACACCCACCTTTTATTTTTTTCTGAAAAATTTAATAGCTGTTCATTGAAATATTCATTTTTCACAAAGTAATTTAAAAAAAAAATAGTAGCTCATAAACTAGATTCAATTCTCTACAAATTTCATTCTTACATCTTTTTAAAATTGTGTATATAATCCATTCAAATTTTCACATGAAATTGATTAAGTCTAATTTTTTGTATCTTCATTGCCACTTAGAAGTGTAGTTTGGCCCATCATGATGCTGCACATACCCTAAAGTTAAAGCAGAAACAATGCACAGTCTAGAAGCAAAATGGTCCGTATTCCTCCACTATGAAAATGTTTGTCTTGTGGTTGTGGATTAGAAAAGATACATATCATGGCTGCTTAAATCCATAATTGTAGCTTCTGAAGTTCTTTTGGTTTCATTCTACAATATGTTCTTTATCGGCTTGCAGTCTAATAGTGTTTCACAGTGACAGGTCAGCAGTTGATTATTATACTCTATGGCTTTGAAGGTATGCTAATAGATCAATGATGAATGTTGAATATGATTTTAGAGTCTCATTTGATCTGCAGTGGAAGTCATGTTGTGACAATTGAACTGATCAAGTATGTTCATGAGGAACAAGCTGACAGGCATAGTAGATCTATACGCGGAGAAGCTATATTGTTTGAACAATCAATCTAAGTGATTGACCGATTAATGACGACTCATATGAGGACTACAATATGATCATTTGAGTCTGCATTTTTTTTTCTGCTTAAGTTTGAGCCAACAAGGTGAAATTCTTGGCTACATGTTTCATATCTAGGTGGCTAACCTACTTGTGTAATGAATCTAGTTGTGGATACTTATACTTGATGGATTTTAGGCATTAGGGGTAAGAAAATGAATGGCATTGCAATAAGAGTGGAAATTCAATCTAAGGCAAAGTTGTGATATGAAGAAGACAGTGGGTAGAAAAATAGAGCATATGTGAAGCAAAACAAGAGATAGCAGAACTAACATTATGAAGACTTTTGAGTCTGTTTGTTGAGCTTAAGGGAATTACACCTCAGCATTCTTAGATGCATTTTTAGCAGTCATATCTTGGTAGTGAGCCAAACCTTCTCTTCTATCTTTCTCTCTCTTGGTAGTGAGCCTTTATGTAGTGAGCAACTCTTCTCTGGGCAGTGAGCCCTAAGGCATTGAGCCTTCTTGTAATCAGGTATTGTGCTATCATAATATATTGTGAGCTAATACTCATTGTGGCTTTTAGCCTTTTTGGGTTTTCACATAAAAAGCATGGTGTCCATGTGTTATGTCTCTATGGTTGTTGTTCCTATGTTTATTCTTCTTTCATATTATTAATTTTGGAGATTGGATTAATAAACTTGTTAAGAAGTCATTTTGTGGAATACTAATTCACCCCCCCTCTCAGTATTCCTTACTATCAACAAGATATGCATCCACATAATCAGGAAACTTGAACAATATTAGCATGTATAAAACATTTTCTTTTTCAATATCATGTAGCTATTCAAACAACCTAGCCAGATTAAATAATGTTGTGACTTTATCCCATGGTAGCTCAAGTGAAACACTACCTTCTAGTCAATGGAAGAATTCCATATCCTTAAAGAGCATAGGAAAAAATGCATAATTGGCACTGGGGCTTTTATTTATGAATTCAACCCAAATGCCCTTTCCTAATGCCTCCATAAAAGTTTGTTGAGCTAACTCTAGTTCATCATGCTCCAAATGAAGAACCCCATTATTTTTTAACAATTGAATGGGTACTTCTTCTTTGCTCTTCTTCAGAAGAGACTTTGCTGTCTTAAGAGAATCTAATGCTGCACTAGGGTCTGATGATATTAATAACTCACCCATCTTGATAAATGCATGGGCATCACATGGATCTATGTGAGTTGCCTTTCTTAAAATTTCTAAAGCCTTCTATGCCTGCCCTTGCTGAGCATATATATAGCCTACAACGTTTAACCTCTCACAGTTCTTAGGGTGGACCTCTAGAACCTTTTCAAAATTTGAGAGAAAACTCTTAAGATCTCCCAGCTTCAATTGAACCTGTCCACAAAATCCTATGGCCTCTGGCTTTCCTTGATTGAAGCCATGTAGTAGCAGCCAGTGGTGTCATCATCACCTTTACTATGATAAGATTGTGTAATATTATTTAATATGAATGAGATTTCATGAGAGGGTGGTCAGTTGAAACAAGAGCTATCACAATCAACTACTCCATAATAAAATGTTGCTCTGTGAAGAAAAAATAGTTTTCTAAATGATTTAATGCCATTGCATAGTACGAGTATAATTCAAAGGCTCTACGCATCTTTTCCATTCCTTCATGAACACTACCTTTTTCACTAACTGTGAGAATCCTACAAGTAAAAAATGCACAAAATTGACCACATAGATTTATGTAGAGGTAGAACATGGTGTAGAGGAAGAACTCACCCAATAACCTTGACACATCCCAAACAAAGTTTCAATACACTTGATGCAAATATGCACCCTTGTTCATTCTTGACAATTTGCTCCTAAGCCTAAAACATGGAAATAGCACCCTAGTGACACTCAATCATTGAAGACAACATGGAATATGGGTAACTTGGTTTATTCATACCTATTACAATATCTTCTAGGGGTTTCCAAACGTACATGACCTAATCAAGTGATTAACACAATGATTTATGCAATTTAGGTCTTACTGCCACTAGGTGCATTCAAGGTGATGACTCCAAACAAAGGTAAGAACACTTGTCATATGAATTCCAAGGCTTGTGTGTGTCCTAACAACATGCCACTATCATTCTTCACCCCTCCATTGACATACAGTACATAGATTATTCAAAGCAACAACAAACCTATGGTTTTAGGACTATCTCACAACAAATCTATGCATAGAGTCAATCATATCTTCTTCACATGTGTCAGTCATGAGTTGTCCTCTTGCAGGGATGTGGATAGGCATGGGATAGAGCTTTCTAACAATTTTTAGGATTTTTGGATGGTGGAAACTTTGTCCATGATCAAATTTTGCTCCCTAGAAACCCTAGGTAGGGTTTAGACCTACACTCACCAAAAATGCAACATCTCACACAAAACTTGATGAAATTCTACCAAACTAAATGCATTTGAAAGATGGATTTTTGTTTCTATGTGTAGAACATTGCAGATGGATCAACATTGAAGGTTGACTATGGATCAATACCATGCATTTGATGAGAGAGTAGCCAATGATAGGAACATGGACAAATATCCATGTCCATATAAAGACTGTCTTGGTGGAAAGGTGAGAAATAGAAACGTAATTCTTTGACATATGATAAGATATGGGCATAGTGGTATAAGCCCTTGGGATTAGAATTATTATAAAGATATGATAGAATTACATAGTGTGAGAGATGAAGAGGCAACAAACATAGATGAAGTGACACCAAACATAGATGAAGAGGTAGCAATGTTAGACAAAGGGTTTGAAGTTGATAGAATGTTGAATGAGGGTCTAGTCGATGATTGGCCCAAGTTGATGGGGGATGCTTTAAAGCTTGTGTATGCTAATTGCAAGCTAAGTCATTTGACAACAATCCATCAAATTCTTAACTTGCAAGTGGTGCATGGTTTGACAAATAAGAGTGTAGATCAGTTATTGGAATTATTAAGTTTGTTGTTATCACCTGACTCCACGTTGCCAACAAAATGAAGTAAATGTAAAAGCAAATCACTAAGCTAGGATTAGGGTATGAAAACATCCACACATGTGTGAATGGTTGTGTATTATTTCACAATAATCTTTCAAGTGAGAGTGAATGTCCAAAATGTCATGAAGCGAGGTATAGACAAGGGTTGAAATCAGTCATGGTTCCTAGAAAGGTTCTTCACCACTTTCCAATAATCCAACAATTACTTTGAATATATAGGTGTAGATACATTGTTGAACTTATGTAATGGCATGCCTAAAATAAGAGCATGATGGAAAACAACAACATGTGCCAAATTCTAAGACGTGGATGGAATTTGATAACAAATGGCCTAATTTTTCTCAAGGTCCTCATAATATAAGGTTAGGTTTGGCTCTAGATGGGGTGGAGCCATTCTTAGATCAAAGTACTAAATGGTCAACATGGCCAGTGTTTTTAATAAATTATAACTTGCTTCCATGGTTAGCAATTAAACCATTTTTTTAAGGCTATCATTGATTATACCCAGATAGAAAAGTGTGACTTCAAATACAATCAATGCTTATCTAGAGCCATTATATGATGAGATAATGGAATTGTAGAAAGGAATTGAAGAAATTCAATCTTTAAGGGATCATCATTTAATCAAATTCACTTTAAGAGCTTCCTTATTGTTTACAATTCATGATCTTCCTGCATATGGCACATTGTCTTGTCTCTGTGTTCATGGATACCATGGATGTTTTTCTTGCAACTTTAAGGATTTTGTGAGGCACTCAAGAAGTTTGTGTAAGTGTATTTATTGTGGACATCATGCTTATCTAAAAATAGATCATCCATATCATCGATAAAAAACACGTTTCAATGGTCAGGAAGAGAATCGTGAAGCACCATTTCTAATAACAAGTGATTACATTGTTGAGAATGGACAAAAAAGAATCTCATTTATTGAAAATGATGGGATTGCTAGTAGTAGATATGATCCATGTAGTGAAAGCGATGTAAAATAGTTGTGCATATTCTATAAGTTGTCATACTTTAAGGATATAGCCATTAGGCATACTATTGACTTTATGCATACTAAGAAAAATATAGCCTATGCTATTATAGAAACTCTTTTTGTTTCTTTTGATATTGTTTCATCACGTGAAGACTTTCATCAACTAAAGATTCACCAAAATCTTTGGGTTGAAAAATGTGCTAATGAAAAATATAGAAAATGTAGTGCTCCTTATGTCAAGACAAAGGAACAACGTGCAAAATTCTTACAGTTGTTGTCTCAGACTTGCTTTCCCACTGGATATGTAAGTAGTAGTATTAGAAGCCAAACTGACATTAATGGCTTAAGAGGCCTCAAGACTCATGACTATCATGTCATAATTGAGAATATTTTACCTATTGTGGTCAATATATCAAGTTTGGAAAAGGGGCCAAGATAGGCAGTTATAAGTTTGGGCCTAATATTAAAGAGAATGAGATTACATGTATTAGATCCATTGAACTTTGATAGTTTGAGGGAGGAGGTTTTTGAAGTCCTTTGTCTATTAGAACAGGAATTTCCACCAATAATCTTTAACATTTCTATGCATCATTTGATACATCTAGAATATGAACTAGAGCATTGTGGCCCAGGAAGAAGGAGATGGATGTATCCTATAGACGTTAAATATATGAAGGTTTTGAAAAAAATAGTTCGTACTAGGGCAAAACTGGAAGGCAACATCATGTCTAAGGGATATTCAATGCAAGAGGCCATGGGATTTTGCACATAATATATGAAGGATTTTAAAAATGTCAATTGACATGTATGGGATGACGACAAAGATGAAAGAGTTGCAGGTGAAGTATTAGAAGGCAAAGGATGTTGCTTCAAGCTATCACATCAAGAAAGAAGTGTGATACATGCCTATATTCTTCAAAACACAATTTTGTTCGATAAGTGGCATAGGTAAAAAAAAAATTACACAATAATTTATTTACTCAATTGCATTTACACATTTATATTATTAATCTTACTATTTGTACGTTAATATTCTATGTAGAAAATATGAAGAAGAGAATTAAACTTGGATGCAACATCGACCTCAAAAATGTAGACGTCATGATTTGATTGGAGGTGATTCTTTTCCAAAATTTGAAGAATAGATTGCTAATGTAGTCAGTGATGCAAAAGAAGATTGTTAAGATGTAACAATGGAGGAAAGTGAGATTTCACGATCTCTACATATATGGGATATGTGTTTTAGTGGAATGTGGGCCTATGGTAGTCATTTAAGAGTGGAAGGAAAAGACAAAGGAAAGAAAAATTGTGATTGTGTTGTTAGTGCTGAATTTCTTCACGAAACTAAGAAGAATTTTTATGTTGGAGTCATCCAAGAAATTATTCAAGTAGATTTGGTGAAAATAATCCTATATTATTAAAATGTAAATGGATCCGACCATCCGCAGTATGATTTGATGAGTATGGATTTGTACATGCAAATACAGGGCAATTTTTATCAGAGACGGATGAACCGTATGTTTCCCCTCTTCAAATTAACCAATCACTTCTAATTGATGATGTAATAATCCTAGGATGGTCATATCTCATTCAAACAAAGTCTCATTCTAGACAAAAATTCATGGAAGTTGTCGATATAATGCCTGATGGGTAATATGTTAATTTACAAGAAACATTCAAAAAAGTGGATGAAGATGATGACAAAGTCTTTGAAGAAGAGATTTTGATTACCAATGAAGAGATTAGGAGAGAGAATGAGCAGCATGTCATAGATGAGGATGAGGAGGAAAATCAAGCAGATGTAAACACAAGTGATTAGGATTCTGATCTTGCTGACAATGCAGATGATTATAATGATGTTTTGTCACCTTAACTAGCCTGTCACCTTAAGAGGTTAGCTTGTCACCTAAACTTTGGTTATATGTATGGTGTAATTTATTATTGAATGTAATAAAGATCTGAGTATAGGTATGCTTATTCAATGTTGTTTTACTGATACATTTTTGAATGTAATCATCATTATTTTGTTGGTACATTGTATACAAAACCTGAGATGTTCATTGCTGATTTGAAGTGCATTTAAAGTTAGGTTCAATCATTCTTCTTAGTTTTCTTACTTTGGTTGAAATTAATTTTGTTTAGTTAGAATATAATTTCTTGTATGTCCTATATGTTTTCTAGATGATAGCTTTAGTTTGTAATACAGATTCTAGCCTCCACATGCATTGAATATGCTTGTGTGAAGGAAACAATAACAAACATCTATAATTTAATAATACATATAGATATCTTAAAATTAGGTGAACTAAGACTCCTCATTACAAACAAAGAAATGATCTCTTAGATATCTTAACTAGAAATTGAGCACCAGATTAAATCTTCTTCTCCATTGATTGCTTCAAATAGATATTACAATATAATAGAAGTCTCCTCATATATGTTTCTATAACTGCCTATGATGATAATATCAAAATTCGGTCTTGGTTTCTCTTTTATAAGAGAAGTAACAAGCTTTAGACCATTACAAAATATGGCATCTTTTCAAAATTCATGCCTCTTCATATAAACTAAACATTAATTTTGCTTAAAACATAATTAAGAGAAAATGGAGAAAGTAGACAATATTGATTGGAAGCCCACAACACTTGCAATACACTTGTAGTCCATTAATCAACATAGGAGACCCATGATCATCCTGATCTGGGTAAGTCCCCCTCTCCATGATAGAGTGTTTGAAGGCTCAGTTCTTCCACTATAACATCTTCAAGGTCCTATTCTTTTGGAGGAGCCAAATACTCTTACTCCCATTGGTATACTATGTATTCATGAGGCCATGATGTTCATTGCTCCCTTGTACATATAGCCCATATATTCATCAACTTGAAGATACTTCTGCTACCATTGAAACACAACACAATCACTAGGCCACTTATAATCTTGAATTTGGAGTAAGTTGGCCTGGTGATCCTTCCACCTTTTGTCCAGCAATGCTTTGACATCAATTACAAACTTTGTATATCCAGCATCCAAAGCAATTACTCTGTCCAGAATGATGTTGAAGCTGATAATATTGATATCTTCATCCTTTTTTAAAAATTCCATGACCTTAGAAACTGTATGACCAAATTGATCCTTCCATGCATCAAAATCATTGATCTTTTCATCCTATATTAAGATTGATGGAATGAACTGGTGTTTGAATGTGGCAAAAGAATCAATTTTTACCTACATTCTTTGATTCTCACCATTCACGTATTGATACTCATCCAATATCATCTTGATCATTTTCTTTGTTGGCTTTAGAGATATAGGATCATCTTCATTCCATTGTATAACTTTACATAGAGTGATCAGTGTGTGATGTGTTGACTGCCATCTTTGATACAAGGGATCTAAAATAGAAAAATTTACTTTCAATAGTTCCATGGCCTGAGACAAGGAAGAATAGCATTCATGCACATCTCTCAACTTGTCAACAACCTTTTTCACTCTATATTCCAATATTTTCTCAAACACTTCAAGAGTTTTCAATTTTGCCTCATTCTTTGTTTTCTCATTTTGGCTTTTCAATTCCTCAATTTCTTTTTCCAACTTCAATTTTAAAACATTGAATTGTTTAGCAGTCACTATGGTATCACCAGTCTCTTGTGGCACAAGTGTTTGAAATGGAACAATGGCTTGAATCTGAGAACTCTCACCCTTCAGTTGTTCTTTAAGCTTTACATTTTCAAGATACAATCTATTTACCTCATCATTCATCTCCATCTAAGTTCTCTCATAATCAAACAATCTTTGTTCTATCTTTTTAGCAGTAGTTTGTGTAAACATTGTAGTATACAGAGTGACAGTAGCTACTTCAATTACTGATATGTCTTGGAATGTCTTGAACACAACTGTTCCCCTTATTTCTTGGACCACATCAAGTAATCTTGGTTTGTTGGTGTTATTTTGTGTTGTCCATATTGCCAACGTCTTTATTTTTTGATTGAAACCACAACCACTGACACCTTCCTCATAGTCAAATTTAGAAACTAGCATGGGATCATCTTGATTCCTGACTTGGTCTAACAAAAACATTTTCTTCAACTCAAGCCTGGGAATGATCAACATATTACTCCTTAATACCATTTGTCTAGCCTCATTAGGGCTGACACTTATTTCATCTATTTTCATATTCTTGAAAGTTTGTGAAACAATTTTCTCATGCTGAGATTCATCAACACCCATTTTATTTATTTCAACTTGTTCTTGAAATTATTTCATCTTCATCTTAATCCAAAAATATTTGAATTCGGGATCTAATTAATGAAATCATCATCCTCCATAAATCTCATAGAAGCCACAATTCATCTTCTTCTAATTCAGGCTCCCCTTGTGCTTGTTTAACCATTCTGGCCTTTAGTTTGTGTGCTTCTATATCTTGGCCAACAAGTGTCTGATCTATTTCTCCTTCATCTCCCATATTTCTCAAGATACTAGCCACTTCATCAATGTCACCCCCTCCTTTGCTCAATTCATATGGAACTAGTGGAGAAACATCCTCAATCCTTTACCTTATGGAAGGTTATGAATCAAGGACATGAGTTGGATTCTGTATTGACATTGCATCTAGTGCAGGCTCTTGAATCACAACTCTTGGTGGTCTTTTGACACTGATCTTGGTAGCCTTTGAAGGCTACTTCTCAGACTTGCTATATATTCTTTCAAAATTGTCAATTATCAGATCTATTCTTCTCAAAGGGTCCCTCTCTTCAACAAAGAATCCAAGAAAATTAGGATTTTGTTTCCTCCTATCCTCCTCAATCCTTTTCAAAATCTCCCATTTTTTGTTCCTATCATACACTTATACACTTCTTGAAAGGTGACAAGATTTCTGATCACATCCTCATCAAAATTGATTTGATGGGATATTTCCATTCTTGTGAGGATGGTTTGTCAGACAAAGTTCATGTGACCCTCTAGATCACAAACCCTCTCTACACTTGATTTCAAAGAATATTTAGCCTTAAAATAGGTTTGCAAATCATCTAAAGTATTAGAAGCAATGGACCAATCACCAAACACTATGGAACCATAAGAAATGTGCCTTTCTTCTGTTTCTTCATTATATCCTTCTCCATCCACAACATTTCCCACATGAATTCAAGGAATGGAATTCTGTTTGACACAAATTTGGGCAACACATGGGGTGGTTGAGTACACCCATATACCCTGATTATAGTATGATCTGGTAAGAAAAACCAATCAGCATAGTTATGCTTATGACCCTGTTTTGGCCTATGGGCAAGAGGTCTCAACATTTCCCCGATCTCTTTTGTTAATCTGGGAGAAAATCTACCAAGAGAATTCATTATTCTAAATGAGAATTCATCATGGAACACAACGTAGTCACAATTCTTGCAATGGTTATCCCATTGGTAACACCAGTATCGTGTTGGCAATCTTTGTCCCTTTTCATCAATCATGCTCATATCCATTCTGCTTGCCCACTTCCTTCTATTTTGATACAAAATCAAATGACATAACAAAGAGTAGTATTTGAAATCTATGGGATTTTTGTTTTCTTTTATTTGTAAAAATTGATCTTGCAGCTTCTTTTCAATGAATGTTGCAAAATCATATTCAACATTAGCTTTTGGATTTTGAATTCTCATGGCCATCATCATTAGGTTGATAGGAATTCTACCTTGGGTATCAATACCCAACACCTGACATAGAAAAATATTTTCTTTTGAAATAGACAACGAAATCTTCAACAGAGAAAGGTTCAATTGCAGTGGATGGGATTTCAATTCTTTTGTTATTTTCCCCTTTCCTCATGTGCATGGGCAGCTCATCCCTTCTGTGTGTTTTCTCAAACTATTGTACTCCTGCTCACTCTTCTATAAATCTATTTGTGTGAGGGCTTGCTTGCTCAACATGAAGCAACCTATGATTGTATTCCTCTCCACAACCACTAATGGTTACATATTTGGTAGTCTAACTATTTTGGTGGCTAAGTGATAGTGTTGTGCCAATCTTCTAATCAAATACACATCAACAAATACATTTGGCACCACAAGATTTGCGAAATCCAAATTCCATGGGTTTCCAACTAGTCCCTGTCCATCTTTCTTTCCAAAAAAATACCAAAAAGGTTCCATCTAGAGATAAGGATTGAAACATCTCGACATCCTTCCACAACATCCTTGAACAATTTCTTAGACCCCTTGTCAACTGAATTTGGCATGATGTCCAACAATGATTATTGAAGTGATCATTTCTTGGGAGCAGGGGGTCAGTGCTCTTACTCACAGACTCAGATTTTTTAGGTGCCATATTTTAGTACCTCTACAAACTAGGGTTTTGATATTTTACTTGCTTTACTAGACTAGTTGAAAACAGACTACAAACCAAACACCAACTTTTATGCAAAGAGTGATGGGATAGACTTACCCGGTCAAAAAATGCTTGAGAAGAGCACACAAAGTTTGAATTCTCCTTCTACAATCAACACTGAATTCACTGGAATGAAGAAATACAAAGAAATCCCAAATTTTATCATGCCATGAAGCTGGTCATTTCGCCATTAACTCTGGTTTGTGCCATGAAATCAACAAATCTTAGCATTCAATTTTTTTCAAACACAAACCATTGATTTGATCCAATCCAATGGCTAGGTGAGTATTTCAAGACTTGCAGTCCTTTCCTTGAAAATTAGAATCTTGCAGGCATCAATGATAACCATTGTGAGGCAACACTGAAGTCATTTTGACATTTAATTCCTTACCACATCACTGCAAGACCAACTTAGGGCAATCACAGGACCGTGAGACCTCTTGGACAGTTATGTTCATCTTCACCACTTACCATAACCTTCAAGCCCTGTTGCACACCACCACGGGATGGCAGGATACATGTTATCCCTTATGTGTTTTACCGCGCCACTGCCAAGCTTTGTCCTAACCGTCGTAGGGCTGTGGGAGCCTTTGGTCTCCCATTCATTG
Source organism: Cunninghamia lanceolata (assembly GCA_027924645.1). Taxonomy (NCBI): domain Eukaryota; kingdom Viridiplantae; phylum Streptophyta; class Pinopsida; order Cupressales; family Cupressaceae; genus Cunninghamia; species Cunninghamia lanceolata. The sequence continues at coordinate 4,809,112 of BSBN01000710.1, read as the reverse complement.
CTTACAACATTATTGCTAGTCAAAGTTATCAGTATCGCGGGGCCGTGGTATGTAGCATTATCGATCACTTGAACTCCTTATACCACAACACAACAAGCTCAACTTGAAACCGTCACAAGGGAACAATGAACACTTTATCCCAACTAGAGCGTGGTAACATATTATGTGCCACTTGATTTTATACCACAACATCACAACTAAATTTTCTGCATGCTGTGGGGAAGCGGTAACAACATCCTCTAATTCCTGCACACCCGCCAAGGTTGTTTGCATGTACTGTGGGGCTGCGGTAAGAGATAAAAACACATCAATGGTAAAAAAATATAAATTTATTTCTCATAGACCTGATATGAGATGCTCATAAAGAATCCTAAAACAATTCTAAAAGGAATATGAACCCCTAATTATGGATTTATAGAAGGAAAATTTATGAAATAGAGTGGGACTATGTGAAATTTTGAATGGTTCTAACACACCTCATGATGAACTAGACTATGTTTTTCCTTCATCCTTCTTGTGTTATGTTTTTATGAGTTCTTTTCTTGTGAATATATCCCTAAGGAAGTCTGATACTTGTAATTGTAAACATCTTGGTTTTTGACTACAAATTCTTTTTAATCTATAAAGTGAATTCTATTTTAAGTTTTCATTTACAGTTATCAGTAGATTGGAAATTAAACATTTATCAACTTATGAACTCAATAAAGTTTTACTAATTCAAGTTGATTTATACATTATTGTTTATTTGGACTTCAAGAAATGAAGAGAAGGGATGTAAGGCACAAATTAGATGATAGTGATCATAATGCTGAAACTTCACTGACAGATTATGAGTGCCTTCATAGATAAAAAGTGGCCAAGAATAATGAATATTTATTGAGACTTGGTTTGACAAATAGACAAGTTGTAAATCCACTAAGTAGTATATTATTTGTTTAATAATGTTTAATGAAATTTTATAGGAAAGAGCTTTATGTATATAAGACATAATATGATATTATTTTTTGTTTTATAGACAACAAAAAGAGTGCAAAGAAAATGCGGAGAAAAAAAAAGAAAAGAAAATTTATAGTGCCCCCATCTCATAGAAGCCACCACTTTTGTGATTCAATAAATGTAGTTGGTGAAAACAATAGTTGCAATGATGATCATGTGTAGCCTAATATAACATATGTTGATGTGCAGCTTGGGATAGCACATGGTGATGTGCAACCTAATATAGCACATGGTGATCATGTGCAGCATGATATATCACATGGTGATCATGTGTAGCCTAATATAGCACATGGTGATCATGTGCAGATTAATATAGCACATGATGATGTGCAACATTGTGATGATCTCTTAAAACATAGTCTAAGAGAGATTATTAAAAAACATCAGAGCATTAAAGGAATAGTAGGTCTGTAGATGATTTATTCAAGATTAAAGGATGTGTTTGAAGTGAAATCTGTAGAGACCAATACTCATGATCTACCTACTAATGCCAAACCTGATGTGGCCAAGGAGCATGAAGTTCTAGTTAATGAAAGTCATGAAGAGAGACCACTTGCATCTGTTGTGCCTCAGAGTGCACCTGTTGCATCTAGAACTTTTGATGGAACTAGTGGATCAACCAGAAATACTGTTAGTGGTTTAATAGAAGATGTGGATGTTTTTTTCAAAAGATAAAGATTGAGTCAATGTTTGTATAGATCTATAGAGAGGAATGCAAAAGTAAGTAAAATTAGAAGGCAAGAATCTATTCTTGCTTGAGGTATCGAGAGATGGTGAGCCCATTGGGCCAAATGCTACAAAGTGGGCCTCCGAGTTGGGTGTAAGATGTAGGGCCCATTTGGATATTTACAAATCAAGTTTTACAAAGAAAGATCCACAATCTATGGAAAATGTTATACAAAAAATAGAAAATGCTTTTGAGACTATTGGTGGACAAGTCTCTAGAAAATATTACAAGCAAAAGATGAAAATTTTGATGAACAATTTTAGATACAATTCTAGAAAAGCAATCATGGAGGGAAAAGAGAGGTTAGACTCCACTCTATGTCCCAAATAGTGGGAAGCATTGAAAGAAAGTATGAATTTCGAAGAATATTTGGCAAAGATTAACAAAGGCAAGAGTGTTAAGGTTAGCTGGCAGAAGATATCAATTATATGCAAATAAAGATTAAACATAAGAATGAAAAATACACAGAAATAATAACAGCGAGAGACAATTTTTAACATGGTTCACCCAAACTTAAGCTACATCCACCAATAGAGAGTCCAATATTATTATCCAGCAAATGAAACAAATTACAACTTGTAATGTCAGAAAATGTCCCCTTGGGGCTTTTCCCTCTTAAGGTTTAGCTCCCAGGTCTTTAACCTACATTTAAGACATTTTGCATCATATTTTGGCATCCTAATGAGAAAACCCCTAAGTGTCATGGCAAATAGGACCTAGGGGGACCACTTGAGATAGAAGTTGCCTAAAATAGGGGGAGGAGTTGGGCGCCTGCGTCCTAGTCCTACCCTATTTTAGATCAAGCCCAAATTTTAAGTGTCAGTTTGTGACCGTTATTTAGGTCCTATTTCGACATGGTAAGTTTCAATTATGAAATTCTTGGTGGGAATGTTTTTAGTTGTATATATAAGCATGTTTAGGCATTCATTTGTAAACTAGATGGCTATTGTGATCTTTATGCATTTTAAAGGTGATTCAAGGCATTCATTGTGTGTTAGAGCAGATATTGTGTTATTTATGTGTTTGTATTTGCATATTTGAGCATCCATCTCCTCATGGCATGAAGAGCTTCTTCCTTCCATGAGATATTCACTACAAGGTGATATCATTTGTGTTTTTAAGAATTTATCATTTGGTTTCTACCTCTATTCTCCAAAGGCATGCACTCTCTATCTAACAACGGTGTTCGAAAGACTTGAATGTCTCTTCGGGGCTTGACTGAGGCAAACCTCTAAACACCACAACCCCCTCCCCATTTTTTTGTGATTACAGGTTATAGGTTGAAGAAGTAGGAAAAGTGGAGCTACAGAAAAAGGTTGCAGAGTGTTGGAATTGTAGATCAGAGTTGAAAATAGGGACATGGACTTGGGCGCCCATTCATTAGTCCTCTGGATCTCGTAATGGAAGAATCTTTGAGACAATAGGAACATGTTGCAGATAAAGTTCCCAGATCCCAACAAAAAGCATGGCACTAGACTAGGGCACCCACTCATTAGTGTTGCAAGTATGAGGTGAACCAGTGTTGTCATTGATGGCAACATACTCATATTACATTGACAAGAAGGATTGGATGAGCTGTGTGTTGAGGATATTGAGAAAATTACCCTCAGTCAGGAACAGTGATGAGAAGAAGGCAAATATATTGGATAGGTTGAGAACCGGAGGATGCGGATTAAAGGGTTTGCAGATATGAGTCTTGAGATGCTTCAGTCAAGTTTTCAGAGGTCCGCATGAAGACCTGAAGAAGTTATGGCTGTCTGTGTGGAACCAGTTCCGGCAAGTGCTTAGAGGTGATAGAGGATCACAGAAAGGTCCGGTGAGGTCCAGAATTGTACAATCCTAATCTATGGATTGGAAAGAGTATTTGGGATGTCCTTGTGATGTGCCATCTCGAGTTGTGTATGATTTGGAGGTCTGAAAGTACCTCTTGCATTATGACAGTGGCGACAGACTGTGTTCTTGAAGTTCCGGATAAGGAGGATAAGAGATTTCAGTAAGTAAAGGAAATGCGGACGTACCTAGTCATTCAGACAGGCTTGTGAAGGTTCTTGGATCATGTTGAGATTGTGTCATTGGTCCGCATTGATAATGTATGATTTGAAGGTCCGGAAGTACCTTCTACAGTTGCGACAGACTGTGTTCTTGAAGTTCCGGATGAGGAAGACAAGAGATTCCAGCAAGTAAAGGAAGTGCGGATGTATCCGGACATTCAGGCAGGCTTGTGAAGTTTTCTGGATCGTGTTGAGGTTGTGTTGTTGATCCGCATTGATAGTAGAGCCCGGAATTGAAGTTGTTCTTCCAGATGAAGTTCTTGCTCTGTTTAGCCGACCGGATGAGTTGTTCATCCTGCGAATGTTCTTGTGGTGGCCGACCGGATGTGTTATTCATCTTGCGGATACTCTTATGATTGTTTGCCGACTTAGATGTTTGATCCTAAGTCGATGTCTTGTACAAATAATGGTCTGTGAGTTCATTTCGGTGTGTGGATGAGTGTGGCATAGCGAAGAGAAGTGCGAAAGGCAGAACAAAGGTTTTTGGGCTTAATTGGAACTGATCCAGACATGGTAGAGATGTCATTCTCCAGTTCAAGACTGTGATTTTTATCACTTTGTAGACAGTGTGTCTCCTTGTAGGCAGTGGGCCTCTTTGTGAGCAGTGTGCTCGGGCAGTGAGCCCTAATTGGCATGTGCCATTCATTTTTCTTTATTCTTCTAACAGAGAATAATTCTTGGGTTAATCACCCCATGGTTTTTCCCTTAACCGGGTTTTCCACGTCAAAATCTTGGTGTTCAATGTGTTGATGCTTATCTGCTCTTGTGTTTATGTATTATGCTTTCATGGATGATTAATTGATATGCTGCTAACTAACAACAAAGAATCAAGTGTTTGAAAGAACAAGAAGTTTTATACAACTGATTCACCCCCCCTCTCAGTTGTATGCCCTAGATCCAACAATTGGTATCAGAGCTAAGTTCCTCTGATAGGAGCTTAACCGCTTGAGGAGATCCAGGATGTCGTCATACAGGAAGGATAGTCCGAAGTTTGATGGAACCAACTTCACTCTCTGGAAAGGTCGCATGAAGTGTCACTTGGAATGTATGGGAAAAGCATACTTGGCTATGGTTTCAAAACCATATGTACCTCCACAAGGTGGTCCGACAACTCTGAATGAAATCACAGAAGCTGAAAACAATCTGCGGACCAAGGAAGCTCTTCTAAGCGCATTGAATGACTCAGATCTCTCGAATGTTATTGACCTACCAACTGCATATGAGATCCTGACTAAACTGGAACTTCTGTATGAAGGAGATGAGTTTGTCAAAAGTGCAAGGTTGCAAAGTCTGAAAGGGAAATTTGAAAGATTGAAAATGAGAGATGATGAAAACATCACTACCTTTATGCCAAGAGTGAATGAGCTGGTATGTGGAATCAGAAATGCTGGTGGAACTTTAGATGAAAATGAGATTGTCTGCAAAATCCTAAGATCCCTTCCTGCTGCCTACAAAATCAAGGTTGCTGCCATTGATGAATTCAGAGCCCACACAACTGTCACAAGAGAACAACTGGCTGGCAAACTAGCTGCATTTGAAATGACCGAGTTTGGAGATGATCCTCCCAAGACTGAATCTGCTTTCAAAGCTAGTGCCTATGTGAAAGGCAAACAGAGATTTGATCTGGGAGAAAACTCATCAAGGAAAATGTCATGGTATGATCAAGCAAGAAGAGACATGGAAGAAGAAGAAGCAGAAACAGCTCAACTTGAAGCCCTCATTGCAAAGAGACTGCCAAGAGGATCTGGTAAGTATGAAGGAAAACTACCCTTTAAGTGTTTCAACTGCAATAAGATTGGTCATTTTGCTTCAAGATGTCCGGAAAGATCTGCAAGGTCTAATACTAACAGACAAAGGTTTCAAAAGAATTGCTATTATGTTCACGAAGAAGATGACAATGAAGGAGTAATAGATGATGAATCAGAACTAGGAAGCAAATCCAGAAATGAGTGGGTGTTTATTGCCATCAAGGAAGAAGATTCAATACTCTCTGAATCTGTCAATCACAAAGTTGTTGAAAAAGCTTTGGCTGCTCAAGTGGAAGAAAAGGATGATTGGGTTATTGACAGTGGATGTTCTCACCATATGACTGGTGACAAGAATAAGTTCTTGAATTTGGAAAGGTATGAAGGAGGAATGGTAAAGTTTGGTGACAATTCTGCTGGCAGAATCAGAGGCAGGGGAACTATTTCCTTCGATGGAAAGAGCAAAACAGGTAACGTACTGTATGTTGAAGGATTGAAGCACAATCTTCTTAGTGTTGGTCAGTTAGTGGACAAAGGCTATGATCTCTGGTTCAAAAATGGAAAATGCAGAATCTTTACAAGCTCCGGAACTAAGATTGCATCCGGTACTCAGGCAAAAGGTAATATCTTTCATCTGGTTGGTTCAAATAAAAGTTGTTTGTTTGCTCAAATTGATCAGAGTTGGTTATGGCATAGAAGAATGTGCCATGTAAATTTTGATAACATCATCAAGATAAGCAATACTCAGGCCGTAAGAGATCTTCCAAAATTGATGAAACCTACAAATAGTTTGTGCAAAGAATGTCAGCTAGGTAAACAAAGCAGAGTCTCTTTCAAAAGCAAAGATCAGTCTTCTACCGGATTGTTGGAATTAGTACATACTGATCTCTGTGGTCCGACAAGAATCAAGAGTCTGCAAGGTGATAGATATTTCATGTTGTTAATTGATGATCATTCCCGGATGATGTGGGTTACCTTTCTAAAAGAAAAATTAGAAGCATTTGAGAAGTTCAAGATCTTCAAAGCTATGGTAGAGAATCAAACCGGATTGAAACTAAAGTGTCTAAGGTCTGATAGAGGTGGTGAATTTACATCTGGTGAGTTCATTGATTTTTGTGAGAAGCAGGGTATAAGGAGACAGTTGTCTGCTCCTAGGACTCCACAGCAGAATGGAGTGGTTGAGAGAAAGAACTGGACCATTCAGGAAGCTGCCAGGACAATGATGTTGGAAGCAAATGTTCCTCAAATGTTTTGGAAGGAAGCTATCAGCACTGCAGTCTACACTCTCAATCGAGTTCAAATCAGAAACAACACTGGTAAGACCCCCTATGAACTCTGGTTTGGCATCACTCCTACTGTGAAATATTTCAGAGTATTTGGTAGCAAGTGTTATATTAAAAGAGATGAAGATCTAGGAAAGTTTGATGCTAGAAGTGATGAAGGAATTTTCTTGGGTTACTCCACTCAAAGCAAAGCATACCAGTGTTACAATAAGAGATTGAGGAAGATGATAGAAAGCACCAATGTGAAAGTTGATGAAGGAATTGAGAAGCCTTCAAGATTTTATGAGTTTGATGAAGATGACCAAGATAGTGTTCAAGGACCTCAATCCTCTCCGGTGAGACAGAGTCAGCCTGATCCGGTAAATCAGGAAGAAGAGATAGGTTTGAATGAGCCTGATCAAGAAGCAGCAGTGCAGGATACTCCCAAAATTCCAAGGTATGTAAGACTGAACCACTCTGAAGATCAGATCATAGGTGACAAAAGCAAAGGTGTACAAACTAGAAGGAATGTTGCTCAAAATTAGGATGGATGTTGTCTGATTTCAAAGATTGAACCTAAAACAATAAATGAAGCCTGCAATGATGAAAACTGGACCAAAGCAATGGAAGATGAATTGATGCAAATTGAGAAAAATCATACTTGGGATCTTGTTCCCAGACCTAGAGACAGGAATGTAATTGGAACCAAGTGGGTTTTCCGGAACAAACTAAATGAAGCTGGTGAAGTAATAAGAAACAAAGCTAGATTGGTCTGCAAAGGCTACTCTCAAATAGAAGGAATTGACTTTGAAGAGACTTTTGCTCCGGTGGCAAGAATTGAAGCAGTCAGATTACTTCTTGCATTTGCTGCCTTCAAAGACTTCAAGGTATATCAGATGGATGTCAAGTCTGCCTTCCTAAATGGTGATCTGGAAGAAGAAGTCTACATTGAACAACCGGATGGATTTCAATTGTCTGATAATGATGATATGGTCTGCAAGTTGAAGAAAGCTTTGTATGGATTGAAGCAAGCCCCAAGAGCATGGTATGAAAGGTTGGATAAGCATCTTGTGCAGATTGGATTCAACAAAGGTACTGCAGACAGTAACTTATATTTCAAAATTGATCATGAAAACATATTGATTGTTGAAGTGTTTGTGGATGATATCATTTTTGGAGGAAGAGATAGTATGTGCAAAACTTTTGCAAATCAGATGAAAAGTGAGTTTGAAATGTCTATGCTTGGTGAAATGAATTTCTTCTTGGGTCTGCAAATTACTCAAACAAAAGAAGGGATCTTCATTTCTCAGACCAAATATGTGAAAGAATTGTTAAGGAAATTTGGTATGGAAGACTCAAAGCCTATGAACACTCCTATGGCAACCGGATGTAAGTTAAGCAAAGATGATGATTCTCCAAAGGCAGATCAGACAAAATATAGATCAATGATTGGTGGATTGTTGTATCTCACTCAAACTAGACCAGATATAATGCAGGCTGTTGGTCTTGTGGCAAGATTCCAGGCTGATCCTAGAGAATCTCATGTTATGGCAATCAAAAGAATTTTTAGGTACTTGAAAGGAACAGTTGAGTATGGTCTATGGTACCCTAGAGATCCGGATTTCTCTCTTCATGCTTACACAGATGCAGATTGGGCGAGATGTGGATGACCGGAAGAGCACTAGTGGTGGAGCATTCTTTTTGGGGAAGAGATTGGTTTCTTGGCTAAGCAAGAAACAAGATGCAATATCTCTGTCTACAACTGAAGCAGAATACATTGCAGCAGCAGGTAGTTGCACTCAAATCTTATGGATGAAGCAGATGCTAAGAGACATCAAAGTTGAATATGAGGAGCCTATCACAATTTTCTGTGATAATTCAAGTGCAATTAATATTTCTAAGAATCCGGTATTGCACTCTAAGACTAAGCACATATCTATCAAATTTCACTTTTTAAGAGAACAAGTAGACAAGGAAGAAGTCAGATTGGAGTATGTTCCCTCCAAGGATCAGATTGCAGATATCTTTACAAAACCTCTTCCCAAGGACTCTTTTGAATATCTTCGAGAGAAGTTAGGGGTCATGGCCCCTCCAGTGATAAACTAAGATGCACTGATGTGCATCAGTCTGGTGGATATCATAGTCATATCTTGTGATCCGGATTGATGATGGGGAGCTGCTACTAAGGGGGAGCAGATGGTATGATTCTGATGTATTAGAATTGCAAGTATGAGCCCTTTGCCATTGATGTCAAAGGGGGAGAGAAGACATGTGAAAAACAAGTGGTTAATGATCAAAGGGGGAAAGAAGACATGTAAAAAGTTGTTGTTGATAGGGGGAGTTGTGACAGAAAGGAAAAGTTCTTGTCTTGATGGTTTTTCACATCATATGTTGCCATCAATGACAAAGGGGGAGATTGTTGCAAGTATGAGGTGAACCAGTGTTGTCATTGATGGCAACATACTCATATTACATTGACAAGAAGGATTGGACGAGCTGTGTGTTGAGGATATTGAGAAAATTACCCTCAGTCAGGAACAGTGAAGAACAGTGATGAGAAGAAGGCAAATATATTGGATAGGTTGAGAACCAGAGGATGCAGATTAAAGGGTTTGCAGATATGAGTCTTGAGATGCTTCAGTCAAGTTTTCAGAGGTTCGCATGAAGACCTGAAGAAGTTATGGCTGTCTGTGTGGAACCGGTTCCGGCAAGTGCTTAGAGGTGACAGAGGATCACAGAAAGGTCTGGTGAGGTCCGGAATTGTACAATCCTAATCTGCGGATTAGAAAGAGTATTTGGGATGTCCTTGTGATGTGCCATCTTGAGTTGTGTATGATTTGGAGGTCCGGAAGTACCTCTTGCATTATGACAGTGGCGACAGACTGTGTTCTTGAAGTTCCGGATAAGGAGGATAAGAGATTTCAGTAAGTAAAGGAAATGCGGACGTACCTGGTCATTCAGACAGGCTTGTGAAGGTTCTTGGATCATGTTGAGATTGTGTCATTGGTCCGCATTGATAATGTATGATTTGAAGGTCCGGAAGTACCTTCTACAGTGGCGACAGACTGTGTTCTTGAAGTTCCGGATGAGGAAGACAAGAGATTCCAGCAAGTAAAGGAAGTGCGGATGTATCCGGACATTCAGGCAGGCTTGTGAAGTTTTCTGGATCGTGTTGAGGTTGTGTTGTTGATCCGCATTGATAGTAGAGCCTGGAATTGAAGTTGTTCTTCCGGATGAAGTTCTTGCTCTGTTTAGCCGACCGGATGAGTTGTTCATCCTGCGAATGTTCTTGTGGTGGCCGACCGGATGTGTTATTCATCTTGCGGATACTCTTATGATTGTTTGCCGACTTAGATGTTTGATCCTAAGTTGATGTCTTGTACAAATAACGGTCTGTGAGTTCATTTCGGTGTGTGGATGAGTGTGGCATAGCGAAGAGAAGTGCGAAAGGCAGAACAGAGGTTTTTGGGCTTAATTGGAACTGATCCGGACATGGTAGAGATGTCATTCTCTAGTTCAAGATTGTGATTTTTATCACTTTGTAGATAGTGTGTCTCCTTGTAGGCAGTGGGCCTCTTTGTGAGCAGTGTGCTCGGGCAGTGAGCCCTAATTGGCATGTGCCATTCATTTTTCTTTATTCTTCTAACAGAGAATAATTCTTGGGTTAATCACCCCGTGGTTTTTCCCTTAACCGGGTTTTCCACGTCAAAATCTTGGTGTTCAATGTGTTGATGCTTATCTGCTCTTGTGTTTATGTATTATGCTTTCATGGATGATTAATTGATATGCTGCTAACTAACAACAAAGAATCAAGTGTTTGAAAGAACAAGAAGTTTTATACAACTGATTCACCCCCCCCTCTCAGTTGTATGCCCTAGATCCAACAATTAGTCCCTAACTATTTCACTTCTCAAACTTTAGAAATTGGTACACATTTGTCTATTATTTTACATCTTTCTATAGTAGCATTTTCTGGTATTCATCTGTTTGCTTCCGTATTTGTATAATTAGGGTTTTAAGAACAATTGGGCATAATCTAGAAATCAACATACACAAATCCAATTTTCCCAACATTCTAAGTGACCAAGGGCCTGATAGTGGAGTCTTACTCGACCTAAGGTCCTTGAATGCTTTAGGGTGAATGGAGGATACACATAAACCATTCAAATCAAACCCTATCCTAATTTTACCATAAATTTTTTGGTGAACCCATGTTTTTAATGAATTTGGAACCTTTCTGAGTATTTTTCTTCAGATTTACATTGATTTCATTCATTCATATCATTATTCATCTTATTGCATTGGAAAAATTACAAAAAATTTGAAAAATTTGAAAAAAAATTGCATTCTATTGTTTACATTTGCATATAATTTTCATCAATTAATTTGAATTTCATTAAATTTATGATTTTTGCATTATATTTGAGCTAAATTACATATAATTACAAAAATTTCAATCACTTGTATTGCATTTTCATCATCAAATTGCAAGGGTTTTGTTAGAAATTTTATAACCTAGTAATTTCAAAAACTAGGGTTTCTAGGTAAAATATTGTTTCATATTTTTATACTGATCTTAGACACTCATTCAAATTTTCATTTGGATTTAGTGTCGCATTTTAGTGTAAATTTGTATTTAGATCTCAAAAATTTGCATTTTTACATAGAAAATTTTAACAAAAACTAGCATTTTTCATTAGATTTGCACTTGCATTTAGCATTGTAGGGTTTGAAAATAATTTTTAGATCTAAATGGAATTAATTTTCATCATAAATTAGATTTCAAGACATTCATAGAGCATTTTGCATTAAGATCTCATACCTACGGCTTGAAAAACCTTGATTTTCACTAGATTTGGCCTTATCAACTCTCTAGATTTGTACCATAGCCATGTTGTGAAGAATATTTTTGCTCTAATTGGCTATTATTAGGGTTATTATCTGCTTCCCCTCCTAAAAATCTTCACAACACCTTTTTATTGGGCTTTTGTATTGAAAATTTGGTGAAAAATTGCACATTTTTGCTATATTTGCCCTAGGGGTTGACCTAGATTTGCATTCCAAGTGTGTTGTAACAAGTTTTATGGCTTGAGGTGACTAATATTACTGCTGTTATTTTCTGTAGCTTATAAAATTCCTTACAACACCTCTTTCATTAGGTCTTGGAATTGAAGAATTGTGAAAAAAATTGCATATTTTAGTGTATTTTCACTAGGTTATGACTTGTCATCACTCTAGATTTGCATCACAAGTATGTTGTGAAGGATATTATTGCTTTATTGGACTTAAAATAAACATATTATTTTCTTCCCCTGATCAAATTCTTTACAACACTTTTTCTTTCATATATTTGCATTAAAAAGTATAAAAAATCAAGCATTTTAGGTCATTTTTGCATTTAGTTTTGCACTTGTCTTTGGCATAAATTTTGAAAAGCTTTGAAAATATGATTTTACATTGATCATGTATACTTCCTTTGAAGCTCTATTTTCATACATTGTAGACATTGATCATTTCTCTAAGTTCACCCATGAATATCCTCAAGTCTTGGAACAAATAGCACACATATATGATGTTGATCTTTCTATGTGCTCCACATATGAAATCCTTTGTCATATATCTGATTTTGATAGCTTCACAACTTTCATGGGAATATACCCTTAGTTATTAGATTATCTCACTAAATTCATGATCAATAATATATATACTAATGAAGACCTCAGAATGTTAGATGAAGCCTTATACGACTTTCTGGAACATTCCACTATGACACCTATTGCTAAAACATGTGATGATAACTTTGGTATACCTTATGACCCCTCTCCCAAAGTTGTTCCTCCTCATGAGGACACTTTGATGCAAGAGGATGATTTCATTGACACATCTCTTAATATCATACCACCAAATCGTCATTCTAATGTTCACTCTGGCCAAGATGAAGCATTAGCAAATGAAGAGCCACCACCAATTTGTCATTCCAATGCTCTTCCTGGCCAAGAGGAAGCATTAGTGAATCATGATCTTTCATATAACAATGATAAAAAATTTATCCCTGTCATAATGCATGAAACCTCTATGGATCATCCCATTGACCTTCTTCCTTTAGTTGATTGTTCACACACCTTGGATATCACTAAGGAAGTGAAGACTCTTAATCTCCCTCCTTTTATTGATTATTCAAGTCATTTGGACATCACTAAGGATTTAAAAACATTGAATACCTCTCCTCACAACACCTTACCTTTCTCTCATTCCTATGCTCTTTCTTCAAAACATGTAGCACTAGTGGATGAGAAAAGGTCTCCTACATTAAAACTTTCTTGGATAGATATTGAGATCACTCAAACATAATTCCTTCTTCCATCTCTCAAGAGCATAATGCATACAATCCAACAAGAAAACATTCAACCTCACCAAGTATAGTTTAACACTGAACAACCTAAAAATAAGAACAAAAGTTGGGCTATGGTACCTTACACACCTCTCTCCTCTAGCATTTAGGATTGGGAAGAGGATGATATGATTCTTGATAAAACCTAGCATGAGCCTCCCCATAGGTAAGTATTTCTAACCCTTTTTCTCTCGTGATGTGTTATGTGATTTTTAGGCCTCCTAGGATGACCCTTGATTCTCTTGTAAAGTCTAGGACACCAGGGGACTGCCCCTATTGTGACCTTCTATTTGTATCATCATTCTTCTATATTGCCTCTCTCTATTTTCTTTGTTGTGTGTTGTGTCTTATGGACATAGCATTGCAATTGGTGAATTAGGGTCACCCTCCTATGTGATTGTCCCTAGGACACTTGTTTGTCCTCTCTTGATTTATTATTTACCTTCCTCTAGTGTTTCTATCTAGTGGGCAGATGACAAAAAATATTTATAATGACGTAGACCTAGCGTCCCTTTAGCGAGAAATTAAAAATTGGACTTAGTTCCTAATATGTTGATGGAGTTGTAATATATTATTTGACACTTGGCTAGTAGAAGTACTCTGTGCTTTCTGCGTAGTGATTTTGATGATGTTTTATCTTGCTTACAAACCTTAACAATACTGCTGCTCTGTGCACTTTATTTGTCTTTGAATCTCTCCTTGGTGACACTCAGTTCTGAGACTTTCATGATATAGCTCCATTGTTATCCTTGATCTCCAAATTCGTAGTATAACCTTGGCTCTTTGTGTGAATGATCATATACATTGATGTTGCTATTTATCATAAGTATGTGGACACTAACATGTTTCTTGCAGGGATGTGTTTGTGGGAACATTTGGCGATCATAAGGTACATGTCACCTCTGGGGGCATGGGCTTTGTGAAAGCTTCTGTTCCCTTGTGTGTTTTATTCCTACCTTAACGTGCTTGATATCAATACCTGATATCAACCACCTTAAGGTTGGGGCATATATAAGGTAAGTTATTTGTTATAGATGTTAGCAATGTGCTTGTCCTTAGGTGCAGTTTAAAGATTAGTGCGATGAGTACTTCCTACACTTTGAGTTTGTTTGTAGTCAATTAATCAATCATCAATCATCTTAAGCCCTCTATGGAGGTGAGGATGGTGTATTTCTCAAAGAGAGTGCACATCCTATCATTTTCAAAAGTCATTTGCGGAGGTAGGGAGCGGTTCTGTGACTAACTCAACCCTTAAGCATGTCTTCGGCGATTGCTGTGGTGAAGCGCAATCATTGGTGTGTTCTTGTAATGTGCCTGAGATGGTGATGAACCTAGAAATAGGAACACTCCATTGCTTGTCTACCATGTTTTCTCTGTGTCTTCAAAGTGTGTGTGTTTAGCATGCTTAATTTCTTGGCGTGTCTATTGCCCCATATGCAGTTTAAAGACTAGTGCGATGAGTACTTCCTGCATTGGTGGTTTATTTGGCATGTCTCTTGCCCCATATGTAGTTTAAAGACTAGTGCAATGAGTACTTCCTACATTATGGGTGGTGTGTTTACTTTCCTTGTACTTGCATCTGCATTTCATATATATGAGAAAAAGAAAGAAAAAGAAAAGAAATCATTCATGTCTTCTATGCATTTACTATCTTCTCTATCTTCAATATTGTATTCTTTGTGTTTTGCGTGACTGTAACTGTCTTCTTCATGTCTTACATGCCTGTTACCATCTTCTCTGGGATTGGTATGTCTTCTCTATCCTTGGTGTGTTTGCTATGTTTGTTGAATGTACTTTAATGCATGTATTGGCCTTGCATTTATACATACATTAAAGTGGGGGCTAAATTTAATGTCAAAAAATGTCCCCTTGGGGGCTTTTCCCTCTTAAGGTTTAGCTCCCGGGTCTTTAATATGCATTTAGGACATCTTACATCATATTTTGGCACCCCGATGAGAAAACCCCTAAGTGTCACGGAAAATAGGCCCTAGGGGGACCACTTGAGATAGACCTTGCCTAAAATAGGGGGGAGGACTTGGGCACCTGCGCCCTAGTCCTGCCTTATTTTAGGTCAGGCCCAATTTTAAGTGTTGGTTTGTGACTGTTATTTAGGTCCTATGCTGACACGGTAAGTTTCAATTATGAAATTCTTGGTGGGAATGTTTGTAGTTGCATATATAAGCATGTTTAGGTATTCATTTGTAAACTACATGGCTATTGTGATCTTTATGCATTCTAAAGGTGATTCAAGGCATTCATTGTGTGTTAGAGCAGATATTGTGTTGTTTATGTGTTTGTATTTGTAGATTTAAGCACCCACCTCATGGCACGAAGAACTTCTCCCTTCCATGAGATCTTCACTACAAGGTGATATCATTTGTGTTTTTAAGCATTTATCATTTGGTTTCTACCTCTGTCCTCCAAGGGCATGCACTCTCTATCTGACAATGGTTTTTGGAAGACTTGAATGTCTCTCTAGGGCTTGACTGAGGTAAGCCTCTAAACACCACAACCCCCTCCCCATTTTCCCATGATTGCAGGTTACAGGTTGAAGAAGTAGGAAAAGTGGAGTTACAAAGAAGGGTTGCAGAGTGTTAGAATTGCATATCAAAGCTGAAAATAGGGACCTAGACTTGGGTGCCTACTCATTAGTTCTCTAGATCCCATAATGGAAGAATCTTTGAGACAACAGGAACAAGTTGCAGATAAAGTTCCCAGATCCTGACAAAAATCATGGCACTGGACTAAGGCGCCTGCTCATTAGTCCTCGACTGTTCTGCTTCTTGAACTTTGGAAATTGGTACACATTTATTTGTTATTTTACATCTTTCTATAGCAATATTTTTTCAGTATTCATTTGTTTGCTTTTGTATTTGTATAATTAGGGTTTTAAGCACAATTGGGCATAATCTAGAAATTAAAGCACACAAATCTAATTTTCCCAACATTCTAAGTGACCAAGGGCCTGATAGTGGAGTCTTACTCGACCTAAGGTCCTTGAATCCTTTAGGGTGAAAGGAGGATACACATAAACCATTCAAATCAAACCCTTTCCTAATTTTACCCTAAACACAACCAACAATCCTTACAACTCAATACCGCAACAAATGCTACAATACAATATCAACAGAAACCCTAACCCTTAGCTATTTTTATCAAGACTTATGTCAGTTAAAAAATAGAGTTTTTTTATGTCAGCCAATAGAAAAATAACTCCCGACGCCTTTATAAAATAATTGAATTCATTTGAGGACCCTACAAGGGGCACTGCCCCTTGACCCTGTCTTGGGGGCACTGCTACCAAACTCCTATTAAATAATTTGGGGGGAAACTGCGCTAATAAAAGTGGGGAAAATTTAACCTCTAAGTCTGATTAGGCTCCATATAACAACAAAGAGAGCAAGAGATAATGTGAGGGTTGGATATACATTTGGTTGAGGTGGGTTGTAGGCCAAAATGGATAAATTAGGAGTAAGTGTATGGCTTTTTGGTTCAATTTACATTGTGCTATTTATTTTGATTTTTTATTGAACTGACTATATGTTGAAATTGACATTGTATTTTAGGTGGAAAACAATAATAGAGAAGCAGGTGTAGAAGATATTGTTAATTGTATGGTAGCACTAGATCCTAGTAAATCCAAGAGTAGGATGAAGTGGAAATCTAGTTCATCAACTGAGATTTCAAAACCATCTATTACATGCCCAGTAGGATCAGCCTCTCCAACTCATCTCAACTCAAATGAAGGGTACCAACATGTACTGAATTGTATATACAGTTTTGAGTTGTTGTTCTAGTATATGCAGCAGTGTTTCTAGCCTTTAGAGGTTTTAAGTTATACCTGGCGACTCCGTTCTCTAATTTTGCATACAAATCTAAGTGCTGGTTTATTTAAGAAAATCTAATTTGGACTTGTTTGCCAGCTTTTCAATGAATGAATAGGCCTATGTTTCATAAAAATACATCCTACCATCCATCATACCATGAAAATGCCGCTTATCCATCTCCATATCAGCCATATCAGACCAGTCATGCTGCTGATTTCAATTCCATGGATTTTCAAAACTAGCATGCCTAATATAATTACCACTCACCCACTCTTGCTTAGCCTCCATTTCAACCTTCATATACTCAAAGCCAGCTCCAAGAGCGTGAAAAGGAGGAGATTGCAAGCATAAAGGGTATGTTGTTTGACTTCATGCATGACTTCACAAATCAGGTAGAGGAGATTAAGAGGAAGCATGAATATAATCAGCAATAGGAAGAGATGGCTTATCAAGCCTATCTCTATGAGCAAGGGTCAGAAACACAAACACATGAAGCCCAAGCAACTCTTGCAATTCCAGATCTGCTTGTTCAAGAAGAGGTTCGTAAATGTAAGTTTCCAAGTTTTAGACAAAATGAGCCTCTTAGTATTCCTAAAGTTTAGATTCCAAGTTTTAGGTAGGAAAAGGTCTTGAACTCCCCAAACCAGCCTCTTAAGCTTGAAATCACAAGTTTTAGAAGCCTTCATCCCTTGCAAGTTGAAGAAAATGATCAGTTTCAGCTTAGGATAGTAACAAAACAACCCCTTGAGCAATATTCTTCCTTGCAAGAAACCCAAGAAGCTCCGTAGATTTCCCCACTTGATGAATCTAAGAAGGAACTGTTTGATTAGGATGTTGCACTCCTCTGGAAGAAGATTAGAAGGGTAGATCTATCACTTTTAACTATGGAGTGTTCTCAATTAGAACAACAAAAGATCAAACAAGAAAAGATTTCCCAAAATGAGTCTTTGTTTGTTTTTACTAATGGTCTTCTTGGTTTTATTGAAGAGGATAAAATTGTTTTAGTATTTATCTCAAAGGATCAACTAGTGCAGCAAGATATTGATATCTATTTTGAGGTATCCAGCTGGTACAATGATGAGGAAGATGAAGAGCAGGAAGATGTCAAATATTGTGGTGAGTTGCTAAGTGAAGATCATCAATATGATAATAGAACCTCAGATCAAGAGGAAGGGAATAAAGATGAACCTTTTTTGGAGTCCAATAGGCTTAGTGAAAGCTATGATGAGGTAAAGGACATCCCCTTTTCATCACAATAATAGGAAAATTATGAAGAAAATTTGCTTTGGAATGATGTGAAGGTCTCTATTATAAACTTAGATAATATGCAAGAAATCGGTGTTAAACCTCAGTTTCTAGTTAATCTATTTGAGGAGCTTCCTAACTTTGAGTATGAAAGTGAAAATGGCATGGCTATGCCAAGTTCTAACCACTATAGTGATGAGGACCATTTAGATAAGGTATTGATCCAAGAACATATATGTGAAAGAAGCCCTGATTTGAATGATCAAGAGCTTGAGGAGGATCTATTTCAAACTAAAATTGAGCATTTCTGCTCACACTTAGATGTTATGACAACATCCTTGGAGGAGGGTTATCTTGAACAACAGCAAGATGTGGAAGTGGTTGTATTCTTGAATGAGTCACTGGTTATGGAGCAGCCTAACCAGCAACATGATCTTGACTAGTTGGAGGAACTACCTTTCTATTGCACATAGGAGCTTGAGGTTGATGTGCCAATTGATGGTTTGTTGAAAGAGGCTAGCTCATTATTTGAACACTTGCATTGATTTATTGAAGAATAGAATCCTATTTTGGAGTGTACCTCCTTGAGTAATAATGAGTATTTTGAGCCTAGTCCAACTCTTACTAATAGCCTTCCAAGAGTTTATAGCTTTGATGAGATATTAGCTACCCTAATAGAGGAGGATGGCCCATTGACTATGGAGGAGGAAGCAACATGGCAAGCTATTGTGCAAAGTGAAGGTGATGTTGTTTCCAATCATTCAAATTGCTTTCTCTCTAGTCCAAAGCTTTCAAGGGGATGTCCTATTAGGCATCTGGCTGGGTTGGAATCCAACAAAAATGAGTAGCCTCATGGTGACATTGATCTAGATCATCAAGGATGGTATCAAGTTGAGCACAACTAGTCTACTTGCTGACTTGATCAGTTCACCAAACAAGTTAGGTGGGTAAGTGACTGAATTTTCCTTCTTGAAAAGGTGTTGCAATAGTTTACTAGATATTTAATTTTTCTCCACCTCTTTTGGTTGGCTCACAAACTTATGGAGTATTACAGATTGCAAAGGAGGGGCAGTTATTTTCTTGAACTAGTAAATGGTTTTTTTTAGGAATCCTTTCTTTAGTTAGTAGGTTAGGATAGTGTTTTTTTTCTACTAAGTGCTTAAGGCATGTTTATTTCAGTTGTTTTCTTTCCCTAAGTGTTGCTGCACATGTTTTCTGGCCACCAGTGCCCTTTAGTTTGCTTTCAATTTGGTTCAATTTAGTTTTCTGTTGTTGTTTGGAGTAGTTTGCAGTTCAATTTCATGATTTTCTGAGTTTGAAAAGGGATAGATTTGACTTTACACCCAATGATTGTTTAAGGAAACTAGTCTATATGCTTAGCAGGTAATCATTCAACATAAATTGCCAGAAATGTTGCTAATTTTTCATCTACAACTCAAATTGGTAGAGTTGAAACAGTTTCATTATATTTAAGGTATAGGGGACATCTTGTTGCTGATTCATTTCTAATGACATATCATAGCATGTGGATTAAAATGGGCTCCCACAAGGGTTGAACTCAACATGCTGCCTCCAAGTCTTAAGAGGAATGTGGAAATAGTCTAAAAGAGCAATAGTATCGCATAAAGACCCTACAAAATAAAGATAGCAATCACGTGTTTTAGTCATATATCAACAAATAAGATCTGGGTTTTTGATATTTTTGGAGAAAGCTTAGAAGAAAATAAGATGAAAAAACCCTTTAAATTTCTCACCAACCCAGTATGTATTTTTTGAGGAACAGTAAGAGGTACAATACATAGCAAAATAAAGACAACAGTCACGTGTTTCAGTCATATATCAAAAAATACAATCTAGGTTTTTGATATGTTTGGACAGAAATTAGAAGACAATAAAACTAAAAAACCTTTTAAATTTCTCACCAACCTAGTTTGTATGTTTTGTGGAATTTTCACAATGGAGGCACCCAAACTAGAGTAAAAAATGTTAAGTGCCAAATAAAGAACAACATGCAAAAAGCCCGTGGCTTTTGCTGTAAGCTTTTTTTTTGCCTTTAATTTTTGCATAAATCAATAGCTTGGTTATTTTTAGATGCTCATCGATATGTATAAGGTATTTTAAAAACTTTGCATATATTTGTAAATTTTGCATATATTTAGAATTTTGCAAGTTGTAAAAGCCAAGGTGGGCCCTCTTTCTATTTTACAAATTTGAAGCTACAAAAAAATGTAAGGCACTATTAAAGTAATGTTTTATAAATTACTTTAGTAGATGTCAAATAAATATAGAAAATAAATAGCAAGTGCAAAACACTCAATAAGGCAAGTCCAGTTCACTTGCCTTCTTTTTTGCTTGAGTTCCCATTATGCAAAATAGAAAGAGGGAGTGAACTGAAACTTCTATATCTAATTTTCAGTCAGTTTTGATAGATTTTTAGTGTCCATTTGGGTAGGTCCACTTGGTAGGGAAAATTGCCACCTATTTTCACTCAGTTTGGGTCAGTTCTAGGCCCTCTTTTTGTGGCTTTCTCCCTTTGTTCGAAAATGAGAATTTGGTTTCTTTTTTAGGTGGATAGCTGGATGAGTTTTTAGAAAGTCTTTTGGCTATATATATGGGGGAAAAACTTAGTTTTGGGGAGTTCAAATTTGCTTCTTACTTTCTTGCACACTACAGAAAGCTTTGTAAGCTGGTATTTGTACTTAGATTTCATATTTTTACTACTTTAACTTTAATAAAAACAACAGAGAATTCCTATCTCAATTTTTGTCTCATCGTGTAGTAGTAGTTTGATGTTATCATTGTGATTCTAACTTTTGAATCCTTTTTATGTCCTATTATTGCAAGTGTGGGTACAGAAAGTCCATATGACATAGGTTACATGTTGTGTTTGATTTTAAATCTTCGTGCAAATCAATTTTGTGTTGTATGTACATGTGAGATTATGAAAGTTATTGTTTTGAGAAACTGGTTGGGAGTAAGGTTATTGAAATAGATAAAGTTCTGGTGCATCACCATTAGGAGTTTAGGATTTCATTTCAAGTTATTTCTCTAAACCCTTTTCCTCAAAAAGTTCTGTAGTTTAGGTGATTTACTAGGGGAACTAGCTAGCTCTCAAGATTCATTCTCACCATAGGTCACCCACAACCTAAGAGTGTTTCCATGTTTCAGTAGGATAGTTAAGTTTAACATGGCTAGGGTGCAATCCTGATTGACAACAGTAGGATGAAGTGGAAATCTAGTTCATCAAGAGAGATTTCACAACCATCTATTACATGCCCAGTACTGATTAGCCTCTCTAGATCATGTCAACTCAAATGAAGGGTACCAATATGTACTGAATTGCATATACGGTCTCAGTCAACAAGTTTCACAATTGGTTGCCTTCGTTAACCCTATAGTTTCTGCATAGAATGAGCATAAATCCATAGATTCAGATGAGGTAAGAGGCTCTATTGATCTCATTTCTTCTTGTTTGGCAATTCTATATACAAATGCCTCTTAATATGTAGATTATTGAAATCTAAGCATAGGAGAATCCAACCCAGTTTCTTTATTGTTGGAGTGATCCAGAAAATGTTCTTGTGGACAAATTTATAGCTTTCATTCTTTACTTGACTATTGAATGCTTTGTGTATTTTTTTTCATGATGGTTAAACCACATGCAAAGCAATTTTTTCAAAGCAATAGGAAAACAAAAATGCCTTCATGATGTCAACAGAGCTGCCAATATTGATAGTGATGATCATGATGATCTTGACAAGAATGTGTAGCACAATCGTCATAGTTATGCTGAAGTTGAGGTAATATAATAGTTGTCATTTATTTGTCCCAATGTTTTGTCATTCTTCATGCTTAAAATGTTCTTTTGGACAAAAAATTATATCTTTTGCATTCTTTAAGTTGTAAGTTAATTTGTCCCAATGTTTTGTCATTAATTATTCATTCTTAGAATGTTCTTTTGGATAATAATTTATATCTTTTGCATTCTTTACTTGACTTATATTAATTTTTATATGATGATTAAACCACATGCAAAGGAATTATATAAAAGTAGAATGAAAATTAAAAGGCCCTATTAATAGAGCCCTCTGCAAAACTGTACAACTTCATGTCAGTGTTGATAGTGATAATTATGATGATGAACTCAACAAGTATGCACATGATATTCATAGTAGTAGTTGTGCTGAACTCAAGGTGAGTGCTATGAAACCACATGCAAGTAAGTACTATTCAAGAAAGTAATGGTTGTTTTATTATGTAAATAAGGGTAATCATTACCTATTTGATAGAAGTTGGTTAGAATAGTAGTGAAGTGTAATTATATAGTATACATAGATTATTGAAATAAGGGAGAACATATAACTTACATATGGAATCTTAGAGCTTAGTTGTAATAGAGTGCACACATAGATTTTGACTATGCATTAGTGCAATGTGTTTGAGGATGTCATGGTCCTTAGTTGGAGGGACTTCATTGCCAATCCATGTCTCTTTCTGGAGTACTCAGACAATCAAGCACTATTGTAGTCTTGCCCTCCATTTGTTTGTACCTCGCAATGGGTTAGTTGTTTTTCAGAGTAAAAAGTTACTTCTTTGTCATTCAACAAAATCAAAAAAAGCACATACAAAAACTAATTTGTTCCAAGATATAAGACATTACATACAGATATCAAAAACAATATAATGTGTGTTTTATATCTCAATATAATGTGTATTTTTTTTGTTTTTATAGACATTTAATATTGATAAACTCCAAGAAGGAGATAAAGTTCAGGTGTTGGATCCATTTGATGGTGCTACTATGGGCATTGGGCGGATTCACTCACTGTCTATTATACATGGAATCAAATTGAAAGGAACAAGAGATGAAAATGTAAATATTTTAAAGGTCACAAGTAACATACCCCTTGCTTATGAAGAGAAAATAGATGGAGTTGTCCATCTAAAAGAGAAAGAAGGGACCTTCACATGGTAGCCACTAAAATATTTGAAAAAAATGACATACTTGATGTTTATCATGTACTAACTGTTAGACAGTTTGGCCCACTACTTTATGCAATAGTTTGAATCTGTTGTTCAGGGATCTTAGTGTTTTTGTCTATTTTTGAGCTGTATAAGCAAAAAAAACCATTGTAACTTAGTTTTCTCAGTCACAACACTGAGAAACACACTTTGTAACACATTTTTTAAAGCAAAGACACATATTTAAGTCTTATGGGTTTTTGGACATGGTTTTATGTTGCTTTTCCTCCCTAAACATTTAGCATCACTACCTTATATGCCTTTATAAAAAGATTTAAGGGTCATTGTTGGCTGCATTGAACGAGAGAGCTTCATATATGGGACACAATCAACACTCAATCATGATGACTCAAAGAGCATAAATGAGAGAGCTTCATAAAGGAGAGAGCTTCATATATGAGATGTCATGAAGACAATCATGAAGACTCAAGGAGCATAAATAACAGTGAGAAAGAGATAAAGTACATAGTTCATGCCATAGACAAAGTGAGATGAGTCTTAAGTTGCTATGATCAAGGGTGGTGTGTTAGTTTTTGAGAAAGGAAGGGCAGTTGGCAATGCACAAAGATCAATGAGGAAGATTACAGTCATAAGGTGATGATGTTAGCATTTCATCAAGACTTTGGAAGCAACCAGTAGACAAATTTATAGAAGTCTTAAATAGCAAAAAGAACAGCCACTAATAATGCTATTATTACAAGGCATATATTCTACATGGCAGTATAGTTGCTGGAATATGACAATTTCATAAACCTATGACAGTCTACAAATGAAAGTCTAAATTTTGTATACTTATGGGTGTCTGTTCTATAATAGAGAGATAATGAGTGCATATAGGTAAGATGTTCATGGTGAGTGGCAATGGTCAATGGTTCCTAGGGATATAGGCACATTAAACATGGTTTTAGTGGCATGAGCAAAGGAATAGAGGACTGCAGCATTAGTATTAATTAAAAGGCAAGTAGATGAAAGTTGTAGTGCAATCATCTAGAAATCAAGTATGCACAATTTAGTCACCACAATGAGTGAAGACCAAGGACACTAAATATATATGACTGCCTACTAAGTGTCCAATGTAATAGAGGCAGGGTAAGTGAACAGTTTAGACTCAAAAAGAGGCTTTTGAAGATACATTAATGAAGGAAGAATCTGATTCCATGCCCTAAGAGGACCTGATATCTTCAAACTCAATGAAAACATGTCCCATAAGCAGTGATGATGACAGTACAAGACACAAGAATAGTGATGTTTCATTAAGAAATCCTAATCTAGTTCATGTTTCACATTATGAATATCCTATCACAGACCCGACTACATATGACAGTGTATTTCCTTTGGTTGCAGTCAAGAAGGACAAGTGCTAGACTAATGGGGTGGATTAGATGACCTATGGTAATAGTTAGACTAGTTGAGAATTAGTTACTAATAGTTCACTTTTTGGCAAAGCATTGTAAACTTGGAGAAGTCTCGTTCTTGTCATTTCTGTGGATTGTAACTCAAATTTTTAGTCTTGTGACTGAAAATAAACATTGCAATACTCTATTTCTAAGCATTTTTCAAGCAAGATAGATATTTCAGACATGTACAAGCTATAAGAATGCCTTTCTTTTAATAAAGTTCAATATTTTGCCTTCTCAATGGCTGTCTTTATATTGTGTGCAATTAATTGATGATTATGATATGTATTTCTATGTTTTATGTTTAAATACTCAAATATTAGTCAATTAAAATGACTAAATATACTACTAATTGACAGAAATCATTAACAATGAATAAATATAACTAAATATACTACCAATTGATAGAAATCAGTGAACAGTGAATAAATATGACTAACTATACTAACAATTGATAGAAATTAGTGAATAGTGAATAAATACAACTAAATATATGACCAGTGTTAAATTGGTGAATAAAAATGACTAAATATACTACCAAATTGATCAAAATGATGATTAAAATTAATGAATAAATACACTACTAATGGACAGAAATTAATGAATAAAAATGATTAAGTGACCAGTTAACAACAATCAATGACTAAATTAATGACTAAATATATCAGTGAAAAATAAATGACTAAATAAGTGACTAGATTACAGAAATCAATGACTAAATCAATGACTAAATATACTACCAAATCGATCAATCAAAACAACTACTAAATGACTAAAAATGGTTTAGTCATTAATTTGGTCGCGTTATAAATGACTGGCAATAAACTACTAATGATCATGTGACCATGTTTGGTCATTTATAAGCAGTTTTTAGTAGTTATTTTAGTAATATATTGATGTTTATGTACTAGTGAATTTTGCATGACTTTAGATTATTTTATATTTTTAGATTTGGTTAATACATATTTATTTATTTATTTATATCAACAATAATATATTTTTAATATTTAAATCAATCAAGATATTATTTTCAAACTAGAGTACATAATATATATATATATAAACACTTATTATTTATAATTAAATAATATCATATATACAATTCTATTAAATATAAATTGAAAGAACATAATATTTACATGGATAACAATGTAATTCAAAAGAACATTCCATAGCAATGAAGACACATACTTTAATAATCATTTAAACATTAAACACATTCATTAACAATATAAAAATGTTCAAACAAGACTAGCAACCACATAACGATGCATAGTAAAGCCACTCAAGATGCAAATGACATGAAACAATCTGAGTGTGTGCATGCATCAGACTTATCCATCATGCCAATTCTTTCCTTGGTGGCTAGAGCATTTCTACCTCAACCATGTTCTCATCTTTGACATTTTTCCTACACTCATTCACACTTAGATTTTAGTCAATAGGTTAGTTCCTTATATTCATAGCCGAGGCAAAGTAAAATGTACATTAATCATACCAATAATATTTCATTACTAAATGAACTTTCAAAGTATGCATTTATAACATTTACGATAGTTACTTTCACACATGAGGAATGATGAAATGCACAAGAAAACTAAGAGGGGGGGAGGGGGGAACTAGTTGTAGCAAAAAAATAACTTCTTGCAAATATCAACACATTGACCACTTGATTATGATTTAACCATGAAAGCATATAATCAAAAACTTAAACACATGAGACACCATATTTTTACGTGGAAAACCCAATAAGGGAAAAACCACGGTGAGTGTTAGCTCACAATATAAATGATATATCAAAATTTACAAGGATCACTGCCTTAGGGCTCACTACCCAAAATGCTCACTATAAAAGAAGGGGCTCACTACCAATGGGGTAGTGCACTTCTAGTGGGTGGGTCACTACTAGAGTTGGTGAACTGAGATAGTAGCATCTATGCCATGGCAGAGTTTAGTTCCATTAAAGCACAATAAATCTCCTCTACTCTACTCTTTTACTTTTCACTTATCTTCACATCTTTGCATCATCATACATCATTCACGACTTCATTACATGTATTTATACAATTCATCAACCATGGAATGAACATCAAGGTCAGCATTACAATCATCAACCATCAGAGAAATCTCCAAGATCGGCATACATAGAATAGGTCTGGACCTAAATAGATTTGAGAAGGAAAAGAATGAATGTAGATCACATCTTGCCTTAACTAGGACTCAGACACAATCTCCCATGTAACAACATGCTTTCACAATCTCCAAAGCATAACTGCAAGCAGTGAGAACAACTAGGTTAGCCAAAACTAGTGTTAACACTAAGACTTTTAGGAACACGCTTTAACCACGATCTGAATTACTCTTTGTAGACCAATCAAAAGGTAGGAACATGATCTCGATACATCCACAAGCATGTTACAATCACCAAGAACTTCTGCACAGATCAAAATACTCTATCTAGAAGATTCTTCAAACCAGACCACTTAAACATTATTGTTAACTACTGTCATAAAGAAAAGATTTCTTGTAGAGCACCAAACCACAAACCATTTCAACTAAAGGCACATAATAGAATCCTAAACTTAATTCTAGAACTGCAAAGTATAAAACTTAAATGTGGAGATATGCGGAGCAAAATACATTCTCCCTGTCACCATTGAAACTCAGAAAAATATTTTTTACTCTAGTGAATGAAACTCACTCAAATCTTCATACCAGAGGCTCAAACTTGAAACATAGCAACAACAGACAACCCTTAACATAACTTCCAAAAAGCAGGCAAAGATATTCAATCTGCAGGATATACAAAGCAAAACATTGTATTATTCTTCTCAGACACTTTCTCCAATTCATTCAAATACTTTCCTTAGATGTTGACCTTAGGTGTTGACATTAGTGACAACACTTACTGTTCATACTTGCAACAATCTCCCCCTTTGTCATTGATGGCAACACATGATGTGAAAAACCATCAAGACAAACAAACTTGCTTTTCTTTTTTTACTCCCCCTTACTTTATGCTTTTTTTGGCTACAACTTTCTCCTTCAATTTTTCACATGAACTTATTTCCCCCTTTGACATCAATGGAAAAGGGTATTGGAGACCTTTTCTTTTTCTTTATTGCACAACTCCCCATGTCATCAACATTGCAACACTTACTGCTCTTAATCAAGAACTCATATCAGCAACATCTACCTGCTCCCACTAAGAGGTAGCCTCCAAAACATCAATCAAGATCAAAAGATGAAACTTTGGACACCACTGGACTGATGCACTTCCTATGCATCTTAGTTTAGAGTAGGAGGGGTAATAAACCCTAACTTCTCCCTAAGATACTCAAAATTATCTTTAGACAGAGGCTTAGTGAAAATATCTGCAATCTGATCCTTGGTAGACACATTTCATTTTTACTTCATTTTTTGTTACCTTTTCTCTTAGAAAGTGATACCTTATTGATATATGCTTTTTTATTGAGTGTATCACTAGATTTTTGAAATGTTTATGGTACTTATATTGTCACAAAAGATTGAAATTGGTTCTCCATACACAACTCTTATATCCTTCAATGTTTGCTTCATCCATAGCACTTGAGTGCAACAACATGGTGCAACAATATGTTATGCTTCTACAGTAGACAAAGAAACTAATTCTTTCTTCTTGCTCTACCATGAAACCAATCTGTTACCCAAGAGGAAAGTACCTCCACTTATACTATTTCTATCATCAGCATTTCTAGCCCAATCTACATCTGTTTAAGCACTAAGAGTGAAATCAGTATCTTTGGGATACCACAAACTATAGTCTGAAGTGCCTTTTAAATACCTCATGATCCTTTTGATTACCATCACATGTGACTCTTTAGGATCTTCTTAAAATCTTTCCACAAGATAAAATGCATGCATTATGTATGGTCTGGTATGGGTTTGATAAAGTAGTCCTCTAATCATAGACCTATACTTTTTCTGATTAGTCTTAGGTGATTCATCAATCTTGCTTAGCTTGAAACTAGTTACCATAGGAGTACATACTCGCTTAGAATCCTCTATTCTAAACTTCTTTAACAATTCTTTCACATACTTGGATTGAGAAATGAAAATTCCTTTCTCTGATTGAGTAATCTGTAGTCCTAGAAAGAAATTTATTTCACCAAACATAGACATCTCAAACCCCTTTTACATTTCCTCTACAAATTTTTTACACATACCTTCATTGCCTCCAAAGATAATATCATCAACAAAGACTACAACAATCATAATCTGATCATCATGGATTTTGAACTAGAGATTAATGTCTGCAGTACCTTTACTGAACCCTAATTGCAACAAATACTTGTCCAGCCTTGCATACCAAGCTCGAAGAGCTTTCTTGGGTCCATACAGGGCTTTCTTCAATCTAGACACCATGTCACCTTGGTCTGATGACTGAAATCCTTCTAGTTGTTCAATGTAAACCTCTTCTTCCAGCTCTCCATTCAAGAATACAGACTTCGCATCCATCTGATACACCTTGAAATCTATGTGTAGAAAATGCCAAAAACATTCTTATTGCTTCAATCCTTGCCACATGAGCATAAGTCTCCTCAAAGTCTATACCTTCAACTTGAGAATATCCTTTGCATATCAGTCTTGCTTTGTTTCTTACTACTTTTCCATTTTCATTCATTTTGTTTCTAAAAACTATTTAGTTCTAATCACAGTCTTATCAGGAGGTCTAGGAACCAATTCCCAAGTTTGATTCTTTTCTATCTACATCAGCTCTTCTTCCATGTCTTTTAGCCAACGTTCATCTTTGCAGGCTTCACTTACAGTTTTAGGTTCAATGTGTGAAAGCAAACCGTAGTTCACTTGTTCCTCTACAACTCTTTTCCTTGTCAATAGCCCTTTGCTTTTGTCACCAATAATATGATCTTTAGAATGATTAATCCTTACATACCTGGGAGTCTTAATAGTACTTTCCAAAGCCTTTTCTTCTTCAACTTGACTATCTTCTTGTTTATCTTTTCTTCATTGACTATAATAGAAGGTTCATCTGATTCATAGCCACTATGATATGATATTCTTTCTTTGTCTTCATCAACCTTCACATTAGCACTCTCAATGATCTTTCTCAGTCTCTTATTGTAGCACCGGTAGGCCTTAGTCTTGGTAGAGTATCGAAGGAAGATTCCTTCATCACACCTAGCATCAAACTTACCTAATTCTTCTTCTCTTCTGATATAACATTTTCTTCCTAAAACTTTGAAATATTTCACTATAGGAACTATTCCATACCACAATTCATAAGGTGTTTTAGTGCCATTACCTTTGACTTGAACTCTGTTTTGAATGTAGACAACAGTATGCATAACTTCTCTCCAATACACTTCCAGTAGGTCTACCTCTTTCATCATTGGCCTAGCAGCCTCTTGAACTATCATGTTCTTTCTTTCAACAACTTCATTCTGCTGAAGAGTCGTAGGAGTAGATAATTGTCTTTTTATCCCAGGTTCATCACATAAAATATTGAATTCATTTGATGTAAACTCACCTCCTCTATCAGACCTTAGACATTTGATCCTCAATTCTAACTCATTCTCAACCATTGCCTTGAAATCTTTGAACTTATCTAGGGCTTCTAATTTATCTTTCAAAAAGGTGACACAAGTCATTCTAGAATAATCATCAATAAGCAACATAAAGTACTTGTCTCCTTGCAAACTTCTTGTTCTTGTAGGACCACATAAATCTATGTGCACCAACTCAAGTAATCCAGTAGGAAATTGTTCTTTGCTTTTGAAACTTGTCCTTGTCTATTTCCCCAATTGAAATTCCTTGCAAATAGTATTAGCAGGTTCACAAGCTTAGGCAGATCTCTCATAGCTTGTACTGAGCTTATCTTCACCAAGTTGTCAAAATTGGTATGACACATCCTTCTATGCCACAACCAACTCTCATATGTCTTATCCAACAAACAACAATCATTAGTTCCTCTCAAATGATAAACATTACTATTAGTTTTATTACCAGTACCAATCATTGTTCCAGAGCTTTCCATCATCTTGCATCCATTATCCATGAATCTCATATCATATCCTTTGTCACACATCTGACTAACACTTAAAAGATTATGCTTTAAACCCTTCACATATAGAACACCATCTATGTTATACATACCATCAAAAGAAATAGATCCTCTTCCACAAATCTTACTAGCTGCATTACCTCCAAACCTAACCAGTCCTCCTTCATACTTTTCTAGACTTACAAACTTACATTTATCACCAGTCATGTGATGTGAACATCCACTATCAATAATTCATTCATCCTTATCTTTCTCAACCTGACAGACATACAAAGTGCTCTCTTCTTCTAGTTTTTCTTCCTTCACATAGCTAGTAGGATTAGTAGACGTAGGTTCTTCCTTAATAGCAATAAACAAGCATTCAGTTGCACTAGTATCATTAGACTCATCATCTGTCACACCATCATCATCATTCTCTCTAACATAATAGTGTTTCTTTATGATCCTAGGTCTACTTTTGAATTTCTTCCTACCTCTCTCAATTCTTTCTAGACACCTAGAGGCATAGTGACCAATCTTACCACAAGAAAAGAATTTGAATGGTAATTTGCCTTTTGAACTTACCGGTACCTCTTTGCATTCTTTCCACAAAGTTGGCTTCAATCTCATCAAGGTCATCATTGGATTCCACATCATACTTCTGATCTCTTGAAGTCTTTTTTGAAGTGCTGGTTTGAAAACAATCCCAACCTTTGGTAGAGCATCGCCAGACTCTCTCATCTCAAAAGCAGTAAGCTTCCCAAGCAACCGATCCTTTGTAATCTTGTTCACACACATAAATTCTTCAATTGCTGACACATTGTGACTATAGGATTTAGGCAATGACCTAAGAATTTTCAAAGTGACCTCATTCTCATCAATATTTCCTGCAAGACCTTTGATTCCATTGACAATTTCATCAACCTTTTGCATGTAGATTGTTATGTTTTCATCATCACTCATTTTCAGGGCTTCATACCTCACCTTCAGGTTCTGTAGTTTGGTACTCTTTATAGAATCATATCATTCATTTAAATTTTTCAACTTTTCCCAGATCTCATGAGTAGTTTACATATCCATAACTTTAACTAACTCAGTGTTAGAAAAAGCATTTAACAGAGCATCTCTAGCCCTTCTATTTAAATCATAATATTTGACTTTATCTTTGGATGATGGACCATTTGGAGGAAGAGTATACTTTGTTTCTACCATCTTCCAAACACTATAACCAAGAGAGATAAGATGACTTTTCATTTGTACCTTCCAAAGAGCATAGCCTATTCCATCAAATGGTGAAGACTCCTTGTGTGCCATCTTAGATCTACCTCAAGCTGCTAGGCTTTCTTCTAAGGAACCCTCGCTCTGATACCAATTGATGAAATGCACAAGACAACTGAGAGGGAGGGTGAATCAGTTGTAGCAAAAACTTAACTTCTTGCAAACATCAACACATTAACCACTTGATTATGATTTAACAATGAAATCATATAATGAGAAACTTAAACACATGAGACACATGAGACACCAGATTTTTATGTGGAAAACCCAATAAGGGAAAAACCATGGTGAGTGTTAGCTCACAATATAAATGATATATCAACATTTACAATAAGGCTCACTGCAAAAGAAGGGGCTCACTACCAATGGGGTGGCTCACTACCAGTGGGAGGCTCACTTCTAGAGTTGGTGAATTGAGATAGTAGTCTCTATGCCATGCTAGAGTTCAGTTCCATTGAAGCATAATAAATCTCCTCTACTTTCCTCTACTTTTTCACTTTTCACTTATCTTCACATCTTTGCATCATCATACATCATTCATGACTTCATTACATGTATTTATACAATTCATCAACCTTGGAATGAACATCAAGGTCGACATTACAATCATCAACCATCAGAGCAATATCCAAGGTCGGTATACATAGAATAGGTCTGGACCTAAATAGATTTAAGAAGGAAAAGAAGGAATGCAAATCACATCTCACCTTAATTGAGACTCAAATGCAATCTCCCATGCAACAACATGCTTCCACAATCTCCAAAGCATAACCGCAAGTAGTTAGCACTAAGAGTTTTAGGAACACACTTTAACCACAATATGAATTACTCTTTGTGGACCAATCAAAAGGAAGCAACATGATCTAGAGACATCCACAAGCATGTTACAATCACCAAGAACTTCTACACAAGCTTAAAATACATTATCTAGAAGATTCTTCAAACTGGACCACTTAAACATTACTGTTAACCACTGTCATAAAGAAAAGATTGCTTGCGGACAACCAAACCATGAACCATGTCAATTAAAGGCACATAATAGAATCCCAAACTTAATTCTATAACCACAAAGTATAAAACTTAAATGTGGAGATATGCAGAGAAAAATACATTCTCCCTATCACCATTAAATACTCAGAAAAATAGTTTTTACTCTGGTGAATAGAACTCACTCAAATCTTCATACCGAAGGCTCAAACTTGAAACATAGCAACTATAGACAACCCTTAACATAACTTCCAAACCTTAGGCAAAAAAATTCAATCTGCAGGATATGTGTAGCAAAAAACTATACTATTCTTCTCAGACACTTGCTCAAACTCATTCAAATAATTTCCTTGGATGTTGACCTTAGGTATTGACATCAATGACAACACTTACTACTCATACTTGCAACAAGGAATCACTCATGGTAAATCAATAATAGTAAAATGTCCAATAATCTAAATTATATTAATGTCCAAAAAATTGAGGTGTGACATCCTTCCCCACTAGGAAGAGACATCTTTCTGATGTCTTATCACACAAATACTAAAATAATAGAAATATATCACTATAAAAATCAAAGTATCAATAAAGTATATCAAATCAGAAAAAATATCTCTACTATATCCTCAAATGAGAAAAAGATATGTCTATCTCTATTATGCACTTAACTTTGCATTTATCAAGAAAATTCAAGTATATAATCAATCAATCAATTCTCATGGCACAACTACGAATACAATATATATAATCCAACATATGGTACAACTACCACTCAATTGCATTCATTCTAGCATAAGGATAATAATCACATCTTTAATAAACACCAAACAAGGCATAAATCAATTCATCATAGACACATATAAGCATGAATGAACATCACAATGTACATGTAATCTCATGGTAACACAATATAATATCAAAATATTAGCCTCCTACCTGACACTAGATTAAGGTTTCAAAACAACAAAACAAACCTCCAAAGGTGCACCAACTAGGTCATAACCAACCATTGTGCATACAACTCCTCTGAGACTACACCAATCCATCCTCCAATTGCCACTGCAATGAGAAGATGCTCTAGCCAAAAGGCGCAACAGACTATAAGAAAGTCAAGTCTGCAAAACTCAGGACCACAACTATGCTAGGATAATCCATCAAGCTATCAACTAAGTCTAAGAACACTCACAAGGCTACTACTCGCAAGGGGAATTGCAAATAAAATTTTAATCTCTCAACAATCCTTCCTCAGGTACTACTCACAACAAAAGAACTCAAGGTTCATGAAAAGTTAACATAAAAAGGTTATAGGCATCACTACTACACCTTTATCTTGATCAAAAGCCTACCTCAACTCTAGACATAGTTTTTTTACATGAGGTACTTGTTGATGATTGTTTTTACACATTCATAACAAAAGTTAAAATTCATAAAATGAACCTAACTATCTTGAAAGACATGAAGAAATCAATTAAGATTACTTAATCCCAAGTTTCCGTATGGTTAGGTCTTGACCTTGTGGACAATTCAGTAGGTTAATATGAAGATGTAATATGCAAGGGGCCTTACTTGATTTAAGTTTATTGATGACTTACTAGACTCAAATTATGCAAACTGTTGCAAATATCAACAAATTATCTATATCTTTGCATAAAATTGTTGCTGTATCATGAAGCTTTGTATGATTTATATTAAAACATGCTTTTCTTTTCAAATATTTATGAAGATTGCCAAATATCAACTCATTTGTTCCTATTTCTTTCAAATGCCAAACAATCTCCTTTGAATTTTTGTGTTTAAGCTAAATATTTTAAATTGTTTGGGAAAAGTTAGAGAAATCTAAATTAAACCTCATTCTGCTACAGGATCTAAATGCTCTATTGTGTACGTGGTAAGAAATATAGCAAATTCAATTAAATTAGCAGACTAAATCATTAAATGTGAATGTCTTGAGTATTTTCATGAACATGCATTCAAGATTGCAAGCTTTAAGAGATACTATTTTAAATACAAACAAGAGCCAGAAGACACTCAAAATATAGACGCAGAATTCTAGATTCATTTGTATTCAAAACACACAGTCATATATGATTTCCAATGTATGAATGACTCTTAGTTTCATTAATCAAATTCACAAAAACTTACAACGCTTTACAGATACAATAAGAAAGTTGGACATTCCACACGTTCCTTAGTGCAGACATAGGCGACCTCCTCTAAACTAAAATACTCCTTCTACTCAAAGTCTTAGAACAAATTACAACTACTAGCTATTTTCTAAAATCCCTTTGTAAGTAATGTACAGGTAGCAAAGTTCCTTATATAGATTTTGAACTTCATATTGCTATGGCTACAACTCCATCTACGGTTGAGATCCTTCTATTATCAATCAACAGTGTACATTCATCTCTAACTGTCTATCAAAATATCTAAATGGCATCTTTTCCTTCTCAAAGGATGTTATTGGAATCTTTCAAAAAATAAGATTACCCTTCTTCATTGACTTTCTCTTGCTGATACTCTTATTTCACTTCTTCTCAAAACCATTGCTTGCCCTTGTCTTCTCATTCTTTCAAATATGTTTTGAATTCACTGATTACACCTTCTACAAAGGTGCAGTCTCCTTCTAGACTCTTTGCCCATATGTATTCCTGCATTACAACTCCTTCCCTCAACTTCTTTTCTCTGTTCTCTGAGCTTTCTCTTCTCTTTTTATACTTCATTTTAGTGCTTTCTTCCATTAATGTATCCATCATTTGCTTGCTGAGATTTGCATCCGGATTCTCTATGCATGGTGTAAATATGGCATTAAATTATGTTAATGCCCTTTCTAACTCATTTGTTGGTGCTTCCATACAATCATGCTCTAGGAGTCTTTCTATTATCTTCTTGTGCATTTTTATCATTTCATCTGCTTTCTCTTCTAAATCTTGTACAACTATTATACATTTTTTGAGGTTATCTTCCTCAAATTTAAGCTCTAATCTTGTCTGTGGCACTTGATTTGATAGTGACGGGGTAATTACTCCTTCATTAATTTATTCCTCTGTTCTTTCTTCTATTTCTGTCAACTGTGTCAGCTCGGACCTGCACTCTTCCCTTCTAAATTGACAATTGTGTACAAGTATATTACATTTATTCTTTTCTTTTGCAACTGCCTCCTAGCTTTTTACAGCCTGCTTTATTATCTGCTCACCTTCCTATATAAAATCCTTGAACCATTCATCAAGAATATTGGCCTTGAGCCTTTTATTTTCCATGTCCCTTATTTCTTCTTTAGATACCACTGCTTGATGTTTAGCAAATTTCTCAATGGCTTGATCTCTTTTCTCATCTAATTGTAGCATTTGAACGATTCTGGCTTCCCTGTGATCATTAAAGCCTAAATATTCATTAGCAAACTTCTAAACTAGTTTTCTTAGATTTACTAGAAGTATGGGATCAGTCCCATTAACTAAGTGATAATGTGCATTGCCTAAGGCTGATTTAACCTTAGTCCTATTTACCCATAGTGCATACTTCAGCAAAGTGTTCCATTCTCTTGGATTCTTTTCAATTAGCTTCTTGATTATATCCAATAAAATCTTATTTGTAGACTTAGGTAACCCATTCTCCTAAGGATAATAGTTTGAAGAAAACTTTAAAATTATTCCATATTCGAACGCCCATTTAGAAAATTTTAAAGAAGAAAATGCGGGGCCATTATCAAATACCAGCGAATAGGGAGCTCCAAACCTAGTTATGATGTTCTCTTTAACGAATTTGATGACTACCTCAGTAGTAGAGAATTTGCAATATGTGGCTTCAGTCCACCTTGTACAGTAGTCAGTCATTGTCAGTATAAACTTGTGTCCTGCAGATGATGGAGGATTTATGACTCCAATGAAATCTAAACCCCACTGTGCAAATGGCCTAGACTGAATGACTGGCTATAATGGATTAGCCTGATTCCTTCCTTTATCTACTGTAACTTGACAAATATAACAACTTTTAATGTGACTCTCTGTATCCTTAAACATAGTAGGCCAATAATATCCTACTCTCAATATCTTATGTGTTATGGCTAAATGGGAACCATGAGCAGTTCCATACTTATCATGCAGCTCTAGAAATACCTTATCTACTTCATCTCTATTTAAACATCTTAAATATATTCCTTCATGGTTCTTCTTGAATAGAAGACCTCCTTGTACCATATACTTCTGTGCTTTGATCTTTAAAGCTCTTCTTTGTGAAGATTTCATCTTGCTCAGATATTTCCCTGATATCAGAAAAGTGTTCAAATCATCATACCACCCTGATGCATCACTAGTATTCAACACATATTGCTATTTCACCAAGTTTGGGTCCATGTTGGCTATGGTTTGCACTAAAGCTTGTCCTATGACCAACTTCATTGGAATATTTTCCATATCAAACTCTTGCAAAGTTGTGATTCATTTCTCTCCAGGTTCATTCTGCATCAGCAACATCTTCATCGCTGTATCTAGTACTATAGCCTAAACCTGACTGCATAAGATATAATGTCTAAACTTTTTTACTACTCTTACCAGTGCAAACACCTATCTTTCTGTATCAAGATATTTCAGTCATGCATCCTTCAGAGGTGCACTCATAAAAGCTATGGGTTTCTCTTCATTATCTTCTCCCTTCTATGTCAAAGCAGCTGCAACAGGATGTGAAGATGCAAAAGAATAAATGTAAAATGGCTTTGTATAATCTGGACTTGTCAATACAGGAGCATCATAAATAGCTTCCTTGATATCCTCAAATGCAGCGTTAGCTACAGGTGTCCATTCTATCACTACATCCTTCTTCAACATGATGTTTAGCGGTTGTACAATCTCTGCAAACCTTGTAATAAACTTCCTGACAAAATTAATCTTACCAAAAAATGATTTTAATTCCTTCTTAGTGTTTGGTAATTGCAATTTCTTTATTCCTTCCATTCTATCAGGATCAATAGATACACCATTCTCAGAAATTACATGCCCTAATAGTTTTCCTTCTGTTACGCCAAATGAACATTTCTTAGGGTTAAGAGAAATTCTGTACCTCTCACATCTTTTGAGTACTCTTCTCAGATCTTCAGCATGAGTGGACACATCTTTAGAATAAATAGTTAAATCATCTATATAAATTACAATGTACTTACCTGACAATCCACGGAATGCAATATCCATGGCTCTCTGAAAAGTGGCCCCTACATTGATTAGACCAAACGACATTCTTTTGTATGCATAATTACCCCATTTACAAGTAAAAATGGTTTTCAACTTGTCTTCTTTATCAACTAAGACTTGGTTATATCCTGAAAAGACATCATCTTAGCTCCATTCACTACTTGCAGCACTTCATCTATGGGAGGCAGAAGATAATTATCTTTTTCAGATGCCTTATTCAAATTTCTAAAATCCACACATAACCTAATGTCTCCACTTTTCTTTCTAACAGGTACTAAATTAGCTACCCAGGTTGAATGTCTGACTGGGAAAATTATTCTAGCAGATAGTAATTTTTGTACTTCCTCAAATATCAAAGGTTCTAAAATGGCATTCATAGGCCTTTGTTTTTGCCTAAATGGTTTAATATTGGCTTTCAAAGGTATTACATGAGTGATGATGGATGCATCATATGTCTTTAAATCCTCGTATGTCCATGCTATGATGTGTTTGTAATCTTTCAGAACATTTATAATTTCTTTTCTCAACTTTTCAGAACATGCTTTTCTAATCTGTACATTCTGAGGATTCTTCTATGTTCCTAAGTTATATGGATCACACTTACCTCCCTCAATTTTGGGCAAGTCTTTCTGCCTTACTACCCTATCAAAGTCAAAGATATGTTCTAACTCAATCACTCCTTTAGGCCAGAAATTACTTTTTAAGTTGATTATGTCTTCTTCATCCCAAGAAACATCAGGCCTCTCTTGTTCATCAATAATTTGAGCCTCAAATACCTCATTACACGTTATAAAATCTACAATTTGCTAATCCCCTTCAAATACCTGAAAATGAGTTACATTATCTGGTACACTAGGCACATTCACTAATTCTATAGCAAATCTTTTTAATCCTGATAGTGTTAAGGGTTCTAAAGTGCTAGCAGCAACTGCTAATGCATCTGGTCTATGGTTCAATTCTCTACAGATATATTCTATATTGAAAGCATCAAATGAATCTATCAAATCCCATACCCTATGCCTGTAACAAACCATCTTTTTATAGTTGCATGCATACAACTTCCTCACTTGCCTGACTACTAGCTTAGAATCTGAAAATACTCTGATCATTTTTACCTTTTTATTTATAGTCATGACCAGTCCATAAATTAAAGCTTCATATTCTGCAACATTGTTAGTACAAGAAAACTATAGCCTATATGCTGCTAGATATGATTTACCAAGAGGATCTATAAGTTCTACACCAGCACCTGCACCTTGTTTAGATTTGGATCCATCACATTTTAGTGTCCACATGCCATCCTTATTCTTTTGACCCTTTACTTTGGCATGTTTTTCTTTTTCTATCATATGTGCAGTGCTATCTTGTTTATTCATAGGCAATTCATTTTGGCTTACTTGTACATTTATCTTTTCAGTTTGTAGATCAGAATGACAAACACTTTTGTCTTTTGTCTCTTTTTCTAAATCTGGAATTGATCCATCTATGTTGTTCTAAAAGTATCTCTCTGGTTGATTAGGATTAACCTTTCCTTCTCGTTGTTTCATCCCTTTTGTGCATTTTATGTACTGATACTCAATAATGTCCCTGCACATTCGACACTTCTCTTTAGAATGTGGCTTATCATGGACTCTACACATATTTTTGTACAATTTGCATTGAACTAGAATATTTTGTTCCTTGCACTTATCCATTTCCTGTCTAATGACTTGACCAAAATTATTTAGTGCATTATTTTCTTCATCAGAAGAATTTCCATCAAACTCAATGAATAATACTGTCTCCTTACTGACAGATTTTTCTCTAAAATTTAGCATTAAGATTTCTTCAATTTGTACCCCTTTGTTAGTGACCCTGTAAACTCCAGTTTCAATAGAAGCATACAATATTTCATTTGTCCTATTATATTCTGTGATCATGTGTTTCATCCTGGGTTCAGCTTCTATTTTGATCTGATTTAGCACACCTCTCCGAGGTAACCACATATGTGAAAAATTAGTAGCCATATATCCATTCAATGTTTTAGACCAGTCTCTACTCAACAGCATCCCATAATTTATAGGTATATCTACTACTTGGATGTCAATGAACTAACTTACCCTGAGGTCTGAAGATAACTGCATTTGAATATGCATTAGTTCTCCAATCACATTAACTTCAGTTTTATCCAACTGTGTAACAACCTTAGCAGATTTGGTGGGAGTCAGCCCTAAAGTTTTGCATATCCCTAAAGGCATTACATTAGCTGATGCACTAGAATCTATCATACAATTATGTATGTTCTTTCCAAATAGTCTAATGGTTAACAAGAAAGGAGGAGCTTCTTTCTTATTTGCATACATTATCACATTGGTGTTGGAAGGCTGCTCAATTTTCTTACTTTTTTCTTTGGATTGTGTATCCCTACTCAGAACATTTACCTCGGTAGAAACCTCACTTGTCATAGATGCATCCAAGAATTTTATGAAAGCATTTCTAACCCGTAGACTTTTCAATAATTCACACAAAGGTATACTAACTTTAATTTTCTTTATCTCCTTTGACAGATAATTGATCCACCTCATTATTTCTACTGTCTTTGTTTTACTTGTTTGGACCTTTTGTGCTACTATTCCATTATTTGCATGATGATTGGCTTTCAGTATAGCAAGATTATTGCTAGCATTCTAGTCTCGGGGAGCATTGAAATTTTTAGGAGTGGAAGTGGTGAAAGGACCTCCTGGCCTAGTGTTGTTTCTCAGGTTGTAGGTATGATTCTTATTTGACTATTGGAAGGCTTGTACCTCCTCTGTCTCATACAACAC
This sequence comes from Cunninghamia lanceolata, assembly GCA_027924645.1. Lineage (NCBI taxonomy): Eukaryota > Viridiplantae > Streptophyta > Pinopsida > Cupressales > Cupressaceae > Cunninghamia > Cunninghamia lanceolata. Next base: position 4,768,160 of record BSBN01000710.1, on the reverse strand, counting down.
CTCATTTTTAGTTTCAAATGGAAACTGAAATGCATTTATACTAAGGGTGATTCAGGATATAGTTTTTCACAAAAATAGGGTTCATCCTCTAACAATTGGTCCTCTTCCTCTCTGGTTGAAAAGGTAAAGTCTCTAAGACTAAAGCAGTATCATATCCTGAGGGTACTATTTCATTACCTTTGGGAATTAAAAACTCAGAAGTAGGAGTCTGTACATCCACATTAAAAATACTTGCTGCCAGATGAAACTAAGGACAATCTAATTTAGCATGAGCACTAGTATTATGAATTCTACACCAATTCTTTAATTCTACATTGGCCATTTGAATCCTAGCTATTTGCTTTGTATCGTGATTATCCACATTCTCAAATGGAGAAGCTAGAGTGCCATTATTTGGCCATGTGTTTCATGTTTTAGGTAGCCTTGGCTGATTTTGATTCATGTTAATATTAACCCAGGCTCTATTATCTATAGTAGGTCCTCTATTTTGCATCTGTTGTCCTTGATTATGATTCTAATTTTGACCCTGATTAGAACCTTGACCTTGGTTATAATTCTGATTCTAATTTTGGTTTTGACTCTAGTTATAGTTCTAATTATATCCCTGGTTGTTTCTACTGTAGAAATTTTCATTTCTCAATTGTGTCATTTTAGTAGTCAATCTTCTCAAATGTACAATAATTTCTTTGATTTCTTCCCTTTCCTCTTGTGCTTTTGCCACAAATGTATCCTGAGGAGGCTGGAAGAAAGATTGGCCATTATTCTGATTATTATTGGCAGTGTTACTAGTATAAGGTACTATAGCCTGGATTGGGGTAGGATTATACACAGGTGTGTATGTAGGGACTAGATTTAGCAATGGAGTGTTATGTGTAGGAACTCCATTCCAAGGTTGTGTTTGATTTTGTATCCCAGGATTTCCTCCATTAAGAAATGGATTATAAGTTATCTACCTCATCTCTTGGTTTACAGAGGCTGCCTCTTTATAGGCTTTAGATATTGTATCTATGTTAGCTTTCTTTTGACAAACATGGCAGTTAATGGATCTAAGGCAATATAATACATGGCTAACAATGTATCTACATTTACTGTGTATGGAGCTACCAACCTAGAATAGGCCTTTTGAAACTTTTCATTAAAATTGTTAATTAGTTCTCCCTCACCTCTTTTATTTGCAACCAATTTATGATATAAGATGGAAGGATCTACAGGTCCCCTAAATCTAGACAAAAATGCTTCCTCCATAAGTGTCCAAGAAGAAACGTAACCATTAGGTAAATTCACATACTAGTTAGAAGCTTGTTCATTGAAGGTGTAAGGAAATAACCTACACACAACATCCTCATATTCTAGCCTGGCTCTAAAGCATGCCTCCTTAAATATCCTAATATGATCCTCTGGATCCTGATGCAACTGGTATTTAGGACATATCTTCTTAGGGTTCTTTGGCATCTCATGATAATCAGTGAACTGTATGGGAGAGTTGACATTAAAATAAGCCATTATAGGTACTTGTGCTTGACCTGGACCTATAGGAATACCTAAATTTCTAGGTGGACTTGGATTTCTAGGAGGATTGGGACCTCTAGGAGGACTAGGACCTTTGGGAGGACCTGAACCAAGATTTAAAAATCTGAATGAAGAACTGTCAGGACTCACAATATTATAGATGTTAAAAGGTGATCTAGGAGGCATTCCAGATGAACTTCCTATATTTGATATTTTAGGATTCCAAATTAAAGGACCTTTACTTTGTCTCCTATCAGGTAATTGCACAAATATATCTTCTGAACTAGATCTAGACCTAGTCACTCTACTGCTATTATGAGCTAGCTTTACTCAAATTCAACCTTAACTCCAATTAGGCCCTCCTTCTATCACCAAAACGTGTTGATGATTATTTTTACACATTCATAAAAAAAGTTAAAATTCATAAAATGAACCTAACTATCTTGAAAGACATGAAGAAATCAATTAAGATTACTTAAACCCAAGTTTCTGTATGGTCAAGTCTTGACCTTATGGATAGTTCAGTAGGTTAATATGAAGCTATAATATGCAAGGGGCCTTACTTGATTTAAGGTGATTAATGACTTATTGGACTCGAATTATGCAAACTGTTGCAAATATCAACAAATTATCTATCTCTTTGCATAAAATTGTTACTGTATCATGAAGCTTTGTATGATTTATATTAAAACATGCTTTTGTTTTCAAATATTTATGAATATTTCAAAATATCAACTCAATTGTTCCTATTTCTTTCAAATGCCAAACAATCTCATTTGAATTTATGCATTTAATCTAAATATTTCAAATTGTTTGGGAAAAGTTAGAGAAATCTAAATTAAACCTCATTTTGCTACATGATCTAAATGCTCTATTGTGCATGTGGTAAAAAATACAACAAATTCAATTAAATTAGTAGACTAAATCATTAAATGCGAATGTCTAGAGTATTTTCATGAACATGCATTCAAGATTGCGAGCTTTAAGAGATACTATTTTAAATACAAAGAAGAGCCAGAAGACACTCAGAATATAGACGCAGAATTCTAGATTCATTTGTATTCAAAACACATAGTTATATATGATTTACAATGTATGAATGACTCTTAGCTTCATTAATCAAATTCACAAAAACTTACAACACTTTACAGATACAATAAGAAAGCTAGACATTCCACGCGTTCCTTAGTGCAGACACAGGTGACCTCCTCTAAACTAAAATACTCCTACTCAAAGTCTTAGAACAAATTACAACTGCTAGCTATTTTCTAAAATCCCTATGTAAGTAATGTACAGGTAGCAAAGTTCCTTATATAGATTTTGAACTTCATATTGCTATGGCTACAACTCCATCTACAGTTGAGATCCTTCTATTATCAATCAACAGTGTACATTCATCTCTAACCATCTGCCAAAATATCTAAATGGCATCTTTACCTTCTCAAAGGATATTGTTGGAATCTTTCAAAAAATAAGATTCCCCTTCTTCATTGACTTTCTCTCGCTAATACTCTTATTTGACTTCTTCTCAAAACCATTGCTCACCCTTGTCTTCTCATTCTTTCAAATATGTTTTGAATTTATTGATTACACCTACAAAGGTGTGGTCCCCTCTTGGACTCTTTGCCCATATGTATTCCTGCATTACAACTCATTCCCTCAACTTCTTTTCTCTGTTCTCTAAGCTTTCTCTTCTCTTCTTACACTTCTTCATTTTAGCGTTTTCTTCCATTAATGTATCCTGTTGCAAGTATGAGGTTATCCAGTGTTGTCATTGATGTCAACATACTTATATTGCATTGACAAGAAGGATTTGATGAGCTGTGTGCTGAGGATACTGAGAAAATTAGCCTCAGTCAGGAACAGTGAAGAACAGTGATGAGAAGAAGATAAATGTACTGTATAGGATGGGAACCGGAGGACGCGGATCAAAGGGTTAGTAGATATGAGTCTTGAGATGCTACAGTTAAGATTTCAGAGGTCCGCATGAAGATCTGAAGGAGTTGTGGCTGCCGGTATAGAACCGGGTCCGGCAAGTATCCGGAGGTGACAGAGGATCACAAAAAGGTCCGGTGAGGTCCGGAATTGTATTACCCTAATCTGCGGATTGGAAGGAGTGTTTGGGATGTCCTTGTGATGTGTCATCCTGATTTGTGTATGATTTGGAGGTCCGGAAGTACCTCTTGCATTATGACAGTGGCGACAGACTGTGTTCTTGAAGTTCCGGATGAGGAAGACAAGAGATCCCAGTAAGCAGAGGAAGTGCGGATGTATCCGGACATTCAGACAGGCTTGTGAAGGTTCTTGGATCTTGTTTAGGTTGTGTTGTTGGTCCGCATTGATGGTAGAGCCCGGAATTGAAGTTATTCTTCCGGATGAAGTTCTTGCTCTGTGTAGCCAACCGGATGAGTTGTTCATCCTGCGAATGTTCTTGTGAAGGCCGACCGGATGTGTTATTCATCTTGCGGATACTCCTATGGTTGTTTGCCGACTTAGATGTTTGTTCCTAAGTCGATGTCTTGTATAAATAACGGTTTGTGAGTTCATTTCAAAGGGTGGTGAGAGGATGAGTATGGTATAGCGAAGAAACGTGCGAAAGGCAGAGCAGAGATTGTTGGGCTTAATTGGAACTGATCCGGACATGGTAGAGATGTCATTCTCCAGTTCAAGACTATGATTTTCATCACTTTGTAGACAGTGTGTCTCCTTGTAGGCAGTGGGCCTCTTTGTGAGCAGTGTGCTCGGGCAGTGAGCCCTTATTGGCATGTGCCATTCATTTTTCTTTATTCTTCTAACAGAGAATAATTCTTGGGTTAATCACCCCATGGTTTTTCCCTTAACCGGGTTTTCCACGTCAAAATCTTGGTGTTCAATGTGTTGATGCTTATCTGCTCTTGTGTTTATGTATTATGCTTCCATGGATGATTATTTGATATGCTGCTAACTAACAACAGTGAGTTAAGTGTTTGAATGAAAAGAAGTTTTATACAACTGATTCACCCCCCCCTCTCAGTTGTATGCCCTAGATCCAACAATTGGTATCAGAGCTAAGTTCCTCTGACAAGATCTTAACCGCTTGAGGAGATCCAGGATGTCGTCATACAAGAAGGATAGTCCGAAGTTCGATGGAACCAACTTCACTCTCTGGAAAGGTCGCATGAAGTGTCACTTGGAATGCATGGGAAAAGCATACCTGGGTATGATTTCAAAACCATATGTACCTCCACAAGGTGGTCTGACAACTCTGAATGAAATCATAGAAGCTGAAAACAATCTGCGGACCAAGGAAGCTCTTCTAAGCGCATTGAATGACTCAGATCTCTCGAATGTCATTGACCTACCCACTGCATATGAGATCCTAACTAAACTGGAACTTCTGTATGAAGGAGATGAGTTTGTCAAAAGTGCAAGGTTGCAAAGTCTGAAAGGGAAATTTGAAAGATTGAAAATGAGAGATGATGAAAACATCACTACCTTTATGCCAAGAGTAAATGAGCTGGTATGTGGAATCAGAAATGCTGGTGGAACTTTAGATGAAAATGAGATTGTCTGCAAAATCCTAAGATCCCTTCCTGCTGCCTACAAAATCAAAGTTGTTGCCATTGATGAATTCAGAGCCCACACAACTGTCACAAGAGAACAACTGGCTGGCAAACTAGCTGCATTTGAAATGACCGAGTTTGGAGATGATCCTCCCAAGACTGAATCTGCTTTCAAAGCCAGTGCCTATGTGAAAGGCAAACAGAGATTTGATCCGGGTGAAAACTCATCAAAGAAAATGTCATGGTATGATCAAGCAAGAAGAGACATGGAAGAAGAAGAAGCAGAAACAGCTCAACTTGAAGCCCTCATTGCAAAGAGACTGCCAAGAGGATCCGGTAAGTATGAAGGAAAACTACCCTTTAAGTGTTTCAACTGCAATAAGATTGGTCATTTTGCCTCAAGATGTCCGGAGAGATCTGTAAGATCTAATACTCACAGACAAAGGTTTCAAAAGAATTGCTATTATGTTCATGAAGAAGATGACAATGAAGGAGTAACAGATGATGAATCAGAACCAGGAAGCAAATCCGGAAATGAGTGGGTGTTTATAGCCATCAAGGAAGAAGATTCCTTGCTCTCTGAATCTGTCAATCACAAAGTTGTTGAAAAAGCCTTGGCTGCTCAAGTGGAAGAAAAGGATGATTGGGTTATTGACAGTGGATGTTCTCACCATATGACTGGTGACAAGAATAAGTTCTTAGATTTGGAAAGATATGAAGGAGGAATGGTAAAGTTTGGTGACAATTCTGCTGGCAGAATCAGAGGTAGGGGAACTATTTCCTTTGATGGTAAGAGCAAAACAGGTAATGTACTGTATGTTGAAGGATTGAAGCACAATCTTCTCAGTGTTGGTCAGTTAGTGGACAAAGGCTATGATCTCCGGTCCAAGAATGGAAAATGCAGAATCTTTACAAGCTCCGGAACTGAAATTGCATCCGGTACTCAGACAAGAGGTAACATCTTTCATCTGGTTGGTTCAAATAAAAGTTGTTTGTTTGTTCAAATTGATCAGAGTTGGTTATGGCATAGAAGAATGTGTCATGTAAATTTTGATAACATCATCAAAATAAGCAATACTCAGGCTGTGAGAGATCTTCCAAAGTTGATAAAACCTACAAATAGTGTGTGTAAAGAATGTCAGTTAGGGAAACAAAGCAGAGTCTCTTTTAAAAGCAAAGATCAGTCTTCTACCGGATTATTGGAATTAGTACATACTGATCTATGTGGTCCGACAAGAATCAAGAGTCTGCAAGGTGATAGATATTTCATGTTGTTAATTGATGATCATTCCCGGATGATGTGGGTTACCTTTCTAAAAGAAAAATCAGAAGCTTTTGAGAAGTTCAAAATCTTCAAAGCTATGGTGGAGAATCAAACCGGATTGAAACTAAAGTGTCTAAGGTCTGATAGAGGTGGTGAATTTACATCTGGTGAATTCATTGACTTTTGTGAGAAACAGGGTATAAGGAGACAGTTGTCTGCTCCTAAGACTCCACAGCAGAATGGAGTAGTTGAGAGAAAGAACCGGACCATCCAGGAAGCTGCTAGGACAATGATGTTGGAAGCAAATGTTCCTCAAATGTTTTGGAAAGAAGCTATCAGCACTGCAGTCTACACTCTCAATCGAGTTCAAATCAGAAACAACACCGGTAAGAGCCCCTATGAACTCTGGTTTGGCATCACTCCTACTGTGAAATATTTCAGAGTATTTGGTAGCAAGTGTTATATTAAAAGAGATGAAGATCTAGGAAAGTTTGATGCTAGAAGTGATGAAGGAATTTTCTTGGGCTACTCCACTCAAAGCAAAGCATACCGGTGTTACAATAAGAGATTGAGGAAGATGATAGAAAGCACCAATGTAAAGGTTGATGAAGGAATTGAGAAACCTTCAAGATTTTATGAGTTTGATGAAGATGACCAAGACAGTGTTCAAGGACCTCAATCCTCTCCGGTGAGACAGAGTCAGCCTGATCCGGTAAATCAGGAAGAAGAGTTAGGTTTGAATGAGGCTGATCAAGAAACAGCAGTGCTGGATACTCCCAAAATTCCAAGGTATGTAAGACTGAATCACTCTGAAGATCAGATCATAGGTGACAGAAGCAAAGGTGTACAAACTAGAAGGAATATTGCTCAAGATCAGAATGAATGTTGTCTGATTTCAAAGATTGAACCTAAAACAATAAATGAAGCCTGCAATGATGAAAACTGGACCAAAGCAATGGAAGATGAACTGATGCAAATTGAGAAAAATCATACTTGGGATCTTGTTCCCAGACCTAGAGACAGGAATGTAATTGGAACCAAGTGGGTCTTCCGGAACAAACTAAATGAAGCTGGTGAAGTAATCAGAAACAAAGCTAGATTGGTCTGCAAAGGCTACTCTCAAATAGAAGGAATTGACTTTGAAGAGACTTTTGCTCTGGTAGCAAGAATTGAAGCAGTCAGATTACTTCTTGCATTTGCTGCCTTCAAAGACTTCAAGGTATATCAGATGGATGTCAAGTCTACCTTCCTAAATGGTGATCTGGAAGAAGAAGTCTACATTGAACAACCGGATGGATTTCAATTGTCTGATAATAATGATATGGTCTGCAAGTTGAAGAAAGCTTTGTATGGATTGAAGCAAGCCCCAAGAGCATGGTATGAAAGGTTGGATAAGCATCTTGTGCAGATTGGATTCAACAAAGGTACTGCTGACAGTAACTTATATTTCAAAATTGATCATGAAAAAATTCTAATTGTTGAAGTGTTTGTGGATGATATCATTTTTGGAGGAAGAGATAGTATGTGCAAAACTTTTGCAAATCAGATGAAAAGTGAGTTTGAAATGTCTATGCTTGGTGAAATGAATTTCTTCTTGGGTCTGCAAATTACTCAAACAAAAGAAGGGATCTTCATCTCTCAGACCAAATATGTGAAAGAATTGTTAAAGAAATTTGGTATGGAAGACTCAAAGCCTATGAACACTCCTATGGCAACCGGATGTAAGTTAAGCAAAGATGATGATTCTCCAAAGGCAGATCAGACAAAGTATAGATCAATGATTGGTGGATTGTTGTATCTCACTCAAACTAGACCAGATATAATACAGGCTGTTGGTCTTGTGGCAAGATTCCAGGCTGATCCTAGAGAATCTCATGTTATGGCAATCAAAAGAATTTTTAGATACTTGAAAGGAACAGTTGAGTATGGTCTATGGTATCCTAGAGATCCGGATTTCTCCCTTCATGCTTACACAGATGCAGATTGGGCAGGAGATGTGGATGACCGGAAAAGCACTAGTGGTGGAGCATTCTTTTTGGGGAAGAGATTGGTTTCTTGGCTAAGCAAGAAACAAGATGCAATATCTCTGTCTACAACTGAAGCAGAATACATTGCAGCAGCAGGTAGTTGCACTCAAATCTTATGGATGAAGCAGATGCTAAGAGACATCAAAGTTGAATATGAGGAGCCTATCACAATTTTCTGTGATAATTCAAGTGCAATTAATATTTCCAAGAATCCGGTATTGCATTCTAAGACTAAGCACATATCTATCAAATTTCACTTTTTGAGAGAACAAGTAAACAAGGCAGAAGTCAGATTGGAGTATGTTCCCTCCAAGGATCAGATTGCAGATATCTTTACAAAACCTCTTCCCAAGGACTCCTTTGAATATCTCCGGGAGAAGTTAGGGGTCATGGCCCCTCCGGTGATGAACTAAGATGCACTGATGTGCATCAGTCCGGTGGCTATCACAGTCATATCTTGTGATCCGGACTAATGGGGAGCTGCAACTAAGGGGGAGCAGCTGGTATGATTCTGATGCATGAGAATTGCAAGTATGAGCCCTTTGCCATTGATGTCAAAGGGGGAGAGAAGACATGTGAAAAACAAATGGTTGATGATCAAAGGGGGAGCAGTAAAGGAAGAGAAGACATATGAAAAGATGAAGTTCTTGTCTTAATGGTTTTTCACATCATATGTTGCCATCAATGACAAAGGGGGAGATTGTTGCAAGTATGAGGTTATCCAGTGTTGTCATTGATGTCAACATACTTATATTGCATTGACAAGAAGGATTTGATGAGCTGTGTGCTGAGGATACTGAGAAAATTAGCCTCAGTCAGGAACAGTGAAGAACAGTGATGAGAAGAAGATAAATGTACTGTATAGGATGGGAACCGGAGGACGCGGATCAAAGGGTTAGTAGATATGAGTCTTGAGATGCTACAGTTAAGATTTCAGAGGTCCGCATGAAGATTTGAAGGAGTTGTGGCTGCCGGTATAGAACCGGGTCCGGCAAGTATCCGGAGGTGACAGAGGATCACAAAAAGGTCCGGTGAGGTCCGGAATTGTATTACCCTAATCTGCGGATTGGAAGGAGTGTTTGGGATGTCCTTGTGATGTGTCATCCTGATTTGTGTATGATTTGGAGGTCCGGAAGTACCTCTTGCATTATGACAGTGGCGACAGACTGTGTTCTTGAAGTTCCGGATGAGGAAGACAAGAGATCCCAGTAAGCAGAGGAAGTGCGGATGTATCCGGACATTCAGACAGGCTTGTGAAGGTTCTTGGATCTTGTTTAGGTTGTGTTGTTGGTCCGCATTGATGGTAGAGCCCGGAATTGAAGTTATTCTTCCGGATGAAGTTCTTGCTCTGTGTAGCCAACCAGATGAGTTGTTCATCCTGCGAATGTTCTTGTGAAGGCCGACCGGATGTGTTATTCATCTTGCGGATACTCCTATGGTTGTTTGCCGACTTAGATGTTTGTTCCTAAGTCGATGTCTTGTATAAATAACGGTTTGTGAGTTCATTTCAAAGGGTGGTGAGAGGATGAGTATGGTATAGCGAAGAAACGTGCGAAAGGCAGAGCAGAGATTGTTGGGCTTAATTGGAACTGATCCGGACATGGTAGAGATGTCATTCTCCAGTTCAAGACTGTGATTTTCATCACTTTGTAGACAGTGTGTCTCCTTGTAGGCAGTGGGCCTCTTTGTGAGCAGTGTGCTCGGGCAGTGAGCCCTTATTGGCATGTGCCATTCATTTTTCTTTATTCTTCTAACAGAGAATAATTCTTGGGTTAATCACCCCGTGGTTTTTCCCTTAACCGGGTTTTCCACGTCAAAATCTTGGTGTTCAATGTGTTGATGCTTATCTGCTCTTGTGTTTATGTATTATGCTTCCATGGATGATTATTTGATATGCTGCTAACTAACAACAGTGAGTTAAGTGTTTGAATGAAAAGAAGTTTTATACAACTGATTCACCCCCCCCCTCTCAGTTGTATGCCCTAGATCCAACATATCCATCATCTGTTTGCTAAGATTTCCATCTGGATTCTCTATGCATGGTGCAAATATGGCATTAAACTCTATTAATGCCCTTTCTAACTCATATATGTTGGAACTTCCATACATTCATGCTCTAGGAGTCTTTCTATTATCTTCTTGTGCATTTCTATCATTTCATCTGCTTTCTCTTCTAAATCTTGTACAACTGTTATACATTTTATGAGGTTATCTTCCTCAAATTTAAGCTCTAATCTTGTCTGTGGCACTTGATTTTCTAGTGAAGGGGTAATTACTCCTTCATTAATTAATTCCTCTACTCTTTCTTCTATTTCTGTCAACTGTGTCAGCTCGGACCTGCACTCTTCCCTTCTAAATTGAGAATTGTGTACAGGTATATTGCACTTATTCTTTTCTTTTGCAACTGCCTCCCAGCTTTTTATAGCCTACTTTATTATCTGCTCACCTTCCTATATAAAATCCGTGAACCATTCATCAAGAATATTGGCCTTGAGCCTTTTATTTTCCATGTCCCTTATTTCTTCTTTGGATACCACTGCTATGTTATTAGGCAGTTCCGGGACTATTACATTGGGATCAAATATCCCTTTAATAAATTGTTGAAGTTGAACAATGTGTCCTTTTAAGTATTCCTATTTATCCTTGTCATTTCCTAGTATCTCTGCTATTACTTGGTGCATATCCTCCCATTCATTAATGTGTTGTTCTCTTGTAGAATGCCCAAGGTCAAAATTTAATATCTTATACTCATCCAAGGCTATTTCACCTTTTGCCTTTTCCTTCTGTGGTATGGCTAGGTTCAGAATTCTAGATCCATCTAGACCTCTCTGTATAGTTGACATTGTCCTAGCTTTTCTTTTTTCTTTTCTTGGAGTGGTACCACCTATAAAATGCTTAATATCAATTGGTACTAAATGTACCTCTTTCTTTTCTTTTCCTATCTCCTTTCCTAGTCATGCATGAAATTCCTTTATGCCTTCTGCAGTCTTATCTTCATCAATCACCTCCTCATGAGGTCTCTCTATTTCCACATCTTCCGATTGCTACTATTCCTGCTGTTGTTCTTGTTGTTCTTCTTGTTGTTGCCATTGTTCTAGAATTTGCTACTGAAGTGGAGGCTCCTGTTCCATGGGGTCATTTTGTTGTTCTTTTGATTCACCCTCATTTTCCTCTTCTTCTATTTCAGTGTCCCCTCCATCCTCAATTTCCTCTTCAGGACCTTCTTCTTTTGATGGCTCTTGTTCTTGATCCTCTTCTGCATGTACTTTCTCTACATCTGGTATGTTGATATCTTTTGTTTGTTCTTCAACTTCATTTTCATCAACCTTTTCTATTTCTTCTTTACCTTCAGACCTCTTGGTTTCATCTTCTATTTTGTCTGTATCTTCTATCTGTACCTGTTCTATATGTGCAGGTGAACTTATCATTGCATCATCTTCTTTTACTTCTTTCTCTTGATCCTATATATTTTTTGTATTTTCCTCTTCTTCGCTTTGTTCATCAGACATATTTAGCATATTTAAAGCATCCACACCTAAGGTGTCATCTTTTGTTTCTTCTTCTGGTGAAGCATGCCTTTCTATGATTATCTCTTCAGGTGTTTCTTCTTTCTCAACTTCCTCAATCTTGTGTGCCTCCTCTTGCACATCTTTAATGATTTTAGGAGGAACTAAGGTACCAAATGAATCCACCAATCCTGTTTCTTCTTGTACCTTTTCTTCTTCATGCTTTGAACTTTGTTCAATCTCCATTTTAGCCTGAATGATTGGTTCTTCTTCTTCACTTAAGAAGTCACTAGAATCTTCTTCTAGTTCAATCTCCTTTCCCTTATACATTTCTCTTTGTTCACTGTCACTACTGTCAATGTTCACAGTCTCAATAGTTTGTTTGGCTTTATGAGTTTCTGACTCTTGTTGCATTTCTCTACCCAACTCTATTTTTACTTGAACATATGTTTGTCTTTGCTCTAATTATGTGGAGGCACTAGATATATTGCTCAATTTTTCACCTACTTCCTATGCTCCAATTACACCACCTAGTTCAGAAGTTTCACCCTTAGACAAACTTATTGGTAATGCCTTTCTAATTTGTTGTCCTGCTGCTTCCTTAGCAGTCCATGCCTCTTCTGCACTAATTTCATGACTTATTGACCTTGCATCTACAAAAGTATCTAATGCTGCTACTACTATTATTCCTAGTGCATATGGATCCATTAAAGTAGCATTTTTATCCTTTTCAACAATCTCGGCCTCTACAATATTCCTTTTCTTCTCATAAAAGCATTGCAGATCCTCACTAGGCTCTGATTTTCTTTTTCTTCCTTTCTTTGGATAGGTGACCTCCTTTCCTTTAGCCTTAAGTTCCTCAATTCTATCTTTTAGCCATTTCTTTGAAAATAATATCACTAGCTTGGACAATATGTCCAATGATGTGTTCCAAGCTCTGATCAATCAGGCTCTGTAATAGGAGCCAACCTTGCCTATACATAACTATGATGTAACAATTTATCATCATCCTGAACCTCTGGAGGGACATATATGTCACCTATACACTTCATTTGCTCAATGGCTAATATTTTATGAGCTCTTTTCCTCACTCCCCTGTTGTTTTTGCAATCAGCCCAAAAATCCTCAATATGTATCTGGTGTTTATACTTTTTATCAATAAAGTTCTGGATCCTATGGAAAGGATCAAATTTCCTAACTAAATCGAACTCCTGAAAGCCATAATATCTCAATTCTTTCTCTAAATATCCTACAACTTCCTCACTGTAGCAGGAGTATCTGCCAATAGCCCAAGGCAACTTCAGATTCCCTCTAGTGAACTTCTTATACATCTTAAAGACATTCAAATTCTGTCTTGAAAATTCTAAAACAAATTGCTTATTAGAAGGATATTGAGGTAGCATAAATGGTTTTCCTTTGAATCCCTCTGTCCTAATATAAGTAAATTGTTCAAATTGAATGAACTAGGAACTATGCAATCCAATTGCATCTTCTACACTTTTAGATAATCTTTTGTCAAGTTCCTCTCTCAAAACTCTTACCATGTAAGTATAAAAGACATCATTAACCAAAGCAAAATTCTTCAATGCATTTTCTTCTTGTAGGTTAGGGTAGTATTCATACACTAATTTCTAATCAGGACCATTTCCTAGGGGACCAACCCTTTCAATTCCATGTATATATGGTCTAATTTTTGCTATACATGACCATTTCCTAGGAAGACAAATAAACGGGCATCATCTTTTGTTTTCTTAGCATGGCCTACTTCCAAATAGCTGTGCTTATTGCTTTGGCCCAGTGGATTTGCCCTTGCTCTTTTTCTCCTTCTATTATGAACTCAATAATAGTGAACATCCATGGTTCACATTTGGTGCCATCTCTTAGTCTAACTAAACTACTCAGCATGGTGATCATCAAATAAATTTCTTCTTTGAAGTCTATCCTCATCAAGTTCTTATGTACCTTGGCTACAGGCTTGGGTTTGTTTTCTGGGTTATACCAGTTGTGGAATACTTTACCCTTGCATTCCTTTTCATTTGTATGAAAGTCTTCATTATATTGATCAATATCAATATCTCTCATTTTCTCATTGATTTCTAATCCAAATGTCCTGGCAATCCCTTTTGTAGTTAAATCAACAATAAGCCTGTCATACAACATGATCTTCCTTGTAGCTAGATCATATAAAGTCACACAGTCTAAACACAAATCTCTGGCCTCCATTGCCAGTGGGAAACCTGTAGCCCTATATAGTCCACTCTCCCAGATACATTTCATATCCTGTGAAGCATTTGCAGTAATAATTTTCTTTAACACATCATCTGCATCATAATTTCGTATGTTTGTATCTGTGCCAACTCCACTCCTACTAATTAGAGATGGATAACCTATGTGCAAGGGCAATTCTTATTTCTCTACCTCCTTTCATGGTTTTCTTTCTTTTTTTCCCTCACCCACTGTATCTTTCTTTTGTTTCAGGGCCATCCTATAGAAACATGCATCCTTTAACTTTCATTTTACTTTTCTATCTATGGTTTGTTAGATTTAGGGTAGACAACTGAGAGGGGGGTGAATTAGTTGTACAAAACTTTTCTTCTTTCAACACTTGCATTCATTTTGCATTAACAATAAATCAATCATGAAAACTTAATGTAATTAACCAAGAGTAGAAAACACATCTACACATGAGACACCAAGATTTTGACATGGAAAACCCGGTTAAGGGAAAAACCACGGGGTGACTAACCCAAGAATTTATTCTCTGTTGGAAGAATAGAAAGAATAAGATGGCACATGCCAATTAGGGCTCACTGCCTGAGCACACTGCTCACAAGAGGCTCACTACCTACAAGAGACACACTATCTACAATAAATGAGTATTACATACTTAAACTGGTAAATAGCATTGTCACCATGCTTGAATTAGTTCCATTAACACCCAAATCCTTCTGCTCTTCCTTTTGCTCTACTCCTCGCTACCACACACTCATCTCCACAAGTTCACCATTAAAATAACTTTGTAAACCTTTATTTATACATGACATCAACTTAGGAACAATCATCTAAGTCGAAAAGCAACCACAAGAGCATTCGCAAGGTGTATAATTCATCTGGTCGGCCAGTCATAGAAAGAACACCTTCTTCTGGAAGTATTTCTTCAATTTCGGGCTCTCAATTCTAATGTAGACCATCAACACGAACTGAACATAATCCAAGGACCTTCACAAGCTTTCCTGAATCACCAAGAACATCTGCACTTCCTCTACTTACTGAAATCCTTCTCTCCTACATCCAGAACCTCAAGAACATAGTCTGTTATCATTGTCACAAAGGAATAGGTTTTTCCAGACCTTCAAACCACAAACCGATCTACTTGACACTTCACAAGGATGTTTTAAACACTTCCTCAAATCTGCAAAGTGGGATAATGTATTACCAGACCTTACCAGACCTATTTGTCTCACTCTGTCACCACTGAGCACTTGTCGGAATTGATTCTACTTGAGCAACCATAACTTCTTCAGATCTTTATGCGGATCCCTGAAAACTTGATTGGAGCATCCCAAGATTTATATCTACAAACCCTTTAAACCGTATCCTCTGATCCTCAACCTATCTTGGACTTTTACCTTGTTATCATCACTGTTCTTCACTGTTCCTGATTGAGACTAATTTTCTCAATATCCTCAGCACACAACTCACCCAATCCTTCTCATTAATGCAACATGAGTATGTTGACATCAATGACAACACCGGTTTAACCCATACTTGCAACAATCTCCCCCTTTGTCATTGATGGCAACATATTATGTGAAAAACCATCAAGACAAGAACTTCTCCTTACTGTCATAGCTCCCCCTATCAACAACAACTATTCACATGTCTTCTCTTCCTGTACTGCTCCCCTTTTGATCATCAAACACTTGTTTTTCACATGTCTTCTCTCCCCCTTTGACATCAATGGAAAAGGGCCCAAACTTGCAACTTTATAATCACACCTGCTGCTCCCCCTGAGTAGTAGCTCTCCAACACCAATCTAGACCACAAGATATGACTATGATATCCACCAGACTAATGCACATTAGTGCATCCTAGTTCATCACCGGAGGAGTAATAACCCCTAACTTCTCTATGAGATACTCAAAAGAGTCCTTGGGAAGAGGTTTAGTAAAGATATCTGCAATCTAATCCTTGGAGGGCACATACTCCAATCTGACTTCATCCTTGTTCACTTGCTCTCTCAAAAAGTGAAACTTGATAGATATGTGCTTGGTCTTAGAATGCAACACTGGATTTTTAGAAATATTTATTGCACTTGAATTATCACAAAAAATTGTGATAGGCTCCTCATATTCTACTTTAATGTCTCTTAGCATCTACTTCATCCATAAGATTTGAGTGCAACTACCTACTGCTGCAATGTATTCTACTTCAGTTGTAGACAGAGATATTGCCTCTTGTTTCTTGCTTAGCCAAGAAACTAATCTTTTTCCCAAAAAGAATGCTCCACCACTGGTACTCTTCCAGTCATCCACATCTCCTGCCCAATCGACATCTGTATATGCATAAAGAGAGAAATCATGATCTCTAGGATACCATAGACCATACTCAACTGTCCCCTTTAGATATCTAAAAATCCTCTTGATTGCCATAACATGAGATTCTCTAGGATCAGCTTGGAATCTAGCAATAAGACCAATAGCCTGCATAATATCTGGTCTATTTTGAGTGAGATGCAACAGTCCTCCAATCATTGACCTATATTTTGTCTGATCAACCTTGGGAGAGTCATCATCTTTGCTCAACTTGGATCCAGTTGCCATTGGAGTGTTCATTGGCTTTGAGTCTTCCATCCCAAATTTCCTCAACAATTCTTTCACATATTTTAACTAAGAGATAAAGATTCCTTTCTTTGTTTGAGTAATTTGTAGACCCAAAAAGAAATTCATTTCTCCAAGCATTGACATCTCAAACTCACTTGTCATTTGACTTGCAAAAGTTTTACACATACTGTCTCTTCCTCCAAAAATGATATCATCAACAAATACTTCAACAATTAAGATATTTTCATGATCAATTTTGAAATACAAATTACTGTCAGCAGTACCTTTACTGAAACCAATCTTCAAGAGATGATTGTCCAATCTTTCATACCAGGCTCTTGGGGCTTGCTTTAGTCCATACAATGCCTTTTTTAATTTGCAAACCATGTCACTATGATCAGACAATTGAAATCCATCTGGTTGCTCAATATACACTTCTTCTTCTAAATTTCCATTTAGGAAGGCAGATTTGACATCCATCTGATACACCTTAAAATCTTTGAAGGTAGCAAATGCAAGAAATAATCTAACTGCTTCAATTCTTGCCACCGGAGCAAAAGTTTCTTCAAAATCATCTCCTTCTATTTGAGAGTAACCTTTGCAAACTAATCTGGCCTTGTTTCTGATTACTTCACCGGCTTCATTCAATTTGTTCCAGAAGACCCATTTGGTTCCATTCACATTTTTGTTTCTTGGTCTGGGAACAAGATCCCAAGTGTGATTCTTCTCAATTTGCATTAGTTCTTCCTCCATTGCCTTAGTCCAGTTTTCATTATTGCAGGCTTCATTTATTGTCTTAGGTTCAATCTTTGAAATTAGACAATACTCATCTAAATTTTGAGCAATTCTCCTCCTTGTTTGTACCCCTTTGCTTTTGTCACCTATGATCTGATCTTCATAGTGGTTTAGAGTTACATACCTTGGAATTTTGGGAGTCTCTTGCACTTCTAACTCTTGATCAGTCTCATTGAGACTTATCTCTTCTTCCTGTCTTACCGAATCAACTTGACTTTGTTTCTCATAGGAGACTTGGATACCTTGAATCTAAACACCGTTCTGATCATCTTCATCATGTTCAAGAATTCTTGAGGGTCTTTCAATTTCTTCATCAGCCTTCACATTTATACTTTCTACAATCTTTCTCAGTCTCTTGTTGTAACACCGGTATGCTTTGCTTTGAGTAGAATAACCCAAGAATATTCCTTCATCACTTCTAGCATCAAACTTTCTTAGATCTTCATCCCTTTTAATGTAACATCTGCTACCAAAAACTCTGAAGTATCTCACAGTGGGAGTAATGCCAAACCAAAGTTCATAAGGAGTATTACCGGTATAGTTTCTAATTTGAACTCAGTTGAGAGTGTAGACTGCAGTGCTGACAACTTCTCTCCAATAGATCTGAGGAACATTTGCTTCCATCATCATGGTCCTGGATGCTTCCTGGATGGTCCAGTTCCTTCTCTCAACAACTCCATTCTGCTGTGGAGTTCTAGGGGCAGACAATTGTCTCTTTATTCCATGTTTCTCAAAAAAGTTTATGAACTCACCGAATGTGAATTCTCCACCTCTATCAAACCTAAGACACTTCAATTTTAATCTGGTCTCATTTTCCACCATAGCCTTGAATATTTTGAATTTCTCAAGAGCTTCTAATTTCTCTTTCAGAAAGGTTACCCACATCATCCAGGAATAGTCATCAATCAGCAGCATGAAGTATCTATCACCTTGCACACTCCTAATTCTTGCTGGACCACATAAGTCAGTGTGAACCAAGTCTAATAATCTGGTAGAAGATTGTTCCTTTCTTTTGAATGAGATTCTGCTTTGTTTTCCCAACTGACATTCTTTGCACAAACTATTTGTAGGTTTTACCAATCTTGGAAGATCTCTTACAGCCTGAGTATTACTTATCTTGATGATATTATCAAAGTTCACATGACACATTCTTCTATGTCATAACCAACTCTGATCAATTTGGACAAATAAGCAACTTTTACCAATACCAGCTAAGTGAAAGATGTTACCTTTTGTTTGGGTACCTAATGCAATCTCTGTTCCAGAAGTTTCAAGGATTTTGCACTTTCCATTCTTGAATCTGAGATCATAGCCTTTGTCCACCAACTGTCCCACACTGAGAAGATTGTGTTTCAAACCTTCAACATATAATACATTACCGATTTTGTTCTTTCCATCAAAAGAAATAGTTCCTCTACCTCTGATTCTAGCTGCAGAGTTATCACCAAACTTTACCACTCCTCCTTCGTACCTTTCCAAATCTATGAACTTGTTTTTGTCACCTGTCATGTGGTGAGAGCAGCCACTATCAATGACCCAATCATCCTTTTCTTCAACTTGGGCAGCTAGGCCTTTATGATTTACAGATTCAGAGGGTATTGGATCTTCTTACTTGATGGCAATGAACACCCAGTCACTTTCGGATTTGTCTTCTTTCTCTAATTCATCATCTGTTACTTCTTCATCATCTCCTTCATGAGCATAGTAACAATTATTCTGGAATCTAGGTCTATTACTGTTTGGCCTAGAAAATCTTTCCGGACACCTTGATGCAAAATGACCAATCTTGTTGTAGTTAAAACACTTAAAAGGCAATTTTCCCTCATACTTACCAGATCCTCTTGGTAGTCTTTTTACAAAAAGAGCTTCAAGATGAGCAATTTCAGCTTCTTCTTCTTCCAAGTCTTCTTGCATTCTCATACCATGATGATTTCCTTGAAGAGTTTTCTCCCAGATCAAACCTTTTTTTTCCTTTTACCAAGGCACTTTCTTTGAATGCAGATTCAGGCTTTGGAGGATCATCTCCAAATTTGGCCATTTCAAAAGTAGCTAGCTTACCAACCAATTGATCCCTTGTGACTGTTGTGTGAGCTTTGAATTCTTTGATTGCAAAAGCTTTGATTTTATAAGACTCAGGAAGGGATCTGAGAACTTTGCCTACTATCTCATCTTCACTCAGGGTTCCACCTGCATTTCTGATTCCACAAACCAGCTCATTCACTCTTGGCATAAAAGAGGTAATATTTTCATCATTTGTCATTTTCAGTCTTTCAAATTTCCCTTTTAGACTCTGTAATCTTGCACATTTAACAAACTAGTCTCCTTCATGTAAAAGTTCCAATTTCTTCCAAATCTCAAAGGCAGTTGGTAGATGAATAACATTAGAGAGTTCTGAGTCAGATAATGCACTTAAAAGAGACTCTCTGGTCTGCAGATTATTTTCAACATCTGTAATTTCATTTAGGGTTGTTGGACCACCCTGTGGAGGTACATAAGCATTTGTCACCATGGACCAGTATGCAAATCCCATGCACTGCAAGTGACATTCCATGCGACCTTTCCAAAGAGCAAAGTTAGTTCCATCAAACTTCAGACTATCCTTCTTTTAGGATGACATCCTGGATCTCCTCAAGCAGTTAAGCTCCTTTCAGAGGAACTCGGCTCTGATACCAATTGTTAGATTTAGGGTAGACAACTAAGAGGGGGGGTGAATTAGTTGTCCAAAACTTTTCTTCTTTCAACACTTGCATTCACTTTGCATTAACAATAAATAAATCATGAAAACTTAATGTAATTAACCAAGAGCAGAAAACACATCTACACATGAGACACCAAGATTTTGACGTGGAAAACCCGGTTATGGGAAAAACCACGGGGTGACTAACCTAAGAATTTATTCTCTGTTAGAAGAATAGAAAGAATAAGATGGCACATGCCAATTAGGGTTCACTGCCCGAGCACACTGCTCACAAGAGGCTCACTACCTACAAGAGACAAACTGTCTATAATAAATGAGTATTACATACTTGAACTGGTAAATAGCATCGTCACCATGCTTGAATCAGGTCCATTAATGCCCAAATTCTTCTGCTCTTCCTTTCGCTCTACTCCTCGCTACCACACACTCATCTCCACAAGTTCACCATTGAAATGACTTCACAAACCTTTATTTATACACTACATCAACTTAGGAACAATCATCTAAGTCGACAAGCAACCACAAGAGCATTCGTAAGGTGTATAATTCATCCGGTCGGCCAGTCATAGAAAGAACACCTTCTTCTTGAAGTATTTCTTCAATTCTGGGCTCTCAATTCTATTGCAGACCATCAACACGAACTAAACATAATCCAAGGACCTTCACAAGCTTTCCTGAATCACCAAGAACATCCGCACTTCCTCTACTTACTGAAATCCTTCTCTCCTACATCCGGAACCTCAAGAACATAGTTTGTTATCACTGTCACAAAGGAATAGGTTCTTCCAAACCTTCAAACCACAAACTGATCTACTTGACACTTCACAAGGACATTCTAAACACTTCCTCAAATCCGCAGAGTGGGATAATGCATTACCAAACCTTACCGGACTTATCTGTCTCACTCTATCACCACTGAGCACTTGTCGGAACTGGTTCTACTTGAACGACCATAACTTCTTCAAATCTTTATGCGGATCCTTGAAAACTTGACTGGAGCATCTCAAGACATATATCTACAAACCCTTTAAACCGCATCCTCTGATCCTCAACCTATCTTGGACTTTTACCTTGTTATCTCTTCACTATTCCTGATTGAGACTAATCTTCTCAATATCCTCAGCACATAGCTCACCCAATCCTTCTCATTAATGCAACATGAGTATGTTGACATTAATGACAACACTGGTTTAACCCATACTTGCAATAGGGCTTTCACTATGAATTTCTATTTTTACCATTTTACCCTAACTCGTATATCCTTTCTGTCTTTTGACTTTTAAACTTGTTAAGTTGTAGTCAACTAATTAACAGCTAAAATAGTAATTTGACCAATGCCTACGTTTTAAACTAAAATTACTGAAATTAACAGTATCTTACCAATTGAAAAGAAATGGCGTCTTGGGATAAATACCTATTTTTTGTGACGGTTTAACCATTGTTGTTGACTTACTTTTACCTTTTTTTCTTTTGTCCAGCAACTGTAACTTTGTTGCTTCAATAAGTTCTGCTCAATCCACTTTAACAGTTCTCTTTTCTGTAATTTTTAACTCTTAGTAGTATATCTGAGCGAAATAACCTTAAAATTACCCTAACCATCTTTAAATTTTCCTTTTCTTGAGTGCTAGACTTGCATTAATTACAGCAATTAATGCGCCAAACTTTGGCCTTCTATTGCAGTGTTTGTGTTTTTTAAACTTTCTTACCGTTAGCTTAATTCCATATGCATACCTTTTCTTTTGTATTTTTCATTGTATGTTTTCCTTGTATATCCTCGTTGTATCTTCAAACATACAAGCACTTTATTCAAAGAATCAAACCACTACTCTTTTCCATTTTTGCCTTTTCCGTACATCCTTTTATCTTTCATTTTGTATATCACGCTTGTATATTCCCTTATATAAGCGCACATTCAAACACCTTATACTACCCTCTCTTTACCTTTCATCTCTCGTGATGCCTTTACTTTCATTGTATATCAGGTATGTATATCATAAACATACAAGTGTTTAATCATACGACTTTTTTGTATTTAATTTCTCTTTTGCATACGATTTGTATTTCTGCTTTGCATCTTTTAACACACGTTAGCTTGTACATCTAAAATATACATTGTTATTATACAAGCGAAATGTGCAATCAGTGGGGTCCACCTTACTTTTTACTTGTATCTCCGCAATGCATATCTTGTATCAAAACTTTAGATACAAGCCAAAATGCCTACAACCCCTTTTGTATCGCCTTGTCAGGTTTCTCATTTTATAAACCATATTTTACTTACTTTCGGTTCCGCGATGCATATAACTTGCAATGCATCCTTAGATATATTTTAAGGTGTGATACATCATTTATATCGTATTTTAATTTTCCTTGAATTTTGCATTGTATGTATATCATAATGCATGTCTCCAAACATACATACAAAGCACGAAATATACAACCATTATATCTTATTTCATATCTTTTTTAGTTCTGTGACATGTATAACCTGTTGTATATCCCATTGTATGTTTCTCTTTTGCCAAACATACAAGCCTAAAATACATTCAATGGAATTGACCATTTATTCATTTCAACTTTAAACTGTGTTGGGTCCAACTTGTATATGAAGATAAAGTGTTAACGAAATGTATACAAGTATAACAACATATATATAAACCCAATGACTTCCCCTTTTGCAACCAACACAAAGACCCAACATAGAAATGACCTTGTATATGAGCAACTTTGTATACAAATGACTTTGTATATGCAAACAACTTTGTATATGCAACATGCAAACCCTCTGATTGTACATTTACCAAAAAAACACTTATAACTTGCAAAATATTGGGAATTCTAAAATGGTTCAAAAAGCAACCCTTACTCATTTTTGACAAGGAATTCACCCATACTCTACCCTGATACTTAATGTTATTTTTTCTTTATTTTTACCAAGGTTTGTAACTTTCACTTCCCTTTTCCCTTTTACCACCAAGCAGACCCCCACACACAAGCAAAAAAAGCTAGCCACAGTAGGGGTCCTCATTTTTCTAAGAAGTAAAATGGGGCATGTTGTGAGCATCACAATAGTACTTCCTCACACTATGCTCCTAAAAGAGAAGGTTTCTCTAACAATGTAAGTCTACAACGCCAAAACTAGGATCAACAAAATAGGTTCTCAAAGGAAAGAATCTACCCACATCCTCTAACAACATAAGCACTTCCATCAAGTAAGACTTAGAAACTTACTACTCACTAGGAACACATCTAAGATAGCTACAACTTACCAATAAGGTGCAAGGCTACTCACAATACCTCTTCAACTCTTAGCTAAGCTACACCTAAAGGTCAACAATACAACACAATCACAAGTTCATGATCGACTAGGCAACATAAGATGTCCCTATGGCCTAACACCAATTATCCATAAGATGTAATACAAAAGACAACAACTTGATCACACAAGAATTTGCATCCCTTCCAACATCAAGCTAGGAAACCTCCAACTACTAAGGAGAACTCCAGAAGTAATCCAATTCCCAAGGTTTGGAAAAATCAAAAGTAAGAAGGCAACTATAATACCATAAATATATACATTATGTGCTCATGCACTAACTAAGGTTCCATCTAACCCTACGCTATGCTATAACATGAGCGTAGTTATGAAACTCTCAAACAAAGGACACACCAACACAACACTCTCAAAAATTAAGATTCAATCCAATGAGCTCTCTACATATCTCGTTCATATAGATAACATTTAATTTCATACAAAATTCAACTCATCTTAAGTGATGCATAATGACACAAAAAATCCATTCAAAACTACCTCAACACTTCAAACAATGTTCATTGCATCTAACAACAATTAATGAATTCAATCATACCAAATCTCTTAGTAACACACATGCCATGAAATAGTATATTCTCCCCATCCTACTCCCTTATACAACCCATAAGAGGCCCATCATGGACATGATAGAAAACATAACATGATACATGACCATCAATTTAAAACATTCAAGCATAGCCACCAATAATAAATAAATTCTGAAGAAAAGAAAAAGTCAATTCCAACAATAAGGCATAAAATGCACACAATTTCAACAGTAAATCTAACATGACCATCAAGGTCATAATATACATAAATATCAAATATGTTGGCTATACTTTTTCATAAATAAGAATAAAATTTCAATGTTGGCCCTTACAAACTTCAGAGAAATTATCAAAATCAAATGAATAAAATATGAAAATTCAAAAGTTCCACATTACATGAACTATGTGACTAATTCTAGCCAATAGAGAGGGAGTATGATGCTACACTATACTTGGATCCCAAACTAAGGTGAGTAAGAGAACACACTCAATCACACGAAACAAATGAGTCTTCTAAGACTCCAAACACATCTATAACAACAGATCATTTCTACTTAACCACATGAACATCATTCAACGATGCTAGCGACAAAGGTTGCATTTTGTTCAAATGAATCATAATCATCATGTAAAGACACACACAATCATACACTAGCAAACATCTAGCAACCAAGTTTAAGCTAGGATAAAATTAGGTTCACAACCAAGATATCTAAATACATCAATCTCGCCAACAAGTAGAAGTTAACACTTCACACCAATCAAGGATTAACCAATCATATGGATAATGTATTTAATGAAACATTCTCATGAGACCAAATTTCTTCACAACATGATGACAAGCATACTAAATGCACACCAAGCAATAGGGATATCACAACCCAAAGTCACAAGATGCAGAGTTTGCTATTTCACTCAAGATTCTACACCTCAACATCACAAGGACTATGCAAATGACCATTTTCACAACCCCTTTTTTTCCTCTTTATATTAAACAATGTAATGCAATAAATACACCTAGGTTCCCACATGAATCCTAGGGAAGAATGCAATCTAGGAACATAACTCATTACCCTAGATGATCTATCTAGCAATGCAATGCAATACTATCTCTGTTACAACTGCTTAATGAATCCATACTCAGGGACATGCTCTCAATAAGACAATGCAATATGCATTTCAAGAAAGCATTTACCATTCACTAAGTAGAGGCGATTATTAAAAAATGACAAGCATATGATCAAACATCCTCTTTCACAGACTAATGAATAACTCTTAAGAGAGTAAATTAAGTTCAATCACACTCAAGAACATAGTATTTTTCTTTAAAACAAAAGTTCTCATAACTCCACTATTAAAAGTGGTCACACAAGTACAAAGGTCACTCAAATACTCTCATATACTACAAAGGCTCAAGCCAAGCCTCTAGGACATCAAGAAGGAAAACATGCATAAGCAACTTCTAGGCAACCACTAGGGCCTATCTAACCCTAAAATCAATGTATCCCTCACCACACACATACAAGGAAGACATAACAAAAGAAGGCACATGCTACTCACAATATGCCAACACGCAAGGACCCACACATGCTCGAACAAACTAAGCAACACACACCCCATAGCTCCTAATGTTGGAACTGTGCTCTAATAGCAAATCTAAAGTATGCATTCCATAACAAAAGTTACTAAAGTAAATAATCCACTTATTTACATTAAGCTCAATAAAAAGAATAAATCTTATATGTATATCATATATAATGATTTACATCTTTCAAATGCACATGCTATATCCAGGTTAGCACAATATACATAATATACAATATCCATACTAGGCTCTCTTGCCATAAGTCATCTCAAATAATATCAAGGTACAATAATCAAGTACAAGTATTGAATAATAAATCAAATCACTCTCTCTAGCCACCACTAACCCACATGGTCATCCACAAGCTAAGAGATGAGAATGTGGGCCAGGCTCTTTTTCCTCCAACCTTGAAGTAATTACACTTCCCTAGATCCCTTCATAACACGAAGGAAACTCAGCCCTACATGAAATGTCTAGCAACCTGCAAACAACTGGTAGGAGGAAATACCTGATGCAACCTGAAGTCTAAATGCAAATCTAAATGATGATGTGCAAATGTATCACAACATAATGTGGCAAAGATATATATAAATAAAGTTTTTCTAGAAAAATATTCATCTATTTCAATGAATTCCCATCTTGGCCCAAGCATTTAAAATAGTTGCGATCAAATCTCGAAAAGAGGAAAAGCCATCTCTGTTTTCCCTTCAACATCCTAGCCTGAGAAGTAACCCCAATCACACACAAAAGATAAAATACTTCCTTTTCAAAACAAACTAATTATTTTCTTTTGCTCATTCGATATAAATTAACTTTCAAGCAAATAATTCTAATCAAAAAGCTTAAGCATATGTTTATTCAAGATACATAATTGAGACATAAACTGAAGATAACTTAACTCATTCCATTCTTAATTACCTCAAAAGAATCTTGTGTCTAGATCTTATAACACATACTTTTGCCTAGATACAACTATACATTCTTTTTTTTTGCTCAACTAATGAGGGAATACTTTCAAGCAATAAAATCAATAAAGAGCTTCACTTATTCCATCAAGATGAATAAAAAAGCCTATAAACTGGTCCTAACCTTTATCCCACATTTTAGACATAATTTCTCACTATAAACATATCTACATCTAGAATTACATAACCACTAGCAAGTTCATAATTTCATACAATCAAATGATGACATGGATCTATGAAAATATCACATATCTACATCTAGAATTGTATAACCACTAGCAAGTTCATAATTTCATACAATCAAATGACAACATGGATCTATGTGTGTGTGTGTGTGTGTGTGTGTGTGTGTGTGTGTGTGTGTGTGTGTGTGTGTGTGTGTGTGTGTGTGTATACAATGTCATATTTGCCAATAGAACATCATTAAGGGAAATCATAAGAGAAATATTGAATAAAATATATCCTAACTCTACTATAGGAACCCTGTTATCTACTACAGGAATAGATTAATCTGCTAAAGAGAATGAGGTAGTAAATAAAACTTAATTTTGATGAAATCTTTGTCTATAATAATTTGCATGTTCTATTCTTCTTAGATTGACATATTCATCGTCATAGTAATAACAAAAACAACTATGGAGATACTCAATGACATGAACAAAATCTTTTAGTATTATCAATATTAAATCCAAGAATAAGATTACAATATGGATGACAAACATTCACAAATCATACAACATTTATTTAAGTTGATAAGGACTTAAATAATAAAATCCTAAAGTTAAATTTCTGATTAGAAAGATCACTGTAAAGCACAAGCTAAGAAGATACATCTATAGACTCTTTATCATTCTTATCCAAAAACTTGATTGTTCAAATGAAGAGGTGAGCCTTACTTTTATAGGGAAAATCAAGAAAGATCAAAAAATCCTTTACAAGATGCTAGATCAATGGTTTAGGAAAAATATGCTTTACATAATGATGGAACAATAACCATATTAAGGCAAATGCATAAAAGGGGTTCACTATGTCTTTCATAACTTTGACAGGTGGTTGACAAAGGTCTTCAATCTTAGGTCCTTCCTATGCAACATTTTTGACACACAAAAGGTATTCACATGGGAGAATCTATTTCATCCTAGTCTATTGGCCTTCTGAGAAATATAAAATGGATTTGATAAAGTTCACCAAACAATATGTTGTCCCATTCTATCCTTCATGCCACCTATGAACTAGAATTAAGTGTACTTCCAAATATTTAATTTTTCCTTTGGTGAACCAATACATTTTTATTGGATAGAACTCAATTCTTGGTAAACTATAGACCATCTTCATTCATGGTGTTTTTCCATCCTCATGTTGAAATCTTCACCAAATCCTATCTTTATTTTATTAAAAGATATTTCCATTTCAAGTTCTAAAACACCTTCTATATCTATTGTAAAATCTTCATATTCCCACATGTATGATGTCAAACTATTTACAAACACATATTTACAAAGTATTAAAATATGTCTTTGAATATTAATTTGCCATCATACCTTTTGTATTATGGTAATCTAGATATTTACTATGAAAGAATTATTTGGCTGTATAGACATGGTTCCTTTGTGGAGACAAAATTCTTTTAATAAGACATACTCAAAATCAATGTAACTATAAGCAAAGAAATCTTTGATTAAACTTCTTATATTTGAAAACTATTTTTCTATAATATAATATTCTAAAATTGGTTTTAGGATCTCATCTAGAAGTTTTGGTCCCAATTCGTAATCCTCTTGTAACATAACCACTCTAGCTAGTTCTCTAGTCAACGTGTATGTTAAAGGACTATCTTCAATTTTAACCCATTTGATATCAAAATCACATCCTTAAAACTCAAAGTACCATCTTGGAATTCTTCCTCTAGCTAAATCTTTATTTGGATTTCTTCTAAGAATTTCTCTCATGGCTTCGCTATCTATTATGACTATGAAGTGCTCTAGTTTCAAATAGATTTTGAATTTCTCAATACCTCACTGAACTATAAGAATTTATTTCTCATATAATATCATGATTCAACATAAAAAATGTTCTTGACCTATATCCACATATTTCTTTCTTACTGCTAGCAAGAGAAGTTAGGATACAGTCCAGAGATCTGAACCTAGGTTACTCTTATACAGTATGTTTATACCCCAGCATTAATAGTGATAGAAGAGAAGTAAATATAGAAAAGAAACATTAATATGTGGTAGGGTTCCATTCAAGTAAACATATAACACAATTTAGAACATTCATTATCACAGTCAATACACCTTAAATCTCCTTATATATATTCATCATATAACCATTTACAAAAGGCAAGTCTATGTCTTTGCTCATATATCACTCTATTATCCTCTCATCTCTCTTATCTTACTTACATTGTTACATACATATTTATATACAATATATAAGGGAGTGTCTTTTGTGTGACACCTTTTTTCCTTCTTCCTCTACTAGCATGATGCTCCACAAGTCTTCTATGCTATCTTGAGGTGACTACTCCAACTCCCAATGTGCTAGTTTGAGGGTAGGATGTGTTTGTAGATGTTCTTAAGTTGTTGCACTTGTATCCCATTTCTATTTGGTCATTTGTAGTATTTGTATTTGTCCCTTATATCTATATGTGTATTCTCCACATCTCCAAGAGTAGTAGGGATCTATATGTTCTGATCTTTCTTCCTTTCCTCTATCAGTACTCCAATCATTGTTGCTAGCCCTAGGCTTACTGCTTCCCATAATTGCTTTACATGTGCTTTTATTTGTTCTCTTTGGTCAAGTACAATTGTTGGAGTTGAGCATGCATGGCCTCTATCTAAACCCTTATTTCTCTATTTGTATCCTTAAGAGGATCATATTTTTTGACTATCTGTGTTATTTGTAGTATCTCCAGGCCATCCATTTGATCTTTCATAGATTTAGTTGTAGTGGACCACTGTAAACAAAATTGGTACAAAACTATGGCTTCTACAACAACCTGTTGTATATTTCTTGTTTCTATTTCTAGCTGTGTATGTGCCTTGGCACATTTATTGGAAGCATCAACCATTCTTTTCTTATTCAAATCTTATGTTATCTCTTGTTTAGCCTTGGTTTACAAGTATTTTGTGTGTGCTTGGAAAATTTGTACCAATTGGTTTAATTGTTGTGTGAGAGACAAGGTTGTCTCCCTTTGAATCTTCAACAACTGACTTTGTATCATCTATGTACTTCTTGTAGTTTTTCACTACTTTCTAGATGTTGCTGCAAAATCTCCTCCCTTGCGACCTGGAGTGGAAAATATCACCAAGTTGCAATTTCTAGTTTGGTGTAATCCTAGATAAATTTATTTGTCTGCCAACCAAAGATAATTGTGTTAGCTATGGTGTGACAATTGGTTGGATCGTCTTCTATTGTGACAAAACATCCTTAATGGATAGAATAAGAGAGGTAGAGGAGGATGCCTCTTGGTTACCAAACTCTTGTTGTTCCTCCTGTAGGCTTCTATCTGTGTTGTCTAGAGGGGATTGTTGTTTCTCTTCTTATTGCATATGCAGAGGTGAGTTAACTTCTTGGTTTTGTGCATCTATCTTTCCTCCTTAAAGTATCATATGATTTTTTGTAACCTCCTTTGTTTCTTTTTGAACTCTTTCTCTATCCTCTTGCCCCATACTCATAAGGGTGTCTATCCTTTGCTTTGTTCTGAGCTCAGTGGCTTGTAGTTGAGCTAACTTATCCTTTTCTACCTCAGAGATAGTTGGGTCTATCTTCTTAATGGTTTCCTACCTTACCTCTTCTTCCAACTCTAATGCTTTCTATCTTTTCTTCCTTAGAACATCAACCAACTCCTCCAGGAACTTATCCACTAGCTCATCTAATGTTTGATTTGTTCCTTCCATATATTTGATTACTTCTTTTTGTCTTATTATTTTGTTTCCCAATGATACCTCAAGGTAGAGGTCCACTGTATTCTACATAAATCCATGATGTCTAATAGAATTCACTATAGCATTTAGGTCTAATGGTTCCTCTTCTTGTTATGGTTTCTCCCATTCTTGAGTTTCCACAGAGGTAATTTTTCCTTTCTTTCTCCTCTTCAATTTTTCTACTACCTCCCCTTCTTATTCTTCAATTTCCTCCATGGACATCTATACAACATTTATTTTATCACATTGTTTTTACCTTGCTCCTTTCTTCTTTACACTTAACTTGACCAGGTTTCTTAATGCTTCCTTCTACCCTATGGATACTATTTATCCTAAAGACTATAGTTGTGTCACAATAGAGTGCTTTATCCCTGAGCTTATTAGGTATGTGATGGGCTACTCACTTCTAGACTTGATGCAGTTGATTGAGGTGCTACCGCACTGGGTTACAGAGCTGATGTGGTGGGCTGTAGTGTAAATGTACTTGATTCTTGTGGTATCACCCATTTCTCATGTAATTTTTCTTTTATATTTCTCCAATTGTTCTTCCACATTTTTTCTATGTTGCTTATCCATCACTTTGTGGTATGTGCCAAATTGTTTTGTAGTGGTATCCTTTGGCTTAGGCTGATCCCACAATACCATGTCCCACTTTTTGGCCAAAGTAGCACATTGAAATAAGCATTTTTAACCAAATTTACACTTTCTAACATCTATAGCAACTAAACTATTAAGAATTTGAAGATGAGGTGACCTAGTGAATTTTGATATTTCATGTGTATATTCTGAATGTATTTTTTAAAAAAATTTAAGAAATAATTTGTGAATTTTTTTACGTAACTTCTAATATTTTATTTTTTATAATTAACAACATTTTTAGACAATGACATTCATTCCATATAGCATATCTTTTTTTATAGAAAGAATAAAATTATAAATTTTTAAATATGGATTTCTAACACCTTGATATCTAATGCACATATTATTTTTCATAATTTTTTCTTGCATATTATTTTTTAATTAATTTTTGAAGTGAGATTAATTATAATTCAAACATAGGTTTATACCATACATCATAATTTTTTTATGTATCTAGATTAATTAATTTATTTTTGTTGAAATAAGGACATCAATACCTACTGCACAAATATTTTTCAGAATATTTTTCTCTATTTTTTTAATTTTTTCATGTGTGTGGAATAGAGACCTTGATGTTTGGTGAAAAACCTATGTTCACTAGAAAATAGAAAAAATATATAAAATCAAACGAAATATATTCAAAATCATACTTTTTTGGAAATCTTATACTAAGGGATACATATTTACAAAATATAATTTCTAAATGAATTCATTTGATCCCCCAAAAATTGAAGCAAAATTTGTTTTTGTTAGCATTTTGATAGGTATAGAGGAGACTCCATCAAGGGTTTTATTTAAGACTAGGGGTTCTTTCCAAGGGGATTTGATCTAAGGGGGTTTTATCTAACCTTCTTTAATTAAAACCCTTTAAATGGAACCCCTCAAGGCTTCAATCATTAATGTTTCTAAAAAATATGTGATTTCAGACAAAAATCAGGATGTCCCATAAGTGGGACACACTATTGTGGCAACACCCCTTAATAAATTCTTTGTATAAGATTCTATTTCTTGTGCAATAACCTTGTATGGTAGCTTAGGGATCCAAAATTTCCTAGGCTCAACTGCTTCCATGTATGTGTAGTCTTTGTCCAACATAAATGTGATGGTGGCTATATGCACAAACATGAGGGACCAAAAAGTTGCCACATGACTTTTTGGTCCCATAAAAGTCATAATGCAAGCACATTATAACACGTTCGCACTATAATGCACTAGCATTATGGCTCAATATTACTGAGCCTAAGGCTCAGTAATACCAAGCCATAATGCTAGTGCATTATAATGCTAGTGCATTATAATGCTTGCACATTTTATAAAAGCAAAACTCTCTCTCTCTTGCTATCTCGCTCCCTCCTTGTATCTCCCTCACTCTATCTCTCCCTCTCTCATTCTCTCACTCTCCCTCTCTCGCTCTCTTTTGACATGCAACCCTAAACCCAAGCAACCCTAAATCTCTATCTCTCTATCTCTATCGTCCCTCTACCTCTCAATATCTCTCCCTATGTCTCTGGCCATGTCCCTCACTCTCTATCTACCTATCTGTCCCCTCACTCTCCTCTAGATATCACTATTGGTCCTCTATCTGGATCTAAACCCTAAACCCTAAAACTCTAAACCTTAACCCCTAACCCTAAATAATGCCCCTAAACCCTAACCCATAAACCGTAAACCTAAGCAACCCTAAACCCCAAATCCCAAACCCCTAAATGCTAAACCACTATCTCCCTATCTCTCCCCTATCCCCCTATCTCTATCATCTCTCTACCTCACAATCTCTCTCCCTATGTCTCTAGACATGTCCCTCACTCACTATCTCCCTACGTGTCCCTTTTGTCTCCTCTATCTCTCCCAATCTCTATTGGTCCCCTCACTCTATCTCTCTCTAAACCCTAAATCCTAAACCCCTAAACCCTAACCCCTAAAATGTAAACCCTAAACCTGAGAAACCCTAAACCCCTAAACCCTAAATAATTTGCCTAAGCCCTAAATAATTCTCCTAAACCCTAACCCCTAACCCCTAAACTTGAGTAACCCTAAACTCATAAACCCTAAATAATGTCCCTAAACACAATCTCTCTCAAAACCCTTAAATCCTAAACCCAAGAAACCCTAAACCTCTATCTCCCTATCTCTCCCTTATCTCCCTATCTCTATCATCCCTCTACCTCTCTAAACATCTCACTCACTCTTTATCTCCCTATCTCTCCCTTTTGTCTCCTCTATCTCTCCCTATCTATCTAAATTTGGAGGATGAAATCAAAACGAGATAAAACTAAAGTTCATTGGATGGGAAGAATGATGAGAGGAGAGGTGGAGAATAGTAAAATAGGGAAAAATTGGTGGGATCTAAAGGGAAATTGGAAAGGCAAAGGAAAACTAGGAAAGATAGGAAAAGGAAAACTAGGAGGTAGATAGGTCATAGAGAGAGAGAGACATTTTAGTTCACCATAACATGCTAGCATAATGTTCACATAACACTTGCATGTTATAACGCTAGCATGTTATGCTTTGGATTGGAAATTACCAAGCCTTAGGTTTGGATTAGCCTTGGGCTTCCAACCCAAAGGCTTGGACTGAGTTTAGGTTGTCCAAGGATGTTTATTTCTAGATTCTAACAAAAACCACATAATCTAGAGTGTGATCTGCATCAGGATTTCACCTTTTTCAATGAAAAGGAAAAAAAAATACCACCATAATCTTAAGCTCTCTGTTAGCTATCTAACTATATAATTTTTTTCACGTTTTGAGTATGTTAAGGGTTTCATCTTTAATTTCTTTTGTTAGTGTATTCATTTTTTGTCAAAAATCAGTGTCCGGTATTTTTGACTTTTTTTTAACCATTCATCAAAATTTTAAATAAGTTACATTTTTAGAAACTAGACTCCATTCTACATGTATTAAAAAAATGATTTTCAATTAGTTTTCAAAATTCTTAGGGGGGAGAACGCTCAATTTTCTATTTTTTAGGATGTGTCCACTTTGAAAATTAGTAAAAAATTAATTTTCCATGAAAAAATTATCAGAAAAATTAGGGATAAACTACACGGTGTTAGCTAATTTCTCACTGAAGTGATTTTTGAAATACTAAAAAAAATTAACATTTTAGGGGGATCACACTAGATGCTATGTTTTTTTTTGAGAAAAACAAGACCCAATTTGTGTGCTCCCCCTTTTTGAACCCCTTAATCTCAACCATTTTTGAAAAAAATTAGTAGTTTAGAAACTAGATTCAGAGCACTATGACTCGTTTTTTTGTTGTATCTTCAATTTCTCATCCAACATTAGTCATTCCTGGTTTCAAAAAAAAGTGGCATCTTAAGACCCCCTTTTGGTCCATCATCTTTGTGCACTTACCCTGGTGTCTATATATTTCTTAACTATCTCATAGGGAATTCATTCCCTAGCTTGCATATCTATTTGGAGGGCTTTGAAGAACCCATAGTATGTGGCGATGAAGGATGTTTCTTCTTTGAATTGTTTTACATGATATTTGATTTGTGCAGCTACTAGTATGTTTGTTTTCCATATTTTTCCCTTAAACCCTAGGAGTTCCTTTAAAAAATAAAATATTAAGAAAATGATGAGAGTTCCATACTAGAAGTTATAGTTGGAGTCCTTTTTTTTCTGTAAATTCTCCATCAGTTGTTCTCATAGTACTTCACATAGGTCAAAATTGGTTCCCCCCATCACCATCTGATAAGCTATGTGAATTATGGTGGTGGTAGTAGAACCTTCTCTATTTGTATAATAAATTTTATATGCTATCCACATTGCGATGTACTAGACCTATGGGTCTCCAATTTATTTTACACTCAATAATTGTGTTGGGAATTAAGGTGTGTCAACCTTGGTAATTCCTTGCATTTATTATTGTAATGTAATTTATTTATTTACCCTATGTTGTAATTTTGTTACACATCCTATTTTGTCATTTAGTGTGAAGTGGCATGATGACTTGTCACTCCACTTGTAAGATGACTAGGATGGTCAACACACTCCATGTGGAAATAGGAGTACCTTTTGTGTGGTAGAGGTTTTCTGCCATGTGTTGGCATCTTGACTAGTGTGTACGTGAATCTTGACAGAATCTATGACATGTAAGAGTTAGAAATAGAAGGTTCTATGATAGGTGAGGACATGTGTCATAAGGCATCTTGGAAGAAGGCATCTTTGGGTTCCCCAAGGAGGGTTATGACATGTTGTAAGGGAATATGCTATTCATAGCCTGTGTATTACAGATTCTCTTATAGCTGTAAGCTATGTCAACTATGATAGATTCTATGACGATTGTAAGTGTTGTAAGAGTATCTGTCATTACCTAAATTGGGAATAGGCAACCTCTTTGGGATGGGGTGACATGACAAGTGTCATAAACATTCTATAATGTTGGACAAGTGTCCCCAGGCATGGGTTTTGGGCCATGAGGCCATGTTGGATACCCATCCCAAGATAGAGCCATTTATGCCTTGTATCTCCTATATAAATAGGTGCTTTGGAGAGGAGATGTATTTATGTGATTAACAGGTCTTGTTATGTTGCTAGTTTGTCTCCATATACGAGTGTTGAATACTCCTGAGAGCTTGCATTGCAAGTGTATTGTAAACCATTATAGTTTTGATAATACATTGTGCATGTTTTAGAGTGTGGGGTTTTTCACCCGATAAGGGTTTTCCCCACGTATATCTTGTGTCTCTCTTCTTCTGTCTTACATTCTTATGTTTTTTTATGCTGCAATATCTTTGTTACTATGTTAAACATTCTATAATTGTAAAGGTTAAAATGAATTTGCACTCTTCTCTCCTCATTAGATTAGTGTAGGAAGTTATTTCTGCACACCTAGCTCCTTTCAGTTGGTATCAAAGCTGAGTTCTCTTTGGTCCTAGTTGTTGGATAAGGGTTTTGTGTGCTAATCTTAGGTTGAGTGGGAGTCTATGCAGAGTATTCTATAATCTTGTTGCAGGAATGAGATGGCAGACACATCTGGAAGAATAGAGATGGGGATGTTTAATGGCACAAATTTTGAGTTATGAAAACTTAAGACGGAGTGTTATAGAGTTGATCATGTGGCTATATTGATCTAGAGCTCCTATTTGTTAGTATGTAATAACCCTTGCACATGGTTGCTATGTTCTTTCATCCTATGGTCATTTGCAGTAGAGTATTCATGTTGGGAGTATATTCTTAACTCCCTGATCACATGGAAAAACTTGGGTTGCCATGGCTATGGTTTGATATGCTTATATTGGGTGCTTGGTTTTAGTCCCTGGCATTGGAAGACATTGTTTTGTTAACCTCAAATGCATGTAGGCTGTGGAGTTAATCATAGCATGGTTTGAAAGCTTCTAGAACAGCCTAGCTTCTCTATATGCTTCTACATGGTGATGGTTGTGGAGTTAGCCTACAAGTGGGCCTAAAGTTCTTGGACCTCTATTTCATTTAGTTGGCTATACTTGCATGTCTCAATTTCATATTGATTTGATCTGAGGATTTTGTAGATATTCCATTCAAAAATCTATGGTTATTCTTATCTATGTTATTCAATTATTCTGATTTAACTATAATGGTGTTTTTCCAACTTGTGGGTCTTCTAGATGATAAGTGGATATGGATTTGCATGTATGTCAGTCACATGGTGGTTTTACAGGTTTCACATGGTTAATCAAAACTTGTGGTTTTGTAAATTTGTAGACAAACTATTTTTCTATTTATGATTCCTTGGGAGTGTTTCTGGATGTAAGGTAGTTGCAGGTTTGCATGTATGCTTCGTGCATAATGTGAGAAGGTTTGTATCTTTCTCAGTGTGGAGATATTGGTATGTGATTAGTCACTCATCATTTCTACAGTACTTCCTTGATGAGTTCCTTCACTATGGTTACTCAAATATGGACTTGTTGGCAAATCAAATCTAGAATTGATTTGATGTTTGAGTCTTGAAGTCTACAAGTTGTCTTCTTTGGTATCTCAGTTTGCATGTTACATTTGTTTTAGATCTTTGAATTATGTAGTTTATGGATTAGATACCCAATTAGCTATAGTGAGATGACTCAAATGTGGAATGTCTTTATCCACGAGATTGATTCAGTGTTTATGCAGACTTTGTTAGTTGGCCTTGTCTGTGGTCATTTCTGTATTGGTATGTTGCATTGGGATAAGAGGATGGATAATTAGAGTGCATGGATAGTCAGTTATTGGGACTTATAGCATTTTTATCATGATGTCATGGATAGCTTGGTTACATAGTTTAATGTAAGTTTTTGACAGTGATGGTTTTATTTTCTTGACTTGAAGATCTTGGTTCTACTTTATTCTTTTATGTTGTTGGTATTGCATAGGGCAATTGTTAAATTGTGTTAGAGCCATGATGATCTTCATTAAGAGGATGGTTATCATAATGCCTTGATAAGCTTGGTATCATAGTTTTGGCAATGATGTTGGATTTATCATATGTGATGGATGATCTTCTACAGTGGATATTGGTGTCATGGAGAAGCTCTTAGTTTTGAGAGTTCTTTGACATTTTCAGTTTAGTTATTTGGAGATAGTTATCTTCATATGATTGGAGATGTTGACATGTTAGTTGAGGTGTTAGGTTTATGATTTGTTAGTTTGACATGTTTATCCTTTGTTTAGAGATGTTGGTATTATGTCATGACTTACTCTTGATGCTAGCTTAAATTTTTGGCATGATACAAGTTCTCTTGAGACAAGATGTATGCATCATTGTACTCTTTGTTGCATGTGATTTTATTATGAGGAGATGGTTAGATCATGATGTCATGATGGGATTCTTGATCATGTAGATGTGCAGTGGGAGTTTTGGCAGTGATCTTGTTTGTTCTCTTTGGTTTTGAGTATTAATCATTTTCTTGAAGCTTCATGATTTTGCAGGATGCATTTGAAGTTGGCATGTGTTGGTTGATGGATGCTCATGGATACTAGAGAGACTTGAGGTGAGGCTTGAGATCTCTTGTTGTAGGGATCATGTGTTAAAATGGTGAAATTTCAACAGAAAGACTAAGGAGCCTTCCCTTGTTATGGACATGAATTCATGTTTGAACTTGAGAGGAGATTGTTCTTGGAGAGAGTATATGAGACTCGGTGTATCTCAGTGGATCATTCTCATTCCCCACTCTCAGTTCACTCAGCAGAAAATGTTCTGATAGGTATTGCCTTGGTTATTTCAGATTCATTTTGTTTTATGCTTTGATTTCTCATGGATATGAATCTTGAGCTATAGTTATTGGTTCTGGAGGTTTCATTTGAGGGATGTTAGCATGGTTTTCTTCTTGATTCTTATGGTTTGGTTTATGATGTTCATTTATGAGGAGTTTAGGAGATGTGATTGGGCTTATTCCTTGTTATGGAATGGTTATGAGTTTGATCTACCTTGATTAGAGAGGCTTACATCCATGTTGATTACATGTTACATATGTTTATTTGATCTTATGAGATTGAATGGTTGGGTGTTGTTAAGGATTTTCAGTTGGGGTGTTGTGAAGGAGATTATACTTGGCACAACTTAGCCCTTGGTGGTGTTGGTAGAAGGACATGTTATGGTTTGCAGTTTCTCTTTATAGTCTCATATTTTTTCCTAGAGGTTCTTAGTCATCTAGTATGATCACTAGGTTTGTGGTTGTCTGTTGTTGTTGTACTTTATTATTTTTTAACAACAATACGTGTTCTTTTTAATGTATATCATTTACGATTTGGAGGACTTGGGAGAAGTGGAGGAGATCAGAGGTGATAGAGTGAGCAGAAAACTATTTGTGGAAGTATGCTCTATTTTGCAGCAATTGGTTGTAGTTTGCAGATCATTGTGATTGTTCTTTATATTATATGTTGGATTATAAGCCACTTTTTATGTTTGTGTTGATTGGTAAACTTTGAGTTGCTTTGGTTGGCATTGCTCATGTAGTTTGATTCCTAGGATGTATGTATATGTTTGGTAGATTGTTTTTCATTGGACTACAGTATCAAAGGTCTTCAAATTTTTTGCACATCAATGGTTTTGGTGTGTTTGTTATCATGTGAGATGGTAACTTTGAGTAGGACAATGAACTATACAGGGATGAGAGTTACAGTATGGGCTGGATATGTCATGTGCAAAAGTTCTATCAATGGTGGTTTTTTAGTTGAATGTAAACAACTAGTTGTGGTTGTTGTTCTAACTATTTTGGAGCATATGTGATTGATTTTGTTTTGAAGATGTTTGGACTTCAAAGTTATGTTCTATTAATAGGTTTGAAGTTGGATACATTGGTGTGTCTATGTGGCATTTAGTGTTTCATCATATTTTTGGAATTCTAATCTTTTGTCATGTTGGTGATCACTTGGAAGATGTTACAAGTCCTTCTGTAAAGCACGTGAGCATAGTGGAATTTAGTTGGGATGAGTAAGTGGAAACCTATGGTCATTTTGTCTGTGACAGAAGCTGAGTATTTGGCAGCTACTCATGCTTGCAAGGAAGCCTTTTGTCATAAGATATTGTGTTAAGATATTGGTGTTTATGTAGGACAGATTACTATCTATTGTGATAGTCAGAATGTGATGTTGTAGATGTATTGATGAAACTAGTTGGCATAGATAAGTTTAGATGGTATTTGGAGACTATGGGCCTCTTGGCCTATAGCCGTTAAATCCTGTTATTTCTATTGGTTCTTACAAGGTGTTCGACAAGTGGGAGAATGTTGGGAATTAAGGTGTCTCAACCTTGGTAATTCCTTGCATTTATTATTGTAATGTAATTTATTTATTTAGCCTATATTGTAATTTTGTTACACATCCTATTTTGTCATTTACTGTGAAGTGGCACAATGAGTTGTCACTCCACTTGTAAGATGACTAGGATGGTCAACACACTCCATGTGGAGATAGGCATCCCTTTTGTGTGGTAGAGGTTTTCTTCCATGTGTCAGCATCTTGACTAGTGTGTAATTGAATCTTGACTGAAATGGTTATGGTAGATTCCTATGACAAAATCTATGACATGTAAGAGTCAGATATAGAAGGTTCTATGATAGATGAGGACATGTGTCACAAGGCATCTTGGAAGAAGGCATATTTGGGCACCCTAAGGAGGGTTATGACATGTTGTAAGGGAATATGTTATTTATATCCTGTGTATGATAGATTCTCTTACAATTCTAAGATATGTTAGCCATGACGGATTCTATGATGGTTGTAAGTGTCGTAAGAGTATCTGTCATTACCTAAATTGGGAATAGGTGGCCTCTTTGGGATGGGGTGACATGAAAAGTATCATGAACATTCTACAGTGTTGGACAAGTGTCCCCAAGCATGGGTTTTGGGCTTTGAGGCCATGTTGGACGCCCATCCCAAGATAGAGCCATTTTTGCCTTGTATGTTCTATATAAATAGGTGCTTTGGAGAGGAGATGTATTTATGTGATTAACATGTATTTTTATGTTGCTGGTTTGTCTCTAGATATGATTGTCAAAGACTCCTAAGAGATTGCATTACAAGTGTATTGTAAACCATTACAGTTTTGATAATACATTGTGCAGGTTTTAGAGTGTGGGGTTTTTCACCCGATAAGGGTTTTCCCCACGTATATCTTGTGTCTCTCTTCTTTTCTCTTACATTCTTATGTTTTTTTCTGCTACAATATCTCTATTATTATGTTAAACATTCTATAATTGTAAAGGTTAAAATGAATTTGCACTCTTCTCTCCTCATTAGATTAGTCCACGAAGCAATTTTCGTGCACCTAGCTTCCTTTCACTTTGGCCATCCAGTGTTACACCTATGAGCTCCATCACTTTATCATTTTTAATTGCTTTCATAACTGGTGTCCCTCCAACTGAGTAAAGCCTTTTGATGGCTTGAATTGCATCATTCATTATCTAGTAGGGTTTGTCCATATAAATGTATTCATCATGAATTTTGCTCAGAACTATTCTTACCCACTCATGTTGGTCATAGAAATTAGGGAAATATTTCCAAATGTCCAACTTTTTTCTCTAAATGTTCTGGTATTGTCGCAAATACCCTATTCCATCTAGCAATTGGTCTTGTAGTTGCTCAAATTTCATGCGGTCAATTTCCAAAATTGGGGCATTTTGGATATCTTCCATATAGAACACTTCTACTAGTACACCTAAAAAAGGCTCCATCTTTATCCACGTCCATTTATTTGAAGGGATACTTTTCTTATTTTGTCCTTGGCTTCTTTGTGATATCGATCAATGTAGATGAAGACAAGAAAAATGAAAGGTAAATAACAAGAAGATAAACAATAAACATGCAATACCTTCACCTTAGACTTTCCTTTCTCCTTTGATAGAGCAGATTGAAGTTACACCCACTACCTCAATGGATATGCTCAATGGCTTTGATAGATAGAGATATGTTGATTGCTCTTGAAACCTGTAGCATAATATTACTTTCTTGTGTGATGGTAATGGCTTGGTTGAGCCTATATTTATAGATTATTGATAAGGATAAGGATAATGATAGAAGACCCATGATAAGGATGGAAGCTTCTAGGGATTTGTAAAAAGACAAAAGGATAAGATAAAAGATAAATGTATTTTTATGAGATAAAGATGGAATAAAGATGGAAGCTTCTAGTTAGTCATGTGATGAGTTGGATTTGTTTTTAAATTTATTTATTTATCGTAAATAGATGAGGATGAGATATGTGGAAATAATTAATTAGATAGAAATATTTGATTAATTATTAGAGAGGGAGGAATGTGAGGATAAAATTAATAAAATAAATAAATTATTTAATTAATCATGGCTATGGGGAATAATGGATTTAAATAAATATAATTTATTTAATTAATTTGGGAATTAGGATACAAGGATTTAATTAATTAAATAAAAAATATTTAATTAATCTAGGTGATGTAGTAAAAAGGACAATTAATTAAATAAATATAACTTATTTAATTAATTCAGAAGGGGACATGGTAAAGGGGACATGGTAGGATGAAAGGGATGTTAGGATAATGTTAGGATGATGTCGAAAGTGATGGTGAATGTGGAGCAAATTTTAGGTGTCTACATTTTGCCCCCCTTTGAGATGGTGTTACGAAGAAAAATCATTTCAAAGAAAGATAAAATATAGTTCTTGGTTGTCTATAAGAAGATTGTAGGATTAGGGATGATGATGTCTCAGCCACTCGAAGCTAGAGTGACAAGGAAGGATGGTGTAGGGATGGCATGCCTCCTCAAGAGGATAGGCAGGTTAGAAGAACATAGGTATGATCTCAAAATGGATGAAATAGATTGGTTAAGGAGATGGGGGAAAGATAAGGGATGGATGAAATGGATGAATGATACGTTATCTTGCATCAAGTGAGCAATCATATAGTTTGATATAGCACTAGACATTATGCACTAAGGTATAAAGACCAAGCTCACGATGTGTATCATGCATAAAAGATAGGTCACAAGCAAACATATGTTGTTGGGCATCATGATATGAATGACCATGATGTCATAGTGATAGTATGTTGCAAGGACTAATACAAATTCAAGATAAAAATGATGACACACAAGAAAGCATGCATGCATGCACAAAAGATTAAAAAAAGGTAAACAATGTTCTTACCCCTGTCAAGCTAAAAACTAATGATTGATGGATTGATTGGATTTGCTAGTGTTGTTGGCCATGCGAATCAACACCAGGATTCATTTATAAGGATGGATCTCTATACTTAAATTAGACAGTCCTTAAGAAAGAGTTGATTGGATTTAATTGATGATGATCTGGTTTGCAAAAAGGCTAGGAATATAACATTTGGATACATTTGGATGACTGGTGAGATTGCTTGGCTAGATTGGCATGGATTAAGGATGGCTTGCATTTGGATTTATTGCTTGGATTTTTGGTATATTTGATTTTTTTGGATTTTGGGATACTTTGATTGTTTTTTGGATTTTTGAATATTTTGATTTTTTTTGTTTTATGGGATGGCCTTGGATTACCGTTTGGATGGCCTTTTTGCTAGATACCAATGATAAGGGAAAACTAGGTCAAAGTGAAAGAATGAAAGGATATATCCATGGATGGATGGATAAAAGGATTAATGATAATGGATATAATGGATGGAATATACATGGTGGATGGATGGATAAAAGGATTAATGATAATGGATATAATGGATATAATATACATGGTGGATGGATGGACAGGTTTAGGATAGATTTACAAGGACTACGTCGCATAGGAATAACATGCCCCCACTCTAGATAGATGCTACTTATGAGAAGCTAAGGTAACTGGTTATTAGGATGGATGATAGGGAGAATGCTTGGAATGGATGAGTAGACTTTAGAATATGTCAAGAGGTGTCCAGAGCAAGTTTTAGATATTTTTCCCCTGTCCTTATCAAGATCAAAGGAGGAAGGGAGCATGGGGTGATGCAATAGGATAGGTATGTAGATATAATCAATCTACACAAGACTCATGTTTGCCAAGATTTCATCATGGTACTTATCCAAGGTGCCACAAGGAGTGGTTTTCACCATTTGAGGAATGATTTATCTTTACTATTTTTTCTTTTTTCTATTTGGATGGGATGGGTGTATGGGGCAATAGAAAGATTTGGATGGAGGATGGGGACTCAAGCATTTGTTTCCAAGAGGAGGTAACAATATCCTATTTGTTAGGAATCGCATGCATAAGATATCAATTAAATGCATATAAAGATTAAACAGAGGAATGTAAATACATAGAAATAATAACAGTGAGAGACAAGTTTTAATGTCATTCACCAAAACTTAGGCTACATCCACCAACATAAAGTCCAATATTATTATCCAGCATATCAAACTAATTATAACTAGCAATCCTTGCAACTCAATACCACTGCAAATGCTACAATACAATGTCAACATAAACCCTAACCCTTAGCTACTTTTATCAAGCTTTATGTCGGTTACAAAAAATAGGATTTTTTTAAAATGTCAACCACTAGAAAATTAACTCCCGACCCTGGACCCCGCAAGGGGTGCTTCCCCCAAACCTCCGTTAAATAATTTGGGGGGAAATCGCACTGATAAAAGTGGGGAAAATTTAACCTCCAAGTCTGATTAGACTCCATATAGGAATAATCTCCCACTTGGAGACTGATCAGACTCCACACCATATCTCTACCACTTAGAGACTTGTCATAACACCATTGACCTTGTAGCTCCCACTAGAAATAAGCACCTTGGACCCTACTATTCTAATTTTTTGTTTTTAGTCTTGAAGACCAACTGAAGCTGAAGAGGAGCTTAGCTTCTCCTATGTCATTGCCTTTGTAAACATATCCGCTAGATTGTCATCTATATGTATCTTTTCTAGCCATAATTATCCATCATCCAACACCAATTGAATGAAGTGATACCTCAACTGTATGTGTTTGTCATTTGAATGCAAGGAAAAATTCTTTGGAAGATATATGACACTCTAATTGTCTATAAACAAATAAATA
The DNA here is from genome assembly GCA_027924645.1 of Cunninghamia lanceolata. Taxonomy (NCBI): domain Eukaryota; kingdom Viridiplantae; phylum Streptophyta; class Pinopsida; order Cupressales; family Cupressaceae; genus Cunninghamia; species Cunninghamia lanceolata. Next base: position 4,723,569 of record BSBN01000710.1, on the reverse strand, counting down.
TTAGCCTGTTGTTTTCTAAATTTTTCCATGAAAGATTATAGCCATATCATCTCCTTGCTTTCCTCTGTTGCATCTACATACTCTGCCTCTTTGGTGGATAAAGAAACCACCTTTTGCAACTGTGAGATCCAACTCACCGATGTCCCACCTGCAGTAAAGACATAACTTGTAGTACTCTACCTGGTATCAATATCACCTTCCAAATCTGAGTCTACATAACCTGCTAAATTAGTATTAGATCCCCCAAAATATAATTGTTTATTGGATGTACCTCTCAAATATCTGAGAATCCATTTTACCACATTCCAATGCTCCAATCCAAGATTAATCATATACCTACTTATGAGTCCTACAACATGTGCAATATTTGGTCTCATGCATACCATGGTGTACATTAATCTTCCTACAACTGAAGCATATAGTTGTTGGATTTAGGACAGACAACTGAGACGGGGGGTGAATTAGTTGTCCAAAACTTGCTTCTAATTCAAACACTTAAATCCTCTTTGTTATTTAATAGTATATCAATTAATCATTCATGAAAGCATAAAGCATAAACACCAGAGTAGATACACATCAACACATGAGACACCAAGATTTTGACGTGGAAAACCTAGTCAAGCGAAAAACCACGGGGTGTTTAACCCAAGGATTATTCTCTATTAGAAGAATAAGAAAAATAGATGGCACATGCCAATTAGGGCTCACTACTCGAGCACACTACTCACAAGAGGCACACTACCTACAAGAGACACACTGTCTACAAAGTAACAAGTATTACAAACTTGAACTGGAGATTGACATCTTTACCATGCCTGGATCAGTTCCATTTAAGCCCAATAACTCCAGCTCTACCTTTCACACTTCTCTTCGCTATACCACACTTCTCCGCTCCAAGACACACTTCAAAATGAATTCACAATCCCTTATTTATGTAAGGCATCGACTTAGGAACAATCATCTAAGTCGGCAAACACCTATAAGATCATTCACAAGATGTGTAACACACCCGGTCAGCCAATCTCAAGAAGAACACCAATACCCGGTGGTAATTCTTCAAATGCAAACTCCAACTTCAATGCGGACCACCAATAAGAATTGTACACAATCCAAAGATCACCAAAACCTTTCCTGAGTCACCAAGAACATCCGTACTTTATCAGCTTACTGGAATTCTTCTCTTCTTCATCCAGAACTTCAAGAACACAGTCTATCACCACTATCACACTGAAAAAGGTGCTTCCAGACCTCCAAACCATGAACAAATCTAGTTGTCACTTCACACTACTTTCTGTAACACTCCCTCCAATCCGCAGAATGAGATAATGCAATTCTGGAGCTCACTAGACCAATCTGTGACACTCTATCACCACTGAACATCTGCCAGAACCAGTTCTACTAGAGCAACCATAACTTCTTCATATCTTCATATGGACCTTTGAAATCTTGACAGGAGCATCTCAAGACTCATATCTGAAAACCCTTTAAACCGCATACTCTGATATGCATCTTATCTTGGACTTTTACCTTAATGTCATCAGTGTTCTTCACTGTTCCTGATTGAGGCTAATTTTCTCAATATCCTCAGCACACAGCTCATCCAATCTTTCTCATTAACACAATATGAGTATGTTGACATCAATGACAACACTGGTTATCCTCATACTTGCAACAATCTCCCCCTTTGTCATTGATGGCAACATATGATGTGAAAAACCATCAAGACAAGAACTTCTCCTTTTTGTCACAGCTCCCCCTATTAGTAACAACTCTTCACAACTCTTCTCTTTCTTTACTGCTCCCCTTTGATCAACCACTTGTTTTTCACATGTCTTCTCTCCCCCTTTGACATCAATGGCAAAGGGCTCATACTTGCAACTTTAACACATCAGAATCATACCAGCTGCTCCCCCTGAGTAGCAGCTCCCCATCACCAATCTGGATCACGAGATATGACTATGATATCCATCAGACTGATGCACATCAGTGCATCCCAGTTCATTACCAGAAGGGCAATGACCCCTAACTTCTCCCTAATATAATCAAAAGAGTCCTTTGGAAGAGGTTTAGTAAAAAATATCTACAAGTTGATCCTTGGAGGGCACATACTCCAATCTGACTTCACCCTTGTTCACTTGCTCTCTCAGAAAGTAAAATTTGATAGATATATGCTTGGTCTTAGAATGCAACACTAGATTCTTAGAAATATTTATTGAACTTGAATTATCATAGAAAATTGTGATGGGCCCCTCATATTCTACTTGAATATCTCTTAGCATCTGCTTCATCCACAAAAGTTGAGTGCAACTACCTGCTGCTGCAATGTATTCTGCTTTAGTTGTAGACAGAGATATTGCCTCTTGTTTCTTGCTTAGCCAAGAAACCAATCTTTTTCCCAAAAAGAATGCTCCACCACTGGTACTCTTCCGGTCATCGACATCTCCTGCCCAATTTGCATTTGTATATGCATGAAGAGAGAAATCATGATCTCTAGGGTACCATAGACCATACTCAATTGTCCCCTTTAGATATCTAAAAATCCTCTTGATTGCCATAACATGAGATTCTCTAGGATCAGCTTGGAATCTAGCAACAAGACCAATAGCCTGCATAATATCTGGTCTAGTTTGAGTGAGATACAATAGTCCTCCAATCATTGACCTATATTTTGTTTGATCCACCTTGGGAGAGTCATCATCTTTGCTCAACTTGCATTCGGTTGCAATTGGAGTGTTCATTGGCTTTGAGTCTTCCATCCCAAATTTACTCAACAATTCTTTCACATATTTTGACTGAGAGATAAAGATTCCTTTCTTTGTTTGAGTAATTTGTAGACCAAAAAAGAAATTCATTTCATTGAGCATTGACATTTCAAACTCACTTTTCATTTGATTTGCAAAGGTTTTACACATACTGTCTCTTCCTCCAAAGATGATATCATCAACAAATACTTCAACAATCAAAATGTTTTCATGATCAATTTTAAAATATAGGTTACTATCAGCAGTACCTTTATTGAAACCAATCTTCAAAAGATGTTTGTCCAACCTCTCATACTAAGCTCTTGGGGCTTGCTTTAGACCATACAGTGCCTTCTTTAATTTGCAGACCATATCACCATGCTCAGATAATTGAAATCTATCCGGTTGTTCAATGTATTCTTCTTCTTCTAAGTCACCATTCAGGAAAGTAGATTTGACATCCATCTGATACACTTTGAAATATTTGAAGGTAGCAAATGCAAGAAATAGTCTGACTACTTCAATTCTTGCCACCGGAGAAAAGGTTTTCTCAAAATCAATCCCTTCTATTTGAGAGAAGCCTTTACAGACTAATTTGGCTTTGTTTCTAATTACTTCACCAACTTCATTTAGTTTGTTCTGGAAGACCCATTTGGTTCCAATCACATTCTTGTTTCTAGGTCTAGAAACAAGAACCCAAGTGTGATTTTTCTCAATTTGCATCAACTCTTCCTCCATTGCTTTGGTCCAATTTTCATCATTGCAAGCTTCATTTATTGTCTTAGGTTCAATCTTTGAAATCAGAGAACATTCATCTGAATTTTGAGCAAATTTCCTTCTAGTTTGCACACCTTTGCTTTTGTCACTTATGATCTGATCTTCAGAGTGGTTCAATCTTACATACCTTGGAACTTTGGGAGTTTCTTGCATTTCTGTTTCTTGATTAGGTTCATTCAGACCAACCTCTTCTTCCTGATTTACCAGATCAGTCTGAATCTGACTTTCAAAGGAGGATTGAGCTCCTTGAACCAGAGAACCATTCTGATCATCCTCATCATATTCATAAAACCTTGAGGGCTTCTCAATTCCTTCATCAACCTTAACATTTGTACTTTCTATCATCTTTCTCAGTCTCTTATTGTAACACCGTATGCTTTGCTTTGAGTACAGTAACCCAAGAAAATTCCTTCATCACTTCTAGCATCAAACTTTCCTAGATCTTCATCTCTTTTAATGTAACATTTGCTACCAAATACTCTGAAATATCTCATAGTAGGAGTTATACCAAACCAAAGTTCATAAGGAGTCTTACTAGTATTGCTTCTGATTTGAACTCGATTGAGAGTATAGACTGCAGTGCTGACAGCTTCTCTCCAAAATATCTGGGGAACATTTGCTTCCATCATCATTGTCCTGGATGCTCCCTGGATGGTCCGGTTCTTTCTCTCTACTACTCCATTCTACTGTGGAGTCCTAGGAGAGATATTTGTCTCTTTATACCATGCTTCTCACAAAAGTCTATGAATTCACCAGATGTGTATTCACCACCTCTATTAGACCTCAAACATTTCAGTTTTAATCTGGTTTGATTCTCTACCATAGCCATGAAGATTTTGAACTTCTCAAAAGCTTCTGATTTCTCTTTCAGAAAGGTAACCCACATCATCTGGGAATGGTCATCAATTAGTAACATGAAATATCTATCACCTTGCATACTCTTGATTCTTGTTGGACCACATAGATTAGTATGAATTAATTCCAATAATCCAGTAGAGGACTGATCCTTGGTTTTGAATGAGACTTTGCTCTGTTTACCCAGCTGACATTCTTTGCACAAACTATTTGTAGGTTTTACCAATTTTGGAAGATCTCTTACAACCTGAGTATTGTTTATCTTGATAATGTTATCAAAGTTTACATGACACATCCTTCTATGCCATAACCAACTCTGATCAACTTGAACAAACAGACAACTTTTATTAGAACCAACTAGATGGAAGATATTACTTTTTGTTTGAGTACCAGATGCAATCTCAGTTCCAGAGCTCTCAAAGATCCTGCATCTTCCATTCTTGAACTGGAGATCATAACCTTTATCCACCAACTGTCCAACACTGAGAAGATTGTGCTTTAATCCTTTAACATATAGTATGTTACCAGTTTTGGTTTTTCCATCAAAAGAAATAGTTCCCCTTCCTCTAATTCTACCAGCAGAATTATCACCAAAATTTACCATTCCTCCTTCATACCTTTCCAAGTCTAAGAATTTGTTTTTTTCACCTGTCATATGGTGAGAGCATCCACTGTCAATAACCCAATCATCCTTTTCTTCAACTTGGGCGGCCAAAGCTCTTTCTACAACCTTATGATTGACAGATTCAGAGGATATTGGATCTTCTTCCTTGATGGCAATAAACACCCATTCATTTCTGGATTTGTTTCCTATTTCTGATTCATCATCTGTTACTCCTTCATTATCATCATCTTCATGAACATAATAACAATTCTTTTAGAACCTTTGTCTATTAGAATTTGACCTTGTAGATCTTTCTAGACATCTTGAGGCAAAATGACCAATCTTATTGTAGTTGAAGCACTTAAAGGGTAATTTTCCTTCATACTTACCGGATCCTCTTGGCAGTCTCTTTGCAATGAGGGCTTCAAGTTGAGTTATTTCTGCTTCTTCCTCTTCCAAGTCTCTTCTTGCTTGATCATACCATGATAGCTTCCTTGAAGAGTTTTCTCCCAGATCAAATCTTTGTTTACCTTTCACAAAGGCACTGGCTTTGAATGTAGATTTAGTTTTGGGGGGATCATCTCCAAACTCAGTCATTTCAAATGCAGCCAGTTTGCCAGCCAATTGGTCTCTTGTGATAGTTGTATGGGCTTTGAATTCATCAATGGCAGCAACCTTGATTTTGTAGACAGTAGGAAGGGATCTGAGAATTTTGCCAACAATCTCATTTTCATCCAGAACTCCACCAGCATTCCTAATTCCACACACTAGCTCATTTATTCTTGGCATAAAGGTAGTAATATTTTCATCATCTCTCATCTTGAGTTTTTCAAATTTCCCTTTGAGACTCTGCAACCTTGTGCTCTTAACATACTCATCTCCTTCATGCAGAAGTTCCAGTTTAATCCAGATCTCATAGGCAGTTGGTAGGTCAATAACATTTGAGAGTTCTGAGTTAGTCAATACACTTAGAAGAGCCTCTATGGTCCGCAGATTGTTTTCAGCATCTGTGATTTCATTTAGAGTTGTCGGACCACCCTGTGGAGGTACACATGCTTTTGTGACCATGGACAAGTATGCCTTTCCCATACACTCCAAGTGACATTTCATGCGACCTTTCCAAAGAGAGAAGTTGGTTCCATCAAACTTCGGACTATCCTTCTTGTATGACGACATCCTAGATCACCTCAAGTGGTTAAGCTCCTTCAGAGGAACTTGGCTCTGATACCAATTGTTGGATTCAGGACAGACAACTAAGAGGGGGGGTGAATCAGTTGTCCAAAACTTGCTTCTAATTCAAACACTTAAATCCTCTTTGTTATTTAATAGTATATCAATTAATCATTCATGAAAGCATAAAGTATAAACACCAGAGAAGATACACATCAACACATGAGACACCAAGATTTTGACGTGGAAAACTCGGTCAAGGGAAAAACCATGGGGTGATTAACCCAAGGATTATTCTTTGTTAGAAGAATAAGAAAAATAGATGGCACATGCCAATTAGGGCTCACTGCCCAAGCACACTGCTCACAAGAGGCACACTGCTTACAAGAGACACATTGTCTATAAAGTAACAAGTATTACAAAATTGAACTAGAGATTGACATCTTTACCATGCCTGGATCAGTTCCATTTAATCCCAAAAACTCCTTCTCTACCTTTCGCACTTCTCTTCGCTATACCACACTTCTCCGCTCCAAGACACACTTCAAAATGAATTCACAATCCCTTATTTATACAAGGCATTGACTTAGGAACAATCATCTAAGTCAGCAAACACCTATAAGATCATTTGCAAGATGTGTAACACATCTGGTCAGCCAGTCTCAAGAAGAACACTAATACCCAGTGATAATTCTTCAAATGCAAACTCCAACTTCAATGCGGACCACCAATAAGAATTGTACATGATCCAAAGATCACCAAAACCTTTCTTGAGTCACCAAGAACATCCGCACTTTATCAGCTTACTAGAATTCTTCTCTTCTTCATCCAAAATTTCAAGAACACAGTCTATCGCCACTGTCACACTGAAAAAGGTGCTTCCAGACCTCCAAACCATAAACAAATCTGGTTGTCACTTCACACTACTTTTGACAACACTCCCTCTAATTTGTAGAATGAGATAATGCAATTCCGAAGCTCATCAAACCAATCTGTGACACTCTGTCACCACTGAACATTTGTCGGAACCTGTTTTTCTAGAGCGAACATAACTTCTTCATATCTTCATGTGAACCTCTGAAATCTTGACTGGAGCATCTCAAGACTCATATCTGAAAACCATTTAAACCACATCCTTTGATATTCATCTTATCTTAGACTTTTACCTTAATGTCATCACTGTTCTTCACTATTCCTAATTGAGGCTAATTTTCTCAATATCCTCAGTACACAGCTCATCCAATCTTTCTCATTAATGCAATATGAGTATGTTGACATCAATGACAACACTGGTTATCCTCATGCTTGCAACAATAGTATCATGGACTTTTTTTCTTCCTCGTCTTGTGTCTTAGGACACATCTCCTTAGTAAATTTCAAATGACTAGACAAAGGTGTGCTGATAGCTTTTGCATTCTCCATATGGAATCTTTGCAACAACTTTTCAACATAATCAGCCTGAGATAGAGTCAATTTTCTATTCTTCCTATCTCTGTAAATTTTTATACCAAGGATTTCTTTTGCTACCCCCAAATCTTTGATAGCAAATGATTGTGCTAACTATTATTTTAACTCTCTTATGTGATCCATGTTAGACCTTGCTACAAGCATGTCATCAACATATAAACATAAAATAATGTAGCTATCATTATCCAACCTCTTAAATTAAACACAATGGTCAGATTTACACTGGCTATAGCCTTGCTCAGCCATAAAAAAATCAAATTTTAAATATCATTACTGATGTGCTTGTTTCAGGCCATATAAAGTCTTTTTCAATCTGCACACTAATTTCTCCTTACCTTTGACCTCAAATCCCTGTGGTTGTTCCATATATATCTCCTCCTCCAAATCACCATGGAGAAAGGCAATTTTCACATCTAGTTGTTCCAAATGCAAATCTTTAGCAGCCACAATACTTAAAATAGTATGAATAGAAGTCATCTTAATAACTGGAGAAAAAATCTCATCAAAATCAATGCCCTTTTTTTGTGCAAATCCTTTTACAACTAACTTGGCTTTAAATCTTTTCTTACCTCCATCTTCCTCTTTCAACCTATAAACCTATTTGTTTGGTAAAGTCTTTTTATCTATAGGCAACTTAGATGGTTTCCAGGTCTGATTTTTCAACAAGGAGTCCATTTCTTCTTTCATTGCAAGCTCCCACTTAACCTTTGTATCCACCTACATAGCTTCATCATACCCTTCTGATTCATGAGCATCTATTAACAAAATAGAATACAAAGAGGGAGAAAATGTTTCAAGAGGTCTACTTAGCCTTGTTAACCATCTAACATTCACTAGAGTTTGTGGTATTTATTATTGTTGTGGAGCATGAGGAACCATTGGAACATCATTATCTAGACTGTCATCCAGTACCACATAATCCTTTTCTTTCTTCTCATGCTACTGCAACTGATCTTTATACAACACCTTCTCATTGAATACAACATCCTTGCTTCTAACAATTTTTAGATTTTTAGCATCCTAAAGCCTATAACCAAATTCATCAATGCCATATCCAATGAAGATAGACTTTTTTGATTTTGCATCTAGTTTGGTTCTATTTTCAAAATCTACATGTACAAATACTTCACATCTGAAAGTTTTGAGAAAAGCATAAGTCACCTTCTTACCTATCCATGCTTCCTTTGGAATACCACAGCCCAAAGGAACTGAAGGACCTCTATTAATTAAATATACAACAGTATTGACAACCTCTTCCCACATGTTTAAAGGCAGCCCATCATGTAATCTCACACTCCTTGCACACTCCATTATTGTCCTATTCATGTGCTTAGCCACTCCATTCTCCCATGGAGTCCCTTGAACCATTTTCTACCTATGAATTCCATTAAAGGAATACTAATCCTCAAATTATTTACTACAATACTCACCACCATTATCAAATCTAAAATATTTTAATCTTTTACCTATCTCATTCTCAACCAAGCTTCTCCATTTCTTAAATGTTTCAAATAAATCAGATTTCTATCTAAGGAAATAAATCCAAACCTTTCTAGTTGCATCATTTATGAATGTAACACAATATTGAGAGCCACTGAGAGAAGATACCTAAGTCAATCCCCATACATCTGTAATGCACAAGCTCTAACTTTTCATCTTTTTTTTGCTTCCCATCCTTGAGAAAACTAACTCTCTTTTATTTGTCATACACACAACTTTCACATAAATCCATATTAATACATTTCAGAATGGGTAAACCTTTCTTAGAATTAAGTACCTTCATAGCTTTTTCACTCATAAGCCCAAGTCTGTTATGCCATAGTGTTGTCTCAGAACTTGCAGCAACTATTTCAGTCTTTTCTTGCGAACCTGCAACAACTGTTCCTAAACTTGTTTGGTTTTTCTCCGCAACAACTAAAGTAGAAGGAACAGTATGACCTATACAACTATATAAGGTGCCTACTTTCAAAACTTTTGCTACTATTAAGGCACCTCTTGAAACCTTCCAATTTTTATCACTTAAAGTAACTATGTGACCTTTATCAACTAGCTGCCCTGTGGAAATTAAATTCCTACTTAGTCTTGGTATGTGCCTTAACTCTTGTAGTAGCCAATGATTCCCATTCTAGAACTTAATCTTGATTCTTCCCTTTCCAACAATTTGACAAGGTTTTTTATCTCCCAAATAAACCAGCCCAAAATCCCCTTGGACATAATCAAGAAAATAACTTCTATGGGATGTAGCATCAAATGAGGCCCCTGAATCTTAAACCCATGAATCATCAACATTATCTTGGGAAAAAATCAAAGCATCATCTTCTAATTTATTACTTACCACATTTGCCTCTTTATTTCCATCTTGTTTGTCTCCTTTATTCTTCTGAGACCAGCAATCTTTCTTCAGGACCTGGTTTCCCATAGTACCAGCAATCCTTCTGTCCTTTGGATTGGGACCTCTTGTCCTTTGATTTTCCTTATGACTTCCCATGACCTCCAGAACCTTTTCCTCTCTCCTTTGATCTACCCCTATTTTTGCATTCAAAACACTACCTGATGTGGACCCTCCTGATCCTTTCTGTCGCATTTCCTTGCTAAGGATAACACCAACAACATCATCAAATTTTAAAGTATTTGAACCAGAGACAGAGTTACTTACAGCCATTACCAAGCTACTACAACTTTCTAGCAAAGAACATAAAACCAAGAGAGCCCTCACCTCGTCATCAAATTTCACTTTTATAGAAGTTAACTAATTGGTAATCATATTAAACTCATTTAAATGATCTCTCACAGATACACCTTCAATCATTTTCAGATTAAATAAATGCTTCATGAGAAATACCTTATTTGATGCTGATGGTTTTTCATAGAATTTAGCCAAAGCTTTCATCAGTTCATCTATTATCTTTGCTTACGTTATATTGAATGCCACAAATGGTGCCAAGAAGAACCTAATGGTTCCCAGTGCCTTCCTTTCCAGAAGATTCCAATCCTCATTTGTCATTATTGCTGGTGTCTTGGCTATTCCTTCCAACGGCCTCCAAAAATCCTTCTGATAGAGATAATCCTCCATCTACATCTTCCATAACTGATAGTTCTACCCATTGAATTTATCTACCTTCAATTTACTCTCATCTGCCATTACTCCCACTCAACCGTGAGACCTTCCCATAGATGATAATCAAACATAACGCGCTCTGATACCACTTGTTAGTAATTGCATGCAGAAGATATCAATTAAATGCAGATAAAGATTGAACAGAGGAATGCAAATACATAGAAATAATAACAGTAAGAGATGATTTTTAACATGGTTCACCCAAACTCAGACTACATCCACCAATAGAGAGTCCAATATTATTATCCAGCAAATCAAACTGATTACAACTAGCAATCCTTGCAAGTCAATACCACGACAAATGCTACAATACAATATCAATGGAAACTCTAACCCTTAGCTACTTTTATCAAGCCTTATGTCGGTTACAAAAATAGGGTTTTTTTATGTCAATCAATAGAAAAATAACTCCTAACACCCTTATAAAATAATAAAAAATTGTTTGAGGTTTCAGGGGCACTGCCCCTCGACCCTACCTTGTATTACAACATAGAGTGCACCAAGGGCACTGCTCCTGGACCCTACAAGGAGGACTATCCCTTGACCCCATCTTGGGGGCACTACCCCCAAACCCCCATTAAATAATTTGGGGAGAAACCGCATAAAAGTGGGGAAAATTTAACCTTCAAGTCTGATTAGGCTTTATATAACAATACCATTTTGGATGTATGTCATTAATGGACCATTTTGAGTGCCATTATGTGCATGGATATTGGTAGGTGTTTGGATGAGACGGAAATGTAGTGGATTATGATGTGGATTATGGATGGATGGAGGATAGTGGATTAGGATGTGGATTGTGGATGGATGGAGAATAGTGGATTATGATGTGGATTATGGATGAAGATGGATTGATAAATGGATGATGGATGAAAGGAATATATGAAAGCAATGACCATAGGGATGTGATGGGGGAGATATGTAGGATAGGGTAGATAAGATGGGGGATAGAGTTATATGGAAATTTCATGGGGTCGAGGGAACCAAGACCAATGGTTTCACAACCATAATGGATTTTGAAGCTTTTGATGTGGAGGGGCTGTGAGGAGTAATGAGGATTTTTTATTTTTCTAATTTAGGGACTTAGGGACCCAAATGGACTTAGGATTTGTAGAATTCTTAGGTGGGGAGTGATATTTGTGAGATTTTTGGGATTTCAGATTATTGGTATAGTGGGATTTGGATGCTTCATTTGGATTGACTTCATTGTTCTTGGGGATCCACACCATTTTTGTTTTTACTTTTGGGGGTGTGGGCATCTATAGCCTTTTGGATTCTTGATCATGCTTATATTTTGTGTATTGATGCCCTTCTACATGACAATTTTGAGGCTTTTGTGGATTCTTTGCTTTATTTAAGGACTCATCCAAATTTGTATTTTTGAATCCCTTTAGGTTGATGGTAGCTTCATGTTTGGGTGATGTGTGCATTCGTTGATCTTGATAAGGAATTTTAGGGGGTTTAGGGGAGCATGATGTGTGGATGGATGGATTAGGAGATTTAAGGATGGGGATATTAGGAATTGGGAGGAGGGGAGGTAGAGAGGATGGAGGGAGATGTATGGTCACAGTATTTTTAGAATGGTATTGTCATGCCCACTTTTTCCATGCAGTTATTATCATGTCCACATGCGTCATGTGGTCATGATATGAACTATCAAAAAATTTCCCTTACTACTCTGAAAACCCCCTTGCAACATAAGCGTGCTCGGTGATGCATGCTTAAGGCGAAAGCAATACAGTTGACGGCGGCGTACCAAATACATGTGCGCACACCCTAGACAAGGAAATGTGTGGATCCCTGACTTAGGTTAATCTCACGAATTATATTTGAACAATAGTTATTTTAGGTGATAGATCATTTTTCAGTAAAGCACGGTCATTTGTTCTTCTTTCCATTTTCTGGAATTTAATACTAATTTCTCCTCCTTCAGACTTAGCATTTTAAACCAAGCCGGTTCTTTTGCCCTCTCTTCCTTTTCTTGGAATTTAATTTTGCTAGTATTTCTATCACGTTTATTTTACCATTTCTCTAAAATTTAATTTAAATATATATATATATATAGCGCCATTATCTCAGCTCACTTAATTCTCAATTTCATTAATAAGATCCTTAACTATAAAGAAAGTATAGAATAATTCATTAAAAACATAGCAATGAGTTAATTTTGTTTTTGCAAATATAAACATTGTATTTCTGAATTGCAACTTTGAGTTTAAGCATCTATTCAATTCGTATTATACATTATGCATAAATAAATCCCACTTTCCTTGATTTAAGATTTCTATTTCAAGTCAAATGTTTTAAACTACATATAGTTTGCCTTCAAATGAATAGTGAAAAGTGAATAATAAAAGTACATAGTGAATAGTAAAAGTGAATAGTGAATAGTGAATAGTGAAGAGTAAATAGTGAAGAGTAAATAGTAAAAGTGAATAGTGACAGTGAATAGTGAATGGTGAATAGTAAAAGTGCATAGTAAAAGTAAAAAGGTTCCCATCCTAGAAAGAGACCTTCAAGGTGGCAGTAATTTCAAAAGCAATACTGCAACCCAAATTTCATTTATTTCGTGGTGGGGATATTATTTAATACTTTTACAAACTTAATTAAAACATCAACTAACTCACAACGTTGCAAGTAGAAGAAGAAGGAACTAGATAATTTTAATATCCTTTTAAAAACAAATTTTCTTTTCCTTTTCTTATTTCTAAATGGTAAAACTTAATGAACAAGAAAATTACAACTATCAACCCAAGAATAGAGAGGATTTTCTCACAACTCCAAAAATAACAATTTATACAACAATAGGGAGATAATTTTCTCCTTTTGAAAAATTGACAAGGAAAGAGCTATTAAAAGATTGGGCTCTCCTTAAGACTTAAGGAAAATAGAATATTTTCTAAGATCCAATAATCTTCTCCAAGATTCACAATAAGCTCCTAGAAAACCTGCATATCACACAAGGGAAGAAACACCACACAAGCTACTCTCCTCCCTACCGTAGACCCGCAAGTAGGTCACCCCCGAGCTAGGGAGACCATCCTCATACCTAGGGTAAAATTGACTATACACAACACAACATTGAACAACAACAAATCAAATAATACACACACCCTCAAGGTTCGATTCACAATACAAAGACTCAGCTTAAGTGAGTTCATGGAGGGTAGAGAATTAGATATCTCTACCTCTAGGTGTCATCCCTTCACATTTTATCACTTTTATCACAAGGCCTCAAGCCAAAAATTAATCTCAAGGCCTCAAGCCAAAAATTTATTCTTCCACAAAGCCTCAAGCCTTCCAATGAAGCAATTACCATGGATATCCCAATAGGCTCTCAAAGCTATAAAGCCCTCTAGGCTCAAAAGTACTAACATGCCCTCAAGGCATTTACAACAAGAACCAAGATGACACCTGAGGAGGATCACACCTCCCCTTCCCTATACAAGATGAGCATTGCCTTCCAACTGAAAGGAGCTCTTTCTACACCCAACACAAAACCCCAAAACAATAACAGAATACACATAGAAGATATTTGTAAACTCATTCAACAAGCAAGAAACAAACATACATATAAAACAACAGATACACAAGAGAGTAGACTTGATTCACCAACCTTCTAAAGCCCAATTATGGAATGAAAGTTGCTGAAGAACTCCACTCTAGCCTCCTTCTCGAAAATTCTCCTTCTTTCCTCAATAATCCAACCCCAAAAATAATCTCTCTATGATCACAAGCAAGGGATAAAGAATGGAGGATATAGGATGGCTAGAATAATTTCGGCATTATGAGGCTATGAAGAGAAGAATAGAAAAAGAATTGGGCATTATGAGGATGCCAGAAGAAGATTTCCTAGAGAAAATTAGGCATGATAAGAATGCAAGAATGAAGTCCCCCTGCAAGAATGAAGTCCCCTTCTGCAAAAATGAAGTTCCCCTGCACAAAAAATGAAGTTCCCCTACAAAATCATGTCTCTCTAATTGCTTAGAGAAGGGTCTCATTTATAGATTTTTTGAGAAGTGAATGGAAGGTAAGGATCAAGAGTTGAGATCAGGGGCTCACATTATCTGTGAATTTTAAATTCATAGTGGATGAATTAAAAATTTGTTATTTTAAGATTGCAATATTTAAATATCCCCACTATCCCAAGTGGAATTAATAAAATATCCCCACTATCCCAAGTGGAATTAATAAAATATCTCCACTATCCCAAGTGGAATTAAAAAATATCCCCACTATCCCAAGTGGAATTAATAAAATAAACCCACTCATTATCCATATTCCTAATGGACTTAAAACAATTAACCCCACTCAAGAGGTCCCCCATTATAGCCCACATGTAGAAATAAAATACAATAAGTAAACTAAAATAAGAGAGAGTGGGTGACACACCACCCTCATTAAGGGGAACCCCACCAAAAGAGAGGCACAAGGAGACAAGCACTCCATTATTAGGGGATCATGGAGTTGCTCCATGACTTGGAAGTGGGCCTGAGTGTGGATTCCACTCATCCCATTGTCCCCATACTTCCAAATTCGTCACTTAACTTCACCCTGAAGTTGAAGTGACCATATGGAGGTTAACCCAAGGTTATCCTAGTCAAAAAGGTCCCTATACCCATGGGGTATAACCTATGGTTGTTTTAAACCTAGTTAGGACTCCTAGAGTCACGTAAAAACACAAGAAGAGGGTCAAAAAGAAATAAAGTTAAAACAAGATTCAAAACAACATTTCTTACAACACTTATCACAATATAATTAAATCAGAAGATAGAACTATTTCCCTTAACCTCATGCAACATTACAACAATACAACATTACAACAATTTACCAAATACAAGGTTGATCTTAGTTCCTCGTGGAACTAGTCCGACTCACAAGGGATACAATATAGGGTGTGGAATGATCTCCTGTATTTGTGGTTTTGTTAGAAATACCTGCACACTCAATTTCAAAGTTAATTCCACATATAAATATCATAGCTGAAGCAAATTTAATACATGCATTTCTAAAGCATACCACAATTCTTATAATATAATTAAATCACATGACAATTTTCTATCTAAAATCACCCAATTAATTTTTCTTTAACATAATAAGATTTTAATAGTTTGAAAATTTGGGAACAACAATCCCATAAATATAAAAATACCAACAACAGTAAGCTAAATAGTTAGATGTACGGAAATGAAAAAGTGTAGGCCTCACATACTCCCCCCCTAAGACTGTACTTCCTCCTGGAAGTCATCAAAGAGGTGAGGATAAAATAACAAGGCTGGTCCACACAAACAAGATACAAAAAGGTCACCAAACAACTGAAAAAATAATCGCAATCCAAGAAAGTGCACATTACATCACTACACTCCACAAGATACACAAGGGCGAGGAAGAGTCCAACACAACCCTCACCATCTAGACCACCCCCTCGCTCACATAAGTGTGCTCGGTGGTGCACGCTTAAGGTGAAAGTAATACAGTTGACGATGGCATACCAAATACATGTGCGCACACCCTAGACAAAGAAACGCGTGGTTCCCTGACTTAGGTAAATCTCACGAATTATATTTGAACAAAGTTGTTTTAGGTGATAGATCATTTTTCAGTAAAGCACGGTCATTTGTTCTTCTTTCCATTTTCTGGAATTTAATACTAATTTCTTCTCCTTTAGACTTAGCATTTTCAACCAAGCCCGTTCATTTGCCCTCTCTTCATTTTCTTGGAATTTAATTTTGCTTGTATTTCTATCACGTTCATTTTCCATTTCTCTGAAATTTAATTTAATTATATATATATATATATACCGCCATTATCTCAGTTTACTTAACTCTCAATTTCATTCCTTAACTATAAAGAAAGTATAGAATAATTTAAAAATAGAGCAATAAGTTAATTTTGTTTTTACAAATATAAACATTGTATTTCTGAATTGCAACTCTGAGTTTAAGAATCTATTCAATTCATATTATACATTATGCATAAATAAATTCCACTTTCCTTGATTTAAGATTTCTATTTCAAGTCAAATGTTTTAAACTACATATTTGTAAAAACAAAATTAACTTATTGCTCTGTTTTTAAATTATTATATGCTTTCTTTATAGTTAAGGAATGAAATTGAGAGTTAAGTGAATGAGATAATGGCGGTATATATATATATATATAAAATTAAATTAAATTTAAGAGAAACGGTAAAATGAACGTGATAGAAATACAAGCAAAATTAAATTCCAAGAAAAGGAAGAGAGGGCAAATGAACGGGCTTGGTTGAAAATGCTAAGTCTGAAGGAAAAGAAATTAGTATTAAATTCCAGAAAATGGAAAGAACAAATGACCGTGCTTTACTGAAAAATGATCCATCACCTAAAACAACTTTGTTCAAATATAATTCGTGAGATTTACCTAAGTCAAGGAACCACGCGTGTCATGCCTACTTTTTCCATGCGGTTATAACACGCATTACACACATGTCATGTCCACATGTGTCATGTGATCATAATACGAACTATCAAAATTTTTCCCTTACTACTCTGTAAACCCCTTCGCATGCATAAGCGTGCTCGACAATTCATGCTTAAGGCGAAAGTAATACAGTTGATGGCGGCGTACCAAATACATGTGTGCACACCCTAGACAAAGAAATGCGTGGTTCCCTGACTTAGGTTAATCTCACAAATTATATTTGAACAAAGTTGTTTTAGGTTATAGATCATTTTTCAACAAAGTACGATCATCTGTTCATTTGCCCTCTCTTCCTTTTCTTGGAATTTAATTTAGAACAGTAATAACACTACATCCTTTACATTATTCCTAATTTCTTGGTAAACCAGATCACTTACACAGGGTTGGTTAACTTCACTTGACTCAGTCCCCCTAGGGTTCTGCTCTAGGTTTTAGTTCAACGTTTGAATTAATTTTAATAATCAATCTGTTCCTAAACAGGATTAATGGTAGGTTAACTTAGTTCTCTTAGCCCTATTCAAAAATGCCGCACATTTTCTCCTCTTTGTTTTCTAAGGTTTGTTGTTCTTTCTCTTTATCTCTTTTCTGTTTTAATTGAACGTTTATTCTCTAAATCTATAGTTGAGTTTAAAATGGCCACTCATGAAATGCCTATGATGGCTTGTTTGCATTTATTTTCAGTGTCCTTTGTAAATGAAGGGATCATACTTTTCTCTTCATTTTCCTATTATTTAATTTGGAATAATTGTCAAAACTTCCAAGAAACTCTTCCTTAAAATTAAAATATATTTAACTATGCTCTTTTTAATTTATAATTGTAAAAACAATGTATTTCTGAATTGCAACTCTGAGTTTAAGCATCTATTCATTTCGTATTATACATTATGCATACATAAATTCTACTTTCCTTGATTTAAGATTTCTATTTCAAGTCAAATATTTTAAACTACATATAGTTTGCCTTCAAATGAATAGTGAAAAGTGAATAATAAAAGTAAATAGTACAAGTGAATAGTGAATAGTGAAAAATGAAGAGTAAATAGTGAAAAGTGAATAGTAAAAGTGAATAGTGATAGTGAATAGTGAATAGTAAAAGTGAATAGTGACAGTAATTTGAAAAGCATTACTGCAACCCAAATTTCATTTATTTAATGGTGGGGACATTTTTTTAATACTTTTACAAACTTAATTAAAACATCAATGAACTCACAATGTTGCAAGTAGAAGAAGGAACTAGATAATTTTAATATCCTTTTAAAAATAAATTTTCTTTTCCTTTTCTTATTTCTAAAAGGTAAAACTTAACGAACAAGAAAATTACAACTATCAGCCCAAGAACAGAGAGGATTTTCTCACAACTCCAAAAATAACAATTTATATAACAACAGGGAGATAATTTTCTCCTTTTGGAAAATCGACAAGGAATGAGCTATTAAAAGATCAGGCTCTCCTTAAGACTTAAGGAAAATAAAATATTTTTTAAGATCCAATAATCTTCTCCAAGCTTCACAATAAGCTCCAAGAATACCTGCATAACACACAAGGAAAGAAACACCACACAAGTCACTCTCCTCCCTAACGTAGACCCACAAGAGGGTCACCCCTGAGCTAGGGAGACCATCCACATACCTAGAGTAGAATAGACTTAAACACATCACAACATTGAACAACAACAAATCAAATAATACACACACCCTCAAGGTTTGACTCACAATACAAAGACTCAGCTTAAGTGAGTTCAGGGAGGGTAGGGAAGTAGACACCTCTACCTCTAGGTGTCATCTCTTCACATTTTATCATTTTTTTATCACAAGGCCTCAAGCCAAAAATTTATCACAAGGCCTCAAGCCTTCCAATGAATCAATTACCAGGGATATCCCAATAGGCTCTCAAAGCTATAAAGCCCTCTAGGATCAAAGGTACTAACATGCCTTTAAGGCATTTACAACAAGAACCAAGATGACACCCGAGGAGGGTCACATCTCCCCTTCCCTATACAAGATGAGCATTGCCTTCCAACTGGAAGGAGCTCTTTCTACACCCAACACAAAACCCCAAAACAATAACAGAATACTCATAGAAGACATTTGCAAACTCATTCAACAAGTAAAAAATAAACATACATATAAAACAACAGATACACAAAAGAGTAGACTTGATTCACCAACCTTCCAAAGCCCAATTATGGAATGAAAGTTGATGAAGAGCTCCATTCTAGCCTCCTCCAAAATTTTCCTTCTTTCCTCAATAATCCAACCCCAAAAATAATCTCTCTATGATCACAAGCAAGGGATAAAAAATGGAGGATATAGGATGGCTAGAATAATTTCGGCATTATGAGGTTATGAAGAGAAGAATAGAGAAAGAATTGGGCATTATGAGGATGCCAGAAGAAGATTTACCTAGAGGAAATTTGGCATGATAAGAATGCAAGAATGAAGTCTTCTCCTGCAAGAATGAAGTTCCTTGCAAGAATGAAGTTCCCTTGCAAAAAATGAAGTTCCCCTGCAAAATTCAGTCTCCCTAATTGCTTAGAGAAGGGTCTTATTTATAGATTTTCTGATAAGAGAATGGAAGGTGAGGATCAAGAGTTGAGATCAAGGGCTCACATTATTTGTGAATTTTGAATTCATAGTGGATAAATTAAAAATTTATTTTTTTAAGATTGTAATATTTAAACAACCCCACTATCCCAAGTGAAATTAATAAAATATCCCCACTATCCCAAGTGGAATTAATAAAATATCCCCACTTTCCCAAGTGGAATTAAAAAAATATCCCCACTATCCCAAGTGGAATAATAAAATAAACCCACTCATTATCCATTATCCCTAATGGACTTAAAACAATTAACCTCACTCAAGAGGTCCCCCATTATAGCCCACATGTAGAAATAAAATACAATAAGTAAACTAAAATAAGAGAGAGTGGGTGACACACCACCCTCATTAAGGGGAACCCCACCAAAAGAGAGGCACAAGGAGACAAGCACTCCATTATTAGGGGATCATGTAGTTGCTCCATGACTTGGAAGTGGGCCTGAGTGTAGATTTCACTCATCCCATTGTCCCCATGTTTCTAAATTTGTCACTTAACTTCACCCTGAAGTTGAAGTGACCATATGGAGGTTATCCCAAGGTTATCCTAGTCAAAAAGGTTCCTAGACCCATGGGGTATAACCTAGGGTTGTTTTAAACCTAGTTAGGACTCCCAGAGTTAAGTAAAAACACAGGAAGAGGGTAAAAAATAAATAAAGTTAAAACAACATTCAAAACAATATTTCTTACAACACTTATTACAATATAATTAATTCAGAAGATAGAACTATTTCCCTTAACCTCATGCAGAATTACAACAATACAACATTACAACAATTTACCAAACACAAGGTCGATCTTAGTTCCTCATGGAACTAGATCGGCTCACAAGGGATAAAACATAGGGTGTGGAATGATCTCCTGTATTTGTGGTTTTGTTAGAAATACCTGCACACTCAATTTCAAAGTTAATTCCACATATAAATATCATTGCTGAAGAAAATTTAATACATGCATTTCTAAAGCATACCACAGTTCTTATAAACATAATGAAATCACATGACAATTTTCTATCTAATATCACCTAATTAGTTTTCCTTTAACATAATAAGATTTTAATAGTTTAAAAATCTGGGAACAACAGTCCCATAAATATAAAAATACCAACAACAGTAAGCTAAATAGTCACATGTATGGAAATGAAAAAGTGTAGGCCTCACATACTCCCCCCTAAGACTGTACTTCCTCTTGTAAGTCATCAAAGAGGTGAGGATAAAAGGAACTCATAAGATTTTAAAGTATGATACTAAATGTTATAAAGGCATAATCCTATTCACAAAGCACACTGTATTGATTGAAATCAACATAAGGAATTTTATGTTCATCAATCATTATCACATATGCATAAAGAATTCACACATCGTACAACCTGTTTATATAGAACATCAACTCATATACAGATACATCAATTACATATCTAACATCTAAACACATATTTTCATTCATCCACATTACAGGGATTAACTTCACAAGGCTCACATAAAGGTTTAGGGGGATGTCATAGTCTCATCATAGAACCAAGTAACCAATAACTAGTGCCAAGTAACCAAAGATCCAAGAACCAGGTAGAATGATGGTCTCAAGGCCATGCGCCTAGGAGCCTCACCATACATTCCACAATGGCCTACCTCTTATTTGTATAAGGGTTTAGCCTCCAAGAGATAACCAATATAAGAACAAGATCACTAGGAAGGTAAGTGGATAATGACCAGCCCATACTAGTCCACACCTACCCCCATCCTCATAAGTTTCCCACGTCTGCTTCCTTATATACACTCCACCAGAGGTCGCTCCATTGATATGGCGAGAAGAACAACACAACACAAGACCAACACTAGAAAAAATAGAAAGAACCTAGCTTAGCCAACACAAATATCCAGAAAAGCCAAGAGGAGAAGTCTCCAAAACCCAAATTAGAATAAATAGATAAATGAATAAATGCGTGCAATTTCAACATTAAAACAACGTAACCATAGGAGTTACGCAAAAAAGGAAGAATCAAAAGTTGTGGCTAAGCTATTTTTATACAAGATAAAATAATAAGGCTGGTCCACACAACCAAGTTATAAAAAGGTCACCAAACAACTGAAAGAAATAATCGCAATCCAAGAAATTGCACATTACATCACTATACTCCACAAGATACACAAGGGCGAGGAAGAGTCCAACACAACCCTCACCACCTAGACCAACTGACTCAAGAGGACAATCGACCAAGAGGATCACAACCATGACAAAACACAAGCGAAAGACTTCGATACTCATGTGACAAGGCCATCATGATGACAAAACAAGAGGATGGGTATTCCTCCAAGGTGACAGTTAGTCGACAAACCACAACCTCACTCTCTCGCAGCTACATGTAGTAAGACAAGGGTCAAACCATGCTCAACCCACTCCATGTCGGTCTAAACAACATGCAAACCCCAGAGCTCCCAATGTTGAAACATGTTCTCTGATACCAAATGTCATGCCCACATTTTCTATGCGGTCACAACACGCATTCACGTGTGTCATGTCCACATGCATCATGTGGTCATGATACGAACTATCAAAAATTTTTCCTTACTACTCTGTAAACCCCCTCGCATGCATAACATGCTCGGCGGTGCATGCTTAAGGCGAAATCAATATAGTTGACGGCGGCATACCAAATGCATGTGTGCACACCCTAGACAAGGAAACGCGTGGTTCCCTGACTTAGGTTAATTTCACGAATTATATTTGAACAAAGTTGTTTTAGGTGATAGATCATTTTTCAACAAAGCACGATCATCTATCCATTTGCCCTCTCTTCATTTTCATGTTAAATAATTTGTGATAATTGTTGAAACTTCTGAGAAACTCTTACTTAAAATTAAAATATATTTTCCTATGCTCTTTTTATATTATAATTATATTTCTCCTTATAAATTTAACTTAAATATATATAAATATATATATACCGTCATTATCTCAGTTCACTTTAACTCTCAATTTCATTAATAAGTTCCTTAACTATAAAGAAAGTATAGAATAATTCATTAAAAACAGAGCAATGAGTTAAGTTTGTTTTTGCAAATATAAACATTGTATTTCTGAATTGCAACTCTGAGTTTAAGCATCTATTCACTTCGCATTATACAATATGCATAAATAAATCCCACTTTCTTTGATTTAAGATTTCTATTTCAAGTCAAATGTTTTAAACTACATATAGTTTGCCTTCAAAAGAATAGTGAAAAGTGAATAATAAAAGTACATAGTGAATAGTAAAAGTGAATAGTGAATAGTGAAAAGTGAATAGTAAATAGTGAAAAGTGAATAGTAATAGTGACAGTGAATAGTGAATAGTGAATAGTAAAAGTGCACAGTAAAAATAAAAAGGTCCCCATCCTAGGAAGAGACCCTCAATGTGGCAGTAATTTCAAAAGCAATATTGCAATCCAAATTATATTTATTTCATGGTGGGGATATTTTTTAATACTTTTACAAACTTAATTAAAACATCAACTAACTCACAACGTTGCAAGTAGAAGAAGAAGGAACTAGATAATTTTAATATCTTTTTAAAAACAATTTTTCTTTTCCTTTTCTTATTTCTAAATGGTAAAACTTAATAAACAAGAAAATTACAACTATCAACCCAAGAATAGAGAGGATTTCCTTACAACTCCAAAAATAACAATTTATACAACAATAGGGAGATACTTTTCTCCTTTTGAAAAAATTGACAAGGAAAGAGCTATTAAAAGATCAGGCTCTTATTAAGACTTAAGGAAAATAAAATATTTTCTAAGATCCAATAATCTTCTCCAAGCTTCACAATAAGCTCCCAGAAAACCTGCATATCACACAAGGGAAGAAACACCACACAAGTTGCTCTCCTCCCTATTGTAGACCCGCAAGAGGGTCACCCCCGAAGCTAGGGAGACCATCCACATACCCAGGGTAGAATAGACTTAAACACATCACAACATTGAACAACAACAAATCAAATAATACACACACCCTCAAGGTTTGACTCACAATACAAAGACTCAGTTTAGGTGAGTTCAGGGAGGGTAGGGAAGTAGACATCTCTACCTCTAGGTGTCATCCCTTCACATTTTATCACTTTTTATTACAAGGCCTCAAGCCAACTTTATCACAAGGCCTCAAGCCAAAAATTTATTCTTCCACAAGGCCTCAAGCCTTCCAATAAATCAATTACCAGGATATCCCAATAGGCTCTCAAAGCCATAAAGCCCTCTAGGCTCAAAAGTACTAACATGCCCTCAAGGCATTTACAACAAGAACCAAGATAACACCCAAGGAGGGTCACACCTTCCCTTCCCTATACAAGATGAGCATTGCCTTCCAACTGGAAGGAGCTCTTTCTACACTCAACACACAAAACCCCAAAACAATAATAGAATACTCATAGAAGACATTTGCAAACTCATTCAACAAACAAGAAACAAATATACATATAAAACAACAGATACACAAGAGAGTAGACTTGATTCACCAACCTTCCAAAGCCCAATTATGGAATGAAAGTTGATGAAGAGCTCCACTCTAGCCTCCTCCTCCAAAATTCTCCTTCTTTCCTCAATAATCCAACCCCAAAAATAATCTCTCTATGATCACAAGCAAGGGATAAAGAATGGAGGATATAGGATGGCTAAAATAAGTTCGGCATTATGAGGCTATGAAGAGAAGAATAGAGAAAGAATTGGGCATTATGAGGATGCCAGAAGAAGATTTTCCTAAAGGAAATTAGGCATGATAAGAATGCAAGAATGAAGTCCCCCTGCAAGAATGAAGTCCCCTCCTGCAAGAATGAAATTCCCCTGCACAAAAAAATGAAGTTCCCCTACAAAATCCTGTCTCCCAATTGTTTAGAGAAGGGTCTCATTTATAGATTTTTTGAGAAGTGAATGGAAGGTGAGGATCAAGAGTTGAGATCAAGGGCTCACATTATATGTGAATTTTAAATTCATAGTGGAAGAATTAAAAATTTTTTATTTTAAGATTGTAATATTTAAATAACCCCACTATCTCAAGTGGAATTAATAAAATATCCCTACTATCCCAAGTGGAATTAAAAAATATCCACACTATCCCAAGTGGAATTAATAAAATAAACCCCCTCATTATCCATTATCCTTAATGGACTTAAAACAATTAACCCCACTCAAGAGGTCCCCCATTATAGCCCACATGTAGAAATAAAATACAATAAGTAAACTAAAATAAGAGAGAGTGGGTGACACACCACCCTCATTAAGGGGAACCCCACCAAAAGAGAGGCACAAGGAGACAAGCACTCCATTATTAGGGGATCATGTAGTTGCTCCATGACTTGGAAGTGGGCCTGAGTGTGGATTCCACTCATCCCATTGTCCCCATGTTTCCAAATTCGTCACTTAACTTCACCCTGAAGTTGAAGTGACCATATGGAGGTTATCCCAGGGTTATCCTAGTCAAAAAGATTGCTAGACCCATGGGGTATAACCTAGGGTTGTTTTAAAACTAGTTAGGACTCCCAGAGTTAAGTAAAAACACAAGAAGAGGGTAAAAAAGAAATAAAGTTAAAACAAGATTCAAAACAACATTTCTTACAACACTTATCACAATATAATTAATTCAGAAGATAGAACTATTTCCCTTAACCTCATGCAAAATTACAACAATACAACATTATAACAATTTACCAAACACAAGGTTGATCTTAGTTCCTCATGGAACTAGATCGACTCACAAGGGATACAACATAGGGTGTGGAATAATCTCCTGTATTTGTAGTTTTGTTAGAAATACCTGCACACTCAATTTCAAAGTTAATTCCACATATAAATATCATAGCCAAAGCAAATTTAATACATGTATTTCTAAAGCATACCATAGTTCTTATAAACATAATGAAATCACATGATAATTTTTGATCTAACATCACCTAATTAGTTTTCTTTTAACATAATATGATTTTAATAGTTTGAAAATCTAGGAACAATAGTCCCATAAATATAAAAATACCAACAACAGTAAACTAAATAGTCACATGTATGGAAATAAAAAAGTGTAGGCCTCACATACTCCCCCCTAAGACTGTACTTCCTCCTGGAAGTCATCAAAGAGGTGAGGATAAAAGGAACTCATAAGATTTTAAAGTATGATATTAAATGTTATAAAGGCATAATCCTATTCACAAAGCACACTGTATTGATTGAAATCAACATAAGGAATTTTATGTTCATCAATCATTATCACACATGCATAAGGAATTCACACATCGTACAACCTATTTATATAGAACATCAACTCATATATAGATACATCAATTACAGATTTGACAGCTAAACACATGTTTTCATTCATCCACATTACAGGGATTAACTTCACAAGGCTCACATAAAGGTTTAAGGGGATGTCATAGTCTCATCATAGAACCAAGTAACCAATAACTAGTGCCAAGTAACGAAAGATCCAAGAACTAGATAGAATGATGGTCTCAAGGCCATGCGCCTAGTTAAAACAAGATTCAAAACAACATTTCTTACAACACTTATCACAATATAATTAATTCATAAAATAGAACTATTTCCCTTAACCTCATGCAGAATTACAACAATACAACATTATAACAATTTACCAAACACAAGGTTGATCTTAGTTCCTCATGGAACTAGATCGACTCACAAGGGATACAACATAAGGTGTGGAATAATCTCCTATATTTGTAGTTTTGTTAGAAATACCTGCACACTCAAATTCAAAGTTAATTCCACATATAAATATTATAGCCAAAGCAAATTTAATACATGCATTTCTAAAGCATACCATAGTTCTTATAAACATAGTGAAATCACATGATAATTTTCTATCTAATATCACCCAATTAGTTTTCCTTTAACATAATACGATTTTAATAGTTTAAAAATATGGGAACAACAGTCCCATAAATATAAAAATACCAACAACAGTAAACTAAATAGTCACATGTACGGAAATGAAAAAGTGTAGGCCTCACATACTCCCCCCTAAGACTGTACTTCCTCCTGGAAGTCATCAAAGAGGTGAGGATAAAAGGAACTCATAAGATTTTAAAGTATGATACTAAATGTTATAAAGGCATAATCATATTCATAAAGCACACTGTATTGATTGAAATCAACATAAGGAATTTCATGTTTATCAATCATTATCACACATGCATAAGGAATTCACACATCGTCCAACCTATTTATATAGAACATCAACTCATATACAGATACATCTATTACAGATCTGATAGCTAAACACATATTTTTATTCATCCACATTACAGGGATTAACTTCACAAGGCTCACATAAAGGTTTAAGGGGATGTCATAGTCTCATCATAGAACCAAGTAACCAATAACTAGTGTCAAGTAACCAAAGATCCAAGAACCAGATAGAATGATGGTCTTAAGGCCACGCGCCTAGTTAAAACAAGATTCAAAATAACATTTCTTACAACACTTATCACAATATAATTAATTCAGAAGATAGAACTATTTCCCTTAACCTCATGCAGAATTACAACAATACAACATTATAACAATTTACTAAACACAAGGTTGATCTTAGTTCCTCATGGAACTAGATCGACTCACAATGGATACAACATAGGGTGTGGAATAATCTCCTGTATTTGTAGTTTTGTTAAAAATACCTGCACACTCAATTTCAAAGTTAATTCCACATATAAATATCATAGCCGAAGCAAATTTAATACATGTATTTCTAAAGCATACCATAGTTCTTATAAACATAATGAAATCACATGATAATTTTTTATCTAACATCACCCAATTAGTTTTCCTTTAACATAATACGATTTTAATAGTTTGAAAATCTGGGAACAACAGTCCCATAAATATAAAAATACCAACAACGGTAAGCTAAATAGTCACATGTATGGAAATAAAAAAGTGTAGGCCTCACATACTCCCCCCTAAGACCGTACTTCCTCCTGGAAGTCATCAAAGAGGTAAGGATAAAAGGAACTCATAAGATTTTAAAGTATGATACTAAATGTTATAAAGGCATAATCCTATTCATAAAGCACACTGTATTGATTGAAATCAACATAAGGAATTTCATGTTCGTCAATCATTATCACACATGCATAAAGAATTCACACATCGTACAACCTATTTATATAGAACACCAACTCATATACAGATACATCAATTACAGATCTGACAACTAAACACATATTTGCATTCATCCACATTATAGGGATTAACTTCACAAGGCTCACATAAAGGTTTAAGGGGATGTCATAGTCTCATCATAGAATCAAGTAACCAATAACTAGTGCCAAGTAACCAAAGATCCAAGAACCAGATAGAATAATGGTCTCAAGGCCACACACCTAGGAGCCTCGCCATACATTCCACAATGGCCTACCTCTTATTTGTATAAGAGTTTAGCCTCCAAGAGATAACCAATATAAGAACAAGATCACTAGGAAGGTAAGTGGATAATGACCAGCCCATACTAGTCCACACCTACCCCCATCCTCATAAGTTTCCCACATCTGCTTCCTTATATACACTCCACCAGAGGTCACTCCATCAACATGGCGAGAAGAACAACACAACACAAGATTAGCACTAGAAAAAATAGAAAGAACCTAGCTTAGCCAACACAAATATCTAAAAAAGCCAAGAGGAGAAGTCTCCAAAACCCAAATTAGAATAAATAAATAAATGAATAAATGCACGCAATTTCAACATTAAAACAACATAACCATGGAGTTATGCGAAAAAGAAAAAATCAAAAGTTGTGGCTAAGCTACTTTTAGACAAGATAAATAACAAGGCTGGTCCACACAACCAAGATACAAAAAGGTCACCAAACAACCAAAAGAAATAATCGCAATCCAAGAAAGTGCACATTACATCACTATACTCCACAATATACACAAGGGCAAGGAAGAGTCCAACACAACTCTCACCACCTAGACCAACTGACTCAAGAGGACAATTGACCAAGAGGATCACAACCACCACAAAACACAAGTAGAAGACTTCGATACTCAGGTGACAAGGCCCTCATGATGACAAAACAAGAGGATGGGTATTCCTCTGAGGTGAAGGTTAGTCGACAAACCACAACCTCACTCTCTCGCAGCTACATGTAGTAGGACAAGGGTCAAACCATGCGCAACCCACTCCATGTCAGTCTAAACAACATGCAAACCCCAAAGCTCCCAATGTTGAAACATGTGCTCTGATACCAAGGAGAATTTTGGAGGAGGCTAGAGTGGAGCTCTTCATCAACTTTCATTCCATAATTGGGCTTTGGAAGGTTGGTGAATCAAGTCTACTCTCTTGTGTATCTGTTGTTTTATATGTATGTTTGTTTCTTGCTTGTTGAATGAGTTTGCAAATGTCTTCTATGAGTATTCTGTTACTGTTTTAGGGTTTTGTGTTGGATGTAGAAAGAGCTCCTTCCAGTTGGAAGGCAATGCTCATCTTGTATAGGGAAGGGAAGGTGTGACCCTCCTCGGGTGTCATCTTAGTTCTTGTTGTAAATGCCTTGAGGGCATGTTAGTACTTTTGAGCCTAGAGGGCTTTATGGCTTTGAGAGCCTATTGGGATATCCTTGGTAATTGATTCATTGGAAGGCTTGAGGCCTTGTGGAAGAATAAATTTTTGGCTTGAGGCCTTGTGATAAAGTTGGCTTGAGGCCTTGTGATAAAAAGTGATAAAATGTGAAGGGATGACAGCTAGAGGTAGAGATGTCTACTTCCCTACCCTCCCTGAACTCACCTAAGCTGAGTCTTTGTATTGTGAGTCAAACCTTGAGGGTGTGTGTATTATTTGATTTGTTGTTGTTCAATGTTGTGATGTGTTTAAGTCTATTCTACCCTGGGTATGTGGATGGTCTCCCTAGCTCGGGGGTGACCCTCTTGCAGGTCTATGGTAGCGAGGAGATGTGAGGACCACCTTTTTACTTCTGTTCTTGTGACTATTTACATTACTGTTATTGATACTTTTTATATGTGTGGGATAGTAGTTCCCAGACTTGTTAAACTATTAAACTTTATTTTGTTTACGGAAAAACTAATTGGGTGATGTTTGGATAAGTTTACATTTCAGAAAAGTTAATTAGGTGATGATGGAAAATTGTAATATGATTTCATTTATGCTATTTAGAACTATGTCAGGATAATGCATGTTTTTTAAGTTGCTTCGGCTATAATGATTATATGTGAAACTGATCTTGCAATTTAGTGTGCAGGAATTTACTAATCATACCACAGATTTTGGAGATCATTCCCCACCTTGTTATTGTTATTCCTTGTTAAGCCGATCTGGTTCCCCAAGGAACCAAGATCACTCTGTGTTTGATATGGTGTCGTAATGTGGTCTTTCATAAGGTCGAAAGTGTTGGTCTACCCTCTTGTAACACTAACTTATGATTTGTGTTGTAAAAAGATTGATTTTGAATTTCTTTTCCTTTATTTAAATCTTGGAGGCCTTTTCTTGTGCTTTACCTTGACCATGGTTGTCCAGAATGGGTTAAAGTTGACCCTGGGTTATACCCCATGGGTCCAGGGCCCCATTTGGCATGGGTAACCCTTGGGTAACCTCCATCTAGTCATTTTAACTAACCCCTGAAGTTAAGTGGCGAAAATTGGATGTATGGGGGGGACAAGATGGGTTGTACCAACACCCAACCCATCCCTCTTCGACTCCCAAGGTATGAGATGACTACAAACCCATCCATTATAGAGGGATTGACTTAAAGTCACCCTCACCATTAGTGAGATTCCCCATGTGCTGTGGGGTCATCCATGTTGGAGGAAGGGAGAAGAGGCATGGTTCACCTGTCTTTTCCTCCTTTAACCCCTTTTATTTCTCCCATGCATAAGAGAAATGATATGAGGAGAGGGATAAGGAGTACTCTAGGGATGGGTGAGTGACATAAGCCAACACTCATCCCTTGGGACATAATAGTGGTTTTTGAGAAGGGTGAGGAGGTGACAAGTGTCACCTCCCCATTCCTCTAAACTGGAGAGTTTTGGGTTATTTGAATGCCATTTTTGGAAGGGAGGGGAGTTAGTTGATTTTTTTTGGGAGAATTTTATTTTCCATGCCAGATTAGGAAAGTTAGCTTGAGAGGAGGAAAGGAAGAAGGAGTTGGTGGCTAAGTTTGGAAGAGATCTCAGTGGAGCTCTGCAACAGTTTCATTCCAGAAGGACTTTGTAAGGTTGGTTTGGTTTTACCTTTCTTTCGTATATCTGAATGTTGTATGAAAAATTGTGTGAAAGATGTTTATTTGTTGTGTTTTAGATTTGTTTCTGTGGGATTTGTTGTCGGGTTGTTGACAGAGCTTCTCCCACTTGGGAGAAATGCTCATCAAGTTTGGGGTAGGGGAGAAGTGATCCTCCTCGGGTGCATACCTGTTTTCTTTTTTTGGGATGTTGAAAGCCTTGAGGGCTTGTATGTGAGACCAGTTCTTGACTTGAGAGTTAGATACAGATTCTTTGGGAAATTTTCTAATCAAACTTGGTTTGAGGCCAAGAGATTTGTACTGGTTATAATATCTGTAAGGGTGTCACCCTGGAGTCGAGTGTATCCACTCTCTTGCCCCTTATGAAGCTCACTGTTGTTGAGATTTCGTTTTGTGAAATTTATCCATGGGTGTTTGTGTGCTTTGGGTTTGTTGTTGTTCCTGTTGTGAAGTGGATTGCTTGAGTTTACCCAGGTGTGAGTATGGTCTCCTTAGCTCGGGGGTGACCCTCTTGCGGGTCTACAGAAGGGAGGAGAGCTATATGAGTGGTGTTTTCGTCTTTGTTTGTTTTTGATACGCAGGTTTCCTTTTGAAGCTTGTGGTTGGAATTGGAGGAGCACTGCATTTAGGGAGAAAGAACTTCACCCTTGCTATAAGAAGAGTTTGGTTATTGAGTACATCCTGTTAAGTTCATTGTGGAAGGATCCTCTTCCTCTGGAGTTGTATAATTTATTGTTTAAAAAAAAGAAAAAGAAAATTCTACCCTTCAGTGTTGTTTATAGATATGAGTTTTGACAGTTATGTATATTTGACGTAACTGTTGTTAAGTAGTGAAATTGTATGTAGATCTAGACAAATGTGTTAAAAGTTTTATGATAGCATTGTTTGGAGGTGGCTGGAAAAGAAAAAAAAACTATGTATTTTGTTAATGTTTAGATATAGAAATTTGAACCAGTTGAAAGCCAATGTGTAATTAATTATTCTTTCCATTTTCAGTTTAAACTAATATGAGTTAAGTTGAAATTAGTAAGTTAGAAATTAAGAGAAGAAAAGCAAGAAAAAAATCGATCTTTACATTATGAGTATCAAGTCGAAATCTTGAATTTTGCATTGATACATATCTTAATAAATTTGTAAATGGCGGTTAAGAAAATTATGTTAAATACCCTGTATTATAATTTTGAGTATTAGATGTTATTAAATGAACTGGGATTGAAAATGACAATTAAAATGAGTTTATTTCATTCCTTGCATTTAAAATTTCGATCCTTACCCGAACGAAGTTTGCAAATGACATTTAGATAAAATTATATTTTTACTCTCTGTATTCAAAATGTTCAATCATTACATGAGAATGGGATTATATTAGCTTTAGTTTTATTTTTACTTCCCTGTAATTATAAATTTCTCACAGACAGATATACATTAACAAGTTTATAGATGGCAGTTATATAGAGTTTTTATTTAAAAGCTTTAATTGTTGTTTTTTTTATTTTCTGTATTTTTTTTATATATTCTATATGAAGAAAATGCGCTGGGAGTAGTTGAGTAGTCGGGGGATATATATATATATATATATATATATATATATATATATATATATATATATATTTATATCTATAACATTATGTGGAGATGTTTTTTTTAAAATAATATAAAGAAATTATAAAAAAAAATATATAAGAAACAAACATATAAAAAAAATTTATTACATGGGCGGTGGGGCTGAAACCCCACTGCAGGTGCTTTTACACAGTAGGGTGTGGGGAGGGGGCGGAGCCCCCACCCACACCCCATTACGTGGGATGTGGGTGGGGGCTCCGCCCCCTCCCCACACCCTTGCCTCCCAACGACCATCGCGGCCGTGAGACCCGCGGCCTCCGCAGGCTTCTGCACGCCGCGCTCCCCGCTACCCTCAGCACCCCTCCACCGCGGGCTCCCTCTGCCCTAACACCACCTCCCGCCTCACCCCCCTACCGGTGGCTCCCCCTCTGTTGACACCTCCGCGGCCGCCGTGCTGCCAAAACTTTGACCCCCGCCGCTGCCTCTGCGGCCACCACCGCTGAAAATTGTCCGCCACTGCGGACCCTCCACTCCGCCGTCCCCTGCCATGGCTGCCGCCGCCGCCGCTGCTCATGCCCTCTGCCTACAATAAAGGTTACAGACAATTAGGTTTTTTTTTTATGTTTAAAAAAAAATAAAGGAAACAAATAAAATATGACTATGGATTGGGATTTTATAAAGAGGAGAGCCTCTTTTATATCACAATGGTTTATAATTGTTTATATATATATATATATATATATATTTATATATATATATATATATATATTTATATATATATATAATTCTTTATTTATATAGGAAGTTTATTAATATATATAAAGAGGAGAGCCTATTATTTAATAAACCATGGATATAAAATATATATATATATTATTTAAAATAAAGAATGAAGTTTAATAATATATATAAAGAGGAGAGCCTCTTGTTTAATAAACCATGGATATAAAATGTAAATATATATATATATATATATATATATATATATATATATATATATATAATTTAAAATAGAGAATTACGATTGTAATTATATATATATATATATATATATATATATAATTTAAAATAGAGAATTACGATTGTAATTATAGCATTATAATAAATAAGAGTAATAATAACAACAGTAATTATAAATAAGAGAAATATAAGTGAATATATATGTTACACATATAAATAGATCGATATATACTTAAACCATTTAATTATTAAGACTTTTAGAAAAGCCGTTTTCTCTTTACGATAATAAGAGAAAATAAAATTATAACTTAAGAGAAAACATAACGGAATATATTATAACATTCTGGAAAGATTTTCTCGGAAGTTTAACTATCAACGCAGTTTGATAATCAGGAAAATGAAGAGGAAAAATTATGCGTCACCTTGTTTAAAAGGTCACTGGAAATAAACTTAAGAAGCCATCACAGACAGTCCATGTGAGGCTATTTTAATCTCAACTGTAGTTAGTAAACGTCCAAAGAAGAAAATCTGCGAGAGAGTAAGAAGAAGAAAAACTAACATTGGAAAACACAGAAGAGAAAATGCACGGCATTTCCCACATGGGATAAGAGAACTAAGTTGATGGATCCTTCTGCTTAACTTGCTTAGGAATAGGTTTAATTAACACACGGTGAATCCTAGATCGAAGAGAATCAGAAAACTGAGTCCAGCAAAGTAGTAAATCGGTCTGTAGGATTTGGAAAATCTGGATGTTAGGAAATAGATACAGTGATAACTCTGATTGATGTAGAATATGAAGAAAGGACAGGATAAACATAAAGAAAACGAAGGGACCCAAAAGAGAGAGACTGAAATATAAACAAATGAGAACATCAGAGGAATAGTTAAGGTGAGCGCGATAAAAATACAATCAAAATTAAGATCCAGAGAAACAGAAGAGAGGGCAAATGAATTACCTTGTTAAGAATGCTAAGTTGAAGGAGTATGTTTTAGGAAACAAGAGAGGAGACAGACAAACGTGCTTTGTTGAAAAATGATGCAATAGGGAGATCACGAGTTAGTTTAGTAGGAACAAGGCGTCGTGGGAAGTTGTTAATCTATTAGGGAACTCCGTAAGTAGTATAGTGTTGAGTAATTTCCACTTACGCTGTAAGGCGTTATGCTATCGAAATCTGTCAAGAATTAGGGTTAGGGTCCTCAAAAATATAAATCTTGTAGCAACGTTAACTGCGTCAAGGAGACCCCCTTGTTGGACTGCTTGCGTCTGGTTGCATGCAATTGTACTTGTACCCCGCCGACAACTGTAGTATTTTCGCCTTGAGCGTTCACCACCGAGCATGCTTATGCATGCGAGGGGGTTTCTAGGGTTGTGAGAGAAATTTTTGATAGTTCGTGTCATAACCACATGACAGATGTGGCTATGACACGTGTGATGTGTGGTGTGACCACATGGAAAATGTGGGCATGACATTTGGTATCAGAGCCAAGTTTACACACTGGGCATATTTGGGCACGTTATTATTATTCCACAACTTTGATTAATTAGTCTCTACCTTGTTTTGTAGGATGCCTCCCCGATGTGTTCGACAAGTGCGATCACGCCACATAGCGTCTGTCGAGGTGCACAGCAATTCCTTAGCTGAAGGACTGACACCCGTAGTTACGGCAGCCCCACCTGCACAACCTGTACCACAAGCACCACTAGTACCACAGGCACCATCAGTATTGGATATAGGACCACAGATCTTACAGGCACTGCAGACTATGTTAGAGAGGTTACCGCTAGTGATTCCTGAGCCACGTGTCGAGCCTCGTGTTGATCCGCGAGAGGAGCCACGTAGGGAGCCACGTACTGAGTCACGTATTGAGCCACTTAAGGAGCCCCGCATTGATCCAGTAGAGGTGCCACGTGCGGTGCCTTTCATTGAGCTCCCCGACACAACAGTAGAGGAGGTAGGGTCAGCCTCCCGTGCACGGAGCAGGAGTCCTCCGAGACGAGATGAGAACCAGAGGGCAGAGCAGGTACATCATGGATTGTATGAGGATGGGGTGGAAGAGCCAGTTGTGGGACTTAGAGACAGAGGGGACCCCATCAGAGACCTACTTAGGCTCCACCCACCCACTTTCGCAGGTGCTACAGAGGGAGATGTGGCCGAGGCTTGGCTGATTAGTTTAGACAGGTGTTTCGCGTTGCGACCATATGGAAGCAACACGAAAGCACGAGTGGCAGTTCACCTTCTGAGGGATGCTGCAGCTACCTGGTGGCGCACAGAGGAGTGCAAGCACCGACTTTCCGTAGAGACACTCACTTGGGATATCTTTATTGAGCGCTTTAATGCGCGATATTTGTCAGAACACTACAGACAGCGCAGGATCGACGAGTTCCATGATTTACAGCAAAGGGGACTCATTGTTACTCAGTATGAGAGCTGATTCATTGAGCTTTCTCGTTACGCGGAATACCTTCATGACGAGAAAATCTTAATACACAAATTCATCAGAGGGTTGACTCATGGGATAGCAGGACCAGTTCATATGGCAAATCCCCAGACCATGAGCGAGGCTGTTGAAAAAGCCCTTATATCAGAGGAAATTCAGGGACGAGGGCAGAATTCACGCCCACCGTATCAGGATCGTAATCCCCAACAACAGCAGAATTTTTGAAGGCCTCAAAACACAACACAGAGAGGAGGATATAACTCTTCACCTTTACCTCCTAGGCCTCCACAGCAGCAGCAACATCAGCAAAAGTCTAAATTCCAACAGAGGGGTCAGGGAGGACAGAACCGTGGTTGGCAGCAGCAGGGTTCACGCAGAGATCAGAGACAGCAGGGTTCATCGGCAGGACCCGCGAGGTCCCAGCAGTCTTACAGAGGCTCACAGGGGTCCATGGGACGAACAGGGCAACAATAGTCAGGTAGAACACAGTCAGGGCAGTTACAGGCTAGAGGACCGTGTTATGTGTGTGGTGGGGCAGGGCATTTGGCTAGAGAGTACCCGCAGGGATTTACAGCAGGGGGACAGCCCCGATCAGGAGGATCTAAGCAGATTGTAGGTGACGTGGGCAGATCCCACCACATGTTTGCAGCAGTTGATTTCCAGGCCTCAGTCATCGATGCAGCAAGTACGATTGGAGACTTCCCCATCTCTATCCTTTTTGACTCAGGAGCTACTGACTCCTTTCTGTCTACATCGTTAGTGGAGCGTTGTAGGCTGGTGGCTTCTAGGCAAGACATTAGGTGGGAAGTTGATTTGGCCTCAGGGACCAGGATGTCAGTAGATACCTTGGTTAAAGACTGCGAGATCACATTAGGATCCTTCACTACATCATGTGACCTTAGGGTTATGCCCTTAGGATCCTACGGAGTAGTACTGGGTATGGATTGGCTTGCGGCACATAGAGCCAAGCTAGATTGTCGTCAGAGGATGATTAGTTGTTTAGACGATCATGGATCGCCGGTTAAGATAGCAGGCATTCAGAAGCCCACGGCTGTTCATAAGATATCCGCTCAGCAGCTTAAGCGCTGCATGCGGAAAGGATGCCAGTTGTTTGCAATTACAGTCAGTGATAGAACAGAGGATGAAACTGAGGTGACCTTAGATGATCATCCTATCCTTAGAGAGTTTGCCAATGTATTTCCGCCAGAATTACCAGGAATGCCACCACGCAGAGAAGTGGACTTCCACATTGACTTAGTGCCGGGTGTAGAACCGATATCCCGAGCACCCTATAGGATGACTATACATGAACTCACTGAACTTAAGCTGCAGTTAGAGGAATTACTTGAGAAGGGACACATCCGACCTAGCATTTCACCATGGGGTGCACCGGTTATCTTTGTGAAGAAGAAGGATGGGTCTCTTCACTTATGCATGGACTACAGGCAGTTGAACAAGGTGATGGTGAAGAACCGTTATCCTCTACCTAGGATTGACGACCTTTTTGATCAAATGCAGGGAGCCATAGTGTTCTCAAAAATTGATCTAAAATTTGGGTATCACCAATTGTGCATCATAGAGGCAGATATTTATAAGACTGCTTTTCGAACCAAATATGGCCATTACAAATTCACAGTGGTACCCTTCGGGTTGACGAACACCCCTACAGTGTTCATGAGTCTCATGAACGGGGTGTTTCGTACTTACCTAGATCGGTTCGTGATCATATTTCTGGATGACATTTTGATCTATTCGCGAACCGAGGAAGAGCATGTGGAGCACTTGCGTCAAGTTTTGTAGCACTTACGAGAGGAGCAGCTTTATGGCAACTTGGCGAAGTGTGCTTTCTTCAGGAGAGAAGTGTAGTATTTGGGACACATTTTATCAGGCGATGGCATCTCTGTAGATCCATCTAAAATCAGGGCTATTCAGGAGTGGCCGGCACCCACCAATGTGACAGAGGTCAGAAGCTTTATGGGGTTAGCTGGGTATTATCGTCGGTTTGTCGAGGGCTTTTCCAGGATAGCACATCCCATCACTTCCCTTCAGCGAAAGGGGAAGGGTTTCATATGGACCGAACAGTGTGAAAAGGCCTTTGGAGTCCTCAAGGAGCGTCTTACCAGTGCTCCTATTTTAGCGGTTCCAGATCCTATAGAAAAGTTTGTTGTTTGTACAGATGCATCATTAGAGGGTTTGGGAGCCGTGCTTATGCAGGGTGGTCGAGCGATCACATACGAATCACGGAAACTGAAGACACATGAGTTAAACTACCCCACCCATGACTTAGAGCTCGCAGCAGTTGTACATGCTTTGGTCCGCTGGAGACACTTTCTCTTAGGTCGACGCTTTGAACTCCATTCGGATCATCATAGTTTGCAATATATTTTTACACAGCCAAACTTGAACGCCCGCCAACGGCATTGGATGGAATTCCTATGTGAATACGACTTTGATGTCCACTACATTAAAGGGAAGGAGAACGTGGTCGCTGATGCTTTGAGTCGAAGGCGCCACGAGATCCTGACCCTGACCTTGAGGGTGGACTTGAGAGATCGCATCTTACAGCATCTGCCAGAGGACGAGTGGTTTCTTGAGGTGCAGCAGGCAATACTAAATCAAAAGGCCCTTGAGGGCAAATTCACAGGATATACCCTTGAGTCTGATGGCTTGCTTAGACATCAGCAACGCATTTATGTACCGAATGCAGGTAATCTTCGTACAGTAATCCTATCAGAGGCTCATAGAGCACCCTACGCAGCACATCCAGGAGTGAAAAAGATGCATGCTGATTTACGACAACTTTATCATTGGGCTGGAATGAGGCGTGACATTATAGAATACGTTGCTCATTGCCTAGAATGTCAGAGGGTCAAGGCCAAACATCAGCATCCAGCTGGACTGTTGTACCCTCATGAAATACCTGAATGGAAATGGGACACCATTTCTATGGATTTCATCGTTGGTCTACCTATGTCATCACGTCGCCATGATGCTATTATGGTGACAGTTGACAAGCTGACCAAAGTGGCACATTTTTCACCCATCTGCACAACGTACAATGCACCATCGGTGGCAAAAGTGTTTCTTGATCAAATTGTTAGACTTCATGGGGTACCTCACCGTATTATATCTGACAGAGACTCCATATTTACTTCATCGTTCTGGAGAGCCTTACATCAGGCATTGGGCACACAGCTCAACTTCAGTTCAGCTTATCATCCAGAAACTGACGGACAAACTGAGAGAGTTAACCAGGTGTTAGAAGACATGCTTCGCATGTATGTTATGGACCATCAGTCTAGATGGGAGGAGTACCTATATCTAGTTGAGTTCGCCTACAATAATGGGCATCACAGCTCATTGGGTATGCCTCCTTTCCAGGCTTTATATGGCAGACCATGCAGAACACCTTTGAGTTGGGATCGGATAGAGGACAGAACAGTCATTGGTCCAGAGATAGTTCAGAATATGGAACAGCAGGTCAAACAGATTAGACAGAGACTTCAGGAGGCACAGGACAGGCAGAAGAAGTATGCCGATGCTAAGAGGACAGACCGAAGCTTCACTGTGGGTGATAGAGTATTTTTGAGAGTGCGACCGCACAAGAGTCTGATCTGTTACGGGAAGGGCTCTAAGCTCGCACCTCGATTTGTAGGACCTTTCAAAATCTTGGAGTGGATAGGACCAGTAGCCTATCGTCTAGCCTTGCCACCTAGCCTGTCACGTATCCACGATGTATTTCATGCTTCAGTTTTACGTCAATATATTTCTGACTTATCTCACATATTGGATTGGAGTGCTCTTCAGGTAGAGGTAGACGGACAGCTGGCGCTGGAGCCAATTCGCATATTGGCTCGTCGGATGCTGGCCCTTCGAGGTCGAGAGCTGGACCAGGTTAGGGTCCAGTGGGATCTTTATGACGAAGTCACAACAACATGGGAAGATGCAGAGAGACTGAAGACCCTTTATCCTCACCTTTTTGACGAATTCCAGGAGGAAGTACAGTCTTAGGGGGAGAGGATGTGAGGACCACCTTTTTACTTCTGTTCTTGTGACTATTTACATTACTGTTATTGATACTTTTTATATGTGTGGGATAGTAGTTCCTGGACTTGTTAAACTATTAAACTTTATTTTGTTTACGGAAAAACTAATTGGGTGATGTTTGGATAAGTTTACATTTTAGAAAAGTTAATTAGGTGATGATGGAAAATTGTAATATGATTTCATTTATGCTATTTAGAACTATGTCAGGATAATGCATGTTTTTTAAGTTGCTTCGGCTATGATGATTATATGTGAAACTGATCTTGCAATTTAGTGTGCAGGAATTTACTAATCATACCATAGATTTCGGAGATCATTTCGCACCTTGTTATTGTTATTCCCTGTTAAGCCGATCTGGTTCCCCAAGGAACCAAGATCACTCTGTGTTTGATATGGTGTCATAATGTGGTCTTTCATAAGGTTGAAAGGGTTGGTCTACCCTCTTGTAACACTGACTTATGATTTGTGTTGTAAAAAGATTGATTTTGAATTTCTTTTCGTTTATTTAAATCTTGAAGGCCTTTTCTTGTGCTTTACCTTGACCATGGTTGTCTAGAATGGGTTAAAGTTGACCCTGGGTTATACCCCATGGGTCCAGGGCCCCATTTGGCATGGGTAACCCTTGGGTAACCTCCATCTAGTCATTTTAACTAACCCCTGAAGTTAAGTGGTGAAAATTGGATGTATGGGGGGACAAGATGGGTTGTACCAACACCCAACCCATCCCTCTTCAACTCCCAAGGTATGAGATGACTACAAACCCATCCATTATAGAGGAATTGACTTAAATTCACCCTCACCATTAGTGAGATTCCCCATGTGCTGTGGGGTCATCCATGTTGGAGGAAGGGAGAAGAGGCATGGGTCACCTGTCTTTTTCTCCTTTAACCCCGTTTATTTCTCCCATGTGTAAGAGAAATGACATGAGGAGAGGGATAAGGAGTACTCTAGGGATGGGTGAGTGACATAAGCCAACACTCATCCCTTGGGACATAATAGTGGTTTTTGGGAAGGGTGAGGAGGTGACAAGTGTCACCTCCACATTCCTCTAAACTGGAGAGTTTTGGGTTATTTGAATGCCATTTTTGGAAGGGAGGGGAGTTAGTTGATTTTTTTTGGGAGAATTTTATTTTCCATGCCAGATTAGGAAAGTTAGCTTGAGAGGAGGAAAGGAAGAAGGAGTTGGTGGCTAAGTTTGGAAGAGATCTCAGTGGAGCTCTGCAACAGTTTCATTCCAGAAGGACTTTGTAAGGTTCGTTTGGTTTTACCTTTCTTTCGTATATCTAAATGTTGTATGAAAAATTGTGTGAAAGATGTTTATTTGTTGTGTTTTAGATTTGTTTCTGTGGGATCTGTTGTCGGGTTGTTGACAGAGCTTCTCCCACTTGGGAGAAATGCTCATCAAGTTTGGGGTAGGGGAGGAGTGATCCTCCTCGAGTGCATACATGTTTTCTTTTTTTAGGATGTTGAAAGCCTTAAGGGCTTGTATGTGAGACCGGTTCTTGACTTGAGAGTCAGATACAGATTCTTTGGGAAATTTTCTGATCAAACTTGGTTTGAGGCCAAGAGATTTGTACTGGTTATAATATCTGTAAGGGTGTCACCCTGGAGTCGAGTGTATCCACTCTCCTGCCCCTTATGAAGCTCACTGTTGTTGAGTTTTCGTTTTATGAAATTTATCCATGGGTGTTTGTGTGCTTTGGGTTTGTTGTTGTTCCTATTGTGAAGTGGATTGCTTGAGTTTACCCAAGTGTGAGTATGGTCTCCGTAGCTCGGGGGTGACCCTCTTGCAGGTCTACGGAAGGGAGGAGAGCTATATGAGTGGTGTTTTCATCTTTGTTTGTCTTTGATACGTAGGTTTCCTTTTGAAGCTTGTGGTTGGAATTGGAGGAGCACTGCATTTAGGGAGAAAGAACTTCACCCTTGCTATAAGAAGAGTTTGGTTATTGAGTACATCCTGTTAAGTTCATTGTGGAAGGATCCTCTTCCTTTGGAGTTGTATAATTTATTGTTTAAAAAAAAGAAAAAGAAAATTCTACCCTTCAGTGTTGTTTATAGATATGAGTTTTGACAGTTATGTATATTTGACGTAACTGTTGTTAAGTAGTGAAATTGTATGTAGATCTGGACAAATGTGTTAAAAGTTTTACGATAGCATTGTTTGGAGGTGGCTGGAAAAGAAAAAAAAACTATGTATTTTGTTAATGTTTAGATATAGAAATTTGAACCAGTTGAAAGCCAATGTGTAATTAATTATTCTTTCCATTTTCAGTTTAAACTAATATGAGTTAAGTTGAAATTAGTAACTTAGAAATTAAGAGAAGAAAAGCAAGAAAAAAATTGATCTTTACATTATGAGTATCAAGTCGAAATCTTGAATTTTGCATTGATACATATCTTAATAAATTTGTAAATGGCGGTTAAGAAAATTATGTTAAATACGCTGTATTATAATTTTGAGTATTAGATGTTATTAAATGAACTGGGATTGAAAATGACAATTAAAATGAGTTTATTTCATTCCTTGCATTTAAAATTTCGATCCTTACCCGAACGAAGTTTGCAAATGACATTTAGATAAAATTATATTTTTACTCTCTGTATTCAAAATGTTCAATCATTACATGAGAATGGGATTATATTAGCTTTAGTTTTATTTTTACTTCCCTATAATTATAAATTTCTCACAGACAGATGTACATTAACAAGTTTATAGATGGCAGTTATATAGAGTTTTTATTTAAAAGCTTTTATTGTTGTTTTTTTTATTTTCTGTATTTTTTTTCTATATTCTGTATGAAGAAAATGCGCTGGGAGTAGTTGAGTAGTTGGGGGATATATATATATATATATAACATTATGTGGAGATGTTTTTTTTTAATTAATATAAAGAAATTATAAAAAAAAATATATAAGAAACAAACATATAAAAAAAATTTATTACATGGGCGATGGGGTTGAAACCCCACCGCAGGCCTTTTTACACAGTAGGGTGTGGGGAGGGGGCAGAGCCCCCACCCACACCCCATTACATGGGATGTGGGTGGGGGCTCCGCCCCCTCCCCACACCCCCGCCTCCCAACGACCATCACGGTCGTGAGACCCGCGGCCTCCGCAGGCTTCTGCACGCCGCGCTCCCCGCCGCCCTCAGCACCCCTCTACCGCGGGCTCTGTCTGCCCTAACACCACCTCCTGCCTCACCCCCCTGCCAGTGGCTCCCCCTCTGTTGACACCTCGGCAGCCACCGTGCCGCCAAAACTTCGACCACTGCCGCTGCCTCTGCGACCACCACCGCCGAAAATTGTCTGCCACTGCGGACCCTCCACTCCGTCGTCCCCTGCCATGGCCGCCGCCGCCGCCGCTGCTCATGCCCTCTACCTACAATAAAGGTTACAGACAATTAAGTTTTTTTTTATGTTTAAAAAAAAATAAAGGAAACAAATAAAATATGACTATGGATTGGGATTTTATAAAGAGGAGAGCCTCTTTTATATCACAATGGTTTATAATTGTTTATATATATATATATATTTATATATATATATATATATATATATATAATTCTTTATTTATATAGGAAGTTTAATAATATATATAAAGAGGAGAGCCTATTATTTAATAAACCATGGATATAAAATGTATATATATATATATATATATTTTATTTAAAATAAAGAATGAAGTTTAATAATATATATAAAGAGGAGAGCCTCTTGTTTAATAAACCATGGATATAAAATATAAATATATATATATATATATATATATTATTTAAAATAGAGAATTACGATTGTAATTAT
Organism: Cunninghamia lanceolata; assembly: GCA_027924645.1. NCBI lineage: Eukaryota > Viridiplantae > Streptophyta > Pinopsida > Cupressales > Cupressaceae > Cunninghamia > Cunninghamia lanceolata. Next base: position 4,679,737 of record BSBN01000710.1, on the reverse strand, counting down.
AGCATTATAATAAATAAGAGTAATAATAACAACAGTAATTATAAATAAGAGAAATATAAGTGAATATATATGTTACACATATAAATAGATCGATATATACTTAAACCATTTAATTATTAAGACTTTCAGAAAAGCCGTTTTCTCTTTATGATAATAAGAGAAAATTAAATTTATAACTTAAGAGAAAACATAACGGAATATATTATAACATTCCGGAAAGAGTTTCTCGGAAGTTTAACTATCAACGCAGTTTGATAACCAAGAAAATGAAGAGGAAAAATTACGCGTCACCTTGTTTAAAAGGTCACTGGAAATAAACTTAAGAAGCCATCACAGACATTCCATGTGAGGCCATTTTAATCTCAACTGTAGTTAGTAAACGTCCAGAGAAGAAAACCTGCGAGAGAGTAAGAAAAAGAAAAACTAACATTGGAAAAGACAGAAGAGAAAATGCGCGGCATTTCCCACATGGGATAAGAGAACTAAGTTGATGGATCCTTCCGCTTAACTTGCTTAGGAACAGGTTTAATTAACACACGGTGAATCCTAGATCGGAGAGAATTAGGAAACCGAGTCCAGTGAAGTAGTAAATTGGTCTGTAGGATTTGGAAAATCTGGATGTTAGGAAATAGATACAGTGATAACTCTGATTGATGTAGAATATGAAGAAAGGACAGGATAAACATAAAGAAAATGAAGGGACCCAAAAGAGAGAGACCAAAATATAAACAAACGAGAACATCAGAGGAATAGTTAAGGTGAGCGCGATAAAAATACAATCAAAATTAAGATCCAGAGAAACGGAAGAGAGGGCAAATGAACTGCCTTGTTGAGAATGCTAAGTCGAAGGAGTATGTTTCAGGAAACAAGAGAGGAGACAGACAAACGTGCTTTGTTGAAAAATGATGCAATAAGGAGATCACGAGTTAGTTTAGTAGGAACAAGGCGTCGTGGGAAGTTGTTAATCTATTAGGGAACTCCGTAAGTCATATAGTGTTGAGTAATTTCCACTTACGCTGTAAGGCGTTATCCTGTCGAAATCTGCCGAGAATTAGGGTTAGGGTCCTCGAAAATATAAATCTTGTAGCAACGTTAACTGCGTCAAGGAGACCCCCTTGTTGGACTGCTTGCGTCTGGTTGCATGCAATTGTACTTGTACCCCGCCGACAACTGTAGTATTTTCACCTTGAGCGTTCACCACCAAGCATGCTTATGCATGCGAGGGGGTTTCTAAGGTTGTGAGAGAAATTTTTGATAGTTCATGTCATAACCACATGACAGATGTGGCTATGACACGTGTGACGTGTGCTGTGACCATATGGAAAATGTGGGCATGACAGGAGAGTAGCTTGTGTAGTGTTTCTTTCCTTGTGTATTAAGGAGGTATTCTTGGAGTTTATTGTGAAGCTTGGAGAATATTATTGGATCTTAGAAAATATTTTATTTTCCTTAAGTCTTAAGGAGAGCCTGATCTTTTAATAGCTCCTTCCTTGTCGATTTTCCAAAAGGAGAAAATTATCTCCCTATTGTTGTATAAATTGTTATTTTTGAAGTTGTGAAGAAATCCTCTCTGTTCTTGGGTTGATAGTTGTAATTTTCTTGTTCATTAAGTTTTACCATTTATAAATAAGAAAAGGAAAAAAAAATTGTTTTTAAAAGGATATTAAAATTATCTAGTTCCTTCTTCTTCTATTTGCAATGTTGTGACTTAGTTGATGTTTTAATTAAGTTTGTAAAAGTATTAAAAAATATCCCCACAATGAAATAAATGAAAGTTGGGTTGCAGTATTGCTTTTGAAATTTCTGCTACCTTGTGGGTCTCTTCCTAAGATGGGGACCTTTTCACTTTTACTATGCACTTTTACTATTCACTATTCACTATCCACTATCACTATTCACTTTTCACTATTCACTATTCACTATTCATTATTCACTTTTACTATTCACTATGTACTTTTATTATTCACTTTTCACTATTCATTTGAAGGCAAACTATATGTAGTTTAAAATATTTGACTTGAAATAGAAATCTTAAATCAAGGAAAGTGGGATTTATTTATGCATATTGTATATACGAATTGAACAGATGCTTAAACTTAGAGTAGTAAGGAAAAAATTTTGATAGTTCGTATCATGACTACATGGCACATGTGGACATGACATGTGTGTAATGCGTGTTATAACCGCATGGAAAAGGTGGGGGACAATCGACCAAGAGGATCACAACCACCATAAAACACAAGCGGAAGACTTCGATACTCATGTGACAAGGCCATCATGATGACAAAACAAGAGGATGGGTATTCCTCCAAGGTGAAGGTTAGTTAACAAACCACAACCTCACTCTCTCGCAGCTACATGTAGTAGGACAAGGGTCAAACCATGCTCAACCCACTCCATGTCAGTCTAAACAACATGCAAACCCCAGAGCTCCTAATGTTGAAACATGTGCTCTGATACCAAATGTCATGCCTACTTTTTCCATGCGGTTATAACACGCATTACACACGTGTCATGTCCACATGCGTCATGTGGTCATGATATGAACTATCAAAAAAATTTCCTCACTACTCTAAAAACCCCCTCGCACGCATAAGCGTGCTCGGCGGTGCACGCTTAAGGTGAAAGCAATATAGTTGATGGTGGCGTACCAAATACATGTGCGCACACCCTAGACAAGGAAACGCATGGTTCCCTGACTTAGGTTAATCTCACAAATTATATTTGAACAATAGTTATTTTAGGTGATAGATCATTTTTAAGTAAAGCACAGTCATTTTTTCTTCTTTCCATTTTCTGGAATTTAATACTAATTTCTCCTCCTTCAGACTTAGCATTTTCAACCAAGCCCGTTCTTTTGCCCTCTCTTCCTTTTCTTGGAATTTAATTTTGCTAGTATTTCTATCATGTTCATTTTACCATTTCTCTGAAATTTAATTTAAATATATATATAGCGCCATTATCTCAGTTCACTTAACTCTCAATTTCATTAATAAGATCCTTAACTATAAAGAAAGTATAGAATAATTCATTAAAAATAGAGCAATGAGTTAATTTTGTTTTTGCAAATATAAACATTGTATTTCTGAATTGCAACTCTGAGTTTTAGCATCTATTCAATTCGTATTATACATTATGCATAAACAAATCCCACTTTCCTTGATTTAAGATTTCTATTTCAAGTCAAATGTTTTAAACTACATATAGTTTGCCTTCAAATGAATAGTGAAAAATGAATAATAAAAGTACATAGTGAATAGTGAAAAGTGAATAGTGAATAGTGAATAGTGAATAGTAAAAGTGCATAGTAAAAGTAAAAAGGTTCCCATCCTAGAAAGAGACCATCAAGGTGGTAGTAATTTCAAAAGCAATACTGCAACCCAAATTTCATTTATTTCATGGTGGGGATTTTTTAATACTTTTACAAACTTAATTAAAACATCAACTAACTCACAATGTTGCAAGTAGAAGAAGAAGGAACTAGATAATTTTAATATCCTTTTAAAAATAAATTTTCTTTTCCTTTTCTTATTTTTAAATGGTAAAACTTAATGAACAAGAAAATTACAACTATCAACCCAATAGAGAGGATTTCCTCACAACTCTAAAAATAACAATTTATACAACAATAGGAAGATAATTTTCTCCTTTTGAAAAATTGACAAGGAAGGAGCTATTAAAAGATCAGGCTCTTCTTAAGACTTAAGGAAAATAGAATATTTTCTAAGATCCAATAATCTTCTCCAAGCTTCACAATAAGCTCCAAGAATACCTGCATAACACACAAGGAAAGAAACACCACACAATCTGCTCTCCTCCCTACCGTAGACCCGCAAGAGGGTCACCCCCGAGCTAGGGAGACCATCCACATATCCAGGGTAGAATAGACTTAAGCACATCACAACATTGAACAACAACAAATCCAATAATACACACACCCTCAAGGTTTGACTCACAATACAAAGACTCAGCTTAAGTGAGTTCAGGGAGGGTAGAGAAGTAGAGATCTCTACCTCTAGGTGTCATCCCTTCACATTTTATTACTTTTATCATAAGGCCTCAAGCTAACTTTATCACAAGGCCTCAAGCCAAAAATTTATCTCAAGGCCTCAAGCCAAAAATTTATTCTTCCACAAGGCCTCAAGCCTTCCAATGAATCAATTACCAGGGATATCCCAATAGGCTCTCAAAGCCATAAAGCCCTCTAGGCTCAAAAGTACTAACATGCCCTCAAGGCATTTACAACAAGAACCAAGATGACACCTGAGGAGGGTCACACCTCCCCTGCCCTATACAAGATGAGCATTGCCTTCCAACTGAAAGGAGCTCTTTCTACACCCAACACAAAACCCCAAAACAATAATAGAATACACATAGAAGACATTTGCAAACTCATTCAACAAGCAAGAAACAAACATACATATAAAACAACAGATACACAAGAGAGTAGACTTGATTCACCAACCTTCTAAAGCCCAATTATGGAATGAAAGTTGATGAAGAGTTCTACTCTAGCCTCCTCCAAAATTCTCCTTCTTTCCTCAATAATCCAACCCCAAAAATAATCTCTCTATGATCACAAGCAAGGGATAAAGAATGGAGGATATAGGATGGCTAGAATAATTTCGGCATTACGAGGCTATGAAGAGAAGAATAGAAAAAGAATTGGGCATTATGAGGATGCCAGAAGAAGATTTCTTAGAGAAAATTAGGCATGATAAGAATGCAAGAATGAAGTCCCCCTACAAGAATGAAGTCCTCTCCTGCAAGAATGAAGTTCCCCTGCACAAAAATGAAGTTCCCCTGCAAAATCCTATCTCTCTAATTGCTTAGAGAAGGGTCTCATTTATAGATTTTTTGAGAAGTGAATGGAAGGTGAGGATCAAGAGTTAAGATCAAGGGCTCACATTATCTGTGAATTTTAAATTCATAGTGGATGAATTAAAAATTCATTGTTTTAAGATTGTAATATTTAAATATCCCCACTATCCCAAGTGGAATTAATAAAATATCTCCACTATCCCAAGTGGAATTAATAAAATATCCCCACTATCCCAAATGGAATTAAAAAATATCCCCACTATCCCAAGTGGAATTAATAAAATAAACCCACTCATTATCCATTATCCCTAATGGAGTTAAAACAATTAACCCCACTCAAGAGATCCCCCATTATAGCCCACATGTAGAAATAAAATACAATAAGTAAATTAAAATAAGAGAGAGTGGGTGACACACCACCCTCATTAAGGGGAACCCCACCAAAAGAGAGGCACAAGGAGACAAGCACTCCATTATTAGGGGATCATGGAGTTGCTCCATGACTTGGAAGTGGGCCTGAGTGTGGATTCCACTCATCCCATTGTCCCCATGCTTCCAAATTCGTCACTTAACTTCACCCTAAAGTTGAAGTGACTATATGGAGGTTAAGCCAAGGTTATCCTAGTCAAAAAGGTCCCTAGACCCATGGGGTATAACCTAGGGTTGTTTCAAACCTAGTTAGAACTCCCAGAGTCAAGTAAAAACACAAGAAGAGGGTCAAAAAAAAATAAAGTTAAAACAAGATTCAAAACAACATTTCTTACAACACTTATCACAATATAATTAATTCAGAAGATAGAACTATTTCCCTTAACCTCATACAACATTACAACAATTTACCAAACACAAGGTTGATCTTAGTTCCTCGTGGAACTAGATCGGCTCACAAGGGATACAACATAGGGTGTGGAATGATCTCTTGTATTTGTGGTTTTGTTAGAAATACCTGCACACTCAATTTCAAAGTTAATTCCACATATAAATATCATAGCCGAAGCAAATTTAATACATGCATTTCTAAAGCATACCACAATTCTTATAAACATAATGAAATCACATGACAATTTTTTATCTAACATCACCCAATTAGTTTTCCTTTAACATAATAAGATTTTAATAGTTTGAAAATCTGGGAACAACAGTCCCATAAATATAAAAATACCAACAACAGTAACCTAAATAGTCACATGTACGGAAATGAAAAAGTGTAGGCCTCACAGGCATGATGATGGAGGAAGGATAGCGCAACATATAATTTGGAGGTGTGATAAGGTGCACCAGGTTTGGGATTGGAAGAAGATGCCATGTGAGGCATTCGGGTGATACCAACATTTTTAGATTGTTGTCCTGGGGATATATAGCCAAGGCCATGCAATCATGGATGGGTGTTGACATGGATGGGATCCAAGATACCTTGTTCATGAAGGCCTAGACCTTTACCTTGATAGTTCATCTTTGGGAGCATGTGATGTGCAATGGGATGTTTGTTGCTATAGTAACAAGACATGAGTCCATTAATAGATGGGGAAGGTGGGGTGGTGGATAATAGTTGTTCCTCTCCTATGAGAGAACAACCATGGATGAAAGTAGCAGGAACAATAGGATAGGATGATGGATTTGCAATAGGGTTGATAGTGGATGGTGAAGGGTCAATGGGAGATCAATAGGCAATCATGGTGTGGGATAAAAAATGGGATGACTTGGGATGCTTGGATATTGGTTATCATTATGCTCATTAGAATGTGCTATAATAGGATCCAATTTATTTGTTTGATTATACATGTTTTCTTGGGGACCAAGTACCTCATCATGGGATGTTGATGGATAATGAGTAGAACTAGTGGGATGATGGATAGGGCTAGTTTGGTTTTCCTGATCATGAGTGATTGCAGGATCATGGATGGGAGAGGTTTTAATATTTTGATCATCGATGGTAGCTTGTCTTGAGTAGTGGGATCTTTGGTAGATTGGGTAATGTGATCTTGAGGAGATAGGATAAGTTGATCTTCATTTTGTGAGGAGCAAGGTTGATCATGCTTTGGATTTGACTCTGGACATAGATCTTGGGTTTGGATGATATTGGGGGTTTCTTGGATGGGCTTGATAGGCTCTGGATGGTCAACAACATGAGAGCATGATGGAGTTTGATTTAATCTTATGGTAAGTACTCTTCAATAGGATGAATAGACATAGGAGTGGATGAAGTTTGAATAGTATTAGGAGGCTCTTTGATAGGCTCAAAGATAGGCATTGGATTGAAATATGATTCTATATTCCATGTTAATAGGCCATGGATACCATCTGAAAGGATAAGTTAGTGGGTGGATTATTAATCACAATCTTACCATAATTGATGAGCTTTTGGATCAAATTATTAAGTCTCACACATTTGGATGTTTTATGGCCTTTTTACTCTATGGTACTAACAATATTCATGATCCTTAAACTAGAAGGACTTGACTTGGTTTTTGTCATATGGCATTGTCATTGGTAGCTCAATAAAGTTTGCTTGGACCAAATTTTGTAAGGTTACCTCAATGGGCTCCTTTGATGGAGGGTTGGAGGAATGTGGTGACAAAGGGATTGAAGGGGTTTATGAGTTAGGAGGTATGTGGGATAATGGATTAGGATTAGGAAGATTGGAGGGAGATTGTGATGGAAGGATTGATGAGATAGATGGGTTGGGATTGGATATAGTTTATTGAGGTGAGATGGGTAAAGGTATGGTAGATGGGTATCAGGTTTTGGGATTGACTTGGTAAGTGGGTTGGGGTGAGATATATGGATAGGTAAAGGTTGGATAAATTTGAGGTGTATATAAATTGGATTTGTATGATGGCATGGTCAAATGGGAGGATCAAGGTTGATATGATAGTGATGTTGGTTGGATTGGAGATATGGTTTGAGATCCATACTTACGTTTAAGTTCCTATATTTATGCATCAAGATGGGTGATATCATGTGTTTGAGGAATGAGGTTGTTGCAAGTATGAGTATTAAGTGTTCTCTTTAATGTCAACACTTCAGTTCAGCATCTAAGGAAGTCATTTGGATAAGTTTGAGAAAGTGTTTGAGAAGTTAGTGCAATTATAGAACTATTCTATCTCCCAGAATAGTGTAGTTTTTTGTTCCACATATCTTGTAAATTGTATATCTTTGTCTACAGTTTGAAAGTTATGTTAAGGGATGTCTATAGTTTCTATGTTTCAAGTTTGAGCCTCTGGTATGAATATTTGAGTGAGTTCCATTCACCTGAGTAAAAACTATTTTTATGAGTATTTAATGGTGATAAGGAGAATGTATTTTTCTTCACATTTCTCTGCATTTAAGTTTTATAATCTACGATTCTAGGATTAAGTTTGGGATAATGATATGTGCCTTTAGTTGAAATGGTTCATGACTTGGTGCTTTGCGAGTGATCTTTCCTTTATGACAGTAGTTAATAGTAATGTTTAAGTGGTCCGGTTTGAAGAATCTTTTGGATAGAGTGTTTGGGAGTTGTGCAGAAGTTCTTGGTGACTGTAACATGCTTGTGGATGTCTCTAGATCATGTTCCTACTTTTTTATTGGTCTGGAAAGTGCAATTCGGATCATGGTTGAAGCGTGTTCCTAAAGGTCTTAGTGTTAACACCAGTCTTGGCCAACCTAGTTGTTTTCACTACTTATGGTTATGCTTTGGAGATTGTGGAAGTGTGTTGTTGCGTGGAAGATTGTATTTGAGTCCCAGCTAAGGTGTGGTGTGGTCCACATTCATTCTTTTCCTCCACAAATCTATTTAGGTCTAGACCTATTCTAATGTATGTATGTATGCTGACCTTGGAGATTGTTCCAATGGTTGATGATTGTAATGTCAACCTTGATGTACATTCCAAGGTTGATGAATTATATAAATATATGTAATAAAGTCATGAATCAGGCATGCTAATAAGACGATGTGAAGATAAGTGTGTTTGTGAAAAGAAGGTAAAAAAGAAGAAGAATTAGTGCACTTCAATGGAGCTGAACCCTAGCATGATGTAGATGCTACTATCTCAGTTCACCAACCCAATAGTGAGCCAAACCTTGGTAGTGAGCCCCTTCTCTTAGTAGTGAGCCTCTTTTTTTTGTAGTGAGCATTTTGAGCAGTGAGTCCTAATGTAGTGGACCTCCGGTAGTGAGCCTTGTTGTAAATTTCAATATATCATTTATATTGTGAGTTAATCCTCACTGTAGTTTTTCCCTCATTGGGTTTGTTGACATACATAGGACAACTGAGAGGGGGGTGAATCAGTTGTCATAAAAAATTAACTTCATAAACCATCAACTACGTAATTACTGATAATCATATTTAACCATGAAAATATAAAACCATAGACTAAATCATAATCACACATTCAACACAGTAGACACCAGATTTTTACGTAGAAAACCCTAAAAGGGAAAAACCACAGTGGGTGTTAGCCCACATAAAATATATAAGTTATAACAATACTAAAAAATAGAGGCTCACTGCAAAAAATGGCTCACTGCCAAAGGGTGGCTCACTACCAAGGGGTGGCTCACTACCAAATATGGTGAACTAATTAAAAAGCATCTACTACATGCCTAGGTTCAGTTCCATTGAAGCACAATAAAACTTCTTTGCTCTGCTCTTTCACACCTTCATACTTACCTCTTCATATTTGCACACTTATATCATTTTCACAATTACATTACAAGTTTTTATACAAGTTATCAACCTTGGAATGTACATCAAGGTCAGAAATACAATCATCAACTGTTGGAGCAATCTCCAAGGTCGACATTACAAAAACATACATCGAAATAGGTTTGGACCTAATAGATAATTTAGCTAAGGGAAAGATGTAAAGATGTATGTTGATCACACCAAACCTTAGCTAGGACTCAAACAGAATTCTTCATGCCATGACATGCTTCCACAAACTTCAAGGTATCTTTGCAATTAGTGAAATCAACCAAGTCAGCCGAGACTATTGAGAACACTAAGTCTACTAAGAACATTCTTCATCCATGATCCAATTTTCTCTTTGTAGACCAATCCAAAGGTAGGAACACAATTAGGAGACATCCACAAGCACATTGTAATCACCAGGAACAACGCACGATCTCTAACAACTCTATCAAGAGGATTCTTCAAACTGAAGCACAAGAACAATACTGTCAGCCACTATCATAAGGAAAGAATAGCTTTTGTACCACCAAATCATGAACCATTATAGTTTAAGGCACTTATCATCATTCTAGACTTAACTCTAGAACTACAGACCAAAATACTTCAATGCAGAGGAATGTGGAGCATAACACTTTCTCCTTGTCACCACCATACATACAGAAAAAGTAGTTTTCACTCTAGTGAACATAGCTCACTCAAATCTTCATACTAGAGGCTCAAACTTGGAATATAACATCTTTAGATAGACTTCTAAATAACTTCCAATTTACAGACAAAGATATTCATCCTACATGAAATGTGGAGCAAACTTCTAGACTATTCTTCAATATGCAATACATTGTTTCCACTGCAACACATTATTTCTACCGGAGGAGCTAATTTTCTCAATATCCTCAACATCAAGATCACTTACATAAGTAAATACAAATCATCTCACTTATTATAGGCAAACAAAAAAATAGGAGCACAGTTGACACCAATGACAACACAGATATGTTAACATCAATGACAACACCGATTAGGCACATACTTGCAACAATGTACCCCTTTGTCATTGATGGCAACATATGATGTGAAAACTGAAAAGACCATCAAGACAAGATTCTGACCCTTTTTCTTTACACATCTGCATTCTTTCTCCTCCTAAGTTTTTCACATGATTTCTCGCCCCCTTTGACATCAATGGCAAAGGGCACATACATTCTGTTGCTCTGAACAACTAAACTGTTACCAACACCTCTAGCCACTCCCCCTAAGAGGTAGCTCTCAAAATATCAATCCAGATTAAATAATGAGACTTTGAGCACCATTAGATTGATGCATTCTCATGCATCTTAGTTTAGGGAAGGAGGGGTAATGACCCCTAACTTTTCTCTGAGATACTCAAAACTATCCTTAGGGAGAGGTTTGGTGAAGATATCTACAATTTGATCCTTTGTGGACACATATTCCAACTTTACTTCATTCTCTGTCACCTTTTCTCTCAAAAAGTGATGCCTTATAGATATATACTTTGTTCTTGAGTGCATTACTAGATTCTTGGAAATATTTATGGCACTTGTATTGTCACACAAGATTGCAATTGGATCTTCATAAACAACTCTTATATCATTCAAAGTCTACTTCATCCATAACACTTGAATACAACAACATGCTGCTGCAATATACTCTACTTTTGTAGTTAACAAAGAGATTAAATCTTGTTTCTTGCTTAACCATGAAACCAATCTATTTCCCAAGAAGAAGGCACCTCTAGTTGTATTTTTCCTATCATTAACATCTCCAGCCCAATCGGCATCTGTATAAGCACTAAGAGTAAACTCATTATCCTTTGGATACCATAAGCCATGATCTAGAATGCCTTTTAAATACCTCAGTATTGTCTTTACTGCCATCACATGTGATTCTCTTAGATCATATTGAAATCATACAACAAGACAAACTGCATGCATAATATCAAGTCTAGTTTGAGTTAGATAAAATAATCCTCCAATCATGGATATGTACTTTTTCTGTTAAGTCTTAGGTGATTCATCAATTTTTCTCAATTTATAGCCGGTCACCATAGGAGTACATACTAATTTAGAGTCTTCCATCCCAAACTTCTTTAACAACTCTTTCACATACTTAGAATGAGATATGAAGATTCCTTTATCTGATTTATTGATTTACAAACCCAGAAAGAAATTCATCTCACCAAACATAGACATCTCAAACTCTTTCTGCATTTCAACAACAAATTTCATACACATACCTTCATTTCCTCCAAAGATAATATCATCAACAAAGACTTCAACAATAAAAATTTGATCACCACTAATCTTGAAATAGAGATTACTGTCAGTAGTACCTTTACTGAATCCTAACTGTAATAAGTATTTATCCAACCTTACATACTAGGCCCTAGGAGCTTGCTTGAGTCCATACAATGCTTTCCTCAACCTACATACCATATCACCTTGATTTTATAGTTGGAATTCTTCTATTTGGTCAATGTAGACTTCCTCTTCTAACTCACCATTCAGGAATGTAGACTTCACATCCATCTGATATACTTTGAAATCTTTGTGAGCTATAAATGCCAGAAATATTCTGATTTCTTCAATCTAAGCTACTAGAGCAAAAGTCTCTTCAAAATCTATCCCTTCAATCTAAGAATATCCTTTGCACACAATCCTTGCTTTATTTCTTACAACTTCTCCATTTTCATTCAGCTTATTCCTAAAAACCCATTTAGTTCCAATAATGTTTTTGTCAGTAGGTCTAGGGACTAATTCCCAAGTTTCATTCTTCTCTATCTGCATTAATTCTTCCTCCATTGCCTTTACCCAATTTTCATCACTGCAAGCTTCATTCATAGTTTTTGGTTCAACTGTAGAGAGCAAACAATAATTCACTTGTTCTTTTGCAGCTCTTTTCCTTGTTAGTACTCCTTTTTCTTTGTCTCCAATAATTTGATCTTCAGAGTGATTGATTCTTACCTACATGGGGGTCTTAGCAGCAATTTCCTGAGCCTTTTCTTCTTCATCTTGACTATCTTCTTGTTTAATTTTGTCTTCATAAGTTATAGCCACAGGTTCATTTGACTCATAGCCACTCTAATCTGATGTTTTTCCTTTGCCTTCATCCACCTTCACATTTTCACTCTCAACAATCTTTTTCAACCTTTTGTTGTAGCATTGGTAGGCATTACTCTTGGTAGAGTATCTAAGGAAGATTCATTCATCACATCTTGCATGAAATTTTCCTAGGTCTTCATCTCTTCTGATATAGCATTTTCTTCCAAAGACTTTGAAGCATCTTACTATTGGAATTCTTCCATACCACAATTCATAGGGAGTTTTAGTACCATTACATTTCACTTGAACTTTATTTTGGATGTAGATAACAGTATGTATAGCTTCTTTTCAGAAAACATCCAGCAGGCCTCCTTCTTTCATCATTGTTCGAACATCCTCTTGAACTATCCTATTCTTCCTTTCCACAACTCTATTTTGTTGAGTCCTAGGTGTAGACAACTGTATCTTTACTCCTTTCGCTTCATATAAATTGTTGAATTCATTTGATGTGAACTCACCTCCTCTATCATACCTCAAGCATTTGATTTTTAATTCTATTTTATTTTCAACCATTGCCTTGAAGGATTTGAACTTCTCTAGGGCTTCAGATTTGTCACTTAGAAAAGTAACCTAAGTCATTCTAGAATAATCATCAATAAGAAACATGAAGTAGCTATCACCTTGTAGATTTCTTATCCTTGTAGGAACACATAGATTTATATGAACTAGATCCAACAAACTGGCAGAAAATTGATCTTTACTCTTAAAACTTGTTCTTGTTTTCTTTCCCAACTGACATTCCTTGCAAATAGTATTGGTGGGTTTCACAAGTCTTGGTAAATCTCTTACAGTCTGACCTGAACTTATCTTTACCAAATTATCAAAATTTATATGACACAACCTTCTATGCCACAACCAAATCTCATCTACTTGGGCTAAAAAATAGTAATCATTAGTTCCTCTTAATTGATAGATGTTACCTTTGGTCTTCTTACCAATAGCAATCACAATTCTGGAGCCTTCCATGGTCTTGCATCCATTGTCTTTGAATCTCAGATCATAACCTTTGTCACACATCTGACCAAGGCTCAAAATATTATGCTTCAAGCCCTTCACATATAAGACATTGTCAGTATTATGCTTTCCATCAAATGAAAGAGATCATTTTCCACAAATCTTACCAGCTGCATTGTCTCCAAACCTAACTATTCCTCCATCATATTTTTCTAAACTTACAAAATTTTGTCACCAGTCATGTCATGTGAGCATCCACTATCAATAATCTATTCATCCTTATCTTTCTCAACCTAAACAGCCAAAGCACTTTCTTCCACTAGTTTTTCTTCCTTCACACAACTAGCAATATTAGTAGACACAGGTTCTTCTTTAATAGAAATAAACAAGCATTCATTTGCACTTATACTAGTGTCATCAGATTCATCATCAGTCACACCTTCATCATCAAAATCTCTAACATAGTAGCATTTCTTTGGAGCTCTAGGCCTATTCTCAAATCTTTTTCTATTCCTTTCAATTCTTTCAAGACATCTGGAAGCATAATGACCTACTTTACCACATGAAAAACATTTTAAAGGTAGTTTGCCTTTGAACTTACTGGAACCTCTTTGCAATCTATCAACAAAGTTAGCTTCAATTTCATCAAAGTCATCATTAGTTTCCACCTTATATTTCTTAGCCTTGGAGATCTTTTCTGAAGTACTGGGTTTGAAAGTAGTTTCAACTTTTGGCAAATCATCTCCAAACTCTCTCATTTTAAAGGCTATAATATTTCCATGTAATTGATCTCTATCAATAGTTTTCATAGTCATTACTTCTGCAATTGCTACTACTTTGGGATTGTATGACTTTGGTAGAGATCTAAGAATTTTCATCACAAATTCCTTATCACCAATAGTATCTCCCATACCTTTTATTCCATTGACATGTTCATCAACTGTTTGCATGAAGGTTGTAATGGTTTCATCTTCATTCATCTTTAAACTCTCATATTTTCCTTTCAGGCCTTCTAGCTTGGCTTTTTTTATAGAATTATCTCCTTCATACAGTTTATTCAACTTTTCCCAAACCTCATGTGTAATTTCTAGATCCATTACTTTTATCAGCTCAGTGTCAGACAAAGCACTCAACAAAGTATCTCTAGCTTTTATATTCAACTCATATTTTTTGATTTCATCTTCAGTTGTCAAACCATTTGGAGGCATGGTATATTTTGATTCTATAGCTTTCAATGCTCTATAACCAAGACAAAGGAGATGGATTTTCATTCGTACCTTCCATAGAGCATAATTTGTCTCATCAAACTACAATGCTTCATTTTTAAAAGACATCTTAGATCTTCCTCAAGCTAATAGGCTTTCTTCCAAGGAAGCTGCTCTGATACCAATTGTTGAAATACACAAGCCAAATGAGAGGAGGCAGGTGAATCAGTTGTCATAAAAACTTAACTCCATAAACCATCAACTACTTAATTACTGATAATTAGATTTAACCATGAAAAAATAAAACCATAGACTAAATCATAATCACACATTCAACACAGTAGACACCATATTTTTAAGTGGAAAACCCTAAAAGGGAAAAACCACGGTGGTTGTTAGCCCATAGAAAATATATAAGTTATAGAAATACAAAAAAATAGAGGCTCACTGTCTATAGGGCTCACTGCCCAAATTGCTCACTGCAAAGAACGACCCACTGCCAAAGGGTGGCTCACTGCTAAGGGGTGGCTCACTGCCAAGGGGTGACTCACTGCCAATATGGTGACCTGATTAAATAACATCCACTCCATGCCTAGGTTCAGTTCCATTGAAGCACAATAAAACTTCTCTACTCTTCTCTTTCACACCTTCATACTTATCTCTTCATATTCACACACTCATATCATTTTCATAATTACATTACAAGTTTTTATACAAGTCATCAACCTTGGAATGTACATCAAGGTCAGAAATACAGTCATCAACCATTGGAGCAATCTCCAAGGTCAGAATTACAAAAAACATACATAGAAATAGGTCTGGACCTAATATAGAATTTAGCTAAGGGAAAGATGTAAAGATGTATGTTGATCATACCAAGCCTTAGCCAGGACTCAAACATAATTCTTCACGCCACAACATGCTTCCACAAACTTCAAGGCATCTCCGTAATTAGTGAAATCAACCAAGTCGACCAAGACTGGTGAGAACATTAAGTCTGCTAAGAACATTCTTCATCCATGATCCAATTATCTCTTTGTAGAAAAATCCAAAGGTAGGAACATGATGAAGAGACATCCACAAGAACATTGTAATCACTGGGAACAACTACATGATCTCTAACCACTCTGTCAAGAGGATTCTTCAAACCTGAGTACAAGAACAACACTGTCAGCCACTGTCATAAGGAAAGGATAGCTTGCGGACTACCAAATCATGAACTACTGTAGTTGTAGGCACCTATCATCATTCCAGACTTAACTCTAGAACCATAGACCAAAATACTTCAATGCAGAGGAATGTGGAGCATAACACTTTCTCCTTGTCACCACCAAACATATAGAAAAAGTAGTTTTCACTCTAGTGAACATAGCTCACTCAAATGTTCATATCGGAGGCTCAAACTTGGAATATAACTTCTTCAGATAGACTTCTAAATAACTTCCAATCTATAGACAAAGATATTCATCCTACATGAAATGTGGAGAAAACTTCTGGACTATTCTTCAGTATGCAATACACTATTTCCACTGCAACAGACCGTTTCTACCGGAGGAGTTAATTTTCTTAATATCCTCAACATCAAGATCACTTACATAAGTAATACAAATCATCTCACTCATTATATCAAAGCAACAAAATAGGAGTACGGTTGACACCAATGACAACACATATATGTTGACATCCATGACAACACTGATTAGGCACATACTTG
Organism: Cunninghamia lanceolata; assembly: GCA_027924645.1. NCBI lineage: Eukaryota > Viridiplantae > Streptophyta > Pinopsida > Cupressales > Cupressaceae > Cunninghamia > Cunninghamia lanceolata. The sequence continues at coordinate 4,663,252 of BSBN01000710.1, read as the reverse complement.
CAATAGGGTTTTCCATGTAAAAATATGGTGTTGAATGTGTTGAATGTGTGAATGTGCTTAATTTTCTAATTTCATGCTTTCATGATTAAATCATAACAATAGTGATTAAGTGGTTGATGTTTGATGCTTATATTAAGTTTTTATTACAACTAATTCACCCCCCCTCTTAGTTGTCTTGTGCATTTCAACAATTGGTATCAGAGCAAGGGTTCATTGGAAGAAAGCCTAACAGCTTGAGGTAGATCCGGGATGGCACACAAGGAGTCTCCATAGTTTGATGGAATGGATTATGCTCTATGGAAGGTATGGATGAAAAGTCATCTCATTTCTCTTGGTTATAGTATTTGGAAGATGGTAGAAACAAAGTATACTATGTCTCCCAATGCTCCATCATCTAAAGATGAAGTTAAATAGTATGAGTTAAATGGAAAAGATAGAGATGCTCTGGTAAACGCCCTATCTAACACTAAGTTAGTGAAAATTATGGACCTCAAAACTGCTCATGAGATCTGGGATAAGTTGAAAAATTTATATGAAGGAGATGATTCTATTAAGAGTACAAAATTACAAAACCTAAAGGTGAGGTATGAAGCTCTGAAGATGAGTGATGATGAGAACATAACAATCTACATGCAAAAAGTTGATGAAATTCTCAATGGAATCAAAGGTCTTGGAGGAACTATTGATGAGAATGAGGTTGTGATGAAGATTCTTAGATCATTTCATAAGTCTTACATTCACAAGGTGTTTGCAATTGAGGAACATATTTTGATGCTAGATGTGATGAAGAAATTTTCCTTGGATACTCTAGTAAGAGTAAAGCCTACCAGTGCTACAATAAGAGATTGAGAAAGATCATTGAGAATGCTAATGTGAAGGTTGATGAAGACAAGGAAATAATGTCAGATCTAAGTGGCTATGAATTAGATGAACTTACTGTTAGAGTAAATAACGTAAAAGTTGAACAACAAGATAGTCAAATTGAAGAAGAAAATGCTTCAAAAAGTGTTGTTAAGACTCCCAGGAATGTAAGGATTAATCATTCTAAAGATTAGATGATTGGTGACAAAAGCAAAGGGGTATTGACAAGGAAAAGAGTTGCAGAAGAATAGGTGAACTACTATTTACTTTCAAAGATTGAACCTAAAATTGCAAGTGAAGCCTGCAAAGATGAAAGTTAGGTAAAAGCTATAGAAGAAGAGCTAATGCAGATAGAGAAGAATCAAACTTGGGAATTGGTTCCTAGACCTAATGATAAGAATGTGATTGGAACTAAATGGGTTTTCAAAAACAAGATGAATGAAAATAGAGTAGTAAGAAACAAAGCAAGATTGGTATGCAATGGATATTCTCAGGTTGAAGGTGTAGATTTTGAGGAGACTTATGCTCCTATGGCAAGGATTGAAACAATAAGAATGTTTTTGGCATTTGAATCATACAAAGATTTCAAAGTATGCTAGATGGATGTGAATTTTGCATTCCTAAATGGAGATCTAGAAGAAGAGGTTCACATTGAACAACCAGAAGGATTTCAGTCATTAGACCAAGGTGACATGGTGCACAAATTGAAGAAAGACTTGTATGGACTAAATAAATCCCCTAGAGCTTGGTATGTAAGGTTGGACAAGTATTTGTTGCAATTAGGGTTCAGTAAAGGAACTGTAGACAATAATTTCTATTTCAAAATTAATGATGATCAAATTTTGATTATTGTGGTCTTTGTTGATGATATTATCTTTGGAGGTAATGAAGGTATGTGTAAGAAATTTGCAAAGGAATTGTAAAAGGAGTTTGAGATGTTTATGTTTGGTGAAATGAATTTCTTTCTAGGACTATAGATCAGTCAATTAGAAAAAGGAATTTTCATTTCTCAGTCCAAGTATGTGAAATAATTGTTGAAGAAGTTTGGAATGGAAGATTCTAAGCCAGTATGTACCCCTATGGTAACTAGTTGCAAGCTAAACAAGAATGATGAATCACCTAAGATTGATCAAAAAAAATATAGGTCTATGATTGGAGGACTACTTTGTCTAACCTATACCAGATTAGATATAATGCATGCAGTTTGTCTAGTGGTAAGATTTCAAGAAGATCCTAGAGCGTTACATGTGATGGTAGTTAAGAGGATCATGAGGTATTTAAAAGGCACTTTAGACTATCGATTGTGGTATCCTAAAGATATTTACTTCACTCTTAGTGCTTATACAGATGCAGATTGGGCTAGAGATGTTGATGACAGAAAAAGTACAAGTGGAGGTACTTTCTTAATTACGTAAGAGATTGGTTTCATGGTTGAGCAATAAGCAATATTCAATTTATTTTTCTACTACAAAAGCAAAATATATTGCTGCATCATGTTGTTGTAATCAAGTGCTATGGATGAACCAAACATTGAAGGATATAAGTGTTGTGTATGGAGAACCAATTTCAATCTTTTGTGACAATACAAGTGCTATAAACATTTCAAAGAATCTAGTGATGCACTCAAGAACAAATCATATATCAATTAGGTATCACTTTCTAAGAGAAAAGGTAACATACAATGAAGTAAAGATGGAACATGTGTCTACAAATGATCATATTGTAGATATTTTCACAAAGCCTCTGCCTAAGGATACTTTTCAATATCTTTGGGAGAAGTTAGGGGTTATTACCCCTCCTCTAAACTAAGATGCATAGAAAGTGTATCAATCTAGTGGTGTCTAAAGTCTCATTCTTTGATCTAGATTGATGTTTTGAAGGCTACCTCTCAGGGGAAGTAGCTAGATGTTGTTGATATGAGTTCTTGATAAAGAACAATAAGTGTTGCAGTATTACTGACAGAGGGAGTAGTGCAGTGGCAGTAAGATCTAAGTTGATCTTTAATAACTAAAGAGGGAGAAAAATTTTGGCACCCTTTTCCATTGATGTCAATGGGGGAGAGAAGTGCATGTGAAAAACTTAAGGAGAGAGATTATGATTGATGACAAAAAGGGAGAAAGTTGCAGCCAGAGAAAGCATAAAGTAAGGAGGAGCTAAGAAGCAAAGCAAGTTTGTTTGTCTTGATGCTTTTTCACATCATGTTTTGCCATCAATGACAAAGGGGGGATTGTTACAAGTATGAGCAGTAAGTGTTGTCATTAATGTCAACACCTAAGGACAACATCTAAGGAAGTCATTTGGATAAGTTTGAGCAAGTGTTTGAGAAATTAATGCAATTGCAGAATTGTTCTATCTCCTAGAATAGTGCAGTGTTTTGCTCCACATATCCTATAGATTGAATACATTTGTCTGGAGTTTGGAAGTTATGTTAAGGGATGTTTGTAGTTTCTATGTTTCAAATTTGAGCCTCTAGTATGAAAATTTGAGTGAGTTCCATTCACTTGAGTAAAAACTATTTTTTTGAGTACTCAATGGTGACAGGGAGAATGTATTATGCTCTGCATTTCTCTACATTTAAGTTTTATAGTCTACAGTTCTAGGATTAAGTTTGGGAAGATGATATGTGCCTTTAGTTGAAATGGTTCAATATTTCGTGCTCTGCAAGTGATCTTTCCTTTATGACAATAGTTAACAGTAATGTTTAAGTGGTCTAGTTTGAAGAATCTTTTGGATAGAGTGTTTGGGAGTTGTGTGGAAGTTCTTGGTGATTGTAACATGCTTGTGGATGTCTCTAGATCATGTTCCTACTTTGTGATTACTCTGCAAAGTGTAATTCAGATCATGGTTAAAGCGTGTTCCTAAAGATCTTAGTGTTAATACCAGTCTTGGCCGAACTGGTTGTTTTCACTACTTGCGGTTATGCTTTGGAGATTGTGGAAGTGTGTTGTTGCATGGAAGATTGCATTTGAGTCCCAGCTAAGGTGTGGTGTGGTCCGCATTCATTCCTTTCCTCTGCAAATATGTTTAGGTCTAGAGCTATTCTAATGTATGTATGTATGTTGACCTTGGAGATTATTCTAATGGTTGATGATTGTAATGCCGACCTTGATGTACATTCCAAGGTTGATGAATTGTATAAATATATGTAATAAAGTTGTGAATAAGGCATGATGATAAGATTATGTGAAGACAAGTGTTTTTGTGAAAAGAAGGAAAAAAAGAAGAAGAATCATTGTGCTTCAATGGAACTAAACCCTAGCATGATGTAGATGCTACTATCTCAGTTCACCAACTCGGCAGTGTGCCAAACCTTGGCAGTGAGGCCCTTTTCTTAGCAATGAGCCTCTTTCTTTTGTAGTGAGCATTTTGGGTAGTTATCCTTGTTGTAAATTCTGATATAAAATTTTAATTGTGAGTTAATCCTCACCATTTTTTTTTTCCTCATTTGGTTTTCCATGTAAAAATCTGTTGTCTCATGTGTTGAATGTGTGAATGTGCTTAAGTTTCTAATTTCATGCTTTCACAATTAAATCATAACAACAGTGATTAAGTGGTTGATGTGTTGATGCTTATAAGAAGTTAAGTTTTCTTTACAACTGATTCACCCCCCTCTCAGTTGTCTTGTGCATTTTAACAAGGGTTTGACATAATTTTTTTAACTTCCATTACCATTTTGTCAAACCAACTCATGATGTTTCTAGATGGTGGATTAGGACTAGGTGATGTCTTGGATTAGATGTAGATTTTTTTAATTGATGATTATGGATTAGGGCTAGGATCCTTTAAATGAAGGATTTTGATGATTGATTTGGATGGATTGTGATTAGGATCTAGATGATAGTGGATCAGTTTGGAGGAGGCGGAGTCCTTAACCAAAATTTGATTTTCAAAGGATGATTTTTGATTAAGGATGGGGATTGGGTGCTTGATTGAGATGGATAGATTGATGATGGGTGATTAGTTGTTGATGAGGGATAAGTGGATTATATTAGGATTTGATTGGAATAGGATTAGGTGGATGGAATGGATTAGGATTATGACCTTGGCTAGATATGGATAACTTGGTTAGAATTAGGGTCCTAGATGATGGATTAGGGATAGGTTGGGATGATGTGGGTAGGATGAGGAGGGTGATTAGCATAAGGTGATAAGATGATTAGGATGATTGATTAGGATGATAGGGATGAATTGGATTGGATTAGAAGGATGATAAAGGAGGTGATTAGGAATGGTTTAAAGGTTGACTTAGAAAAATTTACAAACAATAAGGCACACACACATATTCATAAGTTTGAAAAAGATATGAATTTTTTATAAGGATTATACAAATGATCACACACATAATACACAATAGAACCCTAGATTATTCAAGTGGGATTGTCCTCATAGTGTAGGCCCACAATCAATTCCTCTCAGTATTCCTACATAACTAGGAATATATTTTAGAGGGAATAGCTAGGGATAAAGGCATTACACCAAATATCCATTTTCCTTGGAGGTTTTGATACCTTTCCCAAATAAAATTTTTATATCCACTCTATTAAGAACATGGTGAGTAACTTTAGGCTTGATTAGCGGAACCCTGCACCACACTAGAAGATGACCGAAAGGTCTTAAGCTAGGATGTACAAGTTTTCTAAGGGAGTCCCCAATATATGCAAGGTTCAGGAGGCACAAGTCCATGAACACTAGTCCTTTGGAAGCATGTGACATAAGAGATTAAGAAAACATCACTTCACCCTATGCCAGGAATCACTCGGGGCCCCAAGGCTATGCCAATAACTATGTGACTAGATTGAGGTACAAATTTTACTCTTCCCCCTTTAATATACCCCACCAGAACATGTGGTTGAGGTCATCCTTTGAGGTGATGAAATCCCTAAGAAAGCCACCTAAAGGGAAGGAACACTATTCACTTTTGATCCCCGAGATTGCACGAAGCGCAAGGGGAGGGCATATGCAAAATAATGTTCATAGGATTGAACAAATAAACACAAGGATAATGAAGGGGTTTTTGATCTCCAAGATCACCAAAAGGTGTGAGGAGAGAGCATACACCCTTTTCGAAATCCAAAGACAAATAAAAAATGTTCAATTTCTATTGGGCCGTATATTAGAATAAGTGCCTATATTAGTGATAAAAAGATGTCTTGGATATGTGAATCTGCAACAACTTGTTAGTAGTTTCAATGATTTGATCTTGGACAAGAGAAAAAGCTACAAAACAAGGGTTAGATGAAAAAGATGGAAATCTGGAAAAGTCAAAAAATGATGAACTAATATAGAAGAATGGATTAGATGAGTAGATGCTACATGAATGTCTAAGCACTTTTTTTAAAAATAGTGAAATTTCTTTAAATTTTCTAAAAGTTATGAGCAAATGAAGTTTGGAAAGAAAGGTTGACTTCAACTATTCATACCTGATATTTTTGGTTGAATCTGCTAATGAGGCCTATACCACTATGAAGATGGGTGATTTATCTTTCTGATGCCTATAAAAACTTAAAAATATGATATGATATATGCAAAAGTTATAGCATTTTAAAAAAAGAAAACTATTTTAAGCCTTAAAAAACACTATTCGTGGCATGAAAACACTGTTCATAGCCCGAGAACATTGTTCATTGTTAGAAACACTGTTCACCTTCCAAAAATACTATTCACTACCAAAAACATTGTTCACTGCTAGAAACATTGTTCACTACTAGAAGCACTATTCACTATGAGAAGCATTGTTCATCGCCAGAAAGCACTGTTCACCACCAAAAACACTATTAACCACTGGAAACACTATTCACCACTAGAAATGTTGCTCATCCCCCTACACACATTTGCACAAATTTCATCTACACCAAAAAGGGTCAAATTATATGTTTTTCTTCATCTCTTGGCCCTTCTAGATGCAAACGTGAAGTCCATTTTGTGCTACGAAGATCTCCGTGAAAGTGCACCCTTAAAATTTCTCCAAAAAGAGCATAAACCTACAACAAAAAACTAGCAAAGCCTGCAAAAAGAAAGATAAATCAAGGGATGAGAGTCCCACCAAGTGTGCCAAAATCAAGACAAGAAAAATGAAAGGTAAATAACAAGAACATAAACAATAAACATGCAATGCCTTCACCTTAGACTTTCCTTTCTTCTTCGATAGAGCAGATTGAAGTTGCACCAACTACCTCAATGGATATGCTCAATGATTTTGATAGATAAAGATATGTTGATCGCTCTAGAAACCTGCAACATAATAGTACTTTCTTGTGTGATGATAATGGTTTGGTTGAGGCTATATTTATAGATTCTTGATAAGGATAAGCATAAGGATGGAAGAATCATGATAAGGATAAGGATAAGGATGGAAGCTTCTAGTGATTTGAAAAAGACAAAAGGATAAGATAAAAGATAAATAGAATTTTATGAGAGAAAGATGGAATAAAGATAGAAGCTTCTAATTAGTCATGTGATGAGTTGGATTTGTTTTTAAATTTATTTATTTATGGTAAATGAATGAGGATGAGAAATGTGGAAATAATTAATTAAATAAAATTATTTAATTAATTATTAGAGAGGGAGGATATGTGAGGATAAAATTAACTAAATAACTAAATTATTTAATTAATCATGGCTATGAGGAATAATGGATTTAAATAAATATAATTTATTTAGTTAATTTAAGAATTATGATAAAAGGATTTAATTAATTAAATAAAAATATTTAATTAATCTAGGTGATGGGGAAAAAGGGATAATTAATTAAATCAATATAACTTATTTAATTAATTCAGAAGGGGACATGGTAAAGGGGACATGTTAGGAGAAAAGTGATGTTAGTATAACGTCAGGATGATCTTGAAAGTGATGGTGAAGGTGGAGCCAATTTTAGGTGCCTACACTAGGTGTGGCCATTTTTCCTTCTTCTTAGCTAGGCTTAGGGTTTACTCAAATTTCTTTGTTTTTCACATGGAGCTCAATTTTGTTAATTCTTGGATGCAATTGTGAGGAAATGAAAGAAATGTTAGGGTTCTTATAGTTCCAACAGTGACTTTTTGCATTTAATTCATCTAATCATTTCTGTTTGGCAGGCTTTTTTATTTGTTAAGTGCTAGTAGTGACTAGACTGTCAATGGTTAACTTTTACTTTCTGTGTTAAATCTTATATTATATATGATATAATATGCAATTCTATCACATTTCTTTTTATTCTCTAGATTAATGATAGTGTTTTAGCCTTGCACCATTTACAAACCCTGTAATTCCACTTCCATCCATTTTCCTTAATATAAATTCTCTACATTCGACAATTTCATGAATGTAGTAAGGGCCTAGCCACCTTACCTTAAGTTTGCCTTATTTCTGAATTTACTATCATATAATAGCACTAGATTGCTAGTACAAAACATTTTTAAGCATAAATTTCTATCGTGCCAAGTTTTATGTCTTTTTCTTTCCAAGCTTTGATTATATCTGGTTATAAGGTAATCTTCATCTAGTTTTAAAATTCTTCTATCTTTTGTACTAGTGACTCCTCTGCATCCAACCACAAAGTTAGTGTGGTACATAATGTTGGTAATAATAAATTCATGGGGATAGTTGCATCAGTTCCAAAAACTAATTGGAATGGTGTGAACTTAGTTGAGTGTTCGTAGGCTATGCAGTAATTCTAAAGTACTGCAAGTAACTTTAAATCACAGTCCTCCCTGTGTTGCCTAAAAATTTGAACTTAAAAAATTTCAAACTTTCAGTGCATTCCTGTATATGTCCTTGAGCCTGCCGAAATTCAAAAACATTTAAATTTGAAAATCTTTAAGAGCTAGTGTGAAATCCTTTGGTAGGTTTATTCATAGCTCTATTTTGACCAATGTGGCCAGTTTCCATACCTAAACACCCTACCATTTGTGATATTTTAAACTTCACATTTTCTCGTCGGTGATTTGCAAATCAAGTAAAATTTTGAGATCCTTGTTGTTGGAGCTTAAAAGGTTTCTGGGTTTTTCTCAGAGACATCTAATATTCATGTTATCTACATTTCATGCCAAAATGGAGCTGTTTTGCAAAAGATATGGAGAATTCTATCTTTAGCTTATGACACATTTTATAAGTACTGCATTTGCTCATGAAGTTAATTTTTTGCGGAGCATAAAGTATTTTTCTCTGAGGTTGGGAAAGTCTCAAATTTTTTAATTAAAGGTTGAAAAGTAGGTAGATATATTTGTTTTGGGGAATAAATTCATTCACAGTAGCTGATTATAATTTCCCATGGTTTAATGACTTCATTAAAGTCATACTTATGAAAAAAGTGGGATACTTCATAAATTAAAGCTCTTTGTTGTCACAGAGTCAGGAGTTTTCATAACTCCCAAACTCCTGACTCCAAGGTTCAAAAGTTCTTATAAAGGGTGACTTCCCGACTTCACTGTGGTCAGGGGTTTTTAAAAGTTCCAAACCTCTATATATTTCTGACTCCACAATGTTTTCTAGCATCCTCCTCTATCCTGTGCCAAATGGGAGTGTCGAAAAATGGAACATCCGATTAGATTTTATCATATATTATGGTTGGAGATGCTCTGACAAACATGGAATGCAAAAGGTGGAAACAATCAAAGGTTTCACCGGTGGTCAAAGGGAGTGATAGCACCCATTGAAGGAAGATACAACTCATGAAGAACTGGCAAATTGAAGTAATGCATGAAACTGTAGTAACACATACTAAAGCATGATCTGGCATGGAGAGAAACCTTAATCCCTATGTCTAGGAGGTAGAGGCGATAGTTGCATTAGTAGAAGAAAGAGAATGGGTTATGGATGAATGCCTCACTCAAATGTTAGCTAAAATGGCATAACAAGTGGAGTAAATAATGAAGAGAAGGTCACACTACTAGGGATTCAAATTAAGACAATATTGCACAAGATTCATTCAATGCAGCAATCTTATGAAGGGATGAATAAATCCAAAAACAAATGCTAAACTTGTTAGGTTCCATGGAGATATGCCATTAATAATAAAGGTTGAAGTGTTTGAGCATGCACTTCGGAATATAGAAAGACCAAAGAATGTTCACAAAAGGTAAATGCAATTGGCAGGTGTAAAGCTAAATTCCATGACCCGCGCCAACATCCTCCAAGTCCTAGCCCGTGCTGTAAGGGACTTTGAATAGGTTATGGGCATCCTCAAAGCATAGTTAAAGTAGACTTTGTCAAGAAATGCTCTGGGGTACATATATGCAAAATGAAGAAGCATAGAAAAGGCACATGAACTATTTAACAAAATTGTCTCAGAGAGATGCAATCTCATGGAATGCTATGACCTCAATATATGTATACAACATGTTGAAAAGGCTTTCAAGTGAATGCAATCGGTTGTGTTTCCAACCTGGAGGACATCACAAAGCAAATGATCCAATCTTTGGGCCTACGATGGGACTATTATTTCAAGTTGAAGATAATGCTTTCAAATAGTTTTGTGTTGAAAATGGTAATGCCAAAGATCCTTCAGTTGTGTTAATTATTCCTTCTTTGATAGAGCAGCGAGCATGAAATCGAGACTATACCTGTGGTTGTAACTAAGCCATTTCTTGCTTATAATGCATGATGGTGATGGATCTTATCATGGATTGGATTTGCCACATATGAGTCTTTTGTGATGGAGCAAGGATAAGATCTCTATCTCCAGTACCCATGGAATCAAACCTCACAATAACATGGGTATGTTTCAAAATAGTATTAGAGAATAGTATGGAGTCCCATTACATTGATTATGGTGTGGTTGCTCATAGAGTAGAAATATTAAGAGATATTGATAAAAATGACAACAGTGATAGTGTCCTTGCTAGTGGCCTTTTAGGATTGAGGTCTATGAGAATGAATAAAAGAAGGAGCACATTCTATGCACTGTGACTCATTGGATGAAAGAATGACAGTGATTAACACTTTGGAGACTGATGGGTGTGGCATGTAAATCTACATTCATAACCCAGACAAAGAATGTACAAAGGAACAAGCTCTGTAGAAATGAAAAGATTATGAATAGAGTAAATCATAAAGGTAATTAGATGAAAGGAGGATTATAAGGCAATGCTTGACATATGACCAAGTAGGGAGACTGGATGTGCTTACGGTAGCTCAAGATCCATATCTATCTTATGTCAAATAAAAACCATATCATTAAATCATCCTAGTAGCAGAATTTAGCTTCAAGTAATGGTATGGTGAGAGGATTAATGACATTTTGTTGATAGGTTGCCTCTCAAACTAATGAGCAAAAGGATATGGCATCTATAAATCTAGCACATGAATATTACTAACAAACCCATAATCACCTTTTTCTGAGTATTGTAGCACCTCAAGATCTACTCTTGCTACTTGATTAATGAAACACCTGTACATTCATTATCCTAAAATCAATCAAATGCTAATCTAATGCACAAAGAAGTGGAAGCTAAAAATTCTACAAATGTGCTAGCATACAGTAGAAAGAATAATATTTCCCAACCAGGAGATAAGGTTAGGTATGGTTGTAGTAAAGATAATGAAATGGAAAAGCTTGAAACTTATGATCATTCATATGAAGAACAAAGGATCAAATTACTAAGTATATAAGCATATGCAACTAGGTTGACCATTCTAGAGCTCATGTTGACTTGTGACAGAGAAACAAAGTGAAATTAAAAAGGGAGGTAAAAGGTAATTTTATTATAACAATTATATGTGTCAGGACGGGCTTGACGAAGTTAAAGGTCACTCTTAAAAGTGAATTAATCGAAAGATAACTTTCCAAAAGACAATTATTTTATGTGAAGGTGAAGGGAATGAATTTTATTTGCTCAAGGAGATTTTAAAAGATCAGTTACATGAGAAAATTAAAGAATTCTTAATCTTTTCAAAAAGTAGTTACAAAAACTGAAAGAATACTTGAAAATTTATAAATATGTAAGTTGTAAGCATATGGGGGATCTTCTTTTCTGGGCTCTCAATGAGCAGAGAAAAGGGAAAGCTATAAAATTTTATAATTTTGATCATTTTCTGTAGATGTTCATTGTCTTTGTACATCGAATATGAATGAAATATTAATGATTGTGAATGAGTCTTTGAGCTTTGATAAGCATTTGAATGTTCTGTTCCTTTGAGAATGTGTCATTCTTTGATATTTTGTTTATTTATCTATAGCAAATGTTAGAATTGTATTGAGTTGAGTCAGTATACTGCTAATAATCTGATCTTTGAGTCTTGATGTTAATAGTTCACCAATTTAATTCTCAGCATTAGTTAGTAGTTTAAATATTTTTTATCGCATCTATTTCATGGCTATGGATAGGTATTAGTATTTCCTATTCTTCTTTCTAGTTAAAAGCATACCCTATGTCTTTCATTTATTGTACAACTTTCAAAGGTAGCTGCACCTTGTAAAATAAGCAGAGAGCACTTGCAACTAACATTGCAAGTGACTGAACTATTGGTCAGGTTGTCATCGTCATGGGCAAAGGGAGAATAAACTAATGTGGAAAAATCTATTAACCAACAAATTTTTGGCGACTCAGCTGGGGAAAGAATCGAAGTACTGGTGTTTTCTTTTCTCAAAAATTTAAAGGTGCCTCCCCAAGGATGGAGGTTGGTGACTCTATGAAGTGGAATGTATCTAGAAGCATTATATTCTGAAAAAGACCCCTACTGATTTATTTTTCAGATTTGCATTATGGCACTGATTTCTTGCCAGCCATGGGGAAGTCACTTTGGACCTCATTCTTTTCCAAGATATTCACCATTTCCTGAAGGATCAAGAAAGTATTTTCTAAATTTCAGTGGAGAGAATTATCAAGATGCTGAAAACCATATTCTAGCATTCATGGCTGCATGTGGAGTTTTGGGGGTAAGTGAAGAAAATGTTTTTGTCAGATTATTTATCGAATCTCTTGTTGGGCCTGCAACAAATTGGTTTTATTATTTGGAAGAGAAGTGTATTACTAATTGGGATTCATTGAAGACTAAGTTCTTGGCAAGATATAAAGGCATCATTGATGAAGCTACTCTTCTATGTCAATTTTTCAACATTCAAAAACAAGAAGGCGAATACATCAGACATTTTGTGGATAGATTCAACCAACTACTCAAAAAGATTCCTACCTCTATTCAGCTGAGTAAGTAACTCTAGCTATGTACTTTTATTTCTGAATTACATCCAGATGTTCAGTTTAAATTGAAATGGTGTAAAGTAAATGATACATAAATTGCTCAGCAAGAGGCCATAAAAATTGAAGATGGCCTGATATTAAGTGGGTTATGGAAAGCCAATCAGGTTGTAGATTATTTGAAATATGAATATGTGAGGAAGCCTATCATACAAAAACTAGTTTCCCTGCCTATGAACTATCAGTACATGCAACCTCCTTCTCCTAAATATCTTAGTCTCTCTGTTTTTGATCCAAAACATTTTGGTAGAGATGAAGTAAGTGTTGCAGAAATTAAACCTCATATGAATAGAAAAATTGATGCATATTATTTGCATTATGAAGGAGATAAAAATGAATCTGAAATCCCCTCAAGTGGTGAAGAAAATGGACCATCCTCCCATGATGTAAATTATAAAGAGAACAATGCAAATACTAATTTTTGCCACCTTTATCTACAACGGAGATGGAATCATTCACTTTTGCTAGTAATGAAGAGCAACCTAAGGCTACACAACATAAAGATGAAGTGTTGAATGACTTCTCTCTGAAGTGTGCACAAGTTGAATACGAAACCTTCACATTTCCTAAGCCAGATGATACAGAGGTATGACTACAAGAAAAGGTTAGAAATGATTTTATCTTTGAATCCTTTCATTTTGAAAATCTGGATGCCAAAATTTTTAAACAAGATTTGAAATATGAAGTTAAAAGTAGCCATAATAGTTCTAATCAAATAGATGAATGTGATTGAACAATATATTGTTTGCATTCTCAATTGGTGTCTTAAAGCATCTAAGGATAAATTTTTATGTGGAGAAGAGGCTATTTTATCTTATATATAGCTTATAGGTGAGAATTATGAAGTGGGTCACATAATACATGAATCAGTTCTGGCATGGAAAGAGAATATTATTCTAGTTGAGGATAATTTTCAGCCACATGAGAGTTTTGTTTCTGATGTAGATTTTCTTTCTTCTCCAGTGAAACTTGACTCACTTCTAGTTTTACATGAGTCATATGTGGCCAATGATTGGTTTACTAATGGGTTGAGTAGTCAAGGTTATTTTCAGGCATGGGACATTAATTCCTCTATTGTAGAAAGGGATGGTTATATGCAAGAGCAAGTTGAGTAGATTTCAGAGGTTTATGATGCTAATTGACTGTTTAGTTTTGAAACATTACTTGGGAGGTCTTTTTTCTTCACAAATGCTAGATTGTTGCTTCAGATCATAGGATGTCTTATGAGCTTGCAAGTACTTCATGGGTATATCTCTCTTTTCCACTCAGACATTGATTTCTCCCAGCCTGTTAAAGGATTTGCATAACCATTCTAGAGTCATTGGAGGTAGGTTCTCTATGCCATGTACATATTAGGATTTTTTGTTGTGCTGGTAGTTAGTTTCGTTTCCTGTTTTCTCCTTTTTTTGGATTACTCTGGCATCTTTCTCCTATGTGCTCTCTGACTCTATTGACCAATGGATTAATGCACTAGTCTTTGCATGAGTCGATTCTGGATTCCTTGATTCATCCTTTGTAGTCCTTGTCCCCAATTAGAGCCTGTTGTTGCCCAAAAAATTAAACTTGAAAAATTTCAAACTTTCAGTACATTCCTGTATATGTCCTTGAGCCTGTCAAAATGTGAAAAGATTTAAATTTGAAAATATTGAAGAGCTAGTGTGAAACCCTTTGGTAGGTTTGTTAATAAATCCATTTTGACCAATGTAGCTAGTTTCTATACCCAAACACCCTACCATTTGTGAGATTTTAAACTTCACATTTGCTCACTAGTGATTTGTGAATTGAGTAAAATTTTGAGATCCTTGTTGCTGAAGCTTAAAATGTTTCTAGGTTTTTATCAGACATATCTAATTTTCATGTTATCCAAACTTTGTCTAAAACGGAGCTATTTTACAAAAGATATGGAGTATTTCATCTTTGGCTTACGACACATTTTCAAAGTTCTGCATTTGCTCATGAAGTTAATTTTCTACGGAGCATAAAGTATTTTTCTCCAAGCCTTGGAAAGTCCCAAAGTTTTTAATTGCTATGAAGTTATGTTTTTTTAAAGGTTGAAAAGTGGGTAGATATATTTGTTTTGGGGAATAAATTCATTCACGGTAGCTGATTATAAATTCCCATGGTTTAATGACTTCATTAAAGTCATACTTATAAAAAAAGTGGGAGACTTCATAAATTAAATCTCTTTGTTGTCATGGAGTCGGGAGTTTTCATAACTCCCAAAATCTTGACTCCAAGGTTCAAAAGTTATTACATATTTCTGACTCCACAATGTTTACTAGCATCCTCCTCTGTCATGCGCCAAATGGGACCATTGGAAAATGGTATAGCCGATTAGATTTTATCATATATTATGGTTTGAGATGCTCTAAGAAACATGGAACATAAAAAGTGGAAACAATCAAAGGTTTCACCGGTGGTCAAAGGGAGTGATAGGACCCATTGAAGGAAGATGTGGCTCATGAAGAACTAGTGAACTGAAGTAATACAGGAAACTATAGTAACGCATACTGAAGCATGATCTGGCATGAAGAGAAACCTTAATCCCCATATCTAGGAGGAAGAGGAAATAGTTGCATTAGTAGAAGAAAGAGAATGAGTTATGGATGAATGCCTCACTCAAATGTTAGCTAAAATGGCATAACAAGTGGAGTGAATAATGAAGAGAAGGTCATACTACTAGGGATTCAAATTAAGACAATATTGCACAAGATTCATTCAATGCAGCAATCTTATCAAGGGATGACTCAATCCAAAAAAAATGCTAATCTTGTTAGGTTCCATGGAGATATGCCATTAATAATAAAGGTTGAATTCTTTGAGCATGCACTTTGGAATACATAAAGACCATAAAATGTGCACAAAAGGTAAATGCAACTAGCAGGTGTAAAGCTAAATTCCATGACCTATGCCAACATCCTCCAAGTCCCAACCTATGCCATAATGGAATTTGAATAGGTTATGGGCATCCTCAAAGCATAGTTAAAGAAAACTTTGTCAAGAAATGCTCTAGTGTACATATATGAAAAATGAAGAAGCATAAAAAAGGCATGTGGACTGTTTAACGAAATTGCCTTTGAGAGATGCAATCTTGTGGAATTCTATGACCACAATATATGTATATAACATGTTGAAAAGGATTTCAAGTGAATGCAATCAATTGTGTTTGCTAGCCTAGGGGACATCACAAAGAAAATGATCGAATATGTGGGCCTAAGATGGGACTATTCTTTGAAGTCAAAGACAATGCCTTTAGATAGTTTTGTGTTGAAAATGGTGATGCCAAGGATCCTTCAGTTGTGTTAATTATTCCTTCTTTGATAGAGTAGTGAGCATGAAACTGAGACTATACCTGTTGTTGTAACTAAGCCATTTATTTCTTATAATGTGCGATTGTGATGGATCTTATCATGGATTGGATTCGCCACATAGGAGTCTTTTGTGATGGAATGAGGATAAGATCTCTATCTCCAGTACCCATGGAATCAAACCTCACAATAGCATGGGTATGTTTCAAAATAGTATTAGAGAATAGTATGGAGTCCCATTACATTGATGATGGTGTAGTTGGTCATAGAGTAGAAATATAAAGAGCTATTGATAAAAATGACAATAGTGATAGTGGCCATGTTAGTGGCCTTTTAGGATTGAGGTCTATGAGAATGAATAAAAGAAAAAGGATCACATTCTGTGTACTGTGACTAATTGGATGAAAGAATGGAAATGATTTACACTCTGGAGACTCATGGGTGTGGCATGTAAATCTGCAAAGGATATTTGTATTCATAACCCAGAAAAAGAATGTACAAAGGCACAAGCTCTGCTGAAATGAAAAGATTATGAATAGAAATAAATCATAAAGGTAATCAGATGAAAGGAGGCTTATAAGGTGATGCTTGACATATGACCAAGTAGGGAGACTGGATGTGCTTACGATAGCTCAAGGTCCATATCTATCTTATGTCAAATGAAAACCATATCATTAACTCATCTTGGTAGTAGAATTTAGCTTCAAGTAATGGTATGGTGAGAGGATCAACGACATTTTGTTGATAGATTGCCTCTCAAACTTATGAGGAAAAGGATATGGAATTGGTAAATCTAGCACAGGAATATTACTAATAGACCCATAATCACCTTCCTTTTCTGAGTATTGTAGCACCTCAACCTCCACTCTTGCTACTTGATTAATGAAACACCTGCAAATTCATTATCCAAAAATTAATCAAATGCTCAATGCACAAAGAAGTGGAAGCTAAAAATTTTGCAAATGTGCCAGCATACAGTAGAAAGAATAATAATTCCCAGCGAGGAGATATGGTAAGGTCTTGTTGTAGTAAAGATAATGAAAAGGAAAAGCCTAAAAATTATGATCATTCATATGAAGAAAAAGGGATCAAATTACCAATTATATAAGCATATGAAACTAGGATGACTATTTGAGAGCTCATGTTGACTTGTGACAAAGAAACAAAGTGAAATTTAAAGGGGAGGTAAAAGGTAATTTTATTATAACAATTATATGTGTTGGAGGGGCTCAGTGAAGTTAAAAGGTCACTCTTAAAAGTGAATTAATCGGAAGATAATTTTCCAAAAGATAGTTATTTCATATGAAGGTGAAGGGAATGGATTTTATTTGCTCAAGGAGATTTTAAAAGATCAATTACGTGAGAAAATAAAAGAATTCTTAATCTTTTCAAAAACTAGTTATAGAAACTAAAAGGATGCTTGAAAATTTATAAATATGTAATTCGTAAGCATATGGGGGATCTCCTTTTCTAGGCTATCTGTGAGCAGAGAAAAGGGAAAACAATAAAATTTTGTAGTTTTGATCATTTTCTGTGGATGTTCATTGCCTTTGTACGGTGAATATGAATGAAATATTAATGATTGTGAATGGGGTAAGTGCAAGAAGATGGGGAGCCAAGAAGTGGCCAAATTAATTTAAAAAAAAATTAAGTCATAACGTGCTCACGTTATGACTTGCTATAAATAAATAAAAAGTTTCTAATGTCATTTCATTTCTTTCTTTCTTCTCCTCTATGCCCATGGCCTGCAAACCCTAGAAAGCATGCTCGCATTTTATAAAACTCCATTCAACACAAAAACCTTATCGATTCATCACCAAAATGCTGCCATGACGTCGAGCACACCAAAGGAGTGAGTTATATTTGTTTTTTTGTTTGAATTTGTTTCTAAATAGGTAGGTTTTAGTTGATTTTTGATGTATATTTCGTTAATTATTAGGAAATGTTAATGCACCTCCTCCTCCTCCTCCTCAAAATCCACAAAATCCTGAGGAGGAAATACCTGCAAAACAACAACCTCCTCCATCCATTCCTCGACATGCCCCTGGAACACAAGAAAATATAATGGAGCAAATTGAAAACAACAAAAAAGAAATTGAAGATATAATTGCAAGGTTGAAAGATCCTTCCACTTCAACCTTGCATAGGTCCATGCTTGCTAAATCTCTTGAATCTATGTTACCAAATGTAGATTCAATTAGCAAGCAAATAACTAGTTGGATGGATAAGAGGAGAGAGTTTAGAGATTATTATGTAGACAAGCTGTCATACCAAGATGTGAAAAAATTGCAAATCACAAAATTAGACTTGTGTTCCATTTTCACAAACCCACAAACAAATCAACCTCCACCCATTACATGCAAGAGGTTCCCTATCCATTGGTGCAACAACCAAGTGATAAGGGACAATTTTGGGTAGAGGTGGTGGATGGTTTTTGACCATCCTCCATGCAATAATAATGAGGTCCCGCAATACTTTTTGAGGATACTCTACTGTGAGTTTGTCCTCAATAAAGCGCCAAACTATTTTGATATCCGGGACTTCCAGGGTAGAGATGGGGGGTCAACACAAGATAGACTAGGGGTACATCTTGACCCACAGTGGGTAGTGAGACGAGTAATCAGCAGACTAACCCATGAGCATGTTTCTATCCCTTCCATTGTTAAGGAGAGTGTTGAGATTGATACACTTCAGTCCATTAGTGCCTTGACCCAGAGCATCATAGAGCATTCTGGTCCTGCAACACAGAGTGGGTTGGGAGATAGTGCGAGGAGTAGGGTCCCACCCCATACTTGTCAAACTTCCAGGTCAGCCTGTGGTTATGACCCCATGGATAGTCAGGACACAACTACACAGGCTACATCTGCAGCTGAGGAGATGGTGATGACAGATACCCTCCTGAGTGAGACTTTCAGCCTTAATACTCAGGTAAATATTAGCAAGTTTATTAGATTTAATTTATTAAATTTCATTTTTGAAATGCAAGATTAACTAATTTAAATTGATGATTTTAATGAAATTTCAGGGTCATAGTGTCGATGCAGTTTTTAGTGGTTCTCCACTTGGATTTTACACTAGATCATCTACTGTCGAGGTATGTAATTAGTAAACAATTATAAATATTACATGTGAATAGCATCGTTATATGAATGGTATTCTAATATATGATTTTGGATGTTGAATAGGTTAATACTGTAGATTTCACGGCAACACCTGCCAGTGGTGGTGGACTTCAAAGCTTTACGGAGGTAATAAAATAAATAGTTTAATGAATGAATTGTTCTTACTAAATTTTTGTATGTGTCTTGTGTGCTTTATTGTGTGTACTTCCATGTTTAGATGAACGTGTGTGTATGTTAGGAGCCATGATTTGCATCACTATTATACTTTTCGTAATTGAATAATGTTGTTTTATTTCCAGATGATGCAGGCTGTGGAGACACCTCCCCATGTTCATAGGGCAATGGAGCAAGGTGTGGCCTCTGTGATTCATAGCTCCATGGCATTGACAGGGGTATGAGGGAGATTAGTAAATTTCAATTTACATTCATTGTTATAGTTGTCTATTTTTGAAAAATCAAAAGATTATTGATTTGAAGTTTAATTTCTATTTGGATGGTTTCTATAGGACATGACCAGGGCCTATTCCTACTATTGAGGCAAGTAAAGAGATAGATTATATGTTAGCAGTAAGTAATTATTTTGTTAAATGTTTCATTTTTTATAACATGTAATTTCTATATATTAATGTCTATACTTTTTATTGTAACAGGTAAAGATGTATGAAGACCTAAATAGGAGGAGTAGCCCTCGGGTTCGTAGTAGACCACCCACATGTGTGTCTCCATCCCCTAGAAGATCAAAGGCTACTCGTGATTTATTCTCTTCACCAACCAGAGGGGAATGACTTTTTATTGTGTTCCTTTGTTGTATGCCTATATGGCATTTGTGGACATATATTTTGTATTGTACATAGTTGACATTGTATGCCTATATGGCATTCTTGTAAGCCTATATGGCTATTTTGTATATATGTTATACTTATATTGACAGATATTGATGTATGCCTATATGGATATTTGGTTAATACAAATCTTTTTATTGATGGTGTCCATACTTGCATTATAATTCCACGTTTGAATGGATATTTGTAGATGGCTACTTCAAATATTTAAAGTCCAATTGTATTACATAGGATGTTTGTTGATCCAATAAGCTAGCTATTGTTATTCAAGTATCACCTAAACCTCATTTTGGAACTAAAAGATAAAAGTTGTATTTAAAAAAAAATGAATCATCATGTTGAACAGAAAATATTAATATTCTTTATGAGTAGCATAGAATGTCAACTATATGCAATACAAAAAAATAAATCATCATGTTATTCTTTATGTTTGAGATCCTGAAAATGACTAAGTCTAGTAGCTTGATATCCTGAAACACTAGGATGAATATCCAAGTCATTAGGATGATTGTGCCTTGAGAAAAAGTCATTAAGATGAGCGCATAATGGAGACTTTCTTAAACATTCAAACATTGAGCAACAAGCATGAAGGGTTAAGGTGCAATTTGCAACTCATAAAGCCTCAAAAGGGTGCCCAACTCAGAGAGAGCATTCATTTAAGACAAGGCACCCATCGACACCTGTTCCACCATAAAAGTGTGCCTAAGGTGGAAGGAGAACAAGCCTCTGGTAAGTGAAGCGCACCTATTGTCTAAACCACTTCATTATGGCACCCTAGCATGAGGAGTATATAAGTCAATAGGAAATGGTGCCTATAATGCAAATGAAGGACTAAGTGGCATTTTTAATAAGTATCAATTCACCTTGAGCTTTCAATAAATACATCAAATTGAGCCCCATAAGCCTAGGTGCCCTTTTCCTGCAAAACAACCTTGTATTGATGTCAAGAGTTGGTCATATCGACGTATCGACAGACCTTGGTTAGGTTTCACTGATAGTGGTCTGTCTTGCCGACGAGTGTGGTTCGAAGTCAAAGACATCGGTGTATCAGAAGATAATCCCATCTGCGCATCGGGAGAGCAGTTGAGAGATTCACCGATGAAGGGGGTCACACTGACAGTCAAAATCCATCGATGTATTGGCCCAATGAGATTAGAGTTCACCGATGTTTGGAGTCTCACCGACGGGTGTGGTCTAAAGGTTGTCATTTGTGAGATTGGTGTGTCGGTAGAAGAGTTTTTGAGTGTGCTAATGGTATTAAGTCCTACCGATAGGCGAGGGACTTAGAGTCTCGTATCGGAGTGACAAAGACATTGGTGTGAAAGGATATAAAATCATCGATAGTGGTCTGTCTGACTGATAAGAGTCAATGATGGGATGTTTGTTAGAAGTGAAATCAAACAGAGTCATGGTGGCATCGGCCTATCGGGCGATGAAATTTTAAGCTCGCTGATGGTATGTTGTCTTGCCAATAGTGAGTTTGAAGGTTCAAAAGTTGATAATTCTATGCTTCCATTGTTTTTAGACAAGTCAACAATAGAGTCAAATATAGAGTATCTAACCCTCTCTTGAGCAATCTACCTCCTAGGCGCTCAACATTAGGAAAAACTTCATAAAAACACCTATCTCTTTCTTGGCAAGTTTTATTATTTTGATGGTTCTAACTCATACCTAGAGAACTTCTCACCAAGGCGCCAAAATAAGTTTAACCCAACTAAAGCAAGAAAATGTGCCCAAGATGATTTCAATCAATTGGACTAGGTGCCAATTTAGTGTTATTTTGACTCATTCACCCTCAAGGTGCTAAAGTATCATTCCTTCAATCAATCTAGTTTCCATGTTCCCATGTGTGATGTTCCAAGTAGGAGATAGCACCTAGGGTCTTTATCTTATTTTCAAAATTCTAATGATTCCAAACACTTACCAATAGTCTCAAAAGATCCTATTATCCCTTAAGCACTCAATCCTTTGATTTATCAAGGTGCTCAATCCTCTTCGAGGTGCTCAAACTCATTCAACGCACTATCCTTTACTACTTCCCACTTCAAACACTCTAGGGTGCTCATAATTACTCCCATCACGAATCTTCCTCCTTAAAGTGCATTTGAGGACTTCTTCTTTATGCTAGGGTGCTAGTATGAAAGTAACAACTCAAGGCGCTATATGAAAGCTTGATCTTGGAAAGGTGCCTAAACTCATAATGTGAGTTATTTTATCAAATTTTCAATTTTAAGGTCTTTTGGCAACTCCTCTACCAAGGCACCATTTGATGAGGTGTTTGAAGCTTGATTTTCCCCTTAGGTGCACATACTTGATGTTCTTGACCCTACAATGTACCTTGAGTCCCTAAGCTCTTACACTTATCATCTCTTATGCTACTTAGTTTCATCGCTCTCATAAAGGTGTTTTGAGGAGTATTACTTTTTGAACTCAATCTCTGCAACTAAGGCGCTCAAGGGTGAGTAAACATCCATTCTTCCAAGGCGCTCACAAGGTATAAAACAACACACAAAGGTGCCAAGATTACTCCACTCAACCTCAAAGCACTAGATCATATCTAAATTTACATAAGGGTGCCAAATCAAATTGTCACTCAAGGGCAAGGGCACTCGAAAGGTCATCTATCTTCAAACTCAACTTCCATTCCTCTAGGCGCTTCGTTGGGTAAGTTTGGATGCTCCCTTCATGCTTGCCGTCCAAGTGGCTTTAACTCATTATAGAGACTTCCGCATCTAGGTGCAAATCATGATAGTTTCAAACACTTAGCTTTCAAGGCACCAGAAGATGATTGTAGAGGAGTGAAATTGCACATTAGTTCAAATAAGCGTTTACTTCATCATTGATGGATTTAAGTCATTATATATGCTCATGAAGACTTATCTCACTCAATACTCCCCAAACTTATGGATCTAAACATGCTTTTTCTCAGGTGCTAAACTGGAGTTGTCTAGATGCACAAGTGCGCCTCCCTCAATGAAGTTCATTTTGTTAACTTAGTTCATCCTAGTGACTCAAGGGGTTGTTATATTCTTTAAGTGCAATCTTTCATAGACTAAAACATTCACTCCATGTTAAGGTGCTCAAAGGAGGCTCTGGAGATGGAAAATGGTGCCTTAACTCACTTGTGTAAATTTTGGAGTTTTAGGCAATTGCAAGATGTCTTGGAGAGCTCAATTCTTCAAGGCGCCCATTTTGATCACCACTTGTAGCATCACTTGTTCAAGGTGCATGTTTGGGATTCTCTGTATGATGAAATGCTCCTTGACTCCCTAGGCAGTTAGACTCCAACTCTAGGCGCAAGATAATGATGATTTGAGCTAAAATAAGCATCTAAAATTCCAAGGTATTATTTGAGGCTTCCACTCCAAATTCTACCTAGGCGCTCACCTAGGGTGAAATGATTATCAAAGTGCGCCTTAATCATTCCTTCTTCTAGGTGTCCACTATCAGGATTAGGTCATCAAGGAGCTCTAAAACTCAAACATCACTGACCTCATTATGCAATAACCCCAAGACATCATCTAATCTTAGTCAAACACACTGGAGTTCAAAAAAAGAAGGAGGTCCCCATTTGCAATGGGGCGATGTGTGATTTGGTCACAACAAGAACCTAGAGTGAATAGGCTTTCATCCTGACTTAATACACTACCTCCTTCTGATGATTTTTGGGGCAGCAGAAACACTATCACCATAGGCAAATGTCTCAGAGATATAAAAAACTGAGAGAGGTTATTGTAGAGGCACTCTACATGATTGCATTGCCTTAGATGAAATATTTCTAAGTGACATGGTTTTCGAGTAATATCTCGTGAAAGATTGCTACCTTTTTGCACTTTAGACTCTTCAGGGATATCGTCGGTACAATGTAGCTCAGACTATTTTGACATGTTTGGGTGAAAAAAAGGACCATGCCTAGCGTAAATGTACCCATTCAGATGTGTTGGAATAGTCAGTTTGGTTGCATCAGGAGTAGGACAAAAGTTACACCCCTTTGCAACTTTACACTGCCTCTTTCTAACAATTTTTAGTGCAGAAGAAAACCTTTCACCATGGGTAAATGCCTCAGAGATATAAAAAATTGAGAGAGGTTATTGTAGAGGCACTCTACATGATCATGTTGCCTTAGATAGAATGTTTCTAAGTGACACAGTTTTTGAGTAACATCTTGTCAAAGATTGCTGCCTTTTTGCACTTTTGACTCTTTAGGGATATCGTGGGTACAATGTAGCTCGGACTGTTTCGACATGTTTGGGTGAAAAACATGACCATGCCTAGCATAAATGTACCCATCCAGATGCATTGGAATAGTCAGTTTGGTTGCATAAGGAGCAAGATGAAAGTTACACCCCTTTGCAACTTTACACTGCCTCCTTTTAACAATTTTTGGAGCAGCAGAAAACCTTTCACCATGGGCAAATGCCTCAGAGATATAAAAAACTGAGAGAGGTTATTGTAGAGGCACTCTACATGATCATGTTTCCTTAGATAGAATGTTTCTAAGTGACATGGTTTTTGAGTAACATCTCATCAAAGATTGCTGCCTTTTTGCACTTTGGACTCTTTAGGGATATCGTGGGTACAATGTAGCTTGGACTGTTTTGACATGTTTGGGTGAAAAACAGGACCATACCTAGCATTAATGTACCCATCTGGACGCGTTGGAATAGTCAGTTTGGTTGCATTAGGAGCAGGACAAAAGTTACACCCCTTTGCAACTTTACACTATCTCCTTCTGACTGGATTTGGCGCCCCTGTATGTGAAGGAAGATCTAAAGGCATGAAAGTGGATGTCTATTGCAAGAGTTTGGATCATCAAAATTGAAAGAAATAAGTCTACTAAGCTTGGGCACCCTTGGTCTTCTTTTCATTCATTATGAGCGCCTTGGGAGAATGGTATATAGGTCATCATCATGATTGGGCGCCCTGGATCCAAAGTGTTGGAAAGATCATCAAATGGTGTCTAGAGGAAGTAGGGTGAGTTATGAGTTTGGTCGCATCAGAAGCAGGACACTAAAAATGCATAACATGATGATGTAAAAATGTGTATATGTGTAAAAATGCAGGAGGAAATAAAAAAAGACAAACCTTACAAATTAATGTGCATACTTACAACTCAATGTAACATGACTTTACAAAATCAATGTGAATACTTACAAATTAATCCAATGAACCATCTGGGTCTTCTCTACTCTTTATTGTGTCAAGTATTGCTTCATGGTTAGACTCACACACCTTCCACAATATTTTGTTCAAAGGTCTACTCCGATACTTTATCAAATGAACATTGGATGCCACGACAAGGTTCAAGTAATGAAGAATCTTCTGATGTGTGTTAAAGTCCTGAAATAGCCAAATATTAACATTCTTATGTGGGTACCTTCTAAGCCATGTTCCAGTAATAACCACTGAGCCTATAGGGTATTTGATGTTTTCTCCATCTGCCAATTTTTTTTTACCTCAACACAACGACATAAGTAATAATCTGTTCCATCTTCATTATCTTCATCTGCAATAATTGCATATATGTGCCCTACATTGATATGTGTAGCAAATTAGATGAAAGTAGTAACATTACAAAAACACTACAAAGTAAGATGACATTACCTGGTTGAACTAGATGAAATTAGATGCATATACGTGCCCTATATTACCTGGTTGAACTAAATATGATATGTGGTCAAAGTCAACTAACAATTCCATCTATGTTAGTTCCAGTGCCGTCGGGGGTCGATAAGTGTCAAGTGGGTTAAGATAACTTAACTGCCATTCGTCAACCCACTCCTTTGACTCACACTCATCCCAGACTTGAATTGTACAGGAAGAACAAAAGCATGACATCTTTCGTGTATGGATACTCCATGAACTTACAATTGAGCTTCTGAAAGAGTGCATCTCATTTGATCCTGTCAGTGTACAACAGTCCTCATATGGTGCAATGTTAGTATCATCTATCAACCAAAAAAATCTACGAACTGAAGACTTTCCTTCATTACCTGGACCCATGGAAGCATTACACCACTCGACAATCAATTTTGCATCTATCAACTTTGCATTGTCTTTATACTTTAACTCTTCTCGTGCTATGGCTCTTTTGATACATGCTCCTACACCATCATGCTCCCCCTTTCCATGCCCGGCCTCACAAAAGTTCCACATATGTTGAATACCTGTAAAATTATGCCTCCTACTCAGCCAATAGAAATTCTGCGAGTTCTTGAATTGTGATGCACAGTTATCTGACCATATGATATGCTGACTGAACGATATGCCCCTTCTAGCCAAATCATTGTAGAACACCTGAAAGCAACCTTGCACGACCTCTATAGAATGCGTGCGATCATCACTAATATAGAAATTATACTCCCTTATGATCTTTCTGTCATCCTCTATACTATCATTCGCATGAATGAATGCGATGTGCACAAATATAGAAACCTATGTGAAGTTGTAATATTGTGATTGCACCTCACGCTGTGGCTGTAGACTGTAGTTCTCTGCAAAGTTGATGACTGAAACAATGCTACCAACTGGAAATGTGTCCTTGCATAACTTGAATTGCAATTCCAATCATCAAGCTCTATGGGCATGTCTTGCATACTCATACACTATGCTGTCATGAAATATAGGCATAAACTGACACACTACAATCTTTTCAATAACTAATTCACACCTCTTTGCTTATTTACCATCTTTTGTATTGTATGCCACTATTTAATACTTGCCAAACTCTACTAGTTCATTTCCAACCATATGTGTTATTTCCATATGTTCACATATTGGCAAATGTTGCAAGCCACCGCAACGATGACATGTGCCATCCAAGCATAATTTCTTGTAGAATATTTGACCTTCCTCTCTTTCACATAAAATTCTGGATATGAAGTCTCTTGAAGATGTTGGTGGTGCACATATGGCACATCCCTGCAAATCATTGTTAGTATGCATATCTAAACATATAGACCTATAAGAATCAAAATGGTTAGAAAATTCAATATGTAATCTACAACAACAAGTAGTGCGTGTGTGATTTATCTTAACATAGAAAGGTTTTAGCAATTCAAAATATCTTTGACAAATTTTAATTTGAGGATACTTCTCTAGAAATTTACCATAAAACTATGTTTGAGTCTCATCCAAAAAATGCTTTGGATGTGGCTCACGGTTCTGACTACTGATTCTCCTTCTTACCACATCCCTTTGATTCGAAGATACCCTTGTGTAATTCTTCCAAAAGTCTTCAATTAGTGATCTCAATGCTTCAACAATTAGTTTATCTTTTCATGGTAGTCTCCCCGAGAACATCCATAATTCATTGGCATTAGTGTCCTCAATTCTTTGGTGTCTTCCAACGGCTCTTGATAAAGTTTTCCTATTAATTCTCAATTCTTGACTTGTCTTTCTAATGAGACAAGCTTTCCTCGTTTGACTACTTACTATAGTCAATGTAATCACACGCCATGTTGCGTTACTATCTTTTATGAGTGAGGTGTTACCCACACTCTCATATGCACTCATTAGATTCTTGACAATAGATTTTTCACTTGAAGCCTCTGATATTCTCAACCCAAGAAGCTTCATGATAGACCTATACTTTATACTTCACATCATTTCAATGAATAGTTGACATCTTGTAGTCTCATTTAACTTTTCAAAGAACAATCTCCAAATCTTATTAGCATATCTTCTACAAGTGCGTTTTGGAATCGTACCTTCCATTGGCTGCAAAATATTCTCATCAATATCAATCAAATACTTTGGCTTTGTATGCAAAATTCTAGGTGGTGTTAAGTTAGGTAAATTCATCTCAACATTAGGAATTTCATCAATATTTAAATGAGATGGGTTAGATGGCATACCTTCGATCGAAGATGGAATAGATGACATACCTTGAGGTTGAGGTGGGAATGATGGCATACCTCCTTCATCACATGTGAGTGATGATGTACTCTCAACTTGAGATGTGGTATATGGTGTCCCTTGCGGTAGAGGACGTGTCTCCATCTATGGTATTCAAATCTCTTGTACCACGAAGTTTTTGCATTCATTCTCTTTGTGATGGTTGTGATTCCTCTTCAATTGGTATGTGTTTATTTATCGTGTCCAATTTCCTCTTCTCACAAAGTTCCCTCATAGCCACTGCTTTCTTTGCATTCTTAACTTCTATCTCTTTCTGTGTTGGTTTAATTCTTGATCGTTTCCTCGACATGATGGATAATTTGTCTGTAGCATGATAAAGAGACCAATATTAGTTCCTAAGAAATGAATACAAGATAATAGTGGGATTGTATTTTTTTTATGTTGTAAACATTTATTCTTGTATAGTTTGACATCATGGTATGTTAAGGTTTGTTTATTACACATAATTATTAAAGAGCCCAAGTGTAGAAAATATACATGGCATCATGTGAGATTGTAGGCTACTTTCTTGATTGGGAATGTGTCTATTTTAAACATGTATGATAAAGCATGATAAAGTAATTCAATCCAGAATAAGGAAAATGTAAAGAACATGCATGTACAGACTTGACATACCTAAAAAATGAAGATTTGAATGGAGAGAGTACCCAATTATGTAGTGTTTTTATCTTCTTGCATCAAACTCCTCAACAATTTGATTTTTTCACCACTTGCTTCCTTTTCAATGTTAAATTGAATAACACGCAAATATCATTACTAACAACAATACTATTAACCAATCTATAATGTTAAATTCCTAAAATTGAATCACAATTAACATTGCAACACTACAAAAATTGAAACTTGAATAGATATATATCAAACTTGGTGTGAAAACTATGTTATTTCCTCCTTCTCAAGTTGGCAAAGTAGAAAAGGTGGTACAATGTTTCAAATGTGCATGTGAACTTCCCAACAGCATGAAATCACTTCTTTTTTGTCGGAGCACGTGTAGAATCAGTAAGAAAATAGAGCATGTGGGCCTAGATCACGGGGGTCAACACTTTTTTACCATTTCAATAGCAAGACAAAATGTGAGCACGTTATAATGCACTCGTATTTTGTCCTACTATAGATTGATCACATTCTTTGCATTGATCACATCTCTTTCCCTAAACCCTTAACCCTAAACCCTAATCCCTCAACCCTAATCCATCACCCCTCAACTCTAATCCCTCATCCCTAAACCCTAAATGCTATCCCTATTCCTAAACCCTCAACAGACTCGATACTATACCTTAAACCCTAATCCCTTATCCTCAACACTCTTATTTAACCCTAATCCCTTGACCATTAACCCTATCCCTCAAGCTCAACCCTCAACCCTCAACCATCAACTCTCAACATTAAACCCTTAACTCTGATCCCTCGACCCTCAACCCTATCCCTAAACACTAAACCTTAAACCCTCAACCCTCAACCCTTAACATTAAATCCTAATCCCTCAACCCTTCACTCTAATCCCTCAACCCTAAACCCTATCCCTAAACCCTCAACACTATACCTTATACCCTAATCCCTCAACCCTAAACCTTATCCCTAAACCCTAATCCCTCAACCCTCAACCCTAATCTGTCATCCCTCGACTCTAATCCCTCATCCCTAAACCCTAAATGCTATCCTTATGCCTAAACCCTCAACATACTCGATACTATACCTTAAACCCTAATCCCTTATCCTCGACACTCTTATTTAACCCTAATCCCTTGACCATTAACCCTATCCCTCAACCTCAATCCTCAAGTCTCAACCCTCAACTCTTAACTCTCAACATTAAATCCTAATTCATCAACCCTAAACCCTAATCCCTCAAACCTAAACCCTATCCCTAAACCATCAACCCTCAACACTATACCTTAAACCCTAATCCCTATCCCTCAACCCTTAACCCTTAAAACTTAAACCCTATCCCTATAACCTCAACACTTGACACTATATCTTAAGCCTTAAACCCTCATCCCTAAATCCTCAACCCTCAATCCTTAAACCTTCAACCCTAAACCCTATCCCTAATCCCTCTACCCTCGATACTCTAACCCTAACCTCAACATTAAATGCTAATCTGTCAACCCTAAACCCTAATCTGTCAACCCTAAACCCTAATCCGTCAACCCTAAACCCTATCTCTAAACCATCAACACTATACCTTAAACCCTAATCCCTCAACCCTCAACCCTAAACCTTATCCCTAAACCCTAATCCCTCAACCCTCAACCCTAATCCATCACCCCTCAACTCTAATCCCTCATCCCTAAATGCTATCCCTATTCCTAAACCCTCAACAGACTTGATACTATACCTGAAACCCTAATCCCTTATCCCTAAACCCTCCAACCCTATCCCTAATCCTTACACCCTCCACACTCTACTTTAACCCTAATCCCTCGACCCTCAACCCTATCCCTAAACCCTTGACCCTCAAACCTCAACCCTCAACCCTTAAACCCTAATCCCTCAACCCTTAACTCTGATCCCTCGACCCTCAACCCTATCCCTAAACCCTCAACATCAAATCCTAATCCCTCAACCCTTCACTCTAATCCCTCAACCCTAAATCCTATCCCTAAACCCTCAACACTATACCTTAAACCTTAATCCCTCAGCCCTCAACCCTCAACCTTATCCCTAAACCCTAATCCTTTAACCATCAACCCTAATCCGTCATCCCTCAACTCTAATCCCTCATCCCTAAACCCTAAATTCTATCCCTATTCCTAAACCCTCAATAGACTCGATACTATAACTTAAACCCTAATCCCTTATCCCTAAACCCTCCAACCCTATCCCTAATCCTTATACCCTCCACACTCTACTTTAACCCTAATCCCTCGACCCTCAACCCTATCCCTAAACCCTTGACCCTCGAACCTTAACCCTTAACCCTCAACGTCAAACCCTAATCCCTCAACCCTTAACTCTGATCCCTCGACCCTCAACCCTATCCCTAAACCCTAAACCCTCAACCCTCAATGTCAAATCCTAATCCCTCAACCCTTCACTCTAATCCCTCAACCCTAAACCCTCAACACTATACCTTAAACCCTAATCCCTCAACCCTAACCCTAAACCTTATCCCTAAACCTTAATCCATCAACCCTCAACCCTAATCCATCATCTGTCATCCCTCAACTCTAATCCCTCATCCATAAACCCTAAATGCTATCCCTATTCCTAGACCCTCAATAGGCTCGATACTATACCTTAAACCCTAATCCCTCTACCCTCGACACTCTTATTTAACCCTAATCCCTTGACCATTAACCCTATCCCTCAACCTCAACCCTCAACCCTCAACTCTCAACATTAAACCCTAATTCATCAACCCTAAACCCTAATCCCTCAAACCTAAACCCTATCCCTAAACCATCAACCCTCAACACTATACCTTAAACCCTAATCCCTATCCCTCAACCCTTAACCCTTAAAAATTAAACCCTATCCCTACACCCTCAACACTTGACACTATATCTTAAGCCTTAAACCCTCATCCCTAAAGCCTCAACCCTCAATCCTTAAACCTTCAACCCTAAACCCTATCCCTAATCCCTCTACCCTCAACACTCTAACCCTAACCTCGACATTAAATGCTAATCCGTCAACCCTAAACCCTATCCCTAAACCCTCAACCCTCAACACTATACCTTAAACCCTAATCCCTCAACCCTCAACCCTAATCCATCATCCCTCAACTCTAATCCCTCATCCCTAAACCCTAAATGCTATCCCTATTCCTAAACCCTCAATAGACTTGATACTATACCTTAAACCCTAATCCCTTATCCCTAAACACTCCAACCCTATCCCTAATCCTTACACCCTCCACACTCTACTTTAACCCTAATCCATTGACCCTCAACCCTATCCCTAAACCCTTGACCCTTGAACCTCAACCCTCAACCCTCGATGTCAAACCCTAATCCCTCAACCCTTAACTATGATCCCTCTGTTGGCAAGAGACACTATATGGATTCATGGTTGTTGTCATTGATGGCAACAAAGGTCATCCCACATATCCGCAAGTCATAATGTGTCTCTACCGGAAGTCAGAATAAAGATTGTTGTGGTCCGGTGAACAAGAACAGAGCATGTGGCAAGGTCCGACAGATTGATCCGGATCTCTCAGAGGAAGTGTCTTGGTGCAGTGCGGATTTGGGGAAGTCAAGAGGACTACCTTGAGTGGTATATTCCAAGGATTTAGCCTCCGGTGATGGACAAGGAGAAAGATATGAATAGTTGAGTACCGGATTCCTGAGAGACAGTGAAAACAGAGGAAGAACTGACTGACAGAGTATCAGACTACTTTCCAGATGTGTTACTATTGATGATAGAGGTTGTGAAGGCATGAATCATGTTTGGCCGACATGATTAATGATATCTACAAGTATATGCTTGATCCGCATTGCTTGGTGAGGAAGGATTCAGCCGACAGAACAAAAGTTTGTAAGAAACTAGACTGTTCCGGATGCCGACTAGAAAGGTGATGAAATTACTTGTGCGGATATATATAGAGGATGGATTTAGTTGTGAAGGGTGTGATGGTGTGAAGATATATGCGAATAAGTCCAGATCAGAGCAGAAGTAGCAAAAAGGATCCGGTATGTGAAAGATAGCAGAATAAAGAACAGAGGAAAGATGAAGTGCAGCAGATCAGTGTACTGAGCCTAACCGGAACTGAACTCCAGCATATGCAGATGCTTCCAATCAGTTCAAGACTGTGATTCTTATCACTTTGTAGACAGTGTGTCTTGTTGTAGGCAGTGGGCCTCTTGTGAGCAGTGTGCTTGGGCAGTGAGCCCTAATTGGCAAGTGCCATTTTTGTAATCTCCTATTCTTCTAACAGAGAATAATTTTTGGGTTAATCACCCCGTGGTTTTCTCCCTTAACAGGGTTTCCACGTCAAAAATTACTGTGTCATGTGTTTCTTATTTCATGGTAATGTTTTTGTGTTTGATTCAATGCTGCATTAATTAATAGGAAAGTTCAGTAAGGGAAATAATTAGGATAACTGATTCACCCCCCCCTCTCAGTTATCAATAATTGGTATCAGAGCTAAGTTCCTCCTAATAGAGCCTAACAGCTTGAGGAAGATCTGGGAGTTCAAATGGATGCATATGGTTTAAGGGAGCAACTCAAGACTGCTCTTGAGGATCTTGAACAGTCAAATTCTGAAGTCAATGAATTAAAGGAAAGACTCAAACAGGCTGATGAATTCATGAGAGAATTAAAAGACAAATTAAGTCTCTCTATGAAAAAGAGAAAGGAGCTGCTCCAACAGTTGGCAAGACAAAGTGAAGAAAGCAATACAAATGAAGAATTGACTGAGCAAACCAAGTTATGTGAAAAGTTATCAAAAGAAGTCATTATGTTAAGACATGAAATGGAATCAGGAACTATAAAGTTTACTCAAGAGATTGAAGAAAAAAGAAAGACTGAAGACAATCTAAGACAATCTCTTAAAGAAAAATCAGAAGAATGCCACCAGATGGACAGGATTATCAGACATCTTGAATCTGATCTTGAAGATGCCAAAGATAATGAAGAAAAACTTGAGGATCAAATTGCCTCTCTCAAAAGAGACCTTCAAACAGCAAATGAATATAAAGAGAAATTCAAGATAAGTTCTGCTCAACTTGAAGTTCTTCTTGGAAGTCAAAAAAGGACAGATGACAAGTATGGTTTGGGATATGAGAAAGGAGAAAGCTCCGGATCCGGTCAGAAGAATCTTGGATCAGAAAATCCAAGGAGCAGGCCTAGAAGACCTCCGGTAAGACAGCCAAATGCTCAAAGATATCCATCCTTCAATGGATACTGCCACAGCTACAACCACTTTGGTCACAAAGCTAATCAGTGCAGAATGAGAATGAATCAGATCAATTCATCCTTCTCCGGATAGTGCTTCAACTGCAAAAGGTATGGACACAAATCCCATGAATGCAGAATTATGCAAGTAAACAAATCATTCAAAGGAAGATGCTTTACATGCAATAGAGTAGGTCATATGGCTAATCAATGCAGATCAAGAGGATATCAGTCAAATATGCAAAGAAATGTTATTTGCCAAATCTGCAATAGGTCCGGTCATAATGCTAAAGTTTGCAGAAACAAATATCAGGACAAAAGAGGACCGGTGTATAATCAGAATCAAGACAAGGGTAAACAAAAGATGAATGCGGATGAAGTTAGGAATTAGATGAGCAAGATTTGGGTGAAGAAAAGTTCAGAGAATGTAGAGGTTAGATCCGCACCAGACTCTGGTGCTGATATTTCTTCCAGAAATTAAAAAGTGAGCTCAGGCTCAGGGGGAGACTCAAAGAAAATCCTATTCCCCCAGCCAAACAAGTGGTGCCGGATGTGGCACAAGATGCGGATTAAAGGGTTTGTAGATATGAGTCTTGAGATGCTTCAGTCAGGTTTTCAGAGGTCCGCATGGAGTTATGAAGAAGCTGTGATCGATCAAATAAGACCTGTTTAGGGAGATGCTCCGATATGACAAAGGATTACAAAAAGGTCCGGAGAGATCCGGAAGTGCACTATATTGTTCTGCGGATTGGACAGAGTGTTTGGGATGTTCTTGTAATATGTTACCTCTATTTATTCATGATTGAAAGATCCGGATGATATTCACAGATCAGGACTAATCCGGGATACTCCAAGCTATCCAGACAAGGCAAACCGGAATAATGTAGGTGAAGCATTTATTGCAGACAGATATTAGGGTTCGCGGAGCAATATAAGGGATTTCTCAAAAGTAATTTGCTCATTCTGCACTCAAGAAGAAGCGAATAGTGGAGCTCTGCAACAAGATTCATCAAGCACACCAAGGATCTCCTGCCGAAGTCATTGCATAAAGAAATCAATCCAATCACTCCGTGCAAGTCGAAGGCGCATAAGGTATTCTCCGTTTTTCATTACCTCACTGCAAATATTTGAAGAATGGCTACTCCAAATATAGTTAAGATCTCTGATAGACCTCGCCCCTCATTCAAGAAACATCCTTACAAATCATTGGAGGTAGATCCACTAGGAGCCTTCTCTAGTGTTCCTCATGGTGTATTGCATACGGAAGATATTAGGGTTTACATCCATGCGAATCTTGAAGACTTTGGAGAATCAAAACTAATGGATATCTATCACAAACAATTGATAGATGACTCCTTTGAGATCAAACCTCAGTATAAAGCCATCTAGGACAAACACTTTGCACAGTGCATTCATTTCCCCTGTTTTGAAGAAGATGAATGGGTCCGGTATGTACTAAGTAGAGTACATGACAACTTCCTATGGTTGAACAAGCCCTTCAAGATCACCAAGGACGCAATTAGGGCTGTAACCGGTTTGCACTCATCCGGTGGATTACCTGTTCTCAAATCTGTCAAAAATCAGACAGTCAGTGATGCAACCGGATCCAAGTTTGACAAGAGAGCTATGACAGTTGATGATATCATTGAACCGGATGACAAATTTGCAGCTATAATAATTGGTTACAAAATCTATCACTCCAGTAGGGAAAATTCAGTACCGGGAACTGCAATCTACACAGCCTATCAGATGTTAAAGGAGAATGCAGACTATGACTTGTGCGAGCTTCTAGTAAACCAACTCTTTGAAAATCTGCAGAAGATTAAGAAGGACAAGAAAAACTCCTTCAAATATGGCAATCTGATCTTGTGTCTCTTCTTTTACTACATGAATGAGCTTCCCGGATCCAGTGGATGGATATGGCAGAATGACAGACTGGTTGCCATTCAAATTAGAGACTATTTGCATGGACTTGGGGATGCAAAAGCAAGAAATACAGCTCTATGGGGTTACTTCAAGAACTTCCAAAGCATGATGCATGCAAGGGAAAGAATACCCCAATCCCTTGTTGAAAAATACAAAGACACAGTATGCTTCATGGTAGAAACAGATCAGTGTCTGATGGAGGCAGTGGAGCCAAGGACTGTCTGGATCATGCGTATGGGGTATGAAGTGGATGAACAGATAGTAGAGCTACATGTTCAACACATGCTAAGCCAGCCCAAAGATCCCAAGGCAGAAAGGTTCAGAACCTTTGAGGAACTGAGTGTAAAGTTACATGTAGAACTCAGGGAACCGGAGATAAAGAGGAAGGTAAGAAAAGAAGTTGAGCATATTGCTCAAGGCCTAGGCATCTGAAAGGAGGCACTTGATGCCAGCCGGGAAAAGAGGAGGAAGGCTGAGGAAGTAGAGAAAAGTAAAGAAAGTGTTCCGGTTGAAACTCCCACCCGGACTAGATCATCAAAAAGATCTGCACCTCCCTCAACCAAAAGTTCAAAACCGGAAGTCCAGGCATCCGGTAAGAGATCCAAGACAAAAGCCACAAGGGCTTATGGAAGCCAAAAGGATGAAGAGGAAACAGAGTCAGATGAGGGAGTAAAAGAAATAAAGAAACAGAAGAAGAAAGGATCCGGTAAACCCTCCACAGGCCAAGACAAGGATGAAATGGCGGAGGTATCTGCTGAAAAGCCCACTCTGTCTCTAGAGAATGTAATCAAGTCGGTCACGGTGGATGGAAACCTTCAACCAATGACTGAATCTTATGATGACTTCAGTGAGGCTGACCAAAAGACTCTTCAGGAAGCCACAGTCAAATATCTGAACATATACAATAAGGCTTTCATTGAGATCATATCTCTTATTCCTAAAAGCCTAGAAAAGGAATTAGAAGTAAGAAAGAACAATGCTCATGCAAAAGATCTTGAGATCCGGGAGCAGATAGCTATTCAGCGATATCCTCAAATTGATCCCAAGACAATGAACATAATCTTCAAGGACTGCAAAGATGAGTTCAGAAGTAAAGCCAGGATGAATCAACTCATGCTTGGTGAGACTGACAAAGTGGCCCAAGAGACAGAAGAGAGCCTCCGGAAGGCCTTCAAAAGGTTCAATCTTCTTGTTGTAGAGGACTTAGGTGCAGAAACAGCTGTGGATTTGGAATCATCTGTTCCGGAAGAAGTGGGCCCTGAACATACAAGCATCTCTCCTCCGGTTTCCCCTACAGTCTCCGGATCCAAAGAAGAAGAGCAATTACAGGAGAAGGAAGCAGTGGTGAAAGACAAAGAGGTTGACAGTTCCAAGACTGCAGAAGAAAAGAAACATTTGTCTCCGGCAAGAGACACTGCACAAACTGTTCAACAATTTTTGAGCAAAGAAACTTAGAGATTGATGAACCGGAGCTTCTAAAAGGCCCATTCGACTTTGACTCTCTCTCTCCGGTACAAACAATGAAGATAGCTTCATTTGCAAATGCCAAGGCAAATGAAAAACTCCTGAAGTCTCATATGGAAGACTGTGAGTTGATAGAGGCTGCTTCCGGAGTACTTGTAAAGATTATGCCATCAATCCAGATAGATCCGACAGCCTCCTCTTCCGGTAATCTAAAAACCTTAGTCAGCAGTGTTGATACACATTTTGATTCTCTAGAAAAATCAGCTGAAGAAAAGGTCCGGAAGGAATTTTTGGATAAAAGATTTTCAGAAATATTAGAATTAATCTCTAAAGATAGGAAGATTGTGAGCATTGGAATAAAGAGCTTAGAGAATG
This sequence comes from Cunninghamia lanceolata, assembly GCA_027924645.1. NCBI lineage: Eukaryota > Viridiplantae > Streptophyta > Pinopsida > Cupressales > Cupressaceae > Cunninghamia > Cunninghamia lanceolata. Next base: position 4,625,423 of record BSBN01000710.1, on the reverse strand, counting down.
CTCTTAAGGATGGCGGTGACATCTACAAATTTTGTATATCCTGGCCAAAGGCAACAGCAGCAATTGATAAGAAAATAAAAGAGGAACAGGACAAGCTACAAAGCTTATCTCAAAATTTTGATCCTCTCTCTTCCTCCATAATAAATCAAGAATGTCAGACTATTGCAGTCTTGAATGAAATAAAGAATCTTGAGAAGGAAAGGAAGAATATCACTAACCGGATGGGAGAACTTAGAAGGATTATAATCCCTAAGTTGGAAACTATGCATGAGGCCATCAGTGATGCTCAGACCACCGCCCAAACAAAAGATCCGACAGATCTCAAGCGGGCAGAAGCTTTTGCATTTTTGTTGAGTGGTCACATTTCAATTTTGGACAGAATGAAGCAAAGTTGGGCTACAGAAATGATCCAATTGCAGACATCCTTTGCAGACGTTCTTCAGTACATGTGAGTATGTAAATATGCGGCTATGTATAGAAATTTTTTTGAAAATTTTGGTGTGCGGACCCCACCCTTTGCCATTGATGTCAAAGGGGGAGTGAGGAGCAGTGAAAAATGAGGAATCCAATTAAGGGGGAGTTCCGGAAATTGTATATAAAGACAGAGCATCAGCAAAGGGGGAGCATAGTGAAAACACTTAGTCATTTTTCACTAAGTGTTGCCATCAATGCCAAAGGGGGAGATTGTTGGCAAGAGACACTATATGGATTCATGGTTGTTGTCATTGATGGCAACAAAGGTCATCCCACATATCCGCAAGTCATAATGTGTCTCTACCGGAAGTCAGAATAAAGATTGTTGTGGTCCGGTGAACAAGAACAGAGCATGTGGCAAGGTCCGACAGATTGATCCAGATCTCTCAGAGGAAGTGTCTTGGTGCAGTGCGGATTTGGGGAAGTCAAGAGGACTACCTTAAGTGGTATATTCCAAGGATTTAGCCTCCGGTGATGGACAAGGAGAAAGATATGAATAGTTGAGTACCGGATTCCTGAGAGACAGTGAAAACAGAGGAAGAACTGACTGACAGAGTATCAGACTACTTTCTGGATGTGTTACTATTGATGATAGAGGTTGTGAAGGCATGAATCATGTTTGGCCGACATGATTAATGATATCTACAAGTATATGCTTGATCCGCATTGCTTGGTGAGGAAGGATTCAGCCGACAGAACAAAAGTTTGTAAGAAACTAGACTGTTCCGGATGCCGACTAGAAAGGTGATGAAATTACTTGTGCGGATATATATAGAGGATGGATTTAGTTGTGAAGGGTGTGATGGTGTGAAGATATATGTGAATAAGTCCAGATCAGAGCAGAAGTAGCAAAAAGGATCCGGTATGTGAAAGATAGCAGAATAAAGAACAGAGGAAAGATGAAGTGCAGCAGATCAGTGTACTGAGCCTAACCGGAACTGAACTCCAGCATATGCAGATGCTTCCAATCAGTTCAAGACTGTGATTCTTATCACTTTGTAGACAGTGTGTCTTCTTGTAGGCAGTGGGCCTCTTGTGAGCAGTGTGCTCGGGCAGTGAGCCCTAATTGGCAAGTGCCATTTTTGTAATCTCCTATTCTTCTAACAGAGAATAATTTTTGGGTTAATCACCCCGTGGTTTTCTCCCTTAATAGGGTTTCCACGTCAAAAATTACTGTGTCATGTGTTTCTTATTTCATGGTAATGTTTTTGTGTTTGATTCAATGCTGCATTAATTAATAGGAAAGTTCAGTAAGGGAAATAATTAGGATAACTGATTCACCCCCCCTCTCAGTTATCAACACCCTCGACCCTCAACCCTATCCCTAAACCCTAAACCCTAAACCCTCAACCCTCAACCCTCAACGTCAAATCCTAATCCCTCAACCCTTCACTCTAATCCCTCAACCCTAAACCCTATCCCTAAACCCTCAACACTATACCTTAAACCCTAATCCCTCAACCCTAATCCGTCATCCCTCAACTCTAATCCCTCATCCCTAAACCCTAATCCCTCAACCCTAATCTGTCATCCCTCAACTCTAATCCCTCATCCCTAAACCCTAATCCATCATCCCTCAACTCTAAGCCCTCATCCCTAAACCCTAATCCCTCAACCTCAATCTGTCATCCCTCAACTCTAATCCCTCATCCCTAAACCCTAAACGCTATCCCTATTCCTAGACCCTCAACGGGCTCGAAACTATACCTTAAACCTTAATCCCTTATCCCTAAACCCTACAACCCTGTCCCTTATCCCTTAACCCTCATGATTAATAGCCTTAAACATAAAAAAATTTAAGGGGAAGATAATGCGAGTGCATTATAACGTTCTCGCGTTATGTCAAACATGACAAACAACAGACTTGCGAGAAAGGAAAAATGCAAAGTAAAACATAATGCACTCGCGTTATGTCTTGTTTTGGGAATCACAAGCCTTGGGCTTGGCATTTGCTTTGGATTTCCAACCCAAAGGCTTGGAGTGCCTTATGAATAGTCACAAACGTGTTTTTCCATATTCTTCAAGATTTCAAATAATTTTGTTCGTGCTAACCCTCAGATTTACACATGTTTCAAGGTCGAACAAATCGAACACCTGGGTAATGTTAGGCTTTCTCTTAGCTATTTGACAATGTGATTTTTTGCACATTTTAACAATGTTAAGCCTTTCATCTTTAATTTCTTTTGTTTGCATGTCCGTTTTTGGGCAAAAACTACTGTTTGGTCTTTTTTTCATTGTAAATTAACTATTCATTCAAATTTTTAAAAAAATACATATTTAGAAATTAGACTCCATTCTACAAATATTAAAAAAAGAAAAAAAATGATTTTCCATTAGTTTTCAAAATTTATAGGGGTAGCACAGCCAAAATTCTATTTTTTAGGATGTGTCCACTTTGAAAATTAGTAAAAAATCAAATATTCATCAAAAAATTATCAGAAAAATTAGGCATAAACTAGATGCTATTAGCTAATTTCTCACTAAAACGATTTTAAAAATACCAAAAAAAAGTTGACCTTTTGAGGGAGCCACAAAACATGCTATGTTATGTTTTTTTTGACAGAAACAAAACCAATTTCTGTGGCTCCCTCTTTTGAACCCCTTAATCTATACCATTTAAAAAAAAATAGTAGTTTAGAAAGTAGACTCGGAGCACTACGAACATTGTTTTGGTTGCATCTCCAAATTTTGAGTGTAACTATGCTCAATTTCTCATCCAAGGCCAGTATTTCCTGATTTCAAAAAAAAAGTGGCCACTTAAGACCCCTTTTTGGCCCCCCATCTTCCTGCACTTACCCAATGAGTCTTTGAGCTTTGACAAGCATTTGAATGTTCTATTCCTTTGAGAATGTGTCATTATTTGATGTTTCATTTATTTATCTGCAACAAATGTTAGAATTGTATTGAGTCGAGTTAGCATACTACTAACAATCTGATCTTTGAGTCATGATGTTAATAATTCACTAGTTTTATTCTCAGCAATAGTTAATAGTTTAAATCTTTTTCATTGCATCTATTTCATGGCTATGGATAGGTGTTCTTATTTCCTTTTCTACTTTCTAGTTAAAAGTATACCTTGTGTCTTTCATTCATTGTACAACTTTCAAAGGTAGTTGCACGTTGTAAAATAAGTAGAGAGCACTTGCAACTAACATTGCAAGTGACTCAACTATTGGTCAGGTTTTCATCATCACGGGCAAAGAGAGCATAATCTAAGGTGGCAAAATATGTTAACCAACACCTTGTTACCATCACACATCTTCATTAGTGATATTCGATTTATCTTATTCAAGGATTTGCTTGCTCCATTGGATTGCAGATGATATGGTAAACTTTTGTTATATGTAATCATGAAGCTACTCAGAAGTTCCAAAATCATGGTGTTTATGAAATGTTTACCTTGATCACTTGTTATATTAATTGGGCAACTGAATCTTGTGATGATATTTTCATAGAGGAACTTTACAACAAATTTTGTTGTGAAGTATTTTGTTGGTACCACTTATGCTAATTTGGTCAACTATTATGTTGGAAACTTACTGGTGTTGTCATTGATGTCAATTCCCAGTAGATGGTTCACTTGGTTTCTAAGTGCTTTTGAGAAAATTTGATAAAAATGTGTGCAGTGTGATAGAGCTACCCTCAATGTTATGCTCTACATTTCTACCCAATTGAAGATATTCTCGTGTAGTTTGGAAGTATTGATCAGAGTGTTCAAAGGTATTATATCTAGAGTTTTAGGTTTTGGATCATATGGAAGTAGAAGATGTGATTGACAGAATATTTAACTGTGAAAAAGATTGTCTGCTAGAAAAGAGAATGCTCTGTATCTCTCTGCATTGAGCCTTCCTACCTTTCGGATCTGGGAGAGTGTTTATATTATTTGTATCTACCTTCCTTTGAATTGTCCAGTATTGGGATGTTCTACAAGTTCATTTCTTGTGCTGGTAATCAGTAGTAATATGTCCTGATGTGTATAATGAAGACATTCTTTGATTCAAACAGTTGCGACAGTGTTGTATAAGTTTATGATGATGGTGAGTATTGTGGGAAGGTGTGTGAATGCTTTGGAGTGTCTCTCTCTGGACTGCATGATGTTTTTGGATTTGGAGAAGTGTGGATATGGTCATTAGCTTAGGCTTGGCCAACTTGGCTAGCACCATTTACAGAGGTACCTCATGGATTATGGATGTGATAAGAAGCTTGATGATACAAATTTGAGTCCTAGTTATCCTTTGACATGGTCTACTTTAACTTCTTTCCACTGTGGAAGTGTTTAGCGCCAATCTAAGTAATGTTGCATGTGTGTAATGCACATAGTTCATTAAGACCAACTTAATTGAGATAGGTCTTGGTTGTAGATAGTATAAATACAAGATGAAGATGAGTGGAGAAATGTAGAGAAGGAAATGTTAAAGTAAATCAAGAGTAGTGAAGTTGTGTACAAACTTAAATGCTTATGAATTTAGATTGCAGTGAGTAGAAGGTGTTGGAGTGAGTAGAAGGTGTCTACATTTTAGTGTGCTAGAAGTTGCTGGAGGCAGTGAGTCAAAGGTTGCAAATGGAAAGAAGTTTCGGTGGTGGATCTCTCCTATTGCTTTGATATAATTAATCTCTCTATAATAGTCTTCTTCTTTCTTCTCTCTTTTGGGTGGTGCGCCTTTCTCTAGCTGTGAGCCTTTCTTCTGGGCATTGAGCCCTTGGCAGTGAACGTACTGATTTTCAGTGTTGTTATTCATTTATATTGTGAGCTAATCCTCACTGTGGTTTTTCCCTTATTAGTTTTTCCATCAAAATCTAGTATTCTTATGTGTTTGGATGTGTTTGCATTGATGCTTCATTTGTTTTTACATTATGCTAATGCATTATAAGTGGTTGATGTTTGAAATTGCTTTGAGGATTTAAAGTTTTAACATACAACTAATTCACCCCCCTCTTAGTTGTCCTATGTACTCCAACAATTAGGATTAGAGCCAAGTTCCGTGAAGAATCTTAAACGCTTGGGGTAGATCTGGATGGCACACAAGAAAAGTATGGAGGTTCTAGTGTTTGATAAAACAAAATTTTATTTTTGGAAAACTAGGAAGGAAACCTTTCTTGTCTCCCTAGGATATGGCATATGGAAGATAGTTGATAAAGAGTATACTATACCTCCTAATGGTCTAAAGGATGAAGATGGAATTAAAGAATATGAGAAGAATGGCCAGGCAAGGAGTTCTCTTCTGAACAATCTCTCTAATTCTAAATTAGTGAAGGTGATGAGTTACAAAACTGTTCATGAGATCTGGAAGAAGCTAGCAAGTACCTATGAAGGAGATGACAAGGTTTTAAGGAAGCAAAGATGCAGATTTTGAAGACCAACCTTGAAACCCTAAAGATGTTAGAAGATGAAAATATTGCAAGTTCCATGCAAAGAGTCGATGCAGTAGTCAACTACATCAATGGTCTTGGTGGAAATCTGGAGGAGAGCGAAGTGGTAAAGAAGGTACTAAGATCTCTTCCAAAATCTTATAGTGCTAAAGATATTGCCATTGAAGAAACTCAAAATCTGGATACATATTTTAGGGAAAAATATTTAGAACATTAACTACTTTTGAGATGAGAGAGTTTGGTCAAGATGATTCAAGAAAAGAAACTACTTTTAAGGCTAGAAGGATAGAAAAGAATGTTGAATCTGATTCAGGTGACTTTGATGAAGTGGAAGAAAATTTTGTGAGTAGATTGGAAAAGGGCTCTATAAAATATAGAGGTAAGTTACCTTTCAAATGCTTTAGCTATGGAAAGATAGGTAATTATGCTTCAAAATGTCCAATTAAAATTTCTAATGACAAATACAAGGAGAACAAAGGTAAATCATTCAAGAAAAGTTATTATGTTAAAGAAAATGACAACATATCTGATGATGAGTTTGACTATCTAGATGATGATGGTAATGAATGCTTATTCATGGCTTTGAATGTTGGAACTAATTCTACTAATCCTAGAAGATGTATGAAGGATATTGCTCTAGAAATAGTGTACCGCAATGAAAGAACTTTGGTTACTACTTTTAATGCAAGAAAGGAGGAAAATCTCTAGTTAATTGATAGTGGGTGTTCAAATCATATGACAGGTGATAAGAATAAGTTTCTAAAGCTTGAAAAGTTTGAAGGAGATTTTGTTAAGTTTGGAGATGATGCATCTGCTAAGATCTGTGGAAAAGGTTCAATAAGTTTTGATGGCAAGCACAATATAGATGATGTTCTTTATGTCAAAGGTCTCTAACATAATCTTCTATGTGTAGGACAAATGTGTAGCAGAGGATATAACCTTGTGTTTTAGGATGGTGGTTGTGAAATCAGAAAAGAAAACTATGGAACTCTGATTGATACAAGAACAAAGACAAAGGGAAATATATATCAGCTCAAAGATGCTAATGGTATGTGCCTTATGAATCAAATTAATGAAAGTTGGATATGGCATAGAAGAATGTGACATATCAATTTTGACAACCATGTGATGATCATCTCTACTCAAGATGTGAGGGATATACCAAGAATTACAAAGCCTACCAATGCAACCTGCAAGGAATATCAGATTGGGAAGAAAACAAGGAACAACTTCCAGATCAAAAAACATTCTACCACTAGACCCCTAGAGTTGGTGCATGCAGATCTGCATGGACCTACAGGAGTAGGAAGCTTTCAAGGTGATAGGTATTTCATGTTGTTGATTCATGATTTCTCGAGAATGACTTGGGTAACTTTTCTCAAAGAAAAATCAAAAGCTCTAGATAAGTTTAAAGCTTTTAAGGCTATAGTTGAAAATGAAATTGATCTGAAAGTCAAGTGTTTGAGGTTTGATAGAGGTAGTGAGTTCACCTCCAATGAGTTTAATTTCTTTTGTGAAGATCATGGAATAAAAAGGCACTTTTCAGCACCTAGGACTCCTCAACAGAATGAAGTTGTGGAAAGGAAGAATAGGATAGTTTAGGAAGTAGTAAGGACAATGATGAAAGAAGCAAATCTATCAGATATCTTCTGGAGAGAAGCAATTCACACTGCAGTCTACATACAAAATAGAGTGCAAGCCAGGGTCAATAGTTCAAAGACTCCATATGAGCTATGGTATGGAAGAACTCCTACTATAAAATACTTTAGAGTGTTTGGAAGTAAATTCTACATTAGGAGAGATGAGAAGTAGGGAAAGTTTTATACAATATTGGATGAAGGAATCTTTCTTGGATATTCTACAAAGAGCAAGGCTTACAGGTGCTACAACAAGAGGTTGAAAAAATTAGTGGAAAGTGCAAATGTCAAAGTGGATGAAGAACCTTATCAAAGTTTAATGCTATTAAAATGATATCAATCAGATGAGAACCCTTACAGAGAAGAAAAAAGAAACCAAGAAATGGAAAAGGATAAGCATGTTCATGAAGAAGATGCTATGAAGAAGATTCCCAAGATTCCCAAGTATGTGCAAAAGAATCATTCTAAAAATAAGATCATTGGAGATAAGAGTAAAGGTGTTTTAACAAGGAGAAGTATTGCTATGGCAGATGAACAAGTAAATTTGTGCTGATTGTCTAAAATAGAACCCAAAACAATGATTGAAGCATGCAAAAATGAGCACTAGATCAAGGCTATAGAAGAAGAATTGATGCAGATTGAGAAGAATCAGACTTGGAAAATTGTCCCAAGACTAGAAGACAAAATATATGATAGGAACTAAATGGGTCTTTTGGAATGAATTGAATAAGGCTAGGCTAGTATGCAAAGGCTACTCACAAGTGGAAGGAATGGACTATGAAGAAACATTTGCTCTAGTGGCAAGATTGGAGGCCATTAGATTGTTCTTGGCCTTTGTAGCTCATAAGGACTTCAAAGTTTATCAAATGGATGCGAAATCTACATTCCTGAATGTAGGGTTGGAAGAAGAAGTATACCAGTTATTAGATGATCCAAATATGGTCTATAGATTAAAGAAGGCATTGTATGGATTCAAATAGGCTCCTAGATCTTGGTATGCAAGGTTGGATAGATATCTACAATAGAAAGGATTCAAAAAGGGAACTACAATAGCAATTTGTATTTCAAAGTTGAAGAAGATCAAATCATGATTACGGAAGTGTATGTTGATGATATAATATTTGGAGGAAATGAAGGTATGTGCAAGAGCTTTATAGAAGAAATGCAGAAAGAATTTAAAATGTCAATGTGTGGGGAAATGAACTTCTTCCTTGGGCAACAAATAAGTCAATTAGAAAAGGGCATTTTCATTTCATAGTCAAAGTATGCTAAGTAAATGTTAAAGAAGTTTGGAATGGAAGACTCCAAACCAGTATGTACTCCCATGACTACTATTTGTAAGTTAAGCAAAGATGTTGAATCTCGTAAGGCTAATAAGAGCAAGTACATAGCAAGTAAAGAATGAGGTGAAGTTGGAGTATGTGCCTACCAAGGATCAAATTGCAGACATCTTTACAAAGGCTCTCCCTAAGGATACTTTTGAGTATCTCTAATAGAAGTTAGAGGTTATTACCCCTCCTCTTCACTAGATGCATAAGTGTGTGCATCTCTCTAGAAAACATTTCAAGATACATTTTTAGTCCTGGACTAATGTTGAAGGCTACCTCTCAGGTGGAGTAGGTAATGATACTATTGTTTTGTATAGTTAGATGGAGCATATCCTATGACCTTAATGGGGAGAATGCAGAAAAAGTGAGATCAGTGGAGACAAAGTAGATACTTGTTGGTGTTGAAGTTGTTACCCTTTGCCATTGATGTCAAAGTGGGAGAGAGATTTGAAGTGATTGAAAAACCATTGTCTGGAGTGGTGTGTGAAGAGCAAGAGTTTTTTCTATTAGTGGGAGTATTATAGATTGCAGAGCTAATAATTAATTTTTCTAGGTCTTGATAGCTTTTCAAAAAGATGGTGTTGCCATCAATGACAAAGGGGGAGATTTTTGGAAACTTGCTGGTGTTGTTATTGATGTCAACTCCCAGCAGATAGTTCACTTGGTTTCCAAGTGCTTTTGAAAAAAAATGATAAAAATGTGTGCAGTGTGACAGAGGTACCTTCAATGTTATACTCCACATTTCTTCCCAATTGAAGATATGCTTGTGTGGCTTGGAAGTATTGATTAGAGGTGTTAAAGGTATTATATCCAAAGCTTTAGGTTCTAGATTGTGTGAAAGTAGATGTGATTGACAAAATATTTGACTGTGAAAAAGATTGTCTGCTAGAAATGAGAATGCTCTGCATTTCTCCACATTGAGCCTTCCTACCTTGCAGGTCTAGGAGAGTGCTTATATTAGTTGTATCTACCTTCCTTTGAAGTTTCTAGTATTGGGATGTTTTACAATTTAATTCTTGTGTTGGTGATCAATAACAATATGTCCTGATGTGCACAATGAGGATATTCTTTGATTTAGATGGTTGCAGGAGTGTTGTAGAAATTTATGATGATGGTGAGTATTGTGGGAAGATGTGTGAATGCTTTGGAGTGTCTCTCTCTAGTTTGCATAATTTTTTTGGACATGGAGAAGTGTGGATATGGTCATTAGGTCAGGCTTGGCTGACCTGGCTTACTTGCACAATTTGCGGAGGTACCTCATGGATTGTGGATGTGATAAGTATCTTGATGATACAAATTTGAGTCTTGGTTATCCCTTCTCATGGTCTACTTTCACTTCTTTCCACTGCATAAGTGTTAGTGCCAACCTAAGTAATGTTACATGTGTGTAATGTACACTCTTCATTAGGACTAACCTAATTGAGATAGGTCTTAGTTGTAGATGGTATATATACAAGATGAAGATGAGTGGATCAATGTAGAGAAGAAAATGTGAAAGTAAATCAAGGGCAGTGAAGTTGTGTGTGAACTTAAATGCTTATGACTCTGGAATGTAGTGAGCAGAAGGTGTCTACATTTTAGTGTGTGAAAATTTATTGGAGGTAGTAAGCCAAAGGTTGCGGATGGCAAGAAGTGGTAGTAGTGGATCTCTCTTGTTGCTTTGAGAGTGAATCTCTCTATAACAATCTTCTTCTTTCTTCTCTTTTGGGCAGTGAGCCTTTCTCTAGCAATGAGCCTTTCTTCTGGGTAGTGAGCCTACTAATTTTTAGTGTTGTTATTAATATATATTTTGAGCTAATCCTCACTGTAGTTTTTCCCTTATTGGGTTTTCCATGTAAATCTAGTGTTCTTATGTGTTTGGATGTGTTTGCATTGATGCTTCATATGTTTACATTCTGCTAATGCATTATAAGTGCTTGATGTTTGAAATTTCTTTGAGGGTTTAAAGTTATAATATACAACTGATTCACCCCCCCCCTCAAATGTTCTGTACATTCCAACATATTCAACTCCTATAAACCTTGATTTTGAGTATTTTTTTGGAGGATTTATAGGTCCAATGAAATCTATGGCCCATTTTTCAAATGACATTTCTACTAGAACTGTTTTGAATGGCATCTCCTCTCTTGTGGTACATTTCCCTACCCTTTGACCTATACCATCATTCCTCACATAGTGTTTAGCAACCTTTTGTAGGGTAGGCCACCATAGTCTTACTAGTTTTACTTTCATTGCAGTAGTGTAATTGTGTCCTCCTGATAATCCTTCATGTGCCTCTCTTAGGATTGCTTCTCTTTCATGTTTGTATACATCTCTTCTTCATATATCATCTCTCCCTAGTCTATGTAGTTCTCCTTCAACTAATGTATATGGTTGTGCCTTTCCCATAAGTGTTTGTTTATCTTGCAGTGAAAAATCTTCCATAAATTCTCCTATAGAGTAATATTGTTACTTCATGTAACTCCTCTGGCACCACAATTAGTCTAAATAGGTGTGCACCAGGTAAATCTTATTATTGTTCATCTGGTTCTTCCCCTATTTCTATCCTAAACAAGTAATCAGGGCCTTGATTATGTTTTCTTGGCTTGACCATTATCTTAAAATTAAATTCTTGAAAGAGAAGTAGCCATCTACATAACTAGCCTTAAATCACCGATCTATTAAAGAGGTATTTTAGGGGTTCATGGTCTGTAAATAATATAAATGGAGTAGACAATAAGTAATGTCTAAATTATATCAATATAGGTACCTCTAATATCTTTTTCTTTAATGTGTCAAAGGAGTTTTGACATTCTTCACTCCATTACACATTCTTACCAGTTTTCTTCTTGATAAGCTCTTCTAGGGATGCTGCTATAGCTACATATCCCTTAATAAATTTGTGGTGATAACCGGTATACCATAGAATTGTTTTTACTTCAGATGATGTATTCAGTGGGGGAAGTGTCATTATCAATGTGACTTTAAGGGGGTCCACCATTAACACTTAATTGCATATAATATGGCCTAACTATTAGAACATTTGTCATATTTTCTATTACATCATTTGTATATCCCAACTAATAGCTATTTCATAGTTATTGTTGGTTGGGTAGTTGGTTGGGTATGCCTGACTAAGTGGTTATTCAAACCACTTTATTTTGTATATTTATTTGCTACTCTCTTCAATATGAATTTTCTCATTGCTCTCACAAACTTAATATGGTATCAAAGCAAGTATTTTCTAAGCCCATGCATTCAAAATTTGGAGGTTGAAAGTAGTTGATGGAGGCCCATTGATAGTTTTTTGAAGATGCCATAAACTTAGAAATTGCTAAGTGTTGAAAGTAAGCACATTGAGGTGCTAAAAAATCTATATATAGAAAGGTGTTGAACCAGTATCAAAAAGTTGTACGAAGGAGGAGTCTCAAACTTTAAAGGGAGGCATTCCGTACATGGAAGGAGAATAGAAGAAAGTTTTACAAGATCAAAGAATCTATAGTAGTGGTAGGAGGCATCTAATCTGTCTATAGAGGTGTCCAGTTTTTCATTTAAAAGGTGTTGAATGTTGCCTAAAAACTTTAATATAGAAGATAAATCAATATTATTCCTTTAAATAAATCTGCAATAATAGTTTGAGCACAACAATATCAGTTTAGGAAGGATGTAGGAGTAGCAGCGTGAGAACAAAGGTTTAAGAAGAAAAAACAAAACTGTGTGAGAAGAAATACTTGAAGAATAAAAAATTTGATAAAGGTGCATATATTTCCCTTTCTAAAGTTTTAATGAAGTCTTAAAGCCATGTAAAAATATTTTTCTTGGAGATAGTCAAAAGTTTTCACTTTTGGAGTTAAACAAAAAAATGTTTAGGAGAGATAATTTTTTTTAAAGTGGCTTTAAAGGAGATATAAGGTTTCCTTAAAAGAAAAAAATATATATTTCTTTTCTTTGAGATATAAGAAGTACTCTTTTAAAAAGGAGATATAAGAAGTAATTTTTTATTAAAGGAGATATAAGAAGTTTTTTTTTTTAAGGAGGCATTTTGTTTTAAAAAAAAACAAAATAAGAAAGTAGAAGAAATATTTCTGTCTCAAATAAAATGAAAAATTATATGTTTTGCACCTAAAAAATATATTGAATTTGGAGCACAAGTATTGAGTTTTTGTAAGCCATTTTTTTAAGTTTTGAAAACTCAAAAAATCAATAAAACTCATAGTGTTCTGTATCTATAATGCCTCTGATTCACATTTACGGGTAATTCTATCATGTTGAATTACAACATTTAAAGCGTAATATAGATGCAACCACAACGTATGTGTCATCAACCTTGTAAAACATTTGGTAGAAATAAGGGTTACATCAGAGATATAAGGAGATCAAAACTCTAGAAAATGGCTTCTAGTGCACCTAAGATAATTCCCTTAGATTCACAACTTCTGAGAGGTGACAATTATGCCTCCTAGAAAACCAAGGTTCAAACCCAGTTATAGTTTGAAGACCTTCGGGATGTTGTCTCTGGAACAACTACAAGACCTCAACAAGCAGGTGAGGATTAAAATAAATTTGATAAGGCCAATCAAAAGGCCAAATTGATCATTTTGTTTGGTGTGATTGATGAGGTTCAACCTAACATTCATACCGCCACCTCTACAAAAGATGCTTGGGATCACCTCAAAATAGTCTATGAGGCTAAAAATAAAAACCAAATCCTCCATTTGAAACATCAACTCCATTGTCTTGAAATGCAAAATGGTGAGATAGTAGAGGCATTCTTTAGAAGAGTTGCCCAAATAAGAACATCAATACATGCATTATGGGAAGGAGTCAAAGATGCTTATCTAGTACCCATTGTACTGAGAGCACTACCACCTTCATTTAGTGTGTTTGTAACATGCTTAAATGTGGCTCATAAAAAACACTCATTTGAAGTACTCAACTTGCTTCAACAAAAAGAAGCAATATTTGGTGAGACAGATTCTCAAGACAATCAGGCCCTAGAAAAAAAGCAAAAGGGAAAACAACCTGACCATCGAAGTGGTCCATCAAGATAGTCTAAACAAAATCAAGACAACTCTTCTCATAAGAAAAATAATTGTCAAATTTGTGGTAGAAAGGTTCATGAACTCAAAGAGTGCTGGTATAAATACTATGCCAATGGAAAGTCCAGTCACAAGAAGCCATAGAAACCTTTTCTTGGGGACAAGAAGAAACCACATCATTGGTAGAAAAAGCCAAATAAGAAACAAGGAAATGTTGCCTCTATAGGTAATTTATATGATGAAGAATACATGTATGTTGTAGAAACAAAGACCTCCACATCAAATTGTTTAGTCTGGTATGTTGATTCTGGTGCATCCAGACACATGACAGGGGAACAAGAATGGTTCAGTGATCTCACTCCGACCATCACCTATGGTCATGTTTCATTGGGTGATGATACCTCCTATGAAGTTTAGGGAATTGGTGATATTTGTCTTCCACTCAAAACTCACAAATGGTGGCTTACAAAGGTTTTGTATCTACCTCAACTCACTAAGAACCTAATTTTGAAAAGTAATTTAGTTACTTGAGCATAATTTGCAAGTTGAATTTGATCAACACAATGGTGAGAAACTTTATCTTATCAAAGATAAAACTCACAATGGAGCAATTATAGCTTGTGCTTCAAGGGTAGGAAATATGTTCTAACTAATTGATGTTTCACAAGAAGATCAAGCCCTTGCAGTAAAAACCAATCTATCCACAACTCTTTGGCATAGGAGATTTGGCCACCTCAGTTTTGGTTATCTCCTTGCATTGAGTAAGAGAAATATGGTGAGAGGAATTCCCCCCATTCAGAAAATAGAAATTCTTTCCTCACATTGTATTTCTAGGAAACAACATAGGGCTCCTTTTCCTACTGCAAAAAATAGAGTATCTAGTCCCTTAGAATTCGTGCATACTGATCTATGTGGATCTATGTCATCTAGTCACTAGAATTCTAGGTATTTCCTTCTCTTTGTAGATGATTACACTAGAAAAATGTGGGTCTATTGTTTAGCTCACAAAAGTGAAACCTTTGAGAAATTCAAGGAGTTTAGAGCCCTTGCAGAATGGTCATTAGGTCAGACTCTTATAGGCCTTTTCTTAGATCAAGGGGAGGAATTCACAAGTAAGGAATTTGTAACCAACTTGTACAAACATGAAATTCAACAAAATTTGAACACTGCATATATGCCTCAACAAAATGGTGTATAAGAGATGTAAAATCTTACTATAGTAGAAATGGTGTGATGCATGCTGAAGGATGCAGGTCTTGATTCTACATTCTGGGATGAAGTAGTTCATACAACAGTATATTTGTTGAATAGAGCACCCACCAAAGTGCTTGATAAAATCACACTAGAAGAGGCTTGGACTGGGAAGAAGCCCTCTATTTCTCATTTCAAAGTGTTTGGGTGTACCACCTTGATGCATGTACCCAAGGTTTGAAGAACAAAATTGGATGATAAGTCTATGAAGTGTATTTTTCCTGGGTACAATTCGGATTCTAAGGGATATAGGCTTATGGATGTAGTAAAAAAGGTGTACATTAGTAGGGATGTTGTCTTTGATGAGGATTTTGGGTGGAATACCTCTTCCTCTCCATCATTTGTTTGTTCCCAAACACCTAGAATAGTTGATCCTAAAGATGAGGAAGTTGATGAAGAAACTCCATATGAGGTTTTGTTTTTGTTTGATGAGTTTCCCCCTGTATCATCACCTCAATCTTCATCTCATGTACACAAGAAGCTTCCTAAGTGGTATCAAGCTAGCATAAAGGATGATAATGATGATACAGTTGTTGACACATCTTTCAAAGGGCATAAGACTCATATAAAGTCTTGTGAAGAAGTGAACATGGTCCTTAAGTGTACACTTATGCAAAGTTTAGAACCTGAAACAATGTAGCAAGCTCTTGAATCACCACCTTGGAAAGATTCTATAGATGTTGAATATCAGGCACTTATAAGGAATAATACATGGGAACTTGTTGATCTTCCACCAAGGAAGAAGGCTATTGGTTGCAAATGGGTTTTTCAGATCAAATGTAAGGCAGACAATAGCATTGACAAGTATAAGGCCTGACTTGTGGTTAAGGGCTATGTACAAAAGGAAGGCATTGATTATGATGAGACATTTGCTCCTACAACAAAGATCAAGACAATCCATATGGTATTGGTTACGCTAGCACAATTTGGATGGAAAGTTCACCAAATGGATGCGAAGAGTGCCTTCCTTAATGGGGATCTCATGGAAGAAGTCTACATGACTCAACTAGAGTGATACACTACACCTGGGCAACAATACAAAGTATGCAAACTCATCAAATCCCTCTACGGTCTAAAACAAGCTCCTCGAGCCTACTACATAAATCTCAATGAGCATCTCCTTAATCATGGATTCACTAGGAATACATATGATCCCAATCTCTACCTCAAGGAGTAAGGGGGAGATTGTCATTTTGATTGTTTATGTCAAAGATCTAATCATCATAGGGAGTTCTCCCCAAATTATTGATGCAACAAAGAATGATCTCAAATGATCATTTGACATGACATATCTTGAGCTCCTGCATTATTCTTGGACTTGAAGTATGGAAATAGAAGAATCAAATCTATGTTTCTTAGACCAAGTATGCCAAGACAATGCTCAAGAAGTTCCACATGGAAGATTGCAAACTAATGTCGAATCTCATAGAGATAAGTTTACAAATTTCCCCTCATGATCCATCTAATCAAGTGAATGCTACTTTTTATTGATAGTTGATTGGGAGTCTCATCTACTTGACATATACCAGGCTAGATATAAACTATGTTGTTATCTATCTTTATAGGATCATGTAGGAACATAAGGTTGTTCATTGGAAGGTAGAAAAGAGGGTTTTACGATACATCAGTGGTACATTGGCATATGGCATAGAATACAAGCAGAATGTAGATTTTCATTGTGTTGATACATGGATGTGGACTATATAGGTTTTGTGGATGACAGGTACTCTACTTCAGGCTTCATTTTCTTTTTGGGATCTGGTATGATTTCTTGAGGGAGAAAAAAGAAAACCACTATTTCTCGCTCTTCCACAAAGATAGAATATAGCACCACTGATGGTTGTGTATGAGGCGATATGGTTATGTCTCATTTTGATAGGTATAGGTGTTCCTAATACAAGTCCTACCACTTTGTTCTACAACAATCAAAGTGTGTTGAAGCTTGTTCACAATCTAGTCTTTCATGAGCATACCAATCATATTGAGGTCCAATGCCATTATATTCATGAGCATATTCAACAACAGAATATTCATCTCTAGTTTTGTTCAATTCAAGAGCAACATGCTGATATATTTACCAAATCTCTCACCCCAGTCAAGTTTGAAGCTTTCTGGACTTTCATTCTTTCATCTCTTGGGTATATGATGTAATAAGGGGGGTGTTAAAATATTTGTAATATTTTCTATGACATCATTTGTATATCCCAACTAATAACTATTTCATAGTTACTATCGATTGGGTAGTTGGTCGGGTATGCCTGACTAAGTGGTTATTCAAACCACTTTATTTTGTATATTCATTTGTTGCTCTCTTCAATATGAATTTTCTCATTGTTCTCACAAAATTAATATTAATAAGGTACCAATAGGTATTACAAACATGTACCTCTTAAAGTTTAAAGATATATGCATGCTCCTACATCTGTTTGACATTGTTTAGATTAGTGCTTTTATATGGTCCTTTACCAACTCATACATTGTCCAGTCATCAAGATACACTTCTAGGAAGTCATGTATAAATTCCTTAAAGGCATTCACCATTATCCTACTAAATACCACAGTTGTATTCTTCAATTGAAATGGCATCACTGTGTACATATAGGACCCAAATTTTGATGCAAATGTTGTTTTTGGTTGGTCCTCTTCTTTGATCTTCACTTGATGGTATCCTAAGAATCAATCAGTGAAAGAATATATTTCTCTCGTAGCTACTGATTCTAATATTTCTTTAATGAATGGGGTGGGGAAAGGGTCATGCATGCATGCCTTGTTATGTTCTTTGTAGTGCACACATAACCTTATTTCTCCTATCTGCTTATTATGTACTACTATAGGACTTATCCACTCCGCATCTTACAAAGGTATGATTATGCCTACTACTAGCATTTTATCTAGTTTAGTTTTTACCTTCTGTTTCATATTGGGATTAAGCCTCTATGGTCTTTTCCTTATAGGTTTTTCTCCTTCCTTTAGTTGAATTTCATTATAATTGCTTCTTCTTTGATCCCTTTCATGCCTATGAATGTTTTAGGAAACAAATCCTCAAGTTCATTTAGAATTTCTGCTACTTGCGCTACCATCTTTTCATTCCAACAATCCCCTATTGTATCTAGTTTAGGGTCTCCTTCCTTTTCTACATTCTCTTCTCTTAGTTTGATTGGTTGGTTGTAGTATTTTCTCTTAGGTTCCATATGTAATTCTAGCTCCCAATCAACTTCTTGCACTTCTATTTCCAAGTTTTCTACATCTTCATTATCTTCTTGGGTAATTTTATAACATGTATGTGTGGTAGGGTTTGTTTCTTTATCCAACCACTCAATATCTTTCTATATTCCTTCATTTTGTGGTCTTGGAGACCTAACTTACGATATGTTTTCCTCTCTTCCCTCATGAGGTGTGAATATTATTTCATTTATTTTTAGAAATACAGTATGGATATGCTCATCTTCATCCCAAAAAGAGAATGTGCATGGCATAAGACTTTCCTCACTTTATTCCAATGTTTTGTTTCTACTCTTCTCTACTAGTTGATCTACCAGTTTTGGATTATTGGTGTAAGTGTCCAATAGAATAGTTGTATGTATAATATATCATCATATTCATTTCTATCCTTCTATACCCATATGCATGCTTTTATATGCTCTTCTGAATGGTTACTCTCATCATACTTAGGGATTTTTGCATATTCCCCTTCTTCCATGTATCTTGTTTTGATTAAAATTTTAAGTATCGACCAGTTATGGATATTGTTCTTATGCGTATTCCATGAGTTGTGTGTGGTTTAGTGCTTCTAGTCTTATCTCTTCATTCTCAAAGGTTTTCTCCATTTGTGACATGTATGAAATCAAGTCTCCCCCTCTTAATATTTTAGTAACTTGATATGTGATATGCCCTTCAAAATATTGATTATTTGATCTAATTTTTGGATTTTACATTATGTATGTATGTCTAATTTTATGCATTCTTATTGCAGTGTATTTTATTCTCTTATGGTAAATTGCAATGCATTTTCTTCTACCAACCTAAACATATAAACCCTTATGGTACTCCTTGTTGTTATATGGAGCCTAATCAGACTCAGAGGTTAAATTTTCCCCACTTTTATTGGTGCGGTTTCCCCCCAAATTATTTAACAGAGGTTTGGGGGTAGCACCCCCAAGACAGGGTCAAGGGGTAGCACCCCTTGTAGAGTCTAGGGGCAACACCCCTGGCATGCTCCCTGTCATGATACAGGGCAAGGTTGAGGGGTAACGCTCCCGTGGGGGCTTGAGGGTAGCATCCTTGAAACCTCAAATGACTTTTATTATTTTATAAAGGCGTCGGGAGTTTTTTTTCTATTGGCCCACATAAAAAACCCTATTTTGTAATTGACATAAGTCTTTATAAAAATGGCTAAGGGTTAGGGTATCCATTGATATTGTATTATAGAATTTACAATGGTATTGATTTGCAAGGATTGCTAGTTGTAATCGATTTGATTTACTGGATAATAATATTAGACTCTCTGTTGGTGGATGTAGCCTGAGTTTGGGTGAACCATGTTAAAAATTGTCTCTCACTGTTAATATTTCTGTGTATTTTTCATTCCTCTGTTTAATCTATATTTACATTTAATTGATATCTTCTGCATGTAATTCCTAACACTCCTAACTTTGTGGGTATGAATTTTTGGTTCTTCATGTAACTAGGTGCTTAATACATCCTCACTATTTATGTTGTAGTGGTTTGTCTCAAGTTCTATCTCCCTCTCAAAGTTAGGTTCTTTTGTAAATTCATTGTTAAGGATATTATTGATTGAGTAAAGGGTTTTGTTATCTTCCTCAGTGTACTCCTTTGGGTTGACTTATTTTGTATATGTTTCATCATAATTCTCTCCCAAAGGTATGTGGACTATGTTAATCCTAAAAATGCATTAAAAGAATCATGTGTCACTTTGATTGCTATCACTTCTAGGTATATGCTCAATTTTACTTCTTGTTATAAATTAAAAAGTGACCTCATGCCTTTTTACATCCTAGTTTAGCTCCTAGGTCCCCGTGTTAACATTATGCAAGTTAAATACTCATCCCGAAGCAATTTCCCTAAAAACCCATATCAGATGGGACTTAGGGGCCCATTCTAATCCTTAGGCATGACCAAATTAGGGCCTTGGAACTTGGGTGCCCATGCCCAAGTCTAGCCTATTTTTCCAAGATGAAAATTAATACATGTCAGCTTGGGCCCTCTCAAAAGGTTTCCCTTTGTCAACCTTCTTGATTTAATTTACAAATGTTAGTAGGAAGCATATTTAAATAAGTTTATGTCTTCATTTTGCATTAAGATGGATAACATGAACTTGTGATATTAAGCAAAGAACATTCAAAGGACTTCATTATGTTTTAGAGTAGAATTGTGTTGTTATTGTGTTTGTTTGTTGTAGATTTGGCTTCATCAATCCATCTCCTCATGATTTGAAGGATCTTCATCTCCGTGAGGGCTTCACCTCTAAGGGACATCAATTTATGTTTTAATCATTACATTTCATCATTGGATTTGGCCTCTACCCTACTTGGGCATGCACTCTCTATCTAACAAAGGTGTTGGAAGACTTGAATGTCCTTCCAGGGATTGACTGAGCCAAGCTTCTAAACACCACAACCCCCAAACCCTTTTCTTCATGTGTACAGGTACAAGTGCGGGAGTTAGAAAAGTGTAGGTGCATAGAAGTTGTTTGAAGGATTAGGTTTCTAGATTAGGAAGAATATGTAGAATATTTCTCTATGGTAGACTAGGGTGTGGGCACTGTAGTCTTTCTGACAAATCAGGCCCCGGATCTAGCATCAGGAAGTTGTCTGTAACATTTTCTCTATTCAGAGCTTCTAGAAACTCCATCTTTCTGGACTAGGATGCCCAACCCAGAGTCCTCTAGGTTTTCACTCTTAGTAATTCAACTTATGGTATGTGTTTGACCATTCTTAAGTACTTTTCTGTCTGGTTATCAGTGGTATTCTGTTTGTTTGCACCTGATTACTTTACAATTAGGGTTTGATGCCTAGTTGACCTAAGGTTGTATAAATATCTTAATCAAATCATTCTTTCCTTATCATTCCTACGCACAAAATCAGCAACTAAGTCCTCATCCATATTGTAGTGACTTGGCTTGGTTTTGTCCTTGAATTCTATTTTGAAGGAAGGGTTTGATTTGACATACCTTTGCCCCATTTCATACCCTTGTCCCTTTTCACATATAACATTTTGGTGAACCTAGAACAATGAGGATTATGCATCTTTCTAAGTGTTGTAATTAGTCATTGCATTCATTCATATCATACTTTTCATCTTGAATTGGAATATCTTACATATATTTCAATTTTTTTTAAAAACATGCATTCTAAGCTTGCATATAGACATAGTTTTGCATGATTTCAATTAAATTTGATAAAAGATTTAATTTTATGATATTTGCATCAGATCTGATCCTTATTACAGTAATTCTTCATTATTTCATAACAAATATTGCATTTAAAGGTTCCATTTTCTAGGATTTTGCTTAAAAATTTGCATTTTTCATATAACCTAGTAATTCCAAAAACTAGGGTTTGTAGTCAAAATCTCATTTTCAGATTTTTCTACTCCTTAACATTCATTCAAATCTAAGTATATGGTAGCTACTGAGTATATGGTAGCTACTCATGCTTGCAAGGAAGCCATTTGGCTTAAGAGATTGTGTTCAAATATTGGTGTTGATGCAGGACAAATTACTATATGTTGTGACAGTTAGTGTGTGATTTGCTTAGCAAACAATCCAACTTTCCATGCAAGAAAAAAGCATACTGATGTACATTTTTATTTTGTGTGAGACATGGTAGAGGATGGGAAGGTGATATTGGAGAATATAGACACTTTGAAGAATTTTGTGGATGCATTGATAAAACCAGTGGGCACTAATAAGTTCAGATGGTGTTCGGAGTCTATGTGCCTCTCGGCCTCTAGCAGTTAAATCCTTTTATTTCCATTGGCTCTTGAAAGGTGTTTGACAAGTGGGAGAATGTTGAGAATTAAGGTGTATCAACCTTTGCAAGTTCTTAACATTTATTATTTAATTGTATTTATTTTTTGCCTATTATTATAATTTATATGCAAATCCTATTTTGTCACTTTGTGGGAGTTGGCATGGTGATCTGTCATCCTACATGGAAGGTGACTACATGTATTTTTGTCCTCATATGAGGAGATAGGGGTCCCACTTTGTGGTAGAGGAGATTTTCCATGTGTCAGCATCTTTTGGGTTTCGTAAGAGGTTTATGACATGTAAGAGTTATGATAGATTCCTATGACAGAATCTATGACATGTAAGAGCCATAAATGGAAGATACTATGACAGGTGAAGAAAAGTGTCACAAAGCATCTTGCATGGAGGAAGTAGGTGCCCAAGTTTGACTATGACAAGGTTGTAAGAGAATTTGCTATTAATAATTAGTTATGATAGATTCTCTTACAGTTGTAAGAGTTGTCATATATGACAGATTTTATGAGATTGTAAGATCATCTATCATACCTTAATTGAGAAAATGTGGGGCACCCAAGCTAGGGGTTTGTAAGGGATGAAAGAGAATCTCTTACAAGTGTCATACACATGTTTTATGGCCTTGGAAATTAGTCCACATGGATTTGGATGAGTTCCTTGTGTGACTTGCTCTAGAAGCTACCTCCATTTGTACTACTTCTCTTTATATACATGTGCTTGGAGTTGGAGATGCAAAGTTATTGATAGGTACTATTATGTTGTCAGATTATCTCTTGATATGAGTGTTGAATACTCCTGGAAGACTTGCATTGTAAGTGTGTTGTAACCATTCCTTATTTTGATAATACATTGTGCAGGTTTTGGAGTGTGGGCTTTTTCTTCCGAAAGGGTTTTCCCCATGTTATATCCTCTTTCTCTCTCTACGTTCTCTGTCTGTGTTAACATCACTATAACTATAAAGGTTTTAAAAGAATTTGCATGGATCTACCCTCATTAGATTAGTGTAGGAAGCATTTTCTGCACACCTTGCTTCCTTTCAATTGGTATTAGAGATTGATCACCTTTGGTACTAGTTGTTGGGTAGGGGTTTTTTGAGCTGATCTTAGATTGAGTGGGAGTCCTTATAGAGTATTCTATAATCTTGTTGTCAGAAAAAGATGGTAGACACATCTGGAAGAGTAGAGGTGGAGAAGTTTAATGACACAAATTTCAAGTTGTGGAAACTTAAAATGGAATACATGCTTATTGATAGACACCTATGGGAAACCATTTCCTGTGTAAAACTAGCAGCAATGTCTCAAGATGATTGCAATCTCAAGGATTGGAAGGCTAAGGGTCTTGTGAGACTCTATCTAGATGACTCTATCTTGTTAAATATCCATGAGGAGAAGATTGCAAAAGAACTTTGGAAGAAGCTGAGAGATGTTTATTAGGCCAAATCCCTAGTGAACAAGTTATTCCTGTGGAATAAGTTGTATTCTCTAAGGATGGACAATGGAGGATCCATTGCAGACCATCTAAATTCCTTTAACATGCTAGTTACACAATTGACATCCATTTGTGTGAAGATGGAGGAGGAGGATCGATGTATGACCTTTCTTTTTTCTTTGCCAGACTCGTGGGATCATCTTTTAATGGCCATTGGGAGTACCACATCCACCTTCAAAATGGATGAAGTGGTATCTTTGTTGTTATCTGAAGAGATGCAGAGAAAATTATCCAAGTTAGCCAAAGAGGCTCTTGCAATTCGTGGAAGACCCAAGGAGACGGGGAAGAAAACTAAGGAAAAAGAAAGATGATAAGGGTAGATCCAAATCTCATGGGAGATTGAAATCTCCTAGAAAGTCTAAGGCTCTCTATTGGAACTGTGGTAAATATGGACATTTCTAAAAGGAATGCAAAGAAGAGAAAAAGAAAAAGAAGATGAATGTCTCAAATTCAAGTTCTGACAAGTCACAAGATGATGGTGATGCTTTCATTGCAGCCTTGGCCACCCATGCATCTGATGATGTGTGGCTGATTGATTCTGGTGCCTCTTTTCACATGACCTCGCATCGAGACTAGTTTATGAAGTATGAAGAGTTTGATGGTGGAAGAGTGTACCTTGGTGATGACTCTCATCTGAACATTGTTGGTCATGGAAGAGTCTCAATCCAATTCCCTGATGGATGAGTGAATGGGATCTCTGGGGTTATGCATAGCCCAGGCTTGGCACGGAACCTACTTTCTATAAGTAAATTGAATGATGTAGGTGTGCAGGTTGTCTTTTCTAGCAGAGCATGCGAGATGACTAGAGGTGCTATGGTGCTTGTGAAGGGTACTCAGAGAGGTACTTTGTTTTAGTTGGATGCATGCATTTCACAGTGCAATAGTTCTTCTAACTTGAAGAAAAGAGCTGCAGTCACTTCATCCCCACCATTGGAACTAGCCGAGAAAATATCTGTTGTATCAACTTCTGATGGTAGTGCATTTTTGGTATCCAAGGGTTCTCATTCTTTAGAAGTTAAACTTCCTATTGAGAAGACAATGTAATGGCATAAGAGACTTGGCCACATTGGTGAGAAGGGTCTTAGAACCATGAAAAATAAAAACCTCGTTGAGAGGTTAGATGATTGTAATCTTGATTTTAAATTTTGTGAACATTGTATAAATGGAAAGTAAAACCATGTTTAGTTTTACTCAAGTTCTCACAAGTCTTCTAGTGTGTTGGATCTTATTCATTCTGATATATTTGGTCTAGTTAATGTTCCTTCGATATCTAAATCTATATATTTTGTATCATTCATAGATGACTACAGTAGAAGGACATGGGTTTATTTCATCAAGAGCAAATCTGAAGTCTTTAGTCGGTTCAAAGAGTTTAAAGATTTTGTTGAGAATTAGACTGGTAAAAAGATTAAGTGTTTGAGAACTGACAATGGTGTTGAGTTTTGTTCCATAGAGTTTGATAAGTTCTATAAAGAACATGGGACTGAAAGACACAAGACAACTCCATACACCCCTCAAAAAAATGGAGTTGCAAAGAGGATGAATAGGACGCTGATGGAGAAGGCTAGGAGTATGCTTAATGGAGCTAGCCTTGAACAAAAGTTTTGGGTTGAAATTGTAGCCATTGCTTGCTACCTGGTAAATAGGTCTCCTACCTCAACTCTTGTTGGTAAGACACCCATGAAGGTGTGGTCTGGTAAGAATCCTTCTATTAGACATCTTCATGTTTTTGGTTGTGAGGCATATGCTCATGTGCCCAAGGAGAAGAGGTCAAAATTGGAGAACAAGGCTATTAAGTGTATCTTCATTAGCTATGGTGTCAGTGTGAAATGATACAATCTTTGGGATCCTATGGCCAAAAAAGTGTTGTATAGAAGAAATGTTATTTTTAGAGAGCTAACACCTTCTCCTGTTGTTACTCTACAACTAGAAGAGAAAGAAAAGAAAGAGGATGTGGTCAGTTTTTTACTACCCCTGAGAAGACTGAACCGACAGACCCTATGAGACTTGATGATGAGGAGAGCTCTAGCAGTTCTGAAAGCTCAGAAGAAGAAGCAAAACATCAACCTCATCCTTCGAGGAGGTCTACACAAACAAATAAGCAACCTGATAGATTTGGATATTCATTGCTAGATTCTAGTTGTGATTTTTCCTTGATTACTAAAATTGATGAGCCTAGAACTATGACAAAGGCTATGGGCATGAAAGATGCAGGTTCTTGGAAGGAGGCCAGGGAAGATGAGATGGCTTCTTTGGAGAAGAATAAAACTTGGGAATTGGTGCCTTTGCTTGAAGGACTGAAACTTGTTGGTTGTAAATGGGTGTTCAAGAAGAAATTTGGTGTAGATGGCAATGTTGAGAAGTACAAGGCTTGATTGGTTGTGAAGGGGTACTCACAAGTGGAGGCAATTGAGTATGGTGAAATTTTCTCTCCCATTGCAAAGCTAACATCTATTCGTTTCCTGTTATCTCTTGTAGCAGCTTATGACTTAGAGGTGGAACAGATGGATGAGAAGACAACATTCCTTCATGGTGATTTAGAGGAAGAGATTTGCATGTCACAGCCAGAGCATTACATAGAAAAAGGTAAAGAAAATTTGGTTTGCAAGCTAAAGAAGTCTTTGTATGGTTTGAAACAATCTCCTAGGATGTGGTATATGAAATTTGATTTCTTTGTGTTGTCCATTGGATTTCTAAGGTCAAAATCAAATCATTGTGTGTATTACAAGTTTGACAATGATCACATTCTCATTATTGCATTGTATGTTGATGATATGTTGTTAATTGGGAATGGTAAGAATATAATTTCTGATTTGAAGTCTTAGTTGTTAGCACAATTTGAAATAAAATATTTAGGGGTAGCTAGGTACATTCTGGGAATGGAAATGAGAAGAGATGGAGCAAACAAAAAACTTTGGCTAAGGTAAAGTAAGTATGTGAAGACTGTGCTGGAGAGATTTAGCATGGCAGATTGTAGACCATTGTGTGTTCCTATTTCTTTAAGGACAAAGTTATCTATTAATGATTGTCCAAATTCTCCTTCTAATATGGCGGATATGACCAGAGAACCTTATGCTAGTGATGTTGGCAGTTTGATGTATGCTATGGTCTGTACTAGACTAGACATTGCCCAAGCAGTGGGAGTCCTTAGTCGGTTTATGGCTAATCCTGGATGGGTACATTAGGATGCAATAAAGAGAGTGTTTAGATATTTGTGGGGTACATCTAAGTATTCCCTATTATATCATGGTCATCCTATAGGACCTTCAAATTCTGTAAGTATTCGTGGATTTGTTGATTCTGATTGGGCAGGTGACATTGACACTAGGAGATCCACTAGTGCTTATGTGTTTGCTATGTTCAATGGTGAAATTAGTTGGATGAGTAAGCGGCAATCCATGGTTACTTTGTCCATGATAGAAGCTAAGTATATGGCAGCTACTCATGCTTGCAAGGAAGCCATTTGGCTTAAGAGATTGTGCTTAGATATTGGTGTTGATGCAGGACATATTACTATCTGTTGTGACAATCAGTGAGATTTTCTTAGCAAAGAATCCAACTTTCCATGTGAGAACCAAGGATATTGATGTATAGTTTCATTTTGTGCAAGACATGGTAGAGGATGGGAAGGTGATATTGGAGAAGATAGACACTTTGAAGAATGTTGCGGATGCATTGACGAAACCAGTGGGCACTAATAAGTTCAGATGGCATTCAGAGTCTATGGGCCTCTCGGCCTCTAGCAGTTAAATGTTGTTATTTCCATTAGCTCTTGAAAGGTGTTCGCCAAGTGGGAGAATGTTGGGAGTTAAGGTGTCTCAACCTTTGCAAGTTCCTAGCATTTATTATTTAATTATATTTATTTTTTGCCTATTATTGTAATTTGTATACAAATCCTATTTTGTCACTTTGTGGGAGTTGGCACAATGATGTGTCATCCTACATGGAAGGTGACTACATGCATTTTTGTCCTCATATGAGGAGATAGGTGTCCCACTTTGTGGTAGAGAAGCTTTACCATGTGTTAGCATCTTTCGAGTGTTGTAAGAGTTATGATAGATTCCTATGATAGAATCTATGACATGTAAGAGCCAGAAATGGAATATATTGTGTAAGAGTCAGAAAGCATCTTGCATGGAGGAAGTAGGCATCCAAGTTTGTCTATGACAAGGTTGTAAGAGAATATGCTATTAATAGTCAATTATGACAGATCCTCTTACAGCTGTAAGAGTTGTTATATATGACAGATTTTATGACATTATAAGAGCATCTAACATACCTTAATTGGGCAAATTTGATGCACCCAAGTTGGGGGGTTGTAAGTAATGAGAGAAAATCTCTTACAAGTGTCATACGCATGTTTTATGGCCTTGGAAATTGGGCCACATGGATTTGGATGAGTTCCTTGTGTGACTTGCTCTAGAAGCTACCTCCATTTATACTACTTCTCTTTATATACAGGTGCTTGGAGTTGGAGATGCATAGAGTTATTGACAAGTACTATCATGCTGATGGATTATCTCTAGATGTGAGTGTCGAAGACTCTTGGAAGACTTGCATTGCAAGTGTGTTGTAAACATTCTTTTTTTTATAATACATTATGCGGGTTTTGGAGTGTGGGGTTTTTCTCCTAAAAGGGTTTTGCCCACATTATATCCTCTCTCTCTCTCTCGTGTCTACATTCTCTATGTGTGTGTGTATTGCTACAATATCTCTGTTATTGTGTTAGCATCACTGTAACTGTAAAGGTGTAAAAAGAATTTGCATACATCTCCCCTCATTAGATTAGTATAGGAAACATTTTCTACACACCTTGCTTCCTTTCATATCCCTACTTTCGACCCCTTTTGTGGAGGTTAGGTCACCCTTGGCTTAAATCCATGAAAGCAGTCCCTTCTACAATTAATAAGTGTTTGAAATTCCCTTACAAAGGACAAGTCCATACTACACACCATAGTGGATGGGTGCCATTGGATTCTCATTGGAACTTTAATTTGGACTAATTTTGGCATGAACCCATTGTAGAGGCTCAAACTAGACAAGATCAATTCTTCCTCACATATCAAAAGTACAAAGCTAAACGCATTGCTAGCCTAGCACCTAGAGTAGATGCTCCTAGACCTTCTCAACCTTCTGAGGCTTCACTTCCTTCTACTGATCAAGTAGAAAGTGAAAAACAACCCAAATTGAAAGAGTCCCCTCTCCCACGAGGAAAAGGAGTCTTTGTTGAGGTTCCTCCTCTGCCATCCTTACAAGGATCGAGAGATGCCTATAATGAACAAAGAACTTCATTGCAAAAGATCAACTTTGTACTGGACTCTTCTTCTGATATGTCAAAGACTATGGAAAATCATGAAACCCCTTTTACAAACATCACTAATAAAACATTATAGAATAGATAGGAAAGAGAAAGAAGAAAACAACAAGCTTTAGCTTGACAAGAAACACCTCAACAAGAGAACATTTCACCAACTAATATTGAATTAAACAAGGAAGAACTAATGTTGTTGAGTTGAAGGACAATGATACAAGTTGGGCAATTGTACCTTATGTACCTATTTCCCCTTGCATTCAAGATTGGGAATAAAATGATTTGTTCGATGACATCTACTAGTTCGGTTGTGTAACAGGTAAGTATTTCTAACCCTTTCTACCACCTTGGATGTAGCACCTCTTTAAGTTTCTTTCTTATGTGGCTTCATCTTATGTGTAGTGTTCCCCCATGTTGTACTATGCATTTTTTAGGTCTCTTTGGATGACCCTTGATACTCTTGTAAGGTCAAAGATACAATCAGACCACCTCTATCATAACATTCTTCTATTTGTTTCTCAATTCTTCTATACTCTCACCTTTTTTATTGTTGTGTGTTGTGCCTTAGGGGCTTAACATTGTAGAGGATGTCTTGGGGGCATCTTCCCATGTTGTAAACCCACGTGACTCTTGTCCTCTCTCTCATTTTTATTGTTTCCATTCTTGAGTGACTCTAGTAGTCGGTGGATGACAAAAATAAACAAATAGTGATAAGGATCGCATGTCCCTTCAAAAAGAAAGAAAAAATGGACCCAGTCCATAAATGAAGATAGGGTTGATATATAGATCCAATGCTTGACTAGTAGAATTACTCCATTTTATGATTCATCTTGTGCAAATTTTGTAACAAACCTTTGCAATACTCTAAATCTGCTTCTATGCACTTTGGATTGTTTTATATCTCACCTTGTAGCTACACTTGTTTCTAAGATACCTATAGTATAACCTCATGGATATACTCAATTCTAAACCTACAAGTGTATCCTTGGTCTATTATGTGATTTGATAAATGTTTTAAGTGTAGCCTTCATGAATTGATTTGGTTACCTAACAGTAAGATTTTCTAAACAAATATTATATCTTGTTCATTTTCTTAGCAAATGATATCGATGTGTTTGTTGGAAGCATTCAACAATCGTAAAGAACATGTCACCTTGGGGGCATGGGCTTTGCAGAAGCTCTTGTTTCCTTACATGTTTGCTAAATTTACCTTAAATGTGATTGCTTCTAGCAAAAGGAGTCAACCACTTTAAGGTGGAGACATATATAATGATAACTACTTTATTATATTTACATTGACAAAGCATGTTTGAAAGCCCTCATCATGAGGCAGGATGGTGTATCTCTTGAGCTAGTACACATCCTTTAAGCAAGAAGCCCTCATCGTGAGGTAGGATGGCATATCTCTTGAGCTAGTGTGCATCCTTTTAAACAAAAAGCCCTTCTACGAAAGACAGGATGATGTATCTCTTGAGCTAGTGCACATCCTTTTATACAAAGTCCTCTATAGAGGAAGGGTGGGTCTTGAGTTATTCACCCTTAAGCATGTCTTTGGCGGTTGTGGTAGCATAGCTCAATCACCAAGTGTGTTTGAAATGTGTTGTAGATGGTGGGACTTACCAATAAGCTCATTCCCATCACTCATGTTTTCCGTGTATAAGACATATAGTGTGTCGATGACATACTATACAAGGCTCATGTATTCCATGTGCCTTCCTTGAGTGTTTTCAATGCTTCCCCTGAGTGTGGTCTAAATGTGTGTAGTGATGAGCTCCCTCCACATTTGGGATTTATTTAGCATGTCTTCCCCTTGGTGTGGTCTAAAGGTGCGTAGCGATGAGCTCCCTCCGCCCCCCTAGTTTAGGATTTATTGAATGTGTTGTATGTGATTTGACCATACTTTAATGCATGTATTGAATCATAAGGTCATACATACATTAAAGTGGGGGCTAAATGTTATGGAGTAAAAAGTGACCTCATGGCTTTTTACCTCCTAGTTTAACTCCTAGGTCCCTTGTGTTAATATTATCCAAGTTAAATACTCATCCCGGAGCAATTTCCCCTGAAACCCATGTCAAATGGGACTCAAGGGCCCATTCTAATCCTTAAGAATGACCAAATTAGGGCCTTGGGACTTGGGTGCCCATGCCCAAGTCCAGCCTAATTTTCTAGGATGAAAATTAATACATGTTAGCTTCGGCCCTCTCAAAAGGTTTCCCTTTGTTGGCCTTCTTGATTTAATTTACAAATGTTAGCTGGAAAGCATATTTAAATAAGTTTATGTCTTCATTTTACATTAAGATGGATGATGCAAACTTGTGATATTGAGAAAAGAGCATTCAAATGACTTCATTGTGTTTCAGAGTAGAATTGTGTTGTTATTGTGTTTGTTTATTATAGATTTGGCTTCATCAATCCATCTCCTCATTATTTGAAGGATCTTCATCTCTGTGAGGGTTTCACCTTGAAGTTGAAATCAATTTATGTTTCAATTATTACATTTCATCATTGGATTTAGCCTCTTCCCTCTTTGGATGCACTCTCTATCTAACAAGGGTGTTGGAAGACTTGAATGTCCTTCTGGGGATTAACCAAGGCAAGCTCCTAAACACCACAACCCCTAAACCCTTTTCTTCATGTGTGCAGGTACATGTGCAAGAGTTGGAAAAGTGCAAGTGTAGAGAAGATGTTTGAAGGATTAGGTTTCTGGCTGTGGAAGAATCTATAGACTATTCCTTTGTGGTAGACTAGGGTGTGGGTATCATAGTCTTTCCAAATAACAAGGCCCCAAATTTGGCATTAGAAAGCTATATGCAACATTTTCTCTGTTCGGATCTTTTAGAAAATCTACCTTTCTAGACTAGGGCACCCTTCCTGAAGTCCTCTGGGTTTTCCGTCTCAGGAATTCAACTTCTAGTATGTCTTACCATTCTTGAGTAATTTTCTATCTAGTTATCAGTGGCATTCTATTTGTTTGTACCCGATTGCTTTACAATTAGGGTTTGAGGCCTAGTTGACCTAGGGTTTGGTAAATCTTTCAATCTAATCTATTCTTTCCTTATCATTCCTCAGCATAAAATCAGTAGCTAATTCCTCATCCATCTTGTAGTGACTTGGCTCAGTTTTGTTCTTGAATGTTACTATGAAAGGATGGTTTGATTTGACATGCATTTGCCCCATTTCATACCCTTGTCCTTTTTCATATATAACACTTCATGTAGACACCTAAAATTGTCCATGTCTTACAACATCACCTTGTCAATACATTCCTTAAGACATCTTGTGAAATTTTGTCCTAGATCCCTTTCATTAGCCAATTAATTAAATAAATCTTATTTATTTATATAATTTCCCATCCTAATCCCATTTATCCCACTAGCTTATTAATTAAATAAATCCTATTTATTTAATTAATTTCCCACCTTTTATTTAATTTAAATAAATAAAATATTTGCAAATAAAGGCATGGTTTAGTGGTTAAGTCACTTGGTTGTAGTGTTGCCCACTATAGTTCAAACCCCCACTGGGCCAACGAGCTTGCGTGTTTGAAGTGTTCTTGCTAGGTGATGAGGTCCGCCATATTGTGGCCTCACTGGTTCATTGCTCTGGGAAAAAGCATTCACGTGGAGCTGAGGGCGTGTTGTACCAACATCACCAGTCATGTTAAAAAGTTTACCAGGTGTATTAAAAAATAATAAATAAATAAAATCCTCATTACAACACATGTCCCATACTACAACCATACTACAACTTTCATTTAATGCTTTTCACACTACTAACTAGTTTAACTAAAATATTTTTTTAAATTAGGTCAGCCCTATTCTTAACCGCACACTTGTCACATGACTACAACTCCTTGTGTCTTTTAATCTTAGTCGTCCACATTTCACAATTGACCTTTCAATCCTAGCCATTGAATCTTATCACTCATTTCCTATAAATCAAGCTTCACCCAAGCCATTTTGGGACTCCATCTTCAAGAAACCTTATGCTATTGAAATGATTCTAGATCCTCTCATCATTCATCTTCATGTTAGTGTTATGCTACTAAAATTAGCAATCAACATTCATCCCAGAACTACAATCTTCTATATTTTACATCCTATGTAAAATGGAGAAGGGCAATGGAGGAGAGCCAAGCTTAGCATGGAATTAGATCTAGTTTTCTTTTATGCTTTGAATTTCTATGTTATCTTGTTCTCCATTGTTGGGTTAGGGATTCATGACTGTTGTTAGTGATTTGCCCTAATTTTCCCTAGCTTATACTTCCATCACACCGACTTCTACATTCTTCCATGTCCCTAATACTGTCATCCCAGAACCATCCACTAAGCTAATATTATAAGGTGTTTCATGTATCTTAGGCTTCCCCATTATTTCCATACCCTTTTTGGGATCATGTTGAAGTCTGATCCTAGATCAACCATTACATTTTTCACCCCCTTATGGTGGATGCTTACTGTAATCATTATGGAATGTTTCTTCCATGTTCTATTAGTTTTCCCAATTTTCCTAATTTGTAGTTGCAAGGTTTTTTATTTATTCCAATACTTATTAAATTTCTTGAATTTATCGAAGAGATTATCTTTTCTAGCCATCTGTGTTAATTTTTTAAGTATTCTTACTTCATGTTCTGTAAAGAAATCTTGTTCTTTCTCTTTATGTTTTTGTTTCTTTATTGTTTTCTCAGTTTGTTTTATGATTTGATTATGTTTTTTTTTCTAGGGAAGAAATATCTTTCTTCTCCCTCACTTTCTTCTGCACTTGTGTCAATATTTTTCTTTATGGTGTCTGTTCCTTACCTTGTCACTAATGTTGCCTTGTTTTTCTATTTAGGTTTTTCTTTGTATATTGGGTCTTCATCTTTTGATGAGATGTCGGTAGTGGAATTTGATTTATAGGCCTCCACTCTTTGACATTTTATTGAGTTTTGGAATGGGCCTTTTGGTACTCTCCACATAAGGCATGCTCCTTTAAAACCTTGGATTTTATCACTCTTAGATTGTGGTGCAGCACTCTTGTAATAGGTTTGCATTTTGTCACAATTGAATACATCATGCTCAATACTACCACAAAACCTGCATGGTTTCTTCCTATCTCCCCAACATTCATTTGTGAAGTGTCCATGTTTATCACACTTAAAGCAAGTTGCATCAACTCTCCTTCTCCTACCACTTAGCCTCTCCCTCCTCTATAGCTAGTCTATTTTCCTCTTTCATCATTATTTAATTGTTCATGTATTGTAGAGGGTTGGTGTTTGTAATTTGTAGACTGATAACATTTCTTTGGTTACCCCAACTAGGGTGTTTATACATGTTATCTTGAAGGTATAGTGGTCTTTCCACAAGCCCTTTCATGTATGCCATGCTTACATTATCTTGTTTATTTTTGTGATGAGCATTACACCAAGCTTCATGTTCATCATCATCCTCCCTTATTCTAAAATACTATGATAAATAGTCCTTTATGTCATGGTCATCCTACTAGAGTGCTCTACCAACTGAGCTACTATCCCTTTGTGGCCAATCCATTGTTGATCTATGTGTGGCTTATTTCCAATAGCCCCCCTTAAGCCATACTTCAGGTGCTTGGGGCTCCTAGCTTGGCTTTGGTACCAATTGTTGAATTGCTACTCATATTGACCAGCTTGGACATAAACCTAGGACCTTTCATTTTACTGTTGGAGTCCTCTACCAACTAAGTTGTTGTCCCCTTTTGGCTGACCCATAATTAGTCTAGGTGTGGCTTACCTCCAACATTTCTAAACTTGGTTGGTTAGACAATTATGGCTAGAATAGATTGATCATGGGGAGGTCTTTCATTTTCTAGGCATTCCCTTTTCTTTTCAAGCTTCTCCTACTACCCTCTAGCAAGTTGTTTCTATAAATAAGAATAAATTAAGTTATTGGATCACCAAGCTTCTCTCTTTAGCTAGTAAATTCTAAATTTTCTCTAAAATTTCTACTACCATTCATGTTTATTGCTTTTGTTGTTGGGTACCTTCGAAAGCCTCCTATTTAAAAGTAGAGAAGCTACCTAGAGATTTTTATCTAGGCTTCTAGTGATGGGAATCAAGGATTTCATCGTGTTTCTTTGGAATTATGTTGTCTTCCCCATGATGCTAGTGGTTTATGATTGCATTCAATCCATTGTCAAGGGATTACTTTATGTGCTAAATGGATTATTTGTGCCTTTGAAGGGGATGATACCTAGAAAATTATCATTAGGAACTATATCCTCCTTGGTGTGCCTTTGGGTGACTATCTTGAAAAGGCCTTAATCATTTACTCTCCTCACAATGAGGGATCATATCCAGATTCAAGGCACATTTGTTATCAAGAGAATTTGTAAAGCTTGGGAGTCCATTAAGCCATGGCTTCTCTAGGTGAGAAATTACTTTCACAATGGTCTTTCAATCAATCATTAGTATATTTGGTGGTCTCTAGTTCTTTTTAGTCAAGACTACCCTTTGGATAAAGCTTTGTGGGTTCATGCTTTGAAAATTTTCAAATGAAGAATTATATTTTTGCTTGATTTTATTACTATAGCTACCAAGAATTTTCTTTCTTGGCCAAAAGTCAAGATGAAATTTAGGCTTCCCAATCAAGATCAAGGGCATGCTAGACTATTATTAATGCCACTCCTCCCTGTATAATTCAAAAAATTAGATTTCAGTCTTTCAAGCCCTAGTGGAAAGATTGGAAATGGTATCTTGACACACCATTTCATAGTTACATGCCTCACAAAGTATATTTGTGGCTTTTCCCTCATCTAACAATGGTGGATTAGTTAATCCATTGTTGGTAACTTCATTCATCTCTTGGCACTTGGCACCACCAATTCTAGTCTATCTAGTCAGCCATTCTTGAGTCTAAATAGGCTCACTTTGCACGGTGCAATCTCTACCAAGGCCTTCCTCAAGGTTGTCAACCCCTATTCTCCATTTTTTGGATAGTTTGAGACTCTCAAGAATCACTTTTGGTTTTGTACTAGAGATCAAGAAGCTTGGAATTGGATGCATGGTTTCTTCAAGCCCTTTCAACCTATCCCCTTCTCATGGCATATGGTTTTGTTAAGAGAATAGCCTTGTCTCTGATTTAAACATACCTAGGTTTGGCATGATTTTAGGGTGGAAATCCTCTTTAGTATTTGGAAAGATAAAAATTTAGCTCTCTTTTTAGGTTATTTATTTAATGTTCATTTATCCTTGTCTACTAAAGCTATGATTTTCTCTAATGTGCTTATGTAGGTTAAGGTGCACACTACCAAGGTTGTACTTATAGTGGTACATCTACAAGAGCCTCTTCTTTATTGGGCCAATGCTTGGTGCACTATTGCTAAATTTCCACCTCCTTCCTCCCTTCCTTAAGGGTGTCAGTTTGGTCATAACCAATCTAGCAAATGAGATAAAGGATCTCAGTCCCGTGTCTAGTTTTAGCCTTCTTGGCAACCATTTGCCTCTTCTCATGGGCATGACACTCCTGGATGGCTAGATTATGGGAAGTTTCCTCACATGGAGCTATCAATTTCTCCTATTCATGCTCAACAAATAATAGCTCACTCTCTAGAGGAATAGGGTGTTCTCACTAGCTAGGATTCTATTGATCATAGTTTAGGCCAAGGTTATGTTTTAGGAAAATAAGATGATAAAGACCCTGCTCTTGCTAGTGTTGCTTTAGCTGCTCAATGTTATTTTATGATGTTTGGTCTTGGTCCTTTGTTATCTTTCATATTAGTTTTCAACTAAGTCCCACATAGAATTTGAGGGTATTCCTTTCTACCACCTACATTTTTTGTGAATATTGCATTATTATATTTTTTAAATTTAAAAATTTATTTAATACTTTATTCATAAAAAAGTAAATATAATAAAATAACTATACATAAATTAAATAACTCTCAAGTAAATAAAAATAGCTCTTTAGTAAAGTAGACAATGCAAATAAAATAAAATAATTCTAAAGTAAAATAAAATTTCTTAAGTAAATAAAATAAAATAAATTAACTCTTAAGTAAATAAAAATAAAATGATTGTCTTTGCAAGTAGGATTTCTTGGATGCATGATTTAAATATGGGCTCAGTTTAAAATATAGTTCCATAAAAAATAGAGAAAATAGAAGGCATTTCCTCTATGGTAGGATTCAAGCATCAATGTTTATAAATCTAGACATAACAAAACCCTAAGCTACTTTATGCCCAATCGCATCATTAGTGATGGCTGCTTGCATCATTAGTGATGGCTGCTTTAGGATAGTGGACTTGGAAGATAGTGTGAAATGGTGTTCTTCTTCCTCCCATATCTCTCTGATGACTATTTCCAAAATCCCTCATTTTGCATCCTAATCTTTTAAGGATGCCCTCATGATTCGAAGCTTCATCTAAAGATTGGAGGTGATGAGAGTTGTAGAACATAGGGAAAATGGTGAAAGGGGTTCCTCTTATTTTGGATACCTCACAAGTGTGACCCAATAGAATATTACTTTCAATATTTAGCACCCCTATTCACAGTGTTGCCACAAACATTTTATTTATTTATTTTCTCAAAGGGCATGGTTTCTGTTAGGTCTCAAAAATGTAGGTTGTAAACCTTAAGAGGATGCCAAGCTCTCTTAACACTTTTAGCTAATGAAATAGGGTTGATATTATTGAAAACCCCCTTCTGTTTAGGGTCTACCAGACCTAGGCAGGTGTACCTTGATAGCTAATGCAGATTTAAAAGTTGAACTTAGGGATCTATCCACAGTGGCATGTAAGTGTGAGATAGATATAAGCTTTAATAACTTCTCCTACTCCTAATGTGTGAGATTTTGAATATGTGAATAAGGTTTTGAAATGTTATTTTGTAATGACCAGTGCTTTATCTATTATGGGCAACGGAGTCAGGATGTGTATGATAGATGTGTCCTCCCTCCTGGCTTAACTTGGATTATTTGGCACTTTTCAAATGTTTATACCTTGTATAAACATGCAATAATATTGGTTATGAGGCTCTTCTATTCGATCCCAATGATATTTTCCCAGGTTACTGTGATCAATTGAAAGGACTTTTAATTCTGGTGCGAAGGAAACCAATTAAGATAATCAACTCAAAAAGGACTTTAATTCTGAGCAAAAACCTATTCAAACTTGATTCCTTAAAAAGATTTTAATTCTTTCCTCACAAAAACCAATCAAGGGAGTCACACAAGTGTAACAAATGTGCCCTGATAAATTAAACATATCTTTGATATATCCAATTTAAATAACAAAGGAAAACCATTCTGGAGACAACACATATAACACATATGAATGAACATTAACAAATAATTGAACATCAAAATTTTTGGACACCAGATTATAATATTCATCTTTGTTAAACTACTTCAAAAGATTTTACAATTCATGTTGGAAGTCTTTATTTATTTATTTCCTAATCTACTAATTGTTGCTTGCTCTGATTATTGATTCTCGCTTATTCTCTTATGATTTGCATCTCTAATAAATATTTTGTATTTTAGGGTTACGACCCTTCACACATTCGTTCATTGCAGCTTTTAATTTAATTAATTATCTTTGGTAAGAATAAAATATTTAATTTCCCATGTTAATTAATTAGTATCCTTCCTCTTTGATAGCAATCTTCACGCTTACATTCACTCATTGCTGAAAATGTTTCACCTTTAAAAATGTCATCGGGGTAAAATAACCACTACTTTATAACTCTTTGGTCAAAATATTTCACATTTTGGTGAAAATATTTTACATTTTGGTGAAAATATTTTACAACTTTATTTTTTGTCAAGAGGCCATTAAAATAAATGTTCTTCTTCTTATGAATATGTTCCCTTTGTTTTAATTGCAAAAATATTTAATCTATTCTCTCGTGAAAATAATTTTAGTGATTACTATAATCCTTCCTTTGCTAGAGATTTTTACTTCACCTTTAACTATATGTACTTTCACTATGCTCCATAGGTAAAATAATTACCCACTCCTAAATGTCTTCCATGAAAATGTAAAATTCATTTTACTATAATCACAATTTATTTAATCCTTTTATTTGCACTTTGCTTTATCTGTTGATAATTATATCGTTCACTGATGTTCATGCTTCTTTTGTTGCTCCATTGGGTTTTTGGGGGGACTAAGAAATCAGTCACTCCAATGTATATAAGTCATTCCGATATTCTTTATATTTTTTTTATTTCGATAGTGTACACTAGGTATGGTTCTCAGGCCCACCTCATCGACAGATTGGGGGAATGGTGAAATTGTTACTCTGATATATCACAGTCCTCTTGACATAGGGTTTATCAAGAGTGTGTGTCTTGTTGTTATTTGGAGCCTAATCAGACTCAGAGCTTAAATTTCCCCACTTTTATCGGCATAGTTTGCCCCTAAATTATTTAACAGGGGTTTGGGGGCAGTGCTTTGAAGATGGGGTCAAGGGGCAGCGCCCCTAAAACTTCAAATGATTTTTATCATTTTATAAAGGTGTCGCAAGTTATTTTTTCTATTGGCTGACATAAAAAAAACCCTATTTTGTAATTGACATAAGTCTTGATAAAAAATGGCCAAGGGTTAGGGTTTTGGTTCATATTGTATTGTAGTATTTGCAGCGGTATTAAGTTGCAAGGATTGTTGGTTGTAATCGGTTTGATTTACTAGATAATAATATTGGACTCTATGTTGGTGGATGTAGCCTAAGTTTGGGTGAACCACATTAAAAATTATCTCTCACTATTATTATTTCTATGTATTTTTATCCCTCTATTTGATCTTTATTTGCATTTAATTGATATCTTCTACATGCAATTCCTAACACATCTTCATATGAATTTGCATCTTCTCGTGTTTGATCCAGGACCTTTCTTGTCATCTATCCTTCACCAATCATATGCTTTATACACTCATAGTGATTAATAATGCTCAATACATGACATCAATGCTCACCTTCAAGCTACTTATTACTTCTATACACTCAACTAATCTTCTCCTTTTTAGTTGATGAACCTTCCTCCATTTGATTTACACTTTTGGATTGGTAGCATGTTCACACAACCCCATCAAAAGATCCAAGTCTTTGAGCCATGCTTTTGTACCAAGCCATTTTGTGATAATATCCCACAAACCAGGATTGGTTATAGCCAGCCACCATCATTTTTTTTCTATGTTAGGTCACAATAGATAAGCTTTCCATACGGACACTCTTCATAGAACCCTCTTCAATGATTGATATGCGAGCAAGGTGAGCAAAGTCTGAGCCATGTTTCTTCAGATCCTTAACCACATGCTTGTGCAACGTCCTTTTTGACTAGCCCTCTCTACATAATGTTGTGAGATTGATGGTTGTTGCCAATTTTTCACGTATAGCTCGAATTGGCAAAGATGAGACAACTTATATTCTTTTAATAAGGTGAAAGATTTCAATTTTTATTTCTGCTTCGGTCAAACTATT
The DNA here is from genome assembly GCA_027924645.1 of Cunninghamia lanceolata. Taxonomy (NCBI): domain Eukaryota; kingdom Viridiplantae; phylum Streptophyta; class Pinopsida; order Cupressales; family Cupressaceae; genus Cunninghamia; species Cunninghamia lanceolata. The sequence goes on along the minus strand of BSBN01000710.1, from coordinate 4,585,102 downwards.
GCATTTAATGGAATTTAAAGGGAAAGTTCAACATTTTTATGCAATGTGTTTTTAGAAGGAAAAGGAATTCAGTTTATCATTCAATTTTTTGTAGCATGAAAGAGGCTACAAGAGATTATAGAGAAATATAAGAGATTGCTTTCATTTATTTTGCAATGTTCATTCATTTCACAATGTTCATTCACTTTTGCAAATGGAGTATACAAGATAGCCAAAGATGTTGCATTTTCATTCATTGGAAAGAAAAGAGAGACCAAGTGTCCCACACAAGTTGTGGGAATAGCTGAGCCAACACAACCTAGGAAATGCACTATACAACTGAAGATGGAAAGAGAAAATAAGAATATAATGAAAAACATATCCATCATTGCATGTTGTGTTCGGTGTTGGTCTTCACTGTAGGTGCTCCATCCTTTCTCCTGATGCTGGGTGGACCTGCATTGTGATGAAGGAAGTTGTTAGAGCTCAAGATATGAATTCCACTATGTACTTCATCAACAGAGAATATATTGCATTACCTATGATGTACTGAATCAGATAATCAAATCATCTATATGCAAGAGAGCCTAAAAAATAAAGTATCACAGGAGCATTGAGCTTCATTATTTTTATCTGACATGTTTGTTTCTTGTGCAGGCATAGGTGAAATCATGTTGCTGGTCTAAAGATATCATAGCATGTGGTGCAAAGTGGGCTCCCACGAGGGTTGAGCCCAGCATGCTACTCATGAATCTTAAGAGGGGATGGGATAGTAATTCATATTTATAGTATTGCTCAAATAGAATAATATTTAGCTGCAAGAGTAAATTATTGAGTGAGTGCATGAGCTTCAAGTTCATTGCCCATTCATGATCATCAATTCAAAGTGATGAAGTGAGAACCATAAATGAGCATTGATCTCAATCAAGACCGCTCAATATTGTGCGAAACTAAGTAAAGGCATTGTCAACATCACGAAGTTACTACATCTATTCACTATCACATTATCATTTGTATACATTCAAGGCACTCAAGAGAAGTAGTCTAATCTCATCATGCAGCCTTACATATGAAGAAACAATACAAATGAAGGCCATGACAAAAGGCAACCTTCACTAATATAAGTGCTCACATGCTTAGGACAACAATCTTGTATTGATCAAAGAATATTCAGTACCAACATAAAAGGTACTTTCTAGATGATATTTGTACACAAGGGACAATACACAGATGACTCATTCATTTCCTCATCAAAGAAAACAAAAACAACAATACAACAGGTATTAATCATTTGTTGTTAATGAAGTGTGAAAGTACAACCATCCAAAATCAAGGAGTAATGACATAATGTCCACATAAAAGGAACAACAAAGAGTATACTGTTCATATGGAGCAATCACTTATTCATCATTTAAAATATAGTATCAAAGGTTCCAATTGACTATGATAGTCATAAGTGACAACAGTAAAGAAAGTATGCAAAGCAATCACAACTGCCATAGGACAAGCTGCGACATGTCATAGACATTGAAACAGTCAAGTGAGTTGGATAGTCAACATCAATCTCAAATAGTAAACTTGTGAGAGAAAAAGACAATGATAGGAATAGCATCTAAAGGAGCTCATGGAGTGAAGCATGAAGATCAAGAAGACAGTGATGCATAACATAGGTGCAGTAGAGGAGATAAAACCATAGTCTTTCTTTCATGATAACAATCACCACATCCAATACAAACAATGTTTTGAAAGGTGAAGGATTAATGCTAGACTAAGGGTTTTTGAGTCATGTTTGTTAGAGCTACAATAAATAATAAACCTTCAGCCATGGCCTGTGATATTCATATAAAGAGAAATACTCAGAAACTTTGTTATAGCTATAGTCATGAAGGGTTTCAGGACCCATAAAGTACAAAACTTGCATTATTCCTTCATAAGACTGGCTCAAATCAAGTTCTCTTCACAAAGAAAAGATAAAATGCAGGTAAAAATTGTGTTGTGAATTCTCATGGCCACAACCTAAGAATGTAATCTTCTTCATAGATATCAAAATCCAATATAAATTTACATGAGGAAAATCATAGATATAGAGGAAATAGTGAGTTTCAAGCTCATGAGGATTTTGTAAACATTTAGAAATAATGAAGCATACAAGGTATGGCTGCGACCTGCAGAGGATTTCCTAATGCTTCTACAAAATGCATTCATTATCATTAACAAGAGTTCTTTCTTTGAGCTCGTATTGAGCATCATATCAATGAGAAGCAAGAAATGATATAGTATTTGAAAGGTAGGAATTTATCTTGTTTTCTGAGAAAAGACACATACATAAGGCTGCAAATTTCTTCCCTTTTTCTTCCTCCAAAATCTCAAGCCAGTATAGTCATGGTGGCCTCAACACAGAGAAGGTATAAATAATAGTGAAGACACAAAGAAAATACATTAGGAATCCTCCATGGCTATGGATTAAAAGCCAAGGAATTTTTGTTTAATATTAAAAAGATGGTTCAAATCCTTGATAGAAAGATTTACCTTGTAGATTTCTGTTAGAATCCTCAAGAAAATTGACTTGAAATAGAAAAAAATGCTCAAGACTTGAGTTCAAACCATAGCCCTCCATGGCATCTAAGCAAAGTGGTTTCTCCAAAAATGCAAAGTGCAAATGAGGCTAAAAACCTAGGGGCTCGAGTGTTTTGTGTTTAGGGTTTCCATGCTGCCCTAAGTCGAATGGGCATTTTGTCACATTTTCATAAAATGAAATGCCTTAACTAATACCCTTCATGGTATGTCCATCTTGCATATGCCTAGGCTTAATGCCTTTGATATGCCTTAGGATGTCCTTGTAATTTTTGTAGAAATTAAAAGCCCAAGTGAGAATATATCCAATACATGGAAAAAATAACATACATTTGCCTTGTACCTTTGTAAAATCAGGAAAATAAAGCAAAATAAAGTGGGCCATGATTCTTGTTGAGTCTCTTTGATATGTTAGACAAACTACAAAAATCATTTGTAAAACATTATTTAAAGCAATATCCTTCTAAATTGATTTTAAATAATTGTTATTAAATGCAGTTAAAGTAGAGCATATCTTTTTTTTAGATTTGCTTTCTTCTAGGCAGAATTGAGAAAATATGGGCAAACTAGAGCTTTTCTTGATCAGGTAAAGCCTAATTTTTAGGTGTTTTTTTATGGGACCACTTTGGAGAGCATTTTGGCATCTTTTCTACTCAGTTTTGAGGTAGTTTAGTGACTTTTTCAGAGGCTTTTCCATGGAGCTCGAAAATGGATCAAATTTGCTATTTTAGGAAGATTTCTCATCTTTTTCCTTGGGAATTTTTTGGAGTTATAAGTTGGAGAAAAACTTAGTTTTTCTTGGTTTAGATTATCATTTCTTTCTCTCTTGTTCACTTACAGAGATATTTGTGAACATTTTTGTACTCATTTTGTTTGCTCCTTTAGTTTTAATAAAGCAGTAAAGTTCTCCTTTTCATAATTTCTAATTTGTTTTCCAATCAATGATCTGATGTTCAATTATGATTCAACCTTTGAGTCCTTTTCATATGTCTCATTGTTGGAAGATTGAGTGCAAACATCTCATGTGATGCAGGTTGTATGTTATGTTTAAACTGGTTAGTTGAGTTGAAGTTGTGATAAAACATCCTTTTGTACTTCATACAAACTTCTAATTATTCAAACTTTCATACAAATCACTTATGTATTGCATTAATTTCAGTGAAATTGTGAGGACTAAAGACTTTTGGGACACTGTTTGTGAGTGAAATTATAAATTTTTTTGACTTAGCAAGGAGATTAAAATCTACACCTCCAAGCCTCAACCCTATAACTCCAGTGCTAAGAAGTCCTATGCTTATAGTATAAATGCCAATGATTCCCAAGTAGTTTGCATTTGCACCTTTTAATGGGGGCAGCCCATTACACCTTACCTAGCACAATGACATTCTTGTTACAGCCCTCAAAAGTCTACCATTTTTCACCGGAGAGGATCATACGACCCCTATTGAGCATATCCTAGACGTGGCAACATTGTGCTCAGTGCATAATATCACTCAAGAAAATGTAGCACTAAGGCTTTTGGTTGCATCACTAAAGGGAAAAGCCTTGCAGTGGTTTAGAGGCCTCACAACAAACTCGATCGCATCATGGGACGATCTAGGAGATGGCTTGCATCGACATTTTCAAGACAAATATGATCATTACTGGAGTAGTTAAGTACCATCAAGAGGGCTCCTCACGAGCACATGGTAGATTTTAACTACCACTTCCAGAGGACTTGGGATAGGATTCCTACAATGGTAATGCCTTTACTGCAACATACATTTTTATTCTACCTTAAGGCTTTAAATAGTGAAATTTCTGTAATGATTCAGTCTATGGGTGGGTTTACTCTTCCTAATGCTTTTGATATAGATATTATAGCAGAGAACTGCCTTACTCAATCAAGTAAGATAGCCCTAAGGCCTCCTATGCCCATTTTTCCTAAAGTTCAGCCAGTTGTACCTCTATCTATAACCCCTTTAAAGGGCATGTTATAGTCCTTTAGCAAGACTATGAGCAATGAATTTGTTAACCTTAAGAAGCAAGTGGGTCAAGAGCATAGGTCTTATCAAGCTCCACATCATCCCAACTAGCTAAATAGAATAACCTTTCAAGTTGATGCTCAAGGCCAAAGAAGAAATTTTAATCCTAGACTCTTTCAGTCTTATAATCCTAGTGCTGCCAGCTCTTCAAAAGAGGTTTTTCCCACTCAGAACAATATGGCACAAGAATGTGACTGGTGCTATCCATGTCACCAGCCTCATAACCAAGTTGCATCTACAAACGGTGTGAGGAATCAAGCTCTTATGGTGTAGAATAGTGATGGTGGTTTGGAGGGTATCATGAATGAGAATTCAGTTCAACAATGATAACCTGGATGTGGCCTTAATGAATTAGCAAGGCACTAAATTTTGTGGTGTGAATTATCCCCAAGGCCAAAATGAATCAAATGTACCACTTTTTGCCAATACAAGATCAAAAAAGAGGGTTGTTTATTTGGAGTAGCAAACTAGAAATATTCAACAATAGCTTGCCAAGGATAAATTTTAGGCTTCTTCATCTCAAGTTATCCCTGCAGCACAACAAAAGATGCAGATTCTAAATAGAGGTCAAGCTGTACCTGGGAAGGATCAACCTAAAGTGCAATTATAGCCTTCATAAAGGCAAAATGATGTTGTTTCTATTAAAGGATAGCAAAAGGTAAGCCCTATTACATTCAATGTTGTTGAGCACCTTAAGAAGGCTATTGTTAACATGCCAATAACGGATGCATTGTGCATTCCTAGTCAAAAAGATTTGCTACAAGATGCTTTGGCTGAACTTTCTATTTCTGATGTTGCTAACCAAGAAAAAGGTAAGGTGGTGCTTGCAAATAGCCCAGAGGTCAACAATGAGCAGCAAGCCCAAGAGGTAAAGCCCCCTCCTTTTTACTTGAGTCTAATCATTGTTGATAAGCTTGATCACAATTGCATGATTGATTCCAGGGCAAGCAGTTCAGTAATGCCCAAGAGTTTAGCTAACAAACTAGGACTAGATTATGAGCCTCTTTTGAAGGGAATAGTTTAGCTAGATGGGTCTACTGTTAAGATTACCGAGGTGATTAAAAATTTACCTCTTACCTTGCATGTTTGTCCCAATTTTCCAATCCATCAAGATATTCATGTTATCGACCTACCACCTCATTTTTCCATATGCCTTTCTAGGGAGTTTACTATTAGGTTGGGTGGGTAATATCTTCTGATTGGTCCCATCTATTTTTTAGAACAAGGTATGGTATGAAAGTAACTATAAAATCTGAGCCTCTAGCCAAGGATCATATTGAACCATATGTCCCTAGCCCTATAAACGCTAACCTCTATAGCACCCATGGGCAGGAGGATCAATCCATGACCCTAGACCCCAGCACACCTATTGAGGATGTAAATCTAGATGAGTGGGCAACCAAGGATCATGAAGATGACCCTTTCCATCATGCTGATGAGGTAGGATTAGGCATTTATATGATTCATGAGCCCGATGCAGTAATTCCAAATCTAGTCAAGGATCAAAGTTAGCCTGAACAACAAGAGAATTAGCTTTAGAAGTTGTATTTTGACGGTTTGAGAAGAAAAATGGGTGCTAGTGGAGGAGCCATGCTGGTTTCACCTAATGGAGATAAGTACTATTTGGCATTAATGTTTGCCTTTAGCTATACAAATAATATAGCTAAATATGAGGCACTTATCCATGGCCTAGAATGGGCTAGAAAGAAAGGTATCAAGTGCTTACAAGTTTATGGTGATTCTGAGTTAATTGTAAATCAAGTTAGAAACTTAAATGTTACCAAAAATGATTTGTTCAAGAAGTATAAGCATCGGGTTTGGGATGTAATAAAGGATTTTGATGCTTTAAATTGTTAGAATCTTGAAAAAGAATATAACCCATAATCAAATTGAAAGAGCTAGAATCAATAAACTATAATGCAAATGAAATGAATAGCATAATAGTACTATGAGAGAATAATGTAAATGCTCAATGGCATACTAGCATTATGAGAGAATTATAGCTCCAGCATTCATTATATTCATTCATTCATTACAAAATGGAAAGAGATACCTTGCTTATAAAGATAAGGTGAGAGCTAGAAAGGTGGAGAGTGTCCTACAACATGTGACAATTAGAAGATACCAACTAATTAGACATGTGGAGGATAAGACACCTCACTCCAACTATCAACAACTCAACACACAACTAGACTCCTAGAAAACTCACTAAGTCAACTTAACATTTGAATATGTGTGTGAATATTATTTAACTAATAAATAGTTAAAAATATGAATTATCCACACAACAAGGGAAATAACTGGTTAGGTAATATCCCTATTCACACTAACACCCCCCTTAAGTGCAACTTAGGGAGAAGATGACTAAAGAAAGAATGCAAAATGTAAAAATAGGTCCTAGCAACAAGGCCATGTTAGGTACCCATGTACAAAAAATCTCTCACAAATGAAGAAAAGGACAAAACCCAGTGGGAAAAAACTTCTCCCCAAAAGAGAGAAAAACAAAAATTGATCTATATAATATGAGAAGAACAAAACCCCCTGTGAGGAAAAAGTCCCCTCATAAGAGAGAAGACACCCCCTAGAATAGAGAGAGTAAAAGAGACCCTGAACCCCCCCCACAATGAAGTAGCTCCTATTCCAAAAGAGGATGCTCTTGTCTGAATACTGAAGATGATCCATTTGTGGTAAATGACATTTCTCCCCTTAGGAAGAAACAACTCCAATGGTGAATGTTGAAGTAATTCCCATTCAAAGAAGCAAGGTGAGGAAGGAAGTCTCATGATGTATCTTGTCTTAGAACTTTGCTCAAATATCTCCATGCTAATGCCAAAATGAGTCACAAACAAATTAGGAGCCCCATGCCTAATTGAAACAAGTGACCTCTTAGAATCATGTGAAAACTTATGAAGAGCAAGATCCAAAGAACTGATGTATGGATGTGGAATTTTAATGCATGCCATGTGGCTACAATGCAAATGCCATGAGATGTCCTATGAAGAATCACTAGAAGCCCTCAATAAAGCCTCTCTAAACTTTGTAGAAATAGTAGGTGTATGTGTACTTTCATAAAAAATGAGAGATAATTCCTCAAATGTGTTCTCCAAATCAGCAATGTGAGACTCCAAAAACAAAGATGATATGTTTGCAACATAGGAATCCCAATGAGGAAGACTGAAATGATCCTGCTGCAAAGAATCACTAGAAGCTCTTGAAGGAGCAACACTGAACTCAGAAGTAGCAATAGGTGCTGTAGGATTGTCCTTAACTATCAATGAAAGAGATGAATCTACATTGTCCTAGTACAAAGAGTTACTAGAGGCTCTGAAAGGAATGACATTGAACTCTGATGAACAAATAGGTGCTAGAGGAGATGTAATCTCAATATCCTATTGTAAAGAATCACTGGAAGCTCCCAAAGGAATGTCAATGAACTCTGTAGTAGCAACAAGTGATGATAGAACAATGATCTCAATAGATGGGAGAGAAGCAATAGAAGAGCAATCAAGACCTGCTAGATATTCAAGCTCCTCTTGTGTATTATCATCAAAGGGAATATTATCTACATCATCAATGGGTATGAGGCAATCCATTGCAGGATCATCTAGGAATGGAGAAATATGTAGGTCTCCAAAGATCTCCCAAATCTTAGTCCAACGTGTGCAATCAATATCCAAAATATCCCACATAGTGTCAGAATCAACATTAGAACTAATCAATCCTACAATATGATCATTCCTATTTTCCCATGCATTTTTCTTCTGAGGTGAATCCGGTTTAGGTATGAGGCCATAAAGATAAGACAAAAGATGGAGCCACTTACAATGTGTGATGATACCTTTTTCCAACACTCATAATTACCTTTGCTCATATTTATCACAGAAGGATGATTAGAAAAACCCGTGATATCTTCTCAGATGATTAGAGATCAAACCATCAAAAGATTACCTTGTAACTCAAGTAGACCACATAGGACATAACCCCCCTTTTCACTCAATCAAAGAACCCCCCAACAAAAAATGATTGTTGGACTTTATGATCAGTCCAATTACAATCGCCACAAGCCAAAACAACAAAGTGGTCTTTGATTTTGGTACAATGCAAAAGCCAAGATTAGGCTAAATCTAAAAGTACAATTTTGAGCAACAATTGGATCAAATTGATAGAAGATCTGAAAAGTACTAAAAAATCATGCAATTTCAAAAAAAATTGAACAAAAAAATGTTACTGTATGAGCCCAAATGAAGCCTTTGAAGGTCTGAAAACAAGGACTGCTTAGGTATAGTGATGAAACACTACAATTTCTGGACAAACCATGTACCAAAACAGAAAATAGATTCCACCACTATGAAGCCTATGAAATTCTAGCCTAAATTAAAAAAATGCTCAAAAATCAAAGAAAATATGAGCAAGGTATAGGCATTTGAAGTTAGACTGTCAAATTGAAAAGCTCAATGGAGAGGGGTCCTATAGAAACTTTTTGATTAAAATCACAGATGATCCATTTTTTGTATGCAAAATCTAAAAGATACCCAGATCATTTTCTGATGTGACGAACAAAACTTGGAAGGCTTTTTTATCTAATGTGCAGAAGATGTGGACCTAGTGCAAAAAAACATCTCCAATAACAAAAAAATGACATGTTGAAGTTGAATAAGCCATCTAAGCAAACAAAGACATGTTGAAACCTGCAATACAATGACACAAAGAAGAAAATCCTCTAAATCTGGTATTTCTATCAATTTTTTCTGATTCTCAATATCATCATACGATGCAAGAGAAGAGCATACTCAACTATCAAGATCCACCATGATTTACACTCTCAAACAATGAATCTATTCTTCCAAAATATGCTTTGATACCATGTTAGAATCTTGAAAAAGAATATAACCTAGAATCAAATTCAAAGAGTTAAAATCAATAAACTATAATGCAAATGAAATGAATAGCATGATAGTACTATGAGAGAATAATATAAATGCTCAATGGCATAATAGCATTATGAGAGAATTATAGATCTAGCATTCATTACATTCATTCATTACAAAATGAAAAGAAATACCTTGCTTATAAAGACAATGTGAGAGCTAGAAAGGTGAAGTGAAAGGTGGAGAGTGTCCTACAACATGTGACAATTAGAGGATACCAACTAATTATACGTGGAGGATAAGACACCTCACTCCAACTATCAACAACTCAACACACAACTAGACTCCTAGAAAACTCACTAAGTCAACTTAACATGTGAATATGCGTGTGAATATGATTTAACTAATAAATAGTTAAATAATATGAATTATCCACAAAACAAGGGAAATAACTAGTTAGGTAATATCCCTATTCACACTAACATAAATTTGCTTTCTATTCCTAGAAATTAAAATAAACATGTAGATAAGCTTGTTGCCATAAGATCTTAGTTTGACATTCCGAATGATACTCATAGTATAGAGGTACATTAGTATATAAAGGTAGTTGTAAGACCATCTGTACCAGATAACAATGTAAGTTGGCAGGTTTTTAATATTGACGAGAAGATTATAAGTTTTCTGATTGTAGAAGCTAAGTTTGCAGCCGAGAACCAGCAAAAGTGGCAACAACAATATGAGAATCAGATGGTGGAGCTAAAGTCTAACAAGCTGCCCAAGGGATTGGTAACATTGGAATCTATTTTCAATTCAGATGATCAAGTTAGAAAGGACAAATGCGGCATGACCGTGAAGCAGGAACACTATGAGGCAATTGAAATATTCAAGGGTAAGCTACTTAAGTTGGGAAAGGTATGCACAAAAGAAGAAGAACAAGCTTTCATTTTGTTATGTCAAGAATTTAGTGATGTTTTTTCTTGGGAATATAAGGATTAAAGAGGGTTTGACCCTAGACTAGCCCAACACACCATTGAATTGGAACCCAATGCCAAACCAGTTAGGAAAAAACAAAGGCCTCTTAACCCAAAGCTGGAGCATCTAATGAAAGCTGAGTTGAATAATTTAGTTGAAAGAAGTATAATATTCCCTATTAAACATACTTCTTGGGTCTCTAGTTTAGTTCCAGTTAAAAAGAAGAATGGGAAGATTAGGCTTTGAATTGATTTTCGTGATTTGAGTAAAGCCTCTCTCAAGGATCACTATCCACTCCCTTCAATGGAACAAATCTTGCAAGTTGTTTCTATTTTTGACAGATTTTCTTTGTTGGATGGATATTCAGGCTATAACCAAATTTTAGTGAAGGAAGAGGACCAGTATAAAATTGCATTTACAACCAAGTGGGGTACCATAGCTTACAAGAAAATGCCCTTCAGTTTGTCCAATGCAAGGGCAACATTTCAAAGGGCAATGGACATGGCCTTTCATGGCCTCATGATCAAAATTGTTTTAGTATATCTAGATGATATTATAGTTTTCTTGAAAAATGCTAAAGAACATTTTGATCACTTGAGGTAGATTTTTCAGAGATGCAAAGAGTTTGGGGTTTCTCTTAACCCCAAAGAAATGCATACTTTTTGTCCATGAAGTTAAACTCTCACGACACGTTGTCTCAAAACATGGTATTTCCATTGACTTGGAAAGAGTTGCTACTATTCTTGATTTACCCCTGTCGACACATAAGAAAGGCTTACCGAGATTTCTTGGTAGAATCAACTTTGTGAGAAAATCCATACCCAATATTGCAACATTATTGTAGCCTCTCATATCCATGCTTAAGAAAAATGTACCTTTTAGTTGGACTAAGGAAGGTAAGAGTGTTGCAAGTATGGGCCTAACTGGTGTTGTCATTGATGTCAAGGATTGGATGAGTTATATGCTGAGGATATTGAGAAATTAGTCCTATCAGGAACAGAGAAGAACAGTGAAGACAATGAGGTAAAGATCCTAGCTAAGATGAAGGTTAGAGAATGCACATCAAAGGGTTTGTAGATATGTGTCCTAAGATGATCCAGTAAAGTTTTGAGAGGTCCGCATGAAGATTTGAAATAGTTATGGACACTTGAGTAAAACCAGTTCTGATAGATGTTCAGAGGTGATAGAGTGACACAGAAAGGTTCGGTTAGATCCGAAAATGCAATATCTTGTTCTATGGATTTGGTGGAGTGTTTAAGAAGTCAATTTGAATTGACAACTCAGTTGATTCATGGTCTGGAGGTCCGCAAGCATCTATTCCAATATAACAGTGATGACAGACTATGTTCTTAAGGTTCCAGATGAAGGAGAGAAAGATTTCAGTAAGCAGAAGTAGTGTGGATGTTCTTGGTGATTTAGGAAATCTTATGGAGGTCTTTGAATTGTGTCTAGTTCGTGTTGGTGGTCCACCTTGAAGATTGAGCTTGTAATTGAAGAATTACTTCTAGATGATGTTGTTCTTCCAAAGTATGGCTGACTGGATGAGTTACACATCCTACGGATGATCTTGAAGATGTTCTGTGAAGCATGGCATGTTCCTAAAAGAAGATTGAAGTCTCAGATCTATATAGTTGATAGTGTGTTGATCCACATGAAGTCTTTTGTAATTAGTCAAGTTGTACTTTCTCTATAATGTATGCCGACTTGGATGATTATCCCAAAGTCAAATGTCTTGTATAAATAAGAAGTTGTGAAGTCATTTCAAATGTATCTTGGCAGAGATGAGAGTGTGGTAGAGAGAAGAAGTGTGAAAAGTAGAGAAGAAGTATTGCACTTAAATGGAACTGACTCAAGCATGGTGAAGATGCTATTCTTCAGTTCAAGTATGTAATATTTATTATTCTGTAGACAATGTGTCTCCTATAGGCAATGGGCCTCTTGTGAGTAGTGTACTCAAGCAGTGAGCCCTAATTGGCATGTGCCATTTTGTTCCTTTTATTATTCTAATAGAGAATACAATCTTGGGTTAGTCACCCCATGGTTTTCCCCTTAACTAGGTTTTCCACGTCAAAATCTTGGTGTCATATGTGTTAATGTGCTTTTACTCTTGAATGATTGCATTATGTTTCCATGATTAATTTATGATTATGCTGCTAAATTACAAGAAGGATTTAAGTAATTAATAGGAGGTAGTTTTGGGACAACTAATTGACCCCCCCTCTCAGTTGTCTACCTTGATTCTAACAAAGAGAAGCTTCAAGCAGATTAAAGAAGCCCTCACAGCTACCCAACCCTCATTAATCCTAACTATGAAAGAGATTTCATTTTATATGCTTTTGGAGGTGTTAATACCATTTTAGCTATGTTGTGATAGTAGAATGATGGGGGTTTGGAACAACCTATGGCATTTTTCATCCAAATATTGCATGATTATGAGATAAAGTGTTTTGACATAGAGCACGTGGCCGAAACTGGTGGAACCAATCTTAAAATGCAGCTGTGATTGTAGTTGAGTCACTATAGCCCTACACTTAATATTTTATTATATTAAATGTTGTCATCTCTCATGGCGAATCATCAGTTTGCTAAACCTTCAAACCTTGGTGAGCCATTGAATTATTGAACTAGTTCTCGTCATTGAACCTGCTGGGCTCATTGAACTATTGAACTGTTGAACTGGTTCAATGGGTGGTTCAACGATCGTTATTTATCCTTACCACCTTCGTCATTCCGCTAGGCCTCTGAACCAACACACAGTTGAACCATTGAACCCTTTGAACTATTGAACCATTTCAAAGGTTCAACCAAAAGGTTTTCTTCACCAAACTTATCATGTCGATCACTTAGCTTCAAACACTGTTGAAGTAGTGAACTCTCAAGCTTCCAAAATTAGTTCAAACAAAAGACTTCAGCCTAATTTAAGTCATCGATGGAGCCAATACTCTTTGCCCGATGGTGAACTTCGCACCGACGCTACATGCTGCTTCTGCTAAACTAGCGAACCATTGAACCATTAAAATGGTTCAATCACAGGAACTTAACACTTCAAATTTCACCGGTGGAGTCTATCGAAACTGCCCCATGATTTCACAGAACTACTTCTCCCACAAAAAAACAACTTTTACACTTCATCAGCCTAGCACATGAGGATGCTAGGGTTTATTCCAGTATGCTGTCAATCGATCCTGTAATTGTAAAACTCACACAAATAGAAAATGCAAAAACAAAATCTAATCTAATATGTACAGCCATTCCACTGATTACAAAGTAATCAACCGGTGGAATGGAAAAACCCCATATCGACTGTAAATTAGAAATTGACTACATAGATGCAATTCAAATGCAAAATAGGGTCTTCCTTATTTCTCTGAGGATGAATACAAATTTTTGTTTTCACAGTACAACTCAAATTCACAATCACTGCTCTGTCTATTTTCTTCTTTCTAATCTCTCCCTCTATCCATATCTAATCGATCAGAACTTAGGCTATTTAACAACCCATAGAGAGTAGTACTGATAGGATTCCTAGTAGCTGGGAGACATAACTAACTAACAAACTAACAACCTTGTCATTGACAGATTGACAAGTGTCCACAAGACAAAAACAACCCAAAAATAGCATGTGTTGGTCAAATAGATCTTATTACATAGTAAATGCATAATAGCCTATTAAGACTTTAGGCTTCTAATTAACTTGATGAAGGGGTGCCCCTGCACCATACTCCCTGAGAGAAGAGATCTCAAGCTCACTTGAGATCAGAGTGTGTAAGTCTGCTCCATGTTTCTTGATCTGTTTGTCAGTCATCCAAATTGCTTCTTAATCAGGTTGCCCTACCAAGCTACCAAATATTCTATATATTCTTCATTCCTAGTCTTCTTTACCATTCTGGAATCTAAAATCTTCTGCAAGTTTGGTGAACCATGTTTAGGAATTTCATCATTTTATGTATCCTATAATGTTTCTTGTTCCATATCTGCATTATGTTTGTATGGAGTTAAATCACATACATTAAATATGGGTGACAAGCCAAGATCAGAAGGAAGTTGGATCTCATAAGCATTCTTTCCACATTTCTTCAAAATCTGACATGGTCCAATCTTCCTATGCATGAGCTTAGTATGTTTTGCTTTTGGAAGTCTTTCCTTTTTCAAATAAACCCATACCAGATCTCCAACATCAAACTATACATCTCTCTTTTTCTTATCAGCATATTCTTTTATATTTCATTGTGGTTTGCTAGAGTTGGTTCTTGGCTTGATCATGCACCTCTTTTATTGCTACTGCAAAAGCTTCTCCATCTGCACTAATTGAGTCTCCTGTAGGTAGATGTCTTAATTGCAAAATACCTCTTGGATGCATACCATACACCACTTGAAAAGATGATTTCCCTGTACTCCTATTGATGGTATCATTATAGGAAAATTATGCCTGTGGTAGGATGCTATCCCACTTCTCTCCATGCTGTTTGGTCAAACATCTGAGAAGATTTCCTAATGAACAGTTAACCACTTCAGTCTATCCATCTATCTAAGGATACTATGCTGATGAGAAAGACAAATTTGTGCCAAGCTTCTTCCAAAGAGTTCTCCAAAAATGACCAATGAATTTCACATCTCTATGTGACACTATACTCAATGGCAATCCATGTATTCACACTATTTCCTTGAAAAACAAATCTGCAACATATGAAGCATCACAAGTAGTTTTGCATGGCAAGAAATGTGCCATTTTACTGAATCTGTCTACTACAACAAAGACACTGTCATAACCCTTTCTTGTTCTGGGTAAACCCAACACAAAATCCATACTTATGCCTTCCCATGGCCTAGAAGGAATGGGCAGTGGCTGATATAAACCTTCATTAGTTGATCTGCCTTTTGCTTTCTGACCTATCACACATCTCCACAATTTTTTTTACATTTGATTGCAATTTACACCAATAGTAATGTCTCTTTACCAATTCCAGAGTCTTATCTAAGCCAAAATGTCTTGCCAGAGCTCTGTAATGCTTTTCGCTAATGATGTTCAGCCTCATAGAACACCTTGGAATACAGAATTGTACAACTTTAAACAACAATCCATCTTGGATCAAAATTTAGAAAATTTAGTATGATATTTGTCTCCAAAAGAAATACATGCTTGATATATCTCTCCAAAGTCTTCATCAACATCATACATAGTCTTCAAGGAATCAATACCAACACTTTCAGTTGAATCTGATTTATGGTTAGAGCTCTCCTGCTCAAAGCATCTACTACCTTGTTCTTTACCCCTTTCTTGTGCTTAAGTGTGAAAGTAAAAGCTTGCAAAGTTTCTACACATTTCATATGTCTATGATTCAGCTTCTCTTGACTGTTTATGAAACTAAGAGCCTGATTATCTGTGAATACTATGAATTCCTTTATAATCAAGTAATGTCTCCACTTTTTGAGTGACTAAACTAGAGCATACATCTCCAAATCATATGATGAATACCTCCTCTTTGCATCATTTAACTTCTCACTAAAAAATGCAATAGGCCTACCTTCTTGACTGAGTACTGCACCAATTGCCATGTGACTTGCATCACATTCTACCTAATTTTTTTTGTTGAAATCAAGAAGTGTAAGGACTGGTTGATGTGCCACCTTCTTCTTTAATGTTTCAAATGAATCATCTGTGTTTGTGGTCCAAGTGAATCTGAACTTCTGTCCTCCTTTAATGGTGTCAAGCATGGGTGCATAGACATGACTAAACCCTCTTATAAACTTCTTGTAGAAAGTTGCTAACCCATGGAAACTTCTGACATCATTCATAGTTCTTGGAGTTGGCCAAGACAATATGGCACTTACATTCTCCTTATCCATTTTCAGTTTACCCTGTGAAATGACAAAACCCAAATAGGTGATCTCTTCCTGCATAAACAAACACTTTTCCAAGTTGATCATTAGCTGCTCTTCATGTAACCTTTTGAGGACCAAGTCTATATGTCTGAGATGCTCTTCCCTTGTATTATTGAAAATTAGAATGTCATCTAGATATACTATGACAAATTTGCCTATAAATTCTTTCAAGACATCATTCATTAGTCTCATAAAAGTACTAGGAGCATTGGACAATCTAAAACGCATAACCTTCCACTCATACAATCCCTCATTTGTTTTAAATGTTCTTTTCCACTCATCTCCTGGCCTAATCCTGATTTGATGATAACCACTCTTCAAGTCTATTTTTGTGAAATACTTATCACCTCCTAAACAATCAAGCAAATCTTCTATCCTAGGTATTGGAAATCTATACCGGATTGTGATCTTATTAATAGCCCTTGAAACAGTACAAAGCCTCCAAGTGCCTTCCTTCTTTGGTGCTAGTACAGCTGGTACTGCACATGGACTTAAACTCTTGCCAATTAGGCCTGTGTCCAACAATTCTTCAATCTGTCTGGCAACTTCTGCATTCTGCTCTAGAGTAAGCTTGTATGCTACCTTGTTTGGAAGTGTAGATCCTGGGATCAGATCTATGCAATGGCTGATATCCCTTACAAGTGGTAGGGATCTTGGAATTCCATCAGAGATGATGCCTTTGTATTTATCAAACAACTCTTGGACAATAGCATCTATAAACCTCTATCGCTTCTCTCCCTTGATTTCTTGCTATTGTTCTTAATTTACTTTCAGGCATGGAATTAGGGCATATGCAACTGTACCCTCTTCTACTATTTCTTTCATGAACTGTTTACCTTCTACAAGCATTACCTTGGCTTCTTTCCCCTTTGACTCTACCTCCTTCTCCATCAATGGTAGTAACTCTATCACCTTACCATCCTTGGTAATTGAATATATATTTCTAACTCCATGATGTTGTGCTCCTAAGTCATATTGCCATGGTCTTCCAAATAGGAGATGGCAAGCATCGATCTGAGCTATGTCAAACAATAATATGTCCTTATATGTTCCAATTTGAAACTCTACCCAAACCTGCTCTTCTACAACTGTTTGCTAACCTTGAGTGAGCCATGAAATCTTATATGGGTAAGGATGTGGTAATCTCCTAAGTTTCAATTTTTCTACCATTTCAACAGACACAAAATTTTCATTAGATCTAGAGTCAATCAAAAATTTACATACCTTTCCTCTAGCCTTGCAAGTAGTCTTGAAAAGAGATTTTCTTTGTGGGGGTTCTCTGTCAGGTACCTTCATGGTGGTCATTTCCCTTCTAATCATCAAAGATTCTCCTGTCTCAAGATATCCATAACTATCAGGAGCTCTTACACTTTGACTAGTGTTTGAGCTTGTCACACTTTGACAGTCAGATTCTTGTATCAAATTTGTTCTTCTTTCTCCCATTGAACTTGACGCTTTCTCTGGACATCTAGTGGCTATATGACCTTCCTGATTACAATTGTAACATCTTATAGATCCTCTGCCCTGGGATCTTCCTCTGAATGGCAGTCTTCTGCCCCTAAAGTTTCCTTGCTGATTATAACTTCCTTTTTGAATTTGACTGCTGTCTCCTTTGCTACTTTCCTGATTGGATTCACTTTGATATCCAAATACATTGTCTCTGCCTCTGAAAGGACTACTTCCACCTCTTTGTTGTCTTCCTCTTCCTCTACTATTCTACTCTTGTCTTCTCTTTAACTTCTCCTCCACCTTGAGTGCTAATTGATATCACTTTTGAACTGTATCTGGACTATGCAGATTTAAATCTTCTTGGATGGCAAGTCCCAACCCATTGAGATCTCTTACTACCCTCTCTTCCTCATTTTCATTTACCTTTGTCTTGAAACAGTGTTTCATGAATTCTTTAGTATATGAGCTGACATCTAACTCTTTATGCTTCAAGCTTTGCCTCCTCTTATGCAACTAGATGTTGTAATCTAATGGAACATAGGCTTCCTTCACTAAAGCCACCATTTTCTTCCAAGTAGCAAATCTGTTCTTTCCTTCCTTCACTCTGTCATCTTGGATGAAATTCCACCAAGTCAATGCAGCCTCTTTCATTTTGGACTGTGCCATCTTTACCTTTTGATGCTCTGGTATTTCTTCTATTTTGAAGAAATTGTTCAAGGAGTCTATCCACTCCATCACCGAATCAGGATTCATCTTTCCTGTAAACACTGGTAAATCTAGTTTCACATCCATGATTCTCCTCTCCATGGATTTGAGGGCATTCAATAAGGGTCTCTGGTTTGTAGGAACCTCTATCTCTTCCTGCCTAGGGATTTCCTCTTCATCCCTATCATCTTCTTTACTAGAACTTACTCTGTCCCTCAATTTCTCCAACTCATCTTTCAAAGCCTGATTCTAAGCTTTCACTGCTTTCCTCTCTGCAATATGCTTCTTTACCAGGATAGCCAACTCAGTGTTAGTCATCCTTGCTGGGAGCTTTGATGATCCCTCTCCATCTGACATTCTATCTTCTTATCTTCCTAGAAGATACAACTTGGCTCTGATACCACTATGATGCAGAGCGCGTAGCCGAAACTAGTGGAACCAATCTTAAAATGCGGCTGTGACTATAGTTGAGTCACTATAGCCCTAAACTTAATATTTTATTATATTAAATGCTATCAGCTCTCATGGTGAATCATTGGCTTGCTGAACCTTCAAACCTTGGTGAGCCGTTGAATCACTGAACTAGTGCCTGTCGTTGAACCCACCGGGCTCGTTGAACCATTGAACTGGTTCAATGGGTAGTTCAATGATCATTATTTATCCTTATCACCTTCGTCATTCCGCTGGGCCTCTGAACCAACACACGGTTGAACCGTTGAACCCTTTGAACTGGTTCAAAGGTTCAACCAAAAGGTTTTCTTCGCCAAACTTGTCATGCCGATCACTTAGCTTCAAACGCCGTTGAAGTAGTGAACTCTCAAGCTTCCAAAATTGGTTCAAACAAAAGACTTTGGCCCGATTTAAGTCATCAGCCGAGCCGATACTCTTTGCCTAATGGTGAACTTTGCACCGATGCTACGTGCTGCTTCTGCTAAACTAGCGAACCATTGAACCATTAAAAATGGTTCAATCATAGGAACTTAACACTTCAAATTTCACCGGCGGAGTCTGTCAAAACCCCCCCATGATTTCGCAGAACTACTTTTCCCACAGACAAACAACTTTTACACTTTGTCAGCCTAGCACATGAGGATGCTAGGGTTTATTCCAGCATGCTGTCGATCGATCCTATAATTGCAAAACTCACACAAATAGAAAATGCAATAACAAAATCTAATCTAATATGTACAACCATTCCACCGATTATAGAGTAATCAATCGATGGAATGGAAAAACCCCATATCGACTGTAAATCAAAAATTGACTACATAGATGCAATTCAAATGCATAATACGATCTTCCTTATTTCTCTGAGGATGAATACAAATGCCTGTTTTCATTGTACAACTCAAATTCACAATCACTGCTCTATCTATTTTCTTCTTTCTGATCTCTCCCTCTATCTATATCTAATCGATCAGAACTTAGGCTATTTAACAACCCATAGAGAGTAGTACTGATAGGATTCCCAGTGGCTGGGAGACATAACTAACTAAAAAACTAACAACCTTGTCATTGACAGATTGACAAGTGTCCACAAGACAAAAACAACCCAAAAATAGCATGCATTGGTCAAATAGACCTTATTACATAGTAAATGCATAACAACCTATTAAGACTTTAGGCTTCTAATTAACTTGATGAAGGGGTGCCCTTGCACCATATTCCTTCGTCAAAAAGCATGTATTTACTATTGTTAGAAGTCTTAAAAAATTCAAACATATCCTCTCTAAGAATAGAATTTAGTTGTTGGTTTCCCATCCAACTGTCAAGGATTTCTTGGTTAATAAGGAGATAAACAACAAAAGGGTAGGTTGGATAACTAAGGTGATGGAATTTGATGTTATCATCAAAGTTACTAAGCTTGTTAGGGGCAAAGGGTTGTGTGAGTAGCTTGCTGAAAATGGAGAAGACAGTCAAGAAAAGGAGGAAAGTGTTGAAATAGTGTTTAACAATGAAGAACAAGCTGTTGGTTCAGCTCCTACTATAAGTTGGGTGTAGTAAATGACTCACTATTTGCAAACTGGTGAATGCCCTGTAGGTTTAGATAGGGCAAAAATAAGGTACTACAGGCTACAGGCCATTCCCTATGCTATTATTGATGGGTTTTTGTATAGAAAAGCTTTTCATGGTGTTCTAAGATGCATTGAGCCTGATCAAGTTGACAAACTACTAGATGAGTTTCAGAATGGGCCTTTAGGTCATTTCATTGCAAGGACAATAGCCCTAAAAATTATAAGGGCTGGTTATTACTGGCCAGATCTATTCAAGGATGCTTTTGCTTGGGTTAGAAAGCGTGAAAAGTGTTCATTATTTGCAGGTAAGCAATGGCTTGCAGCCTTGCCTCTACACCCTATTCGAGTGGAACATCCATTTACAAAATGGGGTCTTGACTTCATTGGACCCATCAACCCAACTTCAAGTGCAGGCCACAAATGGATTCTAATTGCAACAGACTACTTTACGAAGTGGACTGAGGTTGTTTCTTTGAAGGAAGAAAATGAATCTTTTGTCCTAAACTTTTATCAATATTTGGTATCTAGATTTGGTACCTTTGACTCTATTATTTCTGACAATGGATTGGCTTTTATTGGTTTAAGGATTTTTGATTGGTCTATAAAGAATAATATTTTTCTGAATACTTCATCTAATTATTATCTATAGGGTAATGGGAAAGCAGAATCCACCAAAACAAATCTGATTAAGATCATCAAAAAGACCATAGAGTACAATCAAAGAACGTGGCACGAGAAGATAAAGTTAGCCCTTTGGGCTAATAGGATAACTCCTAAGAGGGCCACTAGTTACCCTCCTTATGTGCTCATTTATGGTAAGGAGGCTAAGTTACCTATTTGTATTGAATTACCAACTCTAAATTTTATTAAAGAGTTTGAGCTGTTAGAGGAGCACCCTTTAGAGGTAAGGCTTGCATAGCTGATGGAGTTAGAAGAAACCAAAAAAGAAGCATCGAAGCAAGTTGAAATCCACCAAGTACAGATGAAGGGTTTTTTTGATAAGAAGGCAAGGCCAGGAGATTTCATTATTGATGATTTAGTTTTCAAGTGGAATGAACTAAGAAGTAGACCTAGAAAATATTCTAAGTTTGATACAATTTGGGATGGACCTTATGTAATCACAGAGTGCAAAGAGCACATTGCATTCCAGCTTTCCAAGTTAAGTGGAGAGATGCTGCCCATCCCAATTAATGGGATCCACCTCAAACATTGCCTCTAAAGATAAGTTCTATTTTGTACCATAGTAGATTAGTGTTTCTATTAATAAGTGCCTCATGCACATTTATTTTAGTTATTTTCTTTCCCTAAGTGCTGTTGCACATGTTTTCTAGCCACCAGGGCCATTTAGTTCACTTTCAGTTTGTTTTCATTCAGTTTTCTGCTGCTGTTCAGAGTAGTTTGTAGTGCAGTTTCATGGTTTTCTAAGTTTGAGAAGAGCAGAGTTTAACTCCATGCCCAATGAATAGTTAAGACAACTGGTCCAATGCTTAGTAGGCAAGTATTTAGCAGAAATCGCTAGAAATTTTGCTAATTTTTCACCTCCAACTCGAATTGGTAGAGCTAAGACAACTTATATTGTTTTGTTAAGGTGAAAGATTTCAATTTTTATTTTTGCTTTGGTCAAACTATTGCATTTACTGGAATTTAAATGGAAAGTTCAACATTTTTATCTAATGTGTTTTCAGAAGGAAAAGGAATTTAGTTTATTATTCAATGTTTTGTAGCATGAAAGAGGCTACAAGAGATTACAGAGAAATATAAGAGATTGCTTTCATTTATTTTGCAATGTTCATTAATTTCACAATGTTCATTCACTTTTACAAATGGAATATACAAGATTGCCAAATATGCTGCATTTTCATTCATCGGAAAGAAAAGAGAGACCAAGTGTCCCACACAAGCAATGGGAATAGCTAAGCCAACACAACGTAGGAAATGTACTATACAACTGAAGATGGAAAGAGAAAATAAGCATATAATGAAAAACATATCCATCATTGCCTATTGTGTTCGGTGTTGGTCTTCATTGTAGGTGCTCCATCCTTGCTCTTAATGTTGAGTGGACCTGCTTTGTGATGAAGGAAATTTTTAGAGCTCAAGATATGAATTCCACTATGTACTTCATCAACAAAGAAAATAGTGCATTGCCTATGATGTACTAAATCAAATAATCAAATCATCTGTATGCAAGAGAGCCTGAAAAAATATAGTATCACAAGAGCATTGAGCTTCATTATTTTTATCTAACATGTTTATTTCTTGTACAGGCATAGGTGAAATCATGTTTCTGGTCTGAAGATATCACAACATGTGGTGCAAAGTGGACTCCCACAAGGGTTGAGCCTAGCATGCTACCCATGAATCTTAAGAGGGGATCGGATAATAATTCATATTTATAGTAATGCTCAAATAGAATAATATTCAGCTGAAAGAGTAACTTATTGAGTCAGTGCATGAGCTTCAAGCTCATTGCCTATTCATGATCATCAGTTCAAAGTGATGAAGTGAGAACCATAAATGAGCATTGAGCTCAGTCAAGACCGCTCAATAATGTGTGAAACTAAGTAAAGGCATTGTCAACATCATGAAGTTAATACATCTATTTACTGTCACATTATCGTTTCTATACATTCAAGGTACTCAGGAGAAGTAGTCTAATCTCATCATGTAGCCTTACAGATGAAGAAACAATACAAATGAAGGCCATGACAGAGGGTAAGCTTCACTAGTATAAGTGATCGCATGCTTAGGACAACAATCTTATACTGATCAAAGAATCTTCATTGCCAACATAAAAGGTACTTTGTAGATGATATTTGTACACAAGGGACACTACACAGATGACTCATTCATTTCCTCATCAAAGAAAACAAAAACAACAATACAACAGGTATTAATCATTTGTTGTTAATGAAGTGTGAAAGTACAGCCATCCAGAATCAAGGAGTAATGACAAAATGTCCACATAGAAGGAACAACAAAGAGTATACTGTTCATATGGAGCAATCATGTATTCATAATTTAAAATATAGTCTCAAAGGTTCCAGTTGACCATGACAGTCATAAGTGACATCAGTAAAGAAAGTATGCAAAGCAATCACAACTCTCATAGGACAAGCTACCACATGTCATAGACATTGAGACAGTCAAGTGAGTTGGATAGTCAACATCAATCTCAAATAGTGAACTTGTGAGAGCAAAAGACAATGATAGGAATAGAATCTAAAGGAGCTCATGGAGTGAAGCATGAAGATCAAGAAGATAGTGATAAATAACACATGTGCAACAAAGGAGATAAAACCATAGTCTTTCTTTCATGATGACAATCACCACATCTAATACAAATAATGTTTTGAAAGGTGAAGGAGTAAGGCTAGACCAAGGGTTTTTGAGTCATGTTTGTTAGAGCTACAATAAGCAATAAACCTTCAACCATGGCCTGCGATGTTCATATAAAGAGAAATACTTAGGAACTTTGTTATAGTTTGATGCAGGAGCATCCAGGGTGTAAGAGCAATCTTGCATCAACCAAAAAACATAAAAATAAAAATAAAAATGTGTTGTTTCTTTTCAATAAGGGCTAAATTTGGTAGGGTTACTATTTTTAGTAAGTTTGCATTTGTGCACGGTTGGATATAAAATCTTACACGGACCTCCATAATGGTGAATTGAAGCTAATGGTGAAGAAATCACTTCAATATCATTTATCATTTGTGAGATATTAAAGTTTCAAATTCCAAATATCCTATTGAAATATTCAAAGTCAAATTTGAGGCACTTAGAGGCTCCGGATGGGCCCGAAATCTGGTGGGAAACCCAAGTAGTCTACTTATTGATACTACTTGTGCTCCATCGTCTTTTTGAGAGCTCTCCGAAAAGGTATTATAATTGAAAATCCAATGGTCGGATCGAACGTTATGGCCCCGCGAAGTTGACCTATTTTTAGAGGGAGATGCAAATTTTGAAATTAAGCTGGTGGTTGCCAAAAGGGCTATATATAACCATTCTTGGGAACCCTTAGGGTGGTAGAGTTAAGGGGGAAGGTGTAGAGTCAAGAAAGGTAGGAAATTAGAAACCCTAGTTGATTTGGGAATTATAGAAGGCTGAAGATTCTAGAGTTTTGAGAGAGGGAGTTGTAATGTGTTGTAGCATGTAGTGGATTCATCCTCTGATTGTATTTAAGCTTCTGTAATGTAATATTTTTCCCATATTAATAAAATATCATTCTATTTTCTGTGTGCAATTTCTATTATTGTGTGTTTTATGATTTACCCCTTTCATCAAGTGGTATCAGAGCAAGGGTTCTTGAGTGTGTAGACAGATCACTGACCGTGAGGCAGTTTGCACCAGGACCTGAGGTTGTGGGTTTTCTATAGAGATCAAGATGCCTCCACGAAGAAACTGTGGTGGGAGGAATGCTTTGATGGAAGAGGGTTTTAGAGCCCTACAAAGACAAATTGATGCATTGCAAGAGGAGCTGCGAAGAGGGTTTGAGCCGAGAAGGAGAGAGGAAAGTGAAGATGAAGCTGAAGAAGAGCTATTTGAGGAAGAACAAGAAGCTGCGGGAGATCCTGCAAAAGTTAGGTTGTTGAGGGCCATTTCAAAGATCGGAAAGAGGCTGAGGATCGAAGTTTCTACCTATTCTAGAGATTTGAATCCAAAACAACTTATTGATTGGATCAATGATATGGAGGAGTATTTTGAGTATGAAGATGTGGAAGACCTTGAACAGGTCAAGTTTGCAAAGACAAAGTTGAAGGGCCACGCCAGTATTTGGTGGAAGGAGGTCCAGTTAGAGAGAAATAGAAGAGGAAAAGAAAAGATTACCAGATGGGATTGGATGGTGGAGAAATTGAAGAAGCAGTTCATTCCTATGGACTATGAGATGGAGTTGCTGAAGAAGTTGCAAGGATTGAAGCAAGGTAACAAGTCTGTTAAGGAGTATACAAAAGATTTTTATAAGATCACTATCAGGACAGGTCATGGAGAGGCCAACAAGGAGAAGGTGGCCCGTTACATTAATGGGTTGAGGCCAAGTATTCAAGAAGAGTTGAGCCTAGTCAGAATAAACACCATAGAAGATGCGTACCAGTTTTCCCTGAAGTTGGAAGAGAAGTTGAATAAGAGATTTGAAAGCAAGCAAAGGGGAAGAGGTCAAGGCAGAAGGACTGGCGGAAGACCCTATGGAGGCCGAAATGAAGATCCAAAGAAAAGTGAAGAAGTTAGAACCAGTCAAAATCGGAGAGGAGATAATACCTACCGTTCTCGTGACCAGAATAATGGTGAGCAAAGAGGAAGAGGAAGAGGTAGACCTGGGCAAGGACCTGGAAGAGGAGGTTTCAGAGGAACATGTTTCCAATGTGGAGAAGAAGGGCATCGAGCATATGAATGTCCACAACATCAAGGTGATGAAAGTAGATTGTCATTGATGTCAAAAAGGTGTTGGTATTGATAGGAGTTGTTCATATACTTCAGGTTGATATGTTGCTTCATGGCTAAGTCAGGAAATGCTAACTTGTTTAAATGGGCACAAATATCTCATGCCATGTTTAAATGATGGTGAGCAAAGGCATGTTTTAAATATTCATTCAAAGGACTTTGTTTTATGAAGAACCTTATTTAATGGGAGCTCCATTTATTAAAAAGCATCCAAATATATTTGAAGATCAATATTTAATGGGAGCAAATTGGAAGGAGAGCTCAAATTGCTTTATTTAAATAAAGTGGACTTTATATGCTTAAAAAGTGGGGAGCAAAAGCATTGAATATTTAAATATATAAAGTTTGATTTTTATCCTATTTTGTTGATCCCCTTTAAATGCCATATTTTATGACATAAATAAAAATGTGAAGTTACAAAGCTACTTTTAAGGAGATTTTCAAAGCTATTTTAAAGGAGATTTTTGTGGGAGATTTTGTGGGAGTTTTTATGAAGATTTTTTTCTTCTTTCTATTTTTTAAACTCTCCTTCATGGCAAGAAGAATATTAAGGAGTATTTTTTTTTTTAAAAGAAGGGAAGTTATTTTGAGAGATATTTCTTATTTTGATGAGAAGGTTAAAAGTTTTTTTTGTGGACAATATTTTTATTTTGCAGATGGTTTTTGTTTTGGAAGAAGAAAATGAAGAGAAGTATGGAAGTTTTTTCTTGAAGATATTTTATTTTGCAGATTGAAGATTTTTTGAAATAAAATTGTAGAGAAGATAAAAAGGCAGATTGGTTTATTTTTGAAGATATTTGTAGAGAAGGGTCATTTAATGAATATTTTTGATGAAAGTTTTTTTCAAGATTTGAAGTATTTTTTTGTGAAGCTTTTATGTGTAGATTGAGGAAGATTGACAATATTTCATTGAAATTTTTTTATTATAGAAAATCAAAGGTTATTTGCAGATGAACATAAAGTTTTGACAGAGATTTTTTTATGAAGACTTTATACAAGGCAAAATGATTTTTGAAGTCTTGTTGAAAAGAAAATAAAAAATGTGAAGGAGAAGATGAAGGGTTTGAGAAGATGAAATTTCTCAGAGATTTTTTATTTGCAGAGGGAAATTGAAAAGTCTTTGAATTAAATATGCACAGATAAATATGAAGATTTATATTCTTGCAGAAAAATGGTTTTTGCAGGTGAAGATGAATGGATCAGAGAAAAAGGAAATTTGAAGATGAAATAAATTATTTCATATCAATCTGATTTAATTCTAAAAGATATTATTATTGTAATTTATGAAGAAGAAATTGCAAGAGTCTTTGAAGTGCAGAGAAAATATGAAGTGTTTTTGAAGATATATTTTGTAAAATAGAGATTCTGACAGGGAATTGAATGGGTGCATTAAATGGAAGACATTTACAGATATAAGGGCAAAAATAAGATATTGAAAATCATTGAATTTGTTTTTCAGAATATGAAAGGTTTTATGCTCACTAAAATAGATTTGCAAGATAGAGAATTTGAAGAGACCATATTTGGAAATGCAAGAATATCATCTTGTATATATTGGCTTGGTAGATGGATTAATGCAGAGTTGTTGAGTATATCCGGATGTAGGATTGATTTTGAATAGAATGGACATTTGACAGACACATGAGAGAGAAGAAATGTTTTGTATTGAAATAGAGAAAACCTCTGAATTCTTGTTTTCAATTTGTTCTGTAGTAGGGGTTGGTGCTCCTTGAAGCTGGTGCTTCTAAACAGTATGCCAGTGAGGCTTGCAGGTCAGTTAAGCTAGTGAGGCAGTTCTGGAGTGGTTTTTCTACCCCTGGAGGGTTTTCCACTCGTGCAATTCTTGTGTCTTGATTCATATTGATTATCTCTCTATGGTTGTATGTTTTACTCATGAGTTTTTGTTTTCATTCTCAGTTATGTGCATATGTGTTTGACAATTCAATGATAACTTTCTCTCCTTGTGCTCTCCAAGTTAAAGTTTTTAAAAATATTAGAAAATTCACACAACACTGATTCACCCCCCTCTCAGTGTTGTCCTTAACTCCTACACAAGGAAGGATGAATAGAAGACCTGAAGGTAATGCACGAGTTGAACATGTGGATGAAGATGAATAGTCTGAGCGCTTTGAAGATGCAAAAAGGGGAGAAACCCTAGTTGTCAGAAGAACTTTGTTGAATGAGAGAAAGAACCCAATCAGAGGAAGAGTTTATTCCACACAAGGTGTAAATGTGAAGGTAAGTGTTGTGATATTATTATTGACAGTGGAAGCACTAATAATCTTGTTTTAGAAGAGATGGTTGACAAGAAGAAAGCATCCGCATCCATACCGGATTGCATGGCTGTAGAAGGACCATAGAGCTTTGGTTAATGAGTAGTGTTTAGTAAAGTTCAAGATTGGTGACTACCATGATAAGGTGCTGTGTGACATCATACTGATGGATGCATGTCATATGTTATTGGGGAGGCTGTGGCAGTATGATAGGAGCACTGTCCATGATGGCCGTGTAAACACATACTCCCTAACAAAGGATGGAGTCCGTCATAAGTTGAAGCCCTTGAAGGAGGTGGAAGAAAAGGTATGTAGTACTGCCAGAATTTGCTTGGTAGATGGTAGAAAATTTTTGGAGGTTATGAAGCATGAGCGTCATTGCTTTGCGTTGATTCCTAAGATTAGTCAAGAGAAATGTGAAGATGTACCAACAAAAGTCTTGGAAATGTTGGAAGAATTTCAAGATATTGTCTCTGATAATGTACCAGAAGGTTTACCACCAGTGAGGAAGATAAGTCATCAAATGGATTTGATACCTAGAGCTACTTTGGAAAATAAGGCAGCCCACAGAATGACTTGAACAGAGAATGAAGTGTTGAACAGACAAGTTCACGAGCTGTTAAGGAAGGGACTGATAAGGAAGAGCCTAAGTCCATGTGCGGTACATGCAGTACTAGCACCAAAGAAAGATGAAGAGTGGAGGATGTGTACAGATTCCTGAGCCATCAACAAGATCACAATCAAGTACATATTTCCATTGAAGAGAATGGATGACATAATGGATTGTTTGAGTGGAGCCAAGTACTTCATGAAGATTGATCTGAAGAGTGGGTATCACCAGATTCGAATCAGAGAAGGAGATGAATGGAAGACAACCTTCAAGACAAAGGAGGGTTTATATGAGTGGTTAGTCATGCCATTTGGGCTAACCAATGCACCAAGCACATTCATGTGGCTCATGAACAAGGTACTGAAGGAATTTTTGGGAAGTTTTGTTATTGTTTATTTAGATGACATTTTGATATTCAGTAAGACTTGGGATGAGCATTTGATGCATATCAAAAGAGTTTTAGAGAAGCTGAGGGAGGAGAAGTTGTTGATCAATTTGAATAAATATAGTTTTGCAAAGGAGTTGGTGTACTTGCGATTTGTTGTCTTAGAGGAAGGTCTTAAGATGGACCCAGAGAAGGTGAGGGCTATCATTGAATGGCCTACACCAAGGAGTGCTTTCGAGGTAAGATCTTTTCATGGTTTGACAAGTTTTTACAGAAAGTTTATCAGGAATTTCAGTAGCATTTGTGTACCCCTAATAGAGACAATGAGAGGGGATAGAAAAGAGTTTGGATGTACTAAAGGAGTAGACAAGAGCTTTGATACGTTGAAGCAGAAAGTTGTAGAACAACCTGTGTTGGCACTTCCAAATTTTAATAAGGTATTTCAGGTAGATTGTGATGCTAGTGGTAGTGGTATAGGAGCTGTTCTAAGTCAAGAAGGTAAGCCCATTGCCTATTTTAGTGAGAAGCTTAATGATGCCAAGAAAAAATATTATGTTTATGATTAGGAGTTTTATGCAATAGTTCAGGCTTTGAAGAAATGGAGACACTATTTGTTGCCAAAAGAGTTTGTTTTATATACTGATCATCAGGGTTTGTAGTATCTTAATAGTCAAGGAAAGTTAAATCAAAGGCACTTAAAATGGGTTGAGTTTTTGCAAAGTTATACTTTTGTTTTGAAGCAAAGGAGTGGGAAGTCCAATAGGGTTGCAGATGCCTTGAGCAGAAAGTGAAATTTGTTGATAGAAATGAAGATAGAGGTTGTTAGGTTTGATGAACTCAAAAGTTTGTATCCTGAAGATCTAGATTTTGTAGAGGCTTGGAAAGCTTGTTTGGAACCTCTTACTTTGGACAGGACAAAATGGTTGGATTACATAATCCAAGATGGCATGTTGCTTAGAGGAAGCTAGTTGTGCATTTCGAGGAGTTCCATGAGAGAGAACCTGATTAAGGAGAAGCATAGTGGAGGATTAGATGGACCCTTTGGTCGAGATAAGACCATTGCTATTATTGGTGAACATTATTACTAGCCACAATTGTAGCAAGATGTGAGGAAATTTGTGTAGAGTTGCAGAATGTGTCAGATGGCAAAAGGAACAAGTCAGAATACAGGGCTATATCAGCCATTACCTATACTAGAGAAGCTGTGGGATGATATTAGTATGGATTTTGTTCTTGGTTTACCAAGGACACAGAGAGGGCATGATTCCATTTTTTTGGTGGTGGATAATTCTCAAAGATGGCCCATTTTATTCCTTGCAAGAAGACTAATGATGCTATTCACATTGCAGAGTTATTTTTCAGTGAGGTGGTAAGACTACATTGTCTACCTAAGAGCATAGTTGCAGATCGAGATACCAAGTTTGTTGGTTATTTCTAGAGGACATTGTGGAAGAAGTTGAAGACAGATTTGAAGTTTAGTTTTACACACCATTCACAGATTGATGGACAGATAGAAGTGGTGAATAGGAGTTTAGGTAGCCTGCTACGATGCTTAGTAGGAGATAAGCCCAAGCGATGGGATTTGATTTTACCATAGGAAGAATTTGCTCGCAACAATTCTATCAATAGGAGCATAGGTAAATCTCCATTCCAGGTTGTGTATGGGAGTAGCCCAAGAACTGCTTCCGAATTGAGGAGGATGGATAAGGGGGAGAAGAGTAGTGCTGAAGATGAAAATTTTGCTGAGCACATGAAGAATTTGCACGAAGAGGTAAGAAAGCATATCCATAAGATGAATTCTCAGTACAAGGCTAAGGAAGATCAGAAGAGGAGGCATAAGGAGTTTTAGGAGGGCGATGAAGTCATGGTTCACTTGAGAAATGAAAGATTTCCAATTGGTACATATAATAAGCTGAAAATGAGGAAATTTGGACCATGTAGAATCCTGAAGAAACATGATTCAGGAAATGCATTTGAGGTAGAGTTGCCTGATGACATCAATATTTCACTAGTGTTCAACATTTCAGATCTGACAGAGTATCATGATGATGGACTTGATAAAGGAACACAGTGGGACATTCCAGCATCTACTTTAGAGAAGGAGGAGAGAGAGGGCATTTTGGATAGCTATGTGGGTAAGAGTACAAGAAACAGGTAGTATACAGAATACTTGGTGAAATGGAAAGGAAGGCCTATTGAAGATTCATCATGATTATCTGAGACTGAGGTTAACTGTTTTGATTTCACTCTAACTCATGAGAAGTGACAAGGTAACTTTTCAAATTACCCTGGGTGTTTGATGCAGGAGCATCCAGGGTGTAAGAGCAATCTTGTATCAACCCAAAAAAAATGTGTTGTTTCTTTTCAATAAGGGCTAAATTTGGTAGGGTTACTATTTTTAGTAAGTTTGCATTTGTGCACGGTTGGATACAAAATCTTACACGGACCTCTAAAATGGTGAATTGAAGCTAATGGTGAAGAAATCACTTCAATATCATTTGTCATTTGTGAGATATTAAAGTTTTAAATTCCAAAAATCCTATTGAAATATTCAAAGTCAAATTTGAGGCACTTAGAGGCTTCGGATGGGCCCGAAATTTGGTGGGAAACCCAAGTAGTCTACCTATTAGTACTACTTCCCGCTCCATCATCTTTTCGAGAGCTTTCTGAAAAGGTATTATAATTGAAAATCCAACGGTCGGATCAAAAGTTATGGCCCTGCGAAGTTGACCTATTTTTGGAGGGAGATGCAAATTTTGAAACTAAGCAGGTGGTCACCAAAAAGGGCTATATATAACCATTTTTGGGAACCTTTAGGGTGGTAGAGTTAAGGGCGAAGGTGTAGAGTCAAGAAAGGCGGGAAATTAGAAACCCTAGTTGATTTGGGAATTACAGAAGGCTGAAGATTCCAGAGTTTTGAGAGAGGGAGATGTAATGTGTTGCAGCATGTAGGGGATTCATCCTCTGATTGTATTTGAGCTTCTGTAATGTAATGTTTTTCCCATATTAATAAAATATCATTCTATTTTCTATGTGCAATTTCTGTTATTGTGTGTTTTATGATTTACCCCCTTCATCATAGTTGTAGCCATGAACGGTTTTAGGACCCATAAATTATAAAACTTGCATTATTCCTTCATAGGATAGGCTCAAATCAAGTTCTCTTCACACAGAAAAGACAAAATGCAGGTAAAAATTGTGTTGTGAGTTCTCATGGCCATAGCTTGAGAATTTAATCTTCTTCATAGATATCAAAATCCCATATAAATTTGCATGAGGAAAATCACAGATATAGAGGAAATAGTGAGTTTCAAGCTCATGAGAGTTTAGGAAACATTCAGAAATAATGAAACATACAAGGTATGGCCACGACCTGCAGAGGATTTCCTAATACTTCTACAAAATGCATTCATTATCATTAATAAGAGTTCTTTCTTTGAGATCATATTGAGCATCATATCAATGAGAAGCAAGAAATGATACAGTATTCAAAAGGCAAGAATTTACCTTGTTTTCTGAGGGAAGACACATACATAAGGCTACAAATTTCTTCCCTTTTTCTTCCTCCAAAATCTCAAGCCAGTACAATCATGGTGGCCTCAACATAGAGAAGGTATAAACAATAGTGAAAACACAAAGAAAATACATTAGGAAGCCTCCATGGCCGTGGCTTAAAAGCCAAGGAATTTCTATTTAACATGAGAAAGATGGTTCAAATACATGATAGAAAGATTTATCTTGTAGCTTTCTGTCAGAATCCTCAGGAAAATTGACTTGAAACAAAAAAAAATGCTTGATTCTTGAGTTCATACCATAGCCCTCCATGATGGCTGAGCAAAGCGGTTTCTCCAAAAATGCTAAGTGAAAATGAGGCCGAAAACCTAGGGGCTTGAGTGTTTTGTGTTTAGGGTTTCCATGCTGCCCTAAGTCGAATGGACATTTTGTCACATTTTCATAAAATGAAATGCCTTAACTAATACCCTTTGTGGTATGTCCATCTTGCATATGCCTAGGCTTAATGCCTTTAATGATTTATGACTTTGGAAACCTTCGATATGCCTTAGGATATCCTTGTAATTTTTGTAGAAATTAAAAGCCCAAGAGAGAATATATCCAATACATGGAAAAAATAACACACATTTTCCTTGTACCTTTGTAAAATTAGGAAAATAAAGCAAAATAAGGTGGGCCATGACTCTTGTTGAGTCTCTTTGATAAGTTAGACAAACTGCAAAAATCACTTGTAAAACATTATTTAAAGCAATATCCTTATAAATTGCTTTTAAATAATTGTTATTAAATGCAGTTAAAGCAGAGTGTATCTTCTTTTTAGATTTGCTTTCTTCTGGGCAGAATTGAGAAAATATGGGTAAACTAGAGCTTTTCTTGATCAGGTAAAGCTTCATTTTTATGTGTTTTTTGATGGGACAACTTTGAAGAGCATTTTGGGAGCTTTTCTACTTAGTTTGGAGGCAGTTTAGTGACTTTTTTGGAGGCTTTTTTATGGAGCTCAAAAATGGATCAAATTTATTATTTTAGGAAGATTTCTCATCTTTTTCCTTGGGAGATTTTTTGGAGTTATATATTGGAGAAAAACTTAGTTTTTCTCAGTTTAGATTATCGTTTCTTTCTCTTGTTCACTTATAGAGAGATTTGTAAACATTTTTGCACTCATTTTGTTAGCTCCTTCAATTTTAATAAAGCAATATAGTTCTCATTTTCATACATTCTAATTTGTTTTGCAATTAATGATCTGATGTTCAATTATGATTCAACCTTTAAGTCCTTTTCATATGTCTCATTGTTGCAAGATTGAGTGTGAAAGTCTCATGTGATGCAGGTTGTATGTTATGTTTAAACTTGTTAGTTGAGTTGAAGTTGTGATAAAACATCTGTTTGTCCTTCATACAAACTTTCATACAAATCAATTATGTATTGCATTAATTTTAGTGAAATTGTGAGGATTAAAGACTTTTGGGAAGTTGTTTGTAAGTGAAATTATCAAAATAGATTAGAGTTCTAGTGCATCACCTGTTAGAGTTTAAAATTTCATTTTTAGTCAACCTTCTATCCTTTTTCCTCAAAAAGTCTTTTAGATTAGGTGATTTACCAAGACAACCAGCTCACTCTGGAGGTTCACTCCAAGTTTTAGGCAACCCACAGGCCTAGGAGTGTTCCCATGTGTCAACAGGTAGCTGTTGATCATGATGTTACTCACAAGCAAACATGAAATAAAAGTTACACAACAACCTTTATTTATCTTGAAAGGTACAATGAATTCAAAGAATTCATTATCCCATTTTTTGTTATCAGGTGGCCTAATAACTTCTCTGTGGTTACCCCAAATATGCACTTCTTATGGTTTAGGGATATTCCATATTGTTCACACTTCTTTAGTACCTTCCTAAGGTCTTCTACATGATTTCCTCTCTCTTTAGAGAAAACTATCAAGTCATCCATGTATATGACTATACATTTACCAATCAAGCCTCTGAAGGCTATGTCCATCGCTCACTAAAACATTGCTCCAGCATTAATTAACCCAAAAGGCATGCTCCTATAGGTGAATATTCCCCACTTTGTGGTGAATGCAGTTTTCAATCTGTCTATTTTGACTACCATCACCTGGTTGTAACCAGAGAAACTATCCAGAAATGACATCATCTTGGTGCCGTTCACAATCTGTAAAACCTCATCTAGAGAAGGTAAAGGATTGTTATCCTTCTCGAAAGCTCTGTTTAAGTTTCTAAAGTCTACACACAATCGGATATCACCATTCTTCTTTCTTACTAGGACCCGGTTTGCCACCCATGTGGAATATCTCACAGGAAATATGATCCCAACGTTAAGCAGCTTCTTAACTTCTTCAAAAATGATGGGCTCTAGTAAAGCATTGACAAGTCTTTGTTTTTGTCTAAAAGGCTTGACATCTGGCTACAAAGGTATAGTATGAGTGATGATTGATGTATCATAAGTTTTCAACTCATCATATGTCCAGGCAATGACATGAATGTAATCTTTGTGCACTTGAGTTATCCCTTCCAGCTCTTCTTCTGTACATACTTTTCCAATTAAGACATTTCTTTTTTCATCATCCTGTCCAATATTGACCTGTGAATATTCTCTTCCATCTGCTTTTGGGAGATCCCTTTGTTTTAGCATGTTGTATAGATCAAACGCTCTTTCTAGCTCTATCATTCCCTTAGGAATCTTGTTACTAGGTAACTCTAGGATTTCTTCTTCTTCCCAGATATGGTCTTCCACATTTCTTTCATCTATGATCTGTGCATCAAAAATATCCCTGTTGGAAATTGTCATGCCCACATTTTCCATGTGGTCACAACACACAACACACATGTCATAGCCACATCTGTCATGTGGTTATGACACGAAATATCAAAAATTTTCTCACGTCTCCCCTAGAAACCCCCTCGCATGCATAAGCATGCTCGGTGGTGTTCGCTCAAGGCGAAAACACTATAGTTGTCGGTGGGGTACAAGTACAATTGCGTGCAACCGGACGCGAGCAGACCAACAAGGGGGTCTCTACGATGCTGTTAATGATGCTACAAAGTTTATAATCTCCAGGTTCCTACACCTAAATCTCGACATAATTCCGGCAGCATAATGCCTTACGGCGTAAGTGGGAATTACTCAACACTATATTATGCACGTGGTTCACTGATAGATTAACAACTTCCCACGACGCCTTGTTCCGACTAAACTGACTCGTGATCTCCCTATTTAATCATTTTTCAACAAGGTACGATCGTCTGTCTCCTCTCTTGCTTCCTGAAATATACTCCTCCTTTGACTTAGCATTCTCAACAAGGCGGTTTGTTTTCTCTCTCTTCCCTTTTCTCTGGGTCTTAATTTTGATTGTATTTTTATCGCGCTCACCTTAACTATTTCTCTAATAATCTACTTTGTTTATATTTCGGTCTCTCTCTCTTTCGTTTTCTATGCTTTCTTTATGTTTATCCGGTCCTTTCTTCATATTGGACATCAATCAGGGTTATCACTGTATCTATTGTTGACATTAAACCTAACTTCTGGATGATCCAGGTCACATAGGCTGGTTTACTACTTCGCTGGACTCGGTCTCCTAGTCTTCTCCGATCTAGGTTTCTCCTCTTGTATGTATTAATTAAACTTGTTCCTAAGCAAATTTTGGCTGGAGGGTCCATCAACTTAGTTCTCTTATCCCATGTGGGAAATGCCGCGCATTTTCTCCTCTGTGTTTTCCAATGTTACTTTTTCTTCTTCTGACTCTCTTACAGGTTTACTTATGTGGACGTTTACTACAATTGAGATTAAAATGGCCTCACATGGAATGTCTGTGATGGCTTCTTAAGTTTATTTCTAGTGATCTTTTAAGCAAGTGACATGTAATTTTCCTCTTCATTTTCCCAGTTATTGACTTGCGTTGATAGTTGAAACTTCCGAGAAACTCTTCCCGGAGTATTACAGTATATTACTTTATGCTCTCGTTAAATTATAATTCTATTTTCTCTTAGATTGTGAAGGGAAAACAAATGGACTCTCCGATAAAATTATCATTTAAACAACGTATGTATATTTCAATTCATATATATATATACCTATATACACAACTATATTTCTCTTATCGTTATAATTACTGTTGTTATTATTACTATTAATTCGTACTAATACTATCATTACAATAGTTAGATTATTTTATTCAATTATTTAAGTATTAATATTATTTTTATATTATCTCAATTGTTATTCTTCTATATTTCTAATAATTTAACAATAATATGTCTTCTTTTCTTTTGAATATAATATAATTATATATATATATATAAATATATAAATATATATATATATATATATATATATATATATATAACATTGTTAAACTGAATAGGAGGCTCTCCACCTTATAAAACCCTTACCATGGGATTATAGTATCATTTTCTTTGGTTGTTTGTACAACATAAAAAAAATAAAGAACTAACTGTGATTATTTTTATGCAGGGCAAGGGCAGGGGCCAAGGGAAGCGGCGGCGGACGGAACCAAAGGGCGGAGGCGGAGATGGAGGCAGGGCGGAGTGTGGGCGGCGGAAGGACCGCGTGGCGGGGAAAGCGCTGCGCACAGCGTGCTGCGGGGAAGGCATATCGGTGGGGCCGAGTTTCTTTTTAGGGATGTGGGGAGGGGCAGAGCCCCACCCACATCCCACGATGTGGGGTGTGGGTGGGGCTCCGCCCCTCCCCACACCTTAAAAGGGACTGCGGTGGGGTTTCAAACCCCACCGCCACATGTAATTTTTTTTAATATATACTGTGTTTTACACAGCGACATCCACATATCTTTATTTCAATTTCCATGAGGTTTAAATCTCATCTC
The DNA here is from genome assembly GCA_027924645.1 of Cunninghamia lanceolata. NCBI lineage: Eukaryota > Viridiplantae > Streptophyta > Pinopsida > Cupressales > Cupressaceae > Cunninghamia > Cunninghamia lanceolata. The sequence continues at coordinate 4,547,555 of BSBN01000710.1, read as the reverse complement.
ATTAATAATTAATGATAAATATATATATATATATATATATATAACAGTTGCATGATATTACTCAGTAAAATATACAGTGTCTCAAATTTTTATTTAACAAATAAAAAGGTAAAATATATAACAATTCAAATATATATATATATATATAACTCAAATTTCACAAATACAGTGCTTTATTCAGTTTCTCATGTCTTGTTAACATGATCATATAAGAAATTTAATAAAGAATATATATATATATATATATATATATATATATATACTTTTAGCTCACCTTTACTCAAATTTTAACAGAGAACAAAAACTTTCTCAAAAAGGATAAAATGAAAGAATAATTTTACCAAGTAGATGCAAAATTCTTACAGTCACATTATCTCATAATTTACAATTTCTTTCGTACTAATCTCAACATGATAACATTAAATAACTACTAATCCAAAGAACAAAGGAAATGGATTTTTAATCAGTTTAATTCTATAATTTGTCAAGTAAGTGTCCATTTCAACTATTTAAGCAAATCTATTCTTATAATTACATAAACAAGTTCAGATTTGAATGCAAATAAGTAATGATCTCTTCCTTTCACTAACACATTTAATACAGTAAGACTTTCTATTTAATTTCAACCTTTCCATAAGAAATTCAAGGTAAACAATTACATCATACACAATACAGGAAGAATCAACTCTTTCACTACCCTTAACAAGATGAAAACCAACATACAAAAGAAGTTATGTAACAACTAAGTAACAGTTACTCCCAATAACAAGATCAGGGAGGTTATTTCCTTCACTCCCAGGGTGACAATAATTTACAAAAATATCAAGAGAGGTGCTCTCTTTTACACTCTTTACAAAAGATCATGAACTAATTCTCAAGACAAAGAAGAAGAATTTGTTTCTTCATGAATAGAACTTCTCCAAATCCAACCAGAAGCTCCAAGAGGAAACCTGCGTATCAAAGACAAACAAAGAAGAAAACACCACTCATCTAGCTCTCCTCCCTTCCGTAGACCCGCAAGAGGGTCACCCCCGAGCTAGGGAGACCATACTCACACCTGGGTAACTCAAGCACTCCACTTCACAACAGGGACAACAACAAACCCAACACACACAAACACCCGTGGGTAAATTACACAACACGGAAACTCAACTACAGTGAGTTTCATAAGGGGCAGGAGAGTGGACACACTCGACTCCAGAGTGTCACCCTTACAGATAATTTAACCAACACAATTTCTCTTGGCCTCAAACTAAGTTTGATCACAAATTTTTTTTTAAGAAATCTGTATTTGACTCTCAAGTCAAAGATACAGTCACAGATACATGCCCTCAAGGCTTTCAACATCCCAAAAGAAGGAAACAGGTATGCACCCGAGGAGGATCTCTCCGCCCCTACCCCAAACTTGATGAGCATTTCTCCCAAGTGGAAGAAGCTCTGTCAAACAACCGGACAACAAAACCCACAGAAAACACATCTAAAACACAAACAAATAATCATCTTTCACACACTTTACATTTACATTTAGATATACGAAAGAAAGGTAAAAAAAAATCAAACCAACCTTACAAAGCCCTCCTGGAATGAAACTGTTGCAGAGCTCCACTGAGTTCTCTCCCAACCTTAGCCAACAACTCCCTCTCCCTTTCCTCACCTCCCAAGCTAACTTTCCTATTTTTGGCAATGCTAATAAAACTCTCCCCAAAATTCAACTAACTCCCTCTCATCCCAAAATTGAAAACAAATAACCCAAATTCTTTTTAGTTTAGAGGAATGGGGAGGTGACACTTGTCACCTCCTCACCCTTCCCAAAACCACTATTCTGTCCTGGTGGCTTATGTCACTCATCCATCCCTAGAGTACTCCTTATCCCTCTCCTCATGTCATTTCTCTTACACATGGGAGAAATAAAAGGAGTTAAAGGAGGAAAAGACAGGTGACCCATGCCTCTTCTTCCCTCCTTCACATGGATGGCCCCACAACACATCGGGGAATCTCACTAATGGAGAAGGTGACTTCAAGTCAATCCTTCAATAATGGATGGGTTTGTAGTCATCTCTTACCTTGGGGATTGAAGAGGGATGGGTTGGGTGTTGGTACAACCCATCATGTCCCCTCCATACCTCCAATTTTCGCCACTTAACTTCAGGGAGAAGTTAAGATGACTAGATGGAGGTTACTCAAGGGTTACCCATGCCAAATGGGCCCCTAGACCCATGGGGTATAACCCAGGGTCAACTTTAACCCATCCAGGACACCCATGGTCAAGGTAAAGCACATGAAAAGGCCTCAAAGATTTAAATAAAATAAAGAAATTCAAATTCAAACTTTTTACAACACAAATCATAAAATATTGTTACAAGAGGGTAACCAACCCCTCTCGACCATACGAAAGACCACATTACAACATCACATCAAACACAGAAAGATCTTGGTTCCTCATGGAACCAGATCGGCTTAACAGGGAGTAACAATAACAAGGTGCGGAATGATCTCCGAAATCTGTGGTTCGATTAGTACATCCTGCGCACTAAATTACAAGATCAGTGTCCACATATTAATCATCATAGCCGAAGCAACTTATAAACATGCATTTTCATGACATAGTTCCAATTAACATAATTGAAATCATATTACAATTTTCCAACATCACCTAATTAACTTTTCTAAAATGTAAACTTATCCAAACATCACCCAATTAGTTTTTCCGAAATCATAATAAAGTTTAATAGTTTGACAATTCTGGGAACTGCTATCCCACAAATATAAAAAGTAACAATAACAGTAATGTAAATAGTCATAACAACAGAAGTAAAAGGGCGGTCCTCACAGAAATAAAGTCCAATATATGATGATCATCATCAAATACTTAAAGATTGGTTACATTATCTGGCACTAAAGACATTGATACTAATTCAACTGAGAATCTTTTCAAACCACATATGGAGAGAGGTTCCAGAGTACTTGCAACCTAGGCTAAGGCATCTTCCCTGTGATTTTGTTCTCTAGGTACATGGATGATGTTGAATGCATCAAAATCTTCAATCAAGTCCCACACCCTATGTTTGTAATTGGACAACTTCTTGTAATTGCAAGACTATATACCTCTTACCTGTCTCATAACCAATTTTGAGTCTCCATAGACATGCAGTATCTTCACTTTCCTTCTAAGTGCGAACAATATCCCATGAATTAGAGCTTCATACTCTATCACATTGTTTGTGCATGGGAATTGCAATCTATATGCTGCTAAGTAGGATTTTCCAGATGGATCAATATGATCTATTCCTACTCCAGCCAAAACCTAAGGATCCATGGCTTATCTCCAGCTAAAGGCTTATCTAGGCCTTCTTTCTTCTTTTTAGCTCTGGCAGCTGCATCATTTGATATCCATTTTAACTTTAGTGTTTCCATTTTTTCAAACTTTACCCTATCTGGTTGATGTGAAGCTGATACCTCTTCTTTTCTTTTATCATCAGAAGAAAAATTTTCTAGACTAGGCAATGTCTACTGTTTCAGAATATGCAGACATAATGAACAAGCAGTTTCTGAATGTGGTGCTTCATGCAACCTGCACCATCCCTCAATCAAGACATCATGTGGAGATATTTGCTGCTGTGTTATCTTTTGGATCTCTTTTGATAAAAACTCTTCAAACTTGGATAGGTTACTGCCCCTATCTTCATCAGATAACTCATAATCTGATTCAACTAAACAATCACTCTGTAGCACCCCTCTAGTTTCACCTTGGATGTATAGGTGGTTGGACTAAGGAGCGTGAAGATGAATGTAAATAATTGGAATACTTAGGTTAGTATATTTTATCAATGAACCTTGTTGCAATACTAATAATTCACATTCTCTGACATTGTCTTGCATTTAGGTGATTATGATGTTGATTTTACTATGACTGTCATATGTTAGAATTGAGTTTTATGTGACTAATTCTGTATCATAGGAGGTTATGATGTTTTATTTGGATCAATTGTATTATGAGTATCATGCGACTATCTGATGATGGTTCTTACTTAGTTGTTCAGTAACTGATTGATATGTGTGTTGTGATTACATGTTTGATGTGTGGATGAAAGGAACAGTGTTGCATTACTCATGCATGAGTACCCTCCTACACTATGACTTCCTTTCACTGTGTGTATGACTACATGATTGCATATATATACATGTTCGACCATGTTGTTTGTTATAGGCTGCAGGTACCAGGCATCGACTCCACTTGAATTAACAGGTTTGAGCGTGCCTTAACCAATGGAATTGTTGAATGGAGATAACATATGGTCCCCTAGCTTAGCCATCATCCTTGAAGAGGATGAGTATCTGGTTGTGCACCCCAGTAGTGTTGTCGGTTTGGTCATGATAGTTAGTCATTATTGTGGTGGTCTTGCTTTTCGATAGTGCATTGTGTTAGGTATTGTTCGGGATTGGGATTATTTTGTTGGCATTGTTTGATTGCTTCTTTGGTTAATTGCTGCATTAAAATAATATTATTAGTTATGAGAGCATTTTTGGTTAAATAAATATAAATCCCTTATGAGAAATTGAGTTTATGAAAATAAATAATAATAAAAAAAATAATAAATGTAAATTCTAGCTAAAGATGAATAAATATATTATTATAATTTAATGTTGTGTTAATGGCAATAAAATAAATAATATGTGCAAGTTGTCATATATATAAATATAGAAAATATTAAAGTAGATAAAATCATAAATGAATCTTGTCTAATTATAAATGAAATAAATAGAAAATTCTAAAATAAATAAAATCAGAGATAAATTATTGTTGGGTTGAAATAGCAAATTGTAAGAAAGTAATAAAGGAGAATCTATTGCCTTTTTTGGGAGGAATCTTCTGGAAGATTTTAGGGGATTTCTTTCTCTAAAAATAAGGAGTTTCTGGGTTGTATTTAGGGGGGATATTTCTCTCATAATAATATTCCAGAGATGGAACTTTTGGGGGGAGACTGGTTTGTGGTTGTAGCAGTTGAACTTGGCATCGAATCTTCAGCCCAGTGAAGCAAGCGAAATCAGGTTCCTTTGGTTCTAATTTCTTTCTCATTTTTCTATTGAAACAAATATTTGATTTATAATTTTTCCTATTGATTGTAATTTTCTTGAGAGCTTAGAAACCTTGTTATCATATACAATTGTGCATGTCTGTATCATTGCATTTCTAGGAATCACCTATTGATGTGACTGTCTATCTGTCATCCATTTCATCTCTATTTTTATAGTCTATTGCGGCAACCATAAATTTAATTTTGTGAACTGAGTTTCTTTAATTTTTTTATATATGATTTACAACCTAGTTTATTGAATTATATCAAAAAAATGTGCATACCCAGTTCTCTATTTTGGAGATATGAATGTTTTGTGACTGTCTACCTCTTAGCCATTTCATCTCTTTTTTAGTAGGCTGTTGTGTTAGCTATTACTTTCGTTTCAAGAACTGGGTTTCTTTAATTTCTTTATATATGGTGTAGGACCTAGTTATCTAAATCATATCCAAAACATGTCCATACCTAGTTTGGCTTTTGGGAGATATGAATGTTTTGTAACTGTCTACATTTAAGCCATTTTGTCTTTGTTTTAGTAGTCTGTTACATCAGCCATAACATTCATTTTACGAACTGAGTTTCTTTAAGGTTTTTATATATGGTGTACGACCTAGTTATCTAAAACATATCCAAAAATAATCCATACCTAGTTTATCTTTTTGGAGATATTAATATTCTGTGACTGTCTACCTCTCACCCATTTCATCTCTGTTAAAACAGTTAGTTGCATCACCAATAACTTTATATTTTTGATTTGGGTTTCTCTAAGATTTTTCAACAAATTCATTTTGTACATATCCTATGATCATTGTTTTCCATCATATGACTCTCTTTGAGGCTTTCCATCAATCAGTTAGCATGCTCTGTCTATGCTTTCACATTTTACATTGTTGGTAGCTTCTAAAGCCTTCTCAACAAATTCATTTTGTGATAATCCGATCTTATGCATGTGGTTAAAAGTGTGGTAGATTTGATGAAGATGTTAGATCTATAGGAATGTTTTAGTGTTATGTATTCCTTTCCTCTCCAGCTAACCTTAGAACAATGTTCTTTCATTGTTAGGCTTTTAGCCTTGCTTTTACAATTATATTTAATAGTATTTACAATTATCTAGATTATTAATGAAATCTATATCAATGTAAATAGTGTAAATAATTGTTGTGTTTAATTTGTATGCCTTAGAGTTATTTGTAGTTTGTTTGTAGCCATTTTAATTAAATGAAATTAACATAAGTCTTGGGAACTATTAGTTAAAATATTGTTACTCGTGGACTCTTATATCTTATGATATTAAAAGTAACTATTATTAGTGGTTGGAATATGATAATTCTATATTGTTGAGGAAGATTTACTTTATGATTGTTAGATGATTGATCATTATTCAATTAATGTTACATTCTTCAAGACCTATAATTAGTACATTATGTCATATGTCGCAATTGTGGTGTTATATTTGAATTATTGATGAAGGATCTTAGTTTGGTCTATTAGGAAATGATGTGCATTTGAGAGTGAATGTGATATGAAACCATAGTGTTTAGTGTGTCAATTGTTTGTGTCATTTGGGAAAGTTGATTCCAGAGGCCAAGAGGGGTAGTCGTCTGTATGACTCCTGTGATTATGTAATCTTGTTAATGGTTGAATATGTATTGGTTATATGTTGACTCCCCTTTGTTTATGGATTTGTGTGGTTATGATAACTATGCAAGATGGGTAATGCCTTGCTCTGTGTAATATGAAATGATGTATATTTTATGTTGTAACTGTATCATGATGAGAAATGTGATAGTTCATGCTTGGGTTTTGTTTTGGGATTTGAGAATCTAGATACAGTGAAGGGGGAGTGGGATTCAATGTCGGGTCGGTGCCCAAAGTGGCTTGTTAGGGTAACCCATTGGAAGTTGTTAATCCAGTGATAACTTAATAATAAATTTAGAGGGTTGGGTAGTTTTCACACTAATCAAGATAATTGGATGCCTCACTCATGCCTGTAGTGCTTGTTCAGGCTAAGGATGAGATGAGAATACCATGGTTGGCAAAATCAACTTCCTTGTCCTCATGAAAGGAATGTTGATTCTACATGTGTCACCCTATGGGGCTGACATCTAGTGAGAAACTGTCAGGGTAACCATAGATGGGGGTTGGCACCTACTGAGAGACTGTCAGGGTAACCCATGGATGGGGGCTGGCATCTAGCTAGAGACAATCAGGGTAACCCATGCTAGGACCATGAGATGACAGTCATCCCTACTACAATATAGCATTCTCTAGTTGTGTTCTCCCCTTTGTTTTGTGAATGCCTTTGGAAGTGATGTTTGAGTTACTTGTGATATCCTTATTGACTGGTGTTATTTTGGAGTCATGTGTAGTCCTTGCACCTATTAGTCTTCTATCATTCTTGATTGTTTTCTTAGGGGGACCTTATTGTTATCTCTGAGCATGGGGGTGGACCTTAGGGTTCCACATGGTGGGGTGGTTGTGCTTTTATTCCATTGGTTCTTTGGCATCGAGGTTCGTGTGTAAAGATGTATCTCACTTGATTCCAATTTTGCACCTGTATGTGAAGATAGATAATTGTACTATTTGTATCTAGACCTGTGTATCAGTGAAACTCATTATGTAATTTGATGTATTAAAAAAGAAAGAGCTTTTGTATCATAGAAATTATGTAATCCCTCTTGTAAGATAAATTATTCTGCACTTGTAAACATTATTGCAAAGATGTTGATGTATGTATCTGATGATGTAATCAAGTTGTTAGTTTGAGTTATTTGAATAAACTACGTATGTTGTTGATTATTATTTAATTTCAATAATGCAGCTGTGTAATCCCTAGAGATGCTAGTTTAACTTGTTGATATTAGACTATGTTATGTTTTGTTATCATTATTTCTATTAAAAAAAAATTGCCCTTTATATTGCTAGGTTAAACTTAACTCTCTAGGGTTCCATGGCGGGGCATTACACTTGGTATCAGAGCCTAGGTTACAACACTGAGACCTCTGGATTGTTGTTGTTGCTCTAGGTTAAGTGATTTTCTCTTTTTAGTGAGTTGGTAATGGTACCTTTCACCTGTGTGCATTAGTATGACATTAGAAGGTTGATAAGTTTATAGAGTTGTCCTTTGATTATGTCTTGTTTTACTTATGTGTCTATGTGTCCTCTCTTCCTCTTCTCTAATAATGTGATGATATATTTGAAAATATGTCTTCCCTAAATGTTAGTGCTTGTTGTTTTGTTGAGGCTTTGAGTTTCTCTTTTGGTCACTAGTGCATTATAAGAAAGAAGCATGGTTACTATTAGTGCATGTAATTAAGTATTGGAATGACTTAATCATTTGGTGAGTGATGTGGTTATGTGATGTTGTCATGTGCGGGGTATCTTAATGTGGTTGTTGATAACCTGACATTTATCACCTAGTTGGTCATGACCTCATATGGAAGAATTGATATGATTTATGAAAGTTATCATTTTGTATGCCTGTGTGAGAACCGCGTGTAGGGATCAAATTGGAGCTTGCGTTGGACCCATAAGATCATGAATGTGATATTGTAAGTCAATTATAGCTTTGAATTATTCCTATGTGTGATATCATACATTCCCTTTATATTTTCTTGCATAAGGATGTACTTGCATATGTTCATAGCTTAGTAAAAAGAAATTTTATTGTATTAAAGATAGAAGTTGTTTGTATATAAGTAGTGATTGTGTTGCCTTAAATCCTTGTATAAAAGTTTCTTAGATAAGAGGATGTAGTTAACTAAATTATTTGAGTGTTGTACATTCTCTAACACATTCTGGACCTTGTGTCCTTGAGTGTTGTGTAGTGGATACTCCCTTTTTGTGGCTAAAATTAGTCACATCATGATGTGAATTTGTTGTATAATTTGGTTATTTTGAAAATTTTAACAATTGTTTCATGTGTTGTTGGGGGTTGGCAGTGAATTTTATTTCTTTAAACATTCTTATGATAGGAGTGGTCACTAAAACTATTTTTTTTATACTTGATTTATTGTTGAAAATTGCCGGCATTTTGTGACTTAAGATTGAATTTGATTATTTCCCCACTTGGGTTTACTTTTTTAAAATTCCTATGGTGGCTATTCGGAATGTTTGTATCAGTTGGCTCCATTTCATGTTAAGTGTTGTTTCTATCATGTTCATTTCAAACCTCTGATAATGTGTTTAAGGGAGGACTCCACGGAGGATTGTACTTTGCATGTTCGGTAATTAGTGGGAACCATGGTGGAAATAAGAGATGAGATGTAATTTTCTTTGTTAATATGTGAATGCAATTCCCTAAATCATTTGAAATTCTGAAAATATGTGTGATTAGATTATAAGTAGATCACATGATATGTCTTAATGGTGAGGAATTGATGCTCTTCTTGTCTTTATTGAACGACTGTGCTTGTCTTATGAACAATTGCTTAAAATGGATGTTTATGTTGGCAATAGAAAATTTCAATACTAATATGTTATGTTTTCACCCTAGTCTGTGACTTCCAGGAGTAAGTCAAGTTTTAGGGGGGGAGGATGTAGTGCCCCTCTAGTTTCACCTTAGATGTACAGGTGGTCAGACTAAGGAGTGTGAAGATGAATGTAAATAATTAGAATACTTAGGTTAGTATATTTTATCAATGAACCTTGTTGCAATACTGATAATTTACATGCTCTGACATTGCCTTACATTCAGGTGATTATGATGTTGATTTTACTATGACTATCATATGTTAGAATTGAGTTTTATGTGACTGATGATTATGATGTTTTGTTTGGATCAATCATATTATGAGTATCATGTGACTATCTGATGATGGTTCTTACTTAGTTGTTCAGTAACTGATTGATATGTGTATTGTGATTACATGTTTTACGTGTGGGTGAAAGGAATAGTGTCGCATTACTCATGCATGAGTACCCAGCTACACTGCGACTTCCTTTCACTGTGTGTATGACTACATGATTACATATATATACATGTTTGACCGTGTTGTTTGTTGTAGGCTACAGGCACCAGGCATTGACTCCACTTGAATTAGTAGGTCTGAGCGTGCCTTAACCAATGGAACTGTTGAATGGAGATAACATATGGTTCCCTAGCTTAGCCATCATCCTTGAAGAGGATGAGTATCTGGTTGTGCACCCTGTCAGTGTTATCAATTTGGTCATGATAGTCAGTCATTGTTGTGGTGGTCTTGCTTTCCGATCATGCATTGTGTCAGGTATTGTTCGGCATTGGGGTTATTTTGTTGTCATTGTTTGATTGCTACTTTGGTTAATTATTGCATTAAAATAATATTATTAGTTATGAGAGCATTTTTGGTTAAATAAATATAAATGCCCTTATGAGAAATTGAGTTTATGAAAATAAATATTAAAAAAAAATAAAAAATGTAAATGCTAGCTAAAGATGAATAAATATATTATTATAATTTAATGTTGTGTTAATGGCAATAAAATAAATAATATGTGCAAGTTGTCTTATATATAAATATAGAAAATATTAAAGTAGATAAAATCATAAATGAATCTTGTCTAGTTGTAAATGAAATAAATAGCAAATTCTAAAATAAATAGAATCAGAGAGAAATTATTGTTGGGTTAAAATAACAAATTGTAAGAAAGTAATAAAGGAGAATCTATTGCCTTTTTTGGGAGGAATCTTCTGGAAGATTTTAGGGGATTTCTTTCGCTAAAAATAAGGAGGTTTTGGGTTGTATTTAGGGGGGAGATTTCTCTCTCATAATAATCTTCAGGAGATGGAACTTTTGGGGGGAGACTAGTTTGTGGCTGCAGCAGTTGAACCTAGCATCGAATCTTCAGCCCAGTGAAGCAAGCGAAATCAGGTTCCTTTGGTTCTAATTTCTTTCTCATTTTTCTGTTGAAGAAAATATTTGATTTATAATTTTTCTTGTTGATTGTAATTTTCTTGAAAGGTTAGAAACCTTGTTATTAGATCCAATTGTGCATGTCTGTATCATTGTATTTCTAGGAATCACCAATTGATGTGACTGTCTATCTCTCACCCATTTCATCTCTATTTTTATAGTCTATTGCAGTAGCCATAACTTTAACTTTGTGAACTGGGTTCCTTTAAGTATTTTATATATGGTGCACAACCTAGTTTCCTAAATTATATCAAAAAAATGTCCATAGCTAGTTTGTCATTTTGGAGATATGAATGTTTTGTGACTATCTACCTCTAGCCATTTCGTTTCTATTTTAGTAGGCTATTACGTTAGCTATTACTTTCATTTTATGAACTGGGTTTCTTTAATTTGTTTATATATGGTGTAGAACCTAGTTATCTAAATCATATCCAAAACTTGTCCATACCTAGTTTGTCATTTTAGAGATATGAATGCCTTGTGACTATCTACATTTCAGCCACTTCGTCTCTATTTTAGTAGTCTGTTACGTCAGCCATAACTTTCGTTTTATGAACTGGATTTATCTAAGTCTTTTGTATATGGTGTACGACTGAGTTATCTAAAACATATCCATAAATTGTCCATACCTAGTTTGTCATTTTGTAGATATGAATATTTTGTGACTGTCTACCTCTCACCCATTTCATCTCTGTTAAAACAGTACCAATAACTTTATATTTTTGATTTGGGTTTATCTAAGATTTTTCAACAAATTCATTTTGTACATATCCTAAGATCATTACTTTCCATCATATGACTCTCTTTGAGGCTTTCCATCAATTAGTCGGCATGCTCTGTCTATGCTTTCACATTTTACATTGTTGATAGCTTCTAAAGCCTTCTCAACAAATCCATTTTGTGATAATCCCATCTTATGCATGTGGTTAAAAGTGTGGTAGATTTGATGTTTAGATGTTAGATCTATAGCAATGTTTTATTGTTCTATATTCCTTTCCTCTCAAGCTAACCTTAGAACAATGTTCTTTCATTGTAGCTTTGGGTTTGGTATCTTGTGATTCTAACTAGTGTAAGATATTTATAGCATTCTAATATTATAGGCTTTTAGCCTTGCTTTTACAGTTATATTTAATAGTATTTACAATTATCTAGATTATTAATGAAATCTATTTCAATGTAAATAGTGTAAATAATTGTTGTGTTTAATTTGTATGCCTTAGAGTTATTTGTAGTTTGTTCGCAGCCATTTTAATTAAATAAAATTAACATAAGTCTTAGGAACTATTAGTTAAAATATTGTTACTCGTGGACTCTTATATCTTATGATCCTAAAAGTAACTATTACTAGTGGTTGGAATATGATAGTTCTATATTGTTGAGGAAGATTTAATTTATGATTGTTAGATGATTGATCATTATTCAATTAATGTTACATTCTTCAAGACCTATAATGAGTACATTATGTCATATGTCGCAATTGTGGTGTTATATTTGAATTATTGATGAAGGATCTTAGTTTGGTCTATTAGGTGATTATGTGCATTTGAGAGTGAATGTGATATGAGACCATAGTGTTTAATGTGTCAAGTGTTTGTGTCATTTGGGAAAGTTGATTCCAGAGGCCAAGAGGGGTAGTCGTGTGTATGACTCCTGTGATTATGTAATCTTGCTAATGGTTGAATATGTATTGGTTATATGTTGACTCCCCTTTGTTTATGGATTCATGTGGTTATGATAACTATGCAAGATGGGTAATTCCTTGCTCTGTGTATTGTGAAATGATGTATACTTTATGTTGTAAATGTATCATGATGAGAAATGTGATAGTTCATGCTTGGGTTTTGTTTTGGGCTTTGAGAATCTAGATGCACTAAAGGGGGAGTGGCTTTAAATGTGGGGTCGGCACCCAAAATGGCTTGTTATGGTAACCCATTAGATGTTGTTAATCCAGTGATAACTTAATAATAAATTTAGAGGGTTGGGTAGTTTTCACACTAATCAAGATAATTGGATGTCTCACTCATGCCTGTAGTGCTTGTTCAGGCTAAGGATGAGATGAGAAGGCCATGGTTGGCAAAATCAACTTCCTTGTCCTCATCAAAGGAATGTTGATTCCACATGTTACACCCTATGGGGCCGGCGTCTAGTGAGAGACTATCAGGGTAACCATAGATGGGGGTCGGCGCCTAGCGAGCGACTGTCAGGGTAACCCATGGATGGGGGCCAGCGTCTAACTAGAGATTGTCAAGGTAACCCGTGCTAGGACCATGTGATGACACTCATCCTTACTATAGTCTAGAATTCTCTAGTTGTGTTCTCCCCTTTGTTTTGTGAATGCCTCTAGAAGTGATGTTTGAGTTACTTGTGATGTCCTTATTGACTGGTGTTATTTTGGAGTCATGTGTAGTCCTTGCACCTGTTAGTCTACTATCTTTCTTGATTATTTTCTTAGTGGGACCTTATTGTTATCTCCTAGCATGGGGGGTGGACCTTAGGGTTCCACATGGTTGGGTGGTTGTGCTTTTATTCCATTGGTTCTTTGGCATTGAGGTTCATGTGTAAAGATGTATCTCACTTGATTCCAATTTTACACCTATATGTGAAGATAGATAATTGTACTATTTGTATCTAGACCTGTGTATCAGTGGAAGTCATTATCTAATTTGATGTATTAAAAAACAAAGAGCTTTTGTATCATAGAAATTATGTAATTCCTCTTGTAAGATAAACTATTTTGCACTTGTAAACATTATTGCAAAGCTGTTGATGTATGTATCTAATGATGTAATCAAGTTGTTTGTTTGAGTTATTTGAATGAACTATGTATGTTGTTGATTATTATTTAATTTTAATAATGTAGATGTGTAATACCTAGAGTTGCTAGTTTAACTTGTTGATATTAGACTATGTTATGTTTTGTTATCATTATTTCTATTTAAAAGATAAAATTGCCTTTTATATTGCTAGGTTAAACTTAACTCTCTAGGGTTCCATGGCGAGGCATTACAGACTCCCTGGGGTGATCTTCCTATTTCTTTTAGCATTACTCTTGTTACATACCAGTACCTCCTGTGTCATCTGAATATGAACTTCATCATAATGTGTGTATTCTACTGCTCCTGCAGATGACAAACAAAAATCAATGTCACTATCACTATCTGTAGAACTTACCGTAGATGATGATGATGATGATGATGATGCCTCACTGCACGCTTGGTCTAATTCCATCATGTCTAAGAAAGCATCACAAGTCTTTTTAGAATACGCCTCATCATGTAACCTACACCAACCTTCAATCAAAACATCATGAACATGCATTTTTAACAATTGACATCGTTACAACTCCTTAAACAAGTGCATCTCAAAATTCTTGAAATGGTCTACCTCTACTTCATTTTCAGGGTTACAATCAGATTCTAAATTTATTTTATCATCCCTTGGGTTATCATCATGACTATGAACATCATACATCAGGATCTCCTCGATGCTGACAATCTAGGGTCTGATGGAGTAAACTCCGGGTTCTACATCCACATACATGATTTCATTGGTTTTGTTATATTCAATGATCACCTGTTTCATGCGAGGCTCTGCATCTATCTTTATTTGATTTGGTATCCCTTTCTAGGGAAACCACATATGACTGCAATCAGTTGACATGTATCCATTAAGGGCTTTTGACTAGTCTCTACTGAGTAACATCCCATATGTATCAAATATATCAACTACCTGAATATCAATATAATACTAATTTCTGGGATCTGATGCTAGCTGCATGTGAATGTGAGTTAGTTCTCCTACCACACACCTTTGTTTTGTCTAATTGTGTTACTTTCTTTAGTGATTTAGTAGAATGCAACCCTAAGGCATTGCATATGGAAAGGGGCATTACATTGGTAGATGCTCTTGAATCTACTAAGCAGTTGTGCAAATTTTTACCAAATATCCTTATGGTAAGGAGGAAAGGAGGTGACTCACTCTAGTCTCTGTCTAGGGTCATATGGGAAGTCTCTGTAGCTTGAATAGTAGCTGGAGCTTTGAGTTTAACATTAACATACCTAGCAGCATGATCTTTATTTCCATACTTACCTGGGATATGATTATCTTCTCTTGGAGCAGGATCACCTAAGGATTTCATGAAGGCTTTCTTGATAGCAGGGGTTTTAAGCAACTCTGACAATGACAGGCTGATTTTAATCTTTTTCATTTCATTTGCCAGATATGTGACCAATTTGTCAGATTTAGGAGATAGATTACCAGCTTTTGGTGCTATATTCTATGGTACTAAGTATTGAGCATTGAATTTGGGAAATCTAGGGTTATTACTTGCCTTGGGATCAGGTGGAGTGTTGAAATTGTTTGGAGGCAAGGAGGTGGTCAAAGGACTAGTAGGTCTGTTTGAATTATTCCTCAGGTTGTAATTATGCTTACCCTAATATTGCTATTTATAAGCATGTACTTCTTCATGTTCAAATGATGGCTCATTCTCATCCTCAAATGGAAAACCATAGTTAGATTCAAAAGCCAGAGCTAACTCTTCACATGTTAAGGTGTAATCCTGATGAGATGAAATTATCTATTGATAAGGATGATGCATGAAGCTTTCTAGTACTAAGGCAGAATCATATCCATAGGGGAAAATTTCATTTCCTTCTACATGAGGTGAATTTCCTGAAGTATTGGATACTTTAGTTTGGAAAATACTAGTAGCAATCCTGAATTGAGGACAATCTAGCTCTGCATGAGCATTGGTGTTGTGTATCCTGTACCAATTTGTAAGGGTTACCTTTGTAAGGTTGACTCTAGTGGTTTTCTTAGGTTCACTAGGAGGCTGATTATCCAGGGGTGATGGAAAAGAACCATTGTTTAGCCTAGTGTTCCACACTCTAGGCTGTCTAGGAGGATTATTGTTACCATTGTTATTGTAATGATTATTGTATCCCCTATCAGGATAATTAGTTCTGTCATTGGCATATCCTCTATTCTAATTAGGTTGAGAATAGAAGTTCTGACTCCTTAGATGAGTGATCTCAGTGGTGAGTTTCCTTAACTGTGCTAATATCTCCTTAATTTCTTCCTTCTCTTCCTGAACCTTGGCCACTACATTCTCTGTCTGAGGCTTGAAAAAGGAAGATCCATTGTTATTATTAGATTGTTCCACAACCTGAGGTACTTGTGTTTGTCCTGGATATTGTAACATTTGGCCATTTCCATTTGGAGGTGGCATGATACTAAGTGGAGGTATCTGCAAAGGTGTTGGCATCACAGCTGGATGTATCATGGCTCCATTGGTCTGTTGTTGGGCAGGATATGTAGGATAACCAGGAAGTGTAGGAAAGACAATATTTGGTGTTGGAGCAGGAACCAACTACTGACTAACTTTGATAGCTTCTTTAAAAGATCATGTCAAGGTTGTGACACCAGGATGTGCTCTCCTGATAAACATAGAAATCAAGGGATCTAAAGCTGAGTAATAAATGCTCCTAGTAGCTTCATCTGCTACAACATAAGGTGCAACTAACTTTGAGAGAATATTTTGGAATCTTGCATTGAAGTTAGCAATAGGTTCTCCTTCAAATCTCTTGATGGTGGCAAACAGATGATAATTCATTGAAGGATCTATAGGTATTTTGAATCTATCTTTAAAGGTTTTTTCCAAGGCAGCCCATGAACCGATTGAACCTTGACCAAGACTGATATACCAGTTATATGCCTCTTCCCCTAAGGAAAATGGAAATAACTTGCATACCACATTTTGATGCTCAATTCTACCCCTATAACAAGCTTCATTGAAAGTTTTGATATGATCATCAACATCCTAATATGGATGATACTTAGGACAAATTTTATTTAGATTCTTAAGCAAAGCATGATATGCCATGAAAGTCAAAGGTGATTCTGCTGTAAAGAATGACATAGAAACTAGTGGAGGTTGGACCCAAGGTGTGACAGGTGGTCCTGTAGGTGTTTGTAACCTGATAGGAGTTACAGGAGCACATTTTGGTGAAGCTCCTGAAGCACTAGAACCAGGAGATTGATGAATGTCTATTGTTCTAGGTCTAAATCCCTAGATAAGCAATTCTTCAAAAAGTCCACTGGATCTGGACCTGGTATTTGGCCTGAGAGCTAGGATTTCTTAAGTTTAAGAAAAATTGGCTAGTTTTCTGTAAAGATCCATTGAAACTCCCTAGCAAAGGCTATATCTATGGTCAGAATTTGAGACTGACTAGATATTTAGGCAATATTTGTAGAAATGATGCAAATATGAGGTGATATTGAAACTTGATGACATATGTAACCCCATCAGATTTCTTAAGCAGGTTACCTCAAAAACTTTAGAAAATTTACTTGAAATAGAGCTTATATTTGAAAATTCACAGTGATCAACCACAAAGCTTGCAATATTAATGCTCAATTTTGAAATCTTCACAAAATAATTAGTGTGCACAGACTTAAAACAACAAATCTTTGCATATAACTTGACATACCAAGGTGCTTGAGTGTTACCTTTCTGTCTGCATCATCAAATTAGACAAAACCTACTGATGAATTGGTCGGATGTCCCTCCTTCTAACACCAATTTATGTTGATCATGATGTTACTCATAAGAAAACATGAAATAAAAGTTACACAACAACCTTTATTTATCTTGAAAGATACGATGAATTCAAAGAATTCATGATCCCAAGTCTCCATTGATTAGTTCATAATCTATTGACGTTACTCATTGGTTGATGTGTGTTGCTATTTTCCATTTCAAGGGGCCTTACGTTGATCAGTAGATTCTATTTCTTGTAAGTATGCTACACAGAGAGGTTATTCTACACAGTATATTTACTCAAATAATGTGTCTGTACTTAGATCTTTACATGATATTTATCAATTTAACATGCTTTAACTCTAAATAGGCTATGTATTTCCAATTATCTATGAGATTTCAACATATTTTATGTTATTTGCTTTTGAGCTTCTATTATTTGCAATTATGATGATGAATTGCTATGAAATTCAAAGAAATTTAAAAGAATGCTTCAAATTTTGGTGAATCTTTAGCTATTGAACCACATACATACTAGATACATTCATTAGGAGAAGAAAATCAAACCATATTTTCACCAGGATGTTCCACAGCTAGATACAGATGATGCTAACTTCAATGGATAAGGAATGAAAACAACACATGCAGACTAACAAGCACTCCAAGGGATGCAACTGATCAAAGCATGTATCAAGATCTCAAACACAGATTACTTAGGATTTATGATGATTTGTAATCAAATTGTCTTCTCTTTCATTCAGTATGCAAAACATGTATGTTTACAACAACTTTGAAATAAGTCCTAATGTTTCAGCAATCAAATTTCAATTAAGCTTCTGAATATCCAAAATATGGCAACCTTGCACCTTTTATAGAATAAGGTGAGGGAACGGCTACAAATGACCTATGGTCAGGATTTATCTATTAAGATCAATAGTAGACAATCTTTCCTTGACTTAGTCAACTCTTTCCTTCGTGGCACAGGTTGCCAACTGGCAACCATCTGGATGACTCATTATCTTATGAGTACTTGATGCATATATTTTCTTTGCACTGCATCTTCATTCATTCTTTAGGTTCCCAGTCTTTATCTCCTTCTTTAGGACTTTTTCTTTCTGATGGCCCTTTTCTTGGTCTTCTTCTCTTTTTCACCTCATCCCTTGCATCCTTTGCAAATTTTGCCTTTTCCTATGTAGACTTCACCTTCTGATATGCTATCACCACTTTGTCAGTTTCTACATATGATGGGGAACGCACAGTAGAAACCATAGACTAGGTCCCTATTTACTTACAATCAGCAAGACTAAACAATTTAGCCTCTGATATATCTCCATCGGCCAGGCAACCATCATCAGAAAAACTTCCTTAAGTCTCGCCATGACCAAACTCACCCCAGTAGCTCAACTTTACTTTATCTTTGGTGAGACCAACTTCTATCGGCCAAGTCCTTCATCCTTCTGCCGATGCCCAATGACGGTTAAGTTTCATTTCATCTCAACCGTGATGGCTTCCACACCAATATACCTGCACCTGTTAACAGACATAAGTTTATAAAATGTATTAAAAGTCACTTTTCAATCTTAAACCTAACTTTCATCATAAACATACAAGCATTCAAATATACAAAGAATTTTCTATATTGAACTTCCTTTTGACATCCGGCTTGCATATTTCTCTTCGTATATTTCTCTTGTATATCGCATATACAAACAATCTCATGCAAACCCTCTTTTTACCTTTATCTCTTCTGATGCCTTTAATTTCCTTGTATATTAGACATGTACATCGTAAACATACAAGTGTTTATACAAATAATGACCTTTATGTATTTAATTTCATTTTCACATCCGATTCTTTGTATACCAGATTGTATATCTTTATCATCAGAATAACTCACTTAGTCGGGGCAATCTAAAAAAACTCACTCCGACTACACATATCTACCCAATACAATTTTATCGGTGAGAGTACAAGTGATTCCTGATTACTCATCACTGAGAGGCATAAGATCAGTATGATCTAAAACTTTCACTCCGGAAAGCTTACTCACACCGATGATGGGTGGAGCCCACATTACTTTTCATTTGTATCGCCTTCGGCTCCGCGATGTATAAAGTGCAATGCATCCTCTGATATACTTTCAGGTATGATGCATCCTTTATACCCAATTTTAATTTTCTCTGAATTCTGCCTTGTATGTATCTTGAAATGCATGTCACTGAAACATACATACAAAGCACGAAACATACAATAATAAAACTTCCTTTCATAACTTTTCGATTCCACAGCATGTATATACTATTGTATCTCACCTTGTATGTTTCCTTTTGCTCAAACATACAAACCTCGATATACATCTAGCGGACTCAACTGATTATTCATTTAAACCTTGGACTCTATCGGGTCTGACTTGTATGTATAGATAGAATGTTAACAAAATGCATACAAGTAAAACAAGGACCTGACAACTCCCTTTTGCGACTTATACAACGACCTGATATACAAACAACTTTGTAAATGTATCATACAATGACACAACATGCAAATGAATTTGTATATGCAACATACAAACCTTCCTTATTGTACATTTTACCAAAAACACATATATCTAGCAAAATATTGGGAAATTCAAAGTGGTTCAAAAAGCAAGCCTCACTCATTTTTGACAAGGAATTCACCAATACTCTACCCTGATACTTAATGCTATTTTTCTTTGTTTTCAACAAGGTTTGTACTTTCACTTCTTTTTCCCTTTACCACCAAGCAGACCCACACACACAAGCAAAAGCCACAGCAGGGGTCCTTATTTTGTTAAGGAGTAAAATGGGGCATGTTGTGAACATCACAATAGTAGCTAAGTTGATAGCTTAGCATTTGGGTGCATACTTTGTTGATAACAATGGTATCTTATGATTGGAGCATAAAAACGTGCAGTATTATTTATCATTCATTTCCTGCAACATTCCCTAGTTAAAACTTTAGCTGCTTTCCAATCCTAATAACTTGGTTGCAACTCCTGATATTTGATTCAAAGATTCCATAACTCGAGCTTAAATTATTAGGGTTTTCCATACAAACGCTGACCTCAAAAATAGTCTCATGTGTCATTCCTCATGTTATCCCATTTCGCATACATGGCTATCAGGGTATTCACAACCACAACATCTGATAATAATCTTCTTTCAAGTGTTCTTCAATGGATTTCCATACTACATTCCAGAGCTCCCATTTTCATACATGCTAGAATGATGCTAGCAAAGTTTACCAAGTAAGGTTTTACACCAGTCAATTGTATTTGTTTAAAAATCTCCAAATCCTTCTCACCAATCTCTTTTTGTGCATATCCAACAATGATGGCATTCCATGACACTACATTTGGTTGAGGTAGTTTCTTAAAAAACATAAAAGCCTCATCAATAATACCATTCTGGGTATATGCTACAATCATCACATTCTAGGAGACCATAGTGTGTTGAGGCATATTTCATTGAAAAGCCTTTGAGCCTTGTCAAGAAAAAGATGGTTAGTCTACTCTAGATGAATGTATTGTAAGCATTCTAAATGATGGAAAAAATTTTCTGAGGGTGCCTTGCAAGTTCAAAGCAATCCCAACAAATGCCTGAGATAAAACTATTGTCCTTAAAGCATCCTCAACATTTGTAAGGGGAAATGAAGTTATTCCAGTCACCGCTGATCCACTTCCTTGTCTCCCAATACATGTTCCCATTGGTTTCAAAGACACAGGCCCAGTGTGTATTTTGATTTTAGTTGGTAACTTCAAATGAGTATCATCATAACTTATTTCAATCAACAATCATATTAGAAGCTAAGGTGTTATAAAGCTCTTCAATCTGGTGATCATATAAATCCTTGAGAAGATGAACCTACTCTAATACAGGAGCATCCTTGGTTCAAGAGCAATCTTGCATCAACCAAAAACTTTTGCATTTCAGTTTGTTTGTAGTTCAGTTTGTTTCTTTTCATTTTCCAAGCTCAATTCAAGAAGTTCAGTCAGTAGTAGTTTTGTATTTTGGTCTGCATTCTGCCGCAGTTGCATTTTAGATCTTATGGAGCCAAACTTAGCATCTAGAGACATTCATGCACAACATATCTGAATCTTAGAGCATTTGGTTAAGGTACCGAAAAGATATCGCTATCAGAAGGCCAATTATTTTCTCAGAATAGAGCATCCTGATAGTTTTGGACAATCAACTAAAGGAGAAGACTTGTGTAGCATTTCCTGACTTGTGGAACCTAATGACACATCATTCATTGATCTTTGGTTCATGGCCAACCTTCCCCAAGATCTGCACATCATTCCATTCATTTGCAGAGTAACTCTATGAAATTAGGTTTGACCTATTTGTGTACACATGTTACAGCTCTTCCTTGGAGTTTGTAATCTTCCTTGGTTGATGCGGAGGAATCTATTGTTCTGAAGATGATATATATTGATGTAATATATGCCTAGGAAATTAGTTAGTAGTTGATTCATAGTTCTTAGTTTGAATTCTTGGTGAAGGAGCTTCAAAGCTATATCTTGTGCATATTTTGATATTTTTTAATCAAGTCTATAAGCCCTAATTGTAAGCCCACATGTTGTTAGCCAATCTACATTTGAATTCTATCATATACTGAATGACTAAATCTGCATTTGTTTCATACCTTTGAGTTGTTTCCATTGTGTTTACTCTTGCTGCATAGCCTGGACAATTCATTCTATGAACCCTCCTACCATGACTACACCAAGTGCTATTAGAGCAAAAGTTTGAATCTTTGGGAGCGAATTGAGTGAAGTTGGCAAAGGGAATTATGTAAGATCTTTTTGTAGATATATCACTAATACTGAGGTAGGTTACTTGTGTCGCAACTGATTGCTGATAGTGAGGCAGTTTGCACTTGATCCTATGAAGAATGCCACCAAGGAGAGTCCTTGTTATTGGAACTATGGTTGGTAGGATGGATGAGATGATGGAAATGATGAAAACAATGAGAATTCAATTGGATATTGTCGAGGAAGATGGGTGAAGAGGATTGACACCTAGACATAACATTGAAAGTGATGATGAAGAGGAATTTCAATCTGTTGAATAAATTGGTCAAACCATAGGAGGTAATGAAGAAGAAGAATCAGATCAAGTCAAGATGTTGTGAGCTATTTCAATGATTGGGAAAAGACCTAGAGTTGATGTACTTAATTACACTAGCAATTTGAACCTTGAAGATTTGATTAACTAGATAAATGACATGGAAGAATACTTTGAATATGAAGAAGTTGAAAGGACATGCTACTATATGGTGGAAAGAAGTTTAGTTGGATAGAAATAGAAGAGGGAAAGAAAATATTACAAAATGGGATAGGATGGTGACAAAATTGAAGAATTAGTTTGTGCTCACTGACTATGAGTTGGAACTATTGAAGAGATTGCAAAACCTGAGACAAAAGGAGAAATTTGTGAAGGAATACACTGAAGAATTTCATAAGATGATCATAAGGATGGGACATAGTGAAGCAAGCAAGGAGAAAGTGGCTAGATACATCAATGGACTAAAATTGAACATTCAAGAAGAACTAAGCTTGGTAAGGATGACATCTTTGGAAGAAGCATATCAGTTTTCCCTAAAAGTTGAAGAGAAGTTGAACAAGAGGTATGATCAGAGACAGAGAGGTAGAACATTTTCTAGAGGAGAGAGATCATATGTGGAGTAGAATAGACAAGAGAACACATTCAAGAAGGATGACAGAGATAATAGTGCATACCGAAGAGATGACAAAATTTTTTAACGGAGAGGGAACCCTAGTCTGTATCAGAGTGAAGGATACAAAAGAGAAGGAAGAGGACCTGATAGGAGAACATTCAGAGGCACTTGTTTCAAGTGTGGAGGTGAAAGATATAGATCATTTGAATGTAATTAGGGGAGTACAAGCAAGAGGACAGAGAATAGTGGAAGAGAAGCCTATGTGGAAGAAGAACGTGTTGGATCACCTAATTTAGTTGGTAAACCTAAGAAAGGAGAATCACTTGTGATGAGGAGATTTCTTTTTCAAGTAGAGACAAATGAGGAGCCACCATAGAGGAAAAGTTTGTTTAGAACCAGATTCAAATCAGGAGGTAAATGTTGTAAGGTTGTTATTGATAGTGGTAGTTCTGATAACCTAGTTTTAGAGGAGATGGTGACTAAGCTAAATTTGGAAAGATTGAAACACCCTAAGCCCTATCAGATAGCATGGATTCAGGATGATCATAAGGTACTTCTGAGTGAATAGTGTTTGGTGAAATTTCATCCTGGATATTATCATGATGAAGTCTTGTGTGATACTATGCCTATGGATGTTTGTCATATCTTGTTGGGTAGACCTTGGCAGTATGATAGGAAAGCTATACATGATGGGAGAAAGAATACATACAATATAACATCAAATGAGAAGAGAATTACTTTGATTCCTTTGGAAGATGATCCTAATAATGAAGTATGTGGGAATGCTAGAATCTATTTGGTAGATGGAATAAAATTTCTGGATGGTTTGAGACATAAGAATATGTGTTATGCTTTGATCCATAAGAATCTTGGAACATTGAAGAAGGAGAATGAAGAAATACAACCGGAGGAGATAAAAGAGTTGTTGATAGAGTATGAAGATATCATATCAAACAATGTACCTGAAGGATTGCCACCAATCAGGAGTATCAATCATCACATGGATCTTATACTAGGAGCTAGTTTGCCTAACAAAGCAGCACACAGAATGACACTGGCAGAGAATGAAGAACTGAATAGGTAGATACAAGAGTTGTTAAGGAAATGTTTGATCAGAGAAAGTTTGAGCCCTTGTGTAGTACCTGTAGGGTTAGCACCTAAGAAAGATGGAGAATGGAGAATGTGTATAGACTCTAGAGCAATAAACAAGATCATGGTGAAGTATAGATTTCCTTTACCTAGGATGGATGATATCATGGATTGTTTGAGTGGAGTAAGATATTTCACAAAGATAGATTTGAAGAGTAGATACCATCATATCAAAATCAAAGAAGGAGATGGATCAAAGATTTCTTTCAAGACATATGAAGGAGTGTATGACTGGTTAGTGATGCCCTTTGGATTGACAAATGCACCTAGTACTTTCATGAGATTGATGAATGAAGTTCTGAAGAAATTCTTGGGTAAGTTTGTTATTGTATATTTGGATGACATTCTAATTTTTAGTAAGACAAGGGAAGAACATTTGCAGCACCTTAGAGAAGTATTGCAGAGACTGTGAGAAGAGAAATTGTTGATAAACATTAAGAAGTGTAGTTTCATGAAGGAGGAACTAGTCTATTTGGGATTTGTGATTTTTGCAGAAGGATTGAAGATGGGCCTGGGGAAAGTGAGGGCAATTGTTGAATAGCCTACACTGGAGAGCATTGGAGAAGTCAAATTATTTCATGGATTAGCTAGTTTCTACTAGAAGTTCATTAGAAATTTTAGTTTAGTTTGTAATCCTATGACAAAGACAATGAGAGGTGACAGAAAAGATTTCAAGAGGACATCAGGAGCAGATAAAAGTTGTGAGTTGTTAAAGCAGTAATAGAGCAACCTGTTTTGACATTACTAGATTTCAATAAGGTATTTCAAGTAGATTGTGATGCAAGTGGGAATGCGATTGGAGTAGTATTAAGTCAAGAAGGTAGACTAGTAGAATATTTTAGTGAGAAGTTGAAGGATGCAAGAAGATATTATGTTTATGATCAAGAGTTCTATGCCATAATTCAAGCCTTGAAGAAGTGGAGACATTACTTGTTTCCTAAGGAGTTCGTGTCGTATACAGACCATCAAGCTTTGTAATATTTGAACAGTCAAGGAAATTTGAATTAGAGACACATGAGATGGGTAGAATTTGTTGCAAATATGTGCCTAAGTGGTGTTATCATTGATGTGAAGATATTCTTGTTGCCATTAGTGTCAACTGTATCTTATTTTGTTGTCTATGTAGAAGACTAGATTGTTGAGGATATTGACAAAATTAATGACATTCAATGCATGTAGATTATGTAACTATGTAGAGGATTGTTAAAGGTTGCTCCAATCAAGATTTGGGAAGTCTACATGTAGATTTGAAGGAGTTATGGCCATCTGAGTAGAACCGATTCCTGCAATAATCAGGAAAGATAGGGTGATAGGAAAGAGGTCCAGATTGCTTCGGTAATATAATATTATGATCTGTGGATCTGAAGGCATGTTTGGGAAGTTAGTGTGTATTATCAACTCCAGTGGTTTGTGGTTTGGAGGTCCGCAAGCTATCCTTCCAGTCTGACAGTCATGGCAGAGTGTGTTCTTGTGGTTCGGAAGGAAGATTCAAATGTTTCTAATAAAATGGTTTAGAATGAATGTTATTGGTGATTCCAATGTGCTTGTGGAGGTCTCTGGATCATGTAGCAACTATGTTAGAGGTCTGTATTGAAGTTTGAGGTTGTTGATTGAAGATTTCTTCTTGAGGGTAATGTTCTTCCTAGTCTTGGCCAACCAGATGTTCCTAACCTGTTGCAGATACCTTAAATACATTTTTATGAAGCATGGAGTGGTTGTAGAAGTAGATTCAAGTCTCAGTTGTGTTTGACTGAGAGCATGATGATTCACATCAAACTTAACTGACCTTGTTGATCATTCCAAGGTTGATGAAGTATATAAATACTTGTTGAAGAAGTATCGAAATTATCCTTGTGCAGAATAGATAAAATTTGAAGGAAGGATCAGTAGCATAGAAAAGGAGGGGAGAAAGAGCAATGTAGAGAGTGAAGAAGAGTTGGAGGCAAAGTGAAAGTTCTTAAGCATTCATTGAAACTGAATCAGGCATGAAATAGATGCTAATTCTCAGTTAATTCTTTCTAAATAAATTTTGTAGGCAGTGAGCCTCTCCTTTTAAGTAGTGAGCTCTAGGTAGTGTGCCCGAAGGCATGTGCCTTCAATTTTTCTGAGTACTTTTAATAGGGTATGCATTTTGTGGGTTAACCCCTACCATGGCTTTTCCCTTAACCAAGTTTCCATGTCAAAATTTTGGTGTCAAGTGTGTTGATTATGTTTCTGCTCTTATGTTGTTGGTGTTAGTTTTACGACAGACAACTGAGAGGGGGGGTGAATCAGTTATCACAAAACTTTCTTTTCTTTAAACACTTAAATCCTTCTTGTGTCTCAATAGCATAATAATAATTCAATCATTGAAGCACAATACAATAATTTAAGAGTAGAAACACATTAACACATATGACACCAAGATTTTAACGTGGAAAACCTAGTTAAGGGAAAAACCACGGTGTGACTAACCCAAGATTGTATTCTCTTTTAAAAGAATAAGAAGAAAAATGGCACTTGCTAATTAGGGCTCACTACCCGAGCACACTGTTCACAAGAGGGCCACTGCCTACAGGAGACACACTGTCTATAGAATGATAATTTAAATATTACATACTTGAACTGGAAATTAGCATCTTCACCATGCTTGAGATAGTTCCATTTAAGCTCAACACTTCTACTCTACTTTTCACTCTTCTCCTTTCTACCACACTCTCATCTTTACTGAGGATTCTTTGAAATGGCTTCACAACTCTTATTTATACAAGACATCGACTTTGGGATGATCATCAAAGTCAGCATAATACATACTTTATTTTATTACAGAGCAATTACACAAATACAACATGATTTGTTACAAGATATTCATGCATATCACCACACTGTTGTCCACACATATCTGGGACTTCAATCTTCTTAGAGGAACACACCATGCTTCGAAGAATATCTTCAATATCATCTGCAATATGTGTAAAACATCTGGCTGGCCAAGATTAGGAAGAACATCATCATTCAGAAGTAAATCTTCAATTACTAGCTCAATCTTCAATGCGGACCGCCAACACAAACTGAACACAATCTAGAGACCCCCACAAGCTTTCCTGAATCACCAAGAACATCCACCACTTCTGCTCACTAAAATCATTTGTATCTTCATCCAAAACCTCAAGAACATAGTTTGTCATCACTGTCACATTAGAATAAATGGTTGCAAACCTCCAGACCATGAACCAATTGAGTTGTCAATTCACATTAGCTTCCTAAACACTCTTCCAAATTTGCAGAGAAAGATATTGCATTTCTGGATCTCACCAGACCTATTTGTGTCACTCTGTCACCTCTGAACAGCTGTCAGAACTAGTTTAACTCATATGGCCATAACTTCTTCAAATCTTCATGTGGACCTCTCAAATCTTGACTGGATTATCTTTAGACACATATCTACAAACCCTTTGATACGCATTCTCTGATATTCATTTATCTAGGATTTTCACTTCATAGAGCTTCACTGTTCTTCTCTATTTCTACTAGGACTAATTTTCTCAATATCCTCAGCACACAGCTCATCCAATCCTTCACATCAATGCAACAGGAGTATGTTGACATCAACGACAACACCAGTTAGGCCCATACTTGCAACAATCTCCCCCTTTGTCATTGATGACAACATATGATGTGAAAAAATGTTTTAACCATCAAGACAAGAACTTCTCCTCACTAACTGACATAGTTCCCCCTATCAACAGTAATTGCTCCCCCTTTGAGCAGCAACCACTTTTATTTTTCACATGTCTTCTCTCCCCCTTTGACATCAATGGCAAATGGCACATACTTGCATCAATCAGAATCATACAGACTGGTCCCCTTGAATAGCAACTTCCTATCATCAATCTAGACCACAAGATATGACTGTGAGATCCATCAGACTAATGCAAATTAGTGCATCTTAATTCATAATTGGAGGGGTAATAACCCCTAACGTCTCCCTGAGATACTCAAAAGAGTCCTTAGGTTTAGTAAACATGTCTGCAATCTGACATCATTCTTGTTCACTTTCTCTCTCAAAAAGTGAAATTTGATGGATATATGTTTTGTCTTTGAATGCAACACCAAATTTTTTAATATATTTATTACACTTGAGTTATCATAGAAGATTGTGATAGCTTCCTCATACTCCACTCTAATGTCTCTTAGCATTTGCTTCATCCACAATACTTGAGTGCAACTACTTGTTGTTGCAATATACTCTACTTCTGCAGTGGACAGAGATATTGCCTCTTGTTTCTTGCTTAGCCTGGAAACTAATCTTTTCCCTAAAAAGAATGCACCACCACTGGTACTCTTCTAGTCATCCACATCTCCTACCCAATCTACATCTGTATATGCATGAAGAGAGAAATCATGATCCCTAGGATACCATAAACCATACTTAACTGTTCCCTTTAGATATCTAAAAATTCTCTTGATTGCCATGACATGAGATTCTCTAGGATCAACTTGGAATCTGGTAACAAGACCAACAACATTTATAATATCAGGTCTAGTTTGAGTAAGATATAGTAGTCCTCCAATCATTGACCTGTACTTTTTCTGATCAGCCTATTAGGTCTCAAAAATGTAGGTTGCTAATCCTAAGAGAATGCTAGGCTCTATGCTTAGATTCACAATGTTTTTGAACTAACACGATGGAATCAACCTTTAGGGTTTGATGATTCCCTACACTTTAGGTCTTGCTACACCTAGGCGGGTGAACCTTGGGAATTAAAGTAGACTAAATGTAAATGTATTGACTAATTAAATGGATCTACCTATAGTGGCAAGTGGTGTAGGATAGATGAAAGCTTGCTAATGAATTCTTTATCTAATATCTGATGAATGGTTGGTAGAAATTGTATAAGCAATATCAAGGTGAATTCTATGACTGTGCTTAACTAATAAAAGGGTTTTAAGTGATGAATTGAAATGAGACCAATGCCTTGTTGGGTAAACAGAATCAAATGAAAGAATAAGACTAGTGGCTTATAGTTGGTAGTAACTCTAACTGTTTGGTACAATACTTTAGTTTATAACATGTATAAACGTGCAAAGAAATGACTGACAAACTCTTCTTAATAATACAACCAATATAATCAGATATCTTGTAATTCACCAGAAGGTAAATTAATCCTTTCTTGAAGGAACCAATTGAATGAAATATGCAAGAATAATAAATAATATTAACTTGGAGACATAATGGAAATCTTAATTATATGGTTCTTCTTAGTAATCCAAACTAACACTTCTAGGTTACTGTGATTGATCAGAAGGATTTTAATTCCTCTAATGGAAACCAATTTCTTCAATCACACAGATACAACAAATGTGCATTGACAAATTAACTATATTCTTGATATATTAATTTGAATAACAAGGAAATACTGAAATGGAGACAACCACACAATTGAATAATCTTAACAAACAATTGATGCCAGAATAGAACCACTAAATCAAAGAACTTTAATTTACTTCTTCAATAATAAACTTGCAACATGGTCTTTGAGAAACTATGTAAATTATAAGTATATATTCTACTGCTGATGATCTTTCAGCATCAAATGTTTGAACTTATATAGATATTCTTGTGAAGAGACATAACACTTCAAGAAGTCTTTTGGGAAATTAACAAGATTAACAATCATAACATAACCACGATTAGGCTCTATTCAACCACAAGTAAAGTTTAGCAAGATGGTCTATGTACTCCTGGCTATGATGGGAATCAGTAAATTCAATGGCATTCCTTGTAATCACATCCATCGTGACCATCTTCTCCAAATGTTTGTAGACTTCCCTGGATGTAGAATCTTTGTCCTTTAGAGCTCCCAAAGCTTCATGTAATATAGCTTGACAGTCACTGCTCCACTCTTCTTTGCTCTTTAGTTCTTTATCACTTTTGACTAATGCGGGCACTCCTACTTTTGAAGCTTCAGCACAGTCCTTGGCATCAGTTTTAAGTTGATCATAGTACTTCTAATGTTGCTCAATCAACTCTTTTGCATTGGGGGCACCTGCAATGTCAGAAGTATCTTTACCCTATGTCTCACTCAATTTCTCTTGCAATCTTCTTTCAAGCCTATCATGTTCTTGAATTGCTTTATAATTTTGAGAGTAATTATCCCAAAATTGGTTTAACCAATGCACCATGTTAGCATGCCTACTCTGTAGTACTGTGACAAGTGTATTCATCTGAATTTGTGCTGCTTGATCTATGGATAGTGCTTAGGTACTTTGTGAACTTTCACCCTGGGTTAACCTCTTTGTTGATTCCCTGAAGGTACTCTTAACAACATCTTTTAAATAATCATTTTCTTTTGTCAATCTTTCACAAGTCAATTTATATGCATCTCTTTCCTTAATCAACATATGAGCCTGTGCCTTATTCAACTTTGCAATGTTGATGCCAATGTCTGCAGTTATCAAGGGATCAGTCTCCCCTACCTTCAGAGTCATGACATGGCCAAAAGTCTTTTCAGTGTCTATGATAGCTGTCTTTTTGTAAGGAGGATATAGGGCCCATATCATTAATGAATTTTTGTCATTATTATATTTGGTGCCCATATATACCTCATTGACACCTTCTAGAGTGAGCTTATATTTATCATCTGTATTATTCAGAAAACTGTCAAAGACTAAAGTAGAGTTCAAATCAATGCCAGGAAAGATCATTACTCCTGCATCTTTGAGCAATTGTCTACCCCTGCTAGGGGTCATATCTTGTAGCTCATTATCCATTGTTGTTTTCAATATATCAAGCAATTGTCTCTCATTGTTGGCAGAGACATCATCCACTGACTCTCTGATTTCCTTCCCTTTGCATTTATACAAAAATGATTTAAACTCTTTTGAATGAATGAATTTGTCATCATAAATAAAAGAATCATAAGCTATTTGATGTGGGTCTTCATCAGCAGACCCCTCCTCATCATGTACTATGACAGGAGGCTGATATTGTTGCATCTTTCTTTTGGACATTTTTATTGTTTTGTCCTATGGTTCCTCTTGCCCTGTCAGTTCTTCATCTCCAGAGGATAATACCTCAATTTCTGCCAGCTATTTTCTTTTCTCATCTAGGTCCATGTTATATTGTTCCACCACCAATTCCACCTTAGCCTCTTCTAGGTTTCTGATGACATCATCATGTGGATAGGGGATGTGTGTGTACCTGCTGAGGTTTTGCCTTCTCCAAGCAAAGTCAATAAAGCCTTTAGGATCAAATCCTTTTCTCACCTCAACACACCTCATGTTGTATTGCATCAATTTATCCAAGATGAGATTGTAACCTTCTTTGGAAACCACAATGAAATCTCCAAAACACAAAGTACTGGGCATAAAAGACTATTTTTCATGGGAGCTTAGATGCATTACATTTGAGCAATGCATTTGCCTAAATATTTCTACTTAGGCAATTCTATCAGGGACAGTCTTAGGTAGAAAAAAGGGAGTGTCCTCAAAACCATACACTCTAATCATGGTGGCATCTTCAAAATAGTACCAATCTCCCCAATTGTGAGTAACAGTGGGAGGACCACCAAAATATTTTGGTCTAAGGAACCTTTTTATCTCATTTGAGATTGAGAAGTCGCAGGGGTGATTGAAATATCTATATAGCACTTTCACACAATATTCTTCAAATTGTACATAGCTAGAATGGGCATAACTGCTATCCCATATCCTAGTGCATATTTGTATTGACAACTTCTATCCCTTCTAATATGTTGAAACAACCTTAAATTCATTGGACCATAACCCTACTTCTTGGCCATAATAGAGTACCATATGCATAAGGAGTGAGTAGTGTTCGAAAGAAACTGTTGGGGCATTGTTCCTCATTGCAGCCAAACCAGAGTCAATTCTATTAAAAATATAAGCAACATAATCAAATTGTCTTGCATTGTGGCATTGAATGTCAGTAGCTATGACCATCAAAGGGACCTCTAATCCTAGGACCTATCCCACAAAATAATAGGTATATTGTATGTAGGGTTCAAATATTGATACATGAAAAGGGGGGCCATCATCCTCACTAAGAGATACCAATTCTCCTTCAGTTCCAAGCCTATGAATAGGCAACCTCCATCCATTGTAGGTAGTATCCATCCTCCAATATTCCTTTTCTAAATCCTCATAAATAATGGGGACAATGCATAAATCATCCAAGTCAAACACTTCACAGATGGCATTTTTTGACAAATGTATAACAGGCTCCCCTTGTGGGTTGCATATAGCTTTAAGACTTGGGTTATATTGTTTAGCAAGAAGTTAGAGAAGTTCAATATTCAGGAACACATCAGGTACAACTAGTTTACCCAAATTCAAATGCCATGGGTTTGATACTGGAGAATTCCTAAATCTTCTGTTGTGGTGGAATTTGAAAAGTTCATACCCTTTGATTGGGGTCCAAATGTTCCCTAGGTATTTACATTTGTCTTCTAATTTTGCCACTTCTGCCCTAAGTTGAGCAGATCTTCTATCTTTGGGAGTTAACCCTGGTAATTGATCAATCAAATCTTGATTGAGCTTTCTGTCCTTTGTTTTCTCTTCAGGGGTTTTATCAATTTTCTGTTTCTTAGGTTTACTCATATCCCCTTGTGATTTTCTGCCCTTTGCTTTTCCCGGAGTCTCCATTTTCAATCCTTGACAGAAAATCAAAATACAGGATACAAAACAAAGGTTTGTATGTATGTACCTGTCGTCAGTGGCTGTGATCAAATTCCCCTATTTGCGCTTCAAGTTTTTCCCTGTAGTTTCTTCTCAAACAACTCTGTCAATTTTAATTATAATGATCTTAGAGGATTTCATCGTCGTTTGCATTTAATTGTTTGAGTAGTTCAATATCCTTCATCGTTGTGAAATGTCACATCGTCATAACTTCTTTCATCAGCATGATTTTCATAATGTTTGGGCGATTTTAATATCTCTTTATGGCATGAACAATCAATCAGCATAGGTAACATAAAGTCTTGCCGATAGTATGAATTTTAAGCCCTTTACACTATTTTGTCATGGACTTTTTTGTGGGATGTATGATTTTGGGTGGGATGTTTTTATGATTTGGTCAGATATGGAGAAGTGAAAATACAGGAAAAATTTAAATTTTTCCTATCCCAACACAGCCTTAGGAGATACATCATCTTTGCTTAGTTTACATCCAGTTTCCATGGGAGTATTCATTAGTTTTGAATCTTCCATCCCAAATTTCTTCAACAATTCTTTCACATATTTGGTCTGAGATATGAAGATTCCTTTCTTTGTTTGAGTGATTTGCAGACTCAAGAAGAAATTCATTTCCCCAAACATAGACATCTCAAATTCACTTTTCATTTGATTTGCAAAAGTCTTGCACATACTATCTGTTCCTCCAAAAATAATATCATCAACAAATACTTCAACAATCAAGATATTTTCATGTTTAATTTTGAAGTATAAGTTACTGTCAGCAATACCTTTATTGAAACCAATGTTCAAAAGATGTTTATCCAGTCTTTCATACTAGGGCCTTGGGGCTTGTTTGAGTCCATATAGTGCTTTCTTCAATTTACAAACCATATCATCATGATCAAACAACTGAAATCCATTTGGTTGCTCAATGTATACTTCTTCTTCCAAGTCACCATTCAGGAAGGCAGAGTTGACATCCATCTAATATACTTTGAAATCCTTGAAGGCAGCAAAAGCAAGAAATAATCTGACTGCTTAAATTTTTGCTACTGGAGCAAAAGTTTCTTCAAAATCAACTCCTACTTGAGAATAACCCTTGCAGACCAATCTGGATTTGTTTCTGACTACTTCACCATCTTCATTCAGTTTGTTCTGGAAGACCCATTTGGTTCCAATCACATTTTTATTTCTAGGTCTGGGAATAAGATCCCAAGTGTGATTTTTCTCAATCTGCATCAACTCTTGCTCCATTGCTTTGGCCTAGCTTTCAGCATTGCATGCTTCACCTACTATTTTTGGTTCAAGCTTTGAAATTGGATAATACTTTTCTGAATATTGAGCAATCTTTCTTCTTGTTTGAACACCTTTGCTTCTATCACCTATGATCTGGTCTTCATAATGATTCAATCTTACATACCTGGGAGGTTTGGGAATTTCTTGCACTTCTATTTCTTGGACAGGTTCATTCAAGCTTATCTCTTCTCCCTATGTTTTAGGATTCTCTGAATTGATCTGGATCTGTATTTCAAAAGGGGCTTGAACTTCTTGAACCAAAACATCATTCTGATCATCTTCTTTATATTCATAAAACCTTGAGGGTTTTTCAATGCCTTTATCAACTTTCACATTTGTACTTTCTACAATCTTTCTTAATCTCTTGTTATAACACTAGTATGCTTTGCTTTGAGTAGAATAACCCAAGAATATTCTTTCATCACTTCTAGCATCAAATTTTCCAAGGTCTTCATCTCTTTTAATGTAACATTTTCTACCAAAGACTCTGAAATACTTCACAGTAGGAGTGATGCTAAACCAGAGTTCATGAGGGGTCTTACTAGTATTGCTTTTGATTTTTACTCGATTAAGAGTATAGATAGTAGTGCTTACAACTTCTCTCCAGTAGATCTGAGGAACATTTTCTTCCATCATCATGGTTCTAGATGCTTCTTGGATGGTCCGGTTCTTTATCTCCACTACTCCATTTTGTTGTGGAGTCCTTGGAGCAGATAATTATCTTTTAATCCCATGTTTCTCATAGAATTCTATGAACTCTCTGGATGTGAATTCTCCACCTCTATCAAACCTAAGACATTTTATATTTAACCCAGTTTCATTCTCTACCATAGCCTTGAATGATTTGAATTTCTCAAGAGCCTCAGATTTTTCTTTTAAGAAAGTCACTCACATCATCTGGGAATAGTCATCAATTAGTAACATGAAATATCTATCACCTTGCAAATTCCTGATTCTTGCCAGTCCACATAGATCAGTATGTACTAAGTCCAACAATCTGGTAGAAGATTGTTCCTTACTTTTGAATGTGACTCTGCTTTTCTTACCTAACTGAGATTCTTTGCACAAACTGTTAGTAGGTTTCACCAGTCTTGGAAGATCTCTTACAGCTTGAGTATTGCTTATCTTGATGATGTTATCAAAATTTACATGACACATTCTCCTATGCCACAACCAATGCCACAACCAACTTTGATCAATTTGAACAAATAAAAAACTTTTTCTAGTACCAACCAAGTGGAAGATGTTACCTTTGGTTTGAGTACTGGATGCAATCTCTGTTCGAGAACTTTCAAAGATTTTACATTTTCTATTTTTGAATCAAAGATCATAGCCTTTGTCTACCAACTGCCCAACACTGAGAAGATTGTGCTTCAGGCCTTTAACATTTAGTACATCACTAGTTTTATGCTTTCCATCAAAAGAAATAGTTCCTCTACCTCTGATTCTGCCAGCAGAATTGTCACCAAATTTTACAACTTCTCCTTCATATATTTCCAAATCTATGAACTTATTTTTGTCAGCAGTAATATGGTGGGAGCATCCACTATCAATGACCCATTCATTATTTTCTTCAACTTGAGCAGCCAGAGCTCTTTCTACATGTTTATGATTGATAGATTCAGTGGTCATTAGATCTTCTTCCTTGATGGCAATAAACACCTAGTCACTTCTGGATTTGTTTCTTATCTCTGATTCAT
The DNA here is from genome assembly GCA_027924645.1 of Cunninghamia lanceolata. Classification (NCBI taxonomy): domain Eukaryota; kingdom Viridiplantae; phylum Streptophyta; class Pinopsida; order Cupressales; family Cupressaceae; genus Cunninghamia; species Cunninghamia lanceolata. Next base: position 4,511,530 of record BSBN01000710.1, on the reverse strand, counting down.
CATTTGTTACTCCTTCATCATCATCATCTTCATGAACATAGTAAGATTTCTTTTGGAATCTTGATCTATTTGGATTTGTCCTTGAAAATCTTTCTGGACACCTTGAAGCAAAATGACCAATCTTGTTGCAGTTGAAACATTTGAAGGGTAGTTTTCCTTCATACTTACCAGATCCTCTTGGTAGTCTTTTTGCAATAAGGGCTTCAAGTTGAGTAGCTTCTGCCTCATCTTCTTCTAGATCTTTTCTTGTTTTTTCATACCATGATAGTTTCTTTGAGGAGTTCTCTCCTAGATTATACCTTTGTTTACCTTTTACACAGGCACTAGCTTTGAATGCATATTTAGTCTTGGGGGGTGCATCTCCAAACTCAGCCAATTCAAATGCAGCCAAATTTCCAACCAATTGATCTCTTGTGATATTTGATAAAGATCTGAATTCTTCAATAGCAGCAACCTTGTGTTTGTAAGCAGAAGGTAGGGATCTAAGAACTTTGGCAACAATCTCATCTTCATCCAAGGTTCCACCAGCACACCTAATGCCACAAACAAGCTCATTTACTTTTGTCATAAATGTAGTGATATTCTCATCTTTATTCATCTTTAGGTTTTCAAATTTTCCTCTCAAACTTTGTAGCTTGGTACATTTAACATATTTGTCTCCTTCATGCAGAAGTTCCAGCTTTGCCCAAATCTCATATGTGATTTTTAAATCCATAACATTTGTCAGCTCTGAATCAAATAAGGCACTTAGTAAGACTTCTTTAGTTTGAAGATTATCTTTAGCATCTCTAATTTCATCTACATTTGTTGGACCATTCTTTGGAGGAACATACTTCTTGGAAGTTATGATCCAATACTACATTCCCATACATTGCAAGTGACATTCCATGTGACTTTTCCAAAGAGTGTAATTAGTTCCATCAAATGTCGGACTATCCTTCTTGTAGGAAGACATCCTAGATCTCCTTAAATGATTAAGCTCCTTTTAGAAGAACTTGGCTTTGATACCAATTGTTGGTTTTACAACAGACAACTGAGAGGGGGGGTGAATCAGTCGTCACAAAACTTTCTTTTCTTTAAACACTTAAATCCTTCGTGTGCTTCAATAGCATAATAATAATTCAATCATGGAAGCACAATACAATAATTTAAGAGCAAAAACACATTAACACATATGACACCAAGATTTTAACGTGGAAAACCTGGTTAAGGGAAAAACCACAGGGTGACTAACCCAAGATTGTATTCTCTATTAAAAGAATAAGAAGAAAAATGGCACTTGCCAATTAGGACTCACTACCCAAGCACACTACTCACAAGAGGCCCACTATCTATAGGAGACACACTATCTATAGAATGATAATATAAATATTACATACTTGAACTGGAAATTAGCATCTTCACCATGCTTGAGACAATTCCATTTAAGATTAACACTTCTGTTCTACTTTTTACTATTCTCCTTTCTACCACACTCTCATCTTTACTGAGGATTCTTTGAAATGGCTTCACAACTCTTATTTATACAAGACATCAACTTTGGGATGATCATCAAAGTTGGCACAATACATACTTTATTTTATTACAGAGCAAATACACAAATACAACTTGATTTGTTACAAGATCTTCATGTGTATCACCACACTATCGGCCACACATATCTGGGACTTGAACACGCCATGCTTCACAGAATATCTTCAAGATCATCTACAAGATGTGTAAAACATTTGGTCGGCCAAGATTAGGAAGAACATCATCATCCAGAAGTAAATCTTCAATTACTAGGTCAATCTTCAATGCAGACCACCAACATGAACTAAACACAATCTAGAGACCTCCACAATCTTTCCTGAATCACAAGAACATCCACACAACTTTTGCTCACTGAAATCATTCACATCTTCATCTGAAACCTTAAGAACATAGTCTGTCATCACTGTCACATTAGAATAAATGCTTGCGGACCTCCAGACTATGAACCATTTGAGTTGTTAATTCACATTGGCTTCCTAAACACAATTCCAAATCCACAAAGAAAGATATTACATTTCTAGATCTCACCAGACCTATTTGTGTCACTATGTCACCTCTTAATAGCTACCAAAACCAGTTTAACTCATATGGCCATAACATCTTCAAATCTTCATGTGGACCTCTCAAATCTTGACTGTATCATCTTTAGACACATATCTACAAACCCTTTGATATGCAATCTTTGATCTTCATTTATTTGGGATCTTCACTTCATAAAGCTTCATTGTTCTTCTCTATTTTTGATAGGACTAATTTTCTCAATATCCTTAGCACACAGCTCATCCAATCCTTGACATCAATGAAATAGGAGTATGTTGACATCAATGACAACACCGGTTAGGCCCATACTTGCAACAGTTGGTTCCTGCCTAAATGCTTACATTACTAATCTGGTAGTAAGATAAAAAAGAAGGTTAAATGAAGAAATTTTTTTAAAGGGACAACTAATTCATCCCCCTTCTTAGTTGTCTAGTTCCAACAATTGGTATTAGAGCCAGATCCTCACATAAAAGCCTAACTACTTGAGGAGATCTAGGATGTCGACTTACAAGAAGGATAGTCCAAGATTTGATGGAACAAATTATTCTATTTGGAAAGGGCATATGGAGTGCCATTTGCAATCCATGGGTGATGCTTATTGGGTAATAACTAGTGTTAAGTATAAACCTCTAAGAAAGGTCTTTAAACTCCTGATCAAATCAAAGATGCTAAAAATAATCTTCAAGCTAAAGAAGCCTTGTTGAGTGCCCTAACTGATTCAAAAATGATAAATGTCTTTGGTCTGATAACTGCTTATCAAATCTAGAAAAAGTTGGAATATTTGTATGAAGGTGACAAATATATCAAATGTACAAAATTGCAAAGTCTAAGAGGAAAATTTGAGACTATGAGGATGAGCGAAGATGAAAACATCACAATCTAAATGCAAAAGATAAATGAACTTGTGTGTGGCATCAGGTGTGCTGGTAGAACTTTGGAAGAGTTAGAAATTGTATCAAAAGTACTCAGATCTTTACCGAATTCATACAAACATGAGGTTGCAGCTATAGGAGAGATCAAGACAGTCTCATATGTTACAAGGGATCATCTAGTTGGCAAGATTTCAGATTTCAAATTAAGTGAGTTTGGTGATTCTCTTCCCAAGTAAGAATTCTGCATTTAAAGCCAGTGTGTATGGAAAACAAAGATATGATCTGGGTGAAAGCTTTTCTGCAAGATCAAACAGACATGTAAAGACAAGAAAGGATCTTGAAGATGTTGAGATAGAAACAACAGATCTTGAAGCTCTTATTGCCAAAAGAATACCAAGAGGATTCAGTAAGTATGAAGGAAAATTACCACTCAAATGCTTTTCTTGTAACAAGATTGGTCATTTTGCCTCAAGATGTCTAAAAAGGTTTTCAAAACCTAACTCTAACAGGTTTAAAGGTCAAAAGAAATGTTACTATGTCTAAGAAAATGGAGAAGAAGGGGTAACAGATGATGAATCTGATCATGGAGGCCACTCTAAAAATGATTGGGTGTTTACTACTATTAAAGAAGAAGATCTGGTGTCTACTGAATCTTCTAGTTGTGAAAATGTGGAAAGTACCTTGGCTTCTTAGGTTATTGAAAGGGATGAATGGGTTATTGATAGTGGATGCTCTCATCACATGACTGGTGACAAGAGTAAGTTTGTGAATTTTGAAAACTATGAAGGAGGCCTTGTAAAATTTGGAGACAACTTAACTGGTAGAATCTGTGATAGAGGATCCATCTCTTTTGATGGCAGGACCAACACCAATGATGTTTGATATGTGGAAGGACTGAAACATAATCTTCTTAGTGTTGGATAGTTGGTTGACAAGGGTTATGATCTTCAGTTGAAGGATGGAAAATGTAGAATGTTGGAAAGCTCTGAAACTAAAATTGCATTAGGTACTCAAACCAGAGGTAACATCTTTCACTTAAGTAGTTCTAGTAAAAGTTATTTGATTGCTTAGATAGATCAAAGTTGGCTATGGCATAGGAGGATGTGTCATGTGAATTTTGACAACATTGTCAAAATAAGTTCCACTCATGCTGTAAGAGATCTTCCAAGAATTGTAAACCTAATAACATATGTAGAGAATGTCAATTGGGAAAGTAGAACAAAATATCTTTTAAAAGTAAGGAACAAGGTTCAAGTGAAAGATTGGAACTAGTACATACTGATCTCTGTGGTCCTGCTAGAGTTAGTAGTGTGCAAGGACACATATATTTCATGTTACTAATTGATGACTACTCCCAGATGATGTGGGTAACTTTTTTAAGAGAAAAATTAAAAGCCCTTGACAAATTTAAGGTGTTCAAGATGATGGTTGAAAATGAGATTGGTGGGAAATTAAAGTGTCTGAGATCTCATAGAGGTCAAGAATTTACCTCTAGTGAGTTTGATGCTTTCTATGAAAAACATGGAATAAAAAGATAGTTATCTGCTCCTAGGACTCCTTAGGAAAATAGAGTTGTGGAAAGAAAGAACTAGACCATTCAAGAAGATGCTAGAACCATGATGATGGAAATAAATGTTCCTCAAGTTTACTAGAGAGAGGCTGTGAGTATTGTTGTATACACTCTTAACCAAGTGCAGATCAAAGGAAATTCTAGTAAGACTCCTTATGACCTTTGGTTTGGTCATTCTCCTACTATGAGATACTTTAGAGTTTTTGGTAGTAAATGTTATATCAAAAGAGATAAGGACTTAGGCAAGTTTGAGGCAAGAAGTGATGAAGGAATATTTGTGGGATACTAAACTCAAAGTAAGGCCTATCAGCACTTCAATAAGAGATTGAAGAAGATTGTTGAAAGTGTGAATGTTAAAGTTGATGAAAGCAAACAAGGACATTCTAGGTAATCCAGATATGATTCAGATGATCAAGATGAAAGTCAAAATCAAGGAAGGCAAGTTCAAGTTCAAAATCAGATTCAAATTGAACTGGTAACTCCAGAAGTTAACATAGATGATGAGTAACAAGTTCAAGAAACAGAAGCTCAAACCATCTCCAAAACTCCCAGGTATGTAAGGTTACGTCATCCTGAAGATCATATCATAGGAGATAAGAGTAAAGGTGTTAGAACTAGAAGAAAAATGCCTGAAGATCAAGAAGAGATTTGTTTGATTTCAAGGATTGAACCTAAATCAATAAGTGAAGCTTACAATGATGAAAACTGTGTTAAAGCAATGGAAGAGGAATTGAGGCAAATTGAAAAGAATCACACATGGGATCTAGTTCCTAGACTAGAGGACAAAAATGTGATTGGAACCAAATGGGTCTTCTGGAATAAACTAAATGAAGATGGTGAGGTAGTAAGGAATAAGGCAAGATTGGTATGTAAAGGCTACTCTCAAGTGGAAGGAATTGATTTTGAAGAAACTTTTTCTCCGATGGCAAGGATAGAGGCAGTTAGATTATTTCTTGCATTTGTTGCCTTCAAAGATTTTAAAGTATATCAAATGGATGTGAAATCAACATTTCTAAATGGAGATTTGGAGGAAGAAGTATACATTGAGCAACCAGAAGGATTTCAGTTGTCTAATCAGGGAGATATGGTCTATAGATTGAGAAAAGCCTTGTATGGACTCAAGAAAGCTCCAAGAGCTTGGTATGCTAGACTGGATAAGCATTTGCTTAAGTTAGGATTTAACAAAGGTACTACTGATAGTAATCTCTACTTCAAAATTGATCATGAGAGCATTCTAATTGTTGAAGTTTTTGTTGATGAAATTATTTTTGGTGGAAATGAGTGCATGTGTAAAGCATTTATTGATTAGATGAAAAGTGAGTTTGAGATGTCAAAGTTTGGTGAGATGAATTTCTTCCTAGGTCTGTGAATTGTTCAATTGGATAAAGGTATCTTCATATCTTAGTCCAAGTATGTAAAAGAATTGCTAAAGAAATTTTGAATGGAAAACTCAAAGATAGTAGGTACACCTATGGTGGCCAGATGCAAACTAAACATAGATGATGACTCTCCCAAAGAAAATCAAAAAAGATATAGATCAATGATTGGAGGACTGCTTTATCTAACTCAGACTAGACCTGATATCATGAATACAGTTGGACTTGTTGCTAGATTTCAAGTTGATCCAAAAGATCCCATGTTATGGTAGTCAAAAGAATCTTTAGATATCTCAAGGGGACAATTGATTATGGACTGTGGTATCCAAAGGACAATAACTTCACTCTTCATGCATATTCAGATGCTTATTGGGCAGGAGATGTGGATGACATAAAAAGTGCTAGTGGTGGTGCATTCTTCTTGGGGAGAAGATTAGTCTCTTGGATAAGTAAAAATAAAGAGGCAATATCTCTATCTACTGCAAAAGCAGAGTACATAGTAGTAGCAAATAATTGCACTCAAGTTTTGTGGATGAAGCAAATGTTGAAGGACATTAGAATTGGTTTTGAGGAGCCAGTCACAATTTTCTGTGATAATTCTAATGCAATAAGCATCTCAAAGAATCTAGTATTGCATTCTAAGACAGAATATATCTATCAAGTTTCATTTCTTGAGAGAGAAAGTAAATGAGAATGAAGTCAAGTTGGAGTTTTTGCCTTCCAAAGATTAGATTGCAGACATCTTCACCAAGCCTCTTCCCAAGGATACTTTTGAGTATCTCAGAGAGAAGTTAGAGGTTATCACCCCTCCTAAGCAGAACTAAGATGCATTAAGGTGCATCAGTCCAGTGGGATTCACATCCATATCTTGTGATCTAGATTGATGTTAAAGAGGTACTACTCAAAGGGGGATTAGTCAATATGCAAATTTTGGGAATCAGTATGAAGAAAAAATGGGAGAAAAGATAGAAAATATGTGCCCCTTGCCATTGATGTCAAAGGGGGAGAGAAGTCATGTGAAAAACTAGTTGCTGATGTGAGGGGGGGTAATAAAGAAAGTAGTTGTAGAAGTGAGAAGAGGAAGGAGGAGAAGTTTTTATCTTGATGGTTAAATTTAGTTTTTCACATCGCATGTTACCATTAATGACAAAGGGGGAGATTGTTGTAAATATGTGCATAAGTGGTGTTGTCATTGATGTCAACATATTCTTGTTGCCATTAGTGTCAACTATATCCTATTTTGTTGTCTATGTAGAAGACCGGATTGTTGAGGATATTGAGAAAATTAATGACAATCAATGCATGTGGATCATGTGACTGTGTAGAGGATTGTTAGAGCTTGCTCCAGTCAAGATTTGAGAAGTCTGTATGAAGATTTGAAGGTGTTATGTCCATCTGAGTAGAACTGGTTCCTACAATAACTAGGAAAGATAGAGTGATAGGAAAGAGGTCTAGATTGCTCTGGTAATATAAGATTATGATCTGTGGATGAAGGCATATTTAGGAAGTCAGTGTGTATCATCAACTCTAGTGGTTTGTGGTTTGGAGGTCTGCAAGCTATCCTTCCAATCTGACAGTCATGACAGAGTGTGTTCTTGAGGTTCTGAAGGAAGATTAAATATTTTTGATAAAATGGTTTAGAATGAATGTTAATGGTGATTCCAATGTGCTTGTGAAGGTCTCTGCATTGTGTAGCTACTATGTTGGAGGTCTACATTGACGTTTGAGCTTGTTGATTGAAGATTTCTTCTTGAGGGTAATGTTCTTCCCAGTCTTGGCTAACCGAATGTTCCTAAACTGGTACAGATACCTTAAATACAATTTTATGAAGCGTGGAGTGGTTGTAGAAGAAGATTCAAGTCTCATTTGTGTTTGACTGATAGCATGATGATCTGAGTCAAGTTTAGTTGACCTTATTGATCATTCTAAGGTTGATGAAGTATATAAATACTTGTTGAAGAAGTATCGAAATTATCCTTTTGCAAAACAAATAAAATCCGAAGGAAGGATTAGGAGCAGAGCAGAGAAGGAAGGGAGCAAGAGTAGTGTAGAGAGTGAAGAAGAGTTGGAGGCAAAGTGAAAGTTCTTGAGCATTCATTGAAACTGAATCATGCATGAAATAGATGCTAATTCTTAGTTAATTCTTTCTAAATAAATTTTGTAGGTAGTGAGCCTCTCCTTTTGAGCAGTGAGATCTGGGTAGTGGGCCCGAAGGCATGTGCCTTCTATTTTTCTAAGTACTTTTAACAGGGTACGCATTTTGTGGGTTAACCCCCACTGTGTTTTTTCCCTTAACCAAGTTTGCACGTCAAAATCTTAGTGTCAAGTGTGTTGATTATGTTTTTGCCCTTATGTTGTTGGTTCATGCTTAAATGCTTGCATTACTAATCTGGTAGTAAGATAATAAAGAAGGTTAAAGGTAGAAAAGTTTTTAAAGGGACAACTAATTTACCCCCCCTCTCAATTGTCTAGTTCCAACAGAATTCATGTAGAGTTACACATTGAAACATAGGAGTGGAAAATTAAACAAAGTTGCTGATGTCTTGAGTAGGAGAAGAAATTTGTTGACAGAGATGAGAGTTGAAGTGATAGGTTTTGATGAATTGAAACATATGTATGAGGGGGACACTGATTTTACAGAACCTTGGAAAGCATGTAAGGAACATGTTGTGATAGATAGGAGTAAGTGGCTGGACTATTTCATTCAAGAAGATATGTTATTCAGAGGAAATCAGTTATGCATACCTAGAAGTTCAATGAGAGATAATTTGACCAAAGAGAAACATGGTGGAGGATTAACAAGACATTTTGGCATGATAAGATAGTGGATTTGGTGAGTGAAAATACTTTTGGCCTTAGATACATAAGGATGTTAGGAAATTTGTGTAGAGTTTGTCAAGTTGCAAAGAGAAGTAGTCAGAATACTAGAATGTATAAACCTTTGATAGTACTGAAGAGACCTTGGGAAGACATAAGCATGGATTTTATAATGATATTGCCTAAGAAACATAGAGGACATGATTCAATATTTGTAGTGGTGGACAGATTTTCAAAGATGACACATTTCATACCTTGTAAGAAGACAACTAATGCAGTGCATGTAGCTGACCTATTTTTCAAGGAGATTGTAAGACTTCATGGATTACATAAGAGTATAATTTTAGATAGAGACACAAGATTTCTTTGTTACTTTTGGAAGACACTTTGGAAGAAGATGAAGATAGATTTGATGTTCAGTTCAATATTTCACCCATAGACTAATGGACATACTGAGGTAGTGACTAGGAGTTTGGGAAACTTGTTGAGATGTTTGGCTGGAGAGAAGATAGGAAGTTGGGATTTGATTTTTTCACAAGAAGAGTTTGCATATAATAATTCACTAAATAGAAATATTGGAAGAATGCCTTTTGAGATTATTACCAGAACAAACCCTAGAGGAGTTGTTGCAGAAGCATAAGAATTTGTAGAACATATGGAGATAGTGCATAATCAAGTTAAGAAGCTTTTGGAGGAGATGAACAACAAATATAAAGAACAAGAAGATGAGAAGAGAAGGCATAAGGAATTTGTAGTTGGTGATGAAGTGATGGTGCACTTGAGAAAAGAAAGATTTCTAGTTGGCACTTATAACAAATTGAAGACGAAGAAGTTTGGACCTTGTAGGATACTCAGAAAGTTTGATTCAAGAAATGCATATGAAGTAGAGTTACTAGAGACATTGGGTATATCACCTATTTTCAATATTGCAGACCTATACCAATATCACAAAGAAGAGCTCAGTGACAGCATTGAAGGAGATTTGAAGAAGCAGTTACAACAACAAGCACTAGAGCACATTGAAGACATTTTGGACAACAGAGATGGATGTAGCACAAGAGGAAGACAATACAAAGAATATATTGTGAAGTGGAAAGGTAAATTGTATGAAGATTCATCATGGATTTCTCAGGCTGAGGTGGACCACCTTGGCTTCCCTCTAACCCCTGCAAAGTGAGGGACTCACTTTTTCAATAACCCTAGATGCCTGATGCAAGAGCATCCCTGGTTCAAGAGCAATCTTGCATCGACCAAAAACATTTGCATTTTAGTTTGTTTGAAATTTAGTTTGTTTCTTTTCATTTTCCAAGGTCATTTTAGGCAGTTCAGTCAGTAGCAGTTCTATATTTTGGTCCGTATTCTACAGAAGTTGCATCTCAGACCTTGTGGAGCGAGACTTAGCATCTAGAGACATTCATGTACAACATATCCAAATCTCAAAGCATTTGGTTAAGGTATTGGAAATATATTGCTATTAGAAGACCAACTATTTTCTTAGAATAGAGCATCCTAACACTTTTGGACAATCATCTAAAGGAGAATACTTTCAGAGCATTTCACAACTTGTGGAGCCTAATGACACATCATTCATTGATTTTTGTTCATGGCCAACATTCCCCAAGATCCACACATCATTCCATTCATTTGTGGAGGAACTCTTTGCAATTAGGTCTAACCCATCCATGTACACACATTATAGCTCTTCATTGGAGTTTGTAATCTTCTTTAGCCGACGTGGAGGAATCTATTGTTTTGAAGATGATATATATTGATGAAATAGATACCTAGGAAAGTAGTTAGCGGTTGATTCATAGTTCTTAGTTTGAATTCTTGGCAAAGGAGCTTCAAAGCTATATCTTGTGAATATTATGATATTCTATAAATAGGCCTGTGAGCCATAATTGTAAGCTTGCATGTTGCCAATTGATCTACATTGAAATTTTATGATATACTAAATGAATGGATCTATATTTGTTTCATATCTTTGAGTTATTTCAGTTGTGTTTACTCTTGTTGCATGACCTAGATAGTTCATTAAATGAACCCTCCTACTATGACTGTACCATGCTCTCTTAGATCTACATATGCTTGCATCATGTTTCGAGCATAGTCAATAAACTTCATTGGATCTTCTTCAAGAAAAATTTACTCCCTAGAATAAAATATCGCAGTGTTCTTTTGTATGTATCATTCTCATGAATAAGTTGCTCATGTTGTCTATCAATTTGACCTTTTGTTTTCCTCAATTCAGCCTCTATATGAACCCTCTCTCTAATTCTAGCAAGAACCCCACCATTCCAAGGAAATCTCCTGAGTCTTTGCAATCCTTTTAGTTTGAAATTCTCATCGTAGACGCTCTTCTAGGCTTTTCCTAGTTTCCCTTGTTAGATTCTCTCTATGTTGTTCCTTTCTTTTAAGAACACCAACCAATCTAATGCATGTGGTGTCTAATCCTCGATCCTCTTACTCAAAATTAACTTCCCTAGTCAATGCCTGAGCATGCTTGTGAAGTTGCTCCAAATGTTGTATTCTATTCCATATAGGATTGTCATCTAATGATGCTTTATAAATATGCATTTTACTAGAGTATTATTTTCCCTTATAATTGAAACTAGAGGTGGAGTAAGATTTATGCCTTAGGTGTATATTGAGTGTCCCATTTGATTGGCTCCATCATATTCAAAATTTGGGTGTCTTCTTAGACTTATAACTTCATAATTGTGTGAAGCATGCTAGGTCCTATTGCAAGCCCAGCTAAAATAATTTTTGTTTTGAAAGAAATTTTCTATTCTAAATTGACCTGGGACTACCTCAATATGCTATTGAGTTGAAAAATTTGCAATGAGTAATCATTAAAATTTACTTTCTGACATATTTGTGTAATGACCAAAACAATCCAAGTAGCCTCCAGAATAGCCCTGGAAAACTGGTCAAACCATCTCTTGGAGTCATGAAAATTCATAGGCATGTAGACTTTAGAACCAAGAATTCAGTGCAACAAATGGTTTGGTGAAATGCATCTTGAGGTACAAGATATTATCATTCAAAGTAGGGGTAAAAGAACAATAGCATGTCACACTTTTTGCTAAATAAATAATTTCGAGCGGATCGTTTAAGCGTGATTTATTTATGCCCAGTTTAGTTATGACTGAAACCATGTTGCACCTATGTGGCATCTATGTGGTTGTACATTTCTTGGTGGAACCTTATCGGGTGGTACATTTATGCCTGGTTAGGTTTCAAGCATAACCAAAGAAAATAAAGATTAAAAAAAGGCAAAATTGTCATTTTTGCTTGGATTGATATAGTTTTGGAGTGTTCTACCTGGAGCCCATGACGAATAGCGACCCATAGCTAACACTACACTACCACCTCCAGCCAACATTGTATTGCACTGCACTTCCACCTCTAGGTACTCTACTATTCCTCAACACCCACGTGCACCATTGGGATATATAAACATTGCAATTGATTTGAATAAACCGTAATCACGAATGCTGGGAATGTATACTAAATCTCATAGTTTATATCATAGGTTTCATAGTTTTCACTGGTATATTATTGATAAAGTTTATGGTGTCCTCAAGATAGCCAACATGGGAAAGAAGGTCAACCATGCACAAATACTGATCAATTGTAGGTGTAATGTAATAAGGGTTACTCATATGATTGAAGCATGTGTAGTGCTCATCCACTAAACTTGCAGTTCCTTGTCTATACTTCCACATTTTTGATACAGATAGCCAACAAGGGAAAGAAGGTCAACCATGCATACATACTAATCAATTGTAGGCTTAATGCAATAAGGGTTACTCATATGATTGAAGCATGTGTAGTGCTCATACACTAAACTTGTAGTTCCTTGTCTATTCTTCCACATTTTCTATATAGATAGCTAACATGGGCAAGAAGGCCAACCATGCACACATATTGATCAATTGTAGGTGTAATCCAATAAGGGCTACTCATATGATTGAAGCATGTGCAACTCTCATCCACTAAACTTGTAGTTCCTTGTCTATGCTTCCACATTTTCCATACATGTCGACTAGAGCATTTCCAACTATAATATCTGACAAAAATCCCAAATTCATCAAAATTCATCAATCAAACCCTAGGACAATTTCTCTTGTCAACCTGTTATTTGAAAGATCTAATATATTTAGAGTAATCAAGTTGGATAGAGAGATCCAAAATTTTCCTTCTAGAAAATTGTAGCTGAGATTCAAAACACTCAGCGGCATATTGAGATAGTGAGTTCCTTGTGTAATTGTTCCATTAAGGTAATTGTCACTCAAATCCACATATTTCAGTTGTGACAAATTTGATAGCTTATCTAGAACACTTCTCTCAAATTTATTATTGGCAGCTTTAAAGTTTGCAACTGCAGAAGTTTAGGCAACACATCAGTAAGTAAGCCTTCCAAGCCATTGTCTCCAAGATCAAGTAATTGGAGTTTAGTACAACTTGCTAGCTACTCTAGGATTGGGCCGTTTAGATAGTTTCTATTCATTTCTAGCCATGTTAAATTTGGGGCATTTGAAATAGTAGAAGAAATGTTTCCAGTCAAGTTGTTAGTCACTGCCTCTATCTATTCGTATGCTACAGAACTACTCAATTCTCCTTGTTATGATAACACAGTAATCTTCAAGGTAGAAATATTATCTTCAATAGGTATGAGTGATAAATGACACAATGATTCAAATGTCAACATAGTCCCAATACTATATAGCTATAGGAACTCTTCCTCGCCCAGAAATATCATCAATATCGATTGGAGACAATCACTACTCGGTGTTCTTCTTGATTGATGAATTATCACATAAGAGTGATCTTTTGGCAGAAGTTCAACTAATAATAATGGTGTCAAAGGGCTGCAAATTCTATAAACTATCATATAGAAATATATATATATATATATATATATATATATATATATATATATATATATATATATATATATATATATATATATATATATATATATATATATATATATATGCCCATGACTTACATAATATTCAATGAAACCACAATTTCTTATTCAAAACTCACAATTGTTATTAAGTATTAAAATGCAATTCGTTTTAGCAGACAAGCTAGAATTATTTCTAAGCTTTATTCTTTCTTTGATAGTTAACAAAATGCTACTCAATTCATTGTTTTGCATGGTTGTGAGGTCTTTTGAAATTTTAGTTATAGGAGCTACATAATCAAAATTTGAAAGCAAACTTTATAAGATTTTTTATAGCATACCGATTAACCATATTTTCACCTAAAATCTTTGTTATGTCACTTTTATATTTTCAAAGTTATTTCACAATGTTTGCAATTATTCCTAATATCATTACTAAGTATATTCCATGCTTGTTTAGAATTCACATAACCACTAATCTTAAGAAAGACTGTTTGGCTAAGTGCACCTTGAATTAAAATAAAGCTTGAACATTGTCATTTTTTACAACCTCTTTGTATACTTGTTTTTTGTTGATCATTTAATACATCTATATTTATTGGTTATGTATACCCTACTTGCAGAATATCCCCCTAGATTTTGTGTTTTTTAATCTCTATGACCTCTTTTGTTACAACTTTGAGTGTCTTTGACTGGATCAATTCTCATAAAATCTTAATGCTTCCCAAATCAACTTTCTCGCAAAAAAATTGCCCACTTCTCTTCTCTTTGTTAGCAAAGAGATTAGATGCTAACTCTTGCCTAGTTATGATTGTATTTGTTCCCATGAACAATCCACTCTTTGCTTGTAGAGGAATATGTCTTTCATATAACGTCTACAATTTGATCATTCTAATCTTCAACTTCGCAGTATCTCCTAATTCTCTAAGAGACCAAATAAAGGTTTAGAGTAATAATAAACAACAAATGATGATTTACAAATCATCTTTAAATAACACATTGCAAAATATTTTCCAACCCTTTGTACAATGTATGCATATTCTATTTATAGAAAAGTGATAACACTCATCTCACAGATGATTGACACTTGTCAATTCTCACTACAATCTAAAACTAGTTAGGTGGTTAGCACCATTACAAGTGCCACCTAGGTCTAAACTCATTGATGACCAGGGGCTACGTATTATAAAGAGAATCAACTCCTAACTTTATTTTGTTCTTGCAAATGAAAGAAAGTAATTTCCATGAAGACACTACTCTTTTATCCTCCCAACATGAATGAAAATAAGTGCATTGAATTTGTTTCAAGGGCCTCTATCAAAATGGAGTGGAATGTAGAATTTGGCATCTCTTTCCCATATATTGTAGTTCAAAGCCTTCTAAAACTTGTCTCTAGGCCCAAATCTACTACCCATACATGATATGATATGTATTTTTTTTATATCATGGGATGATAGTTCAAGGATTCTTGGATCTAGACCTTGAACATGACCATTCACCTCCAACTATGAAGTTAGAGGGAGGAAGCATGGTCATACCCAATAGACACACACCCAATATACCACCAAATAAAAGAAGACTACATACACACACTATGAAAACTATTAGGAAACTTAGAAACAACAAAGTATAAAACATAATAATTCCAAGACCCTTCCATTTCTTCTTGTTAGTATTTATTTCAATATAATTTGCATTTTTATTCAAGATCTATTGAATCTAACTACATTATTAGTTTGAAAATCTAAAGTTGGCTAGATGTATTAGATTGAATATATTTAATTTTTAAAATGTTTATATAGTTTTATAAAGTTAATTTAAATGTGTAGATTGTTCATGTGTATTTAATTCTTAGATTTTAAATGTTTTTAGTTTTGTTAATTTAAATTTAAAAATTAAATGTATGTTAAATTTTTTAAAATGCAGAAATTTGCATATACATGGCATTTGACATGGAATCTCATCATAGTGATGGCCATGATAGTGAGCATAATAGTGGTGATGCACATAGTGTAAGTAGGAGTGAGTTATATGCTGCCACTCTTGATAGACTCAATAATACTTTGACACATTTAGATCAGACGATCCATAATACACCTGACTTGTCTAATAGAGACAGGTTGGTGAGGACGAGAGCAGAGTTTGCACGTATGATTGACATAGTCAAATCATACAATCCCTATGATGATTTGAGTATTGAGGATTTTTATGTGTCACTTGCTAGCATTGTTACTAGGACAGTGAAATGGCTAGAAGTTAATAGGGTTGTTTCATTTAATATGGTGCATAGTATATTTCCACATTATCATGAACATGATAGAGTTTGGGGCTATTTTGTCACCAGGTGTACAGATATTATTGCTGCACCACTTATATATCCTAAGTGGTTAGCAGCACATCATAGATGGCCACACAATGATGAGTTGCCTTCGTATTTTTGCAAACAATAATTTGTTGTTGTTCATTTACCACTTGATGTTGATTTCACATCTATCCCTCAACATACGAGACATGTTCATGGGAGGTTTTCAGAGAAATTCTGACGTCTTGATCAGGATCCACCTAAAAATAAGAGGGCATTAGTGGGTCCCAACCTTTTGGTACTTCCCAAAAGGTTGAATCTAGGACAGTCAGCTGAGGTGGCAGTTACATCATCAAACAACGCATTTTTGAGAGTTTAGGTTCTATTACCAGTGACGTTGACCATTTGGCATCAGATCACGTTGGTAGATATATGTTACATCTATGCACTAGCATAGGATTAGCTAATTTAACTTCCACCAGTTATGATCCTTACATACGTGCTGACATAGTTTTACCACGTGATGTGGCACAGACTTCTAAAGAGAGTGCTTTACATAGATTGAGTACATGTCTGGCGCAAGATCTACTTTATGTATATCAGTTTGTCAGTTCTAAGTATGACATCCCTCTTGAGACTGTGTCCACATTTATCAGTCAACGTACTGATAAACGAGCTACACATATGACTGATACAGTACCTTCACAGTGTAGTGCCCCTCATCTCGTCGTCTATCAGATTGATGTTTGCTTAGTAGTATTAGACTTTATGACAGTATCTTAGACCATAGATGATGGATCTCTTATTATCTTGTTAATTCATTATGGACCTAATTGTGATGATAACATATATTGATGTTGGATTATGTTATTTTATGCTTTAGAATTTGATAAATAAACTAGATGTTACAGATGTTTTGATGTTATACACTATATGGGATTGTGAGACAGTTGATCATTTTATGTTGATAACTAGTAATCAAATACCTTGTTCAACATAGTTAATTGTTTATTCATAAACATGAATGGAACAGTGTCGTATTACTCGCTCTCGAGTACCCTACATCACTGCGATTTCCATTCACTATAGGACTGCATGTGGATATATATCTTGTATGTTTAACCGTGCGTTGTTGCAGGAATGCAGGTACTAGGCACCGACTCCACCTGATTACCAAGTCTGAGCGTGCCTTCGCCAATGGATTGGTTGTTGGAGTTAACGTGACGTCCCTAGTCCATGTTGTCTAGTTGTCAGGTTACCCTTGTGGTCGTTGTCTGTCATTTGATCATGATTTGCGGACAAGTAATATTGCACCTTGGAGTCTAACTAGGTTAGAAAGTATCTAAGTGTGTAAGGTATCATTGTGCATTAGATAGAATCCTATTACGGAAATTATAATGTTGATAATTAAATGTATTGATAAAAGATAATATTGAGTCGATAGTTGTTAATTATTGTTGTAAATAAATTATTATTTTATTAGAAGTATAGTTGTTAAATAAAGATTGTAAGAAATTTTGTATTATTTAATATAATATTATTTGCAATAAATATTTAAATAAATAAAATAGTTGTAAGTTATGTTGTAATTAGTGATTTACAACTAAATTAATAAAATAAATTAATATATAGTTGTACAATTATAGATTGTTGTAATGTTATAACTTTATTAATTACAATATGGTTGGTCGGCTATAAAGTAATTAAATGTTGTCGGAATTGTGTGTTAATATTTAAAAAAGAGTAACCTCTTGGGATTATTAAATTACATAAAAGTATATCTTGAGGAGGGAGATGCACGGGATCGCGTGCCGAGTTCCTTGGAAGAGGAAAGGGACTGTTTTATAAAAGGGAAGGTTGTAGAGGCAAAGAGGGAGGAAATTGCAGGTAGAAGAATAGGAAAGAAGACAAGGAAAAGCTTGGACTGCAGCAGTTGGAACGGTATTGTCGAATCGACATCGCAGCTAGGTTCCATCGAATGCCTAATTTCTGAATCTTATTCTGAATCTGTAAATGTTGTTGTTGTTTATTTCATTCCAAATGGTTTGTTGGTTGAATATCCACTTTATGATATACCCTAACTTGCAATCAGTTTGTATTCTGAGTTTTCCCCACCAAATCTTGAACCTGGTTGCTCATTTCTGTAAGCTGCTTTGTCTATGTTTAAACAGTGCAACTCATAGGGTTTACAAATCATTTTCGGCTCAAAGAATTTCGTCGTTTATTTGGCTCTCTTCCACTCCATTTGCCTGAACATTCTATCGCTTCTACAATTGTTCACCTCCAATGGACGGAATTGATTTGTGGGTCGTTGGTTTGTAGCAGATACATAGAACCCTTGTAGTCTTCTCACCTCCTATCAGAATCTTAAACTAAAAAGTGTTTTCTTCAAGGTGAGATCGCCACAGATCCTTATAGTAATTGGTCCTCCTTCAAAGGTATAACAATGAATTCTTGGTAATTAACATATACTCTTAGTCATAATTACCTGCAGTAGATTTCTACATGGCATCGGGTGTATGTAATCGCAATTCTCTTTCTCCCTTAGCCATTAAACATTCATACATCTGACAATAGGTCTATCTCCACACTGTAATTTTCTTACTGTTTTAGTGCCAGCGACTGGATATGTAATATCTTTTCCATGCTGTGTGGAAAGAACGGTTTCAGTTTTGTATTATAGTTAGAAATACTCTGGTAGACAAGTATGCAAAGTATGCTAGCGTAGACCAGATTTGTGAAGCTCACAGGGCACCTCAAACAAATGTGACCTCATGGAACGTATTGGTTGCTGAATGTTACACAAAATGTCTTCATTGAAAAGGCGTATGATCCGTGTTGTAGTACTTGGACTAACATGCCTGTTTTCAGGCGGTGTGTGTTGGATTTACGGCAGGTCCTATTGATGGCCTCCGCGGGGGGGGGGGGGGGGGGATTACTCAGTTTTAGGAATCGAAATGCAGAATACCCAACCCTAATCGTCTGCAACCCCCTCACAAAAAACCACAAGGTATTGCTAGAAATGCTCCAAATTCATTATATTGATATCATGGGCATGGTGGCTGACAAAACCACAAATTCTTACAAAATCCTTGTAACTAGCACCTCTGAGTCATCCACTGATGAGAGCATAACTGAGGTTTATGATTTACGCTGTGGGCAATATAATGGCCAATCATGTCCGAAATGGGTATGAAGCAATTCGGACTGCATGGTCTCATTTGCCCGCTTTAGAAGAGGATACAGAGCAAGAGCCCGCGACGATGAAGACTGGATCCTTGTTGTTTAATATTTACAAATCTAATTGATATGCTATCAGGTCTATCGGGGCTGTATTGAGTCCGCTAAATAACTGAAAAATGATTGAAATTTGACCTCGAAACTAAAGGAATTTTACAGGTGACTGGTGAGAATTGAGCGTTAACATTTTCATTTTTGACCCTTTGTAATAATTAGTCATGTATTCAAAAATTGTTTGGATTTTATGATTTCTACATTGTGAGTCAGGTTTGGGTTGTTTATGATTCCAGGCTTGGAAGATGGATTTATCATTGCAATTCCAAGCAAGAGTTTCTGTATTTCTGGTACGAGGTCCATGCAATTTGGCTCGAAGGGTTCTTCTACTGCCTTGCAATGCCAGTGACTGCGGCACAGGGATACCGCCTACTGAGATATAATATGGAAGCAAGGTAGTGGGATGACCTTGATGTGAAGATGCCATCATGTGATGTCAGGTGCCCATCCTTGATCATCTGCAGGGGGCGGTTGCTCCTTGCTGCCAAGATCGTGGAGGATTATTCCATCAGGAGCATCTGTATCTGGGAGCTTTTAAACAGGCATATACACAAATATGGATTTGTGGAACAAACTTTAGAAAACCTAAAATCAAATGCAACTGGCAGGTGTAAATCTAGACTCTAGAACTAGTGCCAGCATCCTCTTCAACGTGTCAAAATGAAGTTTGAAATGGATTTCTGTCAGATATATAGTTGCATTCGTCCTGAGAGACATATATGCAAAACATGGAAGTATAGACAAAGGCATGAGCTATGTTACAGCCGCCTGAAAGAAATGAAGTCTCATGGGCCTGCTAAGCTTGCATAATATGCAAGTTGGGTTCATTGGCAAGGGACTTTATAAATTTTTAAGCGAATGCAGTTTATAGGTTTAAGACTAGTCTACAACCATCTTTATAGGTAGCATGTATTTTGTCAGTATGCATAATAACTGCGCAGAATCTGATGCACTTCACTGAGAAGAAGTCACATTTTGGAGGCAGAAATAGAGTTTTCTTATTTACTTTCCGTGCATTAAGATTTATTGTTTCAATTCTAGTCTGCGGAAACCCGTCATTGTTAATCTAGGTTAGTTGTGCTTTCTTGTATGCATTTCATTTGATTGGCTTAGATTAACCCTAAGGAATGTTTATTTTCTTTACAATGTGTTTGAATATATGTGTGTATTAATAGTAGTACTATTGATATCCATGTTATTATTAGTATCATTATTATAATTATAATTATAATTATTATCATTATTGTTATTATTACAATAATAATAATAATAATTATTTTTACTATTCTTATTATTAAGTCAAAACGGAAAGATGATGGCCAAATACCTAATTTTATAATAATGTTATTTGCAACTCCATTGTAGGAACGATTAGGTTTTATGGTAGGATAATTTGTTGTAAATAAACATTTTGTATTATTGCTTTCTATAGCCAATTCAAAGGAAAGGGTTTATCGAGGATTTAGTGAGCAACATGATTTGGGAGTTATGAATAATTAATTCATAATGTTCTTGATTAGTGCAATAATACTTTTAATGCTTCAGCCATATAATTGATCCATATTCCTTTTAAGTCTAGCTATTAGTATAGCATTCACTATAAGTTCAATTTCTTATAACCTTGAAACTTTAGAAATCGTTGGAGGATAAGATAACCGAGTGCATGAGTACTAGGGAACTATGGAGAAATGATATAGGGTACTTCAATTATGTTTGTGTTTTGAGTTTTTATATTATAGAAGGATTTGTATAATCTAATGAGCTATTTTAATAGATGGATTTGTTTAATTTAAATATTTATTGGTGATGAATCAATTGATGAATGTTTTTGAAGTTATTTTAAAGAATTGATTTCATCATTATTGCTTGGATTCTGGTTTAGGATCTTGATACAGAAGGAACTTACTATTCGTTGTGAAAAATAGTTATAAACTGGGATGGTAATTGTTCAGATCATTGATATATTTATATTTTGAAGAGGAATTGTATTAGATAATTAGTTGATATATTATTATTATTATTAATATTATTATTATTAATTCAAAAGTATAGTTGATTGTTTAAAAGCCAAATGAAATGTTGTAAACTATTTAGTAATTTATCTTTTGAAACAAAATGTAGTATATTTGGATAAATTAGTTGTAATGTATTAATATGTTTGTTGCAAGTAATTTAAATCAATCAGTTTGATTAAAAGAGATGATGAAATCTAAT
This sequence comes from Cunninghamia lanceolata, assembly GCA_027924645.1. Classification (NCBI taxonomy): domain Eukaryota; kingdom Viridiplantae; phylum Streptophyta; class Pinopsida; order Cupressales; family Cupressaceae; genus Cunninghamia; species Cunninghamia lanceolata. Next base: position 4,490,097 of record BSBN01000710.1, on the reverse strand, counting down.
GTTGAATTTACAAGTCGTTCACATTGTACTAAGAAGGAGTTTTAGTGTTTTAACTCTGGAAATTAAATTTAAACTGTATGAAATTAAGAATTCTTGTTGTCGTAATATGATAAATTGCTAGTGGTTAAAATTCTAGAGGCATAGTATGTTGTGTCTGAGTACAACAAACATGTGGATAGGTGTTCTAGTGTTGTGTTGTCTTAAACATGTGATTCTAATTGAGTATGAAGTACAATCTATCACGAATGAAGAATTGTCGAAAATTGTTAATGTATTTTGTGGATATAATATTCTCTGGATGAGATATTTAACCAGTTGTGACTATCTTGTATCCGTTTTGTCGTAATTGTTGTATGGAGAGACTTGGTATCTGTAAAAGTGTAAAATGTTGTAATGCTATAGGCGATGGATAACAATTGGTGTTATGATTCTATTTGTAATGCAAGAGGGTCTATGCCTTGCAATGAACATGTATGTGTATTGCTATAATGCATTGTATGATGGTTAAGGTTTACTAGGTGTTAGGAAGGAGAGTGGCTTTCAACGTGGGGCCGGCGCCCATAGTGGCAGTCAGGATAACCCGTTGAAAGTAGATTAATCAAGTGATAACCTAAAATGAACTAGGGGGTTAAGGGTAGTTTTCACATTAAACAAGATTAATGGATTCCTCTCCCATGGCCTGTAGTGCTTGTATAGACTAAGGATGGGTAGAGAAGGCCTGGTTGGCATGATTGACTTCCTTGTCCTCACGAAAGGAAGGTCGATTCCGCATGTGTCACCCTATGGGGCCGACGCCTAGTAAGAGGCTGTCAAGATAACCATAGATGGGGGCCGGCGCCTAGTGAGAGGCTGTCAGGATAACCCATGCTAGGACCGTGTGATGACACTCTCCCTACTACAACCTAGCATTCCTTGGTTGGTCTCTCCACTTACGTTATGTTTCGCCTCTGGAAGTTAAGTTGTGTTGTGTTGTCTATGTTATTGCCATGTGTTGTATTGGTGTTTGGTCATCCTTTGTCTTTTGTCTGCCTGACTATCATTGTCTGGGACCTCATGTTAACTCCTAGCTCGAGGGGTGGACCTTAGGGTTCCACATGGACGGGTGGAAGAGCTTTATTATCCATTGGTTATTCCTTGTCAAGTTCTTATGTAGAAAAGATTTATTTCAGATAGTTGTACTTGTACCAGTTGATGAAGATGTATGTGTAATCTTGTACCAGACTTGTGTAACAGATCATTCATAACGTATGTAATTCTGATGTAGTCTGGAAATGGCAATGTAATGATGTACTTATGAGTAAGGAAAGCATTTCAGTTATGTATTTAATTACGTAGATTGTATTACATTATTTATCGACATGCAATGAATATGAATAAGTTATTGTGCATTGGATTCGAATCAGTATTGATGTATGTAAATAATGTTAGTTGGTTTGTAAAGTAATGCAACCTTGAATCCTTAGAGAATATGTCGTAACTAGTTATGTTAACATTACTTGTTATCTTAAACATTTTTTTTTTAAAAAAAAATTGTTCCTATTTCATGTAGCATAATGTGTATTTCTCTAAGGTGTTCAAGGCGGGGCGTTACACACAGCAGACTCCATCATAGCCTAATCCTGGTATTGTGCCACCTTATGTACCAAGATCATTCTATGGACTTTTGTTTGAGGATAACATTGTGATGACCCTCGATTCATCTGGTCTTAGTGGGATTGGGAGGGTCATCCATGGAGCTACATAGGTTGTTGATGATGAGGTACATACATTTTAAATTTTGTGTTTAATCTCTAGTGTAATTATTTGTTAAATAAATAATTTATATAGTTTTAAATTTTATAAAATTTAGTCTTGTGCATCATGCATGTGTTGACTTTTCTTTAAGAAATCTTACATTCGGGACTGATGAGAGAGGTGCTAGAACATCACACTATGTAGAAGACAGTGGATGCAGATGAGGTTGGATGCAAGGTATTTAGTATTTAATTATACATTTAAAATTTTTAGAAAATGTGTACTTGAGATTCCATATTTTTAATATATATTTAAATTAATTTAATAGAGATAATTTGTATGTTTAGAGATCTACACATCACTCAGATGTTCATAGATGGATGGGATTAGATACACATGGTTTAGGATAGGGCTCAGGATGAGGATCCGTATAGGGCTCGAGATGAGGATCAATACAAGGATCAGTACAAGGATCAGTACAGGGGTTGGGACGAGGATCAGTATAGGGCTTAGCTCATCATTCTAGTCTTGGGTTGAGTGAGGCCCGTTCCGCCCATAAGAGGTAGGAATCATGATGTTGTGCACAGTTAGATGTATTCATATGTTCTTTGTTATGTTTTCCCAAACTCTCATGTGATGTTGCAGTCAGACTTGATGTTATATTGATTTTACATGTTATATTGCAGTTAGACTTGATGTTATGTTCTTGCGTTTACATGTTGTAGTTAGAATTTATGTTATTTAGACTTTATATATTTGATATGTATATATGCACATTTATATGTTTAGTTCTATAGATCTGTATGGATGTTTTCCTTTGAATATATGGGTCTTAATTTGGATAAAATCAAGTTTTAACTTAAATAGTTTAAATCTATATATATGTTAAATACTTGTAGATGCATATAAATTTACTTGTAGATGAAGTGAGATTTTATTAAATTGATATCAAAAAGGATTAAATTCATCTTTGGAACAAGGGCTTTAGACACCCATGGTAGTCCATAACCAGCAATATAACCCCTAGGTCGAGATCAAAAATGAACCTCTAGACCCCAGAAACATAAATTAACAAAACACATATATTATAATATAAAAGGAAGGTAGCAAAATGGAAGGAGCAAAAAAGCAAGAAGGAGATCTTCTTATAGAGAAAGATGGTGAAAGAAATGAAGGAATAGAAGTTCTAAGCAACAAAAGGGAGGAAGCGCCATATGCCACGACAGGAGTAAACTCAATCCCTTTAAACAAAATAAGGAGAAGCTACTCAAACATTATCAAAGGAACGGCAGATACGCAACAGGAGGAGGATTTGATAATTGATGTAAAGGATAAAGTGGATAAAGACATTGGCGCACTAGAGCGAACAACATTAATAGGAAGAGTGATAGGAAGAAATAAAACCAAATGACAGATTAAGGAATGGATTGGAGAAAACTGGGTAGAAGCAGAAATGGTACACTTTATACCTAAACAATTCTTTGTGGTCGATTTCCAAGAGGAGGCCGAAAGGGACAAGATTCTGGATAAATCACCATGGAAAATAGGGTTGGATTACATATATACGCAGAAATGGAGACCAAATTTTAACCCTAACAATTTCAATCCATATAAGGAACCAATATGGATAAGATTATACAATCTCCCATTTGAATATTGGTCACGAGGATGTTTATACCAAATTGGGGATACTCTAGGAAACACAATAGAGATGGACATGGGAGAAAATGATTCAATTTATTTTGCAAGAATTAGTTTGATAGCTATAAAAAAGATTCCAAGAAAGATAAAATTGATCACATTAGCAGGGACCTGGGAATAGGTCATAGAACTCGAGGAGAATTTTTTTTTGTTTTGAATGCCAAAGTAGAAGACACATGGAAAAAAGATGCCCTAAAAATTTTGCAAAAAAAGAAGAAGACAATGTGGAATCAGAGGAGAAATCAAACAAATAGAAGCAGGAAAAGAAAAGCTAGGCTCTCAGAACATAGGAAGGAAACTAGAAATACCAGTAGAATCCTGAAACAGGAACCCTAATTCTCCAGCTCCTGAGAAAAAAGAGATTTCAAATCAGATACAGAAACAAATATAGAGGTGCATGACCAGGAACCTCCAAAGAAAATCAAGGAGAGGAAGGAGGTAAGAGATCAATATGCACCCTCAAAGGAATTGAAGGAATCGGTAGGCCATGATAGACAGGAAGGCAAAGAAGACTATAGCTCGAAGATAGTTAGGGAAATGCTGGAAGCAGAAGAAGGGACAAATGATGGTTGTTTGGAGGAGGACGAGCTTGGTGAGGACAGAGGAAATTAGATTAATTGACCCTAGACACATTAGCCAAACTGGCGCAAGAGGTGCCATGGGCAATGGAAAGAAGTTAGGGAGGAAGACTGATAAGGAGAAAAGAGAGGAGTATGCAGCGGACAAAGGACTCCTGAGCATCAAAAAATACATGTTAAGATCCAAGGGGGGGAGTGCCTCCCTTGGGAAGCCATGAAAATACTTTCATGGAATGTTAGGGGCTTAAATGCCCCTAACAAAAGGCACGCAATCAAGCACCACCTTTCTAAGCTAATGTTGGATGTAATATTACTACAAGAAACCAGGCTGATACAGGAAGAAGCAACAAATTTTGTAAGCTATTGTAGGCCTCTAACATGAGTTTTCAGCAAACCCAGGGGCACTGCAAGAGGTGTGGGTCTAATGTGGAACCCTTCCAAGGTAGATATCAAAGAAGTGGAGGTAAGTCAAAACTAGATATTAGGAAAAGTATTTTTATATCATCTTAATATTTCTTTCTTGACTTTTAGTGTATATGGCCCTACTAAGATAGAGGAAAAAAGAAGAAGTTTGGAATAGCATTCTAGGTAAAATCTGAGGGCTTGGAGAAGAAAGGGTGATTTTGGGAGGAGATTTTAACACAATCCTAAGTCTAGAAGAAAAAAGAGGAGGATTAAGAACTGTAAACAACGCAGTGAAAGATTTCAAGGAATTTGTAGAAGAAGGAAGGTTAATAGACTTCCCTCCTAAAGAAGGAAGATTTACATGGACTAACAGGAGGGAAGGTTTCACAAACATTGCTGAAAGATTAGATAGATTTCTATGCAACATGAAATGGTTGGAAATAGATTTAGGAGTAGAATCAAGTATATTGCCTTGTTCTTTGTCAAACCATTACCCCATAAAGCCCAAAAGTGGCCATTTACTCAAGCCAAAAAATTCATATTTCAAGTTTGAAAAAATGTGGTGGAGAAGAAAGGATCTGATAGAGTGGATAGGGAAATGGTGGTTAGAGATACTGGGAAGTGGCGGCTCAGTGAGCTTCATCTTTTGTAAAAGATTAGCACATGTAAAAAAAAGACTGAAGGAATGGAACAAAATCACGTTCAAAGACATTCACAGAAAAAGAGAGAGTTGAAGGAGAACTAGAGGAGCTAAACCAAAAAGTTATAAAGGATGGAATGTTTCAAAGTGACTTCAAAAAAGAGAAAGACCTTATGGCAGAATGGATGAATTACTAGCCAAAGAAGAAGAATACTGGAGAAGTAAAGCCAGAGAAGTTTGGTTGGAAGCTGGGGACAAAAACACAAAGTTTTTTCATAATTCAGTCAAATCCAGAAGGATGGTGAACAAAATCTCAGAGTTGACCACTGGGAATAGAATTATTTTGAACAAAAAAGAAGAGATAGAGAAAGAAATAGTCAACTACTTCCAATTTTTTTTGGCACCAAACGAGGGATTTGACTGGCTGAATATTGAGCAAGCCACAAGTTGCATAGACATGATACTCAATGATGAAGAAAAAGAAGAGTTAGAGAAACCTTTCACGGAGGAGGAAGTCAAGAAGGAAGCATTCCAATTGCACACAGACAAAGCACCAGGCCCGGACAGTTTTCCCACCCTATTATATCAGAAATGTTGGTCTATTGTAGGTAAGGAGATCTGGAACATTTTAGAAGACTTCAGAAAGAGGAAAATATTTATAATAGAAATAAATAACACAGTCATAGTGCTTATTCCAAAAAAAATAGAATGCAGGATGGTAAGTGACTACGGGCCGATATCATTATGTAACACAGTTTATAAGATTTTGGCCAAGTCAATCGCTAACAGACTTAAACCAATTTTGGGAAGAATTATTTCAGAAAATCAGAACGGGTTCACCCTAGGAAGGGAAATTGCGGATAGTATTATCTTAGTAAACGAAGTCATCCACTCGATAAATCAGAACAGACAGAAAAGTATGCTAATTAAATCGGATGTGAGCAAGGCTTACGATAGAGTTAGATGGAACTTCCTTTTATGGATACTAGAGAAAATGGGCTTTGGCAAGTCATGGCTCGAAGGTATCTTTCAGTGCATCTCCACTCCACGGATGTTAGTAGTAGTGAATGGATCGCTATGTGGTTTTTTTGAAATATCACAAGGTTTGAGGCAAGGTGACCCATTATCTCCTTGCATTTTCATTTTAATGGCAGAGGTGCTGGGGAAAATGATACAACAATGTCAAAGATCAGGAGGATGGAAAGGTATTAGGGTGGCTCATGGATTAGACCCAGCTACCCATGCACAGTTTGCAGACGACACCTTACTCTTCGGGGAAGCTAACTTAGCAGAAGCAGAGGAGATAAGAAGAGTATTAGATGCCTACATGAATCTTTCGGGGCAACTGATAAACAATGAGAAGACAAGAATGTTTTTATTCAATACTTCTCAAAGATGGCAACAACAGATATCTCAAATCCTGGGATGCCAAGTAGAAACATCACCAACCAAACATTTAGGGGCCCCCTTATTCAGTGGACCAATCAAGGTTCAGTTAGGGGAGGAAGTAATCACTCAATCTAAGAATAAAATGGAAGCTTGGAAAGGAAGATGGTTAACCATAGCAGGAAGGATTACCATGCTAAAATTAGTTTTAGGGGTAGTTCCGATTCACTTGATGTCTTGTTTTTAGGTTCCAAACAAAGCCAAAAGCAATTTGGAGAGTGGATGGAAAAAGTTTTTATGGGAAGGATCTAAAGATGTTAGAAGAATTCCTTTAATTGGATGGGACAAAGCCACGTGCCCACTAGATAAGGGTGGGATGGGAATGAGAGAATTAAAGCTCCAAAATGAAGCATTGGGAGCAAAATTGGTATGGAAAATGGTTAAACAACCACACAAACTATGGTGTAGAATAATGCAGAGCAAATACTTAGATGACTTGGATCCCAATAGGATTTTGACCATAGCAAATCCAGGGGGTGGTTCGGCGGTCTGGAACTTCATAAAAAAATGTAGCCCCATAATATTAAATCATTTGATGTGGAGTAATAATAATGGGAGCAAAGCCAGCTTCTGGACGGATTCATGGGAAGGGTAGCCTTCTTTAGATAGCATTCAAGAGTTGTTAGATCTAAGGACACAAATGATTCAAGACAGAGGAGAAAAGGTGGCAGACTACTTCGAAGGAGAGGGTGAGGAAGGCATAGTGAAATGGGTGGACCCAAATAAGTACAACGTAAATGAGGATACCAAAAAGAAATTTTTAGAAATGCTCAATGAAAGAAGGATTCGAAGGAATAGTGTCTCCGATGAGATAATCTGGTGTGGTGCTAAATCTGGACTATATATAGTTAAAATAGGTTATCAACTACTGAAATTAGACAAAAATAGTAACTCATGATTTCTGGCCAAAAAAATCTATTGGGACAATCAAGTACTGCCTAAGGCAAGAGCATTTCTTTGGATGGTACTTCACAAGAGTATTATAACAGGGGACTGGTTGTAGAAATTGGGTATATCTAGCCCAAGTAGATGTGTTTTATGCAAACAACATGAAGAGACTTTAGACCACTTACTACTAAGATGCCAGGTAGCCGTGAAGCTATGGACACATTTTCTTAGTCTATTAGGATGGAAAGGAGCCATGAATTTATCAATAGTGGACTTCCTGAAAAGTTGGCCAATGTTACAAAGGAAAGGTTTATGGGGGGTATCTGGACCACTTTGCCATCCATGATAGTTTGGCACATCTGGAGGGAAAGGAATCAACGAATATTTGAAGAAAAAGAAATTTCAACAGATAGATTAATAAAGGAAATAGAAATTGGCTTAGTGGAAATTCTAAACTCCAAAGCAAGTTGTAGAGGAGGATGTAAATTCACTAGTTGGGATGATGCAATCATGAAAGTCTAGTTAGATCTTAAAGTTCTGAAAGGATTGGGAGGAGGAAAGAAGAAAAGAGCCCAAACTAGGTGGTTGGCTCCTCCAAGGGGCAGACTAAAACTAAATTTTGATGGGGCCTCCAAGGGCAACCCAGGAAAAGCAGGCTATGGCTATATTGTTAGGAATGAGAGGAAAGATCTAATTTGGGCAGCGTCATGCTCTTTGGGAGTGGCTTCAAATAATATGGTAGAATTGGAAACACTGACCAGAGGAGTGGTAGACTGTGCGAAGAAAGGTTGGACACACATAGACATAGAAGGAGACTCTCAACTAATTATAAATGCTATCCTTAGGAATAATACAGAGAATTGGACTCTAAAAAAAGGAGTCAGGAGAGTCAAGGATGTCCTACAGAATCTAGAATTCTCTATTAGACACATCTATAGAGAAGCAAATAAGGCAGTGGACTTCCTGGCTAATCAAGGAGTCATGAGGAGAAGCAAGGACATCAGTGATTCAAACGTTGCAAGCTGGAATGGTTTTGCTATGGTACTATGCTCAGATAAAGAAAATTTGCAGGAGGTAGAGGACGCAAGGGAGAGACATCCGACGGTTGAGGATAGATAGACAGGATTACAAAACATATGAGAGGATGATATGGGAATTTTCATCAGAACCCACGTTTTTTAGCCTTGAAATGATGACTGCGAAGGAGATTATCTCTATATGTAGTCAATTGAAGCTCGACCTATGTATACTACTATGTCAAAGAGGAAGAGATGGCCAAAATCATGGGAGTGAAGTGCAGATGCCTGGAGGAAGGAAAGGAGTAGCAGGTGGGATGCTTATTCAAACTGAAAGAAGAAGCGGCAAGGACAACAATTCTGTAAATCATTGGGGGAGGGTCGTGGAGTGGAGGCCATGTGCATGATAGCCGAGTCTATCAACTTTTCTTTGCCAACATTTCTCTGGTTATGGGCAGCACTTTCTATGGAGTCTCTTAGGGAGTGCATCTGGTGGCACAAGCTAACCACACAGTGGTAATGGGGGAGATTGACTCGGCAGGAGGGGACCGTGTAGAAAAAACTCTGAAGGCTACTTACGCAAGGAGAATAGGATCTAAGAAGGCCAGTGACATCCTCACAGCATACAAAGAAGGCATTGAGAATAGAAACTTGGAGACCTTCCACAAACTGCTTTAGGAAAACAAAGGAGAATTCACAGACAGACAAATAGGAAGGCTGTTGGAGACGGAAGAAGGCATTATGATGATAATGCATGAGATCATGTAGCAGTTTCAACCGGTGGAGGAGGGGCTGATGTTTGCTTGAGCTAAAGGCACTATTAGACTTTAGATAAGCTATGCAATCACTATAGTATGGTAGATCCTTGAGGGAGCTAGCCAATAAATAAAATGATGTTTTTTCTGATTTCATTTTATACCAAAGGGAGCCATCCCCAAGATGGCACTTACCTAACAAAAAAAAAATTACTTGTAGATGTGATGAACTATTAATGATTGAGAAATGATGCCAACACCCTAGTCATTGATAGGAATAGTTTTTATAAAATATTTGGGAATGTGAATTTAATATAATTTATATCTATTGAATCTTGTGAATTAAAATATATAGTTTTTTATAATATATAGTTGAGCTTATTGGATGTGTCCACTACATTGAATTTGATAGTTTTGTCACATGTTTTTATATGGCTAATAAAAATTAAGAAAACTTTGAATTAATTTTTGAAAACAATCCTATACGATGATCTATAATTAATGTCCAACCCAATTTTTTTCTAAAACCACATCTCCATTAAAAAATATTTAAGATTTGAACCCTTGAAGCAATATGCAATTGAATATCTTAGTTCATGCATGACAAATCAAGAAAGCAACTTAACATAACCATTTGTAGAATTATCTAGTATTGGCTCTCATAAGATACAAATGATTTAGATTTATCAATCTATGTAAGTTGTCAACACAAGTAAAAATAAGCATAAAGTTAAATGAGTTTTGATTTCTAATTTTTTGGTGTGTTGTGGTGGAAAAAGTGGTCACAATAAGACCAATGCCTTAATTTGATATGGGTGATAGGGTCAAACCTTTAACCAAGTACTCATGTAGAGTAAACGTTTTGCCTCCTAGCATAATGTGACTCAAGTAATAATTGAGAAACCAAGATTGCATCTAACTTGACATAAGCCCTTCTATATATTTGTTAAAATGATTTCAAAATATATTGTAAGAAATAATATATTAGGAATGCTTTAATAATCCATGGGCTAACTTACGAGTGCCATATATTGCAATAATAGCACACTCAAAGAAACCTTAGAGAAATATTATAGTCTATGTTAAATCCAACCAACCACAAACAATACACATATATGCAAATGAGATATCAAAGATAGTAAATATTTCCTAGAATGTATATCTAGCATAAGGAGACCATTTAAATATCAAGTCACAATTAGATTGGATTCACAAATAACTACACCAAACTATTTGTACAAGAAATAAATTTGGAAGTGGCCAAAAGCATAAATAAGTAAAAAAATAAAATAAATAATGCTATCCAATTAACATGAAACCCATAATGTTAGTACACTCAAGAACTCCTGAACAAGCATATGGTTCCCAAGATTTTTAGGAAGAAAATTAATCCACTAAATACGTTTTATGGGAACCATTTATGACATGGTATCAAAATTTAAAAGATGTTTATAAATCTCCTACCTTATAAATTTGATGTCACTTATAAAGTTATCCTTTTATAAGTTTTTATGTCATATAATCTGTAAATAGTTATCATGTGGGAAAATGACTTTACCTTAAAAGTCCTTTGATGCCATCTTCAAATAAAGCTCATATCTTTTGAGAGACTTGAGGAGAAAACTAATTTTAATACTTTTATATTATTTTGTAGCCTCCAAGTTGAGCCCACTGCCAACTCAACTTTGAGTGGTTATGATGAAGGGGGTAAATCATAAAACACACAATAATAGAGATTGCACATAGAAAATAGGATGATATTTTATTAATATGGGCAAAACATTACATTACAGAAGCTCAAATACAATCAACGGTATCAACCCTCCACAGGCTGCAACACATTACAACTTTCTCTCACAAGACTCTAGAATCATCTACCTTCTGTAACCCCCAAATCTACTAGGGTTATTGTTTTCCTACCTATTATTGACTCTACACTTTCCCCATTAACTATACTACTTTCCAGGGTTCCCAAAAATGGTTATTAATAGCCTTTTTGGTGGCCAACAACCTAATTTTGAAATTTGCATCTCCCTCCAAAAATAGGTCAACTTCCGGGAGCCATAACTTTTGATCTGGGTGTCCGATTGATGAACCATTTTATGCGTTAGAAAGCTCGCGGAATGTTCTATACACTAAGAACCTACTCTACTAGTTTCAACCATTTTCAAGCCCGTACGGGGCTGTTTAGTGCCTCAAACCTGAGTTTGAATAATTTTCAAGCATTTTTTCAGAAATGAAAACTTTAATATCTTGCAGCTTGCAAATGATCTTTGCATGATTCCTTTGCCAAAGCTCTTATTTTTTAGTTATGAAGCTTCCTGTAAATTTTTATTTTAGTTTGTACCCAAATGCAAACTTTCTAAAAATAGTAGGTTGCTATTTTTAGCAGTTTGGAAAAACTGAAAGTCCTACATCATTATTCAAGCAATTATGGAACCAGAACCACAAATTTTGGAAAGAAATAGAAAGAACATCAACAATTTTGAAACACATCTTTTTTTGGGTGATGCAAGATTGCCCTTACACCACTGGATGCTCCTACATCAGACACCCAGGGTAATTGAGAAGTGACCCTGTCACGTCTCAGGTGTTTGTGTGAGGAAAACCCAAACAGTCAACCTCTGCCTTAGACAAACAAGAAAAATCTTCAATAGGCCTTCCTTTCCATTTCACTAGATATTCTTCATATTGCCTGTTCTGAGTACTTCTTCCCATACGGCTATCCAAGATCTCTTCTATCTCCTCTATTGAAGTAGATACTGAAATACTCCATTGTTCTTCTGTTGGTCCATATTTTTTTCCACCTTCATGATATTATGATAAATCAGCAATATTGAAAATAGGGGAGATGTTGATCCCACTCAGTAGCTCTACCTCATATACATTTCTTGAATCAGGTTTCTTCAAAATTATGCATGGTCCAAATTTCTTCATTTTCAGCTTATTGTATGTTCCAATTGGGAACCTTTCTTTTCTTAAGTGAACCATGACTTCATCTCCTACCTAGAACTCCTTATATCTCCTCTTTTGATCTACCTTAGCCTTGTACTGAATAATCATCTTATTAATGTGCTTTCTCACCTCTTCATGCAAATTCTTTAGGTGTTCTACAAAGTCTTCAACCTCGACACTTGTCTTTTCTCCTTTGTCTAGCTTCCTTAACTTTGAAGCATTTCTTGGGCTATTTCCATATATAATCTGGAATGGTGATTTACCAATACTCCTATTGACAGAATTGTTGTAAGCAAATTCTGCCTGTGGTAAAATCAAATCCCATCCCTTGGGCTTATCTCCTACCAAGCATCATAGAAGGTTACCCAAACTCCTATTCACCACTTCCATTTATCCATCAATCTATGGATGGTGTGTAGAATTGAACTTCAAATCTATCTTCAACTTCTTCCATAATGTCCTCCAGAAATAACCAACAAACTTGGTATCTAAATTTGAAACTATGCTCTTTGGTAGACGTGTAATCTCACCACCTCCCTAAAAAATAATTTAGCAATATGAACATTATCATTAGTCTTCTTGTAAGGAATGAAATGTACCATCTTTGAGAATCTATCCACCACCCAAAAAATAGAATCATGTCCTCTCTATGTCCTTGGTAAACCAAGAACAAAATCCATACTAATATCATCCCATGGCTTCTCTGGTACAGGTAGTAGTTGATATAGACCTGTATTCTGACTTGCTCCTTTCTCCATCTGACATACTCTGCAACTCTACATAAATTTCCTCACATCCTACTGCAACTATGGCCAATAATAATTTTCAACAATAATAGCAATGGTCTTATCTCGACCAAAGTGTCCAACCAATCCTCCACTATGCTTCTCCTTAATCAAGTTCTCTCTCATGGAACTCCTCAGGATGCACAACTGGATTCTTTTAAACAACATGCCATCTTGGATTATGAAATCCAACCATTTTATCTTGTCCAAAGTAATAAGTTCCAAACAAGCTTTCTAGGCCTCTACAAAATCTAGATCTTCAAGATACAAACTTTTGAGCTCATCGAACCCAACAACCTCTATCTTCATTTCTGTCAACAAATTTTGCCTTCTTCTCAAGGCATCTGCAACTCTGTTGGACTTCCCACTCCTGTGCTTCAAAATAAAAGTATAACTCTACAAAAACTAAACCCATTTTAAGTGCCTTTGGTTCAACTTTTCTTGACTATTAAGATACTCCAAAGCCTAATGATTAGTATATAAAACAAACTCCTTTGGCAATAAATAATGTCTCCATTTCTTCAAAGCCTAAACTATTGCATAAAACTCCTAATCATAAAAAAAATATGTTTTCTTGGCATCATTAAGCTTCTCACTAAAATAGGCAATGGGCTTACCTTCTTGACTCAAAACAACTCCTATAGCACTACCACTAGCATCACAATTCACCTGAAATATCTTAATGAAATCTGGAAGTGCCAAAATAGGTTGCTCTATGACTTTCTGCTTCAATGTATCAAAGATTTTATCTTCTTCGTTAGTCCATTTAAACTCTTTTCTATCCCCTCTCATCGTCTCCATTAGGGGTGCACAAATGCTACTAATTTTTTTGATAAATTTTCTATAAAAACTTGCCAAACCATGAAAAGATCATACCTCTGTGGCACTCCTTGGTATAGGCCATTCAAGGATAGCTCTCACCTTCTCTAGGTCCATCTTAAGACCTTCCTCTAAGACAACCAATCCCAGGTATACCAACTCCTTTGCAAAACTACATTTCTTCAGATTAATCAACAACTTCTCCTCCCTCATCTTTGCTAGAACTCTTTTAATATGCATCAAATGCTCATCCCAAGTCTTACTAAAACTCAAAATATCATCCAAATAAACATAACAAAACTTCCCAAAAATTCTTTCAGTACCTCATTCATGAGCCGTATGAATGTGCTCAGTGCGTTGATTAGACCAAATGGCATGACTAACCACTCATAGAAACCCTCCTTCGTCTTGAAGGCTATCTTTCATTTATCTCCTTCTCTGATTCAGATCTGGTGATAGCCACTCTTCAGGTCAATCTTTGTAAAGTACTTGGATCCACTCAAACAATCCATTATGTCATCCATTCTTGGCAATGGAAACCTATACTTGATCATGATCTTATTTATGGCTCGAGAATCTATACACATTCTCCACTCTCCATCTTTCTTTGGTGCTAGTACTAAAGGTATTGCACATGGACTCAGGCTCTCCCTTATCAGTCCCTTCCTTAACAACTCATGGACTTGTCTATTCAACTCTTCATTCTTTGCTGGAGTCATTCTGTGGGCTGCCTTATTTGGCAAACTAGCTCCTGGTATCAAATCCATTTGATGACTTATCTTCCTCACTAGTGGTAAACCTTCTGGTACATTATCAAAGATAATGTCCTAAAATTCTTACAACATATCTGAAACTTCTGTTGTACATCTTCACATTTCTCTTTACTGATCTTAGGAATCAATGCAAGGCAATGACACTCATGCTTCATACCTTCCAAAAATTTTCTACCATCTACCAAGCAAATTCTGGCAGTACTACATACATTTTCTTCCACCTCCTTCAAGGGATTCAACTTATGACACACTCCATCCTTTGTTAGGGAATATGTCTTTGGACGACCATCATGGATAGCACTCCTATCATACTACCATGACCTCCCCAAAAGCATATGACATGCATCCATTGGTATGATATCACACAACACCTCATCATGGTAGTCCCTAATCTTGAACTTCACTAAACACTACTCATTGACAAAAGCTCTATGGTCCTTCTGTAACCATGCAATCTGATATGGCTGTGGATGCTTTCTTCTTGTCAACTTCAACTTGTCAACCATCTCCTCTGAAACAAGATTATCAGTGCTTGCACTGTCAATAATAATATCAGAACACTTACCCTCACATTTGTACCTAGTGCGGAATAAACTCTTCCTTTGATTGGGTTCTTTCTCCTCATTCAACAAAGTTCTTCTAACAACTAGGGTTTCTCCCTTTTTAGCATCTTTAGAGTGCTTAGATTGTGCATCTTCATTGACATGTACAACTCATGCATTACCTTCAAGTCTTCTATTTGTCCTTCCTTGAAGTTGTGGACACTCATATGCTCAATGTCCTTCTTCTCCACATTAGAAATAGGTTCCTTTGAAACCTCCTCTTCCAGGTCCTTGCCCAGGTTTGCCTCTTCCTCTTTGCTCACCATTGTTCTGGTCACGAGGGCGGTAGGTATTATCTCCTCTCTGATTTCAACTGGTGCCAGTTTCTTCATTTTTCTTTGAATCTTCATTTCAGCCCCCATAGGGTCTTCCACTAGTCCTTCCACCTTGACCTCTTCCCCTTTGCTCGCTATCAAATCTTTTATTCAACTTCTCTTCCACCTTTAGGGAAAATTGGTATGCATCTTCTATGGTGGTCATTCTGACTAGGCTTAGCTCCTCTTGAATACTTGGCCTCAACCCATTAATTTAATGGGCTACCTTCTCCTTGTTGGCCTCTGCATGACTGGTTCTGATAGTAATCTTATAAAACTCTTCTGTATACTTCTTAACATACTTGTTGCCTTGCTTTAATCCTTGCAGCTTCTTCAACAACTCCATCTCATAGTCCATAGGAATGAACTACTTCTTCAGTTTCTCCACCATCCGATCCCCTATGGTGATCTTCCCTTTTCCTCTTATGTCCCTCTCTAACTAGACCTCCTTCCACAAATATTTACATGGTCCTTCACCTTTGTTTTTGCAAACTTGACCCAATCTGCGTCCTCCACATCTTCATACTCAAAATACTCCATGTCATTGATCCAATCAATAAGCTGTTCTGGATTCAAATCTCTAGAATATGTAGAAAATTTGATCCTGGGCCTCTTTCTAATCTTAGAAATAGCCCTCAATAACCTAACTTCTGCAAGATCTCCTACAGCTTCTTGTTCCTCCTGAAATAGCTCTTCTTCAGCTTTATCTTCACTTTCTTCTCTTGTTCTCGACTCAAACCCTCTTCGTAGTTCCTCCTACAATGCATCAATTTGCCTTTGCAGGGCTTTAAAACCCTCTTCTATCAAAGCATTCCCCCTAATACAATTTCTTCATGGAGGCATCTTGATCTCCGCAGCAAACCCACAACCTCAGGTCCTGGTGCAAACTGCCTCACGGTCGGTAATCTATCTACACACTCAAGAACCCTTGCTCTAATACCACTTGATGAAGGGGGTAAATCATAAAATACATAATAACAGAGATTGTACATAGAAAATAGAATGATATTTTATTAATATGGGAAAAAAATTACATTACAGAAGCTCAAATACAATCAGCGGTATCAACCCTCCACAGGCTGCAACACATTACAGCTTCCTCTCACAAGACTCTAGAATCATCTACCTTCTGTAAGCCCCAAATCTGCTAGGGTTTCTATTTTCTACCCTATTCTTGACTCTACACTTTTCCCCTTAACTCTACTACTACCCAGGGTTCCCAAAAATGGTTATTAATAGCCTTTTTGGTGGCCAACAACCTAATTTTAAAATTTGCATCTCCCTCCAAAAATAGGTCAACTTTCAGGAGCCATAATTTTTGATCTGGGTGTCTGATAGATGAACCATTTTGTGTCAGAAAGCTCATGGAATTCTCTACGTGCTAAGAACCTACTCTACCAGTTCTGGCCATTTTCGGGCCCGTACAGGACCGTTTAGTGCCTCAAACCTAAGTTTGAATAATTTTTAGGCATTTTTTGGGAAATGAAAACTTTAATATCTTTTAACTCACAAGTGATCTTTGCATGATTCCTTTACCAGAGGTCTTATTTTTCAGTTATGAAGCTTCCTATAAATTTTCACTTCAATCTGTGCCCAAATGTAAACTTTCTAAAAATAGCAGGTTGCTATTTTTAGCAGTTTGGAAAAACTAAAAGTTCTACATCATTATTCAAGAGATTATGGAACTAGAAACACAAATTTTGAAAATAAATGGAAATAATATCAACAATTTTGAAACACATCTTTTTTTTGCGTGATGCAAGATTTCCCTTACACCACTCGATGCTCATGTATCAGGTTAATAGTACATACTTTTGATTTGACACAATGGAAAGCCTTCCTTAAAATTATGAGGTTTATAGACGTGTTTTTAAAGATCTAATGGTGTGTTCAAGGCATCATCATGTCCTCATAAAATGATCAAACCATTTAGACACCTTTATTCTGACTAGCTAAATCTCCACTTTTAGAAGTAGCAAACTGACTAGGTAATTCCTATATGAGATTTTCATTTTTAACTTTGATTCTAATTATTTCTAATTAAAGTTGTGAATTGTGCATGGTTAAATACTATGAAGTGACATGCAAGATATTTTTTAGATAACATAAGATATATCCTTTTTTTTAGATAACATAAGATATATCCTTTTAGGAGACACATTGGATAGGGATGATCCATCAATCCATCTTATATCATCCAATATTTTAGTATTGAACCTCAGATTGATAGGAAATTTTATATTGTATAAAACTTTACAAAGAATATAAAAGGTTATTTTCTAGGAGTCAAGGATTGAATATCTAGATTCTTTTCTAAGATAGAAAAACAAAGTTTCTTCTTTCTTAAGGTGTGTGAAAAATAGTTGTGCTAGTACTAGGGTAGGGGCTCACCTACCCTAGGGTAAATGCACTACTACTAGTATATGGGAAATATCTTTCCATGACCTATAATAGAATATTATTAGATTCTTATAGTTGTTAGACACAATGTCAAAGATACAAGACCATTGAGTTTAGATGCTAAAGTAGAGATGCTAGTTTAGTAACCCTAGAGGCACTGGTGATTTAGTTTTATGAATTACTTAAAACTTTTAAGGATTGAGTGTCTTGACCTCTTGATCACTTCTTATAAGTATTCTAATGGGCTCAAATGCTCAAAAAGATTTGCAAGCACGACCTACAAAAATGTATGTTATATAGACTTGAACAATGTATAACATGAGTATTTTTTTTGGTTTATAATGACTTATAATATATCATTGACAAGATTGTTCAACTCAATATAACAACTTTATGCCAATAATGCATTATCCAATACAACCCTTCAAAAGTTTAAATAAACTCATTTCATATAACCTCATAAAACTCAGCAAACTAGAAACCAACATAAATGTTCATCGGGCTAATCAAAACAAAATTACCAGACTTGTACACACAAGTCTCCTATCCACATACCAAGAAAAAAACTAGATGGAAATAACAATCAATATCCTTAAATATCACTATCATACTCACAAAAATAATCTAAATTCATATTCAAATTACTTTCAACACATATAAATAGTATAAATTGCACTTAGTTTCTCTCTTGAACTCAATTCTAAAATTCAAATTGCCCCACTATTTAGAGAACCCATACACTTGAACAATTCACAAAAATTATACACATAACATACCAAATCATGGTTGCTACTCTAAATGAAAGAAAATAAATTACAACATGCATAGATACATTCCAATACTTGGATAATGTCAGGGATTGGCTGTGATTGATAGCTTCCTTTAAGGATCGCAATGTATATGAGCTACGTTATTTCAACATTGCTGAGAATGAGGCAGAAGCTGAAGATTAGATTTAAGTTTTGTCAATATTTAGGTATGAGTGATATTACTTTTTTAAACTATAAAGAGTTAGCTGTTGCAATTCTCCTATAAATCTCATACATAGAAAATCATGGTTGCTACTCTAAATGAAAGAAAAGAAATTACAACATACCTAGATACAATCCAATAATTGGATAATGTCATGGATTGGCTGCAAGTGATAGCTTCCAATAAGGATCGCAATGTATATGAGCTACACTATTTCAACATTGTTGAGAATGAGGCAGAAGATGAAGATTAGATTTAAATTTAGTCAGTATTTAGGTATGAGTGATACTAATTTTTAAAAGGAATTTAAAGGCAAAATATATGATCTAAAGTCACTAGGTTTTGTATTGAAAGTATATATATTCAATCTAACATGTACATTATGAATTCCACATGGAACAAATTTAAATACAATTGGACAAAAATAAATGACCAAGTCTTTGAAAAAAACATTCTAAATCATGTCACATGTCCAAGCAATATAGATATCTAGATAGATCTATAAAAAGTTTGAGTACATACATATATCCAGTCATATGTATGTACATATATCCAAAAAACAACTTAAAGTTCCTGGTACATGTAATATGGATCCTCTCTATCTTTAATTATCTCTAAAATATTTTCATGATGTTCAATAGGCAACCTCCACTTTTGTTTGGTACATCCTCTTTTAGGTAAAATTTCTAATTTTTTTTTCTTGCTATAACTAAGTGACTATAATGTAGAACATTTTCTCCTAGCATATAATCAACAAATACAATACCATGTCTATCTATATTTATTTTTTGATAATATGTGCCTTCAATAAGGACTGATCCAATGAGATACTCTTGTCCATCACCATCTGTCATCGATTCCACCAATTTGCTTTTTGGTTTCATACACCTTAGTAGATAGTAATCTACACCTTCCACATTGTCAGGATCTGCAACAATAATGAAAATATCTCCTGTACACACACCATGTAGAGTTTAGGAAAGTTGTAAATATATACTTTTAATATATATAAATTTAAATAGATATAAACATGCTTCAATGAAACTTACTTTTACACATAATATATAAATCAATTTTAATTTAATCAATTAAATATATACCTATAACAACTAAATTAGATGCACGTTTGTAATCAACTGAATATAGAGGATCATAGATAGTGATATTATCATTGTCTTCAAAAGGCAACATTGATATTAATTGTTTCATTTCCCATTGTGAAACATACCCATCTCTAATATTCTCACATTAAATAATATTTGCATTGTCCTCGATGCAATCAACACAAAAACATGATTTTTCTCTCACATTATAAGGCTTGCTACCTTCCATTGTCATGATTTGATGCATGCTTCTAATACCATTAATTGCTTGACAATTAATAGCATTTGATCACTCAATATTTGTAAATTATGTAAACATCCAAGTGATTAATTTATATATATAAATTTAAATTTGAAAATTCAATTAAAAATCATGTGTACACACACTTTGAAATTGAAATTTAACAAATTTTGACTAGATATACCTATAACTTCCAAAAAATACTGTGTGTTGTATGTTGAGTTGCGAGCGGAAAAATGACTTTTGCACCAATCAACAATTTCATTTGTATTCCATATGACATTACCTACAAGTACACATGTTGGCAATTTATTTTTCACCTATTATTTTCAAGGTTTATTTAAGAATTTAAAATTTAAAGTTTAAATATAGATCTAATTTTTTTAAAAATATCTCTAGATTATATATATATATATATATATATATATATATATATATATATGTGGCACAAACTACCTCCAAGTTCATGTTGACGAAGTGCACACTTCACACATGCTCCTGCTCCATCGTGCTCTCCTTTTCCATGTCCACTCTCATAAAAATTTACAAGAATTTAGTGTTGCGTCTAGCATGTTGATGGCTTAACCAAAAAAAGCTTTTGTAGACTTAAATTGTCCTATAAAGTTACAAATAATTACACTCAAACAAAATTAGCTTAAAAAAACTTGACAGATTAAATATATTATAAGTAATTGAACAATTTAAGTCTCAAAGTTAAAAGTAAATAAAAATTTAAAATTAAACCCTAAACAATGTACTTACCAGCACATCCATCAGACCATATCCACTATTGTTCTTGATTTATGCCATGCTGTCTTAGGTCTTCAAAAAAACATTTTCATACAATGAGCTACATAACTTCTATCATGACCCATATCATCACTGATATAAAAGTGAACCTCTTTGATAATAATTTGATCATCTTTGCTACTTTGTATACCATCTACCTAAAACTCGGCATGTCTATAGCGAACTTGCACAAAGATTGTAACTTGCTCTAAATGATAATATTGACTTTGAATCTCAGTTTGATGACTAAATGTATAGTTCTCAGAGAAATCTATAATAGAGAGAATACAACCTAGTGGAAAGCAATTCTTTGAATCATGAAATTGCTTAGCTTCCCATCTTCCACCATGACAATGCTGGATATGTGGATATATGATATTGTGAAATTTATTAATAAATTCATTGTAAGGCAATCCACTCTCTTTGAGAACAATTTTTCTAGCCTCGACTCCTGACTTCGTTAAGTATGTCTCATATTCAAATCTCTTCCAAATAACTTGCATTTCAATGTTGTCAACTTGTAATTTAAGATTCTTCAAATTTTCACAATCATTACATATATTTTTTATACACTGAACATTGAATTTATTTGAATCTTCTAATTTTTTGCATTTAAGAGACTTCACAAACTATTTTGTGCTTCCAGGGATGGCTATATTTCGATCAATTATTGCCATAAATTTTTTATATGATAGTAGATCATGTAGATCAAATTCAACATGATTTTGACAACAAGTTTCACATACTTTATTTATATGTACAAATGATGGTCATAGTGTCTCAAACATCCTTTGACAAATCTTCACATCTGAAAATTCTTGCTTGAATGCTTCAAAAAGTTCACTTTGTGTTGTCTCTTTAAAATGTTTTGGATGAAAAATTTTTGTACCATCTTTACCTGTTATTTGTATAGTGTCCCTTCTATTGGAAGAAACACAAGAGTGATTGGTCCAAGATTCAATCACCTGTTTCTTTACATTTTCTGAAATTCTTTCTTTTCAGGGAACCTTACAAATATTTATCCAATTTTTCTCAATTTTTGCATCTATTTCATTTCTCTTTTCAATATACCTTTGAACAGTTCTCCTAGAAATATTTATTAATTTAGAAATTGCTTGAACTTGTCTTCTATGTGATAATTTCATACTAGAAATTACAGTCATCAATGCTCTACGTGCAGCAGTTAGATAACTAGCTCGACTCTTGTTATCAATACAATTCAATGCTTCCTATAAGTTTTCAATAATTGTTTGTTTTAATGAACCTGCTGACTTTTTCCTATTATAAACCCCTAACAACTCCAAAATAGGGGTCATTTCTTTTCATCTAAATAACTTTGTAACTAACTGTGCTCTTCCAATTAGAGATTTTTTGTTTAAAAAATTAATCCCATATTCTTTTAGAGTGTAATTTTACTGTGCTTTTAGGTAACATATCTTTAGATGAAATATTATTGAAAAGAGAATCCTCATCCATCTCCATCAGATTTTCCATACCATAGAACAAATTTCTATTACTAGGTTTAGTTTGTTCTTGTACCTATACATCAACTTGGTCATCAATATTTTCCATGGGTTGTTCTTCAGTAGATGTTCCTTCACCCATGTTTCCCTCCCTCTCTCTTGTTCAATCATACTTCCTCGATCTAGTCCTTTGATTTCCCATCACAAATTATACTCAAATTTGAAATCACCTGCATACAAGTGTACACACATGTGTGCTTTCAATGAATGCATGTAGTTAATATTTCATATAAATAGAACACTAAATTATAAATTGTTCATTTGTTAAAGCCAAAGTAAAAAAATATTCAAATTACAAACGTATCATGAGGAAATTTGGTATCATAAGCATATTTGGTATATCACGATGCCTCTAATTTAAATATATCGTAATAAAAGACTTATATGATGTGAAAGAGAGAAAACATGATATATAGATCCTATGAAAAGGTATATAGCAATGAAAAGATAAGATTACAAAGGGGAAGACCTATGATTCCTTAAATGCAAGGATGTGATGTAAATAAAATCACACTATGTAATTGATTTCATTTGTTAAATAAATATGTAATTGATTTGATTTGTTAAATACTAATTTGTAACAAGGGATGGAACCCACACATGAGAAATAAATGAAAAGTAGAGAAGAGAAGAGGTGCAAGGGAAAACATGATTGTACACATACATAAATCTAGTTTTCCCTAGATGCCTAGGATATTATATATAATCATTTACTTATGAGGGGGGAAAGACATGATGCTTCTATTTTAAATATATATCATAATAAAAGACTTATATGATGTGAAAGAGAGAAAACATGATATGAAACAAACCTTCTTTTGTTGAAATAAGTTTTCTTTTGTCCAAATAAGCCTTCTTTTGCTAAAATTTGTCTTCTTAAATTGTATTTAATCAAATTTTCTTTAGTTGAAATTTTTTTTAAAAAATTGTATATATATGAACCATTTTTGGCCGATACTTTATCAGCCGACTATGTACTCACCGATAAGTTATCGGGCTATAATTTATCACCTGATAAAGTTATGCTTGAAACACAATCAACCATAAAAAGCTGAGCTGAGTATGTCTAGTTGGCTGTCTACATGGCAGCCAACTCACCTTTTTTCACAAATTTATGAAACATTGAACTTTAACAAGGTATTTCTCCTATCAAAATGAATTTTCTATAACAAAGAAAAATACCCTTTTGTAGAGCTCAAAGTGGAGAATCCAAACATGTAATTTTTTTCATATTTTGATTAGATTTAATATATTTTATTTTTAAAATACTACAAGTAGGTTGTTAAAGTTAAAAAAGAGGCTGATTAGAAATTTTTAAAAAATAGTAAAACATATTAATTTTTTTTTCAAAATATATGGTGCACTAGATGAGAGAGTCCTCTTGAAAAGGGCATAATTTGTTTCTTAAAAATCATTAAAAAAAATAGACAATAGTTGACGTCCCATGAAAACTATCAAATTCTGGCATATATGACTTTAAAATGTTATTACGAGAAAAATATACATCAAAATTTGATTTTTTTTTCCATGCACTAGATATTGAAGTTACCTATTTGGAAAAAAAAAAAATTAGGGAGAAATTAAGTTTGTTTTAATTTGTTTCTTGACATCCCGTGAATGTCACTTTTTCCTGAAATTTTTAGCATTCCGAAATTTGTTCTTACATTGATAAAAAAATTGAAACAATTTTTTAAAAATCTAAAAAATTACAAGAATAAACTTCATCAAAAGATCAACATTTCATCATTTTTTATCATTTTAAAATTCAAAACATAAAGCCACTTTTATGTGGTCAAAGTTTAGAAATTTTTGTGTTGTTGGTTGATTCCTTTATAAAGTGTGACATAGGTTTGTGCTTTTACCCAAACATGTTTGTCAAGTGACTTGGCATGAAAATGGATAGGCTCTAAATTATGACCCTCCAAAGTAGGTCACTGAGGCAGCTTTTTTAGGTGCATTTTTGAGTGCTGCGATCAAATTTCTTATCATGGGAACCTAAAATTTTGCAAACAATTGAAGGAAATTTTAGGTCCCAATAGTGGCTCTGTCTAGGGATGTATGCCCCTTGTGGGCATAGCAAGAATTCATATCTCTAGGGAGCAGACCCAATGCCTTGTCCATTGGGCAATAGAATACAACCTCCTTATTTGCCCTAAAACATATGGCTTGAAGAACCACACCATAGCTTAGTGACACAAGGCCATCAGAAAACAAACAAGCCTAATCTTACCTCTATCATATATTTTATTCTGGTATGATTCCATCAAACTCCACTTGAAGAAATTTAGTGAATCCTCATTCTGGTTACTGTCATGTATCATGGAATGATCTCCCAACTGAACTGAAAACTAAAAATATTTACAATCCACCACACTGCTACTATATTAGTTACTTTTATCATCATCACTATAATACTTATGATTGTGAAGAAATGAAAAATCAGATGAAATGATTTTATAGTTATTTGCTTCACAAATTGATACATCCTCCTAATTGTCTAAAAATGCTTCATCCCATTTATAGAATGGATTTGAATATACATGAAATTCATGTTCTGGCATGCCTTGGCAAAATGTCATTTGTTCTTCTTCTATTAATTGATCATACAATGGGTTTGAAAAAAAATTAAAACAATTTTTAAGTGTGCGTATTTCTTCTTCACTAATTGTGTCACCATGGTCCTCAGTTGTACATGGATGTGTCACTTGTTTACTTGCTTCTCCTCTTACTTTATTGCTGATGCAATCCTCAGACATTGTGTTCTCAACAATTTCTTTAATATTGTAATCCCCATTCTTCTCAAACTGTTGATTCTAATATACATTTTCAAGAGAGTTCACATCCTCCTGAATATGGACATCAGGGTCATCAATGTATGCATTTTGTTGATAATGTTTATGGGGCTGACTGTTGTGTACAAGGTATTGAGGTGGGTGGGCTGGGACAACAGGAACATCCACACTTTGAAGTCTACTCTCATCTTTTAATGTATCATATGTCATTTCATTGTTTATTGGAATATGCTAAGGCCCTAAGTCTCATGTATAATCTTCATAATTGTCATCAAACTGACTCAGAAATAGCCTCTTGAAATCTTCCCATGAAGATAGACTTTACATGGGTAAGATGATACACCATTCTCTTTCATAATCCCTCAATGATCTTACAAAGCTTTTCATAATGGCATCTTCTGCATAAATCTCAAAGTCCTCAATAAATTCACAAAATAGTTGCACATGCCTATGAGCTGATTCATATTTCTCTCCATGAAACTTAGGTATATGATTTCTAAGCTCAACTAGATAACAATTTGGGTAGCCTTGGATGCTATTGAAGTTCATTGGTTTATCAATGTCTGAGACATATAATTTTTGTGGAATTTGCTGACTATTTTGATGAAGTACCTGATATCAAGATAATGCCATGCATACTGATTGTATTCATAATCTTGGTAGGTTGCTAATCTTTGACCAGGAGGGGTAGGGTAAGCATTTATTTGATTTGAGGCCTTTGGTATAAAAATTGCCTGTTGTGTATGATATGTACTATATCCATTGCCAGGATTTCTGATTCTATCATGAGACACATGTGGGGTCAAAGAGTCACTCGCATTCACATACCCATCCTCATTAGATGCTAATATGTCAAAGAGTCACTCACATTCACCTACCCATCCTCATTAGATGCTAATATATATTGTGATGAATTTGAAGCACGTTTGACTCTTAATTGCTGCAGTTCTCGAATCAAATTTTTCTCTTCCCTTAATAACTCAAGCAGTCTCTCTTGTTCTAACATATTTATTTTGACTGTAAATAATATTGTTGTAGGATATCTCTGTATTTTTCATCAAGTTCCTTTTCAGAATTGCCACCTCTTGTCAAAAGAGGAATAATTTTATCTTTCTGGGTCCTTCTTGCCAACAAAATTACCAATCTGTGTTTGAATTCAAAACTTTATTGACTCTGTAATGAGATGGTCTTCAACCAAGATTCTTAATTACTCCCTAGCAGAGTTGCCAATTTTGTTAGGTCTCAAAAACATAGGTTACAAATCTTAAGAGGATGCCAAGCTTTCTTAACACTTTTGGCTAACGAAATAGGGTTGATATGATTGAAAACCCCCTTCTCTTTAGGCTCTACCAGACCTAGGCGGGTGTACCTTGATAGATGATACAGATTTAAAAGTTGAACTTAGGGATCTATCCATAGTGACATGTAAGTGTGAGATAGATATAAGCTTTAATAACTACTCCTACTCCTAATTGTGTGAGATTTTGAATATGTGAAGGTTTTGAAATTTTATTTTGTAATGGCCAGTGATTTATCTATTATGCACAATAGAGTTAGCATGTGTATGATAGATGTGTCCTCCCTCTTGGCTTAACTCAAATTATTTGGCACTTTTCAAATGTTTATACCTTGTATAAACATGCAATAATATTGGTTATGAGGCTCTTCTTATTGATCCCAATGATATTTTTCCCAAGATAGTGTGATCAATTGAAAGGACTTTTAATTCTGGTGTGAAGGAAACCAATTAAGATATTCAACTCAAAAAGGACTTTAATTCCGGGCGAAAAACTACTTAAACTTGATTCCTTAAAAGGATTTTAATTCTTTCCTCATAGAAACCAATAAAGGGAGTCACACAAGTGCAACAAATGTGCCTTGATAAATTAAACATATCTTTCATATATCTAATTTAAATAACAAAGGAAAACCATTCTGGAGATAGCACATATAACACATATGAATGAACATTAACAAATAATTGAACGTCAAAGTTTTTGGACACTAGAATATAATATTCCTCTCCATTGAACTGCTTTAGAAGATTTTACAATTCATGTTGGAAGTATTTATTTATTTATTTCCTAATCTACTAATTGTTGCTTTCTCTGATTATTGATTCTTGCTTATTCTATGATGATTTGCATCTCTGATAAATATTTTTTATTTTAGGGTTACGACCCTTCACACATCCATTCATTGTAGTTTTTCATTTAATTAATTATATTTGGCAAGAATAAAATATTTAATTTCCCATGCTAATTAATTATTATCTTTCCTCTTTGATGGCAATCTTCATGGTTACATTCACTCCTTGCTAGAAATGTTTCACCTTTAAAAATGTCATTGAGGTAAAATAATCACTACTTTATAACTCTTTGGTGAAAATATTTCACATTTCGGTGAAAATATTTTACAACTTTATTTTCTGTCAAGAGGCCATTAAAATAAATGTTCTTCTCCTTGTGAATACATTCCCCTTGTTTTAATTGCAAAGATATTTAATATATTATCCAATGAAAATAATTTCAATGATTACTATAATCCTTCCTTTGCTGGAGATTTTTACTGCACCTTTACCTATATGTAATTTCACTATGCTCCATGGGTAAAATAATTACCCACTCCTAAATGTCTTCCATGAAAATATCAAATTCATTTTACTATAATCACAATTTATTTAAACCTTTTATTTGCACTTTGCTTTATCTGTCGATATTTATATCTTTCACTGATGTTCATGCTTCTTTTATTTCTCCATCAGGTTTTTAGGGGGACTAATAAATTACTCTCTCCAATGTATATAAGTCATTATGATATTCTTTATGTTTTTTTATTTTGACAGTATATACTAGGTATGGTTCTTAGACCCATCTCATCAGCAGATCGGGGGAATGGTGAAACTGCTACTCTGATATATTAGAGTCCTCTCGACATAGGGTTTATGAACAATGTGCATCTTCATATGGATCAACATCTTCTCGTGTTTGATCCAAGACCTTTCTTGTCATCTATTCTTCACCAGTCATATGATTTATACACTCATAGTGATGAATAATGCTTAATAGATGACAGCAATGCTCACCTTCAAGCCACTTATTACTTCTATACACTCATCTAATCTGCTCCTGTTTAGTCGATGAACCTTCCTCCATTTGATTTGCATTTGTGGATTGGTGGCATGTTCACACAACCCCATCAAAAGATCCAAGTCTTTGTGTCATGCTTCTATACCAAGACATTTTTTTATAATATCCCACAAACGAAGATTGCTTATAACCAGCCACTGTCATATTTATGCTATGGTAGGTCACAATATATAAGTTTGCATGTACGGACACTCTTCACAACACCCTCTTTAATGATTGATATGTGAGCAAGGTAAGAAAAGTTTGAGCTAACATGTTTCTTCAGATCCTTAACCATGTGCTTGTGTAACTTCCTTTTCAACTGGCCCTCTCTACATAGTGTTGTGAGATTGATGGCATCTTATGATTGGAGCATAAAAAATTTGCCGTATTATTTATCATTCATTTCCCGCAGCATTCACTAGTGAGAACTTTAGCTACTTTCCAATCATAATAACTTGGTTGCAACTCCTGATATTTGATTCAAAGATTTCATGACTAGAGCTTAAATTATTAGGGTTTTGGCATACAAACGGTGACCTCAAAAATAGTCTCATGTGTCATTCCTCATGTCATCCCATTTTGCATACATGGCTATTAGGGTATTCACAACTACAACATCTGATAATAATCCACTTTCAAGTGTTCTTCGATGGATTTCGATACTAAGTTCCAGAGCTCCCATTTTCATACATGCTAGAATGATGCTAGTAAAGGTTATCGAGTAAGGTTTTACACCAATCGATTGTATTTGTTTAAAAACCTCCAAGGCCTTCTCACCATGCTATTTTTACGCATATCCAACAATGACGTCATTCCATGACACTACATTTGGTTGAGGCAGTTTCTTAAAAAACCTAAAAGCATCATAAATAATACCATTCTAAGTATATGCTACAATCATCACATTCCAAGAGACTAGAGTGCGTTGAGGCATATTTCATTGAAAATCCTTTGAGCCTTGTTAAGAAAAAGGTGGTTAGTCTACTCTAGACAAATGAATTGTAAGTGTTTTGAATGATGAAAAAATGTGTCTGAGGGTGCCTTGCAAGTTCAGCACAATCTCAACAAATGCCCAAGGTAAATTTATTGTCCTTAAAGCATCCCCAGCATATGTAAGGGGAAATGAAGTTATTCTAGTCACTTTTGTTCCATTTCCTTGTCTCCCAATACATGTTCCCATTGGTTTTAAAGATAGAGGCCTAGTGTGTATTTTGCTTTTAGTTGGGAACTCCGAATGAGTATCATAATAACTTATTTAATCAACAATCATATCAGAATCCAAGGTGTTATAAAGCTCTCTAATCTAGTGACCATATACTCCTTGAGAAGATGAACCTACTCTCTCCGATCTACATATTCTTACATCATGTTTCTAATGTAGTCAATAAACTTCATTGGATCTTTTTTAAGAAATATTTGCTCCCTAGAATAAAATATTACAGTGTTCTTTTGTATGTAACTTTCTCACGAACAAGTTGCTCATGTTGGCTATCAATTTGACCTTTTGTTTTCCTCAATTCAGGCTCCATATGAACCCTCCCCCTAATTCTAGCAAGAACCCCACCATTCCATTAATCATCATCCAAGGATATCTCTCGAGTCTTTGCAATCCTTGCAGTTTGAAATTCTTGTTGTAGACGCTCTTCCAGGCTTTTCCTAGTTTCTCTTGTTAGATTCTCTCTAAGTTGTTCCTTCCTTTTGAGAACACCAGCCAATCTAATGCATTTGGTGTCTAATCCCAGATCCTCTTACTCAAAATTAACTTCACCAGTCAATGCCCGAGGATGCTTGCAAAGCTACTCCAAATGTTGTATTCTATTCCATATAGGACTGTCATCTAATGATGGTTTATAAATATGCATTTTACTAGAGTGTTTACTTCCTTTATAATTGTAACTGGAGATGGAGTAATATTTATACCTTAGGTGTATATTGAGTGTCCCATTTGATTGGCTCCATCATATTCAAAATTTGGGTGTCTTCTTGGCCTTATAACTTCATAATTGTGTGAAGCATGCCAGGTCCTATTATGGGCCTGGCTAGTGGAAATTTTGTTTTGAAACAAGTTTTCTATTTAGAATTGACCTAGGGCTGCCTCAATATGCTATTGAGTTGAAAAATTTGCAATGGGTTATCATTAAAATTTACATTCTGACATATTTGTGTAATGACCAAAACAATTTAAGTAGCCTCCAGAATCACCTTGGAAAACTGGTCGAACCATCTCCTGGAGTCATGAAAATTCATAGGCATGTAGACTTTAGAACCAAGAATTTAGTGCAACAAATGGTTTGGCCAAATGCATCTTGAGGTGCAATAAATTATACTTCAAAGTAGCTCTTTCAACATTTTCTGCAACTACAACTGTCAAAAACCTAATTATGGCCCACCAAGTCACCACCCCGAAAGAATACCAAATCTCTTCATGGGAGGCTGCCACTAGAAATATTAAATCATTTTGGTCCATTGACAATGTGTGTAAGAGGCATTTTCACCAATCTACTCATCCCTCAGGATATCAAAGGTCAAAGTTGACCTCTACAATTTTCTGGAAATGTAGTCATCAGAATAGTGAAAATACCATTTGTTTTTTATCTTCAAAAAATAGCAAACAAGGTGTTGGGGTCTTTAAAATGGACATGGAAGTAGATTATCATAGGGTAAATCTGGAACACCAATTGGTTCATCATGAAAATTATCCAGCTACTAAATATTGGCATCTAAAGTTGACTTCCTTGGCAGATTTAACACTGTGCAATTAGCAAACCTTCACAGAACCTTCCAACTTGATGCTTGAAAAACTAGAAAAATCTGATCATGGGAGGCCAAAATCAGATATGCACACTAACATATGCTATATATACATGCTTGTCAATTCACTTGGCATGAAACTGAATAGGCTCCGAATTATGACCTTCCAAAGTAGGTTACTGGGGCAGTTTTTTCAGGTGCATTTTTTATTGCTGCGATCAAATTTCTCATCATGGGAACCTAAAATTTTGCAAAAAATTGAAGGAAATTTTAGGTCCCAATAGTTTCCATAGCCACAATTCATTGACCAAAACAAAACTATAGAGTAAAAACTCTACATTTTGAATATTTTAAGGTTCACATTATGATTGATTTTGTTTCCAAGGGAAGAGGGGTCCGAGGCACCAATAGAAACAATTATCGATAGATGGTGTCACAGATATATAGGAAAGTGTTGTGTTTCTTTTAACTCATGATAGAGGTTCCATGTGTCTCATTGGCACTCCTCAAAGGTAGTGAGAACTTTGACATCTCTATATTGCTGTACCATTGGTTAGAGAATCCATGTGACGCCTTTTCACATTAGTGGGGCTCACAACGATGATGTAGTTTCTCTGTTGTGACACCTTTTCACATTAGCTCTCCACTGTGTTGTATCATTTGAGAGACTCTTGTTTTGATATCTGTTTTCTATTTCGCCATTAGCTAATTTGGATACGTGTCACTTCTATGCTTCTAATGAGATTCATATAAGAGGAGCAACATAACGTTGGTGGGCCCTTCATATTTTGAGACGTGGTAGCCTCTAAGAAGTTTGTGGATCCCAGTGGTTAAGAGATGATGATTGACACTTGGCAACACCGCACTTTTTGGAAGTGTGAGTTTTCTGACAGTTTCATTTTGATGCGCTATTGGCCAACTCATCCATGTGGCACCTTTTTCTCCATGGAAAAGATCATGTAGAGTTTTGTAGCCTTTAGCAGTCAATCTACAATGTAACTAGAAGCTTTTCTATGCTTTTTCTTTAGTTAGCTATTAGTTTTTAGGTTTTCCTCTACTCAATAGTCTAATTAAGAGCAATCTATTTAAGAGTGTGAGATTTTATTTTATAGGGGTTGGAATTTATTCAAATATAGTAGAGAGGAGACTTAAGCCTTTGTGGGTGTTTCAGAGAAAGGATTCTAAATATTATATATCTATGCATTAATCTAGGCCTTATATATTTTTTTCTTCTTTCATTAATAAAGAGAAATGACATTCTGTGCTAATTTCTAATTCTTTTACCTATGGTGTTTGTAATATTGTGATTCATTTAATTTGACTGCTGAGTAGGGGTAAAAGAAGGTAAAAGAATAGATCTATGCTTGTAACTCTCCCCCAACATAAAACATAACTCTGAATGTTTTTCATTATAGATCTATTCTACTAATTTCTAAGTCTTTTATCCAGGCTTCATTTATAGATCTATTCTACTAATTTCTGAGTCTTTTATTTATGCTTGTAACTCTACTCTGCATCTCTAAATTGTGAGTGATTCTAGATATTCTCCCCCAACATAAAACACTTCTACTATACACTGTCTATTCTTTGGAAACTGGGTGCCTAGTATACCACTGTGTTTTGACATGGACTTCTAATTTTTGGAGCATTCTAGGCAACTTTTGAGGATTTCTGGGCATGAGAAGAAGACGATTACTACAACAGACATCATTTCATCCATCTATGGGACATTTTGGGTATGAATTGTAACTATGTTTCATAGAATTTTGTTATTAAATTTGCTTTAAAGACATTATTGTTTGCATATGTGTTGCTTATTTGAAACTGGGTAGATGATTTCACTGGTATCAGAGATGGTATCCTACTAGCCTGTGAAGTTCTTTTTCACTCTGCATGTAGCAATCCAGTGATAGGGAAAGGAGGTATAAGCAGAGAGAGGAAAGAAATTTGAAAACTATAGTTATCTCAAATACAGTTGAGGAAGAATTAGTCATGGCAGATGGGGACAAAGAAAATTGTGCACCTAAAAGCTCAGGTAAAATAATAGAGAGGAAGTGTGATCACATGTATGAGATAATAGCAAGATTAGTGGACAAATTGGATCAAAACTTAGTTTCAGGTACAAGAAACAATCCATTTCATGTGAGGGGAGTTCTAGGAGGGCAGCGAATGGTGGCTCTGATAGACACTGGTGCCACACATAATTTTATAGATGAAGGTTTGGTATTCAAATGTGGATTGAAGACATAAGAGTTTGATGGATTCAAAGTCATGGTGACGAATGGATTTAATCTTACATGCACTACAAAGATACCCCAACTAAGCATCTAGTTTGGAAACTATGAGGTTAAAGATGAATTTTATGTGGTTGGAATAGGTGATATAGATGTGGTTTTGGGAATACAATGGCTGAAATCTCTTGGATAGATTAACTTGAATTTTCAGACCATGGAGCTGAAATTTGAATCAGAAGGCAAGAGAGTTGTACTTCGTGGAATGTCAAATGGAGGACCTAGAGTGGTGACTGCTAAGAGGATGGAGCAGATTTTGAGGCAAGGATAGACTGAATGGATTGATGAATGTGTTGTCCTTCCTACTCATGATCATGAGAGGAAGAGAGAGTTGTTGATAACTGAGAGGGGAGGGTTGAATCAGTTATCTTAATTACTTTAACTTTCTAATCTTCTTTATCAATTAGTACAACATCAAATCATATAAGAAAACATACCAATGAAAATAGAAATAACATCTATAAACATGACATAATGATTTTGATGTGGAAAAACCTATTAAGGGAAAAACCATGGGGTGATTAACCCAAGATTGTATTCTCTGTTAAAAGAATAAGATTGTACAAAATGGCACTTGCCAATTAGGGCTCACTGCCTGAGCACACTGCTCACAAGAAGCTCACTGCCTACAAGAGACTCACTGTCTACAAGTTATAAAGAGAGTAACAAGATACTTGAACTGATGAGAAGCATCCACATATGTTGGAGTTCAATTTCAGTTAGGCTCAGTACACTGATCTACTACACTTCATTCTTGCTCTTCTTTGGTACTGTTGTCCTGTCATATACCGGACCTACCTTATTGTCTTCACTCTGCTCTTCTACTTTTCTTTGCACAACACCACACACAACACACACCTTCACATCCAAATCCATCTGGTATATATATCCACACCAATGATTTCAACAGCTTTCTAGTCGGCATCCAGAATAGTCAATATTTTCCCAAATTCTGATCTGTCAGCTAAATTCTTACTTATCAAGTGATGCATATCAAAGAGATACTTATAGAAGTCATAATCATGTTGGCCAATCATGAATGATACCTTACAAAACTTGATCACCATCAATAACTCATTCAGATTAAGGTCTGATGCTCTGCCGATTAGTTCTTCCTCTGTCAATTCTACCAAACAGGAACCCAACACTTAGGTGCTCATATCTCTTCACTCTTTCATCAGTGGAGGCTCAATCTCTAGAATGTATCAGTCAAGGTACACCTCTTGATTTCCCCAAGTCCACACTTTACTAAGATACTTCCTCTAAGAGATCCAGACCTGACTCTCGGACCTTGCCACATGCTTTGTTCTTGCTTACCAGACTGCAACACTCTTCAATCTGACTTCCAGTATAGGCACACCATGTCCTGCAGATGGGTGGGATGAACTTTGTTGCCATCAATGACAACACTCATGAAGCTATACTGTGTCTCTTGCCAACAATCTCCCCCTTTGGCATTGATGGCAACACTTAGTGAAAAATGACTAAGTGTCACACTATACTCCCCCTTGGCTAATGCTCTGTTCTAATGTACACTTTTACCAGAGCTCCCCCTTAGCTGGATTCCACATTTTTCACTGCTCCTCACTCCCCCTTAGCTGGATTTGACATTTTTCACTGCTTCTTACTCCCCCTTTGACATCAATGGAAAATGGTAGGGTCCGCACACCAAAATTTCCAAAAACAATCTATACATATTCACATAAGTCTATATACAAGTTGGACTTACATATACTTAAGTATGTTTGCAAAAGTATTCTTCAACTGTACAACTTTTGTCACCCAACTCTACTTCATCCTGTCCAAAATTGAGATGTGACCACTCAACAGGAATGCAAAAGCTTCTACCTTCTTAAGATCTATCGGATCATTGGTCCGAGTTGTGGCATGTGCATCAGTTAGGGCCTCATGCATGGCCTCTAACTTAGGGATAATTATCTCTCTGAGTTCACTTAACCTGTTTATTCTTGTTTTTCTTCTCCTTCTCAATCTTCTTTATTTCATTTAAGACTACAATAGTCTGGCACTCTTGTTTTATTATGGAGGAGGTGAGAGAATCAAAATTTTGAGATATACATGATATTTTATCCTCTTGCTCTTTCATTTTCTTCTCAATATCCTTTGTTACCTTGGACCAGGATAGAAAAAAATTTATACATTTCTCTACCATCTTTGAGAGCATTTTCTAAGCTCTTTATCCCAATATCCATAACTCTCCTATCATTTGTTATTAATCCTTGTACTTCAGAGAATCTCTTTTCCAAAAACTCCTTCCGGACCTTTTCTTCTGCTGACTTCTCTAAGGAATCAAAATATGTATGAATAGAATTTACAAGAGACTTTAGATTACTGGATGTGGAGGTCGAAGGATCCTTTTGGAAGGATGGCATGATCTTCTCCAATACACTAGATGCAGTTTCTATGAGCTTGCAGTCTTCCATGTGAGACTTTAGAAGTTTTTATTTTGCCTTTACTTGAGTAAAGGATGCTGGCTTCATGGTTTGAACTGGGGAGAGGGAGTCAAAATTGAATGGTCCTTGAAGAAGTTTCGGTTCGTCAAATTCCATCATCTCTTTGGTTAAGAAATCTTTGACTACTTCTGCTATGTCTCTTGCCGATGATAGGGTTTTGTCCCCTTCTGCAGCCTTAGCACTGTCATCTGAGGTTTTCTCTGTTTGACCTTTTTCTTTTTCTTGTTCTTCTCCTTGACTGGTTTTTCCCTTTATTCTTTCTTCTCCTTTAGATTCGGAGTCTGCAGGGGAAACCAGAGGAGAGATGTTTTCTTGTTCATGAACTTCCTCTTCCAGAGCAGAGGAATCTAAGTCCTTAGTTTTCTCTTCACTTGTCTCCTTTTCCTCTTCTCCATTTTTTACAGTAGATTCTTCTTCTTCATCCACGATAGAGGGATCATTACCTAGGTCCTCTATAACAGGAATATTGAATCTTTTAAAAGCATTCCAGAGGATATCTTCTGTTTCTTTTGCCACCTTGTCAGTTTTTCCAAGCATGAGCTGATTCATTCTAGCCTTACTCCAGAACTCATCCTTGCAATCTTTGAAGATCATATCCATTTGTTTCAGAGTAATTGAAGGATAGAGCTGAATGGCTATCTATTCTCTAATTTCTAAGTCCTTTGCCTTGGTATTTTCCTTTCTCATTTCAAGTTCTTTCTCTAAACTTTTGGGAATTAGAGAGATGATTTCAATAAATGCTTTATTGTATATGTTTAAATACTTAACTGTGGCTTCCTCCAAAGTCTTTTTATCTGCATCATTATACTCATCATAGAATTCTGTTATTGGTTGCAGATTCCCATTCATAGTGATTGCTTTGACTACATCATCAATGGATAGAGTAGGCTTCTCAACAAATTCTTTTGTCCCTTCTTCAATAGAGGGTTCACTGGATGTTTTCTTTTTCTTCTTCATTTTCATTATCTCTTCATTAGATTTTTTCTCTTCATCATCTTTGAGGCTTGTGTATGATCTTGTAGCCTTTGTCTTTGTTCTCTTTTCTCCTTTACTAGATGATTTTACTTCCGATTTTGATGCCTTTGAGCTCTTAGTAGTGGTAGGTGTAGAGCTCTTAGAGGATCTGGTTTGGGAGGGGGCTTCTACCAGAGTACTCTCCTTTTCTGCTTCTTCCTTTTCTTTCTCTGCCCTTTCCATCTTCTCTCTATTTGCATCAAGTGCCTCTTTTGATATGCCATACCTTTTGGCAACATTCTCTACTTCTTTTCTCACTTTTCTCTTCATCTCTAGTTGTCTAAGTTCCACATGGATCTTTACACTCAATTCTTCAAAGGTTCCAAACCTTTCTACCTTAGGATCCTTGGGTTGACTAAGCATGTGTTGAACATGTATCTCTACAATTTCTCATCTACTTCATACCCCATTGGCATGATCTAGACAATCCTTGGCTCCACAGCCTCCATTAGGCACTAATCAATTTCTACCAGAAAGCATACTGTATCCTTATACTTTTCAACCAATGATTGGGGGATTCTTTCTCTGGCCTGCATCAAGCTCTGGAAGTTTTTGAAGTAACCCCACAAAGCTATGTTTTGTGCCTTGGCATCACCAAGCCCATGCAAATAATCCCTAATTTGTATGGCTACTAGTCTATCATTTTGCCACATCCAACCACTAGATTTGGGTAGCTCATTCATGTAATAAAAGAACAGATAGAGTATTAAGCCACCATATTTGAAAGAGTTCTTCTTGTCCTTCTTTATCTTCTGCAGATTCTCCAAAAGTTGGTTTAGAAGGAGCTCATAGAGATCATAGTCAGCATTTTCTTTAAGCATCTGATAAGCAGTGTAAATTGCAGTTTTGTGTACTAAATTTTCCCTGCTGGAATGATATATCTTGTAACTGATTATCATGGAGGCAAACTTGATATTCGGATCAATGATATCTTCTATTATCACTGCTCTCTTATCAAATTTTGATACTGTTGCCTCACTATCTAATTCTTGACTAACTTGAGAGTAGGTATCCCACTGAATGAGTGTAATCTGGTAACTGCCCTAATGGCATCCTCGGTTATCTTGAATGGTCTCATCAACCACATAAAGTTGTCATACAATCGACTCAAAACATACCGGACCCATTCATCTTCTGCAAAATAGGGGAAATGAATGTATTGTGCAAAATGCTTGTCCTGGATGGCTTTGTACTGAGGTTTTAGTTCAAATGATTCATCTATTAGCTACTTGTGATGTATATCCATCAACTTAGATTCTCTAAAATCCTTAATATTGGCATGAATGTATGCCGTAATGTCTTCAACATGTAAAACCCCATGTGGAATGCTAGAAAAGGTGCCTAGGGGATCAACTTCTAGGGATTTGTATGGATGTTTCTTGAATTTTGGACGCAGTCTATCAGTGATCTTCACAACATTTGGTGTAGCCATCTTTCAAAAGATTTAGAGAGAGATTTCAAGAATAGAAAATACCTTTTACGCTTTTAGGGTTCACAGAATGAGCCGAAAAGATCACCGGTTGACTTGAATTTTGCGGTTGATCCTTGAGAGAGATGAAGCAAACTTGTTTGTAGAGGTTTTCTTATCCTTTCCACTAATGCAAATGTACAAATGATGAGAAAATAAACCTTTTCATCTCTGAGAAAACCCTAATTCCATATTGCAATAAGTGCACAACTTAATTCATTCTCGTTGCCTTATTCTCCTTGTTTTGAGAAAGATCTTTTCTGGATCACTAAGATATACATAGATTTTTTTCTTGATAATTAGTGACAATCTATCTTCCTTTCCCTAAACATTTGATCTATCCATAGACCAAGATACTTCAAATTTGAATCGTACTAGATCTATCTGTGAAAATCCTGTTCTTACCGAATGACTGTTAAATTGGATTAATCTCAGATGATTAACCTCTTCAAATTCCTTCCAGATCTTTCATATCTTTCCCAAGGGTTATTTAGATGTTTCTCTAAGAGCCCTTTTAGTCTGCAACCTTCCATGTGCCAATCTCAGGGACTAATTGACTGGCTGAGGGAAAGTATTTTCTTTTGTGACTCCCCCTAAGCCAGAGCTCATCTATTTAGTTTTCAAAAGGAATATCAGCACCAAATTCTAGTGCAGATCCATCCTCAATATTTTCAATACTCCTCTTCACCCAAATCTTGTTCATCTCCCTTTGAATTTCTTTTGCATTCACTTTTCTGTTTCCTTTGTCTTGGTTTTGATTATGATGTACCGGACCCTTAATGTCATGATTCTTACTTCTATAGAATTTGGCAATGTGACCAGATCTATTGCAATTGTAGCAAACAACATTTCTTCGTATATTTGGCTGATATCCTCTTAATCTACATTGATTAGCCATATGTCCCATTCTATTGCATGCAAAGGATCTTCCATTGATTGAATTGTTCATTTGCATATTTCTACACTCATGAGATTTGTGACCATACCTTTTGCAATTGAAACACTATCTGAAGAAGGATGAATTAGTCTGATTCATTCTTCTTCTACATTGATTTGCTTTATGACCAAAGTTATTGTAGTTATGGCACTATCCATTGAAAGATGGATATCTTTGAGCATTTGGTTGCCTTACTGGAGGTCTTCTAGGTCTGTTCCTTGGATTTCCTGATCCAAAGTTCTTCTGACCGGATCTAGAGCTTTCACCTTTCTCATACCCCAAGCCTTGTTTGTCATCAACCCTCTTCTAGATTTGAAGAACTTCAAGTTGAGCAAAGATTATCTTGAATTTATCTTTGTATTCATTTGTTGTTTGAAGATCCCTTTTAAGAGTGTCAATCTGATTCTCAAGTTGTTCTTCATTATCTCTAGCTTCTTCAAGATCAGATTCTAGATGCTTGACTATTCTATCCATTTTGTGGCAGTCTTCTGATTTCTCCTTGAGAAATTGTCTTAGATCATCTTCAGTTTTTCTTTTCTCTTCAATTTCTTGGGTGAATTTCATAACTCCTGATTCCATTTCATGTCTTACCATAATGACCTCTTTTGATAACTTTTCACATAACTTGGTCTTCTCCTTCAGATCTTCATTTGTATCATTGGCTTCACCTTGAATTACCAATTACTGAAGTAGATCCTTTCTCTTTTTCATAGAGATACTTAGTTTCCCTTTTAGTTCATTTATGAAATCATCAACCTGATTGAGTCTTTCCTTCAATTCATTGACTTCGAAGTTAGATTGCTCAAGATCATCTAGGGCAGACTGAAGTTGTTCCCTCATACCATACACATCCATTTAAATTCCTAGATCTTCCTCAAGATGTTAGGCTCTATTTGGAGGAACTTGGATTTGATACCAATTGTTGATAACTAAGAGGGGGGGTGAATCATTTATCTTAATTACTTTAACTTTTTGATGTTCTTTAGCAATTAGTGCAGCATCAAATCATATAAGCAAACATACCCATGAAAATAGAAAAAACATCAATACACATGACACAATGATTTTGACGTGGAAAACCCTGTTAAGGGAAAAACCACGGCGTGATTAACCCAAGATTGTATTCTCTGTTAAAAGAATAAGATTGTACAAAATGACACTTGCCAATTAGGGCTCACTGCCCGAGCACACTGCTCACAAGATGCTCACTACCTACAAGAGACTCACTGTCTACAAGTTATAAAGAGAGTAACAAGATACTTGAACTGATGAGAAGCATCCACATATGCTGGATTTCAGTTCCCGTTAGGCTCAGTACACTGATCTACTACACTTCATTCTTCCTCTTCTTTGGTGCTGCTGTCCTGTCACATACCAGACCTCCCTTACTATCTTCACTCTGCTCTTCTACTTTTCTTCACACAACACCACACACAACACACACCTTCACATCCAAATCCATCTGGTATATATATCCGCACAAATAATTTCAACATCTTTCTAGTCGGCAGGTGGAATAGTCAATATTTTCCCAAACTTTGATCTATCAGCTAAATCCTTACTTATCAAGTGATGCATATCAAAGAGATGCTTATAGAAGTCATCAATCATGTTGACCAATCATGAATGATACCTTAAGAAACTTGATCACCATCAATAACTTATCTGGATTAAGGTCTGATGCCTTGCTGGTTAGTTCTTCCTCTGTCAATTCTACCAAATAGGAACCCAACACTTAGGTACTCATATCTCTTCATTCTTTCATCATCGGAGGCTCAATCTCTGGAATGTATTAGTCAAGGTACACCTCTTGATTTCCCCAAGTCCACACTTTACTAAGATACTTCCTCTGAGATATCCAGACTTGACTGTCAGACCTTGCCACATGCTATGTTCTTGCTTACCAGACCGCAACACTCTTCAATCTGACTTCCAGTATAGGCACACCATGTCCTACGGATGGGTGGGATGAACTTTGTTGCCATCAATGACAACACTCATGAAGCTATACTATGTCTCTTGCCAACAAGAGCATCATCTTGATGTGTAGAAAATTTTGACCAAGCATAGTAAGGTCTTCAGTGGATTACCTCCTAGGAGACCACCTAAGAGAGGAATCGAGCATGTGATCAAATTAGAGGATGGAACCAAACTAGTAATGACCACTCCTTATCAACATCCAAAATGGTTCAAAGATAAGATAGAGAAAGCTATCAAGGAGATGCTTGACATGGGTTTCATCCATCCAAGTAAAAGTCCCTTTGCATCTTTAGTGGTTTTAGTTAAGAAGAAGGATGGAAGTATGTAGTTGTGTATAGACTACCACGAGCTCAAAAAATGCACCATCAAGAATAGGTATCCAATACCCAGGATTGATGAGCTCATTGATGAATTACATGGAGCAGTCTATTTTTCAAAAATAGACTTGAGATCAGGATATCACCAGATTCACATGCGTAAATTTGATGTGGAGAAGACGATGTTTAGATACCACTTTGGGCATTTTGAGTTCCTGGTTATACCTTTTGGCCTAACCAATGCACTAGCAACATTCCAGTCATGCATGAATCAGATTTTCAGCAAGCAGCTCCATAAGTTTTTATTGGTTTTTTTAATGATATCCTCATTTATAGTAAAACTTGGGAAGAGCACTTGCATCATCTTGATGAGGTTCTAGGAATACTTGAAGCTAAACCTTTATTTTTCAAGGAATCAAAGTGTAAGTTTGGTATGACTAAAATCTTATATTTGGGACATGTAATCAGTGTGGATGATGTCAGATTGGACCAAGAAAAAATTTGTGCTATCATTGAGTGGCCACCACCCAAAACCCTCACTCATCTTAAGGGTTTTTTGGCCTATGTTGTCTCTATAGGAAGTTCATGAAGGGGTTTTCCCAAATGGTATCTCCTCTTATTGATTTAACTAAAAAGGGAGCCTTCTCTTGTTCTGAATCAGTGCAGATGTCATTTGAAAAGTTTAAGGAAATCATGAGCAATGTTCCAGTGTCGGCTCTCCCAGATTTTTCCAAACCTTTTGAGCCTGAATGTGATGCTTCAGGGGAAGGAGTAGGGGCTATCCTAATGTAGAAAAAATATCCTATTTCCTTTGAAAGTAGGAAATTGCGGGGTGTATAAAAAAGTTACTCAATCTATGACAAGGAAATGCTTGCAATCAAGCATGCATTAACCAAGTTTAGGAAATACTTGGTAGGAGGCAAGTTTATTGTTAAGAATTATCATAATAGTCTTAAATACATCTTAAATCAAAAGGATTTGAGTGAAAGGAAACAACATTGGGTAAGCAAACTTTAGGCTTTTGACTTTGATATAGTCTATGTGAAGGGTAAGAAAAATGTTTTGGCTGATGCACTTTCAAGGAGACCTCATCTCACTTCTATTGTGGGTATAATAGATGATTGGAGAGATTAGATTTTGGTTGAATATGCCAAAGATCTGTTGGCTGTTAGCATCATTGATGGAGACACTTTTGGAGGTAAGTACAAGGTAAACACTGAGCTAATTTTTTACAAAGATCAAATATTTCTTGTGGCTAATTCTAAGGTGAAGGAAAAGATTATGAGAACATTTCATGATGAGCCCTTGGCTGGTCACCAAGGATTTTACAAGACATACAAGCAGATTTGTGAAAGTTTCACCTGGAAGGGGTTAAAGAATGACATCATGAACTATGTTAGGGAGTGTTTGGTATGTCAACAAAATAAAAATGAGCATTCTTACCCAGCTGGTCTGCTGAAACCATTGCTTATTCCTACTCAGAAATGGGAAAGTATTTCAATGGACTTCATTATAGGGCTATTTAAGGTGCATGGTAAGGACTCTATTTATGTTTTTGTTGATAGATTGACTAAATATGCTCATTTTTATGCAATCAGTTCAAATTTTAG
The DNA here is from genome assembly GCA_027924645.1 of Cunninghamia lanceolata. NCBI lineage: Eukaryota > Viridiplantae > Streptophyta > Pinopsida > Cupressales > Cupressaceae > Cunninghamia > Cunninghamia lanceolata. The sequence continues at coordinate 4,446,896 of BSBN01000710.1, read as the reverse complement.
AGCAGGTCAAGTGGCTAAACTATTTTTCAAAGAGGTGTTTCGATGCATGGGTTACCTCAAAACATAGTCAGTGATCAGGAAAGAAAGTTTTTGAGTTTGTTTTGGATGGAGTTGTTTCAATTTGAGTGGGACTGAGCTCACTCTGAGTACTAGTTATCACCCTTAGATTGACAAGCAAATTGAGGTAGTGAATAAGTGGATAGAGGGTTATTTGAGGAACTATGTTATAGAATAGCAGATTGCTTGGGTTTGATGGCTTCATCTAGGAGAGTATCACTATAACTCTTCTTATCACATGTCAATCAAAATGTCTCCTTTCATGGCACTTTATGGACATAATACACCAACCTTCATAGATCTATTATTTGATGAATGCAGACCACCCCAGGATAAAGATTTTCTATAACAAAGTCAAGATATCTTGAGGGCATTGAAAGATAACCTGTTGTATGCTTAGAACCAGCAAAAACTCTATGTTGATCAGTGCCATGTTGAACACTCTTTTGATGTGGGAGACATAGTTTATTTGAGATTAAGGCCCTACAGGTAGTCCACTCTCAAGAAGAGTGGAGAAGAGAAGCTAAAACCATGATTTTATGATCCTTTTAGGGTGAAGAAGAGAGTGGGTACAGTTGCCTATGAGTTGGAACTTCTAGAAAGTTGCAAGGTTCATAATGTATTTCATGTGTCTCACCTCAAGAAGGCTCTTGGACACAATATGATGGCTTCTTCTGAGTTGCCTCCATTGGACGAGGAAGGAAATCTAATTTTGATTCTGAAAAACATATTGGAGTACAGGGAATGAACAGTGAGGAAGAGAACTATTAGTGAGTATTTGATCAAATGGAAGAATATACCGCTAGAAGATGCCATGTGGGAAAATGAACAAATTCTTCTACATCCAGAGTTGCAATTGCTTGAGGACAAGCAACTTCAGGGATGGCGGACTATAATGTCCCCTCTTTCTGAGTGATGAATATAAAATGAAAGACATTAGCCTTTCATATTTTCCCAAAGGCTAACTTATCTTTAAGGGAAAATGGAGTAAAAAGAGTAATAGTTAATTAAATTGTTTCTATTCCAACATATCCTTCTTTGTCTGATAGCTCCTCCTGTTCTGTGTTGGGTCTGGTGGGCCCATTTCCTCTATGCCAGTGCCTATTTTTAAAATTAGTTGTTTGTGGGAAGCTCTCCACTATGGTGGAAGAAGTTAAGTTAATACATTAACTATTTTGGGCTAGCATTGGTTGAGTAGGGTCAGAGAGTTCTTTGACCATATTCCACCTATTTTTAGCTTAGATTCTCTATTGGCGCCAGTAGTGGGTCTACCCACATCCTCGGGCTATTCTAGGTTGGGGATGAGTTTATTTATGTTGGGAATCACTCATTCTGGTCTTTTCATGACCAAGTTTGAATTTGATATGATATTGGTAGTTAGTTGCTTGAGCACAGGGAATGTTTAGTCTCAGCTTCACTCAAATTTGGATGTGAGAGATCATACCTAGCTGAGTACACTCTGAAAACTATAAGAGATATTTGGAGCACTATGTAATATGATGTTTCTCAATAGATTTGTTTTAGAAGTATGATTATAGTGTGTAGATGAAATAAGGGTGAACTGTGGAGTGTTTTTTGCAGTGTGGACATTCCATTTCAAATGTGATAGAAGAACTAGTGTGAATCATGAGTTTTCTGTAGTAGTGAAACGCTTCTACTATGCACTATCTATTCTTTGGAAACTGGGTACCTAGTATACCATAGCATTTTGGTAATACTCATTGCATGGACTTCTAATTTTTGGAGCATTTTGGGCAACTTTTAAGGATTTCTGGGCATGAGAAGAAGATTGATTACTACAACAGACATCATTTCATCCATCTATGGGACATTGTGGGTATGAATAGTAACTATGTTTCATAGAATTTTGTTATTAAATCTTCTTCAAAGACATTATCGCTTGCATATGTGTTGCTTGTTTGAAACTAGGTAGAAGAAGTGTTTTATTTGTCAATTCCTAGATAAAAGAAAGCATAGATCTATTCTTTTACTTTCTTTTACTGAATACCTAGTTTCCAAAGAATAGATCTGTGAGTGATTTGTGTTTGAATCATTTTGTACTTGTAACTATTGCAAGTATGGGCCTAAACAGTGTTGTCATTGATGTCAGCATACTCCTGTTGCATTGATGATAAGGATTGGATGAGTATGTGCTAAGGATATTGAGAAAATTAGTCCTAATCAGGAACAGAGAGGAACAGTGGAGACAATGAGGTAAAAATCCTAGCTAAGTTGAAGATCAGAGGATTTACTTCAAAGGGTTTTGTAGATATGTGTCTTAATATGATCTAGTAAAGATTTCAGAGGTCCGCATGAAGATCTGAAGAAGTTATGGCCACTTAAGTGAAATTAATTCTGACAGGTGTTTAGAGGTGACAGAGTGACACAGATAGGTCCAGTAAGATCCGGAAGTGCAATATCTTGTTCTACAGATTTTGTGGAGTGTTTAGGTAGTCAATGTGAGTTGAAAACTCAATTGGTTCATGATCTGGAGGTCCGCAAGTATCTATTCCAATATAACAATGATGACAGACTGTGTTCTTGAGGTTCTGATTGAAGGAGAGAATGGTTTCAGTGAATAGAAGTAGTATGGATGTTCTTGGTTATTTAGGCAACCTTGTGGAGGTCTTTGGATTGTGTCTAGTTCGTGTTGGTGGTCTGTATTGAAGATTGAGCTCGTAATTGAAGAATTACTTCTGAACGATGGTTTTCTTCCTAAGTCTGGCCGACCGAACAAGTTACACATCTTGCAGATGATCTTGAAGATGTTCTGTGAAGAATGGTGTGTTCCTAAAGAAAGATTAAAGACTCAGATCTGTGTGGCTGATAGTGTGTTGATCTGCGTGAAGTCTTATTGTAATTAGTCATATTGTATTTATGTATTTGCCCTGTAATGTTTGCTGACTTGGATGATTATTCCTAAGTCGATGTCTTGTATAAGTAAGGAGTTGTAAAGTCATTTCAAAGGTATCTTGTGGAGATGAGAGTGTTGTAGATAGAAGCAGAGTGAAAAGGTAGAACAGAAGTATTGATCTTAAATAGAACTGACTCAAGCATGGTGAAGATGCTATTCTTTAGTTCAAGTATGTAATACTTATTATTCTATAGATAGTGTGTCTCCTGTAGGTAGTGGGCCTCTTGTGATTAGTGTGCTCAAGTAGTGAGCCCTAATTGGCATGTGCCATTTTATTCTTTCTATTCTTCTAATAGAGAATACAATCTTGGGTTAGTCACCCCATGGTTTTTCCCTTAACCGAGTTTTCCACGTCAAAATCTTGGTGTCTTATGTGTGTTTCTACTCTTGGATTGTTGCATTATGTTTCCATAATTGATTTATTATTATGCTAAATTAAGAAAAGGTTTTAAGAGATTAATTGGAAGAAAGTTTTGGACAACTGATTCACCCCCCCTCTCAGTTGTCTATCCTAAATCTAACAATTGGTATCAGAGCCAAGTTCCTCTAAAAGGAACTTAACCACTTGAGGAGATCCAGGATGTCATCCTACAAGAAGGATAGTCCAAGGTTTGATGGAACCAATTTCACTATTTGGAAAAGTCACATGGAATGCCACTTGCAATGTATGGGAATGCAGTATTGGATCATGGCTTCAAAGAAATATGATCCTCCACAGAATGGTCTACGTACCATAGATGAAATCATAGATGTTGAAAACAATCTGTGAACTAAAGAAGCTCTTCTAAGTGCCTTATCTGATTCAGAGCTAACAAATGTTATTGATCTAAAAACTGCATATGAGATTTGGCAAAAAATGGAACTTTTGCATGAAGGAGACGAGTATGTTAAATGTACCAAGCTATAGAGTCTGAAAGGAAAATTTAAAAACCTGAAGATGAGAGAAGATGAAAATATCACTTCATTCATGCCAAGAGTAAATGAGCTTCTTTGTGGCATTAGATGTGCTGGTGGAATCTTGGACAAAGATGAGATTGTTGGCAAAGTTCTTAGATCTCTTCCCAATTCTTACAAATATAAGGTTGCTGCTATTAAAGAATTTAGATCCTTCTTAGGTATCACCAGAGATCAATTGGTTGGTAAATTGGCTACATTTGAACTGACCGAGTTTGGAGATGTACCCTCTAAGACTGAATCTACATTCAAAGCTAGTGCCTCTATAAAAGAAAAACAAAAGTTTGATCTGGGAGAGAACTCTTCAAGGAAACTATCATGGTATGAAAAAGCAAGAAAAGACTTGGAAGAGGATGAAGCTAAAGCTGCTCAACTTGAAGCCCTTATTGCAAAAAGACTGCCAAGAGGATCCAGTAAGTATGAGGGGAAATTGCCTTTTAATTGTTTGAAATGCAATAAGATTGGTCACTTTACCTCAAGGTGTCTGAAAAGATTTTCAAGGCCAAATCCTAAAAGATCAAGGTTCCAAAAGAATTGTTACTATGTTCATGAAGACGATGATAATTAAGGAGTAATAGATGATGAATCAGAGATAGGAAACAAATCCAGAAGTGACTGGGTGTTTATTGCCGTCAAGGAAGAAGATCCAATGCCCTCTGAATCTGTCAATCATAAAATTGTAGAAAGAGCTTTGGCTGCCCAAGTTGAAGAAAAGGATGATTGGGTCATTGACAGTGGATGCTTTCACCATATGATAGGTGACAAAAATAAGTTCATAGATTTGGAAAGATATGAAGGAGGAGTAGTAAAGTTTGGTGATAATTCTACTAGTAGAATCAAAGGTAGAGGAACCATTTCTTTTGATGGAAAGAACAAAACTAGTAATGTAATGTATGTTCAAGGTCTGAAGCACAATCTTCTTAGTGTTGGATAGTTAGTGGACAAAGGTTATGATCTCTGATTCAAGAATGGAAAATGCAAGATCTTTGAAGTTCTGAAATAGAGATTGCATTCAGTACTCAAACAAAAGGTAATATCTTTCACTTGGTTGGTACTGGTAAAAGTTGTCTATTTGTTCAAATTGATCAGAGCTGGTTATGGCATAGTAGAATGTGTCATGTGAATTTTGATAATATCATCAAGATAAGAAACACTTAGGCTGTAAGTGATCTTCCAAGATTGGTAACACCAACCAATAGTTTGTGCAAAGAATGTAAGTTGGGTAAACAAAGAAGAATCTCATTCAAAAGCAAGGAACAATCTTCTACCAAATTATTGGACCTAGTTCATACTGATCTATGTGGTCCAGTAATAATTAGGAGTGTGAAAGGTGATAGATACTTCATGTTATTAATTGATGATCATTCCTAGATGATGTGGGTTTTCTGAAAGAGAAATCTGAAGATCTTAATAAATTCAAAATATTCAAGGCTATGGTAGAGAATGAAACTGGATTAAAATTAAAATGTTTGAGATCTAATAGAGGTGGAGAATTCACATCTAGTGAGTTCATAGAATTTTGTGAGAAACATGGCATAAAAAGACAGTTGTTTGCTCCTATGACTCCATAGTAGAATGGATTAGTGGAGAGAAAGAACTGAACCATCTAGGAAGCATCTAGAACCATGATGACGAAAGTAAATGTTCCTTAGATCTATTGGAGAGAAGTTGTAAGCACTGTAGTCTATACTCTCAATCGAGTACAAATCAGAAGCAATACCGATAAGACTCCTTATGAACTTTGGTTTGGCATCACTCCCATTGTGAGGTATTTTAGAGTCTTTGGTAGCAAATGTTACATTAAAATAGATGAAGATCTAGGAAAATTTGATGCTAGAAGTGATGAAGGAATATTCTTGGGTTATTCTACTCAAAGCAAAGCATACCGGTGTTATAACAAGAGATTAAGGATGATTGTAGAAAGTACAAATGTGAAGGTTGATGAAGGTATTGAAAAACCCCCAAGGTTTTATGAATATGATGAAGATGATCAAAATGATGTTTTTATTCAAGAAGTCCAAGCTCCCTCTGAAATTTAGATTCAGATTGATCAGGTAAATCAAGAAGAAGAGGTAAGTTTGAATGAACCTGTTCAAGAATCTGAAGTGAAAGAAACTCCCAAAGTTCCTAGGTATGTAAGACTGAATCACTCTAAAGATCAGATCATATGTGATAAAAGTAAAGGTGTATAAACAAGAACAAGGATTGCTCAAGATTCAGAAGAGTATTGTCTGATTTCAAAGATTTAAACTAAGACAGTGAATGAAGCTTGCAATGATGATGACTAAACTAAAGAAACAGAGGAAGAGCTGATGCAAATTGAGAAAAATCACACTTGGGATCTTGTTCCCAGACCTAAAAACAAGAATGTGATTGGAACCAAATGGGTCTTCTAGAATAAATTGAATGAAGATGGTGAAGTAGTTAGAAACAAAGTCAGATTGGTCTGCAAGGGTTACTCCGAAGTAGAAGGAGTTGAATTTGAAGAAACATTTACTCCGGTGGCAAGAATTGAAGTAGTTAGGTTATTTCTTGATTTTGCTACCTTCAAGGATTTCAATGTATATCAAATGGATGTCAAATCTACCTTCTTGAATGGTGACTTGGAAGAAGTTTACATTGAGCAACTGGATGGATTTCAATTATCTGACCATGGTGATACAGTCTGTAAGTTGAAGAAAGCACTATATGGACTCAAGCAAGCTCCAAGAGCCTGGTATGAAAGATTGGATAAGCATCTTTTGAAGATTAGTTTCAACAAAGGTACTACTGACAGCAATTTGTAGTTCAAAATTGATCATGAAAATATCTTGATTATTGAAGTGTTTGTTGATGATATCATTTTTTGAGGAAGAGATAGTATGTGCAAAACCTTTGCAAATCAAATGGAAAGTGAATTTGAGATGTCCATGTTTGGGGAAATGAATTTCTTCTTGGGTTTGCAAATCACTCAAACAAAGAAAGGAATCTTCATTTCTCAGACCAAATATGTGAAAGAATTGTTGAAGAAATTTGGGATGGAAGACTCAAAACCAATGAATACTCCCATGGTAACCAAATGTAAATTGAGCAAAGATGACGACTCTCCTAAGGCTAATCAGAAAAAGTATAGTTCAATGATTGGAGGACTATTGTATCTCACTCAAACTAGACCTGACATTATGAATGCTATTGGTCTTGTTGCTAGATTCCAAGTTGATCCTAGAGAATCTCATGTCATGGAAATCAAGAGGATTTTTAGATATAAAAAAGGGACAGTTGAGTATGGATTGTGTTATCCTAGAGATCATGATTTTTCTCTTCATGCATATATAGATGTGGATTGGGTAGGAGATGTGGATGACCAAAAGAGTACCAATGGTGGATCATTCTTTTTAGGGAAGAGACTAGTTTCTTGGCTAAGCAAGAAACAAGAGGCAATATCTCTGTCCACTGCAGAAGTAGAATATATTGCAGCAACAGGTAGTTGCACTCAAGTATTGTGGATGAAGTAAATGCTAAGAGATATCAGAGTGGAGTATGAAGATCCTATCACAATCTTTCATGATAACTCAAGTGTAATTGACATATCAAAAAGTTTGGTGTTGCATTCAAAGACTAAACATATATCCATCAAGTTTCACTTTCTGAGAGAGCAAGTGAACAAGAATGAAGTCAGATTGGAGTTTGTGCCTTCCAAGGTCATAACTTGTGGTTTGGCTTGATGATGGGAAGTTGCTACTCAGGGGGAGCAGCTGGTATAATTCTGAAGTGATGCAAGTATGTGCCCTTTGCCATTGATCTCAAAGGGGGAGAGAAGACATGTGAAAAACAAGTAGTTGCTGATCAAAGGGGGAGCAGTAAAGGAAGAAAAGACATGTGAGTGGTTATTGTTGATAGGGGGAGTTATGTCAATAAGGAGAAGTTCTTGTCTTGATGGTTAAAATAGTTTTTCACATCATATGTTACCATCAATGACAAAGAGGGAGATTGTTGCAAGTATGGGCCTAACCAGTGTTGTCATTGATGTCAAAATACTCCTGTTGCATTGATGATAAGGATTGGATGAGCTATGTGCTAAGGATATTGAGAAAATTAGTCCTAATCAGGAACAAAGAGGAATAGTGGAGATAGTGAGGTAAAAATCCTAGCTAAGATGAAGATTAGAGGATGCGCTTCAAAGGGTTTGTAAATATGTGTCTTAATATGATCTAATAAAGATTTCAGAGGTCCCTATGAAGATCTAAAGAAGTTATGGCCACTTAGGTGAAATCAGTTCTAGTAGGTGTTTAGAGGTGACAGAGTGACACAGATAGGTCCGGTAAGATCCAGAAGTGCAATATCTTGTTTTGCAGATTTTGTGTAGTGTTTAGGAAGTCAATGTGAATTGACAACTCAATTGGTTTGCGGTCTAGAGGTCCGCAATTATCTATTCCAATATAACAATGATGACAGACTGTGTTCTTGAGGTTCCACTTGAAGGAGAGAATTATTTCAGTGAACAGAAGTAGTGTGGATATTCTTGGTGATTCAAGTAAGCTTGTGGAGGTCTTTAGATTGTGTCCAGTTCATGTTGGTGGTTCACATTGAAGATTGAGCTTATAATTGAAGAATTACTTCTAGATGATGGTGTTCTTCCTAAGTCTGGCCGACCAGATGAGTTACACATCTTGTAGATGATCTTGAAGATGTTTTGTGAAGAATGGCATGTTCCTAAAGAAAGATTGAAGACTCGGATCTGTGTGGCCGATAGTGTGTTGATCCGCGTGAAGTCTTTTTGTAATTAGTCATATTGCATTTATGTATTTTCTTTGTAATGTTTGCCGACTTGGATGATTATTCCTAAGTCAATGTTTTGTATAAATAAGGAGTTGTAAAGTCATTTCAAAGGTATCTTGTAGAGATAAGAGTGTGGTAGATAGGAGCAAAGTGAAAAGGTAGAATAAAAGTATTGAGCTTAATAGAACTAACTCAGGCATGGTGAAGATGCTATTCTTCAATTTAAGTATGTAATACTTATGATTCTGTAAACAGTGTGTCTCTTGTAGGTAGTTGGCCTCTTGTGAGCAGTGTGCTCGGGTAGTGAGCCCTAATTTGCATGTGCCATTTTGTTCTTTCTATTCTTCTAATAGAGAATACAATCTTTGGTTAGTCACCCCATGGTTTTTCCCTTAACCGAGTTTTCCACATCAAAATCTTGGTGTCTTATGTGTGTTTCTACTCTTGAATTTTTGCATTATGTTTCTATAATTGATTTATTATTATGCTAAATTAAGAAAAGGTTTTAAGAGATTAATTGGAAGAAAGTTTCAGACAACTGATTCACCCCCCCTCTCAATTTTCTATCCTAAATCTAACAGTAATGACAAAGGGGTGGTTACCTTTTGCATCTAGTGATATTAGAGCCATAAGATCTTTAGAGTGCAGAGTATGCACCAGGACCTGCAGGTTAAGAGGAGTGAAAAATGGTGAAGAGTGAAGTGGTGAAGCCATGAGAGAGTTAATTCTACAAGAGCCTAAAGTTCCTGAGAGTGCAGGGTAGGCTCCAAGACCTCGAATGAGTTTGTGGAAAGCAAGAAGTGAAAGGTATGAAGAGCAGACATTGATTATGTATGAATGTTGGTAGCTATTCTCTGACAGTGATAAAATTGGGTAGAAGGTGTAAAATTTCTTCCACTGAGAGGAAATGGGTAGAAGAGAACATGGTGATGCATCTTCCAGAATCCTATTGGTAGAAGATAGCAATGAAGAATTTATTGCAGGGAGTACCTATAACTATAGAGGATTGTTACCCTAAGATGAGAGAGGATGTTGCAAGGAGAACTTGTAATGAGAGAGGGACTTGTGAGACTCATAGAGAGATTGTGGAACCATTGAAGAAGAAAGAAAGTCTCCAGAAGAGAGACAATACGAAAACAATTATGCAAAAGAAAGATAAAAAAATTGACAAAGAATTGGCTAAGTTGAGAAGAGATGTGGAGGCAGTACGAAAATATTTGGATGAAAGAAACCAAGGTAAAACTTGGTGGTGGCCAATGAGAAAGAAAGTAAAGTGGCCTATTGTTGAGAAGAGAACTAGACAAAGGATGAATTCCTGAAGAAGAGAAGGTAAGAGTATGAGAGAATCCTAGAGAGTTTGGGACAGAAAAGGGTTCCCTGATGAGCAATATGGACTAGAAGAGGTCAAAGGAAGTCTCATGGTGGAGGACTTGAAGGAAAGAAGAAAAGAGGAAGCATAGCAAGGAGTACTTGAAGCACAAAGTGATGAGGAAAGAAAAGTGTCCAAGGAGACCACTTGGTGTCATGATTTATTTGCTAATGATATGAATACAGGTGTGAGGAAGGTCAGGAATGAGAAGATCTTGTTAAAGACAAGAGAAGGGGCAAGAAAAGTACTCAAGAAAAAAGTAGAAGTTGAGAACAAAAGAAGGTTAGCTACATCAGAATGTCAAGAAAAGATTGTAGCAGTGGTGCATGACAAGGTACCTGAGATTGAAGATAAAGAAGTCTTTGTGCAAGAAGATCAAAAGGAAAGAGAAGATGCCACAACTAAGGTTGCAAAGGATGAAAAGTTTTATATCCCTTTGATAGATAGGGCATGGAGGGAAGAAAATGTGGAAACAACCCATACAAGTGGAGAAGATGCTAAGACATAGGTTGTAGTGATAGCATGTGAGTGGAGTGAGTTGTGTGAAGTAGAAGAAGGGTGTTCTCAAGTTGAAGTAGTGAACATGAATGGTCACAAGTTTGATGATGAAATTGATGAGAACAAGGATGAAATGTTGTTGATAGAAGAGATGAGAAGGATCCAAAGTTATTTGGATGGTGAAGCTAAAAAGTTAATGGAAAAGAAGAAATTGGCAGCACAAAAAGGACCATTGGGGATAGTTGATTTTCAAAAAACAAGTTATGATTTGTTTGTAGGTAAGAAGGAAGTTGCAGCTCTAGTTGAAGAAGTAGATAGAGAATAAATAATTTGTTCCCTGGAGGACAAGTTGATAAAGGTGGATGGTGATAGAGAAAGCATGGCAGTAGGAAAACTTGAAGAAATTCTTGTGCAAAAGGATGAAAAAGAGAAGAGTGAAGTTGAAAAAGCTACAAAGTAGGCTGGAAATTTGTTCAAGCATGAACACTTGAAGAAAAGTGAAGGGACAATAGTCCAAGTGAAGAAAAAGGTTGTTATAATAGTAGAGCATGCTGAGGTATGTTTTAGTTCTTCAAAATTTTGTGAAAAAGAAGTTATTTTCAATACCTATGTTGAGATGAGGGTATGTAGAAGAAAGAGTGTCGTTTCATATTTGCATGCCAATGTACGTTTACATGAGAAGAACATGAATGATACTCCTAGTGATGTTTGGTGGGGGTGGGCAGATAGTGGCGGGATTGATCCCACAAAGGAGATTAATTTTTGTAGAGAGCATATTCAGAGGAGGAGGATGGATTGTGGTGGGTTAATTCCCACAAAAGGTGAAAGATGAAAGTAGAGTTTGGTGGAGGTGGTCAAATTATCGTGGAAAAGATCCCATAGATAGAGAACATGAAGAAACACAAGTTGCAGTTGTGAACAAAGATAAGAGTGTTAGCATGAATGAGTGTGAAGTAGATGTTGCAGATGGTGTGTGGTTGTGTGTAGAAGCTGTAGAGGATTAGGTAGGAAAGATTTGGTGGAGATGGCTGGTTTGTGGTGGGTTGAATCCCACAAAGAAGGAGAGAAGTGTGGAAAGAATTAAGTGGAGGAGGTCAATCTGTAGTGGATATGAGTACATGAAAGGAAGGAAGAAGAATATGTACATCTAGTGGGGAAGGTCATCAAGTGTCCTAGCTAAGTGCTAGAAGAAGAGGAAGAAAATTTGATTATGTGCATACATTCCAGTGATGGAGTTCACTGCAAGTTGGATGCAACCTGAAAGGGTAGTTCAACTACTCAACTCCATTTTTGTGGGCCCATGATCACAAACTTTCTACCTGGGGTGTCTGATACAGGAGCATCTCAGGCAAATGAGAAATCCTGCATCGCCCAAAAAACATTTCATTTTTAGTTTGGTTTGGTTTCAGTTTTGGTCATCTTGGCGAAGACATTCATTGAGAAAATATTCTTTCTAGCTCAACTTTCCCCTTCAGGTTGATGTCCCTTCATGCTTTGGCGTTATGCTCTATATTAGTGGGAGTTGAGCATTTTGGTGGGACTTTAGAACCTATCCCTTTGATAGCCCAATGGTAAGTTTGGGTGCAATGCAATGGTGGGAAAGTCTCTATTAGTGGGAGATCACTACTTCGATGGGAATCGTTTGTCTATCTCTTTGATAGACTGATATCCACTTTAAGTCTCATTAGTGAGAGAATGGCATATCAGTAGGACCTTGATCTCTATTCCAATGACATGGCGGTGGAACCTATCGGCAGGACTTTGGGTTATCGCTAAGACTAGGAAACTCATCTCTTCATTACTCTGATGCTAAGCTTGTGTATATCAACAGGAGTTGTCCATTTTGGCAAGAGTCTCAGACTCGTCTCTCCAAGATTTTGATAATGTTCCATGGCAGGGTCCACTATGACTCCCTTTCGGTATGATTGTACCATATCACTATGACTCCAGGCTTAATCTCTTCGACATGGCAATATTTGTCTTTTTCTATTCTTGTCTCGATTTCATTATGGGACCCGCAAGGAACCATGCTATGCACATTGATTGGTCGTAGCCTGGCACATATTCTGAATGTCTATTTGGGTGCCTGAGTTGATACTAAAAGAATGATCTGTAACATGTCAAAAGAATATCTATTTTGAGCATGAACAATAGAATGGATGCAAAAAGCAGTATGTAATGTTTGGAGCTTCCTGTAACATATAATGGAGCAGACCATGTTAAACATACAACTAATATCTCTAAGGAACCATCAATGAATTAGAATGGAGTGGAGAATCTCTTCTTTGTGTAATGCTTGAAGAAGTCATATATATGAAATAAAGTAGAGAAAATGCAGATTGTGGGGAAAAGAGAGAGGGGTAAAAGGATAATGCCATGAAGATAGCCCAGATAGAGAAGATAGTCTGAAAGGATAATGCCATGAGTGCATAGAGGAATAAAAGAGAGATGCACAATAGAAAAAGATCAGATAAGAATGTGAATGCCACTCTAAGCCATAAGCATAGAGAGAATGAAGACTTGGAGGAGGATTGAAGAGAGAAGATAGAGAGAGAAAGGAAGATAACTCAGTCCAAGAGGAAGGGCTGGCAACTTGGGACTATGCATGCCCAAGGGATGTCTGTGTGCATTTCACAGACAAGAGAGATGAGAGGTCTTAAAGGCCTTTGTTTGTCTTTGTAATAAGATATGTTTGTAGAAGCTTTATTTCAATAAAATGAAACAAGAGTTTTGTATGTGCATCTCTGAATTGTGAGTGATTTGTGTTGTGAGTTATTTTGTGCTTGTAATGGCAGAGGGGTGGTTACCTTCTGATAACAAAATAAAGCACAACATGACATTATGTTAATATAGATATTATACAAATTAATATAGTCTAGATAGATTAATATTATATTAACTTGGTACATATTAATAATATCTACATTCCATGTTCCTGAGCTTACCAATGGTATCAGTGCATCTATAAAATTATAAATAAAAACTTACGAAGCTGCTTGCTGAAAATCTGATTTAGATTGGGGGGAAAAGAGAGGGCAATAGAAGGAAGAGGCCCAAAAAGCAATCTGGGTAGGAACTGGAAATGAGACAGTCTAGAAAGATACAAGAAAAAGGGCCTGTGGCCTAGAGGCCGTCTAGATAGAAGATAGCCTAGACAGACAAGACATTCTAAAAAGACAATGCCACGAGGGCATAGAGGAGTAATAGAGAGATGCAGATCAAAAAAGATCAGATAAGAATGTGAATGCCACTCTAAGGCATAAGCACATAGAGAATGCAGATTTGGAGGAGGATTGAAGTGAGAAGATAGAGTGAGAGAGAGGAAGATAACTCAGTCCAAGAGAAGGACTGGTAACTTGGGACTATGCATGCCCAAGGGATGTCAATGTGTATTTCACAGACAAGAGAGTTGAGAGGTCTTAAAGGCCTTTGTTTTTCTTTGTAATAAGATATGCTTGTATAAGATTTATTTCAATAAAATGAAACAAGAGTTTTGTATGTGCATCTCTGAATTGTGAGTGATTTGTGTTGTGAGTCATTTTGTGCTAGTAATGGTAGAGGGTTGGTTACCTTATGTGTCAAGTGGTTACCTTCTGAATTACCCATCACTCATAGTTACGTTTTATGTTGGGGGAGAGTTACAAGAATAGATCTATTCTTTTAGCTTCTTTTACCCCTACTCAACAATCAAATTAAATGAATCACAATATTGCAAACACCATAGATAAAAGACTCATAAATTAGCATAGAATGTCATTTCTCTTCATTAATGAAAGGAGAACAAAATATATAAGGCCCAAATTAATGCACATATACACAATATTTAGATCTATTCTATTAATGCATAGATAAAGAATCTATAGGGGTAAAAGAAGCGTTTTATGATGATAGAAGGGATACTCTCCCTTTCAAATCTGCAACAAATACCAACTCAAAAGCATATGCAAGAAAGCTGCAAATGAAGTGAAACAACAGAAAAATGGAAGAGAAATCTACAACACTTATTTTATTTCAATAAGAAATTTCATTACATCAAGATGAAGCTTATGAGCTTCCTAGAATCATACATGCAACATCTGCAACAAATAAATTTCTCAACATCCTAAACTCATTCCAGTAGCATCTCACTATGCAAATATCTCCATCCAAAGATCTCCTCTCCCAAATGAGTAAGCCTCAATATGTATAAATTGTGTGAGAAGAAACCATTATTGGTTTTTCAAAACAACCTCCAGAAATCCACAAGAAAACCCGTCACTTCCAACCTGTTATTGCTCCCTCAATTTTTGGGATTTTCCAAAATTGGTTTTGGCTTTTGTGCCTCTTCTTCCTAGCTTTCTAGAACATTAAAAAATTTTCAATTTTGATTTAAAATGGGAAAGTTATTCCCATTTTACCGATACTGGGTCTCATAATTACGACCCCACCATTTTGGAGTTACAAATTTTGAAATTAATAAAATAAAATTATGGGAGTTAGGTCCACCAACCTAGCCATAAAGACCACTTACAAGATTCCTTACATCATGTTGGTTACAAAATAAGTGCTTGCAAAAATTAGGAGTTGGTGACCCACTTTATGATGACATCTCACTGACCAAATCAGCCCCACCAAATACAAATTAATGCATATCTCCAAGTGGACACCTAGGAAAGATTCTCCCCACTAATGGAGGAATTTACAAATTACTGGGGTATTTCTTCTTCAAAATTACATTTATTAATATACCCCAAGAAAATACATTCATTGCAAATTTAAATATTATTTCCCAAGCCCATAAACCTTATTGAAAACAAACAAACAAAAATTAAAATATTTTTGGTGATGCAAGATTGCCCACACACCTTGGATTCTCCTGCATCATTATATATTTTGCTCTCCTTTCATTAATAAATAAAAATGACATTCTGTGCTAATTTTTTATTCTTTTATCTATGGTGTTTACAATATTGTGATTCATTTAATTTGATTGTTGAGTAATGAGATACAATCTACTGTGAGATCATGCATTTATGCTCTTGGAATAGTTATGATTGTTTCTATTAATTATTAGTAGCTAGAGAAAGTCAGTCTTTTCGTCCATAGTAAATTCAAATCTAATTTGATGCATTGCCTTTGGTGTAGTTTCAATTATCAAGCATTACTATTTAGATATTCTCTCCTCTCTTCTCAAACCATGAAGAAACAAAGAAGAGTTGACTTCTCTAAACCTAGAGGTTATCTTGATGGTAAAGTTCCACATTTCAAGATTTACCATTGTTATTTGTAAGAGGCAAATTTTACCATCAATGGTTTTTGGCATGTCCGATGGGACAATGTAAACTGTTTGATCAAGAGATTTGTTTGCATGCCCCAAGGGCTTGTAATGAGGAGTCAATTGATAAGTAACCCGAGGCTATTAGTTCCACCATTAGTATCTTTCATTCCCAGTAGAATTGCAACAAGAGCATTAGCAACATAGATGGATCAACCAACACCTCTAAGAAATTTTATTGACTTGAGCAGTTGCAGTGCATTGATTCCTCTGACCCCACTAGATACTTCAGAGCCTATCCCAACAAATGATTTGAAGGCTCTTCCAAAGTTTACAGGAGAAGAGTTCAAGCCCCCTAAAGAACACTTGTGAGATGTAGTAGATGTATGCACAGTGCATTATGTGATAGACCAGAGTGTAGCTCTGTGATTGCTAGTGACATCATTTAAAGGAAAAGCTTTAGATGGGTACTAGTCTCTTAGACTGAATTCAATCAATACATGGGAACAATTAGGAGAATTGTTCTTTGCTAGATTCAATGAGAAAGGAGATAGATCCTCCTTACTACATTAGTTAATTACCATCAGAAGGGATCCTCAGGAAGCCATAACAAATTTTAATACTATGTTCCAGAAGATGTGGTAGAGGATCCCAGTGATATCCCACCTTCCAGAAGGTATGGCCATAATGTATTATTTGAAGGATTTTAATTCTGATATAGTTCTAATGATTCAATTGTTAAGAGGACAAAGCCCTCTTGATGCATATGATTTAGCCATTCTGGTAGAGAATAATCTGATGGATACTAGGAAACTCCCTCCAAGACCACCTTTGCATGTGTTCCAAGAGTTGTCTAAACCAATTTAGATCAAATTGCTCAATCCTTTGTAGCCCAATCCTTCCATGTATGTCTACCCAACAACCAAGGTCTCGCTTGTCCCTACACAAGTACAACAAGCATCCAAAATTGAAGACATGAAAAAAATCTTACAAAGTTTTTCAAATGAGCCAATAAATCTCAAGAGACAACAAACTAACTATCCTAGAACTCCTTATCAAGGTTTCCAAGAAAAAAAATAGACTTATTAGCCTAATCACCACCAAGGGTATCAGTCCAATTAGTATCAATGAGATCAGAGGCCAAGAAGGTCACAACCATTGAATCAAATTGTTTCGGTCCCAAGTCCATTATAAATAGTCACACCCAATCCTCATTGTGAGTTGATAGATGGCTAGAATAATCTAGCAAAGGAGTTAAATTCTTGGTGTTTTCCATGTAATAATGCTCAATGCCTAAAGATTGTCCTAGAGGGAATCTACAACATAGAGTGGCCGAGAAGAGAAGGCAAACACCCAAAACAAAAACTTAAAAAGGGCAATATCAATATAAGTCACCTAGTATGTAGAATACAGTCTTGGTGGCTTAGATGCAAGGGATGTCCATTGAACAAGAGGTAGAGATTGCTCCTAAACATGCACTTTTCTCATGGGTAGAAGAGGAGGAGGCAGTGTTTACGAATGAGGCATCCACTTCAAGGATCTATCAAGTCCATTCTGATTATTATACTCGTTCAAATAGAAGAGTTGTTGAGGATCCAGTAAACATGCCCCAACCTGAAATCACTTTCCACAAAAGTCTGATGTTCTAGGCCACTCAGCCACCAATACAACAACAAAATGCCAAATATGTAGTAATACCGAATATTGGTACTACAACTCAAATGATTGAAAAGACAAGGTTCCTAGGACCATACCAAAGATTGCTAGTGTTGGGCCCTTTAAATGTGGTAGAACAATTTAAAAAGGCTCTAGCCAATGTTTCTCTTTGGGATGTACTGCCAATTCTAGAACAAAAGACATTGCAACAAAATGCATTAAATGCACCAGAGATAACTGGAGATTCACCAGTCTCAAAGGACACCGATGCAAAGAAGAAGGTGACATTTGAAAAGCACCCTCAGCAAGCTCCAATGGTTTCCCTGGTGAGTCTAAAAGCAGGAGGTAAGGATAAACCCACCCCATTCTATTTGACTTTGATAATAGGCAAGAAGTTGTTGCATAATTATGATAGACTGAGGCACAAGTGCCACTTTGATGCCAAAGCAAATAGCCAATGCTTTCCAACTTAAATATGAGCCTATGGAGAAAGGGGTAATGCAACTAGATGGGAAAAAGGTACAAATAGTGGGATTCCTTAAGGAACTTCATCTTATGTTGTATGCATGCCCAAATTTCACTATAAAGTAAGATGTTTTTGTCATAGACATCCCATCTATTTTTAACCTATGTTTATCTAGGGATTTCATGGCCAAAATTGGAGGGTATCTCTCCTTAGACTGGTTGCACTTGATTCTAAGAACCAAGTATGGTTCTCAAATAAAAGTGTTGTCAGAACCATTGCATAAGGAACACATTTCATAGGAAGTGATGACCAATTTTGGCACATACTATAGTCACTCAAGATGAAAGTGTTGGATTCTAGACAGACAACTAAGAGGGGGGGTGAATCAGTTGTCCAAAACTTACTTCTAATTTAAACACTTAAATCCTCTTGTTTATGTAATAGCATATCAATTAATCATTCATGAAATCATAAAGCATAAACACCAGAGCAGATACATATCAACACATGAGACACCAAGATTTTGACGTGGAAAACCCGGTCAAGGGAAAAACTACAGCGTGATTAACCCAAGGATTATTCTCTATTAGAAGAATAAGAAAAATAGATGGCACATGCCAATTAGGGCTCACTACCCGAGCACATTCCTCACAAGAGGCACACTGCCTACAAGAGACACACTGTCTACAAAGTAACAATTATTACAAACTTGAACTGGAGATTGACATCTTTACCATGCTTGGATCAATTTCATTTAAGCCCAAAAACTCTTGCTCTACCTTTTGCACTTCTCTTCACTACACCACACTTATCCGCTCCAAGACACACTACAAAATGAACTGACAAACCTTTATTTATACAAGGCATCGACTTAGGAACAATCATCTAAGTCAGCAAACACCTACAAGATCATTCGCAAGACTTGTAATAGGTCTGGTTGGCCAGTCTCAAGAAGAACACCAATACCCGGTGGTAATTCTTCAAATGCAAACTCCAACTTCAATGTGGACTGCCAATAAGAATTGTACACGATCTAAAGATCACCAAAACCTTTCCTAAGTCACCAAGAACATCTGTACTTTATCAGCTTACTGGAATTCTTCTCTTCTTCATCGAGAACTTCAAGAACACAGTCTATCGCCACTGTCACACTAAAAAAGGTGCTTCCGGACCTCCAAACCATGAACAAATCTAGTTGTCACTTCACACAGACTTCTTCAACACTCTCTCCAATCCGTAGAATTAGATAATGCAATTCCAGAGCTCACCGGACCAATCTGTGACACTCTATCACCACTAAACATCTGTCAGAACTGGTTCTACTAGAGCGACCATAACTTCTTCACATCTTCATGCGGACCTCTAAAATCTTTACTGGAGCATCTCAAGACTCATATCTAAAAACCCTTTAAATCGTATCCTTTGATCTTCATCTTATCTTGGACTTTTACATTAATGTCATCACTGTTCTTCACTGTTCCTGATTGAGGCTAATTTTCTCAATATCCTCAGCACATAGCTCATCCAATCCTTCTCATTAATGCAATATGAGTATGTTGACATCAATGACAACATTCGTTATCCTCATACTTGCAACAGTCTCCCCCTTTGTCATTGATGGCAACATATGATGTGAAAAACCATCAAGACAAGAACTTCTCCTTTCTGTCACAGCTCCCCCTATCAGCAACAACTCTTCACATGTCTTCTCTTTCTTTACTGCTCCCCTTTGATCAACCACTTGTTTTTCACATGTCTTCTCTCTCCCTTTGACATCAATGGCAAAGGGCTCATACTTGCCATTTTAACATATCAAAATCATACCAGCTGCTCCCCCTAAGTAGCAGCTCCCCATCACCAATCCGGATCACAAGATATGACTATGATATCCACCGGACTGATGCACATCAGTGCATCCTAGTTCATCACCGGAGGGGCAATGACCCCTAACTTCTCCCTGAGATACTCAAAAGAGTCGTTGGGAAGAGGTTTAGTAAAAATATCTGCAATCTGATCCTTGGAGGGCACATACTCCAATCTGACTTCATCCTTGTTCACTTGCTCTCTCAAAAAGTGAAACTTGATAGATATGTGCTTGGTCTTAGAATGCAACACCAGATTCTTAGAAATATTTATTGCACTTGAATTATCACAAAAAATTGTGATAGGCTCCTCATATTCTACTTTAATGTCTCTTAACATTTGCTTCATCCATAAGATCTGAGTGCAACTACCTACTGCTACAATGTATTCTACTTTAGTTGTAGACAGAGATATTGCCTCTTGTTTCTTGCTTAGCCAAGAAACCAATCTTTTTCCCCAAAAAGAAAGCTCCACCACTGGTGCTCTTTTGGTCATCCACACATCCTGCCCAATCTGCATCTGTATATGCATGAAGAGAGAAATCATGATCTCTAGGGTACCATAGACCATACTCAACTATCCCCTTTAGATATCTAAAAATCCTCTTGATTGCCATAACATGAGATTTTCTAGGATCAGCTTGGAATCTAGCAACAAGACCAACATCCTACATAATATCTAGTCTAGTTTGAGTGAGATACAACAGTCCTCCAATCATTGACCTATATTTTGTCTGATCCACCTTGGGAGAGTCATCATCTTTGCTCAACTTGCATCCAGTTGCCATGGGAGTATTCATTGGCTTTGAATCTTCCATCCCAAATTTTTTCAACAATTCTTTCACATATTTGGTCTGAGAAATGAAGATCCCTTTCTTTGTTTGAGTAATTTGCAAACCCAAGAAGAAATTCATTTCACCAAGCATGGACATCTCAAACTCACTTTTCATTTGATTTGAAAAAGTTTTACACATGCTATCTTTTCCTCCAAAGATGATATCATCAACAGATACTTCAACAATCAAGTTGTTTTCATGATCAATTTTAAAATATAAGTTACTATCAACAGTACCTTTGTTGAAACCAATCTGCACAAGATGCTTATCCAACCTTTCATACCAAGCCCTTGGGGCTTGCTTCAATCCATATAGTGCTTTCTTCAACTTGTAGACCATATCACTATGATCAGACAATTGAAATCCATCCGGTTGCTCAATGTATACTTCTTCCAAATCACCATTTAGGAAGGCAGACTTGACATCCATCTGGTATACCTTGAAGTCTTTGAAGGCAGTAAATGCAAGAAATAATCTAACTACTTCAATTCTTGCCACCGGAGCAAAGGTTTCTTCAAACTCAATTCTTTCTATTTGAGAGTAGCCTTTGCAGACCAATCTGGCTTTGTTTCTAATTACTTCACCAACTTCATTTAGTTTGTTTCGAAAGACCCATTTGGTTCCAATCACATTCTTATTTCTAGGTTTGGGAACAAGATCCCAAGTGCAATTTTTCTCAATTTGCATCAACTCTTCCTCCATTGCTTTGGTCCAGTTTTCATCATTGCAGGCTTCATTTATTGTCTTAGGTTCAATCTTTGAAATCAAATAGTATTCATCTAAATTTTGAGCAATTCTCCTCCTTGTTTGTACCCCTTTGCTTTTGTCAACTATGATCTGATCTTCAGAGTGGTTTAGAGTTACATACCTTGGAACTTTGGGAGTTTCTTATACTACTGTTTCTTGATCAGGCTCATTCAGACAAACCTCTTCTTCCTAATTTACCAGATCAGTCTGAATCTAACTTTGAGAGGAGGATTGAGCTCCTTGAACTAGAGAACCATTCTGATCATCTTCATCATATTCATAAAACCTTGAGGGATTCTCAATTCCTTCATCAACCTTCACATTTGTACTTCTATTATCTTTCTCAGTCTCTTATTGTAACACTGGTATGCTTTGCTTTGAGTGGAGTAACCCAAGAAAATTCCTTCATCACTTCTAGCATCAAACTTTCCTAGATCTTCATCTCTTTTAATGTAACATTTGCTACTAAATACTCTAAAATATCTCACAGTAGGAGTGATACCAAACCAAAGTTCATAAGGAGTCTTACCGGTATTGCTTCTGATTTGAACTCGATTGAGAGTATAGACTACAGTGCTGACAACTTCTCTCCAAAACATATGGGGAACATTTGCTTCCATCATCATTGTCCTGGATGCTTCTTGGATCGTCTGGTTCTTTCTCTCTACTACTCCATTATGCTGTGGAGTCCTAGGAGTAGATAACTATCTCTTTATACCATGCTTCTCACAAAAATCTATGAATTCACCAGATGTGAATTCACCACCTCTATTAGATCCCAAACATTTCAGTTTCAGTCTGGTTTGATTTTCTACCATAGCCTTGAAGATTTTGAACTTCTCAAAAGCTTCTGATTTCTCTTTCAGAAAGGTAACCCACATCATCTGGGAATGGTCATCAATCAGTAACATGAAATATCTATCACCTTGCATACTCTTGATTATTGTCGGACCACATAGATCAGTATGAATTAATTCCAATAATCTAGTAGAGGACTGATCCTTACTTTTGAATGAGACTCTGCTCTATTTACCTAGCTGACATTCTTTGCACAAGCTATTTGTAGGTTTCACCAATTTTGGAAGATCTTTTGCAGCCTAAGTATTGCTTATCTTGATGATGTTATCAAAATTTACATGACACATCCTTCTATGCCATAACCAACTCTGATCAACTTGAACAAACAAACAACTTTTATTAGAACCAACTAGATGGAAGATATTACCTTTTGTTTGAGTACCGGATGCAATCTCAGTTCCGGAGCTTTCAAACATCCGACATCTTCCATTTTTGAACCGGAGATCATAACCTTTGTCTACCAACTATCCAACACTGAGAAGATTGTGCTTCAATCCTTCAACATATAGTACATTACTAGTTTTGCTCTTTCCATCAAAAGAAATAGCTCCCCTACCTCTGATTCTACCAGTAGAATTATCACCAAACTTTACCATTCCTCCTTCATACCTTTCCAAGTCTAAGAACTTGTTTTTGTCACCTGTCATATGGTGAGAGCATCCACTGTCAATAACCCAATCATCCTTTTCTTCAACTTGGGCAGCCAAAGCTCTTTCTACAACCTTACGATTGACAAATTTAGAGGATATTGGATCTTCTTCCTTGATGGCAATAAACACCCATTCATTTTTGGATTTGTTTCCTATTTCTGATTCATCATCTGTTACTCCTTCATTATCATCATCTTCATGAACATAATAACAATTCTTTTGGAACCTTTGTCTGTTAGAATTTGACCTTGTAGATCTTTCCAAACATCTTGAGGCAAAATGACCAATCTTATTGCAGTTGAAGCACTTAAAGGGTGATTTTCCTTCATACTTACCAGATCCTCTTGGCAGTCTCTTTACAATGAGGGCTTCAAGTTGAGTTGTTTCTGCTTCTTCCTCTTCCAAGTCTCTTCTTGCTTGATCATACCATGACAGCTTCCTTGAAGAGTTTTATCCCAGATCAAATATTTGTTTACCTTTCACAAAGGCACTGGCTTTGAATGCAGATTCAGTTTTGGGGGGATCATCTCCAAACTTGGTTATTTCAAATGCAGCCAGTTTGCAAGCCAATTGGTCTCTTGTGACAGTTGTATGGGCTCTGAATTCATCAATGGCAGCAACCTTGATTTTGTAGATAGCAGGAAGGGATCTGAGAATTTTACCAACAATCTCATTTTCATCCAAAACTCCACCAGCATTCCTAATTCCACACACCAGCTCATTTACTCTTGGCATAAAGGTAGTAATATTTTCATCATCTCTCATCTTGAGTCTTTCAAATTTCCCTTTGAGACTTTGCAACCTTGTGCTCTTAACATACTCATCTCCTTCATGTAGAAGTTCTAGTTTAATCCAGATCTCATAGGCAGTTGGTAGGTCAATAACATTTGAGAGTTCTGAGTCAGTCAATGTGCTTAGAAGAGCCTCTTTAGTCCATCGATTGTTTTCAACATCTGTGATTTCATTTAGAGTTGTCAGACCACCCTGTGGAGGTACATATGCTTTTGTGACCATGGACAAGTATGCCTTTCCCATACACTCCAAGTGACATTTCATGCAACCTTTCCAAAGAGAGAAGTTGGTTCCATCAAACATCAGACTATCCTTCTTGTATGATGACATCTTGGATCTCCTCAAGCGGTTAAGCTCCTTTTAGAGGAACTTGGCTCTGATACCAATTGTTGGATTCTGGACAGCCAACTAAGAGGGGGGGTGAATCAGTTGTCCAAAACTTGCTTCTAATTTAAACACTTAAATCCTCTTGTTTATGTAATAGCATATCAATTAATCATTCATGAAAGCATAAAGTATAAACAACAAAGAAGATACATATCAACACATGAGACACCAAGATTTTGACGTGGAAAACCCGGTCAAGGGAAAAACCATGGGGTGATTAACCCAAGGATTATTGTTTGTTAGAAGAATAAGAAAAATAGATGCACATGCCAATTAGGGCTCACTACCCAAGCACATTGCTCACAAGAGGCACACTGCCTACAAGAGACACACTATCTACAAAGTAACAAGTATTACAAACTTGAACTGGAGATTGACATCTTTACCATGCCTGGATCAATTCCATTTAAGCCCAAAAACTCTTGCTCTGCCTTTCGCACTTCTCTTCGCTACACCACACTTATGCGCTCCAAGACACACTACAAAATGAATTCACAAAACTTTATTTATACAAGGCATTGACTTAGTAACAATCATCTAAGCAGCAAACACCTACAAGATCATTCACAAGATGTGTAACACGTCCGGTCGGCCAGTCTCAAGAAGAACACCAATACCCGGTGGTAATTCTTCAAATGCAAACTCCAACTTCAATGCGGACTGCCAATAAGAGTTGTACACAATCCAAAGATCACCAAAACCTTTCTTGAGTCACCAGGAACATCCACACTTTATCAGCTTATTAGAATTCTTCTCTTCTTCATCTAGAACTTCAAGAACATAGTCTATTGCCACTGTCACACTAAAAAAGGTGCTTCCAGACCTCCAAACCATGAACAAATCTAGTTGTCACTTCACATGGACTTCTTCAACACTCTCTCCAATCTGTAGAATTAGATAATGCAATTCCGGAGCTCACCGAACCAATCTGTGACACTCTGTCACCACTGAACATCTGTCGGAACCGGTTCTACTAGAGCGACCATAACTTCTTCACATCTTCATGTGGACCTCTGAAATCTTTACTGGAGCATCTCAAGACTCATATTTGAAAACCCTTTAAACTACATCCTTTGATCTTCATCTTATCTTGGATTTTTACCTTAATGTCATCAATGTTCTTCACTGTTCCTGATTGAGGCTAATTTTCTCAATATCCTCAGCACACAGCTCATCCAATCCTTCTCATTAATGCAATGAGTATGTTGACATCAATGACAACACTGGTTATCCTCATACTTGCAACAGAAAGACTCAATATGGAAATCCTTGATGGGGAAGGCATCTTGAGTAATATAAGAGGATGGGGTACTTTTGTTGGAAGACTCTTAGGATGATCCTTTTAGAAACTATGATTCCACCAGGCTAGGAACATATGTAATCATTAAAGAAGATTTTGTGATCCCTAAAAGCAGAAAGATGCTAGGGGAGATCAAGCACATTATAGAAGGGGATACCTCTCTCTAGACTCTACACTTTGATGGTGCTAAATGCATAAATGGTTTGGGAGTTGGAATATGTCTTGAGTCACTAGAAAGGGAGAAAATTCCTAGAACCTTCCATTTCCAGTTCAGTTGCACAAATAATGACATAGAGTATGAATCTCTGGTGCATGGACTTATCTTGGTTGAAAAGATGGGAATTAAACAGCTACAATTATTAAGAGACTCAGAGTTGGCAATCAATCAAGTCTGAGAAAAGGTGGCTACAAAAATGTGAGAATGAAATCCTACCACCACCGAGTATGGGATCAAATAGAAAGCTTCACTACTTTCAATATTCAAGTGGTGCCAAACGTTTGAAACGCTAAAGAAGAAATAATGGCACAAATTGGGGCATAGTTCAACCCAACAAAAGATCTATGGCTAAATAATAATATGGTGAAACTAGTCATCCGATCAGCTATCCCAGATAATGGGAATCACTGGCAAGTCTTTGTTAGAGATGATCAGATTGCCTTGTTTTTACAATAATCTGGCGAGTTTGTTGATCAACTCCAACCTAATATAGAAGAAGGTTATGAGGATTAGATAATGCAATTAAAGAAAAATAAGCTTCCAAAAGGTCTAATAACTTTAGAGAGTTTATTTGATTATGATGATGCAAAAATAGATAGAAGAAGTTTCATGGCCAACAAGGATGATTACTCTGAGTTGGAAGTTAGTGATGGGAAAATAATAAAGGTAGGGAATGTTACTACCCAAGAGGAAAAATAGCAATTGATTTCTTTGTGCAATAAATATGATAAGATAATAGCCTAGAAGTATGAGGACCTCTGGGAATACAATAGAGGAATAGTCCAATACACTATTGAACTAGTGGAAGGAGTAAAACCATCTCCTTAGAAGCAAAGGCTAGTAAATCTGAGGATCGAGACCATGATGGCATAGGAATTGAAGAAACTAATCAAATCCAAAATCATCTTCCCCATCAAACATTCAACTTGGGTATCCAATTTGGTCTAGGTTCGAAAGAAGAATGGTGAGATCAAGCTCTATGTTGATTTTCATGATTTGAATTGAGCATCCCTCAAAGATCACTATCCTTTGCCTTCTATGGAGTAGATTCTACAAGTAGTGGTAGGAGTAGAAATTTTTTATCTTTTGGATGGATTTAAGGGATACAATTAGATATGGTTAAAGGAGGATGATCAACATAAGACCACTTTTACTACAACGTGGCAGGGAACCTTTGCCTATGCAAAAATGCCTTTCATCTTGTCTAATGTTGGAGCCACTTTCCAGCGCACTGTGGATATCACTTTCAACAAGTTGATAAACAAGATTATTCTAGTTTATCTAGATGATCTCATTGTTTTCACCAAGGCTGGCGACGATCACTTTGATCATATTGAGAATTTTTTTCATAAGTGCGAAGAGTTTGGGATTTATCTGAATCCTAAGAAGTGCATCTTCAGTGTTCCTTAAGGCAAATTCCTTGGACATATTGTGTCAAGAGAAGGGATCTCTATAGATCCAGAAAGAGTCAAAGCTATCTTGAACTTGTCGCTGCCAGTGAACAAGAACGGAGTGCAATCTTTCTTGGGAAAGATTAACTTTATGAGTCATTTTATTGCAGAATTTGCAGGGTTGGTCAGAGCCATTACTTCAATGTTGCAAAAGGAGTTGAATTTCAAATGGACTCTATAGAGCTAGTGAGATTTTGAATGCATCAAAATGGCCATTTCTACCGCTCTGGTGTTGGTAAACCTATTTTTTACTAAAGACTTCTTGATGTATGTATATGGCGGGGAGCATAGTATAGCTGCAGTCCTCACCTAGAAGGGAAATATTCAGTCTGAAGAACACCTAATTTCCTTTATTTCAAAGACTATATGAGGGTATGAATCGAATTACAACTTTGTAGAGGAGGCCTACACCTTAGTCAAGGGTCTTAAAAAAAGTTGGCACTTGGTAATCAAGAATAAATTAATAATCCTGGTGGCACATGCAAGTGTGCATGAGTATATCATGGAAGGAGAAATTGTGAGGCCTAGACTTGTGCATCTAGATCAATTGCATTTGAAGACCCTATAGATGTGGACTTTCTTGACTCTATCCCTATATTTTGATTTGGTTAGATTGGTATGTTGTGGTGTGACTATATCCTGATTTTAGATTTCACTGATGATTATTTGACTGTGACATTCACTTTATGCTATTAGAGTTATTAGCTGTGAAATTATTAAATGGAATTGTTATGCAATTTTGATCTTGATTTAGTGTTTAGAAATATAGTTAAATTATAAATCCTATTAATGATGATATGTGAGTTTAATAATGTTTTAAATGATTATGCGATATCATGAGTGTATGTATTTTCCTTGCTTCAGCTATGATATATATGTTGGAATAATATGTTTGTTTAAGTGCGTGGGTGATTTTCCATGCCACAGAAAATCAGAGATCAATCCCACACCTAGTGTGAATCCTGTGTTAGATCGATCTAGTGCCAGGAGGGACCATAATCATGTGTGAATTGTATGATACTTTCGTAAATGTCTGCATTTTAATTATTCAGTTTAGATTCCACCTCTTTTGTATTATTTACTTCAACTATAGTAAAAATATCTAATTTATTATGCACCACTTAGTGTCTTTTATTTTGATGGCCATTTTATGTGATTTTCTACTTGCTAAGATGTTTATTATGGGTTAAAATTGATCCTAGGTTGTACCTCTAGGGTCTAGGGCCCATTTGAGCATGTCAAACCCTAGCATAACCTCTATCTAGTCACTTTAACTTTAGCCTGAAGTAAAGTGACGAACTTCAAATTTGAAATGGAGTGGTGGGTGATTCATGCTTTCAAACATGACCCACTATTCTTTCCAAGGCATGGATTCCCATCACCTTGAAGAGTGTGTGGAACCCTTCTCCAATGCTCTCACACAAGTGTGATAGCATCTTGGAGTGAATGGGCTTCCTTTAGAGAATAACATAATGACATGTGTCATTCCTTATCCTATTGGAGTCCATCTTGAGAGATGCCACCTCTCCACCTTTGCTCTCACACATGTGTGAGAGTACATGTGGAGAGAGTGAGGCTTGGATGGATGGGAGAGTGACACATGTCACCTCAATATTCCATGATCCTTGCAAGTGGATTGGGAGGAGTAAGGAGAAAGTGACATGTGTCACCTTCTCATTCCTCAAGGCTCTGGAATGAAGCCTATATTACTTCCTCTTTGAGAGAGGAAGGGGGTTCTTTCATTTTTACTTGTTTTCTTTTACTTTCTTTGGAGATGTTTTTGGAGAGTGGGTGAGTTTGGAGATCTTGGAAGGAAGGCTTGAAGGGGGAGGTTGGAGATCTCTTCTACAACTTTCTTCCATTATTTGGCTACCATAGGTAAGCTTAAAGGCATGAAGCCTTTCCCATGTATTTAATTTTCTGTGTGGTTGAAATTCTTGTGTGTTTGCATTTGTTTGGTGTTTTTTGGTTTCTTTTTACGGCTGTTTGAATGAGACTACCATTTTTGGTATGTCCATTCATGTGAGGGGTGGGAGAGGAGTGAACCTCCTTGATGTCACCCTCTTTGTATTGGCATATTGTGGCATTGAGGGCAATTTGGAGAAGTATGGTGATTATTTTTATGGCATGAGTGCCTTGGAGTGATATATATTCTTCATTGATGTATTTTAGACTTGAGGCCTTATTTTGGAGTATCATAAGATTTGGTTTTGTAGGAGTGAACCTCTTGAGTAGAGAGAGTTCACTCTCCTACCCCCTCAAATTTATTTTCATAGATTTTGTGTTGTTAAACCTTGGTAGGTGTTGTTCTTCATGTTCTTCATGTTTGTATTATGTTGTGTTGTGGTGTGCACCCATGTGTGGATTGACCTCGAAGCTTGAGGGTGACCCTCTTGCAGGTCTATGGTAGGGTGGAGAGCATTTTGGTGGCTTGGAGTTTCTCTTTGGTGTTTTTATTGTAGGTTGGTGTTTTAGCTTTGGGAGCTTGGAGGAAGAGTTTCATTTTTAGGTGTTGTGTATTTTTGTTAGCTATTGAGAGCCATGGTCATTAGACCTCATTGTAAAGTTATAGTGAGAGTGGAGCTCTCTTGTGTTATTTGTAAACTGGAGTCTTATATGTAAACATGATTATTGCAATGTAATATTGTTGTTGTTTTCTTTTGTTAGTATTGATGTTCAAAAATATATAAGCTACTATTTTTAAGTTGCAATGAAAATGTTTCATGTTGTTCATTGCATTTTGCTATCCTATGAAAGAATAAAGAAAAAATATTGTGCATTGAAAGGAAATAAATAAGCTTATTATTGTTGCTGTTGGAAAGATTATTTGCTGGTTTTGCAAAAAAAAATATAAACATATTTAGTTTTCTTTGTTGCTTGCTATGGCTAAAAGAATAATTGCAAGGATATTTTTTAATTTTGTCTCATGGTTCATCTTAAGTCACTGGTTTATTTTTGTTACATCAGTCTTATTGTATTGGGTAGAACAAATACTTGTGTTTATATATATATATACACACACACACACACACACACACACACACACTCCTAAAAGTATATATATTTATATGCCTTATTTCATTTTAGTATACTGTTGTTGCATAGAGAAGATAATTATAATTCTCTTTATGCATCTATTCATATTCATATATATATATATACATGTATATATAAAAATATACACATAAATTGTAGTCACATATTAAATGTCCGTTTTATTGAAAACTGAACATACTTTTACCTTATGCATATATACATACACATATATATTTGTTGTCTAAAATTCATTCTTCTCCCCTATACAAACAAAAATATATTTGAATGTTTTAAAAAAACTTTGTATACCTCTAGCATAGAAAGCTACGACAACTGCCATGCTTAGAGGACCTGCAAATCAAAACAAAAACAAAGATAGGAGAAGAAAATGTGAAGGGAAGAAGAGAGAGGAATAGGGTAAGAAGGAAGTTGAATAGCATAAAGAATGGGATTAGGGGTTTTAGATAAGGAAAGTAATATTTTATTATAAAAGCAATATTAGGGTTGAGAGGAAAATGTGGAGGGAAAAATAGGAAATAGATTTAATTTCTTTTAATTTTTCTTTGCATCTAATTTTTTTCCTCATCCTCTTTTCTCAACTTGATTTTAATATTAATGTTATTCTTTTGGAGTTATTTTTATGAGAGTGGATGTTATTTTTTTATAAAATTTATACTCCTTTACTACTGTGATATAATTTTTAAATGAAAGGTTTGGTGGGGATTTTATTTAGATTGCTTTAAGAGAAATTGTACTTTTAATTCTCTCTCCTCATGTTTTTTTGCCTTTATAAGTGGGTAGGATATTTTTGGGAGCCTTTTAATTAAATTAGAGCTTTTAGGAAAACAATTTAGGTGTTAGATTTTTGTCATTTTAATTTAATACCTTCTATGGTGTAGTTAATCTAATTAATTTCATTTAATCTAATGGGCTAGGCAAATGGTGTTTTGTGACAATAATTAATTTAATATTTAATTATTTAATAGGCTTATGATTTGATTTTTTTGATAGATTTGTAATATGGACTTTTATTAAAGTACTAGGTTTATTATTTTAGTGGGTAGATTATTAACCTAGCCCTTCACTTTTGATATTTGATTTTTTTGTGGGAATTATAGTTATGGGAAAATTTATTATTGAAAACCTATTTAATTATTTATGGTTAGTGTTTAAATTTAAGCATGGAATTTAATCCCTTCGTAACCTTAGGGTATACATTTAAATAATTAATCGATTTAATATCTATTTTGATCAAAAGGAATGTTAGGATATCTTTATTCTTAGGATTGTATTTAAATTTTAATTTAATTTTATCGTAAATGTTTAAGCTAGGAAATCCTTTCAAATTATTTTCTATGTAGGCTAATAAGGCGTTATGCTACCAAATTTTTTCAAGATATAGGAATAATAATTTAAGTGTTTTATTTATGCACTTAATTAATGTTTAAATTTTGCATTGTAATTATTTGTTAGAAGAAATTGTATTTTAATCCATTTAAGCTATAGTGTTAGGGATTTGGATTTTGACACATGTCAAAATCCCTCCTCTTCTCTTAGAAAACTTAGGGTTAGCTTCAAAATTGATTCTAACCCTATTGGCAACGCTCCTCACATCGCATAACCCCCTAGTAGGCTTACATCTCGTAGGGGTTGCAAAAGGTGTTCACATTACCCCGTCGATCAATTGACCTATATGCGCCTTTGTCCGTATGCCACCGAGCACACTAATACGTGTGAGGGGTTTTTTTGGGATGCGTGGAAAAGTTTTGGTATTTCATGTCATGACCACATGACAAATGTGGACATGACACGTGTGTTGTGTGTTGTGACCACATGGGAAATGTGGGCATGACATTTGGTATCAGAGCCCAAGTTTAAACACTAGGCTTGTTTGGGTACATTATTTATTCTACAATTTCAATTAATGTGTAAATATCCTATTCATGTAGGATGTTGCCAAGATTGACGCAAGCGCGCTCATGCACTAGTAAGTCTATTTTCAGGATAATAGTGAGTTGGTTGTGACACATTTTGGGTGTTAGTTGTTAGGTGTTGTGATCGACATGTATGATCAACATAGATGCTTCCAAAGGATTGTCTTGCGTGATATAAAGACTTGGATTAAAATTGAGAGTAAGTTGTGAGCCACTTTGGAAAATTTTGAGATTATGAAAGTTGGTGATTGCAATTGGATTTTGGTAGTATCCATAAAGATGTTGTTATGTGTTCCTTACTAGGGAGTACTAAGGAACCCACTTCAAAGGTGACTCTTAGGATACATGACTTTTGACAATCTTTTCCAAGCACATCCTAGGTTGCTTGGAAGTTGTGGGTGTGCATGTAGTTTGGGTGTTTCTTGACCTGGGTTAAGAGTGTAACTACTATCCATCGCATTGTCACTATGTTATACATGTAATGTTGAAATGTACAATTTTGGTTAACTTATTGAAGTTGATTCTCTACTTATTGATGAAATTTTTATTGTGTTCGAAACTGACAGTTTTGAGTCTATTTATTTGGGGTGCTTAGCCGACTTACTTTCTTGTAGTCCCTTTACCTCAAGGACTTGTTTAATTATATTTCGAATGAATTTTGAATGATTGATTTTGGTGCCACTTTTGATATTGACTTATCTTTTAAAATTGAATTATCTTTTGGATCTTAATTCTTCTGAATTTCATTCGTTAAACTTATTCAAGATTTATCTTTTTACAAGATTTTATTTTGAGGATCCTTGTATTGATGGTTTTGTTGGTACTTGTGTAGTGATGTGAACTATGTAACCTATGCTACCCATAAGGTGATTTAGGAAATTTCATATTGTATAAAACTTTACAAAGAATATAAAAGGTTCTTTTCTAAGATTCGAGGATTGAATAGCTAGATTCTTTTCTAAGATAGAAAAAAAATGTTTCTTCTTTCTTAAGGTGTGTAAAAATAGTTGTGCTAGTACTAGGGTAGGGGCTCACCTACCCTAGGGTAAATGCACTACTGCTAATATATGGGAAATATCTTTCCATGACCTATAATAGAATATTATTAGATTCTTAGATTTGTTAGACACAATGCCAAAGATACAAGACAATTGAGTTTAGATGCTAAGGTAGAGATGCTAGCTTAGTAAACCTAGAGGCATTGGTGATTTAGTTTTCTAAATTACTTAAAAATTTTAAGGATTGAGTGTCTTGACCTCTTGATCACTTCTTATAACTATCCTAATGGGCTCAAATGCTCAAAAAGTTTTGAAAGCATGACTTAAAAAAAATGTATGTTATATAGACTTGAACAATGTATAACATGAGTATTTTTTTTTGGTTTATAATGACTTATAATATATCATTGACAATATTGTTCAAGTCAATATAACAACTTTATGCCAATAATGCATTATCCAATACAACCCTTCAAAAGTTTAAATAAAGACATTTCATATATCCTCATAAAACTCAACAAGATAGAAACCAACATAAATGTTCATCGAGCTAATCAAAACAAAATCACCAGACTTGCACACACAAGTCTCCTGTCCACATACCAAGAAAAAAACTAGATGAAAATAGCAATCAATATCCTTAAATATCACTATCATACTGATAAAAATAATCTAAATTCATATTCAAATCATACAAATAGTATAAATTGCACACATCTTCTCTCTTGAACTCAATTCCAAAATTTAAATTGCCCCACTATTTAGAGAACCCATACACTTGAATAGTTCATAAAATGATACACATAACATACCAAATCATGGTTGCTACTCTAAATGAAAGAAAAGAAATTACAAACTGCATAGATACATACTAATACTTGGATAATGTCAGGGATTAGTTACGATTGATACCTTCCAATAAGGATTGCAATGTATATGAGCTACACTATTTCAACATTGCTAAGAATGAGGTAGAAGATGAAGATTAGATTTAAGCTTTGTCAGTATTTAGGTGTGAGTGATACTAATTTTTTAAACTATAAAGAGTTAACTGCTGCAATTCTCTTATAAATGTCATACATAGAAAATCATGGTTGCTACTCTAAATGAAACAAAAGAAATTACAACATGCCTAGATACATTCCAGTACTTGGATAATGTCAGGGATCGGCTGCAAGTGATAGCTTCCAATAATGATCATAATGTATACGAGCTACACTATTTCTGTTGCAAGTATGGATTTAACCAGTGTTGTCATTGATGTCAACATACTCATCTTGCATTAATGAGAAGGATTGGATGAGCTGTGTGATGCAGATTTTGAGAAAATTAGTCTCAATCAAGAATAGTGAAGAATAGTGATGATAACAAGGTAAAAGTCCAAGATAGGTTGAGGATTAGAGGATGCGGTTTAAAGGGTTTGTAGATATAAGTCTTGAGATGCTCCAGTCAAGTTTTGAGGGGTCCGCATGAAGATCTAAAGAATTTATGGTTGCTCAAGTAGAACCGGTTCCGACAGGTGTTCAGTGGTGATAGAGTGAGACAGATAGGTCCGGTGAGGTCCAGTAATGCATTATCCCATTCTGTAGATTTGGAGAAGTGTTGAGGACATCCTTGTGAAGTGTCAAGTAGATTGGTTTGTGGCTTGAAGGTCTGAAAGAACCTGTTCCTTTGTGACAGTGATGATAGACTGTGTTCTTGAGGTTCTGGATGAAGGAGAGAAGGATTTCAGTAAGTAGAGGAAGTGTGGATGTTCCTGGTGATTCAGGAAAGCTTGTGGAGGTCCTTGGATTATGTTCAATTCCTGTGATGGTCCGCATTAGATTTGGATCTTGGAATTAAAGAAATACTTCCAGATGAAGGTGTTCTTTCTGTGACTGGCCGACTAGATGAATTATACACCTTGCAAATGTTCTTGTGATTGTTTGCCAACTTAGATGTTTGTTACTAAGTTGATGTCATGTATAAATAAAGGATTACGAAGTCATTTCAAAGGGGAAGTGTGGAATTAGAGAATGTGGTAGCAAGGAGAAGAGCGGAAAGTAGAGCAGAAGGTTTGGACTTAAATGGAACTGACTCAGGCATGGTGTAGATGCTAATTACCAGTTCAAGTATGTAATACTTATTCTTTTGTAGATAGTGAGTCTCTTGTAGGCAGTGAGCCTCTTGTGAGCAGTGTGCTCGGGCAATGAGCCCCAATTGGCATGTGCCATTTGTTCTTTCTATTCTTCTAACAAAGAATATTATCTTGGGTTAATCACCCCGTGGTTTTTTCCCTTAACCAGGTTTTCCATGTCAAAATCTTGGTGTTTCATGTGTTGATGTGTTTCTGCTATTGATTTGTTACATTGTGCTTTCATGATTAATCCTCTATTATGCTACTAATTAACAATGTGGAGTTAAGTATATAAAAAAGAGAAAGTTTTATACAACTGATTCACCCCCCCTCTTAGTTGTGTTCCCTAAAACTAACAATTGGTATCAGAGCCAAGTTCCTCTAAAAGGAGCTTAACCACTTGAGGAGATCCAGGATGTCATCGTACAAGAAGGATAGTCCAAAGTTTGATGGAACCAACTTTACTCTTTGGAAAGGTCGCATGAAATGTCAGTTACAGTGTATGGGATTTGCATATTGGTCCATGATTACAAAAGCTTATGTACCTCCACAGGGTGGTCCGACAACCCTAAATGAAATCACAAATGCTAAAAACAATCTATAGACCAAAGAGGCTCTTCTAAGTGCATTATCTGACTTAGAGCTCTCAAATGTTATTGATCTACCAACTGCCTTTGAGATTTGGGGGAAATTGGAACTTTTGCATGAAGGAGATCAGTTTGTTAAATGTGCAAGATTACAAAGTCTAAAAGGGAAATTTGAAAAACTGAAGATGAGAGATGATGAGAATATTATCTCTTTTATGCCAAGAGTGAATGAGCTAGTTTGTGTGATTAGAAATGCAGGTGGAATCTTGAGTGAAGAAGAAATCATTGGAAAAGTTCTCAGATCCCTTCCTGCCTCATATAAAATCAAGGCTTTTGCAATCGAAGAATTCAGAGCTCACACAACAGTCACAAGAGATCAATTGGTTGGTAAGTTGGCTACTTTTGAAATGGCTAAATTTGGAGATGATCCTCCAAAGACTGAATCTACATTCAAACCCAATGCCTCTAGAAAAGGGAAATAAAGGTTTGATTCAGGAGAAAACTCTTTAAGGAACCTATCATGGTATGAAACAGCAAGAAAAGACTTGGAAGAAGAAGAAGCTGAAACTGCTCATCTTGAAGCTCTTATTGCAAAAAGACTACCAAGAGGATCTAGTAAGTATGAAGGGAAATTACCTTTTAAGTGCTTTAACTGCAATAAAATTGGTCATTTTGCCTCAAGATGTCTGGAAAGATTTTCAAGACCAAATCCTAATAGACCAAGGTTTCAAAAGAATTGTTACTACATTCGTGAAGAAGATGATTATGAAGGAGTAACAGATGATGAATAAGAGACAGGAAACAAATCCGGTAATGAATGGGTGTTTATTGCCATCAAAGAAGAGGAACAAATATCCTCTATATCTGTCAATCATGAAGTTGAAGAAAAAGCTCTGGTTGCTCAAGTTAAAGCAAAGGATGATTGGGTCATTAATAGTGGATGCTCTCACCATATGATAGGTGACAAAAATAAGTTTTTAAATTTGGAAAAGTATGAAGGATGAATTGTAAAGTTTGGAGATAATTCTGCTGGCAGAATCAGAGGTAGAGGAACTATTTCTCTTGATGGAAAGAACAAAACCGGTAATATACTATATGTTGAGGGATTAAAGCACAATCTTCTTAGTGTTGGATAGCTGGTGGACAAAGGCTATGATTTCAGATTCAGGAATAGAAAATGCAAGATCTTTGAAAGTTCTGGAATAGAGATTGCATCTGGTACCCAAACAAAAGGTAACATCTTTCACTTGGCTGGTACTGGTAAAAATTGTTTATTTGTTCAAGTTGATTAGAGTTGGTTATGGCATAGAAGAATGTGTCATGTGAACTTTGATAATATCATCAAGATAAGCAATACTTAGGCTGTAAGAGACCTTCCAAAATTGGTAAAACCTACAAATAGTTTGTGCAAAGAATGTCAGTTGGGAAAATAAAGCAGAATCTCATTCAAAAGCAAGGAACAATCTTCTACTAGATTATTAGACTTGGTTCATACTGACTTACGTGGTCCAGCAAGAATCAGGAGTGTGTAAGGTGATAGATACTTCATGTTGCTAATTGATGACTATTCCCAAATGATGTGGGTAACCTTTCTGAAAGAGAAATCAGAAGCTCTTGAAAAATTCAAAATATTCAAGGCTATGGTGGGAAATGAGACTGGATTAAAATTGAAATGTCTAAGGTCTAATAGAGGTGGAGAATTCACATTTGGTGAGTTCATAAACTTCTGTGAGAAACATGGAATAAAGAGACAGTTGTCTGCCCCTAGAACTTCACAGCAAAATGGAGTTGTTGAGAGAAAGAACCGGACCATCCAGGAAGCATCCAGGGCCATGATGATGGAAGCAAATGTTCCTCAGATCTATTGGAGAGAAGTTGTCAGCACTGCAATCTACACTCTCAATTGAGTTCAAATTAGAAACTATACCGCTAAGACTCCTTATGAACTCTGGTTTGGCATTACTTCCACTGTGAGATACTTCATAATTTTTGGTAGCAGATGTTACATTAAAAGGGATGAAGATCTAGGAAAGTTTGATGCTAGAATTGATGAAGGAATATTCTTGGGTTATTCTACTCAAAGTAAAGCATATCGATGTTACAACAAGAGACTGAGAAAGATTGTAGAAAGTGTAAATGTGAAGGTTGATGAAGAAATAGAAAGACCCTTAAGAATTCTTGAGCATGATGAAGATGATTAGAATGGTGTTCAGATTCAAGGTATCCAAGCCTCTTCTGAGAAACAAAGTCAAGTTGATCCCGTAAGACAGGAAGAAGAGATAAGTCTCAATGAGACTGATCAAGAGTTAGAAGTGCAAGAAACTCCCAAAATTCCAAGGTATGTAACGCTAAACCACTCTGAAGATTAGATCATAGGCAACAAAAGCAAAGGGGTGCAAACAAGGAGGAGAATTGCTCAAAATTTAGATGAGTATTGTCTAATTTCAAAGATTAAACCTAAGACAGTAAATGAAGCCTGCAATGATGAAAACTGGACCAAGGCAAT
Organism: Cunninghamia lanceolata; assembly: GCA_027924645.1. Lineage (NCBI taxonomy): Eukaryota > Viridiplantae > Streptophyta > Pinopsida > Cupressales > Cupressaceae > Cunninghamia > Cunninghamia lanceolata. Next base: position 4,408,693 of record BSBN01000710.1, on the reverse strand, counting down.
GGAGGAAGAACTGATGCAAATTGAGAAGAATCACACTTGGGATCTTGTTCCCAGACCAAGAAATAAAAATGTGATTGGAACCAAATGGGTCTTCCGAAACAAATTGAATGAAGCCAGTGAAGTAATCAGAAATAAGGCCAGATTAGTTTGTAAAGGTTACTCTCAAATAGAAGGAGTTGATTTTGAAGTAACTTTTGCTCCAGTGGCAAGAATTGAAGTAGTCAGATTATTTCTTGCATTTGTTGCCTTCAAGGATTTCAAGGTGTATCAGATGGATGTCAAATCTGCCTTCCTAAATGGTAATTTGGAAGAAGAAGTGTATATTGAGCAACTGGATGGATTTTAATTGTGTGATCATAGTGACATGGTCTGTAAATTGAAAAAGGCACTATATGGACTAAAGCAAGCCCAAAGAGCCTAGTATGAAAGATTGGATAAGCATCTCTTGAAGATTAGTTTCAACAAAGGTACTGCTGACAGTAATTTGTATTTCAAAATTGATCATGAAAACATCTTAATTATTGAAATATTTGTTGATTATATCATTTTTGGAGGAAGACATAGTATGTGTAAAACTTTTGTAAGTCAAATGAAAAGTGAGTTTGAGATGTCAATGCTTGGAGAAATGAATTTCTTTTTGGGTCTACAAATTACTCAAACAAAGAAAGGAATCTTCATTTCTCAGTCAAAATATGTGAAAGAATTATTGAGGAAATTTGGGATGGAAGACTCAAAGCAAATGAACACTCCAATGGCAACCGGATGTAAGTTGAGCAAAGATGATGAATTTCCCAAGGTTGATCAGACAAAATATAGGTCAATGATTGGAGGACTGATGTATCTCACTCAAACTAGACGAGATATTATGTAGGCTGTTGGTCTTATTGCTAGATTCCATACTGATCCTAGAAAATCTCATGTTATGGCAATCAAGAGGATTTTTAGATATTTAAAGGGGACAATTGAGTATGGTCTATGGTATCCTAGAGATCATGATTTCTCTCTTCATGCATATACAGATGCAGATTGGGCAGGAGATGTGGATGACTGGAAGAGTAGCAGTGGTGGAGCATTCTTTTTGGGAAAAAGATTAGTTTCTTGGCTAAGCAAGAAACAAGAGGCAATATCTCTGTCTACAACTGAAGTAGAATACATTGCAGCAGCAGGTAGTTGCACTCAAATCTTATGGATGAAGCAAATGCTAAGAGACATTAAAGTAGACTATGAAGAGCCTATCACAATTTTCTGTGATAATTCAAGTGTACTAAATATTTCTAAGAATCCGGTGTTGCATTCTAAGACCAAGCACATATCTATCAAGTTTCACTTTCTGAGGGAGCAAGTGAACAAGGATGAAGTCAGATTGGAGTATGTGCCCTCCAAGGATCAGATTGCAGACATCTTTACTAAACCTCTTCCCAAGGACTCTTTTGAGTATCTCAGGGTGAAGTTAGGGGTTATTTCCCCTCCAGTGATGAACAAGGATGCACTAATGTGTATCAGTCCGGTGGATATCATAGTCATATCTTGTGATCTAGATTGATGATGGTGAGCTGCTACTCAAGGGGAGCAGTAGGTGTGATTCTGAAGTTGCAAGTATGAGCCCTTTGCCATTGATGTTAAAGGGGGAGAGAAGACATGTGAAAAACAAGTGGTTGGTGATCAAATGGGGAGCAGTACAGGAAGAGAAGACATGTGAATAGTTGTTGTTGATAGGGGGAGTTGTGTCAGTAAGGAGAAGCTCTTGTCTTGATGGTTTTTCACATCATATGTTGCCATCAATGACAAAGGGGGAGATTGTTGTAAGTATGGGTTTAACCAGTGTTGTCATTGATGTCAATATACCCATGTTGCGTTAATGAGAAGGATTGGATGAGCTGTGTGCTGCAGATTTTGAAAAAATCAGTCTCAATCAAGAACAGTGAAGAATAGTGATGATAAAAAGGTAAAAGTCCAAGATAGGTTGAGGATTAGAGGATACAGTTTAAAGGGTTTGTAGATATAAGTCTTGAGATGCTCTAGTCAATTTTTCAAGGGTCCACATGAAGATCTAAAGAAGTTATGGTCACTCAAGTAGAACCGGTTCCGACAGGTGTTCAGTGGTGACAGAGTGAGACAGATAGGTCTAGTGAGGTCCGGTAATACATTATCCTATTCTGTGGATTTGAGGAAGTGTTGAGGATGTCCTTGTGAAGTGTCAAGTAGATTGGTTTGTGGCTTGAAGGTCCAGAAGAACCTATTCCTTTGTGACAGTGATGACAGACTATGTTCTTGAGGTTTCAGATGAAGGAGAGAAGGATTTCAGTAAGTAAAGGAAGTGCGGATGTTCTTGGTGATTCAAGAAAGTTTGTGGAGGTCCTTGGATTATGTTCAGTTCATGTTGATGGTCCACATTAGAGTTGGAGCCTAGAATTGAAGAAATACTTCTGAATGAAGGTGTTCTTTCTATGACTGGCTGACCGGATGAATTATACACCTTGCAAATGTTCTTGTGATTGTTTACCGACTTAGATGTTTGTTCCTAATTTGATGTCGTGTATAAATAAAGGATTGCAAAGTCATTTCAAAGGGGAAGTGTGGAATTAGAGAATGTGGTAGCGAGGAGAAGAGCGGAAACCAGAGCAGAAGGTTTGGGCTTAAATGGAATTGACTCAAGCATGGTTGAGATGCTAATTACTAGTTCAAGTATGTAATACTTATTCTTTTGTAGACAATGAGTCTCTTATAGGCAGTGAGCCTCTTGTGAGTAGTGTACTTCGGCAGTGAGCCCTAATTGGCATGTGCAATTTGTTCTTTCTATTCTTCTAACAGAGAATATTATCTTGGGTTAATCACTCTGTGGTTTTTTCCCTTAACCGGATTTTCCATGTCAAAATCTTGGTGTTTCATGTGTTGATGCATTTCTACTATTGATTTGTTGCATTGTGCTTTCATGATTGATCCTCTATTATGCTGCTAATTAACAATGTGGAGTTAAGTATATAAAAGAGAGAAAGTTTTATACAATTGATTCACCCCCCTTCTTAGTTGTGTGCCCTAAAACTAACAATTTCAACATTGTTGAGAATGAGGCAGAAGATGAAGATTAGATTTAAGTTTAGTCAGTATTTGAGTGATATTGATTATTAAAAGGAATTTAAAGGCAAAATATATGATCTAAAGTCACTAGGTTTTGTATTGAAAGCATATATATTCAATCTAACATGTACATTATGAATTCTACATGGAAAAAATTTAAATGTACAATTGGACAAAAATAAATGACCAAGCCTTTGAAAAAAAAATTCTAAATCATGTCACATGTCTAATCAATACAGATATCTAGATAGATGTATAAAAAGTTTGAGTACATACATATACCCAATCATATGTATGTACATATATCCAAAAAACAACTTAAAGCTCCTAGTACATATAATCTGAATCCTCTCTATCTTTAATTATCTCTAAAATATTTTCATGATCTTCAATAGGCAACCTCCACTTTTGTTTGGCATGTCCTATTTTAGGTAAAATTTCTAAATTTATTTTTGTTGCTATAACTAAGTGACTATAATGTAGAACCTTTTGTCTTGGCATATAATCAACAAATACAATACCATGTCTATCTATATTTATTTGTTGATAATATGTTCCTTCAATAACGACTGATCCAATGGGATACTCTTGTCCATCACCATCTGTCATCGATTCCACCAATTTGCTTTTTGGTTGCGTACACCTTAGTAGATAGTAATCTACACCTTCCACATTGTCAAGATCTACAACAACAACGAAAATATCTCCTGTACACTATATTTTTAATATATATAAATGTGCTTCAATCAAACTTACTTGTACATAGAATATATAAATCAATTTTAAGTTATTCAATTAAATACATACATGTAACAACTAATTTAGATACACGTTTGTAATCAGTTGAATATAGAGGATCGTAGACATCGACATTATCACTGTCTTTAAAAGGAGGCATTGATATTAATTGTTTCATTTCCCATCATGAAACATACACATCTCTAATATTCTCACATTAAACAATATTTTCATTGTCCTTGATGCAATCAACACAAAAACATGATTTTTCTCTCACATTATAAGGCTTGCTACCTCCCATTGTCATGATTTGATGCATGCTTCTAATACTATTAATTGGTTGACAATTAATAGCATTTGATCACTCAATATCTGTAAATTATGTAAACATCCAAGTGATTAATTTATATATATAAATTTAAATTTGAAAATTTAATTAAAAATCATGTGTACACACACTTTGAAATTCAAATTCAACAAATTTTGACTAGATGTACTTGTAACTTCCCAAAAATATCATGTGTTTTATGTTGAGTCGAGAGCGAAAAAATAAATTTTACACCATTCAACAATTTCATTTACATTCCGTATGGCATTACCTACAAGTACACATGTTGGCAATTTATTTTTCACCTGTTACTTTCAAGGTTATTTAAGAATTTAAAATTTAAAGTTTAAATATAGATCTAATTTTTAAAAAAATATCTCTAGATTCTATATATATATATATGGCACAAACTACCTGCAAGTTCATGTTGATGAAGTGAACACTTCACACATGCTCCTACTCCATCATGCTCTCATTTTCCATGTCTACTCTCATTAAAATTCCACAAGAATTTAGTATTGCGTCTAGCATGTTGATGGCTTAACCAAATAGAAATCTTTTGCAAACTTAAATTGTCCTATGAAGTTACAAATAATCACACTCAAACAAAATTAGCTTCAAAAAACTTGACAGATTAAATATCTTATAAGTAATTGAACAATTTAAGTCTCAAAGTTAAAAGTAAATAAAAATTTAAAATTAAACCCTAAACAATGTACTTACTAGCACATCCATCAGACCATATCCACTATTGTTCTTGATTTACTCCATGCCGTCTTAGGTCTTCAAAAAAATATTTTCATACAATGAGCTACATAACTTCTACCATGACCTATATCATTAATGATATAAAAGTGAACCTCTTTGATGATAATTCGATCATCTTTGCTACTTTGTATACCATCTACTTGAAACTCGGCATGTCTCTAGAAAACTTGCACAAATATTGTAATTTGCTTTGAATGATAATATTGACTTTGAATCTTAGTTTGATGACTAAATGTATAGTTCTCAGAGAAATCTACAATAAAGAGAATACAACCTGGTGGAAAGTAATTCTTTGAATCACGAAATTGCTTCGCTTGCCATCTTGCACCATGACAATGCTGGATATGTGGATATATGATATTGCAAACTTTATTCATAAATTCATTGTAAGGCAATCCACTCTCTTTGAGAACAATTTTTCTGGCCTCGACTCCTGACTTCATTAAGTATGTCTTATATTCAAATCTCTTCCAAATAACTTGCATTTCAATGTTGTCAACTTTTAATTTAAGATTCTTCAAATTTCCACAATTATTACATATATTTTTTATACACTGAACATTGAATTCATCTGAATCTTCTAATTTTTTTGTATAAAAGAGATTCACAAATTATTTTGTACTTCAAGGGATGGCTATATTTCAATCAATTACTGCCATAACTTTTTTATATGATAGTAGATGTAGATCAAATTCAACATGATTTCAACAACAACAAGTTTCACATACTTTATTTATACATACAAATGATGGTTGTAGTATCTCAAACATCCTTTGACAAATATTCACATTTGGAAATTCTTGCTTGAATGCTTCAAAAAGTTCACTTTGTGTTGTATCTATAAAATTTTTTTAAATGAGAAATTTTTGTACCATCTTCACCTATTATTTGTATAGTATCCCTTCTATTGGAAGAAACACGAGAGTGATTGGTCCAATATTCAACCACCTATTTCTTTACATCTTCTGATATTCTATCTTTTCGGAGAACCCTACAAATATTTACCCATTTTTTCTCAAATTTTGCATCTATTTCATTTCTCTTTCCAATATACCTTTGAACAATTCTCCTAGAAACATTTATTAATCTAGAAATTTCTTGAACTTGTCTTCTATGTGATAATTTCTTACTAGAAATTATAGTCATCAATTCTCTACGTGCAGGAGTTAGATCACTAGCTCGACTCTTGTTATCAATACAATTCAATGCTTCTTGAAAGTTTTCAACAATTGTTTGTTTTAATGAACCTAATGACTTTTTCCTATTATCAAACCCTAACAACTTCAAAACAGGGGTCATTTCTTTTTGTCTAAATAAGTTTGCAACTAACTGTACTCTTCGAATTAGAGATTTTTCTTCAAAAAATTCATCCCATATTCTTTTAGAGTGTAATTTACTATGCTTTCAGGTAACATATCTTTAGATGAACTATTATTGAAAAGAGAGTCCTCATCCATCTCCATCAGATTTTTCGTACCATAGAACAACTTTCTATTACTAGGTTCAATTTGTTCTTGTACCTGTATGTCACCTTGGTCATCAATATTTTCCATGGGTTGTTCTTCAATAGATGTTACTTCACCCATGTTTCTCTTCCTCTCTCTTGTTTGATCATACTTCCTTGATCTAGTCCTTGGATTCCCCATCACAAATTACACTCAAATTTGAATTCACTTGCATATAAGTGTACACACATGTGATTTCAATGAATGCATGTAGTTAATATTGCTTATAAATAGAACACTAAATTATAAATTGTTCATTTGTTAAAACCAAAGTAACAAAACATTCAAATTACAAGCATATCATGAGCAAATTTGGTATCATAAGCATATTTGGTATATCATGATGCCTCTAATTTAAATATATCATAATAAAAGACTTATATGATGTGAAAGAGAGAAAACATGATATATAGATCCTATGAAAAGGTATATAGCAATGAAAGGATAAGATTACAAAGGGGAAGACCTATGATTCTTTAAATGCAAGGATGTGATGTAAATAAAATTACACTATGTAATTGATTTCATATTCTTAAATAAATATGTAATTGATTTCATTTTTTAAATACTAATTTGTAACAAGGGATGGAACCCACATATGAGAAATAAATGAAAAGTAGAGAAGAGAAGAGGTGCAAGGGAAAACATGATTGTGCACATACATAAAGCTAGTTTTCCATAGATGCCTAGGATATTATATATAATGATTTACTTATGAGGGGGGAGAGACGTGATGCCTCTATTTTAAATATATATCATAATAAAAGACTTATATGATGTGAAAGAGAGAAAACATGATATGAAACAAACCTTCTTTTGTTGAAATAAGTCTTCTTTTATCCAACTAAGCCTTCCTTTGCTGAAATTTGTCTTTTTCAATTGTATTTAATTGAATTTTCTTGAGTTGAAATTTTTTTTTAAAAAATGTATATATATGAACTATTTTCGGCCGATACTTTATCGACTGACTATGTACTCGCCGATAAGTTATTGGGTGATAATATATCACCCAATAAAGTTACACCTGAAACACAATTAACCATTAAAAACTTGACTGAGTATGTCTAGTTGGCTGTCTACATGGCAGCCAACTCACCTTTTGTCACAAATTTATGAAACATTGAACTTTAACCGGATATTTCTCATGTCAGAATGAATTTTCTGCAACAAAGAAAAATACCCTTTTGTAGAGCTCAGAATGGAGGATCCAAATATATTTTTTTTTCATATTTTGATTAGTTTTAATATATTTTATTTTAAAAATACTGCAAGTAGGTTGTTAAAGTTAAAAAAGAGGCTGATTAGAAATTAAAAAATAAAATAATAAAACATATTAATTTTAAAAAAAAAATATATGGTGCAATAGATGAGAGAGTCCTTTTCAAAAGGGTATAATTTGTTTTTTGAAAATCATTAAAAAAAATAGACCATAGTTGACATCCCATGAAAACTATCAAATTCTGACAAATTTGACTTTAAAACGTTATTACGAGAAAAATATAAATCAAAATTTGATTTTTTTTCCATGCACTAGATATTGAAGTTACCTATTTGGAAATAAAAATTAGCGTGAAATTAAGTTTGTTTTAATTTGTTTCTTGACATCCCGTAAACACCACTTTTTCCTAAAATTTTTAGCATTCCAAAATTTGTTCTTACGTTGATAAAAAAAATTGAAAACAATTCTTAAAAAATCTAAAAAATTACAAGAATAAACTTCATCAAAAGATCTGCATTTCATTAGTTTACATCATTTTAAAATTCAAAACATAAAGACCACTTTTATGTGATCGAAGTTCAGAAATTTTTTTGTTGTTGGCTGATTCCTGTATAAAGTGTGACACAGGTTTGTGCTTTTACTCGTAGCTCTTTCAACATTTTCTACAACTGCAACTATCAAAAACCTAATTAGGACTCACCAAGTCACCACCCTGAAAAAATACCAAATCTCTTCCTGGGAGGCTTCCAATAGAAATATTATATCATTTAGGTCCATTGAGCATGTGTGCAAGAGGACTTTTCACCAATCTACTTCTCCCACAAGATATCAAGGATCAAAGCTGACCTCTGCAATTTTTTGGAAACATAGTCATCAAAACAGTGAAAAATCACATTTGCTTTTGATCTTAAAAAATAGTAAACAAGGTGTTGGGGTCTTGAAAATAGACATGGAAGTAGATTATCATAGGGTAAATCTGGAACACCAATTGGTTCATCATGAAAATTATCCAGCTACTAAATATTGGCTTCCAAAGTTGACTTCCTTGGCAGATTTGACACTGTACAAACAACAAACCTTCTCAAAACCTTCCAACTTGATGCTTGAAAACCCAGTCAAATCTGATCATGGGAGGCTGAAATCGGATATTCACACTAACATATGGTATATAAACATGTTTGTCAAGTGACTTGGCATGAAACTAGATAGGCTCTGAATTATGACCCTCCAAAGTAGGTCACTGGGGCAATTTTTTTAGGTGCATTTCTGAGTGCTACAATCAAATTTCTTATCACGGGAACCTAAAATTTTGCAAACAATTTAAGGAAATTTTAGGTCCCAATAGTGGCTTTGTCTAGGGATGTATGCCCCTTGTGGGCATAGAAAGAATTCATATCTCTGGGGAGCAGACCAAATGCCTTGTCCATTGGGTAATAGAATACAACCTCCTTATTTTCCCTAAACTGTATGGCTTGAAGAACCACACCATAGCTAGTGGCACAAGGCCACTAGAAAAAGAACAAGCCTGAGCTTACCTCTATCATATATCTTATTCTGATCTAATTCCATCAAACTCCACTTGAAGAAATTTATTAAATCCTTATTATGGTCACTGTCATGTATCACAGAATGATCTCCAAGTTGAACTGAAAACTAAAATTATTTATAATCCACCACACTACTATTGTATTCTTTACTTTTCTCATCATCACTATAATACTCATGATTGTTAAGAAATGAAAAATTAGATGAATTAATTTTATAGTTATTTGCTTCACAAATTGATACATCCTCCTAATTGTCTAAAAATGCTTCATCCCATTTATAGAATGGATTTCAATATACATGAAATTCATGTTCTGGCATGCCTTGGCAAAATTTCATTTGTTCTTCTATTAATTGATCATACAATATGGTTTGAAAAAAAATTAAAACCATTTTCAGGTGTGCATATTTCTTCTTCACTAATTGTGTCACCATGGTCCTCAGCTGTACATGGATGTGTCACTTGTTTACTTGCTTCTCCTTTTACTTTATTGCTGATACAATCCTCAGACATTGTGTTCTCAACAATTTCTGTAATATTGTAATCCCCATTCTTCTCAAACTATTGATTCTAATATACATTTTCAAGAGAGTTCACATCCTCCTGAATATGGACATCAAGGTCATAAATGTAGACATTTTATTGATAATGTATATGAGGCTGACTATGGTTTACAAGGTATTGAGGTGGGTGGGATGGGACAACATGAACATCCACACTTTGAAGACTTCTCTCATCTTTTAATGTATCATATGTCATTTAATTGTTTGTTGGAATATGTTGAGGCCCCAAGTCTCGTGTAAAATCTTCATAATTATCATCAAACTGAATCAGAAATGGCCTCTTGAAATCTTCCCATGAAGATACACTTTGCATGGGTAAGTTGATACACCATTCTCTTCCATAATCCCTCAATGATCTTGCAAAGCATTTCATAATGACATCTTCTTCATAAATCTCAAAGTCCTCAATAAATTCACAAAATAGTTGCACATGCCTATGAGTTGATTCATATTTCTCTCCATGAAACTTAGGTATATGATTTCTAAGCTCAACTGGATAATGATTTGGATAGCCTTGGATGCTATTGAAGTTCCTTGGTTTATCAATGTCTGAGACATATAATTTTCATGGAATTTGCTAACTATTTTGATGAAGGACTTGATATCAAGATAACGCCATGCATACTGATTGTATTCATAATCTTGATAGGTTACTAATCTTTGACCAGGAGGGGTAGGGTAAGCATTTATTTGATTTGAGGCCTGTGGTATAAAAATTGCTTGTTGTGTATGATATGTACTATATCCATTGCCAGGATTTCTAATTGTATCATGAGACACATGTGGGGTCAAAGAGTCACTCACATTCACATACCCATCCTCATTAGATGCTAATATATAATGTGATGAATTTGAAGCACGTTTGACTCTTAATTGTTGCAGTTCTTGAATCAAAATTTTCTCTTCCCTTAATAACTCAAGCAGTCTCTCTTGTTCTAACATATTTATTTTGACTGTAAATAATATTGTTACAAGATATCTCTATATTTTTCATCAAGTTCCTTTTCAGAGTCACCACCTCTTGTCAAAAGAGGAATAATTTTATCTTTCTGGGTCCTTCTTGCCAACAGAGTTAGCAATCTGTGTTTGAATTCAAAACTTGATTGACTCTGTAATGAGATGGTCTTCAACCAAGATTCTAAATTACTCCCTAGTAGAGTCACCAATTCTGTTAGGTCTCAAAAACATAGGTTGCAAACCTTAAGAGGATGCCAATCTCTCTTAACACTTTTGGCTAACAAAATAGGGTTGATATGATTGAAAACCCCCTTCTCTTTAGGCTCTACCAGACCTAGGCGGGTGTACCTTGACTGCTAATGTAGATTTAAAAGTTGAACTTAGGGATCTATCCATAGTGGCATGTAAGTGTGCGATAGATATAAGCTTTAATAGCTACTACTCATAATGTGTAAGATTTTGAATATGTGAATAACATTTTGAAATGTTATTTTGTAATGACCAATGATTTATCTATTATGCAGAACGGAGTTAGGATGTGTATGATAGATGTGTCCTCCCTCTTGGCTTAACTCAAATTATTTGGCACTTTTCAAATGTTTATAGCTTGTATAAACATGCAATAATATTGGTTATGAGGCTCTTCTTATTGATCCCAATGATATATTCCTAGGTTAGTGTGATCAATTGAAAGGACTTTTCATTCTAGTGTGAAGGAAGCCAATTAAGATATTCAAATCAAAAAGGATTTTAATTCCAGGCGAAAACCTATTCAAACTTGATTCCTTAAAAGGATTTTAATTCTTTCCTCATAGAAACCAATCAAGGGAGTCACACAAGTGCAACAAATGTGCCCTGATAAATTAAACATAGCTTTGATATATCCAATTTAAATAACAAAGGAAAACTATTCTGGAGACAACACAGATAACACATATGAATGAACATTAACAAATAATTTAACATCAATGTTTTTGGACACTGGATTATAATATTCCTCTCCATTAAACTCCTTCAGAAGATTTTACAATTCATGTTGGAAGTTTTTATTTATTTATTTCGTAATCTACTAATTGTTTCTTGCTCTGATTATTGATTCATGCTTATTCTATGATGATTTGCATCTCTGATAAATATTTTGTATTTTAGGGTTACGACCCTTCACACATCCATTTAGTGTAGCTTTTCATTTAATTAATTATCTTTGGCAAGAATAAAATATTTAATTTCTGATGCTAATTAATTATCATCTTTCCTCTTTGAATGCAATCTTCATGCTTACATTCACTCCTTGTTGGAAATGTTTCACCGTTAAAAATGTCATCGAGGTAAAATCATCACTACTTTATAACTCTTTGGTGAAAATATTTCACATTTCGGTAAAAATATTTTACAACTTTATTTTCTGTCAAGAGGCCATTAAAATAAATGTTCTTCTCCTTGTGAATACATTCCCCTTGTTTTAATTGCAAGGATATTTAATATATTCTCCCGTGAAAATAATTTCAATGATTACTATAATCCTTCCTTTGCTGGAGACTTTTACTTCATCTTTACCTATATGTACTTTCACTATGCTCCATGGGTAAAATAATTATCCACTCCTAAATCTCTTCCATGAAAATGTAAAATTCATTTTACTATAATCACAATTTATTTAATCCTTTTATTTGCACTTTGCTTTATCTACTGATATTTATATCTTTCACTAAAGTTCATGCTTCTTTTATTGCTCCATTAGGTTTTCGGGGGGGACTAATAAATCACTCACTCCAATGTATATAAGTTATTCTCATATTCTTTATGTTTTTTTATTTCGGCAGTGTATACTAGGTATGGTTCTCGGACCCACCTCATTAGCAGATCAGGGGAACAGTGAAATTGCTACTCTGATATATCAGAGTCCTCTAGACATAGGGTTTATCAACAATGTGCATCTTCATATGGATCTATATCTTCTCATGTTCAATCCAAGACCTTTCTTGTCATCTGTTCTTCACTAGTAATATGCTTTATACACTCATAGCGATGAATAATGATCAATACATGACATCAATGCTCGCCTTCAAGCCATTTATTACTTCTATACACTCATCTAATCTGCTCTTGTTTAGTCGATGAACCTTCCTCCATTTGATTTGCAATTGTGGATTGGTGGCATGTTCATGGAACCCCATCAAAAGATCCATGTCTTTGTGCCATGCTTCTGTACCAAGCCATTTTTTGATAATATCCCACAAACGAAGATTGCTTATAACCAGCCACTGTCATATTTATGCTATGGTAGGTCACAATAGATAAGTTTCCATGTACGGACACTCTTCACAGCACCCTATTCAATGATTGATATGTGAGCAAGGCAAGCAAAGTCTGAGCTAACATGTTTCTTCATATCCTTAACCAGGTGCTTGTGCAACTTCCTTTTCAACTAGCCCTCTCTACATAATGTTGTGAGATTGATGGCATCTAATGATTGGAGCATAAAAAATGTGTAGTATTATTTATCATTCATTTCCTGCAACATTCACTAGTGAGAACTTTAGTTGCTTTCCAATCATAATAACTTGGTTGCAACTTGTGATATTTGATTCAAAAATTTCATGAATGGAGCTTGAATTACTAAGGTTTTGGCATACAAATAGTGACCTCAAAAATAGTCTCATGTGCCATTCCTCATGTTATCCCATTTCACATACATGACTATCAGGGTATTCACAACTACAACATCTGATAATAACCTGCTTTCAAGTGTTCTTCGATGGATTTCCATACTAAGTTCTAGAGCTCCCATTTTCATACATGATAGAATGATGCTAGTAAAGGTTACCGAGTAAGGTTTTACACCAGTCGATTGTATTTGTTTAAAAACCTCCAAGGCCTTCTCACCAAGCTCTTTTTGTGCATATCCAGCAATGATGGCATTCCATGACACTACATTTGGTTGAGGTAGTTTCTTAAAAAACCTTAAAGCCTCGTCAATAATACCATTTTGGGTATATGCTACAATCATCACATTCCAGGAGACCAGAGTGCGTTGAGGCATATTTCACTAAAAAGCCTTTGAGCCTTGTCAAGAAAAAGGTGGTTAGTCTGCTCCAGATGAATAAATTGTAAGTGTTCCGAATGATGGAAAAATGTGTCTGAGGGTGCCTTGCAAGTTCAAAACAATCGTAACAAATGCCCAAGGTAAACTTATTGTCCTTAAAGCATCCTCAACATATGTAAGGGGAAATGAAGTTATTCTAGTCACTACTGATCCATTTCCTTGTCTCCCAATACATGTTCCCATTGGATTTAAAGACACATGCCCAATGTGTATTTTGCTTTTAGTTGGAAACTCCAAATGAGTATCATCATAACTTATTTCAATCAACAATCATATCAGAATCTAAGGTGTTATAAAGCTCTCCAATCTGGTGACCATATAACTCCTCGAGAAGATGAATCTACTCTCTTGGATCTACATATTGTTTTAGCATGTTTCCAATGTAGTCAATAAACTTCATTGGATCTTTTTCGAGAAAGATTTTCTCCCTAGAATAAAATATTGCGGTATTCTTTTGTATGTAACTTTCTCACAAACAAGTTGCTCATGTTGGCTATCAGTTTGACCTTTTGTTTTCCTCAATTCAGCCTCCATATGTACCCTCTCCCTAATTCTAGCAAGAACCCTACCATTCCATTGATCATCATCCAAGGATATCTCCTGAGTCTTTGCAATCCTTGCAGTTTCAAATTCTTGCTATAGAAACTCTTCCATTCTTTTCCTAGTTTCCCTTGTTAGATTCTCTCTAAGTTGTTCCTTCCTTTTAAGAACACCAGCCAATCTAATGCATGTGGTGTTGAATCCCAGATCCTCTTACTCAAAATTAACTTCCCCAGTCAATGCTCGAGCATGCTTGCAAAGTTGATCCAAATGTTGTATTCTATTCCATATAAGACTGTCATCTGGTGATGCTTTATAAATATGCATTTTACTAGAGAACATTTGCTTCCCTTATAATTGTAACTAGAGGTGGAGTAAGATTTATGCCTTAGGTGTATATTGAGTGTCCCATTTGATTGGCTCCATCATATTTAAAATTTGGGTGTCTTCTTGGCCTTATAACTTCATAATTATGTGAAGCATGTTGGGCCCTATTATGGGCCTGACTAAAAAAACTTTTGTTTCGAAACAAGTTTTCTATTCTAAATTGACCTAGGACTACCTCAATATGCCATTGAGTTGAAAAATTTGCAATGGGTAATCATTGAAATTTACTTTCTGACATATTTGTGTAATGATCAAAACTGTCCAAGTAGCCTCCAGAATCGCCATGGAAAACTGGTCGAACCATCTCCTGGAGTCATGAAAATTCATAGGCATGTAGACTTTAGAATGAAGAATTTAGTGCAACAAATGGTTTGGCCAAATGCATCCTAAGGTAGAAGATATTATAGTTCAAAGTAGCTCTTTCAAATTTTTTTGCAACTGCAACTATCAAAAACCTAATTAGGGCTCACCAAGTCACTACCTCGAAAAAATACCAACCTCTTCCTGGGAGGCGGCCACTAGAAACATTAAATCATTTTGGTCCATTGAGAATGTGTGTAAGAGTATTTTTTACCAATCTACTTCTCCCTCAAGATATCAAGGGTCAAAGTTGACCTCTGCAATTTTCTGGAAATGTTGTCATCAGAACAGTGAAAATACCATTTAGTTTTGATCTTAAAAAAATAGCAAACGAGGTGTTGGGGTCTTAAAAATGGACATGCAAGTAGATTATCATAGGGTAATTCTGAAACACCAATTGGTTCATCATGAAAATTATCCAACTACTAAATATTGGCATCTAAAGTTGACTTCCTTGGCAGATTTAACACTATGCAAACAACAAACCTTCTCAGAACCTTCCAACTTTATGGTTGAAAACCCAGTCAAATTTGATCATGGGAGGCTAAAATCAGATATGCACACTAACATATGGTATATAAACATGCTTGTCAAGTGACTTGGCATCAAACTAAATAGGCTCTAAATTATGATCCTCCAAAGTAGGTCACTGGGGCAGTTTTTTCAGGTGCATTTCTGACTACTATGATCAAATTTCTCATCATGGGAACCTAAAATTTTGAAAAAAATTGAAGGAAATTCTAGGTCCCAATAGTTTCCATAGCCACAATTCATTGACCAAAAATAAACTATAGAGTAAAAACTCTACATTTTGAATATTTTAAGGTTCACGTTATGATTGATTTTGTTTCCAAGGGAAGAAGCATCCGAGGCACCAATAGAAACAATGATCAATAGATGGTGTCATGGATATATATATATATGTTTGTGTGTGTGTGTGTGTGTTTCAGGAAAGTGTTGTGTTTCTTTTAAGTCAGGGTAGAGGTTCCGTGTGTCTCATTGGCGCTCCTCAAAGGTAGTGAGAACTTTGACATCTCTATTTTGCTACACCATTGGTTGGAGAATCCACGCAAGACCTTTTCACATCAGTGGGAATCACAAAGGTGATGTAGTTTTTGTGTTGTATCTTTTGCCAAGGAAAATTTATTGGGATCCACGTGTTTCTTCCACACACATTCTATAAAGCACCAACCCTAACATCTTATTCCTATTGTACCATTAACTATGGAATCCACATGTCTCCTCTGCACACATTGTGAGAGACTCTTCTTTTGATATCTCTTTTCTATTGTACCATTAGCTAATTGGGATACATGTCACTTCTGTGCTTCATATAAGAGGAGCAACATAAGGTTGGTGGGCCCTTCATATTTTGAGACATGGCAGCCTCTAAGAAGTTGGCAGGTCCCAGCGGTTAAGAGATGATGATTGACAATTGGCAACACCACACTTTTTTGAAGCGTGAGCTTTCTGATAGTTTCATTTTGATGTGCTATTGGCCAACTCATCCATGTGGCATGTTTTTCTCCATGGAAAAGATCATGTAGATTTTTGTGGCCTTTAACAGTCAGTCTACAATGTAACTAGAAGCTTTTCTATGCTTTTTCTTTAGTTGGCTATTAGTTTTTAGGTTTTCCTCTCCTCAGTAGTCTAATTAAGAGCAATCTATTTAAGAGCATGAGCTTTTATTTTGTAGGTGTTGGAATTTACTCAAATATAGTAGAGAAGAGACTTAAGCCTTTGTGGGTGTTTCTCAGAAAGGATTCTAAATATTGTGTATCTGTGCATTAATCTAGGCCTTATATATTTTGTTCTCCTTTCATTAATCAAGAGAAATGACATTATGTGCTAATTTCTGAGTCTTTTATCTATGGTGTTTGCAATATTGTGATTCATTTAATTTGATTGCTGAGTAGGGGTAAAAGAAGGTAAAAGAATAGTCTATGCTTGTAACTCTCCCCCAACATAAAATGTAACTCTGAGTGATTTTCATTATAGATCTATTCTACTAATTTTTGAGTCTTTTATCCAGGCTTCATTTACAGATCTATTCTACTAATTTCTGAGACTTTTATCTATGCTTGTATCTCTACTCTTCATCTCTGAATTGTGAGTGATTCCAGATATTCTCCCCCAACATAAAATGCTTCTGCTATGCACTATCTATTCTTTGGAAACTAGGTGCCTAGTATACCACTGTGTTTTCATAATACCCATTGCATGGACTTCTAATTTTTGGAGCATTCTAGGCAACTTTTGAGGATTTTTGGGCATGAGAAGAAGACTGATTACTACAACAAACATCATTTCATCCATCTATGGGACATTTTGGGTACGAATTGTAACTATGTTTCATAGAATTTTGTAATTAAATTTGCTTCAAAGATATTATTGTTTGCATATGTGTTGCTTGTTTGAAACGGGGTAGACCATTTCAGTGGTATCAGAGCTGGTATCTTGCCAGCCTGTGAAGTTCTTTTTGACTCTGCATGGAGAAATCCAGTGATAGGGAAAGGAGGTATAAGCAGAGAGGAAACAAATTTGAAAACTACAGTTATCTCAAATATAGTTGAGGAAGAATCAGTCATGGCGAATGGGGACAAAGAAAACTGTGCACCTGAAAGCCCAGGTAAAATAATGGAGAGGAAGTTTGATCACATGTATGAGATGATAGCAAGATTAGTGGACAAATTGGATCAGAACATAGTTCCGGGCACAAGAAACAATCCATTCCATGTGAGGGGAGTTCTAGGAGGGTAGCGAATGGTGGCTCTGATTAACACTGGTGCCACACATAATTTTATAGATGAAGGTTTGGTAGCCAAACGTGGATTGAAGACAAAAGAGTTTGATGGCTTCAAAGTCATGGTGGTGGATGGATTTACTCTTACATGCACTAGAAAGATACCCCAACTAAGCATCTAGTTGGAAAACTATGAGGTCAAAGATGAATTTTATGTGGTTAGAATAGGTGATACAGATGTGGTTTTGAGAATATAGTGGCTAAAATCTCTTGGAGAGATTAACTTGAATTTTCAGACCATGGAGCTGAAATTTGAATAAGAAGAGAAGAGAGTTGTGCTTCATGGAATGTCAAATGGAGGACCTGTTGACACTCATTTTGACCTGGGGTTGATTTGTCATGATCAGGAGGTTTCTTCATTTGAAGCCTTTATCTTCTTGCCCATTTTTTTTTTTTTCTAAGTGTTGGACCTCCTCAGCATTTTTCAACTGCAGCATCATATTCCGAAGGAGGAGGTCATCATCATCATCTTGTCTTCGATGATGATCTGCATCATCATGTTCCTCGTCGACTTGTTTTTCAACGTCATCATCATATTTCAACTGTCGGGTGATGTTTGCTTATTATCCTGATGATACTGATGAGCTACAGTGCGCCCTCATCTGCTTGCGAGGGTGATTTTTCAAAGTATCCGGTGATCTTTCATTTATCACCTTGCTCAAACATGATGACGTTGCCCCGGTATCCTGAAGGGGTTATTCTCTAAGTGCTCGACACAACTTGTTTTTTTTAAGGGTCGTCATCGTCATGATATTTCCAGTTTTCATCCTGCTGCTTGCGGAGGTCATCATATTTTCTGCCTTCATGATATTTCGCCGGGGTGATATTTTTATCATCGGGTGATCTTGGTTATGATCATCCTGATGATGTTGTTGAAGAGTTCTAAGTGCGACCCGATATTCACTAGGGTCATCATATTTTGAACGTCAGGATGATCTTAGTCAATATCATCCTGATGATGTTGTATCACTTCTTGTTCGTTGTTTCTTCATCCTGATGATGCTGACGTCATCCTTATCTCAGGGTGATATCTTTTTCTCTGCCTATCTGCATCATGATATTCCGAAGGAGGGGGTGATATTTTCATATCACCCGGATATATGTTTGTTTGTTCGAGCATCATGATGATGCTAATATTAAGGAGATATCCGCCTGCTAGCTTCGCGCATTATCTACTGGGGGTGATCTTTTCAAGCAGCGTCATCATATTCAGTTATCGCCCCGATCTTATAGAGGAGCTACAGTGCAACCTGATATTTGAACATCAGGAGGATATTTCCAAATATCTAGTTGTCTTCCGAATATCATGATGATGTTAATATGATGATGACGTCAGCAGGATATGATGATGACGTCATCAGGATGATCATCGGCCAGACTTTTGGTATAAGCTCAGCAGGAGGATGTTCCTCTGATGGATCAGGTTGTGCCGATTATCATGCAGGTTATATTTCAAATATCATGATGACGTCAGGGTGATATTTCGAACAACAGGATATCATGCTGCTGAGGGATGATGATGATGAGGTTATATACTAATGTCGTCAGGAGCAAAAGCACCGACATGATATATGCTCATGACCTAGTATATAAAGTGTTATTGAGGTCATCGCGGGATGCATGTGGGATATTGTTATCCTGCATATTCAAAACATCATGATGATGAATCTCGGCGGGAAATGCTTGCGATAGTCTGTATGATGTTCTTCCCGAGGCCGCGGGTTGGTGCGCCATTAATGGCGAAGGTTGCAGAGGTATGGGCGATGGCGTGGGTCGATCTGGTACCCGACTGAAGGTGTCAATCAGCGGATGATGTCGCAGGGCTCGAGAAATCTTCCTGTCTCCTCCCCTACCTGCTGCATTCAAGTTTGGGCGCCAATCCGGTTGTGTTTGAGCGCCATTTTCATGATACTGTGTATCTGGCGAAATTTTAGTCAACCATGTAATTAATTGCTGAGCACCTACCTGGCTGTTATAAGCAGTGTGTGTTGCTCATTTCAGAGGTTGTTGAAAGTTGTAGATTTTTGGCTCTGTAATCCAAAACCAGCTGATCTGGTTGCTCTGTACAGTTTTTCTTGTGAGTTTATGTATCTCCTGTTGTAGGACTTGGCATGAATCCACTGGTTTCATGGTTGATCTTATATGAGTAATGCTACCTTAGCATGTGTTGTGTTAATTCTGTCTCCAGTATTGCATGTATCCTTCTTCTGGATCTGGATGTTTGCTTATGTTTAGATTCTAGAGCATAGAATTCCTATGTTGAATGTCTGATCTTTTAACCTCTGCTCAAGGGGCAGATTAAACTGTTTTCAGGTTGAACATTGGGAAGGGTATACTGCAGTAGGGATGCCATAAGTAGAGATAGCTCAACACTCTATATTGGGAGATATCTGTAGGGCAGATATCATGTGTATCCCCCTGAAATCCAGTTTTAGCTATTCATGCTGATCATTCACAGGTGTATGTCTACCGACTCCAAGCCCTGGATAGGCACCAATCATGCTGTGTTTTTGTGTTATACACCATGTCCAGCTTTGCATCCAAATTCATATCAAAACACTTCATACTTCCACCTGTTAGTTGTAGGAGTAGGATTAGGAACCCCCTGCATGCTCTCATACCCAACCAGACATCATGTCCAAGAATGTTGCCAGCCTTGTGATCTATCATACAGATCTTGGTCCATACATGAGAGTATTCTGCCTGTTGTTGTCAAGTTAGATCCTTCTATCTTTGAGCTAGTCAAGGTTACATCTTGAGTTATAGGGATACCCCCCTTGGTGCGGCAGAACCAGAAGTGAAGGGGAGGAGCTCACGCAACCTCCTGTATTCAGTTGGCCTGAATCTGCCTGTGCATTAGAAGTGGCAAACCCTAATGCTGATTCAGAAGAAATGTCAACAGGACCTAGAGTGGTGACTGCTAAGAGGATGGAGCAGATTTTGAGGCAACGACAGACTAAATGGATTGCTGAATGTGTTGTCTTTCCTAGTCATGATCATGAGTGGAAGAGAGAGCATCATCCTGATGTGTAGAAAATATTGACCAAGCACAGTAAGGTCTTCAGTGGATTACCTCCTGGGAGACCACCTGAGAGAGGAATTAAGAATGTGATCGAATTAGAGGATGGAGCTAAACTAGTAATGACCACTCCTTATCGACATCCAAAATGGTTCAAAGATGAGATAGAGAAAGCTATCAAGGAGTTGCTTGACATGTGTTTCATCCATCCAAGTAAAAGTTCCTTTGCATCTTCAGTGGTTTTAGTTAAGAAGAAGGATATCCAATACCTAGGATTAACGAGCTCATTGATGAATTACATGGAGTAGTCTATTTTTCAAAAATAGACTTGAGATCAGGATATCACCAGATTCGCATGCGTGAATCTGATGTGGAGAAGATGGCGTTTAGATGCCACTTTGGTCATTTTGAGTTCCTGGTTATGTCTTTTGGCCTAACCAATGCATGAGGAACATTCCAGTCATGCATGAATCAGATTTTAGGCAAGCAGCTCCATAAGTTTTTATTAGTTTTTTTCTATGATTTCCTCATTTATAGTAAAACTTGGGAAGAGCACTTGCATCATCTTGATGAGGTTTTGGGAATACTTGAAGATAACTCTTTGTTTGCCAAGGAATCAAAGTTTGAGTTTGACATTATTGAAATCTTATATTTGGGACATGTAATCAGTGCGGATGGTGTCAGAGTGGACCAAGAAAAAATTTGTGCTATCATTGAGTGGCCACCACCCAAAACTCTCTCATCTTAAGGGTTTTTTGGCCTGACAATCCAAAACCCTCACTCATCTTAAGGTTTTTTTGGCCTATGTTGTTTCTACAGGTAGTTCATGAAGGGGTTTTCCCAAATGGCAGCTCCTCTTACTGATTTAACTAAAAAGGGAGCCTTCTATTGGTCTAAATCAGCGCAAATGTCTTTTGAAAAATTTAAGGAAATCATGAGCAATGTTCCAATGTTGGCTCTCCCAGATTTTTCCAAACCTTTTGAGCTTGAATGTGATGATTTAGGGGAAGGGGTAGGGGCTTTCTTCATGTAGAAAAAACATCCTATTGCCTTTCAAAGTAGGAAATTGGAAGGTGCAGGAAAATGTTATTCAATCTATGACAAGGAAATGCTTGCAATCATGCATGCATTAACCAAGTTTAGGAAATACTTGGTGGGAGGTAAGTTTATTCTTAAGAATGATCATAATAGTCTTAAATACTTCTTAAATCAAAAGGATTTGAGTGAAAGGTAGTAGCATTGCGTAAGAAAACTTCAAGCTTTTGACTTTGATATAGTCTATGTGAAGGGTAAGAAAAATGTTGTGGCTGATGCAACTTCAAGGAGACCTCATCTCACTTCTATTGTGGGTATAATAGCTAATTGGAGAGATTAGATTTTGGTTGAATATGCCAAAGATCTATTGGCTATTAGCATCATTTATGGAGACACTTTTGGAGGTAAGTACAAGGTAAACAATGAGCTGATTTTTTACAAAGATCGAATATTTCTTATGGCTAATTCTAAGGTGAAGGAAAAGATTATGAGAACATTTCATGATGAGCCCTTGGCTGGTCACCAAGGATTTTACAAGACATACAAGCAGATTCATGAAAGGTTCACCTAGAAGGGTTAAAGAATGACTTCATGAACTATGTTAGGGAGTGTTTGGCATGTCAACAAAATAAAAATGAGCATTCTTACCTAGCTGGTCTACTACAACCATTGCCTATTCTCGCTCAGAAATGGGAAAGTATTTCAATGGACTTCATTACAAGGCTACCTAAGGTGCAATGTAAGGACTCTATTTATGTTGTTGATAGATTGACTAAATATGCTCATTTTCATGCAATTAGTTTAGATTTTAGAGCAGCCCAAGTAGCTAAACTATTTTTCAGAGAGGTGTTCAAATTGCATGGGTTACCTTGAAACATAGTCAGTGATTGGGACAACAAGTTTTTGTGTTTGTTCTGGTAGGAGTTGTTCCATTTGAGTGGGACTGAGCTCACTCTGAGTACTAGTTATCACCCTCAGACTGACGGGCAAACTGAGGTAGTGAATAAGTGGCTAGAGGGTTATTTGAGGAACTATGCTTCAAAATAGCAGATGGCTTGGGTCTGATGGCTTCATCTAGGAGAGTATTGCTATAACTCTTCTTATCACATGTCAATCAAAATGTCTCCTTTCATGGAACTTTATGGATATAATGCACCAAGCTTCATAGATCTAATATTTGATGAATGTAGATCACCCTAGGATAAATATTTTCTACAACAAAGTCAAGATATCTTGAGGGCATTAAAAGATAACCTGTTGCATGCTCAGAACCAACAAAAAATCTATGTTGATCAGTGTCGTGTTGAATGTTCTTTTGAGGTGGGAGACATGGTTTATTTGAGATTAATGTAGACCTACAGGCAGTCCACTCTAAAGAAAAGTGGAGCAAAGAAGTTGAAAACATGATTTTATGGTCCTTTTAGAGTGAAGAGGAGAGTGGGTGCAATTTCCTATGGGTTGTAACTTCTAGAAAGTTGCAAGGTTCATAATGTATTTCATGTCTCTCACCTCAACAAGGCTCTTGGACACAATGTGATGGCTTCTTCAAAGTTTTCTCCATTGGACAAGGGAGGAAATCTGATTTTGATTCCGCAAACGATATTGGAGTATAGGGAATGAATAGTGAGGAAGAGAACTATTAGTGAGTATTTGATCAAATGGAAGAATCTACTGCTAGAAGATGCCACATGGGAAAATGAATAGATTCTTCTACATCTAGAGTTACAATTGCTTGAGGACAAGTAACTTCAGGGAGGGAGCACTATAATGTCCCCTCTTTCTCAATGATGAATATAAAATGAAACACGTTAGCCTTTCATATTTTCCCAAAGGCTAACTTATCTTTGAGGGAAAATGGAGTAAAAAGGGTAATAGTTAATTAAATTATTTCTATGCCAACATATACTTCTTTGTCTGACAACTCCTATTCTGTATTGGGTCTGGTGGGCCCATTTTCTCTGTGTCAGCACCTATTTTTAAAATCAGTTGTTTGTGAGAAGGGCTCCACTATGGTGGAAGAAGTTAAGTTAATACATTAACTATTTTGGGTTGGCATTGGCTGAGTAGGGTCAGAGAGTGCTCTAACCATATTCCACCTATTTTTAGCCCAGATTCTCTATTGGCACTAGTAGTGGGTCTACCCACATCCCCTGCCTATTCTAGGCTGCGCGTGAGTTTATTTATGTTGGGAATCGCTCATTCTAGGCTTTTCATGACCAAGTTTGAATTTGATATGATACTGGTAGTTAGTTGCTTGAGCATAGGGACTATTTAGTCTTAGCTTCTCTCAGATTCGGATGTGAGAGATCATCCCTAGCTAAGTACACTTTGAAAACTATAAGAGATATTCAAAGCACTATGGAATACAATGTTTCTCAATAGATTTGTTTTGTAAGTATGATTACAGTGTGCAGATGAAATAAGGGTGAACTGTGGAGTGTTTTTTGTAGTGTGGACATTCCATTTCAAATGTGACAAAAGAACCAGTGTGAATCATGAGTTTTTTGCAGCAGTGAAATGCTTCTGCTATACACTGTCTATTCTTTGGAAATTGGGTGCCTAGTATACCACTGTATTTTAATAATACTCATTGCATGGACTTCTAATTTTTGGAACATTCTGGGCAACTTTTGAGGATTTTTGGGCATCAGAAGAAGACTGATTACTACAATAGATATCATTTCATCCATCTATGGGACATTTTGGGTATGAATTGTAACTATGTTTCATAAATTTTTTTTATTAAATCTGCTTCAAAGACATTATTGTTTGCATATGTGTTGCTTGTTTGAAACTAGGTAGAAGAAGTGTTTTATTTGTCAATTCCCAGATAAAAGAAAGCTTAGATCTATTCTTTTGC
The DNA here is from genome assembly GCA_027924645.1 of Cunninghamia lanceolata. Taxonomy (NCBI): domain Eukaryota; kingdom Viridiplantae; phylum Streptophyta; class Pinopsida; order Cupressales; family Cupressaceae; genus Cunninghamia; species Cunninghamia lanceolata. Next base: position 4,383,881 of record BSBN01000710.1, on the reverse strand, counting down.
CTTCTTTTACCCAATACACAGTTTCCAAAGAATAGATTTGTGAGTGATTTGTGTTTGAATCATTTTATACTTGTAACGACAGAGGGGTGGCTATCTTCTGTCTCAAGTGGTATCAGAGCCATAAGATCTTGAGAGTTTAGAGTATGCACTAGGACCTATAGGGTAAGAGGAGTGAAAAATGGTGAAGAGTGAAGTGGTGAAGCCACTAGAGAAAGTTGATTCTAGGAGAGCATGAAGTTCCTGAGAGTGCAGGGTAGGCACTAGGACCATGGATGAGTTTGTGGAAATCAAGAAGTGAAAGGTATGAAGAGAAGACATTGATTTTGTAGGAATGTTGATAGCTATTCTCTGATAGTGATAAAGCTGGGTAGAAGGTGTAAAATCTCTTCCACTGAGAGGAAGTGGTTAGAAGAGAATGCGGTGATACGTCTTCTAGAATCCTATTGGTAGAAGATAGAAATGAAGAATTTGTTGCAGGGAGCACCTATAACTATAGAGGGTTATTACCCTAAGATGAGAGAGGATGTTGCAAGGAGAACTTGTAATGATAGAGGGACTTGTGAGTCTCATAGAGAGATTGTCGAACCATTGAAGAAGAAAGAAAGCCTCCAGAAGAGAGACAATACAAAAACAAATATGCAAAAGCAAGATGTAGAAATTGACAAAAAATTGGCTGAGTTGAGAAGAGATGTGGAGGCAGTAAGGCAATATTTGGAAGAAAGAAACCAAGGTAACACTTGGTGGTTGCTAATGAGAAATAAAATAAAGTGGCCTATTATTGAGAAGAGAAGTAGACAATGGATGAATGCCTTAAGAAGAGAAGGTAATAGTATGAGAGGATCCCAGAGAGTTTGGTACAACAAAGGGTTGACTGATGAGCAATATGGACTAGAAGAGGTCAAAGGAAGTCTCATGGTGGAGGACTTGAATGAAAGAAGAAAAGAGGAAGTGCAGCAAGGAGCACTTGAAGCACAAAGTGATGAGGAAAGAAAAGTGTCCAAGGAGACCACTTGATCTCATGATTTATTTGCAAATGATATGAATGCAAGTGTGAGGAAGGTTAGGAATGAGAAGATCTTGTTGAAGATAAGAGAAGGGGCAATAAAAGTACCCGAGGAAAGAGTAGAAGTTGAGAACAAAAGAAGGTTAGCTACATCAGAATGTCAAGAAAAGATTGTAGCAGTGGTACTTGATAAGGTACCTGAGATTGAAGATAAAGAAGTCTTTGTGCAAGAAGATCAAAAGGAAAGAGAAGATGTCGCAATTAAGGTTGCAAAGGATGAAAAGTTTTACAACCCTTTGATAGATAGGGCATGGAGGGAAGAAAATGTGGAAACAACCCACACAAGTGGAGAAGATGATAAGTTATAGGTTGCAGTGATAGCATGTGAGTGGAGTGAGTTGTGTGAAGTAGAAGAAAGGTGTTCTCAAGTTGAAGTAGTGAACATGAATGGTCCCAATTTTGATGATGAAATTGAGGAGAACAAGGATGAAACATTGTTGATAGAAGAGATGAGAAGGATCCAAATTTATTTGGATGGTGAATCTAAAAACTTAATAGAAAAGAAGAAATTGGCAGCACAAAAAGGACCATTGGGGATAATTGATTTTCAAAATTCTTTTTATGATTTGATTGCAGGTAAGAAGGAAGTTGCAGTTCTGGTTGAAGTAGATAGAGAAAAAATAATTTGTTCCCTAGAGGACAAGTTGATAAATGTAGATGGTGATAGAGAAAGCATGGCAACAGGAAAACTTGAAGAAATTCTTGTACAAAAGGATGAAAAATAGAAGATTGAAGTTGAAGAAGTTGTAGAGTAGGCTGGAAATTTGTTCAAGCATGAACAATTGAAGAAAAGTGAAGGGACAATAGTCCAAGTGAAGAAAAAGGCTGTTATAGCAGTAGAGCATGCTGAGGTATGTTTTAGTTTTTCAAAATTTTGTGAAAAAGAAGTTATTTTCAATACCTATGATGAGATGAGAGTATGTAGAAGAAAGAGTGTAGTTTTAGATTTGCATGCCAATGTAAGTTTACATGAGATGACCAAGAAGGATACTCCTGGTGATGTTTGGTGGGGTTGGACAAAGAGTTGTGGGATTGATCCCACAAAGGAGAGAAAATTTTGTAGACACATATTCGAAGGAGGAGGACATATTGTGGTGGGTTAATTCCAACAAAGCTGAAAGATGAAAGTGGAGTTTGGTGGAGGTGGTCAAATTACGGTGGAAAAGATCCCACAGACAGAGAACATGAAGAAACACAAGCTGCAGTTGTGAACAAAGATAAGAGTGTTGGGAAGAACAAGTGTGAAGTAGATGTTGCAGATGGTGTGTCGTTGTGTGTAGAATCTGTAGAGGATGAGGTAGGAGAGATTTGATGGAGATGGCTAGTTTGTGATGGGTTGAATCCCATGAAGAAAAAGAGAAGTGCAAAAATAATTAAGTCAAGGAGGTCAGTTTGCAGTGGATGCGAGTCCATGAGAGGAAGGAGGAAGAAGATGTACATCTGGTAGGGAAGGTCATCAAGTATCCCAGCTAAGTGCTAGAAGAAGAGGAAGAAAATTTGATTTTGTGCATACATTCCAATGATGGAGTTCCCTGCAGGTTGGATGCAACCTGAAAGGGTAGTTCAACTACTCAGCTCCATTTTTGTGGGCCCATGCTCACAAACATTTTACTTAGGGTGTCTGATGTAGGAGCATCTCAGGTGAACGAAAATCCTGCATCACCCAAAAAACATTTCATTTTTTAGTTTGGTTTGGTTATAATTTTGGTCATCTTGGAGAAGACATTCATTGAGAAAATATTCTTTCTGGCTCAGATTTCCCCTCCAGGCTGATGTCCCTTCATGCTTTGGCATTATACTGTATGTCAGTGGGAGTTGAGCATTTAAGTGGGACTTTGGAACCTATCCCTTCAATAGCCCAATGGTAAGTTTGGGTGCAATACAATGGCGAGAAAGTCTCTATTGGTGGGACTCATTTGTCTGTCTCTTTGATAGGCTGATATCCACTTTAAGTCTCATCAGTGGGAAAATGGCATATTGGTAGGATCTTGATCTCTGTCCTAACGACATGGAAATGGAACCTATCGGTAGGACTTTGGGTTATTGCCAAGACTAGGAAACCAGTCTCTTCGTTACTCTGATGCTAAGCTTGTGTATATCAACAGGAGTTGTCCATTTTGGCGGGAGTCTCAGACTCGTCTCTCTGACATTCTAATAGTGCTCCATGGATGGGTCCGCTATGACTTCTTTTTGGCATGACCGTACCATATCACTATGAGTCCATGCTTGGTCTCTTTGACATGGCGATATTTGTCTTTTTCTATTCTTGGCTTGATTTCTTTGTGGGACCCACATGGAACCATGCTGTGCACATTGATTGGCCATAGCCTGGCACATATTCTGAATGTATATTTGGGTACTTGAGTTGATACTAAAAGAATGAATTGTAACATGTCAAAAGAATATCTATTTTGAGCATGAACATAAAATGGATGTAAAAAGTAGTATGTAACGTTTGGAGCTACCTGTAACACATAATGGAGCAGACCATGTTAAAGCATGTAACCAATATCTCTGAGGAACCATCAATTAATTAGAATGGAGTGGAGAATCTCTTCTTCGTGTAACACCTAAAGAAGCCATATATATGAAATGAAGTAGAGAAAATTTAGATTAGGGGGAAAAGAGAGAGGGGTAAAAGGAGGAGATCCAGAAGTGATCTGGGTAGGAACTTTAAATGGGACAGTATAGACAGATAGAAAAAAAAAAGGGTATGTGGCCTAGAGGACGCCCAGATAAGAGATCGGACAAATAGAGAAGATAGTCTAAAAGGACAATGCCATGAGTGCATAGAGGAGTAAAAGAGATGCACAACAGAAAAAGATCATATAAGAATGTGAATGTAACTCTAATGCATAAGCAAGAGACAATGCAGACTTGAAGGAGGATTGAAAAGATCAGATAGAGAGAGAGAGAGAAAGGAAGATAACTCAGTCCAAGATAACTCAGTAATAAGATATGTTTATAGAAGTTTTATTTCAATAAAATGAAATAGGAGTTTTGTATGTGGATCCCTAAATTGTGAGTGATTTGTATTGTGAGTCATTTTGTTCTTGTAATGGCAGAGGGGTGGTTACCTTTTGATAACAAAATAAAACACAACAGGACATTATGTTAATATAGATATTATACAAATTAATACAATCTAGATAGATTACTATTATATTAACCTAGCACATATTAATAATATCTACATTCCATGTTCCTGAGCTTACCAGTGGTTTCAGTGCATCGATATAATTATAAATAAAAACTTATGGAGATGCTTGCTGAAAATCTAATTCTGATTTAGGGGAAAAGAGAGAGAGGGTAGTAGAGGGAGGAGACCCAAAAAGAAATCTGGGTAGGAATTGGAAATGAGACAATCTGGAAAGATAGAAGAAAGAGGGCCTATTGCCTAGAGGCCATCCAAATAGAAGATAGCCCAGATAGAGAAGACAGTTTGAAAAGATAATGCCAAGAGGGCATAGAGGAGTAACAGAGAGATGCATATCAAAAAAGATCAGATAAGAATGTGAATGCCACTCTAAGGGTTAAGTACATAGAGAATGTAGATTTGGAGGAGGATTGAAGTGGGCAGATAGAGTGAGAGAGAGGAAGATAACTCAGTCTAAGAGAAGGGCTGGCAACTTGGGACTATGCATGCCCAAGGGATGTCTATGTGCATTTCACAGATAAGAGAGATGAGAGGTCTTAAAGGCCTTTGTTTGTCTTTGTAATAAGATATGCTTGTAGAACCTTTATTTCAGTAAAATGAAACAGGAGTTTTGTATGTGCATCTATGAATTGTGAGTGATTTGTGTTGTGAGTCATTTTGTGCTTGTAACGGTAGAGGGGTGGTTACTTTTTGTGTCAAGTGGTTACCTTCTGAACTACCCATCGTGCTCAGAGTTACATTTTATGTTGGGGGAGATTTACAAGCATAGATCTATTCTTTTACATTCTTTTAGTCCTACTCAACAATCAAATTAAATGAATCACAATATTACAAACACCATAGATAAAAGACTCAAAACTTAGCACAGAATGTCATGTCTCTTAATTAATGAAAGGAGAACAAAATATAGAAGGCCCAGATTAATGCACAAATACACAATATTTAGATCTATTCTATTAATGCACAAATAAATAATCTATAGGGGTAAACGAAGTGTTTTATAATGACAGAAGGGATACTCTCCATTTCAAATCTGCAACAAATACCAACACAAAAGCCTATGCAAGAAGGTTGCAAATGAAGTGAAACAACATAAAGTGGAAGAGAAATCTACAACACTTATTTTATTTCAATAAGAAATTTCTTTACATCAACATGAAGCTTATGAGCTTCCTGGTATCATACATGCAACATTTGCAACAAATAAATTTTTCAACATCCTGAACTCATTCTAGCAACATCTCGCTATACAAATATCTACATCCAAAGCTCTCCTCTCCCAAATGAGCAAGCCTTAATATGTAGAAATTGTGTGAGAAGAAACCATTATTGGTTTTTCAAAACAACCTCCACAAATCCACAAGAAAATCTATCACTTCCAACCTATTATTGCTCCCTCAATTTTTGGGATTTTCTAAAATTGGTTCTGGGTTTTGTGCCCCTTCTTTTCTTCTTTCTATAACATTTTAAATTTTTCAATTTTGGTTTAAAATGAGAAAATTATTCCCATTATACAGATATTGGGTCTCATAATTACAACCCCCCCATTTTGGGGTTACAAATTTTGAAATTAATAAAATAAAATTCTTGGAGTTAGGTCCACCAACCTAGCCATAAAGACCACTTACAAGATTCCTTACATCATGTCGATTACAAAATAAGTGCTTTCAAAAATTAGGAGTTGGTGACCCACTTTATGACAACATTTCACCCACCAAATTAGCCCCACCAAATACAAATTAATGCATATCTCCAAGTGGGCACCTAGGAAAGATTCTCCCCACTAATGGAGGAATTTACAAATTACTAGGGTATTTCTTCTTCAAAATTATATTTATTAATATACCCTAAGAAAATACATTTGTTGCAATTTAAATATTATTTCCCAAGCCCATAAACCTTATTGAGAACAAACAAACAAAAATTAAAATATTTTTGTGATGTAAGATTGCCCACACACCTTGAATGCTCTTGCATCAGACACCCAGGTTAAGAAGTTTGTGAGTATACACTCACAAATATGTGTACAAAAAGATTGCTATCTCTTTTTTCTCATTTTCCAGCATGTTGCTGGAACAAGCTTCACTCTCCTTGAACAAATTTGCACTTCATTCTTCTCTCCTCTAGTGGATTTACATCCACCAAATATTGTCTTCCTCTATCAAATTATTTCTCCTCTCCTCTCCTTCTTTATGGGATCCAACCCACCACAAACTGAACACCTCCACTAAGTTCCTCCTGTAGCTTCCTCCATAGCCTCTACCTCGATGACTTCTATTGTCACCTCATATTCTTCGTCATTGTTGAATGCTATCATCTCTATTGTTGCATTGAATAACTTCTCTATCTCTGCAATCTCTTCCTCAAGAAAATATTTTTCTTCATCAAGTTCTTGATCGAACACTAGATCCTCATACATCTCTACATACTTTGTCTTAACTACAGCATCCTCAACTACTACAACTTCTACTCTTTCTCTTTCAGCTGCAATACTTTCACCACTGACATCACTTTCTCCGTGTCCACCAAAGGACTTAACTCTGCTACAAACTCATTGCCTTTTGATGCAATCTCTAAAATTTCATCCTTCATGTCTTCCAATAGACATCCCTCAGATTTTGGTTCATTGATTACTTCGCATTCATCCTCTTCCTCTTTCTTGATGTCACATGCGTGACACTCTACTACATTCTCTTTCCTTCCTGTAATCAAAATATCATTAGAAGGATAAAAACTACCCTTAACTCTTCTCTTCTCTTGTTTATTCCTTTCAATCTCTTCTCTTAATTCATCTATTTGCTTCTTCAATTCTCTTATTTCTTCTTGCTTTCTTTCTCTATTTCTTTCTCTGATCTTCTCAAGTGTAGGAATCCTCAAGATCCATCCAATGACAAAAGTCCTTTTCTTCTTTCTCTTCTCCATTTTCCAAGCCTCTCAAAGCCTCAACACAAATCTTTAAATCCTCAAGTTGTGTTGCCCTTAGTTGTTGTCCTTGATGTCAAAGACACAATCTCTCTTAGTTGGATATGGTGTTAATTGGTATATGGCATTTTGACATATGCTATAACATGTTGGCACTATGACATCATAATGCTAGGCATATATTGACATTGTTGGCTTAGTTGGAAATACAATGATTATGATATATTGACATTATTGGCTCAGTTGGAAATACAGTGATTATGCCTTTGGCCCATGCTTAGTTTAGTCAATTCTCTTTCACATTGTAGTTTAGTTTGTTGTTCTTCAATTGTTGTTGTGATCTAGATAGTGGGCATTCATGACATTATCTTTATGTATCATGCTAGCATAGTGGCAGTGACATTTATACTCATGACATAGTGGCATGTTGACATAGTATCTAGTGATCTTCATAGTTCCTAGCATTTGATGCTGACATATACTTGACACATTGGTTATTGGTATTTATGATGTGTAACAATGATCATTAGTTGGCACTTGCATTGTATATGGTATCATTATCATGGTTGGCTTTGTATACTCACTTCAGTTGATATATGATGTGTAGCTTGTGATGGTATCCTTGGTGTGGTATCATTATGATCTCATTATCATAGTTGTTAGTTCATGCTCTACAGGACAATAGTTATAAGTATTGGTACCTACCAGTGATCTATATAGTTGACATGTTCTTGATTTGGTATCATATTATTATGTTGACAGTTAATGCACCTTGGCTATGCTTTGGTATTGCTTTGACACATCTTCATGACAGGGTCATAAAGACTTCACAATGTCATTTGTCTGCTTCAAAGGATATTCATTTATTATATTACTTGAAAGGTGAATAAGGGGCACTACAAGTATTTTCTCATCTTTTGTTTTGGAGGACATTTTTGATTATATTATAAGTTGGTTTATCATGCTTTCAAAGCTACACACTCTTTAAGTTGTTAAGGCACTTCACTAGTCACAAATGACATATATTTCCTAATGCACAACATATTGGGCATGTAATGGAATAAACTTGTTGGGCAGGTTGTCGACCTTTTCAATAGGTAAAAGGAGAGGTTTTTGTTTGAACTCCACCGACCCTCTTTAGGACACATTGAGAGAACAGGTTACTTGATATTATCAGGTAAAAAGAAAATCAAACTATTTCCTTTTTCAAAGTTTTATCTTGGTCTATGTCGGCAGTGAGCTAGGGTTTCATATCCTTATGTAATCATGGAACAATACGCAGAAATCACCATGAATCTTTGATAGATCTTTTGGGAATCATAGTTGACATCACAAAGCTAAGCAGAAAACACATTTTGGTATAGGTTTTTGACTATATTTCTTTAACAAATGTTTATGGCAATCAACTCACCAGGTGATATTGTTACTTGAACTCTTCATTCAGTTTCTTACTTTATTGTTTGAACTCGAGCAGTGATAGTTATGGGTATTGTTTTTCTATAATGGGGTTTCATTTGTTTGAAAATTATTATTTTTGCTTCATCACCCATAACAATGGCGATTAGGGTTTTAAAAACAAAATCAATGCATCTTCATTCAAGTTTTAAAATGCTATTAATAGAAGTTGTTAACTATGGTTTGGAAAGTGGTTTCAAGGTCTTTTAATGGATTTGTAATACTTTGATATGAATAATTATAATTGTCTTCAAATGCACATTCAGGTGGCAATTTTTTTATGAAGCAGCTATAAAAAGACTTAACTTTGGTTAAGCATTTATCTTACAATACAATTTGAATATCCTTCAAAAGTGTTGAACATATGAGGTCTATTTGACCATAACTATTTTGATAGTTAGAAGACATCTAAAATAGTTTTTGGGCATAGTTATCTCTTCAAACTGTTTCTTGAGAAGAGGAAGACATTATGAAATGTATAAAAAGGGCTTTGAACAAGAATTGTAAAGTGTTGTGTATACACCTATTGTAATGTTGAGGATAGACGACCAAGTGCATTATCTTTGATGTTAGATCAGAGTTATTGGGTTTTTAGAGAAACAGAGTAACCCCCTGTATTAAACTATATTATTCTTTGTTTGGTTTGAAATATGCCAATGAGGTAGAAATGAGGTCAAGTTAGTGAGACAAGGACCTTTGCTAGTGAGGCACTATTGTCAGTGAGACATTGTTGAAAATGCCAGTGAGGCAAGATTATTAAATAAGCCAGTCAGGCACTTTTACTGAGTGGTTTTCTACCCCAGAGGGTTTCCACTACTAAAAATTTCTATGTTATGGTGTCATCAGTTATCTGTTTCATTTTCCATCTATCTTATGATGTTATTTGTTATTTGGTTCATATACTCATGGTACTTGTTTACTTATCTCTTTAATGCTCTGTTACACCCATTAATAAACATATGAGTCAGCATTTACATCTATTTTTTGAACCTTCAATGAAAGTGTGAAAATTTGTCTTACTCTCTGTAACACTAATTCACCCCCCCTCTCAGTGTTACCAAGTACTCCAACAAGTTATAGTTGCGTAAACTGCCTCACATTCAGTGATCTGTTTACAAATCTTCAACACTTCTAGGTGCAAACTACCTCACATTCAGTGCTCTACCTGTACACTCAAGAAAACCTCTTAATTTCTCTACACACAAATCACACACACACCACCACCACAAGTCTTCCTACAAGCTACCTCATGTTCAGCTATCTGCCTATAGACTCAGGAACAACTTGCTCTGATACCATTGTTGACAGAAGGGATACTCTCCCTTTCCAATTTGCAACAAATACCAACACAAAAGCCTATGCAAGAAGGCTGAAAATGAAGTGAAACAATAGAAAATGGAAGAGAAATCTGCAACACTTATTTTATTTCAATAAGAAATTTCATCACATCAACATGAAGCTTATGAGCTTCTTAGAATCATACATGCAACATCTGTAACAAATAAATTTCTCAACATCCTAAACTCATTCCAACAACATCTCACTATGCAAATATATCCATCCAAAGCTCTCCTCTCCCAAATGAGAAAGCCTCAATATGTAGAAACTGTGTGAGAAGAAACCATTATTGGTTTTTCAAAACAACCTCCACAAATCCACAAGAAAACCCGTCACTTCCAACCTGTCATTGCTCCCTCAAATTTTGGTATTTTCTAAAATTGGTTCTGGGTTTTATCTCCCTTCTTCTCATCTTTCTAGAACATTTTAAATTTTTCAATTTTGATCTATAATGAGAATGTTATTCCAATTTTACCGATACTAGGTCTCATAATTACGACCCCCCCATTTTGGAGTTACAAATTTTGAAATTAATAAAATAAAATTCTGGGAGTTAGGTCCACCAACCTGGCCATAAAGACCACTTCCAAGATTCTGTACATCATGTCAGTTACAAAAGAAGTGCTTACAAAAATTAGGAGTTGGTGATCCACTTTATGACGACATCTCACCGACCAAATCAGCCCCACCAAATACAAATTAATGCATATCTCCAAGTGGACACCTAGGAAAGATTCTCCCCACTAATGGAGGAACTTACAAATTACTGGGGTATTTCTTCTTCAAAATTAAATTTTTTTAATATACCCTAAGAAAATACATTCGTTGCAAATTTAAATATTATTTCCCAAGCCCATAAACCTTATTGAAAACAAACAAACAAAAATTAAAATATTTTTTGTGATGCAAGATTGCCCACACACCTTGGATGCTCCTGCATCATTATATATTTTGTTCTCCTTTCATTAATAAAGAGAAATGACATTCTATGTTAATTTTTGAGTCTTTTATCTATGATGTTTGCAATAGTGTGATTCATTTAATTTGATTGTTGAGTAATGAGATACAGTCTATTGTGAGATCATGCATTTATACTCTTGGAATAGTTATGATTGTTTCTGTTATTTATTAATAGCCAGAGAAAGTTAGTTTTTCCCTCCATACTAAATTTGAATCTAATCTAATGCATTTCCTTAGTGTAGTTTCAATTATCAAGAATTACTATTTAGATTTTCTCTCCTCTTTTCTCAAACCATGAAGAAACAAAGAAGAATCAACTTCTCTAAAACCTGTAGGTTATCTTGATGGCAAAGTTCCACATTTCAAGATTTCCCATTATTGTTAGTAAGATGCAAATTTTACCATCAATTGTTTTTAGCACGCCTGATGGGACACTGTAAATCATCTGATCAAGAGATTTATTTGCATGCACTAAGGGCCTGTAATGAGGAGTCACTCGACAAGTAACTCAGGGCTATTAGTTCCACCATTAGTATCTTTCACTCATAGTAGAATTGCAACAGAAGCATCAGCAACAAAGATGGCTCAACCAACACCTCCATAAAATGTCATTGACTTGAGCAGTGGCAGTGCATTGATTCCCCTAATGCCACTAGATACTTCAGATCTTATCCCCACAAATGATTTGAAGGCTCTTCCAAAGTTTATAGGAGAAGAGTTCAAGCCCCCTAAAGAACACTTGTGAGATGTAGTAGATGTATGCACAGTGTATTATGTGACAGACCAGAGTGTAGCTTTGTGATTGCTGGTGACATTATTTAAAAGAAAAGCTTGAGATTGGTACTAGTCTCTTAGACTAAATTCAATCAATACATGGGAACAACTAGGAGAATTGTTCTTTGCCAGATTCAATGAGATAGGAGATAGATCCTCCTTACTATGTCTGTTAATTACCATCAGAAGGGATCCTCAGGAAGCCATAACAAATTTTAATACCAGGTTCCAGAAGATGTGGCAGAGAATCCCAGTGATATCTCACCTTCTAGAAGGTATGGCCATAATGTATTATTTGAAGGCTTTTAATTCTGATATAGCTCTAATGATTCAATCCTTAAGAGAACAAACCCTTCCTAATGCATATGATTTTTCCATTCTGATAGAGAATAATCTGATGGATATTGGGAAACTCCTTCCAAGACCCCCTTTGCCCATGTTCCATCTATATCCATTTACATAAAATTGTTCAATCCTCTGCAGCCCAATCCTTCCATGTATGTATACCCAACAACCAAGGTCTCACATATCCCTGTGGAAGTACAACAAGCATCCAAAATGGAAGACATGAAAAATATCTTACAAAGTTTTTCAAATGAGATTATAAATCTCAAGAGACAACAAACTAGCTAGCCTAGAACCCCTTATCAAGGTTTCCAAGAAAATAAATAGCCTTATTAGCCTAATCACCACCAAGGGTATCAGTCCAATCAGTATCAAGGGAATCATAGGCCAAGAACGTCACAACCATTGAATCAAATTGTTTCGGTCCCAACTCCATTACAAATAGTTGCACCCAATCCTCATCATGAGTTGGTAGCTAGCTAGAATAATCTAGCAAAGGAGTCAAATTCCTGGTGTTTTCCATGTAACAATGTTCACATGCCTAAAGATTGTCCTAGAGGGAATCTACAACAAAGAGTGGCCAAGCAGAGAAGGCAAACGCCTAAAAAAAAAATCAACAAGGGCAATATCAATATCAGTCACCTAGTATGTAGAATGCGGTCTTGGGGGCTTAGATTCAAGGGATGTCCATTGAACAAGAGGTAGAGATTGCTCCTAAACATGCACTTTTCTCATGGGTAGAAGATGAGGAGGCAGTGTTTGTGAATGAGATGTCCACTTCAAGGATCTATTAAGTCCATTCTGATTGTTATACTCATTCAAAGAGAAGAGTTTTTGATTATCCAGTAAACACACTGCAACCTGAAAACACTTTCCAGAAAAGTCTGATATTCTAGGCCACTCAGCCACCAATAGAACAACAAAATGCCAAATCTGTAGTAATAATGAATATTGGTACTATGACTCAACTGATTAAAAAGCCAAGGTTCCTGGGACCATACTAAAGATTTCCAGTGCTGGGCCTATTAAATGTGGTAGAACAATTTAAAAAGGCTCTAGCCAATGTTTCTCTTTGGGATGTACTGTCAATTCTAGAACAAAAGACTTTGCGACAAAATGCATTAAATGCACTAGAGATAACTGGAGATTCACCAGTCTCAAAGGACACTGACACAAAGAAGGAGGTGACATTTGAAAACCCCCTCAGCAAGCTCCAATGGTTTCCCTGGTGATTCTAAAAGCAAGAGATAAGGAGAAACATAACCCATTCTATTTGACTTTGATAATAGGCAAGAAGTTGTTGCATAATTCCATCATAGACTCAGGCGCAAGTGCCACTTTGATGCCAAAGGAAATAGCTGATGCTCTCCAACTTAAACATGAGCCTATGGAGGAAGGGGTAATGCATCCAGATGGGAAAAATGTACAAACAATGGGATTCCATAAGGAACTTCATCTTATGTTTTACGAATGCCCAAATGTCTCTATAAAGTAAGATGTTTTCATCATAGACATCCCATATATTTTTAATCTATGTTTATCTAGGGATTTCATGGCCAAAATTTGAGGGTATCTCTCGTTAGACTGGTTGCACTTGATTCTAAGAATCAAGTATGGTTATAAAATAAAAGTGTTGTCAGAACCGTTGCATAAGGAACACATTTCATAGGAAGTGATAACCAATTTTGAGGCGGCACATACTATAGTCACTCAAGATGAAAGACTCAATATGGAAATTCTTGATGGGGAAGGCATCTTGAGTAACAAAAGTTAAGAGGAGGGGGTACTTTTGTTGGAAGCCTCTTTGGATGATCCTTTCAAAAACTATGATTCCACTGGGCTAGGAACATATGTAATCATTGAAGAAGATTTTTTGATCCCTGAAATCAAAAAGATGCCATGGGAGATCAAGCACATTATAGAAGGGGATACCTCTCTCTAGACTCTTCACTTTGATGGTGCTAAATGTAGAAATAGTTTGGGAGCTGGAATATGTCTTGAGTCACTAGAAAGGGAGAAAATTCCTTGATTCTTCCATTTGCAGTTCGGTTACACAAATAATGACATGGAGTATGAATCTTTGGTGCATGGACTTATCTTGGTTGAAAAGATGGGAATTAAACATCTACAAGTATTTGGAGACTCAGAGTTGACCTAATCAATCAAGTCTGAGAAAAGGTGGCTACAAAAAATGTTAGAATGAGATCCTACCACCACCGAGTATGGGATCAAATAGAAATCTTCCCTACTTTCAATATTCAAGTGGTGCCAAGGGTTCAAAACACTAAAGTAGAAATAATGGCACAAATTGGGGCATAGTTCAACCCAACAAAAGCTCTATGGCTAAACAATAATTGTAACGCCCCACAATGAAAACCTTAGAGGACAACACATCTATTCTATTCAAAGCGGAATAATTTTTTTTTTTTGTATAAGATAACAGGGTAATATTGAACATATCAATGCACATCATAAAACTAACAGCTTGTCTTCTAAGGTTCCATGGTTGCATTACTTGACAAATTATTCAACATAATTTAACATACATTGTTAATTAACATCAGCAGTTCATTCTAGATTTATTGCACTAATGATTATTCATATACATTTCCATTTCATGCCATAATTAGATAATCAACTCTGATCAAGATTACATGTACATGTTCAAAAGTCTATACATATGAGTACATCATCATGTAGTTTGGATTATATCTGAATACATACATTATGAATCAACTGATACACAAACTAGTACATGAGCATAATAGCTATCTCCATAATCAAGTACAAGATCTGATGTCTGATACACAAGATATATCCTCCTTGCTCACGAGCAATGGCAAGGGAAAGAAAACCAATGGATAAAGCTCTTCCACACGACGATGTCGAACCCTAAGGTCTACCCCCTGAGCTAGGAGTTAACATAAGTATCCCACTACAACATATAGTCAGGTGGACAGTAGACTATAAGATAACACATGACTCCAACATCACAAGTCAATATCACAAACACACAATAGTACTTCCAAAGGCAACCACTAAACAAATGGGGAAGAGAGAACAACTAGGGAATGCTAGTCTGCAGTAGGGAGAATGTCATCACATGGTCCTAACATGGGTTACCTTGACAGTCTCTAGCTAGACATTGGCCCCCATCCATGGGTTATCCTGACAGTCTCTCGCTAGGCGCCGGCCCCCATCTATGGTTACCCTGACAGTCTCTCACTAGACGTTGGCCCCATAGGGTGACACATGCGGAATCAACATTCCTTTCGTGAGGACAAGGAAGTTGATTTGCCAACCAGGCCTTCTCCCCTCATCCTTAGTCTGAACTAGCACTACAGGCATGAGCAAGGAATCTAATTATCTTGTTAGTGTGAAAACTACCCAACCCCTAGATTTATTATTAGGTTATCACATAATCACCAACTCCCAATGGGTTACCCTGGCTAGCCACTTGGCACCGGCCCCACATTGGAAGCCACTCCCCTACCTACAACTACAAGACCCTATTCAACAAGCATAGCAAACATCACCAAGACAACGAGGATACATGAACCAGGCAAGGCATTAACCATCTTGCATAACAGTTACCCTTATATCAACCTATATATATAACAATGTAAGGCATTA
This sequence comes from Cunninghamia lanceolata, assembly GCA_027924645.1. Classification (NCBI taxonomy): domain Eukaryota; kingdom Viridiplantae; phylum Streptophyta; class Pinopsida; order Cupressales; family Cupressaceae; genus Cunninghamia; species Cunninghamia lanceolata. The sequence goes on along the minus strand of BSBN01000710.1, from coordinate 4,368,234 downwards.
ATTCCCCCCCCCCAAGACATGATCATAAGGGCAGGACTCCTAAACCAATGCCCATAACAACACATGTTCATTACAACTCTATGATTTCCATGTCTCCTTGTACTACAAAATGGGATACAAGACAATTACAACCAATTGGATAACAATACATCCACAAAGAAGTGCATTAAACATTCACCTTGTCTCTTAATCCAAACATTACTGGAGACGACATACTTCTTAGAACATCCTGATCTCAAGACATCCCATTCTAAGCCTCTGGGAAAACTAACCACCCATGTAGACACAAATCAAAAGACTATGTGAACTAGTTCATGACCCACAGATTGTATTTACTAAAAATATAATGAGCAAATTATTATCCATTACACATATAATTAAATTGTGCCTTCTTTAAAACCAAACCACTATAGTATCTTACAATAGACTAAGTCACTGCATTAGACTATCAACATTAAGGTATAACTTATCATTTGATTGCATTCTTACTAAGGAATAATTCTAAAATTACAATGAAAGTTAACTACAAGCAAATGTTTAATAAAATAATTATTTAATTGATTTGTAAGGATACAACATAATTATTAACACAACTAAAGTAAACCACTACTTGTCATTTCATACATCAAGTTAATTATATAATTGCAATGTAATTCGAATTCAACTCTTGAGGATAAACTTGAGGGTTCCCAATTATTTTATGAACCTACAAGAACCCTAAATCTTGTAACAACAAATTAACTTAAAAGCCAAATGAACGACTATAATTACTCTAATACAAGACCTAAACCCTATCTTAACCTAATTACCCATACACAGGTTCCATACAATACAAGAGGAGTAAAAATCCAACTTAGACACTAACACCTCGCATAGGATCCTATATACCATTAGGTCTCTAGAAAAAGCAAATTGAATATTTAAAAATACTACTAGGAAATAGGGTTATTCATATGGTGATAATATCAAACTTAATTGCACATCCTAAGCATTAATTTAGATTTATACTATAACCTACAAGATCAAATGACTATTAATCATAACTACAATAAAATGACCATTATGGTAATAAGACATTTCACCTAAAACCAATTATATCACTAGTTATGAGAGACCCAACAACTTCATTCCCACAACTACTATTCTCATAGCTATGTTTTAAAATTAAATCAATTTGGACTAGTACTATAGAAGGCTCAATAAGATCATGTTAATCTGTTAACCTTATTACAACTATTTGATAAATGTTATAGTAAAATATCAAGTGTTAGCTATATATATAAATCTGCTATCCTAATTTCCAATGATGAAATCTAATCGATACAACAATGACGAGCTATCATATGAAAAGGAAAATCTTGCATTTACAAGTCATGATACTATAAGTTATGACTACTATTAATTATCTAATCTGACTACTCCAAGGAAGGCATCGCTTTCTTTCCTAAGGTAAGTGAAGTACTCCTAAACTACAGTCGATGCTCTGTCAAACAACAATACCAACTCAGCATCGGATAATATGGCAATTTCTGTCATACTAAAATTGATCTCTCTCATCATTCGGCGATGATCATGGTGGATGTGGAGGTTTCTATTCATAGAGACAAGTTATAAGGTTTTGAAAACAAAATACAAGGGATTCATCTGCGTTGAAGTCTGATCTAATCCACATGATGAGAAGATAACAATGGCGTGGCTCGCATCATGGATAATGAGAGGGTGGCAGAAATAAGATGTGGCATGATTGACGAAGGTGACAAGAACTCAAGGCTCATACAACGCAACGATGGTGCAAGATCACAGGTGCGTGCCAGGTGCGGAGTGCCCAAACCAAAGGTTTGGATCCCCTTCTATCGAGCTGTTGACAACTTGTCTTCATAATACAGTGTGTCGATGGTTAGGGAGATGGCGGCATTAAAGAGAATGCCATAGGTTATCGGCAGGGTCGAAGATGATCAGATGTTTCGTGGTATGCATAGGAATCAAAGGTAAGTGTTTCATACGTTAGAGTTTGAAAAAGGCATGGTCATTTACACTGATGGGATATGGTGGTTGACGGTGTCCTCTACTAGCAACACAGTTTTCATTAAAAAAACTCAAAGGTGATAAGGCCAAATGGCTACTTGGTCTAATGGAAAAATGGGGTTGACAGTGTCATCTGCCATCTGCCAGTGACACAGTCTCCATCAAAATCACAAAGGTGACAAGTAAATGGTGGATAACAGTAGGTCTTGGTGACCATCCATTGCCATTCGAGCTTCTAGGAGAAAACTTAAGGGTTTAGTGCAACAACTCCATCATGACTCTCATCCACAAATGATTATAGTCGATGGCTTACGAGTGCAAGGTTGCACTTCAAAGTTAGGCAAGCACACCAAGAGTGAAGAATATGGAGTAAGCAGAGATGGATAAAAGGTCTTAGACTAGCAGATTTACTTCACAAGAGCAGGGATGAGCCACATTAAATGATTTAGACAAGCCTACCCAAACACAAAATTTAGGGGAAATGCAAATGGTTCAGAAGGAAATATCACTGGCAAACTTAACATATCTAGTGTTGACATTATCAAATCACTCTACAGACTTGAGAAGACAGAGTAATGGTGTGAACGGAGAGGGAAGAGATCACCAAAGATGATGAAATGTATTCAGGCAAACATATCAAGAATCATTACAATTTACCAAGCAAAACATAATTTTCACACATATTAATCTAATTTACATACTCGGAGTTTCCAAGATTCTGAAATCTCCTTTGATCCAATTCCTACTACACAACTTTTTCCAAAAGAAAATCTCCCAACCCCTATCACCAGTTCCTCTGTTTTCTTTTTTCAAGCAAGCATTCAACTCCTCGGTTAAATGCAAAAGGCCTGCCTCTCTTCCCGACAACCCATTTTCTCAAAACAAGGGTCCACTTCTTGGGTAAATGCAAGAGACATGCGTCTCTCTCTCCCCAACATCCCACATTCTTGTGAGATTCCACAATTTCACTTTACCAAGGGATTCCCAACCTCAAACTTGCAACTGACGGCATATGACATTAAATTTTCTCATCTCCAAATACTGAACACATAAAACTAGGTGACAACTTCATTATTTTAATCTTTGGAATATCATCTTTATCATTATCAATTTATTTTATCAAGATTGTAATTGTTTATCCCTCTCACCTATGTATTTTGTTTTCTTTTTAAATTTTATCTGCTCACAACTTGTAATTTGTTATTGCGTATACTCATTTATCTAATTTATTTATTTATTTATTATTTTCATATTTGTTTTACCAATTATCAATAAATAAATCATTTATAATTAATAAGCCACACATAATTTCCCTAGCAATGTTTATTTAATTTAAGCTTAAATTTAACCTTATTTAATGAAATACTAACCATGCTTAAATTAACACTTTAAATTGGATAAACCCTAACTTACAGGATGATACTTGACCCCATGTGAAGCCACAAGACATGACAAGATAACGACAAATAGTCCAACTGATGGTGATGATAGGGTACAATACTGTGAATGACGGTGATGACAGGATACAATATTGAGAACTCATCCTCTTAAGGATGTTGACTAAGTAGGGAACCTCATGTTAACTCCAATCCACAATTCCATTGGCTAAGGCATGCTCAGACCTGGTAGTTTAGGTGGAGTCGATGCCTGGTACCTGCATCCTGCAACCAACAACAAGGTTGTGCATATATACATATATAAACATGTCATCACAAACACAATGAATGGAAGTCGCAGCGTAGCAGGATACTCAGATATGAGTAATGTGACACTATTCCGTTCATGTAAACACATCACTAAATAACTACATCCATTACCAGTAATGCATCATAATCATGATCGAATAACACATTAAACTCAAAATAACATTAATATATAATCATGTCCATCGAACTGTGAAAGCATAAAGTACAAGTAATCAAGCATCACCCTAACATAGATCCATAATCAGCTAGCATAATAACAAAGTGTCCATCAAGATCAAGGAGAACATAAACCATAACATAGAAGTCTAAATGTCTCAAAACTATAAATGTGCAATATAAAACTATCATCTATACCAGAACTGTCATAGAGAATATGAAAATAACATCTATCACAAGCAAAAAAAAGTGAGGGGCATTACAATAATATGGTGAAACCAGTCATCTGATCAGTTATCCCAGATAATGGGAATCACTGGCAAGTCTTTGATAGCAATGATCAGATTGCCTTGTTTTTACAACAATCTAGTGAATTTGCTGATCAAATCCAACCTAAGATAGAAGAAGCTTATGAGGATCAGATAATGCATTTAAAGACAAATAGGCTTCCAAAAGGTCTAATAACTTTAGAGAGTTTATTTGATTATGATGATGCAAAAATAGATAGAAGAAGGTTCTAGGCCAACAAGGATGATTACTCTGAGCTAGAAGTTAGTGATGGGAAAATAATGAAGGTAGGGAATGTTACTACATAATAGGAAAAAGAGCAACTGATTTCTTTGTGCAATAAATATGATAAAGTAATAGCCTAGAAGTATGAGGACCTTTGGGAATACAATAGAGGAATAGTCCAACACACTGTTGAACTAGTGGAAGGAGAAAAACCATCTCCTTAGAAGCAAAGGATAGTAAATCTGAGGATCGAGACCATGATGGCATAGGAATTGAAGAAACTAATTGAAACCAAAATCATCTTCCCCATCAAACATTCAACTTGGGTATCCAATTTGGTCTAGGTTCGAAAGAAGAATGGTGAGATCAAGCTCTATATTGATTTTCATGATCTGAATTGAGCCTCCCTCAAAGATCACTATCCTTTGCCTTCTATGGAGTAGATTTTATAGGCAGTGGCAGGAGTAGAAACATTTTATCTTCTGGATGGATTATTGGGATACAATAAGATATGGTTAAATGAGGATGATCAACATAAGACCACTTTCACTACAAAGTGGGGAACCTTTGCCTATGTAAAAATACTTTTCATCTTGTCCAATGTTGGAACCACTTTCCAGCGCACTATGGATATCACTTTCAACAAGTTGATAAATAAGATTATTCTAGTTTATCAAGATAATCTCACTATTTTCACCAGGGCTGGTGAAGATCACTTTGATCATATTGAGAATTTTTTTCATAAGTGCCAAGAGTTTGGGATTTATCTGAATCCTACGAAGTGCATCATTAGTGTTCCTTAAGGGAAATTGCTTGGACATATTGTGTCAAGAGAAGGGATCTCTATAGATCCATAAGGAGTCGAAGCTATCTTGAACCTGCCGCTACCAGTGAACAAGAAGGGAGTGCAATCTTTCTTGGGAAAGATTAACTTTGTGAGTCATTTTATTAAAGAATTTGTAGGGTTGGTCAGAGCCATTACCTCAATGCTGCAAAACAAGTTGAATTTCAAATGGACTCTATAGGGCTAGTGAGATATTGAATGCATCAAAATGGCCATTTCTACAACTTCGGTGTTGGTAAACCTAGTTTTTACTAAAAACTTCTTGATGTATGTATATGGTGGGGAGCATAGTATAGCTGCAGTCCTAACCCAAAAGGGAAATATTTAGTTTGAAGAACACCTGATTTCCTTTTATTCAAAGAATCTATGAGGGTATGAATCCAATTACAACTTTGTAGAGAAGGAGGCCTACACTTTAGTCAAGGGTCTTAAAAAAATTTGGCACTTGGTAACTGAGAATAAATTAATAATCTCAGTGGCACATGCAAGTGTACATGAGTATATCATGGAAGGAGAAATTGTGAGGACCACCCTTGTGCATCTAGATTAGTTGTGTTTAAAGACCTTGTAGATGCGGACTTTCTTGACTCTATCCCTATATTTTGATTTGGTTAGATTAGTATGTTGTGGTGTGACTATATCCTGATTTTAGATTTCACTGATGATTATTTGACATGTGACATTCAATTTATGCCATTAGAGTTATTAGTTGTGAAATTATTAAATAGAATTGTTATGTGATTTTGATCTTGAGTTAGTGTTTAGAAATGCATTTAAATTATAAATCTTAAATTAATGATGCTATGTGATTTTAATAATGTTTTAAATCATTATGTGATATCTTGAGTGTACGCATTTTTCTTGCTTCGGCTATGATGTATATGTTGGATTAATTTGTTTGTTCAAGTGTGCAAGTGATTTTTCATGCCATGGAAAATCAGAGATCGATCCCACACCTAGTGTGAATCCTGTGTTAGATTGATCTAGTCCGAGGAGGGACCAAGATCATGTGTGAATTGTATGATGCTTTCGTAAATTTTTGTATTTTAATTATTGGGTTTAGGCTCCACCTCTTTTGTATTATTTACTTGAAGTGTTGTAAAAATATGTGATTTAACATACACCACTTAGTGTCTTTTATTTTGATGGTCATTTTATGTGATTTTCTACTTCCTAATGTGTTTATTATGGGCCAAAATTGACCCTAGGTGGTACCCCTAGGGTCTAGGGCTCATTTGAGCATGCCAAACCCTAGGGTAACCTTTGTCTAGTCACTTTAACTTTAGCCTAAACTAAAGTGACGAAATTCAAATTTGAAATGGAGTGGTGGGTGAGTCATGCTTTCAAACATGAGCCACTCCTCTTTCCAAGGCATGGATTCCCATCACTTTGAAGGGTATGTGGAACCCTTCTCCAATGCTCTCACACATGTGTAAGAGCATCTTGGAGTGAATGGGCTTCCTTTAGAGAATAAGGTAATGACATGTGTCATTCCTTATCCTGTTGGAGTCCATCTTGAGAGATGCCACCTCTCCACCTTTGCTCTCACACATGTGTGAGAGTACATGTGGACAGAGTGAGGCTTGGATGGATGGGAGAGTGACACATGTCACCTCCACATTCTATGATCCTTGCAAGTGGATTGGGAGGAGGAAGGAGAAGGTGACATGTGACACCTTATCATTCCTCAAGGCTTTGGAATGAAGCCTATATTACTTCCTCTTTAAGAGAGGAAGGGGGTTCTTTCATTTTTACTTGTTTTCTTTTGCTATTTTTGGAGGTGTTTTTGGAGAGCGGGTGAGTTTGGAGATCTTGGAAGGAAGGCTTGAAGGAAGAGGTTGGAGAGATCTTCTATAACTTTATTCCATTATTGGGCTACCATAGGTAAGGTTCAAGGCATGAAGCCTTTCCCATGTATTTAATTTTCTTTGTGTGGTTGAAGTTCTTGTGTGTTTGTATTTGTTTTGTGTTGCTGGGTTTCTTTTTATGGTTGTTTGAACGAGACTACCATTCTTGGTATGTCCATTCATGTGAGGGGTGGGAGAGGAGTGAATCTCTTTGAGGTCACCCTCTCTATATTGGCATATTGTAGCATTGAGGGCAATTTGGAGAAGTATGGTGATTATTTTTATGGCATGAGTGCTTTGGAGTGATATATATTCTTCATTGAGGTATTTTGGGATTGAGGCCTTGTTTTGGAGTATCATGAGATTTGGTTTTGTAGGAGTGAACCTCTTGAGTAGAGAGAGTTCACTCTCCTACCCCCTCAAATCCATTTTCATAGATTTTGTGCTGTTAAACTTTGGTGGGTGTTGTTCTTCATGTTTGAGTGTTTACATTATGTTGTGTTGTGGTGTGTACCCGTGTGTGGATCGACCTCCAAGCTCACGGCTGACCCTCTTGTGGGTCTATGGTAGGGTGGAGAGCATTTTGGTGGCTTGGAGTTTCTCTTTAGTGTTTTTATTGCAGGTTGGTGTTTTAGCTTTGGGAGCTTGGAAGAAGAGTTTCATTTTTAGGTGTTGTGTATTTTTGTTAGCTATTGAGAGCCATGGTCATTAGACCTCATTGTAAAGTTATAGTGAGAGTGGAGCTCTCTTGTGTTGTTTGTAAATTGGAGTCTTATATGTAAACATTATTATTACAATGTAATATTGTTGTTTTCTTTTATTAACATTGATGTTCAAAATTATATGAGCTACTGTGTTTAAGTTGCAATGAAAATATCTCATGTTGTTGGTTGCATTTTGCTATCATATGAAAGAAAAGAGAAAAAATATTGTGCATTGAAAGGAAATAAATAAGCTTATTATTGTTTCTATTAGAAAGATTGTTTGATGGTTTTGCAAAAAAAAAAAAAACATATTTAGTTTTCTTTGTTGCTTGCTATGGCTGAAAGAATAATTGCAAGGATATTTTTTAATTTTGTCTCATGGATCATTTTAAGTCACTGGTTTATTTTTGTTACAATGGTCTTATTGTATTGGGTAGAACAAATACTTGTGTTTAATATTAATATATATATATATATATATATATATATATATATATATATATATATATATATATATATATATATATATATATATATATATATATATATATATATATATATACATGCATACACACACATATACATATATATACATGTATATATAAAAATATACACATATATTTGTTGTTTGAAATTTTTTTTTCTCCCCTATACAAACAAAAATATATTTAGTTGTTTAAAAAAAACTATGTATACCTCTAGCATATAAAGCTACGATGGCTGCCTTGCTTAGAGGACCTACAAATCAAAACAAAAAAAATGATAGGAGAAGAAAATGTGAAGGGAAGAAGAGAGAAGAATAGGGTAAGAAGGAAATGAAATAGCATAAAGAATGGGATTATGGTTTTTAGATAAGGAAAGTAATATTTTATTAGAAAAGTAATATTGGGGTTGAGTGGAAAATGTGGAGGGAAAAATAGGAAATAGATTTAATTTCTTTTAATTTTTCTTTGCATGTGATTTTTCCCTCATCCTCTTTTCTTATCTTGATTTTAATATTAATGTTATTCTTTGTTATTCTTTTGGAGTTATTTTTATGAGAGTGGATGTTGATTTTTTTATAAAAGCTATACTCCTTTACTACTATGATATAATTTTTAAATAAAAGGTTTGGTGGGGATTTTATTTAGATTGCTGAAGAGAAATTTTATTTTTAATTCTCTCTCCTCATGCTTTTTTGCCTTTATAAGTGGGTAGGATATTTTTGGGAGCCTTTTACTTTCTAACTAGTGGTTTATTATTTATTGAGGAAATTTTTTTATGGGAAATTAAATTAGAGCTTTTAGGAAAACAATTTAGGTGTTAGATTTTTGTCATTTTAATATAGTGCCTTCTATGGTGTAGTTAATCTAATTAATTTTATTTAATCTAATGGGCTAGGCAAATGGTGTTTTGTGACAATAATTAATTTAATGGGGCGTATTTAATATTTAATTATTAAATAGGCTTATAATTTAATTTTTTTAATATATTTGTAATATGGACTTTTATTAAAGCACTAGGTTTATTATTTTAGTGGGTAGATTATTAACACTTTTGATATTTAATTTATTTGTGGGAATTATTGTTAAGGAAAATTTATTATTGAAAACCTATTTAATTATTTATGGTTAGTGAATAAATTGAAGGGTGGAATTTAATCCCTTCATAACCTTAGAGTATACATTTAAATAATTAATCAATTTGATTTTTGTTTTGATCAAAAGGAATGTTGGGATAACTTTATTCTTAGGATTGTATTTAAATTTTAATTTAATTTTCTCATAAATTTTTAAGCTAGGAAATCATTTCAAATTATTTTCTATGTAGGTCAATAAGGCGTTATGCTGTCAGATTTTTTCAGGATATAGGAATAATAATTTAAGTGTTTTATTTATGCGCTTAATTAATTTTTAAATTTGCATTGTAATTGTGTTAGAAGAAATTGTATTTTAATCCATTTAAGCTATAGTGTTAGGGATTTGGATTTTGACACATGTTGAAATCCCTCCTCTTGTCTTAAGAAATTTAGGGTTAGCGTCAAAATTGATTCTAATCCTATTGGTGACAATCCTCGTATCACATAACCCACTAGTAGGCTTACATCTAGCAGGGGTTGCAAAAGGTGTTCACATTACCCCATCGATCGATTAACTTGTATGCACCTTTGTACATATGCCACCAAACACATTGATGCATGCGATGGGGTTTTTTTGGGATGCATGCGATGGGGTTTTTTTGGGATGCATGGAAAAGTTTTGGTATTTCGTGTCATGACCACATGACAAATGTGGACATGACACATGTGTTGTGTTGTGACCACATGGGAAATGTGGGCATGACATTTGGTATCAGAGCCCAAGTTTAAACACTGGACTTGTTTGGGTACATTATTTATTCCACAATTTTAATTAATTTGGAAATACCTTGTTCATGTAGGATGCCACCAAGATTGAGGTGAGCACACTAACGTGCCAGTAAGTTTATTTTGAAGATAATAATGAGTTGGTTGTGACACCTTTTGGGTGTTAGTGGTTAGGTGTTGTGATAGACCCATATGATTGACATAGATGCTTCCGAAGGATTGTCTTGGGCAATATAAAGCCTTGCATTAAACTTGAGAGTAAGTTGTGAGCCGCCTTGGAAAATTTTGAGATTATGAAAGTTGGTAATTGCAATTGGATTTTGGTAGTATCCATAAAGATGTTGCTATGTGTTCCTTACTAGGGAGTAAGGAACCCACTTTGAAGGTGACTCTTGGGATACATGACTTTTGGCAATCTTTTCCAAGCACATCCTAGGTTACCTGGAAGTTGTGGGTGTGCATGTACTTGGGGTGTTTCTTGACCTGGGTTAAGAGTGTGACCACTATCCCTCTCATTGTTACTATGTTATACGCGTAATGTTGAAATGTACACTTTTGGTTAACTTATTGAAGTTGATTCTCTACTTATTGATGAAATTTTTATTGTGTTCAAAACTGACAGTTTTGAGTCTATTTATTTGGGGTGCTTAGCCGACTTACTTTCTTATAGTCCCTTTACCTCAAGGACTTGTTTAATTATATTTCAAATGAATTTTGAATGATCAATTTTGGTGCCACTTTTGATATTGACATATCTTTTAAAATTAAATTATCTTTTGGATCTTATTTCTTCTGAATTTCATTCATTGAACTTATTCAAGATTTATCTTTTTGCAAGCTTTTATTTTGAGGATCCTTGTATTGATGGTTTTGCTGGTACCTGTGCAGTGTTGTGAACTATGTAACCTATGCTACCCATAAGGGGTGCTTGGTGAGAGGCAGTTGGGAATAGTCAGTCTTGGCTGGCGTTGTAAGCTTGAAGTTGTTTAGTGGATCGCTAGTGGTGGTTTGACCTTTTGTCATGTTGAGAAGTGTTTTGGTGCTATCCCATTTTGGGAGGCTAAGTCTTTATGATTCAAGAATGGGTGCTAGTAAGGTTCAAAGGAGTTGATAGGTTGGAAAACCTTCAAATCCTTCTGTTGTTGTGTGCTTCTACTATCCATGTGATGTTAGCTCCCTTGTTTTAAAAGGCTTTGTGATTGCTTTGATCGACTAGAAGTTAGACCTGCATGATTTGTAGTTGTATAGGTGTTTAGCTTCACCCCTTGATGCTAGGGATGATTGGACATGTTTGGTTCCTACTTGTTTTGTAAGTTTGATTCAGGCAGTCTAGTGGGGACCTGTAGATCAATGATTTGTAGGTCGACTAGAAGTTAGACCTGCATGATTTGTAGTTGTATAGGTGTTTAGCTTCGGCCCTTGATGCTAGGGACGATTGGACATGTTTGGTTCCTACTTGTTTTGTAAGTCTGATTCAGGAAGTCTAGTGGGGACCTGTAGATCAATGGGGTAGCCAAGACATGAGAGTCTCATACTTTTTGTTTGGGATCTTGTGTGTATATCTCAGCATCGGCGGTAAGTTGATGTGATGCATGGTTGGGGCTTGAATGTTGGTTTTGGGGCTAGTTGGTTGGCCCAACTTCCTTTTGGTTGCTCTATGCTAGTTAGGTTTCTAGAGGAATAAGAAAGACTCAGGGTATGAGTTAGTTAAGTTATTGTTGAAGGCCTCTTGTAACGATAATCTTCTGGGTAGTCCCCACCATGCTTGACCTTGAATTACTTGGCGGTCTATCCTTGAGCATCTAATGCTCTTATGTCATTTTAGGCTCGTAAAGTGTTAGAGTATATGTCATGTTAGATTGTTGACCCATCCTAGTTGGAGGAGGGTATCCTTGAGATTATTGCCAGGCATTACTATTTAAGTTATTTTGGTTCCTTACCTTTATGTTGAAATCAATTTGAGTCCAATGCCATTTAGGATTGGCTTGTAAGTGGGTTACTCTATGATTCTTCTGTGTTAACTTCCAGGATGAAATTTAGCTCTAAGGGAGGTGGATGTGAGGCCCACCCTTGTGTGTCTAGATTAGTTGCATTTGTAGAACCCGTAGATGTGGACTTTCTTGACTCTATCCCTATATTTTGATTTGGTTAGGTTAGTATGTTGTAGTGTGACTATATCTTGATTTTAGATTTCACTGATGATTATTGGACATGTGACATTCATTTTATGCTATTAGAGTTATTAGTTGTGAAATTATTAAATAGAATTGTTATGCAATTTTGATCTTGATTTAGTGTTTAGAAATATAGTTAAATTATAAATCCTATTAATGATGATATGTGATTTTAATAATGTTTTAAATGATTATGCGATATTGTGAGTGTATGTATTTTCCTTGCTTTGGCTATGATATATATGTTGGATTAATATGTTTGTTTAAGTGTGCGAGTGATTTTCCATGCCACAAAAAATCAAAGATTGATCCCACACCTAATGTGAATCCCGTGTTATACCGATCTAGTCCTAGGAGGGACCAAGATCATGTGTAAATTGTATGATACTTTCATAAATGTCTGCATTTTAATTATTGGGTTTAAGTTCCACCACTTTTGTATTATTTACTTTAAGTGTTGTAAAAATATGTGATTTAATAGACACCACTTAGTGTCTTATTTTGATTGCCATTTTATGTGATTTTCTACTTCCTAAGGTGTTTATTATGGGCTAAAATTGATCCTAGGTGGTACCCCTAGGGTCTAGGGCCCATTTGAGCATGCCAAACCCTAGGGTAACCTCTGTCTAGTCACTTTAACTTTAGCCTGAAGTAAAGTGACGAAATTCAAATCTAAAATGGAGTGGTGGGTGAGTCATGCTTGCAAACATAATCCACTCCTCTTTCTAAGGCATGGATTCACATCACCTTGAAGACTTGGGGAGTCTACAAGACTCCCAAGTGTGTGGAACCCTTCTCCAATACTCTCACACGTGTGAGAGCATCTTGGAGTTAATGGGCTTCCTTTAGAGAATAGGGTAATGACATGTGTCATTCCTTATCCTCTTGGAGTCCATCCTGAGAGATGCCACCTCTCCACCTTTTCTCTAACACATGTGTGAGAGTACATGTGGAGAGAGTGAGGCTTGGATGGATGGGATAGTTACACATGTCACATCCACATTCCATGATCCTTGCAAGAGGATTGGGAGGAGGAAGCAGAAGGTGACATGTGTCACCTTCTCATTCCTCAAGGCTTTGGAATGAAGCCTATATTACTTCCTCTTTGAGAGAGGAAGGGGGTTCTTTCATTTTTACTTGTTTTCTTTTGCTATTTTTGGAGGTGTTTTTGGAAAGTGAGTGAGTTTGGAGATCTTGGAAGGAAGGCTCAAAGGAGGAGGTTCGAGAGCTCTTCTACAACTTTCTTCCATTATTGGGCTACCATAAGTAAGCTTCAAGATATGAAGTCTTTCCCATGTATTTAATTTTCTTTGTGTGGTTGAAATTCTTGTGTATTTGCATTTGTTTGGTGTTGTTGTCTTTCTTTTTATGGCTGTTTGAATGAGACTACGATTCTTGGTGTGTCCATTCATGTGAGGGGTGGGAGAGGAGTGAACCTCCTTGAGGTCAGCCTCTTTGTATTGGCATATTGTGGCCTTGAGGGTAATTTGGAGAAGTATGGTGATTATTTTTACAGTATGAGTGCCTTGGACTGATATATATTCTTCATTGAGGTAATTTGGGCTTGAGACCTTGTTTTGGAGTATCATGAGATTTGCTTTTGTAGGAGTGAACCTCTTGAGTAGAGAGAGTCCACTCTCCTGCCCCCTCAAATCTTTTTTCATGGATTTTGTGTTGTTAAATCTTGGTGGCTATTGTTCTTCATGTTTGAGTGTTTGCATTATGTTCTGGTATGGTGTACATCCATGTGTGGATTGACTTCCAAGCTCGGGGGTGACCCTCTTGTGGGCCTATGGTAGGGTGGAGAGCATTTTGGTGGCTTGGAGTTTCTCTTTGGTGTTTTTATTGTAGGTTAGTGTTTTAGCTTTGGGAGCTTGGAGGAAGAGTTTCATTTTTAGGTGTTGTGTATTTTTGTTGGCTATTGAGAGCCATGGTCATTAGACCTCATTATAAAGTTATTGTGAGAGTGGAGCTCTCTTGTGTTATTTGTAGACTAGAGTCTTATATGTTAACATAATTATTGCAATGTAATATTGTTGTTGTTTTCCTTTGTTAGTATTGATGTTCAAAAATATATAAGTTGTTATTTTTAAGTTGCAATAAAAATATTTCATGTTGTTGGTTGCATTTTTCTATCCTATGGAAGAAAAGAGAAAATATTGTGCATTGAAAGGAAATAAATAAGCTTATTATTGTTGCTTTTGGAAAGATTATTTGCTAGTTTTATAAAAAAAAAATATAAACATATATAGTTTTCTTTGTTGCTTGCTATGGCTGAAATAATAATTGCAAGGATATTTTTTAATTCTGTCTCATGGTTCATCTTAAGCCACTGGTTTATTTTTGTTACAATAGTCTGATTGTATTGGGTAGAACAAATACTTGTGTTATATATATATATATATATATTGCAGTCACGTATTAAATGTCCTATTTATTGAAAACTGAACATAATTTTACCTTATGCATATATACATACACGCATATATATATAGCAGATACATATAAACTAGATTTTATATTGAGACTGTGTGAAAAGTATATATATACATACATCTTTTTAGGCCTTTTTTAAAAAACAAACTGAATCTCATAGTATTAAGTGTCATTGGCTGATTTCTTTTCCTCTTAGTAAATAGAAGAAAAAATAATAATAATTAAATTTCTGTAAAGTAAATGAGGGTTTGGAAACCCTAGTTGTTGGCCGAATGGCCAAGGGGGAATCATGGCGGTGGCGGCCAAGGCTGCATCTGATCTTGGCTAGAGTAGGGTTTTTTTTTCTTGTGGGGGGGGGGGGGGGGGGGGGACGCCCCCCACACAACTAATTTTTATTTTGGCACTACATGCCCTCTAGATCCAGCCATAGCCAAGGTTGTAATGGCCCTATGAGCCACGCATTCGGTCCCTCTGTTATCCATGTTCAGTCTACTTTTCGTGCACTATGTTTTGGCTTTCCACCCTGCACCATAGTTAATCCTTGCATGAAATATATATAGATATATTTGTTGTCTGAAATTCGTTCTTCTCCTCTATACAAACAAAAATATATCTAGATGTTTAAAGAACACTATGTATACCTCCAACATAGAAAGCTACCATGGGTGCCTTGCTTAGAGGACCTGCAAATCAAAACAAAAAAAAAGATAGGAGAAGAAAATGTGAAGGGAAGAAGAGAGAAGAATAGGGTAAGAAGGAAATGGAATAGCATAAAGAATGGGATTAAAGTTTTTAGATAAGGAAAGTAATATTTTATTAGAAAAGTAATATTAGGGTTGAGAGGAAAATGTGGAGGGAAAAATAGGAAATAGATTTAATTTCTTTCAATTTTTCTTTGCACATGATTTTTTTCCTTGTCCTTTTTCCTTAACTTGATTTTAATATAAATATTATTCTTTGTAATTCTTTTGGAGTTATTTTTATGAGAGTGGATGTTGATTTTTTTATAAACGTTATACTCCTTTATTTCTCTAGTGGGATATAATTTTTAAATGAAAGGTTGGGTGGGGATTTTATTTTGATTGCTTTAAAAGAAATTTTACTTTTAATTCTCTCTCCTCATTCTTTTTTGCCTTTGTAAGTGGGTAGGATATTTTTGGGAGCCTTTTACTTCCTAACTAGTGGTTTATTATTTATTGAGGGAATTTTTTTTATGCGGAATTAAATTAGAGCTTTTAGGAAAGCAATTTAGGTGTTAGATTTTTGTCATTTTAATTTAATGCCTTCTATGGTGTAGTTAATTTAATTAATTTTATTTAATCTAATGTGCTAGGCAAATGGTGTTTTGTGACAATAATTAATTTAATGGGGCGTATTTAATATTTAATTATTTAATAGGCTTATGATTTGATTCTTTTGATAGATTTGTAATATGGACTTTTATTAAAGCACTAGGTTTATTATTTTAGTGGGTAGATTATTAACCTAGGACTTCACTTTTGATATTTGATTTTTTTGTGGGAATTATTGTTAAGGGAAAATTTATTATTGAAAACCTATTTAAATTTTTATGGTTAGTGTTTAAATTGAACAGTGGAATTTAATCCCTTTGTTAACCTTAGGGTATACATTTAAATAATTAATCAATTTGATTTCCATTTTGATCAAAAAGAATGTTGGGATAACTTTATGCTTAGGATTGTATTTAAATTTTAATTTAATTTTCTCATAAATGTTTAATCTAGGAAATCATTTCAAATTATTTTCTATGTAGGCCAATAAGGCATTATTCTGCCAGATTTTTCTGGGATATAGGAATAATAATTTAAGTGTTTTATTTATGCACTTAATTAATATTTAAATTTTGCATTGTAATTATGTGTTAGAAGAAATTGTATTTTAATCCATTTAAGCTATAGTGTTAGGGATTTGGATTTTGATACATGTTGAAATCCCTCCTCTTCTCTTAGGAAACTTAGGGTTAGCTTCAAAATCAATTCTAACACTATTGGCAATGCTTCTCACGTCACATAACCCCCTAGTAGGCTTACATCTCGTAGGGGTTGCGAAAGGTGTTCACATTACCTCGTCAATCGATTGACTTGTATGTGCCTTTTTGTGTATGCCACCAAGCATGTTGATGCATGCGAGGGGCTTTTTTTGGGATGCATGGAATTTTTTTGGTATTTCATGTCATGACCACATGACAAATGTGAACATGACACATGTGTTGTGTGTTGTGACCACATGGGAAATGTGAGCATGATAGAAATCACAGAGAAAAGAGCCAATTGGAACACGAAGATCATGGAGTATAATGTGGAAATCAAGCCAACAAAGTTGGTTAGAGGAAGAGGAATCTGTGAGGACATTACATAGAGTATGGATATTGTTGTATATTAGGAGGAAATTTTAGAAATAATATTGATAAATCGAAATGTCAACACAGACTCTTGGGTGTCAGATAAGGTATATTTCATGGAAAGAGGTAAATACCTGAATCACCTGCCTCTTCATAAGAGGTGTTTCTATAGAATGCAAAATCCCAATTACTCCCTAGTGTTGGTGTTCCCAATTGATTGTCTTTGTTTCCCTAAAAAGTAGCCATCTTTCATCCACAAGATCCGCTAGTCAGTGGCCTACAAACAAGAGACCAACTTTCTGTCTCCTTTGTACTTCAGGCTCTGGAGGACCTAGGGGGGTATTCCCTTATTCAATACCCATATAATAAACCTTGACTTCAACCACGTACTGACACAAACATAGATAAATCCTCTTTTATGTAGACCAAAACTTTATGATAATTGCAAAGTGGCTAGCTTTTGGCATTAGTCCATTGTTATGTGTCAGAGGATTCAAAATCTAAAATCCTACTTCTAAAATCCTAAAGTTTTCGAATGATGTATTGATTTTGTTTTTATATTTTTGGTTGTAAGATTAGGGATTGAATCATAAAAAATTTCCAACTATTGACCAGTGCCTACCTTTAGGTTCAGAGTCAATCTTCAACATGGTGGCTATTGTTCTTTATGTTTGAGTGTTTGTATTATGTTCTGTTATGGTGTACATCCAGGTGTGGATTGACCTCCAAGCTCGGGGGTGACCCTCTTGTGGGCCTATGGTAGGGTGGAGAGCATTTTGGTGGCTTGGAATTTCTCTTTGGTGTTTTTATTCTAGGTTGGTGTTTTAGCTTTGGGAGCTTGGAGGATGAGTTTCATTTTTAGGTGTTGTGTATTTTTGTTGGCTATTGAGAGCCATGGTCATTAGACCTCATTATAAAGTTATTGTGAGAGTGGAGCTCTCTTGTGTTATTTATAAACTGAAGTCTTATATATAAACATAATTATTGCAATGTAATATTGTTGTTGTTTTCCTTTGTTAGTATTGATGTTCAAAAATATATGAGTTGTTGTTTTTAAGTTGCAATGAAAATATTTCATGTTGTTGGTTGCATTTTGCTATCCTATGAAAGAAAAGAGAAAAAATATTGTGCATTGAAAGGAAATAAATAAGCTTATTATTGTTGCTTTTGGAAAGATTATTTGTTGGTTTAGAAAAAAAAATATAAACATATTTAGTTTTCTTTGTTGCTTGCTATGGCTGGAAGAATAATTGCAAGGATATTTTTTAATTATGTCTCATGGTTCATATAATTGCAAGGATATTTTTTAAATGTGTGTGTGTGTGTGTGTGTGTGTGTGTGTGTGTGTGTGTGTGTGTATTGCAGTCACATATTAAATGTCCTATTTATTGAAAATTGAACATACTTTTACCTTATGCATATATACATACATGTATATATATATAGCAGATACATATAAACTAGATTTTATACTGAGACTGTGTGAAAAGTATATATACACATACATCTTTTTAGGCCTTTTAAAAATACATATACATATATATATATACATATATATATACATACATATACATATACATATATACATATACATATATATATACATATACATATATATATACATATACATATATATATACATATACATATATATGTGTGTGTGTGTATATATTTATTGCAATCACATATTAAATGTCCTATTTATTAAAAATTGAACATACTTTTACCTTATGCATATATACATACATGTATATATATATATATATATATAAGATACATATAAACTAGATTTTATACTGAGACTATGTGAAAAGTATATATATACATACATCTTTTTAGGCCTTTTAAAAAAAAACTAAATCTCATAATATTAAGCGTCATTGGCTGATTTCTTTTCCTCTCAACATATAGAAGAAAAAATAATACTAATTAAATATCTGCAAAGTAAATGAGGGTTTGGAAACCCTAGTTATTGGCCAAATGGCCAAGGGGGAATCGTGGCAGTGGCGGCCAAGGCTGCATCTAATCTTGGTTAGATTAAGGTTTTTTTTTGTGGGGGAGGGATGCCCCCCATACAACTAATTTTTATTTTGGCACTGAACGCCCCCCAGATCCAGCTGCAGCCAAGGTTGTAACGGCTCTATGAGCCACGCATTCAGTCCCTCTGTTATCCATGTTTGGTCTACTTTTCATGCATTGTGTTTTGGCCTTCCACTCTGCACCATAGTTAATCCTTGCATGATATATATATATTTGTTGTCTGAAATTCGTTCTTCTCCTCTATACAAACAAAAATATATCTGGATGTTTAAAAAACACTATGTATACCTCCAGCATAGAAAGCTACCATGGGTGCCTTGCTCATAGGACTTGCAAATCAAAACCAAAAAAAGATAGGAGAAGAACATGTGAAGGGAAGAAGAGAAAAGAATAGGGTAAGAAGGAAATGGAATAGCATAAAGAATGGGATTAAAGTTTTTAGATAAGGAAAGTAATATTTTATTAGAAAAGCAATATAAGGGTTGAGAGGAAAACGTGGAGGGAAAAATAGGAAATAGATTTAATTTCTTTCAATTTTTCTTTGCACATGATTTTTTTCCTCGTCCTTTTTCCTTAACTTGATTTTAATATAAATATTATTCTTTGTAATTCTTTTGGAGTTATTTCTATGAGAGTGGATGTTGATTTTTTTATAAATGCTATTCTCCTTTATTTCTCTAGTGGGATATAATTTTTAATTGAAAGGTTGGGTGGGGATTTTATTTAGATTGCTTTAAGAGAAATTTTACTTTTAATTCTCTCCCCTCATTCTTTGTTGCCTTTATAAGTGGGTAGGATATTTTTGGGAGCCTTTTACTTTCTAACTAGTGGTTTATTATTTATTGAGGGAATTTTTTTATGGGGAATCAAATTAGAGATTTTAGGAAAACAATTTAGGTTTTAGATTTTTGTCATTTTAATTTAATGCCTTCTATCGTGCAGTTAATCTAATTAATTTTATTTAATCTAATGTGCTAGGAAAATGGTGTTTTGTGACAATAATTAATTTAATGGGGCATATTTAATATTTAATTATTTAATAGGCTTATGATTTGATTTTTTTGATAGATTTGTAATATGGACTTTAATTAAAGCACTAGGTTTATTATTTTAGTGGGTAGATTATTAACCTAGGACTTCACTTTTGATATTTGATTTTTTTGTGGGAATTATTGTTAAGGGAAAATTTATTATTGAAAACCTATTTAATTTTTTATGGTTAGTGTTTAAATTGAAGGGTGGAATTTAATCCCTTCGTTAACCTTAGGGTATACATTTAAATAATTAATCAATTTGGTTTCCGTTTTGATCAAAAAGAATGTTGGGATAACTTTATGCTTAGGATTATATTTAAATTTTAATTTAATTTTCTCATAAATGTTTAAGCTAGGAAATCATTTCAAATTATTTTCTATGTAGGCCAATAAGGTATTATTCTGTTAGATTTTTCTGGGATATAGGAATAATAATTTAGGTGTTTTATTTATGCGCTTAATTAATATTTAAATTTTGCATTGTAATTATGTGTTAGAAGAAATTATATTTTAATCCATTTAAGCTATAGTGTTAGGGATTTGGATTTTGACACATGTCAAAATCCCTCCTCTTCTCTTAGGAAACTTAGGGTTAACTTCAAAATTGATTCTAACACTATTGGCGACGCTTCTCATGTCACATAAGCCCTTAGTAGGCTTACATCTTGTAGGGGTTACGAAAGGTGTTCGTATTACCTCATTGATCGATTGACCTATATATGCCTTTGTGTGTATGCCACCGAGCATGATGATACATGCGAGGGGTTTTTTTTAGGATGCGTGGAACCTTTTTTGGTATTTTGTGTCATGACCACATGAAAAATGTGAACATGACAAATGTGTTGTGTGTTGTGACCACAAGGGAAATGTGGGCATGACAGAAATCACAAAGAAAAGAGCCAATTTGAATGTGAAGATCATGGAGTATAATGTGGAAATCAAGCCAACAAAGTTGGTTAGAGGAAGAGGAATCTGTGAGGACATTGCACAGAGTATGGATATTGTTGTATATTAGGAGGAAATTTTAGAAATAATATTGATAAATCAAAATGTCAACACAGACTCCTGGGTGTCAGATAAGGTATATTTCATGGAAAGAGGTAAATACCTGAATCACTTGCCTCTTCATAAGAGGTGTTTCTATAGATTGCAAAATCCCAATTACTCCCTAGTGTTGGTGTTCCCAACTAATTGTCTTTGTTTCCCTAAAAAGTAGCCATCTTTCATCCACAGGATCCTCTGGTACTGGCCAATGAACAAGAGACCAACTCTCTGTCTCCTCTACACTTCAGGCTCTACAGGACCTAAGGGGTATTCCCTTATTCAATACCAATATAATAAACCTTGACTTCAACCACATACTGACACAAACATAGATAAATCCTCTTTTATGTATACCAAAACTTTATGATAATTGCAAAGTGGCTAGCTTTGGGAACTAGTCCATTGTTATGTGTTAGAGGATTCAAAATCTAAAATCCTACTAAAATCCTAAAGTTTTCAAATGATGTATTGATTTTGTTTTTTATATTTTTGGTTGTAAGATTAGGGCTTGAATCATAAAAATTTTCCAACAATTGACCAATGCCTACCTTTGGGTTCAGAGTCAATCTTCAACATGTAGAGTATTTCTCATGAACAAAACACACATACATATTCCAGAGGGTTTAGCTTGCATTTGCCTTATAGATAACACCCAAGAATGAGTATTTTTATTGATTCTTCTTACAAACATCCCTTCTATCAAACATTCCTCTCCATATTTGATTTAAAACCTTTAATATGTTCCTAAAATAGAGGTAAGAAACCAAATATGCAATACAACAAATGAGCATTCAAGAACTTATATACCCTTAGTAACTCAGTTCAAAAGAGAAACCTAGATAACATTGGAGACATCAAATAGAAATACATGCCATAGTATTATTCATTTAACACAATCTAAAACTAATAAATTGCTCTAAAAATGCATACAACACACAGAAAATGAAACTTATAGCAACAATACTAGGGCAACTAGTCAAAGATGGAGTCTTTATTCACTCCTCAAAATCTTCCCAATCTTCCAACAACCTTTACAAAGTGAGGATACCAGTTCTTTTATAGACATAGAACATGGTGCTCAACATTTAATACATCTGGTTGGTTAGATGAGTTTTACATTACAAAGCACTGCTCAAGGGCATTGGAGCATTAAATAAATAAAGCATAGAGAAAAGATAGAAAGTATTTATTTAGGAGGAGTACAATAGAGTGGAGGAACCTTGTGATGCCCCGTCATGCAACCCTAGAGTGCTATACTAAAAAGTACAAAATTATAGAAATAATTTTCTTTTTAAAGAAAGAAATTACACTATTAGTAGCCAAGATATCATAATACACAACATAAAGAAAAGTGCACTTCTAACTCCTCTAGGGAAACATAACTGCATCGGTGAATATAAAGTTAAAATCACACAAGTGATATACATTATATTGCTACTACATATAAGAACAACTTTTACATTTGCAAGATAGTTACTTTACAAGGTCACATTACAAGATTACAAGACTGATCGTGTTGGTTTACAAATGAATACATATGAAAGTATACAACATCACTGAATGTGTTAAGCAATTCTAGAACTGGATCACTTCTACAAAGGACTTGAACCGCATCTCCAAGAAAACCAATGCATAGCTCTACCACCCAACCATGTGGAACCCTGAGGTCCACCCCTTCGAGCTAGGAGATAACAACGAGGATTCTACTAAGCCAAAGTAACAACATCCAAATTAACAAAATGACAACAGACTTGACAATAATTGACCATCTCAACAAAACTGCACAAGACAAGACATCACTCCAGAGGCAACAATGAAAACATAAAGAGGGAAGTAGCTAAGCTGCAACGAGGAGAGTATCATTGCATGGTCCTGATCATGGGTTATCTAGGCTATCTCTCACTAGAATCTGGCCCCCATATATGGTTATCCTGGTGACCATTTGGCACTGGCCCCATAGGGTGACACATACGGAACCGACACATCCTCTCATGTGGACAAGGAGGTCGACCTTGCCAACCAGGCCTTCTCAACCCATCCTTAGCCTTTGAGAGCACTCAAGGCATGGGTAAGGAAACAAACTTATCTTGTTATGTGAAAGACTACCCGATCCACCTAGATATCTTTTAAAGTTATCACTTGATTACAACTTCCATGAGGTTATCCAGGTAGCCACTTTGGGCACTGGCCCCACCATGAAAGCCACTCTCCTACATACAACTAGCAAGCCTTAACCATCATCTGAAACAAATGACATGCATGAGCAAGGGTTATAAGGCATCTAACTTCTCACAACCCATCATGATACATAACCAGATACTAAGTTCCATAGCCAAAAGACACTCTCCCCATTCATTATAAGACTCAAAAATTCAATTAACCCATTACATTGACACACCACATTACTGAACCAAAAACCAAGAAGCCACACCTCTGGAGTAGGAAGGTTGAACATAATACTAATGTCAGAGAACCATTTCTGACAAGAACAACACTTTCACGTGTTGACACCAAGAAGTCATGACATCCCTCAAGATTCCCACTTCATAATTAACCAACTCATAGACATAAACTCCACCCAGAGTAAACACAATGATCCAATACAAGCATATAGATATGACTAGGAGGATAATCGAGCAAAAGAGATTCAATGTACTCCTAATTTAATCATGA
The DNA here is from genome assembly GCA_027924645.1 of Cunninghamia lanceolata. Taxonomy (NCBI): domain Eukaryota; kingdom Viridiplantae; phylum Streptophyta; class Pinopsida; order Cupressales; family Cupressaceae; genus Cunninghamia; species Cunninghamia lanceolata. The sequence goes on along the minus strand of BSBN01000710.1, from coordinate 4,344,332 downwards.
AAACAACTATGAGATTTTAACTTCCTTTTCAAGAAAATTCTAATTTATGGATTTAATAATTTCTCTACAATACCATAAATAAATTTCCTAACTAATTCCCTAACAACCATCCTCTTCAAATAAAAACAAACCATAATATAATGATAAGCATAAATTTCTAACTAAAATCTACTAATTTTACATCCTCATATGAACAACCACAAATATAAAAAAAATATTCTTGCTATATTGAAAAGAACTTTTCATCTACCAACCAATTAATACAATTTCTAATAAAACAACTTTAAACACAAATATATTTTCTTATAAACATAAATTACCATCTCTCATTAGACAATTACAATTTCAAAACAAAACATTGTACATATTTACCTACAAGCATAGATTACCATTTAACATTTAACAATTACATTTTCTAAAGAACACACTATAAACATATATATATATATATATATATATATATATATATATATATATATATATATATATATATATATATATATATATATATATATATATAACCATTTACTAATTCCTAATAACCACAACTATAAGTAAATACATTTTCCTATTTCAAATTTCTAATAATTCCCAAATTTCTAAAACAACAACTATATTCATATACACAAAATTTCCAAAAGCATAACTTAATACCTAACATATTCAAATTCAAAACAAACATTATAAACCCACCCAATTACTATATGCAAAAGTTCCCAACTAAGACAAGTCGACTACCATACTAACAATCTATTAACAAATGAGATTATCACAAGGCGACTGCCACGACTTAGTAAAAATAACTACAAATAACTTGTATTTTTCTATGAGTATGGACTAACTCTTAGATGTTTTCAAGGTTTCGACCAACTCTAAAACATTGGTTAAAGTTTTGACTAGCTCTAGCTGCCTACAACTACAATGAGGTGCTAACGTGTTCCCATCCCACTTGACCTATACATCCAGCTAAAGCGACCACACATATTTTGAATCCTGATCATTAAACACACTCAGTTATCACATGGCAATCTAGTCGATCTATCATATATGGAATAGATACAATTAGAATATGCAGAGATTTAAAAGATATCTAATAGAAACCACAATCTACGTCCCTACACAAGGCACAGTCAGCCATCAAAATGGAACAAAAACTTGAGAATGAAAGATCAATTGCCAAGAAAAAATGACTCACATTCCAATCTTAAAATACAGAAATATATTTAGCTTGGGCACATATAAAAACTTCAACAATGTTTAAACAATTTTATGTTTTCTATGATGATGAGAATAAGGTAGGTGTAGCAGAGGTTCGGCCAAGGTAGAATTAGAAGAAGATCTAGATAGAGTTGATTGTCTACAGAGGCAATTCAATAAGGTTATATGCAGAGCATAACGCCATTAAATGGCAGTCAAGACACAAGGCTAAAGATGAAAGTAATGGTCATATAGCAGAGGATGTTGATGAAAACAAGGAGACCTAAATTTCATTCACTGACAAGGAATATACGACATCCTCCATTAGATTGGCTGAGGTAAACTTGCAATAACATTGTATTTTGGTTGCAATCAATTTTAGATTCAAAACAAAAAGGGCTTTGATACAAATTACCTGAAAGTAATAAATTGTACTTTGCAAAATTGGTGTTTACAAGGGACACCCAACTTCTATACAAGGTATTGTATTCTACGCAAAGTGACATGGAAAATATATGTAAGGACCTTCTAAAGAATGGTGGAGCATTTAAAATGGCCTCATATGCATTCAACTCATTCAAGTTGCCACTGAATAAAGGCAGTAGCAATTTGTTAGTAGACAGAGGCACATTGATGTGCATAATGGATACTCTTTCTTACTGGACATTTCACTTCTGTCTATGAAATAAATAAGCAAGAACAAATGGGACAAGAGATTGGTAATAGATTAAAAATGGGTCATCTATTTCTTATGATTGAGATCACTTTGAAGGGTTATAGATGATTGGGCTCATGATTTCAAGAAGGATTATGACATAGACTAAACCAAAAGAATAACATCTTGAAAGAATCTATAGAGGTTGGAGCAACATTCGACCACACAAGGCACAAGATGATACAAGCCACAAAGATATTTAAATTCCAAGTTACAGGACATGCAAATTTCACACACAGAACATGCTGCATTAAGTTTTTAAATTACAAGCTACATAATTGCAAACTTTTTGTTGTGTGGTTACACAACACGCCCCATTTTGCATTATCAAAACAGGGACCCAACTTTGCTGGCTTGTTCCCTTGCTTTTGTGCTCTGGGCGGTAATGGTAAAACAGTGTCAGTCAGTATGCATATGCCTAGTCTCAGGCATATTTGTGATCTTGAAGTCTGAGCTCAAATTTGAAAGTCTGAATCTATCCTCAGAAAGCCTACCATGTGAAAGAGCTTGAAATTCTAGGCAGGTTTGCCTTTTACATCACCCTAAAATTCGTCCATATGAAAAAGTTGTGGCAGGTCAAAGGTCTGGTCAAACATAATTTTAGGAGAGTGATATTCCATTCCTCAGCATGATCATATTTTAAATATCACCCTAGCGCTAACCTGATGATGACCTCAACTCATCCTCATGCTTCGAAGATGGAAAATGATGGTGACGTCATCATGATATTCGCAAGAGGATCATCATATTTTTATCCTCAGTCATGTTGTCAAGATCATCATGATCTTGGTTTATCACCCGATAAAAATCATGCAGTCGCAATATCCGGACGTCAATTTGGGTGATAGTGTGTTTTACCCGTCTAATGGTCTTATGCTTTTCGCAAGCATCATATTCTGAATATCACCTGACATTTCGTAATGTCCTCCTGCCGAGAAATATGACCTTTTGCAAATATCCTTATGACGTCATCCCAATCTGATAAACGAAGAAGCAAATATCAGGATGACATCATCATCACATTTCCCTTCGGCAGGATATTTTCCAAAACATGATCCGGTTTGCGAATATGACGATGACGTCATGTTCTAAGTTTAACAAAAGCCCCGGATATCCTGATGACATCATCTGGACATTCGGAAGGGGGAGCATCATATTTCCAAAATATCATGCAGACGAAAGTTTTAAGTCTTGCCATCGGCCTAACTTGTGCTATCGGCCGTGTTATATTTGATCTCACCGACTGAGTTAGTCTCACCGATGGACAGGTTCATCGGCATAAGTGTAGCCATCGGCCCTGTCCTGAATTCTCTCGCCGACAGGGGTAGTCTCCCCGATGGATGAGTCCATCGGCATAGCTTTTGCTATCAGGAGTGCCATGTTTTATTTCCCCGATGGGTGTTGTCTCACCGATGAATGAAGTCCATCGGCATAATTTTAACCATCGGTCGCGCTTTGAATTTTCTTCCCGACAGTAGTGGTCTCGTCGATAGCATGCAAAGCCGGATTTGAAATAATTTGTTAAAAGCGATTGGTTCCTCGTATATGTTGCGATGTATATGCAAATTTGAAGCCTGATATACAAGGAAATGGGCGGGAAAACAGAGCGATGGAAATTTGAAGGCCCGAGTGTATTTTTCTAGTCAACGATGGTTGACCCGAGTGTTTTGATGCTGTTTATGCATTTAGTGCATAATTTTCACTGATTTGAAGCCCGATTGCCTGTAGCTGCACATTTTGAGGCCTGTTTAATAAAATGTTTAAATTCCTATTGTTTATCAAATGATGCTAGACTTAATGTTTGTCTGTTTATTGCAGGAAGTCCCAGAGATGCTGAAGCTGATAATTACAAAGTTGCACATGGAGGCAACATGAACCAGAAATGAGGAGGATATTGTCAAATATGTTGTTTGCCAGCTAGAGACTGAATCAAATCAAAGATGCTAGAATATTTTGTGCCAGCTATACATTTGCCAACTGGCAAAGCACGTGCTATTCATCTGGACCATTGATTGTTCTGGGAGGATCCTGATCCTTGGATCATTGTAACTATTTTCTGGCATTTGCTCTATATAAGAGCCAGAGCTTGTCAAAAATAAGGGGGATAGATAGATATATTTGGCAATAAGGCCAATAGGAAGGAGATACATTGGAACATCTGGCACATTAAGGCCAATTACTGTAGAATTGAATAGGAGATCGGATTACTGAGACTAATGAGGATTGAATTGTTGAAATGTCAAGGTTCTTTCTTCAGATCACTGTAAATGTACCTGTTCTTGAGCATACTGAATGGATATGAAGTTTCAGATTACATCCTGATTGTAAATTTTACGTAATCTTCCTGTTGATTTCTAGATATGTACTGGGGAATGCTGTGTTCAACTAGAAGCGCTTTCATTTCATTACATGTTGTTGTCAACTTTTCCTTTGAAGATTTGCACTAGATCATGCAGATTTGTGGAATGTCCTGGTGAAGTATGATTCTAGTTTCCTTCTTTTCATTGCATGTATGGGAGCTTGTATGTGGATCAGTGATCTCAGTCAAGTAGTTTTGGGAATCTCATTCTTTAACCCTTTTCCTTTTTTTAATTTCATAAATTCATCACCATAACTGCAAGTCATGACAAATAATAAGCAGAAATAGAGAGGTATGCTGAAATCCCGTAGGTAACTGAAAATCATTAGCATATTTGAGTTAAATGCATGTAGTATTGAAAATATCATGCAAAGAATTGTAAATAATGGTAGAAATCATGCAAATATCAGCTTGTAAGCACATTATTTGACTAAATTCACAGTGCAGAGGTAGAATTATTGGAGATTTATGCAGAGCAGACATATAGAGCAAGATATTTGGAGAAATAATGATGAACTTTGCAGAAATTACTGAAGAACGTAAGGCCCCTGAATGGAAAACAGCAACACACATCAACCACTGAGTAACGTCAGTAGATTAAGACCTAATCAACGGAGACTTGGGATCATGATTTCTCTGAATTCATCGTATCTTTCAAGATGAGTAAAGGTTGTTGTGTAACTTTTATTCTATGTTTGTATATGACTAACATCATGATCAACACTTTCATAGAGAGAAACAAAACCACATACCTGAATTTCAGTCCCACTTCCAATTTTCTCCAATTCCTGCAACGGAATTCTTTATTTTTCTCTGTAATTTCTGAATTCTCTTTCCAACTCCCTCTCAGAACAAAAATCCCCCAATATAAAAATGGTTCAGCTCATAAATCAATGCAGACATGCATTCGTTACCCAGCATCCCACTCCTCCGAGAATTCAAAATCTTGCTATAAAAAGAGATCCCAAATCTTACAATTTCAAAATTGACAACTCATGGCATTAATACACTTACCAAAAATTATTCTTTAACCAACTACATACTAATTACTCGTAACCACAACTTATGACACAAATACTCTTGGATAGTAGATAATTAATTCTAGTCTATTTTAAAATTTAACTAAGGTGTCATACCAAGTTCTAGGCTAAACCAATTATTATCCAATAAACATAGTAGAAGAATTATTATTTTAATAATAAATCATTAAAGTATTATCCAACTACACATGAGCATTATTATCACAACTTGACACTACTCCAAAACACAAGATTACCAACATAAAAGGCAAGGACCAAGCATCACAACATGACTTGAGACCACAACAGAAGACAAGGACCAACCTAATGGAATAGACCGTGCGTTATCTCCCATCATTGATACCAGTTGGTACAAGAGCCTACTCAAACCTACTATATCAGGTGGAGTCGAGGCTTGGTACCTACAGCCTTCATCCAAACAATTAGTTGTATATGATCAAATACATATATGTCTACACATAGAGAGTTAGAGAATCAGGTCGTAGTAGGGTACTCAAAGCAAGTAATACTACACCATCCCTACTCTTGAATCAAGATTATAACAACTGCATTTGAAAACAGATATCAACGGATCTAATAAAACATGCAAATATTAATCCATTACTAATCATGTCCAACACATCCTAACTGAAGTAATAATAATGTCATCATAAACTCATAACACATGTCTAACTATATGAGTCGAACATAGTCCATCAAGATCAAAGTAATCATAAACCGTAACCTACTAATCCAAATGTCTCAGAACTGTATAAATGCAATGAAAAACTAGCAACTATCTCAGAACTGGTAGAGAGAAATATGAAACTAATAACTATCACAAGCCAAAATGCGAGGGGCATTACAAACCCAACCACATAAATGCAAAGGAGAAGGTTGTTGCTAGTTCATCTCAGGCACATCTACCCATACTTATATGTCCAGTTGACATATGACTTCTCTAATGGCCATTGAAATGAGATCAACTTTGATATTTTTTTATTATGTCCTATGTACCTTGCATCAAAGTCAACTCTCCACTTGAAATGAGATCAACTTTGATATTCAATTTAGGATCTCCATAAGTACAACAGGTAGATATTAACTAGCCAGCAATGCCATCAAAGTCAACTCTCCACTTGTCAAGACCTTTTACTTTCCCATCAGCCTCCAATATACTTGGCATTATTTTCTTATGTATCTTTTCAATAAATTTCTTCTTCTCACCCAATGATTTGTCTAGCTTTAACTAAAAAGCTATGAACTCTTCAAGTATAACCAACATGTCAAGTGTCAACTTCATCTCTGGTGGAGCCTCTGCATCAAATCTTGAATACCTATGTAGGTTTCTTAATTCACCAGTCCTTGGCAGCCATACCCTCTTCATAGGCTTGAGATTTTCTTTGTCTTGTTTATACTTATCAAGGGCTATCCTCATATTTGAATAAGATCTCCATGTCTCATCCACCCTTTCTAGAACCTTAGTGACTCTGTGATTTATCAAGTTAGTGACAATTTCCTTAACTAAAATTTTCTTTTCTTCTTTCAGTCTTTTCACCTCCTCTTTCAACTCTTTTATCTCTATTAGCAGGGGTTATAGCTAGAAATGCTTCTGCAATTGATATCACAGGTGGAGTACTTGAGGTGCCATCCCCTAACGACAGTTACTCCTTACATTTGTTGAGCTTTACAATAGCTTGTCCATACTATAATAGCAGCTCATGATGACCCTTTTGTAGCTTATTTATCACTGCTTCTGCAAATTGTGTTGTTTGCACATTTAGACTTGCAGCTTGGGGAGCAAGGGTATTTGACACCCTCTTAATTATCACATCCACCGTCAACTCCCCCAATCTAATCCTAAGTTTATTATTGCTTGGGGCCAAATCCCATATTGCTAAAGTCTCGAACTTGGGATTGAAGGTTGCACCAGAGAGAGCCTCCTCTACCTACTCATCAATCACCTCTGAGTCTTCTCTGGTAATTGTGTCAAATGCAATTACATCTGACAAGGTCCAATGAGGGAGGAGTAATACATTAGTTTTGGCCACCAATGTCCTCCCCTCCTTTGGATTCATTGTACTGATAGCATGATTTACCTCTATCAACACCCTTTGGGTGATGGCTTCATACTCTGATGGATTGGCTCCACTCTTGGCTTCTTCAATTTTCTTCTGGAATTCCTCACTCCTAACTTTCAGTACATAACTCTTGAATTCAAGATTATTAATGAATTGATCATCTTCCATAAATTTGGTATAGGCCATCACCTTGACATGCTCTGTATCTACAGTTTAGCCTATCATTGTTCTCATTGATATATTGTCATGGGAAGAATATGGCCTTATTCTATCAAGTGAATTCACCTTATGGGCAACTTCCTATACTTGCTCTTATGCTTCTCCCTCCAGCTCTACTACCTTAATTTCTTCATCAGTCTCCAAATCAATTGTCTTTGCCCTTCTGGGAGGGGAAAGGTCAAATGATTCCCTCTTTACAGCATACCCCCCTCTTGAGCTACTTGGTTGGTAAGTGGGCCTTTCCTCACCTACTAGATCACTAGAAATTAGACGCTTTGAATGATCAAACATCATCTAAATTCTCTTTATTAGGTCTTCTATTTCTGCAAAGGTGCTTGGGTAGGCAACATTTAAGTTTTTCCTGATTCTTTCTCCTGCCATAATTATGTCTGATTTGATTCTCAGGTTTTGGACATCATTCATTGTAAAGTAGTTCTTGACAATATCCCTCATCAAAATAGACCTAATGAATGTATCTTGGTCTCTATTTACTGACCCTCACTTTATCAATAAAGCCCTCAGGGTCAAACATCCTGGGTTGCTCCATATTCCTCCTATAACATTGAAGAACTGAATCAATCTGATCCAAACCTCCTTTATTAGATGTTAAGAAATCATTGAGTCTGAAGGAAGTGGGAAAGAATGAGCCCTTTTTATGTTTCCTTAGATGTTCTTTATCAAACTCATTTAGCTACCTAATAATCTCTAGAAATGCAATTATATTTGGCACATACTTAGGCAAAATATAGGGAGGAGCCTCACACCCATAAATTATGATACAAGTGGTGTGAGTATGATAGAACCAGTCACCCAAATTGTGATAAATCCCTAAATTAGGGGTCCTATCTAAAGGCCTCAAAAATCCAACACGTCTGCATGCAGCCTTTCTCCCTCTAGCTCTAAGAAACCAAGAATCCTTCTCATAAAATACTCTTCAAAAATGACAGTCATAATCAATACAATTCATTTCCAACATGCATGTCCACATTTGAACTGGTAACATAGTTCCTTGCACATCTATCATTCTAATATGTAAGTTTGATGCCACATGTCTTTCATAGCAAACAAAATCATATGACACATCAAAGAATACCAAGTAAATTCAATATGGGCATCCACAATATACAATTTGCCCTTAAGTGCCATCATCTGTTTATGCATCTCTTCTGACAAATAGGAAGCATAGTCATATGGTTCCCTTGTCTTTGGATCCTAAATGTTTACTGCCATCATCATTAGAGAGATTGGCATCCTATCTGAAGCATCTCTTCCCAGTACTTGGCAAAGGTTGTGGTAGGTTTTCACAAATTAATGCATGAATAAGGAGCATTCAAAGGGATCCTCTTCCCTATCTGATATTTTCACCAACTAGCATCTATCTCTCTTGGTCTATGCTTGGCCAAGTTGAAATTCCTATATGCATGTTTGACAGTCTTATAACTCTCCTTCAATACACCTAGGTTGATGAGCTTATTTGTTGTAGGGTTTAAGTTGAATACACTGGCAATGTAGGCCTTTGTAAATTTTATCATCATTGTGCCATTGCCTGCCAAGACTGATCTTGTTTGAGGATCATACCTCTGTGTAATTTCCTTCACCAAGTTTGGGTTTAGGAAGATGTTAGGGCAAATTAGCTTGGCCAAATCCAACCTTCAAGCTTTGCAGACTAGGACTTTGAAGTCCATCCTATGATGCCAATGTTTAAATGAAACCCAACCTGGCATAGGCAATTAAGCAACCCTACAATTGTAGTAGAAGTGAAGGAATTTGTCATCTAGCCCACAAGGACCATGCATATTCAAAGCACACCTAGCAGACCCCAAGAATTGGACCATGAGGTCCTCATCCAAACTATATTTTGAGGTGGAGGCCTGACTAGTTTGACTCATCTTCTTAGACTATTTATATTAAACTAGGGCTTCTTATCTCAACAATTTTCTACCCTTACAATCAAGTAGTTAATTTAAAAATCTCCTAAGCACAATCGAACAGAGTAAACTTATTGGTTTTACGCCTACAAAAGCTTGGAATCCCTTCTTTTACTTGCTTGTAAACTTGCTGCACATTTGGATTCTATTCATGCTTGAGGAAATGATGTAGAAAGCCTTAAATTTCTTCCTTTTGAAGCTTCATAGCATAGGTTCTGAGGTATTAATGGAAGTAGCTTCAGTCTTAACTCAAATTCATATCACAGGGCACCTACAATGTTCCTCATGAAAATTTTAAACCTAGGCCATCAATCTACAATTTCTCCTCATGAAATCCATAGCCACCATTCACCCACTAGATTTGAAAATTTGAGTCTTCATCATTGAAAAGTCTTCAGCCAATAAGAGCAAGACAAGTCAAACGTACATCCTTTGTTGACCGCATCACCTTTTGTTTGATCTGGACACATGGCACCATTTTACGGCGTCGCAGCCAGAAATGGTCCACCACCAACCTACCCTATGTGGGTGTGATAAAGCCTCCATGTGTCATCTTTTTATTCACTTTCATTTATTTATTAAGATGAGGCCATGTGTCGCCATCTCGTGACCGTGCGATAAATATTCTTCTCTGACAAGATTCCCTTGCAAGCTTGTGCTACCATCAGATTTGGACCTTAATTTAGATCACTTCTCACCTTGACACCTGGCAGTCACATAGAGGGATGATGACATCACCTTTGATTCCATGCGACATGTGAAATACTTTTTCATAACACTTATAACCCTTACAAAGACTTAGGACATGAAATTTAATATTTCATAGGCTATAAAGGGTAAGACTAGGACATGGGGCCAGTCACCTAATGAACATAAAGGCTTCAAGTTATAACTTAGACAACTGAGGACCTACTAGATGTGGTCAACATAAAATTAAAAGATAAAGTACATGAGACCTAGAGACTTAGGCTTTAAAGATTTAAAGGCAAAGACTTGTGATTTCATGGACTGAAAACCCTACACACATATAGGTACCACCATTGGCTCTAATTGGGGATGTGCAAGATTTCATATTGCAGCACGAACCACTAGACTTCTAGGAGAAAACCAGACCAAGACTAAAAGGAATGAACAATACAAGAATATACATTATTCACAACCTATATACATCCTATTTTACAGTGTGCATAGGGAAGAAGTTAATTATGAAAAGTAAGGTTTCAGGAATTGTCCATGCATGGGCAACTCTTGAAATTCACCATCTAGCCCTTGGAGGAAATAGGAATCCTCTCCATGAGTATTACTTATCAAATAAGGGCCTACCCATAATGGTTCAAATTTGCCATCTTTGCCCTTATCATGACTCCTAGCATTCCACACAAGAACCAATTCGTTCACCTGGAATTTTCTTTTTGAAGTCCTCTTATCATATAAATATTTCACTTTCTATTGCTTCTTCATATTGGTCTTCTATGCTTCTCTCCTAGTTTCATCTAGTGCAATCAATTGATTCACTCTCTCAGCTATTGGATCTTCCATATCCTTATTGCTTTCTTGTATAAACTTGTACACTGGCAACAAATTATTCACTGGCAACATGTCCTCTACACTATATACTAACTCAAAGGGAGACTTACCAATTGCCTTTTTTACTATTACCCTATCTGCCCATAGTGCCAATTTCAATTTGGAGTCCCATGCTCTTTTGTTCTTGTCAATTTTTCTCTTAATTATCTTCATGAGACTTTTATTACTAGATTATGCTTGGCCATTTCCTTGAGGATGATATGGTGATGCATGAGATAAAATGATTCCATAACTATTGCAGAAATCAATAAACTCACAAGACCTAAAGCATATTGCATTATCTATAAACAATTTTACCAGTACTCCAAATCTGATTATTATGTGTTCTAGAATAAGGTCAAGCACAACCTTACTCGTGGCTTTCTTGTTTGGAATGGCCTCAATCCACTTGGTGAAATAATTTGTAGCAACCAATATACAACTGTGTCCTCCACTTGACTTTTCTGCAATTTCTCCTATGAAGTCTATTCCCCATTGCTGAAATGGAGCCTCCACTATTATAGTCTTAAGAGGTAATCCACTTGCATACTTAAGCTTTCCAAAAAATCTTTGGCAATAATCACATTTCCTCACCATCTTATGTGCATCAAAGAAGAGTCTTGGCCACCAGTATCCTTCTCTAATAATCTTATGGGAAGTAGGCCTAGTTATATAATGTCCACCACACATCCCTTTATGCATATCCATTAAAATATTCATGGCTTGATTTTCATCTAGACACTTGAGTAGCACACCATTAGGGTTCTTCCGATACACCTTGGACAATAACATATTTGACAACATGTAATTTTAATGTTCTCTTTTGGCTATCACTTAAATGGGTAGGACAATTTAGACTTTGTAAATAATATACAATGTCTTTCAACCATTCTATTTTATGCATTTCACAAGCTTGGTCCTAAACTACATTTACTTGAAATTGCCTCCAAGTTTGATTATGTCATCAATTTAGCCAAACCTTGTCCCCTTAGCAATTTGGTAATCTGAATCTCAATGTTGAACTCATGAAGTTTGTTTATCCGTCTGCATCACCTTCCAGTCACTTTCTTGTTGAGTGAATATATGTCTTTAATAGCTGCATGTGGCACATATGCTACACTCTAGGCTCCAACTAAATAAGGTCTAAAATTCTTTACAGCCCTGACCAAAGTGTAGGCTTGTTTTTCCATAATGTCATATTTCAACTCTGTAGCCTGAAAAGACTTGCTAAAGAAGGCAATTGGTTTCTCAAATCCATCATCATTTTTCTGTAACAAGCATGCAGCAATTGTATGGAATGAACAAAATGAAAATAATTGGAAAGGTTTAGAAAAATCAAGAATTTTAGAATAGGGGCAGTGTTTATAGCCTCCTTGATGCTTTAAAATGATTGAATTGCTTCAATTCTCCACACTATAGACTCACCCTTTTTTAACATCCTGGATATAGCTTTGGTAATCTCTGCAAAATTAGGAATAAATCTTCTAACAAAGTTAATCTTCCCAAAAAATGACTGGATACCTTTAATTGTCTTGGGTATCTAGATTTTATCAATTGTTGCAACCCTCTTTAGGTCAATCCTAACTCCATCTTTAGGCACTATTTGCCCCAAGAGTTTCCCTTCAGTTACCCCAAAAGCACACTTCTTAGGGTTTAGGGATATGCCATATTCTAGTCCCCTAATAAAAATCTGTTCTAGATGCATATAGTGTTGTCCTCTTTCATTGAATAAGAAGTTAGGTCATCTTGATACACAACTAGGATAGAATCAATCAATCCTGCAAAAGCAACATCTATTGTTCTTTGAAAAGTAGCATCTGCATTTGTTAATCCAAATGGCATCCTTACATAGACATAAGTCCCCCATGGAGTTGTGAAGGCAGTTTTATATTGTTCTAACTATCTCACCTTCACTTTGTTATATCCTAAAAATCTATCCATCATGGACAGGAGTTCACACCCTGTCACCTTTTGCAACATAGCTTCAATGTTAGGCAATGGGTAATTATCCTTCAAAGAAGACATATTCAAATTTCTAAAGTCTACACACAATCTTATATCTCCATTCTTCTTTCTAACTGGGACATGATTTGACACCCAAGTAGAGTGTCTTATGGGCTCAATGATTCCAGTATCCCTAAGATTCATAAGTTCTTCCTACATTTTCAGAGCTAAAGTGGGATTAATAGGTCTATGCCTCTGTCTAAATGTCTTAGCTCCAGGCTTAAGGTGAATTTCATGCTGAAATAAGTCCTCTCTATATGCTTTCAGGTCTTCATATGACCAAGCAAAGACATGTTTGTATTTCCTTAGTAAGGCTATTAACATTGCCCTAATATGTGGTTTCAAGTGTTTACCTATGTAGACTTTCTTTGGAGCATTCTATGTACCCAAATTTATTTTCTCCAAATCTTCCATGTGAGGGCAAGAGGTCTTGGCAATCATTTGATCTCTGTTATCAAATGCTCTTTATAAAGCCACCAACCCTCTTGGAATCTTATTGGTCTTGAGTTGTATCACCTCTTTTCCAAATAAGGTTTCTTTCCCATCTACAACTTCCACAAAGTTCTAGAAATCTATTTCTTGATTCTCATACTCATCAATACAATGCAAAAACTTTATTAAGTCCTTATCATCCTTAGAAACTTGCCAACTACATATGTTATCTGGCACTACAAGTCTAATTTTGATCTCAACATTCATGATATCAGATAATGTAATATCATCTGCCCTAATAGCTACATTAGCCAATAAATCTATCATAACATTTTTTTATCTTTCTATCCAATTTATTGAGAATGCATCAAATAACTCAATAGTATCCCAAACTGCATGTTTATATTGTTTCAACCTTTTATTTTTTGAAGCATATTTATCTCTTACTTCAAAAACTGCTAACTCTAAATCTCCAAACACCCTTAACATCTTAATGCCATGCCTAAGATCAATATTTAATCTTAGTAATAAGGCTTCATATTCTGCAATATTATTTGTTCAAGTAAATTTTAATAGAAAGGAGAATTTAAGGATCTTACCAGTAGGAGACAAAAATACCACTCCTACACCAGAACCCTCTTTTGAGAAGGCACCATCAAAGTACATAGTCCACAAGCTATTATGACCTTTCTATTTTTCAATCTCTTCATCAATAGGTTCTTTCTTCTTTTCATCTTGATCACATGACATAACCCTGAAATTATCACAATCAGTATCCACAAAGCAACTCTGATCTTTTGGTTCATGATCTTCATCTATATATGGTGCTCTTTCCTCTCTAACCATCTTGACATCCTTACCATTCATGGGAATCATAGCATATGACAAATCCAATTGCATACTTCTTCAAATCAATGTTGCCCACCTCCTAGATAGTAACATACCATATTGTGGTTTGATATCAACTACTATCACACTCATTGTATAAGTATTTATGGATAGGTTGCAAGTATGAAGTCCACATTTTTCATAATCCCTATTACTGGCACTTCCCTATCATCCATAGCATAACACTTTCCACATGCCTTATCTATATTCAATCTAACTTGTTGCATAACAGCCAAAGGCATGATATTTGTGAAGCACCTGAATCGAGCATGCAGTTCCTGATCACTTTCCCATTAACAATAAGGGACACATAGAACGGTTCTACCTGGGAAGGGCATTTTGTTACTGTTGTTCCTAAGTAAACTTCAGAAATCTCCTCTTCATCAACACCCATTTCCTAGATATTATTCTGATCTTTAGTAATGTGTTCTATTTGATGAGATACCCCAGAAATTAAGGTCAATGCCTTATTTCTATATTCCTCAATTTTCATCATTTCCATCAGTGGGACTGATACTTTCATCTATGATAAATCTTGAGTTATGTCAAATGGGGCATAATTTTGTATAATTGTCATAGCTTGGCCCACATTCTTACTCTTCTCACAAGTTTGTCCAAGTTCAGCTTTTGTTGTTTTTTTACTATCATCTATGACATGTGAACCCTTTGCCTTTTCTTCATTCTGAGAAACCTTACCCTCTGAATTTTTAGTGTTTTGGTTCAATTTTTCCTTTGGATCTCTCTTACTATTATTACCTTTCTTTTTCAATGATTCAGGGTCTCTTTGTTTATGTTGAGGTTGCTTTACAAAGATACTTCCTGGTTAGCCTAAGTCACCTGTGTGAACTTTACTTCTGAGGTTACAGTTTCTCTTAACTTGAGCTACTGTAGCAGCTATAAGATCTATGATCTCTTCATCAAAAGGCCTTTTTAAATTAACCAAAGGAACATGTGAATCTTGGGCATAAACCTGATGATCCTCATCTTCTTCATCTAAGAAAACTTGTTGACATATTACATCCTTGTAGCACCTTCTTTCATTCACATTTGTTTCCACATTGACCTCGTTAGAGGAGGAATAATCTACATTTGCCGAAAGCATGATAACACTGTCATCTTTAACACAATGAGGTTCATTACACTCATCACAAGCATTAGAATCATTATTAAAGGATTGAACAATGATACATTGTGACTGTGAATGAGGAATTTGGCATATTATACACCATGGAGTATCTTCCACAATATTGACAGCCTTCTTCAGGGGATGAATAGTTTCCTTAGCATTATGAGATCTTTGATCAATTTTATTATTTTGAATAGGCTTACCATTGTGCCAATTTGTGAGGTATGGCATATCATGTAATTGAGGTCTCTTTTCTTGCCTTTGATAAATCTGCTTCTTAGGACCTAGCCCCTTTGAATTTTTAGCAAGCTTGTAACTTAAGTCTTTGAAAGTAGTTGTCAATTTAT
The DNA here is from genome assembly GCA_027924645.1 of Cunninghamia lanceolata. Classification (NCBI taxonomy): domain Eukaryota; kingdom Viridiplantae; phylum Streptophyta; class Pinopsida; order Cupressales; family Cupressaceae; genus Cunninghamia; species Cunninghamia lanceolata. Next base: position 4,328,451 of record BSBN01000710.1, on the reverse strand, counting down.
CCAACTTATCTTTAGATGTGGAGCTGTTATTCTGAGCATTTTGAGTTCTATTGTTTAGATTTTGCAAGATTCTCACATCATCCCTTCTATTTCCTTTACCTGATGCCTTCTTATTATTTTCTCTATTAGTTGCAATTTTGAAAGCATCTCTAAGGATGGCTAGATTTTTATCTCTCAGTTCATATGTCATCTTAGCATCAAAGGCATTTGTGTATAAGACCATACACATTAGCTCATTTGGCCTCATATGAGGTAGCAATTTATTTAGGACTCTAGTAAATCTAGCATTGAAATCAGAGATTGATTCATTTGACCCTTTAGCAATACTTGTGAACTCATTGATAATGAAACTAGGGCCAGTCTTATCTCCATACTATTCCCTAAATATCCTTTTAAAATCATCCCATGATGTAACACTTTGGTCAGACAAACTTCTATACCATTCTCTAGCTTCATCAATCAAGGATTGCATAAATAATTTCATAAAAACATCCTCATGCTCTACTTCAAAATTATCCATAATATTGAGGAAAGCTTTCCAGTGATCTTCTCCTAATATAACATTATTTGCTAAAAATTTTAGCAATTCACCCCTAATATTATTGTCAATGGGGTTAGGGTTTCTAGGAATGCTAGTGAAATCTAACTATCTGAACCTGTCTAATTGCATGGGTCTTCTACCAAATGGTTGGCATGAGCATTCTTGTTTGCATTACCATTAATATTTTGATTTCTCACATTATTTAGTAATACCCTATTATTATTTGCATTTTGTCTTTGATTGTTTTGTAGATTCTAGTTCACATGTTGATTAAGCCCTTGATTAATCCCAAGTATGTTTTGGTCATTTTGTTGATTTTGAACCTCATTTTCCTATTAGTTTCCTAACACATTTGCATTATTGAGAGTGGGAGCTGAATTGTGATGGGCAATTTTCAAGGCTTCCAACTTTTGTTTCATGTCATGTCTTATTTTTATGGGTTGTAAGTAATCAAGTTCTACCCTGAGATTCCTAATCTCTTTGGCTAACTCCTCTTCTCTTGGCATAGAACAAGATGGTCTCATGGGGTTATCAATATCTCTTAGAGATTCTATATCTTCAAATCTATCAGGGGGATCTAGAAAAGGACATTCAAGTGAAACAAATCAGATCCTAATCTCAACCCATCACTTTGTTGTTTTTCATAAATTTCTTGAATATTAGCCTCTGAAGATGAAAAGTGTTGTTGTTGTCTAGGAGACCTAACATTATTCTAAGAATCATCATTATTCATAGGACTTGGTGAATTTTCATGACTGGGTTGAGTAGTTCCTTTCTTCCTATACATTTTTCTTGGTAATTCTTGGAACAAAAGGTTTTACAGGGATCTTCTCCCCTGCATACAACTTCTATTTTCACCATCTGGGAGATTTTGCTTAGAGACGCTACCCACTAATGGGATTTATGTTTACATTCGAAGTTCATTTTCAACTCCCCAGCAAAGTCGCCAATTTGTTGGTGTTCCCAACTGATTGTCTAAGTTTCCCTAAAAGGTAGCCATCTTTCATCCACATGATCCTCAGGTCAGTGGCCAACAAACAGGAGACTGAATCTCTATCTCCTTTGAACTTCAGGCTCTGCAAGACCTAGGGGGTATTCCCTTATTCAATACCTGTATAATAAACCTTGACTTCAACTAGGAATTGACACAAAATTAGATAAATCCTCTTTTATGTAGACCAAAACTATATGATAATTACCAAGTGGCTAGCTTTGGGCATTAGTCCATTGCTATGTGTTAGAGGATTCAAAACCTAAAATCCTACTTCTAAAATCCTAAAGTTTTCAAATGATGTATTGATTTTGTTTTTTAAATGTTTGGTTGTAAGATTAGGGCTTGAATCATAAAATTTATCCAACTATTAACAAGTTCCTACCTTTGGGTTTAGAGTCAAACTTCAACATGCAGAGTGTTTCTCATGAACAGAACACACATACAGATTTTAGAGGGTTTAGCTTGCATCTGCCTTACAGATAACACCCAAGAATGAGTATTTCTATTGACTCTTCTTACAAACATTCTTGCTATCAAACATTCCTCTCCATATTTGATTTAAAAATTTTAATCTATTCCTTAAACAAAGGTAAGAAACCAAATATACAATACAACAAGTGAGCATTCAAGAACTTAGATACCCTTAGTAAATCAGTTCAAGAGAGAAGCATAGAAAATATTGGAGATAACAAATAGAAATACATGCCACAACATTATTCATTTAAAACAATTTGAAACTGATAAACTGCTCAAAAAAATGCATACAACACATAGAAAATGAAACTTACAACACCAAAACTAGGGCAACCAATCAAAGATGGAGTTTTTATTCACTCCATAAAAGCTTCTTAATCTTCCAACAACCTTTACAAAGTGAGGATACCAGTTCTTTTATAGACACAAAACATGTTGCTTATTATTTAATACATCTAGTTGGTTAGATGAGTTTTACATTACAAAGCACCACTCAAGGGTGTTGGAGAATTAATTACATAGAGCATAGAGAAAAGATAGAAAGTAATTTTTCAAGAGAAGTACAATAGAGTGGAGGAACCCGGCCACATAAATGCAAAGGAGAAGGTTGTTACTAGTTCATCTTAGGCACAACTACCCATACTTATCTGTCCAGTCTACATATGACTTCTTTGAAGGCCATTGAAATGAGATCAACTTTGATATTTTGTCATTATGTCTTGTGTACCTTGCATCCATCAGGATCTTTGTTTCCTTACATAATAGTTGAAAATTTATTTGCAACACATGTAGCTTGTCCAAAGTTGAACTCAAAATATTCAATTTAGGATCTCCATCGGTACAACCAGGTAGATGATAGCTGGCTAGCAATGCCATCAAAGTTAGCTCTCCACTTGTCAAGACCTTTTACTTGCCCATCAGCCTCCAATATACTTGGCATTATTTTCTTATCTATCTTTTCAATAAATTGCTTCTTCTCACCCAACACATTGTCTAGCTTTAACTAAAAAGATACGACCTCTTCAAGTATAACTAGCATGTCAAGTGTCAGCTTCATCTCTGGTGGCACGTCTGCATCAAATTTTGAACACCAATGTAGGTCTCTTAATTCACCAGTCCTTAGTAGCCATACCCTCTTCATAGCCTAGAGACTTTCTTTATCTTGTTCATGCTTATCAAGGGCTATCCGCATATTTTAATAAGATCTCCATGTCTCATCCACCCTTGACAGAACCTTGGTCACTCTGTGATTTATCAAGTTAGTGACAATTTCCTTAACTAAATTTTTTGTTTTCTTCTTTCAGTCTTTTGACCTCCTCTTTCGACTCTCTTATCTCTGCTAGTAGGGGCTCTGTATCAGCTAGAAATGCTTCTATAGTTGGTATCATAGGTGGAGTACTTGAGGTGCCAGCCCCTAATAATAGTTGCTCCTTACATTTGTTGAGCTTTGCAATACCTTGTCCATACTAAAATAGTAGCTCATCATGATCCTTTTGTAGATTATTTGTCACTGCTTATGGAAATTATGTTGTTTGCACATTTAGGCTTGCATCTTGGAGAGTAGGGGCATTTGACACTCTCTTAATTATCATATCCCTCATCAACTCCTCCAATCTAACCCATGGTTTATTATTTCTTGGGACCAAATCCCATATTTCTAAAGTTTCAAACTTAGGATTGAAGGCTACACAAGAGAGAGCCTTCTCTACCTACTTATCAGTCACCTCTGAGTCTTCTCTAGTAATTGTGTCAAATGCAATTGCATCTAACAAGGTCCAATGAGGGAGGAGTAATACATTACTTTTGGCCACCAATGCCCTCCCCTCCTCTAGAGTCATTCTACTAATAGCATGATTTACCTCTATCAATACCCTTTGGTGATGGCTTCATACTCTAATGGATTGGCTCCAATCATGGCTTCTTCAATTTTCTTCTGGAATTCCTCACTCCTAACTTTCAGTACATAACTCTTGAATTTAGGAGTATTAATGAATTCATCATCTTCCATAAATTTGGTACAAGCCATCACCCTGACATCCTCTATATCTATAGTTTGGCCTCTCATTGTTCTCATTTATCTATTGTCAGGGGAAGAAAATGGTCTTATTCTGTCAGGGGAATTAACTTGATGGGTAGCTTCCTATACTTTCTCTTCTGCTTCTCTCTCCAGGTCTACTACCTCAATTTCTTCATCAGTCTCCAAATCAATTATCTTTTCCCTTTTGGCAAGGGAAGGGTCAAGTGATTCCCTCTTTACAGCATACCCCCCTCTTGAGCTACTTTGTTGGTAAGTGGACCTTTCCTCACCTACTGGAGCACTAGAAATTAGCTACTCTGATGATAAAACATCATCTAAATTCTCTTTATTGGGTCCTGTATTTCTGTAAATATGCCCGAGTAGGCAGTATTCAAGTTTTTCCTCATTCTTTCTCCTGCCATAATTGTGTCCAATTTGATTCTCAGGCTGTGGACATCATTCATTGTAAAGTAGTTCCTGACAGTGTCCTCATCAAAATAGACCTGATGAATCTATCTTGGTCTTTGTTTACTGATCCTCACTTTAGTAATAAATTCCTCAAGGTCAAACGTCCTGGGCTACTCCATATTGATCATGTAACACTGAAGAACTGAATCAATCTGGTCCAAACCTCCTTTATTATGTATTAAGAAGTCATTGAATCTAAGGGAAGTGGGGAACAATGAGCCAATTTTATGTTTCCTTAGATGTTCTTTATCTGACTCATTTAGGTGCCTAATAATCTCAAGAAATACAATTCTTTTTGGCATATACTTAGGCAAAATATAGGGAGGGCCTCACACCCATAAATTCTGATAGAAGTGGTGTGAGTATGATAGAACCAAAAACCCCAATTGTGATCAATCCCTAAATCAGGGGTCCTATCTAAAGGCTTCAAAAAATCCAACACATCTACATGCAGCCTTTCCCCTTCTGGTTCTAAGAAACCAAGAATTCTTCTCACAAAATACTCTTCAAAAATGACATAGTCAAAATCAATACAATGCATGTCCACATTTGACTTAGCAAAATATTTCCTTGCGCATCTGTCATTCTGATATGTAATTTCTGATGCCACATGCCTGTCATAGAAAACAAAATCATATGACACATCAAAGAATACTAGGTAAATTCAATATGGGCATCTACAGTATATAATTTTCCCTTAAGTACCATCATCTATTTATGCATCTTTTTTACCACATAGGAAGTGTAGTCATATGGCTTCCTTGTCTCTAGATCCTGAATGTTTACTTCCACTATCATCACAGACATTGGCATCCTGTCTGAAGCATCCCTTTCCAATACCTGGCAAAGACTGTGGTAGGTTTTCTCAAAGTAATGCATGAATAAGGAGCATTCAAAGGGGGCTCCTCCTCCCTGTTTGATATTTTCACCAATTGGCCATCTATTCCTCTTGGTCTATGCTTGGCCAAGTTGAAATTCATGTATGCATGTTTGACAATCTTATAACTCTCCTTCAATGCACCTAGGTTGATCAGCTTATTTGTTGTAGGGTTTAAGTTGAATACATTGGCAATGTAGGCCTTTGTAAATTGTATCATCATTGTGCCATTTCTTGCCAAGATTGATCTTGTTTGAGGATCATACCTCTGTTCAATTGCCTTCACCAAGTCTAGGTTTGGGAAGACATTAGGGAAAATTAGCTTGGCCAAATCCAACTACCAAGCATTGTAGACTAAGACTTTGAAGTCCATCCTATGATGCCAATGTTTAAATAAGACCCAACCCGACACAGGCAATTGAGCATCCCTATAGTTGTACAAGAAGTCTAGGATTTTGTCATCTAGCTCACAAGGACCGTGCAGATTCAAAGCACACCTAGTAGACCCCAGGAATTGGACCATGAGGTCTTTATCCAAACTATGTTTTGAGGTGGAGGCCTGACTAGTTTGACTCATCTTCTCATACTATTTATATTAAACTAGGGCTTCTTATCTCAACAATTTTATGTACCCTTTCAATCAAGTAGTTGATTTAAAAATCTACTGAGCATGTTGAACAGAGTAAACTTACTGGTTTTACACCTGCAGAAGCTTGGAATTCCTTCTTTTACTTGCTTGTAAACTTTCTACGTGTCTAGACTTTGTTCATGCTTGAGGAAATGATGCAAAAAGCCCTAAATTTCTTCCCTTTGAAGCTTCATAGTATAGGTTCTGAGGTATTAATGGAAGTAGTTTCAACCTTAACTTCGATTTGTGTCGCAGGGTGCCTACAATGTTCCTCATGAAAAGTTTAAACCTAGGCTATTGATCTACAATTTCTCCTCATTAAATCCATGGCCACCATTCACCTACCAGATTTGAAAATCTGAGTCTTTGTCACTGAAAAGTATTCAACCAATAAGAGAAAGACAAGTTAGATGTACATCCTTTGCTGACCGTATCACCTTTTGTTTGATTTGGACACGTGGTGCCATTTCATGGCATCGCAGCTGGAAATGGACCACCACCAACCTACCCTACATGGGTGCGATAAAGCCTCCACACGTCACCTTTTTCTTCACTTTCATTATTTATTAAGATGAGGCCACATGTTGCCATCTCACGACCATGCAGCGAATATTCTTATCTGACAAGATTCCCTTACAAGATTGTGCTACCGTAAGATTTGGACTTTACTTCATATCACTTCTCGCCTCAACACCTGGCAGCATACGATTCCTTAATTTAGGATTCTTCAATTAATTGGTTGCAAGCCTAGATTCCTTGATAGGTGTTACCTTGTTGCAGTCACGTGGAGGGATGATGACATCACCTTTGATGCCATGTGACGTTGTGCAATAATTTTGCATAACACTTATAACCCTTGCAAAGACTTAGGACATGGAATTTAATATTTCACGAGCTATAAAGGGTAAGACTAGGACATGGGGCCAGTCACCTAATGAACATAAAGGATTTAAGTTATAACTTAGATGATTGGGGACCTACTACAGGCAGTCAACACAAAATCAAAGATAAAGCACATGAGACCTAGAGACTTAGGCTTTAAAGATTTTAAAGGCAAAGACCTGCCATTTCATGGACTGAAAACCCTAAACCCATATAGGTACCACCACTTGGTTGATGGTTTCCTTTTCAAAAGAAATTTCAACAGAATTATGGTTAGGTGTGTAGAAAAAGGGGAATCTGATAAAATTCTACACGAGTTGCATTGTGACTCGTTTGGGGGCATTTCTCAGCTAGGAATACTACAACCAAGATTTTGTGCATAAGATATTATTGGCCAACCCTATTTTCAAATTTCTTTGAAATGGTGAAACAATGTCAGCAATGACAATATTTTGTAGGAAGACGGAGGAATGTCGTGATGCCACTCAGCCCAGTTATGGTGGAAGATCCATTTGCTCAATGGGGTTTAGATTTCAAAGGAATGATTAACCCATTTACTAGTGCTAGTCACAAATGGATCCTCACAGTGAGTAATTATTTCACCAGGTGGAGTGAAGCAAGGCACCTAAAAGAAGTTACTAAAAATGTCATCCTAAATTTTTTGGAGGATATCGTTACAAGATTTGAAGCCCCAAATACAATAATATCTAATAATGTTAAGTCATTCTTAGGATCTAAAGTTTTAGAGTTTTCCCTACAAAATGGTATTTTCTTGAAGACATCTTCAAAGTGCTATCCACAAGGAAATGGTCTAGCCGAATTGACAAACAAAAACCTGATTCAGCTAATCAAAAGGATGGGCGAGGATCACTAAATGGAATGACACAAGAATCTAAAAGTCACATTATGGGCAAATTGCATCACCTCAAAACAAATTATCAAGACTTCTCATTATGAGATCATGTATGGAAAGATAGCTACAATGCCAATTGCAGTTGAGATTCCAGCATTACAGGTCCTGAAACAACTTGATATTGAAGAAAGTGGAGTTATACAAGTAAGGCTTGCTGAATTGTTGGAGCTTCAAGAACAAAGGGAGTCTACCTATAATGCCATGTATGATTGCCAATTGTCTATCAAGAGATGGTTTGATTAGGGGACCACTGATTCAGGTTTCAAAGTAGGGGATTCATTCCTAAAATGGGAAGAAAGAGTTGTGAAACCCGACTAGCACATGAAGTTTGATTCCCTGCGGAGAGGACCATTTAAGAATGTGGCTTGCAAGCCACATAATGCATTTGAATTGGAAGATTAAAATGGGGAAGTAACAAAGATTCTAGTGAATGGAATCTTTTTGAATTTTTATAATTGAATGAAGCAGTGACACTTGTACATAGTTAGTTATATGTTGTTTTTCAAGAGGTTATGTTTCTTGCCTCTTTTTGAATAAATGCATGTGGCATAGTTTGCATTTTTCAATAAAGTTGTTGGTGTTTTTTCCACGTTATTGGTTCTCATAGTTTCTCAGTTACACCTGTAGAAATTTCCCATCTACTAGAGATTTTCAATCATTGATTTGCAGGGTAACATTATTTAACATATCCCTATGGAGATTTGCTAATGGATCATTGACATGACTCCAACACATGCAAAATTAAGACAAATACAAGGGTTCACCAATTAAAGAAGAATGAAACATTAAATGCACATGAGTGGAGAGGCTATATACATTGTTTTGAAGCCTAATATGATTCATTTGTGATAATAGATTCAAAGTTTTTAGCCAAAGTGAATAGAGATTTTCTTTGTAGTTCATAGCACTTTGAGATTCTAAGTTCCTTTGAATTGTTTTTAGAATGAAAACTGGTCCAAGAAGCATAGTGTTAATAGCCTAAGACGAGATAGAGGCAAGAAGCAATAGAACTATCAAAAGAAAGAGGTCTTCTGCAACTAGTGTGACTGTGGAGCTGCCACCAAAGTTGGAAAACTACAAGTCTTATGCCTTAGCACCAACACAACACAAGCCAATGCTACCTCATATTAGAGAGCACAAAAGAGGTAGGTGGCAAGATCCACTCTTGTAATAGACCCTGTTGATAATATCTTTGACCCTATTTTATCAAAAAATACCAATAATCTTAGAGAAGAAGCCCATGCACGCATGATACCAAGGGTTAACATAGGTGACATAGAAACCTTTGGCATAAGGCTCTGGAGTTCTCAATTGGCTCAATTTTTAGTTCCTCTAGTGTTTCCTAGACTTGAGCTAGTCGATGCATGTATTCAATGTTACAACAAAGACACCCACATCATTATGGGTCAAAACATCAAGGTGACCATCACTACACAGGCCATGAGGGATATGCTGGATATCCAATATGACACTTTTGTTGACTTTTGCATCCTAGTTAAGCGGCAAAAGATCTGGGATACGTGGGAAAATTAGTTGTTGTTCTTGAATTATGAGCTCTATTTGGACCCTAAGAATATAGTTTTGCCTTCTCTACCAATTGTTTTAGCTAGTTTAATAGAGATGTGCAATATGCATGCTCAATGATTGCTTTCATATGTGGTATTTATAATGATGTAAATGTGTATGATTTTCAATTGGGGGCAATTTTCCATCTAAAGATGATCTCTTGACAACAGGCTTACAAGATGGATCTTTTAGAGATCATAGCAGATAAGTTGAACCATCAGCTAGCCAGCTTCTACCACAAACAATATTTTAGGTAAACATCTTTCTTGTTGCATTTGATGCTTTTTCAGAATCTCTAGTTCTTCTCGCCTCACATGCAACTCACAATGGTCGAGGGGATGGGTGACAGGAAAATATTGGTCTCTGTGTCTACATGGACTCACCTCCAATCAATCACTTCTAATTTTTATGAGTACTTTGAATGTTTTATGACTCTAGCTCTAATAGACCTCAGTCCAAATGTAATTTCTTTTCAAGTAAGTGACAGAAGAGAGCCTTGTTGTCTTGCATTCATCTCCCTTGTGACTGGTTCTTTGGTACTCATTTCACTATGTTACGTGTGCACGGTTTCAAGGAGGAACCATTTAGATTACCCAAAGACTGATAGAGTTGTCTAGTCTTGGAGATGATCCACCAGATCGACATCACTAATTCTAAATTTGGGGAAAGGAAGAAGAGGAAGGCCTTTTATGACATCCCTTTCTCCAAAGGGGGAGTCATTAGAGTAATGAATCAACAAACAAACCATTTGGTTATGATGAAACTTGTGGAGATGGGTTTGGATTAAATAACATACAAATGGCAATATGACCCGATGGTGCTATAAAGAAATTGCTAGATGCATCAAAATCTCCAATGGCTTTCGAGCATCAGACTCTCCATCCTTTTGAAGCAAGGAAGTCACCACTCACCAACACCAACAATGATTATATCGAGCTGGAGCATATTCTAGATGAATCTAGCCCTCTGTAGGAGGTGTTTTATCAAATTATTAAGCCTTATGATCCAATAAAACCAATGGGACATGGCCTAAGGGCTGCTTTGTTGAAAGATGATTAGCCTATGGAAAAGATTATTCCTATTGGAAATATAGGCAGGAAATATTTGAATGGGAAAATAATTTTGGAGAAATAAAAACAAATGAGGAGTGGGAGTGAATATGGGATGAGTATCATGCCGAGCCAACCTCTGTTCACCCTCTTCTACTTCTTAGTTTGTTCCCCTCACTTTTCATACTCCCCTCACTATGCACCTTCCCCCCATTTCATCTACTTTTCCTATGACTCCACCACTCTCCTTTTTCACACCTTCTACACAATTAACTACCCCCCCTCCGGGCAATTTTCCATCTTTCTCCCCTTCCAGGTTTATGATGCATTCTCTAGTTCCCCTAGGCTTCGACACTACTCTAGCACAACAATAGGTGACCATCCCCGATGGTCTACCTCAAGGTGTACCTTTCACCAGTGGGATGATTCCATCTCCATCTACATTTCACCAATAGGTTGAAACCACAAGGAAGGCTTGAGAGGCCCATTTGGACAAACAAAGGACAAAGGAAGGTCAAGCCCCTACAGTTCCATGCATGTGCTCCCTATTTGACCATGCCCACCATGCTTTGATGATTGCTCATATGACTCTAAAGGTTATAAAGCCTCAAGAGCAAATGCAACAAGAGGATTGTTCTATCCATTTTGTTGGTTTGAATCTCGCACAACCTGACCAATAAGATAAGTTGGAATTTGGCAGCGCCTGCATAAGCAATTAGGTTTTAAGCATTTAAATATGTAGGCCCCTTCCCAAAAATTCAAAAAGATCTATCTCTTTTGACCTCTGTAGTGCTAAAAAATGCAAAAAAATTAGTCATATGCATGTGTCTTTGTATGTACAAAGGTGTTTGTATATACATACAGGTCAAAATGTGCATTGGCGGGTCAAAAATCTCCTTCGCCCTTCGAAAAAAAATTGAGTTAGATGCATTTCTAATTGTATGTCGGGCTCTAAAAGGTGCATATACAAAGGGGGAATCTTTCACAAATTCTAGGGAATATTCCCGCTTTGTATATCAGGTCATATACAAAGCAATGTATACAAGGGCGTGCTAATATACAATTGCTACAGTGGCAAGTGGAAGATACATTCCTGAAATATTCTGTTGGAGATACCGCAGTTGTATATTAGAGGTTTGTATATTTGCGGATGCAAGCAAAACATACAAAGGTGCAAATATACATTTGCTACAGTGTAGCGAAGGTGATGCATGTGGTAGGGCCCGCGGGTATATGCAAGCAGGTTTGTATATTTGGCATACAAGAGAAAAAGACACAAGGTTGAATGTATGTTTGACATACATTGGTGACATACAAGAGGGAATCTACATCACATATCCTAAAAGATTCTTTGCTTGTATGTTAGGGGATTTGTATGTTTTCATATACGAGCTGATATACAAAAAGAGGACATACATTCCAGACCCGAGGGATAAATCAGATGAAGTTAATAATATTTCAGGGCCGCTGCATGTACATTGGGCACTTGTATGTGCTGATATACATTGCAAAAATACAAAGGCTAGATACAAGCCGGATTTCAAAACAACTTCGAGTGCCTCATTAAAATTTTAAATCCACCTTGTATGTATGAGGCGAATGTATATGCTGTCATACATTCAAAGATATGCAAAAGAGTGACATGCAATCTAGATGTGATAGAGGAATAGGGTGCAGTGAATGAAATTTGGTGTCCATGGGTTGTATAAAGCGCTTGTATATGCTGGTATACAAGCCCATGTGCAGTAAAAGGGATACAAGCTGGGTTTGAACCAATTCTCAAATTGTTCTTATAAAATTTGAGGTCTGACTTATATATAAGGTGTTTGTATATGCTTTTGTTCATGCATATATAGGGCAAAAAGGGCAAAATAAGGAATGGAAAAGCCAGCGATAGAAATGTGAGGGGCCTACGTGGTACAATTTTACTAGCCGACGACTTTTCAGCATTTTTGACGCCATTGATCCTAGCGACAGGAGGGTGATTGATGGCCATGCTTTGAGACCGCAGCACAGGTTTTTTCTTGAATATTTGAAGTCATTTTTAAGTGGGAAAACAACAGAGGCACGCTGTTACTGCATTTCAGAAGGGGCTACGGGTAGCTGAGGCAATAATGGTAGTCTTGTAGAGGATGTCGATGGATATGATAGGTCAACCACCCGATTGAAGATGAATGTCTCTAAGCGATGGCTCAAATCCTAATTCCACTTGCTCTCTTCCTCTACTTCCCGGTTGCATTTTATTTTGAGCACTATTTCTTATGATGCATTATATCTGGCGAAGTTTTGACTTGCCATGTAATTAATTTTACTGAGTTCACAGTTTTACTATAGAAAACAAACTGTGTTACTCTTTTGTGGTTGTTGAAGGCCTGGGGCATTTTTGTGTAAAGAACGAAAGATAGGGCATGATCTTGGTTGTTTTATCCCATTTTGGAGTTTATGTGTTGTAGCATGAATGTATTTTGCACATATGTTCAGTTTCATGCTGATTTATATGAAAAATGCTTATTGCATGTGTCTATCTGCTTGTCTCCATTTGATGCATGTCATCCTTCTTTTGAATCTAGTTGCTAAGGGCTTCATAGATTCTAGGGTATAGATATCTATACTGCATGCTTGGTCTGTAACTTCTATTCAAGGAGTGGATTAAACCATTTTAGGTCAATGTATGGAGAAGGTTGCATGCCAGCAGGGATATCTATAAGTAGAGGCAGTTAAATACCCATCCTTGGGTGATGTTTGTAAGGCAAGCATCAAATCCAACCCCTTGAAACTTGAATGCTAGTTGCAAACCATCTACTGTATATGTCTAGTTGACTCCTTGCCTTGAGATAGGCACTGGTCTGTTCCTGGGTCAGTAGTTATGAGCCAAAACCCCATGTCTTGCATCCAGGACATCATGTCTAACAATTTCAACACCTCCACCTGTTAGCTATGTTAGGACAGTAAAAATTTTGAAAATTTTACTATCTTTTCACTCCATTATATTTGAACAAATCCTAAAAAAACACCCCAAAAGACCATAATAAAAATTTAATGTATCTCACAATGTGTCTATAGATGAGCAGTGCCAAATTTCTTCAAAGTCAATCCATCGGCAAGATGTTGTTTTGTTTACACTGATACATAAAGAATCATTTCAAAATAACCATCAGCGTGAGAAGGCAGATCGGAAGGAGATCTATGGAAGTCACCGATGGAATAAGTAATACCGATGACCATACATCAGCAAGAGAAGCAAGTGGTCATACCGATCGGTATGACAGACAACTATCGGATGACCTTTTAAAAGTTGCCCCGACGGTATATATCATACCGATGAAGTATTTCGGCAAGAGTCTCACCGAACATCCTGTGAGGGTAACGAAGCAAATAGCCATTGGCAAGAAGTAAACTATTGGGATAAGACACAAAGAAGTTTCTGATACTCAATGTCTTGGCGATAAGAGAGCTTTCGGCAAGACTCACAGCGATACAAGTATCTGTCGGGATGACTCAACATATTGGGACAAGGGAATTAGGTCTCGCCGATTCGCAAGTCACGGCGATCAAAAGGTATCGGTGGTACTTTAACATACTATGTCTAATAAAGAATATGAAAGAACCATCGGTGAGATGATTCGGATCGGGTTATCTTTTGAAAGCTATCCCGATAGTATGTTTCATTCCGATGGGTATACTTTAGCGGCAAGACATTAAAGCAGTCATTCCGATCCACAGTAACATGACTATCGGTGGGACAACAAAGTCAGGGAAACGTAATTATGTTATCCTGATAGTATTAATCATCCCGATAAATAAATTATATCGGTAAGACTCATTACTTCAGAAGGAAATCTAAATCACATGGCGATGAAGGAAGTCATGCCGATGGTCGCGTCGGGAATACAATTGAGGGGTCACGCCGATTGACTGTTCGCACCATAAAAGCATTAAGGTCACCCAGACATTTTAAAATTCATGCCGATAAGAAGAGTTATGGCGATGTGACACTTCATAGTGATGAACATTGAATTGATCAGATAATTAAATACAAACGGCTATGAAATTTCTACGATCATTATAGTTGCAAAAAACCGTCCAAGAAGAGAATACAGAGGAACTCTTAAGGCCAAAGCAGAGGATTCCAATTCCAGCCACCGAATGACAGGTACATATACACAAACCACTGTATAGCCTGTATTTAAATTCTCTGCCAAAGTTTTGAAATGGAAACTCCGGGAAAGGGAAAAGGAAGAAAGTTACAAGGGGAAACAAGTAAGCCTAAGAAACAAAAAATTGAACAAACCCCTGAGGAGAAAGTGAAAGAAAGAAAACTCAATCAAGACCTAATTGACCAATTGCCTGGGTCAACTCCTAAGGCTAGAAGGTCTGCCCAACTTAGGGCAGAAGTGGAGAAATTAGAAGATAAAAACAAACGCCTGGGAGATATCTGGACCCCAATTCGGGGATATGAGCTTTTCAGATTCCACTATAATAGAAGGTTTAGGAATGCTCCTGTGTCAAACCCATGGCACATGAATTTAGGAAAATTGGTTGTACCTAATGTATTCTTGAATGTGGAACTCCTTCAATTGCTTGCCAGACATTATAATTCAAACCTGAAAGCCATCTGCAACCCACAGGGAGAACCAATTGTGCATTTGTCAAAAAATGCTATTTGTGAGGTTTTTGATTTAGATGATTTATGCACTGTCCCTATCATTTATGAAGATTTGGATAAAGAGTATTGGAGAATGGACACAACTTACAATGGATGGAGGTTGCCCATTAATAGGCCCAGGGTTGAAGGAGAAGTGATGCCCTTAACTGAAAATGATGGCCCTCCCTTTCATGTAGCCATATTTGAACCATATATACAATATACCTATTTCTCTGTAGGCCAAGTCCTGGGTTCAGAGGTCCCTGAGTTCATGACTATTCCTCTAATGGTCATAGCTTCTGATATTCAGTGTCATAATGCAAGACAATTTGATTATGCTTCTTATATTGCTAATAGAATGGACTCTGGTCTGTCTGCAATAAGAAACAGTGCTCTAGCATGCTCTTTTGAGCATTACTCAATGCTTATGCACATGGTGTTATATTACGGCCAGGAAGTAGGGTTATGGCCAAGTGAGTTTCTAGTTGTTGTTGCAGATAAGAAAGAGGAAAAGATACCAGTACAAATGTGGACCAGAATCTGGGATAGTAGATATGCTCACTCCAGTTATGCTCAATTTGAAGAACATTCTTTAAAAGTGTTGTATAGGTATTTTAATCACCCCTGTGAATATTCAATTTCAACAGAAATAAAAAGATTCCTCAGACCAAAAGATTTTGGTGGCCCCCCTACTATCACTCATAATTGGGGAGACTGGTATTGCTTTGAAGATGCTACTATGATCAGAGTTTATGGTTTTGAGGATGCTCCATTCATATTGCCCAAGACTGTCCCTGACAGGCTTGCATATCTGGAGATAATCAGGCAAATGCATTGTTCAAATGCGATGCATTTGAGTTCACATGACAAATAATCATTTATGCCCAACACCTTATGTTTTGGAGATTTTACTGTGGTTTCAAAAGAAGGTTACAATTTCATTCTGGATAAATTACTGCATTATAACATGATGACTGCTGAGAAGAGAAAAGGATTTGACCCTAAAGGCTTTATTGACTCTGCAAGAAGAATACAAAATCTCAGTGGATACATGCACATACATTATCCACATGATGATGTCATTAGAAATTTAGAAGAAGCAAAAGTCAAATTGGTGGTGGAAAAATATAACAGGGATCTAAGTGAAAAGAAAAAGCAGCTAGCAGAGATTGAAGTGGTATCCTCTGAAGATGAAGAACTAACAGAACAAGAGCAGCCACAAGATAAAACAATGGAAATGTCCAAAAGGAAAATGCAACAATATCAGCCTCCAGTTGTACTACATGATGAGGAGGGGTCTGCTGATGAGGATCCATGCCAAGCAGCTTATGATTCTTTCATTTCAGATGATAAATTTATTCAATCAAAAGAATTTAAATCATTCCTGTATAAATACAAAGGGAAAGAGATCAGAGAATCAGTAGATGATATTTCTGCTGATAATGAAAAACAATTATTAGATATGCTGAAGGAAACAGTAGATAAAGAAATGCAGGACATGACACCTAGCAAGGGTAGACAGTTGCTCAAGGATGCAGGGGTTATGATTTTTCCTGGTCTGGATTTAAATTTTGCTTTAGTTTTTGATAGTTTTCTGAATAATGCTAATGACAAGTATAAACTTACTCCAGAAGGAGTTAATGAAGTATATATGGGAACAAGATACAATAATGATGAGAATTCCTTGATGATATGGGCGTTATACCCTCCCCATAAGAAGACGGCCATCATAGATACTGAAAAGACTTTTGGCCATGTTATGACTTTCAGAGCAGGGGAAACTGACCCTATAATTACTGCGGACATTGGTATCAATGTTGCAAAGTTGAATAAAGCACTAGCTCAAATGTTGATCAAAGAAAGAGATACATACAAATTGAATTGTGAACAATTGACAAAAGAAAATGATTACTTGAAGGATGCTGTTAAGAGCACTTTTGGTCAATCCACTAAAAGAATAACTCAAGGTGAGAGCTCACAGGGCATTCAAGTAAAAGCATTTCTCAAACAGCACCAAAATTATTATGACAAACTTAAAGCTGATGCTAAGGAAGGAAATGATGCCTCAAACGCAGGAGTGCCCAGGATATTTAAAGATAATGGAGAGGTAAAGAGTAAGGAAGAATGGATTATTGATTGTCAGATTATATTACACAAAGCCACAGGAGCTCTCAAAGACAAAGCCTCTACGTCTAGAGAAGTTTGCAAACAATTGGAAAGCATGATCACACTTGATATAATTACCAGAAGTGCTATTGACCTTACTGATTCCCATCATGAGCAGGATTACTTGGATTACTTGGCTAAAGTTTACTTGTGGCTAAATAGAGCCTAATCATAATTATGTTGTAGTTATTAATGTTCGTTAAGTTCCCAAAAAACTTATTGAAGAGTTATGACTCTTCATAGAAATATCTATATAAGTCCAAACAATCGATGCTGAGAGATCATCAGTAGTAGAAGATATTCAGATACATCATATATACAATGTTTCAAAATGACTGTGTTGCATATTTTATTTGAAGAAGAAGTTTGAAGTTCTCTGATTTAGTGGTTCTACTTTGGTATCAGTTGTTTGTTAAGATTATTAAATTGTGTGGCTGTCTCCATTTCTGCATTTCCTTGATATTCAGATTAAACATATCAAGTATATATTTGATCTGTCAATACACATTTGCTATATCTGTGTGATTAAATAGGTTGGTATCCATTTGAGGAATTAAACCCTTCTGATTTAGTTACAGTAGCCTGGAAGTATTAAGCTTGGATTACTAAGTAGGGCCATACAATTAGATTGCCATTCTATATCCAGTAAAATATTATCTGTTAATCTTGTCCATTCATTTCATTTGGTTCCTTCAAGTAAGGATTAAAATACCTTCTGGTGAATTATAAGATATCTGATTTTATTTGGTTGGATTATGAAGAAGAGTTTGTCAGTCATTTACTTGCATGTTTATACAAGTTATAAACTAAAACTATGCCAAACAACTATTAGGAAACCATTAGTCCTGGTCCTTCAAAACTGACTCTGTTACCCAACAAGGCACTAGTCTTATTTTACTTAAAACCTTTTACCTTGATATTGCTTATACAATTTCTACCAATTACTCATTAGACATTAAACCTAAAATCAGTTAGCAAGCATTTCATCTATCCTACATCTTGTGCCATTATAGATAGATTTAATTAGTCCACGCATTCACATTCAATCTGCTTTAATTTTCCAAGGTTTACCCACCTAGGTGTAGCAGGACCTAAAGCGAAGGAAATCATCAAACCTTGAAGGTTGATTTCGTCAAGTTAGTTCAGAAACGTTGCCAATCTAAACATAGAGCTTGGCATCCCCTTAGGATTGGCAACCTGCATTTCTGAGACCTAACAAATTGGCAACTCTACTGGGGGCTAGTAAAAGACCTGAGAAATTAATCCTTTCTTTCATAGAGTCATTTTAGAAAATCTAAGTTGGTAACTCTGCTGGTGACAAGAACCCTACAGATAAAATATAAACTTTTCCTATTTAAATAGGTGGCGACTCTAGTTACAATTATAACAAAAAATTTAATATCAAATGGATGGTAGGAGATCCAAGATGGATGGCAGAAATTTGCAGTCATCTCCACCACTTAGAAACATTTCCAAAAGAAATGTGAATTCAAAGCATTCCCACCAAGATAATAATCTGGACATCCAAGAGAATGATTTAGAACAAAATATTTCAATTCACAACAAATTCACACCTCTGCATGATTCAAACGAGAACCTCAGTGGAGCAACTGATGATATTTTGGCAAGGTACAGACCCATTCCTCAAGAACAGCATGATCATGATGCAAAGGTCATGAGGGATATTGATAGGAACCAAGCTGAACATGATTTTAAGATGTCATTACATCAGGGAGAAGAGATAGGATATGGATTTTCAAATCAAGGAATGAATGATAATCCAGAACATCAGGAAATAAATAATCAGGACATGAGTGAAGAGCAACAGGAAATACTCATGCTCTGGAAAGAACTTGAAAGGTACAAGATACAGGAAGAGAAAGAGTTGTTGCAGCAAGAAATTCAACAGAGGAAAAATAAAGCCAAAACAGCTCCCCCAAAATATGTACCCCCGCATAGAGGGAATATTTCAAGAAATAAACAGCAAAATACAAGTGGTGCTCAAAACTCACATGCTTCCGGAAGTCATCAGAACACTATTCCCCAAAACCCTAGACCACCTCCCATACGTAATGCATCTCAACACATAGTAAATACTTACCCACCCCCTGGTCAACAATATTATAGACCACAAAATCATCACACAAATCCCCACATGAACCAACATCAACAATATGCATATCATCAGCCACCAGGTGGATATAATTATTATCCCAATCCACCACCTTTGAACTTCCCACCCCAAAACCTTGCGAATATATGTAGTCAATTTGATTTAACTGGATATCAGTTGTATCCATATCCTATGGATAGTACTTGGAGGAATATGGTTCCCAAGTTTACTGGAAATAATGCAATATCTGCAGAAGATCATATCAGAAGTTTTAATGCTTTTGTACAGGATATTGGTATGGATTTGGAAGACATTAGAATGAGGTTATTTATGATGTCCCTCACTGAAGATGCCAGAGATTGGTTTAATAGCTTGCCTGATGCATCAATCAATTCAATAAATGATTTCCATAACCAGTTTAAGGTTCAGTATGGTAACCAATATGCTCCTGAGTTTGCATTACATGAATTAATAAGTATACAGAAGTATCAAAATGAGTCAGTATTTGATTTCAACTTGAAGTTTTCCAAGTTGCATAATAAGGTACCACATGGAGCTAAGTTATCTGACCAGGCAGCATTAAGTATCTATATGAAAGCATTTGACCCCAAAATAGGATATGAACTTAGAAACAGGTGTCCTGCAACCTTGGCCGAAGCACAGAAAGTGGCCATAACTATTGAAAATAACAAGAAGGCTGCAGGAATGGTCAGTAAGAGGGATAATCATAGAAATCCTCAGAATCCAACTGTTCAATAGACTAAACCAGATGGTCAGCATAGACATGAGACCTAGGTTACATGATATGCCCTACAATACAAATTGGAAGGATGGAAGACCTATCGATAACAACATAAAGCAACCATATGGAACTCCTGATCCCCTGAAAAGAAACATGGCAAACATGGCAGAAAATAAGCCTTGGTGTTTTGTATGTAATTTACCACATTTACCTGAATACTGTGAGGTAGCTAAATCCATACAGCAAGAGGAAATGCTATACAACTATAATAGGGATAATCACACCATCAATATGATGCAGGATACACCATATGTGGTGATAGAAGATTATTCTTCTTCAAAAGAAGAAGGATATGAGTATGATGTAGGGAACCAGAAGTATCATATCAACATGGGAGAACAAGAGGTATTCTCAGACCAGGAAGATAGTTATAACAACAAGTCATATGATCAATGGAGAAAACCTACTGAGGATGAAAGAGAAGCTCTCACAGTGGCTGCAGTGGCTCAAGCTCGAAACACTTATAACTTAAGGAATAGAACAACAAATGTTGGGCAAGGAACTCCTGGGAGTGTATTTATAAAAGACCAGAATAACAAAGGGAATAATACAAAATCATCATCTAAAGAACCAGAAAAGGGGGATAAAAGTAAAATGAAAGAAAATCAAGAAAAAGAGAACACAAAAATAGAAAAAAATGATCAGACCATAGCCCATTCTTTTGACATTGCAGATGCAGTGTCTTAGGTGAAGATATCAGTCCCACTTCTAGAGATGATGAAAATAGATAAATATAGGAGTACAATTGTCAAGATGATTTCTGATACACCAAATCCAAAACATAAAGGGTTTGAAAAAACAACAAATAATGTGCATCAGGAAAATTTCAAGATGCCTGAGGTATACCTTGGCGACACACTTACAAAAAATCCCTCACAGGTAGACCCATTCTATACTACACTAGTAATCAAGAACAGGATAGTCAGAAATTGCATGATTGATTCAGGTGCTGCTATGAATATCATGCCTATAGCAGTTATGAAAGAATTGGGAATGTGGGTTGATACTACGTATGGCCAGTGTTATGCAATGGATAACAGATCTATCCCAGTAGTTGGTATCATGAAGGATGTAGAGATAAAACTTGCCTCACATCCTGAAGCCACTTATAACATTGACATTACTATGGTTGACATCCCACCGTATTATGGGATGCTTCTATCAAGGCAATGGGCTGCAATGGCAGGAGGCAATGTTCAGTTAGATTTATCATATGCCACCATACCAGTGGGTGGCAAGGAAATCAAATTATGCAGAGAGCCAAGGTATGATAATATTATAGAAAGAATGGATCGGCATCAGGTGAATTTCTTTTGTGACACAGATTTGGGAGTTTTCAAAGTTGGAGAAACTACACCAGAGTTGCATAACACTGACCCAATACACACTGAATCTATGAAAGAAGAAAATGATCTGTGGAAAATATATTTTGATGGTGCATGCAGCAAAATAGGAAATGGGGCTAGAGTAATTTTCATTTCACTAGGAGGTAAAACTTTTAAATACTCTTTCCTATTGACATTTGAATGCACAAATAATGTAGCTGAGTATGAATCCCTACTCATTGGCCTAAACATAGCCACCAAACACAAAATAAAAAAGTTGGCTGTCTATGGTGATTCTGAACTGGTCATTTCCCAAGTAAGAGAAAAATACTTATCTAAAAATAAAAGATTAAGACAGTACAGAAATGCAGTTTGGGATAGTGTTGAATTATTTGATGCATTTTCAATCAACTGTGTTGATAGGTCTAAAAACATTATGGTAGACTTTTTAGCAAACATTACATTAAAGAGAGATGATGTCACATTAGGAGGAATCATAGAAGATGAATTTAAAACTAGACCTACCATCCCTGATAATATACAGAACTAGCAAGTATTTGATAGTGATGCTGATATAATCAATTTCTTGCATTGTGCTGACTATTATGAAAATCAAGAAATTGATTTTAATGCATTTGTAGAGGAACATAATGGGAAGGAAACCCTTTTTGGCCAAGAGCTGGTTCAGTTGAAAATGAATAAGATACCCAAAGGACTTATTGCATTAGAAAAGGCATTTGATGGCCATGACAGATATAAAAAGAAAGACACACCAGTGATACCTAGTAACCTTGAAGAAATCAATTTAGGGACACAAACAACCCCAAAAAATGTGTATATTGGAAGAAGTCTTGACCCAAAAATTAGGAGCAGACTTATCAACCTGCTCAAGAAGTACAGGCATGTATTCGCTTGGTCATATGATGATTTAAAGGCATATAGAGAGGATTTATTTCAACATGAGATACCACTGAAGCCAGATGCTAAACCATTCAGACAGAAGCAGAGGCTGATTAATCCTACACTAGCCCCTAAAATGCTAGAGGAACTTACAAAGTTAAGGGATGGAGCTATAATCAAACCTATTAGACATTCTTCCTGGGTTTCAAATTTAGTACTTGTCAGGAAAAAGAATGGTGACATTAGACTGTGTGTGGATTTCAGAAACTTGAATAAATCATCCCTCAAAGATAATTATCCTCTTCCCAATATGGAGGCAATATTACAGAAAGTCACTGGGTGTGAATTATTATCAATGATGGATGGTTTCTCAGGTTACAATCAAGTAAAAGTTAAGGAATCAGAACAATTTAAGACTCCATTCACTACTCCATGGGGAACATATGTATATTTGAGAATGCCATTTGGATTAACTAATGCCGGAGCAACATTCCAAAGAGCAATGGATGTGGCTTTTGCTGAATTGATCAATAAGATTATGATAGTATATCAAGATGATTTGACAGCATATTCAGAAAAGGTGGAAGATCATTGCACTCACTTGGAACAAATATTTATCAAAGCCCTAGAATATGGGATATCACTGAACCCTAAAAAATGCCATTTTACAGTGACAGAAGGAAAATTGCTTGGTCATATAGTCTCGAAGGAAGGAGTTAAAATAGATCCTGATAGGATAAAAGCAATTGATCAGCTCCCTATTCCAAAAAATGTAAAAGCCATACAATCATTTTTTGGCCAGATAAATTTTGTCAGAAGATTTATACCAAATTTTGCAGAAATTGTTTGTCCTATATCAAGAATGCTGAAGAAAAACTCAGAAATAAAGTGGACAACAGAAACATTAGAAGCATTTGGCAATATTAAGGAGGCAATCAAGCAAGCTCCAGTCTTAGTATCCCCTGACTTCAGTAAACCTTTCCAACTTTTCTCATTTGCTTCCTATCATACCGTTGCAGCAGTGTTATTACAGAAAAACAATGATGGATATGAACAACCTATCTCTTTCTTCAGCAAGTCCCTTTAGAATGCAGAGTTAAAGTATGACATTATTGAAAAATAGACATATGCATTGGTAAAAGCAGTTAAAAAATTTAGACCATATTTGGTGGGAGCTAAAGTCACAGCATAAGTTCCTAATGCTGCAGTGAAGGATGTATTGGTCCAAACTGAAGTCACCGGTAGGAGATGTAGGTGGATCAATAGGATTCAGGAATTCAACATTGAAATCCAAATCACTAATTTGGTAAGGGGACAGGGTCTTGCCAAATTGATGGCTGAAAGTAATCTAGAAGCCTCTCAGATATGTAATGTTGATGCAAGTACCAGTATTGAACACACTCCATGGTATACTGATATAATATATTATCTAAATCATATGAAGTGTCCTGAAGGATATGATGATAACAAAAGGAGGACACTCAAACTACAAGCTTCAAAATATGTACTCATCAGTGGGGATCTTTATTGGAAAAATAGAGATGGGGTTCTACTATTATGCTTGGATGAATATCAGTCAAAACGTATTATGAAGGAGTTGCATGAAGGCATGTGTGGAGGTCATTTCTCCGTGAAAACTACAGCCCACAAAATCCTGAGGGTAGGATACTATTGGCCTACAGTTTTTAATGATTCATACCAGTACACTAGAAAGTGTGAAGCATGCCAGAAGCTCTCAGGCAAGTCAAAATATCAAGGAGCACTACCCTTAAAACCTATGCAGGTTGAGGCTCCATTTTATCAATGGGGTATTGATTTTATAGGTGAAATCTTAGAAAAATCAAGTGGGGGGCACAGATGGATTTTAGTGGCTACTGATTACTTTACAAAATGGGTGGAAGCAATCCCAACCAAATAGGCTACAAGTAAAGTTGTGATTAATTTTCTAATGGATAATATTATATATGCAAATTTGGTACTCCAGTAAGATTGATTACAGATAATGGGATGTGTTTTAGATCTGATGAATTCAAAGGTTTTTGCAGTACACATGGTATCACTATTTCTTATGCTGCTCCCTACCATCCACAGGCCAATGGACAAGATGAATCAAGTAATAAGAGCCTCTTGAAAATCATAAAAAGAATGTTGGATAGAAATAAGAAGGCTTGGGATTCAAAATTAAGAATGGCAGTATGGGCTGATAGAATTACTATAAAAAGAGCAATTGGAAGATCTCCTTATGAGTTGATATATGGAACACAAGCAAGATTACCATTGGAAAATCTTATACCAGTATACAAATTCATTCTCCAGGAAGACTTGAATATTCCTGAACCAATGGAGGAAAGGTTGGAACAATTGGCAGAGCTTGATGAAACAAGAAGAATAACTCAGAGGCAGAATGTTAAATTACAATCACAGGTAAAATATCTCTTTGACAAGAAGGCCAAAGACAGAAAGTTTGAAATAAATGATCTGGTACTGATGTGGAATGCAAGATGTCAGGACAAAGGAAAACATGGAAAATTTGAAGCCTTGTGGTTGGGTCCTTTCATTATCACTGGCAAAGGAGGTGATGATTCTTACTATGTACAGAATATGTCAGGAGAGGAGCAAGAATTGCCTGTACATGGGCAATATTTGAAGCAGTTCTTTTCATAAACATGTACAAAGAGAATTGAGTGTTGCCAGTGCATGGACAACCTTCAAATAATTCTCAAAATATCTTATTCCATGCACAGTAGTTTAGGAATCATTCCCGCTCCCCATCATTTGTTACTTTCCTTTTCCCATTTTCATAAAAACCTCACCCCAAAATAAATAGAATATGTGGTCTACTTCCCCAAGAGATCTGGATCCTTGTTATACTCACAGAGAGTATACATCCCAGACAGAGCCACTGTTAAGACAGTAAAAATTTTGAAAATTTTACTATCTTTTCACTCCATTATATTTGAACAAATCCTAAAAAACACCCCAAAAGACCATAATAAAAATTTAATGTATCTCACAAGGTGTCTATAGATGAGCAGTGCCAAATTTCTTCAAAGTCAATCCATCGGCAAGATGTTGTTTTGTTTACAACGATACATAAGGAATCATTTCAAAATAACCATCGGTGTGAGAAGGCAGATCGGAAGGAGATCTATGGAAGTCACTGATGGAATAAGTAATACCGATGACCTTACATTGGCAAGAGAAGCAAGTGGTCATACCGATCGGTATGACAGACAACTATCGGATGACCTTTTAAAAGTTGCCCCGACATTATATATCATACCGATGAAGTATTTCGGCAAGAGTCTCACCGAACATCCTGCGGGGGTAACAAAGCCTGCGGGGGTAACGAAGCCTGCGGGGGTAACGAAGCAAATAGCCATCGGCAAGAAGTAAACTATCGGGATAAGACACAAAGAATTTTCTGATACTCAATGTCTTGGCGATAAGAGAGCTTTCGGCAAGACTCACAGTGATACAAGTATCTGTCGGGATGACTCAACATATCGGGACAAGGGAATTAGGTCTCGCCGATTCACAAGTCACGGCGATCAAAAGGTATCGGTGGTACTTTAACATACTCTGTCTGATAAAGAATATGAAAGAACCATCGGTGAGATGATTCGGATCGGGTTATCTTTTGAAAGCTATCCCGATAGTATGTTTCATTCCGATGGGTATACTTTAGCGGCAAGATATTAAAGCAGTCATTCCGATCCAAAGTAACATGACTATCGGTGGGACAACAAAGTCAGGGAAACGTAATTATGTTATCTCGATAGTATTAATCACCCCGATAAACAAATTATATTGGTAAGACTCATTACTTCGGAAGGAAATCTAAATCACATGGTGATGAAGGAAGTCATGCCGATGGTCGCGCCCACTTGAAGATATGACATTACATAGCGTCAGGAATACAATTGAGGGGTCACGCCGATTGACTGTTCGTGCCATAAAAGCATTAAGGTTGCCAAGACATTTTAAAATTCATGCCGATAAGAAGAGTTATGGCGATGTGACACTTCATAGAGATGAACATTGAATCGATCAGATAATTAAATACAAACGGCTACGAAATTTCTACGATCATTATAGTTGCAAAAAATCGTCCAAGAAAAGAATACAGAGGAACTCTTAAGGCCAAAGTAGAGGATTCCAATTCCAGCCACCGAATGACAGGTACATATACACAAACCACTATATAGCCTATATTTAAATTCTCTGCCAAAGTTTTGAAATGGAAACTCCGGGAAAGGGAAAAGGAAGAAAGTTACAAGGGGAAACCAGTAAGCCTAAGAAACAAAAAACTGAACAAACCCCTGAGGAGAAAGTGAAAGAAAGAAAACTCAATCAAGACCTAATTGACCAATTGCTTGGGTCAACTCCTAAGGCCAGAAGGTCTACCCAACTCAGGGTAGAAGTGGAGAAATTAGAAGATAAAAACAAATGCCTGGGAGATATCTGGACCCCTATTCGGGGATATGAGCTTTTCAGATTCCACTATAATAGAAGGTTTAGGAATGCTCCTGTGTCAAACCCATGGCACATGAATTTAGGAAAACTGGTTGTACCTAATGTATTCTTGAATGTGGAACTCCTTCAATTGCTTGTCAGACATTATAATTCAAACCTGAAAGCCATCTGCAACCCACAGGGAGAACTGATTGTGCATTTGTCAAAAAATGCTATTTGTGAGGTTTTTGATTTAGATGATTTATGCACTGTCCCTATCATTTATGAAGATCTGGATAAAGAGTATTGGAGAATGGACACAACTTACAATGGATGGAGGTTGCCCATTCATAGGCCTAGGGTTGAAGGAGAACTGATGCCCTTAATTGAAAATGATGGCCCTCCCTTTCATGTAGCCATATTTGAACCATATATACAATATACCTATTTCTCTGTAGGCCAAGTCCTGGGTTCAGAGGTCCCTGAGTTCATGACTATTCCTCTAATGGTCATAGCTTTTGATATTCAGTATCATAATGCAAGACAATTTGATTATGCTTCTTATATTGCTAATAGAATGGACTCTGGTCTGTTTGCAATAAGAAATAGTGCTCCAGCATGCTCTTTTGATCATTACTCAATGCTTATGCACATGGTGTTATATTACGGCTAGGAAGCAGGGTTATGGCCAAGTGAGTTTCTAGTTGTTATTGCAGATAAGAAAGGGGAAAAGATACCTGTACAAATGTGGACCAGAATTTGGGATAGTAGATATGCTCACTCCAGTTATGCTCAATTTGAAGAACATTGTGTAAAAGTGCTATATAGGTATTTTAATCACCCCTGTGAATATTCAATTTCAACAGAAATAAAAAGATTCCTCAGACCAAAAAATTTTGGTGGCCCCCCTACTGTCACTAATAATTGGGGAGACTGGTATTGCTTTGAAGATGCTACTATGATCAGAGTTTATGGTTTTGAGGATGCTCCATTCATATTGCCCAAGACTATCCCTGACAGGCTTGCATATCTGGAGATAATCAGGAAAATGCATTGTTCAAATGTGATGCATTTGAGTTCACATGACAAACAATCATTTATGCCCAGCACCTTATGTTTAGGAGATTTTACTGTGGTTTCAAAAGAAGGTTACAATCTCATTTTGGATAAATTACTGCATTATAACATGATGATTGCTTAGATGAGAAAAGGATTTGACCCTGAAGGCTTTATTGACTCTGCAAGAAGAAAACAAAATCTCAGTGGATACATGCACATACATTATCCACATGATGATGTCATTAGAAATTTAGAAGAAGCAAAAGTTGAATTGGTGGTGGAAAAATATAACCAGGATCTAAGTGAAAAGAAAAAGCAGTTAGCAGAGATTGAAGTGGTATCCTCTGAAGATGAAGAACTAACAGAACAAGAGTAGCCACAAGATAAAACAATGGAAATGTCCAAAAGGAAAATGCAGCAATATCAGCCTCCAGTTGTACTACATGATGAGGAGGGGTCTGTTGATGAGGATCCATGCCAAGCAGCTTATGATTCTTTCATTTCAGATGATAAATTTATTCAATCAAAAGAATTTAAATCATTCCTATATAAATACAAAGGGAAAGAGATCAGAGAATCAGTAGATGATATTTCTGCTGATAATGAAAAACAATTATTAGATATGCTGAAGGAAACAGTAGATAAAGAAATGCAGGACATGACACCTAGCAAGGGTAGACAGTTGCTCAAGGATGCAGGGGTTATGATTTTTCCTACTCTGGATTTAAATTCTGCATTAGTTTTGATAGTTTTCTGAATAATGCTACTGACAAGTATAAACTTACTCCAGAAGGAGTTAATGAAGTATACATGGGAACAAGATACAATAATGATGAGAATTGCTTGATGATATGGGCGTTATACCCTCCCCATAAGAAGACGGCCATCATAGATACTGAAAAGACTTTTGGCCATGTTATGACTTTCAGAGCAGGGGAAACTGACCCTATAATTACTGTAGACATTGGTATCAATGTTGCAAAGTTGAATAAAGCACAAGCTCAAATGTTGATCAAAGAAAGAGATACATACAAATTGAATTGTGAAAGATTGACAAAAGAAAATGATTACTTGAAGGATGTTGTTAAGAGCACTTTTGGTCAATCCACTAAAAGAATAACTCAAGGTGAGAGCTCACAGGGCATTCAAGTGTTATCCCCTGATCAGGCAACCCAAATTCAGATAGATGCATTTGTTACAATACTGCAGAGCAGGTATGCAAACATGGTGCGGTGGTTAAACCAGTTTTGGGATAATTACTCAGAGAATCATAAAGCAGTTCAAGAACATGAAAGACTTGAAAAGAGAATACAAGAAAAATTGACTGAGCTACAAAATAGAAGTACTGTTGATAGTACAGATATCTCTGATGCAAAAGCATTTCTCAAACAACACCAAAATTATTATGACAAACTTAAAGCTGATGCTAAGGAAGGAAATGATGCCTCAAACGCAGGAGTGCCTAGGATATTTAAAGACAATGGAGAGGTAAAGAGCAAGGAAGAATGGATTATTGATTGTCAGATTATATTACACAAAGCCATAGGAGCTCTAAAAGACAAAGCCTCTGCGTCTAGAGAAGTTTGCAAACAATTGGAAAGCATGATCACACTTGATATAATTACCAGAAGTGTTGTTGACCTTACTGATTCCCATTGTGAGCAGGATTACTTGGATTACTTGGCTAAAGTTTACTTGTGGCTAAATAGAGCCTAATCATAATTATGTTGTAGTTATTAATGTTCGTTAAGTTCCAAAAAAACTTATTGAAGAGTTATGACTCTTCATAGAAATATCTATATAAGTCCAAACAATCGATGCTGAGAGATCATCAACAGTAGAAGATATTCAGATACATCATATATACAATATTTCAAAATGACTATGTTGCATATTTTATTTGAAGAAGAAGTTTGAAGTTCTCAGATTCAGTGGTTCTGCTTTGGTATCAGTTGTTTGTTAAGATTATTCAATTGTGTGGCTATCTCCATTTCTGCATTTCCTTGATATTCAGATTAAACATATCAAGTATATATTTGATCTGTCAATACACATTTGCTGTATCTATGTGATTAAATAGGTTGGTATCCATTTGAGGAATTAAACCCTTCTGATTTAGTTACATTAGCCTGGAAGTATTAAGCTTGGATTACTAAATAGGGCCATACAATTAGATTGCCATTCTATCTCCAGTAAAATATTATCTATTAATCTTGTCCATTCATTTCATTTGGTTCCTTCAAGTAAGGATTAAAATACCTTCTGGTGAATTATAAGATATCTGATTTTATTTGGTTGGATTCTCAAGAAGAGTTTGTCAGTCATTTACTTGCACGTTTATACAAGTTATAAACTAAAACTGTGCCAAACAACTATTAGGAAACCATTAGTCGTGGTCCTTCAAAACTGACTCTGTTACGCAACAAGGCACTAGTCTTATTTTACTTAAAACCTTTTACCTTGATATTGCTTATACAATTTCTACCAATTACTCATTAGACATTAAACCTAAATCAGTTAGCAAGCATTTCATCTATCCTACATCTTGTGCCATTATAGATAGATTTAATTAGTCCATGCATTCACATTCAATCTGCTTTAATTTTCCAAGGTTTACCCACCTAGGTGTAGCAGGACCTAAAGCGAAGGAAATCATCAAACCTTGAAGGTTGATTTCGTCAAGTTAGTTCAGAAACGTTGCCAATCTAAACATAGAGCTTGGCATCCCCTTAGGATTGGCAACCTGCATTTCTAAGACCTAACAAGCTGTAGGAGTAGGATTAGGACCCCTACATACTCTCATATCCAACCAGACACATATGTCCAAGAATGTTGCCAACCTTGTGATCTATCATGCAGATCTTGGTCCATACATGAGAGTATTCTGCCTGTTGTTGTCAAGTTAGATCTTTCTATCATTGAACTAGTCAAGGTTACATCTTTAGCTATACGGATACCCCCCTTGGTGCGGCAGAACTAGAAGTGAAGGGGAGGAGCTCACGTAACCTCCTGTATTAGTTGGCTGAATCTACATGTGCATAGGAACTGGCAAACCCTGATGTTGATTCAGAAGAAAAAACCAACAAAATGGTGACTCTACTGGGACGATTTGATGAAAAAAGAATATATTTTATCCATCCGAGTCACCAACAAAATGGCGACTCTGCTGGGGACTGATTTGAAAGTGTTATCCTACAATCTCTGGTGAAGTTTGCCTTGCTCTGCTGGTGGAATGAACTAAGAAAAATATATGGTGAGCTTTCAGCTGTTGTAAAATTTTGTCCTCTCTGGAAAGGTGGCGACTCTGCAAAAATATTTAAGTGCACATGAAAGGTAGATGTATGTTATGTGATAAAAGATGTTCATATTTCAGCATCTAGATGAGAAAAGGTACCTAGCTTCTTCCCCTTTATATTTGTTGTTTGCTACATAAGTTAGATGCAAGGGGGAAGCCTTAGGTCTTAGGCAGACAAAGGATGTCTAAGATTGAAAGTTTTATGAATCCAAATATGTATTATCCCATACTCAGTCAAGAAGGGGGTGATATGTTGACTAAAAGAATAGAAGAGATAATAAATAGGTTGATATTCTTAGAGGCTAGGTAGGCTCAATTAAATAATGATAACCCTGTTGTCTCTGCCAGTCAGAAAGCTAAACCTCTTGTTAGCCCTTTTGATCCTTTGTATGACCAACTAGACTTGTCATGGGTTGACTATCAAGTTGAAAGTATGCCTGCCCAGATATATAGATAGATGCCTAGGTTTAGTGGACACAGTGTGTGTGATGGGAGTGTACATATCCAAGATTTTCATAGCTTTATGGAGAGATATTTATTTAGAGATGAGGATATGTGGATGAGGTTTTTTGTTAGATCCTTTGATGCAAAAGCTAGAGATTGGTATTTGGGCTTTCCAAAGAGATCCTTTGCCTATTGGGATGAGCTTGCTGACTATTTCAAAAAATAATTTGCAAAAGAACCTGCTAATCTTGTTGCAGAATTAATGAAAATCAAAAAACAAGATGAAGAGCCCTGTATTGATTTCAGTCATAGATTTACACTAGCCCTTTCACAAATCCCAGAAGCCTTCAAACCTGATACTTCAGCCTATGTTGGCATATTCTTTGAAGCTTTTGAGGAGGGCTCTAGTGCACTACTGAGGGAATTCAAGGTGACAAGTATGCAGATGGCATACAAATTTTTAGAAAATGTAGAAGAAATGAGAAATGAGCACCTGCTGAAATCCCTGTCCCCAGGCTTTGGTGTGAATAGTGGTTATGAAGCTACAAATGACCAAATGATTAAGGCATCATGTGGGGATGAGAAGATAGATACTGAAGATGCCATGAAAAGGGCTAATGAGGATTCCCATTGCAATGTTGAGGCATCTGGCCATGAAAATAATGATGTGGTTGTGGACAGCAATGAACATCTTTTTGAATGGATTTGTGGAGATGACTGTGAGTATTGTACTCAAGACAGAGAAGATGTAAGCAAACAAAGAAACAATTCCATGTGTGAACCATTGTCTTCTTTTCAGACACATGGAGATGATGAAGAGCAATCAGAGATTAAAACAAGTGCTAGTACAGAGCATGATTGTTTTTCATTTGATGACTGTTTTGCTTATGACACACAAGCTGATACCACTCCACAAAATGAATCCATTGGTGATGAAGATGGATGTTCTGTTGCCCATGAACCAATGGCATACCATGATGAGGCTGAGACACCTGGATCACCCATTTATGACACATGTGGTGATGAGGATCTATCTGAGTATGGTGAGGATCTAGACATTGTTTTTGACTTGGATTCTGTTTCTCATCCTGATGAAGGAGAAACCCACATACATCAGGTAAGTGATTGTAAATATGTGCCTAGTTGTAAAGAGGTGCCAGAGCCTGATCTTTTCCAGCATGATGTACCTGATGATTGTGTGCATGATGTGCACAACTGTGAATTTGAAAGGTTTTCTTTTGATAGGCCAGCTGATGAAATGAGCCCTGATCTTCCTAGCTGTGTGGTGGACTTTGAGTGTTTCCTATTTTTAGTCTAGCTAGGAGATCATTTTGCAATGCATAGTGATGATAAGTGCTATATGAATATGCATTGCCTAATAAACATTGCACCCACATGTTACATGATCCTGAAGGTTGTTTGCATAGGGCTGACAGTGACAAGCCAAATCAGAGAGTTCAATATGCAAATGACAAAAATTGTTTGTGGGTAGGTCATGAAAGTATCTCCAAGCTTGATCTAGTGAATGCAGATGAAAACAAGGTGTTTGACAAGGGGAGATACAGGTATTTCTTTTCTTGGTGGCCTTAGTCCATCAAGTGTGTTTGGTGATGCAGGTCAGTGCAATATTTGACTCTGTGCCCAATGGATAAGGGACTAGTCTGCATCCCAAAGATCTGAGGTTCTCGCCATGCCTGCAAGAGGCCTGCATCCCCAGACAAAGCCACTGGTGGTGCCTGCATAAGCAATCAGGTTTTAAGCATTTAAATATGCAGGCCCCTTCCCAAAAATCCAAAAAGTTCTATCTCTTTTGACCTCTGCAGTGCTAAAAAATACAAAAAAATTAGTCATATGCATGTGTCTTTGTATGTATAAAGGTGTTTATATATACATATAGGTCAAAATGTGCATTGACAGGTCAAAAATCTCCTTCGTCCTTAAAAAAAAAAGAGTTAGATGCATTTCTGATTGTATGTCGGGCTCTAAAAGGTGCATATACAAAGGGGAATCTTTCACAGATTCTGGGGAATATTATTGCTTTGTATATTGGGTCATATACAAAGCAATGTATACAAGGGCATGCTAATATACAATTGCTATAGTGGCGAGCAGAAGATACATTCCCAAAATATTCTGTTGAAGATACCGCAGTTGTATATTAGAGGTTTGTATATTTGCGAATGCAAGCGAAACATACAAAGGTGCAAATATACATTTGCTACAGTGCGGCAGAGTGATGCATGTGGTAGGGCCCACGGGTATATGCAAGCAGGTTTGTATATTCAGCATACAGGAGAAAAAGACACAAGGTTGAATGTATGTTTGACATACATTGGCGACATACAAGAGGGAACCTACATCGCATATCCTAAAAGATTCCTTGCTTGTATGTTAGGGGATTTGTATGTTTGCATATATGAGTTGATATACAAAAAGAGGACATACATTCCAGACCCGAGGGATAAATCAGATGAAGTTAATAATATTTTGGGTCTGCTGCATGTATATTGGGCACTTGTATGTGCCGATATACATTGCGAAAATACAAAGACAAGATACAAGCCAGATTTCAAAATAACTTCGAGTGCCTCATTAAAATTTGAAATCCGCCTTGTATGTATGAGGCGAATGTATATGCAGTCATACATTCAAAGATATGCAAAAGGAGTGACATGCAATCCAGACGCAATAGAGGAATAGGGTGTAGTGAATGAAATTTAGTGTCCGTGGGTTGTATAAAGTGCTTGTATATGCTGGTATACAAGCCCATGTGCAGTAAAAGGGATGCAAGCTGAGTTTGAACTAATTCTCAAATTGTTCTTATAAAATTTGAGGTCTGATTTATATATAAGGTGTTTGTATATGCCTTTGTTCATGCATATACAGGGCGAAAAGGGCAAAATAAGGAATGGAAAAGCCAGCGATAGAAATGTGAGGTGCCTACGTGACACAATTTCACTGGCCGACAACTTTTTAGCATTTTTGACTCCATTGATCCTGGCGACAGGAGGGTGATCGATGGCCATTCTTTGAGACCATAGCGCAGGTTTTTTCCTGAATATTTGGAGTCATTTTTAAGCGGGAAAACAACAGAGGCACGTTGTTGCTACATTTCAAAAGGGGCTATGGGTAGCTGAGGCAATAATGGTAGTCTTACAGAGGATGTCGATGGATATGATAGGTCAACCACCCAATTGAAGATGAATGTCTCTGAGCAGCAGCTCAAATCCTAATTCCACCTGCTCTCTTCCTCTGCTTCCTAGCTGCATTCAATTTTGAGCACCATTTCTCATGATGCATTGTATCTGGTGAAGTTTTGACTTGCCATGTAATTAATTTTGTTGAGTTCACAATTTTTCTATAAAAAGCAAACTGTGTTACTCTTTTATGGTTGTTGAAGGCCTGGGACATTTTTGTGTAAATAATGAAAGACATGGCATGATCCTAGTTGTTTTATCCCATTTTGGAGTTTATGTGTTGCAGCATCAATGTATTTTGCACATATGTTCAGTTGCATGTTGATTTATATGAAAAATGCTTATTGCATGTGTCTATCTGCTTGTCTCCATTTGCTGCACATCATCCTTCTTTTGAATCTGGTTGCTAAGGGTTTCATAGATTCTAGGGTATAGATATCTATACTGCATGCTTGATCTGTAACTTCCATTCAAGGAGTGGATTAAACTATTTTAGGTCAATATATGGAGAAGGTTGCATGCCAGCAGGGATATTTGTAAGTATAGGCAGCTAAATACCCATCCTTGGGTGATGTTTGTAAGGCAAGCATCAAATCCAACCCCTTGAAACTTGAATGCTAGTTGCAAACCATTTGCTGTATATGTCTAGTTGACTCCTTGCCCTAAGATAGGCACTGGTCTATTCCTGCGTCAGTAGTTATGAGCCAAAACCCCATGTCTTGCATCCAGGACATCATGTCCAACCATTTCAACACATCCACTTGTTAGCTATAGGAGTAGGATTAGGACCCCTACATACTCTCATACCCAACCAGACACATATGTCCAAGAATGTTGCCAACCTTGTGATCTATCATGCAGATCTTGGTCCATACATGAGAGTATTCTGCCTATTGTTGTCAAGTTAGATCTTTCTATCATTGAGCTTGTCAAGGTTACATCTTTAGCTATAGGGATACCCCCCTTGGTGCGGCAAAACCAGAAGTGAAGGGGAGGAGCTCATGCAACCTCCTGTATTAGTTGGCTGAATCTGCACATGCATAAGAACTAGCAAACCCTAATGTTGATTCAGAAGAAAAAACCAACAGAATTAATGGAGGAGACTCAAAAATTTGTTATGACAGACTATATAAAAATGAGCTAGAAGTTTGAGAAACAGATACAAGAATTGGCTTTGGTCAAAGGCATGGTGGACTAGTTAAGGGCAGAGGTGAAAACCAAGGATACAGAAATCTCCAGATTCATAGCAAAAGCACAAAACCTGGTCTCTAAGAAGATGTTGAAAGCATAAAATACTGAGAGTGCTAGGTTGAATGTAGAGTTGGAAATAATGAAAACACATATGGATTCTTTGAAGCAGGAGAAGAGTCAAGTTGAGAAGCATCTTAATGATAAAAGAAGTGAATTGACATAGTTATGTAAAATCCTTGAAAAAGAGAGAGATGTGAATAAATAGCTGAGGGAAGAGGTTCAAGAAAATGATCAACAACCTCTTCAACTCAAGAAGGGACTTATGCAAAAACCTCCTATGATGAATGTGTTATCCCTGATTTAGGAATTTTATATTTCATATTGGGGACTCATCTCGGAAGAGACTTCAAAACTTAAATCGACACTCAAATTCATTGCAGATGCAAAAGAACTTAGTGCAGGAGTAGACATTGTTGTTGAACAAACTCTCTCTTCGGTGACTCCCAAAGTAGTTGAATCTTAGCTGTTGGCATAGAAGTTGTATAGCTCTTCTAAGGAGGCTCAACTCACAACTAGTGTGGCTAACAGAAGAACCACTACTATAAAGGTGAATGAATTCTTGGGTCGAAACAAAGCATCCTAGAACTATAAATCTCATTTGGAGGATTTGAATCAGGTGGTCTAATAAATGAAGGGACACATTGAACACTTGGTCTAGTTAAGACTCCCCTCTCCATTTATCGATGATTCAATAGTCCTCTCAGAGGATTAGATTAAAGTTTTCTTGCTGAATACTTCAGAGTGATTAGATAGCATTTGCAGGATTGAACCAAACACCAAGTATTGCAGAGGTAGAGATAGTTTTAAAACCTCACACAATTGGAATTCCAGATCAAAGCTACTATTGCAAGCCTTAAGGGTTTTTCATAAAAAGAGATCCTGGATTTGGATAGGGTGTTTAAAGCATTGAAGAAGAAAGTACAGCCTTCTAAAGATGATTGGGTATCTTTGTAGCAAGCTCTCTAGAAGCTATGATGCAAATTTATGTGGGTTCTCATTTTTGGTCTTTTCTCTTTTCTTATTACAATCTTTTTTGGGTTCTTCTTCGTAGTTACAAATTCCCTAGTGAGTCACGAAGAATTGTAGAGTAAAAACTCTACATTTTGAATATTTAAGGTTCACGGTATGATTCATTTTGTTTCCAAGGGAAAAGGCATCTGAGGCATCAATAGAAATAATGATTGATAGATGGTGTCATAGATATATATACCTATGTTTTAACATACAAGTTTATGTGTTTTGGAAAAGTGTTGTGTTTCTTTTAATTCACTTTGATGTGAGACAAAGGTTTGTCTCATTAGCACTCCTCCAAGGTAGTAAGAACTCTGACATCTTTGTTTTGATGTGCCATTGGTTGGAGAATCCACGTGACACCTTTTCACATCAGTGGGGCTCACAGTGGTGGTGTAGTTTCCATTTTGTATCATTTGATGAGGGAAAGCTAGTTGGATCCATGTGTCACTTCTACACACATTCTATAAACCTCTATCCTTGACATCTTCTTCATATTGTTCCATTGGATGTGGGATCCACATGTTGCCTATGCACACATTTTGAGAGACTCTAGTTCTGACATCTCTTTTTTGTTGTGCCATTGGCTAATTGGGATATGTGTCACTTATGTACTTCATATGAGATTCATATAAGAGGAGCGACATAAGGTTGGTGGGCCCTTTGTATTTTGAGACATGGTAGCCTCTAAGAAGTTGGTGGGTCCCAACGATTAAGAGATGAGGATTAACACTTGCCAACAATACACTTTTTAGAAGTGCAAGTTTTTTAATAGTTTCATTCTAATGCACTATTGGCTAGCTCATCCATGTGGTGAATTTTTCTCCATGCAGAAGACCATGTAGTGTTTTGTGGCCTTTAACAGGCAATCTGCGATGTAACTAGAAGCTTTTCTATGCTTTTTCTTTAGTTAGCTATTAATTTCTAGGTTTTCCTTTGCTCAGTAGTCTATTTAAGAGGGTGAGCTTTTATTTTGTAGGGGTTGAAATTCATTCATATATAGTAGAGAAGAGACTTAATCCTTCATGGGTGTTTCTCAGAAAGGATTCTAAATATTGTGTATCTGTGCATTAATCTAGGCCTTATATATTTTGTTCTCCTTTCATTAATGAAGAGAAATGACATTCTGTGCTAATTTCTGAGTCTTTTATTTGTGGTGTTTGTAATATTTTGATTCATTTAATTTTATTGCTGAGTAATGAGATGCAGTCTGCTATGAGATCATGCATTTATGCTCTTCAAATATTTATGAGTGTTTCTATTAATTATCAGTAGATAGAGAAAGTGAGCATTTTCCTCCATAGTAAATCTGAATCTAATCCAATGCATCGCCTTAGTGTAGTTTCAATTATCAAGCATTACTATTTAGTTTTTCTCTCCTCTTTTCTCAAACCACGAAGAAACAAAGAAGAAATGACTTCTCTAAAATCCAGAGGTTATCTCAATCACAAAGTTCCACATTTCAAGATTTCACATTGTTGTTAGTAAGATGCAAATTTTACCATCAATAGAAACTTAAATAGTTCTAAAGAAAAATAAAATAACTCTTAATCTTAAGTAAGATAAAAATAAAATAAATAATGTAAACAAAATAAAAATAATTCTTAACTAGTTATAAAGTAAAACAAGGGTTGCAAGGTAGCTGCAGTCCCTACTAAGTGTTGTAAAGACCATTTGCTAAAGTTATAGATAGTTTTTGTTAAATTTGTGTCCAATTTTTGTTACAAAATGGACAATCTTCTCATGAACTTTAAGAGTGCACTACCTTCTTGAAACTCAAAACTAAAATGCATAGAATAATAATAAATCTTAATTAGAAAATCTCTTGCAATTCTAGAGTGCACAAATTTTGATGAAGATATGTAAGAAGAATAATGATCCACATACCATAGCTAAAGACATAAACCCAAATTCATCTCTGTAGGTATAAGAAACCATTCACATACTTCATTTCAAATAATTACACTATTTCTAAAAGATAACAACAATGATTGTTCTTGACTCTACAAAATCATGTTAACTTCTCGAAGAAATATAGTATTGCATATTTCATGCTCATATGCTCAAAAGATTGCAAAGTAATTTTTACCTAAAGGAAGCATACAACTAGTGTACATAATGTGTATGGAAAGACAAAGGCCATAAGTTGGAGAGAAAGAAGAGTACAACCTTCAACTATAGTTTCCCCTACATTTTGTTGGAAGATGACACCATCAATAAATGATACAAGTATGGATAGGGAGAACGGAATGCATAACAAAAAGGGGACATTGGAAAAAAAAAATCTCTCTAGATGTGTAGAGAAGCCAAGCAGGATTTTGGGGTAAGCAACCAAAGGGATCATGCAGAGAGGATCATAGGACTCCTTTTTCCTTTGTTGAGGAAAAGAGGCTACTTGCAATCCTACATGTGCACCAGTCCTTCCATGAGATGAGCACTACTTGGAAGTCATCCATATTCAAGGGAAAGCAAATGAATCCAATGGCTGAAATAGGGGAGGTGTTTCACCTCTATAGCTGTATAATTTTTGACAGAAGAAAAACCTATAAATTTGTATTTCTATTTCCTATAATGAAATAGATTTGTTTCTAATTCTTGAACAAGCTACCATGTTGAAGTTTGTGTGTGTGAATAGAATTGGAGTCCCTCTATGCTAATTTAACTCTCTACATTCAAAATTTGTTTGTTCTTGTCTTGAAAAGGAGTATAAGTGATGCAATATATAACCGTGGATTCTAAGGAAGAGGCAACATCAATCCTACAAATAGTACAGACAGTGACTCTAGTAAAGTCTATGAGGCCAGATATTTATTATAACTCATTTATGCCCCTTCTAGTGAGACTTCATACTGTGCTTGTATAACAGTGAATTTGATCAAACAGGGAACCTTTAGAAGACACAATGCAAAATTCTTCTGCCTCCAACATAACAAGGATATATGGTATGCCATAGTCCTTGAGAGGTGACTACAAAAAGGAAATCATAACACATTCATCAGCAAAAAACTCTCACATAGCTATTTTATAGCATATGTAATGAAACGGTTCTCTTAGCATCATTGAAGGCAAAGATTATATGAGATCATCTAAGTATGATGAGAAAAAATTGGTAAGGTTACTTGAGAGTGATGTCTAATAGAGATATCAGTATCTATATTTAAAAAGTAGATTTAATTTAATTATACCAAATCTAGGAAAATGCTCATAATAAAATTGCTTAAAGAAAGGAAAAGAATGGTATTTCAGAATCTCTAGTTATTGCACATAAAACATAGGAAAAACACTGAACATCTAAGGTTTAGAGAACAAAAGGATGCAAGTCACATATAGCTCAAATATCATCATTTATTTGTTTATAAATATATTTCAAAATAAGAGGAGGGACTACAATGTTAAATATTCAACACCTTGCCAACAACCCCTTAGTTAGTTTCATAAATACTATAAGTTTTTTTAATTTACCACAGGAATTAAGTGATATCAAGTCCAAAAAAATGTTTCAACCTTAACCAACCAGTTGTTACACTATATCTATAATTCATACCAATAGAATCAACTTTCATAACTTGTTAAATCATGTATGTGTTTCAAATTTATGCCATTAGCAAAACAACTAAGAAATTTAAATACAATTCATACAACAAAGAAAATTTAAAATGAACAGAAAAACACACCTAGAAATATTAATAATTCTCTATATCTGTTGTCCCTGATCTAGCGTCTTCTATGGATTTGTACAATTGAAACCTACATTCATGAGTGCGTAAATAACTAGATTAAATAACTCAATGAAAAATAAGCAACCAAAAAAATCATTGGTTAATTATCTATAGGGCAAACAAATTTCAAAGAGAACATAAGAGAGATGTTGTTCTACCAAAAAGAAATTGAAATTATTAATCATGTTATGAATAACTATAGAGGATAATAGAACTAGGCATAAAATTTAGTATAATAACACTAGTTTTAAGTGGGAAAACACAACAATTTAAAAAGCACTAAATAACTAAAAAAATGTTTAACCACTGTCTGAAGATGAAAAAATGACAAAAAAATTGAAATTTGAGGGGTTTATAAGAAAAAATGCACTATTGTTTTGAAAAACATAGCGGTTTTTAAATCAAATGCATTTAACCCGTGCGTTTTTCACATCTACTTGGTTTTTTTCTGGTTTGAACCAGTTTTACACAACATGGACTAGTTTATTGATTAAACCAAGAATTCTAGTTTTCAATAGCACAAGAAAGTTAGCAGGTGTTGGGTACCCACAGTTAACCATAGATTTTTCCTAGATTTTTCTTTGATGCATGAGACTACATCCTAGAATCCTCTCACATGTCACTCATTGCATCTATTAAAAGAAATGCTAATTTGTTAATTAAAAAGTCACAGATAATTTCCTAAGAGATATTGTCCAAATTACAAACTTCAGTTGCATTTACAATAGTAGGAGGAACAACTCCTCCTAGCCTTGCAACATATCAAGATCTCTAGTCATCCGCAAAACTGCTATAGTGAGAAGAAGATATGGATCAATATGTAGATCATCCACATGTAAATCGAGCCCTAGATCTAGACCGAGTAGTCATAGTTCAATTGATACATTTCTCCTTTAGAGAAAATAACATTGTCATGTCCATTCTATTTGTTCAGAATAATTGTTTAGATTGAATCAATACATTATTGAATGAAATTTATAAACAATTGCTTCCAACAGATATTAAGTTTTGATAAGGAAAATCCAAAATAGACATCCACTAAGCACTCTTTTCATCTTGAAATGTTGTGAATCCGTAACATATTCATTCTAAAAGAAATTTTTAAGAGAGGCTTTTGCAAGGATGGAAAAACAAATGAAGCCTACGATATGTTTGTACAAATGATGGATTTTGTTCCTTTTTGTAATGAAGTGACATTTGGTGTAATCATTGATGGTTTATATTGTAACTTCTCAAACTGAAATGCTAAATAAAACATTTAAAAATTTAAGCAATAAATGCCACAATCTCATAATTTTTTTATCAAATGAAGTAAAGAAGGTACATTTACATTTATAAGATACATGATATAATACATCATATAATGGTCACTTTGCATGCGATACAAATTTTTACATAAATACATGTACAAATAAATGATGTATTCTATTCACAAGTCTTTAGTAGTCAACTACAAGAGGGAAAGCATCACCCTCATGCTTTTCCTCCAACCACAAACCGATAGTCCCCCACTCACCTTCCTACTGGAAGTGGCCCTTCCCTTTGCGAGGGTATAGATAATGAGAATCAACTGATTCCATGTGCCATCTGAGAATTAGTTTAGTGTCCTAGCATGAAACAATCAGGTTTACAACTTCTAGTCTATCTCTAGCTATGTGCAACCCCTCTGATTGATCAATCTATCTAGATCACAATGTACTGACAATGCAAGAAGTGACTTTTGCATTAATTTGGTGCAATTCTTTATAATAATAAGAGTCGATTATTCACACACTTTTTTCTCAACTTGGAGACTAATATCCTTTCTATGTTGAGTTATTAACTGGATAGACTAGGCAATCATAGGATAATGATTGGTTGATTTGTGACCATGCATTGAATCCCTCTTTGCATCCTCGCAATCTTGGGTCTACAACAGTTCAATCATCTATGCAATAGCCTTCCAACCCATTTTCTAACTCAAAACATAGGTGAATAGTTTTTAAATACATTATCAAAATCCAAGAACTAATTTCATTATCTCAAGTCCAATCATCTATGCAATAGCCTTCCAACCCATTTTCTAACTCAAAACATAGGTGAATAGTTTTTAAATACATTATCAAAATCCAAGAACTAATTTCATTATCTCAAGTCCAAATAGGGGATGAGCACATGACTATTAGAAGGACTTCGAACATGATAAACAAGTTATTTAGCATATATTACTCTATACCTGTTTAATTGGCATTATAAGTTTACCCTCTTCTAAGGGTCAACTAGACAGTTCTAATATTAAAGTCTAAATGACTGAAATTACACTTTGAGCCCCTCTTTACATCCTTACAATCTTGGGTATATGACGACTTTCAACTATTCAAATTTTAGCTCTAACAAATATTCTTGTTAGCGAGAAATCTAGAGGGATACCGGTTCAGAGATCTGGTCCTTAGTCAAGTCTTTGTAGTTAGTTTATACCT
The DNA here is from genome assembly GCA_027924645.1 of Cunninghamia lanceolata. NCBI lineage: Eukaryota > Viridiplantae > Streptophyta > Pinopsida > Cupressales > Cupressaceae > Cunninghamia > Cunninghamia lanceolata. The sequence goes on along the minus strand of BSBN01000710.1, from coordinate 4,285,201 downwards.
TGGTTAGGTAGCTATATATTGACAACAAAACTAATGTAGAGTAGGGGTATAAAAGGAGTAAACACAATCAAACAACCATTCACAAGAACCCTTAGTCATTATCTATGGGTTTTCCTTCTCAAACTGCCATTGATCCTTATAGCCTTTCAAAAAGGCCTTTTTGGACATAACTTTTGGAGCAAACCTGACATTCAAAAAGTGAGACCAATTTGAGATACCCTTTTGGCCACTACAACACATATCAAGAAATGGGGCATGGTTACTTTGTACGGAATGGCTCAATTTTTTATTGTCCTCTTTCTTGTTAGGCCTAATAGGCCAATTAGGCTTGGCAACAATTGGGTTTTGGACTCAAGGGGTCTCTACCTCTATCCCAACACTTCCAACACACCTCATATGGCCTTAATGGATTTCTCTCTCCTTTTGGACCATCCTACAATAGACCTTGCAACAAATCCTCTAAGCCTCTAGGGTTTTCTAAGTCTGATACATAAAGATATTAGAATGTTAGGGCATCTTCACATGTTCCAACACCCACACCTGCCTCTGCAACCTTTGGAATATTAAACTACATGTTTAAACATACCATTCCACTAAGTTTGAAGTTTTTCTACTAGTGGAATGTAGAGTTATGCATTTTTTTGATCACTGGTTAACCTAACTAGGGTTTGGACCAATTTGAAAAGAAATCACTATAAATTCCTTAAATCTAAATGAAATTGAATGAAACAAAGAGAAATGGAAAGTAGATTCACTTTACTTTCATTCCCAATCAGTTTCAAACCATTATAGGGTAGTACAGATATGTACCATGCAAGATAATAGTAGAAAAACGTTAGGAAAATGCAGAAACAAAGATATTTTTATTGCTTCAACTTCAAGATTTCAATCACCAACCCTTGGGTCATACAATAGAGGCCTATTTATGCCTCTACAAATAGTTTTCACCATTCAACTAACCCCAACTACCATTTCAACAACCTTTTGAAAAGTTGCTAACAAAAATGCAAAGAGTTGTCAAGACAATAATGACAACGTTTGACATTTTTTAGAAGAATTAACCAATTGACCCCAAACTTTCACAAATGGGTCCAAATGGACAACAATGGCCCAAAATGACCTTATTAGCATGAAATAACACAAACCAAAAAAAAATTCCAACTTTTGACTCTTGGAGGCATAATGGACCTATGGGTGCCCCTGCACTAAAAACATAAAGAATAACAAAATAGAACATCACATACATATCAACATAAGATAATACACATAATTACCCATTACCAAAATACTTCCATATATATATATATATATATATATATATATATATATATATATATATATATATATATATATATATATATATATATATATTACATCAAGGGATGTGTCTTTTGCCAGCTTCTAGCCTCCACATCATGTACAATCTATTTTGGTCAGCTTTTCTATTTGACAAGTGACCTGCAAACATCATCCCCCCACAAAATTATTTCTTGTCCTCAAGACATGTAAAGTCAGCTACTAGGTAGGATAGTCTTGTATATTTGCATGAGCTGAAGTAGACTAGTATGGCACTACTTGTTGGCATTAGCCACCATGGCTATTTGTCTTTCTACCTTCATGTATATTTCCTCTACTTCCTCTATACTTGTTGGTATCTTTATAGTCTATGTAGTATGTTTAGCTTCTGAAAAACTACCTGTTAGGTTAGTCATTATTAGGTTTACCACCTCCCTTAGTTGTTTTACTTGGCAGTTGATCTGGTCCCTTTGGTCCTATTGTCACCTTCAAATTTTGGCTAAATTTGAAGTGCCCATGATGAGAAAATTGATTGCAACACTCATAAATGCACTTGTGAAATCTGCCCCAGTTGCCTACTTTAGAGGATCATAATTTGAAGCCTATTCTCTTTTATGCCAAATCACTTGGTGAACACACTCATCTAACATATGTAAGTGTATATGTTTTATTTCATCTTCCTATGATAAGATTTGACAGGGTTTTGAAGCACCAAGTTGGAGGGTTCTGGAAGAGTTTGTTGTCCCCAAATTATTGGATTTGCTAGAATGGTCAACTTTGGTGGTCAATAATTATGAGTTGGATGATTGTCATGACAAATCAATTGGTGCTTACAATTGTCCCCATGTTAATGTGCTTCTATATCCATTTTCAAAGCCCCAGCATCGTGTTTGATATTTTTCATATATGAAAAGAAAATGTAGTTTGTTGATATTTGTTTTATGCATAGTGTCAAGTTTGTCATAAAGCAACTTTGAGATTTGATACTTTGAAGCTGATTGATTGTTAGGATAAGTGAATTGGATCTAGTCATTCTTCCCATATTCATACACACCCTTGTTCAATTTCAATGCTCTAGGACATGATTTGATATTTTTTTAAGGGCCAAAGTAGATAGGGTTTGAGGAGTTTCTCAAACTACACTATGCCAGATCAGCCCAGGACCCTAACTTTGACTATCAATATTTTGCATCTTGTAAATAATTAAACAAATCCACTTGGCAGGCATGTTTTGTGGCATATGGCAACATCTCAGTTTAACCTCGGGGTCACATTTGTAATTTTGATGTGTTTTTTAGGGTAATTTTGATGGCAACTTAGCCTATTTTTTGGACTGCAGAGGAGCGTGAAAAAATACCGCATTCCCGCAAAAGTAAAATGAAAAAACCAAAAAAAGTGTGGTAGTGTGGGAAGTAAAATATAAAAATTATTTTACTTGCACGAAGAAGATAGATATCGCATCACCGCAAACAACTAATAAGGTATATGTAGGATGATAGGTAACTAAAAACTCTCCCGCAAACATAAAATTAAAAAAAACAAGAACATGTGCGGTGCTACAGTGGAGGCATAAATAAATAAATGAAGCATAAAAATTTTTGACTATTGAACTTGACATTATTTCTAGGAATGATAATATTGCAAGTAAAAAATAAAATGGTTTTATTTGCATTAAACAATGGAGGGTAGTAAAAGTATCCCACACCCCCACAACAGTAAAATCAAAAACCTAAAGTAAATGCGGTTGTGTAGTGAAAATATAAAATGTGAAGTATAAACAATACAAGTGGAACATAAATATTATTGCAACCAAATTTATGCATGGGAAAGCGGAAATTTATTTTTACTCACAAATTGCACGTGATATTATTTTGATGGAAATAATGCAGTTATAAATTATTTACACTGAGAAGTGAAATATTTCCAGCGAGAGATTTAAGAGGAAAATAAAAATTGTGGGGTGGGTAATAATTTTTACCTGAGGAATATGATGAAAATGCACAAAGGTAAAATAACTGAGAAGTGAAATATTTCCACCAAGAGAGTTAAGAGGAAAATAAAAATTGTGGGGTGGGTAATTATTTTTACCCGAGGAATAAGATGAAAATGCATAAAGGTAAAATAAATGTGAATTTGCTGACAAAGAGGAATATTAATATATTGCAAGATACTTTGTGTTGGAAAAATTATTTTTCATAGGGATGCAAAGTAAAAGAGATATAAAATTAAATATTTTTTGGCAAAAGATAATGGAAAGTTGCACCAGGTGTGTAGGTGAAAACTCATTTTGGAATGTAAATGGTATGAAGCTTGTCGTTTCCTTAATTTGTTTATATGAAGGCAACCAAGACCGATAAAAGGGTTAGAGACAAAGGATAGAGAGAGAGAGAGAGAGAAGAAGGGGGTAGAACAAATTGGTGTACCTATGAATATTTGAAATGAGATTGTGTAGAAATGATTTGCTCTAAAAATGGTTTCAACTATTTATTGATTTGAATGAAAAGAAATTGTGAAGCTATCTCCAAATTGTTTTCTTTTAATCATATGAATCAATTTGTCATTGCATCTTTAAATACTTCTGTGTGACATTTTTAATAGGTTCTCTCAAGTAGAGATTAAATTATGTTGAATGTGTTGCTGTGATTCTGAGAATTCAGTTTCGATTAAGAAGAATGGTTTCATGGTTGAAATTACATGCACATTTAAGCAAGGCATAAATAGGAATAGTGCTGAACAATTAGAATTTATGACTATTGGATGAGTAAAAATCTCATTACAACTCTGATACCCAACAAATAAGACACCAATCAGATGTTATGCTCCAAAACAAATAAAATCATTGTACAGTTTTGATTTTTTATTGTAGGAGTAGGAGTAGTGGATATAGTAATTGAATAAATCTATTTTCAAATTTCATGCTAGTTTGAATTTGGTTGAAAATGATGATTTAATTGAAAAAATTGTATATAATCTGCTTAATCATCACCAATTAGTTTTGGAAATTGACACTCAATGGTGATAAAGAGGTACACCCACCTAGGCATAGTAGAGCCTGAAGTGTAGGGAATTCTAACCATATTGGTTGATTCCGTTAGTTGGCTAAATCAGTTGTTGAACTTGATCATAAAGACTAGCATAGTTTTAGGGTTTTGCAATCTGCAGATTTGGGAACCAACAAAATGGCGACTTTCTTGGGGATGAATTAAATGAAGAATGATTGTTGTTGGGAAGACCCAAAAAATAAATTCACTCCTCTTTGAAAAGAGGTGGTGACTCTATTAAAAAGAACCTAATGAGAGAATGGCCCAACAATATTCACAACATAGGCCTGGGGAAAAAACACCTTGAATGGAGATGAAACAAAAACGAGCATAAATTGAGAGGCATAAATTAATAAAACAACATCAAGAATTGGAGCAAGAGCTGCTTCAATTGAGGGCCCAGATTATTTCAAATGTCCCACAATACAAATCTGACTATAATCATCCTATTGGAGGTGTTTTTCCTTTTCCCCCTGGTCAAGGAGGAGTGAAAATTTAGAATCAGGTATATAATCAATAAATAGGGCGATATCAATATCAATATCATGCTCCACTTCAAAATATACAAGGTAATGTGTATTACCTTGGAGGTGCTAACCAAAATATGCATCAATGTATGCGTCAGCAATATCAATATCAGCAATATTAGCCTTATCAAGGACAAAATCCATTTGTAAGAAGACATCATGAAACTACAACATTTCTAGTTACTTTTGATCAACCAATAGAGGAAACATGTGCGAGTGAAGTTTTCAATAATAACATTCCAAATTTGAATGAAGATAAACTTGTGGAAGGTCAACTCTTCAACTTACAAGAGGACTACAATATTGAAGATGCTTTTGAGGACACATTACATGAGGAGTGCATCAACAATGAAGTAAGTGGGAGCAAGTCCACCTAACTATGAACAAATAACATATCCATTAACATATACAATTGGTGCAGAAGAGGTATGTACATCTAAGAATATTTCCCAAAGTTTTTCATACTCATTGTATGATGAAATGATAGAAGAAAATTAGATGATATCTTTCCAAGTTGATGAAAGTAGAGAGTGTACCAATAATGAGGTGAATAGGGAGGCATGTTCACTTAGTAGTGAACAAATTTCAGATTTGTTGACATATGAATATCAGAGGTATGCAAGAAAGTGTAGTTCAAGATCATTGAGCTCTGATTTTGAAAGAAATAAATTTGTAAATGATGTTTTCTATGACTCCTATGAATCTGATTCTATCTCTGATGTACATGATGGGCAAGTAAGTTCTATATCAAGATCATTATCAGAAGTAAGCATGGGATTTGAAGCTTCCTTTGATTGTGTTTATCTTTTTTATCCTTATATGGGAAGGAATAATGTTGATGCAAATAAGTTAGATAAAGATCTATTTTTAAATACATGGGAGCTTGATCACTCAAGATTGTCAAGTCTACAAATTGTTGAGGCAACTAGTGATGGAACTTTAGGTTCACAATTAATGCAATATGATTTTTTCTACTTTCCAGTTCAGTTTGAGAACCATCATTTGGTGAATAACAATAAATGTGATGAAAGACGGTATCACATAGGGTCTAGAACTAACTTGTTTGGTGGTTGTGACTTCTTGTCACATGATGGTGAAATCTTTTGAATTATGCCTAATTTACAGATGCATAATAATGGCAGTGTTGAGTATAATAAGATGATGAAAGATGTCAACATACTATGTCAAGCAGATTTCAATAATATATTCAGGTTGGTATCATTGCAGTGTGATAAAAATAAAATATATGATAGAGGCAAATAGATGCTTTTCTTTTTGGTGGCCTTGTACCATTAGTTGTGGTGTGATTTTACAAGTCATACCAGTTCAGGGCAGAGGAATTTGATTATGTTGCCCAATGGATAAAACACCTGGTCTTCTCTCCAGAGATCTGAATTCTTTCTATGCCCATAGGGGGCATACATCCCAAGACAGAGCCACTATTGGTACTTTCAAATTTTGGCTAAATTTGAAGTGCCCATGATGAGAAAATTGATTGCAACTCAGAAATGTACTTGTGAAATCTTCCCCAGTTGCCTACTTTGGAGGATCATAATTTAAAGCCTATTCACTTTTATGATAAATCACTTGGTGAACACTCATTTGACATATATAGGTATGTATGTTTTATTTCAGCTTCGTATGATTAGATTTGACAGGGTTTTGAAGCACCAAGTTGGAGGGTCCTGAAGAGTTTGTTGTCCTCACATTATTCGATCTACCAGAATGGTCAACTTTGGAGGTCAATATTTATGAGTTGGATGATTGTCATGAAAAACCAATTGTTTCTTGCAATTGGCCCCATGTTAATGTGCTTCTATTTCAATTTTCAAAGCCCCAGCATCTCATTTGATATTTTTCATATATCAAAAGAAAATGTAGTTTGTTGATATTTGTTGTATCCATAGTTTCAAGTTTGTCAGAAAGCTAACTTTAAGAGTTGATACTTTGAATCCCAGTGATTTCTAGGAGAAGTGAATTGGTTCTAGTGATTCTTCACATATTCATAGACATTCTTGTTGAATTTCAATGCTCCATGACATGATTTGATATCTTTTCAAGGGCCGAATTAGAGAGGGTTTGAATAGTTTTTCAGACTGCACTGTGCCAGATCAGCCTAGGAGCCTAACTTTGACTATCAATATTTTGCATCTCATAAAGAATTAAACAAATCCACTTGGAAGGCATGTTTTTGTGACATATGGCAACATCACAGTTCAACCTCGGGGTCACACGAGTAATTTTGATGTTTTTTAGGGCAATTTTGAACGCAACTTAGAATGTTTTTTAGACTACAGAGGAGTGAAAAAATACCGCATTCATGCAAAAGTAAAATGAAAAAACCAAAAAATGTGTGGTAGTGTGGGAAGTAAAATATAAAAGAGATTTTACTTGCATGGAGAAGATAGATACCACATCACCGCAAACAACTAATAAGGTATGTGTAGGATGGCAGGTAACTAAAATCTCTCGGGCATCCCTGCAAACATAAAAAAAAAACAAGAACATGTACAGTGCTGCAATAGAGACATAAATCAATAAATGAAGCATAAAACATTTTTTACTATTAAATTTGACATTATTTTGAGGAATGATAATATTGCAAGTAAAAAATAAAATGGTTTTATTTGCATTGAACTATGGAGGGCAGTAAAAGTATCCCACACCCCCACAACAACAAAATCAAAAACTCTAAATTAAATGTGGTTGTACGGTGAAAATATACTTCCCTGCTTCCACGCAAGTGTAAAGTCTCCAACCCTAAAACATTTGTGGTGTTGCGGGAACCTGTCAAATGTGAAGTATAAACAATACAAGTGGAACATAAATTTTATTGCAACAGAATTTATGCACGGGAAAGTAGAAATTTATTTTTACTCACAACATTGCATGCAATATTATTTTGATGGAAAAAATGTAGTTATAAATTATTTTCATTGAGAAGTGAAATATTTCCACCAAGTTAAGAGGAAAATAAAAAGTGCATGGTGGGTATTTATTTTAACCCGAGGAATATGGTGAAAATGCATAAAGGTAAAACAAATGTAAATTTGCCAGCAAAGAGGAATATTAATGTATTTCAAAATACTTTATATTCGAAAAAATATTTTTCACGGAGATGCAAAGTAAAAGATATAAAGTTAAATATTTTTTAGCAAAAGATAATAAAAAGTTGCACCAGGTGGGTTGCTGAAAAGTTGTTTTGTAATGGAAATGGTCTAAAGCTTGTCACTTCCTTCATTTGTTTATATGAAGGAAACCAAGACCGGTAAAAGTGTTAGAGATAGAGGATAGAGAGAGAGGAGGAGGCAGAATAGATTGGTGTACCTGTGAAGACTTGAATTGAGATTGTGTAGAAATGACTTGCTCAGAAAATGGTTTCAAATGTTTATTGATTTGAATGAAAAGAAATTATGAAGCTATCTCCAAATTATTTTCTTTTAATCATATGAATCAATTTGTCAGGTACTTATTGATTTGTCATTGCATCTTTAAATGCTTCTATGTGACATTTTTGATAGGTTCTCTCAAGTAGAGATTAAATTCTATTGAATGTGTTGTGATTCTAAGAATTTAGTTTGGATTAAGAAGAATGGTTTCATGGTTGAAATTATGTGCACATTTATGCAAGGCACAAATAGGAATAATGATGAACAATTAGAATTTATGACCATTTGATGAGTAAAAAACTCATTACAACTTTGATACCCAACAAATAAGGCACTGATTAGATGTTATGCTCCAAAACAAATAAAATCATTGTACAGTTTTGATTTTCTATTGTAGGAATAGGAGTAGTGGATATAGTAATTGAATAAATCCATTTTTAGATTTCATGCTAGTTTGAATTCAGTTGAAAAGGATGATTTTATTGACAAAATTATATATAATCTACTTAATCATCACCAATTAGTTTTGGAAATTGACATTCAGTGGTGATAAAGAGGTACACCCACCTAGGCATAGCAGAGCCTGAAGTGCAGGGAATTCCAGCCATCTTGGTTGATTCCATCAATTGGATAAATTAGTCGTTCAACCTGATCATAAAGCCTGGCATACTTTTAGGGTTTTACAATCTCCAGATTTAGGAACCAACAGGTCCTAGAGCTGTTGATATTGGTTATGCAATGTCTCCACTTGTACCCTTACCACTCCATCTTTATCCACCAAATGGTCATATTGTGCCACCATATTTGTGATCTGAATCTTTAAAGCATCCATTTGATATTTTATTGCTTTTGTTGATTGTGGTCATTTGAGACAAAACTAGTATAGTATATTAGCCTACATTATGCTCTGTTGTATATTCTTTATCTATATCTCTAGCTAGGTATGTTCCTTTGCACACTTATTAGTCATTTCCATTAGTTATTTCTTGCTTAGTTGTTTTGTTACCTTCTTCTCTAGCTGGCCAGAGTATTACTTGAACACTTGTGTTAATTGCTTCAACTGATCCGATAGGGGTAAGGTAGTGTCTCTTGTTTCAACTGATTTTCCAATGAGTCCACTACATCATGTAGGAGTTCACTTCCCACCACACGTTGCTTAAAATTTTTTCCTCTAGTAAAGGAGTGAAACACATCTCCCAGTTGTAGGTTTTTTATAGGATATATTCTGGCAAGGTTTATCTATCCTTCCACTATCGGCGGCTATAGTAGCTGTGGTGTCAAAATTGGTGTTATTTGTTTTTGTTGATCTAAAAATTCTTTGATAGACTCAATGGAAGATGACGTCTCTGAAATCTTTGTTTGCTCTACTTCTCTTTCTTCCTCTGTGTTCTCTTCTCTTCCTTCTTCTTTATCCTCTAGATTCTCTATTTGTTGCCCTATATTCCTCTCCTCCCTGCTTGTATTTTCTGGAGGAAGTACCCCTTGTGTTAGAGCTTTCAGTAAACTTTCTTCTATTCTATTCTCTTCCTCTACCTGTATGTTTTTATATTCTGATAGGTACCCTATATCCCCCAATAGTGTGTCCCTCGACTCTTCAAACTTCACATGATTGATCTTCGCTAGAGTACTATGAATATATTTCCTTAGATCCTCTATATATGCCACACTTGCTGACACATTTGAGAATATGTTGTCTGGAAGCACATCTAGGGATTTCTAGGGACATGTCTCAAATTTTGGTCCTAGCTTGTGAGTAATGTCTATCAACTCAGGGGTCACCATTATCTCTTCCCTAGTTACCTGTGCTTCTTCCCTTCATTGTTAGATTCTTTGCTTGCTTCTCTCTCAGAGCTCTAATTTCCCCAAAATATGAATTTGCAAAGTGAGGTTTCCTTGGTGAGATTAGGATTACATACTTTTTCATTGTGCCCTAATTTTTCTCGCTTATCTTTGTTTTCCATTTACTTCATTACTTTATTCCTTTTCTCCTTATAACTTATATTCTGCTCATGTTTAGCAGCTAGGCCTTGGTATAGTATGTTGCCTTGACAGAATATTTCTATAGATACTTTCTTTCCCTTGAAAATTGATGATATAGCTATTTGGTGTCCTAAGAAACCTCTCTGCAATGTTTTCCTTGTGTTCCTTCTCCTTTTTCCATCCTCTTGACTTGTGATTGTCTTGCTTGTGTCTCCGATACTTCAATCATCTAGGAATGTTGAATTTTTTGCTTCTTTTATTTTATTTTCTAAGATATAGCTTCCTTGTCCTTCCCACATGTGTCACAAATGTCCTATAGTGGGTTTTCATGAAATGCAAAGGATTACAGTATAACTATCTTGCCTGTCCTGATCATGCATATGCTTCAGTAGCCCAACATCTTTCTTGTTTTTAGTTTTTGTTCTTCTCTTATCCCAACTTTTAAAACCTCCTCACTATCTATACTATAGTGATCCTCCTCTATCTCCACTTCACCCTCATAATTAGGCTCTTCTATTATCTCCTCTGCATCCAACCTTGTTATTGTATAGATATTCTTAGCATCCTTATCAGTGTATTCATCTTGACTAGTTTCTTTGATATATGCTTCCTCCATTGATGATCCCAAACGGATATTGACAACTTTGTTTTCATTAGAAAATGATAGATCTTCTTTTCTGGAGTATATGATACCATTTGCATCTACAAACTATCTCAAATCCAGAAGTGCATTAAAAGCTTCTCCTTGATCCTTCATGGCTACCATAATGAAATCTAAGACATGTTTGATCCCCATCAAGTTAACTTCAGCTTGCTTCCATGTTCCCATTGTCTGCATGTTAGATCCATTTGCCAAGATTATGTTGTAAGTGGTTTTTGACAGCTTAGGCCTTCCTAACTGCTTTGAAAATTTCTTTGTGATCATGTTGACATTTTCTCCTATTATGGAGTAAAAAGTGGACAGTTGTCTTTTTACCTCCTTGTTTAGCTCCTAGGTCCCATTTATTTTGTTATGCATTATCATTGATCATCCCAAAGAAAATTGTCTAACACCCATTTGAATTTTGGACCTTGGGCCCTTAAACTCATCCTAGACTAAAAAGGGTCTCTTGGACTTCGGCACCAACCACCTAAGTCCTCCTTAATTGGCTAGAGCCAATTAATTTTATGTTAGCCTGGGACCTTTCAAAAGGTTCCTCTTTGTCAGCTCTTGTGGTTTAATTTGATGAACGTTAGCGGGAAAGCATATAAACAAGTTTTTGAATTCATTATGAACCTAGATAGAGATAGCTAACTTGAAGCATTGGAGTAAAGAGCATTCAAAGCATTCATTGTGATTCTAGAGAGGATTTGTATTGTTATTGTGTGTTGTTGTAGGTTTTGAAGCTATCATCTATCTCTCCTTATTTGTTGAGGAGCATTCATCCCCCTACGGGTTTCATCACATAGGTGATATCATTGTTGTTCATCATCATTTGATTTCATCATATTGATTTGTGTTTAGCCTTTACTTTTCAAGGGAACACTCTCTTTATCTATCAACAGTGTTGGGAAGCTCAAATTTTATCCCAAGATTTGACTAAGGCAAGTACCTAAACACCATAACCCCCAAACCCCTTTTCTTCTCCTTTTGTGCAGGTTATAGGTGCAAGATTCAGAAAATGTGAAGATACAACAAAACTAAGCAGGGATTAAGGTTTCAAGATCTAACAATAGTTTGGGAATATACCCTCAAAAAGACTTGGGTGGATGGCATCCTAGTATTTTGACCTTTTTGGCTTGAGATCTAGCTTCACAGCAGTCTCTAGAACACTTTCTCAGTTCTAACTTTTGGAAGATTCTTAATTCTAGGACTTGGATGGTTTTTATTTCATCCTTTTGACACCTCTACTTCTAGAATTAGATTCTCTTTTTTCCATTGATCTCAATGCTTCTTTCAAATTGTCTATATCTATCTCTATTTGCTTGTTACGCTTTGATCTTCATCAACTAGGGTTTAGTGCATATTTGTCCTAGGGGTTGATAAAAGGGCTTGATTAAATCTAATTCTTCCATAGAAAACAAGAGAACAAGATCTATAGCTGAGTCTACCTCCCTTTGGTAGTGATTTAGCTCAATCTTGTCCTTGAATGTTATTATGGAAGAGGGTTTGATCTAGTGTGCATGCTAGTCTTCTTCATTCACCTTTTTCAAAAGTAATAGCTCCCAAATCTATCATGACATTCCTGACCTTTTTTATGATTGATATTAACATCCACCATAAGTGGTTTTGTCTCCCAATCTCTACCAATTCTTCCCATCCTTTGGAGTTGACCTTTTTGACCTTGTTTCATGTTCTAGTACTTAGAGAATTGCTTTAGTTTATCAATTAGCTTGTGTTTTTGTGTCAATTGGGCTAACTGTTTGATAGCATCCACTTCTCTGGTGAAAGATTACTTGTATGAATTTTCCTTTTCTTGCTCCTTCCTTATTGCCTATTTAGCTTCCTTCACCACTTCTTCATGTTGTTTATGTTATATGGAGCCTAATCAGACTCGGACGTTAAATTTACCCCACTTTTATTGGTGTGATTTCCCCCAAATTATTTAATGGGGTCAAGGGGTAGAACCCCTTTTGGGGGTTTAGGGGCAGCACCCCCAAGACAGGGTCAAGGGGTAGCATAAGGTGGAGGCATCAGGAGTTATTTTTTCTATTGGCTGACATAAAAAAAAAACCCTATTTTGTAACTAACATAAGGCTTGATAAAAGTGGTTGAGGGTTAGGGTTTCTATTGATGTATTGTAGCATTTTGCAGTGGTATTGAGTTGTAACGATTACTAGTTGTAATCAGTTTGATTTATTGGATAATAATATTGGATTCTCTATTGGTGGATGTAGCCCGAGTTTGGGTGAACTACGTTAATGCTTGTCTCTTGCTATTATTATTTCTATGTATTTTCATTCCTCTATTTAATCTTTATTTGCATTTAATTGATATCTTATGCATATAGTCCCTAACAAGTGGTATTCGAGCCAAGTTGGGTTTGATTATTGTCTGTAGGAAGGTCTCACGGTTGAGTGGGAGCAATGGCAGATGAGAGTAAATTGAAGGTTGATAAATTCAATGGGTAGAACTATTAGTTATGGAAGATACAGATGGAGGATTATCTCTATCAGAAGGATTTATGGAGGCCATTTGGAAGGAATAGCTAAGAAACTGACAACAATGACTGATGAGGATTGGAATCTTCTAGATAGAAAGGCACTAGGAACCATTCGGTTGTGCCTGGCACCATCGGTGACATTCAATATAATGGAAGTGAAGACAATAGATGGTCTAATGAAATCTTTCGCTAAATTGTATGAAAAACCCTCAGCCTCAAATAAGGAATTTCTCATGAAGTGTTTATTTAATATGAAAATGATTGAAGGTGGATCTGTGATAGATCATTTAAATGAGATTAATATGATTATTAGTCAGTTAACTTCTCTAAAAATAAGTTTTGATGAAGAGGTGAGGGCTCTCTTGATATTATGTTCTTTTCCAGAAAGCTGGAATAGCTTGGTAATGACTGTAACTCTGTCTCTGGTTCAAATACTTTAAAATTTGATGACGATGTTGGTGTTATCCTTAGCAAGGAAATGTGATGGAAAAGCTCAGGTGGAGCCACATCAGGTAGTGTTTTGAATGCAGAAAGTAAGGGTAGATCAAAGGAGAGAGGAAAAGGTTCTGGAGGTCATGGGAAGTCACAAGGAAAATCAAAGGACAAGAGATCCCAATCCAGAGGATAGATGGATTGTTGGTACTATGGGAAACTAGGTCATCTGAAGAAATATTGCTGGTCTCAGAAGAATAAAGGAGACAAACAAGAAGGTAATAAGGAGGAAAATATGGTAAGTAATAAATCTAAAGATGATGCCTTGATTCTTTCCCTAGATAATGCTGATGATTCATGGGTTTTAGATTTAGGGGTCTCATTTCATGCTACGCCCCATAGAAGTTATTTTCTTGATTATATCTAAGGGGATTTTGGGCTGGTTTATTTAGGAGATAATGAACCTTGTCAAATTGTTGGAAAGGGAAGAATCAAGATTAAGTTGTAGAATGGGAATCATTGGCAACTAGAAGAGGTAAGGCATGTTCCAAGGCTAAGTAGGAATTTAATTTCAACAGGGCAGCTAGTTGATGAAGGTTACATTGTTACATTTACTGATAAAAATTCAAAAGTTTCAAGAGGTGCCTTAAAAGTAGAAAAAGGTGTGAAAGTAGGAACCTTATATCTTTGTACAGGTCATACTGTTCCTTCTACTTTAGCTATTGCAGAGAAAAAATAAATAGGTTCAGGAACAGTTGCTGTAGGTTCGTAGGAAGAGATTGAAACAATTATTGTAGGTTCTAATACAACACTATGGCATAACAGGCTTGAGCATATGAGTGAAAAGATATAAAGGTACTTCATTCTAAGAAAGTTTTACCAGGTCTAAAATGTATTAATATGGATTTCTGTGAAAGTTGTGTGTATGGCAAACAAAAGAGAGTCAGCTTTCTCAAGGATGGGAAGAAAAAAATGATGAAAAGTTAGAGCTTGTGCAGACAAATGTATGGGGACCAACTCAATTATCTTCTCTCAGTGGCTCTTAGTATTATGTTACATTCATAGATGATGCAACTAGGAAGGTTTGTATTTATTTACTTAGGAAGAAATCTGATGTATTTGAAACATTTAAGAAATGGAGAAGCTTGGTTGAGAATGCGACGGGCAAAAGATTAAAATGTCTCAGATCTGATAATGGTGGTGATTATTGCAACAAAAAATTTGAGGATTATTGTTCCTTTATTAGAATTCATAGGTAGAAAATAGTTCCAGGGACTCCATAGGAAAATGGAGTGGCCGAATGCATGAATAGGACAATAATGGAGCATGCAAGGACCATGAGATTGCATGTTGGACTGTCTTTAAACATGTGGGCAAAGGCTATCAACACCGTTGTATATTTAATTAATAGAGGTCCTCTAGTTCCTTTGGGCTATGGTATTCCAAAGGAAGCATGGACAGGTAAGAAGGTTGGTTATTCTTTTCTCGAAACCTTCAGATGTGAAGTATTTGCACATGTAGATTATGAAAATAGAACCAAGCTAGATGCAAAATCAAAAAAGTGTACCTTCGTTGGATATGGTATTGATGAATTTGGTTATAGGCTTTGGGATTTTGAAAATCAGAAAATTGTGAGAAGCACAGATGTTGTATTCAATGAGGTGTTGTACAAAGATTAGTTGCAGTTGCATGAGAAAAAACAAAAAGGATTATGTGGTGCTGGATGATACTCTAGATAATGATGTTCTAGTGGTTCCTCATGTTCCGCAACATCAACAAGAAATACCACAAACTCCAATGAATGTTATATGGTCAACAAGGCTAAGTAGACCTCCTAAAAGGTTTTCTCCCTCTTTGTATTTTATTTTTTTAATAGATGCTAGTGAACCTAGAGGGTATAATGAAGCTATGCAGGTGGATACAAAGGTTCAGTGGGAGCTTGCAATGAAAGAAGAAATGGACTCCTTACTAAAAACTTAGACTTGGGAATTATGTAAGTTGCCTGCAAGTAAAAAGTCTTTACCAAACAAATGGGTTTATAGGCTGAAAGAGGAAGATGGAGGTAAGAAAAGGTTTAAAGCCAGGTTAGTTGTAAAAGGATTTGCACAGAAAAAAGGTATTGATTTTGATGAGATTTTTTCTCTGGTTGTTAAGATGACTTCTATTCGTACTATTTTAAGTATTGTGGCTACTAAAGATTTGCATTTGGAATAGCTAGATGTGAAAACTATTTTTCTCCATGGTGATTTGGAGGAGGAGATATCTATGGAATAGCCCCAAGGATTTGAGGTTAAAGGTAAGGAGAAACAGGTGTGCAGATTGAAGAAGAGTTTGTATGGCTTGAAATAAGCACATCAGTAATGGTATTTAAAATTTGATAGTTTTATGGTTGAGCAAGGCTACAACCGATGTAATTCTGACCATTATATTTATTTTAAGAGGTTGGATAATGATAGCTACATTATTTTATGTTTATATATTGATGACATGCTTGTAGTAGGGTCTAACATGGATCACATAAGAGAGTTAAAATAGAAGTTAGCACAATCATTTGCTATGAAGGATTTGGGGGCAAAAAAATATATCCTTTCTATGAAAATTTACAGCGATAGGAGGAATAGAAAATTAACTCTATGTCAGGCTAATTATGTTGAAAAAGTGTTGCAGAGATTCCATATGGAGAATGCAAAAGTTGTTAGCACACCTTTGCCTAGTCATTTGAAATTGACTAAGGATGTGTGTCCTAAGACATAAGAGGAGGAAGAAAAAATGTCCAAGGTACCATATACTTTAGCTGTAGGAACTTTAATGTATGCCATGGTATGTACATGAGACCGGATATTGCACATGCTTTAGGAGTCGTAAGAAGGTATATGAGTCGTCCCAGATTGGAACATTGGAATGCGGTAAAGTGGATTCTTAGATATTTGAGAGGTACATCCAATAAACACTTATATTTTGAGGGCTCTAATACTGATTTAGCAAGCTATGTGGACTCAGATGTGGTAGGGCATATTGATACCAAATGGAGTACTATAGGTTATGTCTTTACTATAGGTGGGATAGCAGTGAGTTAGATCTCTAGGTTGCAAAAGGTGGTTTCTTTATCCACCATGGAGGTAGAGTATGTAGCTGCAACAGAGGCAAGCAAGGAGATGATATGGCTATAATCTTTCATGGAAGAATTGGGTAAACAATAGGCTGATAGTTATTTGTTTATGGATAGCTAGAGTGTCATACATCTTGCAAAGAATTCTACCTTGCATTCATAGACCAAACACATATAGTTGAGGTATCACTTCATTTGATTAGTGTTGAATGATGGACACTTACGGCTGGAAAAGATACATACAAATGAAAATCTAGCGGATATGTTTACAAAGATAGTAACAAAGGAGAAGTTGAACTCCTCTTCAGCTTTGGTCGGTCTTCAAGATTGAAAATAGAAAATCAGAACAATAGAGTCTAGGGTGCTTATTTCCAGTGGGAGCTACAGGGTCAGCGGTGTTATCATCAGTCTCCAAGTGGGGGATGATATGGTGTGGAGTTTGATCAGTCTCCAAGTGGGAGATTGTTGTTATATGGAGCCTAATCAGACTCAGAGGCTAAATTTACCCCACTTTTATAGGCCCAGATTCCCCCCAAATTTTTTAACGAGGTCAAGCGGTAATGCCCCTTGCAGGGGTTTGGGGGTAGTGCCCCCAAGATAGGGTCAAGGAGTAGTGCCCCTTGTGGGGTCCAGGGGCAGTGCTCCTAGCATCGCCCCTAAAACCTCAAACAAATTTAATTATTTTATAAAGGCATCGTGAGTTATTTTTTTCTATTGGCTGACATAAAAAAACCCTATTTTGTAACCGACATAAGGCTTGATAAAAGCGGCTAAGGGTTAGGGTTTCTATTGATGTATTGTAGCATTTTGCAGCGGTATTGAGTTGCAAGGATTGCTAGTTGTAATTGGTTTGATTTACTAGATAATAATATTGGACTCTCTATTGGTGGATATTGTAGCCTAAGTTTGGGTGAACCACTCTAAAACTTGTCTCTCGCTGTTATTATTTCTATGTATTTTCATTCCTCTATTTAATCTTTATTTGCAATTAATTAATATCTTCTGCATACAATCCCTAACAGTTTTTGGTCGTAACAAATTCTTCATCCTCCTCACTGTCTTCCTCCTCTGCCTCAATGATATAATACCTTCTGGTATTGGTTCATTGTCTTCTTACTATCGTAGCTTTCTCCTTCCTCTTCCTTCTTTCTTTTCCGATATGCTTTGGTGTACTTCTCTGGTAGTACTCTTCTTCTTTTATGGATTTAGTTTAAGGTATGTTTGTCTCCTCTTTGTTGTTCTTCTAGAAATTTCTTGCTCCTTTCTTCTTAGGTTCAACTTTAAGTCTTTTATGATAGGTATTTCATGTTTCTTATTGATGATTACTCTCGAATAACTTGGGTTACATTTTTAAGAGAGAAATTAGAAACTTTTGATAGATTTAAGATTTTAAAAGAAAAAGTTGAGAATGAAATAAATGTTAAGATCAAATGCTTAAGTTTTGATAGAGGAGGTGAAGTTACTTCAAATAAATTTAAAATGTTTTAAGATCATGGTATTAGGAGATATTTGACTACTCCTAGGACCCCTCAGCATAATGGGGTAGTGGAGAGGAATAATAGGATTATGCAAGAGATGGATAGGGCAATGTTGAAAGATGCAGATCTGCTTGATATGTGTTGAAAAGAACTAGTTCACACTGTTGTCTACCTACTTAACAGATTACAATTGAGGGTCAATAGCACTAAGACCCCTTGTGAGCTATGGTATGGAAGATCTCCCACTGTCAGATACTTCAGGATCTTCGGCAACAAATGCTACATCAAGAGAGATGAAGAAGACCTTAGAAAGTTTGATTCAAGATGTGACGAAGCAATATTTCTTGCTTACTCAACCATAACCAAGGCCTATAGATGCTACAACAAGAGATTGGAAATGATGATTGAAAGCACAAATGTTAAGGTAGATGAATATTTGTGTCAGATCTCACAAGAACCAGAGGTTTGCATATTGGATATACCTCCCTACATTGTAGAAGAAGAAGAGGAGGAGAAAGAAGAGAAGGAACAAGAACCAGAAAACACTCCTAAGACTCCAACAAACTATGTTCAGAAGAATTATTCAGTAGATCAAATCATTAGGGGTATGAATGAAGGTGTATAGACCAAGAGAAGGCTTGCAAAAGAAAGCAAGTGAATTTGTGTGCACTGTCAAAGGTAGAGCCCAAAACCTTTAATGATGCTAGCAAAGATGAAGGATGGCTGAAGTCAATGGAAGAAGAATTGAATCAAATAGAAAAGAATGAGACATGCGAATTGGTTCCCAGACCATCTAATAAGAATGTTATAGGAACAAAGTGGGTGTTTCGGAACAAGCTAAATGAAGAAGGTGAAGTTATGAGGAACAAAGGAAGATTGGTGTGTAAGGGCTATTCACGAGTTGAGGGTATTGATTTTGAGACTTTTGTTTCGGTAGACAAAATGGAGGCAATCAAGATGTTTCTTGCCTTTGTTGCTCACAATAACTTCAAGGTCTATTAGATGGATGTCAAGTCATCCTTCTTGAATGATCATTTAGAGGAAGAGGTCTACATTGAAAAACCAGATGGTTTCCCACTATCAAAAGATCCTAACATGGTGTGAAGACTCAAGAAATCTTTGTATGGACCCAAGCAAGCTCCTAGAGCTTGGTATGCTCAGTTGGATAGGTACTTACTTTAGCAAGGTTTCAAAAAAGATACTACAAATAGTAATCTTTACATTAAGGGAGAGGAAGACAAGATTTTGATAGTTGTATATGTTGATGAAATCATCTTTGGTGGAGATGATTGTATGTGTAAGAGGTTTGCAGAAGAGATGCAGAAGTAGTTTGAGATCTTTATGATTGGTGAGTTGTCTTTCTTCGTTGGGCTTCAAATTGTTCAACTAGGTGATGGTATCTTTATTTCTCAAGATAAGTATGTTAGAGAGATGTTGAAGAAATTTAGCATGAAGGATTCCAAACCAGTAAGTACTCCTATGGTTACTAGTTGTCACTTGAGAAAGGCTAATGAGTCACTTGAGGTTGATCAGAGTCTTTATAGATTTATGATTACAAGATTATTGTACTTGAACACTTCTAGACCTGATAGTATGCATGCAGTATGTTTGGTTGCCAGATATCAAGATAATCCTAAAAAACTCATGAGAAGGAAATAAAAAGAATATTTAGATATTTGAAGGGACTTTAAATTATGGCTTAAGGTATCCAAAAGGTAATGACTTTGATCTGAGTGCTTACATCGATGTTGATTGGGCTGGTTGTGTTGATGATAGAAGAAGTACAATTGGTGGTGCTTTCTTTTTAGGAAGAGGATTGGTTTAATGGCATAATAAGAAACACAATTTAGTATCCTTAGCAACTACATAGGTAGAGTATATTGTTGTAGCATCTTTTTGTACACAAGTGTTGTTGATGATGTAGAGGAAAAACTAATGCATTGTAAACTCAACATAATTTAGGGGAAAACTTATCTGAATAGTCCACTCTATCATTGTACTTCCTACATTAAATCATCAACCAAGGAGTGTAAGCTTATGATGGTACTACACTATATGTACCTTTATGGACTCAAATCCTCTTAACTATCCCATTCAAACCTATTCTGATTAGCCTAGTCTACTGAAATTCATAGAAATGTAAGAACAATAAAAATAGTTTAAAATCTAGTTGCTACGAGTCCCTTCAGCATAAGCTATAGATGACTATTAATAACAGGAAATTACATAATTAAATCAAAACATTCTAAATGATAAAAGAACTAGTGCTAACCTCTGGAGGACTTCAAATAGACATAGCATGCATGTGCTCATAGATCATACTACTATATTTTAACAATTAACATATTCTAATTAACTCACACTACATTTATACATAAATGAAAAACTAATTGACAAGAATTCATAAAAGAATGAGGAAATAAATGAAGTGAGGATCAATACCTTGAGTGGCCAGCTCAGGGGACTGACTCACTTAACTTGAAATCAAATCAAATCAATTACAGATACTCACGCATCTTCGTAACATGTAGTTCTACGCATTCCATATCATAAACATAATCTTCTTTAGATTTTATTCAAATCAAAACATGTCTAGATAATTGATATTGAGAAAAAGAGTATCGACTAAGTAATTGGAAAGTAAAAGCAACTAACTTAACAATGAACTCGTCACTCTAACTTATACAAAAATGGGAAAATTTTATGAAACTACTAACTAATCCTCAATCAATCCAACCCTAGATACTAGGATATAGGTTTCATGATTGATTTATTAATCTAACTAATCAAAAGAAGAAAAGTCATATTCAAACAAGAACTCTCATGAAATGGTTTGTATGAAAAACCACTCATAGACTATGTTTAGAACAAGTCTTCTTTTCTGCATTTATTCCAATCCATGATGGTATAGATTCATCCTCTATCTGTCTTCACTTTTGGTGTTCAAACCGCACTTCATTTAATTCCCCTATCCTGCAACTCGCTGTAATTTCTCTTTCCTTGCTACACAGGGTTAATTCTCCAAACATATGCACACAAAATAGCTTTCATATTTAAACCATATGATCCTATCTATATTGCATGCATACTTATATTTTAAGTCATTCACTTCATAATATCTCCACCATATTCCATATTAATAATATAGGTTTAAAGTCTTTGAAAAGTATATGAGAAACAACATATAGTAATGGTGATGTTTGTTAAGTATCTGCAGGATCATATGAAAAAGTTTTAAAAGTATATAAAAATAACATAAAAAGAAGTCAATAATTCAACCCATCATCTCCCCCAACTACTCTTTTGCTTGTCCGCAAGCAAAATCAAGGAATTAAACATCTAGGGTAGAAGATTATAATGCAAAGTGATTCATCTGAGGTCCATGATTCTCTGACTCCTTGTCCCTATTTGAGATAAAAACCATTGTAGCAGGAAAGCCTATCCATCTTGACAAATTCTGCATCCCTACATTTATCACTCTTTTCTTCTATCCAGTATGGTACTAGGTTAAGGAGAATAGGAGGGTGAAATGTGAGTGGCAGCCATGCTACTCCTGTTTGCTCTGAAATCTTGATATACCTGTGTAGCCTCTCAAAACTATTCATGAAATTGTGGAAGGAGTGGGGCTCTTTCCTCTGGAGTGCTTGAGTAAGATTGTCCCATCTATTTTGTACATACCTGAGACAATGTTGAAGCATGGATCCAGTTGACTATTGTATTCTTTTATGGTGTCTCAGCCTCATATCCATGATTACTTTACCTAGACCTTTATGTGAAAGGAGCCTCAACCATTGTGTGAGAATTACATTAGGGTTTAGTGCTTCTTGTCTAACTTGTAATGGTACTGTTTTCTCCTGCTCTTCATACTTATCCACCAACTCTCCTTTGAGCTTTTCATTCCTAAAGTATGACAACAATGCCCTGATCTATAAGTCCCCAACATAGATGGAAGGGTTTCATTCTATGTCCTCCTCCATTAGGTAGTTATGCAAATAGTATTCACACAATTGATCCTATTCTTCTAAGTTGACTTCTTTAAAATGATTGAAAAAATTTTGCCTTGAATGTAAGTTAGGTTGATTATTAATGAATCTATTGAACTGAAAACTAAGAAACTTTTATTTTAAAAATAATGCATAAACTCTTGGTGGAGGTCTGCATCCAATGATTTCTATAGCTCTATCAATGAGCTTTGTCAGAGGATTCTCCAACCTTTTAATTACCAAATCCTTTCCCTCCACTGATGTATTAAAATTTGTTTCTCTTTTTCCTAGTTCTCATTTTCCTGCTTGGTTTTATAAGTCAGTTTCATTAATTCAAAGCCTAGAGACAGAGTGGTATGTTACACTGGGGTTTTTGTCAGAAGAGGTTGGAGAGTGAGTACTTCATCATCTTCAATTTTTGTTTTACTTACAGCCAGTTGTGCTAATAAATCTAAATTGGAACCATGGTCATAAGTATGAATTTTCTCTTCCAACTCTTGAATCCTTTTCTCCTTTTCTTTATCTTTCTCCTCATACCCCTTCACCTGCTCTTCTAGATGTCTTATTCTATACAAAGCTTCTTGAAGTTCTTTTCTAATATTTCTGTCCTCCAACAATTCTTTTTCTTTTTCAAAATTTAGACTTTCATCATCACCTTTTCCAAGAATATCAAAAATTTCTTGAGAAAAATTATCAGGTATAGACTTCCCCATTTTACTTGCAGTAAACAAATCCTCTGACTCAAAATTAGAAGAAGAAACATACCTACTTTTCTTGGCAGACACATTGAAATTATCACAGGCATCAACAGAGACATCCTCAAGAGGAATTTCTCCTCTGTCTGAATTTAAATTTAGTGGAATTGGATCACTGTCTTTCTGACCTTCATCTTTTTCCTTTAATTTATGTTCCTCAACAACTATTTCCTTGGCACTTTGCCTCTTTAGCCTACCTAAACGTCTAGGAGTCATAGTCTCTGGCTTATCTTCCTTTTTCCTTCACTTCTTGTCCCTCTTCTTCCTCCTTTCCCCTGTATTTTCTTCTTTCGTTGTCCCCTTGTGCTTCTTCACACCCTTCCTATTCTTCTTTTCTTTACCAGATGCTGAAGGAGTTCTTCTTTTAGCTTTAGGGGTGGATGATGAAGGTTCTTCTCTGCTACAAGCCTAAATTCTGGAGGATTTTCATCCTATGGCTCTTCATGCTCAGTTTCATACGAAGGCTTAGGTTCATATGGAGGCTTATCTTCTACTTCAGGTGCCTCTAATAGTGTTGAAATATCCACACATTGCTTAAAATCTTCCCACTCAACTTGTGGATATTGAATTCTCAAACTTCTCTTTATCAGCATGGCTATTAAACAATGATGGGATAGAGTGGTGTATGTTTGTTGTTTCTGGTATTCAGAAAACATTGTTTTCAACATACTATATAGAAAATTTGGGACATTGACCAGTTTTTCATGCCGTAGATGATTGAGCAATTTGAAATGTACAGTATATAACATGTTATATCGACCATCACAGGTAATATATTTGATGATCTATGAAGCACATTTCCACTGAAAGAAGGGAAGAGATAATTGCTTCATACCTTTTGTGGTGGATTCCAAGTGTTCACCTCTCTTACAAAATTCCTCCCTCACCACGACTGCATCAGCTCTAGTTGGATACTCAGACCCTGTTCATGGGGTGAATGAAAGATCATGATGGGCCAAACAGTGGCAATGGAGAAAAAACTTGCTAGCTAAAAAAGTGCAAACATTTAGACTAATATTTAGATTTGGATGGAAGGGGTGTTAATATTTCTAGCTCAAATATGGATTCCCTCCAAAAATTCCTAGGAATTAAATCATATTTAGGAAAGTGGGAGTCCCAAAACTTGCCAAAGAAACTTACAAAATCACCCATTTTGTGTTATCCTAAAATTTTCCACAATTTCATCCTTGAAGTTGATAGAATTTTTTGTAAATTAAATTAATCAAATGAAAAGGGTTTACAGAGGAAGCTATTAAGATTCTAAAAATATAATATATGCCTCATAATAATTTTCATAGGTAATTATTATTAATTTTCTACATCCTCTATGTATGATTTCCTAATAGATATACATATTGAAAAACATCCATAACTTTTAACATGTTTAACCTTTTTTAAATCCAAAAGATGCATCACATTCTAGGATTTATTGGGTATACATTAAAATTTAAAAATTTTTATTTTCATATATTATTTACCAAGTTAGGTTGGCTGGAAAATGAATTTTTAATATTTTTAAAAAGTCACAATAAAAATTCATAAATAATTATTTATTTACTTAAAAAATTCAAAAAAATATGCATCACATCCACTCATGTGTCCTTTACTTAAATCCAAATCATGGCGGAAAAATATTATCTTTTTCTCATACTTAGGTTGGCCAGAATGACAAATTGTGTAGATAACTCATTTAATTTTTGACATGGAGTTACTTAAATCATTTTTTCACATTTACATTGAGACTTACAGGTAGTGTTTGGCCCATCATGATCTTGCACTTACCCCATGGCAACCCTGTGACCTGAGCAATAGTTGTTTCAGAAGCATCTATAGTGAATCCTTTCACCATTGCTTCAACATATTGTAATGTGAATGCAAATTCCTTTGCCATCTCATAAACATATTCTATCAATTTCAGAAAGTAATCTAACCACTCCACTCTTCTAAAGAGTGGAAGAACCATTACATCTTCTAGTATTTCTTTATGTGTAGAGGGTTCTCTTCTGATTATATCCTCTCCCATTATTTCTGTAAATTGTAATCTCTACAGTGTCAATTTCTGTTGAACAGGTCAATTTCTACTACTTCAATTCACCACCCCAAAAAGAACCAACTTACAATTTTTGCCTCTCCTTTCTTATCCATTGTAACTTCCTTAGGGTAATGGGTTCACTCATTTGGAAAATAGGATAAGTTCATGGCATATGATGTTTTATCTAGTTTTTCTTGAAAGGCAAAAGATGGTGAATGGAAAAAATTGAAAAATAAACCCCTCCCCCCAACTTAAGTTTGAAGTGACCTCACATCACTTGTCAATTAATATGGAATGAGGAGTATTGATTAAATGGAATGGTGGATAATATTCTCGCATGCACTACAAGTAATTATGAAGATAAAAAGAAAGCTAGTTTTAATTATTGAAAGTTACCTAATGTACATATGGAATGGAAAGAAATAATTAACACACCTTGGAATTTGTGAACATATACTGAGGATTTGAGTCGATATGAATGCGGCGAATGGTAAGGTGGTTGGTATTGTAGTAGAAATATGATGTGATGGTGCATAAATATGAAGAAAAATGAACAAATCATGAATGTGGGATGACACGTCTAGCAATGGAGAGGAGTTATTTCTAAATGAATGCGAGCATGTGGAATGGGCAGGAAAAATTGGGTATTGTTCACTAAATTGTGGAAGAAAGTTGCATATAGAAGTTGCTACGGGTGCCGCCAGCACATGTCCCAACTATGTAATTACAGATGTAATATATCAGGTCCCAGCTGAGTCAGGTCCCTATATGAGAATAGGTCCCGGTGGAAGTAATTGTGGTAACCATGGATATTGTGCCATGTGTGCATGTGATTTTAAAGCAAGGAAAATTAAGTCCCAGTGACAGGGGTTGAGTCATGTAACTCAACCTATACATCACTAGACTCATTAAGTGGATCATCTTCAGCTATTGGCTTAGTGCGTGTCACAGAGCCTTCATTAAGAGTATCTTGAGGACCATATTGAGTGGCTAGAGAGATGAAAAAATCATCTTTCTGAAGTAGTTTCTTGTATAGTTTCAGCCTGTGTCCATTCACTAGCAATGAAAATCTTACCTCATTAGTGGTTTGCAATTGGACTACACCATTAGGGAATACTTGTTGAATCTCATATGGGCCCAACCATCTTGACTAAAGCTTACCTTTGAAATTTTTGTATCTTGAGTCATACAAAAGTACCCAATCACCAGCAGTGAATTCTTTGGTCTTGATGTGCTTGTCATGCCATTAATCCTTTGTTTCTGTATGACTTCTGTGTGGTGGATGGCTTCTAATCTAATCTCATCAAGAGCATTCAAATGTTGTAATCTATCCATTTGTGCTTCTGTCAAATCCATGCCTAATTCTGTTGTTGTCCTCAGGGTTTTGTATTCTAATTCTATAGGCAGGACTGTTGTATTTCCATAAACTAATTCATAAGGGGTGAACCCTATAGTTGTCTTCGATGTGGTTCTATATGCCCAAATAGATTTTGGTAACCTAGAAACCTAATCTCTTTTGTGAAGCTGTACTATTTTGGTCAATATATTCTCAAGCTCCCTATTTGTAACTTCAACCTGACCATTTGCCTAAGGATGGTAGGGAGTGGACTTTTTATGTCTAATCTGATACTCTTCTACCAGTTTTGTGATTAAATCTAATGTAAATTGTGGCCCTTGGTCGGTGACTATCTCCCTTGGTACACCAAATCTAGTGAAGATTTCCTCATACAATTTTTTTGCCACATTGCCATCTCTAGCAAACTGCAAAGCTTTAACTTCCACCTATTTGGTTAAGTAATTAGTACATACTAGTATATATTCCTTATTGTTTGAAGTAGGAGAAATAGAAGCAACAAAATACAGTCCCCACTTATCAAAAGGAGCCAATGTTATTTGTGGTTGTAAAGGCATTTCATCACTTCTTGTAGGTTTATGCATCCTTTAACATCTATCACAGCTTCTAGTGTACTTGACAACATCTTTGTGAAGTGTTGGATAGTAATATCTTGTTGTTAATATTTTGAAGGCTATCCTATTGGTAGAAAAATGTCCACCACAAGGATCATCATGGCATGCCTTCATTATATCAAACACTTCATCCTCTTTGATACATCTTCTCATAATATTATCTAGGCCAGTGTAAAATAGGAAACCAGAAATCCAAGAGTAAGAGAAACATTACTAGCTGCCTCTTCTCCCTTGGAGAGAAGTAACTTGGAATCTGCCCTGTAACCAAATAATTAGCTATATCTACATACCATGGAGTGTGTATAGTTAGAGAAAATAGATGTTCATCAGGAAAATAATCATCAACCACTCCTTCTAAGGACTATGTAGGCAGTCTAAATAGAAAATCAACAACTACATTATCCTTGCCTAGTTTGTCAAAAATTGGTATATCAAATTCTTGTTGTAACAACAACCATCTGACAAGCCTACCACCCGCTATTGGATTATTCATCAAATATCTAATTGTAGAATGATCTGTGTGTATGAACACTTTATAACTAGTTATGTAGTGCCTGAATTTGTTAATTGCATAAACAAAAGATAACATTTCTTTTTATGTCACATTATAGTTCAACTCAGCTCCCTATAGGTTTTTACTTACATAGTATATTGCATACATTTTGTTTCCTTCTTGTTGGCCTAGGATTGCCCTAATGGCAAAGTCTAATGCATCGGTATGGATATGAAAAGGTAGTGTCCAATTTGGACCTCTAAGAACTGGTGCTTGTGTCAATGATGCTTTCATCTTTTCAAATGAGTTCTAACAGTCTACAGTCCACTCAAATTCAATGTCTTTTGTCAATAGAGTGAATAGAGGTGTAGCAACATTCCTAAAATCTTGGATTAACCACCTGTAGTAACTTGCATGTCCAAGGAAACTCCTTACATCCTTCTATTTTTGTAGAATAGGCAGGGTAGATATGATTTCAATCTTCTTTGGGTCAACTTGGATTCTTGCACTTGAGATGAAATGTCCCAAGACTACTCCTTGTGTCATCATCATAAAACAATTTTCATTACTCAGAGATAGATTGTGTTCTGTTCATCTCTTTAAAATTTTCTCCAAGTTGTGTAAAGCTTCATCGTATGTTTCACCATATGTGGTCAAGTCATCCATGTAAATTTCCATGTTGTCATGGGCAAAATCAGAGAAAATATTGAGGATTGCTATCTGAAAAGTTATTGGAGCGTTGTACAAACCAAAAGGCAAGACAAAATATGTGTAGGTCCCCCAAGGACAGGTAAATGTTGTCTTATCTTGATCCTTTGGTGCAATCTTGATTTGGTTATAGCCACTAAAACCATCAAGAAATGAGAAATATTTCTTCCCTGCCAAAGAGTCAAGAATGTGATCAATAAAGGGCAATGGAAAGCGATATTTTCTAGTTGCATCATTTAGTTCTCTATAATCCACAGAAACCCTCCATTTTCCACCTTTTTTGGGAACTATTACCAATGGTGAAACTCATTCACTATCTGATACATCTAACAACTTTTGGAGTTCAGCTTTCACTATTTCTCTTAGAACAGGGTTCATCCATCTTTGTTGCTGCCTGATAGGTCTGTGGCCATCATCAATGTAAATCTTATACATGCATAGGGTAGGATCAATGCCTTTCATATCACTATAGTCCCATGCAAAGGTTGTTGCATGTGTTTACAATACTGTGTGCAGGGATTGTTGTTGCTCATCAGTCAATGCCTTATTAATAGTCAACATCCTCCCTGGTTTGATTTCCAACTATTTAGACATTTCTTGCACACATGATAGGTCAAGGTTAGGTATTACTGGCAAGTATTGTTGGGGTAACAAAGTATGAAATATTTGTGATACCTCCTCTAAGGAACTATGGTGTGATATGCTTCTTAAGGGGTCTTGAAAGCAAGATAAACAATCCTGCTACTAAGGATGCCTCCCACAATCATTTTGGATGATATGAGCAATCAACTCATCTTCATCTTGAATATCTAATAAGGGGATGTGTTCAATAGTCATCAAGGTTTGTAGCGAAAAGTTGTCCTCATCTTCTAGGGTAGGCCAAATGGTCTGCTCAAGCTCATGATATAGTTGGGCTAGTAGCTATAAAACCAATTTCTTGGTGACAGTCCCATTAGATATGATTATGTTACCTGACCTACAACCTATAAATGCATCTACTGTGGCAAGCCATGGTCTACCTAGTATGAGAGGATAACCAACAAGGTTAACTTTGGGATGGAGTACGATAAAATCAGCAAGATATTCCTAGGAATTTAATGCAATGACCAAGTCCTCAATGACTCCTTCAGGCTTAACTGTGGACCTATCAGCTAAATGTAAGACTATTTAAGTAGGTCTGAGGTTATTCAACTAGAGTTTTTGCATTATCTCCTTAGCCATTACATTAATTGCAGCACCTAAATCTATTAGAGTATTCTTAATCACATTCCCATTGATTTTAACATCCACTACTTGACTACCTGGATTTGTAGATTTGGGAATAGTTATATTACCCAACATGATATCAACAAGATTACCCAAAACATGAATTGTCTGAGGGTCTATTCTCTTCCTTCCTAGCTTCTTTATGCAAAGATCCCTACTAGTCTTAGTGTAGATAGGAATATCCTTTATGGCTTGGATTAAGGGAATCTTTATGCTTATATCTTTTAACTCACTAAGGAGGATAGTATCAATTTGGGTTATTTGTTTTTGAATGGCCAAGTGCTTAGGGAAAGGAGGAGACTTTTGGTGTAAGGTAGTCTAGGCATCTTGGGTTGATTTAGGTTCTAAAGGTGGTTTATCTGAGGCTTCCTCTGTGGGTTCTTCATCATTAAGTTTTGTGATTTGTGAAGATGAAGGCCCTACAAGTTGTTTCACTGATTTGGCGTGAACATTACTCACTTCCACCCCATAAATGGGGTATTGCATTACCTCATTATTATAAGCCTATTGGACAGGCTTGTTGTTAGGGTTAGGTGTAGGTTGGTCAGGGATTTGAGTAGTTCTAGGAGGGGGAACCTAAGGAGTGGAAGGAGGTGGCATTATTGATGGCTGCTGGGGCTGAGGTGGAAGCATAGGTTGCTGGTAATTTGTATTTTGCTGCCAGTGTTGGCCCTTATTCCATTGGGGTTGTCATTGATGTTGCTGTGTGGGCCACTGGGGGTTATAGTTGGTACCTTGGAAACTTTGTTGGGGACATGAGTTTGGCTGCTGTTGGTTCCAACTTGGTTGTGGAGTGGGCTATTGTGGGGTTTGCCATTGATTTTGAGTATTAGGCCATTATTGGTTCCATGTAGGAAAATTTTTGTTTGGAGCTAGAAAAGGTGAATTATAATTGAGTGGGTCAGATGGCATACCTTGTCTTTTCTGCCAAGGTCTCCTTTGAGGAATGAAGAACAACTACCCATCCTCTCCTTCAAATGGTTGGAATTCTGGCCTTTCAATCTTTTCTTGTTGGATACTGGACACCCTTTTGCATTTATAGTTAGCCTTCCCTTGTCTACGGCTGGGGCAATATTCAATGAGCATGGCTTCTGCCTCCTCCTATTTCTTGTTAATGTGAAGAGTGTCCAACTGTGTAGCCATATGACTAATGATATCTTCCTTCATGTTGGACATCAAGTTGCTGATTTCAACTTGAGAAACTCTAGTGGTTGCCTTGTTTGTGATGGATTTTCTTTCTACCCTTGGCCTTTTGGTAAAATTTTGTGAATAGTTTCTGCAAATTTTGCAAATTACCTCAAAAGGTAGCTAAGAGATATCACCTTGGCCAATGAGATTTAGGGCATCCATACAGTCATCTTTAACTCCTCTCAAAAAATACCATTTTTAGTGATTCTTCAGACAATTTATTTTGAAGGTTTTTTTTCAAGGCAAACTGAAACCTTTCAACATAATCCTCTAGTGGTTCTTCCTCTTTTTGTGACATCCTGAAGATGTCATCTCTCCTCTTGTCATGTCCTCGATAGTAATATGGGTATTTTTCTAAGAATTTCTCCTTCATTGTATCCTAGTCTAGGATAACATCTTTTTCTAGACCCATAAACCATCTCAAGGTTGTATCCTTGAGAGTGGTAGGAAAGAGTTTAAGCATGTGAGCATCTGTAGTATAGTCATAGCTTCTGTATAGGATATCAAATTCAAACATAAACGTATCTGGGTCCTCTCTCACTAAGCCATAGAAAATTGGTAATGCTGAAGGTGGAATGTTTTTCAGCATTGCAATCCTCTCCTGATCAGTGATGGGTAACTCAAATGTTTCCTGCTCTAGCGGTGGATCATCCATCACTGCTTTTGTCATGGTTCTAAAGGTCCCTTCAGTAGCTATAGAAGAAGTTAATGAAGATGTTGAGGATATTGATGAAGATGGAGGAACAAATCCTTCATCTACAGGAAGTCCCACTTGATAATTAGTAATCTGATCAGCAATATCTTCTAGAGCCTGATAATTTGAAGGGAGAAATCTGCCTCTACATATAGAAGTTTTAGCTTTTGTATACCGACAGTCCTGCACAATGTTAGTTTGATTTTGGATGTTTGTTGTAGAGTGAAGTTATGAATCCTAATGCTGAAATTAAAACTTGAACTATGGAAATTTAACAATTAAGCCTATAAAGGTAGCACCATCCCCGGCAACGATGCCAAAAATGTAGAGGAAAAACTAATGCATTGTAGACTTAACATAATTTAAGGGAAAACCTATCTGAACAGTCCACTCTATCATTGTACTTCCTACATTAAATCATCAACCAAGGAGCATAAGCTTATGATGGTACTGCACTGTATTTGCCTTTATGGACTCAAATCCTCTTAACTATCCCATTCAAACCTATTCTACATTTATTCCAATCCATGATGGTATAGATTCATCTTCCATCTATCTTGACTTTTGGTGTTCCAATTGCACTTCACTTAATTCCCATGTCCTGCAATGTGCTACAATTGCTCTTTCCTTGATGCCATGACCTTGCTACATAGGGTTAATTCTCCAAACATATGCACACAAATAGCTTTCATATTTAAACAATAAGATTCTATCTATATTGCATGTATACTTATATTTTAAGTCATTCACTTGATAATATCACCACCATATTCCATATTAACAATATAGGTTTAAACTCTTTGAAAAATATATGAGAAACAACATATAGTAATGGTGATGTTTGTAATGTATCTACAGGATCATATGAAAAGGTTTTAAAAGTATATAAAAACAACATAAAAAGAAGTCAATAATTCAACCCATCAGATGAAACAAACATTGAAGGATACCAAGATACAGTATGATGAACCTATTCCTATTTTGTGTGATAATACAAGTGCATATATCAATCAAGTATCACTTTTTGAGAAAGAAGGTTACAAATAAAGAAGTGAAGCTAGAATATGTTTCAACAAAGGATCAGATTGCAGATGCTTTCACAAAGGCACTTGCAAAGGATACTTTTGAGTATCTTCAGTAGAAGTTAGGGGTAATTTCCCCTACTTCTTCTTGCTAGATGGATGATTGGTGCATCTGTCCATGGGGAGCAATTCATGCTATATCATTTTTCTAAACATATGGTGACTACCTCTCAGGGAAGTAGGTAGTGATTGTTGATGACAAGAGGAGCTTGTTAGTGTTGAACACTCAAAATACTAAGAGAGGGGTGAATCAGTATTCTTGTAAACCACTCATAGATTAAGCATCCAATCCATTTTCCAAATATCATTAAAATAGATTAAGAATAAAACATACAACCATAAACCATAACACATGAATAGTAGGATTTTTATGTGGAAAATCCAAAAAGGAGAAAACCACAGTGAGGATTAGCTCATAATATATTAAAACTAGTTTAGGTAATACAGAAATGCTCACTGTAGGTGGACTCACTGCCAACTGAGAGAGAGAGAGAGAGAGAGAGATGGGATGGCTCACTGCTAATGATGAACTATTACATTTGCATCTACACATGTATGGATTATAGTTTCAATGAAGCACAATCAAAATCTTCTTTCACTGATCTAAATTACAACACTGCTCTACTCTATAATTACCCTATCTACTCTATTTTTTCTCAGTTCGCACCTGTCGGTACTTGTCGCATCACAAACATGCATCATTCCCATCCACCACCAAAACATCAAAGATAAATCTTTATTTATATCTACTTTGTTTATAATCATCAACTAGGTCATCCCAAAAGATGTAGCATGTGAAACATTTTCCCACATACTTCGCACCAAAATTTAAACTTGACATAAGTCGGAGTGGACCTAAAATAGCTCCAACTTAATTCTTTTTTTTATCTGTAAGACCAAGTTTTATTAATTAAAATTAAAAAATTACATAAAGAATAGCCATGGTCAACATGCAGTAATGCATCAGTGGAGTACATCAAGTCTACTCATTCTGAGTTACATTTTATCCACTAGATTTGGTGTGAGATTGCAAATCTATTTTGATCATATCTAGTTTTATCAAGAGGATTTTCTTTTTCTTATTCTGTACTTTCCACCAGTCCCCCCATCCTCTTTCTTTTACATTTCTATGAATTCCATGATTTGAAATGAATCTTATTGATTGCTTCCACCACACATTGCAGGTGATTTCTAGTCACACTTTGCAGAAATTGGATTTGAGGTTGTATTTTGAGGCTTGACTTTTGAGAAACTATTTGATTGTTGAGGTTTTCTTTGAACCAAATATACTTTTGTACAAGAATTTGAAGCGGGATGTGTTGTATCTTTCCTATCTTTAGAAATTGGAGAAAAATCAGGTAGTTGAGAAGGTTCAGGGTTTTTCTCCCACCCATTTGATGAAGCTTTGATTGAGTAATGATGAGGTTGAGCATTATTCCATAAGGACTACTAATCAAAATTTTTAATGATTATGGAGCAAGAGTTGGCCATATGACAAGTTTCAAAACACTTTCTGCATTGGAATGGTAAACCTTCGTAATCTAGAAGTTGCGTCCAACTGTGATTAGCAAACTTGAAAGTGATATCCATGGGAAGATCACATGTGACATCGATATTGACAAGGATGTGAGCAAAGGTTGTGTGGGTGAAGTTGGTTGTGCCTAAATCTACTACAATAAATCTTCCCAATGAGTCCTCAATCGCTTGGAAATAGTTTGCAAACCATTATTGTAACAGAAGATTTGGAAGGTGTATCCAAATAGGTTTTACATAGAAAGAAGAGGTAGCAAGGTTAAAATCTAGAAACCATGGTTTGAGGAGTACGCTTTGCCCCCAACACCATTTTTCTTGTAGAATGGTATCCCTATCCTGAATGCAATCAAACACCACAATAAAAATCCCCTCAGCACAAGGATATATTTCTACATTACCTTTGATTGTGGGCTACCAAGCTAATGAGATCTAGTCATATAGATCTAGTAAATTTGGCCACAGATGATTGAACTGGCCAATCAAACCAGTGGATGCAAAATATTGTTCGCTAGCATCAACCTCCTTTTTGAGCTTCTCTAAAAATATCAGAATAGGTGAGGAGGACGCCTTTCTGATGAGGGTTTTGGAGCATCTCTTAAAGTTCCCATGACCTTTGGAGACTAAGTTTTCCTTCAATGGCCGAGCATCCAAGGTGACAGATTTGAATTTTTTTTCTTGACTCGAACAAACAAGCATATCCCTAAATGACAGGCTATGCCCATGCTTAGAGTCTGTCGACTCTTGAGACCTAGCAGTAGGATGGAGAGGTATTGAATTAATTGACATAGAATTTTTTGCACAATGAAGTTTTAGAGCCCTAGCTAAACTAGGGTACAAAAGTAGAGTCTTGTCGAATCCAGGCATCAGGCCCTCATCTTGGACTTGAAGAGAAGGCTTGGCAGAAGTATTTTGGTCCGTAACCAGGAAGCAAGGCTGCACTAAGGGCATAACATGAGTAGAATTAGTAGGGGTAGCTAGAGAAAAACACATTTGCACAGCCATAGAGGTCCCTGTTGATAACTGAGAGGGGGGGGGTGAATCAGTTATCCTAATTATTTCCCTTATTGAACTTTCCTTTTATTTGAGGCAGCATAAAATCAAACACAAAACATTAACCATGAAATAAGAAACACATGACACAGTATTTTGACGTGGAAACCCTGTTAAGGGAGAAAACCACGGGGTGATTAACCCAAGAATTATTCTCTGTTAGAAGAATAGGAAATTACAAAAATGGCACTTGCCAATTAGGGCTCACTGCCCGAGCACACTGCTCACAAGAGGCCCACTGCCTACAAGAAGACACACTATCTACAAAGTGATGAGAATCACAGTCTTGAACTGATTGGAAGCATCTGCATATGCTGGAGTTCAGTTCCGGTTAGGCTCAGTATACTGATCTGCTGCACTTCATCTTTCCTCTGTTCTTTATTCTGCTATCTTTCACATACCGGATCCTTTTTGCTACTTCTCCTCTTTATCTGGACTTATTCGCATTTACCTCCACACTTACACACTCTTCACAACTAAATCCATCCTCTATATATATCCGCACAAGTAATTTCATCACCTTTCTAGTCGGCATCCGGAACAGTCTAGTTTCTTACAAACTCTCATTCTGTCGGCTGAATCCTTCCTCACCAAGCAATGCGGATCAAGCATATACTTGTAGATATCATTAATCATGTCAGCCAAACATGATTCATGCCTTCACAACCTCTGTCATCAACAGTAACCCATCCGGAAAGCAGTCTGATACTCTGTCAGTCAGTTCTTCCTCTGTTTTCACTGTCTCTCAGGAATCCGGTACTCAACCATTCATATCTTTTTCCTTGTCCATCACCAGAGGCTAAATCCTTGGAATATACCACTAAAGGTAGTCCTCTTGACTTCCCCAAATCCGCACTGCACCAAGACACTTCCTCTGAGAGGTCCGGACCAATCTGTCGGACCTTGCCACATGCTCTGTTCTTCTTCACCGGACCACAACTTTCTTTATTCTGACTTCCGGTAGAGACACATCATGACTTGCGGATATGTGGGATGACCTTTGTTGCCATCAATGACAACAACCATGAATCCATATAGTGTCTCTTGCCAACAATCTCCCCCTTTGGTATTGATGGCAACACTTAGTGAAAAATGACTAAGTGTTTTCACTATGCTCCCCCTTTGCTGATGCTCTGTCTTTATATACAATTTCCGGAACTCCCCCTTAGTTGGATTCCTCATTTTTCACTGCTCCTCACTCCCCCTTTGACATCAATGGCAAAGGGTAGGGTCCGCATATCAAAATTTTCAAAAATTTCTTATACTTGGCCGCATATTTACATACTCACATATATTGAAGAATGTCTGCAAAGGATGTCTGTAATTGAATCATTTCGGTAGCCCAACTTTGCTTCATTCTGTCCAAAATTGAAATGTGACCACTTAACAAAAATGCAAACGCTTCTGCCCGCTTGAGATCTGTCGGATCTTTTGTTTGGGCGGTGGTCCTAGCATCACTGATGGCCTCATGCATGGTTTCCAACTTAGGGATTATAATCCTTCTAAGTTCTCCCATCCGGTTGGTGATGTTCTTCCTTTCCTTCTCAAGATTCTTTATTTCGTTCAAGACTGCAATAGTCTGACATTCTTGATTTATTATAGAGGAAGAGAGAGGATCAAAACTTTGAGATAAGCTTTGTAGCTCATCCTGTTCCTCTTTTATTTTCTTGTCAAATGCTGCTGTTGCCTTTGACCAGGATATACAAAATTTATAGATATCACCGCCATCCTTAAGAGCATTCTCTAAGCTCTTTATTCCAACGCTTACAATCTTCCTATCTTTAGAAATTAATTCTAATATCTCTGAAAATCTCTTATCCAAAAATTCCTTCCGGACCTTTTCTTCAGCTGATTTTTCTAGAGAGTCAAAATGTGTATCAACACTGCTGACTAAGGTTTTTAGATTACCGGAAGTGGAGGCTGTCGGATCTATTTGGATTGATGGCATGATCTTCACAAGTACTCCGGAAGCAGCCTCTATCAACTCACAGTCTTCCATATGAGACTTCAGGAGCTTTTCATTTGCCTTGGCATTTGCAAATGAAGCTATCTTCATTGTTTGTACCGGAGAGAGAGAGTCAAAATCAAATGGGCCTTTTAGAAGCTCCGGTTCATCAATCTCTAGAGTTTCTTTGCTCAAAAATTGTTGAACAGTTTGTGCAGTGTCTCTTGCCGGAGACAGATGTTTCTTCTCTTCAGCAGTCTTAGAACTGTCAACCTCTTTGTCTTTCACCACTGCTTCCTTCTCCTGTAATTGCTCTTCTTCTTTGGATCTGGAGACTGTAGGGGAAACCGGAGGAGAGATGCTAACTTGTTCATGGGCCACTTCTTCTGGAGCAGAGGGTCCCAAGTCCTCACTTGTCTGTTCAGGGCTCACTTCTTCCGGAACAGAAGATTCCAAATCAGCAGCTGTTTCTGCACCTAAGTCCTCTACAACAGGAAGATTGAACCTTTTGAAGGCCTTCCGGAGGATCTCTTCTGTTTCTTGGGCCACTTTGTCAGTCTCACCAAGCATGAGTTGATTCATCCTGGCTTTGCTTCTGAACTCATCTTTGCAATCCTTGAAGATAATGTTCATTGTCTTGGGATCAATTTGAGGATATAGCTGAATAGCTATCTGCTCCCGGATCTCAAGATCTTTAGCATGTTACTTCCATTTCCTTCTCTAGGCTTTTAGGAATGAGAGATATGATCTCAATGAAAGCCTTATTGTATATGTTCAGATATTTAACTGTGGCTTCCTGCAGAGTCTTTTGGTCAGCCTCACTGAAGTCATCATAGGATTCAGTCATTGGTTGAAGGTTTCCATCCACCGTGACCGACTTGATTATGCTCTCTAGTGACAGAGTGGGCTTTTCAATAGTTACCTCTGCCATTTCATCCTTGTCTTGGCCTGTGGAGGGCTTACCGGATCCTTTCTTCTTCTGTTTCTTTACTTCTCTTACTCCCTCATCTGATTCTGTTTCCTCTTCATCCTTTTGGCTTCCATAAGCCCTTGTGGCTTTTGTCTTGGATCTCTTACCGGATGCCTGGACTTCCGGTTTTGAACTTTTGGTTGAGGGAGGTGTAGATCTCTTTGTTGAGCTGGTCCGGGTGGGAGCTCCAACCGGAGCACTTTCTTTGCTTTTCTCTTCTTCCTCGGCCTTCCTCCTCTTTTCCCGGCTGGCATCAAGTGCCTCCTTTGAGATACCTAGGCCTTGAGCAATGTGCTCTACTTCTTTTCTTACCTTTCTTTTAATCTCAAGTTCCTTGAGTTCTACATGTATTTTTACACTCAGCTCCTCAAAGGTTCCAAACCTTTCTGCCTTAGGATCTTTGGGCTGACTTAACATGTGTTGAACATGCAGCTCCACTATCTGTTCATCAACTTCATACCCCATGGGCATGATCCAGACAGTCCTTGGCTCCACTGCCTCCATTAGGCACTGATCAGTGTCAACCATAAAGCACACTGAGTCCTTGTATTTCTCAATGAGAGACTGGGGAATTCTCTCTCTTGCTTGCATCATGCTCTGAAAGTTTTTGAAGTATCCCCATAGAGCTGAATTTCTCGCTTTTGCATCCCCAAGTCCATGCAAGTAGTCTCTTATCTGGACTGCAACAGGTTTGTCATTCTGCCATACCCATCCACTTGTTCCGGGTAGCTCATTCATGAAATAGAAGAATAGACATACAATAAGAGTACCATACTTAAAGGAATTCTTCTTATCCTTCTTGATTTTCTGTATATTTTCCATTAATTGGCTTAGCAGTAGTTCGCAGAGATCATACTCTGCATTCTTTCTTAGCATCTCATAGGCAGTGTATACTGCAGTTCCGGATACAGAATTCTCCCTGCTGGAGTGGTAGATCTTGTATCCTATTATCATTGATGCATATTTGATATCCGGATCGGAGATGTCTTCAATGGTCATTGCCCTTTTGTCAAATTTTGATCCGGTGGCCTCAGTTACAATGTTGTTCTTGACAGATTTGAGGATAGGTACTCCTCCGGAAGAGTATAGGCCGGTTACTGCTCTAATTGCCTCTTTTGTGATCTTGCAGGGTCTATCTAGCCATAGAAAGTTGTCATGCATTCTGCTCAGTACATACCGGACCCATTAATCCTCTTCAAAACAGGGGAAATGAATAAATTGCTCAAATTGTTTCTTCTGAATATCCTTATACTCTGGTTTAAGCTCAAAAGCATTGTCAATCAGCTGCTTGTGATAGAGGTCTCTTAATTTGAATTCCCCAAATTCCTCAATGTTTGCATGTATGTAAACCCTAATGTCTTCGGTGTGTAAAACTCCGTGGGGAACACTAGAGAAGGCTCCTAGTGGGTCTACCTCCAATGATTTGTAGGGATGTTTCTTGAATGAGGGGCGAGGTCTATCAGAGATCTTAACTATGTTTGGAGTAGCCATTCTTCAAAGATTTGCAGTGAGGTAATGAAAAACGGAGAATACCTTATGCGCCTTCGGTTTGCACGGAGTGGTTGGATTGATTTCTTTATGCAATAGCTTCGGCAGGAGATCCTTGGTGCTTGATGAACCTTGTTGCAGAGCTCCACTTTTCGCTTCTTCTCGAGTGCAGAATGAGCAAATGACCTTTGAGAAATCCCTTAAATTGCTCCGCGAACCCTAATATCTGTCTGCAATAAATGCTTCACCTACATCATTCTGGTTTGCCTTGTCTGGATAGCTTGGAGTATCCCGGATTAGTCCTGATCTGTGGATATCATCCGGATCTTTCAATCATGAATAAATCGAGGTAGCATATTACAAGATCATCTCAAACACTCTGTCCAATCTGCAGAACAAGATAGTGCATTTCCGGATCTTTCCGGACCCTTTTGTAATCCTTTATCATACCGGAGCATCTCCCTGAACAGGTCTTATTTGATCGATCATAGCTTCTTCATAACTCCATGCGGACCTCTGAAAACTTGACTGAAGTATCTCAAGACTCATATCTACAAACCCTTTGATCCGCATCTTGTGCCACATCCGGCACCACTTGTTTGGCTGGGGGAACAAGATTTTCTTTGAGTCTCCCCCTGAGCCTGAGCTCACTTTTAATTTCCGGAAGAAATATCAGCACCAGAGTCTGGTGCGGATCCAACCTCTACATTCTCTGAACTTTTCTTCACCCAAATCTTGCTCATCTGATTCCTAACCTCATCCGCATTCATCTTTTGTTTACCCTTGTCTTGATTCTGATTATACACCGGACCTCTTTTGTCTTGATTCTTGTTTCTGCAGACTTTAGCATTATGACCGGACCTATTGCAGATTTGGCAAATAACATTTCTTTGCATATTTGACTGATATCCTCTTGATCTGCATTGATTAGCCATATGACCTATTCTATTGCATGTGAAGCATCTACCTTTGAATGATTTGTTTACTTGCATAATTCTGCATTCATGGGATTTGTGTCCATACCTTTTGCAGTTGAAGCACTGTCCGGAGAAGGATGAATTATTCTGATTCATTCTTATTCTGCACTGATTAGCTTTGTGACCAAAGTGGTTGCAGTTGTGGCAGTATCCATTGAAGGATGGATATTTTTGAGCATTTGGCTATCTTACCGGTGGTCTTCTAGGCCTGCTCCTTGGATTTTCTGATCCAAGATTCTTCTGACCGGATCCGGAGCTTTCTCCTTTCTCATATCCCAAGCCATACTTGTCATCTGTCCTCTTTTGACTTCCAAGAAGAACTTCAAGTTGAGCAGAACTTATCTTGAATTTCTCTTTATATTCATTTGCTGTTTGAAGGTCTCTTTTGAGAGAGGCAATTTGATCCTCAAGTTTTCCTTCATTATCTTTGGCATCTTCAAGATCAGATTCAAGGTATCTGATAATCCTGTCCATCTGGTGGCATTCTTCTGATTTTTCTTTAAGAGATTGTCTTAGATTGTCTTCAGTCTTTCTTTTTTCTTCAATCTCTTGAGTAAACTTTATAGTTCCTGATTCCATTTCATGTCTTAACATAATGACTTCTTTTGATAACTTTTCACATAACTTGGTTTGCTCAGTCAATTCTTCATTTGTATTGCTTTCTTCACTTTGTCTTGCCAACTGTTGAAGCAGCTCCTTTCTCTTTTTCATAGAGAGACTTAATTTGTCTTTTAATTCTCTCATGAATTCATCAGCCTGTTTGAGTCTTTCCTTTAATTCACTGACTTCAGAATTTGACTGTTCAAGATCCTCAAGGGCAGTCTTGAGTTGCTCCCTTAAACCATATGCATCCATTTGAAATCCCAGATCTTCCTCAAGCTGTTAGGCTCTATTAGGAGGAACTTAGCTCTGATACCAATTGTTGATAACTGAGAGGGGGGGGGGTGAATCAGTTATCCTAATTATTTCCCTTATTGAACTTTCCTTTTATTTGAGGCAGCATAAAATCAAACACAAAACATTAACCATGAAATAAGAAACACATGACACAGTATTTTGACGTGGAAACCCTGTTAAGGGAGAAAACCACGGGGTGATTAACCCAAGAATTATTCTCTGTTAGAAGAATAGGAAATTACAAAAATGGCACTTGCCAATTAGGGCTCACTGCCCGAGCACACTGCTCACAAGAGGCCCACTGCCTACAAGAAGACACACTGTCTACAAAGTGATGAGAATCACAGTCTTGAACTGATTGGAAGCATCTGCATATGCTGGAGTTCAGTTCCGGTT
Source organism: Cunninghamia lanceolata (assembly GCA_027924645.1). NCBI lineage: Eukaryota > Viridiplantae > Streptophyta > Pinopsida > Cupressales > Cupressaceae > Cunninghamia > Cunninghamia lanceolata. The sequence continues at coordinate 4,243,381 of BSBN01000710.1, read as the reverse complement.
AGGCTCAGTATACTGATCTGCTACACTTCATCTTTCCTTTGTTCTTTATTCTGCTATCTTTCACATACCGGATCCTTTTTGCTACTTCTCCTCTTTATCTGGACTTATTCGCATTTACCTCCACACTTACACACTCTTCACAACTAAATCCATCCTCTATATATATCCGCACAAGTAATTTCATCACCTTTCTAGTCGGCATCCGGAACAGTCTAGTTTCTTACAAACTCTCATTCTGTCGGCTGAATCCTTCCTCACCAAGCAATGCGGATCAAGCATATACTTGTAGATATCATTAATCATGTCGGCCAAACATGATTCATGCCTTCACAACCTCTGTCATCAACAGTAACCCATCCGGAAAGCAGTCTGATACTCTGTCAGTCAGTTCTTCCTCTGTTTTCACTGTCTCTCAGGAATCCGGTACTCAACCATTCATATCTTTTTCCTTGTCCATCACCGGAGGCTAAATCCTTGGAATATACCACTAAAGGTAGTCCTCTTGACTTCCCCAAATCCGCACTGCACCAAGACACTTCCTCTGAGAGGTCCGGACCAATCTGTCGGACCTTGCCACATGCTCTGTTCTTCTTCACCGGACCACAACTTTCTTTATTCTGACTTCCGGTAGAGACACATCATGACTTGCGGATATGTGGGATGACCTTTGTTGCCATCAATGACAACAACCATGAATCCATATAGTGTCTCTTGCTAACAGTCCCCACATGACCATCTTGTCTAATAGAAACACTATCAAGATCAGGCAAATTTGGAGCTTGCATAGCTGATCTAATCATTCCACCATGAGAGACCTCCCAATGATTCACTACAGGAGCACGTGCAAAAACCCATCTTAAAGCCTTCAAACTTTTCAACATATTTAGGAGCCCTTCCATACAATCAATTATTTATTTCTTATAGCTCCAACTTAATTCTTACAAAACATGTTTACCTCCTTTTAAATTCACTTTATTCTTATCACCAATTAGGTTGGCCTGCTCGAGTGTAGCATGTAGAACATCACTTAGTCAGCCTCAAAATCTAGTGTGGTCTGAACCAAAACATGAGACACACTCTCCTAGGTCAACATGTCCTATAGAATCTCCTTAGACAACACTCCAGCCTTTAGAATGCTCCGTACTAAGTAAACTTCTTTAGGTTGGCTTCATGAGCAGAGTAATTCAGGTGCACATTGACTATCAAATCATAACTCAACAATCAGACCTCCAAATTGCCTCAAATTTGGAACAATCAATCTTCAAATATCTGTAAACACATCCCCAAATCTGCAAAGAAAAATATTTCCATGCGGTGAAATCCAGAGTACTAGAACTCGATCTCTATCACAGTTAATCACTGATTATCCATGTAGCGATACTCAAACAAACTTATCTCATACTCTGGAAGGCTTCAAGCTCTGAAACTTTGGATTTGGAATGTCCAAACATATGCCAATACTACCTTACAAATGCAGAAGGAAATATATTATATCAGAGATATGCGGCCCAAAACAATCATGCACTCTACACTGGTTAAGAATGAACTCTGTCATACTAAACTTCTTCAACATGTGGACATCATTCCAGAAATCATAAGAGGATGAAATTTTGGATTTATATACCTCTAATTGATCCAAACAACTAACCAAAACTACAAACCAAGATCTTCAACATGCAACAAATGCGGACCAGAAAACTATAGCTTTGTGCACTGAGATAATAGTTTGACACTTAGCCAATTTGTCACCAAATTATCTTCCAGATCAAAATCTTTTACATGAGTAACATTATGAGTATAGGAACATCCTGTGAGGTATATTACTATAAACTTACAACCCAATTTTGATCTCTAATCTTTGTTGCCATCAATGACAACACTTCTCAATACTTCTTGACTATCATACTCCTTAGTATACCAGTAGTGTCTCTAAAACTAATATTTCCAATAATCTCCCCCTTTGGCATTTATGGAAACACATGATGTGAAAACCATCAAAACCAAATCTCTGAGTGTTCTCCACATCTACATCTTTCCATAAATTTTGTTTCTCACATCTGTTTCTCTCCCCCTTTGACATCAATGGCAAAGGATGTGTACTTTTTACTAGATCTCCCTTTATCTAGAGTACATGAGTATATACAAACTAAAATTTACTCCCTGTAAGTAACTGATTTCTATATACACCAAAATTTCAAAAATATCTTATAACCTTCTGCATATTTACACCAGAAACCAAGAAACTTACTAATTCTTAGGAAATATAGCACTATAGATACTCTTCATTTGTACAACATCTGAATCCCATCTACCCTTGGCATACTTATAAACTATACATGCCCAGTAATCTAAGATAGCAGATCTTTTGCCTTATCTACTGTGTGAGGGGCATTAGTCGTCTTCCTTACCTTATTAGCTTCACTAATCAGACCCATCATGGGAGCCATTTTAAAGCTTACAATTTCTCTTAATTAGCTCATCTGATCTTTAACTGTTTCTTTCTGATTCAACAAATTCTTGATTATTGTGAGTTTTCTCTATTGTAGTTATTATGTCTCCATTGGAATCTTTCATTGAGTTATAGGTACTAGAGATTTTAGCAAGTTGATTCTCCATACCATCAATCTTATCCTTTATATCCTTCATTTTTATTGGCCATGATAAACAAAATTTATACATAGAATTTGCATCATTTATAGTTGTTTCAACATACCTAATGTTATTATCCAACAAAATTTGTGCCTTAGAGCACTTATCATTCAACTCTATTAACCTCTTGCAATCAATCTCTTCTCTAACCTTCTTATCTACCGCATGTTCAAAAGATTCAAACTTGTTGTTCATAGACTCCATGAGCTTCTTCATTTGTAAGTTGGGAGTCAGCGAAGTATCTCTCTTAGCTTCTAGAAAAATTTTCTCAAAAACTATCATAGCTTCCTCTATCAGTTCATTACCTTCAATATGTGACTTTAATATTTCTTCTTGAGTTGTGGCTTGAAAGATTGTTCCCAATTTAAGCTTTTGAAGGGGAGACATGCAAACCAAGTTTATTTGACCATCCAACGATTGAATTTGTAGAAATTTTGGAGTAGACTCTCTCTACTTGGCCAAAAATTCTCTTAAAGAATCCAAAGGTGAAGTTTCTGAGCATTCACCAACAGTGTCTCTTCTTACATCTCTAGAGCAAACTTGTGCAATAGGAATTTTTAGAGAATCTTCTCTAGCAATTGCTTGTTGCTCTTCACTATTCTTTAGAATGGAAGTGTTATCCACTTATTCTAAAATATCCTCTTTCTACTTTTCCTCTACCTCTACATTCTTTTCCTCATTAGACTCCTTCATTTCTTCATTGTTCCCTAAGTTTGTCGGAGGAGGGATCACACCTTGATCCACTGCATTTGTAGGAGGCAGTGAAGATTGTACACTTTGTTCACCACCTACAATCAGAACTTCACTTGAACCACTGACATTAGGGTTTATCTTCTCTTCTTCACTAGTCTCTATGACAGTTGGAATTTGAAGCTCATCGAGCACCTTTAGAGTTATCTCTTAAGTTTCTTTCTCCAAATTCTCAATCTTTTTTCTATCCCCATCCATAAGAGTATTGATTCTCCTTTTGGTTCTAAAATCTTTGCTAAGACTCTGAGTGGCTTTGACTGTATCTTGTCTAAGGAGGCTAGAAGAAGACTTCTTCAAAATAGTTTCTTTCATCTCTACATCTCTAACCATAGCCTCAACTCTTTTGGTAGTTAAAGTACTTTCTTGGATATCATGTAACTCACTAGTAACTTCAATTAAAAATTTATTAAACATATCTAGATACCTTATAACAATAGCTTCAATGATGGCTTTGCCATCTTCTGAGCTTTCATCATACAGATCTGCTATAGGCTTTAGATTACTATGCTCAACAACTGCATTGATTGTGGCTTCAAGAGTCATAGAAGCATTGCCTTTCTTATCCTTCTTCTTTTTCTTCCCTTTTCCTTTTCCCTTTCTAAAGGGCTCTTCTTTCTATTCCTCAGAAATTTCTTCTTCTCTAGTAGTGTCAATTGTTGTCCTCTTGGCCTGTGTCTATTCATCAGTAGGAAGTGACCTCTTTTTCTTCTAAACTAGTTTCTCTTATTTTTCTTTTTGTTCTTCCTCTTCTTCTTCATCACCACGGCTGACATATACTCTCCTTGTATCTTTTCCTTTAACTCTTCTTTTCTTTGCTAGTTTAGAGGCACTAGATTCAATACTCTTTTCTGTAGTAGTAGCAAGGGCTTTAGAAGACTTGGATGTATCAACAGAGGAGAATGAGGTCCTTTTTGTCCTTCTAGTGCTAGGTGTAGGCTCCTTTTCATCAATTTTCTTTTTCAGTTTCTTTGCAGCACTAGCCTCTTCAGCTACTTTTCTCTTGGCTTTAGCTTGTTCTAATTGTTCTTTGGTTATTCCTACCCTTTCAGCAAATTCCTCGACTATCTTATGTGCTTTCTTCTAATATTGTTTCTTTATTTTCTTAATTTGAATTTTAATTGAATTCTCCTTGTAAGTACCAAACCTCCCTTCTGCAGTGTGACGAGGTTTGCTTAGCATCAGTTCATCTAGACCAACTAGAGTATCTTCTAGAACCTCATATCCCATCTCTAGATCCACATTGTTGTAGGCTCCACTATTTCCATCAGACACTCATCTTTAGTCACCATGAAAATGATATCATCTTCATATTTTTCAACAACCCTTCTAGGGATTCCTACCCTAGCTTGAATCTTTTGTTGAAACACCTTGAAATAGCCCCACAAAGCTGAATTATGTGCATCAATATTGCCAATCCTTTGCAGATGGTCTCTAATCTGTGTAGCCACTAGAATATCTCTTAACCATCCAACATTTTGCACCTCTGGTAACTCTTTCAAAAAGTAAAATAGTAAATAAATAATGAGAGTACCAAACCTGAATGGGCACTTAGACTCTTTGGTCTTCTTCAAATTTTCCAAAAGTTGTTTGAGCAGTTTATAGAGATCATATTCTACATTCTCTTTCACCATCTGATATGTAGTGTAAATACTGGTAGCGGATACAAAGTTCTCTCTATTGGTGAAGTAGATTCTATACCCAATCATCATAGAGGCATATTTGACTGTTGGATTCTCTATGTCATTCACAATTAGTGTTCTTTTGTCAAATTTAGCTCATGTGAGCTTCATTACTGTATCATTCTTCAGAAATTTTAGAGTCGGTACAATACCGGTGGAATATAAACCTGTCATAGCCTTGACAGCCTCCTTGTTAATTACGTGAGGGACATCCAACCACATGAATTTGTCATTGACTCTGCTTAACACATATCTCACCCAAGCATCCTCATAACATAAAACTAGAAAATTGTTCCATACATCCAACTTTTTCTCTACTAGGGCACTGAATTCCATCTTTATACCAAAATGATCATCTGTTAACCCATTGAACTAGACTTTTCCTAACTTGACATGATTATATTCTTCCATATTCACATTAATGTAAGCCCTAATGTCTTCATTATGCAACATACCATAGGGCATGTCAGAAAACGTGCCATTCGGATCCATTTCCATAGATTTCAATGGATGCTTCTTAAATTTAGGCCTAGGTCTATCTAACACATCAATCACTTGAGGCTTAAACATCTTCACATATCAATTTCTTAGATCAAGAGAAGAAATTTGTAAATACCTTGATAAATGCTTCTGGTTAGGGTTTGTACTATGAAAACAATGAATGCAATGAGTTCTTCCTAGCCGCGCTACTTGAGATCTCCTTTTTCATTTGAGTGTTTGTTTGCAATGTGAATTTTCATCAAAAGAATTCACTTATAACTCCTTTTCGGTCAAAACATAACTTTCCATAAATGCTCTATTCCCAAAATTTGTTAAAACTTCTACTACACTTCACAGTCGATCTAAATTGCTCCATAATCCTCCACAATCGAGTATTTTCTACCAGACTGTTCTTCAACTGACCAAGCATGTCAATATTCAACTCATATCTTCATTCTAGCCTCAACACCACTCATTTGGTAGAGGGAGGAAAGATTTTCATTGATGCTCCCCTGAACCAAAGCTCTCAGCTTAGTTTTCAAAGGAAATCTCTTCACCGAGTATCGGTATAGGATCACCAGTAACTTCTGTCACTTCTTTCTTAACCCAAATCTTACTCATCTCCTTCTTAGTTTCTACTAGATCAACCTTTTGCACTGGTTTGTTCTTCTCTATTGGTATATCCTTCTTCATGCTTTTATTTTTGCAAAACTTTGTAATGTGTCCAGGCTTATTGCAATTCTAGCACAAAACATTCTTTTGCTTTTGACTATTATTCCTTCCATTCATTCTGGACTGCATTGGTTATCTTTGTGCCCAAATCTATTACATGTAAAATAGTTTCCATTAAAAGATTGAATCATTCTACCATTGTTATAGTCATTCATCCTTTGACTTTTGTATTCAATGGTCTTATGACCAACTCTCTTGCATGTAAAACATTGACCAGAGAAAGATGGTACATTTTGATTCACTCTTCTCCTACATTGTGTAGCCTTATGTCCAAATTTATTCTAAGAATAACAATAATCATTGAAAGATGGGTACCTTTGAGCATTAGGTTGTCTGATATGTGGTCTTCTAGCTCCTTTCTTCTGATTCCTAATCTTCTTGTCATTGTTCTTCTTATTTTCAGCTTTTGATGCCTCACTTGATTTTGAACTTTCACCTTTTTCAAACCCTAAGCCTTCTTTGTCATTGAGATCTTTTTGACTTGCAATAATATCATCAAGCTTTGCAGAACTTATATTGAATTTTTCTTCATAACTCTTTGCCTTTTCCAAATCTAATTTTATTTTCTCAACTTCTTGTTCAAGCTTTGTACAATCTTTAGATTTGCCTTGCATCATTGAGTTCAAATATTCCTCAATTCTTCCTTTTTCCTCAACTTTCACTTTTAGATCAATCATGGATTCATTTGCTAACCTAAATTTTTCATTGTCCTCCTTATGCCTTTATTTAAGCTTCTTGACTTGAGCTTTCAAATTTTTGATACATTCATTTGCTTCTTTCACATTCTCCTTCAAATCTATGATTTTCTTCCTTACCCCTCTGTAGGTCTTCAAGAGCCATCTTGAGTTCTTCACTATTTTTAGACATGCATTCATCTTCTAAACCTTCAATAGTAGGAATCCCATCCAGAAGAGTAGGAAACTTTCTAGATGCCATGCATTCAACCTCCAAGATCTTCCCCAAGTAGGTAGGCTTCTTCTAAGGGACCTTGGTCTAAAACCAATTGTTGAACACTTGGAATACTGAGAGCGGGGCTAAATCAATATTCTTTTAAACCACTCATAGATTAAGCATCCAATCCTTTTTTCCAAATATCATTAAAATAGATTAAGCATAAAACATACAACCAAAAACCATAACAGATGAACACTAGGATTTTTACGTGGAAAACCCAAAAAGGGAAAAACCACGGTAACAATTAGCTCACAATATATTATAACTGGTTAAGCTAATATTGAAATGCTCACTGCAAGGGGACTCACTATCCAAGTGGACTCACTGCCCACTAAAAAAGAAAGAGAGAGAGAGAGAGAAGAAACAAAGAAATGGGATGGCTCACTGCCAATGATGAACTATTAGATTTGCATCTAAACATGAATGGATTATAGTTTCAATGAAGCATAATCAAAATCTTCTTTCACTGATTTGAATTACAACACTGCTTTGCTCTATAATCAATCTATCTACTCTATTCTTTCTCAATTCACATCTTTTGGTACTTTTTGTATATCGAAAAATTTGGATTTATAAATGGAAATGATCAAACAATTGAAATGCATAACCTAAACCCAGATAATTCAATACCTCGAAGATGCAAGATGAGCTTGATTGATCAATTTGTTGTGTTGGCTGCTCGATTCTACAACACAACATTAAGATGAAGATGCTAGAATGAGTGATAGATGAAGGATGCAAAGGCTCTAATGATATTTCAACAGAATAAGGGTACTTGAGGCTCAATGCATGCTAGAAGATTTGGCAGAATAATGTTACTTGAAGTTCCATGCATCTTAGAAAATTTGGCAGAATAATGTTACTTGAGGCTCAATGCATGCTAATGGCTGATGAGGGGGTTGATTTATAGAAAAGGCTTGGTTCAAATGAATGGTTGAGATTAAAAAGCTAAAAGATTGATGTGGATGGCTAGGATTGATTTGGTTATCCCACTCTTCAAGGGAGTTGTAGTCATTTGACAAGTGTCAAGGAGAATAGGGCTCATGTGTGCTTGTGTACATAAAAAGTACTACATATAAAAGATATTAAATAAAAGGCTGTAGTACCACTTATCTTTTTAAATGAAAGAGGCACACATGTCAGCTAAATGATAAGATAAATTAATTAAATAAATAAAATTTATTTAATTAATTGGAAAGTCGGCTTGTAATGAGAACTTAATTCAAATAAAATATTTGAATTAGTTGGAATATGAGTTGGATATTAATTAAATAAATAAAATTTATTTAATTAATTGGCTTAATGGATAAATGGGATTAAGAGTGGGATTTAGGACAAAATGCTACAAGCTGTCTAGGATAATGTTTTAACAAGGTGTTGCAAGACATACACAAATTTGGGACAATTTTGGGTGTCTACACTTTTCACATCACAAACATGCATCATTCCCATCCATTGCCAAAACATCGAAGATAAATCTTTATTTATATCTGCTTTGTTTACAATCATCAACTAGGTCATCCCAAAAGATGTAGCATGTGAAACATTTTCCCACATACTTTGCACTAAGATTTAAACTTGAAATAAGTTAGGGTGGACCTAAAATAGCTCCAACTTAATTCTTACAAAATATGTTTACTTCCTTTTAAATTCACTTTACTCTTATCACCAATTAGGTTGGCCTGCTTGAGTGTAGCATGTGGAACATCACTTAGTCATCCTCAAAATCTAATGTGGTCTGAACCAAAACATGAGAAACACTCTCCTAGGTTAGTATGACCTATAGAATAAATTTAGACAACATTCTAGCCTTTGGAATGCTCCACACTAAGTAAACTTCTTCAAGTTGGCTTCATGAGCAGAGTAATTTAGGTGCACACTGACTGTCAAATCATAACTCAACAACCTGATCTACAAATTATCTCAAATTTGGAACAAGAAAGCTTCAAACATCTATAAACGCATCCCTAGATCTGCAAAGCAAAATGTTTCCATGTGGTGAAATGCGGAGTACTGGAACTCGATCTTTGTCACAGTCAATCACTGACTATCCATGGAGCGATACTTAGACAAACTTATCTCATACTTTGGAAGGTTTCAAACTCTGAAACTTTGAATTTGGAATGTCCAAACATATGCCAATACTACCTTATAACTACGGAAGGAAATATATCATACTGGAGATATGCGGACAAAAACAATCATGCACTCTACACTGGTTAAGAGTGAACGTTGTCATACAAAACTTCTTCAACATGTGGCTATCATTCCAAAAATCATAAGAGGATGAAACTATGGATTTAGATACCTCTAATTGAAGCAAACAACTTGCCAAAACCATAGACCAAAATCTTCAACATGTGACAAATGCAAACCAAAAAACTGTAGCTTTATGCACTGAGGTAATAGTCTGACACTTAGCCAATTTTTCACTAAATTATCTTCTAGATCAAAATCTTTTGCATGAGTAACATTATGAGTATAGGAACATCTTGTAAGGGATATTACTATAACCTTACAACCCAATTTTGATCTTTAATCTTTGTTGACATCAATGACAAAACTTCTCAATACTTCTTGACTATCATACTCCTCAATATACCTGCAGTGTCTCTAACACTGATATTTCCAATAGTTAGTTCCTTCAAGGAGTGTATCGACATCAAAAGGAGAGAAGGTTGAAAAGGAGAAAATGTGCACCTTAGGGGGAGAGCTTGTGCCCTAAGGGAGAGAAGTAGTTGCCCTTTGTCCTTGATGTCAAAGGGGGAGAATGAGAAGGTGTGTGTTGCCATCAATTCTAAAGGAGATATTGTTGCACATATGTTACCTAAGGGTGTCACTGATGTGGTTGTCATTGATGCTTATGTTGATGATGGTGTGATAACAGTGTTGTTGCTAATGTTCATGATTGATATGATTAAGTATGATTGTTGTTAGTAGAAATGATATCATCTTGATATATTAAGATGGGAATTAGAAGCACTAAGATGAGGATTAGAGCAGAGATGCTATAATGTTGATATAATTTGATGGGAATTAGAAGCACTAAGATAAGGAGAAGTAATGCTGATATTGGGAAGATGTTACTGATAGTATGTGGCATGTTGTATGCTCTCTCTTGTTCTAAAGGAAGCATGCATTGCTATAGGGAGGCTTTGGTTCCTGGATGTTGATGAAGGTTTCTACTACAGGAAGTTGCCTTGAAGACTGATTGGGAGAATGCTCCACATTCCTCCACCTTTCAAGATATGATCTTGTGGTTTGGGATTTAGTGTCTATGTTTTGTGGATGTTGCACTCTTATCTTTTTAGGTCACCAATGTTGCCAAGGAGGTCTTTGGTAATTGTAATGAGTTGGCAGTTTGGTTGTTTGTCAAGATTGCTTTGAAAAATTCTTTGCATTTCTCCATGTTGTTGTTTCAGTTCTTGCGGATTGGAGGAAGTTCTCTTAGTGTTTCTATAATGTCTTAGTTTACCTTGCATGTTATGATGTTCACTGCAAGTTGGTTTGTAAATCTTCTATCTCATGACTGTGTCCTCTGGCTTCCTGGATGAAGTGTTTTGTCTTTGTTTGGTTTACGCTAGTTGCTTTTGGTATGATAGTGGGAAATAAGTATATGGAAGTATTGCTAGATTTTCATGGAAAATCTCTTTGTGGTTCACACAATGGTTGATCTTTTTGATGCCGCATATTGTTTTGAGTTGATTTTTCTAGAAACTTGTGGATATCTGGCCAATAAGGCTTGTTCTCTTGCTTGTGCTATGTGTTTGGGGGTTTGTGGTAGCTATTGGGGTTCTGGTAAGATGTGTTTGGGTCCTTCCCTATCCTGTTGACAACTGCAATGAGTAAATTTAGTTGGAAGATGTGTTTTTGGGCCAAGTGGAAAAGTGCTGCATGTTTCTTCTACATGTTCCCTTGTTGCCGACTTGGGATGTTGTACACCAGTGTGTCCATTTTTTGGGATCCCATTGGAAGATTTAATGAGCTTTTTTATCCTCTCTATTTTCTGGATAGGACCACTTTCACCACATTTATGTTTTATGGTTGACTTATTGAGGTCATTGTGTGTCTCCTGCTCTAGCTAACCTAATTAGTGTTTTGTGATATTGCGTAGGATATAAATGGAAGAACAAATTAGTTGCAAAGTGTAGGGGTGTGAAATGTGTGTGGAATAATGTAGTACGGAATATGATTTGTGAAAGATATGGATCAGATGCACTTCAACGCTTCAGTCAATAGAGTGTATTGTTGACATATGTTGTGATTTCAATGTTTCATGTATCCTGCTCTAAGATAGTGAGTCTCATCAAGTCTTTGTATCTTTCCCTGAGGTTGTACACCTCAGCTTGCAAGTCCTCTATATCTTTCCCTAAGGTTGTGTGCCTTATCCTACAAGTCCTTTAGGGAGTAGTGAGCTTCCTAAGGTAGTGAGCCTTAAAACAAAATTGTAATTTTTAGTAGTGAGATTTATATATTGTGAGCTAACTCTCACAATGGTTTTCCCTTCTTGGGTTTTTCATGTATATCTATTGTTATCTTGTGCATGTGTGTATATTGTTTTATCTTTCATTGTTTCTGATTTGTTTAAGGATTTTTTATCTTGTTAGAAGACTAAACTTGCATTGAGGGTTTAAGTTTTGAAGATACTAATTCACCCCCCCCCTCTCAGTATCTGGGTGTGTTCAATACCTAAAAGGTTGGTAACTTTTATTATAAATAACTTCATCTTAACTAAAGTGATAGTATAAATTACATCATAATAGTCAATAATTTGTATTTGGCTTCTTCATTTTGGATTGTCATCCTGTACTTGTTCATCTATAACTTGATGGATTGATTTGAATGCATGGCTTCTTTATCTCATTCATTTCTAGCTGCAAGTAAATGAGTTCATCTATAACTTGATGGATTGATTTGAGTGTGTGGCTTCTTTATCTCATTCATTTTCAGTTGCAAGTAAATGAGTCCATCTACATTGATTGTACTCAAAGCATCCATTTTTTCTGATTCTCCCTACATATTTAAGAACTCATATTTAGATGATTCTATGAAACTTATGTTGCAAGGTGTGGCCCTTGGTCTCCTTGATCAGTGCAGTGCTGCGGTGGTTTGTGACAAGGACTTAACCACCTCCCGTGCTTATTAAGTCAAGTGGTTGTATCGGGCATTAATAGGTCGATCTTTTGGTGCAATGGCAGCTAAAAATTGGTATTAGAGACAAGGTCACGGGTTCAAACCCCATGCTTGTGCTGGGAGGGGGATTGTTACAAGGTGTGGCCCTTGGTCTCCTTGTTTAGCGCAGTGCTGCGGTGGTTTGTGACAAGGGCTTAACCGCCTCCCATGCTTGTTAAGTCAAGTGGTTGTATCAGGCATTAATAGGTCAATCTTTTGGTGCAATGGCAGCTAACAACTTGACATATTTTCCCTATGCATTGCTCTACTCCTCCCCTAACTAGCTACACCATTGCAATCCCTCAAAAAATATTCTTCCAATGATTAGGATTTTCTGCAAGCTCATTTGAAACAAAAGCTCACCATCATTGACCTTTTCTCTTTCATCCAAGTCATTCTTAAGTAAAAATAAAGAAGTAATGTTCTTAAGTTAAGAAGAAAACTTTGCATCATCAATGATGTAGATGGATATCTATGCTCGGGTCTATAAATTATTTAACTCACTATTGATAATGTTAGCATGTTAAGCATCAGGGTTAACTTTTGTAATTTATGTAATCTATTTTCCAGTTATTTTCCTATTTAGATAGTTATGGGTAGTTAAAGTATTCTTCTACCTATATAAACACATGTAATTTTATATTTTACAATTAATACAATTTATCATTTTGTCCATCTTTCCAATCTAGCCCTAACAATGGTATCAGAGCCCATGGTTAAATCATATGATTTCAAGATATGGATCCATTGAGTTGTAGGCATGTAAAAAGACTAGTATTTTTAGCATGTGTGAAGAGAAGAGTTTAATCCTATGTCGATAGGATAAATTGCTTGCTTTCGTAAGGTAGAGAAGTATGTGGAGTGTGTAGGTATAAGGGCATTGTCTGAGTGGCTGTTGTTTTAAAATCTTTTGCAACTAAATATTGAATCATGTTCTCAATGATTATATACTCTGGTTCACTTTAGTGATCTGTCATATTTAGTTTTCCATATCATGGATTCTTGATTAGTTTCACAAATGTTTACCTATCAAGAGTGCAACTTATCTAGAAAGACTTTGTCTGAGATGTGATAGAAAAGGGGAGATATCTCAGTTAGCTAGCATTGATATATTTTTGAGAATTCTTTCTGTGGATTATCCAATGGTATGAATGCACATTATAACTACCAACTGTGTCTATTATGCACCAAACAATTAAAATTTTCCAACAATGTTTTATAATACCAATGAGTGTTTGAAGCCTAAAGTCTATGTGGATCATGTGTGGCATATGAATGATGTTGAATGTGCATGGCTCAAAGAATTCTCCTGTGCAAGACATTATCTATAGACCACATGAAGAAATTGTGAGTGGAAACATGAGATGTTTGCAAAGCATTTGTTTAATGCCTATCAAGGCTTGACAGTTATCAATGCTACACCCACCTAGTAAATATTACTTTATCTGTTATATGTTTAAAATTACACCTTTGCTCTTTATTACATGGGTAGCAATGTATTTGCAGTCTATAGTTGTAAATGGCCTTTCTTCAAAGATTTAGGTAGAATCAAATATTTGTCTCGAGCGAACTGCCACATAGATTTGTTCTTCCCTGTGGAGCATATGGAATAGGTGTCATTTGATTGATCAATTTGCATATAAGATTATAATTGCAGTTATAAGGTGTTTTTTGTGAGATAAGAAGAACTAAGTGTTTGTATGTATATTTTTGAGTATTAGTGACTGCTTCTGCATAATGGGATCTGTTGCAAGTATGTGCCTAATCGGTGTTGTCATTGATGTCAACATATTCTTATTATCATTGGTGTCAACTATATCTTATTATACTAATTGTTTAGAGGACTTGTAAGTTGAGGATATTGAGAAAATTAGCCTCTCCGGAAGAAACAAGTGAATTATAGAGAAGTGTAGTATAGACAGTGAGTTGTATGTTGAAGAACAGTCCGGTAAATTGCTTCACATTTATTCTGGCTTGAAGATCATGGTCTATGAATTGGAATTAAGTTAGAATTATGCCTAAGGATGCTACATTCTGGGTTTGAGTCATCCACATGAAGATCTGAGTGAGTTGTGTTCACCAAAGTGAAGACTATTTTTTCTGTAAGTTTAGTTGAGATAGGAAGATAGTATTTGGCTCTGCATTACTCCATAATAAAGTATTTTTCTCTATGGTTCTAGAGGTAAGTCTAGGATGATGATAGGTGCCTACAGTTCCAATGGTTTGTGGTTTGGTGGTCCGCAAGCTATTTTTCTTTTATGACAGTTAAAGACAGTGAAGCTGGTGTGTTCTGGTGAGAAGATTCCTTTGGATAAAGTGGTTAACATTCGTGTGGTTGCTACTAATGATTATAGCATGCATGTAGATGTCTCCTAATCATGTTCCTATCTAGACTTTGGTCCACGTTAAGAAATTGTGATGGTGTGTGAAGATTGTTCCAAGTTAATGTAACGTGTAACCAGTCTTGGCTGACCTGGTTGATCCTAGTGATTACGGAGATCTTTGGAAGATTGTGGAAGCATGTTGTGGTGTGGAAAATTGTGTTTGAGTCCCAGCTAAGGCATGGCATAATCCACATTTCATTCCCTTTGCATGATATTGCAATAGGTCAGGACCTATTTTGTAAATGTTTGTAATACTAACTTTAGAGATTATTCCAATGGTTGATGTCCACCTTGATGATCATTCCAAGGTTGATGTAGTGTATAAATACTTCTAGTTGAGTCGTGGAAAAGGTGTCCTTGAGCAAAAATGAATAAATATTAAGAAAGGTCCAAAGGCAAAGTATAGGAGGGGCAAAGGAAAGAAGAGGAAGAGAAGAAAAGAGGAAGAGCAAAGCAAAGGAAAGGTAGAGAAATAAATTATTATACTTCAGTTGCAAATAATGAAAGGTGTTGATCATGGTAGTGAATAGGGTTTAACGGCCCTCAAGGTTTAACATCCCTTTTTGTAATCTTGCTAGGTTTAGGGTTGTGGCAGTGAGCCTGCTAGACCTAGTTGTTCTTCATGGCAGTAAGCCAGTATGTTTAGACTCGTGGGGTGACCAAGCCTAAACATCACTATTTCAAGATTGCAATATATGAGAGTTAATCATCTCTGTGGTTTTTTCCCACCTTGGGGTTTTCCACATAAATCTGGTGTCTCTTATGTTTGATGTTTTATCTGTGGTTAAGTTTTTGATTTCATGATTTCATTATTAAATCATAATAATTGTGGATAAGTGATGAATGTTTGAATTGCAGAAAGTGTTTAGGTTTTGTGACAACTGATTCACCCCCCTCTCAATTGTCTGACGCATATCAACAATTGGTATTAGAGCCAAGTTCCTCTAAAGAAAGTTTAACAGCTTGAGGAAGATCTGAAATGTCTTACAAGAAGGAAGTGCCACATTTTGATGGAACAAATTATGTTCTTTGGAAGGCTTAGATGAAAAGCCATCTTCTTTCTCTTGGTGTCAAAGTTTGGAAAGCTACAGAAACAAAATACACCGTACCTCAAAATGGTCTAATGATTGAAGATGAAATCAAAGAATATGATATAGATATCAAGGCAAGGGATGCTCTGCTAAGCTCATTAACCGACTCAATACTGATGAAAGTGGTGAATCTTGAAACTGTAAATAAGATGGGAAAAGTTGAAAAATATGTATGAAGGAGATGACTCTGTGAAGGAAACCAAGTTGTAAAGTTTGAAAGTGAAATATAAAAGCTTAAAGATGAACAATGATGAAAACATATCATCCTTCATGCAATGAGTTGATGAACTTGTTACGGGGATAAAAGCAATATGCAGAACTATCGAAGAAAAGGAAATTGTCATTAAAATACTCAAGTCTCTGCCAAAGTCCTACTGTCACAAGGTGGTTGCAATTGAAGAATTCATGCAAGTAAAAATAGTTAACAGGGATCAGTTTCTTGGTAAGTTTACTACTTTTGAAATGAGGGAGTTAGATGATGCTCTGCCAAAAGTTGAGACTACCTTTAAAGCCAATACTCCTGAAAGTACTTCCAGATCAGAAAAGTATAAGGTAGAATCCCATGATGAGATAGATGAAGTTGAAGCCAACTTTGTGGATAGGATGCAAAGAGGATCTAGTAAGTATAAAGGTAAATTACATTTCAAATGCTTTTCCTGTGGTAAATTAGGTCATTTTGCTTCCAGATGTCTTGAAAGAATTGAAAGAAATAGAAGAAGATATGAGAATAGGCCTAGGACCCAAAAGAAGTGTTATTATGTTGAAGATTTTGATGATGATGTAGGAGTATCATATAATGGTGAACCAGATAATGCTAATCCCTCTATAAATGAATGCTTGTTCATTGCTATTAAGGAAGATCTTATGTCTACTAATTCTGCTAGCTATATGAAGGAAGAAAAACTAGTGGAAAGTACTTTGGCTTCTTAGGTCATTAAGGACAAAGATGAATGGGTTATTGATAGTGGTTTCTTTCACCACATGACTAGTGACAAAAGTAAGTTTGTAAGTTTGGAAAGATATGTTGGTGGAGTAGTTAGATTTGGAGATGATACAACTGGTAGGATTTGTGGAAAAGGATCTATTTCTTTTGATGGCAAGCATAATACTGAAGATGTCTTGTACGTGAAAGGATTAAAGCATAATCTTCTGAGTGTAGGTTAGATGTGTGAGAAGGGCTATGACTTAAGCTTCAAGGACAATGGATGTAAGATTAGGGAAAGCTCCGGAACAATCATTACAACTGGTAAGAAGACCAGAGGTAATATCTATCACTTGAAAGGAACTGAGAACTATTGCTTGTTGACTCAAATTGATGAGAGTTGGTTATGGCATAGAAGGTTGTGTCACATAAATTTTGATAATATTATGAAGATAAGTACTGTACAGATTGTTAGAGATTTGCCTAAACTTGTGAAGCCTACTAATTTGGTTTGCAAGGAGTGTCAATTTGGGAAACATACAAGAACAAGTTTCAAAAGTAAGGATCAATTAGTTGGAGGACTACTTGAACTAGTGCATACAAATTTGTGTGGACCTACTAGAGTAAGAAGTTTGCAAGGAGACGGGTATTTCATGTTGCTCATTAATGATTATTCTAGAATGACTTGGGTCACATTTTTGAAAGAGAAAGTTGAAGCTCTAGATAAATTCAAGGCATTCAAGAAAATTGTTGGAAATGAGATGGATTTAAAAATCAAATGTTTGAGGTCTGATAGAGGAGGAGAGTTCACATCAAATGAATTCAATTTCTTTTGTGAAGAGCATGGAATAAAGAGACAGCTATCTACACCTAGAACTCCACAACAAAATGGAATTGTTGAAAGGAAAAATAGAGTAGTTCAAGAAGCTACTAGAACCATGATGAAGGAAGATCATCTTCTGGAAGCATATTAGAGAGAGGCAATTCACACCTCAGTATATATCCTAAATAGAGTTCAAGTAAAAGGTAATAGTTCAAAGACTCCTTATGAATTGTGGCATCGTAGAGTTCCTACTATGAAATATTTCAAAGTGTTTGGTAGAAGATGTTACATCAAAAGAGACTAATATTTAGGCAAGTTTGATGCTAGATGTGATGAAGGAATCTTCCTTGGTTACTCCACCAAGAGTAAGGCCTATCAGTGCTATAATAAGAGGCTAAATAAGATCATTGAAAGTGGTAATGTTAAAGTTGATGAGTGTAAGGAAAGGTTTTCAGAATCAAGTGGATATGAGTTAGATGATCCAGATGTTTCAGAAGTGGTGTAGCATGAAGACAACACAGATGAAGAAGAACAAACTCCAGTAAGTTGCACCAAAACTCCAAGATATTTAAGAATCGATCATTCTAAAAATCAAATCATAGGAGATAAGAGAAAAGGAAACTTAACTAGAAGAAAAGTTGCAGAAGAATAAGTAAATTTCTATCTGATTTCTAAGATTGAACCTAAAACTATGGTTGAGGCTTGCAAAGATGAGAATTGGATAAAGGCTATGGAAGAAGAATTGATGCAGATAGAGAAGAATCAGACTTGGGATCTTGTTCCCAGACTAGTAGACAAGAATGTAATTGGTACTAAGTGGGTCTTCAGAAACAAAATGAATGAGAATGGTGAAGTGGTAAGAAAAAAAGCAAGGTTGATATGCAAAGGATACGCTCAAGTTGAAGGAATAGACTTTGAAGAAACTTTTGCTCCAGTAGCAAGGATTGAAGCAATAAGGATGTTTCTGGCTTTCGCAACATACAAAGATTTCAAGGTTTATCAAATGGATGTAAAGTCAGCCTTCTTAAATGGAGAGTTGGAAGAGGAAGTCTATATTGAACAACTGGAAAGATTTCAGTCATCAGAACAAGGGGATATGGTCTGCAGATTGAATAAAGCATTGTATCGATTAAAACAACCTCCTAAGGCGTGGTATACATGGTTAGATAGGTACCTAATACATATAGGGTTTAGTAAAGGTACGACAGATAGTAATCTTTACTTCAAGATCAATCATGAACAAACCCTGATTGTTATTGTTTTTGTTGATGACATTATTTTTGGAGGCAATGAAGGTATGTGCTTAATTTTTGTTGGAGAAATGTGAAGTGATTTTGAAATGTCTATATTTGGAGAGATGAACTTTTTTTAGGACTGCAAATAAGTCAATCAAATAAGGGTATCTTCATTTCTCAATCTAAGTATGTGAAAGAGTTAACGAAATTTGAGATGGAAGACTCTAAACCAGTATGCACTCCTATGATAACTAGTTGTAAGTTGAGAAAATATGATAACTCACCCATGACAGACCAGAAAAAGTATAGATCTATGATTGGAGGATTACTTTATCTGACTCAAACCAGACCTGACATAATGCATGCAATGTGTCTTGTGGCAAGATTTCAGGTAGAACCCAAGGAATCACATGTGATGGAAGTTAAGAGAATTCTAATATATTTAAAAGGCACAATAGATTATGGTTTGTGGTACCCCAGCGATAGTGACTTTGCTCTCAATGCATATACTGATGTAGATTGGGTAGGAGATGCGAATGACAAAAAAAGCACAAGTGGAGGTGCATTCTTCTTGGGAAAAATATTAGTATCTTGGTTGAGCAAGAAACAAGATTCAATATCCTTGTCTACTGCATAAGCAGAATAGATTGTAGTAGCATGTAATTGCACTCAAGTGTTATGGATGAAGCAGAAGTTGAAGGACATCAGAGTTGTGTATGAAGATCCAATTACAATCTTTTGTGACAATACAAGTGCCATCAACATATCAAAGAATCTAGTGATGCATTCAAAGACAAAGCACATATCCATTAGGTATCATTTTTTTAGAGAAAAGGTGACAGAGAATGAAGTGAAGTTGGAGTATGTTTCTACCAAGGATTAGATTGCAGACATTTTTAATAAGCCTTTGCCTAAGGATACTTTTGAGTATCTCAGAGAAAAGTGAGGAGTCATCACCCCTCCTGCTCTAAACTAAGATGCACAATAGTGCATCAATCTAGAGGTGTTCAGAGGCATGGATTGATGCTGCTTAGGGCTACTTCTAAGGGGGAGTAGTCAGAGAGTTCAGAAGAGAGATAAGATCAAAGCAGAAGAGTTCAAGTATGTGCCCTTTTCCATTGATGTCAAAGGGGGAGAGAAGTCATGTGAAAAACTTAGAGTGCAGATGTGTAAGAGAAAGGGGGAGAATTTTGAGAAAGAAAAAGTGTAGGTGTGTAAAGAGAAAGGGGGAGAATCTTGTCTTGATGGCTGTTGCAGTTTTTCACATCATATGTTACGATCAATGACAAAGGGGGAGATTGTTGCAAGCATGTGCATAATCGGTGTTGTCATTAATGTCAACATATTCTTGTTTTCATTAGTGTCAACTATATCTTATTCTATTAATTATTTAGAGGACTTGTATGTTGAGGATATTGAGAAAATTAGCCTCTTCGGAAGAAACAAGTGAGTTATAGAGAAGTGGAGTACAGACAGTGACTTGTATGTTGAAGAACAGTTTGGTAAACTTCTCTGTATTTATTCCTTCTTGAAGATCATGGTCTGTGGATTGGAAATAAGTTAGAATTATTCATGAGAATGCTACCTTCTAAGTTTGAGTTATCCACATGAAGATCTTAGTGAGTTGTGTTCACCAAAGTGAAGCCTACTTTTTCTGTAAGTTCACTTGAGACAGGAAGACAGTATTTGGCTCCGCATTCCTCTGAAATAAAGTATTTTGCTCTGCAGTTCTAGAGGGAAGTCTAGGATGATGATAGGTTCCTATAGTTGCAATGGTTCATGGTTTGGTGGTCCACAAGCTATATTTCTTTTATGACAGTTGAAGACAGTGAAGCTCATGTGTTCCAGTGAGAAGATTCCTTTGGATAAAGTGGTTAAGGTTTGTGCAGTTGCTCATGATGATTATAGCATGCATGTGGATGTCTCCTAATCATGTTCCTATCTGGACTTTGGTTCGTATTAAGAAATTGTGATGGTGTGTGAAGATTGTTCCCAGATAAGGTAATGTGTAACCAGTCTTGGCTGACCTAGTCGATCCTAGTGATTGCAGAGATCTCTGGAAGATTATGGAAGCATGTTGTGGCATGGAAGATCATGTTTGAGTCCTAGCTAAGGCATGGCATGATCTACATTTCATTCCCTATGCATGATATTGCAATAGGTCAGGACCTATTTTTTAAATGTTTGTAATACCAACCTTGGAGATTATTCCAATGGTTGATGCTAACCTTGATGATTATTCCATGGTTGATGTAGTGTATAAATACTTGTAGTTGAGTCATGGAAAAGGTGTCCTTGATAAAAATTGAATATATATTAAGAAAGGTCCAAAGGTAGAGCAGAGGAGGGGTAGAGGAAAGAAGTGGAAGAGAAGAAAAGAGGAAGAGCAGAGTAGGAAATTATTATACTTCAGTTACAAATAGTGAAGGGTGTTGATCGTGACAGTGAATAGGGTTTAACAGCCCTCGGGGTTTAACAACCCCTATTGTAATCTTGCTAGGTATAGGGTTGTGGCAGTGAGCCTGCTAGATCTAGTTGTTCTTCATGGCAGTAAGCCAGTATGTTTAGGCCCATGGGGTGACCAAGCCTGAACATCACTACTTCAAGATTGCAATATATATTGAGAGTTAATCCTCTCCACAATTTTTCCCCACCTTGGGGTTTTCCACATAAATCTGGTGTCTCTTGTGTTTGATGTTGTATCTATGGTTAATTTTCTAATTTCATGCTCTCATTGTTAAATCATAATAATTGTGGATAAGTGATGAATGTTTGAATTGCAGAAAGTGTTTAAGATTTGTGACAACTGATTCACCCCCGTTCTCAGTTGTCTAGCACATATCAACAGGGATCTACTTTATACGAAGATGTCATTTTATCTTTACGGTTTAAGGTCACAAAATTAGATGAAGCTACTCAAATATCTAATTGTTGGAAGCAATTTCAGCCTACCTTTATGCAGTTTGGTGTTCAACATATCTTGTTATGACAAGAGATAGATAGGTTACAAAATCATACACCCTATGCAAAAGCACAAAAGAAAGATATACAGAAAAAAGATGTAAAGAATGTACCTTCTTCTAGCACTTCAACACAACACCAATCTAAGACACAAAAACAAAAAACCCTTGAGTCAAAATTTATTTCTTCCTCAAAACCCATTGTGAGAGTTTGGGAATGTCAGAAAATAAAAAAGGGTAAATGTGGTCTTGGTTATCAAGGTTTTGTTGGGTCTTATGTTTCAAAGTATTTGAAACCAATAAACTTCGTATCTAAAAGGCTTATGAATACATTTCAACTCTTCCTCTACCAGTGTCAAATTGGTTCAACCAAAAATGCATTCCTATTGTGGTCGTCATGATCATAAATCAGTTTCTTGTTTTGATCTACACCCTTGTACATCATGTGGTCTATGTACTCCTTCTACCAAACATTGTTATCTGCAATATCCATCTTGCAAGTTTGTGAGGCATATGCATTTTGGTTGGATAGATCAATCTAGTTGGAGTTCCAAGGTTGATTTGTTAGCCAAATCCTATAAGAGAGTTTAGTCTATTGTTGATGTTGAAAATTTGCCTACTCGTAATAATGTTGATGCTCTCCATCATAATTCTTCTAATGATGATGTGGATCTTATTGAGCCTACGTTGACTAGTGTCATTATTTATATTTCTGAGATGCCACTTAGTATATTTGATAAGAAACCAAATGTTGAGAAGATTAAAGAATTGTATGTAGCTTATGATGATGTTGGTGATGACAATGAAGATGACATTTATTGGTTATAATCTAATTCAATTATTTGAGGCCATGGAGATTAAGATGTTGCCTCTTGTTGATTTAGTATGGTATATGCTCTCTACTCTTTCTCTCATCTTCCAAGGGGGAAAACTTGTGTGTATGTCAGAATCAAGTGGAGAATCAAAGATTGTTGACTACTCGTATTGGCCACTAAGGTCGGTTTAATCAAAATTTGAGACATGTCAAGACAACATGCTCAATATTCTAGTTTGAACCCTATCAAGGTAATAGTGTTAGTTCAACAAATTTAATCCCTATCATAATAGCAGGTTTTTTCAAGATGCTCCAGATCAGCGAGCCATTATTCTCACCAAAGTGCTTGGCCGAATAAAGTTTGGGTAGTTCAATGTACTACTTGGTTTTATGATAACCCCTTCAAATTAAAGGGGGATGTTAGCAGGTTAATCATGAGGGTTAACTTTTGTAATTTATGTAATCTATTTTTTAGTTATTTTCGTGTTCATATAGTTATGGGTAGTTAAACTATTTTTTTGCCACATGTAATTTTATATTTTATAGTTAATACAACTTATCATTTTGTCCTTCTTTCCAATCTGGGCCTAACAGATAAGAATCCATCATAGAGGACAAGAGAAGTTCATATAGTAGCACAACATGCAATAAATAATAACTAGTAAAGAATAAACACTAAATATATATCACAGTGAATATGTATCTTATTCAAATGAATAAAAATTATGTATCTTGATCTTTCTCTCCCACATTCAAGTCCAAATGTATTCCTTATCCATCATAGAGGACAAGAGAAGAATATAGAAGCACACCATGCAATAAATAATAACTAGTAAATAATAAACACTAAACATATATCACAGTGAATATGTATCTTATTTAAATGAATAAACCCTTACGAATATGTATCTTATTTAAATGAATAAAGCATTACGTATCTTTGATCTTTCCCTCTCCTACATTCAAGCCCAAATGTATTCCTTTATAGCTCCATCCTAGGTGCGAGCAGAAATCTCTATTCTAATTCATTTGTCTAAAGTTCTAAGCCAACTGGCATAAGTGCTAGTTCACATTTGTTTTCTTTCTCCCCCAAACACATGCAACTCTAAATGGTACTTATAATAGAAAAACTACCATTAAACATATCTACAATTTTCATAGGCAACCAACAAACTCAATATTTTCTTGAAATGTTGAGTAATAAAAGAAACTTCCATTTCACAATAGAATTTTGAAAATTTAACAGAAGCCTGTTTCTAAGATGTTTTTAAAATTTTAAAATTAAAATTCAATAATTTATCCAACAAACACAATTTATGTCATAAAATGTTAAAAAAAATTAGACAGACACAATTTATGTCATAAAATGTTAAAAGAAAATAGATAGACATCCAATCCACAGTAAAAAAGAATCTAATGAAGGCTCATCCATAAAATTATGGTCATAATCCATTATTGAAAAAATCTATCTATTTGCAAAAAAATAAGATTGGGTTTTAAAACTAACACTTAAGATGAACATCGGATGAACACAGTACCCATGTCAGATTGAACTTCTAATTATTCTTTTTTAATGAGCCCCTGTGATAAGTAGTGGTTTACTCATAATGCTTTTAAACTCATATCTACTCTTGTTGAAGTTTGTAACTACCTTGATACTTCTGTATTTTATATTTGCAATATCATAAACCTCAACAACCAATGCATAGTTTAAATGATGTACTCAATATAATGATGTTTTGAGATTGTGTGTAATTTAGATTAGTTGGTTATTCAATTATGTGTAACTTAGATTAGTTGGTTATTCAAATTGAAATCCCAAAGCTTTACAAAACACTCTGAATGAGTGCAATTAAGCTAACTCATAACAGTTCAATAGAATGCAGTAAAATTAAACACAAACCTTGTCAATCCACGATAGACTGAAGCACCCCTTGAAAAGCAACTGCTCTTCTTAGAAGATTGAAAAGTACCCCTTAGTGTTTTTTGTTAACTCAATTTTAAGCTGCAGGGTCCTTTGAGAAAGTTAGAATTTCAATGCTCTAATTTACTGAACAAGGCCATAGAAGTACATGTAAATGGGTTTTGAAGGATCTACAAAAGAATCCTCAGAAAACAAAGTCATCCTCTTTGGGATGGAATTTCAAAGTAACCATTGTTACTAATTCTCATGTTGCCAAAATCAATGGATCTGTAGTGACTGGTTCCTAACAAGTGCAACTATAGATTCAATAAATGGGTGTGCTTTATATATAATATTAACTGGCCATTATTTCAGTCAAGTGCCTAGTTTCTAGCATGTACAACCATAATATATGTAAATGGTTTTTTAATACATATATAAAATGGCCAGAGTTTCAGTCCCATGCCTTGTTCCGTGTGCAAATATACAAAAATGCATTCATGAAGTAAGTTGAAGATTAAACTGAATGTGATTGTGATGGAGAACAAATATATTATTATCAGTATTACTAGTATATGCATAGTTTCAATAACAATAAAAAACATTATTTAACGCATACTCTTCTCAAACCATTTTGTGCATGTTTGGAATTCACTGCACTCCATGAGAGTACATTTCTTTTAGACATTTTATAAAACAATTCATATGAATTGTCTATGCTTTTACATTTTGCATAGACCATTTTGTGCATGTTTGGAAATCACTGCATTCCATGAGAGTACATTTCTTTCAGACATTTTACAAAATAGTTCATATGCATGGTTTATGCTTTTTTTGCATTGCATCTTTTGAGGCATTTTTGCTTTAACAATATGCATGCCTTGTGCATCTTTCTATTGCAATTGCAACCAGAATCTGTGAAAAATATTTTAGTATTTTTCAGTATTGGTCATGCTTTGATGGATGTCAATGCCTTGTTCCAATGCTTAAATATTGGCATAGAAAAATAGATAGATATTACATGCCATATAATATTTACCTTAGAAAATTATGCACATGAACAAAACCTAAAGTAATCAACTTAAACTGTAATCCAAGCAGCAATAAATGGAACATATGTCAAGAGGGAAAATAAAATCATTGTATGCTAATTATAAAGAAAGGAATTACCTGTAGATTTGAAATGGAGGTATTGTAGAACATAATACTATTAACTCCACTCAGTTGTTGGAGTAGCAGCAACCCAATCCCTATTTGCAATAATTTATTGCTTGAAATGGTAGAAAGAATCATGAATCATAAATTCACAATCCTAAAAGTTGTAGGATCTAAAGATACATTGCTTTAAAAAGAGAAAAACATTATACTGTAGATTGGATTTAGACTGTCAAAGGCATGGTTTAAAACTTATGGCTAGAGGGTGAAAATATCTCCCCTCAAACATATTAGAGAAATTGATTTGACTTTCTTAATCGTCCAATCTGCACTCTATGATGAGGTAAGATTTTGCGTTAGTTATAAGCATAGTACCTTTTCAAAGAGTAATCGCAGCTTTCTTACTGTGATTTAAACTCTACAAAGATAAGAGTAATTAGTCTACTAATAATATAAACAATTAATTAGACTTAAAACAAATAGGGAAGTGACAAATAGAGGAAATAGTTAGCAATAGAGTGGAATGATTTGGAAAACTATAGAAGCTCTAAAAAGAACTGATTGAAGATAACTCTTTGTTCAGAAAACAAATAAATAAAGTGAAGAAACATGAATAAAGAGATTTGAAAACCCTAGATCCAAGTGAGTGGTTAAGTGGTGCATGTTCGTTGTTATGAGGCCCAGTTATACCATTGGGTTGCCTAAATATTTTGAATAATATTCATAACTATACTCAAGTTAAAAAACATAGCCTACCCTTCCATGAGCACTCAGGAGGATATAAAGCTAATTTTTAGGATTGAAGAAAGAGGCAGAGTACCAAAATAGAGACAAAATAACTAGAGATAAAACAAACAGATCTACTGTTGTTTGGAAATCTTATATGTATATGAAGACATAAAAAAACAAAGCATTTGTTTTTAAATCCATGAAAACATAGTGATTTTTAAATACTGAAAATACATATTCTTTGATAAACAGAGCTGCTGCTCTTCATAGACCATAAAAACTTAGAAAAAACAGAGCATTATATATAAAATATCTCTTTTCTTCGTTGCACACACTAAGACAAGCAACACAAAATATCTCTTTTCTTCGCTGCACACACTAAGACAAGCAACACACTTTTTACAATAGACTTGACTGCATTTAAAATTATTGATAAGGTCATCAACTTCAGTCCTGCGTTGGAGAAGTTCAGGCATACAGGATGGCCATACCTCCAAGACCATTCCATGCAGAAAATTTATGAGAAACTAGACAAGGGAGGCCATACCTCCAAGACCATTAATATTCCCTAGAGGAATATTAATGAAAAGAGCACGGTGACAGAGGAAAGTAGAAAGCAGTCAATAGAAGGAGTTATCTACATTAAATGAGGTGAGTGGTTGGGATTACTATTCCAACACTTCCCCTTAATCACAACTACCTCCATCCAAAACTCCCAAACGATCTCTTAGATACTCAAAGCTTTCTTTTGGTAATGGCTTGGTGAAGATATCTGCATACTGATCTTGAGACCTACAAAAAAATAGGAAGATTTCTCCATTATTGATTAGTTCTCTAATGAAGTGATACCGTGTGTCTATATGTTTACTTCTCTTGTGAAAAATTAGATTCTTTGACAATGCTATAGCTGAGTTGTTGTCACAATAAATCCTTGTTACCTCTTTTTGTTCTTGACTGAGCTCTTTCAAAACTCTTCTCATCCAAACTACTTGACATGATGCACTTGTGGCTGCTACATACTTTGCTTCAGCTGATGAAAGCGTAACTATTGGTTATGTTTTTGAATCCCATGAAACTACACCTATTCCAAAATGAAAAACATAACCGGAAGTGCTCTTCCTATCATCAATGCTTCCTGCACAATCACTATCTGTATATCCAATCAGCTTGAACTCATTTGACTTTGCATATTGAATGCCATAGTTCCTTGTTCCACTGACATATCTGAGAATTCTCTTTCCTGCTTGCCAATGAGAGTCATTTGGAGACTCCATGAACCTTGAAATGAGACTAACTGCATACATTATGTCAGGCCTTGTGGCTATTAAATACATGAGGCTACCAACAAGCCTTTTATATAAAGTTGGATTAATGTTGCCTCCTTTATCATCCTTGCTTAATTTCAACCCTATCACAATTGGTGTTGGAGCCGATTTGCAATTTTCCATGTTAAACCTCTTCAAAATATCATTTGCATACTTAGCTTGGGAGATGAATATGCCATTATCATTTTGATTAACTTCAATGCCAATAAAATACTTCATGAGTCCCAAATCAGTCATTTCAAACTCCTTTTTCATAGCTCCTTTGAACAAATCAATTGCCAAATCACCCATGAATATCAAATCATCAACATACAAGCAAACAATTATGATCTCACCTTGCTCATTCATCTTGGTATACAATGTAGGTTCACTACTGCACCTATTGAAGTTATTTTGCAAAACATAAGAGTCAATTCTACTATACCAAGCTCTTGGGGCTTGCTTGAGTCCATAGAGTGCCTTTTTCAGTCCCAGGTGGCTGCTCCAAATAAACTTCTTCTTCAAGGTAACCATTTAAAAAGACTAATTTTACATCCATTTGGTAAACTAGCCACTTGTTTTGAGCTGCTATTGCAAGTATAGTTCTCACGGTGTCTAATCAAGCTACTAGAGCAAATGTCTCATTGTAATTAACCCCAGGTTGTTGTGAATATCTTTTCACCACTAGTCTTGCTTTATGCTTTTGCACATCACCATTTGTATCTAATTTGGTTTTGTAAACCCACTTCACTCCTATAACATCCTTGCCTTTTGGAAGGCTCACTAACTCCCATGTTTGATTATTTTCTATTGCATCAATTTCATCATCCATTGCATTTACCCATTTTTCATCCTTAATTGCATCTTCATAATGAATAGGATCTTCTACTTGTGAATAAAATGTAAAAAGAGAAATCAGACCAGCATTGTTCTCAACTTCATTTTGATCATAAATGTCTCAAACTTTTGATTTTTTGTCTCCTCAAGATTGCCAATGCAGGATTTGACATATCACTTGAACTTGGACTTGTGGAATGTGGACTTGATGGTCCTGCACCCTGATTGCCACTTGTAGATGGTGTTTGTTGTACATTTGAAGGAGTGGATGCATGAATACGTGGGGCTATCCTTACACTTGATGATGGTGTCATTTGATGACCACTTTGTTGAGCTTGAATGGGTGTGGAAGGAGTCACATTTGATGGAGTACTTGATGGTGTTAAATCTTCTCTATCTTCTTGAGGTAAGTTGGCTGCAATATTGATTGTCTTCTCCAAACTTCCATCCCATGCTTCATCTTCTATGAATTGCACATCTTTGTTGATTATAACTTTCTTGGTTATTAGATTCTATAGTTTGTATGCCTTGGATTCATCACTATAACCAACAAATATACACTTTTCTCCCTTGTTGTCCAATTTTCTTCTCAACTCATCTAGCACATGTGCATATGCCACACATCCAAATACTCTCATGTGAGCAACACTATGTTTTCTTCTTGCCCATGCTTCTTCAAGAATCATATTCTTCACACTCTTGGTTGGACATCTATTCATAATGTATGTTGCACAAGCTACAGCTTCAGTCCAATATTCATCTGACAAATGCTTTGCTTTCAACATGCTTCTTGCCATTTCCATGATTGTTCTATTTTTTCTTTTAGCCACCCCATTTTGTTGAGGTGTGTACCTGGTTGTGAATTGCTTCTGAATCCCATGGTCTTTGCAAAAATGTAGAAATTCATTTGATATGTATTCACCACCTCTATCTGTTCTCAATGCTTTGATGTAATGCCCACTTTGCTTCTCAACAAGTGCCTTGAATTGACGGAAGTAATCAAACACTTTATTTTTTTGTCTTAGGAAGTAAACCCATGTTTTCCTTGAATAGTCATCGATGAATGTCAAAAAGTAGAATCTTCCACCAATTGAAGGTGTTTGCATTGGCTCACATAAATCTGAATGTACAATCTCTAGAGGTGACTTTGCTCTAATTGACTTGCCTATTGGAAATGTCTCTCTATGCTACTTTCCCAAGATGCATCCTTCACATACTCTTTCTGGTTTCTCTAATAATGGCAAACCCTTTACCATACTCTTCTTATGAAGAAAATTTAGACCTCCAAAGTTGAGATGCCCAAATCTTAGATGCCATAACCAATTTTCATCTTTTATTTCTGCTTGAAAGATGGTTTGTGTAACTACTGCAACTTCTTCTTTATCCTCTTGTGGGTTCATTGTGGGTTGTGCTTGAGCATATTCCACATTCAAATCTAGCTTAATCTTTAGGGGAAACATTCTATTGTTTGTCATTTGCACTTTAGCAATAAGCTGATTACTTAGAAATTTATCTAGAATAGTGCATTCTTTATTTTTTAAGAAGACTCTATACCCCTTTTGAACAAGCTCCCCAATGCTCATTAGATTATGTTTTAGACCAGGCACAAAATACACATATGAAATATATTTCTTCTCCCCCTGTTTAGTTAGAATGTTGATATTTCTTTTGCCCATAACTGAAACTTTGTTGTCATTACCCAATGTGACATCTGATTTTACACTTTCATCTAAACTTGAAAACACTTCTAAGTTCCCTATCATGTGATTGCTACAACCTGAGTCTAAGAACCATACATCCTTCTGATTTTCTTGTGCTACATTGCATGCTATCAACATATTGCTCTTATTTTGGTTTTCTCTTGTAAAGTTTGCATTTTGTCTACTGAAATCAAATTAGTTTTTCCTACATTCATTTGAATAATGCCCATATTTCTTACAATAATGACATTGGATTTGAGATTTGTCATACCTTTGACTTTGTGGTTAATTTTGAGATGGGTTTGGGCTTGAGTTATGGTTGTTGCCTCTTCCACTTGAGCTTGATGGGCTACTTCTTCCACCTCTATATGAATTCCTTCCTCTACCTCTGAAATTAGATCTTACTCTGCCTCTACATTGGTTGATTGAAGCTTGTGACTTGAATGCATGCTCCAATGAGGTGTTTGTTGACCTGCTTAGCCTATGTTCATGTGAAATGAGAGATGCATGGAGCTCATCAACTAAAAACTATGAGAGGTTCTTTGTTTCCTCTATGGTCACAACTATGGATTCAAACCTTGTGGGTAAACTCCTTAAAATCTTTTCTACAATTCTTCTATCTTCAAGTGTTTCACCATGAGATCTGATTTGATTAACTAAACCCATCACTTGTGTGAAAAAAGTGTCTATTGAATCTGAATCCTTCATGAAGATTGTTTCAAAATCTCTTCTCAACATTTGCAACTTAGCTGTCTTAACCTTTACCATACCTTAATATGTTGTTTAAAGAATAATCCATGCCTGTTTGGACTTTGTTGCTGCTACAATTCTTGGAAAAATACTCTCATGCACTGCTTGAAAGATGTAAAAGAGAGCTTTGGAGTCCTTCTTCTGTTATCCCTCAACAAATCTTTCTCTACTTGAGATAGAGCATTGTATGCTGCTGCATCTAGTGGTTCTGGAAAGCCATTCTCTACAAGATCCCATATGTTTTGAGAACAAAAGAGTGCCTTCATTGTTATGGACCAGTAATCATAATTTTTCCCATTGGACTATGGGATTTGAGGATTTGTTAAACTTGTGCTTGTGCTTGCCATTGTTGACTATGTATACCTTTGCCTTGAAAAACTTTTGTTGGAGCTCTTTATTGATGAAGCCCTTTGCACTAATAACCTTCAACTTTGCTAAAACTTTCTTTTCAAGAGCAACCTTTGGCTCTGATACCAGGTGAAGAAAGAGGTAAAGTACCAAAACGGAGATAAAAATAACCAGAGATAAAACAAACAGATCTACTGTTGTTTGGAAATCTTATATGTATATGAAGACAGAAAAAAAACAAAGCATTTGTTTTTAATCCATCAAAACATAGTGATTTTTAAATACTAAAAATACATGTTCTTTGATAAACAGAGCTGTTGCTCTTCATAGACCATAAAAACTCAGAAAAAATAGAGAATTATATATAAAATATCTATTTTCTTCACTGCACACACTAAGACAAGCAGCACACTTTTTACAAATACTTGACTGCATTTTAAATTATTGATAAGGTCATCAACTTCGGGCATATAGGATGGCCATACCTCCAAGACCATTCCTTGCAGAAAATTTATGAGAAACTAGACAAGGGAGGCCATACCTCCAAGACCATTCCCTGCAAAAATATTAATGAAAAGAGCACGGTGATAGAGGAAAGTAGAAAGCAGTCAACAGAAGGAGTTATCTACATTAAATGAGGTGAGTGGTTGGGATTACTATTCCAAAAAGGATCACAGAAAAAAGATTGGCCTTGGCAATTATGGTTTTCATGGTGTTCACTACCTATTACAACATTTCAGCGCACATTGGCTCCAGTTTGATCAGTCTAGAGCTACACAGTCTGCCACTATTCCCCCTAGAAGGGTTGCTATGGCTCGTCTAGAGCTATGATGGTAGTTTCTACATCATGAGCACTTTAGAGTAGAGGTAGCCATGAACTATACATCTGCCCATTTCCAGAGCGAGGTGGAGGGCGAGCCAATAGAATCCAGTCCATACATTGTGTTTGCAGCAATATAAATTTCTATTAAAAAGGTAAGAAACTCTTGCAAACCCTAGAAACTTATATCAAATGCAACACAAAAGATAATGATAAAAGCTATTGAAATCCAAATAAAATAGATGTTACCGAATGTTAATTTATATGTGGTTGCTCTGAGTATTGCATAACTCCAATGTAAATGTTGCCGGGGGGTGTGAAATGATGAATGAAAATGATTTTTATGAAAGTTTGGGTAAAAGGTGGTTTAGGTAGTTAGGTAAACGGTAAGGTAGGTATATTAATGGGTTTAGGTAAATTAACGAGTTTTGGGTTAGTTTTGTAAATAATAAATTAAAGTATTAAGTTTATTTTATTATTTACGGGATGGAATATAAGAATTTAATTAATTAAAATTAATTAAATCTTATATGGGTGGAGGATTTAGGATAATCAAGGAATAATTAAGGATAATTAAAGATAAATAGGGAAATAGGGTAAACTAGGGAATTGGTCAATTTTAGATGTCTACATTTTGCCCCTCTTTGAGACGATGTTGCGAAGCAATGTTGTTTCAAAGAAGATTAAAACATAGGTTTTTGAAATCAGATTTTAGTTTCGATTGGATTGGATCGGATGGATGGGATCAGATGGGGTTCATAAAAATGAAGGCAGATGGGGTTCATAAAAATGAAGGGTTCATAAAAATGAAGGTAGATGGGGTTCATAAAAATGAAGGATTGGTGGATAATGCCCCCGCAAGAGGATATGCAGGGACAAAGGAGGTGGATAGGCTCTTGAGAAAGGAAATAGAGAGAAGGAGGAAGGAGTTATACTGATGAAACGTTGAGCAACCTGATGTTTGATATGGCACTTGACATTATGCACCAAGGTAGAAAGACCAAGGTGACTATGTGTCTTGTGCCCCAGCGTAATACAACCTTGTCTAATGTATGAGGAAATAAAATTAGGGCATAAAAGTCCTAATGCAAAAAAGGTATGTGTTGACCTTAGATGCACAGGATAATGCAAAAAGCTATTCCAACACACACAAGATATGAATTTTAGCTGGAATGATATGGATGTGATTCAAATGCAAGATGAAAAGATAACACACACAAGCAAGCAAGCAAGCATGCACAAATGATTCAAAAACAAACAAGGCATTGCCCCTATCAAGCTGAAAACCAATCATCGATTAGATTGATTGATGCTGATAATGATGATGATTGATTGATAGCATTGTTGATGTGGGAACGATTTATCCCGAGAACAATGCAAGGATTGTGTTGTTGGTAGGGGAACAATATATCCTAAGAACAACACTAGGATTGGGAACGATATATCCCATTGATGATGATGATTGAATAGGTTCACAACAAGGCTAGGAACAAGACCGTGGATGTGATTGGATAATTTGACCTGATTGATTGACATTGATTGGTATGGAAGGATACTTGCATGTAATTGATTTGATTGGTTGAGTTGATGGATTGATTGATTTGATGAATGGAGAATTGATTTTTTTTTGTATTTGTGGAACATTTTGATTTTGTTTTTTGTTTTGCAAATGTTATGATTTTTTTTGGATTTTTGGCATGGGATTGTGTGTAGATAGCCTTTGGATAGATACCAATGACAAGGAAAAACCAAACGACAAGGCAAGGATCAATAATGAATGGGGATGAACAATAGGGAATGCGGGCGATAGGATCAAACTTGTAGGAATAAAAGATTGGTAATGGGAAAAATGTAGGATTAGATGGGTGGATAAAAGGATGGACAATAGGATAAGGTAGGAGTATGAATGGATATAAGGAGTGGTGATAGCATAAAGGTAGGAATATGGGATTGGGGATAGAAGGACAATGAATGGGAAATATATGATAGGTGGATGAATTGAACTGAATATGGATGAAAGGAACTGAGGATGTGATCTCAAAGGATTACGTCACATAGGAATAACCTGCCCCCTTCTCTATATTATGCCTTAGGATTCAGTAGGGTGATGCTGATGAGGATATATGATAGGGATAATGGTTGAAAGGGATGAATGGACTTAGTAGTAGATGGATGTATGGAGGATATTTTTAGAAACGTATGGATGGAATTTTGGGTATGACAAGAGGTGTCAACAAACATTTTCAACATTATGCCCCTACTCTTATCAAGATCAAGAGGAAGGGAATATAGATGGATGGTGCAACGAGGAAGGTATGATAGATATGATGGATAAGAATGTCAAGATAAGATGGAAAATGAAAGGATAGGATATGTGATGGGTATAGAGGATATGAGATGGGATAGATGTGACAACATGCCCCCAGGTGTAAAGCACATAGATAATCATCTACGCATGACGCCTGTTTGCCAGGTTTTCATCATGGTACTTATCCAAGACGCCTGTTTACCAGGTTTTCACCATTGGACGAAATGGTTTCTCTTTACTATTTTGATTTTTTTTTTTTTGTAGGAGATAGTCGGATGGAATAGATGGGGGATTCAAGATTTTGTTCCCATAGAAATGTCCCAAGATGGATAATGCACCGACCATGTCAAATGTTGTTATGCTCATAGTTGTTGGTAGGGAATTGCATGAGAGGGCAATGGATTTTGATGTGGATTATGAAAGGTTCATGCAAGGAATGATAGGGGATAGGAGAGTATGAGGTGAATAATGATGGAAGAATAATGGATGAGGATGGAGTTAAAGAGATAGATATGGCTTATGTAAAAGCATGGACCATAGGATTATGATGGAAGAAATAAGTAGGATACAAAATGGGAGATGGGAGGATGGAGATATGTGGGAATGCTGTTGAGTGGAAGGGAACCAAGACCAATGATTGCACACATCGAAATGGATTTTGAAGCTTGGAAGGAGGATTTGGGAGTAATGGAGATGTTATCTTAGGGATTTGCCTATTTACGTCTTTAGGAACCCAAATGGACTTATGAATTTTAGGATTTTGTGATAGGGAGCGGGATATTTGGGATTTTAGAATTGTGGATGATCCATTTGAACTAGGTACTTTTTGCTTGGGGACCCAAACCATTTTGGTTTTGAAATTATTTTTTTGATATGTGGACTTGGGTAGCATTTTTGAATTTTGATTTTTCTTTGATTCTTCGCATTTGTGCCATATGGCATGAGAATTATTGGGATTTTTAGCTTTATGGGTGGAGGCATCCAAATTTTTATTTTTGAATCCCATAGGGGTGTTTAGGATAGCTTCATGTTTATTCAATGTGTGCTTTTGTTGATCATGATTAGGAATTGTAGGGGATTTATGGGAACGGGATGTATGAATGGATTTGTGGTTAAAGTGATAAGGAGATTGGAGGATGGGAATATTAGGAGTTGGAAGGAGTGAAGGTAAAGTGGATGGAGGGATGTTTGGAGTTGGAAGAAGTGGAGGTAAAGTGGATGGAGGAAGATGAATGGTCACATGCTTTTTGGGTTTGTAGGATGATGGAGGAGGAATGGAAACATATGTTTTATGGGTACGATGAGGTGCATCTAGTTTGGGCTTAGATGGATTGGAATTAGGAGGCGGAAATGTGGTACCGACATCTTGATATTGCTTACCTTGGGGTGTATAACCAATAACATACAGTTTTGGGGAGACTTTGACATGGATGGGTTCTGGGTTACCTTGCTCATGAAGGCCTAAGCCTTTACCTTGATAATTCATGTTTTGGAACATACGATGTGCAATGGGATGCTTATTTTTGAGGATACAAGACACGGGTTCCTTATTGGATGAGGAGGATGAGGTGGCCGATACAGGTGGCTGCTCTCCTAGGGAAGAACATTCATTTAGGAAGGTAGTAAGAACAATAGAACATGATGGTGGATTTGAAATGGTATCGGTATGAGATGGTGAAGGAGCAATAGGATCTTGATTATGCTCATTATGCTCATGAAGATTCAATGTATTTGTTTGATTATCTATGTGCTTGTGAGGACCAAGTGTCTCATCAAGGGAAGTGGATATTGTGGGATGATGGATAAGAATGGTGGAGGTTTCTTGAACATGAATAGTATTGGGACCGTGAGTGGAAAGAGTGAGAAGCTCTTGATTACAAATAATATCTTGATCATAGAAAAGATATAGGTTATGAACAGGTGGAAAGGAAGAGCTTTGATCTTGATTTGGTAAGGGGCAAAGTTGATCATGCTTTAGATTTGACCCTTGACATAAATCTTGAGTTTGGATAGGAATGGAGGTTTCTTGGATAGATTTAATGTATGGTGGAGAGTGAATTAGGCTTATGGCAGGTGGATCTTCAAGAACATTTGAAGGTTCTTGGATAATTTGTGGACTAGAAGATGGGATTGGAGAAATAGGCATGACATTTAAAGGTTCTTGGATAAGGATTTGATGGCATGAGGATGGTGGTTGATTCCTTGCTAGTAGCCAATGGATCACATCCTTCATTATTATACGAGTGGATGCACAATATACTGGATGGATAATAAGGGTGGAAGGTGTAGGATTAGAATGCACTGGATGGATAATGGGATTAGGTGTGATAGGAGTGGGATTAGGATCGGGTTTTGGTTGATGGATCATAGGATTGGGTTTAGGTGGAAAAATTGATGGTTTAGACTTTAAGGGTGTTTGGGATTGGCTTAATGGAGTAGGATTTGGAAGGTTGGAAGGATTATATGATGGAGGTTCCATAAAGACGGATGAATGAGGACTAGTGAATGGATTGGTGTATGATTCCAAACTTGAGGTGGTGTCTCCCTTGTCAAAAGTATCATTAAAAATACTTGCGGACTCATGCTCATGTTGTGGAGGATTTTGAGATGGATATTGAGGAATATTCATGAGATTGGTTGATATGGAGGGACTAGGTTGACATGATGATGGGGGTGACTCATAGAATTTAGGTTGAATTTGTTGATGTTGTGTGGATGATGGTAGTGTAGGTAATGAAGGGATTGATGAATGAGAAGGCTGGGGGACCAATGGATTAGGATTGAAATTAGATGGAATTTGTTGTTGTTGCATGGATAAAGGTATGGTGGATGATGTGTTAAATGAAGGTTGTGGTTTTTGTGCTAAGATTTGTTGTTGTTGAAGGAGGGCTTGTTTTTTTTGTCTTTGTTGTTGAAGATATAAGATGAGGGGACTTGGTATGTGTGAAGATGAAGCATGGGTAGGGATCTGGACCTGTGAGGTTTGAGGTATAGATGTGTTGGGTTGATATGAGTGGTAGCTTGGTTGTGATAAAGATTTGTATGAGGTGGATGGAGATGACTCATAGAGTTGGGGTGTTGACGTGGTAGGATGTTGAAATTGCGAAGATAATTGTGATAGTTATGCCAATTGAAATCTAAGATCAGCCTCTGATTGAGCGAGTTGTTGTTGTAACTGAAGGACATCGGGATTAATGGATGTCAAGGTTGAGACCTAGGTAGGATTATAATTTTGTGAGGTTGAGGGCATGGAAGGAAAATCTTGGGTTGTGTTGTGATGATAGGAATGTTTTTGTGGATAATGATCATCATAGATATGTTGAACCTCTTGTATTTCCTCATAGTCTTGAGATGATAGTGATGTTGGTGGAGGCCAAAATGGGGAGATATATGGTTCATGGGTATCAAAATATGCATCATGATCTACCAAATTCTCATCATTATTATATCTAGGAGGGACTTCGTGGAGTATGAGTTTTGGTTTTTGATTTGTTCTAGATTTGTTGATGGTCACAACCATTTTGACATTGAAGAATAAGGATTGGACTAGGTGGGAAATGAATTAAGTGGGAAATGGATGGATCAATTGAAAGAGCTCCTTAGGATTCAAAGTGACAAGGTTCCACTTGAGATATGACATAGACGGATGATAGGTTCTCAATTCTGAAAGTCAGGTTGATGATATAGGAGACAAGTTGTAATGGTGATGATGATTAGGTAGACACAATCATATAAGACACACGACAATTTGATTGGTTGTTTTTTATGACACCTTGATGTTTTGCAAACACTTGTAAACATGCATGATCCTAGGCTAGGAAAAGACAATACTTGTTGAGTTCCCACTTGGTTTTACCAACCGCGCCTACTTATGGTGTATAGCTCCAGGAACTTGGGGCACGGGCTCCCCCTTACAGTGCACTCACTTCTTAGGCACACCAAGTTCCAGGTCCTAGGACGCGCAGATCCTGAGGTACCTTACTATCTCTGCCATAAGCCGCGAAAATATGGGACGGTTATCAGAGTTTCCTCCTGTATCAACAAGTAGAGTGTTTTTGGCCACTACACAAAAGAGTTCTAGTGAATATCGGGGGGACCGGCACCTTACGAGCGTCTAGCAAGCCACTAAAGGCTTTGACTAACCCTACTAGGAGTTTTAATATACACAAGGTACACCTCCTTTCGAGCTAGCACTGTACGGTAAGCGCTAATACCAGTTAAACTTGGCTTTCGCCTTATCCTCAATTTATATAGCAGGCCGGACGAAAGTCCCACTTGGGGTCGCAAATGAGTTCTCCTTGCAGATGTGTCTCAAGAGCAGGCCCACTCTAAGGATGACAAAAGCAAGGAAACATGTTTTTGATCTCCCAGATCGCATGAAACACAAGGAGAGAGCATACACAACGTCTTTGCCTCACCCTCGCATGGGGTTCATTTTAATTCCAAATCCAAATGTGTGGGTGGTTATACAAAATGCCAAAGAAATGCTTTTGATTCTCAAGATCGTCAAATGGCGCAAGAGAAGAGCATATGCATTCAATGACAAAATTGGAAGCCATAAGACATCGCAAACACTTGTTAATTTTAACCCTTGCTTATGATGTGATCTAATCTATGAAAAGAAGACACGCTATTTCAAGATTAGATTCTTTAACAATCGATCCTGCAAAAAATTGATTAGTAGTTTAAAAAATTTATCTTTGACAAGCGTGTAGCTGCAAGAAAATGTTAGACCAAGACAAAACAATCTTGCAAAAAACCCACACAAAAAATATTAGTGCACAACAAGAAGAAAATGTTTGATGTTTTTGAAAATGATTGAATTTCAGAGAATTATACCAGAAAATCAGATATGAATTTGACAAAATGGATTGTATCACGATGTAGTTCTCTGAATCAGCTTTCCGACGCCTACAAAAACATGAAAATCCGATGACAAATGAAAAAGTTAGGCCTGTTTACACAGAACAGCCTCCGAGGGCTAAAAAATGGCACTCTGGTAATTAACTAACTCCGCTGTTGGCCATTTAACCTCTTTTGGTCCCAAGCATAGTTTAAGAGGTCCTCGTGCATAATGTCACCGTACCAATGTAATTAAGTTTATACGTAACCACTTGCATTGATGTAATATCTAACAGTCAAAGATTTCTTGTGGTCAATGTAACCGCCAGTGAATTTTTCTTACAGCGTGAGACACTCCAAGCACTAGAAAAATAAAGATTGAAATACTAAGCTAGCACTTGCACTCATAGAAGGTTCAAGGAATACGGCGATGAGAACAAACGATGAGTTTTGAGAATTTTCTAGTGTGTCATGAGTCTCGAGGGATATGCAGACAGAAACAGCCATGAGTTTAGAAAATTTTCTCGCGTGAAATTTTGTGTAGCATGAGACAATTTTTTTTTTTTTAGGCACAGCATACCCCTACAGGGGGTTTAAGAAATACGGCAATAAGAAACCGTTGAGTTCAGATTTATAGTGTTTAACTGTTTTTATAACGTGAGACAATTTCCCCAAGCACTATAATGCTCATTACTCGCACCCATAAGAGGTTTAGCAAATACGCCCATAGGAACAGCCAACGGGTTTAAAAAGATTTGCTTATGGCATAGAATTCAAGAAATATGCCGCTAGGAATAGCCGATGAGTTTAGAAATTCTGTCCAGTGCGATTTTGCTTTAGGTTTTGAGGAGTACGTCAAGAACAATTGACAAGTTTAGGAATATTTCTAGCAGTTGCAGCCATAGGAGATTAAATGAATACGCTGATAAGAAACAACAAAAGAGTTTAGAAATTTTACCAGCATGAATTACTGCATGAGACAATTCCAGCACTATAATGCACCCAGAAAAAGAAGGCACTGTGTGAACATTGGTTACAGCCGGAGTCAATTTTCCAAATGCTATAATGTTCACATATAAAAGTTTAAAAAACAGCATAAACAAATACAATTTTCCAGCACTATAATGTTCACAGATAAAAACATAAAAACAGCATGAAAAATAAAATTTTCCAGCACTATAATGCTCACAGATAAAAGCTTATTGGCTGTTTCAAAATGTTCTGGCTGATAAACGTTTAGAAATGTATAAACCAGCACTATAATGTTATGCACAGTAGATGTTAAGGTAGACAATCAATAATAGCAACAAATATGGGTGAGACAACTCCTAGCAATGAGAAAGCAATATAAAGATTTTACTATGTGAGGCAAATTTTTAAGCCTTAAAATGTTTACATATAAAAAAGCCTCTACCCTTGTCTCAACAAAATAACTAACAAGTATTGTGAATAATACTCCTTAAAATAAACAGTTATAATGTAAAATGAAACCTTCACAACAAAGCTATTGCCGGGATGATTTTCCAACGCATAAAATCAACCAATATATCCATAAATGAATCAAACCTGCAAGTTCTTAAACTAGAAGATTTGAAAACAAATGATCAAAGGAGCTGTTCACGTTGGGTTCACCATTGTTTGCAGCAATATAAATTTCTATTAAAAAGGTAAGAAACTCTTGTAAACCCTAGAAACTTATATCAAACGCAACACAAAAGATAATGATAAAAGTTATTGAAATCCAAATAAAATAGATGTTACCGAATGTTAATTTATATGTGGTTGCTCTGAGTATTGCATAACTCCAATGTAAATGTTGCTGGGGGGTGTGAAATGATGAATGAAAATGATTTTTATGAAAGTTTGGGTAAAAGGTGGTTTAGGTAGTTAGGTAAACGGTAAGGTAGGTATATTAACGGGTTTAGGTAAATTAACGAGTTTTGGGTTAGTTTTGTAAATAATAAATTAAAGTATTAAGTTTATTTTATTATTTACGGGATGGAATATAAGAATTTAATTAATTAAAATTAATTAAATCTTATATGGGTGGAGGATTTAGAATAATCAAGAAATAATTAAGGATAATTAAAGATAAATAGGGAAATAGGGTAAACTAGGGAATTGGTCAATTTTAGATGTCTACACATTGTATAACATCGCTAAGTAGACATAGATAACTGACAGCTGCATAAAACTTTGCTCAAAAAATTATTAAAAGAAATCCTGGACAAAATAAAACCTAAAAAACTCAGCACAAATCAATGGATTTACAAAAAGACCTCAATCCACCAACACGGTATATATATGTTTTTAACAGAAAAAGGTGGTATACCACCCATAGATATATTTAGTTAGCCGATGGGCTATTTCTAGCAGAATTACATTTGGCCTGAAAAGTCCGGCAGTCAGAGCAGGAGAACCACGGTTTCGTTCCATATTCCAACAGTCTGTTTTACAGTTCCTTTCATTGATTTTCCCTCATTATTTTATTGCACAGGACAACGGTAGTATTACGTGAAAATGGAGCCCACATTCTTCCCTGCTTTTTCTTCATTATTTTATTGCATACGACATAAACGGTGGTTAATAAATTGATGCGTTTAAAAAAATTTCATTGTTATTGATGTCCATCGCTCCCTCTGCCACCATTTGTAGACCTGCCTCATTTTGGGCATGGAAATTTGTAGGCTTTAATAGAAATAAATGGACTCTCCAGGTAAGTCTGTATTTTATTGTTGTTGTTTTCCCTGTGTTGTTTTCAAAGTTCTCCAATACAACCTACAGAAAATTGCACCTGTTATTCTGAATTATTTTGAGGTTTTGCCAGCGAAAATGATGGATAGACAATACACAATATTATTATCTATATTATAGCAGCCATAAGCATACAGCAGACTCACAACTTTTTCATGGGTCTGCAGGGATAAAACCCTGTTCCATGGCATTCGGAGCTCCTTGTGGCCCTCACTGTTATTATTTATATTCAAAGCAATGTGAGTTGGGGTTTGGGGTTTGGTATCTGTACGCTGCTTATGCTCATATCCACACTTATCTTTGTTGTTGGAGCTCCCGTTTTCCGCCATGACATTCCAGAAGGCAGTCCTTTCGCTGGATTTGCACAGGTCATAGTGGCATCCATCAGGAAGTGGAATTCCTCTCACAGACAGATTCAGGTAAATTTAGTTTGAGATTTTTTCCAGTTTTTTTTTTTGGAGTTTATGATACATCTATCCGGATACCGTTGTGTTCTAATTTTGAAAATTTTAGAAGTTTCTGATACATCTATCTGGATACCGTTGTGTTCTAATTTTGAAAAATTTAGAATTGAAAGTTTTCTTTTTAATGATTTTATTTAATTTGCTGTGAAGGAAATTTAGAAATAAACGTTTATTGCCACTTGTAGTCCTTAATCAGGATAAAGATACATATAAGTAACGGAAGAGAAGTCCATTGTTCAAACATAAATTTTAATTATCCAGTGAATTGAAGTATTAAAATTTCACCCTACTTTTTTTTAAATTAAGTTTGGAATCCCCCTTCACTCCTAATAATTGCAATCTGTCTATGATGCTCAGTTTGCCAAAGACGATGACATACATGATCAACATTGGGTTCTGCTCCGGGTATTGTTATTAAAATTTTATTAGTACTATTGCAATGAGTTCACACTTATCTATTGATTGTAAACCAATCAAAAGAAAGTATTATTTTTCTTGTTTGGCAAATTTGATTTAAATTTGTACTTTTCTTATGTCAAGATAATAAATTTTTAACAAAAAATTATTGAAAAATGATTTATCTCTATTGTCATTGGTTAAAAAAAAATGACTTCTTATCTGCGGATTGTTGGAGAGTGCAACAAAAAACTATAAATGCGGAGAGAAAATTTTTGCTTCATTAGCTAAAAATAATTTAATTTTAATTTAGTTTTTAGGGTTCTACACATTTTATTTTATGTAATTAGATTATTTTAGGGATTTCAATTTTATTTACTCAAGAGTTAAAAATCTTACATTTCAATTTTATTTAGTCAAAACTTTAAAATCTATAGTATCATTATATTTATTACTTTTTTTATTTTATTCTTCAAACTTACAATATTATAACGCATTTTAAATTATAAAAGTATTAGTATTATTACATTAATTAATTCTTTAATCATTATAATCATTATTATTATATTATTTAAATATTTAATATTTAACATTGAAAATTTATATTTAAATTTTAAGTGAAAATATGAACATTGAATATTTAATACATAGAAATCTACTTCCTATTATATTACCTCATAATTTTTTTTATAAAACAATAGTGACAAGAATTTAAAGTCTATTTTGTTAATTTGCTTGTATTTAATTGTTTTCTTGTTGTTTAG
This sequence comes from Cunninghamia lanceolata, assembly GCA_027924645.1. Taxonomy (NCBI): domain Eukaryota; kingdom Viridiplantae; phylum Streptophyta; class Pinopsida; order Cupressales; family Cupressaceae; genus Cunninghamia; species Cunninghamia lanceolata. Next base: position 4,199,662 of record BSBN01000710.1, on the reverse strand, counting down.
AGAATTTTTATTTACCTCTTAATATAGTCAGCCATGTTAAGTTTGAATACCATTTGACCTCACATTATATGAATTTTTAAGTAAAATATATATTTATATTAATACCTTAAACCCCATCTAATGCCTACCTACAATGACATACATTACTTGAGTAGGTAAATAAAATAAATGAAAGTAGTACTCAAAAAATAAAGATTAAGAATTCAACTATAATCTTCCTCTTTATCTCATAATATTCAGTTGAGTCAAAATAATATTTTCATAGTTACATATCAAATCTTATAATGATTTATCAAGATTTAACTATGTAATATCCATGCAATGACAACACTAGATAGGAAATATCATAGCATGTTAGTCCATAATGAGGTATTTGTTATCAAAAAATAAATAAATATATTGTTGGGTATTAGGTGTAGAGAGGGTCATTATATTAGTGTCAAATTTAAACCCTAATAATAAATATATATTTATATTAATACCTTAAACCCCATATAATGCCTATCTAAAATGACTTGCATTAGTTGAATAGGTAAATAAAATAAATGAAAGTAGTACTCAAAAAATAAAGATTAATAATTCAACTATAATCTTCCTCTTTGTTTCATAATATATCTATAATTGACTTGTACTCATCTATAGAAAATGTCCAAAACTCTTTCAATAAAAGCTTCCCTTGGTATCTCACCTTATCCATTTGTTGTTAAAATCAAATATGAGTACTGCAAAATCCTCTTATACACATCTCATAATATTTGAATTTAGGAAAACCATTATGCCTTATAAAATACTTGTGTATCCAAATACCAAGAATAACCATATAAACTATTAGATGATATCTAAAGGTGTGTTCTAAAAAATCATATATTTCCTCAACACAATAGACCATTTACTCAAGAGTTAAAAATCTTGCATTTCAATTTTATTTAGTCAAAACTTTAAAATATACAGTATCATAAAATTTATTACATTTTTTATTTTATTCTTCAAAGTTACAATATTGTAATGCATTTTAAATTATAAAAGTATTAGTATTATTAAATTTATTAATTCTTTAATCATTATTATTATAGTATTTAAATATTTAATATTTAATTTTGAAAATTTATATTTAAATTTTAAGTGAAAATATGAACATTGAATATTTGTTGTTGTTTAGAGAATTTTTATTTACCTTTTAATATGGTCAGCCATGTTAAGTTTGAAGACCATTTGACGTCACATTATATGAATTTTTAAGTAAAATATATATTTTGTATTAATACCTTAAACCCCATCTAATGCCTACCTACAATGACATGCATTTGTTGAGTAGGTAAATAAAATAAATGAAAGTAGTACTTAAAAAATAAAGATTAAGAATTCAACTATAATCTTCCTCTTTGTTTCATAATATTCAGTTGAGTCAAAATAATATTTTAATGCATTTTAAATTATCATAGTATTAATATTATTACATTTTAATATCTTAAGTAGACATTGTAAAGTTTAGTTTTATAGTTAAGGAAATATTTGTGTTATTTAATAGGCTTTGTAAAGTTTAGTTTTATAGCTAAGTAAATATTTTAGTGCTATTTTATTTTTAGCAAATCAAATTATTTTTAAGATTTTAATTTTATTTACCAAAGACATTTCAAAATGATTTCACATAAATTTTTCCTTGTAAGTTTAGTTCTGAAAATATAATAGTTACAAATTTAAAATGATAAACAATTCTTTTATCTTTAAAAAAAATTATTACTAAACAACAATATTAGATTAATTAAAATAATTAAAATCATGTTCTTAAAAGTACTTACTATTATTACTTTTTTTTTTATATTATAAATCGAGAGTTCAAAAGAGTACATCAAAAAGGAGGGAGGCAGAGCCTCAACCAGCTAGAAGGAGATCAGCAATGAAGGAGAACCACCAAAGAGAAGAACTATCCGAGAAACATATACAGCCGAGAAGCAACAGAGTACAAGAGAACCAGAAGAGCAACCAAAAAAGGAATAGTCCTACGGGTAAACATCTTCAAATTTGTTGACCCAGGATGTCCAACCAAGGGGTCCCTCCATCCAGATAGCCTTTTTCTGTTCCAGCCGTTGATGAAAGACCTGAAGGTTATCAACAGAGGGGTTTTTGCTGTTTTGGATCTCCTGCATGAGCTTGGCAAGGGCTTCATCAAACGCCATCTGGTTGTCCAGCACACTAGCTAACTCATAACCATTCTGCATCTCATATATAAACATTGTAGCCCAGCCATCACGCAAAAATCTGAGCAACTTCCTTTTTTCCAGGTTGAGCACGCAGCAGACCTGTGAGGCAATTTTAAAATAAATGAGATTTCTATGAAATCCAGTAAGAGATCTGGTAAAACCTTGGAACTTAGAATCATTTTTAAATTTCCATATATGCCAAAGGATGAAAGATGAGAGAACCTGCCAAAATAAGTTAGTATCTTTTCTAAGGCCATCAATAAAACCAGTAATAATATCCAAAGTATAAACATAGCGAGTGATGCAAATACCAAACACGAGCCAAACTTCACGGGCAAAGGAACAGTCGAAAAATATATGTCTCATAGTTTCAGGGACTCTACAGATAGAACAAATATCAAGGGTGGCATGCTGGTTTCTAATGGGCAGCCTGTCCAGCAGGAGCAACCATTTAAAGCATTGAATTTTAGGAGGAATAGGAGCTTTCCAGAGCTTATCAAACATTTTATGCCAATCATAGGAGGAAAAGGAAGAGTACCAAATGACATTAAGATGTTGAGAAACAGAGGTATCATGGTTAAGAAATCAGTATATATCTTTAGCTTTGATAGAAGAGAGGTGAGTACCATTCTGCCACCTAAAAGAGAGAAATCGGTGAGAATCCAAATCAGTATTATGGGGGAGATTAAGGTGAGAACAAGCCATTTTGATGAGGTTATATGTTCGCTTATGAGAAGCAGGGATATCAAATTGATTAGCAAGGTCTTCCCAACTGATGAGCTGATTGTGTTCAAGGATATCCATGATATACTTAATACCCTTGTTGGCCCAAAGTTTAGCTGAACAGCCTTTAGTCAAAGCAAGGGGTTTACCTTGATGGAGAAGATTCCACCATATTGATCTCTCACCTTGAAGAGTATAATGATAATCAAAGGCTGAGTTAACAATATAGTGACGAATGTTCTCCCATGCTTTCCATAAGGAACGGAAAACCCAAGTTCCCTTCACAGATATGGGGAAATTGCCAAAAACCAAATCACTGAAGGGGAGATGTTTCCAAGATTTAGCAGTTTTAGGCACTCCATTCTGAATGTTATTTCTGACAAGAACTTTCCAGGGCTCGTCACCAACAAGGGATTGAAGGATCCATTTAGAAGCAAGAGCCATTCCTTGAAGTTTGAGATCTTTAAGACCAAGCCCTCCGAGACTTTTCTCAAGATGGCACCAGTCCCATTTAACAGAATGGGCTTTCCTAGAACCATTGCCATCTGACCAAAGAAAGTGCCTGATGGCTTTCTGAATTTCCAAGATCTGATAGTTGCTAAACATCCAGACAGAAGAGTAATATATACTATAGGAGGAGAGAATCTTTTGGCAAACCTGGACTCTTCCAGCAAGGGATAAGAGTCTATGATTCCATTTATTAAGTTTTCTAAAAATCTTGTCTTTTATCCATAACCACATATCTTTGAGGGAAGGCTTGACAGAAAAGGGGATACCAAGATACCTGACAATCTGGTTAGGTCCTCCCCAGGAATAACTGAATTGGCAAAGCCAGTCTGGAGGATGATCACTCCATCCCAGCATAATGGATTTGGAGCTGGAAATACGAGCTCCAGAAGCCTTACCAAACATATCAAGTTTATTACAAAGGCAGATTAGGTTCTCAAAACTGAGCTCAAGAAAGAGAGAAGTGTCATCGGCAAATTGAATATTGAGGAGCTTGGAATCATTAGGAAGAGTAATACCACGCACCTTAGGGGAGATGGTGTCATCTTTAAGGATATAATGAAGAGCATCGGAAGCAATGACAAAAAGAGCAGGAGCAAGAGGGCAACCCTGACGAATAGACCGAGACAAAGGAATGGGATTGGATAGGGATCCATTGACATCAATCATGGCAGAAGCATCTTTTAAAAGAATTTGAATATACTTGCAAAAGAAATCAGGGAATCCAAAGGCTTTTAGCATCATCAAGATGAAGTCCCACTCAATTCTGTCGTAGGCTTTTTTGAAGTCAAGGAGAAGCATAGCAGCCTCTTGATGAGAGGAATTGGCCCATTCCAAGGCCTCCCAGCTGGAAATGAGGTTTTCCAAGATGAATCGCCCTTTAATGAAGCCAGTCTGAGTGGAGCAGATAAACTTAGGAAGAATAGTTTCTAACCGGGAGGCCAACGCTTTAGCAAGAATTTTATAGGAGACGTTAAGTAAAGTGATAGGCCGCCAATTTTTAATCAAAGTTCTGTCCCCCTCTTTAGGGATGAGCTTAATGATACCAGTGTTAATGACAGATCCAAGGGTGCCATGCGAGAAGGCCTCAAGATATAAATCATGGAGGTCTTTAGAAACCCATTCAACATTGGCTTTGTAGAATTCAGCAGGAATCCCATCGGGGCCCAGGGCTTTGTTATCCTTTAGCTTTTGGATGGCATCAACAATTTCTTGCTGGGAGACAGGGCTTTGGTATCAACTATTATTATTTAAAAAAAAATTAAGTGACTAAGATAAAATACTGTAGTGATCTAAATATGAATATTTATTGTTATTATATTGTGTAATTATTCTTCAAATTTACAATAATTTAATGCATTTTAAATCACAACATTTCAAATCGCTCCACACCTAACTAGGGTTAGGGTTCTACACATGTTATTTTCTAAAATTAGATTATTTTGGGGATTTCAATTTTATTTACTCATGAGTGAAAAATCTAGGATTTCAATTTTATTTAGTCAAAATTAAAAATTTACAGAATCACTAAAAATATTTCGCCATGTTATTACATTTTTTTATTTTATTCTTCAAACTTACAATATTTTAATGTATTTTAAATTATAAAAGTATTAGTATTATTATAAGGAAATATTTGTGTTATTTAATAGGCTTTGTAAAGTTTGGTTTTATAGTTAAGGAAATATTTTAGTCCTATTTTATTTTTCAAATTAGATTATTTTTGAGATTTCAATTTTATTTACCTAAGACATTTCAACACTGTTCAAAAATTAATTTTTCAATTATTGGAATGTAATTTGTCTATACAACCAATACCTAATCAACAAAAAAATTACAACTAAACAAATACTATATACAACCAATAGCTAATCAACAAAAAAAAATAACAACTAAACAAATACTATAATAACAACACTACAAGGCAGATACTACATGACACTTGTTTCCTTTAAAATATGTTTAAGGGTTTACCAATGTTAATAATTGTAAATGAAAAGAAAATTTATTTAAGGTTAATTAAGGTTAATTATGTCGAGAGGTATGATTATTAAGATTAATCCATATTTCTTAGCTTAAGAGATGGGTTTTTTTTGTTTATACAAATTAATTTTAATATTAAAATATTATTATCATTTTATTATTATTATCAATCTCTCATTCACAACTACAATTATTGCCAGATTTTTTATCACTAGCACCATCCTAATTCCCATACCACAACTGCCATCAACATGCATATCGTCACAAGAACATAAGGTTTTGTGAGGAGGACAAATATAAAATGGGTATGGACATGCACATGCATTGGTTGAAGGTAATCAATTCTCTGTTACTATTTTTAATAGATTGGGCAAGTTACACAAATTCAAAACATAAATTCAAACTAGACTATAACTATGACTATGACTTGGATCGGGCGGGAGGAATTTTAATAAGATATTGTTGTGGAGGTTTCAAATATATGGGTGATGTAGTTTATCCGTGAAAAATGCATGCAAAAAGGTAAACTTTGGTGTTCTAAACTTTTCTCTCATAACCGCTGTGAAATGTTTAATGAAGTTCATCGGATGCACTGCAAAGTATTAAGAATATTTTTAGGTGTTAATTTTATTAAAAAAAAAATTAATTTGTGATTATTAAATAGCTTATTAAAATTGCATATGAGTATATATATATATATATATATAGATGTCAAGGGGACAGGTCCCATAAAATATGAATCCAAAAAAGAGATTAAAAGTATGTCCTAACACCAGGAGTGTAGCACAAAACAACTCAAAAATGAGCAGTCCAAACCAAAAGCAAACATGATCAACATTAAATCTTTTTCTTTATAGATCCTAATGTCATTCAGATTGAGGGAAGATGTTTCCTCCGCCTAACTTCAGTCCAATCCTGTTCTATCTCGAAAGCGGAGATAGGATCAATACACTCACTCCCATTCTTCACTACATCATTGCAAGTGGCTACAAGAGAAAAAGTGGAAACTTCAACCTTGTCAAGGAGGCCCGACATTGTGATCTCTGGAGAAGACAAGGGGACATTGGCTATGCAAATATCAAAGCATTTATCTTGCAAAGCCATCACAGGAGGGGAAGATGAAGTGTTGGTATCCGCCAACGAAAGGGGAGGATTTGTAGTACCTACAGCCACCATTTTGGGGGACAAGAAAGGAACCGAGTTCTGAGAAGTGGGAGTGGGCGGAGTTACAGTCTTTGAAGAAGGGGAAATAGCATAGTGACGTGGATTAGCCCCTTCCCACCATGAGGGTTTGCGAATAGGAGTATTATTGGCATTCACCCCAACAAGTCTTCACCTACACTGAGCAGTACTATGATCTATGGCAAAGCAGAATCTGCATCTGAATGCAATCTTTTCATAGTCTATTGGCTGGCACCATCGTCTCTTTCCTACTTTGAGAAAAATCTTTGTCAAAAGACCTTTTGAAACATCCATCTCAACACTTAAGCAAGCAAACCTTGATTTTTCATAGTTGATTGTCTCCTTTGAGATGCTGTGAAATTTCCCTAGTCCATTGCCGATTGCCTTCAGGCAGCCAATTTCTCAAAATTGTAAGGGGAGGTAGAGTAAAGAGACCCACAAATATGTTGTTGAAAAAGTCTGTACGTGGATCAAATGAAGGGAACCAAGGCTTCATGCAGAAAAAATTACCATGAAAAAACCATGGACCAGTGTTGAACACCATTTATTTGTCATCCTCATAGTCAAATTCTAAGATAAAGAACCCCTTTGTGCATGGGTATATACTAATTTCGTCTTTCAAATAATCTTTCCAATTTGCATCAATCCTTGAGTGTAGATCACAAAGTTTAGGCCAAACCTTCATAAAATGGCAAATTAGAGCATATTCCACCAAAAAATCTTCTCTGTTGTAGGCCCATTCATCAAGGCAAATCTCCGAAACAGAGGTCGAGTGTTGAACAACAAAGGGTGGGCTTACTGAAGTGCCACTAGAGGACAAGAGGGTATCGAGTTTATGTGTGGAAGGGGGTGCACCAGATACCCATGATTCACTTCGCTGAGAAAAGGGGCACCTTTTTTTATTTTATTAATAATATATATAACATATTAAAACTATAATAAATATTAATAATGTAATTAATATATTAATATTAATATAAAAAATATATTTATATTAAATTATTGATTAATTTTAAATTATATAAATATAATTATATTGTATTTATATAGTATTAAAAAAATTAAAAATTTAAACTATTTATTAATGTTTATAAGAGAAACTATTAAAAAATAATATATAAATATATAATATTTATTTACATTTTTCAAAGTAAAACAAAATATAATAACAAAAGATAAAATTAAAAGTTACATATTATATTACTGAAAAAATTTCTTTAAATATATATTTTATAGAATGTACAAATGTAAAAAAACTAGTATAGCTATATTTAAAAGAATATATATGTAAAGTACATTGAGATGTATTCATGTAATTATTGTATACTTTAATAATTTTAATGAAAACAATATATTAAAAGAGAATAATTAGATATATTTTTAATGACAATAATTAATTTAAATAAATAAGGTTAGGATTTCGACTATAATTCTAATTATAACCCTAATTCTAACAATAACCATAACTGTAATTATACTCATAATCCTAACCTTAAACTAAACCCTAACCCTAAGTAAAATTCTAACCCTTACCTTAATTATATTTGTAAACCTAATTTTAATTGTGATTGTAATTCTATCCGATAAACCAAACCCTAATTGTAGTTCTAATTGTAACCTTACATCTAACATTAACACTACTACTAATGATGGCACTAATTTTAATCATAACCATAATTGTAACTCTAAATCTAATTATAACAAATTCTATAACCCTAATTTCATACCTAACTCTAATTCAAACCTTGATTATAACCATAACCTTAAATATTAACATAACACTAACCTAAATCCTAATTATAACTGTAACCTTGAACCTAAGGGAAATTCTAACCCTTATCCTAATTATATTTGTAAGCCTTAATAATTTTAATCTTGATGGTAATTGTATCCTTAAATTGAACCCTAATTGTAAATCCAACCCTACTTGGAATTCAAACCCAAATTGTAACTATAACCTTCTTAATCGTAAGCATTGGTAATATTTTTTTGTTATATATTTGCACTAATTAAACCCTAATTATAAGCAAAACCATTATCCTAATTTGACTATAACCTTAATCCTAACTATAACCCAAACCCTAACCATAATTATAAAACTAACCCTAACCTTAACCAATGGCAATATTTTTTTGGTTATATATTTGCACTAATTGAAACCCTAATTATAAGCAAAACCATTATCCTAATTTGACTATAACTCTAATCCTAGCTATAACCCAAACCTTAACCATAATTATACAACTAACCCTAACCTTAAACTAAAATTCAAATTGAAACCCTGGCCTAATTTTTTAAATAACCCTGAACCTAAGTAAAATTCTAACCCTTTCCTTGTTTATATTTGTAAAGCTAATTAAAGAATTTTTTAGTTAAGTTAAATGATTTGATTTTTTATTTTTTTATTTTTATTTAAATTTAATGTTTTTTATTTTTTTAATAATTTGTAATGGACATGAATTTATGGAGATTAAATTATAAAATAATTATTATTGAGGTTAAGATTGTTTTTGTCACTGTTTAGAAATTTTCTTAGGTTGAATCAAAGCATAATGATGGGAGTTATTTAATTTTGCTCTAGAACTATTTATTTTATTTTATTAGTACCTGCCTTCAGTACTATTGCAATGAGTTCACACTTATCTAGTTATTAATCTATTGATTGCAAACCAATCAAAAGATAGGATTATTTTTCTTGTCGGACAAATTTGATTTAAATTTGTACTTTTCCTATGTCAACATGATAAATTTTTAACAAAAAATTATTTAGAAATGATTTGAGGGAGCACGTGGCAAGTAAACAAATTATGAACACAAATTTTGTCAAGTCATGCCTAAATGGATGACGATTAATTTTTTGCTTCATTAGCTAAACGTAATTTAATTTTAATTTAGTTTTTAGGGTTCTAATATTTTATTTTATGTAATTAGATTATTTATTTTATTTAGTCAAAACTTTAAAATCTATAGTATCATGAATTTAATTACATTTTTATTTTATTCTTCAAACTTACAATATTTTATTGCATTTTAAATTATAAAAAGATTAGTATTATTACATTAATTAATTATTTAATAATTATAATTATTATTATTATATTATTTAAATATTTAATTTTAAAAATTTATATTTAAGTTTTAAGTGAAAATATGAAATTGAATATTTAATAGATAGGAAACAACTTCCTATTATATTAAATATACCCCTAATAATTTTTTTATAAAACAATAGTGACAAGAGTTTAAAGAATATTTTGTTACTATATTTAATTAAATCTTTCCATATAAATATTAAATTGAAATTAATGAATTTAATTTATTATTTACAAACCTAAAAACCTAAATCAAAACCTATTCATAACAAATTGAAAATATTAAAAACTGGTACATTTCACCTAACTATTACCATTCAACTACCCAAACCGCTTTTACTCCAAAATTTTATAAATACCCTACATTTCCTGAATTGTTGCTATTACCGTTCAACTACCCAAACCACTTTTACTCCAAAATTTTATAAATACCCTACATTTCCTGAATTGTTGCAAAAAAAAAATTGAATTTTTTTAAAATTATTTTTTAGCCCCTGGATAGTATCATTGTCTTTGCTATAACTCTTTTCAATTGATTTGGGTTGGTGCAATGGTTGTTATTTACTTCATTGGCTCAACAGTTTCTTGATAGTCTTTTGTATGTGAACATTATAGTGTTGAAACAAAAATTGATTTTTTTTTAAATTGTTTTTTAGTTCACAAGCTTTTTAGCCCCTTTATCTAGTAGTATCATTGCCTTTGCTATAACTCTTTTACAATTCATAGTATATTAAATTAGATATTAAATTAGATTTTATCTCGTAGGTTTTTCAATGGTTGTTATTTACTTCAATGGTTCAACAATTTCTTCATAGTCTTTTGTATGTGAACATTATAGTGCTTTAAAAAAATTCTCACGCCGTAAAACAAATTCACTCTAGGAGCTTGTGCCAAGGAAACTATAAGCATGTTAACTAGTTATTAATAATTCTTTTTATAACCAATGAGAACTGAAATAGTTTTTCTATTTAAAAAATATTTAGCTACTGAGATGCAAATATTATAACAAATTGAAAAATTATTTTTCTTTAATCTAATTTGCAGAAAACTTTTACATGATAAGATGATTAATGCGCATCCATTACAATAATAGTCGTAATATTGCCTTATAGAAAGGGAGTGGCAATTAATATATTATTTTATTTATGTTTAATAATATTTTATAACTATATTTTATTAGGGTTTTATCAAATCAAATAAAAAAGGGAAAAGTATACAATAAGGAAGTGCATTATATTTTTAAAATTTTACTAACTATATTTAGGAATATGGCATCACTTGATTTAAATATTTTCCATCACACTAGATTTTTAACTATTGAGTAAATAAAATTGAAATCCCCAAAATAAATGTATTTTTCATGACATTCTAGATTTTTAACTGTTGAGTAAAAAAAATTTAAAATCCCAAAAATAACCTAATTTTGTAAAATAAAATAACACTAAAAATTTTCTTTACAAAGCATGCATATTTTTATTTATTAATTTCTATTCACAGTTATTTTATAAAAAAGTTATTAGGGTTTAAATTTTTTTTATAACTATGCTTTAGGTTCTACACATAAATAACCCAATTTCACTAAAATATTTCTTAATTATTCATTTGATCTTAACCATTGATGTCTAATTAAATGGAGCTGGACCACATTCTTTTATTTAATGAATGCACCCAAAATTATTACTAAACCATAATATTACATTAATTAAAATAATTAAAATTATTTGCATTTTAAATTGAAATAGCATTCAATATTATTACATTTTAAGGAAATATTTGTGTTATTTAATAGACTTTGTAAAAGTTTAGTTTTATAGTTAGGAAATATTTTAGTCCTATTTTATTATTACCAAATTAGATTCTTTTTGAGATTTCAATTTTATTTACCCAAGACATTTCAACACTCTTCAAAAATTAAATTTTTAATTATTGGAATGCAATTTGTCTATACAACCAATACCTAATTATCAAAAAAATTACAACTAAACAAATACTATAATAACAACACTACAAGGCAGGTACTGGCCACTATGTGACACTTGTTTATATTGTTTACTTTATTTTAATTTTTTACTTTTATAAAATATAGTAATAGTTTTTATGTAAGCACTAACAACATGTATAATGCCTATGTGGTAATTGGTATGCAAATGCTAATTTCACCATTATAAGAAGATTCTCACTTGATTTTCAGGTAAGATATAATATCAAATATGGATATATTATTTGAAGTTAATATTTAATGTAATTTTTTTAAAAAAAATTGTCTTATGTTATTCTTGGACTTCATCAGCATCATAATAAAGCAACATTGTATCCCTTATTTAAAGGCTGAGTAGAAGTGGGCGATAATTTAAGCTTGTGTAGCAGACATAAGAGGTAGACTGTAATCCTCTATATTTTTCTTGAAACTACAATATGGCAATATGAAAGTGTCCTAAAGTTATGTAATACCAAAGGCTAATGACAATTACAAGATTTCTAAGATCCAATAGCCTCAACATTATCCAAACCAAAATAGAAAATACATCTCTTGTTCAAACAATTTACTAATAAATCCATTGAGATTTTGGTTCAAATAAAGAAAGGGAAAGTGAGAACATGGCATTACTCTATGGTATAAAAGGGAAAAAGAGCTCCAAATATACAACAGGTGGTGATCAAAACAATAGTAGAGATGTACAGTATAAACCAAGAGCTCCAAGCTCCATTGATCTATAGAGTCGATTCATCTATTCAATCATGTATACCCAATTCATAATCATAGCCATCCAATCTTCACAAACCTCAACAGATTTGTATATCCCCAAAAGGGTCCTCTTAACAATTCATGAGGACCAATCCCCAAGTGGTAAAACTGATTAGAAGTACTCACGACTGGTTATATGGGCTTCATGGACTTCCATCTGTCTTTCAAGACTGGTCAACTTTTCATTTAACATCGTCAACTTAGTTTTGGCAACATTTATAAGCAAAGAATCAAAAATAACATCAATTATCCATACAATCATTGATTCATACAAATAATTATTCATATAAAATTTCAAAGAAACCTATTCAACCATTGATTCATATAAATAATTATTCATATGAAACTCCAAAGGAACCCATTCAACCATTGATTCATAAAAATAATTGATCATATTAAATTCTACAAAACTTATAGAACCATTGATTTATACAAAAAATTGTTCACATAAAATCCCAAAGGAACCTATTCAACCATTGATTCATACAAACAATTATTCATATGAAACTCCATAGAAACCCATACAACCATTGATTCATACAAATAATTAACCGTATAAAATTCAGAAACAACCATTGATTCATACAAACAATTATTCATATAAAATTCTAAATAAACTAATTCAACCATTCGTTCATACAAACAATTATTCATAAAAAATTCTCAAAACCCATTCAACAATTAATTCATACAAACAATTATTCATATAAAATTCCACATAAACCCTCCTAGGAAAGAAACATTAGTGGGTAGGTGTAGATTCTTTATCATATTGGCTAACAAATTCAAACATCCTTCTGACATCTAAATTGAGAAAATTGTTGGTTTGTTCGTTGTTCCATATTAGTCTTGAAAAATAATGGGTTTGTGGAATTAACAATACCTCTATGAACAAATACTGGTAGACAGCATCTTAAGAGTCAATTTGTATTTTGTAGAAATCTTACATCTTCGTTTTTTTCATTGGGCATTGGGCAATGGCCATGGGAGATAGCCAGCTATGCAGTAAAATCTAAACCTCTGAAAAGCTCTTATGGCTTCCATCGAGACATCATATCTCTCAGCGCCAAGCAAGAAAAATACATGCCACTTTTGATTACTCTGAGTTCCATCTAAAGTTCATCCCTTAAGTACCCTTATGATAAGGGCTTGAAAGGAGAAGGCATTAGAAAGCTCTGAATTTTAATAGGTGATACTCAATAACAGACAGTTGAGAAAATCATCACAATCATGTTGTTATTAACAACAAGCCAAAAATATTCCATTTTAGTGACAAAATCTCCATGCACAAACCTATAAGAAATTAATCTTAACTCAATACAGTTATCTGAGTACTGAATTTAAGGATGTCTAACATTACATTCTTAAGTTTATTGATATTTTCATTTTCATTAAAAATTTCTCCACATTCAAATATGCAGCTTCATACTACTTCCAGCAGCACCAAGAAAGACATTTTCAGTTCACATCCATGTTCACTAATTAGTAATTAATATCAAGTGCAAGAGTTTTCAGTTGACCTAATTGGAAACTAACCCTTGGTGGTAACCTTCTAAATTGGAAGACAAAACATGTAAAAAGGAATTACAACCACCTAACATTCTTGGCAATGTACTCAACTTGAAATTCATTTTAACATTTCTATCAAGAACTAGCGTAATTATTCAATCATCTTGTCACATAAAACCCTTAAACAATTTAGATACGCGAATTTGTGTGGTGTCATTGCTTCTTACCAAGAGAACACCAATCTAATTACAAAATTGCTACACAACAGCCTCATCCTGCTTCTGCATTCTCCACCCAGTCTTAAGCAAACAAGTAGATCTCCTTTTGATTCTGTAAAAACAATGTCCTGAAACTCTTCTTTTTGCGGTTACCAAGTTTTTTGTTGCAAATTAAAAAAAAAACAACACTGTATTTATCAGAATGCCACCATCAAGTGTAGTATAGCTTTTAAGCCTAAAGGCCGAAAGGGCATGACAACTGTAAGTTGAATATAAAAAATCAAATATTCATTGCACCTTCATCCTATCAGCGAATTCGTTGCATGTAAAATTCGTGCAACTGTTAGTATTAAATAAAAGTTATACAAAATGGAGATGTCGTCCTCCAAGCGCCAAAAAACAACTACGAACCACACGGAAACCCAGCAACAGAAACACCAAGACAAACAGAGCACAATATATTAAGAATTAAACTAAAAAGTCTGTCTAAACTTCACAGCAATTAGATATAGCACGAAATCTAGTCACTCTTAGCATAAACCACAAATCTTTTTTATAGACTAGGAGGTACAGGCATATTTTGCTGCGAAGGGTCTTAAAGAGCGGTCCCTAGAGGATCTATTTTGTGGAGCAATTAAGGGTCCCACGGAACTCAAAAAAGTTTGCTAATGCTTAAATCAGAATCTTCTCCTCCAAAACAGTCTAAGCTGCAGAGATGTCCCCAAGAACTCTCAAGAACAAAAATTTAGGCTCTCCTGCAAGCCAACATTCAGCACACACAGACAAGGCAAGTGAACTACTTTGCATAATACCACACAACAACATGCAGCCACCCATCCAGCCGAACAAACCCCTAAATGCCCCTGGGAGAAAAAAAAACAAGAATTTTTTTTTTTTTTTTTTTAAACATTAGCCCCTTCAGAAAATTTTTGAAGATTTTAGGAATCTAAAATCAATGCCCAATGCTAATCAAGAAAATGCCCTTTGAAGAATTTCTCCTTCATAAAATACTTACAAAATACTTACGAAAAACAAAATTAATTTTTCCCTTAGCAACATATCAACATTTTTTAAATAAATATATTTAAAGAGTTATTTTATTTTATTCAAATAATTTTTTTTAATAATACACATTTTTTACCAAATCAAGTGAGGGTTAAAGCTCCTCTCCCCTTCTATTAAAATAAAATAAAAAATTACATAACCAAAACCTACCATGAAAGTTATCCAAATAGACGGTAATTATAAATATTATCTTTGATACAATCTAGATAACAAAATTTGTATTATTACCAATCTTTGATACATTCTAGAAAACAAAACTGGTATTATTATCAACCATATCCTAAATTTTTCTGCTTCTACTAAAACGCAAAATTAGGAGACTGATACAACGAAAATTCTATCGAGACATCTAGAAAGTTACCTTATTTTCCTATGTTAAAACCATATATAGATCAGATATAACAACTTTAGAACAAAATTCAAATTCCCAGAGTTGACATCCAATGCACTAAAAGATTTGGACCTGTATGAGCCATCCTCTCATTTCACCCATCGTGCATGTCACCGTAGGAATTTTATTGAGTATGATATGGTGTTTCGATAAACCATCCTCTCATTTCACCAATTATGCATGTCACTGTAGGAACTTTATTGACTATGATATGGTTTTTCGATATCTCATGACCTCCAAATCTCGTTAAGGTTGGGCCATGTATCCACTTATCACAAATGATTAACTCTTGACCTAATCAATTCCTTGATTAGAGAGGAGATCAATGACTTTGTTCCCATCTCTATAGCAATTATTGGTTGTAAAATTTGGGAGACTACCAATATCAACCATGTTTCACGTAGAATGTTGTTAATCTTCCAATTACTTGAATGGTAATTTTTAAGAGTGAGAATTATGACTTAGAGTCACCTTCAATCAACACCCTCTTTAAGTCACATGATTTTACCAGTTGTAATAATAAAATCAATCACTCTGCTTATATCTTATTGTTAATATGAGGTTTGATTTTTTAGAATCCTCTTCGATTAGGTGCCCAGAGTGATCTTTTATTGTACATCCTGCACTTGAAAGTTTTAGATTTCCCAATGGGAGGTGGTATTCACTTGATATTAGAGTGATTCATAGATGGGAGATGATGATGATCAGCAATCCCATGAATGGGAGGTAATACATTTTTTTACTTTTGTATGTAACTTATTTAATTTTAATTTTGGAAAATCCACCATTTATTACTTTGCTAATATAATATTACATTAAGTATAGATTTGACTAAGATAAGTATGCTAGTATACACTTTTCACATATAAATATGTAAATATTTTAATATTGTATTCTTAAAAATAGATTAAGTTATTAATATACACTTATTATAACTTTATTACGCCGAGAGGCCTAACTATAGTAGGAAGGGGTGGAGTGTAATGGTGTGAGTATGTTAA
This sequence comes from Cunninghamia lanceolata, assembly GCA_027924645.1. Classification (NCBI taxonomy): domain Eukaryota; kingdom Viridiplantae; phylum Streptophyta; class Pinopsida; order Cupressales; family Cupressaceae; genus Cunninghamia; species Cunninghamia lanceolata. The sequence goes on along the minus strand of BSBN01000710.1, from coordinate 4,183,044 downwards.
CAAAAACTATTAAAGAGCAAATTGAATTGGGAGAAGAAGTTTAATCGATAAGAAGAGAAGTTAATTGGTAAGGGCACAATGCAGCCATATTTTTTTCTGTATTTTTCTTGCAAAATGAATTTATGAAGTGATGCAATGCTATGTTACTAATTAAAATAAAAATAAAAATTGCAATTAAAGTGCAACTTAAATTAGGGAACCTATAAATTATAATTGGTAAATTATTTACTTTAGTTTAATGAGAGATAGGGTCAGGGGTCTTAATTTTTAAAAGCCATAAAGAAAATTAATATTTAGTTTAATGACTTTTGTTTTGGGTTTTTACTATGAGAATTAATTCCTATAAAAAATTATAATTGAGTTTTTTTCTATTAGAAACAAATTGTTAGAGCTAAGAATTGCGGCTACATCTAACCAAAAAAAAAAAAAAATTAAGGACAGGGTAAATTATTTATCAAGGTAAATTACTTTATTTTAGTTTAATGGGGACTAGGGTTATAGTTCTTAATCTTTAAAAGCAAAAAAAAAATATTTAATTTAATGACATTTTTTTACTATGCGAATTAATTATATTTAAAAATTTCCATTAAAAACTAATTCTTAAACTAATTATTAGAACTAAAAATTTCTGCATCTCACAAATAAGACTAATTGCTTGGTAAATTACTTTAATTTAATGTCAGGTAAGATTATACTAAAGATTTTTTTCTATAGGAATTATAATTAATTTTTTTAGTATCATTTAAATTAAATTAAAAACTAATTTTTAGGATGAAGTAAATAAACTAATGGCTTTTAGAGAAGGTTGGTAAAGAATTAATACAGCAAATATCTTGTAGAGGGGAGGAAATCTGATATGGAGTAGAAGTCGTGGCATTGGTGAGGGGGAGTTAGTGGACAATAACTGCGGCAAAAATATCTCTTGAGGAGCAGCGAAGGATGGATGTCGTGGCATGAGAAGAAGATGAAATTTTGAATGCAGAAAGAAATATCTGGGTGTCCGGTGAAAAGTTATGAGAGAGGAGAGGACGGTTTTAAAAAGACTCACGCCCCAGCCTTGACTGAGGACTACGCCTGAGAGGCAAGATAAGGGGAGACATTCAAAAACAAAAAGGAAAAATGGAGAGAACGGAGTCTTAGATCACCTTTGCTCATGCCTCCTCTCCGCTGTATTCCGCCACCAAAACCCAATTACCCATCCGAAAAACTCCATTTTCAGGACTCCTGAACCTAGACGATCAGAACAATTCATCTCCATTATGAGTTCCATGTATATTTTTCTTTCAATGCCGTCTCATCATATGTAGAACATATGTTGGAGATAGATTCATCATGGGGTTGTCCATTTTGAATAGATCAAGGCCTAAGAAATGGGGAGGTGGACTGCAAATCAATAGGATACCTGCTACTGTATTTAATGTTTCTAAGCTTGTCTGTATTTTATCTGGAACGCACCTTTGGAAGACTGATACTTGGGTATCATAAGCCAGCTCCCAAAAAATTTGCCTACTTTGCCACTTTGTTTCAATCAGGATGGCCAGTTCAAAATTCTCCAGATAAATTAGAGGACGTAGGTTTTAATGAGGATCGCTTTTGGAGGGAGAGAAGACACAAAAAGAAAGAAGGGAGATAACTGAGGCAGAGAAAGTAAAAAGACAGAAGAGGGGACAGGAAGAAGAGAGGAGGACAGCGTAGGAAGGAGAGGAAGAAATAAAATCTCAAGTGAACATATCAACTGCAGATTTGAGGTGCACTGAAAGGGGAGTGCGAGCAGTAAGGTATTTTCCTCAGATCTTTGTGTTTCTAGCACTAAAACTAAAATATGTTTGCTACAATTCATTTAAGCACAGAAACACCGAAACCCCATCACTGTCTTGCAAACAAATCAAAAATATGTTTGATGAAATTTCATTAAGCACAGAAAAAAACTAAATTCTATCACTGCATTTGTGAAAATATGCCAAAATATATTTAAATGCAAGATGTCTATGTTGTCTCTCTCTCTGGATACTTTGTAACTTGCAGCTTCAAGCTCTCTCAAAAATATCCCTTCCATGATGCCTTAACGGATATCCATACCCTGTTCCATCGCTCCCACTTTGGCACGAGAAGTGAGGATTCTAGCTAAGGTCGTGGAGTCTGTCTTTACAGCCACCCGTTGTTTTGCTTGAAGGTTTCTAAAGCCTTTTCTACAAATCCTCCATTTTGTGCACGTCCTACAACCATGGAATTGCTTGAGTGAGTCATGTAAAAACAGTCCCAAGATAATGAAAACAGAACAGCAACAGCAAAACAGAGAGAAAATAGGGCAAACAGAGTTGAATAAACTCATAAATATTTATTCATCTAACTTGCATTACATCCAAAATGCATGTCCGGCAGCTCTCTCTAAACAGATATATATAGCTACAGAAGCTTTGAGGCCTAGAAGCTTCTGGCATTCTAAATGATTCTAAAATCCTAGAATGTTCTTTTCTAGAACAGCTGGAAGTTTCTCTTTAGAAAGTTCTTTTTTAGAACAACTGGAAGCTTCTTCCTGGAATGTTCTTTGCAAGACTTCTAGAAACATTCTAGACAATCTTAATAATTCCTAACATCCCCCCTTAAGATTGGCTAGAATAATACAAACATAATACAAAAGGAGAGGGGAAATACAAAGGAGAGGGGAACATTATACTACTATCCCCCCTTAATGTTCACCTCTAACATACCAAGCATGCCTCTTAATTTTAAGAATTTGGTTTCAGTCATACTCTTAGTGAATATATCAGCTACTTGTTCTTCACTTGAACAAAACTGAAGATTGATAATAGATGCTTGAACAAAATCCTGAATGTAGTGAACATCTATCTCAATGTGCTTTGTTTTAGCATGAAAGACTGGATTGTTGGCAACCTGTATGGTACTTTGATTGTCACAATACAGAGTGCTGGTTGAACTTTGTAGAAAACTAATCTCAAATAGAAGATTCTGAATCCAAATTGCTTCCTTGCCTGCTTCTTTTGCTGCTCTATATTCTGCTTCACATGAAGATAATGATGTAGTTGTTTGTTTTTTGCTACTCCATGTAATAGGGCCTGATCCAAGATTGAAAACATAACCACCAGTAGATTTTCGATCATCTATATCACCACCCCAATCTGAATCAGTAAATCCAACCAAAGAAATTGAAGACTTATAGCCATAGTAGATTCCAAAGTGGATGGTTCCATGGATGTATCGTAAAATTCTCTTAGCAGCCAGCCAATGACTTTGTTTAGGTGCCTGCATAAATTTAGATACAAGATTGACTGCAAAACAAATATCTGGTCTAGTATGAGTTAGATAAACCAAGCTACCAACAAGATGTCTATATAAAGTGGCATCTACACTCTTGGAAGTACATTCTTGAGTAAGCTTGACACCGGATTGAAACGGGGTAGATGCTGGCTTGCATTCAAGCATGTTAAACTTTTCTAAAAGGTCCAAAGCATATTTTGATTGTGAGATGAACAATCCATCATGTAATCGACAAACTTGTAAGCCAAGAAAATAGTTTAGTTCACCCAAATCACTCATATGAAATGTCCTCTTAAGATCTGATTTTAAATCATTGATTAACCCAATATTCGGTCTAGCAATGAGTAAATCATCTACATAAAGTGCAACAAGAAGAATATCATCTTGAACTTTCTTCACATAAAGATTGGGATCTGACTTACATCTCTTAAATCCATGAAGCTGAAAATACCTGTCAATCTTCTCATTCCATGCTCGTGGTGCTTGTTTAAGACCATAAAGTGACTTCTTTAATCTACAAACAAGATTAGGATGTTGCTGATCCAAAAAACCTGGTGGTTGATCCATATATATTTTTTCATATAAATCTCCATTTAAGAATGCATTTTTTACATCCATTTGATGAATATGCCACCCAAGACTTGCAGCCAAAGAAAGAATAATTCTAACTGTGTTCATTTTAATGACAGAAGCAAATGTTTCTTCATAATCAACACCCTCTTTTTTATTGAACCCCTTAGCAACCAATCTAGCTTTGAATTTTTTTATAGCACCATCTGATTTAAATTTAGTTTTGTAAACCCATTTGCAACCAATAACATTCTTACCTTTGGGCCGGGGCACAAGTTCCCAAGTTTTATTCTCTAACAACGCATCATATTCCTCTTTGATGGCTTGCTCCCATTCCTTCTTTCCTCTAGCTTGCTCATATGAGATTGGGTCATTTACTTGTAATACTTTGGCCATGAGAGCACTACCATTCCTTCCTTGGATCTTTGAGCCTTGCCTATATATTTCTTCAACACTCCTTGTCTTTTGTCTAACTGAAATGACATCTTCTTCATTATCACTACCTGCAGAAAATGGCTGAGTACAAGCATTAATAGTTTCATTTTCAATAGTATTATTGTCATCAGTAGTGCTCACCTCATCCTCATCAATATTGGCTTCATTTCTTTCTAAAATATCTGAAAAATCAGAAACATTTGTTGTTGTAGAGTGAGAGGAAGTGGCTGTAAGTTGTGAAAGCTCATCAAACTTTACATCTCTACTAACAAAGACCTTTCTTGTTGTCAAATCATATAACCTGTAAGCCTTTGATTCTTCACTATAACCCACAAACAAACACTTATGACTCTTTGGTTCTAACTTTTTCCTCTTTTCATCAGGAACATGTGTCCAAGCAATCCATCCAAATACTTTAAAATACCCAATGTGGGGCTTTCTACCAGTCCAAGCTTCTTCAGGGGTAATATTTGGGAGGGCTTTAGTTGGAATTCTATTCACAATATATGCAGCACAAGAAACAGCCAAACCTTAAAATTGATTATGCAAACTTTTAAACTGCAACATACAACGAGCCATTTCTAAAAGAGTTCTATTAATTCGTTCAGCCACCCCATTTTGTTGAGGAGTATAAGGAACCATTCTTTGCACCTTAATACCACAATTTTCACAAAATGACTCAAATGCATAGTTGCAATATTCACCCCCATTATCTGTCCTTAAACACTTAATTCTTTTTCCACTTTGATTTTCAATTAATGCCTTAAACTTTTGAAAAACTTCAAATACTTCATTTTTCCTTTCAAGAAAATAAACCCATACTCTCCTACTGTAATCATCAATAAAAGTCAGAAGGTACCTGGCACCTGAAAGTGAAGGATATCTTGGTTCACATAGATCACTATGAATGAGCTGCAACAGATAATTAGCTCTCCATGCTTTTCCTGAATCAAAAGGATCTCGATGATGTTTTCCTAACACACATCCTTCACACACACCTTCAGAAGCTGAAATTTTTGTCAATCCACTAACCATCTCCATTTTAACCATATCTTGTAATTTTCTATAATTTATATGTCCAAGTCTAGTATGCCAAAGTTTTGACATATAATCAGCCTGAGCAATAAAAGCATGAGAGAGTGTATATTCATCATCAACAAACCCGACAAATTTAAATAAACTCTCTTTATGATCAACTCTACCAATAGCAATTATATTGCTTGGGTCTTTTCTATCTCTAACAATAACTTGATCAGCGGTGACAACAAACTCATATCCAGCTTGAACAATTTTATATACTGAAATAAGATTCACCCCTAATCCTTCAACCAGCAGAACATTTTTCAAAGACCCATTCGTTACATTAACAGTCCCCATTCCTAAAACTGGAAGTCTCATTTTATTGCCAATAGTAATTTCTTGATCTGAATTCTTCCCTTCATAAAAATCAATAAACAAAGATCTATCCCCAGTCATGTGATATGATGCCCCTAAATCTAAAATCCATTCTTTATTAGAATCTGAAGCAAAGTATCGCCCCTTAACACTACTTTCAGGTCTAGCAAGTACCTCCTTATTTGATTTCTCTGGCCTTTTTTAGAGAGATGGCTATGAAGCTATGCCTATCCTTCTTGCCATCCTTGAACCTTTCTTGCTTGGGCTTGTATTGCTGCCTTTCATTGTCCCTCTTCTTCAAACAAAATTTCTCCATGTGATTTTCACCTCCACAATACCTGCAAATAATCGATTTCCTTCCAACTTGCTTTTCTACAGAGTCATTTCTAGAGAAATGGTTAGAACCGTCATTTCAAAATTTATAATTTCCTTTCCAATTCTTCTTTCCATCATATCTAGAAAATTTACTCTTGGCTGCATATGCATGATTCTTCTTAATATGCCCTTCTTTAATAAGATGAACCTCTTCATCTAAAATAGACTTACAAAATTGATCAAAAGTTTGCTGGGGGGCATTGGGAGTTAGTTGGAGAACCCTTTTCCTTGATTCCTTAAATACCTTGTATGGCTGGGGAAGCTTACTTTCAACCATTGCAATCAACTGAAAATCTTTTTTTGCATATTCAACACCTATTTTCTTCAGCTGAGCATTTAAAAATGTAACTTCATTAAAGTAATCAGACATTTTTTCAAAATTAGAAGGATCTAAATTCACCAATCTTTCTTCTATGCTAAACATGCTAGCAATATCTGTATCTTTATAATCTTTTTCTAAACTCTCCTACAGCTCTATTGGATTATCAGTATCAACAAATCTTCTATTGAGATTGGGGCTTAAAGCTTTACCAATAATACCTCTAGCTTGTTCCAACTTGCATTTCCATAGCTCCTTTTCTTTTTCACTTTGGGGTTCTCCAATTTCCTTGTTCACTATCCTCCATAGAGCTTTTTCTCTAAGAGCATTCTTGACTGCAATCTTCTAATCTGCAAAACCACTTCCATCAAATATTGACAAGACTTCATTTGTAGAGCCCATGTTAGTCAAAAATCAGTCTTCAAACAAGTATCACTCTGTAAACAAAAATCACTCTAACAATATCATCCCTGTAAACAAATCACTTCAGCATTATATTTCCAACTGAGCCTCTAACTGAGTTTCTAGCTAAACCTGGAAAAAGAATCTAGCTGAACCAGGCTCTGATACCATGTAAAAACAGTCCCAAGATAATGAAAACAGAACAGCAACAGCAAAACAAAGAGAAAACAGGGCAAATAGAGTTGAATAAACTCATAAATATTTATTCATCTAACTTGCATTACATCCAATATGCTTGTCTGGCAGCTCTCTCTAAACACATATATATAGCTATAGAAGCTTTGAGGCCTGGAAGCTTCTGGCATTCTAGATGATTCTAAAATCCTAGATTGTTCTTTTCTAGAACAGCTGGAAGTTTCTCTTTAGAAAGTTCTTTTCTAGAACAATTAGAAGCTTCTTCCTGGAATGTTCTTTGGAAGACTTCTAGAAACATTCTAGACAATCTTAATAATTCCTAACAAGTCATTTGTCAAATAGCTAATGTGTTTTGTCTCTGCTGCCCCATCTTGGCATAGGCAATGTGGGTGCTGGCAAAGGTTAGGAATTGGGCTTTAAGCCTACCAATAGCATTTTCTTCAAAGTTTCCGTAGACTTTTAAACAAATCCATTATGTATGTATATCCTGCAATTTCTAAGTCCATGTGACCACATTCTTGAGGCATACTACTAAACAAATCATGCCTTGTCTATGCTTCAACTCTTTGCACACATGTATACCAGGGGCTTGAAGCTACAACATCTACCTGTGTTGTGTATTAAAATTGGTCACATAAACCCTATTTGGAAAAAATCTACAACCCAAGGATCTAAGGGAACTACTATAAGGGGAAAAATTAAGATTTACTTTCTGTGAGCCTTTTCAATATTTTATTTTGTTACTATCTTAACCATTTCTGATTTCGTTATGTCAAAAGTGGTAGACAATATGCAAAATATGCTATGAGAAGACTTGCAATGCCTCTTGCCATGCTTTTTCTATTATCTATGCATACCTTGTGAACCGTGGCCAAATTGCAGTCACTGGAGCTATTACGAGATTGATCTTACTATTTTCAACAAACTACACTGTTACCGCAAGCCTTTGTATTATAGATCATATTTTCATCTTTACTATTTTAATTTTTCACTCAGTGTTTTTAGTCATTTTGGATTCCTCATTGGTTACACAAGATGATCTAGGTCTAGGCATTAGAGTGGCTCTCTACGGGCCCGGGGCCCGTAAGTGGCTACCAGGGGAACTAGTAGTAGAGTTATAGTAACAAGTGATAACTAAATTAAAACATTAAGGTAAAAACACTAATAAGATAACTAGACCTCGTGGATGGCCTTGAGCACTTGTAAAGGCTAAGGATGCAACGTGAAGGCCTATCCTTCTGCGGGATGTCGAGTCATCCATTTGTGGGGCGTGGATTCAGGCACGATTGAGTCTCCTCGTCTGCATGAGAGGAGTACTTGGTTCTGTGTGGTTCCATCCCTTCGAGCACGCATGATGACACTCCATATGATTACACTCTAGTATTTAGCACCTTAACAGTTGTTAGTACCCGACCTATGACTTGGATGAGTATACCTATGTTATAACTTTGGTTGTATGCATTGTTCTCCGTGTCTACTCTGTAATTGATGTGAGTGTTGGCTATCTTGTATCCCCTTGTTGTTGTTCTTCCGTTTAGGCCTTATGAGTATCTCTGAGCATGGTGGGGTGGTCTCTTATGAGTTCACATAGTTGGGAGGCATTACCACCACCATTGGGGACCGGCAAACAAGTTTTTGAGCACCGGTGGAGATGTTCTCTCTCTGTTACTTCATTCAGTTATTGTAGCCATTCTATCCTTGTATCATATTCAGGACTATGTTATTGTACTTACATTATATTCTAAAATATATCATTGTAATTGTATACATAGTTATGTAATTGTACTCTCTTAAAAAAAGTTGTAATCACTGAAATTAATGAGAAGAAATGAGATGTTTATTATTTGGTTTATAGATTCTGGTCTGGGTATCTGATCCGCTTGTACTATGTTGATTATGGATTCATGTTTATAGTTAGATATGTGATTAGGAACATTTGATTTGGTGTTTAAAATGAACGTAGTTGTTTTTATGTTTCCTCTGGAGAGTGAATTAGACCTCTCTTTCGGGTTGTGCATTCTGCCATACTTGGTCATGAATGCTGTCGATTTATCAAATCAGCAACCGAATCTGTGTATGTTGTCCACTTATGTCAAAAAAAAATACTATTTCTCTTTTGGCTCTTACTCTTCAGGGGTCACGTAGCGGGATGTTACATCTGGTATCAAAGCCCATGTTCACACACTGGGAGCTCTGGCATACTTGAGCCTTCTCTGTTTTCCTGTGTCATGTGTAGCGTGAGCTTGTTAAATTGTTTCATAGCCTTGTTGTTATACTTTCATGCCTTAGTATGGTGTATAGGTTGTCCTTGTGATGATCTATTTTGATGTGTTTTTTGCTTCTTTTAGGATGCCTCCTAGGGGCAAAGCCAGAGGCAGAATTAGAGGTATAGTCACTGTTCTTTGGTGTAGCACCCATCATAAGGTAATCAAAATAATCAGGGTAATCTGGGTGAGCGTCAGGAGGAACTGTGTGTTAAGAATCAAGTTGAAGGGCTTGGGGGTGTTCAGTGTTAGCTCTTTTACAATAGATTATTGACTGATTAGGACCTCATCAGGAGGTATCTCTTGAGGTGGAGTCATAGCCTTCTCATCAGGATGGTCAGGGTGCTAGAGCTAAGCGTGAGTGTTCCCATAGTCTGGATCAGTCGAGAGTAGTTGTTGTGAGGGATAGGGTGGATGGAGATAGTGTTGTTGTAGGTCACATGAGGGATCTTCTTAGAGGTCATCCCCCCTACTTTTGATGGTTTTGGTATAGGTACCAAGGTAGAGACTTGGTTGTTGTGAGGGATAGGGTGGATGGAGATAGTGTTGTTGTAGGTCACATGAGGGATCTTCTTAGAGGTCATCCCCCCTACTTTTGATGGTTTTGGTATAGGTACTGAGGCAGAGACTTGGTTGATGAATCTCGATCGATGCTTTGCTATGCATCCTTATAGTAGCAATACTAGAAACTTCACTATTCTTAGAGAATTACTGACCTTTGTTTAAGGTTTTTACTATGAGAATTAATTCCTATAAAAAATTATAATTAAGTTTTTTTCTATTAGAAACAAATTGTTAGAGCTAAGAATTGCAGCTACATCTCATTTGCTATGCATCCTTATAGTAGCAATACTAGAAACTTCACTATTCTTAGAGAATTACTGACCTTTGTTTAAGGTTTTTACTATGAGAATTAATTCCGATAAAAAATTATAATTAAGTTTTTTTCTATTAGAAACAAATTGTTAGAGCTAAGAATTGCAGCTACATCTCATAAAGAAAAATAAGAAAATTAAGGATAGGGTAAATTAATTATCAAGGTAAATTACTTTATTTTTGTTTAATGAAGACTAGGGTTATATCTCTTAATCTTTAAAAGCCAAAAAAATTAATAGTTAATTTCATGACATATTTTTACTATGCCAATTAATTCTATTTAAAAATTATAATTAACTTTTTCATATCATTTAGATTAAATTATTAAAAAATTTCCATTAAAAACTAATTCTTAAACTAATTATTATAGCTAAAATTGTCTGACATTCCACAAAGAAACAAACTGCATGGTAAATTATAATTAACTTTTTCATATCATTTGGATTAAATTATTAAAAAATTTCCATTAAAAACTAATTCTTAAACTAATTATTATAGCTAAAATTGTCTGGCATTCCACAAAGAAAATAACTGCATGGTAAATTACTTTAATTTAATGTCAGGTAAGATTATCCTAAAGATTTTTACTATGCGAATTATAATTAATTTTTTTCATATCATTTGGATTAAATTAAAAACTAATTTTTAGGATTCTTAATCTTTAAATGTAAATCTATAACGTAACAAGTGCCACATAGTGGCCAGTACCTACCTTGTAGTGTTGTAATTTTTTTGTTGATTAGCTATTGGTTGTATATAGTATTTGTTTAGTTGATTTTTTTTTTTGTTGATTAAGTATTGGTTGTATAGACAAATTCCATTGCAATAATTTAAAAATTAATTTTTGAAGAGTGTTGAACTATCTTGGGTAAATAAAATTGAAATCTCAAAAAAATCTAATTTGATAAAAATAAAATAGGCTTAAAATATTTTCTTAACTATAAAACTAAACTTTACAAAGCCTGTTAAATAACACAAATATTTCCTTAAACTGTAATAATACTAATACTTTTTATAATTTAAAATGCATTAAAATATTGTAAGTTTGAAGAATAAAATAAAAAATGTAATAATATGGAAAAATATTTTTCGTGATACTGTAGATTTTTAACTTTTGACTAAATAAAATTGAAATCCTAGATTTTTAACTCTTGAGTAAATAAAATTGAAATCCCAAAAATAATCTAATTTCATAAAATAAAATGTGTAGAACTAATAGTATTATTAATATTATAACTTTGTCCCTTTGACAAAAAATTAAATTCATACAAACTGATGATTCTTCCCTTTTATAATTATTGCCATCCATTTAGGCATGACTTAACTAGTGGAAGACAAAATTTGTGTTTATAATTTTTTTACTTACCACATCCTCCTCTCAAACTAAAATTCTCTTTGCATTTATAGCTTTTTGTTGCACTCTCTGACAATGCACAGAGAAGAGGTCATTTTTTTCAGCGAATGACAATATAGATAAATCATTTTCAAATTTAAATCGATTTGCTCGAGAAGAAAACTAATCCTATCTTTTGATTGGTTTAAATAGATTAATAACTAGATAAGTGCGAACTTGTTGCAATACTACTTGCCAAAGGTAGGTACTAATAAAATAATTGTGTAAGCGAACTAGCGTTATATAGTAATATGTATATATATTATCTCTATATATATTGTAATAAATTAATAAAATTATTAAACTAGCATATTAAATACATCTATGTAAAAGTCTCCCAATAACAATTTCAATATATTGTAATAAATTAATAAAATTATTAAACAACCATAGATATCTTAAATACATCTATCTAAAAGACTCCCAAAGATATCAGTCTTGAGGTGCCTATCTATTCCCAATAACAATTTCAATATAGGCCCTTTGAGACTGATATTTCAATATAGTTTGAGACTATATCTCTCGGTGTCTTTTAGATAGATGTATTTAAGATATCTATGCTAGTTATAATATTTTAAGACATCTTTCTAAACAAACTCACATATATTAGTTTTAAGCTATTTTATTCGAGTTTTTAATATAATACAATAGATAAATGAAAAACAATTTAAATGTAGTAGTTTCACTATATTTTATTTTATTTATTAATTATTTTTTGGCTACTTTCTAACACTAAATTTTTTTTGTTTATTATTAAATATTAATTATTTGATGTATAAATGATTATTAGATTTAATGCCAATAAAATAACTATTAAGCTAATAAAACAATTTTGTGTTCTCTTTATTTATTTGTGTTTATATATTAAAGAAATAAAATAGCTCCATGTCACACACACACACACACACATGTGTGTGTGTGTGTGCGCGCGTGTGTGTTAGGCCTAACTATAGTGGCAGCAAGAGGTGTGTGTGTGTAATGGGGTGAGTGTGTTAACAAAAACTATTAAAGAGTAGAGATATAAAAATAATTATATCAAGAGAAGTTATCGAGTTGCATTAAATAGATGATTGTTTACCTAAAAATAAAAATAAAATTGAGAAAAATTAAATCAAATAAAAATAAAGAAAATTAAATTGGGAGAATAAGTTTAATCGATAAGGAGAGAAGTTTAATTGGAAGGGCACCGTACAACCAATATTTTTCTATATTTTTCTTGATGAGAGCTAGGGTTAGGGTTCTTAATATTTAAAAGCCACAAAGAAAATCAATATTTAGTTTAATCACCTTTGCTTTAAATTTTTACTATGAGAATTAATTCCTATAAAAAAATATAATTAAGTTTTTTCTGTTAAAAATAAATTGTTAAAGCTAAGAATTGCAATAGGGTAAATTAGTTATCAAGGTAAATTACTTTATTTTAGTTTAATGATGACTAGGGTTATAGTTCTTAATCTTTAAAAGCAAAAAAAAATAATATTTAGTTTAATGACATATTTTTTCTATGCGAATTAATTCTAGTTAAAAATTATAATTAACTTTTTCATATCATTTGGATTAAATTAAAAACTTATTTTTAGGATTCTTAATCTTTAAATGCAAATCTATAAAGTAAATAAAATAATTGTTTAAGTAAACTAGCATTATATAGTAATATGTATATTTTTATCTCCTCACTCTATATATATTGTAACAAGTGCCACATAGTGGCACCTTGTAGTGTTGTTATTATAGTATTTGTTTAGTTGTAATTTTTTTTTGTTAATTAGCTATTGGTTGTATATAGTATTTGTTTAGTTGTAATTTTTTTTGTTGATTAGCTATTGGTTGTATATAGTATTTGTTTAATTGTAAATTTTTTTCTTAGCTATTGGTTGTATAGACAAATTGCATTCAATAATTGAAAAATTAATTTTTGAAGAGTGTTGAAATGTCCTGGGTAAATAAAATTGAAATCTCTAAAATAATCTAATTTGGTAAAAATAAAATAGGACTAAAATATTTCCTTAACTATAAAACTAAACTTTACAAAGCCTATTAAATAACACAAATATTTCCTTAAAATGTAATAATACTAATACTTTTATAATTTAAAAAATATTGTAAGTTTGAAGAATAAAATAAAAAATGTAATAACATGGCGAAATATTTTTCGTGATACTATAGATTTTTAACTTTTGACTAAATAAAATTGAAATCCTAGATTTTTAACTATTGAGTAAATAGAATTGAAATCCCAAAAATAATCTAATTTCATAAAATAAAATGTGTAGAACCCTATGGAGAGATTTGAAATGTCTGCCTAAGATATTAAAATGTAATAATATTGAATGCTATTACAATTTAAAATATATTAAAATATTGTAAGTTTGAAGAATAATTACACAATATAATAACAATAACATTCATATTTAGATCACTACAGTATTTTATCATAGTCACTTAATTTTTTGTTTATAATTATTTTAATTAATCTAATATTGTGGTTTAGTAATAATTTTTTCTAAAGATAAAATAATTGTTTATCATTTCATGTTTGTAACTATTATATTTTTAGACCTAAATTTATAAGAAAAAATTTATGTGAACTCATTTTAAATGTCGAAATCTCAAAATAATTTAATTTGGTAAAAATAAAATAGCACTAAAATATTTACTTAGCTATAAAACTAAACTTTACAAAATTGTAAAGTTTAGTTTTATAGTTAAAGAAATATTTGTATTATAATATTTCCCTAACTATAAAACTAAACTTTACAAAGCCTACATATTTGTATTATGTGGAGAGGCTTGGCCCTAGTTGAGTGTATAGAGATTTGAAATATCTTCTTCAGATATTAAAATTTAATAATATTAATACTAGGATAATTTAAAATGCATTAAAATATTGTATGTTTGAAGAATAAAATAAAAATGTAATAACATGGCAAAAACTGTAGATCTTTAACTTTTTAGTAAATAAAATTAAATAATCCAATTTCATAAAATAAACCCTATATTTTTAATAGTATTATTAATATTATAATTTTGTCCCTTTGACAAAAAGTAATTTTTACATTTAGCAAAAAATAAAATTCATAAAAATTGATGATTCTTACCTCTCATAAATATCGCATCCTTTTAGGCATGACTTAACTAGTAGGAACAAAATTTGTGTTATAATTTGTTTACTTGCCACATCCTCCCCTCAAACCAAAATTCTCTCAGCATTTATAGCTTTTTGTTGCTCTCTCCAATAATCTGTAGAGATGAGGTCATTTTTTCTCAACCAATGACAATACACATCAATCATTTTTCAATAATTTTTTGTTAAAAAATTATTATGTTGACATAGGAAAAGTACAAATTTAAATCAAATTTGCTGACAACAAAAATAATCCTATCTTTTGATTGGTTTACAATCAATAGATTAATAAGAACTCATTGTAATATAGGCATCTTGAGACTGATATTTCAATATAGGCACCTTGAGACTGATATCTCTTAGCCTCTTTTAGATCGATGTATTTAAAATAACTATGCTAGTTATAATTTTTTAAAACATCTTTCTAAACAAACTCACATATATTAGTTTTAAGCTATTATTTGAGATTATAATATAATACAACAGATAAATGAAAAACAATTTAAATGTAGTAATTTCACTATATTTTATTCTATTTATTAATTATTTTTTGGCCAATTTTTGATTTGATATTTTCTTATTTAATAAGACATCACTAATATTTTTTTATTATTAAATATTAATTATTTGATGTATAAATAATTGTCAGATTTAAGTTAAGGGGATTTTATGTAGAGGATACAACATGAGACTCCTTGCTATAGAATGCCAATAAAATAAATCCATGTCATATATATATATGTGTGTGTGTGTGTTAAAACTAAAATAAAATAAATTTTAATTAAGTCAAGAGGCATAACTACAGTGGCAGCAAGGGGTGGAGTGTAATAGTGTGAGTGTGTTAACAAAAAATATTAAAGAGCAAACATATAAAAATAATTACATCAAGAAGAGTTATCGTATCATATTAAATGAATGATTGTGTACATAAAAATAAATAAATTTGAGAAAAATCAAATCAAATAAAAACAAAGCAAATTGAATTGGGAGAAGAAGTTTAATGGATAAGGAGAGAAGTTTAATTGGTAAGGGCACACTATGCAGCCATCTTTTTTTTGTATTTTTCTTGCAAAATGAATTTATGAAGTGATGCAATGCTATGTTACTCATTAAAATAAAAAGAAAATTGTAGTGCAACTTAAATTATGGAGCCTATAAATTATAATTGGTAAATTTTTTACTTTAGTTTAATGAGACCTAGGGTTAGGGTTCTTAATTTTTAAAATCCACAAAGAAAATTAATATTTAGTTTAATGACCTTTATTTTAGGTTTTTACTATAAGAATTAATTCCTATCAAAAAATTATAATTAAATATTTTTTCTATTAAAAACAAACTGTTAGAGCTCAAAATTGTGCCTACATCTTACAAAGAAAAATAAGAAAATTAACGACATAGTAAATTATTTATCAAGGTAAATTACTTTATTTTAGTTTAATGAAGACTAGGGTTATAGTTCTTAATTTTTAAAAGCAAAAATAAAAAATATTTGGTTTAATGACATATTTTTTACTATGCCAATTATAATTAATTTTTTTTTGTATCATTTGGATTAAATTAAAAGTTAATTTTTAGGATTCTTAATCTTTAAATACAATCTATAAAGTAAATAAAATAATTGTTTAAGTAAACTAGCATTATATAGTAATATGTATATATTTGATCTCCTCACTCTATATATATTGTAATAAATTAATAAAATTATTAAACTAACATAGATATCTTAAATACATCTACCTATAGATATCAGACTCGAGGCTCTTATCTATTCCCAATAACAATTTTAATATATTGTAATAAAGTAAATTAAATGCAAATCTATAAAGTAAATAAAATAATTGTTTAAGTAAACTAGCATTATATAGTAATATGTTTTATCTCCTCACTCTATATATATTGTAACAAATTAATAAAATTATTAAACTAATATAGATATCTTAAATACATCTATCTAAAAGACTCCCTGAGATATCAGTCTAGAGGCTCCTATCTATTCCCAATAACAATTTCAATATATTGTAATATATTGTTAAAAATATTAAACTAGCATAGATATCTTAAATATATCTATCTATCTAAAAGACTCCGAGAGATATCAGTTTCAAGGAGCCTATCTATTCCCAATAACAATTTCAATATAGGCACCGTGAGATTGATATTTTGATATAGAAACCTTGAGACTAATATCTCTAGGCATCTTTTACATCTTACTAAACAAACTCACATATTATTTTTAAGCTATTTTATTTGAGTTTTAATATAATACAATAGATAAATGAAAAATAATTTAAATGCAGTAATTTCACTATATTTTATTCTATTTATTAATTATTTTTTGGCTACTTTTTGATTTGATATTTTATTATTTAATAAGACATTACTAATATTTTTTTATTTATTATTAAATATTAATTATTTGATGTATAAATGAGACTCCTTGCTATAGAATGCCAATAAAATAACTATTAAGCAAATAAAACAATTTTATCTTCTCTTTATTTATTTGTGTCTATATCTTATGTGTGTGTGTGTTTTAAGTAAAATAAAACTAATATAACTATATTTTAAAAATATATATTTAAAGCACACTGACATGGATCCAATGCATTATTTAATTAAATTATTTTAAGTTATAATTGTAATTATTGTATACTTTAATAATTTTAATCAAAATAATATATTAAATTAGAATAATTAGATATATTTTTAATGACAATAATTAATTTAAATATATATAAATATTCAAAAGAAAATTATTGTAAATTTTTAATAACATAATAATTATTTAGTTACTAAAATTAATGACATGATTTTTTGAGAAAAAAAAAGAAAAAATATTTTTAGTTTTCATAACACATTTAATTTACAAATTATTGACATTATTGTGTGATAATTAAATTTAAAAAAATGGTATCAGTTAGAAAATAATATTTTGAAATTGAAATTAGGTAATTAATTTATTTTAAACTATAATTATAATTATTGTATACTTTAATAATTTTAAATCATAATTATGTAATATACATTATAATAATGTATTTATATTATTATTTTATTATAAATGTTTATTATTTTATGCAAATAGTTTCATATTTTAAATTAGAATAATTATTTCATATTTTAAATCACAATAAATAATTTAAATTAGAGCAATTATTTTAAAGTAAAATTATTTTAAAGGTTCAATATTGTATTTATATTATTATATTATTGTAATATTATTACATTTTATAGAAAGTGTTTATAATAATAAAAATAATAATAAATATAGTAATAAATATAGTAAAGAAACTTAATTAATGATAATTAATATTATTATAATAATATATCTAATCTATATTATAAATTATATTATATAATTATATGAAATATTATAATTATAATATAGATTAGATATATTATTATAATATATTATAATAATTATTAAATGTAATATAATATAAAATTATTTATTTATAATTCCAACTCTAACTTTAACAAATTTTTTTGGTTAAAAATATTTACCTTAGTTGTAACCCTAACTCTAACTCTATCCCTAAACCTAATCCTAATTGTACTTGTAACCCTAATACTAATTGTAACATTAACCCTAAATTAAATTTTAATCCTTACCCTAATTATACTCATAACCCTAAACCTAATTCTAACATTGATCCTATTTTTATCTATAACCCTAATCATAATTTTATCCCTAACCCCAACCATAATTCTAAATAAATGTAAGGTGTAATTCATTTCCTTATTTAACATATATTTTTTGAAACAATAATTTTAGATTGAATACTTGCAAAGCCTCTAGCATTGTTAGTATGGGGGTGATAGGAATAGAGTTCAACCTTCTTCTTGTGAAGGTTTTAGGTAGAATCACAAGGTTTGGAAAATCCTTGAAGATGGTGGGTTAACGCCTTACATGGAAAAGCTTCACGGTGCAGATTCCAATGTCACGACCATGTTTGTGAAGGGGTAGAAGAATAAGAAAGTGATGGCTTATGGCTGGGAGATGGCTATCACTGAGGATTTAATTGCCACGGTGTGAGTTAAAGGCCCACCTGTATCATCACAGCAAAGGTAAACAGATGGTTGATGATGATACAGGTGGTCATTCAACTCACACCATGGCAATTAAATCCTTAGTGATAGCCATCACCTAACCATAACCCATCACTTTCCTATTCTTATACCCCTTCACAAACATGGTCGTGACACTGGAATCTGCACCGTGAAGCTTTTCCATGTAAGGCATTAACCAACCATCTTCAAGGATTTTCCAAACCTTGTGTTTCTGCCTGAAACCTTCACAGGAAGAAGGTTCAACTCTATTCCTATCACCCCCAATACTAACAATGCTACAGGCTATGCAAGTATTCATATATTGTCTCAAGGGAAGCACTAAACTGAGCTGGGCCATAGAGACCTTGATAGTGGATACTATTAAGTTATTAAATACCTTTGAGGCCTTTTTTATTTCTCACATTTTTTGTGAGGGGAATATGGTAGCCAATGTGTTCGCCAACCTAGGGGTTCTAAGTGAAGCTAAGTTTATATGGGATGAATGGAATTCGATCCCTACTAATGTTAAGAACCTAATTTATAATGATAGTCATAATGGTATGACTACCGAGAAGCTCTATGGAGATCATCATGATCTCGAGTGGTTTGTAGAACCCTCCCATCTAGACTATTCTGCCCACACGGATTATGGGTGCCAATGTAATTAATTTTGCTTTGCTTGTGTTTTTCATTGCCTTCGTTTGTAGAGTGAATACTTGTAGAGCCCGTAGCATTGTTTGTATGGGGGGTGATAGGAATAGAGTTGAACCTTCTTCCTGTGAAGGTTTCAGGCAGAATCACAAGGTTTGGAAAATCCTTGAAGATGATGGGTTAATGCCTTACATGGAAAAGATTCATAGTGCAGATTTTAGTGTCATGACCATGTTTGTGAAGGGGTATAAGAATAGGAAAGTGATAGCTTATGGCTAGGAGATGGCTATCACTAAGGATTTAATTGCCATGATGTCGGGGCTCGCTACCAATGGTAAGAAATTCTTCAGGGAAAGAAAACAGAGCGAGGAAGCTCTCAATTGCTTCCTCAAAGGGAATGAAAGGGACAAGTTGGTGAAATTCCAAATGGGAGGTTACAATCGCCTATCCATTAAACCAATTTGGGTGGAGATTGTAGAATCCATCATGCATTATGTAACCCTTGAATGAAGGTATGTTGCTATCTATTCCTACCACTTCAATTTATTGAATCATTTCAAGCATGGATTGGTGGTGTCCTTTCCTTTCCACTTGTTTTCTTCTTTGGAGTTTAGTTTGAAAGAGCACAATAGAAACCCTAGCCTCCCTATTCTTCATGAGAGTCTCATTCTTCTCATTATGGAGCATATGAAAATACACACCCCTAAGAAATCTCTTAAGCATAAACCCACTCCAAGAAGAAGGGTAAGGTGGTCTCTAGTGAGGAGGATTCTGATTTTGAGGATGAGGAAACTGAGGAGGATAACTCAAAAAAGAAGAAAAAACTCAAAAGAAGGAGGTTTCTATCTCTTGGTTAGAAGGGTTTGAAACTGGTAATGACACTGACACCTTTGTGAAAGAAATTTTTGGTAAAAATTTGAAATCTCAAAAAAGTAGAACCCCTGTCTCTAAGAAGAGAGACAAAAAATCTATCGAACAAGAGGAGGGGGGTGAATAGAATGTGGGCGGCTCCTCTCAAAAAGGGAGGTCTAAGCAAGGGAAAAAACCTAAGATGGCCGAGAAAAACCAGGAAGAGGAAGGAAGGAAAATTGCTAGTAGTGTGGTCAAAAAATAGGGCAGCAAGATGGTGCAGGGGATTAAGATGAGGCAGACTGAGAAGGGCAATGTCAAGGGGGGGTATTCCATGCCTTTTCCGAAGCCTACTTTGGGTGAAAAGTTTCCTAAGTTCAAAGACCCCTCCATTGACCTTCCTAAAGACTTTGAGAATTTGCTTGCCCAGGTGGAGAATAGAGATCAAGTCGAGGAAGCTTATGAGCTAGTGAAGAATGTGGTCAATTCTTAGCATAGAATGACCAAATGGTTCTTTTTGGAGATTAGCAGAATTAATATTAAATTTCAGGTGCTTCAAGAAACTTTGGGTTCTAGAACCTACTCTACTGCTGAACAGGATAAGATAATTTTTAAAAACTGGGATGCTATCCTAAAAATGGAGGATATGTACATGGAAATTAGCAGGATGAAGGAAGAAATTAATACCAGGATACAATATCTTGAGGAAAAAATTGTTGAGGTGAATAATAACCTAGAAAATTTATGCAATTTCAGTATGCTCTCTATCTAGAATAGCCTGAATGGGATGCAGGTGCTGACAGAGAAATTGAAAGAGCTCATAAAGGACCAATTTAAAGACTTCAATGCTGAGGATATTATGGCAGATGTGATTTAGGATAATCAGGTTAAGGATGATGAAACAAAACCAACAAAGGTAAATAGGTGGTTAATGATGATATAGGTGGGCCTTCAACTTGCACCAGAGGCAGGAACAAGAAACAATTTGAAGCTAAGAAGAAAGAGCTTTTAGAATTCACTAAGATGCATGAGGCTTTCTACCAACAGGAAATAGAAGCTGTTGAAACTCTGAAAAAGATGAACTAGTTTCTTTTTTTAGTTCTTTGGACTCTTGATGCTACTTTATAATGCTTTTGTTTTCTTGTAGCTTCCGGTTGGCTGATGGTTGGCTTTCATCTTTTTGTTGGCTGCTTTTTGTGTCGGGTTTTGGGGCCTCCTTTTAAAACATGTTTGACCTTTAAAACATGGCTGATGGTTGGCTTTCATCTATAACTACATATTTATTTTTGACTATTTTGTTTTTGATAAATTCAACTAGAAAAGAGGGTCTAGAACCTTTTACAAAATATCCCAAGGGGTAGATAAAAAGTCTCACACAGGCCAGAAACAACACATCAACGGACTGACAGCAAAGCCCAAAGAGGTAAAGCAACAATAGGGCAACAAGGCTAGAAGAAACAATAGACTAAATAATTTCATAACTTGACCTAGCAGGTCGTACACCCTTGGCCCGAGTACGGGTCTGAGAAACCTACTTAGGAAGGCCTCTCTTCTTTCTTTGGACAATAGTCCAAAAGACATCATTATCTCCATTCGCAGAAATAGGAGATGGAGGTGAAGTTCTCACCAAATCCATAGAAGGGGGCAGAGCTTGGGGAGAGGAAGAAGCTGTCACAACAACACCAACCCCAGCAGCATACAGTGCACATACAGCAACAGTCCCAAACATAGAAGGCACATCAACAATAGTCCCAGCAGCAACAACAATAGTAGGAGAGGTCCATGTAGCAATCCCAGTAGCAACAGCAATAGTAGGGGAGGTCCTTGCAATAGTCCTAGTAGTAATAGCAACAGCAAGGGAGGTCCCTGCAGCAGTCATAGTGGCAGAAGAAGTATACAAATCTGATGGCACTACCATAGTAGCTACTGCAGTAATCCCAACAATAGCAGCAACAGGGGAGATTCCTGTAGCAGCGTCAGAGGAAACAACAATAGTAGGGATGATCCCTGTAGAAGTCCCAGTAGTAGAAGAACCATGTAATGGGGAAGGGGCTCCTTCACGACATTAGTAGATGGCTCACAAGCTTCTGAGATAGAATCATCATTGTCAACATCCACTGTAAGATGTTCTTGTAGAGCATTCTTCCACCAAGATGAAGAACGTGAGACCTTCAAGCGAGGGCATTAAGATGCCAAATGACCCATATCAAAGCACCTCCGACAATAGAATGGGATACCTTCATAATCCAATGGCTGACCCCAAGAGCGATCAACAACTTTTAAAACAATTTCTACTGGAAGAGGCATAGACAAATCCACTTCCACTAAAATATGAGCATATGTGGTGTGAGAGAAAAAAGTAGTGCTTTGATCCACCATTATAAAATGACCCACCGAATTACCTATGCCTTCAAAGCAAGATTCACACCAAAAATGAAGAGGCAGATTTGGTAGATGAATCCAAACATGAAGCCGATTGAAAGATTCATTGAGAGGGTTAGAGGTAGAAACTCAAAGTTTTAGCTGTAGTGCATGTTGTCCCCAAAACCAAGTGATCAACAAAAATAGCATTTCGATATGAGACTGAAGCAAAAGTGACTACAAAGAACCCTTTGGCACATGGGTAAATCTCAATTTTCCCCTTTGTGAAGGGGTGTCACTTCTCAAAAATCTAAATGTTTAGATCCTAAAGCCATGGCCAGAATATATCAAATCTACATATTAAACCATGCTGAGAAAAAAACTCCTCATTTTCTAATACTTCATCCCCTAAAATCACAACAGGGGGAGGTAGAGAAAAAAGTTTCACCTTACTAGAAGGGGAAACCTTCTTTCGAGGAGATGAAACACCAGTGCAAACCACGTTAGCAAAAGAGTCTGAAATAGTAGTAGCATCAGAGCTAGGTAACCCAGAAATAGAAAAACCTTTTGTATTAGGTAGTAAAACAGGCCTAGACACAGGGCGGCGCACCGGCAGCAATAGCAACCCTAGCAACAATCCCAACAACCAGAGAACCCTGCAAACCACCAGATGTCACACTAGTAGTAGCAAAACCCTCTTACATGGACGGTGCACTAATAGCAGCACCAGGCAGCACGCTAGTGGCAACAATCCCTGTAACAAACTCAGCAGCAGTTGAACCCTGTAAACCTGGCTCATGGGCGGGAAGAGGGGTGGGAGAGGCCATTTCAAAAAGTTTATCCTTTTTAGCAATCATTTTTTACTATTTTGTCGAGAATTTCTTTTATATGTTTTTAAATGGTAACTTTTATCTTGCTTGAGGCTCACAATGATGAATCAAATAATAACATAATAAATATTGATATTGCTACTTCCATTATGAAAGAATTTGAATGATAATAGTCTTATAATACTCTTTTGAACATGCAATTTATTTATTTGTTATCATTAAAGTATTATGGTTACAATTTGCTGCTATACTTTTCTAATAGTTGCACATTATTTCTTGGAGATGACTACATCATCTACTTTAATAATGAATTATGCTAAATTTCAATTTTGTTATGGTTTTTAGTGTTCCATTATATTCAAATAGAATTATGTTAAAGGATTTAAATTGTAAATTGTATTAATTTTGACACTCACTTTGAGAAAAAAGTTTATAATGTTTGAAGAGTTAAAAGAGTAAAATAGTTAAGAAAATAGTTGTGGCTTATTTTGATCTATAATGAATTAGCTTTCTCATATTCTAAGTTATTGAAACTATTCTAGCACGAGATTAGTTATTCCAAAAGTAGACCTTGCATAGAATAAAATATGCACTGGCATGCTAATGAAATTTTAACAAAACGAAACCGATGAAATAACAACTTAATTTTCTTCAGTTAATTGTATTTTCAGGTTTTTTTAATTATTTGTTTTAAATTTATTTTTCAGTGCCTGCTGCTCTAAAGCTTGCATTAAGTATTTTCAATATATGCCACTCATAAAGAAATCAGGGTAATAATGCGGTAGCATTGTTGCTAAGCATCATGGACACCGTTGCCATGACTAATATTGACTTGGCTAAAATGGTTAAAAAGATGGATTGAGAAATGTAGTTGCAGGAACTATGATTTTGGTGATTGTCTAGAATGCAAACTCAAATGAAAAAAGATTGTCCAAATTTTGAGTCTAATTAATAGCAAAGTTAATTCTTAATGAAAGTATTGCTCACATTGTGCTTTAAGGGATCAGTTATGAGTGATAAAGTCTGGCCTATTACTTTGGAGATGTGTAAGTTTTCATTCAGAGGTCAAGAGGTGGAAATGTTAATGTGTGTGACTAAGCATTGACCTTGAATCTCAAAATGGCTATGTACAACTACCATTATAATAGAGTAAGAAAATTGTCCTGGTTAGAGTTTAGCATTATCTAAAAACATAAGAAGGAAAAAGATGAAACATTTATTCTCCACTTTGCAGTCTCTGCTGCCTCATTTGTTTTGCGTTTCATTACTTCTTCTGGATGCAAAATGACAGCTTCCCAAGGAGATATAACTCTAAGTAATGTCTGTTGTTCAACAACATATACACTTCTACAAACAATGGTTCTTAATACTTAAAAAAAAAAACATATAAAATTCTGTGCCTAGAAAAAGACACTAACCTTGTACCGACCAAAAGAAACTAAGCATGGTTCATTCTTGTACCGAAGATAGAACTGTCAGTTCCCCTACATATATTTCATTTTGTAACATTAGATCCATATTTGAATAAAAACACTATAGACAAAATTTTAAGCAAAAGGTGATTTGAAAATTCTGGGAGGTGATACATTCCTTCAATTCATTAGCCTTCAATTGTTGAAGGAGCAATTGTGCATTCATATCCTTCAATTCATTGTTCAAGTGTTAGAAGGAGCAGTTGTGCAGTCATATCCTTCGATTCAAATTATTCAAGTGTTAAATGAGCAGTTGAGCATCCATATCCTTCAGTTTGAGTATTCAAGTGTTGAAGCAGCAGCTTTGCATTCATAATAGGGTGTTCAGAGATTCTGTCTTACCACATCTCAGCAAGTTGTATAAATCCGCTAGAAAAGTCCAAACAATGAGTTATGTACATATAAATGAAAAGGTGAGGAAGCATATAGTATCATCTTCTAGAGTACCTAATTAAGTACAAAATCTTATTACATCGCTGAACCCATTAGATATTACTTATCAGACAACATTACATCTGCATGGGTTCAGTGGATTGGGATCCCCCCCTCAGGTTGGTTATTGGTTTGGTTGCAGAGAAGATTGTCTAATGCTAGCAATAGCTTGCATTGCAGTTTCAGGGGTCTGCGCCACTTGAGATATTCTTTGTCCTTCAGCCATTTGATTTTGAGCTGCATCTGTTTGACTTTTGGCAGCCTGATCATGGTCATTGTCTTAACACACAACATGATACTGAAAAATTTGCAACATTAACTAAAGTAGAGAGTTATAGAATATCATTCCATTAGAGCTTGTGGATCTTGAGTGCTAGATGCTAAAGTCTGAACAAAATACATTTGAGTTGCAGCAGTTGAAGCCATTTGATTGGCCAGTCCTAGCAGCTCTTGCTGGTCTGCAGTGATGTCTATCAATTGTAATATTTGATTCAAGTCTTAGTGTCAAGAAGAATTGATGTACTTATAGGGTAATAAAAATGCCAAAACTACAACTAAAGTTTTGTAGTCATATGTGTTAGAAGAGGTGCAACAGCGTGCCACTAAGTATGTCTCCAAAAGCTTATGTCATGAAAGTTTATGGGAATCAGAATTCTTTCGAACTGGTTGAGAAATTCTTTCATGTGTGAATGCATGCGAAACAAAATTGAGAACCAATCATAATAACAACCTTAAGACTGCTCAATTAGTGAATGATTAGGGCAATGGAAGGATATTTGGCGAAATACTCTGAGGGCAAGAGTTCTTTGCCTAAGTTCCTTTTCCCATGTTCTTCACAAAGTGTTTCTTGTCTACCACAATAACCACCATAAATTACTCATCTAATGAATATTAAAGGAGGTTTTAGCAAAGGCCCTCCACCAGTGGCGTTGTTAGAAAAATAGTTTTTTTTCTTGGTGGGAATATAACTCTAAGTAATGTGTGTTGTTCAACAACACATACACTTCTACAAACAATGATTCTTAATACTTAAAAAAAAACATATACAATTCTCTGCCTAGAAAAAAACACCAACCTTGTACCGACCAAAAGAAACTAAGCATGGTTCATTCTTGTACTGAAGATAGAACTGTCAGTTCCCCTACATATATTTCATTTTGTAACATTAGATCCATATTTGGATAAAAACACTATAGACAAAATTTTAAGCAAAAGGTGATTTCAAAATTCTGGGAGATGATACAATCCTTCAATTCATTAGCCTTCAGTTGTTGAAGGAGCAATTGTGCATTCATATTCTTCAATTCATTGTTCAAGTATTAGAAGGAGCAGTTGTGCAGTCATATCCTTCGATTCAAATTATTCAAGTGTTAAATGAGCAGTTGAGAATCCATATCCTTCAGTTCGAGTATTCAAGTGTTGAAGCAGCAGCTTTGCATTCATAATAGGGTGTTCAGAGATTCTGTCTTACCACATCTCAGCAAGTTGTATAAATCTGCCAGAAAAGTCCAAAAGCCCAAATAAGAACGAAGGAAAATAAAAGATTTTTTCCATTCCTTTATCTAGAGGGTTCTCCAAGAGGAAAAAATTTGAGTGTCTTGTAAATAATTCGAAACAGACAATAATTGTGAGAATAAGTTTGTACTAAATTCAGAGAGTTTTCCAGACACTACTACTCAGCATTTCATTAGTTAAGCTTTTATATCTCAAAAAATACTTGAACAGAACAATCTATATAAGAAGTATTTGCATAAGAAAGGCAAAAATAAACTATGGTAATATCCACTAATGACCAAAACAGGTTAATGGATGACACAACTGATACAGCTACCAAGCAGCAACTAATTAAACAAAGCACACTACCTTGATTCTAGCTGAGTAGCATCCCCTGGCAAAAAGGCCAGAGGGTGTTGTCTCTTCCCCCATCACATATGTGTATGGCTCTTACTGAGGGCTGAATGTTCCAAGAATAACACGAGTGTTGTCCACTGTAAAATGAAAAAGACCAGAATGCTTAAAACTATTTGAAACTCTGAACCCAACTGTATTGACCCTTGGAAAATTCAAACTTCTGGTGGAAAGGATTATCTTACCTCTTACTCCACTCTTCCAGACAGTGTTAATGTAAGTGAGCCCCGAGACAATATTATCATGAACTGAGAAACAAATTTTGAGATTGGAGTGGCTGCCTTCTTTGAGTGTGAAGGAAGAACCCCTTGAATTAGTAGAAACGAAAGGAACAGGGATAATTAAGTCTGGCCTTCCTGCTGATAAAACCCCAAAGCTTATAATCTTGACATCTGCTTCCGGGTGTTTTGTAAATTGCCCACAAAGTCATCAGTTATCTGGGTGTGATCTGGGTTTCTGTAACAAAAGTATAAAAGCTATATTACCTTAAAAGTTTAAACCGTCAAATCCAAGGAAGGAAACTTCAAAAATGGAAAACTTCTGAATGAATTCTTGCAAAGAACTGGTCAAATCTTCGCCAGGCCTATCCTAAACGCTAATGGATAGCATACCCTAAAAGTTTAAGTAAAATTTTCCAAAACTGAAAATACTAAGCATACCTTGATTTCCCGAGGCCTTGTTCTATCGTTTTTCCTCTTTCTCCCCCATCATCCTTCCAAGATTTGCCATTTACTACTGTTAATTTCTCCTGACATGGCTGGGATTCGAACCTTCGACCTGGAGGCAACCAAATGCTCCGAATTAAAAATATAAGGATCAGGGGCTAAACGAATGGATTTGTGAAGTTGGCAACAAATAATTGATAACTATGTCCGTCTATTTCCTAACTACTCACATGCCACTATTCTTTCCTTCAAGGAAATCTGATCATGTCAATATTCTGTCCTACAATATGGGAGGTGATGGAATGCTTCAATAGTTCAAATAAATATAAAAAAATGCAAAAACTATAACTATATCAATCTAGTCTAAAATCTCTGAGCAGCGGGGATATAGATGATGCATTGCGGTCTCATTGTTTTATGTTTTCAAAGAAAAAAGCTGACAGGATAAAAGACGTGTTCACAGCCATTCAGTTTTTACGAATCCATGCACCTGATCTAGCCCTAGGAATGCCCCCGTATGCTTTGGAGGCCCCGGATGAAGGAGCTCAGCCTCTCTCGGCAGGGGTGCTAGATGAGCAGAACCTACCTACAGCTTCGGTGGCGGCTAAAGGGCGGCGTCGATTGGGGGTATGTGTGTCCTGTTTCAGGTTGTTGGCCGCGTGTGGACTGCCTGTGTGGGGCTTTTTGGTTGTCTTGTTTTCTATTGCGGCACTCGATTGGCATTTCTTCCCGTTTTGTCTCTCTCAATGGCCGTGGTGCGGGGTCTAAATTTTCTTCTTTCCTTCTGGTTCGATGGCGGCGGTTAGTAATCCCTAGTTAAAGCTTTCCCCATCTATGGGGACTATTTTTTATGTTAATTTCTTGTTTTTTATCAGGCCTATTAAGGGCTTTTTTTCTATTTTAATTATCAGCTTGGACTTGGCTAAAGCCATATTATCTGTAATACTTTTAATCCTTTTAATCTATAGGTGTTGTCACACCTTTTTCTGTTTAAACAAAAAAACTATAACTATATGTAAATTTATCTTTCGTGCTTTCAAACTTGCTAAAAGTCAAGTGAAGCCCATTCCAAAACCTGATGTCCTGAGTACTACTTGGGTTGCCACCCTCCCATACATAGAGGGCCTGTCTAATAAAATTTCCAAAATCTTACGCAAGAAAGGCCTCTTATGTACTTTTAAACCTGTCTCTACCCTTAGAAATCTTATCCCTTCGTCCAAAGATCCTATAAACAACCTCCTCAACTCTGGAGTCTACAAGATTGTCTGCTCCTGTGGCACTCCATACATTGGTGAAACGAGGTGATCCATCAACACGAGGATCAAGGAACATAATGCAGATATTAGACATGATCATATCTCTAAGTTTGCCCTGGCAGAGCACTCCTTCAACACTAAGCACCACATTTGTCTTGAAGACACCCAAGTCCTAGTTAAGGAAGGCTACTTTTTCAAGAGGAAACTCCAAGAAGCTATCCTCATTCGAAGTCATCCCTCCAATCTGAACCGGGATGAAGTGTGGCACCTCAGTCCTACCTGGCATCCCTTACTGAATTCCCTCCAATCTCACCATAATCCCTCTTGATTCGCCCCCCCCCCCCCCCACTATTTTTTTGCTCCAACCCTCCTCTCCCTCCTCCCTCCTCTTTCTCCTCTGGCTTGAACCTTCCCTCCTCTCCTATGCCCTCTTTCATCATTGACTCCTCCCCACCTCCCCCCCTCACCTCCTACCCTTTTTCTTCCCCGGTGGTGCAGGAGCACCTTCTCTGTAGTGCAAGGTCATATTTTCTTTTATTATTTCATAAGGCTCTTAAGCCATTTTATGTTGTAATAAGGGTTAATTTGGTCCCATTGATGTAATTGTGCAAGGCAAACATGTGGTTTTGCTTGTATGAAGGGTAAAACCAACAGCTAACTGATTTGAATATCAGTTTGCATGGTTGGAGGGAAATAACTGCTGTCTCTACATCTTCTTTAGAGGCAAGCTGTATGTCACACGGGGAGAAGTGTGTGTTGCAGCAGAGATTTTGATGACTAAATAAAAGAGTCTCTAAGTGTGATATATATTGGTTTTCCTGTGTATTCTTTGTATTTAGTATCTCTGTTAAGATAGTGTGCATCCATGCCCTAATCTAGATGTTATCTGGTAATTCTTAGTTTTCCTGTAGTGTGTAGATGGTGGAATATTGTTATTTCTACAGAGTTTGGTTGTAATCTAGAAGTTAGGGTTTGATCGATAAATGGCAGCCCTTTCCTCTATCCATTGAAGTCATGTACATTATCAGTGTGATGGAGGAAAGCTATCTAGGTTTCAGGTTTTCCACGTTCTCACCCAGGAATCCAGGAAACTCAGTCAAATTCGACTAGACATCTTCATGTGGCTAGTTGGGAAATTGAGATGAAGTGGATAGTGTTGATTTGGGATCAAATTGACATAAGTAGGGTCTGATACATGAGTCGGCCGAATCCATTGTTCTGTCGAATGGTTTTTGGTATTGGGTCATCACAGAGTGTTGTGGAGTCCATTGGCGTAACACAAAGCATCAGGATAACTTTTTGGAGACCTTCCGATAGCCAAAGTCTAACCGATGAGTAGGCATTGGTGACAAGCGAACTCTGTTTGGCCGAAGATACATTCATTGAATGCAAACCGTGTTGTGTAGTGTCGAAGACACACACTAACCGCCTTGTGTGGAGTAAGGAACGTGGACCCCACAAGTGTATGTGGCTAGCGGTGTGAAGGGAGTCATCGGTGAGAAATAAGGTGTTGGCGTAGGTGAAAGAAGTTCCGCTGAAAGATGAAGTCTGGCTGACGGTTAAGGCTCTTCGGAATGAGATGAGCCATCGGAACAACGAACCGAAGTCTGTCCGAAGCGGAGAGTCTGGCCGATGGAATAGAGCCAAAGGTCATCGGAGTGAGGTGAGTTGTCGGAAGACACGATCGGGGTCTTAGAGAAGAGGGAAGTCTCCTCGACGAGGGCGATTAACCGTAGAGGTTAAGTCATTGGAAGCCACGGTTATCAGGAAGAGTAAGGTGATCAGCAAGAGAAAAGAAGAGAGAGCCAATAGTGTTATGTTTGGCCGATAGAGGAGACATCGCCAAGACATAAACTAGGTCTGGCCGATCATTGTTGTTTGACCCTTTCGTTGCACACTCTGCATCACCCAGCTACCTTTTTGTCACCTCTCCGGAGCCCCTCCTCCTCGGCTTCTTTTTTAGCTCAGTCTATTCACCTCTTCTTGCTCTCCCCCCTCCTTTGTATTTTGGGTGTCCTTTGTTGTTTTTTCTCTCCCTTCTTGCATTACACTACCCCAGGGCTTCACCCTACCCTTGTACATTCACACACACACACACACACTCACACACATAATATTGCTAGATGTGTGGGTTGTCTCTTTCCCTTGTTTGTCATTTATGTGGTTTATTTAGTTTTCTCACCTTGTTATGTTCCCCTTTTTATATTCTTCAGCAAGCTCACTCTCTTTTCTTGTTTGGTTCTCCCGGGTTGTTGATATAGAGTTCACATTTTCTTTATATATATATATGGAACACTTTTTCCTTATTTTCCACTTTTTTCTTTATATCTACTTTAATCATATTTTTAATTTTAGTTACCCATTTTTTCACCCCTTTGTTTATTTATGTTTTCTATGTTAGTGCCTTTGTAGAAATTCTTTTTTCTTGATTATTTTTTATTTTTTGCTTTCTTTCTTTATTTTTTGTTATTTTTTGATATACTATAAATCTTATTTTATGCCTATTTATGTCTTCCTTTTTAGTGCTTCCTCTATTTTGCTTTAGTTGTATTGATGTTTATTTTCCTGTCTCATAGTTTTTATGTTTTACACACACTGGCACTCTTAGATAAGCATATATATATATATATATATATATATATATATATATATATATATATATATATATATATATATATATATATATATATTGCTTATTAATTTATTTCTTGAATTTTTCCTTTCTTTTGATTATTTTTTATTTTGTTTCTTAATTGACTGATGTGTCTTCTCTCTCCTCTATTCTTGTTAACTTTTAATTTTTTCTTATCTTTTGTTTTTAACTCTCTTTTCTCTCTCCACTCTTCATGCCCCTCATACTACGTTCCCTTCTTCCCTTCCCCTCTCATCCCCTTTAAATGTGCCTTGTCTGCAAACCAAACTATCATTCCTCTTCTTGATGATGGATCATTGTGTATGATCTGAAATGTCAATGTAAAAACACACACAGTTGAATCCAGAAGCTCTTTATATTACTGACATGGACTGTGGAAAACTCATGCTTACTATAGCTGACTAAACATCAAATTAAATCAGTAAAATAAAATATAACACCTCTAGGGTTCGCCTCT
This sequence comes from Cunninghamia lanceolata, assembly GCA_027924645.1. NCBI lineage: Eukaryota > Viridiplantae > Streptophyta > Pinopsida > Cupressales > Cupressaceae > Cunninghamia > Cunninghamia lanceolata. The sequence continues at coordinate 4,150,833 of BSBN01000710.1, read as the reverse complement.
CAGTGTAGCAAATTTTAATTAAATAAAATAGCTCCTTATTATGATGAAGAGGTGGGGTGGAATGACATAACCATGTTCACAACAAATATTTAGAGTTCACATTTGTTTTTTTAATATAAAGATAATAAAATTTTAAAATATATATTGATGCCCAACAATAAACTATTACAAAAGTTGAATACAAATATATATTATTTAAAAAATAAAATTTTGATATAATGAATAATAGCTTTTAAGAGAATAGATCTAAAAATTTAATATAAATATAAAGTTTATATATCCTATTTTTAACTTTTAAGTAAAATTATTAAAATATTTTGTTTTCATTTTAAAAAAAAACTTTAAACTATTAATATATAAAATAAATAATTTATTAAAGCTATAATTATTGAAAAAGTTATATATTTTATTAAATAAAATATTATTAAAATAATTTATTTTCATAAAAATACTAGCACTATCTAAATAGTTATTAGTCTATAGGCTATATTATTGTTAACCTTCTACAATAAATTTGTTTGAAGCAACAAAAGAACTTTCTAACTTGTCATTAAATCATTTTCAAGTGGTCAAGTCACCAAAATCAATAATGTGAAAAGTCAAAATTTTCAACAAATCAAATCCTATAAGATAGGTCATTGGAAAATGAATAATGTGAAAAATCTAATCTTCCCACAAATCAAATCATAATTAATGCATGTAAGTTACTAATATCACTATTTTCCTATGGGAAAAACCCTTGCACCTCTTAAAATGCAAGTACTACTATATATAAAATATGAAATAAATAAACTAGCTCATATTAAGGTTTCTTGTATGACTTAAATAATAAACCATAAACAAGATGGCCCAACAATAATCAAGCCACATCTTTTCAAAAATATGCTATAGACCAATTTAGGGTTATTGTATGACTTAAAATAAACCATAAGAAAGATGGCACAACAATAATCAAACATCTTTTTTTCAAAAATATGATACAAACCAATTTAGGGTTCTTGAATGACTCAAAATATAAACCATAAGAAAGATGGCACAACAATAATCAAGCAACATACAGACCAATTTAGGGTTCTTGTATGACTTAAAAAATAAACCATAAACAAGATGGCACAACAATAATCAAGCATCATCTTTTCAAAAATATGCTATGAACCAATTTAGGGTTCTTGTATGACTAAAAAATAACCATAAGCAAGATGACACAACAATAATCAAGCATCATATTTAAAAAAATGCTTTAGAGCAATTTAGGGTTTTTGTATGACTTAAAAAAAAAACCATAAGCAAGATGACACAACAATAATCAAGCATCATATTTTCAAAAACATTCTACAAACCAATTTAGGGTTCTTGTATAACTTAAAAATAAACTATAAGATAGATGGGACAACAATAATCAAGCATTATCTTTTCAAAAATATGCTACATACCAATTTATGGTTCTTGTATGACTTAAAAAATAAACCATAAGAAAGATGGCACAGCAATAATCAAGCTACATATTTGCAAAAATATGCTACAAATCAATTTAGAGTTCTTGTATGACTTAAAAAATAAACTATAAGTAAGATGATGTAACAATGATCAAGTGGCATCTTTTCAAAAATATGCTTCAGAACAATTTAAAAAATATGCTACAGACCAATTTAGGGTTCTTGAATGACTTTAAAAATAAACTATAAGTAAGATGGCACAAGAATAATCAAGTGACATCTTTCAATAATATGTTGCAGACCAATTTAGGGTTCTTATATGAATTAAAAAAATAAACTATAAGTAAGATGGCAAAAATAATCAAGTGGCATCTTTTCAAAAATATGCTTACGATCAATTTCAAAAATATGCTATAGACTAATTTAGGGTTCTTGTATGACCTAAAAAGTAAACTATAAGCAAGATGTTACAACAATCATCAAGTGGCATCTTTTAAAAAATATGCTACAGACCAATTTCACAAATATGCTATAGAGCAATTTCAAAAATATGGAACAAACCAATTTCAAAAATATGTTACAGAACAATTTCAAAAATATGATGACAACAATAATCAAGTGGCATCTTTTCAAAAATATGCTTCAGACCAATTTCAAAAATATGATATAGGCCAATTTAGGGTTCTTGTATGACTTAAGAAATAAATTATAAGTAAGATGACACAACAATAATCAAGTGGCATATATTCAAACATATGCTACATAGCAATTTAAAAAATATGCTACAGACCAATTTAGAGTTCTTGTATGACTTAATCAATAAACTATAAGTAAGATGACAAAAATAATCAAGTGATATCCCAATTTCAAAAATATGCTATAGACCAATTTAAGGTTCTTGTATGAATTAAAAATAAACTATAAGTAATATGATACAACAATAATCAAGTGGCATCTTTTGAAATATATGGTACAAACTAACTTAAAAAATATTTTACAGACCAATTTAGGGTTCTTGTATGACTTTAAAAATAAACTATAAGTAAAATGCCAGAACAATAATCAAGTGACATCTTTTCAAAAATATGCTATAGACCAATTTCAAAAATATGCTACAGACCAATTTCAAAAATATGCTATAGACCAATTTAGGATTGTTGTATGATTTACAACATAAACCATAGACAAGATGGCACAACAATAATCAAGCACCATAATCCGGATGGCACAACAATAATCAAGTGGAAAAATATGCTACAAACCAATTTAGGGTTATTGTATGATATACAACATAAACCATAAGCAAGATGACACAACAATAATGAAGTATGTCATTTTAAAAATATGCTATAGACCAATTTATGGTTCTTGGATGACTTAAAAAATAAACCATAAGTAAGATGGAACAACAATAATCAAGTGACATCTTTTAAAAAATATGTTTCAAACCAATTTAAAAAATATGCTATAGACCAATTTAAGGTTCTTGTATGACTTAAAAAATAAACTATAAGTAAAACGAAGCAACAATAATCAAGTGGCATATTTTCAAAAATATGCTATAGACCAATTTCAAAATTATGCTACAGACCAATTTAGGGTTCTTTTGTAAATTAAAAAATAAATTATAAGTAAGATTACAACAATAATCAAGCAGCATATTTTCAAAAATATGCTTGAAACCAATTTCAAATATATTCTATAGACCAATTTAGGGTTGTTGTATGAGTTACAAAATAAACTATAAGTAATATGATACAAGAGTAATCAGGTGGCATCTTTTTAAAAATATGTTACAGACCAATTTCAAAAATATGCTACAGACCAATTTAGAGTTCTTGTATGACTTACAAAACAAACTATAAGATGACACAACAATAATCAAGTGGCATCTTTTCAAAATTATGCTACAGACCAATTTCAGAAATACGCTATAGACCAATTTCAAAAATAATCTACAGACCAATTTCAAAAATATGCTGTAGACCAATTCAGGTTCGTGTATGACTTAATAATAATCAAGTGGCCATCTTTAAGAAAATATTCTATAGACCAATTTAAGGTTCGTGTATGATTTAAAAAATAAACCATAAGCAAGAGGGCACACCAATAATCAAGTTGCATCTTTTCAAAAATATGCTACATACCAATCTAGGGTTCTTGTATGATTTAAAAATAAACCATAAGCAAGATGACACAACAATAATTAAGAATCATCTTTTCAAAAATATGCTACATTATAAGTTCTTGTATGATTTAAAAAATAAACCATAAGCCAGATGGCACAACAATAATCAAGTGGAAATATATGTTACATAATAATTTAGGGTTCTTGTATGATTTACAAAATAAACCATAAGCAAGATGGCACAATATTAATCAAGCAGCATCATTTTAAAAATATGCTATAGACCAATTTAGGGTTCTTGTATGACTTAAATAATAAACCATAAGCAAGATGGCATAACAATCATCAAGTGGCATCTTTTCAAAAATATGCTATCAACCAATTTATAGTTCTTGTACGATTTAGAAAAATAAATCATGTACAAGATGACATAACTATAATGAAGCACAATCTTTTAAAAAATATGCTACAGACTAGTTATGGTTCTTGTATGATTGAAAAAACAAACCATAATAAAAAAATATTTTAAAAAATATGCTAGAGACCAATTTAAGGTTCTTCTACATCGAGATGTCACAACAATAATCAAGTAGAAAAATATGCTACAGATGAATTTATGGTTCTTGTATGATTTAAAAAATAAACCATAAGCAAGATGGCACAACAATAATCAAGTAGCATCTTTTGAAACAACCGATAAGAAAGATGACACAACAAAGGTTCTTGTATGATTTAAAAAATAAACCATAAGCCAGATGGCACAACAATAATCAAGTGGAAAAATATGCTACAGACAAATTTAGGGTTCTTGTATGATTTATAAAATAAATCATATGCTAGATGGCACAACTATAATGAAGCACCATCTTTTCAAAAATATGCTATAGACCAATTATGGTTCGTGTATGATTTAAAAAACAAATGATAAGAAAGATGACACAACAATGGTTCTTATATGATTTAAAAAATAAACCATAAGCTAGATGACACAACAATAATCAAGTGGAAAAATATGCTATAGACAAATTTAGGGTTCTTGTATGATTTACAAAATAAGCAATAAGTAAGAGGGAAAAACAATAATCAAGTAGCATCATTTTAAAATATGCTACATGCCAATTTAGGGTTCTTGTAAGACTTTAAAAATAAACCATAAGCAAAATGACACAACAATAATCTAGTGGCATCTTTTCAAAAATATGCTATAAACCAATTTATTGTTCTTGTATGATTTAGAAAAATAAATCATATACAAGATGACGTAACTATAATGAAGCATAGTATTTTCAAAAATATGCTATAGACTAGTTATGTTTCATGTATGATTTAAAAAACAAACCGTAAGCTTGATGACACAACAATAATCAAAACATCTTTTAAAAAATATGCTACAGACCAATTTAATGTTCTTGTACATCAAGATGTCACAACAATAATCAAGTAGAAAAATATGCTACAGATGAATTTACAGTTCTTGTATGATTTCAAAAATAAACCATAAGCAAGATGGCACAACAATAATCAAGCAACATGTTTTCAAACAAACAATAAGAAAGATGACACAACAAAGGTTCTTGTAAGATTTAAAAAATAAACCGTAAGCCAGATGGTACAACAATAATCAAGTGGAAAAATATGCTACAGACAAATTTAGGGTTCTTGTATGATTTATAAAATAAATCATATGCAAGATGGCATAACTATAATCAAGCACCATCTTTTAAAAATATGCTGTAGACCAATTATGGTTCTTGTATGATTTAAAAGACAAATGATAAGAAAGATGACACAACAAAGATTTTTGTATGATTTAAAAAATAAACCATAAGCCAGATGACACAACAATAATCAAGTGGAAAACTATGCTACAAACAAATTTAGGGTTTTTGTATGACTTACAAAATAAACAATAAGCAAGAGGGAAAAACAATAATCAAGTAGCATCATTTTAAAATATGCTACATGCCAATTTAGGGTTCTTGTAAGACTTTAAAAATAAACCATAAGCAAAATGGCACAAAAATAATCCAGTGGCATCTTTTCAAAAATATGCTATAAACCAATTTATGGTTCTTGTATGATTTAGAAAAATAAATCATATACAAGATGACATAACTATAATGAAGCATAGTCTTTCCAAAAATATGATATAGACCAGTTATGGTTCTTGTATGATTTAAAAAACAAACCATAAGCATGATGACACAACAATAATCAAAACAACATCTTTTAAAAAATATGCTACAACCAATTTAAGGTTCTTGTACATCGAGATGTCACAACAATAATCAAGTAGAAAAATATGCTACAGATGAATTTATGGTTCTTGTATGATTTAAAAAATAAACCATAAGCAAGATGGCACAACAATAATCAAGCAGCATCTTTTCAAAAATATTCTACAAACCAATTTAAGGTACTTCTATGATTTAAAAAATAAACCATAAGCTAGATGGAACAACAATAATCAAGTGGAAAACTATGCTATAGACCAATTTAGAGTTCTTGTATGATTTACAAAATAAACCATAAGCAAGATGGTACAACAATAATCTAGGAGCATTGTTTTAAAAATATGCCACAAACTAATTTAGGGTTCTTGTATGATTTAAAAAATAAATCATATGCAAGATGGCACAACTATAATGAAGTGCCAACTTTTCAAAAATATGCTATAGACCAATTATTTTTCTTGTCTAATTTTAACAAAACTCATAAGCAAGGTGACAAAACATAATCAAACAACATCTTTTCAAAATTATGCTAGAGACCAATTATGGTTCATGTATGATTTAAAAAACAAACCATAAGCAAGATGATGCAACAATAATCAAACACTATCTTTTCAAAAATATGCTACAGACCAATTATGGTTTAAATAACAAACAATAAGCAAGATGACACAACAATAATCAAACAACATATTTTCAAAATATGCTATTAACCAATTTAGGGTTCTTGTATGATTTAAAAACAAATCATATGCAAGATGGCACAACTATAATGAAGTACCATCTTTTCAAAAATATGCATCTACAGACCAGTTATGCTTCTTGTATGATTTAAAAAACAAACCACATGCAAGATGGCACAACAATAATCAAACAACATCTTTTCAAAAATATGCTACAGACCAATTTAAGGTTCTTGTATGATAAAAAAATTAACCATAAGCAAGATGACAAATAATAAGAAAGTAGAAAAATATGCTACAGATCAATTTAGGGTTCTTGTATGATTTAAAAAATAAACCATAAGAAAGATGGCACAACAATAATCAAGCAACATCTTTTCAAAAATATGCTACAGACTAATTTAAGGTTCTTGTATTATTTAAAAAATAAACCATAAGCCATATGGAACAACAATATTCAAGTGGAAAAATATGCTACAAACCAATTTAGGGTTCTTGTATGATTTACAAAATAAATCATAAGCAAGATGGCATAGTAATAATCAAGCGGCATCATTTTAAAAATATGCTATAGACCAATTTAGGGTTTTTTATGACTTCAAAATAAACTATAAGCAAGATGACACAACAATATCAAATGACATCTTTTCAAAAATATGCTATAAACCAATTTAGGGTTCTTGTATGATTTAAAAAACAAATCATATACAAGATGGCACAACTATAATGAAGCACCATCTTTTCAAAAATATGCTACAAACCAGTTATGGTTCTTGTATGATTTAAAAAATAAACCATAAGCAAGATGATACAACAATAATCAAACAACATCTTTTCAAAAACATGCTACAAACCAATTTAAGGTTCTTGTATGATAAAAAAATAAACCATAAGCAAGATGGAACAACAATAATTAAGTAGAAAATTATGCTACAAATCAATTTAGGATTCTTCTATGATTTAAAAAATAATTCATAAGCAAGATGACACAACAATATTCAAGCAGCATCCCAATTTAAGGTTCTTGTATGATTTAAAAATAAAGCATAAGCAAGATGGCACAATAGTAATCAAGTGAAGGCATGAGTTTTCAAAGATTGAACCGTATGTTTATGTTTTTGTTTCAATGTTTTGGATGATACTCAATGATCCATCATTAGGAAGAGGAGAGTTGAAACAAAAACATACACAGTTGAATCCAGAAGCACTCTCAATTAATAATCAAGTGGGTTTTAAAATATGCTACAGACCAATTTAGGGTTCTTGTATGACTTAAAAGATAAACCATAAGCAAATTGACACAACAGTAATCAAGAAGCATTTAAAATATGCTACAGACCAATTTAGGGTTCTTGTATGACTTAAAAAATAAACCATAAGTAAGTGGTAGTACAATAATCAAGCAGCTTCTTTAGTAAAATAGGTTAAGAGACCAATTTAAGGTTCTTATGTGACTTAAAAAATAAACCATAATGACACAACAATAATAAAGAGGCAAACTAATTTAGAGTAACTTAAAAATAAACCATATACAAGATGACACAACAATAATAAAAATGCATTTTTTAAAAAATATGAACATACCCATTTAGGTTTTTGTATGACTCGTAGAAAATACAATATCGTCCTGTCATACCAAAAACATGTAGTTCTTTGCTTCTGACGTGTATGTACAGTATCAATCCAGAACCAACATAATTTTTTTTTCCTCGCTATTTGCTCGCCACGTATCTGCATAATAAACCTAAATTTTTTTTTTTTTTAAAACCAGAAAAAGGGGAGTGAACACCCGTATATTAAGAAATAATAAAAGTATTACAGAAAACATGGCCGAAGCCCAGTCCAGAGGAATAAAACCAAAAACACCCCAAGCCATCACAGAAACTAACAAAAGAAAAACGAATGAGAAAAAGTCACCCATTCGATCACCACTTAGGCCGCCACTACGCAGACGGGCAAAGAGAAAACACCGAGGAAAACAACCCACAGCACCCGAAGTCACCACCAAGGCAAGAGCGGAAAAAACGAAACCAGCCATCCACCCACGCCAGACACAACTGAAGAAATCACCAGAGCCACCCCCACACCGACACCAAACGAACAGACACGGAGACCGCCAACAACCCATGCACTCCTAACCACAAAAAAGGAATCCCACCACCCCCACAACATGCCACAGCCAACACAGGACCACCAGTAGCAAAAACATCTGAACACAGACCACAAACCCCACTAGAGACATCACGCCGTTGGTGGAGCAGCTGGTAGAGCTTGTGCGTCCATCTCCATAGAAGGCTCAGACTGGCCACCCTCCTCCACCTCAGACAGTACGTAAAAAGGCATTCCTGGGGCCAGGTCTAAAGCATGGATCCTGAGAAAGCGAATTGCTGTGAAAACATCCTTGATTCGCTCGGACCGTTTCTTGGAGAAAAGAAAGCAATAGGACCGAAGCGCATCGTCCAATTCCGCACTACACAGAGATTTAAGACTAGATTGCATTGCCCTATAAATCACCTGCTGAGAAGGGGAATTCCGCAGGGAAGTGAGGTTAAAAATCCCACCGATGAGGGCGTTTCCTTGGTCCATCTTATAATTAGCTACTGCCACCTCCCATCGTTCCATCGTATAAATGTTCTTGAAGAACAAACCTGCCGCAAGAGAGTGGACATAGACACCATCCATCACTAGATCCATTATGTTGGAGAGGAGCTGCGAAACGACATCTGAATAGTTTAGGATGCGACCCTCATATCCCCTGATCTAGGCATGCCCCACAATGTTCCGGACAGCAAACTGAATAAGAGTGCAATCCGAATCAATCAAAGTCATAAAGTTGATTACCTTCACGCGCCCCCTTATCTCTGGTTCCCAGTCCAAAGAAGGAAAAAATAACCTCTGGTTTAGCCGCGTATCCGCCATCACCAAGCGCCAGAAGACCAAGCCTTGGAAGAAGTTGGAGCGACAGAGACTGAGAAAAGCTAGCCAAATGAAACTGAGGGCTGGCGAAGAATAATAAAATTGTTTGCTTCAGCCACACATGAAGATAGGGAAGTACGCAGCCAGCTAATAGAAAAACTAGAAGCGGTAGCCACGTGTCCTGTAAAATACGGAGCAATTGGGATGGAGAGGCCGTTGCGCCGTTAAAGAATAATATCAAACCAGGGAGGGCTGCCACTGCAAAAGAAATTAATGAACATACAATGAAGACAGATTCGCAATCTTTCTCATGTGGGCAGGACAAGTGAGAAAACTGGAACTGTCTAAATACACTCAAACTCACTATTAAAACCCAATCCAACGTCCCTGCAGAGTGTCAGACGTCCTTCCCTCACAGTAAATGCAAAAATAAATGAGGTGGTCCCCCAACTTAACACAAAACAACACCGGTAGCCTGGGAAGGGACACCTCAACCTTACATGTGGACAGTCGAGATTAAGGCCTGATAGTGGTGCAAAGCTTACTCGGCTTCCATGTCAGCGCACATGATAGAGTTCAAGCAACTAGTCAGGAGGTGATCATCAGAGGGGAAGATAACGTGTGCATTCTCATTGTCCAATGCTACATTGGCTAAGAAGTCTGCCACCCTGTTACCTTCACGTAGCGTGTGGGAAATAATGAAATTATCAAGTCTGGACAGAAGAGATTTGGCCAGGCTGAGGATGTAATTCAGCTTCCAATTGTCTAAGCCTCTACCTTTGATGGCGTTTATAACAATGAGGGAATCCCCCTCTATCCACACGGTTCTTAGACCCTTTGCCAAAGCCAGATTGAGTCCATGCACCAGAGCCCATGCTTCTGCCTCATTATTAGTGCCTGGGGGTAACTTGGTTGCCTTAGCTGCAATCAGATCACCATTTCAATCCCTAATGACACATCCCGTTCCGGAGGGACCAGGATTGCCACGACATGCCCCGTCAAAATTAATCTTATAGAAAGGAGAAGAAGGTGGCATCCATTTAACCTGATCTCTACATGTGGCCATCTTAGCAGGTCCTATGATAGAACCAAGCCCCATAAATCTGATAGAAGGCCAAAACGATATGATTTCCTCATCCCATTTGGACCAAAACAACTTGGAAGGGTTAATGGATCTAAGGTGGGTCACTACCTGATCCGAAAGAGCAGCTTCGAGCTTGGCACAGACCTGAGATGTGGAACTTGCTTCCTTCCTAAAAATACGCAGATTCCTTTCCCACCATATATGCTAGATGACCATGGAAGGTCCCAATTCCCATAGGCAGGCTAATGTAGAGTTACCGAACAAAAGGGGCCAATTTTTGAACATAAGGAATAAAGATTTGGAAATAGGACTAGTCCATTTTAACTTCCTGCAGAACCAGGTCTAGCATACTCTACTAAAGGGGCACTGAAGCAAAATATGATCTACAGATTCTTCCTCGCATCCACAAAGTACGCAGAGGAAATTAGAACCCAAGCCCAGTCTTTTGATGCGATCGCCTGTGAGAATTTTATTGTGAAGTGCACACCAAGCGAAGGCTCCGGCTCTAGGAAGAATTGACTTTCCCCAGCACAGCTTGGAGGGCCAATCTGACAAAACTTTCTGCACGCCAATTTTATATCCTTCCTTAACTGAATAGTGCCCTGAAGCTGCTGCAGTCCATGTCACTTCATCCTCCAAGCTGGAGACAAGCACTAACCTCTTACCAAGAAGTCGACTGAGGAGTGCTTTTTGATAGCTGGGGATGTTGCAATCCTGAAATCCTTTCCAGGCGACTGTAACTGATGTTCCCTCCCTTAACACCTGCCAGTAATCCTTGACTTTGAAGCCCCAATTTAATTGAAGAAAAATTCGCGCCTCAGAAAGCTCATTAAAACCAGACAACGGCGCCCCCCCACCCCAAGAATCAAACCAGAAGTCTACCTTTTCACCATTATGGATGATCCACGAGAGATTAGGTTGGAGAAGGTCTCTACTTCTTACTAAGAAATTCCAAATAGCTGACCCCTTAAGGGGATTTTGCACTGTGAAAATCCTCTCATTATCCAGCGAGTCAAGGTACTTGGCTTTCATTAACTTAACCCACATGGCATTTGGCTTAGAATACATACTCCACGCCAATTTGGCCCCAAGTGCTTGATTTTGAGCTTGAATGTCCAGAATTCCAGATCCTCCTTCCGCCTTGGGTTTACAAACCTTATCCCAGGCCAATAGATGTATTTTCTTCTCTTCTTGAGAGCCCTGCCAGAGGAATTTCCTACATAAGCCATCAATTTTAACAATAATGCCTTTTGGAATGTGGAAAGCCGACATCATATAAACTAGCACTGCAGATAAAACTGCTTTTATCAAAACTATTCTCCCTGCTAGGAACAAATGCCACCCTTTCCATTTGGCCAGTTTAGAATTCAAGTTCTTTAGCACCTTACCCCATAGATTATTTTTGTATCTGCCCATGAACAAGGGAAGACCAAGGTAAGTTCCTGGAAGAACCTGAGTTTCAAGATTGAGGGTGACTTGAATCAGCTTTTGAAGAAGCAGTGGGACATTCTGAAAGAAAACCATGGATTTCTTGAAGTTCACTAATTGTCCTGAAGCACAACAGTAAGATTGGACTGTGTTCATCATTGCTCTGGCTTCGCAAAGCGAGGCTTGACCAAAAAGGATTGTGTCATCAGCAAACAAAGCATGAGCGTAGGGCTCTTGAATACCTCTGATTTTAATGCCTTGCCAGTCTGACTTCCTCTTTGCTTCCTTTATGGACCATGTAAGGGCTTCAGACATGATGATAAAAAGATAAGGAGAAAGAGGATCGCCTTGTTTTAAACCTCGCGAAGGCTCAAAGAAACCGGACTCCTGTCCATTGATTAACACTGAAGCTCTAAAACCTGAAAGGCAGGAATTGATAAACCTAAAATTAAAATTAAAATAAATACAGGCTTATAAATTTCGAAGGAGAGATCGAGAGGCCCTATCCTTTCACCAAAATGAATACCACCTTTCAAATAAGAGAAGATATTTGCAAAACCCACCATCCAAACATTGTTGCTGTAGAAGAAAACTTCATTTACTATGTGCTCACGAATTACTGTGGTGTATATGTTTCAAAAGAGCTCCTGTAGGGTTCGTTGATCGGCTCTTCAAATGTAAAATTATCATCTCCTGTTAGTTCTTCACTCATCATCATCGAAGACTCGTCCATACCCATGCTTATACCAATGTCCATATCAATGTCATCCCACCAGGTATCGGTAATTTCCTGATCACATTGGGTAGCTTCATTCGCGGGGGAGTGGTGATCTGTAGTTGGATTTAAATCACTGATATTGATATCTTGAGGTGGAAGAGGAGGATTATTCAGGCAGGCAGATGGCCCATACATGCTTACAGCGGCACGGTCATATGCAAGAGCTGCATCATGGGCATTGTTGAAGGTGCCGAGCCAGAGGCGCCGTCCTCTGTCGGGCTCTCGGATTTCGGCCACCCATTTTCTCCATTTTCTCTGCCTCACGCCTCTGAAATTACACTGCCCATTTTCGGGTCCTCCTTTTCCCCTCTTAGAGCCTTTTTTAGACCCTTTTTTTGAACTGTTAGTCAGCCGCTCTTCTTCTTTGCATTTCCTCGAATGAATTCAAAAACTGCCATTTCTCTAATGTCTCATTAACATTCTTTTCCCTCCGCTTACTCGATTCCCTCTGCTTACTCGATGCCCTCGTCATCTTTGTTGAACGCCTGAAATAGAAACTTAAAAAATCAGCCGAAAAACTCGTTAAATAGGTAAGAGCGAGCTTGTTTGCAATGCTACTGCATACTAATATGGCTCAACGCATCGTCGTTGGATGTTTTTTTTTTTTGTTTGCAATGCTACTGCATACTAATATGGCTCAACGCATCGTCGTTGGATGTTTACTCGTTAAATAGGTAAAAGCGAGCTTGTTTACTACGCTACTGGATGATAATCTGGCTCAACGCATCGTCGTTGGATGCGAGATAGAAACCCTAAAAGAAATTTGAAAAAAAAAACTTAAAAGAGGATGTTGTGGCAGCTATTGATGAGACGAGAGCTGCCCTTCTATTGAGGTTAGGGTAGGCGTTAACCCGTCGATGGAATCAACCTTTGATCAAAGGTTATCTCTAGATAGGCGGTAACTTTTGATCTGTAAACGCGTAGACGGCCTCGAATTTGAGGTCCGCCTATGAAGTGAAAATCAGGTATGAGTTTTCCATAGTCTATTAGTTTAGTATAAATCGTTTATGGATTTAATTGTATATAGTTTTTAATTGACTTATGGCGCACTCTTCTATTCAATTGGTCCACGTTTCTATTCAATTTATAAAATATTTTATTTGTAGTAAGTTCTTATTTATCACATTTAATCAATATAATAAATAAATCAAATATAAAACATATGGTTTATTTTTTAATTGTTTATTATTAGAGAAATGTGCATCCTCTAAACATTATTATTTCTTGATTATTGGTAAAGTTGTGTTTTTCAAAGTATTTGTAGAAACCTAAAATTGACCATATTCTCATAACCCTTCTACATCACTTAGGCATTCATCTCACAACACATTATCCCTCAATCCATTTTTCAAATTAATTAAATAAATTATATTTATTTAATTAATTCATTTCCTCCATCACCTAAAATAAATTAAAAAATTATAATTATTTAACTCATCCATTTGTCCCTTCTAGTCAAAATTAATTGAATAAATCTTATTTATTTAATTAATTTATCCTCTCATCATCCCCTCTCCAATAATTAATTAAATATTTTAATTATTTAATTTAATTATTGTGAGTCATTGTCTTCATCCTAATCCACTTGCTACAAAGAATAAATGACTATCCCAAAAGTCAAACTAAGTGTTTATCTCAGCCATTCATTTCATACTATATCTCTCAATCTCAACTGTTCACATAAGGATATACCCTAGAAACTTCCTTTGTCTCCCTAGAAATCGATATCCTTGCCCTAATGTGCTCTCAACCAATATCAACTATTGATCTAGTCTTTTAATCCCAACCCTTCATTCATCATATTCAACCTCTATAAATCAATCCTCAACCAAGCCATTATCAACACATCTTATGTCATAAGCTTATGCTGTCAAAATCCTCATAGATCTCCCATTATCATTTCCTTCATATTTTTCTAAGGTTATGCTGCTAGTTTGAGCAACCAACATATTACCATCTCTATCAAAATATCATTGAAATATCAAAGGCAAGAAGGACTATTGGGTGATGTTGTTCCATTTCCATTTTTCATAGTTACTTGCTCTTGTTGTGTCTTAAGTATGGAATAGGTAATTGTTTATATTGTTCCTTTATTTTAATTCCATATAAATATATATATACATTTTGGCATGCCTGTTGGGACCCACATCCTTGGTCTAACCCATTTTTCGGGAAGAAACTCTATCATTTTTATTGGCAGGTTATAGGTCTGTGCCTACGAATGTCAATCTGTACCTTCATTTTACAACTTTGCACCTTCATTTTATGACTTTGCACCTTCATGTTATACAACTATGCACCCATGTTTCCTAGTGGAGTGCCCTTGTTTCACAGAGAGATGCCCTTGTCTGAAATTAGGGCACCCTTGTGAGACAAAAGTGTACCTTTATTTATGTATATTATTTCCTGATTATTACTTCTAGGTTTGATGTGTTTTCATTCCTAATCTTTAATTCTAGTCTTGTTTTTGGTTAACACTATGTTTTATAGGGTTTTGATGTCGTTTTAGTGTTAATTTTGACCTCTGTCACAAATCCTCACTTTTGTTAGAAATCAGGTTGCCCTTGTCACAAATTGAAGTGCCTTTGTTTGTGTACATACTTTCTTGATTCTTTCTATAGGGTTTGATGTGTCATCAATTCTAGTCCTTAGATATGGTTTGTTAAATGGTCTAACACTATGTTTTTGTAGGGTTTTGGCATCATTTTTTAGTCAAATTTGACCTCTTCCATAGTGAAGTGCCCTTGCTACATAGTTACATGCCTCTTTTGCACAATGACATGCCCTTGTTGTATAGTGACATGCCCTTGTTGTAGAGTGACACACCTTTGTCTGATAGTGACATGCCTTTGTCTGTAGGTATAATAGTCCCTTTTTCTCTGATTTCATGCCCTTGTTTGTACTTTCATACCTTTTTATCATTATTTTACAACTAACTTGTGGGGTTGTGTTGGAACTAACCTAGTTGTGTAGCTTGTTTACACTTGTCAAAGATCATGTCTCAAACTACTAACAAATTTCTTGTAGGTTTTCTCTTGTCAAAGACATATTATTTGAAACTTTTTGTTTTCTTTGTTTGGTAGATTTGAGTGTGACTTAGGGTGTTTATGCTCTTTCCTTGCACATAGTGTATTCTTGGGAATCAAAAGCATCCTCTAGCCACATTCATCTCCATAGACATCATTTTTATCTATGGATTAATCAATCTTGCTTGTGTGGATCAAGTGTATGTGTATGCTCTCCTCTCGCACCATTAGGCGATATTAAGGATTAAACAAATCTCTAGATTCACTTTTGTTACCCATGGTTTGTTAATTTGTGTATGCTCTCTCCTTGTGCTTTGTGTGATCTTTAGGATCAAAAGCATTTAATATCATATTTCCCTTAGGAGGCCTTCTTGAAGATTACATCGATGTCATCCCTAATCCATCCATCCATATCATCCCTAATCTTGCTGTCATCCAATCCTTCATTATCTCTCATCCAATCCAAGATACATACAACACATCAACCTTTTGTCACATCATCAAGATCTCTCATCTTATGCCCCCCATAACTAGATTACAAGCCAAGAAAATCATGGAATCTCACATTGATAACCAACTCCCTTCACCTCCTCCCACAAGTGTGTATGATGATCAATTTAAATACCCACTTGACTTCATGACGTCTCATCATATGAAACCTTTTACACAAAATAATCCCAATGACACACATGAACATGAACAAAGTATTGACCAAGATGAGCTTTCACCTAGATTTTTTGATTTCATGAGGAACCTCCCATGTCTAGAGTTAGTCATTAAGATTCTTATAGACTAAGGGGTAGAGTTTCCTTCTTAACCTAAGACAACAAAGCATAAAGATCCCAATCCTCCTAGTCCTTTATCACAACCCATCATGAAAAATCCTCAAGATAATTCAATAGTTAGTATGACCTTGCCTCTGCTTCTTAATGATCCTAATTCCACCAACTCCTTTCAACTAGGTCCACCCACATCACTCATACCACAAATTTGTAAGCCACCTAGAACATCTCAACAATAAATTCCCAGTGCTTTCCACTTCATTACCAACTGCATTTCTACCTATCTCCATTTCTCAACAAAAACTAGCAACCGCATCTCAACCAATCTCTTACCATATAGCACTAAGTTGTCCACAACCCACCTATTCACATTTCTATTCACATGCTTTATGTCAACTCACTACATCTTCACTCAACATGTCCCATGTACCTATTACCAACCCAACCCTTCAAGCACTCAACCCATGGTCTCATATCCACATAACATTTATCATCACATCACATCTAATCCTTCGATATCACACGTCACTACACAACCCTTGTCACAAGGACCTATCAAGTCCACCTCATCATCACCAAACCCAATTCCTATGGATCTTATAATGCAAGAGATGGTAGAAAATAGTATTCAAAATTTTCAAAGTGGAACACAACATAAACATTTCAAATTTGAAGACTTTTGTCCATATTTATTGGATTTCTCCATCATGACAACTCCTTTTCCTCCTAATTTTGAGGTCCACAAATTTGATAAATATAAGGGAAAAGGATACCCTTGATATCATGTCAAACAATTCTTTATGGCTTGTCAAGAGATTTGCCATTATGATGTTTATCTCTTGAAATTTTTTCGACTAAGTTTGATAGGACAAGCTTTAGATTGGTTTCATCATCTTACTCCAAGCACCATCACAACCTTCCCTAACTAATCTAAAAAATGCAATTATCATTTCTCCTATAATGTTGAAAATGAACTCACAATTATAGACCTTTGTAATTCCAAGCGACATAATGGAGAATGATTTGCTTCTTACTTACAAAGGTGGAGAGGTCTTGTAAGTTGAATTCCATGGGCCATCCCTAAAAACTAATTGGTTGATATCTTCATCCAAAATGTTAATCAAGAAATGGCTTTTCATCTTCAAATTTTTTGTCTTCCTACATTTGAGGATATCGTTAAGAAAGGGATCACCATTGAAAAGTCCCTTATCTTTAAAGTTTTAATCAAATCTCAAATCAAAGATAGTAGCCATACAAATGATAAATTTAAACCTTGGGTGAAGACAAACATGTGGTTAGTGATGGAGTCATTGATGTTAAGCATATCTAAACAACTCAAGATTCCCAACCTAATGTGCCAAAAGTCCTCTTGACTAGTACCATCTCCCTTCGTAAGAAACAAGTTTGAATACCTTTGAATTCACGATGACATTTCATAGATTTAGGATAGCCCATTGAATTAATCTTTCAAAATCTTGTGAAAGCCAACATGATCACATTCCCTTTTACCAGATTCTATGATGATAAGAGTCCAAGCCCTCATGGTGTAATGAGCAAGATTATTGTGATTATCACCATGTCCATAGTCATCCCACATGTAATTATATGATTCGCAAACATTATATCTAAGATCTTGTTGATCAAGGATAGTTGGAGGTCAATCCTAAGCCTAAACCCTCTTCTAATGCACAACTGGGTATTTATAAGTATCCTTTCCCAAATCATCAAACCAAGTTCATTGCCACCAATCCCAATCAATCCCAAGATGACCATACCAATTATGTTAACTATAAAAAGTCCCTTATGATTATGATAATATCATAGGCATAATTTATTGTGATCCTTCACAAGTTGCCACCACCATCATTAGAGCCCCATCCCCTAGATGTGTTGTCACCACTCATCATGGAACCACTACTATCCACCAACCTTCATCTTCCTCATCCCCACATTCATCCCTATATAATATCCTTTATCACCTTGGGAAGACAAGTACACAAATCTCCATCCTAGATCTTCTCAAGGTTTCCCCCATCCACAAAGCCTTATTGGACAATGTCCATCTAGACTCCCAAGTCCCACCTATGCTATTGACCCTAATCAATTCCAGACTCTTGTGAGGCACCTTTCTTCCACCTATCACCTTGCCTTTACCCAACAAGACATGCCATCCATTGATCAATATCATAACAATGCCCTTCATATATAGGTCCTAATCTCCAAAACCAAAGTCAAATGTGTCCCTTTGGTTAATGGAGATGACTTGAACCTATGTACTTTGAAGTTAATAAAACAATTGGGATATTCTCAAGAAAACTTGGAACCATAACCTTATACTATCAAAGGATATGATTATATTCAGAGAGAATCTAAAGGTACCATATATCTTCCAATACAAGTGGGACATGTTCTTTTACACACTACATGCCATTTCCTTGAACTTGATCTTCCATACAATATCTTACGTGGTCGCCCTTAGATCAATGCTATGCAAGTAGTACCTTCTACTTACCATAAATGTATAAAGTTCCTGTTGAAATTAGGGCAAACAACTGAGAGGGGGGGTGAATTAGTTATCACAACACTTTTATCTCTTGCTACATTTAACCTTCTTTATGACTTATTAACAGATTAATGATATAACCATGAATGCATGAATCAACAACACACATGAGTAGAAACATAATCAACACACATAACACCAAAATTTTTACGTGGAAACCTGGTTAAGGGAAAAATCATGGTGGGGGTTAACCCACAAGATTTATTCTCTATTAAAAGCATAGAAAAATGGGAAGGCACTTGCCTTCGGGCGCACTGCCTAGAGCTCACTGCTCAAAGGAGGCACACTGCCTACAAGAACATTCACAATATTAACACTAAAAGGTTGAACTGAGAAACAACATCTTCTTCATGCAAGGTTTAGTTCCATTGAAGCACACAACACCTCTGCTATTCCCCTACTCACTTCCTCGCTACATTCGCATCTTCGCTCACCACCACACCTTTCAATGACTTCACAACACTTATTTATACATGTCATTGAAATTGGAATGAACATCAAAGTCAGCCAAATAATCATCTATTTGGAACATTCTCCAAGATAGGCATTACAGGTAATTAGAATGACAAGACTTGACTTAATAAAAAATGCTACATGTGAACCACTCCTCTATCGGCCAATCATAGATGGGACTCAAATATTCCTTGAACAACATACAGTGCTCCATATAACTTCTCTTAGATCATCTGCAACATGTACCAAGCATCCGGTCAGCCAAGACTAGAAAGAACAACACTCAAGGAGAAATCTTCAACCACGAGCTCAATCCTCAATGCGGACCACCAACACAATAGACACACAAACCAGAGACCACCACAAGCACAATGAAATCAACAAGAACAACCGCACTAGCTCAAGTCATCAGAGACACTTGCATCTTCATCTGGGAACTTAAGAACACTAACTGTCATGACTATCACACTAAAAAGATTTCTTGCATACCTCTAAACCATGAACCACTTGTGTTGAGGACACACCAATATCCCAAACATACCTTTAGATCTGCAGACCATAATATTCTAATGCAGAGCAATCCAGACCAAATTCTTGTCACTCTGTCACCTCTGAACAACTGCAAAAACCTAGTTCTACTTAGATGTCCATAACTTCACCAATTCTCCATGCGGATCTCTCAAATATTAACTAGAGCAACTTTAGACAATCCTCTACAAAACTCTTTAGTCTGTAGACTCTGATCTTCTTCTCACCAAAAATGCAGAGCAATCTACTTTACTGAACTATACTATCTACACTATCTCTGACAAAGAGATATGTTGATATCAATGACAACACATCATATGCCAATATTTGCAATAATCTCCCCCTTGTCATTGATGGCAACATATGATGTGAAAAACTAATTCAAACATCAAGACAAGAACTTCTCCCCCTTTCACTTATCACACTTGCAACTACTTTCTTCACTGCTCCCCCTTTCACTAGTAACTACTCACTTCCATCCAAGTTTTTCACATGACTTCTCTCTCCCTTTGACATCAATGGAAAAGGGCACATATTTGCAATCATCTCTCTACCTTTTTGTTTCTTAGACAAGACCAAGCTAAACTTAGAACATACTAACTACTCCCACTGAGTAGCATCCCCTTAAATCCAATCTAGATCACAAGATATAACTATGAGTTCCACTAGACTGGTGCACACTAGTGCACCTTAGTTCTGAATAGAAGGGGTAATCACCCCTAGCTTCCCTCTGAGATACTCAAAGGTGTCCTTAGGTAGAGGCTTAGTGAAGATATTTGCAATCTGATCCTTTGAAGGAACAAACTCCAATCTGACTTCATTTTCATTTACCTTCTCTCTCAAAAAGTGAAACTTGATTGATATGTGCTTTGTCTTTGAATACAACACCGGATTCTTTGAAATGTTTATTGCACTTGAATTATCATAGAAGATTGTAATAGGCTCTTCAAACACAATTCTGATATCCTTCAACATTTGCTTCATTCACAAAACTTGAGTACAATTGCTTGCTGCTGCTATATACTTTGCCTCTGTAGTAGACAAAGATATTGCCTCCTACTTTTTTCTCAACAAAGAAACCAATCTCTTTCCCAAGAAAAATGTACCACCACTAGTACTCTTCATATCATCCACATCTCCTGCCCAATCAGCATCTATATATGCATGAAGAGTGAAATCATCATCCTTAGGATACCATAAGCCATAATCAGATGTTCCCTTCAGATATCTAAAAATTCTTTTGACTGGTACAGCATGAGATTCTCTAGGATCATCTTGAAACCTAGCAACAAGGCCAATTGTATTCATAATATCAGGTCTGGTATGGGTCAGATAAAGCAGTTCTCTAATCATTGATCTATACCTATTTTGGTCTGCCTTAGGGGAATCATCATCTTTACTCAACTTGCATCCACTTATCATAGGACTACTCACTAGTTTTGAATCCTCCATTCCAAGCTTTTTCAACAACTCTTCTACATACTTAGATTGAGATATGAAGATGCCCTTATCTGACTGAATGATTTGCAGACACAAAAATAAATTCATTTCACCAAGCATTGACATCTCAAATTCACTTTGCATCTAATCAGCAAAATTTTTACACATGCTCTCATTTCCACCAAAGATGATATCATCAACAAATACCTCAATAATCAAGATGTATTCATGATCAATTTTGAAATAAAGATTACTATCAGTTGTGCCTTTGCTAAAACCTAACTTTTGTAGATACTTATCTAAACTTGCATACCAGGCTCTTGGGGCTTGTTTAAGTCCATACAATGCTTTCCTCAACCTGCAGATCATATCTCCTTGATCAGACAACTGGAATCCTTCTAGTTTCTCAATGTAGACTTCTTCCAAATCTCCATTTAGGAATGTTGACCTGACATCCATCTGGTAAACATTGAAATCTTTATAAGCAACAAAGGCAAGAAATAATCTAACAGCTTCAATTCTTGCCACCATAGCAAAAGTTTCTTCAAAATCAATTCCCTCTACCTGAGAATATCCTTTGCACACCAATCTTGCTTTATTTCTCACAACTTCACCATTTTCATTCAATTTATTCTGGAAGACCCATTTAGTTCCAATTACATTTTTGTTTTCAGGTCTAGGAACAAGATCCCAAGTATGATTCTTTTCAATTTGCATTAATTCTTCTTCCATTGCTTTTACCCAACTTTCATCAGAACAAGCTTCTTTCACTGATTTTGGTTCAATCTTTGAAATCAAACAATACTCCTCTTGTTCTTCAGCAATTTTTCTTCTAATTTGAACACCTTTATTTTTATCTCCTATGATTTGATCTTTAGAATGATCCAGCCTTACATACCTGGGAGTTTTAGGATTTTCTTTAACTTTTGATTCTTGAACTTGTTCCTCATCAATTGTACTAGTTTTTTGAGTCACTGGATTCTCTAGAGAAATCTAAATCTAAGTTTGAAGACTTTCATTTTGATCATCTGATTCATATCCACAAGACTTGGAAGGTCTCTTCTTGCTTTCATCAACCTTGACATTAGCACTTTCAACAATCCTTTTCAATCTCTTGTTAAAGCACCAGTATGCCTTTCTTTGGTTAGAATAACCCATAAATATTCCTTCATCACACCTTCCATCAAACTTTCCTAGATCTTCATCTCTTTTGATATAGCATTTACTACCAAAAACTTTGAAGTATTTTGCAATAGGAGCATTACCAAACCACAATTCATAAGAAGTTTTACCAGTATTACGTTTGATTTGCACCCGGCTAAGAGTGTAGACAACAATACTCACAGCCTCTCTCCAATAGACATGTGGAACATTTTCTTCCATGATGATGGTTCTAGCAGCCTCTTGAATAGTCCAGTTCTTTCTTTCCACAACTCCATTATGCTGAGGAGTCCTAGGAGCAGATAACTATCTTCTTATCCCATGCTTTTCACAAAATGCATTAAACTCACTGGAGGTAAACTCTCCACCTCTATCAGATCTCAGAAATTTTATCTTCACACCAATCTCATTCTCCACCCTAGCCTTGAACACCTTGAATCTGTCAAGAGCCTCTAATTTCACTCTCAAGAAAGTGACCCACATCATCCGGGAGTAATCATCAATCAGGAACATAAAGTATTTATCTCCTTGCAAACTCCTAACTTTGGTAGGACCACATAAATCAGTGTGCACAAGTTCCAACAATTCACTTGAAAATTGTTCTTTACTTTTGAATGTAGTTCTTCTCTGTTTGCCCAACTGGCATTCCTTACACATGCTATTAACAGGTTTTACAAGCTTTGGAAGATCTCTCATGGCCCGTGTAGTACTTATCTTGACAATATTATCAAAGTTTACATGACACATTCTCCTATGCCATAACCAACTTTGATCAATCTAAGTAATCAAACAACTTTTACCAATACCACTTAAATGAAAGATATTACCTCTAGTCTATGTACTAGATGCAATCCCAATTCCGGAGCTCTCCAAAATTCTACATTTTTCATCCTTGAATCAGAGATCATACCCTTTGTCAAACAACTGTCCAACACTGAGAAGATTATGCTTAAATCCTTTTGCATAGAAAACATCATTAGTGTTATTCTTACCATCAAGAGAGATGGATCCCCTACCACAGATTCTACCAGCTGAATTGTCTCCAAACTTCACAATTCCACCTTCATATCTTTCCATGCTTACAAACTTACTCTTATCACCTATCATATGATGGGAACATCCACTGTCAATCACCCATTCATCCTTTTCTTCAACTTGAGTAGCCAAGGCACTTTCCACATTCACACAACTAGCAGATTCAGTAGGCACTGGATTTTCTTCTTTGATAGAAATGAACAACCATTCATTTCTAGAGGTACTTCCCTTATTGGATTTATCATCTGTAACTCCTTCATCAGTAGCTTCTTCGACATGGTAGCATTTCTTCTAAAACCTAGGTCTGTTAGGGTTTGGCTTTAAAACCCTCTCCGAACATCTTGAAGAAAAATGACCAATTTTATTGCAAGCAAAACATTTGAAAGGCAACTTTCCTTCATACTTATCGGATCCTCTTGGCTTCAATTTCTTCAATCTCTGATTCATCATCTTCAAGTTCCTTCCTTTCCTTCTCATATCTGGTTAGTCTTCTTGAAGAGCTTTCACCTGGATCAAATCTTTGCTTCCTAGAAACATTAGCCTTAAAAGTAGATTCTGATTTAGGAAGAGAATCACCAAACTCACTCATTTCAAATGCTGAAAGCTTGCCAACCAACTGATCCCTTATAACAGTTGTCATAGTCCTAATCTCCTTAATAGCAGCAACTTTATGCTTATATGAAGCAGGTAAGGATCTGAGTACCTTGGCAACAATCTCTGATCCTTCCAGTATTCCACTAGCACTCCTGATACTACTCACAAGTTCATTCACCTTCTACATATAGGAAGTGATGTTTTCATCTTCACTCATCCTCAAACATTCGTATCTACCCTTCAGGCTCTGTAACTTGGCACATTTGACATATGCATCACCTTCATATAGGGTTTCCAACTTTTTCTAGATTTCATGAGCAATTTTCATATCGAAGACATTTGTCATTTATGTATCAGTCAAGGCACTCAACAATGCTTCTTTAGCTCTAATAATGTATTCAGCTTCTTTGAGTTCATCTGGAGTTGAGGGACGTTTCTCTGGAGGCTTATACTCATGCTTAGTTATCAACCAATAAGGATCACCCATACATTGCAAATGACACTCCATCTGATTCTTCCAAAGAGAGTAATTTGTTCCGTCAAATCTTAGACTGTCCTTCTTGTATGTCGACATCTTGGATCTCCTCAAGCGGTCAGTTTCTTTTAGAGGAACCAACTCTAATACCAATTGTTGAAATTAGGGCAGACAAATGAGAGGGGGGTGAATCAGTTGTCACAAAACTTTTATCTCTTGTTACATTTAATCTTCTTTATGACTTATTAACAGATTAATGATATAACCATGAATGTATGAATCAACAACACATGAGAAAAAACATAATCGACACACATAACACCAGGATTTTTACGTTGAAACCTAGTTAAGGGAAAAACCATGGTGGGGGTTTACCCACAAGCTTTATTCTCTATTAAAAGATTAGAAAAATGGGAAGGCACTTGCCTTTGGACGCATTGCCTAGAGCTCACTTCTCAAAGGAGGTTCACTACCTACAAGAACATTCACAATGTTAACACTAAAAGGTTGAACTAAGAAACAACATCTTCTTCATGCAAGGTTCAGTTCCATTGAAGTACACAACACCTCTGCTTTACCCCTACTCACTTCCTCACTACATCCGCATCTTCTCTCACCACCACACCATTCCATGACTTCACAACACTTATTTATACATGTCATTGACTTTGGAATGAACATCAAAGTCAGCCAAACAATCATCTATCTAGAACATTCTCCAAGATAGGCATTACAAGAAATTACAATCACAAGACTTGACTTAATACAAAAGTCTACATGTGAACCACTCCTTTGTCGACCAAGCATAGCTAGGACTCAAATCTTCCTTGAACAACATGCAATGCTCCATAGAACCTCTATTAAATCATTCACAAGATGCACCAAGCATCTGGTCAGCCAAGACTGGAAAGAACAACAACACTTAAGGAGAAATATTCAACCACGAGCTCAATCCTCAATGTGGACCACCAACACAATAGGCACATAATCCAAAGACCACCACAAGCACAATGAAATTAACAAGAACAATCGCACCACCTCAAGTCATCAAAGACACTTGCATCTTCATCCAAGAACTTAGGAACACTAACTGTCATGACTATCACTCTAGAAAGATTTCTCGCAGACCTCCAAACCATGAACTACTTTCATTGAGGACACACACCAATATCCCAAACATACCTCTAGATCCATAGACCATAATATTCCAATGCGGAGCAATCCTAACCAAATTCCTGTCACCTCTGAACAATTGCAAAACCCAGTTTTACTTAGATGGCCATAACTTCACCAATTCTCCATGCGGACCTCTTAAATCTTAACTAGAGCAACTTCAGACAATCCTCTACAAAACCCTTTAGTCTGCAGACTCTGATCTTCTTCTCACTGGAAATGCAGAGCAATCTACTTTACTGAACTGCACTATCTACACTATCTTTGATAAAGAGATATGTTGACATCAATGACAACACATCATATGCACATATTTACAACAGTTCCCACATAATGGTGTTGAGATAACTATCCAAGTAGATCCTAAACACTTTGAATATTGTAGAGCCTTGGGAGTTACTAGTTATAAATATAACCTTTGTCCTAATAATGATATTTCCACTAAAGATAAGGTCACTGCTTCCACATATTATGTTCATCTTGATGACCTCATTTCCACTTCATCATGCTCTAAGGATGCTAAAGTTACTAAGGTCAAGATTATCAACAAAGGTTACAAAGAATATGAGTTACATAATTTCTACCATGTTGAACCACTTCACGACACTTATTCTGGTCTAGGACATATGCCTTATAGTGTTGAAACTAAGGATCCTAATGTTCCCTCTAGAAGTCTTGATGAACCCTCTAATGTTATTGAATGTACTGTTGATGGGACCATCAATGCTTCTCTCAAAGACCTTTACATTTCATTCTTATTTCATGACCATACCATCTTCACTATTGAGCCCTCATTGCCATATCCCACTTCCACTTCATGGGACTAACAAAATCCAATCTCTCACACTACTTGTCACAATGGTGGAGTGTCTATTGAACTCCTTAGTCCTATGCATACAAAAACAAAGAATCCAAAAAATCCTAAAGCATTGGACTTCAAAGAAAGAAATCATGAGGTATCTAAAGAACATTTACTTGAATAAATTAAAACCCATTTTAGCATCAAAAAATTGAAAGAATCTTCCTAAAAGTGAGATTGTTGGGCCACCATCACTTTCACTCCATAACACTTCCAACACCTTCCATAATCCCATCCCACATACACTTTGCTCCATCCATAATAAAAAAGGCTACGATGGTTCCCATTTATGTTTCCTAAACACAAAAGAGACTAATCTTGCAATTAAGGAGATGCATGATGGTATCCTTAGTGCCCATCCTAGTGATATTATCCTTGCAATGCAACTTCCACATTTCAACTGCCATCATGATCATTGTCCACTTGTTCCAAAGTCCACACTTCCACATGATATCATACCTTTCCATGCTTAGATTGCTACAATATCCCAATATAAAAAAATACAAAAAAAATGAAAAAAATAAAAGAAAATAATATATTAAAGAGAAATAATCCATCCTATGGTGGAAATCAATTTTGTTTGGATAAGTACCATGGTGAAAACCTACTTGCAAGTGCCATGTGTAGTAGTCATCTTCAGTTATCCTATAAGTCACTTGTCCTATGCTTCTCCATCATTTCATTTTCATCTAATTTATTAGTCTTCCATCACATATCTTATCTACCATCCTTGTTACTTGTCAAGGTCTTCCCTCCCCTTCCTATCCTATTCATCCCACCCATTTCATGCTTTCTCCCTACTTATACCTAGGGGCAACATATTGTGTTTTACTTTGGGTATAGGTTACCTTGTAAACTCCTAGTTGTCCATGGTATGGTTAACTTCCTCCTCTTTTGGCCTCATACACTTGCATGTTCCATGACCATCCTCATATGTTGATATCATATATTCTATCTTACACCCATCGCATTACACATTTTCCATAGCACCCCCAAACTTTATTGTCTATCCCATAATAAAACAATCACCCAATCCCGTCCCAAAACATTTTAAACATATCAAAAAAGTAAAAAAAATCCAAAAAACACAAAAATAAAATATCTAAAAATCAAGCAATAAATCCAAATGCAAGCCATCCTTAATCCATACCAATCTAGTCAAGCAGTCTAGTCTAATTATCCAATCGCATCCTTGGTCTTGTTCCAACCTTACTGTCAACCTAATGAATCAATCAATCGTCAATCATCATCAATGGGATATATCATTTATGCATGCTTGTGTTGATATAGGGTATACTATTCCCCACAATGACAACACTATCTTAATCAATCAATCAATCATCATTTAACAAATTGACAGGGGCAATACCTTATTTGTTTTTGAATCATTTGTGTATGTTTTCTTGCTTGCTTGTGTGTGTTTATCATTTTATCTTGCATTTGTATCAAGTCCTTGCAACATATTGCTACAATAACATCATGGTCTTCCATATCATGGTGCCCAAAGGTGTATGCATGCTTTTGACCTTTTATCCTTTTAAGTTAGTCCTTTCATAAACAAGACACATCATCACCCTAGTCTTTACACCTTGGTGCATAATGCTAGGTGCTCTATAAAATGATATGGTTGCTCATCTAATTTAGCATAACATGTCACTCATCAATTTCATCCATCCCTTATCTATCCTCCATCTCATTAAATGATCTCTTTTCATCCATTTCTAGAGCATACCCATGTTCTTCCAACCTACCTATCCTCTCAAGGGGGCATCCCATTCTTACATCATTCCTCCTTGTCACCCCTTCTAGTGGCAGGGGTATATTTTTCCCATCATCCATACCTTTTTCTTCTTTGAAATGATGTTACTTCTCTTAGCCACAACATCATCTCAAAGAGGGGAAAAATGTACACGTAAAATTGATTCATAACCCTTCAACATCACCTAGACATTCATCTTACAACACATTGTGTCTTAATCCCATTTCCATATTAATTAAATAAATTGTATTTATTTAATTAATCTATTTATCCCTTCTAGTCAAAATTAATTGAATAAATCTTATTTATTTAATTAATTTATCCTCCCATCATCCACTCTCCAATAATTAACTAAATAATTTTATTATTTAATTTAATTATTAAGAGTCACATGACTAGCTTGTCTTCATCCTCATACACTTTCTGCAATTAAGAAATGAGTGTCCCAAAAGTCAAACTAATTATATCTGAACCATTCATTTCATACTACATCTCTTAATCTCAACCGTTCACATAAGGACATACCCTTAAAGCTTCCTTTGTTGCCCTAGAAATCCTTATCCTTTCCCTAATGTGCTCTCAACCAATATCAACCATTGATATAGTCTTTTAATCCTAGCCATTCATTCATCATATCTAACCTCTATAAGTCAAGCCTCAACCAAGCCATTACCAACACATCTCATGCCATACACTTTTGCTGTCAAAATCCTCATAGATATCCCATTACCATATCCTTTATCTTTTTCTAAGGTTATGTTGCTAGTTTGATCAACCAATATATTAGCATCTCTATCAAAATATTAGTGAAATATCAAAGGAAATAAGGACTATTGGGTGATATTGTTTCATTTCCATTTTCATATAATTTACTTGCTCTTGTTGTGTCTTAAGTATGGAATATATGTTTTTTGTATTGTTCCTTTATTTTCATTCCATATTTCTGCATACATAGGGTCCAAACCCTTCTAGACATAAGACATAGAAAACAAACAAGATGTGGACAACAAATAGGGCTCAAAGAAATAAATCTCCAACAAAAATGCATCAAGCTGAAGCCAAATACCAAGACAATCCTAGATCTTGATCTAGAAATCTACACAACTTTAACTTGAGTTTGGGATTCTAAAACAAATCTTCTTAGATTGTCATATTAATCATTATAGTAATCACAAACCCAACTATGGAGACACTCAATGGCATGAACAAAATCTTTTAGTATTATCAAGATTACATCCAAGAATAAGATTACAATAGGGATGACAAATATGCACAAATCACAGAACATTTTTTTTAAGATGAAAAGGACTTAAATAATAAAAACCCAAGGAAATTTATGATTAGCAATCACTGTAAAGCACAAGATAGGAGAATACATCTATAAACTATCTTTCATTCTTATTGAAAAACCTAATTGATCAAATGAAGAGGTGAGCCTTACTTTTAGAGGGAAAATCAAGCAAGATCAACAACTCCTTTACAAGATGCTAGATCAAAGGTTTAGGAAAAAGATGCTCTACATCATGATGGGACAATAACCATATTAAGGAAAATTCATATAAGGGACACACTATGTCTTTCATAACTTTGTAAGGTGGTTGACAAAGGTCTTTAGTCCTAGGTCCTTCGTACATAACGTTTTAGACACACAAAAAGGATCTTCACATGGGAGGATCTATTTCATCCCAGTTTGTTAGCTTTCTAAGAAATACAAAATGGGTTTGATAAAGTTCACCAAACAATTTGTTGTCCTATTCTATCCTTTATGCCACCTATGTTGGAATTAAGTGTACTTCCAAATCTTTAATTTTTCGTTTGGCTAACAAATACATTTTGATTGGATAGAACTCAATTCTTGGTAAACTATAGACAATCTTCATTCATGGTTTTTTTCCATCCTCATGTTGAAATATTCACCAAATCATAGCTTTATTTTATTAAAAGATATTTCCATTTTAGGTTCTAAAACACCTTCTATATCTACAAAATCTTCATATTCTCAGATGTAAGAGGTCAAACTATTTACAAACCCATATTTACATAGTATTAATATAATATTTTGAATATTAACTGGCCACCATACCTTTCTCATTCTAGTAATCTAGATATTTATTATGAAAGAATTAGTGATTTTTTTAGTGGCTAATATTCGCCAATTGGCTAATAGTTGAAATTGGGGATTCAAAATTTGGCTAATAGTACAAGCTGTAATGTGACATGAATCACCACATTTTTACAAAATTTTATTTTTGTTCAAGCTAAATCGCAAGGACTTTTATTTTATTAAACTTATAAACTCAAAGATTCACCATAATATTTGATACCTGATAGATTAGATTCACCTAAATTTTATAAGTTATAGTAGAAAATAAAATTAATTTGCAAATAATATTATAGAATTATTGGTTACTTCAGGGCCATATCACCAAATTTTTTTTTGATATGTAAGAAGAGATTTATATACATTGAGAAGAAAATTTACAAAACCTAGTTCAAAGAGCATACCGATAGGAAAGAACCAGGAAGAAAACCTCTGGTTATAGCTCTGAATTATAAAAGATGTATTGACACTACAACTCCTGAGCTAACTAACCCATTTTTTATATACAACTTACATAGAGACTTCTAGATTGAACTTGCACCAAGGTTGCAAGACAATTACAAAGACATTAGTCAAAAAAGTCCCAGACTAGACCCTACCCTGCACTCGACCACCTTCTAATCCAAGGACTGATTAAAAAAACCCTTTTACTGTCTACCACAGAGCATAACTAGGAAAATGTCTCTACCCCCTCTCACCTTCGAATACATATAAATGACTATCTTGCCAGAGTAAATTGAGCCATAGCAAAAAAGTAGAGCATTCCTAGTAGATTCATACCTCAAACCCCAACTCCCCAACTTTGTTCTGGAACTCAAGAATCTAGTCAAAAGTTCCATCATGAAGAACGATTTGCAACAATTTGAGAAGGAAATCCACACCCAAAATCACCTGCTCCCTATGCAAAATAAGCAGCAAGCCCTTGATGTCAAGAAGGAAAGGGAAAAATCTTACCACTGCCCTGCCATCCTCTAGAAGTGGAAAGTCTGATGGTCTTGGAAGACCCACTCTAGTTTCAGCCACCCGAAGAATTTCATCCAAACCCCCAGCAGATTGTCAATGAAGAGGTGGACCAGCAATATAACCCTTGGTTTAGGGAGCCCTGCATCTAAGAGTGAAGCAAGAAATTGAGAGACCATCGTAGTGTCAACCCTGTAAAATTCTGAATCCTCCAAGAATTTCTTTCCTAAGACCACCTTCACGCCTAACAGAAGCAGATCATCATGAACCCACAGGATATGTTTCAACCTATGATCAGACGTAGAACCTTTAAAAGCAAGCTACCTCACTCAACTTTCTAGCTATACCGGGGAACCCATACCCAAACAAATAAGGCCCTCCATGAACACTCGCATTATAAAACTGGCACATCGCCACCCACCATGCAGAGGAAGATGGAATGTAGACATGTCGAAAGAAAACAAACCAACAAACTGTCACTATCTACCTGCCACTAATTGCATATAAAATAATGATAGCCAACATCCTAAAACTTCCATAGTGAAATGAGTGCGGGATATGGTCCATGACCCCCATTGAAAAGAAGGAATATGGAGCCCACTTTCCCTTCCAAAAGAATGCCATCTCATTGATGACTTGCCATCCTAATTGACCCCGGTCCTTCCACACTTGAATGTGTGGAAGGATGCCCGCCCTACGTCCCCCTCCATATCACCAATTTTTAATCACCACTATTAATTTTATTTATAATATAACGATTGGGGTTGTATTCCATGGGTTAAAATGTACCCACGGAGCTCCAATGCCCATCGAGCCCAAAATTGTACTTGGGCCATTGATCTCAATTTATAATCTAATGGATGAGGTTAAATTCCATGGGTCAAATTGTACCTGTTGACTTTTTCCCAGACTGGATGCTTATTCCCAGATTTCCCTACAAGGTAGCCATCAGTGATCAACAGGATTTCTGGGCCAGGGGGTCAACAGTATAGGAGATAGACTCTATATTTTATCTCCTCTTCTTCTTCAGGCTCTGCAAGACCTAGGGGGGTATTCCCTACTCAACATCCATGAGGATATGCATGCAAGGCTGGGATGTTGACAGAAAGAAGATGAGTCCTCCTGTAAGTAGACCAAAACTGAAAGATAAGGGCAAAGGGGCTAGCTTTGGGCCTATTTGCAGTTGTAGACAGAGGACTGAGGTTCCTAAAACTAACTCTAATGTCCTAATGTTGGTTTTAGATTTTGCTTTGGAGTTTAAGTGTGGATGCAAAGCTGGATATGGTTATAACACAAAACAAAGCATGATTGGTGCCTATCCAGGGCTTGGAGTCAGTAGACATACACTTGTGAATGATCAGCATGAACAACTAAAACTGGATTTCAAGGGGATATGTGTGATACCTGCCTTACAGGCATCTCCCAATACAAAGTGTTAGGTTATCTCTACTTATGGTATCCCTACTGCAGTATATCCTTCCCAATGTTCAACCTGAAAACAGTTTAATCTACCCCTTGAGTAGAAGTTAAAAGGTCAGATAGTCAACATAGGAATTCTATGCTCTAGAATCTAAACATTACCAAACATCTAGATTCAGAAGAAGAATACATGCAATACTGGAGACAGAATTAACACAACACATGCCAAACATCATTTCTCATATAAGTTTAATCATGAAATCAGTGGGTTCATGCCAAAAACAAACAACAAGAGATACATAAACTCACAGGTAAGCTGTATAGAGCAACTAGATCAGCTTGTTATGCATTACAGAGCCAAAATCATCAACTTTCAACAACCTCTCAAATGAGCAACACCACCTGCTTATAACAGCCAGGTAGGTGCTCAGCAATTAATTACATGGTTGACCAAAATTTTGCCAGATACACAGTATCAGGAAAATGGCACTCAAACACAACCAGATTGGCGCCCAAACTTGAATGCAGTAGGTAGGGGAGGAGACAGGAAGATTTCTCGAGCCCTGCGCCACCATCCGCTGATGTACATCTTCAGTCGGGTACAGGATCGACCCACGCCATCGCCCATACCTCTGCAACAATCGCCATTAATGGCGCACCAACCCGCGGCCTTGGGAAGATCATCAAATCTGCAATCGCAACCATTTCCCACCGAGATTCATCATCATGATGTTTGAAAGTGCAGGATATCAATATCCCACATGCACCCCGCGATGACCTCAATAACACTTTATATACTAGGTCATGAGCATATATCATGTCGGTGCTTTTGCTCCTGACGACACTAGTATAGACCTCATCATCATCATCCTCCAGCAGCATGATATCCCGTTGTTCGAAATATCACCCTGACGTCATCATGATATTTGAAATATAACCTTCATGATAATCGGCACAGCCTGATCCATCGGAGGAACATCCTCCTGCTGAGCTTATTCCAAAAGTCTGGCCGATGAACATCCTGATGACGTCATCATCATATACTGCTGACGTCATCATCATATCTGCCTACTGCGCACCTCCTCATATCCGGATGATGTCATCATCATGTTTGCAAATATCAGGAGGTCTCTTCAAGATGATCAGTGTTAGAAATATGACCCCCCCCGGACCTTGATGACGTCATCATCATAATAACATCATCATGATATTCGGAAGACAACCGGATATTTGGAAATATCCTCCTGATGTTCAAACATCAGGTTGCACTGTAGCTCCTCTGTAAGATAGGGGCGATAACTGAATATGATGATGATGCTTGAAAAGATCACCCCCAGTAGATAATGCGCGAAGCCGGCAGGCGGATATCTCCTTGATATCAGCATCATCATGATGCTCGAGCAAACATATATCCGGGTGATATGAAAATATCACCCCTTCCTTCGGAATATCATGATGCAGATAGGCAGATAAAAAGATATCACCCTGATATAAGGATGACGTCAGCATCATCAGGATGAGAAACAAAGAACAAGAAGTGATACAACATCATCAGGATGATATTAACCAAGATCATCCTGACGTTCAAAATATGATGACCCTAGTGAATATCGGGTCGCACTTAGAACTCTTCAACAACATCATCAGGATGATATTAACCAAGATCACCCGATGATAAAATATCACCCCGGTGAAATATCATGAAGGCAGAAAATATGATGACCTCCGCAAGCAGCAGGATGATAACCGGAAATATCATGATGATGACGACCCTTAGGAAAAAACAAGTCAGGTCGACAACTTAGAGAATAACCCCTTCAAGATATCGAGGCAACATCGTCATCATGTTTGAGCAAGGTGATATTCGGAAGATCACCGGATACTTGAAAAATCACCCCCGCAAGCAACTGAGGGCGCACTGTAGCTCACCAGTATCATCAGGATAATAAGCAAACATCACCCGACAGTTGAAATATGATGATGACGATAAGAAAAACAAGTCGACGAAGAACATGCTGATGAAGATCATCATCGAAGACAAGATGATGATGACGACCTCCTCCTTAGAAAAATATGATGCTGCAGCTGAAAAACGCTGAGGAGGTCCAACACTTAGAAAAATTGGGCAAGAAGATGAAGGCTTCAGATGAAGAAACCTCCTGATCATGACAAATCAACCCCAGGTCAAAATAAGTGCTAACAGTGGCTCCGAATGGGGACGTGCAGGTGAAAACCTGCAGCGAGAACCAGATCTCCGGGTAGACCTGACAAAAAGCAAAAAAAAACGTGAGCTGTACAAGGCATTTACACTACATACATATTTTACAAATGTGCACAGCAACCAGATATTCATGCAAAATAGAACTTAAGGAATTGGCCATGCACAGGCAATTCCAGAATTTCACCATCTAGGGCCTGGAGGAAATAAGAATCCTCCCCATGAGTATTGCAAACCTGATATGGGCCCATCCATAAGGGCTGAAATTTACCATGTTTACCCTTTTCCTGATCTTTGGCATTCCAAATAAGCACCAGATCATTGACTTGAAACTTCCTTTTTGTAGTTCTCCTGTCAAACTGATATTTCATATCCTGTTGTCTTTTGAGATTGATCTGGTGGGCTCTCCTTCTGTCTTCATCCAATGCAACCAGCTGATTCACTCTTTCTGTCATGGGATCTTCAATGTCCTCATCATTTTCCTGAATGAATCTGTAAACTGGTAGGAGATTGTTTATGGGCAGTCTAGCTGATGTACCATATACCAGCTCAAAAGGTGACTTCCCAATAGCCCTTTTCACTGTCACTCTGTCAGCCCATACTGCTAAGTTCAACTTTGAGTCCCAAGCTCTCTTGTTCTTGTCTAGTATCCTCTTGACAATTTTCATGATGCTCTTATTGCTTGATTCTGCTTGACCATTTCCTTGTGGGTGATATGGTGATGTATATGACAGATTTATCCCATATTTGTTGCAAAAATCAACAAACTCACCTGATCTGAAGCACATAGCATTATCAGTGATAATCTTAAATGGTACTCCAAACCTGATGATGATGTTC
This sequence comes from Cunninghamia lanceolata, assembly GCA_027924645.1. Classification (NCBI taxonomy): domain Eukaryota; kingdom Viridiplantae; phylum Streptophyta; class Pinopsida; order Cupressales; family Cupressaceae; genus Cunninghamia; species Cunninghamia lanceolata. The sequence continues at coordinate 4,114,763 of BSBN01000710.1, read as the reverse complement.
TCTAGTATGAAGTCTGTCACCACCTTACTTGTAGCTCTTTTAGTTGGAATGGCCTCAATCCATTTGGTAAAGTAGTCAGTTGCCACCAAAATCCAACTGTGTCCCCCACTTGATTTGTCTGCAATTTCCCCTATAAAGTCAATTCCCCACTGTTGGAATGGAGCATCCACAGGTACAGTTCTGAGGGGCAAAGCACCATTATATTTCAGCTTTCCTGAGAATCTCTGGCAAGGGTCACATCTCCTTACTAACTTTTGTGCATCTGAAAAGAGAGTGGGCCACCAATATCCTGCCCTAAGAATTTTATGAGCTGTTGTTTGGGCAGTATAATGGCCACCACACAACCCTTTATGCATGTCAATCAAAATATTGTTAGCCATGTTCTTATCCACACATCTCAGCAGCACACCATCAGGATTTTTCCAGTACAGCTCACCTTGAATAACAACATACCTGATTGCATGTAGCTTCAGAGTCCTCTTTTGATTGTCACTGAAATGGGAAGGACAATTTAGATTTTGCAAATAATAGACAATATCCTTGTACCATTCAGATCCTGATACACTTACATTCTCATCTTGGACTGCATTAACTTGGCATGCTTCCAAGTTTGATTGTGCCATCATCTTGGCTAATCCTTGTCCTCTTATCAACTTAGTAACTTGTATGTCTATGTTGAATTCCTGCAGTTTGTTTATCCATCTGCACCTTCTTCCAGTCACCTCCTGCTGAGTGAATATGTCTTTGACTGCTGCATGAGGTACATATGCAATGATATATGACCCTACCAGGTATGGTCTGAAACTTTTGATGGCTCTGACCAGTGCATATGCCTGTTTTTCCATAATGTCATATTTCAACTCAGAGGCCTGCAGGGACATACTGAAGAAAGCAATGGGCTGTTCAAAACCATCTTCATTTTTCTGTAACAAACATGCAGCTACAGTATGAAAGGAAGCAAATGAAAACACTTGAAATGGCCTAGAAAAATCAGGAGATTTAAGAACAGGGGCCATCTTTATTGCCTCTTTGATATTCTGAAATGATTCTGTTGCTTCCCTCTCCCAGTTGACAGTTGCATCCTTCTTCATCATCTTGGAGATGTTCCTTGTAGTTTCTACAAAGTTGGGAACAAATCTTCTAACAAAGTTTATCTGTCCAAAGAAGGACTGAACTCCTTTCACAATTTTTGGCATTTGAATCTTGTCAATAGCTGCCACTCTCTCTGGATCTATCCTGACTCCATCCTTGGAAACAATGTGTCCCAGAAGCTTTCCTTCAACTACTCCAAAGGCACACTTCTTTGGGTTTAAAGAAATACCATATTCTAGTGCTCTTATGAAGATCCGCTCCAGATGCATACAATGCTGCTCCTCTTTCTTTGAGTAGGCAGTCAGGTCATCCTGATATACAGCCAGGATGGAATCAATCAACCCTGCAAAAGCAACATCCATTGCTCTTTGAAATGTAGCACCTGCATTTGTTAGTCCGAATGGCATTCTAACATACACATATGTTCCCCATGGAGTGGTAAAGGCAGTCTTATACTGTTCTGATTCTTTTACCTTTACCTGATTATATCCTGAAAATCCATCCATCATGGATAGGAGTTCACAACCAGTCACTCTCTGCAACATAGCTTCCATATTAGGCAATGGATAGTTATCCTTCAAAGAGGATACATTCAAGTTCCTGAAATCAACACACAGCCTAATATCACCATTCTTTTTCCTGACTGGGACAAGGTTAGACACCCAAGTTGAATGTCTGATTGGCACAATTATTCCAGCCTCCCTGAGCCTTTTGAGTTCTTCTTGCATCTTGGGAGCTAAGGTAGGATTTATAGGCCTTTGCCTTTGTCTAAATGGCTTAGCTTCAGGCTTCAATGGGATCTCATGCTGGAATAAGTCTTCTCTATAAGCTTTTAGGTCCTCATATGACCAAGAAAAAACATGTTTATACTTTTTTAGCAATGCAATCAGCATACTTCTTATGTGTGGTTTGAGCTGCTTGCCAATATATACTTTCTGAGGGGCCTGAGATGTCCCCAAATTTATTTCTTCTAAATCCTCCTTATTAGTGGGGGATGTCCTTGTGACCATTTTGTCTCTACTGTCAAAGGCTCTTTCCAAAGCCACTAACCCTCTAGGGATCTTGTTAGTCTTCAACTGAATGATCTCTTTTCCCACAAGAGTCTCTTTTCCATCTACAGTTTCTACAAAAGCTTGGAAATCAATCTGTTGGTTCTCATATTCATCTATGCAGTGCAAAAATTTCAGCAAATCCCTATCATCATTAAAAACTTGCCAACTGCATATGTTTTCTGGTATGGTAGGCCTAATTTTAACTTCTACATCTGTGACACCTGACAGAGTGATGTCATCTGGCCTTATTGCAATATTAGCTAAGAAATCAGCCATAACATTTTTTGACCTTTCTACCCAGCCAATTGAAAATGCATCAAAAAGTTCAATAGTATCCCAAACAGCATGCTTGTACTGTTTCAATCTCTTATTTTTTGCAGCATACTTATTTCTGATTTGGGATACAATCAGCTCAGAATCCCCAAATACTCTTAACATCTTAATTCCATGTTTGAGAGCAATATTCAGGCCTAAGAGTAAAGCCTCATATTCTGCAATATTGTTTGTGCAATCAAACCTCAGCAAGAAAGAAAATTTGAGGAGCTTACCAGTTGGAGACAGGAAAACAACTCCAGCTCCAGAGCCTTCTTTTGCACAAGCTCCATCAAAAAACATGGTCCATAAGCCCTGCTGATCCAGCTCTCCAATACAGGCATTTTTCTTTTTATCTTCTGCACCATCTGAGACAACTTTGAAGTTATCACAGTCAGTGTCTACAAAGCATACCTGTTCATTTGCTTCTTGGTCTTCCACTGTCTCTGATGATCTTTGCTCTCTAATTAGCTTGACATCCCTGCCATTCATTGGAATCATGGCATATGATAGGTCCAGCTGCATACTTCCACCTATTAGTGCTGCCCATCTTCTTGACAACAACATACCATACTGTGGCTTGATGTCAACCACTGTTATATTCATCTTATATTTCTTTTCAGGAAATGCTGCCATTTTGAAATCCACATCCTTCATAATTCCAATAACTGGTACCTCTCTGGCATCCATAGCATAACACTTTCCACATGCCTTGTCAATCTTTAGTCCAGTTTGTTGCATGATAGCCAAAGGCATGACATTTGTAGATGCTCCAGAGTCAAGCATACAATTTCTAATTATTTTACCATTTATAACCAGGGAAACATAAAATGGTTCCACCTGTGAAGGACACTTTGTCATGGTCATTCCTAAATAGACTTCAGGAGTCTCATCCTCTTCATTACACATGACATGTTTCTCACTCTGGGTCTGATCATTTTGTCTAGCTTGAAAAGGTACCCCTGAGATTAGGGATATTGTCCTATTCTTGATCTCTTCCACTTTCATGAGTTCCATAAGTGGAACAGAGACCTTTACCTGAGAGAGGATCTGGGCCACATCAAATGGAGCACAGTTTTGTACAGCAGTTGAGGCTTGCTCCACAATCTTGCTTTTATCCTGAGCTGATTTAGCTTTCATTTTCATAGTTCCCTGATCATCATTCTTGTCTTGGGAACCTCTACTTTGATCTTCAGCCTGAGGGGTTTTGTTTTCTGGTCCTTGAAATTCATGACCTGTTCTGTATCTAAAGTTCTGTTTATTATTTCCCCACTGCCTTTTTTGTGGTTCAGTTCCTTTATGACCATGCATCAGCTGACCTGCAGAAATATCCTCTGGGTGATGTGGGCTGCCAACCTGATTTCTACCTCTGAGGTTGTAATTGCTCTTGACTTGAGCAACTGCTGCAGCTGTGAAGGCTCTAATTTCCTCATCAGAAGGTCGTTGTAGGTTACTCAGAAAATTGTGTGAATTCTGAGCATACACATAGTTATCCTCATCATCTTCATCACATGGGGACTGTTGGCAGGCCTGAAGTTGATGATCTGTATTGTCATCAGCATCATAGAGAGTATATCCATTACCTATGGACATCATGTTAACATCATCATCCTGCACATGATGTGGCTCATTGCATTCATTACAAGATGTAGCATTATCATACAAGGATTGAGCAATCATGCACTGTGACTGTGAATGTGGCATCTGACAGATTATACACCACGGAGCATCATCAGCAATATTTATAGTCTTCTTCAGGGGATCAGGAGTTTCCTTGGCATGTTGAGCCCTCTGATTTGTGTTGTTACGTGGATATACAGGCTTACCATCATGCCAATTGGTGTTATAAGGCATATCATGTAATGATGGCCTCTTTTCCTGCCTTTGATAGACTTGCCTATCAGGACCCATCCCTTTCTCACTTCTAGCTAATCTATAGCTCAGGTCCTTAACAACATTTGCCAGTTTGTCTATCTTATCTTCAGGAGCAGATGTACTACCTTGAGTGTTCTGAGGCTTATTTGGATTCTGCAGAATTTTTACATCATCCCTTCTATTTGTCTTGCCTGATGCTTTCCTATTGTTTTCAATATTTACTGCAATTCTGAAAGCATCCCTGAGAGTGGCAGGACCTTTATCTCTTAGTCCATATGCAGTCTTTGCATCAAAGGCATTGATGTACAAAATTATGCACATTGGTTCATTTGGCCTCATATGATGTGGCAATTTGTTCAACACTTTAGTAAATCTTGCATTAAAGTCTGCAACCTGCTCATTTGACCCTTTGGTGATGCTGGTGAACTCATTTACAAAGAAGCTAGGGTCAGTTTTATCACCATATTGCTCCTTGAATATCCTTTTAAAATCATCCCATGATGATATGCTCCGGTCAGGCAGATTCCTGTACCATTCTCTTGCCTCATCTATTAAGGATTGCATGAATGACTTCATGAAAACATCCTCATGCTCAACCTCAAAATTATCCATGACATTTTGAAAGGCCTTTAGATGATCTTCTCCTGACACTGTATTGTTTCCTGAAAACTTAGGCACTTGCAGCCTCAGATGCTTGTCAATGGGGTTAGGATACCCAGGAATACCATCAAACACCAGCTGCCTGAATCTATCTAGCTGCATGGGCTGTCTGTTTGGCTGATTAACATTAACATTTCTGTTTGCATTTTGGTTTCCTGCATGGTTCAGTGGTATCCTAGCATCATTCACATTTTGTCTATCATCATGATGCTGATGTTGCATTTCATATCTTTGCTGATGTCTTTGCATATTTGCATTCTCTAGGGTAGGAACTGAATTATTTTGGGCAGTTCTCAAGGCTTGCACTTTCTGCTGTATATCATCTTTGATTTTCATGGCTTGTAGGTATTCTAGTTCTGCTCTTAGACTTTTGATTTCTTCAGCTAGCTGTTCATCCTTAGGTCTGGAGGTAGATGGTCTCATACCATTTGGGTCATCATCTTCATCATCCCTCAGAGACTCTGCCTCTTCAAACCTTTCACTTGGGTCTAGAAAAGGGCATTCTTGGAACACCTCTGACCTCATTCTCATACTACCACCCTGTTGCCTCTCATATGCACCTTGGATATCAGCTTCTGCACTTGAAAAATAAGGAGCATGATGTCCTGATGGCCTAGGGTTATCTTGTACATCATCACTTTTTCTGGGGGAGCTCTCATGACTAGCTGAGACAGTTCCCTTTCTTCTATACATCATTCTTTTTGTTAATGGTAACTCTTCAAATAGAGGTTTTTGTTGGGATCTTCTCCCCTGCATATAAATTTACCTTGACCGGTTGGGAGATTACTTCGGAGTCGCCACCTATTTCTAGGAATTGTTTTCTTCTGAAAACCAGGGTTCTTTCACAAGGTTCCCCAGCGGAGTAGATTACTGTTGCTGACTCAGATGGGTCACATATATATCACTGGAGATGATTAGATAGTACTGTTACTTCTCATTCCCCAGCGGAGTCGCCAATTTCTGTTGACTTTTTCCCAGACTGGATGCTTATTTCCAGATTTCCCTACAAGGTAGCCATCAGTGATCAACAGGATTTCTGGGCCAGGGTGTCAACAGTATAGGAGATAGACTCTATATTTTATCTCCTCTTCTTCTTCAGGCTCTGCAAGACCTAGGGGGGTATTCCCTACTCAACATCCATGAGGATATGCATGCAAGGCTGGGATGTTGACAGAAAGCAGATGAGTCCTCCTGTAAGTAGACCAAAACTGAAAGATAAGGGCAAAGGGGCTAGCTTTGGGCCTATTTGCAGTTGTAGACAGAGGACTGAGGTTCCTAAAACTAATTCTAATGTCCTAATGTTGGTTTTAGATTTTGCTTTGGAGTTTAAGTGTGGATGCAAAGCTGGATATGGTTATAACACAAAACAAAGCATGATTGGTGCCTATCCAGGGCCTGGAGTCAGTAGACATACACTTGTGAATGATCAGCATGAACAACTAAAACTGGATTTCAAGGGGATATGTGTGATACCTGCCTTACAGGCATCTCCCAATACAAAGTGTTAGGTTATCTCTACTTATGGTATCCCTACTGCAGTATATCCTTCCCAATGTTCAACCTGAAAATAGTTTAATCTACCCCTTGAGTAGAAGTTAAAAGGTCAGACAGTCAACATAGGAATTCTATGCTCTAGAATCTAAACATTACCAAACATCCAGATTCAGAAGAAGAATACATGCAATACTGGAGACAGAATTAACACAACACATGCCAAACAGCATTTCTCATATAAGTTTAATCATGAAATCAGTGGGTTCATGCCAAAAACAAACAACAAGAGATACATAAACTCACAGGTAAGCTGTACAGAGCAACCAGATCAGCTTGTTATGCATTAAAGAGCCAAAATCATCAACTTTCAACAACCTCTCAAATGAGCAACACCACCTGCTTATAACAGCCAGGTAGGTGCTCAGCAATTAATTACATGGTTGACCAAAATTTCACCAGATACACAGTATCAGGAAAATGGCGCTCAAACACAACCAGATTGGCGCCCAAACTTGAATGCAGCAGGTAGGGGAGGAGACAGGAAGATTTCTCGAGCCCTGCGCCACCATCCGCTGATGTACATCTTCAGTCGGGTACAGGATCGACCCACGCCATCACCCATACCTCTGCAACAATCGCCATTAATGGCGCACCAACCCGCGGCCTTGGGAAGATCATCAAATCTGCAATCGCAACCATTTCCCGCCGAGATTCATCATCATGATGTTTGAAAGTGCAGGATATCAATATCCCACATGCACCCCGCGATGACCTCAATAACACTTTATATACTAGGTCATGAGCATATATCATGTCGGTGCTTTTGCTCCTGACAACACTAGTATAGACCTCATCATCATCATCCTCCAGCAGCATGATATCCCGTTGTTCGAAATATCACCCTGACGTCATCATGATATTTGAAATATAACCTTCATGATAATCGGCACAGCCTGATCCATCGGAGGAACATCCTCCTGCTGAGCTTATTCCAAAAGTCTGGCCGATGAACATCCTGATGACGTCATCATCATATACTGCTGACGTCATCATCATATCTGCCTACTGCGCACCTCCTCATATCCGGATGACGTCATCATCATGTTTGCAAATATCAGGAGGTCTCTTCAAGATGATCAGTGTTAGAAATATGACCCCCCCGGACCTTGATGACGTCATCATCATAATAACATCATCATGATATTCGGAAGACAACCGGATATTTGGAAATATCCTCCTGATGTTCAAACATCAGGTTGCACTGTAGCTCCTCTGTAAGATAGGGGCGATAACTGAATATGATGATGATGCTTGAAAAGATCACCCCCAGTAGATAATGCGCGAAGCCGGCAGGCGGATATCTCCTTGATATCAGCATCATCATGATGCTCGAGCAAACATATTGTTGGATCTAGGGCATACAACTGAGAGGGGGGGGGTGAATCAGTTGTATAGAACTTGTTCTCTTCCAAACACTTAATTCTCTGTTGTTAGTTAGCAGCATATCAAATAATCATTCATGGAAGCATAATACATAAACACAAGAGCAGATAAGCATCAACACATTGAACACCAAGATTTTGACGTGGAAAACCCGGTTAAGGGAAAAACCACGGGGTGATTAACCCAAGAATTATTCTCTGTTAGAAGAATAAGGAAAAATGAATGGCACATGCCAATAAGGGCTCACTGCCCGAGCACACTGCTCACAAAGAGGCCCACTGCCTACAAGGAGACACACTGTCTACAGAGTGATAAAAATCACAGTCTTGAACTGGAGAATGACATCTCTACCATGTCCGGATCAGTTCCAATTAAGCCCAACAATCTCTGCTCTGCCTTTCGCACCTTTCTTTGCTACACCTTGCTCATCCACATACTGCTACCCTGAAATGAATTCACAAATCATTATTTATACAAGACATCGACTTAGGAACAAGCATCTAAGTCGGCAAACAACCATAGGAGTATCCGCAAGATGAATAACACATCCGGTCGGCTATCACAAGAACATTCGCAGGATGAACAACTCATCCGGTCGGCTAAACAGAGCAATAACTTCATCCGGAAGAATAACTTCAATTCCGGGCTCTACCATCAATGCGGACCAACAACACAACCTAAACATGATTCAAGAACCTTCACAAGTCTGTCTGAATGTCCGGATACATCCGCACTTTCTCTGCTTACTGGGATCTCTTGTCTTCCTCATCCGGAACTTCAAGAACACAGTCTGTCGCCACTGTCATAATGCAGGAGGTACATCCGGACCTCCAAATTACACACAAATCAGGATGAAACATCACAAGGACATATAAAACACTCCTTCCAATCCGCAGATTATGATAATACAATTCCGGACCTCACCGGACCTTTTTGTGATCCTCTGTCACCTCCGGATACTTGCCGGACCCGGTTCTATACCGGCAGCCATAACTCCTTCAGATCTTCATGCGGACCTCTGAAATCTTAACTGTAGCATCTTAAGACTCATATCTACTAACCCTTTAATCCGCATCCTCCGGTTCTCATCCTATACAGTATATTTACCTTCTTCTCATCACTGTTCTTCACTGTTCCTGGCTGAGGCTAATTTTCTCAATATCCTCAGCACAAAGCTCATCAAATCCTTCTTGTCAATGCAGTGTGAGTATGTTGACATCAATGACAACAATGGCTCACCTCATACTTGCAACAATCTCCCCCTTTGTCATTGATGGCAACATATGATGTGAAAAACCATCAAGACAAGAACTTCTCTTTTCTGTCACAGCTTCCCCTGTCAACAACAACTCCTCACATGTCTTCCTTTGCTGCTCCCCCTTTGATCATCAACCACTTGTTTTTCACATGTCTTCTCTCCCCCTTTGACATCAATGGCAAAGGGCTCATACTTGCAACTCTCATGCATCAGAATAATACCAGCTGCTCCCCCTTAGTTGCAGCTTCCCATTAGTCCGGATCACAAGATATGACTGTGATAGCCACCGGACTGATGCACATCAGTGCATCTTAGTTCATCACCGGAGGGGCCATGACCCCTAACTTCTCCCGGAGATATTCAAAAGAGTCCTTGGGAAGAGGTTTTGTAAAGATATCTGCAATCTGATCCTTGGAGGGAACATACTCCAATCTGACTTCTTCCTTGTTTACTTGTTCTCTCAAAAAGTGAAATTTGATAGATATGTGCTTAGTCTTAGAATGCAATACCGGATTCTTGGAAATATTAATTGCACTTGAATTATCACAGAAAATTGTGATAGGCTCCTCATATTCAACTTTGATGTCTCTTAGCATCTGCTTCATCCACAAGATTTGAGTGCAACTACCTGCTGCTGCAATGTATTCTGCTTCAGTTGTAGACAGAGATATAGCATCTTGTTTCTTGCTTAGCCAAGAAACCAATCTCTTCCCCAAAAAGAATGCTCCACCACTAGTGCTCTTCCGGTCATCCACATCTCCTGCCCAATCTGCATCTGTGTAAGCATGAAGAGAAAAATCCGGATCTCTAGGATACCATAGACCATACTCAACTGTCCCTTTCAAGTATCTAAAAATTCTTTTGATTGCCATAACATGAGATTCTCTAGGATCAGCCTGGAATCTTGCCACAAGACCAACAGCTTGCATTATATCTGGTCTAGTTTGAGTGAGATACAACAATCCACCAATCATTGATCTATACTTTGTCTGATCTGCCTTTGGAGAATCATCATCTTTGCTTAACTTACATCCGGTTGCCATAGGAGTGTTCATAGGCTTTGAGTCTTCCATACCAAATTTCTTTAACAATTCTTTCACATATTTGGTCTGAGAAATGAAGATCCCTTCTTTTGTTTGAGTAATTTGCAGACCCAAGAAGAAATTCATTTCACCAAGCATAGACATTTCAAACTCACTTTTCATCTGATTTGCAAAAGTTTTACACATACTATCTCTTCCTCCAAAAATGATATCATCCACAAACACTTCAACAATCAGAATGTTTTCATGATCAATTTTGAAATATAAGTTGCTGTCAGCAGTACCTTTGTTGAATCCAATCTGCACAAGATGCTTATCCAACCTTTCATACCATGCTCTTGGGGCTTGCTTCAATCCATACAAAGCTTTCTTCAACTTGCAGACCATATCATTATTATCAGACAATTGAAATCCATCCGGTTGTTCAATGTAGACTTCTTCTTCCAGATCACCATTTAGGAAGGCAGACTTGACATCCATCTGATATACCTTGAAATCTTTGAAGGCAGCAAATGCAAGAAGTAATCTGACTGCTTCAATTCTTGCTACCGGAGCAAAAGTCTCTTCAAAGTCAATTCCTTCTATTTGAGAGTAGCCTTTGCAGACCAATCTAGCTTTGTTTCTGATTACTTCACCAGCTTCATTTAGTTTGTTCCGGAAGACCCATTTGGTTCCAATTACATTCCTGTCTCTAGGTCTGGGAACAAGATCCCAAGTATGATTTTTCTCAATTTGCATCAGTTCATCTTCCATTGCTTTGGTCCAATTTTCATCATTGCAGGCTTCATTTATTGTTTTAGGTTCAATCCTTGAAATCAGACAACATTCATTCTGATCTTGAGCAATATTCCTTCTAGTTTGTACACCTTTGCTTCTGTCACCTATGATCTGATCTTCAGAGTGATTCAGTTTTACATACCTTGGAATTTTGGGAGTATCCAGTACTGCTGTTTCTTGATCAGGCTCATTTAAACCTAACTCTTCTTCCTGATTTACCGGATCAGGCTGACTCTGTTTCACCGGAGAGGATTGAGTTCCTTGAACACTATCTTGGTCATCTTCATCAAATTCATAAAATCTTGAAGGCTTCTCAATTCCTTCATCAACCTTTACATTGGTACTTTCTATCATCTTCCTCAATCTCTTATTGTAACACCGATATGCTTTGCTTTGAGTGGAGTAGCCCAAGAAAATTCCTTCATCACTTCTAGCATCAAACTTTCCTAGATCTTCATCTCTTTTAATATAACACTTGCTACCAAATACCCTGAAATATTTCACAGTAGGAGTGATGCCAAACCAAAGTTCATAGGGGGTCTTACCGGTGTTGTTTCTGATTTGAACTCGATTGAGAGTGTAGACTGCAGTGCTGATAGCTTCTTTCCAAAACATTTGAGGAACATTTGCTTCCAACATCATTGTCCTAGCAGCTTCCTGGATGGTCCGGTTCTTTCTCTCAACTACTCCATTCTGCTGTGGAGTCCTAGGAGCAGACAATTGTCTCCTTATGCCCTGTTTCTCACAAAAGTCAATGAATTCACCAGATGTAAATTCACCACCTCTATCAGACCTTAGACACTTTAGTTTCAATCCGGTTTGATTCTCCACCATAGCTTTGAAGATTTTGAACTTCTCAAAAGCTTCTGATTTTTCTTTCAGAAAGGTAACCCACATCATCCGGGAATGATCATCAATTAACAACATGAAATATCTATCACCTTGCAGACTCTTGATTCTTGTCGGACCACATAGATCAGTATGTACTAATTCCAACAATCCGGTAGAAGACTGATCTTTGCTTTTAAAAGAGACTCTGCTTTGTTTGCCTAACTGACATTCTTTACACACACTGTTTGTAGGTTTTATCAACTTTGGAAGATCTCTCACAGCCTGAGTATTGCTTATTTTGATGATGTTATCAAAATTTACATGACACATTCTTCTATGCCATAACCAACTCTGATCAATTTGAACAAACAAACAACTTTTATTTGAACCAACCAGATGAAAGATGTTACCTCTTGTCTGAGTACCGGATGCAATTTCAGTTCCGGAGCTTGTAAAGATTCTGCATTTTCCATTCTTGAACCGGAGATCATAGCCTTTGTCCACTAACTGACCAACACTGAGAAGATTGTGCTTCAATCCTTCAACATATAGTACATTACCTGTTTTGCTCTTACCATCAAAGGAAATAGTTCCCCTACCTCTGATTCTGCCAGCAGAATTGTCACCAAACTTTACCATTCCTCCTTCATATCTTTCCAAATCTAAGAACTTATTCTTGTCACCAGTCATATGGTGAGAGCATCCACTGTCAATAACCCAATCATCCTTTTCTTCCACTTGAGCAGCCAAGGCTTTTTCAACAACTTTGTGATTGACAGATTCAGAGAGCAAGGAATCTTCTTCCTTGATGGCTATAAACACCCACTCATTTCCGGATTTGCTTCCTGGATCTGATTCATCATCTGTTACTCCTTCATTGTCATCTTCTTCATGAACATAATAGCAATTCTTTTGAAACCTTTGTCTGTGAGTATTAGATCTTGCAGATCTCTCCGGACATCTTGAGGCAAAATGACCAATCTTATTGCAGTTAAAACACTTAAAGGGTAGTTTTCCTTCATACTTACCGGATCCTCTTGGCAGTCTCTTTGCAATGAGGGCTTCAAGTTGAGCTGTTTCTGCTTCTTCTTCTTCCATGTCTCTTCTTGCTTGATCATACCATGACATTTTCCTTGATGAGTTTTCACCCGGATCAAATCTCTGTTTGCCTTTCACATAGGCACTGGCTTTAAAAGCAGACTCAGTCTTGGGTGGATCATCTCCAAACTCGGTCATTTCAAATGCAGCTAGTTTGCCAGCCAATTGTTCTCTTGTGACAGTTGTGTGGGCTCTGAATTCATCAATGGCAGCAACTTTGATTTTGTAGGCAGCAGGAAGGGATCTTAGGATTTTGCAGACAATCTCATTTTCATCTAGAGTTCCACCAGCATTTCTGATTCCACATACCAGCTCATTTACTCTTGGCATAAAGGTAGTAATGTTTTCATCATCTCTCATTTTCAATCTTTCAAATTTCCCTTTCAGACTTTGCAACCTTGCACTTTTGACAAACTCATCTCCTTCATACAGAAGTTCCAGTTTAGTTAGGATCTCATATGCAGTTGGTAGGTCAATGACATTCGAGAGATCTGAGTCATTCAATGCGCTTAGAAGAGCTTCCTTGGTCCGCAGATTGTTTTCAGCTTCTGTGGTTTCATCAGGAGTTGTCGGACCACCTTGTGGGGGTATATATGGTTTTGAAATCATAGCCAAGTATGCTTTTCCCATACATTCCAAATGACACTTCATGCGACCTTTCCAGAGAGTGAAGTTGGTTCCATCGAACTTCGGACTATCCTTCTTGTATGACGACATCCTGGATCACCTCAAGCGGTTAAGCTCCTATCAGAGGAACTCAGCTCTGATACCAATTGTTGGATCTAGGGCATACAACTGAGAGGGGGGGGGTGAATCAGTTGTATAGAACTTGTTCTCTTCCAAACACTTAATTCTCTGTTGTTAGTTAGCAGCATATCAAATAATCATTCATGGAAGCATAATACATAAACACAAGAGCAGATAAGCATCAACACATTGAACACCAAGATTTTGACGTGGAAAACCCGGTTAAGGGAAAAACCACGGGGTGATTAACCCAAGAATTATTCTCTGTTAGAAGAATAAGGAAAAATGAATGGCACATGCCAATAAGGGCTCACTGCCCGAGCACACTGCTCACAAAGAGGCCCACTGCCTACAAGGAGACACACTGTCTACAGAGTGATAAAAATCACAGTCTTGAACTGGAGAATGACATCTCTACCATGTCCGGATCAGTTCCAATTAAGCCCAACAATCTCTGCTCTGCCTTTCGCACCTTTCTTTGCTACACCTTGCTCATCCACATACTGCTACCCTGAAATGAATTCACAAATCATTATTTATACAAGACATCGACTTAGGAACAAGCATCTAAGTCGGCAAATAACCATAGGAGTATCCGCAAGATGAATAACACATCCGGTCGGCTATCACAAGAACATTCGCAGGATGAACAACTCATCCGGTCGGCTAAACAGAGCAATAACTTCATCCGGAAGAATAACTTCAATTCCGGGCTCTACCATCAATGCGGACCAACAACACAACCTAAACATGATTCAAGAACCTTCACAAGTCTGTCTGAATGTCCGGATACATCCGCACTTTCTCTGCTTACTGGGATCTCTTGTCTTCCTCATCCGGAACTTCAAGAACACAGTCTGTCGCCACTGTCATAATGCAGGAGGTACATCCGGACCTCCAAATTACACACAAATCAGGATGAAACATCACAAGGACATATAAAACACTCCTTCCAATCCGCAGATTATGATAATACAATTCCGGACCTCACCGGACCTTTTTGTGATCCTCTGTCACCTCCGGATACTTGCCGGACCCGGTTCTATACCGGCAGCCATAACTCCTTCAGATCTTCATGCGGACCTCTGAAATCTTAACTGTAGCATCTTAAGACTCATATCTACTAACCCTTTAATCCGCATCCTCCGGTTCTCATCCTATACAGTATATTTACCTTCTTCTCATCACTGTTCTTCACTGTTCCTGGCTGAGGCTAATTTTCTCAATATCCTCAGCACAAAGCTCATCAAATCCTTCTTGTCAATGCAGTGTGAGTATGTTGACATCAATGACAACAATGGCTCACCTCATACTTGCAACACATATATCCGGGTGATATGAAAATATCACCCCTTCCTTCGGAATATCATGATGCAGATAGGCAGATAAAAAGATATCACCCTGATATAAGGATGACATCAGCATCATCAGGATGAGAAACAAAGAACAAGAAGTGATACAACATCATCAGGATGATATTAACCAAGATCATCCTGACGTTCAAAATATGATGACCCTAGTGAATATCGGGTCGCACTTAGAACTCTTCAACAACATCATCAGGATGATATTAACCAAGATCACCCGATGATAAAATATCACCCCGGTGAAATATCATGAAGGCAGAAAATATGATGACCTCCGCAAGCAGCAGGATGATAACCGGAAATATCATGATGATGACGACCCTTAGGAAAAAACAAGTCAGGTCGACAACTTAGAGAATAACCCCTTCAAGATATCGAGGCAACATCGTCATCATGTTTGAGCAAGGTGATATTCGGAAGATCACCGGATACTTGAAAAATCACCCCCGCAAGCAACTGAGGGTGCACTGTAGCTCACCAGTATCATCAGGATAATAAGCAAACATCACCCGACAGTTGAAATATGATGATGACGATGAGAAAAACAAGTCGACGAAGAACATGCTGATGAAGATCATCATCGAAGACAAGATGATGATGACGACCTCCTCCTTAGAAAAATATGATGTTGCAGCTGAAAAACGCTGAGGAGGTCCAACACTTAGAAAAATTGGGCAAGAAGATGAAGGCTTCAGATGAAGAAACCTCCTGATCATGACAAATCAACCCCAGGTCAAAATAAGTGCTAACAGTACCCATAGAGTTCCAATGCCTATGGGGTCTGAAATTGCATTTAGGCCATTGATCTCCATTGAGATCAATGACCTAAATGCAATTTTGGGCCCCATGGGTATTGGAGATTAACAGGTACATTTTGTCCCATGGAATAGAACCCAAACTATTAGATTATAAATACAATCAAGGGTGGTGAAAAAATAATTTAGGATTGATTTAAAATATTCAATGTTTGATTTAAAATATTAAGGAATTATAGACACAAGCACTACACCTTAAACTTGTCAATCACTTCCACCCTCAGGCACTTACTTTTCAATAGGAATTTATTTTTTTAAAATGGAAGGATTCACCATGGTAATCAATGCATTTGCCTATTTTTCATCAAGATTTAATATGATTTTCTACAAATTTCTAGTGATTTAAATATATACACCAATAAAATTAATATTTTTTTCCAAAAAAAAAAAAGATTTTCCAGGATTTTATATTTTTTTCAGGGGGGATTTCTTAAAATTATCACCAGAAACAATTATTCAACTATATAGATATAGTTCCTTCTTTGAGACCAAATTCTTTTAATATGACATACTCAAAATCATTGTAACTATAATCAAAGCAATTTCTCATTAAACTTCTTATATTTGAAAACTATTTTTATATAATATATAACATTCTAAAATTGGTTTGAGGATCTCATCTGGAAGTTTTGGTCCCAATTCATAATCCTCTTGTAAGATGATCACTATAGCTATTTCTCTGGTCAGAGTGTATGCTAAAAGATTATCTTCACTTTTAACCCATTTGATATCGAAATCATATCCTTAAAACTCAAAACTATCTTGCAATTCTTCCTCCAACCAAATCTTTATTTGGATTTCTTCTAAGAAAGTCTCTCATGGCTTGGCTATCTATTATGACTATGAAGTGCTCTAGTTTCAAATAGATTTTGAATTTCTCAATACCTCACTTAACTGCAAGAATTTATTTCTCATATAAAATATTATTATTCAATGTACAAAAGTTTGTGACCTATATCCACATATTTCTTTCTTACTGTTGGAAGGAGAAATTAGGATGCAGCCCAGATATCTAAACCTAGGTTACTATTATGTAGTTTGTTTATACCCTAGCAGTAACATTGATAGAAGTGAAGTAAATACAAAAAAGATACATTAATATGTGGTAGGATTCTATGCAAGTAAACATATAACACAATTTAGAACATTCATTATCACAATCAATACTCCTTAAATCTCCTTATATATATTCATCATATAATCATGTACAAAAGGCAGGTCTATGTCTCAGCTCATATATCACTCTATTATCCTCTCATCTCACTTATCTTACTTAAATTTCTACATAATTATCTATATACAATATATAGCAGAGTGTCCTTTGTGTGACACCTTTATGCCTTCTTCCCCTATCAGTGTGATGCTCTACAAGTCTTCTATGCTACCTTACAGTGACTACTCTAGCTCCCAATGTGCTACCAACATCATCCCCCATTTTCAAAATTATGTCTTTTCCTCAAGACATGTTGTGCTAGTTCAAGGGTAGGATGTGTTTGTAGATGATCTTAAGTTGTTGGAGAGTTGTATCCCTTTTCTTTTTCGTCATTTGTAGTATTTGTATTTGTCCCTCTATATCTATATGTGTATTGTCTACATCTCCAAGAGTAGTAGGGATCTATATGTTCTAAGCTTTCTTCCTTTCCTCTATCAATATTGTAGTCATCATTGCTAGCCCTAGGCTTACTACTTCACTTAAATGCTTTACCTATGCTTTTATTTGTTCTCTTTGGTCCTGCAGTTGTTGGAGTTGAGTGTGCATGGCCTCTATCTAAACCCTTATTGCTCTATTTGTATCCTTAAAATGATCATATGTTTTGACTATTTGTGTTATTTGTATCTCTAGGCCATCCATTTGATGTTTCATAGCATTAGTTGTAGTGGGCCACTATAAACAAAATTGGTACAAATTGTGGCTTCTGTAATAGCCTATTGTATATTTCTTATTTATGTTTCTAGCTATGTATGTGCCTTGGAACATTTATTGGAATCTTCAACCATTCTTTTCTTATTGAACTCTTCTATTATCTCTTGTTTAGCCTTGGTTTCCAAGTATTTTGTGTGTGCTTGAAAACTTTGTACCAATTTTTTTATTGTTGTGTGAGAAACAAGGTTGCATCCCTTTGAACCTTTGGAAATTGACTTTGTATCATCTCTAATATTTCTTATAGTTTTTCACTACTTTCTACATGTTGTTGCAAAATCTCCTCCCTTGTGGTGGAGTGAAAAATATCACCAAGTTGCAATATCTGGATCAGTGTAATCCCAAATAAATTTATTTGTCTTCTAACCAAAGATAATTGCATTAGATGTGGTGTGACAATTGGTTGGATCTTCTTCTGTTGTTCCAAAATGTACTTAATGGATAGAATAGGAGAGGCAAAGGAGGATGCCTCTTGGTTACCAGACTCTTGTTGTTCTTCCTCTTGCTGGCTTCCATCTATGTTGTACAAAGGGGATTCTTGTTGCTCTTCTTGCTGCATATGCAGAGGTGAGCTAACTTCTTGGTTTTGTGCATCTGTGTCTTTCCTCCTTAATGTATCATATGTTTTTTTTTTGTAACCTCCTTTGTTTCTTTTTGAACTCTTTCTCTATCCTCTTGCCTCATACTCATAAAGGTGTCTACCCTTTTCTTTGTTCTGAGCTCAATGGCTTGCAGTTCAGCTAACTTATTCTTTCTACCTCAGAGATAGTTAAGTCTATGCTCTTAATGGCTCCCTTCCTTAGATCTTCTTCCAACTCTAATTCTTTCTCACTTTTCTTCCTTAGAGCACTGTCCAACTCCTCCAGGAACTTATCCATTAGCTCATCTAATGTTTGATTTGTTCCTTCTATATATCTGATTACTTCTTTTTGTATTTTATTCTTGTTATCAATGAAGATTGCGCCACTAGCCAAGTCAAGGTTAACTATCCTGTTGAAACATGGAAACCCTCCCAGATGTGGGTGATCTATTTCAAGAGGGAATCTCTAGAGTGAGCTGGTTCTCCTTATGATTTCTTAAACTATGACTTGCAGAGGAAAGGGATGAGAGAGGATAAACTGAAGTAAACAACTGAAAATGAAGTCTAAGGTGATGCACCAATACTCAAATCCTATCAGATCTTCACAATCAGACTACAGAGCATTGATCTTCACAACACTTTAATTTCACCCAATTCATAAATATTTCACATGAAGGTTTGATTAAATACAACATGCAACTTGAATTAAGAAAAAAATTGCATAACCTATCACAAAACCAAGACAAAACAAAGGATAAATGTTTATTACAGTGTAATATCAAATTAGTCTTGCAAAAAAGTGAGGTAAAAGTGAAGGAAAATTATAGCTCTATAACTAAAGGAATAATGAATACATAGACAGATTACAACACTCTCAATGTGAGAGGAAGACTCTGATATCTCTGCACTCTGATCTGTACTCTATGCTGTAAAACTCTTACTGGGATTGCTGAAAAAGAACTGTATCTCTGCCATATATGCTCCAAAATCAATCTCTCCCTGAAAGCTAGAAAAAAGCCACTAAAAATAGGTCTCCATGTCCATTTTCGAGCTCCTTAGAAAGGAAAAAATAAAAGCACTCAAAAAGAATCCAAGTTGTGAAAACAAGATGCCAAAAGGTTCCTTGATGTGACCCCACCACAAATTTGCTTTCTTCTGCCCATGAGATCTCAGTTTTTTGTCCTTATCTGCCTCTAAATAAAACAAATCAAAAAATGAATATTTGATTTGTCTTATTAGCTCTAACTGTCTAAAAATAGTTTAAGTTTTAAAGCAATTTATAAATGATTGCTTTAAAACTAACTTTACAACACTTGGCAGTTTTATCTCTCTGATTTGCCTAATCTGGTTCTGATCTAATTTTTCTTTTACAATAATACAAGGCTTTTATTTCTCATATTTTTCCAAGTATATTGCAATTACAATACTTTATTTTTCCATAAAAATCATAAAAACAAACAAGGGCACCATATGATGTTTGCAAAAATTATAAGCCCGATGGCTTATCTCCATGTGGCCTGCCTCTGTATCACATAAACATATGGATTTGTCTTCATATTTCAAAAATGTTTGCATATATTCCTAAGGCATGAAATTCATCTTCAAGGGGTTGAATATGTTTGAGGCATTAAACATTTTGAGGGAGCAATGGGCTCTACCTCACTTGATATCATGGAACCTAGGCATCACCATGTGAACACATAGCACCTCGAAGGTATTAATTTGTGTCATAAAAAAGAAAAGATGTGATAAAATGCCATGTTCAAGCTAGGGCTTTATTGGAACCCTAAGAACAAAACAAATTTTCCCTATCTTTTCAGGCATCATTTTGACCTTGGCACTTTGTAGAATTGGCTCTGTCATCGACATGAAACCTAGGGTTACAAGCTACAAATCTGCATCCTCTAGTGTTCTTAGGCATGGCCTGCATGAGTTTCTTGTAGGGAAGAAAGGAAAAAGGTGTCTCTGATGCATATATAATTCTTTCTTTGTGATTTCTTTCATTTTTCAAGGTGAAAATGGCTTCAATAGCCATGACCTCTGCATATTTCTGATGGACTTTTGCATTTGTTTCCATTGTAATCTCTTCTCTGTACTTGTCTACCATTATTGCTAAGTTTAGAGATTTCAAAGGTTTTACAATGCCCAAAATTTGCGGTGTAGATTTTGTTGTTCTTCACTTCTATTTATGAGGTAAGTTCTCAATGAAAACTATACCATCTCTCTTGCTTATCTTCATTTTTATCGTTCAAATGGACTCAAAACTGCAACAATATATACATTTACCTTCATCTACTCTATCTGCACTTTGTAGAACTATTATATGACTTTGGAAGCAATGAAGCTATATTGATATTTAAGGAAAATAAAACTTCTCTATTGTAATATAGGGTCATTGTTTCATTCAGTAGAATGCCTGGAGGCTGCGCCACAACCACTTTTATGAGGGCTTATTCCATCCTGAAGATTGCATCTGTCAATTGGAACTTGATGAATTCCCTCTTTATTCTGTAGCTGATCCTATTCGATACAAAATGAAATGGGTCTTTCAAGTTTTGAGGAAAAGTGCATATTTGGTACCAGCTGGCATGAGAACACCCCCTGTGTAATCTTTTCCTTTTTCATGGTTTGAAGTCACTTAATATAGTTCTATGTATGTGAATACCACCCTATGAAATAACATTTTGTGAAAAGTATGCCTTCTTTTCTGTACATACCCTTTTAAGAGGCCACAGCTGGTAGCATACATTTGATTTCCTGTATTTGCTACTTTATTTCTATATTTGCATCAGTCACTTAAAATAGATATGGCTGGATAAGATGAAAAAACCCCTTTGTATAATGAGACCTTTGATAGAAACACATTCATATTTGCTGGTCTAAGACTTATCAAGACATATAGGAGATCATAAAAGGACTCACTTGTCTTTCCTTTAGATAATTGCTCTTTCATGACAGACCCATACCTATTGTATCTTCTTGATGATGACATTTGTGAACATGGAATTCACTACATATTGGATTACCACAAATGACTAATATATGTTTCATTATCATTCACCATGTCATTTTGGTGAGAGCCTCATATTGGAATTGGCTCATTTCTTACTGATGTTCTATGCTCCAACAATTATGTAATTCATTTAGGGTCTCCACTTAATGTGCTCTTTATATATGATGTCTTCACATGATGTCACATGCACCTTCTCTCGGTCATTACCTTGACTGCATGCTTTCTTAAAATAAAAATGACAAAACCCAACAGATGACACTTGATATGACAGTCCATTTCACCATAGCTCTATGATCATTTTTCATTATTGATATATTCCTTCAAAACAAACTCAGATTTATTCACTTGACCTTGTAGATGCTCTACTCCACAGTATAATAGTATTTCATTTGCACCTATTATGTGGCACATTAAGTTCAGTGGTAAATACATTTGGCACTTATTTCACATGTCACTATGAATGACAATGGCTTTACTTTACTGCATACTGACAGATGAGAAGCATGACAGCTTGACTATTCATTTGCTTTGTAATACATATTCTTTACTAGTTGTTACTTCTCTTGAATGGATGCATTCTGCAACTACAATTGTATATAGATATTGAGATTCTAGATGTATTCTTGACACTCTTATAGTTGTTACTCCATTATGCTTAACAAATGCAGGATAAATACATCAGCTTGGCTGCTCTATTTGTCATTTTCTTGATGTGTTGTAGACAATCATAGTCCATTGATCACTCCTCTCATTGTTGAGGCCTTGATCACTAAAATGACCCACTGTTGTATTGTTTCTATAATGCACATACTTGCAATGATCATGTAACATGTAGCATATACATGTGATGTTTCAAACAAAGCATAACAATACTATTGAATGATGACACTTGTCATAGTAGCCTATTTCACTGTAGCTCTAGCAAAGCATGATTTGTTTGCTTTCATTTATTGGTTGTTCTATCTTGATTCTCTCCTATAGCACTGTCTACTAGAACTTATCTTGATCTCTCTATGATATAAGATCATCTCATGTTTTTAAAAAAATGATGGCTCCATATGATGAATGTACCTCATTTCAACATAAAGGTGACATGGTAGCTTAAGTTGTTCATTGATGGGTGTCCATTTGTACTTTTCAATTTATTCAAATCATACATAATATAATATTTATCTTTGACATTATGTCATGATCAAAACAGTTATGTACTACTACCTGATATTGTCCATTGGCAACTTTTGCCATTCAAATGTTGAAATATACTTGATGTTCTTACTTTCTGATGCATACCATGAAAGATATAAAAGTGAAATACCTGTGAATGTCATTTATCCAATGATAGCTAAAACAATGATGATAGTTGTCATGTGCATTAAATGTTGTCCTTAGCATAGTCCAATTTATGTTTATGGTTTCACTTCATTTCTTGAACTGTAATCATGAATATGTCATGTACTAGACACCAATGCATATGACTATTTTCATACTCCTTTTGTTTTCCATGCAATTAAAGCAATGTGAATAATGATCCTTTCTTTTCCCATTCATCCCTTCTGAGATTAAGGGGAAGAAGCATGTTGGGCTCAACCCTTGTGGGAGCCCAATTGACACCACATGCTGACATGTCTTCAATCAGCTACATGACATATCCTATACCTGCACATGAAACAAACAAATTAGAATAAAACAATGAAGCTCCATGATTGTTTCTTTCTTAGTTCTTCCTGTATATGGATGATGATCATTGATCAATGCATTATAAACAAAGTGTTATGCCTCTTCTGATAGGATGCATAGGTCTCATAACCAGAGCTCTAACAGGACCTTCCCACATTTTTGTTGGTAATTGTCAAGGATCGGGAGCAGGACAAAAGACAACTTTGAAGATTGAAGACCTCCAAGGCAATGATGGCTATGACCTTCTCTTTTCTTGTTATTAGATGCATAGTATTTTCTTTATATCTGCACATGTTCATCAATACCCATGGCTTGTGTGGGACATTTGATATGTCATTATTTCTTTCAATGCAATGCTTATCTTTTTATGTATTTCAGCTTGTAAATGAATAATCATTGTAGTGAATGAAATACTTAGCTCTCCTATGACTGTCCTGTAATACAATGAATGATCTGGAATCTTTTTTGAACTGCAATTAACATTGAAACACAATAACTATGCAAATAACTCATACTAGAAGAATGTTAACTTTAACCCTAAAAATGAACTTGTCACATCAGCTCTACCAATTTTTTAGCTGTGGTGAAAAAATGGTAACATTTCTGGCAACTTGTGCTATATGCTTACCTGCTAAGCATTGGATCAGTTGGCTTGAATATCCTTTGGGCATTGAGTCGTACTCTACTCTTCTTATACTTAGAAAACACTACAATTTAGTTCTCCAATAGTTCAAACAGTAACAAAAAACTAAAAGCAAACTAAACTGAAAACAAACTAACAGGCCCTGATGGCCAAACGAAATGTGCAATAGCACTTAGGGAAACAAAACTAACTGAAAGGAAAACATGCATATAGGACTTATTGACTAAAAACACTATGCTAGCCTACTCTAACTAGCCCTGGAAGCTGGTGAAACAAAGCCATTCACTGAATAGGTGAAATAGTTGCCTCTTCTAACCAATTGAGGATGCTTCTGATACTCACAAATTGACAATAAGAGTGAAAAACAAGAACACACCTTATAAAATGTTTTACTGCAACCTAAAAAACACAACCAAAGGTTTTAATTTCTTGATTCTGTTCAGACATACCTCTAATTAGCCATGAATGGGCAAGTTTTATCTGTTGTTCCTCGATTGCAGTCTCTTTCCTAGGGGAACTGAAAACACTCTGAAACTTATTGGTCACTTCATTGGCCAAATCCCTAATAGGGCATCCTCTAGAAAGGATACAACCTAAACTATTCCTGCTAGTTTCACTCTTACTGGCTACCTCCTCAACCACAACTACTTCTTGCTTTGGCTGAAACATGACTTCAACCTTGTGTTCCCCCACAACAAAGCTATACTCATGTGATTGCTTGTGAACTAGTCCTTTGTCTGAATGGCTTTTACCATTCTCTTCAGCCTGATGTCTTGGCTACTCCTATTGAACCACATTGTCCTCCTCCACAGGTGTCAGCATAATATCCAAACATGACTAGAGAAGCTCAATTTTGGATTGAAATAGATCCTCTTCAGTTAAAACAAGATTGTTTTCACATACCTGTCCATGAATCAACATGTTATCCGAATATTCTGCAACACTTGGATGGTCAAAAACTAGCATAGACATGCTATTTTCATCTCAACATCAGAGCTAAGAAGCTCATCAAGTAGACTAACCGAAACCTTTTCCACATTGTCTAAATTTGCAACAAAATCATCAAGGTCATCCCAAAATGCAATTTCATCACGATCCTCTTGATTTTATGATAAAAGAGGGTTGTATTTTACCTCATGATAGTCTTCAGTCAGCTGTGTAACCTCCATGGCAGACTTATCTTCACACCTTTCTATTTGATCCAAGACCTCTTCATCATATTGTTCAACTTCAATCAATATTGCATCAGATGGTTGAGGATCCTCATGCTACTCTGAAACTGTTACCTTTGGTATGAGCAAGTTCTCTTCATCTAATTCTATAAAACTAGATAACTAATCAAACAAGGTTACAGATTCTTCCTCATTATCTGGTGTCTTCTCGGATGAGACTTGGGCTCTCAGTCTTTGCAATTAAATGCCTTCACCTTGTGACTTCTACACCCTGCTTTCATGCATCTTATGAACAACATAAAAAAAAATTCAAATGACTCAAAGTTCAAAGGGTTCAGTATCAAATTTGAATCTACTTGCCCTACACAAATAGCAACAACCTTTTCATGTGAAACAACCTCTTGTACTACACAGCTTTCTAAAAAAAAGTTATCGTCTTTTACAAAACAAGGGGAATCATTAGTGCAAACATCGAAAGGTTCATCAGGAGGAGTCTTTTCTAGTTTGATCTTCTGCTACTCTAGCCAATACTGCTCCATAGCTATATGCAGTAAATTTACCTGCATAGCTTCCTTCATGGTGAATGAATCATTTTGTAAGACAATAGGTCCATCCTTACAAAGGTGAATAGTGATAGGGAAATCATATTCATCTAGTTGGGAAACTTGGGGGGTTTCTTAGAGGAAAAGAGACTCTTCAAGTGGCTGATCTGCAACTGTACTAGGCCGAACATGGTTATTTTCCTCAACTTACAAGGGGTGAGGGTTTTTGAAATTCGGTATTTTAGACTTATTAGGCTGCCTTAAGGGATCAAGAACTTCATTCTGCCTAAAACTCAAGATTTCAACTTTAGGAGATTTAAGAAGTTCATTCTATCTGAAACTTAGAAAATTATACTTACGTACCTCTTCTTGTACAGGCTATTCTAGAATGGCAAGAGTTGCTTGGGCTTGAGAAAGCAAGAGCTTTGTTTGTGCAGCAGCCTCTCTCTCAAGATTCTCTTCAAACTATCTTTTTTGTGTCTCCCACTCCTGATCAGAAATAAAGTTTTCATAGGGTGGCTGCTCTTACAATTGAAGGTAGACTTGGTGATTCAACTTTTCCAGCTACAAATCATATTCTTCATACTGTCTTGCTTGAAATCCCTCTGCTTGTTGGTACCGATAACTCTTTATGCTTGTAATCTCCTGCTCATATTGTGTTCTTTGTGCCTCCAACTCCTACTCATGCAGATAGGCTTGATAAGACAACTCCTCCTGGTGTTGTTTATACTCATGTTCCCTCTTAATCTCCTCCATCTGCTTATTAAAGTCTGACAAAATGTCTTTCATCATGTCATAAGGAGGTTGATTAGGAGTTTGACTAGGGGTAGGCATGCGGTAAGCATCCTGACTTAAACTAGAATTATGACTACTTGTATATAGCTAGTAAGGAAGCTGAGTACGGTGGGTGGGTGGCAATTATAATATGTATGCTGGCTTTGGAGGGCCATGGAGCTGGAAACAATAGCATAATTGGCCTGATATGGTTGACCTGGAGGTGGGTAAGTTGTATTCTCATAATATGGGGGTGGGTATACATGTTGGCTATGAAAAGTTGACATTTTTACTCATATGACATCTAGAAAAAGGAATGAAAAGGTGATTTTTATAACATAGCAACACTTGATCATACCAAAACTTATAGATTCAAACTCAGAGTCGCCAGATGTGCTTGATTTTCTACCTCCAAAGGCTAAGATAACTGATACACACACCAAATATCAGTGATATATGAACATGCAATTAGACTAAGATAGTCCAATTAGTCCCGATCTTGATTTTCACAAGCTGAATGCACTAGTTTTGCTTGTAAGACCAGAAGATTGAGTCGCCAAGTATACTTGTAAAAAGCCTCCAAAGGCTGGAATGATGCTACGTATACTAGGATAGCAACTTTAAATGTTGAAAAACTTCTCTAAAATCACTTTCAGAGTCCCACTGGGTGTGCCAAAAACTGTTGTCAATGAAGATTGCGCCACTAGCCAAGTCAAGCTTGACTATCCTGTTAAAACATGGAAACCCTCCTAGATGTGGGTGATCTATTTCAAGAGGGAATCTCCAGAGTGAGCTGGTTCTCCTTACAATTTCCTAAACTATGACTTGCAGAGGAAAGGGATGAGAGAGGATAAACAGAAGTAAATAACTAAAAATGAAGTCTAAGGTGATGCACCAATACTAAAATCCTATCAGATCTTACTCACAATCAGACTACAGAGCATTGATCTTCACAACACTTTAATTTCACCCAACTCAAATATTTTACATGAAGGTTTGATTAAACACAACATACAACCTAAATTAAGAAAAAAATTGCATAACCTATCACAAAACAAAGACAAAACAAAGGATAAATGTTTATCACAGTGCAATATCAAATCAATCTTGCAAAAAACTGAGGCAAAAATGAAGGAAAACTGCAGCTCTATAACTGAAGGAATAATGAATACACAGACTGAATACAACACTCTCGATGTGAGAGGAAAACTTTGATATCTCTACACTTTGATCTATACTCTATGCTGTAAAACTCTAACTGGGACTACTGAAAAAGAACTGTATCTCTGCCATATATGCTCTAAACTTGATCTCTCCCTGAAAGATGGAAAAAAACTCCTAAAAATAGGTCTCCATGTCCATTTTTGAGCTTCTCAGAAAGGCAAAAATAAAAGCACTCAAAAAGAGTCCAAGTTGTGAAAACAAGATGCCAAAAGGTTCCATGATGTGACCAACCACAAATCTGCTTTCTTCTGCCCATGAGATCTCAATTTTTTATCCTTATCTGCCTATAAATAAAACAAATCAAAAAAAGAATATTTGATTTGTCTTATTAGCTCTAACTGCCTAGAAATAGTTTAAGTTTTAAAGCAATTTATAAATGATTTCTTTAAAACTAACTTTACAATACTTGGCAGTTTTATCTCTCTGATTTGCCTAATCTGGTCCTGATCTGATTTTTCTTTTACACTAATACAAGGCTTTTCTTTCTCATATTTTACCAAGTATATTGCAATTACAATACTTGATTTTTCCATAAAAAATCATAAAAACAAACAAAGGCACCATATGATGTTTGCAAAAAGCATAAGGCTGGTGGCTTATCTCCATCTAGCCTGTCTCTGCATCACATAAGCATATTGATTTGTCTTCATATTTCAAAAAGGTTTACATATATTCTTAAGGCATGAAATTCATCTTCAAGGGGTCAAATATCTTTGAGGCATTAAACATTTTGAGGGAGCCATGGGCTCTACCTCACTTGATATCATGGAACCCAGGCATCACCATCTGAACACATAGCACCTTGAAGGTATTAATTTGTGTCATAAAAAAGAAAAGATGTGATAAAATGCTATGTTTGAGCTAGGGCTTTATTGGAACCCCTAAGACCAAAACAAATTTGCCCTATCTTGTCAGGCATCATTTTGACCTTGGCACTTTGTGGAATTGGCTCTACCGTCGACATGAAACCTAGGGTTTCAAGCTGCAAATATGCATCCTCTAGCGTTCTTAGGCATGGCCTGCATGAGTTTCTTGTAGGAAAGAAAGGAAAAGGGTGTCTCTGATGCAAATATAATTCTTTATTTGTGATTTCTTTCAATTTTCAAGGTGAAAATGGCTTCGATAGCCATGGCTTCTGCATATTTTTGATGAACTTTTGCATTTGTTTCCACTGTAATCTCTTCTTTGTACTTGGCTTCCATTATTGTTGAGTTTGGAGCTTTCAAAGCTTTCACAATGCCCAAAATCCGTAGCCTAGTTTTGTTGTTCTTCACTTCTATTTACAAGGTAAGTTCTCAACTATGAAAACTATACCATCTCTCTTTCTTATCTTCATTTTTATGGTTCAAATGGAATCAAAACTGCAACAATATATACATTTATCTTCATCTCCTATGTCTGCACTTTGTCAAACTGTTATATGAGTTTGGAAGAAATGAAGCTATATTGATCTTTTATGCAAAATAAACTTCTCTATCATAATACAAGGTCGTTGTTTCATTGAGTAGAATGCCTGGAGGTTGTGGCCACAACCACTTTTATGAGGGTTTATTCCATCCTGAAGATTACATCTATCAATTGGAACTTGAAGAAATCCCTCTTTATTCTATAGCTGACCCTATTTGAAACAAAAAGAAATGGGTCTTTGAAGTTATGAGGAAAAGTGCATATATGGCAGTGGCTGGCATGATAACACCCCCTGTGTACTCTTTTCCTTTTTCATGGTTTGAAGTCACTTAATATAGTTCTGTGTATCTGAATTCCACCCTATGAAATAACCTTTTTGTGAAAAATACACATTCTTTTATGTATATACCCTTTTAAGCAGCCGCAACTGGCAGCATACATTTGATTTCCTATATTTGCTACTTTATTTCTATATCTGCATCAGTCACTTAAAATAGATATGTCTGGATAAGATGAAGAAACCCCTTTGTATGATGAGACCTTTGATAGAAACACATTCATTTTTGTTGGTCTGAGACTTATCAAGACATATAGGAGATCATAAAAGGACTCACTTGTCTTTCCTTCAGATAATTGCTCTTTCATGACAGACCCATACCTGCTGTATCTTCTTGATGATGACATTTGTGACATGGCATTCACTACATATTGGATTACCACAAATGACTAATATATATTTCATTACCTTTCACCATGTCATTCTGGTGAGAGCCTCATATTGGCATTGGCTCATTTCTTACTGATGTTCTACACTCCAACGATTATGTAATGCATTTAGGGTCTCCACTTGATGTGCTCTTTGTATATGATGTCTTCACATGATATGTTACATGCACCTTCTCTCAGACATTACCTTGATTGCATGCTTTCTCAAAATAAAAATGACAAAACCCAGTTGATGACACTTGATATGACAGTCCATTTCACCATAGCTCTATGATCATTTATCATTATTGATTTATTCCTTCAAAACAAACTCAGATTTGTTCACTTAACCTGTAGATGCTCTACTCCAGACTATAATAGTATTTCATTTGTACCTATTATGTGACACATTAAGTTCAGTGGTAAATACATTTGGCACTTATTTCACATGTCATTATGAATGACAATGGATTTCCTTTACTGCATACTGACAGATGAGAAACATGATAGGTTTACTGTTCATTTTCTTTGCAATACATATTCTTTACTAGCTGTTACTTCTCTTGAATGGATGCATTCTGCAACTACAACTATATATAGATATTGAGATTCTAGATGTATTCTTGACACTCTTACAGTTGTTACTCCATTATGCTTAACAAATGCAAGATAAATACATTAGTTTGGCTACTTTATTTGTCATTTTCTTGATGTATTGTAGATAGTCATAGTCCATTGATCACTCCTATCATTGTTGATGCCTTGATCACCGAAATGACCTACTACTGTATTGCTTCTATAATGCACATACCTAAAATGATCATGTAACTTGTAGCATATACATGCGATGTTTCAAAGAAAACATAACAATACTATTGAATGATGACACTTGTCATAGCAGTCTATTTCACTATAGCTCTAGCAAAGCATGACTTGGTTGTGTTCAATTATTGGTTGTTCTATCTTGATTCTCTCCTGTAGCATTGTCTGCTAGAACCTATCTTGATCTCTCTATGATGTAAGATCATCTCATGTTTTTTTTATAAAATGATAGCTCTATATGATCAATGAACCTCATTTCAACATAAAGGTGACATGGCAGCTTAAGTTGTTCATTGATGGTTGTCCATCTGTACTTTTCAATTTATTCAAATCATACATAATACGATATTTATCTCTGACATTATGTCATGACCAAAACAGTTATGTGCTTCTACCTGATATTGTCTATTGGCAACTTTTGACATTCAAATGATGAAATATACTTGATGTTCTTACTTTTTGATGCATACCATGAAAGATATAAAAGTGAAATACCTATGAATGTCATTTCTCCAATGACAGCTGAAACAATGATGGCAGTTGTCATGTGCATTAGATGTTGTCCTTAGCATAGTCAAATTCATGTTGATGGTTTCACTTCATTTCTTGAACTATAATCATGAATACGTCCTGTACCAGACACCAATGCATATGATTGTTTTCATACCCCTTCAGTTTTTCATGCAATTAAAGCAATGTGAATAATGATCCTTTCTTTTCCCATTCATCCCTTCTGAGGTTAAGGGGAAGAAGCATGCTGGGCTCAACCCTTGTGGTAGCCCACTTGACACCACATGCTGATATGTCTTCAATTAGCTACATGACTTATCCTATACTTGCACATGAAACAAACATATTAGAATAAAACAAGAAAGCTCCATGATTGTTTCTTTCTCAATTCTTCCTGCATAATGATGATGATCATTGATCAATGCATTATAAACAAAGTGTTATGCCTCTTCTGATAGGATGCAGAGATCTCATAATCAGAGCTCTAACAGGACCTTCCCACATTTTTACAGGTAATTGTCGAGGATCGGGAGTAGGATAGAAGACAACTTCGAAGATTGAAGACCTCCAAGGCAATGATGGCTATGACCTTCTCTTTTCTTGTCATTAGATGCATAGCATTTTCTTTATATTTGCATATGTTTAGCTATACCCATGACTTGTGTGGGACATTTGATATGTCATTATTTCTTTCAATGCAATGCTTATCCTTTTATTTATTTCAGCTTGTAAATTAATAATCATTGTAGTGAATGGAATACTTATCTCTCCTATGACTATCCTACAATACAATGAATGATCTAGAATCTTTTCTGAACTACAATTAACACTAAAACACAATAACTATGCAAATAACTCATAACAGAAGAATGTTAACTTTCACCCTAAAAATGAACTTGTCACATAAGCTATACCAATTTTTTAGCTGTGGTGTAAAAATGGTAACAATTCTATTTCCCAGTGATGACTTAGGGTAGAGGTCCACTATATTCTGCAACAATCTATGATGTCTAATAACATTCACTATAGCATTTAGGTCTAATGGTTCCTCTTCTTGTTATTGTTTCTCCTATTCTTCAATTGATACAAAGGTAGTTTTTGCTTTCTTTTCCTCTACAATTTTTCTACTACCTCCCCTTGTTCTTCAATTTCCTCCATGGACATCTATACAACATTTATTTTAGCACATTGTTTTTTCCTTGCTCATTTATTTTTTGCACTTAACTGCACTAGGTTCCTTGATGCCTCCTTCTGCCAAGCTATAGATACTATGTGTCTTGAGGACTCTAGTTGGGTCATAGTTTGTGTACTAGTTGTTGTAGAGTACTTTCTCCCTGACCTCATTGGGGTCTGTGATGCGTTACTCACTTCTGGACATGATGCAGTTGGTTTAGGTGTTGTTGCACATGGTTGTGGAGTTGATGTGGTGGGGTGCAGTGCAGATGTGCTTGATTTTTGTGGTATTCCCCATTTTTCATGTAACTTTTCTTTTCTTTTTCTCCAATTGTTCTTCCACATTTTTCCTATGTTTCTTATCCATCACTTCATGGTATGTGCCAATTTTTTTATGGTGGTATCTTTTGGCTTACTTAATAAATTATTTGCATAAGCTTCTATCATATGCATGTTGTCTCTCAAATTTGCACCCTTATTGAGTTGTAAAACTTGGTAATCTGGAGAAACATGGGATCTTTCCAGGTCTGTGGGTCACCTCTGTTTGGAAAGAACCTCTGGAGAAGGTCAGCTTCCTAGCTGGTTATCACCTAAAATCTACTAGATTTGCAGAGGAAAAGGGAGAAGGAATGCTTTTTAATAATGAAAGATAAAACAGGGAAACTTGAAAATAAGGGTGATTCACCAGGTTGAATAAAAGAGCTCTCACAGAACTGAGAAAATGCACAAAATGATTAGATACAACCAATAAATATATATAGATCAAACTAATTTTAACAAAGGCAAGGAGCAAGAGATGACTAGAAGGAATTAAACATTCACAAACACATCATCCCTAGATCACATAGAGTCAAAATAGCATGAAGAGGTAAAATAACCAGCATGTATTTAATCAGAAGGCAAGGTTACAGTAGAGGAATGCTCTATTTGGAATTAG
Source organism: Cunninghamia lanceolata (assembly GCA_027924645.1). Lineage (NCBI taxonomy): Eukaryota > Viridiplantae > Streptophyta > Pinopsida > Cupressales > Cupressaceae > Cunninghamia > Cunninghamia lanceolata. The sequence goes on along the minus strand of BSBN01000710.1, from coordinate 4,081,799 downwards.
AAGCATAGATTACTAAATATTCCAACCTCCTTTACATCTCATGTTCGTGCTTATATAGCATTTTTCATTTGAATTAAGTCGGCTACAATGAATTCACCACATGGGCTCTATCAGAAAATATTTGTGTCTGAAGCGAGTGCTGACCTGCCATAAGTTATGGCATGGAAAATGAGAGTAGATGAGAGATATTTCTGGTCATCAATACAAAATAGCTAAGTTGTTTGATTTGTAGCAATGAATGCTACAAATATCTGGAAAGGGTAGGTGAGGAATCAGATTTGCATTGCACACAAGCAGGATGCAAACCCTCAAACAAAGTTTTACGACACTGTAGATTCCTGAGTCATCTAAATCTGGCATCTGATCACTTGAATTTGCTGAATGATTAGGCCCTGCATCTGATATAGTCAGCCCCTAAATTTCTTGTTTGAAACTACAAAATTTGAATGCATGCCATCAAATTCACCTTTGCTGCAAAAGGACTGTCGTTTGTATGCATATAGACATACAAAAACTAGATACACTTTGAAAATCATGATTACGTCATCATCCTAAAGAACCTAGTTGAAGAGGAGACCTGAATGATGTCACCTGCATATCGGGTCCTTCAAAGTGTTCAACTTGCACTTATGCAATTTCTTAATTCATTGAATTTTGCATAACAAATTGCTTTGCATATGTCTTTGTATCTCCCTTTGTATATGCTTTCATATGTGCAATTGTATATACAATACAATGGCAAACATACAAAAGCGGGCCTTTACCTTTTGCATCACCTTTTGCTCCTACCTTTGAATTAGCCTTTGGATTGACCTTGACACGTGGTGCTATCTAATTGGCTGCTGAGTTAAACTTGGGACCCATCGCTGAACATTTGCATCTTTATCGTCCACCGAAGAGACCTCAAACTGAGCCGCCGATACACATTGTCTCACCAAAAATCCATTGTATGTGTCTTTGTATATGCGATTGTATATGAGATACAATTGCATGTACAAACAATTGAGGAACTCAAAGGATTATCGACCATATTGGATCATTGAAAAAGGTTCGGCCTTGTATTCGTGCTTTTTTGCATATTGGCATATACATGCACTTTGACATACAACTGTGGACCCCACCACTAAGTTTGCCAAATATAATTTCCTAGTCGGGTCCACATTGTATATCCTTGTTGTATCTAACCTTTTGTATATCGCATATACAATGCGAAACATACAAACAAAACTGCATACAATCACTTGTACCTACAAACATTGCATCTGACCTTTGTATGCAACCTTGTATATGCCTTTGTATCTGTAAATATACAATACGAACATACATACAAAGATGCATACAACCACATCTTCCTTTATAAACCAAATTGCATATTCTTTCAGGTCTGGGATTGTATCTCAGGATTGTATATGCCATTGTATATAAGATTGTATGTGCAAAGATACAATCACATATACATACAATAGGTGGACCCCAACTTTAGTATCTCCCCCTTGTATATTGACTTTGCATCTTCCCTTTGTATCTTTCCCTTTGTATATGTGATTGTATATGAGATACAATTGCCCGATATACAAAAGCGGACCTCATATTTTGCATATGCTCTTGTATATTGCCTTGTATATGCAATATACAAACGGAGATGCATACAACATAGATATACAATGAACCCGATGTACATTCACTTTTGTACATGACCAAGATACAAGGAAAAAATGTCTCTAAGATACAATTTGACCAAATGACAGACAACCCCAAAACAAGGATGACATCATCATCATATACATGAAAAATGGCTAAGTATAAAACTAAGAAATCCCTACGATGGAAGGCACTTGAAGACAAAAGATTTCTGGGTTTTTTTGGGTTTTCTCCAAGGATTCTCTAGACAAGATTTTGGGATTTTATGCGAGGTAGAGCATGAGTAATTGAAGGATTTAAGCATTTTTGGGTCATTTTCTAAAGGGTATACAAGGAATATACAAGGTGAACTATTTAACTTTGGACAGAGGAAAATAGGTCAACATTTTGGCAACTTCTTAGGGATGTTTACCTGCTAAACAAATAGACTAGTGGCTGTAAGCATCCATTGGGCATGGAGTCACACAGAGACTTAAAAATACCTTTGACAATCAATTCTAACCTTAGTAACTTAGCATATCAGCAATGAAGAACACTTGGAAGACCAAAACCAAAAAAAAAATTCTAAAAGAAACTCACCTAACTATGCTAGACAACACTTAGCAAAAACAAAAAAGCATCTAAACTATTGTGCAGCAGCACTTATTGAAAGCAAGAAACCTAATCTACTATTTTACAAGGCAAGTCATACCTCAAAACACCTCTTCAAGTGTATCCCATTGACTGGGATAGGCAAATTTTCTCCATCCATGTTTGATAACTGAAATGCATTGTGCTCCTTGCATTCAGTAATGATAAATGGGCCACTCCACATGCTGTCAAACTTGGAGTGCTTCTCTGGCCTGCTTTTCAACTCATCCCATTTGAGTACCATATCACCCTCCCTAAAATTTTTGGGAGTGGCCCTCTTATCAAAAGTTCTTTTTTTCTGAAGTTGATGATACTCCATAGCTTTCATAGCTTTATCTCTGATCTCTTCAAGCTCCATAAGTTGAGCATATCTGATAGCCATGGGATCTTCTTCTTCAAACATCTCCAGATGATTCATGATATCAAGAGCCAACAGCTCTACAGATATAGGCAGTCTTGCCTCTTTTCCATAAACTAACATATATGGGGAGTTTCCAATAGACCTCTTGGGAGTTATTCTATCCACCCATAATATAGATTTCAGATTGGTGTGCCAGGTCATCTGGTTATCCTCCATTGATTTTTTGATAATCCTTATGAGATTCTTATTTGTGGATTCAGCCAAACCATTACCCTATGGGTAATAATTTGATGAAGTGTTCAAATAGATTCCATTCTTCACAGCTGAGTCAGTTATCTTCAATCCAACAAAGGCTAGAGCATTGTCTAAGATAACTGACTTAGGTACTCCAAATCTAGATACCAAATCACAATAAAAGTTCAAAACAACATTTTCATTGGCTTCCTTCAAAGCCACTGCTTCAGTCCACCTTGTGAAATAGTCTATTGCTGTAAGTACCCACCTATGGCCTACACTTAACGGGGGGTTAATGGGACCTATAATATCAATGCCCCATCTCATGAAGGGTTGCTCTACTTGAATCAATTGTAGAGGTAAAGCTGGCATCCTTTCTTTGCCTGCAAAAATGGTACATTTTACACACTTTTTGGCCCATGCATGGGCATCCTTGAATAAGTTGGGCTAGTAATAGTCAGCTCTCATTATTTTCCAAGCAGTAGTTCTTGGGGCAAAATGTCCTCCTGCTGTTCCATCATACAAGTTGTTCACTGAGTCCTCTACCTCTGAGCTTGGTTATCTTGATATCTACGTCATATTCCATGACTTTGGTAATCCAACTAGCCCTTTTCTCATTAACATCCTTACCTAACAGAAACTCTTTCACACCAGCGTGAGTAACCATCAAATGTACCTTATTGTTACAAATAAGATGCCTAAACTTCTTGAGACTCTTTACCACTGCAAGGACATGTTTTTCAATGAAACTATACCTCTGTTCATACTCCTCCAGTCCTTGACTTAAGAAAGCAATTGGCTGCTCAAAGCCTTCACTTTGCTATTGTATTAGAATTGCAGAAATTGTATCTAAACTACCATAAGCATACAAAATAAACTCTTTTGAGAAATCAGGATTTACCAGAGTTGGTGTAGTTGATAACGCTTCTTTTATGGACTCAAAGCTGAGTTTGGCCTCTTTTGTCCAACTGAAAACTGCATTTTTCTTTAACATAGAGGTCAATGGCTTCAATAAATTTACAATGTCAGGTATAAATCTTTGCAGAAAATTAATTCTACCAATAAAACATTGCAGTCCTTTCTTGTGATAGGGTAAAGGTAGCTCCAAAATAGATCTTACTCTTTCTGTATCAATGGTAAATCCCTCCTTTGACACAATGTGTCCAAAAGCTTTCCTTCCTGCAGAACAAAAATGCATTTCTTAGGATTGAGGGATATCCCAAATGCTTTACATCTCTCAAATACTTATTTCAGGTGGGATAAATGTTCAGCTACATCTTTAGAGAAAACTATGATGTCATCAAGGTACACAAGTACCAATTTATAAAGCAAACCTTTAAAAGCCATATCCATAACTCTCTGAAAAGTAGAGCCAACATTTGATAGACCAAAAGGCATCCTTTTGTAGGCCATGGTGCCCCATTTTGTGGTAAAAGTAGTTTTAAACTAATCTTCTTCCTTGACTAATACTTGATTATAACCTGAATATCCATCAAGTAAGGAGAATCTTTCTAAACCAGCTAGTACATGCATTATTTGCTCCATTGAGGGCAGCAGGTAGTGATCCTTCAGGGAGGCTCTATTAAGGTCTCTAAAATCAACGCATAGCCTAATCTCTCCATTCTTCTTCCTCACAGGAACAAGATTGGAGACCCAAGAAGTATGCTTGATCAAAAAAATGATGTTTCCCTCGATCAGTTTGGTTAATTCCTTAATCATCAGAGGCTCAAGTTTTGGATTTAAAGGTCTTTGTTTTTGCCTCACAGGTTTCACACTTGGCTCTAACTCTATAGTATGCTAGGCAATATGAGGGTCAAACCCTTTTAAGTCTAAGTATTCCCAAGCAAACACAGCCTCAAATTCTTGACAAAGAGCAATAAAAGCTTTCCTATCCTCAGGTGAACAGATTTTACCAATTTTGAGAAGCTTACCCTTGAAAATTTCTAGCTCCTCATGATGTTCCTCTTTGACCTGCATGCTGGTTTTACTCTTTTTCAGCTGATCATCAGTACCAAAAATAGATTCCAAGGTTACTAATCCTCTGGGCAGCTTATTAGTCCTTAACTGAACAACTTGATCATCATCATATTATTGTTTGAGTTTGTTCTAATTCATCATAGAAAACTCATCCTCTTCTAACAGGAAACGTAGAACCTGCTCATCACTCTCAAAAACCTGCCAATGAATGTTATTGTCAAGAATAGAGGGGCTATCAACTATCTTCACATGAGGCTGTACCTTTTCTCTTTGAATATCACTGGGGATATCGAACTAAGCCCCAATTGCAGCTAACCTATCTACATGATTGTTCTAATTTCTCGGAATAGAGATTAGATTGAAAGTGTCAAACTCCTCAATCATATCCCATACCCTATGTTTATACCATTTTAAAGAATCATTCTTTGTAACATGCAGTCCCCTCACTTGATTCACAATTAGTTTGTTGTCCCCATACACCTGTAAATAGCCAATTTTCCTCTTCCTTGCCCATTGCAAACCTTGAATCAACCCTTCATACTCAGCAGTGTTATTTGTACATGAAAAAGCAAAATGGAAAGCAGAATAATATCTGTCACCTTGTGGAGACATGAGCATTACACCACCACCAGATCCATTCCTATTCCTAAAGCCATCAAAGTACATTTTCCAGACCTCATCTTGTTGTTCTACCTGTTGCTCTGCACTCTTTACAAGGTTTGGAATTTCTATTTTAGGTTCATGCAATATGTAAACCCCCATACCAGTTTCTTGAATGTGTGCCTCAGGATCATCAACAATATTTTCTAAGGCTGACTCCTTTAACATCACTTCTGGTATACTTTCAGCTTGCAGTTCTTAAGCAGCAATAATCTCAGGATCATTAGAAATAATGCAATTTGCATTAACAGCACTTGGGACATAAGGCTCTATCTGATATTTGGCAAGTAATTCAAATTTTAGGGTCACTTTTGTGCCATATCAGGTCCTAAAAAACATGTCAGACTAGTCTGAGGATAAATATCCTCCTATCTTAGCTGTGAACTCTCCTGAAAAACACATGGCAAAATAAGGAGGTAGATCTATGATGAACACCTCTTGGGAAATGGAAACATTTGGGTAGGTATGCAAAGTGAGACCTAGATCTTTTATCACACCTATAGTGTTAACAGCTGTGCCATCTAGCTGGAGTACACCCTTCGTAAGGGGCTGGTATTTCAATCCTAATTGGTCTGCAATCTATTTTGGCATTACAGAGCTACTTGCACCACTATCCACCATGCACTTATGTACTAACTTGTCTCTTATTATTAATGACAAATAAAATGGAAGTGGTTTAACACTCTTATTTGGTTGTTTACTGTTGTCCTAGGATGAATTGCTAGGAACAACCCTAGCTGGGTCAACAGTTGCATCATTTGACATTTTTAAATCAAACAAAGCAGATTGTAACATGTCCTTTTGACCTGGGATCACTAAGGAATCCCACATAGATATTGTCATGTTCATTTTCTTCATATTTTTAATGATATTAAAAGGTGAAGTAAAATTTACCTTCTGATGTGACTTTGTTGTAGTAATATCAGCCTGCAAATGAGGCTATTCCCTGGCAGTTGCTTGAGTATTCCTTTGCAAAATATGGGGAATCTGGGATGTAGAAGGATCAGTAGGTCCTTTTTCTTTGTTTGCTACTTGATCTATCTCAAAATCCCTCTTCTTAGCTCTTGTATTTGCTGCAACTGAAGTATCATCTCTGTTTACGCCACATAACTCATCTTCCTACCAGTTTAGGAAGGTAGTATCATTCTGAGGTTATTCTTGCTTCTATACAGCCCCATCATTAGGTGTGTTTGGCTATGAAACTGTAACATCTTGCACCATTAGAGCCTGATTTATCACTCCATTTGAACAGGTTGCCTGACTATGTGGCTGATTACATGGAAGACACCATTCATACTTAGCTACAAGGTTGTTCTAAACAGGGACAAGGTCACAAATTGCATTAATGGGTGTAGGATTTATGGCTGGAAAGGCCTTTGGTTCACATTCTACCTAGCACCTTGGTAATTTCTTTGATAAGGTGGTCTGTTAGCTTGGTATGTATGGTTTTTCCCATGGTAAGGTTGATTTGGTTGTCTGTTCTAGGATTGCTTTTTTTGATATTCACCAGCTCATTCCCAAAAGTTTGTAAGATATTCTCTATTTTCTGTTGGCTATTTTTTATCTCTCTTAACTCCTATGGTGAGCTAGAAACAACAGTCTCAGGATTGGCAATACCTGGCAATGCTACTGCAGCAGGTAAATGGGCAAAAGACAGGATCAGCAAAGTCATTGATGCTTGAATCTTGGGAAAAATGGGCATTGGTGGTCTAGGTGCTATTTTCCCATCTTGAATCAGGCTATTTTTTGCTCTAGTAGATATTTCATATGCATCAGGTAAATTTGTACCTCCCATTGATTGTATCATTACTGAAATGTCACTATTAAGAGCTTTCAAAAAATATAGAAATACATATTCTGATGAAGGCCTTACTGTGGCAGGAATTTTGTTCCATGTCTTCTGAAACCAGAAATTGAAATCCATCATTTGCTCTGGGGGAGCTCTCTTTATCGTAGTCAATTGTTCAACTAGTGATAAGTTATCTGACTTATCTTGGAATTGTTTGTTCAACTTATCACCTAAATCATCCCAAGTTGGAATGGTTTGCACTGGTAAAATCCTGAACCACTGTAACACTTTTCCTTTAAACGAGGCAGCCAGTAGCCTGATGGCTACATTTTCTTGAGTTACATGATGAACACCACATAGAGAAGCTACGTCTCTAATGTGTTCGATTGGGGTAGTTTGATCCTCCCCAATGAAATAAGGTAGGCTCTTCAAAGCTGCCATGGGTATATTATCATGCACTGTCAAGTTCAATGGGCTGCCCCCATCAAAAGCCACAAATGGCTGATTTCTTGCCATTGGAACAACTAGAGGTGGGTTTTCTTGAACCGATGCAAGAACTACAGGTATTACTGGACTGAAACTTGGTGGGGTTGATTGTATTCTTTTTAAAACTAGAATTCTTACCACAGTTCTACTCTATCTTCTAGGTGGAGATAGCTGCAAATAATCAAAGGAACTCGAAATCCAAGTTTGAATTTTTCACATAAAATGTGTGACAGCACTGATCTACTTGTCCCTTTTCAGTATGAGTCACCAGATATGCAGAAGATCAGCCTCTTAAAAGCTGAATAATGTTGGTAGGATATCAAAACTAGCAATATGATTGTATGGTCCCACTGGGTGTGCCAAAAACTGTTGTCTCTCAAATTTGCACCCTTGCTGAGTTGTAAAACTTGGCAATCTGGAGAAACATGGGATCTTTCCAGGTCTGTGGGTCACCTGTGTTTGGAAAGAACCTCTAGAGAAGGCTAGCTTCCTAGCTGGTTATCACCTAAAATCTATTGGATTTGCAGAGGAAAAGGGAGAAGGAATGCTTTTTAAAAATGAAAGATAAAACAGGAAAACTTAAAAAAAGGGGTGATTCACCAGGTTGAATAAAAGAGCCCTCATAGAACTGAGAAAATGCACAAAATGATTAGAAACAACCAATAAACATATACAGATCAAACTAATTTTAACAAAGGCAGTGAGCAAGAGATGACTAGAAGGAATTAAACATTCACAAACACATCATCCTTAGATCACACAGAGTCAAAATAGCATGAACAGGTAAAATAACCAGCATGTATTTAATCAAAAGGCAAGGTTATAGTAGAGGAATGCTCTATTTCAATTCAGAAGCATAGATTACTAAATCTTCCAACCTCCTTTACATCTCATGTTCATGCATATATAGTATTTTTCATTTGACTTAAGTTGGCTGCAATGAATTCACCCCATGGCCTCTATCAGAAAATATCTGTGTCTGAAGGGAGTGCTAACCTGCCAGAAGTTATGGCTTGGAAAATAGGAGCAGATGAGAGATATTTCTAGTCATCAATGTGAAATAGCTGAGTTGTTCAATTTATAGCAATGAATGCTACAAATATCTAGAAAGGGTACCTGAGGAATTAGATTTGCATTGCACACAAGTAGGATGCAAACCCTCAAACAACATTTTATGGCACTGTAGATTCCCGAGTCCTCTAAATTTGGCATCTGATCACTTGAATGTGCTGAATGATCGAGCCCTGCATCTGATATAGTTGGCCCCTAAAATCCTTTTTTGAAACTACAAATTTTGAATGCATGCTGTCAAATTTATCTTTACTGTAAAAAGGGTTGTCATTTGTATGCATATAGACATACAAAAACTAGATGCACTTCAAAAATCATTATTACGTCATCATCCTAAAGAACCTACTTGAAGAGGAGACCAGAATGATGTCACCTACATATCAGGTCCTTCAAATTGTTCAACTTGCACTTATGAGATTTCTTCATTCGTTGAATTTTGCATAACAAATCGCTTTGCATGTCTTTGTATCTCCCTTTGTATATGGTTTTGTATGTGCAATTGTATATACAATACAATGGCCAACATACAAAAGTGGGCCTTTACCTTTTGTATCACCTTTTACTCCTGCCTTTGAATCAGCCTTTGGATCAGCCTTAACACATGGCACTATTTGATTGGCCGCTGAGTTGAACCTAGGACCTATCGCTGAACATTTGCATCTTTATCAGCCACTGGAGAGACCTCAAACTGAGCCGCCGATACACATTGTCTTGTCAAAAATCCATTGTATGTGTCTTTGTATATGCAATTGTATATGAGATACAATCGCATGTACAAACAATTGCAGAACTCAAAGGATTATCAACCATATTCGATCATTGAAAAAGGTCTGGCCTTGTATCCCTTCTTTTTTCCATATTGGCATATACATGCACTTTGACATACAACTGTAGACCCCACCACTGAGTTTACCAAATTTAATTTCCCAGTCGGGTCCGCATTGTATATCCTTTTGTATCTAACCTTTTGTATATCACATATACAATGTGAAACATACAAACAAAACTGCATACAATCACTTGTACCTACAAACATTGCAGCTGACCTTGTATGTGACCTTGTATATGCCCTTTGTATCTATAAATATATAATACGAACATACATACAAAGATACATACAACCACATCTATCTTTATAAACCAAATTGCATATTCTTTTAGGTTCGGGATTGTATCTCAGGATTGTATATGCCATTGTATATAAGATTATATGTGCAAAGATACAATCGCATATACATTTAATAGGTGGACCCCAAATTTAGTATCTCCCCCTTGTATATTGACTTTTCATCTTCCCTTTGTATCCCGCCCTTTGTATATGTGATTGTATATGAGATACAATCACCCGATATACAAAAGTGGACCTCATATTTTGCATAAGCTCTTATATATTGCCTTGTATATGTAATATACAAATGGAGATGCATACAACATGGATATACAATGAACCTGATGTACATTCACTTTTGTACATGACCAAGATACAAGGAAAAAATATCTCTGAGATACAATTCGACCAAATGACAGAAAACCCCAAAACAAGGATGACATCATCATCATATACATGAAAAATGGCTAAGTATAAAACTGAGAAATCCCTATGATGGAAGGCACTTGAAGACAAAATATTTCTAGGTTTTTTTTGGGTTTTCTCTAAGGATTCTCCAGGCAAGATTTTGGGATTTTTTTCAAGGCAGATCATGTGTAATTGAAGGATTTAAGATTTTTTGGGTCATTTTCTAATGGATATTCAAGGAATATATAAGGTGAACTATTTAACTTTGGACAGAGGAAAATATGTCAACAATGTAGTAACCTCATATGGAGGCTTAGAGATCCAAAATGTCCTATGCTCAACTAGTTTCGTGTATGTGTAGTCTTTGTCCACCATAAATGTGATGGTGTCTATATATTTCTTGAGTATGTCATAGAGAATTCATTTCCTAGCTTGCGTATCTACTTAGAGGGCTTTTAAGAACCCATAGTATGTGGTGGTGAAGGATGTTTTGTCTTTGAATTGTTTTACATGATATTTGATTTGTGTGTCTACTAGTATGTGTGTTTTCCATACTTTTCCCTTAAACCCTAGGAGTTCCTTCATAAAATAAAAGACTAGGAAAATGATGAGAGTTCCATGCCAGAAGTTATAGTTGGATTCCTTTGTTTTCTACAAATTCTCCATTAGTTGTGCTCACATCACTTCACATAGGTCAAAATATTTTTCCTCCATCAGGATTTGATAAGTTGTGTGAAGTATGGTGGCGGTAGCGGAACCTTCTCTATTTGCATAATAAATTTTGTATGCTATCCACATTACCACATGTACTAGACCCTTGTGTCTCTAATTTATTTTACATTCAAGCTTTAGCCATCTGGTGTTGCACCTGTGAGCTCCATCACTTTATCATTTTCAATTGCTTTCATAGACAATACCCCTCCTATTGAGCTAAACCCTATGACGGATTGAATTGCATCCTTTGTTATCTGGTAGGGTTTGTCTAGATAAATGTATTCATCATGAATTCTGCTTAGGACTATTCTTACCCACTCATGTTGGTCACAAAAATTGGGGTAATCTTTCAAAATGTCTAGCTTTTTTCTTTAAATGTTTTGGTACATTACGGCAAATACCTTGCTCCATCTAGCAATTGGTCTTGTATTTGCTCAAATTTCATGTGGTCAATTTCCAAAATTGGGTCAGGAATATATTTTTGGATATCTTCTATATAGAACTCTTCTACTAGTACACCTAAAAAGGCTCCATCTTTATCCACCTCCATTGCTTTGAAGCGATATGTTTCTTATTTTGACCTTGGTGTCTTTGTGTTATCGATGAATGTAGGTGAAGACAAGAAAAATGAAAGGTAAATAACAAGAAGATAAAAAATAAACATTCAATACCTTCACCTTAGACTTTCCTTTGTCCTTCAATAGAGTATATTTAAGTTGTACCCACTACCTCAATGGCTATGCTCAATGACTTTGATAGATAGAGGTATGTTGATTGCTCTAGAAACATGTAGCATAACATTACTTTCATGTGTGATGATAATGGCTTGGTTGAGGCTATATTTATAGATTCTTGATAAGGATAAGGATAAGGATGGAAGACTCATGATAAGGATAAGGATAAGGGTGGAATCTTCTAGGGATATCTAAAAGACAAAAGGATAAGATAAAAGATAAATGGATTTTTATGAGATAAAGATGGAATGAAGATGGAAGTTTCTAGTTAGTCATGTGATGAGTTGGAATTGTTTTTAAATTTATTTATTTATGGTAAATGGATGAGGATGATAAATGTGGAAATAATTAATTAAATAAATAATTTATTTGAATTAATCATGGCTACAGGGAATAACGGATTTATGTCATGACCCTATTTGTTTACAAATTTAGAATGCTAAGATTGATAAATAATACTATATAAATTATTACTAATCATTTTCAATGGATATATATATATATGATCCTCCTTTCACTACACCCATTCAAGGATATTTAACCGACTTGAATCACAAATTTTACAGCAGGATTCACCTACAGGTTGATTGTCACTTGTAATGATAGGGAAATTTGGAAATTGATGTTTAGTATGTTAATTTAATGCCCAATTATGCTTCAAACCCTAATTATAAAAATCATAAACAAATAGATGAATTCTAACAAATGTTTGCAGAAAAAGATAGTAGACAAAGATTAGTTACTAACAATTTTTTGAAGTTCGGGATATGGTAATGTCGGGGGCAAAGGGACTTGTGCCCAAGTCTAATGCAGTATTTTCTTCAGGGATTTCTAGACTCCTTCTAACACTAATGATCTGTATTTTGTCAGTTTTCGTCATTGAAGATGCGGAGGGATTTGTGACTCGCACCCAAGCCCAAGGAAGGATGTTCCTCATAGTGCCAGAATCTCTTATGATGCTGATTATCACTATCATAGAGATTTCTATTCCTGCAAAGTCATAGGGATTTGTGACTAGAACCCTAGCCCCAATAGTGCACCAAACTGCTTCTTTCCACTAGATCTAGAATCCTTATCTTCTGCAACTCCACTCTGGAAAATCTAATACTTGTAACATACAATTAGAAGAAGTGTGGTTAGGGGTTGTGGTGTTTAGGAGGTTGCCTCAGTTAAGCCCCAGAATGGCATTCAAGCCTTCTAACACCATTGTTAGATAGAGAGTGTGTGTCCTTGTAGGACAGAGGCAAAAAAATTGATAAATGATTAATTAAAGCACAAATAGATATCACCTTGGAGGTGTAGCTCACATATAGATGAAGATCTTTCATAACATGAGAGGATGAATCCAAATCTGCAAAAACACAACAACAATATTCTGCTCTGCAACACAATGAATATCTTGAATGCTCTATGATCATAAGTTTGCCAAAAAATCATAATAATCCTCTAGTCTACAAATGAAACCCTAAATATGCTTAGATATGCCTTCCCACTACAAATTTCATATGTCAAACTTAAGATGTTGGAAATGAAACCTTTTAATGGTCACATAACTGACATTCAAATTTGGGACCCACCTAAAATAGGGTAGGACTAGGGCATGAGTGCCCAAGCCCCTGGGTCCTATTTTAAGGTAGGGTTAAGTGCTACAATGTCCCTCAAACCCCATTTGACTAGGGTTTCAGGCCATTTTGTCTCAGGAGTAAAATGAACATGCAAGATGCAAAATAAGGGACCCAAGAGCTAAATTTAGGAGGTAAAAGTTCTAGGGGGACATTTTACATTATAACATTTAGCCCCCAATTTAATGTATGTTTGATCTTATGACCCATAAATGTATTAAAGTGTAGTCAAAACATAGCAAACATGCCCGACACTTGAAGCTAATGCATACATGAAGAATGAGGAACTATTTCTAGTCCCTAGTCTTAGGTAGACATTAGAGAAAACACATCGCAAACACATAAAACATGGATAAGAAAATTACAGGAACGCAAAACATGGCGAAGACAATATTAAAGACACATAAAGCAGATTGAATACAATGAATGCAATGAATGCAATGATTATTTCTTTTTAATTTTCTAATATATAAATGAATGCAAATACATGGAAAGTAAAAATGCAAGACATAACCCAAAATGTAGGAGGGGCTTTTCACCGCGCTCTTTGGACTACATATGGGACAAAAGACACGCAATACAAATCTCAAAGTGTAGAATGGGTATTTCACCACGCTCTTTGGATTACACTTGAGAACAAACATGCCATAAAAATCCCAAAGCATAGGAGGGGCATTTTGCCATGCTCTTTGGACTATACTTGGGAACAAACACATGGAAGACACATGGAAAACACAAGCGTTGTATAGTATGCCAAAGACATACTATACATCTAAAACATGGAAAACAAGGTGATGGAAGGAACTTATTGCTAATCCCCCACCATCTCAGGCATGCTATAGGAACACCTGATGATTAGGCTTATGCCACAACAACTGCCAAAGAAATGCTTAAGAGAGGATAGTCCTAGATCCGACCCCGCCTACTCGAAGGACTTTTGAAATAAAAGGATGTTCAATAGCTCAAGAGATACACCATCCTGCCTCATGCAGAGGGCTTTGAATGAAAGGATATGCATGATATCCTGCCTCCCCAGAGGGCTTTTTGATTGCAATATAGATAAAGACGTGCACTCACGTCAAAGATACAACATCCTACCTCTGCAGAGGGCTTACAAACACACTTTGTTAGTACCAAAATCATCAGAAATCTTACCTTTATATGTCCCCACATTAAGGTGGTTTATGTTGTGTACCAATACCAAGCACATTAAGGTAGAGAGAAAACACACAAGGGAACAAGAGATTTCACAAAGACCACGCCCCCGAAAGGTGACATGTGCTTACGATCACCAAATGTTCCCACAAACAAATCTTAATCTAAGAAAAACATGAAACCTATGCATGAAAACAATCACATCAAAGGCAAAGGCTATACTATGGGTTCAGAACTGAGTATAACCATTGGACTATACTACAGATATCTCAAAACTTAGTGTAACAACAAGGTGAGACACCAAGACAATCAAAGTGCATGGAGCAGATGTATTGTTATGATTTGTTAGAATGATAAGACAACATCAAATGTTACATGAAGTGATTCTACTAGCCAAGTGTCAGATATATAAATCAACCCCATCTTCATATATGGACTAGGTCCATTTTTACTTACTCGCTAAACAGACATGTGGTCTGTATCAGTATATGTTTGTTTTCCTCACCCACTGACTAGGTAGAATCACTAGAAGAAGGTAAACAATAAGATGAGAGAGGAGAACAAGTGTCTTAGGAACAATCACGTAGGAGGATGCCCCTAGGTCATCAATCACAATGCTATGCACCTAAGACACAACACACAACAATGAAAATAGATGAAAAGCAAGATAGAAGAATGATGATACAGATAGAAGAATGGTCACAACAAAGGTGGTCTCTTCGTATGCCTAACCTTACAAGAGTATCAAGGGTCATCATAGGAGGCCTAAACAACATATAACACACCACGGGGGGATCACAAAATAGAGAGAAGGGTTAGAAATACTTACCTGATGCAACACAATGCTAACAACATATATATCTAGGAGGAGGCCACCCTTGAGAGAAACTATAATAATTGCTACAATGAGTGTGGTGTAGTGATGGAGAAATACTTACCTAATTAAAAGTGATATTATTGTTATCAATCAGATATGCACCCAGACTAAGCTCTTAACTTAGCTATCTGTTGACACATGGGAACACTCCTAGGCATGTGGGTTGCCTAAACTTGGAGTGGACCTCCAGAGTGAGTTGGTTCTCCTAATGAATTTTCTAATCTAAAAGATTTGCTGAGGAAAAGGGATAGAGGATAACTGAAATGGAAAACTAACTTCTAAGGATGATTAAATCAGATTCTAAATTATTTAATGCTTCCACTCACAATCAAACTCTTAAGACATCTACCTTCACAATCCCACTTGACACACACAACACATAAGTAATTTGTTTGAAGGTTTACAACTAAACACAACAGACAACCTCCATTACACAAGACTTATGCATACAAACTTGCAATAAAGAGACATAACAAAGGATCTGATTTTTGTGATCACATAAAAACATCCAAATCAACACTGCAAGATGAGACAAAAATAAATGGGAAAGGAACTATGCTATCTTATTTATTTAAAAGGAGTAAGAAAAATGAGACTGAGTACAAAGTTTACAATGCTTTCTACTAGTGAGCCAAAGAGAAAGAAACAACTGATCAGAACTGAGAAAAACAAAGTTTTTCTCACAAATATATCCTTTAATTTTCCCAAGATGGAAAAATAGGAAAAATGTCAAAAATCACTCTGAAAGCCTGCCTTTAAATCATTTTTAGAATCCATAGAAAAGCTATCAAAAATCCCTCTAAAATATCTCCAAACTGAAAATAGAAGATGCCAACATGATGCCTCAGGTGGTCCCACCAAAATCCACTCAAAATCAAGCTTTACCTGATCAGAAAAAGCTCAAATATGCCAAAATTTGTCCTATCTCACCCAGAAAAAAAATCAAACCCACAATAAGGTCCTACCTAGATTATCTCTAGTTTAACTACATAAATAATGAATATTTAAATGTAATTTATAAGATATTGCTTTAAATATTGTTTTACATGGATTTCAGGTTTTGTCCTTTTCTCGATTTGATTCTGATTTGATTTTTGTAAAAAATAAATAATACATGGCTTATGTGGCACTTGTCAAGTATGGATGTATGATTTTCTATAAAAATCATTAAAATATGAAGGCATACTAAATGATTTGTAAAATAAAAGCCTATAAGGCTTAGCCTCCATCTGGTTCTACAAAAATCTCTAGGGCATATGACCCATGACTTATTCTTCAAAAAGGGTCCAAATGAGTTTTAAAGGCATAATGCCTTGGCATTGAATATTCAAAAGAGACCTAAGGCATTAAATATACTAAGGCATTTGGACCTATGTATTCATCTTGAAAAATGTTCTAGTATCCTCTAAGGCATTAAAGCCTAGGTATTGCAACATGCGGCATAATACCATGAGGGGTATTAACTGAGGCAATGAAAATAATTTGATGTGATAAAAATATCACAATCAATCTAGGGCTTAATGAAAACCCTAAGACAAAACATAGAAGCCCTAACTTTTTGCATTCATTTTACCTTTACATCTTTCGGAGAGGGCTCTATTGCTCAGCCACCATGAGAGGCTAAGGTTTGAAGAAAAAATTGATTCCTCTATACTTCCAATGCAATTTTCATGGATTTCTATATAGATGTTGACAAGAAATAACAAGGTAAGGTCCTTCTGTACAAAATTGGTCCATTTTTCTTTCATTTCTGAGGTATTTTTAGGCTTTAAAGCCACGGTCCCTATATCTTTCTGATGCATCTTTCTATTCTTTGTTTGTCTATGTCAATATACTCTTGTTTTTGTCTACCAATGGTTGATATTTCTGAGATCTTTTGAGCCATTGCAAAGACAAGAATCCATGGCCACGTCCATACATTTATACTCAGAGACAAGGTAATCTTTTTCTTGTCGACATGATTCATATCTTATGAAATATTTATCGAAAAAAACCTTCTGCATATTTCATCTCATTAGAGGCTACAGCTATATATCTATTTTTGAGCATTTCTATTAAAAAGCTATCCAAAAGTTTTTATCTTCCTTCTGTGTCTATGATTTCAATATGAAACCCCAAGCGGGTTTGATCTTTACTGGGCCACGACTATATATCTATCAATTCCAGTACTACTGGGTTCATCAAACCCTCATAAACTCGAAACTCATTGCTTTCTCTGTAACTACAGTTTGATTCTATATATAATGATAAGGGTTTTGTAAAAGACAATGTTACTCAGGTAGCCAAACTCTTCAACACGAACTGGTTCTTGACTTTTTTTGTCTCAGGATGTGGCTATACTTTCTCATTTGTTCATTTCTAAGTGCTCATTTGAGCATACACAAACCTAAAACTCTAACTTCCTTCCTGCACATATGATTTGTTTTACAGTTCGACATGGGTTCTGCCAGTTACTAGATATAAACCCTATTATGGTTTCATCACTCCTTACAACTCTGACATGCTCCATGACATAATATACTATGAACTTCTATATGATTTTTGTGTTATAGGCCATGACTTGTTCTACATATTTCATCATTTCTGAGTGTTCTCCTCAACCCTCATGAGATTGGGATAGATTATGACTGTTCACTATTGTTCATTCCTTTTGATGAGGGCTTGAATGATACACTTGACTACTATGCATATGATTACCACTTTTCTTCAGCACCTTGTGACAAGACAGTCATATTTACTTCAACTCCAAGCAATTAAACTTTACCAGAAGCATGAATGAAACCTCAAAACATTGATACAGAATGGTTGAATGCTCTATAGCCTCACAATTGAGCTTTCTTTATGATGTTACCTTGCAATGATGAGTTCATCAAGGACTATACAAACTAGTATAAGAAGATATGAAAAAATATATGAAGATTCCTTCTATATCACTGTTACTGCTTGACAGAGCTCTTTATTACAGTCTAATCTTATGCCAGCAATCAGGTATAAAGTACCTTTCAAACTTCATAAAATACATTTCTCTCTTTTTTGAGTTTGGTGTTCTTGGTATATAGCTGCAACTATAATGATGATGACCATTTAAACTTTGTTGTTCTTCAATGTTCATGACTATCCCCATAAGAGATATGACTGTTCCAACATTAAAACTTCATGCACCTATATGGTATTCAATTGGGGTTTAAGAATATTTCCCACTTGAATGCAAAAGTTCATGTACTAGTGATAACAATTGAAGATTCTCATCTAATCTTGTGGGGCAGTCAAAATGGAATGTATGAATGATGCTACAGAGCCTTGAAAGTCCATCTTTTCTTTCATAAAGACTACAAGTGGGAAATGATAACCATTGGTTTATTGCTATGCATCATCTTCGTCATTGGTTTAATAAATTTTTTCTCACATGAATGCTGACCCTTCATCTACTTAACTACTCCTTCATAGTGAAGTGGCATTGCTCACTATCATGATGTAGTTGGTTGCCTCTACCTTGGTATCTATTTACATGTTTGGAAATGCTATTCAATAGTAATATTACACCACATTCACAACAAGAAGTGATCAGTATATGTTCTATTGTTGTTCCATGATGACTATTGTAGTGTTAACATATGTTATTGATCATTTGGCACTTTTGTTTATATGTTCTGTATATACTTTGAATGATCACATTCAATCTGGGAAATGGTATATACTTTTGCTATTTAGTTTATTGTATTGCATCAAATGTACTTACACATATATCATATTCAATGGCTCCTTTACTTTCTGTGTAGCATGGCATTTCTGTGTATAGCTTCAACTACAATGCTCATCAGTTAGATCACTCTTGTATGATAATTATGCTCATTTTTTACAACTGCTTCTTCACATATTACTAAAGCAATATGTATCATGAGGTTATGTTTTTCATTTTATAGCTGTGAGTTGTCATAAAAACATATTGAAGGCATTCATAAAAACCTCCTTTCCCATGACAGTGGCTTGGCAGTGATCACTGTAGCTGCATATGTTTCATTGTTGTGAACTTGAATGAATCATTTGTATGATGTCCCTTGTATACAAATATCACTTTTAAAGTACCTTCATGTTGGCATTGAATGTTATTTGAGCACGAATAGATTACTATCCTCTTATGAGGTACGTACCCTAACATTGCAATGTATACATGGAGATTGCTTCATTTGATTTTCTTGTGAACAACATACCTTTCATTTGTGATTATGCTTCATATGATGCATGTATTGTTCTCTGATTAGCACAAGAGTGTTGTCCTAAACATGTAAGCACTTAATAAGGCTGCATTTTGTCATGGCCTCTATTTGATGATTATTTCCTCATTCAATTAGGTTAGTTCCATACACTATTGACCTGTCTTGGACAAGTTCACTGCTCATGTATGGTTATCATTTCATCTATTGAACTGATGATCATGGATGGGCAACAAACTTGAAGTTCATGCACTCACCTAATGTGTCACTCCTTTAGCTGAATGTATTCTATTTGATCAATATGAATAAGTATCCTTGTTCCATTCTCCTTGAAATTCAAGGGCAGCATGCTGGGCTCTACCCTTGTGGGAGCCCACTTTGCACCACATGCTAAAATTTCAGCAACATAACTTCTTCTATTCCTACATAGGAAACAAACATTTTAATTTAAAATAGTGAAGCACAATGATTGTTTCATTTCTTCAATCTCTCTTGCATATGGATGATTTGATATCTGATATAGCATATCTAGGCAATATATTATTTCTTGTTGATAGGCACATAGGAAACCATATCCGGAGCTCTAATAATCCTTCTTGTCATGGTACAAGTTCATTCAAAGATTAGTAGCAAGGAGGAGCCAGCTGCAATGAAGATCAACCAAGACCCCAAACAAGCAATGATGGATATGTTTTTTCCCTTCTTATCTTTAGATGCATTATGTATTTCCTATGTTTCTACTAGTTTAGCTATTCCTATGGCTTATGTGTTACATTTGATCTATCTTGCTCTCATTCAATGCAATGTTTATTCCATTTGTACTCCATTTGTAAAATTGAATGATCATTGTAATGAAATGAAATAACTTATATCATTGATGAATACTCTCCAATGCAATGAATGATGAATTGATTTTGTTCTCTTCTGGCATAAAGAAAGCATGATAAACCTAAACCTCTTCTTTTCAAGCACTCCAAACTATGCAAACTATCATAGCAAACAAATGTTAAACTTTTCACCTTAAAATGAACTTAATGAATCAGATCTGTCAATTTGAGTTGTAGGTGAAAAATTGGTAACAATTACCTAGTGGACAACTCTTGTCTATCAACTCAGGATATCGCACATGTAGTTTCGATCTTGTTGATATTGTATTAACGTTAAGTTTAAGATGACAAGAAGATTTATTAGGTTTCAAAGAATGGTATCCAATACTAGCTATGTAGTTAATTCCAACAACTTGTAAAGGTACTTTGATTCCTTATTGATTTACACCACAACCATTACCTAAATAGTCATAGTTGTTATAAAGGATTTTAAATCCTTGACCATAGAGGACTATCATTTCTCTAGAAGATGGCAAGGCCTCATAGGTATCATAATCTATAGTATAAGTAAGAGTATTGTCTTTATTTTCTACCAAGGAGACTTTAGGTTTCTTAGGTGTTTCTAAAGATTGCTTGGATGAGATCGATGTGACTTTTGATGTGTCAGGGTTATTAAGTTTATATTCCCCTATACTGAAAGAATTAAAATATAATGAGCCCCAATCGTCACCAAAAAGTGCATTTGATGTTTTAGAGTCTTGCACAACATTATCTATGGCAAGAGACGTTGATGAATCTACTAGTAAGTTGTTTAGACTTTTAAGGTTGTTGGGTTATTTTTTCATTTCAATATGTAAACAATTATCTTGTTCTATCTTGTTCAGGATCGGCTTCCACGGTGTAGAGCTTGTTTTGATATAGAAACTTTATTGATCTATGACGGGTAGACAGAACTGCCCCCATGGCATGGATCCATGGTCTACCAAGAATCATATTATATGAAAGTGAACAAGGCATGATATGAAAAAATAGACATTGTCACAGGTCTAACCTTTACAAGTAAAGTTATTTTACCCATAGATTGTCTTCCAACATTATCAAAGCCACAAATTCTTATTCTATCTGGCATAATCAGAGAGGTATCAACCTTAATCTTATGTAACAAATTAATACCAAAAACATTAAGAGTCGATCCATTATCAATCATAACTTGCTTGATCAATTTCTTATCTATCATGACAAATATTATAAGAGGATCATATTGGTTTTGAAATTTAGTAGAAGGAAACTCATGTTGTTGAAACAAAATATCCATTTTTGTCACATGCATACAATCTAACAGAGCTGCTACATCATTCAACTTGACAGCAGGTGGTATAATCACCTTTTGTAAATCTTCTTGGAGCATTCTATGGTATGTAGGCGATGTTTGTATTAAATCCCAAAGCTTGAGATCTTATCTAGAGTAGCACAAAGATTCTATAAGATCATATTCTTGACCTCTTTTAGGAGTAAGATGAGGTGGTGGAGGGAGCATAGGTTAAGAACATGGAAGAGAAGCAAGCACATGAGGTGCTTTCTTACTTTGTTTGTTATTATGGGTGTTGTATGTGTGAGCAATCACATTGTGATGTGGTTATTGTGACATATTTTGAACACCTTGACTTCTTTGAGTGATTTGTCTTGCATAGTTTAAGATGTAATCTGGGGGTCGAGGTGGTTTTCAATCTCCTTGAACCATAATCACCATTTTTAAGCAAGAAGGTGCATTAGGTGCCCCCCGCACAACCGTCTTAAGAATATTGCTACACTTATCTAGTAACCCCTTGGTGGGTGGAATAAGTCTATTAGTGAAGATTGAATTAACATTGTTTTCCTCTTGATTATGTTCAACATCTATCCCTAAAGGATTTAATGTGAGAGGCCTTTTGTCATCCACTAATGCCTCATCCTGGCTAGGTAGAGCATTGGAATGAAAGAAATGTGGGGTGTTGTTAAGAGGTTTAGCGGTTATTTTATCATTAGTGATGTCTAAGGGACTTAAAGGAGGAATAGGATAACATATGGAATCATCATCATCATCATCAACAACATATATTTTAGCTATTAGTTCCAAAGCATTAAGAGAAATTTAACACTCATCATTGTTAATGTGTTTTGTTAGATCTTCTACTACCTATTGGAAACTTCAAAGTTTTTCTAAATTTGAAGGTCCCATGATGAGAAAATCAATTTCCGAACTCAGAAATGCACCTGGAAAAAACTGCCCAGTGACTTACTTTGGAGAGTCATATTTTGAAGCCTGCTCAGTTTCACACCAAATCACTTCACAAGCATGTTTATCTACCATATTTTAGCATGTGTATCTGATTTCAGCCTCCCATGATTAGATTTTAGTGGGTTTTCAAGCATCAAATTGAAGGGTTCTAAGAAGGTTTGTTGTTTGCACATTATGAAATCTGCCAAATAGGCTAGCTTTGGAGGCAAATATTTATCAATTGGAAGATTGTCATGGAAAAAAATGAGTGTTCCAAATTCCCCTCATTATAATGTCCTCCCATGTCATTTTTCAAGACCCCAGCATATCGTTTGATATTTTTTCAAAATCAAAAGCAAATGGGTTTTACACAGTTTTGACATCTACACTTCTAGAAAGTTGTCACAGAGGTCAACTTTGATGCCAGATATTTTATGAAGGAGATGAATTAATGGAAAACCATTTTGTACACATGTTCATTTGATTTAAATGAACTAATATCCAGGTTGACAGCATCAAAGAATCAGATTTGATATTTTTACAAAATGACAAGTTTGTGAACTTTAGTTGAGTTTGACAGGAGCAGTTTGCAGAAAAGACTATGTAAGCAACTTTGAGCATTAATAGTTTTCGATCTTGATGAATTCATGCCAATCCCTCTAACATCCATACTCCCCTATCATAACTCAACATGTTGGTGCATTTTTGTGACTTTTGGAGATCGTTTGATCAATTTTCCAAGGTGACTCTAAAGGCTACTTGGCTTGTTTTGGTCATTGTACAAAGGTGCCAAAAAATGGATTTTCATGACAACCCATTTCATTTTCTCACCTCAGGAGCATATTAAGGTAGTTTCAGATCAATTCAGTAGAAAACTCATTTGGAAACATTTTTGTTTAGTTGGGCCCACAAGGGGACCCAACTTGTGTCACACAATTATTGCGGGTGAAGCTTACAACAGAGCAATTTGTTTGTGATGATCTCTTTTTAGTAGTATGTGTACAAATTGATATGGAGGGACAAATTCTTTCTTTCTTAACACAAACAAAGCTTTTGGAGCCAATATCAAAGCTCTAAAATAAAAGGGGATTTTGACAACAATGAAGTTTACATGAAGGCATAACAAGTAAAGCTAGAAGATATACACCATTCTTACTGCAACAAAATATTTGGGAGCCCTAGAAAAGAGAATCAAAGATAAAAGTGTAAAGGACCTCTCAGTAGCATGGGGAATGCCACATGATGAAATTCCAAATATGCTTGGAAGAGTGTTTTCTGGAACGAAGTATAGGCTCAAACAAGCACGCAAAAAAATTGGACTAGGTGCGAAAATGGAATTGATCTGATCGAAGATGAGTATTGGACTTCCAATTGACATTTTATCAGCAACAAGGGCCTAGAATTATATTTCATTTTGTAGGCTTGATATAGATATTCACAAAAATTTTCCTCATATCCATCTCCATGAAAAATGAGACAACAAAGATAGGTGGCATGGGGCTGAAAGCCAACTTACAATTGAAGGTAACTAGACAACTTATCGTTTGAAGATTATATATTACATGTTCCAGATGGCTATAATTACACCATATACTCAGTTTCTCTTCCAATACACTTTGGGAACACCAGATAAAAGTGTTACCATACGATTTACACAAAGGATAGATGTGATGCCTTTAGCACTTGCCGAGACAAAATACCATCCCTCTGCTATTGATCTGCTACTCATCCAATGAATTAGTGTAGAGACATAAAAGCAAAATCTTCTATAGTTTCTCTAGCATGAATTTATTAGTATCAACAAATCCTATTCCAAACTTTTAATTGGGGACTACAATCTTCATCTAGGGATCATAATGTCCAGACATGGTTGCAACACATGAGGGAAACCTAAAATTATTTGGAGGTCATCTAGTTATTGTGGAGGCAGGAATCAGTCTCGATGGCAAAGATGTCAATCAGGATCTTAATGTGTTTCAATTTGCAAACCGTATTCCACTTTTGTTTGAGGAAGGAGGAGATGTAGTCACAAGGACTGCAACAAAGAGGATCAATTGGAATAATTATAAGATCAACCAGACACAAGACAAGATTGGAGTTTTGTGAGCATTGTCAGCACAAAGATTCCTTTCAAGGGAACAGGCAAAGAATGCATTGGAGATTATATAAAAGAAATAGCATCTGTTGTCAAGGCTGAGTTGAAATAAAAAAATAATGAAAAGATAATAAGCACGTGAACTACAGGAGTGTATGAGAAACCTAACAAAGTATATACTTGATGCATCACGAACTATATATGATGTGCTTAAGGAAATTGTATAATTGCATACTCCAAAAGGACCAAGGTTTGGTGATGTCTATGATGAAATACTTGAGAAAGTATCATATTAGGAGATTTCAGAATCAACTCTTAGAGATAAAGCTCACCCAACATGTTGAACAGGTTGATATTGAAACACTACAACAAATCCCTTTGATTAGCTCCCTTTTTTGCTCTGTGTTTTGCTTCCACCCACTATTTTAATGTATTTTTCTCCAATTTTTTGAAAAAGTCGGCGCTATTCATCAGGATGACATTATTTTTAACATGTTTTTGTGTTGATCAGATCAAGTAGGTGCTAATTAGTGCCTACTTTAGCACCCAATTTAGTGCCTACTTTAGTGCCTAGTTGAGTGCTTAATTTAGTGCCCAATTTAGCACCTACTTTAGTGCCTACTTTAGCACCTACTTTACGCCTGATTTAGCACTTGATTTAGTGCCTAACTTAGCACATAGTTTGGTGCCTAATGTAGAGCCTAATTTATGGTTACTTAGGTTTAGGAGTATTATTTAGGGTTTAGGGTTTATGGGTTTGGGGTTAGGGGTTGAGGTCTAAAGGTTTAGGGTTTAGGATTTAGAGAGAGATAGAGGACTAATGGGGAGACATAGAGGAGATCAAGGGGAGAGATAGGGAGATAGAGAATGAGGGATATGGCCAGAGAGATAGGGAGAGAGATTGAGAGGTAGAGGGACAAAGGCGATAGGGAGAGAGAGGAGAGATAGGGAGATAGAGGTTTAAAGTTACTTGGGTTTGGGGGTTTAGTGGTTTAGGGTTTCTCAGGTTTAGGGGTTAGGATTTAGGATTTAGGGGCATTATAATTTAGGGTTTATTATTTACGGGTTAGGGGTTTAGGTTTAGAGGTTTAGGGTTTAGGGTTTATAGAGAGAAAGGAATGATAGGGAGATATAGAGGAGACTGTGGAGAGAGATAGGGAGATAGAGAATGAGGCACATGGTTAGGGACATAGGGAGAGAGATTATTGAGAGGTAGAGGGATGATAGAGATACAGAGATAGGGGAGAGATAGGGAGATAGACGTTTAGAGTTGCTTGGATTTAGGGTTTAGGTTTACTTGGGTTTGGAGATAGCTAGATAGAGAGAGAGATAGAGACAGAGAGAGAGAAGGATTGAGAGGTAGAGGGATGATAGAGATAGGGAGATAGGGGTTTAGGGTTTCTCGAGTTTAGGGTTTAGGGGTTAGGGGTTAAGGTTTAGGAGCGTTATTTAGGGTTTACGGTTAATTAGTATTTAGAGGTTTAGGGTTTAGTGTTTAGAGACAGAGGACCAATAGCAAGATATAGAGCATGAGGTACATGGCCAGAGACATAGCCGGAAGAGATAGGGATATGGAGAGTGAGGGACATTGCTAGAGACATAGGGAAAGACATTGAGAGGTAGAGGAATGACAGAGATAGGGAGATAGGGAGATAAAGGTTTAGGGTTGCTTGGGTTTAGTGTTTAGGGTTTAGGGGTTTGCCAAGGTTTAGGATTTAGGGGTTTATGGTTTAGGGGCATTATTCAGGGTTTACAGTTGCATGTCAAAAGAAGTCTCTCTCTCTGTAAATCTGTCAACCTTAAATAATCCAGTGTAGGTTTTTATTTCCTAGTGGGTTATTTATTTTTTCCTATATTCCTAGGTTTTTCCTACACTTCTATTAATCTCATTTAGGTTAATAAATCATGTCTTATTAGGTGAGAGGATTATGAGGTGTCACCTTCCTACATGTGAGCATCCATTAGCTATCTTGGGAAGATACTTTTCTATCTTTAGTCTGATAGATGGTTGCTCTTGATTGGTCGGTGTTGCCACCTCCTCCCTCTTCCTAGTCTATATAAGCATGCTACCTGGCTTGTATTTTGTATCCTTTGCTTTTGCATCCTCTTAATGCTATTTTTATTTTAGCATTTGCATTACTCTCTTGGAGACTAACTCTATGTTGCTATTTTGATTTCATATCATTTGCATTCATAGTTTAGATATCTATTCTTTGCACTAGTTTTCTGGGTTAATAATCTTTTCAAATTCTAACATGGTATCAGAGCTATTCTATGTGCAAGAGTAGATTTTAGTTTCCATATTTGAGAGATTTGGGGGGGCTAATAAAGCTTATTGTAGTTTTTCAAAAAACCCAGTATGCTCTTCTCTTGCATCTTTGGATGATCTTGAGACTCAGAAAAATTTGACGGTAATTTTTTTAATCTCTAGGGTTTGCACATGTGTTTTATGAAATCTGGGTGATTACAACATTTCTGGTTATACTGGTAGCATTTCTGGCTATTCCAACGCGTCCAGGAGGCTTAAGAAAGTCAGATTTGGCTTTCGTTTCACCGAAATCAGAGATTGTCATACACAGTTGTGGAACCAGGGTTTCGAGCTCAAATCTGACAACCAGCTTGCATATTTGGTGTTTTCAATCAATATTGTAGGTTCCAGCATGCCATTACTTGTCTTAGGTATTTGATTCAGCCTTTGCATGTCATTTTTTGGTTGTTGGTTTAATTTTTTGTAGCTAAAGGCATTTTGTTTACACTGGATCAACATCATCTATACATCAACAAGAAAAATGCCTTCTAGGTTTTGTTTGTAGCATAGAAAAACCATTTGGGTATCTTTCTATTTTTGCATGCAATCTATCTATTTTTTAGAAACATGCTTAGAAAGCTACAACAGGATCCCCCTCCATTGGCAATTGTAGTTTTGGAGGCAATTTTCAAATGCTCCGTTCTTTCTCATACGGACTCCTTTTCCCATGAACTTTTTTTTATTTTGGCTATTTTTTCATGCTCTATGCACTAGTGCAGATGTTTCTTGATTTTGATGCCGAGATTTTTCAGAAATTGTAGATTCTCAGTCGTGACAATGTACAGTTTTCATTTTGGGAACTTTGGAGGATCATAAATTTCACATACGACCTTGTATCAAGGTGATTCATTTTTTGAAAGTGCATATTTTTTAAGTAGATCATAGTGGTGATGTTTATTTCTCTAAGTATTGTGCCCAAGTTGTATTTTTAGCATATGCTCTTCGTGGGGGTTTTGTAATGCATTGAAATCAAGACCACTTAGTATTTATTGCTAGTGGTAGTTGTAAACACACTAATATAAAGTGC
Source organism: Cunninghamia lanceolata (assembly GCA_027924645.1). Classification (NCBI taxonomy): domain Eukaryota; kingdom Viridiplantae; phylum Streptophyta; class Pinopsida; order Cupressales; family Cupressaceae; genus Cunninghamia; species Cunninghamia lanceolata. The sequence continues at coordinate 4,053,604 of BSBN01000710.1, read as the reverse complement.
CAAATCATATTTTCTTGGGGGGTTCTTTGATTGAGTGAAAAGGGGGGGGTTGTCTGGTTGTGTTCTATTCTTTTCAACATTTCTTCTCTGTATTTCTTCATCATGGATCAAACAATCTACCCATCCTAACTCCATAAAATTACTTTGAGTGGAGATCACACATGACAATTCACTTAAGGAAATCTAGATTAAATAGGATAACTATGGGACTTGAAACTGAACTTGCTAAAGATGAAGATAAGCCTAAGTGGTTTAACAAATGTGCTGAGGCATATGGAACATTGTGTTTGTCTATTTCTCCTGATTTGCTCTTTCACATTGAGTCTTTGAATACACCAAATAAAATCTGGACAAAGCTAGAAACACTATTTGGCACATAAGATTCAATGAGGGGTCATATGTTGGAAAATGAACTAATTAGTCTAAGTCCAGAAAATTTCAACACAATCTAGGATTTCTTCACTAAATTGAAATCACTAAGGCTGCAGTTAAAACAATGTAGAATTGAAAAGAAAGATGAACAACTGATTCGTAGTATTCTCTCTAAGCTAAGTTCAGAATATTCTGTGTTTGTTTCTACCTTCTATGCTACTAAGGGTGCACTGGGGATTCAATTCATCATGCCATCTTTAGATGATTTTGCTATCAATCTCACTCAAGAATAGGACAAGCTAATCCAAATGGGCACTTTTAAGTCCTCTAAGTCACATGCCTTGGCTGCCAACCAAGGCACAAAAGAACAAAAAGGACAAAGTAGTAACAACAATAGTAAGGATAAGAAACAGAAGAATAGCAAGAAGAAGAAGGATCAGATACTGGTTGCTTCAAAAGCAACTAATGAGACCCTATCTTCCAAGGGCGACAAGCCTAAGAAAGAGAGGATCCAATGTGCCTATTGTAAAAGACCCAGTTATGATGAACATAAATGTCTAAAGAAACAAATTGATCACTTGACACACATTCTTGAGAAGAATATCAGTGTTCCTGAGTCTATCAAACAAAGATCTAATGAGGGGTCTAAGAAGGCAAAAGAAAACAACAAGGGGAAAGGAAAGGGCAAGGCCCTTGTTGCAGTTGCTTCTTCACCATCCACTTGGGTTCTTGATTCAGGTGCTTTCCACCACATGGCTTCATCTAAGGAAGAACTTGCATCTTTGGAGCCATGTACTATGCCTTCTATTTTGATGGGTGATGACACTCCTATTTAGGTGTGTGGGAGAGGGTCTGTTGATGTGGGGGATGGCACATTCCATGATGTTCTTTGTGTGCCCTCATGATCAACTAATCTCCTATCGGTATACTAGATCACTCACACAGGTTCAGGCAAGTGGGTTGAGTTCACTCCTAATTCAATGGAGATTCATGAGTTGCACAATGGTTCTACAGTTGCAGTTGGAAGAGTAGATCACTAGTCACGGCTCTATCTGTTTTCTCACTTTGTTCCTAATCCTCCTTTGATTGTTTTGCTCACTCATTCTAATGATGTGAGTAGATTATGGCATGAGCGGTTTGGTCATCTTAACTTCCGCTACTTGCAACAGCTCAACCAACAAAGCATGGTCACAGGGTTGCCTTCAGTTTAGTTTTCAGGTGGTGTTTGCCAAGGTTGCATTATTGGTAAGAATCCTAAGGAAAAGTTTGACAAAGGTAAGGCATGGAGAGATTCACAGATGCTGGAGTTAGTTCACAGTGATTTGGCTGGTCCATTTCAACATCCTTCTTTCAGTAGGGCTAGATATGTCCTCACATGCATTGATGACTTTTCTCGATATACTTGGGTGTACTTTCTCAAATAGAAGTCTAACGTATTTGATCAGTTCTAGGACTTCAAGACTCTTGTAGAGAAGTAATCTAGGAAAGCCATCAAAGTTTTGTGCACTGACAATGGTGGTAAGTATATCAACCATCGGTTTGAGAGGTTTTGCGCTTCAAAGGGGATTGATTTACAACATTTAGTTCCATACAATCCTTAGCAAAATGGTGTTGCAGAACAAAAGAATAGGTCCTTGAAGGAAATGGCAAACTGCATGATTCACTCCAGATCTCTTGCACCATAGTATTAGGTAGAGGCCATTAACTATGCTTGTTATATCCAGAACCATGTTCCTCACCAAACCTTGAAGGAAGTCACTCCTTTTGAAGCTTGGAATAGTAAAAAACCATCAGTTAAGCACTTTCAAGTTTTTGGTTCTCCTACATGGGCCCACATTCCTGTAGAGAAATGCAAGGCCTTGGATCCACAGAGTAGCCCTTGCATATTTGTAGGTTATCCTGATGGTGTGAAGGGTTATCAGTTGCTCCACCCTACTACACATGAGTTGTTCATTGAGAGGAGTGTTCAATTTGAGGAGGGCTCTTCGAGCTCACTTTCTATCACTTCTCCAACTCCTTCTACTTTGACATTGGAGTCACTTGGGATACATGACAGATCTTCTGATGAGTCAGATTCACTTGAGCAGTCTTCTACCTCCACTTCTGATGCAAAGAACAATTCAAAGAACTCACCTTGTTCCTCTCCTAGTCATCATTCAGAGGTTAATGATTCTCCTCTAGATTCTCCATCTTTTGGTCCACTTTAGGCTAGACAGACCTTGCAGTCTACAGGTGATTGGGTTGGGGATCCATCAGACACCAGGCAGACTCATTCATAGTTCCAAGATGTTCCACATGTCTTCATTACTACTACATCAGATCCACAGTCTTTTCATGAGGCTTCTGGTATTCTTGAGTGGGATATAGCCATGCAGGAGGAGTATAGTTCCTTGATGAGGAACCACACTTGGGATCTTGTCCCTCTTCATAAGGGAAGAAAACTTGTTCAATGTAAGTGGATATATCAGACAAAATTTGTAGCAGATGGGTTGTTTGACAAGCATAAGGCTCACTTGGTCTCCAAGGGATTCTCCTAGTTTCCTGGGATTGACTACTCTGAGACTTTTACGCCAGTTGCCTGAATGAATTCCATCCGACTTGTTCTTGCCAGTGCTGCAGCTAATCATTGGGAAGTACACTAGATGGATGTGAAGAGTGCTTTTCTTCATAGTGACCTTCAGGAGGAGATCTACATGGACCAACCATAGGGGTTCCTTCAAGACTCTTCACTTGTGTGCCATCTTTAGAAGTCTCTCTATGGCCTCAAACAGGCTCCTCGGGCCTGGTATGCCAAGATGGACTCCTGATGCAGAGCAAAGTAACCATTCAGCTTCATATGAGCCTTTTGCATATCACAACATGACCAACACATGGTCTCTAACCCAACAACTTCATTCTACACCTTTAAGGATGCCTAAATCCATCTAACAATCCTTCAATTCTTCTACACAGGACTGCAGGACAACAATCTTCACTATGCTCTTCATAGACTGTTATAATCTCACTGCTTCATGAGGAGGACGGTCACCATATCCACTTTGTCTTGATCACTATTGGGATAAACCTTATCTCAAACAACTAATCAAGTCTATAACCTGCCAAATCTCTATTATCTTCTTTGGCAAAACAAATGACATGCCAACATACCTGTGCTCTTCTCTTTATTGTTGTCCTCTACTCCATTCCAAGACACAACACTGCAGGGTCATCTACATGACCAAATCAATCAAACTATCCTCCTACCCTAACAACCTCTACAAGGCATTGCATTACCTAATATACAAACCGTTCCATTGATTAGTAATAGAAAGGATCAATGGAATGGAGAAATAACCACCAGGTTGTCAGAAGAAGCTCAAAACTAGGTTTCCCAAACCACTTTTAAACAAAGGAGAGATGCAGAGGTATGCAAGGGTGTCAAGAGCCCAAACAAGTTGCAAGTGATAGGTAGTTCAACCACCTAAACATCCATCACAAATACCAACTACTCCTCAGCCATACTAGTACGGATCAAGGAAGAAAATAGTGGTTTTTCTGACAGAGACATCAATTTTCCTAAAGAGCAGTTTGGGTATTTGGAGATTCTATCCTGTCATCCTCCAACTTCAAGGGTTCAATTTCACTCTAATGGACAGCCTATCCACCAACCTTCATTTCCAAGTAACCAACATCCCATGACAGGGCCGTACAGCTGAAAGGTACAGACTGTTACAAAGTGTAAATTCAGAAAACAGTCACAAAGCAGTTTTTGGAAAAACATGCATATCTTCCATCTTGTTTTGAGTTAAGCTTCCAAACCAAACTGAAATCAAAGCTAACACTTCCTATTTTCCATCCAATATGAACTTGGGGCAATAATGAAGCCATACAGTCACGGGTACGGTAGGAAAAGGTAGAAAAATATAGAAAAAATAGTAAAAGGTAGAAAAACAGTGTCTTTTTGTTATATTTCTCAAATCTCTTGAATGAAATTGTACAATACAACCTCCCTTGGCTTAAAACAAGCCTCAACAATGCTTGAAAAATGTTTTTCATTCTAAAACCATCGATTTCTCTTGTCTTCTTTCTGATTTGTAACTGCTGTTTTAAAAAGATCAAAAAGGAAACTGTCTTTTTGGACAGCAAGGACTGTTTTTGACTAAATAATGCTTTGTTTAACTTTTGGTTAACCTTTGGCAAGGTTCTAATCAACTATCAACCCCATGACATGCCTTTAAAGGCTATAAACATAGAAACTTAATGACTACCTATACAAATATCAAAACTTAAATGACTAACCTTGACTAACCTATAACTATCTTTTGACACAAGACTGTCCTTTACAATATGGAAAATATTCTTTTTAAACATTTGGACATAGTCCAATTACAAACATGACATTAGTCTTATTATAACATGTAAATGGTCTTATAGACCTTATTAAACCAAACCAAGACAACTTGAACATTGAACATTAACCAAAGCTAAAACATCTAGGTGCTCCTGCACCAACTCCTTCCTTCTATCAGTTGGGTTCACTCGGTGCCATTATGATCCCAATGTCTACATTTTGCAGCAGGATGATTCACTCCTATTTTTGGTTATGTATGTTGATGACTTGTTGATCACAAGGAGTTCTTCATCCACCATTGGGGCTGTCAAAACTTCCCTTGATGACAGGTTTTTGATGACTGACTTGGGCTTGTTGCATTACTTTCTCGAGATTGAGATCTACCAGTCTGCTTCCGGGATCACCATCAACTAGTCCAAGTATGCTCTAGATTTGTTCTCGATGTTTCATATGGCTGACTGCAAGCTTGCTCCGACTCCCTTTCTTTCTCGAGTCAAACTTGAGGCTCAGTGTTCTTCTCCACTTATTGATGGCACTTTGTACCGACAGCTTGTTGGGAGTCTCATTTATTTGACTCATACGAGACTTGACATTTCATATGCTGTAAGCATGGTCTCTTGATTCATGTAGGAGCCTCATGAGCTACATTGGAAAGTAGCCAAGCAGATCCTTCACTACATTCAGGGTTCTCATAGTTTTGGGATTCACTACGCAGTGGGCATTGAGCTTGACTTGGTGGGCTACATCGATTCAGATTGGGCGGGCAATTCTCAGGATCACAAGTCTACTTTAGGTTACAACTTCTCACTTAGTTCAGGTCCTATTTGTTGGTAGAGCAAGAAGAAATTTGCTATTGCTCTATCTTCTACTGAGGTTCAGTATCGGGGGAGCTATGAATGCCGCCATTGAGGCCATTTGGCTTCAAAATCTTCTCACTGAGTTTGGTATCCAGATCAGAGAGCCATTAGTCATATTTTGTGACAACCAGAGTGCCATTCAGATCTCAGGGAATCTGGTCCATCATTAGCGGACCAAACACATCAAGGTCCACATGCACTACATCCAGGAGCTCATCCATGGCCATGTCATCGACCTTCGCTACTGTCTGACTTCTGAGAAGGTTGTTGATATCTTCAGCAAACCCTTCACTGAGAGAAAGTTCCTTCATTTGCGAGCTTTGTTAGGGGTGCAGGACGTTTCATCTTCTAGGGGGGCTTCTTCCTCTCACTCGGAGTCCTGACTCTCTCTACTTTGGGGGGGCTTTTCTCTCTCTTTGGGGGGGAATTTTATGTACATGGGTACCTCATTAGGCTTGATTTTCCAGGACCCATTTCTACATCCACCTAAGCTTCGCTTATGGGGGGTGTTAGTATAGGTTTTTATTTCCTAGTGGGTTATTTATTTTTCCCTATATTCCTAGGTTTTTCCTACACTTCTATTAATCTCACTTAGGTTAATAAAGCATGTCTTATTAGGTGAGAGGATTATGAGGTGTCACCTTCCTACATGTGAGCATCCATTATCTATCTTGGGAAGATAATTTTCTATCTTTAGTCTGATAGATGGTTTCTCTTGATTGGTTGGTATTGCCACCTCCTCGCTCTTCCTAGTCTATATAAGCATGCTACCTAGCTTGTATTTTGTATCATTTTCTTTTACATCGTCTTAATGCTGTTTTGCTTCTAGCATTTGCATTACTCTCTTGGAGACTAACTCTGTGTTACTCTTTTGATTTCATATCATTTGCATTCATAGTTTAGATATCTATTCTTTGCACTAGTTTTCTAGGTTAATAATCTTTTCAGATTCTAATAATCCCTAATCCGTAACTCCTAAACCCTGAATGGCCTAAGTAACCCTAAACCTCTATCTCCCTATCTCTCCCTTATCTCCCTCAACTCTCTATCATCCCTCTACCTCTCAATCTCTCTTCCTATCTCTCTAGACATCTCACTCACTCTCTATCTCCCTATCTCTCCCTCTGGCTCCTCTATCTCTCCTAATTTATCTCCTCTCTAGTCTCTCTACCTATCTATCTCTCCCTATCTCTTGCCTCTCTCTCCCCTATCATTCTTCTATCTCCCTATCTCTCTAGTCACTCTCTATCTCCCTATCTCTACCCTATGTCTCCTCTATCTCTCCCTATTTGTCTCCTCTCTATCTCTCTCTACCTAGCTATCTCTACCTATCTCTCTATCTCTTGCCTCTCTCCCCCTATCATTTGACCCATATCTTCATATCTCTCCCTTAATCTATTAATTCTCCCTCTCCCTTATCAATAAAGGAAATGAACAAGAAAACTAGGACTCTCTCTCTCTCTCTAGTCTCTTCCTCTTTGCCTCTATCTGTCTCCCTTATCAACAAAGAAAATGGAAACAAGAAAACTAGGACATGAAAAGAGGGATAAGGATATAAATTGGCAGGATGAAATGGAAACAAGATAAAACTAAAGTTCATTGGATGGGAAGAATGATGAGAGGAGAGGTGGAAAATAGTAACATAGGGAAAAATTGGTGGGATCTAAAGGGAAATTGGAAAGGAAAAGGAAAACTAGCTAGGAAATCTAGGAAAAGGATTTAACTAGGAGTTAGATAGGTCTGAGAGAGAGAGAGAGAGAGCATTCTTTTTTTCATAATGCATTAGTTAATCACACACTTCACATTTGACATCATTCTAAAAAGATCAAATAAGTTTTGTATTTCTTCTCAACTATTTCATTTCTCTATCTTAATTACTTAATATCTCAATATTTTATTCTACTCTCAACTCCTTGTACTTTAAAGTTTAAGTAAATCTAGGAGTGGACTTACATCTTCTATTATAGGGTATGATTTATTTCCCCACATTTTTTTGAACTCACAATTTCCATGCCTATGTTTAGGATTAAAAAAGATTGATTTTTCATTTTGAGATTTTTGTGGTTTGTATTTGTTGGAAACAAACCAATGCCTTTAATTTTGCATTCCTAAGAAACATCTAGGATCCTTATTCTTCTATACGATTCCAAAATCCAATTTTGTTTTTCTATTTTAGGAGTAGGGTTTAAAGATTTATAGAAAACATTAATCCATTGTTATGTTCTTGTGTTGATTGTTTGTTGCTGGTTGTTGATCCTTTAATTCACAACCTTAAGTCTTGATGTCCATGAATTGACCAGCCCCTTAGCCTAAACGTTACCTGTTCTTGCTGGTAATTCCTAGTCTTATAAAATGAAAATTGCACCATCGCGGAACATGTTAGGATGACATCATTCTTGGCCATGATGCTATGACAGGCCGCCACCTTTCCGTGTAACCTTTGCCTATGAAGTGTCTGCCTCAGCCAATTATCCAGCATCACATGTCAGTGTTGAGTGTTTAGATCCAATAGCTGTGTGCCAGCATAGGGGAATCTCTTCAGAAGGAATATTCTCCATGAGATGGCAAGATAGAGACACGTGGTATCCATCGATTGAAAAGTAAGTGTCATAAAGGCGCATGGGTTCTATGTCGTACATCGCACGGTAGGTATATGGTGAACCCTCCTCGACTGTGATGCCATGAAGAGGTGACACGCATCAAGTCCGTGCTAAAGACTTGGTTCATTCCCATTGAATGATGACTTGTCAACCAAGATGACTAAGATTGTCAAATCTAGTCAGTGAATCAAAGTCGTAGATTTCAGGAAAGGTAACGAAAGATCAACGGTCGAAATTCAAAAATACAAATAATGAATATTTTTGAATGACTATGGCATGAGTAGAGTTATGGTTACCACGACCTCCATTAATATATAGAGTGGTACAAGAATTTGATGTTATAACAACATAATTCAAGTTATTTCCTATCATTTTTCAAGAAGCAATCATATTCAGAGCCAGAGAATCATCAGAACAAGCAAAGAGAAGCAATTCAAAGTCTCAGTGACGTCCAAAACTAGTAAGTCATTGTCTCTCCCCTGCACTTAGTTTTCTATCTGTAAGAATTCTCTGAAACATTTAGGGCAGCCATTAATTACATAAACCCTAGGTTGCCTACATAAAATACAAAATGAGTCAATTCGATGAAGCTTCTACCTCCAAACGCAGCCTTGATGAAGACATCATGATTTAGTGTCCTGGCTAGTTTAAAAGACCTTTGACAAATTTAGGAGAGGTTGGTAGAAATGATGAAATATATGACCTTTGTGTAAATTGTAGAGATGCTAGGCTCCCTGTGTCTGCTTGGAGTCTATTTGAGCATTGGCACAAACAAAGTGACTACAAAGCTCCGGTCTGCCATGATTCCACATTAGAATTGACCAAATTGATATGCCGTAATGTCTTCATAAACACAGACTTAGTGAGAGTTGTAACAACTAGGTATGACCCTAAGACCATGTCTGTCTTGTTTGGAAATGGTAGTGTTATCATTAGATTCACAAAGGCCTACATTGCTACTGTCTTCAATCTTAATTCTATTGCTGGTATACCTATAGACTTGAATGCTTTTAGAGAAAAATACAGAGGTCTTAGGTATGCATACAGATCTTACAACTTGGCCAACCATAGATTGAAGGGGATTGATGGAGCTTTGATCAAAATCCCTGTCATAGAAGAGGAGCCTCTCCGATGCATCCTGTTCATGGAATATTTTGTTAAAACTTATCATAGCTTGTGCCATGTGTTCAGGAGAGATGCATCAGATAGAATGTTGGTGCCTCTAATGATGATGGCAGTATATATCTAGGATTATGAAGCCAACAAGCCATATGATTATGCAGGGTACTTGTCAAAGAAGATGCATGAATAGATGATGGCCATTAAGAACAATATGTACACTCCAGGCCCCCATGTAAGGTTCACTTGGTATTCATTAATGTGCCACATGATTTTGTTTTCTCTGTATAGCCATTGGGGCAAGGAATTGCATTTGAGAATGACTGATGCAGAAGGCAAAGTCATGCCAGTTCAGATGTGGACCTACATGCTAGACATGTACTTCAAATATGCTAGTTATGTCACCTTTGAGGAGCATTTTGTGAGGAAAGTATTGGGATTCCTAGAGTCTGCTACAAAAAGGATACAAAAGGAAATTAAGAACTTTCTAAGACCAATGGAGAGAACCCCCCATCTGAATATCAATCACAATTGGGGAGATTGGTTTTTACATGAAAATACAACCTGTATCAGAATCTATGGGTGTGAGGCTCCACACTATTCCTTACCAAAATTTGTGCCTAGAAGAATAGGATATATGGAGACCATCAGACAACTGAATGCAATAGATAAGGAACATTTTAGAAAGCATAAGAAGGGATCTCTTATCCTAGCATCTCTGAAGCTTCATGATTTTATTACAATTGCCAAGAATAATTTAGACCAGATTGGTTTCATGCTGCAATGTTATATGATGAATATGGAGGTAATAAGGCTCTTTGATCCTAAAGGATTTATTCATGACACAAGGCATAAAATCAGCAGGCTTGCATATCCACACCATGTCCTGCTTGATGAGGATACTGTCAGAAATTGTGAATCAATGCAACAAGTGTTTTTCTTGAGAAATAAATGGAAATTGATAATGGATGCAGAGAAAAGGAAGAAAAATGCCAACTTTGCATATCAAGGGGCACTCATTGAAATTCAAGACCCCATTGAAAGAATCAAAATGTTCTTTGAAAAGGGAGATGAATTGATTGTTGAGGCACCTGCTGGAGAGGAAAGGCCCACTTATCAATCAAGCAGTTCAAAGGACAAATATATTAGGAAAAATTCCCCTGACTGGACCCTGATGCCCCTGCCCCAAAAAGAGAAAAGATAATTGATCTTGAGACAGAAGAAAAAAAGGAAGTTGTGAATTTGGAAGAAGAGGTGGTAGAGGAACAAGATCCACAGCCCCCACATCAATTATATTCTCCCCCAAGGATAGCACCATATGCCTCCCTAGAGAATAGGTTGATAAGGTCCACAGTCAACAATGAGGTGGACACCGAAGATGTGAGGGAAGTGGCATGAAATCAATTTATCTCTGATGATGCATTCATTGCCACCCCAGAATTGAAATCTTTTGGTTTGAGAACGAGGAGTGCAGAAGTCTAGAGAAGGAGAGAAGAAGCAAAAAGTGGTGCAAACCCTTCAGAATATGATGCTATCACAAGGAGGGTTTTGGGTGAGGTGAACAAGGATATCAGTGCCATGACTCTTGAAGAAGGAAGAGCACTTGTGAAGAAAAGAAAAATCATACTATTGCCACACTATACATTATCATATGCTATCACATTTGATACCATTACCAGGGATGATGCAGATGTAAGTGGAGAATAGGCCAAGAGAGCGTTGCAAGGTGCTATCTTTGACCCTAAATTTGATACCTTGGCTATCTAGGCATTGGCCCCAAATGATAAGAAACCAAAGGTAGGCTTGGAGGAATTAACTGGTAATGTGATCATCAAGAGGGTGTTAGACACCCCTACTCCTCAGGTAGCCAACTTGAATGTACAGACAACACATTTTGTAGAGGTAGCAACACTTAAACTGTAGAAAGATTACATTGAATTATTAGGGAAATACATAGAGGCAATGGCTAGGCTTAGTGTCTATGAGAATCAACCTCAATTGGAAGTTGGTCCATCCCAAACTCCCCCAATCATACAAACTGCAGAATCATTTCCAGTGGACACACAACCCCTGCTTAAAGAGATAAAGGAATTGAAAGAAGAGAATAAGAAGTTGAATGAAGGAATGGAAGCTAAAATGAAGGATGTGGCCACAAATTTAGGTATGTATAGAGTTAACAAGGTATTGGCTAGGTTGGAGGAGACCCATAAGTCTTACTCCCTATTAAGGATAGCACGTAAAAAACATGAGTCAAACAAATAGAGGCTATCAGCTATGAAGACCATGTGGCTACCAAGGACTGGGAAAATCAGTGAATTTCTCAGGTGTTCTAGATATGATTCAGAGGCTCCTCCTGAGATGCAGTTGGTAGCGGGAATGCTGGAAAAATTTGAGGAGGTGGCTGCTTATCAACTAAAATTGGATACAATATTAAAGGATAAAATGTAGGTAGTTGTGCCGATTAGGGCATGGGTCGGTGGTTAGGTCGCTCGATTGTAGTGGCGGCCACAAGAGTTCAAACCCTCGCTGGGCCAACAAGCTCGCAGGTGTTACGCCTTCACTGGGCCAATGAGTTCGCAGGTTTGAAGTGTTATTTCTTGGGGATGAGGTCCCCCGTGTTGTGGCCTCATTGGTTCATAGCTCCAAGCAAAAGCATTGTGTGGAGCTGGAGGGTGTGTCACACCAGCATCACCAATCACATTAAAAAGTTTACCAGGTGCATTTTAAAAAAAAAAAATGCAGGCAGTTGAAAAGATGGACACAAAATGGTTGCCTCATATTTTAGAAGCTAATGGGACTACAAAAGACCTGAATAAGTGGAGGAAGGAAATCATTGATAAAGGTAATCAGTTAATTCTAGCTTGTTACGATAAAGGAGACCTAACTCAACATGTGTTAAGTTGGACACTTGAAAGACTACACATGATAGACATTACATTTGACTTATTTGGTAAAAGTGTCAAAGGTATCCTAGATGCATAGTATGTCAGCCACAATGGTAAGATAGTAGAAATCATCTCATTTCCTTGGCCGGTTGAAAGAACATATAGTGGGTGGGAGGATAGCTATGGACTAAATAATGACAACTTGGTTATCATCTTCCAACCACAACAATGCAGATCCCCAGGTAGCTCCTCGTGTTTCTCAAGGCCAACCACTCCTTCCTGTCTATTTTCTTCAAGGCAATTAATGTTTCTCCAACGCCTTTAGGCACTTCTCTGTATTCATTGAATTTGAAAGACAATGTATTAATTACTGAGGGTACATGTTTCTGTTATATAATGGAACTATATCACTCATTTCTTATTGTTGAAGACTTAGAAATTTTTGAAGAATTATGGAAAATGCAAAGCTTTCTGGGCTGTTCTATTCTCTTTTCTGTGAGTTTATGAGTTATATGTTCATTTCTCTATCTTAATTACTTAATATATCAATATTTTATTCTACTCTCAACTCCTTGTACTTTAAAGTTAAATTAAATCTAGGATTGGACTTAAATATTCTATTATAGGGTATGATTTATTTCTCTACATTTTTTTGAACTCGCAATTTCCATGCCTATGTTTAGGATAAAAAAAGATTGATTTTTTATTTTGATATTTTTGTGGTTTAAATTTGTTGGAAACAACCCAATGCCTTTAATTTTGCATTCCTAAGAAGCATCTAGGATCCTTATGTCCCCTTCAACAAAGTACTACGTCAAACCCTCACCTTGCAAACATGACTACCTCTTTTTCCTACTTCCTATGATGATCACATGTTGCATTCTAATGATGAAGAAGAATATTATGATCATAATGTCTTTATTAAATTGAAATATTTGTGCAATCAATTAGCTAATATAGATGATAATATGTCCACTTCATTTTTCATTGATGGTCTTACTCAAGTACTTATCACAATTAGATAACATGGCATAGATACAATTAAGGATATATATGAAAAATAATTAAAGATAAACAAACTCCTCACGTGGCAGGCACTGGTCATTCTCTTTTGAAAATCATTCCCTTGTATATATTTTCAAAATCCCATTTTGTTTTTCTATTTTAGGAGTAGGGTTTATAGATTTATAGAAAAAAATAATCCAAATCATATGACAGATTAGGTTAAGTGAAGTAGATGATTTAATTGACAAAATTATAGAAGCTCCTTAATCTATTCTGTTGGCACTAATTTTGGTCTGGATCTAAGCGCAGATGTTGGAGGGCTTTTTCTTTTTGGGCCCTAAGTTTCCTTGTTCATTGCTGTGACTTTCTCTATCGGCGAAACTTCTTTTTGAGTGCTCAGATTATGATTGAGCCATCGTTTTGAACCACTGTGTTGAACCGTTTTGGTTCAAGGTTCAATGGTTCAAGGCTTTGTGTTTTTGGTTCATCGAAGTGATCAGCGAACTATTTCTTGGTCCCTCCGATAGGTTTGGTTTGGCCGATGGATGTTCATCGGCATAACATTGAAGATCGACATAGGCATTATGGGTTTGGCCGATGGCTTTGGTCATACCGACGGAGGTGGGAGGCTGATGTCTATCAGCGAGACTAGTATGATCAGCCAGAGGAATTTCATGTTGGCCAATGGTCTTTGTCTTGGCGATAGTAAGGCCATCAGTGAGAGTTGGTCTATCGGCTGGGGAGATTTTGGTTGCTCCGACGGTGTAAGTCACACCGATGGAGGTGGCGAGCCGATGTGTTATCGGTGGGAGTTGTTATATCGGCAGAGGGGTTTCTTGCTAGCCTGATGGTTCATCTCTGGCCGACGGAGGGGGTGTGAAGTAGGCTTCGGCATGACTTTTGCCTATCGGCGAGGAAGCTTTTGGGTTGGCCGATAGACTCTGTCTGGTCGACAGTGGCTTGTGGAGGTGTGATCGGTATGACTATTGAGTTCGGCGAGAGATTTTTGGGGCGGGCCAATGGTATATGTCATGGTGATGGGTATTTGGCAAAGGGTCATGTGTCGAGCGTGGAAAAACACTCGACACCTATTATGTGTCTGACCATGCTTCTTTGGCTGTTATAAGCAGGAAGTGTTACTCATTTTGAGGTTGTTGAAAGTTGAACATTTGGCTCTGTAATACAATACAGTTGGTTTTGGTTGCTCTATGCAGCAAAACTTGTGAGTTTATGTATCTCTGTTGTATGTTTTTGCATGAATCCACTGATTTCATGGTCAATCTTATATGAATAATGCTATGTTTGCATGTGTTGTGCTAATTCTATCTCCAGTCTTGCATGTATCTTTCTTCTGAGTCTAGGTATTCAAGGAATGTCTAAGATTCTAGAACATAGAATTCCTATGTTGAATGTTTAATCTTTTAACTTCTGCTCAAGGGGTAGATTAAACTATTTTTAGATTGAATAGTGGGAAGGATATACTGCAATAGGGATGCCATAAGTATAGATAGCTTAACACTTTGTATTGGGAGATATCTGTGAGGTAGGTATCATATGTATCCCCCTGAAATCCAGTTTTAGTTGTTTATGTTGATCATTCACAGGTGTATGTCTACTGACTCCAAGCCCTGGATAGGCACCGGTCTAGCTTTGTGTTTGTGTTATATACCATATCCAGCTTTGCATCCAAATATAAAATCAAAATCAAAACTCCAAAATAACCATTAGGATAGTAGAATTAGTTTTAGGATCCAAGTCCTCTATTTACAACTGTAAATAGGCCCAAAGCCAACCCCTTTGCTCTTATCTTACAGTTTTGGTCTACTTACAGGAGGACTTATCTACTTTCTGTCAGCAACCCAGCCTTTGTATACATATCCTCATGGATGTTGAGTAGGGAATACCCCCCTAGGTTTTGCAGAGCCTGAAGAAGAAGAGGAGATAAAATATAGAGTCTATCTCCTACACTGTTGGCCCCTGGCCCAAAGATCCTGTTGATCATTGATGGCTACCTTGTAGGGAAATCTGGGAGTAAGCATCTAGTCTGGGAAAAAACCAACATATTCTAAAGTCACCAGCAAACTTGAAAGTGAATTGTCATTGGTGAAACAAGGTAACACCCACCTAGGCTTGAACAGAGCCTAAAGTGCAGAGAATTTTGATTAATCTGAGTGATTCTATTAGTTGGCCAAATTCACATATAAAACCTAATCATAAGATTTGGCATATCTTTAGGGTAACATACATTAGCAAAAGAAGTAGCTGCTCTCAATGTTCATACTGCTATGTTTACTCATGTTGCTATGAAGAAGTTAGAACAAAGGCTACAAGATTATGAGAAAATTCAGAAAGTAATGAATGATGAAGTAAACAAATTGTATTTTGAAAATGTGAAATTAAAGAAACAATTGCAAGCTAGAAATGGATAAGAAATAACTCAAACGAAAGTGGATTATGCTTGATTTCTCCTATGATATCCTTTGATTACTAGGGGTAATGCATCAACTTTACTTTGCATCTCATCAATTATTTTAAGGATGGCATCTATATTGGAAGGATGAACATTACGAGTTATGATTAAAATGGGAGTGTAAGTGGCAACATGAGATAATGCGTGGAGTGTATTTGTGTAGTAACATTATTGCTCAAATTCGTAAAGGTTTGATATAAGTATTTGTGTAGTAAGATTCATGTCTTGCCTCTCCATATGTGCAACATGTACATCATGATGAAAACCATCTTCCCCATTAAAATATGTAGTAGTCATCAAGTCCTCAATCATAAATTCCTTGCAAAATGAGGATTAGGTTGAGACCTTGATATTCAAGCAAAATATAATGAAATGAAAAGGAAATTGCATCCAAGTAATCCTAATTTTTTCTGCCAACAATTCATACCAAAGATTGAACAATTTAAGGATATTGCAATAGGTAATTTGTATCGACACAAATAATATTACTGAAGCATTTCAAAGTTTAGTCCATAAGAACCATCCTTTTTTAAACAGGGATTGCAAATAATTCTGAAAATTTAGAAGTCTTGGTCATTAACATTATTGTCTACTACAATGTCATCCAGTGTATCATTGTCAATGTTCATATGTTCTTTCAAGTATTTAATATTATCATCATCCTCATATTGACCTGCATCATCTTCATCATCATTGAAATCTAACTGTAGAACATCTATATTGTTACTAGATGTATTTGGATCATCATTTTGTATACCATCCATACTGTTGTCTTCCATAACATCATCCAACTCTAGATTGTTGTCTTCTTGTGCTTGAACATAACCATATTCAACATCATCATGGATGTCAATTTCTTCAATGTTCTTTAATCCCTCTCTCTCATTTTGTTGTCCATCATTATTTTGCTTAGTATCCACTAATGCATCATCAAATACATGCATTAATCTTGGATCATAATGTATGACAAATATCCATTTCAGGTCCAAAATATCTTCATAGAAAAATACCTGCACATGAACGACATACATATAATAGATGTATGGTATAACAATTTTATTGATTAATAAACACACGTATGTATTTGCAATAAACTATGAATTAATAGATTAATGATCACTACCGCTTCTTGTTTGAGTTAAAGAAATACCCACTCACAATTAATTGGTAGAACATAAGGCTCCTTATCCTCCAATAGGAAACATGAGGAATCTATAGAAAACAATCCACTATGGGTATCATGTCTTTGTGTCCTCTCAAATGCTTCATACCATCTACACTTAAAAATACAACATTTAAAAGAATGGTAATCCGACTCAATAATTTCTTATATTTTCCCAACATTGTAGATTCCCTTCAATTATATTCTTATCTTTTGAGCTTGATCGACTAGATTGCTTGAAGTCAACCATGATGCCACAATCAAAGGATCGTCTCTTTACATCTACACTTTCTACACGATAATGTCGACCATATGGCCACATTTTTAGATATTTCCTCACCTATAAAAGACCATTTATTTCAGTGAAAAAATAATAACGATGAATATTAAAATAGTTAATAGTATCAAAACTGTAAGGAAACAGCATTTTATAAAATTCAAACTATACCTTTCTTTCACATCCTTTAGACATGTTGATTTCATCTTTTGTTATGTTTGAATCTATACCTGCATCTTCTATTTTATTTTTAATTTGTTCAGTAACCCATTCTAGTGTGCAATTGATATTTGCCCCATTCCCCAAGCAGATCAGTGGGAAGTGGAGTATTCCTTGGGTTCAATCTCTTAAATTGTCTCCTTGCTTCTAACACTTCTCTCTTTTTATCATACAGATCAACCCATTTGTTCATAAAGTCCATGTGGTATAGAATGAACTTGTCAAGTATATCACTTTCATCTACACCTATTACACGTCAAAATGTTGATTTCAAACTCCAAATGTCATGTTATTAATTTGACAAATAAATTATAGAGTAAATTAATGATTGAAAGAAAAAAAACCACACTGATCATGAATTTACTTACTAATTTCTACTTGAACACCATTAGATTGTTGTTTTTCTCCATCAATAATATCTGATGCTCGTTCTTCATCCTAGAAGCGTGGCCCATCCTCAAAATCCTTACCAAGGAATTCACACAGGATGAAATATGCTTCATTCAATACATACCCTTCAGCTATGCAACCCTTTGGATGTGCCTTTTGTCAGACATATCTTTTTAGAATTTTCATATACCTCTCAAAGAAAAACATCCACCTCATTGATACAACACCCACCAATTCAATGTCATCGACTAGGTGTATAAGTAAATGGACTTGTAGGGAGCTCCTTCTCAAATACACATACATTTTCTATAATTTCCTTCTTCCATTTTGGCACTTCACATTCATGCATCTCCTTGGAGCTCACCCACCTAATATAAGAATAGTAAATTAGTATGAACCTTTACTCAAAAATTAAAATGCAATAAAATATCTCTATGTCTCTCACACATGAACATTTCATATAACCACATACCTTGTAAATGCTGACAATCGACTTATGGCATTCCTTAAGTCAACTGTAAGATAGGAATCCCCCCTAATTGCCAATGGTATGATATGCCATCAAACACATTTATGAAAAGGTCATTAGTAATTTTTTCTCACACAACAAAATATCAAAATATATTTAGTACTCAATCAATGTTACTAGTAAGTGTTAAATGATGATATATATTACCTTCATAAAATTATGAAAATCATGTGTTTTAAATCCTGTGATATGTCCATCAACTATAAAATCTTTAGCCAATGATGACCCATAGCCAGTAGGTGTCCTTATTGAATGGATGACATTTTTTAGTTGGTTTGGCTCTTTTTGTTTCAAAATCAATGGAGCTTTTGCATATGTTTCATTTTCCCTGTTTAGCCACAAATGTTTTCTATCGATTTTGGTACGTGAAAGAGCAATATCTCTCCTTGAAGACAAGGTACCCTTCTCTTTGCCTGATGTATGTCAAAATATAGAATCTGGGACATTTTTGAAGATGTGCATAGGATCTAATAGGTGAGATATTAATACATCATTCCAGTAAGGGAGCTCATAAAATATGGATTTCCTTTTCATTCCTTCTGGCATATTAACTACAACTTGTTCCGGTTCTTCAATTGAATCACCCTGATCAAAAAAATCCTCCCAATCTTTCAATTCAACATCTTCATACTTCTTAAGCCAATCACCT
Organism: Cunninghamia lanceolata; assembly: GCA_027924645.1. Classification (NCBI taxonomy): domain Eukaryota; kingdom Viridiplantae; phylum Streptophyta; class Pinopsida; order Cupressales; family Cupressaceae; genus Cunninghamia; species Cunninghamia lanceolata. The sequence continues at coordinate 4,034,740 of BSBN01000710.1, read as the reverse complement.
GGACCCATAATCATGGGAGGGCCTCTATTTTCAACTTTAACATCAAATTGATTCAAGTGATTTCTAAACTTATGATCTAGTGGTAGAAAAACCTAGTTGTTTGCATAAATAAATTTATGTAGATCTTTAGAATACCACCCTTGAAATTGTTCTGTACATCTTGGAAATGCAAATATCCCCTTTGTTTGAAGCCCTGGAATTCAATAAGTAATGTTAATAACATCAAAAAAGTAGTATAAAACTAAGTATGAAAGTTGGGATGAAAATAAATTATGAGTGTAAATACCTAAATATTTTATCTTACCAGAATAAACACCAAGTCTTGGGAAATCATGAATAGTCCAACATAGCACACCATACAACATGAAGGACCTATTTGATGGGGGATGTGATATGTCATACATTCTTATGCCTTTCCATAGCAGTTGCATCTCATCAATAAAAGGTGCAAGATAAACATCCATGTTTTTAACTTGATGTTTTCCTGGAACAATGAGAGTTAGCATAAGGTGCTCCTTTCTAACACTTATCCATGGGGGAATGTTGTATACTATCAATATGACTGGCCAAACACTATAATTTGAGCTCAGGAAAGAGAATGGGTGCACTCCATCAATTGCAAGACCAAACCTGATACTATGGGGTTCATCTATGAATTTTCTTGGCCATTTTTCCTCTATGTGTTTCATTGCTTTGGAGTAGGTCAAAATTTACATGAATCCATCTTTACTCCTATTCTTTCTATGCCAGTCCATCAATTGTGCAAGAGACTTGCAACGAAACATTTGTTGAAGTCTAGGTATAATTGGCATGTGACATAAAACCTTCTTTGGAACTGTAGGACCTTGTACATCTGTATGATATCTCTTCTCTTTGCATACATGCATTCTACCTTGTTTTGATATTCATCTCTGTATAAAATGCAATTATTTTTACATGAAAAAATTTTCTTATATTCAATCCCCAACTCAACCAACAATAGCCGTACCTCTCTGCAAGTTGATGGCAACACATTCTCTTTAGGGAATATTTTAGTTTTTAGTGCCTTGTAAGATTGCTATAGATTAAATCAATTGAATGTTTGACTTATGATGAACATGTTTGATATGTCAATCTATACTAGGACTTTTTATATACAATATATGGTTTTAAAATCCCCTTACAGAAATATAAACGAAGTTGATGAATATTTACTAATTATGTACACTAATTGACAATTGCAAAGTAAGAAATAGATTTCAACTCACTTCAGTAGGGTAGTGAATCCTTTATCTGACCAACCAAATAGTGACTTGATTTCTAATAATATTAATGTGCATGCCAATTTTGAGGTTCTACTTGCACCTAATTTGAACATGGGTGTCTTTGCTACTTGCTTGATGGAGTCTTTCAGGTTGTTATCATCAACATTACATTGGTGGTAATTATCCCTACTATCATCATTACTGTCAACCATATGATCATTATTGTCATCAATGTTTTCATCCCCAAAGAAATCTATAAGCATTTCATTCAATCCTTCTTCATGCACTACATTTTCACTATCATGATCATCATCATTAAGGCTAGGTGGCATGTCATCAGTGTATGCAGATCTCATCAGCTCTTCAAATTTCTCAGATGGTAGTATTCTCTTCAATAATCTCTTTTCACCCTGGTATTGTTTAAAGGATGGTTTGGATCATCTCGTCTAAATTTTAATAACCCAGTTGGATATTGGGTATTAGTATGTGTTTCATCAACATCTTCCACCTATCAACAAACACAAGCATTATTTAATGTTTGGAAACAATTGGATAAATCATAAATGTATCAATTTCAAAGAAATATAATAAAATATGGCTTAAAAAATAAAAATATAAATTGTATGAACATATATACATCAATTGAATAATGGAACATTATTTTATAGACTACCTTTTTTATACAGTAATTTAAATAAAACACAATTTTTACAACATAGTTTATAAAACATCAGTCCACACTCATTTATTATTCTTTGGTTTTTTGCCCTTAAGAGCATCCTTATGGAGACCTTGTTGTTCCCTTTTCTTTCGCACAGGACTACATTTTACGAAAAGTAATCAATCAATAACTCATCCTGTTGATGATTGCTTTTACACATTCATAACAAAAGTTAAAATTCACAAAATGAACCTAAACTATCTTGAAAGATATGAAGAAATCACTTAAGACTTCTTAAACCCAAGTTTCTATGTGGTCAGGTCTTGACCTTGTGGACAATTCAGCAAGTTGATGTGAAACTGTAATATTCAAGGGGCCTACTTGATTTAAGATGATGTTTGACTCACTGGACTCAAATTATGCAACTTGTAAAAATAAACAAATTATTCATTCCTTTTGTATAAATTCACTACTGTATTACAAAGCTTTGTATGATTTATAATGAAACAATCTTTTTCTTTTCAAATTACTATGAAAATTGTCAAATATTAACACAATTCTTCATGCTTCTTTCAAATGTAAGACAATTTTCTTAAAATTTCTGCGTTTGAGCTAATTATTTCAAATGTTTGGGGAAAAGTTAGAGAAATTCAAATTGAACATCATTTTACTACAGGATCTAAATGCTCTATTATCCACATTGTAAGAAATACGTCAAACTTGATCAAATCAATAGATTAAATCTCTAAATGTGAAGCCCTGAGTATTCTCATGAACACACATCCAAGATTGCAAGCTTTTAAAGATGTTGTACTTCAAATATAAGTAAGATTCAGAAAACACTCTAAAAATAGACATGATGGTGATTGATTGTCATTGATGTCAAAAAGGTGTAGTATAGTTTGCCATTGATGTTTTGTTCATGATATCCTTCAATGTAGAGATCATTCTTTTGATGGAATCAAGGATTGTTTAATGTCAGTAATTGAAGTGGAGATTGTATATTCTTCATTGGAGAACATTATGCTATGCTTCATGCTTCAGGGGGAACATTATAGTGACTTGTCTTTGGTATCTTCAAGAAGACTTAATATCTATTTTCCTAATTTTCTTGGAGTCACTATAGTCTAAAGTCCTTGATATATTCCTAATTCATGTGCATCAACATCCTAATATCTAACTACCTTCACTTGAAAGCACTTTATTTTATATTTGTTAGTTGACCTACAAGAGAAGGTCAAGTCATTTAAAATGACCTGTTAGAGAAGGTCTTAACTCATGTCTTTGACTGGCCCCACAAAAAAAAAAAAATTCAAATATGCCATATGAAAAGTTTTTTTAAAATTTAGAAATCTTTTTCTAAACTTCCTTTTTGGCGGCCTCTTGATGTCATCCATTTATGACATCTTTTTAAAATGATTTTTATAAGTTTTTTTAAGAAAGTAAAAGGCAAATCAAGGAATATCTCCAACGAGTTTTTTAAGGGGGTTTTTACGAAGTTTTCTATATTTATTCTCTCCTATTCGTGGTAAGTGGAGTTAAGTGATGTTTTTTAAAAGGGATATATTTATAATGGAAATTTGTTTCCTTATGGCAATTAAGACAAAAGGGTATTTTTTAAAGATTTTTTCTTAAGAGAGATTTTATTATGAAGATGGATTTGAGGATAAAATATTTGGAAGGATTTTTTTGGGGAGCAAAATGTATTGAAGTTTATTGAATTTTTTTATTATAGAGAAGAAAAAGTTGAATGATATTTTTGAAGAATATCAAAGATTGAAGAGATTCCAACAGGGAATTGAATGGGTATGAAGAAAACTGAAGAATTTTTCTTTTAAAGAAGAAAAATGCAGAGATGGAAGATGAAGTTGCTCAGAGATTTTATTTTATTTATAGGGCATTGATTGATTTAATTGAAGATTATTTATATGACTTTATTATTGTTTTAGATGAATTGTTTGTGCAGAGAAGGTGAAAGGGTTGGAGTTTTTTTTTGAAGATTTTCATGATTTATTTTTTGCAGTTTGAAGGGATATTTTTTTGAAGACAAAGATTTTTTTTTTTTTTTGAAGAAATTATTTATGTAGATTGAAGAGTCATTTCTATAGATGAAGGTAAAATTGCACACAGAAGAATATCAAAGGTTGATCTTAGAATATGAAAGGTTTTCATGAAGACAATTTTGTGAGGAAGTTTGACAATATTGAATGGAGAAGATTTGTCTTGTGAGAAAATAAAGGATTTTATTTTATGAGAAAGAAAATATAAATTAGGGAGAAGAAGAAAATAAATAGCATATTGAAGATTTATTTATTGTTTTTGTTTGCAAATAGAGAATGTGTTTTTTGCAGGAATATGAATCAAAATTGAAGAGATTGAAAGGCAGAGGAAAGGAATATGAAAAGACATTCAGAATTTGTAAATAATTGTTTTACAAGTACATTGACGGGGTGTGTGTGTGTGGAAAGTTATGCAGAAATGAAGACATCTTCTACAAGATCCTTTTGAAAAGAAAACATAGATTTATCAGATATTGTTATGTGTATCAATATGAAAAATTGAAGACAACTTGTATGATACATAATGAACCGAATCAAGCAAGAAGACAATATGCAATTGAATATGCAAAGATAATCTGAATTAGGTGAATGAACTGATTGAGCATCAGATGCAGGTATACACATGGATAAATTACAGATGGAGTTTGTATTATGCAGAAATAGGATATTGAATTGAATGGAAACAGCGCAACCCTCAGAATTCTTGTTTTTAGTTTGATTATACATTAGGGTTTGGTGCTCCTTGAAGTTGGTGCTCCTTGAAGTTGGTGCTTCTAAATATTGTAATCAGTGAGATTTTTGATAAAGCCAGTGAGGCAGTTTTGGAGTGGTTTTTCTACCCCTAGAGGGTTTTCCACTCGTGCAAATCTTGTGTCATGATCTTCTCTGTGTGTGTATGATTTACTATGAAGTGTTGTTTATATTCTCTTTTCTCAGTCATGTGTATATATGTGTTTGACAAATCAATGATATCTTTCTCTCCTTGTGTTTAGAAAGTTAAAGTTTGCAAAAAGAATAGAAAATTCACACAACACTGATTCACCCCCCCTCTCAGTGTTGTTCTGGACTCCTACAATTGGTATTAGAGCCAAGTTCCCTTTTTGAAGCTTAATCAGCTCAGGTAAGTCTTGGTAGTGGAGTTCAATGGGTAAGTACAGAAGAAATAAGAACATGAGAAATGTCAAGCTTCAATTTGGTCAAAAGACACAAAAGACATCATCCATACCAGATGTTGATATAAAGTCAAATGTTCCCCAAGTTGTATCTAATATTGTATTAGAAGAAAAAGTTTCAGGAGTTCCTCAATTTGATGGTTTAGATTTTTCAGTTTGGTATGTTAGAATGCAAGTGTATTTATCCTCTTTAGGATATGATGTTTTAATGTCAGTTGAGAATGGTTATTGTATTACTGCAAATAACAAATAAGCCCTTGAATTTAATGATATTGCAAAGAAAGCCATATTATCTACTCTGTCTAATGATGTTACTTGTAAAGTTATGGATTATGTTACAGCTCAGGATATGTGGAGGAGATTGAAAAGAATTTATCAAGATAATGATAAAGAAGGGGACACTCTAGTGTGTGAAGAAAGTGGCAATGAAAGGAAACTTTCAAATGAAGGAGTTGAAGTTCAATCCCAATCAGATTCAAAAGAAGCTAGCATCACAAGTGATGATGATCAGGATTATGATGAACAAGATTGTGAGATTGATTTGGAAGAACTCATATATGCTCTGAGTGAGCTCAAGAATTATAAGAAAGAGAACTAGAAATTAATTTTGGAGCTACAACAAGAAAGAGAATCTAAAGACAATGTTCTTTTAGAACTTGAAATTATATCTACAGATCTTGAAGAGGCCAGATGTCAAATTATAAGTCTGAAGACATATATTGATGATTCAGACAAACTAATTGCTAGATTAAAGACAGAAGTTGAGGAAGCTAAGAGGATAACAGATGTGTCAATATCTAACCTTGAAGTTAGAAGGATTGAGAATCTAAAATTGGAAGGTGATATTATAAATATGAGAAAAGAGTATGATGGTCTCAAGGCTTTATCTAAGAAGTATAAGGAGTTTGAAGAAAGCTCAAACAAGTTGCATGAGATGTTGGGCAAACAGAAGCATCATAATGACACTACTAGTTTAGGATTTGAAGGAGAGTGTTCAAAAGTTAGAGAGACTCCCAGAAAGAAGATTGATTTGAATGTTGCCACTAAAAACAAAATACAAAATCAAAGAAGAAGAAATTTTAGAAGAAATGCTCATGTAAGAAAAGCATACATGTACAGGTATAATTATTCTTTTAGTGGTTATTGTTATACTTGTAATCAATTTGGACACAAATCAGTTAATTGCACAAGGAGTACTGATATTGTTTGTTACAAGTACAATAATGTTGGACACATTCAAAGAAACTGTAAAGTGAATAGAAGGTATGTTCCTGCATGGAAGTTTAACATGACTGCTTAAAGGTACTATCATTCATTTGATTATGATTGTAACATAGTTTGTTATAATTGCAATACTCTTGGACACAAAGCACAGAGTTGCAGAATGTATGCTTCACCTGATTGAAAAAGTTCAAAAGAAAAGAAGGTATAAAGGTCTGGAGAAAGAAAGCACCTGTGAAAATTTGGAAGCAAAAAAAATAAAGAGAAGTCAGAATCTAATCTTGTGCATCCTGCACAAGTTACATCATCAGTTGCATAATAGATAGCATGAAGTAAGGGGGAGTTGTTCATGTTCTATCAATTATCCCCAAGAAATTACAGGAGGAGATTAGTTGATGTTTATGATCTTGTTTTGTTTATCATGCTTGCCTAATAATGTTTGATATGAAGGTTCTGATGATATTGAGTTTAGTACAGGTGTTCATGATCAGTGAGATGTTTAGTGATTCATAGAAGGTGTTCAAAATCTCTCTGCACAATGAGGTTGATGATGTTGTGACTTGATCCTATTCATATCATGTTGGTACTTACAAAAATTGTGTTGCAGTTCAGTGTAATCTTGGTTGTCATGGCAAAGAGCTTAAAATTCTCTCAAGAAGCTCCTATCAGAAATTAACATGTGTTGGCTAAGGTGGCTGAAAATGAAAAATTCAATTTATAGCACTTATCTCTGCTTTTGATTTGTGCAAAGTGTTGTTGCAGGAAGAATTTGATAATGTAGTTTGGTTGTTGTTGTGCTTATTTGATGAGCTAGTTTGAATGACAAAGTCAAGAGGCAATAGTTTGTTTCAGATGTGGTTTTGTATCAGAATTGACATTATGGTGTGAAAAGTGTAGTCTTTGCATTAAATTCAAGTTCATATAATTTCATATCAATGAGTCAGTTTGATGATCATATCTATTACTTTGTTGAGCTATGTTTTATGACATGTGTCTTGGAGCTTACAGGTGGTTTGAAGATAGTGTCAAAAGAAGATGATAAACTAGAAGATATTAAGGAGTTTCTGGTGTGATAATTTCACATGGTTCATTGATGATCTTCTTCACTAATATGTTTCAGACAGAGTTCTTCAAGCTATGTCATTAATGGTGATATCTTGTATTTCTTCAGAGGAAGTTAAAGGTATGTCTTGAATCAGCATTAGCAGATGATAATATTCAACAAGGTTGGTCATATGTTGCCTTCAGGATTGTTATCATCATAAATCATTACTTGTTCAAAGGTTTATAGAACATTTTTCTGTGGAGTTGGAGTTGGAGTTGTTCTTAGGGGGAGTTAATTCAATCTTTGTCATCAGATGCCAAAAAGGGGGAGAAAGACAAAATGTTTCATGAAGTTTTACCATCAATGACAAAGGGGGAGATTGATGGTGATTGATTGTCATTGATGTCAAAAAGGTGTAGTATAGTTTGCCATTGATGTTTTGTTCATGATATCCTTCAATGTAGAGATCATTCTTTTGATGGAATCAAGGATTGTTTGATGTCAGTAATTGGAGTGGAGATTGTATATTCTTCATTGGAGAACATTATGTTATGCTTCATGCTTCAGGGGGAACATTATAGTGACTTGTCTTTGGTATCTTCAAGAAGACTTAATATCTATTTTCCTAATTTTCTTGGAGTCACTATAGTCTAAAGTCCTTGATATATTCCTAATTCATGTGCATCAACATCCTAATATCTAACTACCTTCACTTGAAAGCACTCTATTTTATATTTGTTAGTTGACCTGCAAGAGAAGGTCAAGTCATTTAAAATGACTTTTTAGAGAAGGTCTTAACTCATGTCTTTGACTGGCCCCACAAAAAAAAAATCCAAATATGCCATATGAAATTTTTTTTAAAATTTAGAAATCTTTTTCTAAACTTCCTTTTTGGCGGCCTCTTGATGTCATCCATTTATGACATCTTTTTTAAATGATTTTTATAAGTTTTTAAAGAAAGTCAAAGGCAAATCAAGGAATATCTCCAACAAGTTTTTTAAGGGGGTTTTTATGAAGTTTTCTATATTTATGCTCTCCTATTCGTGGTAAGTGGAGTTAAGTGATGTTTTTTAAAAAGGGATATATTTATAATGGAAACTTGTTTCCTTATGGCAGTTAAGACAAAAAGGTATTTATTAAAGATTTTTTCTTAAGAGAGATTTTATTATGAAGATGGATTTGAGGATAAAATATTTGGAAGGATTTTTTTGGGGAGCAAAATGTATTGAAGTTTATTGAATTTTTTTATTGCAGAGAAGAAAAAGTTGAATGATATTTTTGAAGAATATCAAAGATTGAAGAGATTCCAATAGGGAATTGAATGGGTATGAAGAAAAATGAAGAGTTTTTTTTAAAGAAGAAAAATGTAGAGATGGAAGATGAAGTTGCTCAGAGATTTTATTTTATTTACAGGGCATTGATTGATTTAATTGAAGATTCTTTATATGAAATTATTATTGTTTTAGGTGAATTGTTTGTGCAGAGAAGGTGAAAGGGTTGGATTTTTTTTGAAGAAGATTTTCATGATTTATTTTTTGCAGTTTGAAGGGATATTTTTTTGAAGACAAAGAATATTTTTTTTGAAGAAATCATTCATGTAGATTGAAGAGTCATTTCTATAGATGAAGGTAAAATTGCACACAGAAGAATATCAAAGGTTGATCTTAGAATATGAAAGGTTTTCATGAAGACAATTTTGTGAGGAAGTTTGACAATATTGAATGGAGAAGATTTGTCTTGTGAGAAAATAAAGGATTTTATTTTTTGAGAAAGAAAATATAAATCAGGGAGAAGAAGAAAATAAATAACATATTGAAGATTTATTTATTGTTTTTGTTTGCAACTAGAGAATGTGTTTTTTGCAAGAATATGAATCAAAATTGAAGAGATTGAAGGGTAGAGGAAAGGAATATGGAAAGACATTCAGGATTTGTATAGAATTGTTTTACAAGTACATTGATAGGGTGTGTGTGTGAAAAGTTATGCAGAAATGAAGACATCTTCTACAAGATCCTTTTGAAAAGAAAACATAGATTTATCAGATATTGTTATGTGTATCAATATGAAAAATTGAAGACAACTTGTATGATACAGAATGAACCGAATCAAGCAAGAAGACAATATGTATTTGAATATGCAAAGATAATTTGAATCAGGTGAATGAATTGATTGAGCATCAGATGCAAGTATACACATGGATAAATTACAGATGGAGTTTGTATTATGCAGAGATGGGATATTGAATTCAATGGAAATAGAGTAACCCTCTGAATTCTTGTTTTTAGTTTGATTATGCATTAGGGGTTGGTGCTCCTTGAAGTTGGTGCTTCTAAATATTGTAATCAGTGAAATTTTTGATAAAGCCAGTGAGGCAGTTTTGGAGTGGTTTGTCTACCCCTGGAGGGTTTTCTACTCGTGCAAATCTTGTGTCATGATCTTCTCTGTGTGTGTATGATTTACTATGAAGTGTTGTTTATATTCTCTTTTCTCAGTCATGTGTATATATGTGTTTGACAAATCAATGATATCTTTCTCTCCTTGTGTTTAGAAAGTTAGAGTTTGCAAAAAGAATAGAAAATTCACACAACACTGATTCACCCCCCCTCTTAGTGTTGTCCTGGACTCCTACAAGATGTAGAATCCCAAATTTACTTGTATTTAAAGTACACAGTCATAGATGGTTTACAATGTATGAATGACCTGTTTGCTTCATTAATCAAATCAACAGAAAAACTTACAAACATCTTACAGATACAATAAGGAAGCTAGACACTCCACGCATTCCTTAGTGTAGACACAGGTGACCTCCTCCTCCTCTAAACTAAAATACTTCTCTATTTGAATATTCAAACAAATTACAAGTGCAAGCTATATTTCATAAATCCATGTGTAAGTAAAATAGAAATAGCAAAGCTTCTTATATAGAGTTTGAAGCTGTGTTCTGCTATAGTTACAAAATTCAATCTACAGTCAGAATTTAAACTTTCTCAATCAAGGGTGTTCATTCCTTTCTAACCACCTTCCAAAATATCTTGATGGTATCTTTTTTACCTCAAAGGATGCCATTGGAATCTTTTTCAAAATAGGATTCCCCTCCTTTGAATTCTTCTTTCCTATTAACCTTGCCCGCAAATACCCTTTACTTGATCCTTTTATTAGTATTGTTTGTTCCCTTCATCACTTTACTATTCCTTCAAATATGTTTTAAAATTATTTTTTATACCTTCTATAAAGGTGTGATCCCCCCTGGGCTCTTTGTCTATACATATTCCTGCATTGTTACCACTTCTTTCAATTTCTTTTCTTCTTTACCTGAACCTTCATTCTTCTTCTTGTATTTCTTCATCTTGGCACTATCCTCCATCACTGAATCAATCATTTGTTTACTTAAATATGCCTTTGGATTCTCCATACATGGTGCAAAAATGGCATTGAATTCTGTTAATGCTCTTTGAAGTTCATATGCTGGTATATCCATACACTTATGATCTAAGAGCCTTTCAACTATCCTCTTGTGCATCATGATCATGTTGTCTGCTTTTTCTCCTAAACCCTGAGTGGCTGTGATGCACCTTCTGGGATTATCCTCCTCAAATCTTAATTCCATCTTTTCCTGTGGCACTTGATTTGGCATCGAAGGAGTGATGACTCCTTCACTTATTATTTCATCTGCTCTCTCCTCAATTTCTTTTAGCTGTCCCAATTCAAACTTGCACTCTTCTTTTCTAAATTGACAATTATTTATAAGTATACTGCATTTATTTTTTCTATTGCAACTAGTTCCCATCCTGTCACTGCTTGTTTGATTACCTCTTCTCCTTCTTGCACGAATACCCTAAACCATTCTTTAAAAATATTAGCCTTAAGTCTCTTGTTTTCCATATATTTTACTTCATCTTTAGACAAAACTACTATTTCACTAGGTAATTCAGGTATCGCCACATTGGGATCAAATATCCCTTTAATGAATTGTTGTAGCTAGATAATGTGTCCTTTTAAATATTCCTACGTATCCTTGTCTCTTTTCAACATTTCTGCTGTAACTTGATGTATATCTTCCCATTCATTTTTGTGTTTCTCTCTTGTTGTGTGTCCTAAGTCAAAATTAAGTATTTTATACTCATCTAAGGCTATTTCTCCCTTATCTTTCTCCTTTTGTGGTATGGCCAGGTTCGGTGTTTTGGATCCATCTGGACCCCTTTGTATAGCTGACATGGTCCTAGCCTTTCTCTTTTCTTTCCTTGGTGTTGCATCGCCTAATAAACTTTTGATGTCTATAGGTACTAACTGTACCTCCACCTTTTCTCTCCTTATCTCTACACCTGAAGAGGCCGAGGTCTCCCTTGTGCTTTCAGCAACCATTTCTTCATTGATTACCTCTTCTTGAGGCCTTTCTACTTCTCCTTGTTCCTGTTGTTGCTACTGTTATTTTTGTTGTTGTTGTTGTTGTTGTTGTTGTTGTTGTTACTATGGAAGAGGTTGTTCTTGTTGAGGAACCAGTTCATGTACCATTCCATCACCTTGTTGTTTTGATTCACCCTCATTTTCTTCTTCTTCAATTTCTGTATCTCCTCCACCTTCATCCTCTTCCTTTGGACCTTCTTTTACTCATGAATCTTTTTCTTGATCTTCTTCTTTATTTGCTTGTTCTACATTTGTCATGTCTATATCCTCCATTTGTTTTTCATATTTATCTCCCTCAATATTTTCTATGTTTTCTTTGTCTTCAAGTTTGTTGGTTGCATCCTCTATAGTTTCACCTTCCTTTGGTACCTTTTCAGGCATGTTAACTTGCTATGTATGTGAAGGTGAACCTACAATCTTATCAAATTCTTTTGTTTCCTTTTCTTGTTCATCCTTGCTTTCTGCATTCTGCTCTTCTTCACTTTGTTCACCATACATGTTTAGAATGTTTAATACATCTACACTAGATGTATCAACTCCTATTTCTTCTTTGGCTTGAGCAGGTGTTTCCTTTACTGTTTCCTCAGGTGCCTCTTCTTTTTTAGATTCCTCAATTTTATGTGCTACATCTTGCACATCCTTTATTATTTTAGGAGAAACCAAGGTACCAAAAGGATCTACTGTTCTTGATTCTTCTTGTACCATTTCTTTTTTACACACTAAACCTTGTTCAATTTCTATTTTAGATTGAGTGTCTTGCTCTTCTTCCTCACTTAAAAATTCACGAGATTCTTCTTCCTCTATACAAATTTCTCTTCCTTTCCCCGAATCCACTTCTCTAACTTCACTTCCACTACTGTCATCGTCAATGTTGATAGTCTTAGTAACTTGCTTGGCTTTATGCATTTTTGACCCATGCATCATTTCTTTAGCGAACTCTATTTTTTCTTTAGCATATACTTTTCTTTTCTCTGCCAAGGTAGATGCACCAGGTATGTCACTCAATTTAGCACCTACCTGCTGTGCTCCTATAACTTCACTTTGTTTTGAAGTTTCCCCTTTAGATATGCCTACTGGTATTGCTTTCATGACCCTTTGCCCTGTTGACCCTTGAGCAGCCTATGCTTCCTCTGCACTGGTATCATGACTTAATGATTTTGCATCTACAAATGTGCCTGTTGATACCGCTACTGTCACCCCTATTGCAAAACGATCCATCAATGTAGCATTTTTATCTTTCTCAAGAATCTTTGCTTCTACAATCTTCCTTTTCTTTTCATAAAAGCATTGAAGATCATCATTATGCTCCCTCACTCTCTTTTTGCCTTTCTTTGGATATATAATTTCCACTCCTTCAGCCTTAAGCTCCTCAATTCTATCTTTCAAGCATGTCTTTGAAAACAAGATAACCGGTTCGGACAATGCACATCCAAAGATGTGTTCCATGGTTGTGACCAATCAGGCTCTCCAATGGGAGCAAGCCTGGCACTTTCATAACTATGATACAACAATTTGCCATCATCTTCAACTTCTGGGGGAACGTAGATATCGCCCATGGACCTCATTTGTTCAACTGTTAATCTTTTATGAGCTCTCTTTCTTACCACCTTATCATTTTTACAATCTGACCAAATATCTTCAATATGTATCTGATGTTTGAATTTAGAATTGAGTGCATTCTGGATTCTATGAAAGGGATCAAACTTTCTTGCTAACTCAAATTCTTGGAATCCATTAAACCTCAACTCTCTCTTTGAATAACCAGCCACCTCTTCGCTGGTACAGGTGTACATACCAATTGACCAAGGGAGTTTATGATTTCCCCTACTATACTTCTTTTTATACATTCTGTATGCATTCAAGTTCTGTCTTGAGAACTCTAAAACAATCAACCTATTAGAAGGATACCTAGGGAGCATGAAAGGCTTCCCTTCAAATCCCTCAGTTCTGATATAAGTAAAGTTCTAAAATTGAATATACCAGGAACTAAACAAACCAATTGTATCTTCTACATCTTGAGACAACCTCTTATCTGGCTCTTCTCTCAAAACTCTAACCATGTATGTATAGAATACATCATTCACCAACATATACTTTCTCAATGCATTTTCTTCTTATATATCAGGATAATGCTCATATACAAGCTTCTGATCTGGGCCATTTCCTAGGGTTCCCACTCTATTAATCCTGTGTATGTAGGGTTAAACCATTGCTGCACATGAATATAATATATACGAGGACAAACGGAAAGACATCAGTTTTTGTTTTCTTGACATTGCTTGTCTCCATATGGTTATGCTCATGGCCTTAGCCTAGTGAATTTGTCCTTGTTCTTTCTTTCCTTCCCTCATGAATTGTATCACAGTAAACATCCAAGGCTCACACTTAGTGGCATACCTCAATCCCACCAGTCTACTTAATATTGTAATCATCAAATATATTTCTTTCTTAAAGTATATTCTTTGTAAAACTTTGTGTAGTCTTGCCACAACCATTGGCTTATTTTCTACACTATACCAACTGTAGAAGATCTTGCTTCTACAATCCCTCTCATTCTCAATGAAATATTCCTTATACTGGTCAATGTCAATATCTACCATTTTCTCATGTATTTCTAGACCAAAGGTTCTTGCAATCCCTTCTACAGACAAGTCCACAATGACCCTATCCTAATATATTACTCTTGTGGTAGCTGGGTCATATAAATGTATGCAATCCTGACATAAGTTTTTGGCTTCCATAGCTAATGGAAAACTGGCAGCCCTGTACAATCTACTCTCCCATATACACCTCATGTTAGGTGTAGTATCAACTGTTGTAATCTTCTGCAAAACATCATTTGCATCATAGTTTCCTATGCTGGTATTCGTCCCCACTCCACTTGTTCCTAGCAATGTAGGATACCCCTTGTATATTGGCAATTCTTCTTTCTCCGTTTCTTTCTGAGGCTTCCTTTCCTTTTTTATCTTTTCCTCACAACCTGTATCTACCTTTTTCTGCTTTGGGGCCATCCTATAAAAAACACATTCTTTTAACTTGTTTTACCTTCTTACCTAGGGTTTTACTACAAATTTTCTATTTTTTACATTTTACCCAAACCCCTCGTTTGTCTTTTCCTGTTTTGACTTTCACATTGTTAAACCCAACCCAGCTAATTAATTATCAAACACAGTAATTAAATACTTGCTTACATTTCAAAATGAAATTACTAAAATTTACTTTGCATTTTAACTAACTGAACTGTAACGGCATTTTAGATAAATACATGTATCTTTCGACAACTCAACCTTACAATGTTGACTTACTTTACTGTGTTCCACTCTATTCCCACTTCTATAATTCCATCCTGTGATGAAATTTCTGTTTAATTTCTTTAACAACTCTTCTTTCTGCAATTTTAATCTTAACAATGCAAAACTGAAAGAAAAACAACATTAAATTTACCCTACCCCGTTGAATTTTACTATTTTTGGTGTTAGATTAGCATTAATTACAGCAATTAATGCGTCTATGGCTTCTGGTTCTTCTTTCAACGTTTTATTTTAAACTTTCTATCCATTAGTTTACTTTCTACATACATCGCATTTTATTGTATCTTTCCTTTTATATTGTTCCTTGTATGTCCATTTGCATCTTTTCAATATAGAAGCCTATATACAATGAGTTATAAACAATGTTATCCCTTTTCCTTTATATTTGCACTTGTATCTTTTGTTTGTATATCGTAACGTATGTTAAATAGATACAAACGAACATACAAACAACTCATACAAACCCTTTTTTACCTTTTATCTCTCCGAAAATGTCCTTCATTTCTTTGCACATTAGGATTGTATATCTTTAACATACAATCGCCCAAACATACTAAACCTTACCTTTATTTAACTTCTTTTGAAATCCGTCTTGTATCGCAAATCATTGTATCTCTTCTTGTATATTAGCTTATATACACGTCCATTGGTGCAATATACAACTTCAAGACACAATCCATGGGACCCACTTTACCTTCGCACTTGTTTTTCAACAATACAATAATACTTGTATCTACTCTTAGATACAAGCCTCCATACATGCAAACTCCTTTGTATAATTGTCCCGAACTCCACACATGTATATAAAGTAAATGTATCTTTTCAATATACATTAAGGTACAATGCATCACTTTCATTCAATTTAATTACCTTTTGACATCTGCATTGTATGTATACCGAAAGGTACAAACTCAAATCATGCAACATACAAACAATGAAACATACTTTAATAAAACCTCATTTCATACTTTTTCTGGTCCGCGACATGTATATCACGTTGTATATTTCCTTGTATCTATCTCTTTTGACAATCATATAACGTGAGATACACCACAGATTTAACCTTTTATCCAATTTACTTCCGAATCACATTGGGTCTGATTTGTATGCAAAGAATAAAACATTAACTACATGCATCTCTTATACCATGATTCATAAACCCAACCACTTTATGCGATCAATACAATGACTCCACATACAAAGGTCCTTGTACATACAACATACAATCTTCCCATATGCATTTTACCATGAAACGTATATATTTTGCAGAATATTGGGAATTTGGACATGGTTCAAAAAGTAATCCCTATTCATTTTTGACAAAGAATTCACCCCTATTCTGCTCTAGTAGTTAATGTTAACTTTCTTCAATTTTTAACAAGGTTTGTAATCTTTCCCTCTTTTTCCCTTTACCACCAAGTAGACCCACACACAAGCAAAAAGCAACAGCCATATTAGGGGTCCTTATTTTGCTAAGAGGTAAAATGGGGCATGTTGTGAGCATCACAACAACTAGCAACCAAACAAAACAATTAAATCAAAACCATTAAAGAAAACTAAATGAAATAAATTCATAACTTCCAACTTTCTTTCCTATAAAATCATTATTTAACTTGAAACTTAATGTATTCAATAAGGTGCATGAATCTCCCAATTGAGTTTCAGTGGGTGCATGTGATTAATAATCCTCATCTTGAAAATAAGTTGAATAAACCAGTGACTGATATTAAACTACATATTTGATGTCATTCCCTCATAGCCAACCAGATAGAGCCTTGCTACCAGTAGGTGTCTATAGTCCACAAGGTTATCGTTACAATTCTCCTAAGTAGAGCCCCACTGCTAGCAAGCATCTATAGCCCCGGTAGAGTTACTTAGATGGCTTAATCTAGATTTTTAGTAAAATCTATAATTATTGTTATATCTTTTCATATTTTGTGTAAGATAGAGACTTTATAAGATGTTATCATTGTAACTTCATGATGCAAGGTGAGATCACTTGCTAAAATTAAGCTAAGATTTGTAATGGTAGCAAGGGTGACCTCTGAATTTTCACCTAACACCTACACTAGTATGTTCAACAAACTCAAGGATTTTATGTGTGTCATTGTGAGAAACTTCCCTTGGATACTCAACCCATAGTTATTGAATACAAAATTTCACAAGCCAAACCATTTTCTACATTCATGATAGTCACAACAAATTATGCATAAGTTTCAAATAATTAGCTTGAATATTCTAAATTTTCTATTGTTTTCAGTGATTGTTAATTTTCTCCTGTATACTTCAAAACAAAACAAACATCCCTACCAAGGGAACACAACACATAAACTAACACAACAACAAAATAAAAACAAAACCAGACAAAACCCAACAAACTGTACATTATTTACACTATGATACATAACATAACAACTACCCTCACCTCAAGCTTGAAAGTAATGTTTCAAATGTTGGCCATTAACAGGTAATGGTACATCTTCTCCAGTCATGGTCTTAAGCCTGAATGTATTATCTCCTATTATCTCTGTGACTTGTAATGGACCTAACCGTAATTTGTCGAACTTTCCATGATTTCCTTTCTTTTCATGTGGTTTATCCCAACACAACACTAAGTATGATATTCTAAATGTTTTGACTCTAGCTCTTTTGTCAAACCATCTTTTGACCATTGCTTGATGTTTGGCAAATTTTTCAATGGCTTGATCTCTCTTCTTGTCCAATTGTAACATTTGGATTATCTTGGTTTCTTTGTGATCATCAAATCCTAAATATTCACTAGCAAACTTCCAGACAGGTATTCTTAAATTCACTGGAAGTATGGGATCAGTCCCATAAACTAGGTGATAAGGTGCATTGCCTAAAGCAGACTTAACCTTAGTCCTATCTACCCACAACACATATTTTAACAATGTATTCCATTCTTTGGGATTTTTTGCAATTAGTTTCTTGATTATATCCAATAAAATCTTGTTTGTGGACTCAACCAAACCTTTCCCTTGAGGATAATAATTTGAAGAAAATTTTAAAACTATCCCATATTCAAATGCCCATTTGGAAAATTTCAAAGAAGAAAATGTAGGGTCATTATCACATACTAGCGAATATGGAGCTCCAAACCTTGTTATGATGTTTTCTTCAAGAAATTTGATGACTAGCTCAGTAGTAGAGAACTTGCAACATGTGGCTTCAGTCCACCTTGTACAATAGTCAGTCACTGTCAATATAAACTTATGTCCTACAGAAGATGGAGGATTTATAACTCTAATGAAATCCAAGCCCCACTATGCAAATGGCTTGGACTCAATGACTGGCTGTAATGGATTAGCCTGATTCCCTCCCTTGTCTGTTGTAGTTTAACAGGTGTGAGAACTTCTTATATGACTCTTTGTATCTTTAAACATTGTTGGCCAATAGTATCCTTATCTTAATATCTTATGCATAGTAGCTAAATGAGAACCATGAGCAGTTCCATACTTGTCATGCAACTCTGACAATATCTTATCTGCTTCAATTCTGTTTAAACATCTTAAATATATACCTTCATGGTTCTTCTTGAATAGAAGACCTCCTTGTACCATGTATCTCTATGCTTTAATCTTTAAAGCTCTCCTCTTAGAAGACTTCATCTTACTTGGATATTTACCTGATATCATAAATGTATTCAAATCATCATACCAGCTTGATGCATCATTAGAGTTTAATACATACTGCTGCTTTACCAAATTTGGATCTATGTTTTCTATGGTCTGTACTAATGCTTGCCCTCTAACCAACTTCATTGGAATGATCTCCATATCAAAATCTTGCAATATTGTAATCCATTTGGCCCTTTTCTCTCTAGGCTCATTCTGCATTAGCAGCATTTTTGCTGTTGCATCTGGTACTATGGCCTTGACATGACTTCGTAAGATGTAGTGTCTAAACTTTTTAACTGCTCTTACTAATGCAAATGCTTGTCTTTCTATGTCTAGATATTTCATTTGTGCATCTTTCAGGGGTTCACTCATGAAGGCTATGGGCTTTTCTTCATTATCTTCTCCCTTTTGTGTCAATGCAGCTCGAACTGAGTGTGTAGATGCAAAAGAATATATGTAAAATGGTTTGGTATAATTTAGACTTGCTAACACAAGAGCATCAGAAATGGCCTCCTTAATATCTTTGAATGTGGCCTTGGCTACTGGTGTCCATTCTATCTTTGCATCTTTCTTGAGCATTACATTTAGTGGTTGCACAATCTCTGCAAATCCTGTAATAAACTTCCTGACAAAGTTAATCTTACCAAAAAAAGATTTTAATTCCTTCTTACTATTAGGTAATTGCAATTTTCTTATCCCTTCTACTTTGTCAGGATCAATGGATATCCCATTTTCAGAAATGACATGTCCTAATAATTTCCCTTTAGTTACACTGAATGAACATTTCTTTCGTTTAAGCAAAATCCTCTACCTTTCACATCTTTTAAGTACTCTTCTCAAATCTTCTACATGAGTGGATGCATCTTTAGAGTACATAGTTAAATCATCCATATAAATGACAATGTATTTACCTAATAATCCATGGAATGCAATGTCCATGGCTTACTGAAAAGTGGCACCTACATTGATCAAACCAAACGATATTCTCCTATATGCATAATTACCCCACTTACAAGTAAAAGTGTACTTCAACCTATCTTCTTTATCAACTAAGACCTGATTATATCCTAAAAACCTATCTAAGAAAGACATCATCTTCGCTCCATTTACTGCTCACAACACTTCATCTATTGGAGGCAAGAGATAATTATCCTTTTCAGATGCTTTGTTTAGATTTCTAAAGTCAACACATAGTCTAATGTCTCCACTTTTCTTTCTCACAAGTACTAAATTAGCTACCCAGGTTGAATGTCTTACTGGGAAGATTATTCTGGCTGACAATAATTTTTTCACTTCCTCAAAGATTAAAGGCTCTAGAATAGCATTTGCAGGCCTTTGCTTTTGCCTAAATGGTTTAACTTTTGGTTTCAAGGGTACTACATGAGTTATGATGGATGTATCATATGTTTTCAAATCTTCATATGTCCATGCTATTACATGTTTGTATTCTTTCAAAACATCCACAGTTTCTTTTCTTAACTTCTAAGAGCAAGCCTTTCCAATTAGTACATTCTATGGACTTTACTTTGTTCCCAAGTTATATGGGTCACATTTACCTCCTTCAGTCTTAGGCAAATCCTTCTATCTAACTACCCCATCAAAGTCAAAAATATTTTCCAACTCAATTACCCCTTTCGGCAAAAAATTACTCTTCAAGTTTATTATATCTTCTTCATCCCAAGACACATCAGGCCTTTCCTGTTCATCAACAATTTGGGCTTCAAAAACCTCATTGCAAGTGAGAAAATCCACAATTTGTTGATCCCCTTCAAATACCTGAAAATGAGTAACATTATTTGGTATGCTCAGAACATTCACTAATTCAATAGTAAATCATTTTAGACCTAACAATGTTAAGGGCTCCAAAGTGCTAGCAACAACTGCTAATGTATTTGGTCTATGATTCAATTCCCTAGGGATATGTTCTATGTTAAAGGCATCAAATTAATCTATTAAATCCCACACTCTATGCCTATAACAAACCATCTTCTTATAATTGCATGCATTTAACTTTATCACTTGTCTGACCACCAACTCAGAGTCTGAAAATACTCTGATCATTCTCACCTTTTTCTTGATAGCCATAACAAGCCTATAAATCAAAGCTTCGTACTCTGTTACATTATTGGTACAAGGAAATTGTAGCCTATATGCTGCTAGAAATGACTTACCATTAGGATCTATAAGTTCAACTCCAGTACCTGCACCCTATTTAGATTTAGACCCATCACATTTCAGTATCCACATGCCTTCTTTATTCCTTTGACCTTGTATTTTGGTATGTCTCACTTTTTATGTTACCTACGCTGTAATATCTTGTTTCTTCATGGGTGATTCACTTTGACCTACTTGCATATTTATATTCTCAATTTATAAATCAGAATGACAAACACTCTTGTCTTTTGTTTCTTTCTCTAGATCTAGAATTAATACATCCATGATATCATGTAAGTATAACTCTGTTTTATCAAGATTAACCTTTCCTTCTTGTAGTTCCATCCCTTTTGTGCACTTTATGTATTGATATTCTATAATGTCTCTGCACATTCCACAATTCTCTTTAGAATGAGGCTTATTATGAACTCTACACATGTTTTTGTACAACTTAAACGGAACTGGAACTTTTTGTTCAATGCACCTTTCTATTTCCTGCCTAATGATCTGACCAAAACTATTTACTACATTATCTTCCTCATTAGAAGAATTTCCATCAGACTCAATGAACACTACTATTTCTTTATTGACAGGTTTTTCTTTAAAATTCAACATCAAGATCTCTTCTATTTGCACCCCCTTATTGGTGACTCTATAAACACCTGGTTCAACAAAGGCATATAATATCTCATTTGTTCTATTATACTCTGTAATCATGTGTTTCATTCTAGGTTCAGATTCTATCCTAATTTGATTTGGAACACCTCTCCAAGGTAACCACATGTCTGAAAAATTAGTGGCCATATATCCATTTAACATTTTGGACCAGTCTCTACTTAATAACATCTCGTAGTTCACAGGTATATCTACTACCTGAATGTCAATAAACTGACTCACCCTAGGATTAGAGGCTAACTGCATTTGAATATGCATTAATTCTCCTATCACATTGACCTCAGTTTTGTCTAATTGTGTAATATCTACTACTTGAATGTCAATAAACTGACTCACCCTAGGATTAGAGGCTAACTACATTTGAATATGTATTAATTCTCCTATCACATTGACCTTAGTTTTGTCTAATTGTGTAACAATCTTGGTAGATTTGGTAGGAGTCAACCCTAAAGTTTTACATATCCCTAAAGGCATTACATTAGCTGATGCACCAGAATCTACCATGCAATTATGTATGTTCTTTCCCAACATCCTAATGGTTAACAAGAAAGGAGGGGCTTCCCTCTTATCTGCATACATGACCACATTAGTGTTGGAAGGCTGTTCAGTTTTCTTAGTTTTGTCTTTGGACTGTAGATCTTTACTAGGAACACTCATGTTAGCAGAGACCTCACTTGTCATAGATGTATCCAAGGACTTTATGAAAGCATTTATGACCCCTGGACTTTTCAACAATTCACATAAAGGTATACTAACCTTGATTTTTTTTATTTCTTCAGACAAGTATCTCATTAACCTCATCATTTCTACTGTCTCTATTTTCCCTTTTTGAACTTTTGATGCTATTGCCCCACCACTCACAGGATGGTTAGCCTTCAGTATAGCAGGATTATTACTAGCATGTTGGTCTAGAGAGGTATTAAAATTGTTGGGAGGAGTGGAAGTAGTGAAAGGCCCTCCAGGCCTAGCGTTACTTCTCAAATTGTAAGTATGATTTTTGTTAGACTATTGAAAAGCCCGTACCTCCTCTGTTTTGTATAATACCTCATTCTCAGTTTCAAAAGGAAACTGAAATGCATTCAATACTGAGGCTGACTCATGTATAAGTTCTCACAAAAGTAAGGCTCATCTTCTAACAACTGATCCTCTTCCTCTTTAGTTGCAAAGGTAAAATTTTCTAAGACTAAAGTAGTCTCAAAACCTAAGGGCACTATTTCATTACCTTTGGGAATAAGAAACTTAGAGGTGGGAGCCTATACATCTACAATGAAAATACTAGCCACTAGATGGAACTGAGGGCAATCTAGTTCAACATGTGCACTGGTATTATGAATCCTGCACCAATTTTTTAATGCCACATTGGCCATTTGAATTCTGGTTGTTTGTTTTGTTTCCTGATTATCCAAACTCTCAAATGGAGAAGCTGGGTAAGTGCAAAAAGATGGGGGGCCAAAAAGTGGCCAAAAAATTTTCAAAAAAAATTTAGGCATAACGCGAGCGCGTTATAACGCGCTCGCGTTATGGCTTGGCAATGACAAGCCTAAGGCTCGTCATTGCCGAGCCATAACGCGAGCACGTTATAACACGAGCGCGTTATAACGCAAGCGCGTTATAACGCGCTCGCGTTATAAAGCGCTTTATATATATAAAAAAACGCTGTCATTTCATTTTATCTTATTTCGTTGTGAGTTTTTCCTCCGCCGCGGCTTAAAACCCTTCAAAAACGCGCTCGCGTTCTACAAAACACCATTCAACACAATAGATTTGTCGATTCATCGCCAAAATGCCGCCGCGACGTCGAGCACGCCAAAGGGGTGAGTTATCTTTGTTTTTTTGTTTGAATTTCTTCCTAAATAGGTAGGTTTTGTGTTGATTTTTGATGCATATTTTATTAATTGTAGGAAATGTTAATGCACCTCCTCCTCCTCCTCAAAATCCTCAAAATCCACAAAATCTTGAGGAAGAAATACCTGCAGAACAACAACCTCCTCCATTCATTCCTCGACATGCCCCTGGAACACAAGATAATATAATGGGGGAAATTGAAAACAATAAAAAACAAATTGAAGATATAATTGCAAGGTTGAAAGATCCTTCCACTTCAACCTTGCATAGGTCCACGCTTGCCGAATCTCTTGAGTCTATGTTATCAAATGTAAATTCAATTAGCAAGCAAATAACTAGTTGGACCGATAAAAAGAGAGAGTTTAGAGATTACTATGCAGATAAATTGTCATATCAAGATGTCAAAAAATTACAAATTACAAAAGTAGACTTGTGTTCAATTTTCACAAACCCACAAACAAATCAACCTCCACCCATTACATGCAAGAGGTTCCCTATCCATTGGTGCAACAACCAAGCGATAAGGGACAATTTCGGGCAGAGGTGGTGGATGGTTTTTGACCATCCTCCATGCAATAACAATGAG
This sequence comes from Cunninghamia lanceolata, assembly GCA_027924645.1. Classification (NCBI taxonomy): domain Eukaryota; kingdom Viridiplantae; phylum Streptophyta; class Pinopsida; order Cupressales; family Cupressaceae; genus Cunninghamia; species Cunninghamia lanceolata. The sequence continues at coordinate 4,010,724 of BSBN01000710.1, read as the reverse complement.
GTCCCGCAATACTTTTTGAGGAAACTCTACTCCGAGTTTGTCCTCAATAAAGTGCCAAACTATTTTGATATGCGGGACTTCCAGGGTAGAGGTGGGGGCTCAGCACAGGATAGACCAGGGGCACGTCTTGACCCACAGCGGGTAGTGAGACGAGTAATCAGCAGACCAGCCCACGAGCATGTTTCTATTCCTTCCATTGTGAAGGAGAGTGTTGAGGTCGATACACTGAGGTCGATTAGTGCCTTGACCCAGAGCATCATAGAGCATGCCGATCCTGCAACACAGAGTGGGTTGGGAGATAGTGCGAGGAGTAGGGTCCCACCGCATACTTGCCAGGCTTGCGGGTCAGCCTGTGGTTATGACCCCATGGACAGTCAGGACGCAGGTGCACAGGCTACATCTACAGCTGAGCAGATGGCGATGACAGATACCCTCCTGAGTGAGACTTTCGGCCTTGATACTCAGGTAAATATTAGCAAGTTTATTGAATTTAATTTATTAAATTTTATTTTTGAAATACAAGATTAACTAATTTAAATTGATGATTTTAATAAAATTTCAGGGTCATAGCGTCGATGCAGTTTTCAGTGGTTCTCCACCTACATTTTTCACTAGATCATCTACTGTCGAGGTATGTAACTAGTAAACAATTATAAATATTACATGTGAATAGCATCGTTATATGAATGGTATTCTAATTTCTGATTTTGGATGTTGAATAGGTTAACACTGTAGATTTCATGGCAACACCTGCCAGCGGTGGTGGACTTCAAAGCTTTACGGAGGTAATAAAATAAATAGTTTAATGAATGAATTGTACTTACTAAATTTTTGTATGTGATTTGTGTGTTTTATTGTGTGTACTTCCATGTTTAGATGAGCGTGTGTGTATGTTAGGAGCCATGATTTGCATCACTATTATAGTTTTCGTAATTGAATAATGTTGTTTTATTTCCAGATGATGCAGGCTGCGGATACACCTCCCCATGTTCATAGGGCAATGGAGCAGGGTGTGGCCTCTGCGATTCATAGCTCTATGGCATTGACAGGGGTATGAGGCAGATTAGTAAATTTTAATTTACATTCATTGTTATAGTTGTCTATTTTTGAAAAATCAAAAGATTATTGATTTGAAGTTTAATTTCTATCTGGATGGTTTCTATAGGACATGACATCACCAGGGCCTTTTCCTGCTACTGAGGCAAGCGAGCAGACAGATTATATGTTAGCGGTAAGTGATTATTTTGTTAAATGTTTCATTTTTTTATAACATGTAATTTCTATATATTAATATCTATACTTTTTTTTGTAATAGGTAAAGGTGCAGGAAGAACTAAATAGGAGAAGTAGCCCTCGGGTTCGTAGTAGACCACCCACATGCATGTCTCCATCCCCTAGAAGATCAAAGGCTGCTCGTGATTTATTCTCTTCACCAGCTAGAGGGGAATGACTTTTTATTGTGTTCCTCTGTTGTATGCCTATATGGCATTTGTGGACATATATTTTGTATTGTACATAGTTGACATTGTATGCCTATATGGCATTCTTGTAAGCCTATATGGCTATTTTGTATATATGTTATACTTATATCGACAGATATTGATGTATGCGTATATGGATATTTGGTTAATACAAATCTTTTTTATTGATGGCGTCCATACTTGCATTATAAATCCACTTTTGAATGGATATTTGTAGATGGCTACTTCAAATATTTAAAGTCTGATTGTATTACATAGGATGTTTACATTTTCTTTGATAGGCTTGATAGGCCATGGATTACATGATGGTGTTTGATGGAAAAGTATGGTACTAGAAGACTCTAGTTCATTCTTAATAGGCTTGTGATTGATAATATCTTTGCATGATTGCACTTGATCTTGGATCATGGGCATGTTGTTAGGATTTTGATTGCATTGTGATGTTTGATGGATAGGCATGGTGTAAGTGTAAGATACCCAACTAGTTCTACGAAAAATTTTCCTTACTTAAACATTTTTACTTGCTAACAATTCATCAACTACTTCAATAACATAAAGATATACATCAAGATAACTATTTGAATGAAACAACATTAGAGTTGGGTACTTGTCTTGTTACTTGATTCAATCAACTTGCAATGTCTTATTACATGGAAAATGCTTTCAATAGCATGAAGTACAACTCATTCAATGGAAATACAAGGACAGGCCTTGAAGCCTTGATGTTACAATGTCTTCCTTATTTGAGCAACATTTGAAGATTTGGAATGTTCAACTCATCACCTCACAAGGTAGGCGCATATTTGAAGGATTTACAGGTTTTTCTGACTTGGGCGCCAAGTTGAGGTGACCTCCTCCTGAAGTTGCGCCTTGTCAACATTAGGTGCCAATTAGAGTTTATGGATTCTCTGGATTGTTTCCAAGAGTAGGCGCCAAAACATCATCATTATGAAAGTGTTTTAAATGCTAGGCGCCCAAATCAGCCCTCTGGAGTCTAGGCGCTCCTTTCATGCATTCTGTGTTCTAGGCGCCAATTGAAAGGAGTGGAGAACAGGGCAAGCGCCTTCCAAACTAGGTGTTTCCTTGAGGTGACAAGGACTTAGAAAGTGCGCCTAAGGTGAGTGCCTTGAGTGAAAAGGTCTAACAAACATCTTTGAACCCCCTTTCAAGGTTAGGCGCATTCTGGAGGTGGAAACAAGTAGAAGGTGCGCCTTAGCTTCCTTTGTCAATTCTTGCAAGTCTTTGTTGATTAGGAAGGTGGAATGCTTCATTATAGAATGAGCGCCTATCTTCTAATGTCCAAACTACTTCTTCTGGCTCACTCTGTGGCTAGGCACCAGAGCTAAACTGTTCACACAAGGGAGTGCGCCTAGACTCACTTGATGTTTTCTTACTACTTCAACCCCTGGAAGATGTTCCAAGGTGTTCCCTTTTACAAGCACCTGACCTCCCAAGTTCCTTCATGTGCTATTCCTTGAAGGCGCCAAAACTGAGCTCCAGTGCCATGGGATTGTGCCTAACATCTTTGAAGAGTTTCTAAGCCTTTTGCAAGTTGATATCCCAAACTCATCTTCTAGGCGCAACAGGAGCTTTCCAAAGGAGTTTCCAAGTTTTAGACGCCAAGCGAGGTCATGGGTGAATGGAACTGCGCCTTAGGAGATGACTGGATCCTAAGCGTCAGTCTGGAGTTACAGTGGAATTGATATGCGCCTCAACTAGCTTAGGCGCCCATTTGAAGTGATTCCTTTAACACTTCTCTGTCAATCTCAACTGCAAGGATGATCTCCTAATCCAATTTTGATCCTCTGGAGATGCAAATAGCTTTACATTTCACTAGGTTCCATCAATGATGATCATCAACCAAAGCACATTTCAAAGGTGAGATAGGCAAGTGAGGCACCAAACTAGTCCTTAAGACTTATCTCCTTCTATCAAGTCAATTTCAACTATGTGAGAGAGTTCTATTCTAGGCGCAAAATGGAAATGTTTCATCAATTGGTGCATCTTACAAAGCTCCCAATTCTAGGCGCCAGAGCCAAAGAGTTTTTCCCAACACATGCACCTGGGCTAGGAATTCACGTAAGAGACATCACTTAGCTTTAAAACTTTCAATCTATAGCCATTTGGGCTAGGCGCTCCAATGGAGGATCCTTGAACTCATGCATTGGCGCCTTCTAGTTCTAGGCACCCATTTTGGATGATTCATCCTGATACTAGCGCCCAAAATGACTAGACTCTCTTCATTATCCAATTCACTTAGAAGACTCAAGTTGGAGACTTAGTTGTCTATCCATGTTCTCCGGAAGATTCATTGTACCTCTATGCACTATCTCCTTCAAGGCGCACATTTAGCTCCAAAACGCAAATTTCCATCATCAACCCATCAAGGTGCATCATCTTCCCTTTGTATCCCCTTCAAGGCGCAGACATTCACTTCTTCACACTCAAACTCACTCTCTGGCACCAGAATAGGTGTATAACTTCAAATAAGGCGCTAATCTTAGGTTTCTAAGTACTTAGTTTGATCTTAAGGCTATCCTTCCTCTAAGCACTCTCTTCAACTCCCTCACTGAAGGCCCTCTATAAGTTTGGGCGCATTTCATCCCAAGGCGCTTCAACATCATCCAAGGCGCAAATTCACTCTCCAAGACAAGGTGCAAAAAACCCTATCCTAAGGCGCTCAAATCTTGCTTCTAGACCTAGGCGCACAAACATGAGATTAAGGATCATTCTGGCCACCATCACTTCCCTAAAGGCGCAAAATTGGTGTAGATACATTCCATTTATTAAGGATCATTCTGGCGCCCAAATCTTGTCAAAGCAAAGGATCAATAGGTTCTCTCTAAGGCGCACTCCAGGGTTTGATCTTGCAAGACTTCTCACGTCAAAATTTTGACCAAGACACTCAAGGCACTAGTCTTTATCATCTAACCCTACAGTGCACTTACTCATTATGATATACTCCTCAACTTTGTATTCAACCTTGCCCAAGGCGCATATTCACTATAAGGCATTCTCACGTTGTCAAGGCTCAGAGGGCTTCAACTTGCTAAAGGGTAGAGGTCTAGGCGCATATCTGACTTGAAGCTCAAGGCGCTCCAACCCTCTTGCTCTGGAATTCATTCTAGGCACTAAGTGACTTCTCCAATTCCTTGAAAACATTTGAAGTGTTTTACCTTCTCAAGGTGCTCCTTCGAACTTGACTCCAAGGTGTTATAATCTCAAAGGTGCTGACATCATCTCAACCAAAGGCGCTCAATGATTCATCCCATATCTAGGTGCTAAAACACTTAATCAACCAAGTCATTCAAGGTGCCATTCAGTAAACTCATCTTCCATGATATTCCTATCAAGGCGCATATCACTTCTCTCATGGGCTTTAGGCGCTCAGTTGAGTGTTTCAATACTATTTAGGTGCCAAATTCATTTTAATGCACCAAACACAAAGAGCTTTCAAACACTGGGCGCTCACAAAGAGTCTTCCAACCTTGGGCGCTAAATTAGGTCTTTGCAACTATCCAAGGCGCATATCTTCGTTTGAACAACTTATGGTGCCAAGACAACTTCTCATTAGGGCGCTCAAAACACTTGTGTTTACATTTGAAGTGCTTTACCTTCTTAAGGTGCTCCAGACTAACCTGACTCCAAAGCGCTCCATCATCATCCTTAAGGCGCTAAAAACATCATCTCCACTCTAGGCAAAAACATCATCCAACTCCTTAAGGCACTTCACTGTGAAAGTCTGAAGGCGCTCTACCTAGACCTTTCCCCTAGGTGCCAGAACTCCTAAGCACTCACCAGATAACTCTCTTCTTCAAGGCGCAAATCTTCCTATACTATGATTGCCTCTGAAACACCGATTAACGTGATGTGAGGGTGCAAAGGCTACTCCAATCCTCAGTGAGCGCCTAGTTTAAACAAGGAGAAATAAAGCATTCAAAACTATCCAAACGATCATCCCCTTCCTAATGTCTTCACTGCTCCAGAAAACCTTGGCCAAAATGACACATAACAACTCCTATGAGCGCCCTTATGCCCTAGGATCATCTAGTTTGTGCGTCTTGTAATGAGTAGTTCATGTAAGTTTGGAATGAGTGCCTTGAATAAGTGTAAACTAGCCTAGAGAAGGGTATGTGCGCCTTGAGCATTCCAGAGATAACTGTGCGCCTAGAACAATATGAGTGCTCATGATGATGATTAACGCCCTGATGAGACTATGAGCGCCTTGTTCAGGAGATACCTTGTTTGATCATAAAATGCACCTTGAGTCTTGAAGGTTTTGAGCGCCTAGGTGATTTGGATGTTGGGATGTTGGTATGCGCCCAAGATTGAGGTAAGTGAGCGCTTGTAATGGAGGAGAGCAATGAGATGAGGTTTAGCGCCTCCAAGTAAGGTCAGAGGTGAGGTTAGAGGTGAAATGCGCCTTTGGACCATTCTGGCGCCTTGGATGAAGAACCTATATCTTGAGCCCAAGAGGTAAAATTTGCGCCTTAGTGGATTTGGAGAGTTACAGAGATTAGAGAAAAGCGCCTTGAAGATAGAGTTGTTCAAGGCGCATGTGTGATTTGGTCAAAAACAAGCGCCTAGAGTGAATAGGCTTTCATCCTGACTTAATACACTGCCTCCTTCTGACGATTTTTGGGGCAGCAGAAAACCTTTCACCACGGGCAAATGCCTCAGAGCTATAAAAAACCGAGAGAGGTTATTGTAGAGGCACTCTACGTGATCCCGTTGCCTCAGACGGAATGTTTCTAAGTGACACGGTTTTCAAGTAACATCTCGTCAAAGATTGCTGCCTTTTTGCACTTTGGACTCTTCAGGGATATCGTCGGTACAATCTAGCTCCGACTGTTTCGACATGTTTGGGTGAGAAATAGGACCATGCCTAGCATAAATGTACCCATTCGGACGCGTTGGAATAGTCAGTTTGGTCGCATCAGGAGCAGGACGAAAGTTACACCCCTTTGCAACTTTACACTGCCTCCTTCTGACGATTTTTGGGGCAGCAGAAAACCTTTCACCACGGGCAAATGCCTCAGAGCTATAAAAAACTGAGAGAGGTTATTGTAGAGGCACTCTATGTGATCCCGTTGCCTCAGATGGAATGTTCCTAAGTGACACAATTTTCGAGTAACATCTCGTCAAAGATTGCTGCCTTTTTGCACTTTGGACTCTTCAGGGATATCGTCGGTACAATGTAGCTCCGACTGTTTCGACATGTTTGGGTGAGAAATAGGACCATGCCTAGCATAAATGTACCCATTCGGACGCGTTGGAACAGTCAGTTTGGTCGCATCAGGAGCAGGACGAAAGTTACACCCCTTTGCAACTTTACACTGCCTCCTTCTGACGATTTTTGGGGCAGCAGAAAACCTTTCACCACGGGCAAATGCCTCAGAGCTATAAAAAACCGAGAGAGGTTATTGTAGAGGCACTCTACGTGATCCCGTTGCCTCAGACGGAATGTTTCTAAGTGACACGGTTTTTGAGTAACATCTCGTCAAAGATTGCTGCCTTTTTGCACTTTGGACTCTTCAGGGATATCGTCGGTACAATGTAGCTCTGACTGTTTCGACATGTTTGGGTGAGAAATAGGACCATGCCTAGCATAAATGTACCCATTCGGACGCGTTGGAACAGTCAGTTTGGTCGCATCAGGAGCAGGACGAAAGTTACACCCCTTTGCAACTTTACACTGCCTCCTTCTGACGATTTTTAGGGCAACAGAAAACCTTTCACCACGGGCAAATGCCTCAGAGCTATAAAAAACTGAGAGAGGTTATTGTAGAGGCACTCTACATGATCCTGTTTCCTAAGACAGAATGTTTCTAAGTGACATGATTTTCGAGTAACATCTCGTCAAAGATTGCTGCCTTTTTGCACTTTGGACTCTTCAGGTATATCGTCGGTACAATGTAGCTCCGACTGTTTCGACATGTTTGGGTGAGAAATAGGACCATGCCTAGCATAAATGTACCCATTCGGACGCGTTGGAATAGTCAGTTTGGTCGCATCAGGAGCAGGACGAAAGTTACACCCCTTTGCAACTTTACACTGCCTCCTTCTGATGATTTTTGGGGCAACAGAAAACCTTTCACCACGGGCAAATGCCTCAGAGCTATAAAAAACCGAGAGAGGTTATTGTAGAGGCACTCTACGTGATCCCGTTGCCTCAGACGGAATGTTTCTAAGTGACACGATTTTCAAGTAACATCTCGTCAAAGATTGCTGCCTTTTTGCACTTTGGACTCTTCAGGGATATCGTCGGTACAATGTAGCTCCGACTGTTTCGACATGTTTGGGTGAGAAATAGGACCATGCCTAGCATAAATGTACCCATTCGAACGCGTTGGAACAGTCAGTTTGGTCGCATCAGGAGCAGGACGAAAGTTACACCCCTTTGCAACTTTACACTGCCTCCTTCTGACGATTTTTGGGGCAGCAGAAAACCTTTCACCACGGGCAAATGCCTCAGAGCTATAAAAAACCGAGAGAGGTTATTGTAGAGGCACTCTACGTGATCCCGTTGCCTCAGACGGAATGTTTCTAAGTGACACGATTTTCGAGTAACATCTCGTCAAAGATTGCTGCCTTTTTGCACTTTGGACTCTTCAGGGATATCGTCGGTACAATGTAGCTCCGACTGTTTCGACATGTTTGGGTGAGAAATAGGACCATGCCTAGCATAAATGTACCCATTCGGACGCGTTGGAACAGTCAGTTTGGTCGCATCAGGAGCAGGACGAAAGTTACACCCCTTTGCAACTTTACACTGCCTCCTTCTGACGATTTTTGGGGCAACAGAAAACCTTTCACCACGGGCAAATGCCTCAGAGCTATAAAAAACCGAGAGAGGTTATTGTAGAGGCACTCTACGTGATCCCGTTGCCTCAGACGGAATGTTTCTAAGTGACACGATTTTCGAGTAACATCTCGTCAAAGATTGCTGCCTTTTTGCACTTTGGACTCTTCAGGGATATCGTCGGTACAATGTAGCTCCGACTGTTTCGACATGTTTGGGTGAGAAATAGGACCATGCCTAGCATAAATGTACCCATTCGGACGCGTTGGAACAGTCAGTTTGGTCGCATCAGGAGCAGGACGAAAGTTACACCCCTTTGCAACTTTACACTGCCTCCTTCTGATGATTTTTGGGGCAACAGAAAACCTTTCACCACGGGCAAATGCCTCAGAGCTATAAAAAACTGAGAGAGGTTATTGTAGAGGCACTCTACGTGATCCCGTTGCCTCAGACGGAATGTTTCTAAGTGACACAATTTTTGAGTAACATCTCGTCAAAGATTGCTGCCTTTTTGCACTTTGGACTCTTCAGGGATATCGTCGGTACAATGTAGCTCTGACTGTTTCGACATGTTTGGGTGAGAAATAGGACCATGCCTAGCATAAATGTACCCATTCAGACGCGTTGGAACAGTCAGTTTGGTCACATCGGGAGCAGGACGAAAGTTACACCCCTTTGCAACTTTACACTGCCTCCTTCTGACGATTTTTGGGGCAACAGAAAACCTTTCACCACGGGCAAATGCCTCAGAGCTATAAAAAACCGAGAGAGGTTATTGTAGAGGCACTCTACGTGATCCCGTTGCCTCAGACGGAATGTTTCTAAGTGACATGATTTTCGAGTAACATCTCGTCAAAGATTGCTGCCTTTTTGCACTTTGGACTCTTCAGGGATATCGTCGGTACAATGTAGCTCCGACTGTTTCGACATGTCTGGGTGAGAAATAGGACCATGCCTAGCATAAATGTACCCATTCGGATGCGTTGGAACAGTCAGTTTGGTCGCATCACGAGCAAGACACCAAAAATGCAAAGGTTGCTTTGTGCAACTTGACAACATTGACACTTTTTTGCAACATGACTCAAAGACTCAAACTGACCCCAAATGACTCAAAGTGACTTAAAATCACCTTGATTATAGAGGTCAAGGCGCTCCTTATCATTCATTCATTATGAGCGCCTTGGGAGAATGGTATATAGGTCATCATCATGATTGGGCGCCCTGGATCCAGAGTGTTGGAGAGATCATCAAATGGTGTCTAGTAGGGTGAGTTATGAGTTTGGTCGCATCAGGAGCAGGACACCAAAAATGCATAACATGATGATGGAAAAATGTGTACATATGTGTAAAAATGCAGGAGGAAATAAAAAAAGACAAACCTTACAAATTAATGTGCATACTTACAACTCAATGTAACATAACTTTACAAAATCAATGTGAATACTTACAAATTAATCCAATGAACCATCTGGATCTGCTCTACTCTTTATTGTGTCAAGTATTGCTTCATGGTCAGACTCACGCACCTTCCACAATATTTTGTTCAAAGGTCTACCCCGATACTTTATCAAATGAACATTGGATGCCACGACAAGGTTCGAGTAATGAAGAATCTTTCGATGCATGTCAAAGTCCTGAAATAGCCAAATATTAACACTCTTATGTGGGTACCTTCTAAGCCATGTTCCAGTAATAACCACTGATCCTGTAGGGTATTCGATGTTTTCTCCATCTGTAACAGGGGCCTCCAATTTCTTTTTGGCCTCAACACAACGGCATAAGTAATAATCTGTTCCCTCTTCATTATCTTCATCTGTAATAACTGCATATACGTGTCCTACATTGATATGTGTAGCAAATTAGATGAAATTAGTCAACATTACAAAAACACTACAAAGTAAGATGACATTACCTGGTTGAACTAGATGAAATTAGATGCATATATGTGCCCTATATTACCTGGTTGAACTAAATCTGATATGTGGTCAAAGTCAACTGATAATTCCATCTGTGTTAGTTCCAGTGCCGTCGGGGGTTGATACGTGTCAAGTGGGCTAAGATAACTTAACTGCCATTCGTCAACCCACTCCTTTGACTCGCACTCATCCCAGACTTGAATTGTACAGGAAGAACAAAAGCATGACATCTTTCGTGTATGGATACTCCATGAACCTGCAATTGAACTTCTGAAAGAGTGCATCTCATTTGATCCTGTCAGTGTACAACAATCCTCATATGGTGCAATGTTAGTATCATCTATCAACCAAAAAAATCTACGAACTAAAGACTTACCTTCATTACCTGGACCCATGGAAGCATTACACCACTCGACAATCGATTTTGCATCTGTCAACTTTGCATTGTCTTTATACTTTAACTCTTCTCGTGCTATGGCTCTTTTGATACATGCTCCTGCACCATCATGCTCCCCCTTTCCATGCCCGGCCTCACAAAAGTTCCACATATGTTGAATACCTGTAAAATTATGCCTCCTACTCAGCCAATAGAAATTCCGCGAGTTCTTGAATTGTGATGCACAATTATCTGACCATATGATATGCTGACTGAACGATATGCCCCTTCTAGCCAAATCATTATAGAACACCTGAAAGCAACCTTGCACGAACTCCGTAGAATGCGTGCGATCATCACTAATATAGAAATGATACTCCCTTATGATCTTTCTATCATCCTCTGTACTATCATTCGCATGAATGAATGCGATGTGCACAAATATAGAAACCTGTGTGGAGTTGTAATATTGTGATTGCACCTCACGCTGTGGCTGTAGACTGTAGTTCTCTGCAAAGTCGACGACTGAAACAATGCTACCAACTGGAAATGTGTCCTTGCATAACTTGAATTGCAAGTCCAACCATCGAGCTCTATGGGCATGTCTTGCATACTCATACACTATGCTGTCACGAAATATAGGCATAAACTGATACACTGGAATCTTTTCAATAACTAATTCACACCTCTTTGCTTCTTTACCATCTTTTGTATTGTATGCCACTATTTTATACTTGCCAAATTCTACTAGTTCATTTCCAACCGCATGTGTTATTTCCATATGTTCACATATTGGCAAATGTTGCAAGCCACCGCAACGATGACATGTGCCATCCAAGCATAATTTCTTGTAGAATATTTGACCTTCCTCTCTTTCACATAAAATTCTTGATATGAAATCTCTTGAAGATGTTGGTGGGGCACATATGGCACAACCCTGCAAATCATTGTTAGTATGCATATCTAAACATATAGACCTATAAGCATCAAAATGGTTAGAAAATTCAATATGTAATCTACAACAACAAGTAGTGCGTGTGTGATTTATCTTAACATAGAAAGGTTTTAGCATTTCAAAATATCTTTGACAAATTTTAATTTGAGGATACTTCTCTAGAAATTTACCATAAAACTGTGTTTGAGTCTCATCCAAAAAATGCTTTGGATGTGGCTCGCGGTTCTGACTACCAATTCTCCTTCTTACCACATCCCTTTGATTCGGAGATACCCTTGTGTAATTCTTCCAAAAGTCTTCAATTAGTGACCTCAATGCTTCAACAATTGGTTTATCTTTTCGTGGTAGTCTCCCCGAGAACGCCCATAATTCATTGGCATTAGTGTCCTCAATTCTTTGGCGTCTTCCAACGGCTCTTGATAAAGTTTTCCTATTAATTCTCAATTTTTGACTTGTCTTTCTAATAAGACGAGCTTTCCTCGTTTGACTACTTACTATAGTCGATGTAATCACACGCCGTGTTGCATTACTATCTTTTGTGCGTGAGGTGTTACCCACACTCTCATACGCACTCATTAGATTCTTGACAATAGATTTTTCACTTGAAGCCTCTGATGTTCTCAACCCAAGAATCTTCATGATAGACCTATACTTTATACTTCGCATCATTTCAACGAATAGTTGACATCTTGCAGTCTCATTTAACTTTTCAAAGAACAATCTCCAAATCTTATTAGCATATCTTCTACAAGTGCGTTTTGGAATCTTACCTTCCATTGGCTGTAAAATATTCTCATCAATATCAATCAAATACTTTGGCTTTCTATGCAAAATTCTAGGTGGTGTCAAGTTAGGTAAATTCATCTCAACATTAGGAATTTCATCAATATTTAAATGAGATGGGTTAGATGGCATACCTTCGATCGAAGATGGAATAGATGACATACCTTGAGGTTGAGGTGGGAACGATGGCGTACCTCCTTCATCACATGTGAGTGATGATGTACTCTCAACTTGAGATGTGGTAGATGGTGTCCCTACATGTTGTCTTGCGATAAAGGATGTGTCTCCAACTATGGTATTTAAATCTCTCGTACCACGAAGTTTTTGCATTCGTTCTCTTTGTGCCGCCAATACCATATCTCTTTGTGATGGTTGTGGTTCCTCTTCAATTGGTATGTCTTCATTTATCGTGTCCAATTTCCTCTTCTCACGAAGTTCCCTCATAGCCATTGCTTTCTTTACATTCTTAGCTTCTATCTCTTCCTGTGTTGGTTTAATTCTTGATCGTTTCCTCGGCATGACAGAGAATTTGTCTGTAGCATGATAAAGAGACCAATATTAGTTCCTAAGAAATGAATACATGATAATAGTGGGATTGTATTTTTTTTATGTTGTAAGGATTTATTCTTGTATAGTTTGACATCATGGTATGAACTAAGGTTTGTTTATTACACATAATTATTAAAGAGCCCAAGTGTAGAAAATATACATGGCATCATGTGAGATTGTAGGTTGCTTTCTTGATTGGAAATGTGTCTATTTTAAACATGTATGATAATGCATGATAAAGTAATTCAATCCGAAATAAGGAAAATGTAAAGAACATGCATGTAAAGACTTGACATACCTAAAAAACGAAGATTTGAATGGAGAGAGTACCCAATTATGTAGTGTTTTTATCTTCTTGCATCAAACTCCTCAACAATTTGAGTTTTTCACCACTTGCTTCCTTTTCAATGTTAAATTCTTAAAATTGAATCAAAATTAACATTGCAATACTACAAAAATTGAAACTTGTATAGATATATATCAAATTTGGTTTGAAAACTATGTTATTTCCTCCTTCTCAAGTTGGCAAAGCAGAAAAGGTGGTGGAAAGATCATGCAAAGGTGGTACAATGTGTCAAATGTGCATGTGAACTTCCCAATAGCATGAAAGCACTTCTTTTTTGTCGGAGCACGCGCAGAATCAGTAAGAAAACAGAGCATGTGGGCCTGGATCACGGGGGTAACCACTTTTTTACCGTTTTAGTAGAATTACAAAACGCAAGCGCGTTATAACGCGCTCGCGCTATAACGCGCTCGCGTTTTGTCCTCCTATAGATCTCTAAACCCTAAACCCTCAACTCTGATCCCTTGACCCTCAACCCTCAATGTCAAATCCTAATCCCTCAACCTCAACCTTGTCCCTAAACCCTAATCCCTTCAACCTCAACCCTATCCCTAAACCCTTGACCCTCGAACCTCAGCCCTCAACGTCAAACCGTAATCCCTTGATGCAGAGCGAAACAAGTTGAACATTAACACAGGTGAAAAAATCCTTGAAAGTCCACAAAATAACCTTTACAGTGTATATCGGCAAGACAATTTAAATGTCACACCGAAATGTACCTCAACCCTCAACATCAAACCCTCGAACCTTAACCCTTAACATCAAACCCTAATCCCTCAACCCTTAACTCTAATCCCTCGACCTTCAACCTTGATCCTAAACCCTAAACCCTCAACGCCAAATTCTAATCCCTCAACCCTTCACTCTAATCCCTCAACCCTAAACCCTATCCCTAAACCCTCAACACTATACCTTAAATCCTAATCCCTCAACCCTAACCCTAAACCTTGTCCCTAAACCCTAATCCCTTCAACCTCAACCCTATCCCTAAACCCTTGAGCCTCGAACCTCAGCCCTCGACGTCAAACCCTAATCCCTCAACCCTTAACTCTGATCCCTCATCTCTCAACCCTAACCCTAAACCCTCAACCCTCAACATCAAACCCTAATCCCTCAACCCTCAACCCTAATCTATCATCCGTCATCCCTCCACACTCTACTTTAACCCTAATTCCTCGACCCTCAACCCTATCCCTAAACCCTTGACCCTCGAACCTCAAACCTCAACCCTCAACGTCAAACCCTAATCCCTCAACCCTAAACCCTATCCCTAAACCCTCAACACTATACCTTAAACCCTAAACCCTCAATGCCAAATTCTAATCCCTCAACCCTTCACTCTAATCCCTCAACCCTAAACCCTATCCCTAAACCCTCAACACTATACCTTAAACCCTAATCCCTCAACCCTAACCCTAAACCTTGTCCCTAAACCCTAATCCCTTAAACCTCAACCCTATCCCTAAACCCTTGACCCTCGAACCTCAGCCCTCGACGTCAAACCCTAATCCCTCAACCCTTAACTCTGATCCCTCATCTCTCAACCCTAACCCTAAACCCTCAACCCTCAACATCAAACCCTAATCCCTCAACCCTCAACCCTAATCTATCATCCGTCATCCCTCCACACTCTACTTTAACCCTAATTCCTCGACCCTCAACCCTATCCCTAAACCCTTGACCCTCGAACCTCAACCCTCAACCCTCAACATCAAACCCTAATCCCTCAACCCTTAACTCTAATCCCTCGACCTTCAACCCTGATCCTAAACCCTAAACCCTCAAAGCCAAATTCTAATCCCTCAACCCTTCACTCTAATCCCTCAACCCTAAACCCTATCCCTAAACCCTCAACACTATACCTTAAACCCTAATCCCTCAACCCTAACCCTAAACCTTGTCCCTAAACCCTAATCCCTTCAACCTCAACCCTATCCCTAAACCCTTGAGCCTCGAACCTCAGCCCTCGACGTCAAACCCTAATCCCTCAACCCTTAACTCTGATCCCTCATCTCTCAACCCTAACCCTAAACCCTCAACCCTCAACATCAAACCCTAATCCCTCAACCCTCAACCCTAATCTATCATCCGTCATCCCTCCACACTCTACTTTAACCCTAATTCCTCGACCCTCAACCCTATCCCTAAACCCTTTACCCTCGAACCTCAACCCTCAACCCTCAACGTCAAACCCTAATCCCTCAACCCTAAACCCTATCCCTAAACCCTCAACACTATACCTTAAACCCTAAACCCTCAACGCCAAATTCTAATCCCTCAACCCTTCACTCTAATCCCTCAACCCTAAACCCTATCCCTAAACCCTCAACACTATACCTTTAACCCTAATCCCTCAACCCTAACCCTAAACCTTGTCCCTAAACCCTAATCCCTTCAACCTCAACCCTATCCCTAAACCCTTGACCCTCGAACCTCAGCCCTCGACGTCAAACCCTAATCCCTCAACCCTTAACTCTGATCCCTCATCTCTCAACCCTAACCCTAAACCCTCAACCCTCAACATCAAACCCTAATCCCTCAACCCTCAACCCTAATCTATCATCCGTCATCCCTCCACACTCTACTTTAACCCTAATTCCTCGACCCTCAACCCTATCCCTAAACCCTTGACCCTCGAACCTCAACCCTCAACCCTCAACATCAAACCCTAATCCCTCAACCCTTAACTCTAATCCCTCGACCTTCAACCCTGATCCTAAACCCTAAACCCTCAATGCCAAATTCTAATCCCTCAACCCTTCACTCTAATCCCTCAACCCTAAACCCTATCCCTAAACCCTCAACACTATACCTTAAACCCTAATCCCTCAACCCTAACCCTAAACCTTGTCCCTAAACCCTAATCCCTTCAACCTCAACCCTATCCCTAAACCCTTGAGCCTCGAACCTCAGCCCTCGACGTCAAACCCTAATCCCTCAACCCTTAACTCTGATCCCTCATCTCTCAACCCTAACCCTAAACCCTCAACCCTCAACATCAAACCCTAATCCCTCAACCCTCAACCCTAATCTATCATCCGTCATCCCTCCACACTCTACTTTAACCCTAATTCCTCGACCCTCAACCCTATCCCTAAACCCTTGACCCTCGAACCTCAACCCTCAACCCTCAACGTCAAACCCTAATCCCTCAACCCTAAACCCTATCCCTAAACCCTCAACACTATACCTTAAACCCTAAACCCTCAACGCCAAATTCTAATCCCTCAACCCTTCACTCTAATCCCTCAACCCTAAACCCTATCCCTAAACCCTCAACACTATACCTTAAACCCTAATCCCTCAACCCTAACCCTAAACCTTGTCCCTAAACCCTAATCCCTTCAACCTCAACCCTATCCCTAAACCCTTGACCCTCAAACCTCAGCCCTCGACGTCAAACCCTAATCCCTCAACCCTTAACTCTGATCCCTCATCTCTCAACCCTAACCCTAAACCCTCAACCCTCAACATCAAACCCTAATCCCTCAACCCTCAACCCTAATCTATCATCCGTCATCCCTCCACACTCTACTTTAACCCTAATTCCTCAACCCTCAACCCTATCCCTAAACCCTTGACCCTCGAACCTCAACCCTCAACCCTCAACATCAAACCCTAATCCCTCAACCCTTAACTCTAATCCCTCGACCTTCAACCCTGATCCTAAACCCTAAACCCTCAATGCCAAATTCTAATCCCTCAACCCTTCACTCTAATCCCTCAACCCTACCCTATCCCTAAACCCTCAACATTATACCTTAAACCCTAATCCCTCAACCCTAACCCTAAACCTTGTCCCTAAACCCTAATCCCTTCAACCTCAACCCTATCCCTAAACCCTTGACCCTCGAACCTCAGCCCTCGACGTCAAACCCTAATCCCTCAACCCTTAACTCTGATCCCTCATCTCTCAACCCTAACCCTAAACCCTCAACCCTCAACATCAAACCCTAATCCCTCAACCCTCAACCCTAATCTATCATCCGTCATCCCTCCACACTCTACTTTAACCCTAATTCCTCGACCCTCAACCCTATCCCTAAACCCTTGACCCTCGAACCTCAACCCTCAACCCTCAACGTCAAACCCTAATCCCTCAACCCTAAACCCTATCCCTAAACCCTCAACACTATACCTTAAACCCTAATCCCTCATCCCTCAACCCTAAACCTTATCCCTAAACCCTAATCCCTCAACCCTCAACCCTAATCTGTCATCCCCCAACTCTAATCCTTCATCCCTAAACCCTAAATGCTATCCCTATTCCTACACCCTCAACAGAATCGATACTATACCTTAAACCCTAATCCCTTATCCATAAACCCTCCAACCCTATCCCTAATCCTTATACCATCCACACTCTACTTTAACCCTAATTCCTCGACCCTCAACCCTATCCCTAAACCCTTGACCCTCGAACCTCAACCCTCAACCCTCAACGTCAAACCCTAATCCCTCAACCCTTAACTCTGATCCCTCGACCCTCAACACTATACCTTAAACCCTAATCCATATCCCTCAACCCTTAACCCTTAAAACTTAAACCCTATCCCTACACCCTCAACACTTGACACTATATCTTAAGCCTTAAACCCTCATCCCTAAAGCCTCAACCCTCAATCCTTAAACCTTAAACCCTAAACCCTATCCCTAATCCCTCTACCCTCAACACTCTAACCCTAACCTCGACATTAAATGCTAATCCGTCAACCCTAAACCCTAATCCTAAACCCTCAACCCTAAACCTTATCCCTAAACCCTAATCCCTCAACCCTCAACCCTAATCCATCATCCCTCAACTATAATCCCTCATCCCTAATCCCTAAATGCTATCCCTATTCCTAAACTCTCAACAGACTTGATACTATACCTTAAACCCTAATCCCTTATCCCTAAACCCTCCAACCCTATCCCTAATCCTTACACCCTCCACACTCTACTTTAACCCTAATCCCTCAACCCTAAACCCTATCCCTAAACCCTTGACCCTTGAACCTCAACCCTCAACCCTTAATGTCAAACCCTAATCCCTCAACCCTTAACTTTGATCCCTCGACCCTCAACCGTAATCTGTCATCCCTCATCCCTAAACCTTAAACGCTATCCCTATTCCTAGACCCTCAACGGGCTCGATACTATACCTTAAACGCTAATCCCTTATCCGTAAACCTTTCAACTCTATCCTTTATGCCTTAACCCTCATGATGAATAGCCTTGAGTGTAAAAAAAATTGAGTGGGACATAACGCGAGCGCGTTATAACGCGCTCGCGTTATGTCGAACATGGGAAAAGACAGGCTTGCGGGAAAAATGTAAGGCAATAAATAACGCGAGCGCGTTATAACGCGCTCGCGTTATTTCTTGCTTTGGGAATCCCAAGCCTTGGGCTTGGGATTTGCTTTGGATTTCCAACCCAAAGGCTTGGAGTGCCTTATGAACAGTCACAGACGTGTTTTTCTGTATTCTTCAAAATTTCACATAATTTCGTTCGTGCTAACCCTCAGATTTGCACGTGTTTCAAGGTTGAACAAATCGAACACATGGGCAATGTTAGGCTTTCTCTTAGCTATTTGACGATGTGATTTTTTTCACATTTTAACAATGTTAAGCCTTTCATCTTTAATTTCTTTTGTTTGTGTGTCCGTTTTTATGCAAAAACCACTGTTTGGTCTTTTTTTCATTGTAAAATAACTATTCATTCAAATTTCAAAAAAATTACATATTTAGAAACTAGACTCCATTCTACAAATATTAAAAAAATAAAAAAATGATTTTCAATTAGTTTTCAAAATTTATAGGGGTAGCACGGCCAAAATTCTGTTTTTTAGGATGTGTCCACTTTAAAAATTAGTAAAAAATCAAATATTCATCAAAAAATTATCAGAAAAATCAGGCATAAACTACATGCTATTAGCTAATTTCTCACCGAAGCGATTTAAAAATACCAAAAAAAAGTTGACCTTTTGAGGGAGCCACAAAACATGCTATGTTATGTTTTTTTGACAGAAACAACACCAATTTCTGTGGCTCCCTCTTTTGAACCCCTTAATCTATGCCATTTTCAAAACAAAATAGTAGTTTAGAAAGTAGACTCGGAGCACTACGAACATTGTTTTGGTTGCATCTCTAAATTTTGAGTGTAACTATGCTCAATTTCTCATCCAAGGCCAGTATTTCCTGATTTCAGAAAAAAAGTGGCCACTTAAGACCCCTTTTTGGCCCCCCATCTTCTTGCACTTACCCAGCTAGAGTGCCATTATTTGGCCCTGTGTTCCATGTCCTAGGTGGCCTTAGTTGATTCTAATTTCTATTGTTATTACCCCATGTCTTGTTATCTATAGTAGGTCCTCTCTTTTGCATTGCTTGTGCCTGATTATGACTTTGACTCTGATTATAATTTTGGTTGTGATTTGAACCTTACCCTTGGTTATAATTTTGGTCATGGTTCTGGTTATGGTTTTGATTGTATCCTTGACTATTTCTACCATAGAAGTTTTCATTCCTTAGTTGTGTCATTTCAGTAGTCAATCTTCTCAGGTGTGCAGTAATTTCTTTGATCTCTTCCCTATCCTCTTGTGCCTTTGCCACAAATGTATCCTAAGGAGGTTGGAAGAATGACTGACCATTACTCTAATTGTTATTGGTACCATTACCAGTATAGGGAACTATAGTCTGGATTGGGGAAGGATTATACACAGGTGTGTATGTAGGAATTGGGTTCAATAATGGAGTATGATGCATAGGGACTCCATTTCAAGGTTGTCCTTGACTTTGCATCCTAGGATTTCCTCCATTAAGAAAAGGATTATAGTTTGTTTGCCTCATCTCTTGATTTATTGAGGCTACTTCTTTATAAGCTTTGGATATTGTATCTATATCAACCTTTCTTTTGACAAACACAATAGTTAGTGGATCAAGAGAGACATAATACATGGCTAATAACATATCTGCAGTCAATGTGTAAGGAGCCACTAGCCGGGAATAAGCCTTTTGAAACCTATCATTAAAGTTTACAATCAGCTCTCCTTCACCTCTCTTAATTGCAACCAATTTATGATATAAAGTGGAAGGGTCAACTTGTCCCCTAAACCTAGACAAAAATGCCTCTTCCATCAGTGTCCAAGAAGAAACATAACCATTAGGTAGGTTAACATACCAGTTAGAAGCCTACTCATTAAAGGTGTAAGGAAACAATCTACACACCACATCCTCATATTCTAACCTAGCCCTAAAGCATGCCTCTTTGAATATCCTAATATGTTCTTCTGGATCTTGATACAATTAATATTTAGGACATATCTTTTCAGGATTTTCTGGCATCTCATGATAATCATTGAATGTTATAGGAGAATCGACATTGAAATAAGCCATTGCAGGGCCACATGGTGGGCTTGGACCTTTGGGAGTACCTAGATTTCTAGGTGGACTAGGGCCTCTAGGAGGAATTAAACTGAGATTCAAAGGTCTAAATGAAGAACTGTCAGGACTCACTATGTTATGGATGTTAAAAGGTGATCCAGGAGGCATTCCAAATGAGCCTCCTATGTGTGATATTCTAGGATTCCAAATCAAAGGACCCTTACTCTGCCTTCTATCAGGTAATTGCACAAAGATATCTTTTGAACTAGATCTAGACCTGGTCACTCTACCATTGTTATGAGCCAGCTTTACTTAAATCCTACCTTAACTACAATTAGGCCCTCCTTCTAGCACCAAAAACTATTGATGATTGTTTTTACACATTCGTAACAAAAGTTAAAATTCACAAAATGAACCTAAATTGTCTTGAAAGATATGAAGAAATCACTTAACAGTTCTTAACCCCAAGTTTTTGTGTGGTCAAGTCTTGACCTTGTGGACAATTCAGCAGGTTGATGTGAAACTATAATATTCAAGGGGCGTTACTTGATTTAAGATGATCTGTGACTCACTGGACTCAAATTATGCAAATTGTTGTAAAAACAAAGAAATTTTTCATTCCTTTTGCATAAATTCACTACTGTATTACAAAGATTTGTATGATTTATAATGAAACAAGCTTTTCTTTTCAAATTACTATGAAAATTGTCAAATATTAACACAATTCTTCATGCTTCTTTCAAATGTAAGACAATTTTCTTAAAATCTCTGTGTTTGAGCTAATTATTTCAAATGTTTGGGGAAAAGTTAGAGAAATTCAAATTGAAAACCATTTTACTATAGGATCTAAATGCTCTGTTATGCATGTTGTAAGAAATACATCAAACTTGATCAAATCAACAAATTAAATCTCCAAATGTGAAGCCCTGAGTATTTTCACGAACACACATCCAAGATTGCAAGCTTTTAAAGATGTATTACTTCAAATATAAGTAAGATTCAGAAAACACTCTAAAAATAGATGCAAAATCCCAAATTTACTTGTATTTAAAGTACATAGTCATATATGGTTTACAATATATGAATGACCATTTTGCTTCATTAATCAAATCAACAAAAAAAATTACAAATATCTTACAGATACAATAAGGAAGCTAGACACTCCACGCATTCCTTAGTGTAGACACATGCAACCTCCTCCTCCTCTAAACTAAAATACTTCTCTCTTTAAATGTTTAAACAAATTACAAGTGCAAGCTATATTTCATAAAATCCTATGTAAGTAAAATACAAATAGCAAAGATTCTTATATAGAGTTTGAAGCTGTGTTCTGCTATGGTTACAAAATTTAATCTACGATCAAAATTTAAACTTTCTCAATCAAGGGTGTTCATTCCTTTCTAACCGCCTTCCAAAATATCCTGATGGTATCTTTTCTACCTCAAACGATGCCATTGGAATCTTTTTCAAAATAGGATTCCCTTCCTTTGACTTCATCTTTCATGTTGACCTTGCCCGCAGATACCCTTTACTTGATCCTTTTATTAGTATTATTTGTTTCCTTCTTCACTTTCCTACTCCTTCAAATATGTTTTGAAATTATTTGTTATACCTTCTATAAAGGTGCGATCCCCCACTGGACTCTTTGTCCATACATATTCCTGCATTGTGACTGCTTCTTTCAATTTCTTTTCTTCTTTACCTGAACCTTCATTCTTCTTCTTGTATTTCTTCATCTTGGCACTATCCTCCATCACTGAATCAATCATTTATTTACTTAAATATGCCTCTCGATTCTCCATACATGGTACAAAATGGCATTGAATTATGTTAATGCTATTTGAAGTTCATATGCTGATATAACCATACACTCATGATCTAAGAGTGTTTCAACTATCCTCTTGTGCATCATGATCATGATGTCTGCTTTTTCTTCTAAACCTTGAGTGGCTGTGATGCACCTTCTGAGATTATCCTCCTCAAATCTTAATTCCAACTTTGCCTATGGCACTTAATTTGCCATCAAAGGAGTGATGAATCCTTCACTTATTAATTCATTTGCTCTCTCCTTAATTTCTTTTAGCTGTCCCAATTCAAAATTGCACTCTTCTTTTCTAAATTGACCATTATTTATAAGTATACTGCATTTATTCTTTTCTATTGCAGCTAGTTACCATCCTGTCACTGCTTGTTTGATTCCTCTTCTCCTTCTTGCATGAATGCCCTGAACCATTCTTCAAAAATATTAGCCTTAAGTCTCTTGTTTTCCATATCTTTTACTTCATCTTTAGATAAAACTGCTATTTCACTAGGTAATTCAGGTATCGCCACATTGGGATCAAATATCCCTTTAATGAATTGCTATAGCTAGACAATGTGTCCTTTTAAATATTCCTACTTATCCTTTTCTCTTTTCAACATTTCTACTATAACCTGATGCATATGTTCCCATTCATATGTGTTGCTCTCTTGTTGTGTGTCCTAAGTCAAAAATAAGTATTTTATACTCATCTAAGGCTATTTCTCCCTTAGCTTTCTCCTTCTGTGGTATGGTCAGGTTTAGTGTTCTGGATCCATCTGGACCCCTTTGTATAGCTGACATGGTCCTAGCGTTTCTCTTTTCTTTCCTTAGAATTGCATCACCTAATAGAATTTTGATGTCTATAGGTACTAACTGTACCTCCACCTTTTCTCTCCTTATCTCTGCACCTAACTAGGCCAGGGTCTCTCTTGTGCTTTCAGCAACCTTTTCTTCATTGATTACCTCTTCTTGATGCCTTTCTACTTCTCCTTGTTCTTGTTGTTGTTGTTGTTGTTCTTGTTGGTGTTGTTGTTGTTGTTGTTCTCCTCCTCCTCCTCCTCCTCCTCCTCCTTCTTCTTCTTCTTCTTCTTCTTGTGGAAGAGGTTGCTCTTGTTGCTGTGGAAGAGGTTGTTCTTGTTGAGGAGCTAGTTCTTGTACCATTGGATCATCTTGTTGTTTTGATTCACCCTCATTTTCTTCTTCTTCAATTTCTGTATCTCCTCCACCTTCATCCTCTTCCTCTAGTCCTTTGTTTACTGATGAATCTTTTTCTTGATCTTCTTCTTTATTTTCTTGTTCTACATTTGTCATGTTTATATTCTTCGTTTGTTTTTCATATTTATCTCCCTCAATATTTTCTATCTTTTCTTTGTCTTCAAGTTTGTTGGATGCATCCTCTATAGTTTCACCTTCCTTTGGTACCTTTTTAGGCATGTTAACTTGCTTTGTATGTGAAGGTGAACCTACAATCTTATCAGATTCTTTTGTTTCCTTTTCTTGTTCATCCTTGCTTTCTGCATTCCGCTCTTCTTCACTTTATTCACCATACATGTTTAGAATATTTAATACATCTACACTAGAGGTATCAACTCCTATTTCTTCTTTGGCTTGAGCAAGTGTTTCCTTTATTGTTTCATCAGGTGCCTCTTCTTTTTCAGATTCCTCAATTTTATGTGCTACATCTTGGACATACTTTATTATTTCAGGGGAAACCAAGGTACCAAAAGGATCTACTATTCCTGATTCTTCTTGTACCGTTTCCTTTTAAGACACTGAACCTTGTTCAATTTCCATTTCAGTTTGAGTGTCTTGTTCTTCTTCCTCACTTAAAAATTCACTAGATTCTTCTTCCTCTATACCATTTCTCTTCCTTTCCCTGAATCCACTTCTCTAACTTCACTTCCACTGCTGTCATCATCAATGTTGATAGTCTCAGTAACTTGCTTGGCTTTATCCATTTTTGATCCATGCTGTATTTCTTTAGCCAACTCTGTTTTTACTTTAGCGTATACTTTTATTTTCTCTACCGTGGTAGATGCTCCAGGTATGTCACTCAATTTAGCACCTACCTACTATGCTCCTATAACTTCACTTTGTTTTGAAGTTTCCCCTTTTGATATGCCTACTGGTATTACTTTCATGACCCTTTTCCCTATTGACCCTTGAGCAGCATGTGCTTTCTCTTCATTGGTATCATGACTCAATGATTTTGCTTCTACAAATGTACCTATTGATACCGCTATTGTCACCCCTATTGCATAAGGATCCATCAATGTAGCATTTTTATCTTTCTCAAGAATCTTTGCTTCTACAATCATCCTTTTCTTTTCATAAAAGCATTGGAGATCATCATTATGCTCCCTCACTCTTTTTTGCCTTTCTTTGGATATGTAATTTCCACTCCTTCAGCCTTAAGCTCCTAAATTCTATCTTTCAAGCATGTCTTTGAAAACAAGATAACTAGTTCAGACAATGTGTCCAAAGATGTGTTCCATGGTTGTGACCAATTAGGCTCTCCAATGGGAGCAAGCTTGGCACTTTCATAACTATGATGTAACAATTTGCCATCATCTTCAACTTCTGTGGGAACATAGATATCTCCTATGGACCTCATTTGTTCAACTGTTAATCTTTTATGATCTCTCTTTCTTACCTCCTTATCACTTTTACAATCTGACCAAAAATCTTCACTATGTATTTTATGTTTGAATTTAGAATCGATTGCATTCTATATTTTATGAAAGGGATCAAACTTTCTTACTATCTCAAATTCCTGGAATCCATAAAAGCTCAACTCTCTCTCTCTATAACCAGCCACTTCTTCGCTGGAACAGGTGTACCTACCAATTGACCAAGGGAGTTTAAGATTTCCCCTACTATACTTCTTTTTATACATTCTGTATGCATTCAAGTTATATCTTGAGAACTCTAAAACAATCAACCTATTAGAAGGATACCTAGGGAGCATGAAAGGCTTCCCTTCAAATCCCTCAATTTTGATATAAGTAAAGTTCTGAAATTGAATATTCCACAAACTAAACAAACCAATTGTATCTTCTGCATCTTGAGACAACATCTTATCTGGCTCTTCTCTCAAAACTCTGACCATGTATGTATAGAATACATCATTCACCAATGCATACTTTCTCAATACAGTTTCTTCTTGTAAATCAAGATAATACTCATATACAAGATTCTGATTTGGGCAATTTCCTAGGGTTCCCACTCTATCAATCCCATGTATGTATGGTTGAACCATTGATGCACATGAATATAATATATACAAGGACAAATAGAAAGGCATCAGTTTTTGTTTTCATGACATTGCCTGTCTCCATATGACTATACTAATGGCCTTAGCCCAGTGAATTTGTTCTTGTTCTTTCTTTTCTTCCCTCATGAATTGTATCACAGTAAACATCCAAGGCTCACACTTAGTGGCATCCCTCAATCCCACCATTCTACTTAACATTGTAATCATCAAATATATTTCTTCCTTTAAGCATATACTTTGCAGAACTTTGTGTACTCTTGCCACAGCCTTTGGCTTATTTTCTATACTATACCAAGTGTAGAAGATCTTGCTTCTACAATCCCTCTCATTCTCAATGAAATCTTCATTATACTTGTCAATGTCAATATCTACCATTTTCTCATGTATATCTAGACCAAAGGTTCTTGCAATCCCTTCTATAGACAAGTCTGTAATGACCCCATCCCCATCTTAATGTATTACTCTTCTGGTAGCTAGGTCATATAAATGTATGCAATTCAGACATAAGTCTTTAGCTTCCATAGGTAATGGAAAACTGGCAGCCCTATACAATCCCCTGTCCCATATACACCTCATGTCAAGTGTAGCATCGGCTGCTATAATCTTTTGTAAAACATCATCTGCATCATAGTTTCCTATGCTGGTATCCATCCCTACTCTGCTTGTGCCTAGCAACGTAGGATACCCCCTATATATCGGTAGTTCCTCTTTCTCCATTTCTTTCCGAGGCTTCCTTTCCTTTTTTATCTTTTCCTCACCCCCTATATCTACCTTTTTCTGCTTTGGGGCCATCCTATAAAAAACACATTCTTTTAACTTGTTTTACCTTCTTACCTAGGGTTTTACTATGAATTTTCTAATTTTTACATTTTACCCTAACCCCTCCTTTATCTTTTCCCATTTTGACTTTCACATTGTTTAACCTAACCCAGCTAATTAACAATCAAATATAATCATTAAATGCTTGCTTACATTTCAAAATGAAATTACTAAAATTTACTTTGCATTTTAACTAACTGAACTGTAATGGCATTTCAGATAAATACCTTTATCTTTTGACAGCTCAACCTTATAACGTTGACTTACTTTACCATTTTCCACTCTGTTTCCACTTCTGTAATTCCATCCCGCGATGAAATTTCTATTTAATTTCTTTAACAACTCTTCTTTCTACAATTTTAATCTTAGCAATGCAAAACTGAAAGAAAAACAACATTAAATTTACCCTACCCCATTGAATTTTACTTTTTTTGCTGTTAGATCAACATTAATTACAGCAATTAATGCACCTACAGCTTCGGCTTCTTCTTTCAACATTTTATTTTAAACTTTCTATCCGTTAGTTTACTTTCTGCATACATCACATTTTCCTATATCTTTCCTTGTATATTGTTCCTTTTATGTCCATTTGCATCTTTTCAATATACAACGAGTTATAAACAATTTTATCCCTTTTCCTTTATATCCATGCTTGTATCTTTTGTTTGTATATAGTAATGTATGTTAAATAGATACAAGCGCACATACAAACAACTCATAGAAACCATTGTTTACCTTTTATCTCTCCGGTGATGTCCTTCATTTATTTGTATATCAGGATTGTATATCTTTAACATACAATTGCCCAAACATAGAAAACCTTATCTTTATTTAACTTCTTGTGAAATCTATCTTGTATTGCAACTCATTATATCTCTGCTTGTATATTAGCTTGTATATACGTTCGTTGGTACAATATACAACTTCAAGACACATCCGTGGGACCCACTTTACTTTCGCACTTGTATTTCAATGATACAACAATACTTGTATCTACTCTTAGATACAACCCTCCATACATGCAAAATCCTTTGTATAATCATCCCGGACTCCACACATGTATATAATGTAAATACATCTTTTCAATATACATTAAGGTACGATGTATCACTTTCATTCAATTTTATTATCTTTTGACATCCGCGCTGTATGTATACCGAAAGGTACAAACTCAAATCATGCAACATGTAAATAATGAAACATACTTTAATAAAACCCCATTTCATACTTTTTCAGGTCCATGACATGTATATCACATTGTATATTTCCTTGTATCTATCTCTTTTGACAATCATACAATGCGAGATACAATGCAGATTTAACATTTTATCCACTTTACTTCCGAATCATATTGGGTCTGATTTGTATGCAAAGAATAAAACATTAACTACATGCATATCTTATACCACGATTCATAAACCCAACCACTTTATGTGATCAATACAATGACTCCACATACAAACATCCTTGTACATACAACATACAACCTTCCCATATGCATTTTACCAAGAAACATGTATATTTTGGAGAATATTGAGAATTTGGACATGGTTCAAAAAGAAATCCCTATTCATTTTTGACAAAGAATTCACCCCTATTCTGCTCTGGTACTTAATACTAACTTTCTTCAATTTGTAACAAGGTTTGTATCTATCCCTCTTTTTCCCTTTACCACCAAGCAGACCCACACATAAGTAAAAAGAAACAGCCACAACAGGGGTCCTCATTTTGCTAAGAGGTAAAATGGGGTGTGTTGTGAGCATCACAGCACATCCCAAATGGTAAGGTCCATAGTAGACTCAACCATCATCAATCTATTGACCTCTCTTTCCATATCTCCATCTTTATCATTTATAACCTCAACAAATTGACAATTCAGTCTTACAATAGGGTCCCTTCCCTTACTACTATTTATAAATCCTGCAATATTTTTGTGTGTGTATGTACATCCATCTATATACATAAAATGACCTCTATTAATTTCTTTTCCACTTTAAAATTGGAGACGATGCATATACATATTCAAATTTAGACCATATACTGATATGCTAGGGTTATATTCTACTAGCCTTCTCCATTCACCATCGTAATATGATGGACCATAATATGGCATTAATCTCCTAGTGCTTTGTTTTGAATTATTTCTATGTTTAGATCCCACATGTACATTTTGGATAATAAAGAGGCCTAGATTCACTCCATGAATATTGGAGGGTCATATCATGTAGCTGTATCCCCAAAATTGAAACACCTCGTACACTCTAGGTAGTTGTTGACCACTAGGCCAAGCACAATATAGTCGATGATCAAATGTATCTTTGTAAATTGATCTCAAACTCAGGGGCAATTCATCATCTTCATCACATTCATTCTCATAGGATATGTAGTCCACCTTCCCCTTGTCTTTAAGCAAATTATGCATCTTTAAACTGATTCTTGTTCTGTTGCTTGTTTTCATCAATTCCTCATCTTCTGAATTGGTATATTAGCACATATTTTTGTTAGATGTATCATCTAATAAATGATCATTACCCTCTAGGCTAGAAGTCGGTGATCTAGGAAACTTTAAACCAAGAACTTTATCCTGTAAGTATCCATTAAGAAAAAAATTAGTTATTTAAATAATATTAAACAATGTTTAAATGAAGCATACATGTTATTTATATCAATTTGGAAAATTCCTTACCACAATTCCTATTGGATTTGAATCAATTGTAGGAGGCATACTACCTACTAGAATCTCATCATATATGTAATGTCTTTGTACAATTGCTCATTTGAATTGTTTCTTTCCACAACATACAGAACATCCACAAACAACAATTTTCTCAAAGTATTCATCCCATGTACTATAGTCCTGACCAACCTCTTGTTTAGTGCAATCATTTGTTATGTCTACAGGATCCATTATCATATCCTCTTCTACCCACTGTTGTCTACATGATTTAACAGTTTTAGGTCCACGTCCACGTACATATATTTTTCGTTTGCTAGTTGAACGCTTAGGCTCTGTATTTGCTCGAATCTCCATCTAAAATAATCAACAACATGCATTAATTTATGTCAAGATTGGATAATACATTATAAATTTCAATAATACTATGAAAAAAGATGGACATATCACAAAATGCCATCAGATCATTTTTCCTAAGGAAATTGGATTTGAGAACCTGATTTCCTGCTTCATCCATTGTGTCCTCATTTGATACGGTACGATCTATTGCTATGGCATCGTCTGGCCCCTATAATACATAACATGGTAAATAATGTTTAGTACACCAATTATATCATTTCAATGAATATGATATCCAACACAAAACCTCACTTTAGTCATATATTTGACATATTGATATCATGTTTTGGCCATCCTATTTTAAAAATTTTCCCTTGATCATAGAATCACATTTAATCACCATTCCTATGCATTTTCAACCAATAAGTTTGACCTCAGAGGCCTCATGGACAGAAAAATAACTTTATCTCCTCTATGTTGTAGCATTTGTGAATTCATAAACACCTTCCTCCTTTGGTTAAGGTTTCTTTCTCTTCTTACCTCTATTGTATCTATAGATTCCGTTGTCATATCTATTTCCACCCACTTTCCTCTCTGCGATTTAGTAGTTCTACGCCGTCACATCCTCTCTCCATGGCCTCCTCTGGATCCTGTAATACACAACAATGACAATAGTCACATAACAGTTGTGCACCAAGAGAATATTTTTGAATTTATCTTGTTAATACACTCACTTTTCATTAAGACGCAGTATGAAAAATAAAATAGGACATTGCAACATTTTGTTCTTTAGAAAAATTTTACACACAGAATCTTGACAACTAGAGGTCAAATCTTATTATTACAAGATGACTACAAATTCACATCAAAAAGACATTTATTTCATATTTGACTCTCCTTTTTCTTTTATGGGTCATTTTAAGGCAATCTATATCTCTCCAAGTGGCCATAAAACCGTCAAAAACTATCATAGAACCCTCAAAATAGTCTCAAAGAGTCTGTAACACCAAAACATTAAATTCTTGATGGAGGGAAGGATAATTTAGATGTTAATTTTGAAATCATGTTGTTATATCTTTGTTAGGTTAATCCTAGCCATTGGATATTCTTTAATTATAGGGACTTTATGTTATATTTCACCATTACCTTTCACTCCAAAATGAATGGTTTCCTTTGAAAAGAAAACCCTCCATTAGCTATCATAACCCCAACCATCTATTGAAGTGAACTTAAACACTATGTGCAATTGTCATTGCTCATATTAAGCACCTACCTCCCTTCTTAGTGGTCCCACATGTGTGATGTATGCGAATGAGTCATATGGTACATGTGATACATGTTTAAACTTTGAATATTGCTCATATTGTTGGAAAAGGGCCCAAAAAGACCTTTGATTTTTGAGTTTTATACTCTATAGCATGCATCTCCTTCATCTTTTCATCTAATCTATGACTGGTTTATATTATTTCAAACCATATATGCAATAAGTCATTAGTTTGAGAGAGGGAAGTTTTGAGTTACCATGAAATCCTACATTTATTCTAGTTTTTTTCCCTCAAATGTGAGAGTTTTGTCACCGAGGGTTTGATATTTTGGAGTTTTAGTAGAGGGTTTGATGTTATAATTTATGTATAGATATATTGAAAGACTTAATGATCCTTTCTTTTGCTTGTAGGGTTTGTAATGGCAAAGATCCTTTGAGTACAAAGATTTGATTGCCTAATGGGCAATCCATCAAGTCTTGGTAACATGCTTTCCTAGGTGATGAAATTTTGAGTTGTTGACATTGATGTGACAAGCTTGTGATCTATGTCACAAAGGATGAAGGAGGAGTATGCAGTCATGGTAGGAAAGTGAAATTATAATGAAATTTTGATATGATTGAGATGTAGTTGGGGTATTTAGGGATGTTGTCATCATCATTTAAGGATTGACAAGATCTAAGGAATAACTAGATGTATAAATAGGACTATCACAAGTATGTGAGGAAGTGGAAGGTTGTCAAATAGTGAAGGAGATAGTTCATGGCCTCTTAAACTGGGCCTCAAGATTATAGTGAAGTCACATAATATAAGCAAAGATTGTCATGACTTAGCTAAAATGTTGTCAATCTCCTATCACATATCTTAAGGTTGTCCTTAATCCCAAATCCAAATCTCAAATGTTAGATGGAAGGTCATGGCTCCAACTAAAATAATTGGTGTCAAAATGATAAGTCAGGGGACCATCATAGTGTTGATCTACTATTGTAGTAGGATCATGAGGATTAACATTGTAGAGGTTGTCATACCATGAGGTATAGGTAACAACCATAGGAGGTTTAAAACAAACACTAGCAACATTAAATTATTCTCATAGTACACCTAGGATAGCTAGGTATGCATCCATAGAGATATTACTATAAAATTGTCTCATTAATCTTGTGACCAGGTTAAGTCACTATCATAATAACAATGTAGTTAGTCATCAATCAATATGTTGTCTTTGCATTTCAATGAGATCAATTCTTGAAAAATGACAATATAGAGGTTTAAGAGACAAGTTGATACCTTACCTAAGCTGTCATGTTCATGAAACCTTGTCACTATAAAGAGGAGATATCTAGAGAGTAATGTCACAAGGACATAACCAAGGCATGCACTATCATGAGCCATAGGGACAACTTACTACACCATCCAAAACTCCATTTGAACTAGCTACTATCAATAATTCACATTATTGGGGACTCTCATGAAGAAAACACCATGTATAGGACTATCATAGTTAAAGTGGACAGGATTGTCTAGTCATTGTATGATTGTCATAATAGCTAGTGGGTTAGTTACCATGCTTCAACCTAAAATAGGTTAATGGGAACATAGAAATGAAAATCACAATACCATAACCACACTCCATAAGATGCCAATATAGTCCCAATATCATGTCATCATGATAGTAAGAGAAGAGTTGTTTGGTTTTTCCAAAGCCATATCACTTGCATAAGGATTATCACCAACCATCTGT
Organism: Cunninghamia lanceolata; assembly: GCA_027924645.1. Taxonomy (NCBI): domain Eukaryota; kingdom Viridiplantae; phylum Streptophyta; class Pinopsida; order Cupressales; family Cupressaceae; genus Cunninghamia; species Cunninghamia lanceolata. The sequence continues at coordinate 3,978,248 of BSBN01000710.1, read as the reverse complement.
GTAAGGTCGTGAAAGAGTGAGTCATTATTGAGCTAATCATAAGAGAAGCATGAAGTCAAAATGCTATCATGGAAACAAGATATAGTTACTTATTATAAGGACAATCCAAATTTGGTGAGGTTACTTTTTTATCAACTTCTAAGAAAAATACATCATTTTTTACTGATTGGTGCTAAATTAGGCGCACTTTGTGCCACATCTTGTGCCGCAAAAAGATTACATTTAGGCCTAAAAGTTCGTGCTAAAGTCAGTGGTAACTACTCCGACTATAGCACTAACTACTAGATCAAAAAAAATTTTAAAAAAATTCTTGCCTGCACATACCCCAAAACAAAAAAAACAAAACAAAAGTTTATTGATTTTTGGTGTTCATTTTTTGTTTGGAGATCGAGCGTTTGGATTTTTTGTGTTCACCCTTATTTTGGTAATGGCAGGACCGGTAAATCAAAAACAAAAAATAAAAGCTTCCTTCCTAAATTATATGAGAAATTTGATAATTACAGGAGAAAAACACCGCGTGAATTAGAGGAGAAAAAAGTAGAAAAACGTCGCGTGAAGAGAGGAGAAGAAAGGAAAAAACAAGCAAGTATTTGAGAAATTCAATTTAGTTTGTGACACCATAGGTAAGGTTACAATTACAATAAAAATTTTCATTCCCAAAAATATTTTTGTTTCAATTAAATGGAGAGGATTGTGAAGAAAGCGTTGTGAATATTGTTTTGTTTACAGGAAAATCATTCAAGTCTCATGTGGTTGCAAAGCAAGGTAAAATTGTAGACATTGTATTATTTCCTCTGCATCCAAGAGCATTGAATGCATTTTTCAAACCCCAATGCCCAGGTTCACTTATCATTCCCATCAATACCTTTCTCTGAAGACAACTTTCTCGCTTCCTTCCTAAGAAAGTAGTCGAGTGCTTTAAGACAAGTCGATTGTGAGCAAACTAAAATTAGGGCTTTTGAGACGAGGGTGAGAAAACTAAAACAAAGGTTGGTCAAGACAATACGAGGAGATAGGGATTTTGAGATGATGGTGAGAAAACTAAAATTAGGCCCGGAACTATAGATTCCCTCCCAAGGCACCAATTGATTCACAGGAAACTAGCTTCATGATTTGCTCTACAAAGTAAAGGTCAAAAACCTTGAGGAATATAGAAACCTGGATGAAAACTTTCATACCTGGTAGTGTGTACATCATTTTCCTCCACAGACTGAACGAAAATAATTTTCCCTAGGTCACCTCAAAATGTCAAGCAATAGAGGAAAGAGAGAAAAGGGAGCAGACTCTGGCCACAATGAGGTAATTCATTGTCAATTTATAGATTTGTAAATGTTTCCATTGTTTCTTTGATTTTTAGTTTTTAATTTTTTATTTGTAAATTTAAAAGAAGAAATTATATATATATATATATATATATATATATATATATATATATATATATATATATATGAACATGAGACTGACAAAGAGATAAAGAGGCATTGGCTTCCATATTGGGGGTAGAGGCAGTAAACAAATTGGATGGTGTGGACTTGACAATGCTTGCCAGATACATAGAAAAATGATCTGGTAAAGCCCCTGAAACATTACAACCAAATCAACAGTGTCAAAGGGAATCAATTGATTCCCCAACCAATCCTGGATTGAGCCAAAGATCTAGGAGGAAATCAATAACAATAACCATTAAGAATGTGGAACAAGGAACAAAGGCTTCCAATGTCCCACCCACTCCTGGGACACAGACTTCTTCGACCACCATGCCATGTTTTGCATCTTGCATTGGTACCTATGATACCAAGATAGAATATGATGTGGTTTCATGGGAAGTCCGAATGACATATGCTGGAAAAACATTTCTAAATAGGTTGAAGGAATCATGCCTTCAATGGTTGAAAGACCATCTACATTTTCCATTCTCAAAGATACCCATACACCTGCAAAAAGTAGTTATCCATGACATGGAGACTGAATTTGGCATAGGTTGGTCTGTATTAAAGAAGATAAAGTCTATGAATGTCTCAAAACTGCAAGAGATTTTGGTGCAACCAAACAAAGAAAATAAAAAAAACTCCCTCCTGAGCTAAGGATAAAAAAGACCAATTGATGTAAGTGTGAAAGTATGGAAAGAGCTTATAAAAGCATATGAGAAGTCTAATGCACGGAGGAAGTTCGGTGAGGAGAGTACACAGGTATTTGAATTTGGTCATAAGATTATATCAGATTTTATTAAACTATTTTTAAATTTTATTTGTGCATAGTTAAATTGAATTATTATATGTTTTAGGACAAGGTCTCCAAGGCTAGGCTTGACAAACTTCGTGCCACGCATCACAATGGCCAGAAAGGTTTACAAGCCTTGATCTGTACATTTGTAAGTATATTTAATATATTAGATGATATTTTTTTATTTCCTAGGAAAAATTAAATGATTGCATATTAATTACTTTAACTAGTCCATTTGCCATGTTTTGACAGGAGGAGAAATATGGTTGGTATCCAACACAATTTGAAAAGGATATATTACAAAGCAAAAAATGGATCAATTTTGTAATTTGGATGGAGAATGAGGTATCAATAGTTGACTTTCAATAACTTAGTTGGATATTGTTGTGTTAATATGTCAATTTGCATTTCTTGTGCCGAGTTGTTTATTGATGCGTAGGATGAGTTGTAAAGTGCTTGTATGTTGGCCCTAACACCCTTAAATGTAAGATTTATCTTAGATGACAAATGATTGCTCCAATATCTTTGGGGACCCTTCTTGGTGCCATTAGGATCATATTGAGTATACTAGTCTTGTGTTTGCTTACAAAAAGTGGTTGCAATTAACCTAATCTTGTGGTCATTATCCACAACATTTTGTGTGTGCCATGCTATCTCATATGTTTAAGTTTAACAGTCTAATAATGAATAGAAAACCCTTATTTTCCTACCTCCAACTAATGGACTTGTTGGAACCTAAAATTTCCTACCATTTTTTGCAAAAAATTTAGGTTCCCATGATGAAAAATATGACTGCAGCACTCAGAAATGTACCTGTACAATATACTCCAGTGGCCTACTTTGAATGGTTATAATTTGAAGCCTATTCATTTTTATGCCAAACCACTTATCTGTCATATGTGAGTGTACATGCTTGATTTCAGCTTCCCATGATTAGACTCGACAAGGTTTTGTAGTGCCAAGTTAAAGGGTTCTGGTGGTACCCACCTAGGGTTAAGGTTTTAAGTTGAGTCTGCAAGCCTATATTTTTATTCCTTTAAACCCCTTAAGGCCTTACATTTTCTTGTCTTTTGGCCTCTTGCACTTTATCTTCTAAAACTGCATTAACTTCCTGTATTAAAGGGAAATTGTCTTGAGGTCTTCTTAGAGGAGTGATATGTGATGAGGGTATGAAGAATAGGACTTTGTATGTAATCTTAAGCCCTCCTTTTGGATTTTTTGGAAGACTTCTTAACTGATACATAAAGACTGTCAAGACTCCTATGATAGTGCATTAGATAGGCATTGTAATCAAAAAGGAGATAAATGTTATTAGGTCATCACCCAATGGAGAAGGGATTGTCATAAAGAGCATGACAGTGTTACCTTGTCATAGTCAGAAAGGGGATAGTTTTTGTGGTGGTAATTAGAGTCACTAAGTTTACATCCACCTTCCTAGGGTCTACAAAAATGCTTGAAGTTGAATATGCCTATTTTAAAGATCTAACCATAAGTATTTTCCATGTTTTTACAAATGGAGATCTCCCCAAACCTCCTCTCAAGTTTCAAATGCACAAAGAAATGATGGAGGACAATCATAACTGTCATAATAGTACATTAGCATTTTTTGTCTCAAGGTGGCCCTTGAGACTGCCAAGGGAATGGATATAGAGTTGGGATTATGGTTTTAGTTTAAAATCCTTGTGTCATTGACCTAATATTTATTTGTGTCAAGGATCCCAATAGTCTAAAGATTACAAATTGTTGTCAAGAAGGGACTATCATAGCTAAGTGTGGTACATCACGATACAATTTCATCTTGGTTGAGTATTGTATAAATCTCAAGCTATTTAGAATGCATGGGGTAATAAGGTTTGGTATCACTAAATAGGTAACCATCAAGTGATTTCTTCAACCCAATTTTGGCCTATATAGTACCCAGTGTGAAGAGCAAGATAGTGTTGTCCAAGAACCTTGTTATAGTCACAAATGAGGGCAGTCTTAGCTATTGTAACCATAGTTGGAATCCCTTGTTGTTACCATAACATACGTGACCTAAAACCATGACTCTATGAGTATGAGTTGTTTGAAAGCCAAATTCCACAAAATTTGCCAGCATCCTCCATGCCTGTGTCAAAATGGGAGCTTTGGAATAGGGTATGGACATCCATCAATACATAAAGGATAGAGGAATTTTGTTAGATGTTGTAGTTACAACTACCCTATTAGACATGTAGACAAAATGTGGAAGCATAGACAAGGCATGTGAACTATTTGACAGAATGCCTCAAAGAAATGTGGTCTCATGGACTGCAATGACTATAAGATATGCATAAAATGGATTTGTTGAAAAGGCTTCAGAAATTTTAAAGCAAATGCAATTGGCTGGTGTAAAGACAAATTTCACAACCTTTGCCACCATCCTCCCTGCCCATGTCAAAATGGGAGCTTTGGAATAGGGTATGGACATTCATCAATAAATAAAGGATAGAGGAATTTTGTCAGATGTAGTTGTAACTACCTTGTTAGACATGTATGCAAAATGTGGAAGCATAGACAAGGCACGTGAATTGTTTGAGATAATGCCTCAAAGAAATGTGGTCGCATGGAATGCAATGACTGTAGGATATCCAAAAAATGGATTTGTTGAAATGGCTTTAGAAATTTTAAAGCAAATGCAATTGGCTTGTGTAAAGCCAAATTCCACAACCTTTGCCAGCATCCTCCCTACCTATGTCAAAATGGTAGCTTTGGAATAGGGTATGGACATCCATCAATACATAAAGGATAAAGGAATTTTGTTAGAGGTTGTAGTTGCAATTGCCCTATTAGACATGTATGCAGAATGTCGAAGCATAGACAAGGCACGTGAATTGTTTGAAAGAATGCCTCAAAGAAATGTGGTCTCATGGACTGTAATGGCTGCAGGATATGCACAAAAAGGATTTGTTGAAAAGGCTTCAGAAATTTTAAAGCAAATGCAATTAGCTAGTGTAAAGCCAAATTCCACAACCTTTGTCACCATCCTCCCTACCTGTGTCAAAATGGGAGCTTTGGAATAGGGTATGGACATCCATCAATACTTAAAGGATAGAGGAATTTTGTAATATGTTGTAGCTGCAACTGTCCTATTAGAAATGTATGAAAAATGTGGAAGCATAGACAAGGCATGCGAACTGTTTGATAGAATACCTCAAAGAAATGTGGTCTCATGGACTACAATCACTGTAGGATATGCACAAAATGGATTTGTTAAAAAGGCTTCAGAAACTTTAAAGCAAATGCAATTGGCTAGTGTACAGCCAAATTCCACAACCTTTGCCACCATCCTCCATACCTGTGTCAAAATGGGACCTTTGGAATAGGCTATGGACATTCATCAATACATAAAGGATAGAGGAATTTTGTCAAATGTTGTAGTTTCAGCTACCCTGTTAGACATGTATGCAAAATGTGGAAGCATAGACAAGGCACGTGAACTATTTGACAGAATGCCTCAAAGAAATGTGGTCTCATGGACTACAATGACTGCAGGATATGCACAAAATGGATTTGTTGAAAAGGCTTCAGAAATTTTAAAGAAAATGAAATTGGTTGGTGTAAAGCCAAATTCCACAACCTTTACCACCATCCTCCTTGCCTGTGTCAAAATGGGAGCTTTGGAATAGGGTATGGACATCCATCAATACATAAAAGATATAGGAATTTTGTTAGATGTTGTAGTTGCAACTGCCCTATTAGACATGTATACAAAATGTGGAGGCATAGACAAGACATGTGAACTATTTGATAGAATGCCTCAAAGAAATGTGATCTCATGGACTACAATGACTGTAGGATATGCACAAAATGGATTTATTGAAAAGGCTTCAGAAATTTTAAAGCAAATGCAATTGGCTGCTGAAAAGCCAAATTCCACAACCTTTGCCACCATCCTCCCTACCTGTGTCAAAATGGGAGCTTTGGAATAGGGTATGGACATCCATCAATAGATAAAAGGATAGAGGAATTTTGTTAGATGTTGTAGTTGTAACTTCCCTATTAGACATGTATTCAAAATGTGGAAGCATAGACAAGGCACGTTAACTGTTTGAAAGAATGCCTCAAAGAAATGTGGTCTCATGAACTACAGTGACTACAGGATATGCACAAAATGGATCTGTTGAAAAGGCTTTAGAAATTTTAAAGCAAATGCAATTAGCTGGTGTAAATCCAAATTCCACAACCTTTGCCACCATCCTCCCTACCTATGTCAAAATGGGATCTTTGGAATAGGGTATGGACATCCATCAATACATAAAGGATAGAGGAATTTTGTCAAATGTTGTAGTTGCAACTGCCATGTTAGACATGTATGTAAAATGCGGAAGCATAGACAAGGCACATGAACTATTTGACAAAATGCCTCAAAGAAATGTGGTCTCATGGATTGCAATGACTGTAGGATATGCACAAAATGGATTTGTTGAAAAGGCTTCATAAATTTTAACTCAAATGCAATTAGCTGGTGTAAAGCCAAATTCCACAACCTTTGCCACCATCTTCCCTGCTTGTGTCGAAATGGGAGCTTTAGAATAGGGTATGGACATCCATCAATACATAAAGGATAGAGTAATTTTGTCAAATGTTGTAGTTGCAACCGCCCTGTTAGACATGTATACAAAATGTGGAAGCATAGACAAGGCATGTGAACTATTTGATAGAATGCCTCAAATAAATATGGTTTCATGGACTACAATGACTGTAGGATATGCACAAAATGGATTTGTTGAAAAGGCTTCAGAAATTTTAAAGCAAATGCAATTAGCTGGTGTAAAGCCAAATTCTACAACGTTTGCCACCATCCTCCCTACCTGTGTCAAAATGGGAGCTTTGGAATAGGGTATGGACATCCATCAATACATAAAGGATAGATGAATTTTGTTAGATGTTGTAGTTGCAACTGCACTGTTAGACATGTATGCAAAATGTGGAAGCATAGACAAGGCACATGAACTGTTTGATAGAATGCCTCAAAGAAATGGGTTTTTTTTTGTAAACACTACCAGATATGGGGGTAGCTCCCTATATTAAAATATTAAAAAAAAAGTTACATAGATAGCTAAGGAATTACATCTAGTGATATATATGTATGGTGCAGGGCCACCTAGACTTTAGTCATCAAGTTTATGTTTTGGTCTTAAATTTTAATTTTTTTGGTTGATTTAAGAGTCAAAAAGGGAGTTATGTCATTTATTAATGTAATAAAACCCACTAGGGGCATGATCACATAGTGGAAGATTGGAATAGGCATTTTTCAAGTAGTGGAGTTTTAAAAATTTGATTTTGCCTACTTCTTTGAGACTGCTATTTTGGTGCAGCAGTGGGGATAGGCTATTTTTATGCCTTCTTTTTTGATTTCTCATGATGAAGGAGTTGTGGAAGTGGAGTTTAAATTGTAAACACTTCATTTTATGCCTCATTCATTTGAGGAGATCCAAAGAATGTAATTTGGAGCAAGGAAAATATAAGATTTTTGCCCTGTTTTCTGTATTTTCTATCTTTTCTACCATTCTTCTTACTTTCCTGTGTCCGTATGGTACTGTCATAAATCCTAATACACAAATTGTTGAAATGAATTACCTTAGCTTTTTTTTGAGTCAGGTTGGAAGGTTTGTAGTAGGGTTTGAATCATTTTACGAAAGAATCCTTTGGATCTGCCTTGTATTGTCTACATTTTAGTGTTGTTCCTTGCAATTGTACTCGCTCGTACATGACTGCCAAGAGCCCAAATGACTGTAATTTGAAAATAAAGTGAAAGCCCTTTCATTTGAGTCTAATTTGGAGCAATTTCATTGAAGTTAAAGGATTTTATAACCCATTTTCTAGAAAATGTTGGAAAATTAGTGTTTTTGAGGGTTTTTAGGGGTTTGAGCAAATCGATGGTTTTGTAGCCTATCCCTTAAGCACCATGAATGAAAAAAGGATGGAAATTATTTGTTTTGAAGGTTTATCAATTGGGTTTTAGGTGCAGGAACAAGGGATTGAAGAAAGAGGCAGATTTGTGTTTGTAGAGTCTAATATCTCTATGTATTAGACTGTCCGCATAGTAGAGTGAACTTTTGGACGAATAGCAAATTCTGTGGTGGCTAAATCTTTGAAACCAGCATAATCTATCCTGATACAGTATCCCAATCACCTTAGAATAGGACTTTATAGAGTGGGTTATCATTTTCATACTCTTACTATGTAAAAGGGGACCTAATTTAGGTCTAGAACAACAAGGACAATCCCAATTTGAGTCAAATGTTCCAAAACAACCTATCTTGCATGTTAGGTATGTTGAGAAGGTCATCAATAGGTATCAGAAAAAACCAATTTGTTCATGGGTTTGGTCTAGATTCTATGACTTATGCTTTAAAATCCTCATTTTTAGGGATACAAGCAAAAGAGGCTAGTTGTGAAGGAACGATAGGTGAGGTAAAAATTTAGAGTGTTTGGTGAGTTTAGTGAGAATCTCATAGTCAAATTAGAGTGACTCAAGGTGATTGGAAGGCTTGACAAGTAGTGTATATATGAAAACCATGAAATGGCTCTTTTTGCCTATCATGCATGTTGAGAAGACAGTCAGCTATGATCATGACCAATGAAAGAACCTTTAAGAATAGCACAAGATGCTTCCCTTGCTCTACATCAAGTGGTATCAAAGCACAGGTTCAAGATTCTAATTGGGAAGAAAGAAGGAAGTGGAAGTGTGAAGAGTTGAGTTCACAAGATGCCTCCAAGGAATAGTCCAGAAGACACCATGGCAAAGGAAATCAAAGAGTTGAAGGAAAGGTATGCTAAGTTGAGGAAGACAAAAACAATGAGGATGCAGACACCATAGTGAAAGAAGATGTTGAGGCAGCAAACAAGGATGCAAAATTGAAGAGGAAAGAAGAAGATAAGTCATTAAAGAAGACTAAGGTAGAGAAGGTCAAAAGTGAAATGACCTTGAAAGTCCAAGACAAGTTTGGATAGTGTAAAGAAGAAACTAAATTTTGGCAAATGAAAGCAAAGAAAGTTATAAGATAGTCAAACGGTGTCAAAATAGAGGCATGTAAGTCTGACACAAAAGTTTGTAAGACAAAGGAAGAAGGGGCAAGGACCCTCATAAGAGGAAGAGTTATAGTGAGTGCAAGTGAATTACCCTAGGAAGGGCAAGATTGGCCTAGTAAGGTCACCATGCAAGAGTCATTTTGTCCATTGGAAGGACAAGAAGGTAGAAGACAACAAAGGTATGGTAATGAAGAAGATAGAAGACCAAATGTCAATAAGGTCTTAGAGGCAGAGAGAATGAACACAGAGGAGAAAGGTAAGAGAAAAGATAGTAAATGGACTGAGGTAAGCCAAGGAATCATGATAGGGGCAGTGTTGTGTCCCTTGAAGGAAAGAAAAGATGATGGATGGTCAAGTACTATCATGATAGAGGTAAGATGCAATCTAAGTTTGGAAGGTAATGGCAATGGTTTGATGTCAGTGACTGAAGAAGAAAGGGTTAGAGTTGAATTGACTCAAGGTTAGCAAGATAATGCCATGATAAGGACAACACTTAGTCCTTCAAATTCAAAAAGAGTTAGTAAGCAGCTGAAGATGATATCTATAGAGTGGTTCTTATGTTTGAGAATACAGTAATAGTAGGGGTAGAAGGCCTAAGAATAAAAGGTGAAAAGTACCAAAGTAAATGGCAAGGGAAAGAGTATAACACAATTGAGGTAGGAGAGCAGTAGTGTGAGAATATGGTGATTAAAAGAGATGGTGGACAACCAGATTGTTCTCCTAAACTTGATAGGACAGAGGTCCTTAGGATAGAGTCTCAAAGGCAAAGTGTGGATAGTCAAGAAAAAGAAGTGCAAGGTGAGAAGCAAGACAAAAAGGTAGAAAGTGTAGTGGGCAGAGTAAAATGGCAAGGATTAGTAGGAGAATTTATGAAAGTTGAAAAGAGAAAGGAAGAGGTAAGGAGTTTGAAAGAGGTCTCAATAATGACCAAAGAAGTGAAGTGGATAGTTAGAGGCCAAGAAAAGTCCAAAAACATTGTGTTTGGGGAGTCTACAAGTAGTTGTAATGAAGTGGAAAAGAGAGATGATACTAAGAAAAAGACAGAGATTGTGTGTAGCAGAGGTTAGGGAGAAAGGCAATGGGAAGACAGGAGACTTAGAAGAAACTCTAATTTTGCAGAGTCAAGAGAACAAAATAGTGGCAAAGACAGTCTAAGAGGAAGCAAAAGATGAGTTGTTTGAGGAGAACAAAGTGGGCATAACAAAATCATGGATGGGACAATCAAAAGGAAGTCAAGAGTCATTAAGATAGAGGTCTATGAGACTGATGAGATAGTGAACAAGGTGTTTGCAGGTATGACAGAGGTTGATAAGCCTGATTACATGAAGATGATAGAATTGTTGCTAGATAAAGACATAGATCATCCCAAGCAAGAAGAAGGACAGGAGGAAATGAAGGTAGAGGATACAAACATTATGCAAGAAGAGGATGACAAGATAGTGGAGATAAAGACTAATGGGATGAAGATGAAACCTAGTAGCAAGGCAAGAAGAAGACCACTTAGCATGAACAAACCAAGAGTGAAGAAGAAGATGGGGTGTTTCATAGAGCAGATCATCAAGGAGAACCATGCAAAGATGAAGATGGACCAGTTACAATACAATTTCAAAGAGACATGGAAAAGTTTCAAGGTGGGGTGTATGGTGCAGGGACACCTAAACTTTAGTCATCAAGTTTGTGTTTTGGTCTTAAATTTTGATTTTTTTGGTTGATTTAAGAGTCAAAAAGGGAGTTATGTTATTTATTAATGTAATAAAGCCCACTAGGGCCATGATCACGTAGTGGAAGATTGGAATAGGCATTTTTCAAGTAGTGGAGGTTTAAAAATCTAATTTTGCCTACTTTTTTGGGACTACTATTTTGGTGCAGCAGTGGGGACAGGCTATTTTTAGGCCTTCTTTTTTGATTTCTTAGAATGAAGGAGTTGTGGAAGTGGAGTTTAAATTTTAAACACTTCATTTTATGCCTCATTCATGTGAGGACATGTAGAGAATGTAATTTGGAGCAAGGAAAATATAAGATTTTTTCCCTATTTTCTATATTTTCTATCTTTTCTACTATTCTTCTTACTTTCCTGTGTCCGTACGGTACTATCATAAATCCTATTGCACATATTATTGAAATGCATTGCCTTAGCTTTTTTTTGAGTCAAGTTGGAAGGTTTGTAGCTAGGTTTGAATCATTTTACAAAAGAATCCTTTGGATCTGCCCTATATTTTCTAAATTTTAGTGTTGTTCCTTGCAATTGTACTCACTCGTACATGACTGCCAAGAGCCCAAATGACTGTAATTTGAAAATAAAGTGAAAGACCTTTCATTTGAACCTAATTTGGAGTAATTTCATTGAAGTTATAGGATTTTATAACCCATTTTCTAAAAATTGCTGGAAAACTAGGGTTTTTGAGGGTTTTTAGGGGTTTGACCAAATCAATGGTTTTGCAGCCTATCCCTTAAGCACCATGAAAACAAAATGGATAGAAATGCTTTTTTTTTAAGATTTATCAATTAGGTTTTAGGTACAGGAATAGGGGATTGAAGAAAGAGGTAGATTTGTGTTTGTAGAGTCTAATATCTCTATGTATTAGACTGTCCATCCATAATAGAGTGAACTTTTGGAGGAATAGCAAATTGTGTGGTGGCTAGATCTTTTAAACCAGCACAATCTATCATGATATAGTATCCCAATCACCTTAGAATGGGATTTTATGGAGTGGTTTATCATTTTCATACTCTTACTGTGTAAAAGGATACCTAGTTTAGGCCTAGAACAACAAGGATAGTCCCAATTTGAGTCATATGTTCCAAAAAAACCTATGTTTCATGTTAGGTATGTTGTGAAGGTGATCAATAGGTATCAGAAAAAACAAATTTGTTCATGGGTTTGCTCTAGATTCTATGACTTATGCTTCAAAATCCTCATTTTTAAGGCTACAAGCAAAAGAGGCTAGTTGTGAAGGAATGATAGGTGAGGTAAACATTCAGAGTGTTTGGTGAGTTTAGTGAGAATCTCATAGTCAAATTAGAGTGACTCAAGGTGATTGGAAGGGTTGACAAGTAGTGTATATATGCAAACCATTAAATGGCTTTTTTTGCCTATCATGCATGTTGAGAAGATAGTCAGCTATGATCATGACCAATGAAAGAACCTTTAAGAACAACACAAGATGCTTCCCCTACTCTACATCAATGTAACCTATGCCTTTAACAATATCTACCATCCTATCTATTACATTTTCATCAATCAGACCCAGGTTGGCTTCCAGGAATTTCAAAAACTCTCCTATGTTATTTTCTTTCTCCACACCCTTTTTGTAGAGGGTCCAGGCTTTGTGCAGCTTCACCTTCTTCTTCTCCTCATTCAGGCTAAGGGTGACAAGAACAAATCCTTGTTCGCGCTCCACTGCCACACCATCCCTAGCAGTCCTAACCATGTCCATCAGATCTTCTCTCACCAATCTCACTGCAGCTCTTAGCCCCCAGAGCCTTGCTCCCACAACCTGTACATAGTTCTGTAAAAAACATTCTAGCACTTGTCCATCATTTGTGTGTCCTCTTGACTAGAAAACAGCCCTAATCACTTTCAAGATGGCCACTTTTTCTTCATTGAAGGCTTTATTGAACATGTACACAATCTATTGCCCTCCAGTTCCATCATCCTCGCTGGAACACTCCACTCTGAGATGCTGAGGCATTGCTTTGTTTGGACCATTCCTGAGAACAAACAGCATAATCTGCTTCAATCTCACCTTAGCTTAAAAAGAAGCCTGTATGCAAGGTCTCCTCCAACCTCCAATTCTGAAGATCACCATTCCATGCATGGGATTTTACCACCTATGGGAAGATGGTACATTCACATCATTTGGACCACCTCCATTTGCAGGTTTGTTCTTACAGTCTGCCATCGTATCCTACTTGAGGATACTTTTGCTTCTCCTATGACAGCCTCTTGTTTTATAGAAGCCTTGAGAGGATTCATCAAAGCTTGTAGATCCCAAGGATAGCAAATGAGTAGATGTACTATATCGAGCCTGCAACTGATTTGCACTTTAGCAGTACTTCTGCACTCATTCCGCCTACCTCCATTTAGACTCACTTCCATCCTTGACTTCAAGAGATTGATGTGTGACAAACCTTGCACTGGTAATTGATAGGAACATCCTTTCACTTTTATAGTAGTGGACAATTTCATGAGTCTAATGACATATGGTGCAATTAAGTATCTGTTGAGCAAGAGGGAAGTATATGGCATTAATAGGTTGAGCTCCCACCACTAGATAGTTTGTAGTTGTATGCCCCTTAGTGTGACACTTTGTTCATCATAAATAGAAAAGGATAGAGGAATTTTGTCATATGTTGAAGTTGCAACTACCCTATTAGACATGTATGCAAAATGTGGAAGCATAGATAAGGCATGTGAACTATTTGACAGAATGCCCCAAAGAAGTGTCATCTCATGGACTGCAATGATTGCAGGATATGCACAAAATATGGAATCATAGACAAAAAAATGTGAACTGTTTGATAGAATTCCTTAAAGAGATGTCATCTCATGGAATGCAATGATTGTAGGATATGGACAAAATGAATTTTGCAAGGACGCTCTCAAAATCTTTTAATTAATTAAGCACTCTGGAACATATCCTGACAATGTAAGCTTTGATTGTATTCTAGGTGTATGTAGCCACGTAGGTTTAGTGGATGAGAGTTGTACATACTTCAATCACATTTGTGACCCTTATTGCATTACACCTAGAGTTGATCATTATGTGTGCATGGTTGACCTCCTTGCCCATGCTGGCTATCTTGAAGACACCCTAAACATTATCTTTCTTTCTAAATCCCCAAATTTTCCCTATTCCCACTCACATTGAAGACCTATGATAGGGAATAGGACTAACATTTTTTCTTTCTAAAATCAGTCAGATAAAGCCATATTGCTAACTTTTTTTTTTCAAACAAAATAGACCTTTATCTTAAGGTTAATCATGAACCTTAAGATAAATAATTATTGAAAAAAAAGTGTGCATTCCTTAATGACATGTAAGAGAATTTAATCAACTACTACTTCAAAACTCTTTAATGTTTCTGTCTAATGCAGGTTATTAGATTAATAGTGAAAAAGAACATACATGGACTAGGAAATTTGTGGCACTTAAGGTTATGTAATAGAATTTATAGTTGATAGTTAAATTTATAACAAAAATTTTTATGATCTTTACTAATGTTTATTAGAATTGTTGCATGTTTTACATCATTGGAATGACATATTAGCTGTAACTTTTTTGAAATTTTATTATGGTATGTGCACTTTGATATGATGTAATATGATTATGGTTTCATTTCATATGTTGTAATATTAGATATATAACAGAAAAATAAATTATTTCATGAAATAAATAATAACTTTTCATTTTAAATGTTTTTCTTTTGCAGAACATGGGTCTTCCAGAAGATCAAGATGATCCTCATGATAGAGATCCAGATTACGTTGGTTCTGGTACAAATCACATGGCAGAGGATGATGATGATGATGATGATGGTGATGATGATGATGTTGCAATTGTTGGTAGTATCCAGTGACATTTATGATCATATAGACTGCATCATGGATCATTGTTGATATATAGTTATGATGCCTCTTTTCATGGTCGCTATCATATGTATCATTTTCACGGCATGCAATACCATATTAATGAGTTGTATCATAAATTTATGTATTATTTTGACTTATATCATTTGGACATGTATCATCTTGACTTGTATCATTTTGAGTTACATAATTTATCATTTTTACTTATATCATTTGTACATGCATCATTTTGACATGTTATTGATCTACTGGCATAGTTGACTTTCACTTATTTTAGTTATATATGATGATGATCTTATCAGTATTGACTTGTCAATTTATATATATTGAAAGTGGTCGATGATTTGGATGGATATTTATTACGTATGATTATTTTAATTTACTACTCAAGATGGATGTCAAATTCAATTAAATTATAGATATTTGACTCACTTGTTTTAATTATAGATGATGATCATGTTATAATAATTATCTTGTTATTTAATCATATGAATTAAATAATTAAATTACTTACTCTATAATCATGAGTTATTTAAGAGGCATGATATATTTAACTAATTAAATTGAAATAAAACATATAAAATTAATAAATGTAAGAAAAATAAGAAGCATTTTTAGAAGCAAAAAAGGAAGCAACAATGGAAGCCAAACTAGAAGCAAACCAGAAGTAATCTTAGAAGCAAAACTTGGCATTATCTA
Organism: Cunninghamia lanceolata; assembly: GCA_027924645.1. Classification (NCBI taxonomy): domain Eukaryota; kingdom Viridiplantae; phylum Streptophyta; class Pinopsida; order Cupressales; family Cupressaceae; genus Cunninghamia; species Cunninghamia lanceolata. Next base: position 3,962,680 of record BSBN01000710.1, on the reverse strand, counting down.
GGAAGCAAAAATAGAATCAATTCAGATAACAAACAAAGAAGTAATAATGGAAGTAGTTTTAGAAGCAACAAAAGATGCAATAATAGTAGCCATATTAGAAGCAACAAAAGACGCAAAAATGGAAGAAAAATTGGAAGCAACAAGCGACATTATGTCGGAAGAAAAATTGGAAGCAAAACTAGAAGAAAAATTGGAAGCAATAGTGGAAGCAAAACTGTAAGCAAAATTAGAAGCAAAACTAGAAGCAAAACTGGATGCAAAATTGGAAGCCAAACTGGATGCAAAATTGGAAGCAAAACCAGAAGCAAAATTGGAAGAAAAACTGGAAGCAAAATTTGAAGGAAAATCAGAAGCAAAACTGGAAGCAAAACTAGAAGCAAAACTAGAAGCAAACCTGGAAGCAATATTGGAAGCAAAACTTGAAACAAAACTAGAAGCAAAACTAAAAGCAAAACCAGAAGTAAAACTGGAAGCAAAACCAGAAGTAAAACTGGAAGCAAAATCGAAACCCAACCTAGAAGTAACACTGGAAGCAAAATTGGAAGCAACAGTGGAAGCAAAACCAGAAGCAAAATTGGAAGCAAAACTAAAAGCAAAACCAGAAGCAAAACCGGAAGAAAACTTGGAAGCAACACAAGAAGCAAAACTAGAAGCAAAATCAGAAGCCAAACTAGAAGCAACAAAATCTGAAGCTAAATCCGTTGCTAAACCTGGCACTAAAATTTGGCGCTAAACCTGGTGTTATAACCAGTGCTAAACCTGGTGCTAAATCTAGTGCAAAAGTGAAATACAATTGGGCACTAAGTTTGATACCTGCAAAGTGTCCAATTCATGGACTCAAATGCACTAAATTCTGGCACTATTTAGGTGCTTTAATTACCTATTTTGTTATAGTGAAATGACCCTTAAATATGCTACATAAACTAGAATGACACAAGGAGCCCGTGAAACTACCTATATACGTGCTTTAGAGGGATGTCAAAACTTTGCAAATTTCCACAATCTTGTTTGTGTTATTCACCAAAGGCAATGAACAGGTCTCTAATCCACAACTTCTGCCAACATCTTCTATACTAGTCCTGAAACAAGAGCTTTGGAGCGAAGAAAGAAACAAAGATGAAGACACATATGAAATCCTAAATTGGCAAATCAGAGTGACTAAAAAAGATTCACTCCGATCTGTTGATGAGGTGGGCCCCCAAGAACTCAAGTAACAAAATATGAATTTTGGCAGAACAACAATGAGGGTCTCTTCGATCCTCTGATAACCATAAAACATGAACGATATTTTACTTGCACAGGATGGGCAGACACTTTGTATTCATCTTCTTGTCAAGACTATGGGAGAATATTATTTGCATATGGGGAAAGGTGCTACACAAAGATTTATTTAAATGATCAAGAGATAAAATGATGAAAAATGCAACTATAAATATTTTTCCAGAAAGTGAAATAATTTTCACCGCAAAAGTTAAGATCTAGAATAAAGTTGAAAAGTGGGTAATTATCAAGTTACTCAAAAGGTGAAATGCAAGCAAAAGATTAAATAAAAATGTACCGAAGAAGATTTTTTAACATCAGAGTCAATGATTTATTCCGATGAGATAAGAGGCACAATAGGCTCCAAGAACTTATCGAAGAGACATGGGTAGTTCAGAGAGAATAATTTCAATGTCTCACTAAAACTCTGATAACAAAAAGGGGTGTATAACATGAGAATATAAAGTAAAGATTTATCAAAACAGTTAGAGGCAAATGCAATGATATCCTGGGAAGATATTTTTACCAATGATATAAAGTGCAGCTGAAAATTACAGGCATTGGGAAGTAAAATAATGGGATGAAGTAACCAAGTAGGTAATTATTTTACCTAAAGAAGATTTTCATTGTGTGAAAATTCAAGTGAAACATTTTTCACCGAGGGGTTACAAAATGGATAATCATTTTACTCAAAGAACATTTTCTGATTGGGTGGAAATAAAATTTTTCTAGTGAAAGAAAATTGCAATTAATTTTGCCAAGATACAAAGATGAAGATTAAAGTTAAAATATTTTAATTTTCTGAAGGCAATTAATTAAATGAGGAGATGCACCGAAAGGATGTTCGAAGGGTCATAACCCTAAAAATACATAGCCTATATATACAAAATCAAAGAGGCAAAAAAATCAATTGTAATATCTCATAGACATATATACAAGACAATACAATACTAATAAATTTATATCTATGTCAATTTATATTTTCAAATGTATCATGAACTTCTGAATTAATACAAAGGACCATAGTTATTTGGTGAATCAAAATATTTGGTGTTCAATTGCTATGTTAGGTTTTATTTTTATGGGCTGCATGGTTGTCCCCAAAATGGTTTCCTAATTTGTTTAGATTAATATATCAAGGATGTCCTTAATTTATCACTGCACATTAGTTGTTTCTATGTGATCTGTTTGATTGGTTTCTATGAGAAGTTGATTTAAGTCCTACTAAGTGGTGTATGTTTATTGGTCTCTGCCTAGGGTTAAAATCCTTTGAATAAGTCATCTTGGTTGGTTTCCTTCCCATCGGAATTAAAATCCTTTCTTCTGGTCACAACAATTTAGGGAAATATCATTGGGATTTGATGAGAAGAACCGTACAACCCAACATCTTTGCACATCTATACAAGGTATATAGATTTATATAAATGCCTAGCAATTTGAGTTTAAAAAAGCATAAAGATCCATATACCATTAACTCCTTTGCCCAATAAATAAAGCACTGGTCCTAATCATTAGCAAAGTTTACATCTTGAAACCCATTTACATATTCAAACCTATACATCAGGAATAGTCATCAAACCTTACATCTACTTTACACCCATTTGCCACTGTGAAAGTTATACAAGTCTACACTAACAATCAAGGTATACCCACCTAGGTCTGGCAGAGCCTGAAGTGAAGGGGGTTTTAGCCATATCTGTTCCATGTCATTAGTCATTGAAAATGTCAAGAGAGCTTAGCAACCTCTTAGGGTTAACAACCTATGTTTTGTGACCTAACACTACCAAAGGGTATGTATTCATGAGAGATGTGAAGTTGTCCAAATCAGATACATAGTCAAGGATTTCAAATGAAGAGCATTTAAATATATCCTTATGATACATAGCTTGTATATAAGTGAGATCATGACGATTCATATTAAGAAATTTGTAGAAATTCTCAAAGTTTTTGATATATGCATGTAAAGATACCAAAAATAAATGAGATGAAGTTGCCATAATGAAATGTCTTGTAACATTAATGTCCAATAAGATCTAATAAGACAAGACATACAAAGTTAGCACACCCTTGATGTATGACTATTTCACTCCTAAGCACTTATTTGAGGGAAAGGTATAAAAGGACACACAAAGTCAACAACAAACACAATGGATAGGAGGAAAAGAGTACAACACAATAAGTCCCAATTTATGATTTTATGTATTTAGATTGAATGCAATGAAACAACACAAATTATGCTTGTTTATGCACCTAAAATGTTCACTTTTTTTTTACCTTATTTCAATGCCAATGCCTAAAATATAAAGAGTTGTAATGAAATTGATGAGGGGAATAAAATTAAAACATTAATATCAGTCTAACAATGCAGCAATATCCTTCACAACACACCTATAATGTAGATCTAGATGGATGACAAGGCAAAATCTAGTGAAAATGCAAGGTTTTCAAACCCTAATTGTGAAATTAAGATACAAATATATGAAAAAGTATGTATCAATGTTTTATAATCAAATTTATGTTTCAAAAAAACTCATGCCAGATCTGAAAATGATTTTAAAGTCCTACAATGCTCAATGCAAGTGCAATTTCAAGGATGGTCGAGTGAAAATGCTAGTTTTTGTTGAAATTAGATGTGTAAATGCAAATTTTTGAGATATGAATGAAAAAATACACAAGAATGCAACACTACAAACAAAATTAGATTTGAATGAGTTCCTAATATTATTAGTAAAATATGAAACAAGATTTTAGCCACAAACCCTACTTTTTGAAATCACTAGGTTATGAGAAAATTGCAAAATTTCAAACTAACCCTAGCAATTTTAACATGAAAATGTAATATAAATGATTTTAAGATGATGAATTTATATAATTTATATCATATCTAATTTAAATATCAGATATTAGAATGATTTAGATGAAATACAGTGTAAACTATGTCAAAATGCAAGCCTAGGATGCCAATTTTTTAAAAAATTTCAATTTTTTGGTAGATTTTCAAATGGAATGAAATGAATAAATGTAAATTTGAAGTACAACACTTAAGAAGATGCAATATTCCTTAAAATATAGGTTCACCAAAATGTTATGTAGGAAAAGAGGGAAGATGGGATTGGTTTTATGTAGTTTAGATCCTCCTTTCACTACACGCATTCAGGGACATTTAACCAAGTCGAATCACAAATTTTGCAAGAGGATACACCTATAGATTGATTGTCACTTGTAATTATAAGAAAATTTAGAAATTAATGTTTAGTATGTTAATTTAATGCCCAATTATGCTTCAAACCCTAATTATGCAAAATCGTAAACAAACAAACAAATTCCAACAAGTGTTTGTAGATAAAGATAGTAGATAGAGATTAGTTACTGACCATTTTTTGAAGTTCAGGATAGAAAAATGTCAGGGGCAAATGAACTCACAGCCAAGTCCAGTGCAGTATTTTCTTTGGGGGTTTCTAGACTCCTTTCGACAGTGATGATCTTTGTTCTGTCAGTTTCCATCACTGAAGATACAGAGGGCTTTATGACTTACGCCCAAGCCCAAGGTAGGATGTTCTTTAGGGTGGCGGTACCTCTTCTGATGTTGATTATCACTGTCAAAGAGATTTTTTCTCCTATAACCTCGAAGGGCTTTGTGACTAGTGCCCTAGGCCCAATAGTGCACCAAACTGCTTCTTTTTGCTAGATCCATAATCCTTATCTTCTGTAACCTTCCTCTACAACTACACTTGATGAAATTATACCTGTAACCTACAATCATAAGGAGTGTGGTTGGGGGTTGTGGTGTTTAGGATCTTGCCTCAATCAAAACTTACAATGGTTTTCAAGCCTTCCGACATCGTTGTTAGATAGAGAGTGTGTGTCCTTGTAAGATAGAGGCAAAAACAAATTGATAAATGATTAATTAAAGCATAAATAGATATCACCTCAGAGGTGTAGCTCACATATAGATGAATATCTTTCATAACATGAGAGGATGAAGCCAAATCTACAATAACAAACACAATGACAATATTTTGCTTTACAACACTGAATATCTTGAATGCTCTATGATCATAAGTTCACCAAAAAATCATAATAATTATCTAGTCTACAAATGAAACCCTAAACATTCTTCTATATGCCTTCCCACTACAAATTTCATAATTCAAACTTAAGATGTCGGCAACAGAACCTTTTAATGGTCACATAACTAACATTCAAATTTGGTACCCACCTAAAATAGGGTAGGGCTAGGGCGCAAGCACATAAGCCCTTTGGTCCTATTTTAAGGTAGGATTAAGTGCCACAATGTCCCTCAAGCCCCATTTGACATGGGTTTCAGTCCATTTTGTCTCGGGAGTTAAAATGAACATGCAAGATATAAAACAAGGGACTTGGGAGCTAAACTTAGGAGGTTAAAGTCCTAGCGAGACATTTTATGACATAACTATGTGTGTGTGTGTGTGTGTGTTATGGAGTAAAAAGTGGACACTTGCCTTTTTACCTCCTTGTTTAGCTCCTAGGTCCCCATGATTACACTATGCATTATAATTGACCATCCTGAAGAAGATTACCCAACACCCATGATAATTTGGAACCTTAGGACCTCACTAAGATTATCCTGGACTAAAAAGGCACCCTTGGACTTGGGTGCCAACTGCCCTAGTCCTCCTTGATTGGTCAAGGTAAATTAGTGGCATGCTACATAGAACCTTTCACAAGGTTCCTCTTTGTCTACTCTTGTGATTTAATCTGATGAATGTTAGTGGGAAATCATATATAAGTGTGTTTTTGAATTCATTATGAACCTAGATGGATAGAGAAAACTTATGATCTTGTAGAGAACATTCAAAGCATTCATTTTGTTTCTAGAGAAGATTTGTGTTTTCATTATGTGTGTGATTGTTGAAGGTTTCGAATCATCATCCATCTCCTTATGAGTTGAAGGATCTTCATTCTTCAAAGGGATTCACCACATAGGTGATATAAATGTTATTTGAATCATTCTATCATCATTTTGTTTAGCCTCTTCCTGCTAGGGCATGCTCTCTTATCTATCAATGGTGTTGGAAGGCTTGAATGCGATTCCAAGGTTTGACTAAGGCAACTCCCTAAACACCATAACACCCTAAACCCTCTCTTACCATCTTGTGTGTATGTTACAAGTACAAGATTCAGGAAAAATGAAGATATACCAAGATTGTGCAGGAATCAAGGTTTCAAGATCTGACAAAAGTGTGGGAATATTCCTCTATAAAGACTTGGGCAGTTGGTGCCCTAGTCTTATGGGCCTTTCTGACTCTAGATCTAGTATCTGAGCATCATCTACAACATTTTCTTAGTTCAGACCATCAATATATTCTCACTTCAAGGACTTTGGCGGTTCCTATTTCATCCTCTAGTACTTCAATTTTTGAGATACAGGTTTCAGTATCTCCTTGATCATCTTTGTGCATTTAGATTCTAGGTTTCAGTCATTTTCTAGTTGACATAATTTGATTATCTTAGAACTAGGCTTTTGTGCATACTTGACGTAGGGTTTGATAGAAAGGCTTGGTTGAATCTGATCTTTCCATAGAAAACTAGAGCACAAGATCTATAGTTGAGTCCTATTGGTGTAATTAAATATTTAATTACACTTTATTAAGTTGACTTAGGGTTAATTTTAGTCTTAAGTTATTCTTAAGTCATATTAGGGTTTTCTAACTTGCAAATATAATTGCAAGTTCTCACATGTAATTCATTAATTGCATCTAATTGTTACCAATTTTCTCACAACTCAAATTGGTAGAGCTTGAATTTATTCAGTTCATCCAAGATGAGAAGGTTTTAACATTTTCTTTTGCATAGTTTGAATGGGCACTGATATTATAGTTCAGTTATGTTGTTCAAGAAAAGAAAAGATTTTCAGATCATTCATTGCATTACAGAACATTCATAGAAGAGATAAGTATTTCATTCACTACAATGATTATTTGTTTACAAATTAAGATACATCAAAGGATAAACATTGCATTGAAAGAAATAATGACAAATCAAATGTCCCACACAAGCCGTGGGTATAGGTGAACCAACACAGACATAGAAAGTGCACTATATAGTTGAAGATGAAAAGAGAAAATAGAATATAGTGAGAAGCACATCCTTCATTGTTTGATATGTTCAATGTTGGTCTTTGATGCCTTCTGTCCTTGCTCCTGATCTTCGACAAGAGCCTGCAAAATTGGGAGAAAACCTGTTAGAGCTCTGGATATGGTTCACACTATGTATTAGTAAATGATATAATGCACTACCTATGATGCATTGAATTAGATATACATCATTCACATACAGAGAAACTGGAAATGAAACAATCATTGAAGTTTATTGTTTTATCTAATCTGTTTGTTTCATGTGCAGGTATAGGATAAGTCATGTAGTTGATTGAAGACAAATCAACATCTGGTGTAAAATCAGGCTCCCACAAGGGTTGAGCCCAACATGCTACCCCTGAAGCTTAGGGAGAATGGATTTGAGACGTATATTCATTTTTATCTGAAAGAGTGTCTCATCGAGTGAGTACCTAAATTCCAAAATCATTACCCCATCTTTGATTGTCAGTCCAAGAGATGGAGTGACAACCCTGTATGTGCAATAAGATTGTCCAAGACACTCAAAGAGAAGTAATCTAATCACATCATGTAGCTTTGTATGTGAAGAAACGATGCAAATAAAGATAGTTGTGAAGGTATAGTTGCAAGTGATGTACATAATTCATGATCAGGTCCCAACTATGTATGTCATGTGGTAGATTTAAGTGGAACATTCAAAGTATATGCATACCAAAGGTAAACAAAAGTACCAATCATTAAATTGAGAAGCAATTATAAAATGAGCATCATTATCATACATGGTAGTTAAAGCTATGAACAGGGAAAATGATAAGAAATGTCTGCAATTGCTTCTACAATGGAAAACCAAATGAAAGGTATCTCATTTAGAGGAGGTAAAAGGACAACAATAGAACATGTTTTCATCACATTTGTTGTTATTAAAGTAAAGAGTTGCTATTGGATGCATGAACAACCATAGGAAATTAAATTAGCCATCATCATGGCTATCATATCAGTCATCAAGTATATTAGCAGCTAGCATTGTGCCATGAAGTCAAAACAAGAAGTACAGGAGACACCAAATAGGAGCAACATATATTTCAGCTTATTCTATTTTGAGGGGCAGTCCATGAGAAATAGATAGTGATTCATTAAGGACATCAATGATAATAGTAAAGGAACAACCTAAATGCTAAGAGAAGCATTGTTGGATACAAAAGACAACAATACCCAAATGAAACCACTATCTTTATCTCTTCACATGAAAACAAAATGATAAATCATTTGATCAATCATTCCCTTGTGCAGGGTCTTTAGAAGACAATGATAAACATTCTCCAGAAGGGTCTTTTGTTGAATTGAGGAATGATTATAGTATTAAAATCCCTATAGATGCTAGACATCCTGACATGCATAAAGGACAATCTGGAAGTTCTCTTGCTACACATGGCCAAAACTATATGAAATTCTCTAAAAATAACTTTCTGGATTCATAGGTTTCGCTTTATATGGATGGTGTTCTAGTTCTTGAAGATTCTCTAATTTCCAAAGAAGGAGAATCATCTAGTATGGGAGATCAAAGTTTAATTCTAATATTTTAAATAATGTTATCTACCATGGTAATCATGACAGCACGGGTTGTGATTGTCGTGAAACGAGGAAAAGTCAATTCCACATTCAAAAGATTCCACTGTTGATTCTGTCAATTATGTTACCAGTAAATCTATCTGAAATTTAATGTATAGGAGTTCAATATCCAATATTCAAATGGCAAATGTGCCAGATATTGCTAATATTTCAGAAGGTAGTTTAGACAAGTTGGACTGCAAGAAAGTTTGCGGCCTAGGAAAGACATCTTTCCTCACAAGAGATTATACCCATCTGGGGTATTTGAAGCAAAATAATAGTCTCATATGCAAGGAAAATGGGAGTTTGAGTAGATGTCATGTATGGAATTCAGAAATGTAGGTCTAGCCGCGACCCCACATAAAGAAGGTAATGACATGTAGACAAGAGAAATGTTCAGAAGTTCTTCAAGAAACCTGAACCAAGTTAAAGAGGTTCAACAAAATCTAGATAAATTATATGTAGGGGAAGAGTCTGAGTTTAAGCTCATAAAAACATAGTGCACAGAAATATAGTTCCAGCTGAGTCCTCTAGATGCCATGTCAAACCTTATGGTAATGTTGAAATATAAAGGGTATATACATGATACAAGAATTAAGAGCTCACCTTCAATGAAGCCCAGATCGATCAACTGCGGTGCCTTAGGACAAAGAGTAAAGGCGACAAAGGAAAAATGAACTGTAGAGAAGATTACAAGAAATGCAATAGTTAGGGCAACCAAGGAAGTTACTCCAAATGAGTGAATATATAGTATACAACCACGGCTATGAGGAGAAAGATAGAATACAGAGGTTGAATGTAAAACTCACCCAGTTCTTGCTCAAAAGAATCATGGTGTGAAGAATTCATCGAGATCATCAGTCAGCCTCATACAAAGGGATATCGCCAGAAAGAAATGACAACAAAGTGAAAATGTATCAGAAAATGAGGCTCTAGCCACGGCTCGATAAGGTTCAATCATGCCTCAAATACAATAAATGACTCAGTTTTGAAACAGAAGATCTTACCTTGAGTTTTCCTGGAAAATCTTCAAATGAATGCTTCAAAAAAATGTAGAAATGCTCAGATATGCAAAGAAAGTCAAGGTTTTTCTAGGCCCAAACCCTAGCAATGGCGGCCGGAGCAGAGGAGGTTCTAAAAATGAAGTAAAATAAGCCTGAAAAGTTAGGGCATTGAAAGGTTTTGTGTTTAGGGTTCAATCTTAGCCCTAATTCGATGGTGGTTTTTTCACATTTTGAATTAAAAATATTATTATAGTTAATGTCATCGAGGGGATTAATGTCTTTTGAGACATGTTCAAGGACTAGGTTGTATGTCTCATGCTTTAAGTCCCTTGTTTAATGTGCCTTAGTATACTTTGCAAAATTAAGTAGGAGACAGCCTTTAAGGTGCTTTTAATTTCTACAAAACATACCACCTCCATTAGATCCTTTTGCATACAATAGTCCCTTTTGCCACCTTGAAGGTGGGTTCAAAGCAATTTCTATATACCCTTTGACTTGCAAATTGAATGGAGGGCAGGCCTTGAAGGCCTTTATTTTCAAACTTAATATGCCTTAGGTATATTTTTTAGAGCCAGGTAGGAGATTGAACCTTATGGGATTTTTATAGTAAAACTAATATATGCCATTATTTTTATGATTTTTTATATAAAAATCAAGTGCCCAAGTAATTGGTAATATACTTGGCAAAATAGGAAAAATAAAAGCCTTGTAACATTTTGCAAAATCATAATCAAATCAGGAATTAAACTTCAAATATATTGTAAATCTTTATTTTAAAGCAATAATTTATAAATTGCTTAAAATAAAAGTTATTTTATGCAGTTAAGACAAAATAAAGCAAACAGGATCTTAATTTCTAGATTTGTTTTCCTTGGGCGAAATTAGACAGATAAGGACAAAATAGAGGTATTTTTTGAGCAGATAAAGCATGCTTTAAAGAAGATCTTGGTGGGGGTCACATGATAGAAGATTTTGGCAGTTGTTTTCATAGTTTTAAAGCAGTTTGGTGGGCTTTTTATCATCTTTTTGATGGATTCCAAAAAATGGACTTGGATGTCTATTATTAGGAGCTTTTTTTCAGCTTTCTTTTGGGGAAGATTTTCATAGGATATATGGTAGAGATATATTTCTTTTTCAGAGGTTCCAGTTCTAGTTTTTTTGGTAGAATAGAGTAGAGATCAGAGTTCAAGATATTAGGGTCTTCCTCACACTGAGAGTGTTGTATTCTAGTTTATGTACTCATTATTCCTTCAGTTATAGAGTAGCAATTTTCTTTCACTTTTGTCTCTACTTTTGCAAAATTGATTTGATATTGCACTGTGATAAGTATTTATCCTCTATTTTGTCTTGATTTTGTGATAGTTATGCAATTATTTTTCTTGATTCAGGTTGCATGTCATGTTTTGATTAAACCTTCATGTGAAATATTTATGAATTAGGTAGAATCAAAGTGTTGTGAAGGTTAAAATTATGTAGTCTGATTGTGAGTAAGATTTGATAGAAGTTTAGTATTGGTGCATCACCTTAGGGATTTATTCTAGTTATTTATTTCAGTACACCTCTCTCATCCCTTTTCTCAGACAAATCATTAGATTAGGAAAATTATAAGGAGACCCAGCTCACTCTGGAGATTCACTCTCAATACAAATCACCCACAATCTGAGAGTGTTTCCATGTGTCAACAGATAGCTAAGTCTTATGTAAGTTTAACATAGGGTGCATATCTGATTGATAACACTAATATTGTGTAAATTCATCCTCTTTGCTTTTTTCTCTTGTAGAAGGTTAATCTTAGGTTTTACAAGTGATCCTAGTGGCTTGATCGAATTAGTGACTCTCACATGGTATCAGAGCTCTAGATTTGCAAGCCCTTCTTAGATCTGGGAAAATTTTGGGTCATAACTTTTGTAAGGCACATTTATGAGAAAAATAGACCTCACCATTATGTCTCGAAGGCCCAAAAACCTCTATTTTCATATAAGGCACTCTATATTTTGGTGACAAAAATTTTTTAGTATTTTTTTATGGTTTCAAGAAATTTAGATTTGTGAAATCTGTATGACATGTATGGAATCCATACGGCTATATGACACCTTCATTTCCATGCCACCTTAATTTTTGTGCCATTATTTTTTGAGCTGATTTCAATTTTGGAGCTACCTCGATTTGTGTGTTGCCTTATTTTTGTGTCACCGTGATTTTCCTTCCACCTTGATTTCTATGCATAGGTACCCCTGAGTTTTTTTATTAATTTATTAATATAAAAGAGAATTATTATTTGGGAGTTAGCCCCCAGGGTTCAACCCTTGGTCGCATGGGTGACCAACACCTAGCTTCCATGTGTCAGCCAACAGGCTCTTAGATCCTAGTCATATGAGCAAGTAGAGCCCTAGCCACCAACGCCCAGAGAGTCAGCCCCTGGTCATATGGGCATCTAAGAGCTTCAATAGTGCTTTTATTTACCTCTTTGCCCTAAAAGAGTAGTTTCAGTAAACCGGGCATATCTTGAGCAAACAGAGTCAGATTTTACAAAAAAAGGCATTAGAAAGCTAGTTTCGAGCACCATCCAGTAGTGTAGGTAGTTTTTCCCTATTTTGCTTCTGGTACAATTTATTGCTTTTTGAATTCTAGATCACTTTTTTGGCCTCTGATCTCATAACATTTTGCCACAATCTCTGATCTTTATGATTCTTGTGGCATTGGAAAGATATTGAAGAGCTCTACACAACCATCGATGTAATTTTTCTAGATTCAACCCCAAGTATTCTTTATTCATTTTGTCAATTTTATGGCTTTTGTTTGATATTCTAGACATTTTGGCACTTGGAGAAGTTATGTTTATTTTGTTGCTACCCTTCATTTATTAGCATTAATACATATTCAAATTGTTGATCACTGATCTGATTTATTTGAGAAAATATCATGGATTGTTGTATTCACCCTTTTGTGGTAACATTAGGTAAGGATAATTATGAGTCTTGACGAAAGAGCATCTTGAAACATCTTAGGTGGCTTAATATTCACTAGTAGAAAAACATAAATAAATGACTAAAAAACCTACCAAAAAATGGTCATGTGATCAGTAGTTTGGTCACATGACCATTGGTAGTTTATTGCTGGTCGTTTATCTCATGACCAAATTTATGACCAAACAAATTTTAGTCATTAATTTGGTAGTATATTTAGTCATAAATTTGGTAGTATATTTAGTCATCAATTTGGTATTATATTTGGTAATTTGGTAGTATATTTAGTCATGTGACCATTGGTAGTTTATTACTGGTCATTTATCTCACGACCAAATTTATTTAGTCATTGCAATCATTAATTTCCATCAATTTGTAGTATATTTAGTCATTTATTTAGTCACTAATTTCCATCCCTTAGTAGTAAATTTAGTCATTTGTATTAACTAATTTCCCTCCATTGGTAGTATATTTGGTCATTTTAATCATTATTTTTTTCTATCAACTGGTCATATATAAACAACTAGTACATGATAAACATCAACTATGCCATTTTTTGTTGATAAAATTCAACAAATCTACTCAAAGGATTCAAACAACAATGCTAGAAAATAATTCACTGCATATTCACACTATATATAAAATATGTTACAAAGAACTCGTTTATCAACAAATCTACTCAAAGGATTGAAACAACAATGCTAGAAAATAATTCATTGTATATTCAAACTATATATAAAATATGTTACAAAGAACTCTATATATAGAGTTTTCAAGACATAATCTTTCTGCAGTATGCAAACTGCTGATTTTTTATCCTTTTAAAACTGAAAAAAAAAAACTAAAACTAAAGCTAAAAAGCCATCGATGTGAATGCATGTCTTCAGTGATGCCATTGTTGCACATGGGGTGGATTGTAAATGCATCTAGAAGGCACTAGTTTTGTATTTCTTCCTTGCTCTATACTTGTCCACAATAAAAAAACTCAAAATCTGTTAATATTTTTAAAAGATTTATGAAACTTTGAAATATGAAAAACAAAGTGGGATGATAAGGAATTTTACAGCAATATAGACATATATTATGAAAGTATTCAAGAAGAAATGGATATACAGGTCTGATAGTCAAACTCCATAGTTCATTTATATAGGTCTAATATTCAAGAAGAAATGCATATGCAGTGTTAAGACCTAGGCATAGACCTCCTCATGTTACTATATAGGCACACACTTCATTTGGTTTAAAATAGAGCTGTTAAAAAAAATCAGCATCACATATTCAAGTTGGGCAAACTTGAAGTTTTACTTTGAAATCTATTTTCATCAAAGAGACATACCTTTTTCCTTGGTCCTGCATGATGAAAATGAGATCCTCTTGGACTATTTAGTTTGACAATAATCTAGAACTCAAGAAAAGTCACAAATTCAGATATCAAACTCTAGACTAAAACCAAATAAGATGCACAAAGAAAATGTATTGAAAATTTAATTAAACAAAGAACAAACACATGGATCATATTCTTAGATAAAAGACTTACATCTTTTACAACTACATCATCTAGGTGAACAAAGGACTACCTACAAATGGGAAATTCAAGTGGCATTATTGTGCTTTCTTAGTAATATTCTCTACCACTAACAAAATATTTCCAAATGGTACCAAAGTTACATTTAAAAGGAGCCTGTCCACATACCATGAGTATGCAAGGGAATATTTTATGAATCTATGCGAATCCATGAGACATTTTCATTTGCCATCCATCTCCTCACCGTGGAGCCTTTTGTAGCATAATGACTATAGTTGGTACATTTTAACATGTTTCTATGGATCAGCTAAGTGCGGCCCCACTAGTATAGATTTTCTACCTCTCATCAATCTTCTATGATGTCACTCTTGCAGGTAAAGCTCATTGGTGTATTTGTTGAGTGCACAAATTTGTCTCTATTGATTTCCACTTACCATTAATTTTGTAGAGGTAGATGATATCTCCTTTGGCCATAGCTATAATTGATCTTGGAGGCCAAGGAATGTTGAAGTATGCATCTCTTTCCTCTGTGTTTGTTCTCAGTTGTTCATCAACTCTTACCAGTGCCTGCAGACTCAGTCACAAACACATACTTCCCCTGAGAGATGGTTTCTAGTATCCTCCACTGTTTATCAGAAATTGTACCAGGCTTCACCGCAACACCGCAAGGTGGTTGTTGCACCTTCGCGGTGATGTAGGGAGTTCCCTGCATCACCGCAAAGGCCCAACAACCACCTTGCTGTAGACATGTATGAAAAATGTGGAAGCATTGACAAGACATGTGAACTATTTGGTCGAATGCCTCAAAGAGATGTCATCTCATGGAATGCAATGGCTGCGGGATTTGCACAAAATGGATTTGTTGAAAAGGCTTTAGAAACTTTCAAGAAAATACAATTAGTAGGTGTAAAGCCAAATTTGACAACCTTTGCCAACATACTCCCTGTCTGTGCCAAAATGGGAGCTTTGGAATAGGGTATGGACATTCATCAAAGCATGAAGGATAGAGGAATTTTGTCATTTGTTGTAGTTGTAACTGCCCTAGTAGACATGTATGCAAAATGTGGAAGCATAGAGAAGGCACGTGAATTGTTTGAAAAAATGCCTGAATGAAATGTGGTCTTGTGGAATTCCATGATTGTAGGATATGGACAAAATGGACTTTTTGGAAATGCTTTAGAAACTTTGAGCAAATGCAATTGGCAGGTATAAATCCAAATTCCACAACCTTTTCCAGCATCCTCCATGCCTGTGCCAAAATGGGAGCTTTGGAACAGGGTATGGATATCCATTAAAGCATAATGGAAGGGGGATTTTTGTCAAAAATTATAGTTGGAAATGCTCAGTAGACATGTATGCAAAATGTGGAATTATAGACAAGGCACGTGACCTGTTTGACAAAATGCCTCAAAGAAATGTGGTCTCATGGAATGCCATGATTGCAGGATATGCACAAAATGGATTTTGCAAGGATGCTCTCAAAATCTTTGAATTAATGAAGTACTCTAGAGTATATCCTAACATTGTAAGCTTTACTTGTGTTCTATGTGCATGCAACTATTGAAGTTTACTGGATGAGGGTTGTACATACTTCAATCACATGAGTAACCCTTATTGCATTACTCCTACAGTTGATCATTATGTGTGCATGGTTGACCTTCTTGCCCATGCTGGCTATCTTGAGGACAACCTAAACTTTATCATTAAGATGCCAGTTAAACCTATGGTGGTTGTGTGGATGTGTTTTCTTGGTGCCTATAAATCACATACGAATATAGGCTTAGGAGTATTTATAGCAATGCTGCTTTTTGACTTAGATCCTAAAAATGCTGTGACTTATGTTCTTCTCTCAAACATATATGTAGAAGTGGGCAGCTAGGGTGAGGTTCAAATGGTAAGGAGATGATGAAAGATAAAGGAATTAAAAAGATCCCTAGATGTGGTTGGATAATAGAAGGTAGACTTTTGTTAGATATTATAGTTGGAAATGCTCTGATAGACATATATGAAAAATGTGGAAGCATAGACAAGGCACGCAAATTGTTTGACAGAATGCCTCAAAGAGATGTTATCTCATGGAATGAAATGATTGTAGGATTGCACAGATTGGATTTGTTGAAAAGGCCTTATAAACTTTCAACCAAAATCAATTGGCAGGTGTAAACAAATTTTTAAACAAAAGAAGATTTATGAGTAGCTTTCAAAGAAAAGAAATGGCCCTTAAAATAAAACAACACATGGTTAACGTATAATCCTTAGAAACACATTGAAAAACCATGTGTCTATATATAATGTGAATTTATCAATGACATTTGAACAAAACAAACATCACTCTCTATGATAATAACAGTTTTGAGGATAACAAATGCAACAAGATGTCCACCTAATAAATTATCATTTCTTAACGAACCCATTGTATAGTTGTGCAGTTGCTCAAATTCATCCTTTTAACTCTAAACTAACTAATTCAACTCACTATGAATGTACAGTCATGTAGCTGCTCACAATCACCCTTTTATCTTAAAACTGATCAATGCCATGCAATATGAAATCAAAGAAAAGGTTCAGCATTCCTACATTTCAATAGAAATATCTAACCTATTCTATGTTAACTGTGAATGGCCCCTTCAATTGGGACTCAAGACAAGAGCCTACTTTCACTTTAGAATAGGAGTTTTGAAAGAAAGGTCCTAAAACGGTCCCACATTTGTTACAATCATACTTGACTTGCTGCAATTGAGGAAAAACCCCAAACCTCCTAGTCACTACCCCTCCAATGTATATCATACTTTAGGTTTTTGGATTAGGGCTAGTAGGAGAAATCCTTTTAGGAATGTATTTTCTAGTTTTGTAGGCTCAACCATGTAAAGAGAAATGCATAAAATAGCTCCAAGACCCTCAGGTTTACATGTGAATAGAGAAGAGACATCTATAGGTATTGAATGGTATTTAAGAAGAGTTTGATGGAATTTGTATGGTAACATTTGTCAAAACCTATCAAATCTTTTACAAGATCTATATTCTATATTAAAGAATTTTCATAGTCTAAATGGGTCTAGAATAGTAAACATTCCGGATAGAGGGTAGAAAGTCTATGTATAAGTTCATATTCTTATAGATTGAAGATAGTTTGAGCCTTTGTTGGAGACGCCATTTTGAGCCTTTGTTGGAGACGCCATTCTTGTCCAAGCATGTCAATAAGGACAGTGAGCAGTTTCACTACATTATACAATTGAGAAAGGCATTGAATAAGTCTATTGAATACTCTAATGATGCAGTATACAGATTGGGAAACAAATTTCAAGTATGCATAGCCTAAACAATCATGAAGAGCATTTATACAGTGGTAGGTAGGTTAGGGTGATAACCCAAACCAATGTGTACCCCTATAGGTTTTGTGATAACACAAAAAGCCTCATGAAGTAATGACTAAATCTATATAACAAGGTAAGGATCTTGAAGACTTTTTAGAGTGTTATATATTTGTATGAAATCATTCAGATATGCCTGAGTCATGAAGGACAATGGAGTAACTATTAGGGTTTGCAAGAATGAAGTCTAAAGAATCACACACAAGTTTCAAAAACCCTAATAATATCCAAGGAGTATGGAATGTCTCAAGAGACCTTAGACCCTCACTGCCTCCTATAGGAGGTATTGAAGCAATCCAAGATGACCCCTGTATAACTATTTTGGAACAACATAGATAGGCCTGGCAAGTTATTGTAAATATTCTTAGGGGTCATCACTTACATAAGATATGTTTATGCATTTGGAGGCATCAACATCTTCTACAGGGTCTACACAATCATAAGATATCTAGCAGCCATCTGAGAATAGTAGTAGCTTTATCAAATGTTGTTTAAGAATGTCCAATGCTTTTGAAGCTCTACACAGTTGTGGGTAGTTTATTTATGCATATATCATTATGAATAATCTCATGTAGCCCTACACATACTCTATAAATATGCATATCCTGCAAGCTCTGTTAGACTATTTGGAAACCCTATCGAAGTCATTTTAGTTTTGCAAGCAGTGTTAAAGTAGGTTCCTATGGCTTTAGGGAGATCTGGAGACCTTATCAAAAATAGTTGGTACAATGCAAAGACCATACACAAGTCCATAAAGTTTTGGGCTAGTTTTATTCTAACATATAGAGTCACATATATCTGCATGGGATTTATGGAACAAGGTGTTTAGAAGGAAGCCTGCACAAGTAAAACCAAAAGGCTATATGATGCACACTCCTCTGTTATTAGTTCAAGATATACTAAATTCATGAATGTAAAATGGAGTTTCCAGAAAGTTATTATTGTATAGAAATTAAGTTAGTAGTTTAAAAGACAAATGAGCAATATTGACAATATGCTTAAAATTAATGGAATAATCTAATGAACATATCACAACAAAGACTTGAGTCCACAGTATAAAAATTTTAAAGATAGGGCATTTAAACACATAAAATGTCTTTCTGTGACCTGATTAATCTTGCCATCTTTAAAACCAAAAGAAGGCAAAAGAAACATGATAAAATAATGAAGTATAGCTTGCCTACACTAGTAAAGATTTATGCCATAGTTTCAATCTTGGAAAAGCATGAGTTGAAGAAGGTGACATCTGGACAAGTATGTACTTAAATCAACCATCTTCCTTCACCCATTCAGCATATGCAAGAGCATCTAAAACATGACCATTGTACTACACATGAAACAATCATGTTTAATAAACTTGAATGGGCAATAAATGAAACTCATTCAAAATGTGACTATTTTGGTCATGATAGGTTACAAATCATCCCTAGCCAGTACAAATATCACCAATCTCTTATTGGAGTTAACCCTGCCATAGAAGAATATCATCTACAAGCACATTTGTGAAGCAAATCTAAAGTGATCTGCAACAGAATCAGCATGCGTCGAGTGCAGTAGGGGTTTGGAACTAGATCATAAGTAGGTTTAATGCCCAGATACAACAACAACACTCACTCATCCAATATTGTACACATCTGTCTGGTCGCACCCTTTTACACCGGCCAATACTTATTGTGACCTCACTCTCCAAGGCTTCCAACCATCAGAAACACCAACATTGGAAGAAGACAGCTGGGCGGGAGGGCAAATTGCTTAAATTAGAATTTGTACAGAAAGCCTAACTAAGTGGCCAGACCCAATGAATCCCATCTATTGTTAGTTTGATTACATGTTTTGTAAACGGATTTGATTGTATTTAACTTTGTTTGAAATTATGTACCTGACTTACATTGCGCCTACTCATGACTGTAATCAGATTTCAAAATCAATTCACAAATAAATTCTAAGTTGTGGCATTCAAATTGATTACTGTTTGTCAAGAATTGTGTGATGAAACATTTTAATTGATCCATAATTCCTAACCAGTAGGAAGTGAAATATCCTTCAGTTATATAGAGGTTATTACAAGATCCTAATTTTAAGTCCTAGAAAATGAGAAATTAGAACATACCAAACCATTGGTGGTTGTTTGCAATATTCTAGTAACTTTATGCCTTGTTGCGAGGACTAATGTCTTTCCTAGTCTCCCCTCCACTGAACAAGAGCAATGTAGCCTCGTCCATGGCTGCCATGTTAAACCCTTCCTTGATGTGATCCATAAATGTAGTAGCCTGGCTTGGATGCCTCAGATACGACTCCAAGTACCTATGCTTTTTGTTTAGGGTTTCAACGAGAAGCGCGAAAATGAAATGAAAATTAAATTTGGTGCCCATATTATTAAATATAATATAATATTATATATTATATAATATTAAATATATTATATATTATATAATATTAAATATATTATAATATTAATAATATAATATTATATAATATATATTATAATATTTATATTATATAATATTATATTATTGTATAATATATATTATTGTTAGCTGATAGGTTTTTTATATATGAGCATTATAGTGCTTAGAATTATCTCACATCGTAAAAAAATTCACGCTGGGAAATTTTCTTAACCCTTCAGTTGTTCTTTGCGAAAAGGGTTTAAAAAATAACTTAGGTGGGCATATCAAATTGCAAGATCTGACGCGACCTGTAGGGGAGTGCAAATAGAAAATAAAATGATCACCTTCTGAGGAATCGATCCAAGGCCATGGAGGAAATCTTCTTTTAAAAAAAGAGGTATTTGCATAGTTCTTTGTTATTCTAGTACAAAAATTAATAGCTATTTGCTGCAATTTCATTACGCACATAAAAATTGAAACCCCATTAGACTCGTCTGCATCCCACTTGCACATCACTTCATGAGGGCCGCCTATGAACATATCATCTGGGTAGATTAGTATCCACTCAATCTCAGAATTTATGGCCTCTGGCACCTTGTATGCTACTTCCTGCTCTATGTTGTCCAATGTTGATTTTACGTAACCATCTGGTTCTGCATTAATTGACAAAACTAGGAGCCGGACATATATAGACACAACAAAAGAAAGCTCTAACCATAGAACATTATGAATCTCACGGAGACAGAAATGTTCAGATCCTTGGTATACCATGCTAAGTTGATAAAGGAAAATGTGAATGCTATTTGTAGGGAGAAAAACTCCATTATATACAAAAATATCATCACTTTCTATAAGAGATTGAATATAATTTTCCATCCCCATCTATTGTCATTTGAGATCACTAAAGCCTCATAGAGACCATATTCATACTATCTTCCAATAGGCCTATATAGCTTCTTATGTCCATCATCCTTAACAAACTCCTACTATCTCCCAGCAGGCCTATAGAGCTTATGTCTATCATCCTAAACAAACTCCCTAAACCCTAAACTTGAAACCCTAAACATGAAACCCTAAACATGAAACCCTAAACCTAAAACCCTAAACCCTAAACCATAAACCCTAAACACTAAACCTTTAACCCTTAATCCTAAACCCTTAAGCCTAAACCCTAAACCCTAAACCCTAAACCCTAAACTCTTAACCCTAAACCCTAAACCCTAAACACTAAACACTAAACACTAATCCCTAAACCCTAAACCCAAAACCCAAAACCCTAAACCTAAAACCCTAAACCCTAAACCTTAAACCCTAAACACTAATACCTAAACCCTAAACCCAAAACTGTAAACCATAAACCCTAAACCCTAACTTGAAACCCTAAACTCTTAACCCTAAACCCTAAACATTATACCCTACACACTAAACCCTAAACCCTAAACACTAAACACTAAACCCCAAACCCTATACCCTAAACACTAAACAATAAACCTAAATTTGTAAACCCTAAACCCTAAACATGAAACCCCAAACACTAAACCCTAAACCCTAAACCCTAAACACTAAACCCTAACTCGAAACCCTAAATCTGAAACCCTAAATTCTTAACCCTAAACCCCAAACCCTAAACCCTAAACACTAAACCGTAAACACTAAACCCTAAACCCTAAACCCTAAACCTAAAATCCAAAACCCTAAACCCTTAACCCTAAACCCTAAACCGTAAACCCTAAATGCCAAACACTAAACCCTAAACTTGAAACTCGAAACCCTAAACCCTAAACCCTTAACCCTAAACACTAAACCCTAAACCCTAAACTCTAAACCCTAAACACTAAAACCTAAACCCTTAACCCCAAACACTGAACCCTAAACCCTAAACCCTAAACCCTAAATCCTAAACCCTAAACATGAAACCCTAAACCATAAACCATAAACCCTAAACCCTAAACCCTAAACCATAAACCCTAAATGCTAAACCTGAAACCTGAAACCCAAAATGCCAAACCCTAAACCCTAAACCCTAAATGACCTAAGCACTAAACCCTAAACCCTAACTTGAAACCCTAAACCCTATACCCTAAACACTAAACCCTAAACCCTAAACCCTAGAACTAGAGTGAACTAAAATTATATAGTATATTTAAAAGTTTTATAATTAATAATTTTGTCTTTATTTTATTTTTATTATGGAATCCTTAATACCTATTCCTCTAGGGTACCTTGCATCTATCTCCTTTTCATGTGGACTCTACACAGCATATAGAAACCCAAATTCTCCAATGATTGTCCCTGCCTTACCAACTACTGTTGATATCCCGTGACACGTCGACTGCAACCACGCAGGGAATAGCTCTGTCAAAACAATGAAGGTGAGGGCCATGACCCTCACCATGGCTCTCAACATGCCTGGCTCTACTCCAATGAAACAAAATAAGTTAGGGTTTTAAGTTGTTCTGAGTTAGGTTTTACCTTTAGGGTTTCAACTTGAAGCAACGAGCGCTAAAAGTGAAATGGAGGTGGGCACCAATGCCAAAAGTGAAATTTAAATGAAATACATGTATATGGTAGTCCATTTATAATTTTGGCACCCATACTATAATATTAATAATAAAATGTAAATATAATATTATATTATATAATATAATATTATATTATATAATATAATATATATTATATATATAATATAATATATATTATATATATAATATTATATTATATTATATTATTATATAATAATATTATTAAATATGTTATAATATTAATAATATAATATAGCCCGATGGGGTAGCATGGTCAGTTAATGGCTTTGGGTTCTTCCCATATAGGTCCTGATGTTGACTCACGCTACGCCAAGTTGAAAGGTTGTCTGCGGTTCAGGCCCATCATCAACCCCCAAAGGACTAGTCTCGCCTACGCTCGCCATCTCCTCCCCCAAACCCTAGCATCAAAGTAAGACCAGGGCAAGGGTGGTTGAGCTCGCTGAGCGGAGTCGCCATGGACCTACGCGATTTGAACACATGCTCAGGGGATACCTTTGAGTTATAAAAAAAATAATATAATATTATATTATATGATATTATATATTATAATATAATATAATATGATATTATAATATGTTATAATATAATATATATAATAATATAATATTATAATATGAAATATATTATAATATTATATTATTATATAATTTTATTTTTTTGAATGCACTTGGTAAACTTTTTAACGTGACTGGCGACGCTAGTGCGACATGCCCTCTGGTTCCAGGCAAATGCTTTTGCTTGAAGCAATGAATTGGTGAGGCCACAACATGGGGGACCTCATCCCCTAGCAAGAACACTTCAAACCCGTGAGCTTGTTGGCCCAACGAAAGCGTAAAGCCTATGATCTCGTTGGCCCAAAGGGGGTTTGAACTCTAGTGGCCGCCACTACAACCGAATGACTTAACCACTGAACCATACCCTTATTGGCATATTATTATATAATATTAAATATATTATTATATTATATTATTATATAATATTAAATACATTATAATATAAATATAATATTACATAATATATATTATATCATATTATATTATAATATATTATATTATATTATATTATCATACAACCCACTCCCTCAATTCGAAATATTTTTTTTAATTATCCACTTTAGTTGTGTTTTTTGTCCGATGACCAAATTAGTCATTTATTTAGTCATTTATAACTGTGTTGCAAAAAGTTTTAGTCACGTGACTAAAAGTTTGTCACCTGGTCATTTATTTGCCATATTTCTACTAGTGATTTTACCTTATTTTTATGGACTCATACTTAAACTAGATACACCTAGGAGGAAATCTGTATGAGGAAATTATATTGATCATATTGTAGGATTGATTGGTGCGAGTGTTGATTTTGACACTATGTCTTCTATCTCACATATTGAGTGCCCACGCGCTCTTTGGACTAGGATTAGGGAGATCTATGGAGACCCACATATTGAGCTTCATTCCCATATGGTCTTTCTATGGAGTTCTACATACCCCTTGATGATGCAAATTGGATACCTTTTGATGATGATATTGTTGAGGAGCTTGCATATTTGACACGTCCTGCTAGTTCAGATGACACAAAGACTTCTTTTCCTTCTCCTTCTCTTATCAAATTCACATCTTTAATACCTATTGCTACATTAGATTCTTTGCAGAAGGGCATTATCAGTCTTCCAGAGATAGCTCATTGGGACACATATCTACCAAATGTATCATTATTGTTTGTAGAGTCTTACCTTGTAGATTTGGAGGACCACATTGAGGATATTTGTCTTCTATTTGATTACAACTTCGATGGAGTTGAATCACCATCATCTTCTTTAGAGATTATTCTTCATCCTCCTATTTAGTCACAGTTTTGTAGTGGATTGGAGACATTTGAGAAGTTTTCAGGAGCATCATTGTTGTCTTTGGATCATGTGTAGAGTTCATATACATTAATCCTTCTTCCTATACATTCCTATCCAAAATGGGAAGACATTATGCACACATCTATTGTTCTATTTCTTCCCAAGGAGAGGAACGTTATTCAATGTTCATGGGACTTCATCTTTATTCTGTGTTGAGCATCTTCCAGCACTGCAGGAGTCATCTTAAGGAGTGGCTGCATGGCCTCTCTTCTTATTTCTATTTTAGGAGGGAACATTTCCTCACATGGGGTTTCATCCTTCTCACTTATGGGGGGATCAATAGACCTTTTCTCTACATCCTCTCTTATGGGGGGTTGTATATCTATTGATTGTATTTTCGTGATGGATTTAATTCTTTGGGGGATCTTAGTGTTAGTCCTCCCATCACATGTTCATGTACGTGTTTTATTTTCTCTCTTTTAGAGAGGAATTTTCTCCCACTGGGTTTTTCTCCTTTCTTTCCACTTTATGAGAGATCCTTGTTTGTACATGGGTACCTAACATGGCCTTGTAAGGGGGACCCATTCTTGCATTATTTGCATGTTTTTCATTTCTCTTTAAGTTGCACTTAAGGGGGTGTGTTGGTGTAATTAAATATTCAATTACACTTTATTAAGTTGACTTAAGACTAATTTTAGTCTTAGGTTATTCTTAAGTCATATTAGGGTATTCTAACTTGCAAATATAAAATAAAGTTCTCACATATAATTCATTAATCCAATTCATTAATTACATACAATATTGTGCAAATTCTTCTTCTTTTCTTTTTCTCTTATAGAAGGTTAATCCTAGGTTTTGTAAGTGATCCTGGTGTCTTGAATCAATTAGTGACTCTCTCAAGTCCACCTCCCTTTGTTAGTGATTTGGCTCCATCTTGTCCTTGAATGTTATTGTGGAAGAGGGTTTGATATAGTGTGCATGCTAGTCTTCTTCATTCTCTTTTTCACACTTAACATTTTGGTGAACCTATAGCTCCAAGAATTTGCATCTTGTTGAGTGTTGAATTCAGATATTACAATGATTCATATCATACTTATCATTATTCATTGAAAGATCTTGCATAATTTTAAAAAAAGTGAAAAAACTAAGCATTCTAGGCTAGAAAAGGGCATAGTTTTGCATTGCTTTCATTACATATAATAAAATGATTTAAATTTCTGATTTTTACATAAGATCTAATATATATCATAGTATACAATCATTTCATGGTGTTCTACCTTGCATTCAAATATCTCATTTTCTAGGGTTGTCTCGAAAAAGTTGCATCTTTCTTAAAACCTAGTCAATTTCAAAAGCTAGGATTTGTAGTCAAAATCTTATTTCAGATCTTGCTACTATAATAAACATTCATCTACATTTGATTTTACATCTAAGTGTTTCATCATTTTCCTTTTTTCATTTCAAAAATCACAATTTTTACAATTACACATTGTGTATTTCAACATTGAGAACTTTAACATCTTTTTCAAACTTCTTTTCACAAAATCTTATCATTTACATTGTTGTACTCTTCACACTGGAATTTATGGTATATGGAAATGTTTTGTTTCAACCTACAAGTGTATGTGGGGTCTATCCATAATAACCTATCTTGGTTTTGGTCAACTCCAATCTATTTGACCATGCCGAAACCAAATGCATTCTTACAAAATGCTTCAATTTCATGCAATGGAAAGGTGCTAGGAGTGACATTTTACATTTCATGGCTTGCAGAGCCAAATCGATAGTGTCCATGCATCATGGTGGGTAGGTAATTGGTAGGGAAGGTCTATTTTCATACACCAAGTATCTCAGTCATTCAAAGTAGTAGGCTACTGGCAAAGTCACTTAAGATCTTAAGAGCAAAAAATTGCCAAACTTTGACGAAGCAGTTCTCAGAATTCGTGACATCTGGTAATGTTTAATTTGGACCTACACATGCATGAGGCATCCATCCATAATAATATCTCTCAATTTTGGTCAACTCCAATCCATTTGACCATGCCAAAACCAAATGCATTCTTACAAAATGCTTCAGTTTCATGTAGTGGAAAGTTGCTAGGAGTGACTTTTTGCATTCCATGGCTCATGGTTCCACACTAACTATGCCAACACACCAAGGTGGGTGGGTAAATGCTAGTGGAGGTCTTGTTTCATGCACCAAGTTTCCTAGTCATTTGGAGCAACAGGCTATCGGTAAAGTCACTTAAGATCTGTAAGAGCAAAAAACTGCCAAACTTTGATGTAGTAGTTCTCAAAATTCATGGCAGTTGGGAATGTTTGTGACTTTTCCAGTAGCCTACAGCTCAGAACAACTAGGATTCTTGGAACACAAAAAAAGTCCTCCCCTAGCATTTACCTTCCTACCTCGATGCATTGGCACAATTGATTTGGCCCCACAATGAGTAGGACAAAAAAATATGGCACCTGGCAGGGTTGTGCTGCATGAAACTGAAGCATTTTTCAAGAATGTATTTTATTTCAGCATGATCAAATGGATTGGAGTTGACCAAAACTGAGATAGGCTATTGTGGATGGACTGTACGTGCACATGTAGGTCTAAATGGAATATTACCAGCTGCTATGAATTCCAAGAACTATTCCATCAAAGTTTGGTAGTTTTTACTCTTAGGATCTTAAGTGACTTTGGCGATAGCCTATTGCCTTGAATGACTGGCACACTTGGTGCATGAAATGAGACCTCCCCTAGCATTTACCCACCCACCCCTATGTGTTGGTACACTGGGTTTAGCCCCACAAGTTGTGAAATGCAAAATGTCACTCCTAGCACCTTTCCACTACATGAAACTAAAGCATTTTAAAAGAATGCATTTGGTTTCAACACGGTCAAACGGATTGGATTTGACCAAAAATGAGAGAGGTTCTTGTGGATGGACCCCATGTACACCTATAAATTGAAACAAAACATTCCCAGTGTCCATGAATTTTGAGAACTGCTCCATCAAAGTTTGGCAGTTTTTTACTCTTAAGGATCTAAAGTGACTTTACTGGTAGCCTACTGCCTTGAATGACTGGGACACTTGGCACATGAGACAAGACCTCCCATAGCATTTACCCATCGACCTTGACATGTTGGCATAGTCAGTTCAGCCCTACGATGAACAAAACAAAAAATATGGCCCCTGGCAAGGTTGTGCTCACTAATAGAAAAATAGAAATAAATGACTAAAAAAACTACCAAAAATTGGTCATGTGATTAGTAGTTTGGTCACATGACCATTGGTAGTTTATTGCCAGTCATTTATCTCACGACCAAATTTATGACCAAAAAAAATTTAATCATTAATTTGGCAATAAAATTTGGTAGTATATTTAGTCATCAATTTGGTAGTATATTTAGTCATTAATTTGGCAATATATTTAGTCATCAATTTGGTAGTATATTTAGTCACATGACCATTGGTAGTTTATTGCCAGTCATTTATCTTGTGACCAAATTTATGACTAAACAAATTTTAGTCATTAATTTGGTAGTATATTTAGTCAACAATTTGGTAGTATATTTGGTAATTTGGTAGTATATTTAGTCATCAATTTGGTAGTACATATATTTAGTCATTTATTTAGTCATTAAAATCATGTAGTCATTGATTGTTGTTAATTGATCATTTATTTAGTCATGGTAGTCATTTTTATTTATTGGTTTCTATTAATTGGTAGTAAATTTAGTCATGATATGAATAATTTATTAAATACCATAAATTTTATAATGCAAAAAAAACATAGTATTAAATTCAAATTAAAACATAAAAGCAAATAAATTTAGAAAACTATATATTTTATGATGCTGCCAAGTAAAGATTCATAAATTTGAGCCAACACTTTCTATTTGAGATTCGGCCAATAAGAAAATGAAACAAGACAAAGCAAAGTGGCTAATAAATATTTTTTTGTATTGGAACAATGCAGGAAAAGAATTACAAATAATAGAAAAGTAGCACAGGGCTGCCATAACTAGAAAAAACTAGTTTAGCTCTGTCATGTACAACAAACTACAAGGACTGGCTGAAGAAAAAACTAGTTCAACATCCACATTAGATACAATAGAAAAACAATGGAAAGGTAGGTCAGACCGATGAAGCCCTTCACATCTTTTGATACTTAGAAAAGAGATGTTACCATTGAGCATTCCATGAGACATCATTTCTTTTGGCATTCTATTAACTAGTTTAGGTGCTTTGACTGTAGCCTTGATGCATTCCATATTCTCCTTCACACAAGCCATTGAGGTGTTAACAATCTAAACTAGAATTATGGCAATGGAACTAACTTGCCAAGGCAGTTAACAATAATAACA
The DNA here is from genome assembly GCA_027924645.1 of Cunninghamia lanceolata. NCBI lineage: Eukaryota > Viridiplantae > Streptophyta > Pinopsida > Cupressales > Cupressaceae > Cunninghamia > Cunninghamia lanceolata. The sequence continues at coordinate 3,933,718 of BSBN01000710.1, read as the reverse complement.
AGTAGCAAAGTTGCAACATGTTTTTTGACAAGCAAGATTCAAAAAATATAAACAACAAAATCTAAAATGACATCATGTTAACATTTCAAATTCAAGAATTGAATTCTTAATATATTATTGAGTGTTGAAAGATTTTCACAAAACTTACAGAAGAGCCCAAATAGTTTTAGATACAATGCAATTGTCTTTCAGCTCACAAGTTTGTAGAAAAGAATCACTTGTCATGGACACAAGAAAGAATGATGTAACCTCAAACTGCAAAAAAACACATATTAAAGTATTAGCTAATCTCAAAATTTTAATGACATAAATTTCTTGAAGAGCATTGAAAAACTTTTAGTTGGTTTAGGTCATGCAAAAGTTGTCTATATCATAGGGTTAAGAGTATATCAAAAGCTTAACTACTATAATTTATTCAAATTTTGGGCAACTTATCCAACTGAGTAGACCCTTGGGGTCACATTGGTGGCAAATTGTAGGAAAAAAGAACACACAAATTTTGTAGCAAATTTATTTGGATAATGTTTTGTTAGTTATGCCCAATGCACTAAGAATGTTTTTAATTTGGTGATATTTTTATGTAGAATTATGTTAAAAGAGGACTAACGTATTCATGAATATGTCAAAACTATCTAAACAAAGAGGAGTCAGCCTTAAATAGGCTAGGTTGATGTTATTATTTTATGGTGGTTACATTGTTAAATTAGATTTTTCTTTAATAGAGGACCCGTACATCATATTCTTTCCTTTGCTCAATGTTGACATTATTTGTAGACTGTTGGGTTGTGGTCTAGTAGAAATTTGGACTATAGTATTTTGATAGGCTAGTTTTATTGCTTGATGGGTACATGCTTTTACCCCATAATGTGTCATTTTAGGTGCTCAAATTTGAGCTCACTAGTCATTCGTTACTATGCATCACAAAGCCATTTGTCAATAAATAAAACAATTGAAATGGCTAGCCAAGCAACTTGTACAAATATTGTCTTTGGTTATGTGAAGCCGATACAAGAAACAAGGTGATAACTAAAAGGAAAAGTAATTCTGATGATCCACAAGCACACTGAACTTAAAAGTATTTCAATGATGCTATTTGACATGTTGTACAAACCGATTTGTATTAATAGACATTTAATTCATTATCATCAATAATCACTTAATTCTATTTTAGGAGTTTTCAAATGACAGCTTCCCATGGAATAATTATGAAAGGTAATTTTCCTTTGAAATGGGAGTGCTTATGTACTTTCAAGCAAATGTAATTGGTAGGTGTAAAACCAAATTCCACAACCTTTTTTAGCATTCTCCCTACCTGTTCCAAATGGGAGCTTTATAATAGGGTATGAACATCCATCAAAGAATTAAGGATAGAGGACTTTTGTCAGATGTTGTAGTTACAACCGCCTTGGTAGACATTTATGCAAAATGTGGATGCGTAGATAAGGCATGCAAATTGTTTGACAAAATGCCTCAAAGAAATCTGTTCTCATGGACTACAATGATTGTTGGATATACACAAAATGGATTTGTTGAAAAGGCTTTAGAAACTTTCAAGCAAATGCAATTGGAAGGTGTAAAGCCAAATTCGACAACCTTTGCCAGCATCCTCCCCACTTGTACAAAAGTGCGAGCTTTGGAACAGGGTATGGACATCCATCAAAGCATAAAGGATAAAGGAATTATTTCAGATGTTGTAGTTGCAACTACCCTGGTAGACATGTATGCTAAATGTGGAAGTGCACAGAGAAGGCATGTGAACTATTTGAAAAAATGCATGAAAGAAATGTGATCTTGTGGAATGCCATGATTGCATGATATGGACAAAATGGATTTTTTGAAAAGGCTTTAGAAACTTTAAAGAAAATGCAATTGGCAAGTCTAAAGCAAAATTCCACAACCTTTTCCAGCATCCTCCCTGCTTGTGCCAAAATGGGAGCTTTGGAACAGGATATGGACATCCATCAAAGCATAATGGAAGGGGGATTTTTGTCAAAAATTATAGTTGGAAATGCTCTGGTAGACATGTATGCAAAATGTTGGACAAGATTCCTGCATCGCCATGGGAGCTGTCAAGAGTCAGTGCAGGAGTGCTGTAATGCCTCCCTGGTCCTGGCCGAACCAAGGTGACACCAAGGTATCAAATTCAAGCTTTACATGATATTGTGTACTGACATTTTGTTAGGTTAGATTCCATGATTAGATTGGATGTACATGTGGAGAGGATGACACCTTGACATTGGCGTAATACATGAATGATCACAGATGTTGGAATCCTCTATTTTGGACTATTCTTGCCTCGGCTATTATATGATACGTACATGCAGATGTTATAACCTGTTTGAAGTGGTGCAGGTACCAGGCACCGACTCCACCTGGCTACACAGGTCTGAGTGTGCCTAATGCCCCAATGGTGGTAAGATGGAGATGACACATTGGCCATACACCAGCTTAGCCTTGTCATCATCTCTATGTTGAGATGAGTTTCCAATGTCATGTATTACCTCAGACACCGTCTAGTTATTGCTTGATTATCCTATCATTCTGGGAGTCAGTTTCGTATGATTTTTGTGTTGAGTTAGTCCTTGTGGGTTGCTGTCGAATGTTTTGTTATTTGTAATTATTTTTGGCATGGTGTTAGAGAATTGAGCTCGTGCCTTGTTCTGTATGGTTTTCTTGAGAGGATTTTATAAGCCTTGGTCTTCTTTGGCTACTTTAATTAAATTGGGAACAATGAGGAATACCTTGATTTCCTAATTTCACATGCGCTTGATGCACGAGCCCACACTTGGAGTACTAATTAAATCTTCATCTTAATCTCTCAACACATGTTACAATTCAAACTCCCCAATTCTCTATATCTATTAATTCATTTCAACTGTATAAATATAGTTCTTAAACTATACTTCTCAAGCTTGTTAGATTCTACTGCCCCAAACAAGCTTCCAAGTGCACGCTTATGCATATTCATAAGTTCATTTTATTGAAAAGTCTTTCAATAAATATTACTCTTCTCATTGCCTTATCTGTCTAGACAACACTAGAGTTATTTTAGCCTAGAACTTGTGTATACCATAAACTTTTTGATTCCTAGTGTTACAGATTTTAAATCCTAGGTGCCAACCCACCAGTTTTGTCAATACCTCCAGCTTAGTAAAGGATTCGTGAGAGCATTGTAGTACTCAATTATTTTTTTTGATTTACTATTCAGATTAATCATGTATAGAAGAGAGTGTTATTCTTCTCTCGAGGCTCTCTGCCAAATGAGCCACGTGCCTTATGGGCACTCCCACTATTTGCATGTTGGTCTTATCGAGGCTTTTATTTGGGGACAACTCTTTCTATTTGAGATTTTTACTTTTCTTGGTTCCCATGTCAGTAAGGTAGCCCGACAGCCATGCAAGGGAGAAAGGAGTGATGCGGCTGCCTTTTTCAAGGGCTACACCTAAATGTTTGCAGAATAAGCAGGGAAGGCACTTAAAAAAAAAACAAGAAACCGGTTAACAATGTCATTCGATATTGCCTTAATATAGTCATACAGAACATAAAAATAAGGAGTAGGTAGCTGAAACCACTAATTTATTGCCAATGCAAAGGAAGTATGGGTGTTGTTTGGCTGCGAAGAGGCAATTGGGGGATTAGGGTTTGGATTACCATTGACCACAACAATTACTGAAACTGGATCATTTGCTTTACCCAAAACTCTGCCCACCAGCAATGGAGAGAGATTAGGGTTTTCAGTCAATATTTGCCTCCTGCAAAATGCACTGCAACCACGAAAAGAATTAAGCGAGTTTTACATTCTCTGTAGATTTGAAGACCCAAAGAGTCCATCGTAGAGAGTAATGGTGTTATCGCTACCATGACAGAGAGTTGGGATGACAAAGGAAAAGCATGTTTGAGGTCGTCCAAGGGTTTCTTAGCCGCAAACGATAAGAAGCTAACGGTTTTGAAAGTGGGAGGAGGAAGAGCAACTGAGTATACACCACTCTCTGCAATTGTTTACAGCTTCTAGACGTTGCATGCTATACTGTGGCCATTGATCATCAATCTAATTCCTTAAGGATCTCATGATATTCAACAAGAAACAGGGAACCTGAGATCCTATGATGGTATGTATAATAAGTTATTCATGGTCATGTCCTTGTTATCTTCAAGTTGAATGCTCCCAATATATCAAATCAAGATGTATAATGTTTCATGTCTAGGGTGTCCCTTTACTAAATCTGTGCTCTAAATCTTCGTTTTGGTAGGACATGCATTAGCTTTTTATTTGCACTAGTTACGGTTTTGTTAGGGTATGCTAGGTGTCAACATATTGTGAAGCAGGATTATGCATTATATTCATGCCACTGAAAATCTGGATCCAAAATAGAAAATAAGTTTGAATATTTTGCTTTTGGGGTCTGAAACAATCTCAGAGACAGCTTAAAAACACAACTCACGATGCTTTGGGGGAGAAGTTAGATGTGGACCCTTTGCTAAATCAGGGTATATAAAATCCATCAGGTCTGTAGTAATTTGATTTCAGAGTTTATATTTAGGGATGTCATGTGGTATAATCTCGCATCACCTGGGAAGACACATTTCAGCATCTCGTACTAGCAATAGTTAATGAGAAAAGATAGATGAAAGGATTTCTAAAACTGGAGTGTTAACTGAAATCGGATCGAAAAGTATCTCATAGGAAAGAAGTCAAATATTCAAAAGTTGCTTCGTAAAGAAACCGGATGCTTGAGAATCTGGATTACGCCTGCCAATGACATTTGTTTAAAAGTTTGTAAAGCCTTTTAACTGACCCATTTTGAGCCCATACATTCACATCATTGAGGCAACTATTATCACCCATAGGATTTTGAAGCCGTTGTGAGGGGATGCATCCAAGAGGTCCCATTCCATTGTACACTATTTTATGTGGACCAATTTCATACATTTTCTACAATCCCCGGGGTCAAGTAACAACAAAACTTTTCTCATTTAAAAATTCAAAATTCAAAATTGGTCATTGTTTAGGCAGAGCCCTGCTACTTTAACTATGCAACAATCAAAAGATATAGTGGTACAATATAGATAAACAATCAGAACGAAACCAACCTCTCTCTTGCACTCACAAAAATAAATTGGGATTTTTAACTAACCTATCTTAAATTACAAGAGATTAGATATGGAACAGTGAGCAATGCTATGAAATCAAATCAACACAAACTCAGTGTTTATTTTCTTACCATGAGTTGTCGCTGCAAGGAGGTAAGAAGCAAATTGATAAACTCATGAGGGTCATATTGCTGAGCATTAGATGGAACTGGAAAGAGATAGTTGTTAATGTAATCATTGCTCCCTATAAGTACAAAGTGAACACCTTCATTAATCATTTCATTTGCTGCCTTACTCCCCACTTTCTTGCTAAGATGTTGTTTCATAACCTCCAAGTATTCTATTTACTTGTCCATTGGCACCCTCTCAATCTACAATCACATTCACATTATCATTATGAATAGAAACAGATAATCTAAAAAAAAATGGAATGAGCTTAAGTGTGTTCAACCATCTTATTATGCTTCAGAGTACTGACTTATGTTTAATTTTGATTGACCTGTAGAGAAACATAGTAGATTGATTCTTTATAGTTATTTTGGTTCTCATTAGTTTAAAGCATGGCTTCAAAGCCTTGGATTGTGAAAATATGAATGAGAATGTAAAGAACTATGCATATGCTGTTAGAGGGGAGCCCATCTTGAGAGGGAAGGGAAAAAGGTACTTTTATTTTTATGTAAAATTATGGCCCTTAATGAAGTGTCAAATATTTATTGCAAATCGAAAGATTAAGGGAAGTGGTCATTGTTATACACATACTGTACTTTTTATTCCCAAAGTAAACCAAATGGGGTGAGCTCTTGCTTTTTTATTAGATTTTTCTGGGTTTTGGACAGCAAATACATGTATGCCTATTGCTTAAATAAACGTGTCATTCATCAACCCATGTGTAGATAACATCGACTATGATTTCTACCACATAAGTTCACCATTCAAATGCAAACCAATTGACATATAATTCTAATTTCTGAATCTTATGGTTGTTGTTACAAATCAGATTATTCTGGGTTTGGACAGCCAATACATGTATGCCTATTGCTCAAATAGACATGTCATTCATGAACTCACTTGAAAATAACATCGAAAATGAATGCTACCACATAATTTTACCATTCAAATGCAAACCAAATGACTTATAGTTCTGATTTCTGAATCTTTATGACTGCTGTTACAAATCAGATTATTCTGCATTGAAATTATGTCAAGTTTTTAGGCTCAAATGTGCCCAAACATAGAGCGAGTCATATCATTAGTAGGATTATACAATGATGTTGTCCCTATTTAGAATGAGGAAAATGGTTCACATCCCTCATAGTCGTGTGGTGAACCACACACACTTGAAGGGCCTTAACAATTATAACAGTTGATTTGTGGGGGTACTTTTGTCCATGGTTAAGGTGAGTATTTTCCTTGTTATCCACTGTAGTTGTATTGCAAAGACATTGGGAATTTAATAGTTCTACGCCTATCAAATGCATTTGTTTGAAAGTTTCTCAAGCCACATTTGTTAATCCACTTGTGCCACATTCATTGTGCTCCATGAGATTGAATCTCTTAGATGCATACCACTAAATAGTTCACTTGCTTTACTACTATAGATTTAATGATATTCCTTTTTGGTAGTTATTCATGGCACTTTCTATAATAGACTCTATTTAGAAATCTTCTATTATTAACAAAGAGTTAGCTTTAGATTTATTCAAGGCACTCATTATTGTAAAAGAAAACTGCCTTATCTTTGTCTCTGTGTTCTAAATTCTTACCTGATCAGTTACAAACATAACTGCTTTAGTCAAGTCCATTTTGTGTGTATTTCACATTCCTTACCTTCCACATAATGTCTTTCTTATAAAATTAAAATGGATCGCTATTGTGGAATCCAAACTTAGTTAAACCATAGACCATGTCCAAGTAGTGGTGACTTTTATGTACCTGCCACGAGTAAGTGGAATGTAATCTCATTTTTTTATAATTGTGTAAGGCTCGTTATAATTTGCTACCATAAATTTTTTTAGTTGGTTTTATGTCACTAAGAATGGAATATGAATGGTTGTTGTGACAAGATATAGTCTGTGAAAGCTTGTGGTATTTTTGGAAGGGATTAGTAGAAAGAGTTTTGTGGATTCACACATGTTGCCAACATATTTATATATGTACGAGCGTCGATAAAATCATTTTTGATCTACTTGTTATATAATCTCCGTTTGTCTATTATGCTTGGTATAGAAGAGTTAGGCTTAAACTCAATTTTCATTATGTGTAAATGACCTTCCTTTGATTGCGAATGACCTGTGAAAGTTGCTTGCCTTTTTGGCTATAGGCATGATGTATATATGCTATCGATCTGTCATTTTGGCTGATTGTTTATTTTTAATTTCATCCTCTTTAGCACCCTTATCAATCTTGTTGCCTATTTGTTGGTTGACTCTCAGAATTTTTGTGATGCTATGTGGTCATGTGGTCCACTTATTTGTTAAGCAAGTGTTGTGTGTGACGTTTTAGAACAGACTTCATTAAAAATTGGAAGAACATAGGGTTGCTACTGTAATCGTATCTTTTGACAGTAGTATGAACATTATTTTCTTTATGGTAATCCAAGAAATATTAAAGATGTCAGTATTTCTTTCCCAAGTCTTGTGGTACCCCCTGTAAGGTCATGTAGATGAGCCTTCTTCCATGTTGTTGTTATGCTTGTTATGGCCATGTGATCATCTCCGAGAACGGGGGTGGACCCTTGAGGGATCCACATGGTAGGGTGGTGTTGTGCCCACCATTGGGGACCCAGACGTCAACATCATCAGTTCGGTAACGACATCGACAAGGGGCTACTCTATTCTTTTCACTAGTTCTAGTATATTCTTATTTATCACACAACTCGATGATCCGAGTGAGATGTAATGTAAGTTGTATTGATGTAGCTTGTTCCTGTGAGACACTCCTAATCTGAAGTTCATTATAATTTAAGTTATGATGTACTCTTCAACAATAATTGTATTGTGATTATCGTCCGCTTAGGTGATCCACTTTGCTAACAGTATGTCATTGAATTTCATGCCTTGAGTAGTTGGAATGCTATCACAATTGAAACTACTGGTTTTATTACTGTTCAAGCTGAAAAAGGGTTGAATTGATTGTTGTTCTTCTTATATCACTGTTGTTACAGCTGAAGCTATTGATTTGTTTACTGATTTAGTGATGTCACTGCTGTTCTACTACTACTTTCATTGATTTATTCATTACTATTCTACTACTACTGTCATTAAATTATTCAGTGTTGTTTTGCAACTACTGACAATGGTTTATTCACTGTTGTTCTGCCACTACTGTCATTGATTTGTTCATTGTTGTTCTATTACTACTGTCATTGCTGACACTATTAATGTTATTGGAGTTATCCTACTGCCCTAATATATGTAATGCTTCTGTAATAATACTACAAGTTAGGCTTATCAAGATCCTTGATATCCACCTGTTATTAGTCACTAACCTCCCTGTATGAGATTGGTATATATGATGACTCATTGAGAGTGTAGCTTCTTCTTTATGTGCATGTAAATCATCCCTTATGTTTTATCCCTGAGTTTTATCTATCTAGACAATAGGGTGATGGTGCACCTCATGGCTAAGTTAGTTTTGAGTATTGATATATTTACCTATATGTTCCTTTTAAGTTTTATTCCTTCAAAAAAAAAATGTTGTGCCCTTTTTGGCCTTTTGTTCTTGAATGCCGGTTGGGATGTTACAAGTGCACTCCTGCACTGACTCTTGACAGGTCCTGTGGTGAAGCGGGAAGCCTGTCCAACTGCATCTGGGGAAGGATAGAGGAATTTTGTCATTTATTATAGTGACAACTTCCCTAGTAGACATGTATGTAAAATGTGGAAGCATTGACAAGGCATGTGAACTGTTTGGCAGAATGCCTCAAAGAGATGTCATCTCATGGAATGAAATGATTGCAAGATATGCACAAAATGGATTTTTTGAAAAGGCTTTAGAAACTTTCAAGAAAATGCAATTGGCAGGTGTAAAGACGAATTCCACAACCTTTTTCAGCATCCTCCATGCCTGTGCAAAAATGAGAGCTTTGGAATAGGGTATGGACATCGATCAAAGCATAATGGAAGGGGGATTTTTGTCAAAAATTATAGTTGGAAATGCTCTGGTAGACATGTATGCAAAATGTGAAAGTATAGACAAGGCATGTGACTTGTTTGACAAAATACCTCAAAGAAGTGTGGTCTTATGGAATGCCATGGTTACATGATATGCACAAAATGTATTTTACAAGAATGCTCTCAAAATCTTTGAATTAATGAAGCACTCTAGAGCATATCCTAACATTGTAAGCTTTTCTTGTGTTCTATGTGCATGCAACTATTTGGGTTTTGTGGATGAGGGTTGTACATACTTTAATCACATGAGTAACCCTTATTGCATTAGTCCTACAGCCAATCATTATGTGTGCATGGTTGACCTTCTTGCTGATGCTAGCTATCTTGAGGACAACCTAAACTTTATCATTAAGATGCCAGTTAAACCTGTGGTGGTTGTGTGGATGTGTTTTCTTGGTGCCTGTAAATCGCATATGAATATAGGCTTAGGAGTATTTACAACAATGCTTCCTTTTTATGTGGATCCTAAAAATACTATGACTTATGTTCTTCTCTCAAACATATATGCAAAACTGGGCAGCTGGGGTGAGGTTCAAATGGTAAGGAGATTGATGAAAGATAGAGGAATTAAAAAAATCCCTGGATGTAGTTGGATTGAAGGCCATAAAATGGTACATGTTTTTTCTGTAAGAGACTGATCACATCCACAGACACAGCATATCTATGTAAAGTTGGAGCAATTGGCTTGGGAGATGAAGGCAGCAGGGTATTTTCCAGATGCAAGACATTTACTTAATGAACCTTTGGTTGAGATGTAAAACTGAAACCTCCCAATGTTGATGCTTCCATCTCTTAAGTTTCATTATCTAACTTTTACTAAGATAGGAAAGACACTTCTAAGTAGTAGTCACATAACACAGCTAGTGAGAGAGGCACTAGAGATGCTATTGCTTGTGGTTCTAACAAACCAAATGATATTTTTAATGCTCTTGATAAAGAGCAATATGATGATTTATTTTGAGCTTGCTTCTGTACTATATGGTTTGTAGTCAATTTCATGTTATCCTATTCCGAAAAGATATTATAGACCATTTAGATTTATAATTTAACAATTCTTTTGTCTAGTTGTATTGTAACCAAGGCCAAAACAACTGATACCCAAAGTTGTACCTAAACTAGAAACTTGAATAAAAGATAGCTAGAGCTCAAGGGAATATCAAAGGAATCTTCCTGCAAAAGGTAACCAATTACTTGACATTCATTTTATTAAAAACAACCCTAATAGATAAATTAACCTGGTATATAGAGAAGGGCACTATACTTTGCATAGGCTCTTTAAGAAAAAGTTGTTAGAGAAGTGTATGAAAAACTATAAGCTTCCATTATTTCTCAAGAACAACCAAACCACTAAGCAAAAAGTGGAAGCTCATAAACCAGTGGATATCATTTTTTAGATTGACACCCAATTTAAAATAAAATTTAATCTTGAAGTTTAACATCTCCTTGCCATGGAGGTAATAGTTGTTGTCATTTACTTTCAGCTAGATGACATCTATTACTCTTTCTTTTTTGTTCCCATCTTGGGTGACCTATAAAATGTTGGAAGAGGGTACTACTCAAAAGCATTCTCTATGGGATGGCAATGCTAGGACTTGTAACTTAGGACTTACGCACTTCACCAAGGGATCAAGGGGGTTAGGAAACCCTAACATATGGGCTCAAGATGTGTCCCTCGCTACAAGTGGATAATAAGAAGTAGCAAAGAGGGATACATTCAATATATCAAAGCTGCTCAACATATTCCCTTTCAAACAATGTAACATTATTCATAGTTCAAAAGCTTTTATAGTTTCAATTTTAACACTACTCAAAAGGGTAGGTTTCTTGGAAAATGATTTCTGCTTTAGTCCAATGACAATTTGGGAGTTGATGGAATGTAACAACACATCCTAATTGGACTTTGCAATTTTCAGGAAAATAGTTTGGGATGTTGCGAGGGTTTGGAGTAAAAGACCACCTAAAATAGTAATATGCCATTAAAAAGATTTGAAGATTAGCAATAGCACAATTGGAATAGTCAAAACGGATCTCAAAAGTTGAATTGAACAAACAAACCATTCTATCAAGAACTTTGCATAATGATTCATAAAAGTTGTCTTTTTCAAAATGCAACAAGAAAGGGGAAATACCTATTAGGAAAGATTGGAAATAGAGAGCGTGAAAACATTCTTTGACTATGAAAAATGACTCTCACAAATTAGTTAGGCACAAGATTTATTTTTCTTCACGTGAAAGCTTTAGAAACTTTTAAGAAAATGCAATTCGCAGGTGCAAGCCAATCTCCACAACCTTTTCCAACATCCTCGCTTCGTGTGCCAATATATAGCTTTTGAATAAGATATGGACATCCATTAAATCATAATGCACAGAGGAATCTTGTTAGATGTAGTTGCAACTGCACTAGTAGATGTGTATGCAAAATGTGGAAGCCTAGACAAGGCATATGAACGGTTTAATGCAATACTTCAAAGATATGTCATCTCATGGATTGCAATGATTGTTGGATATGCACAAAGTGGATTTGTTGAAAAGGCTTCAGAAACTTTCAAGAAAATAATTACATGTAATTACAAACACTATGAAATTGAACCCAAAGAGCTAGGAACTAAGAAGAACATAGAAGAGTGAGCCATCGAATTTTTAGAAGTGGTATTTTCCCTTCTACAATGTATGAATGACATTAAAGGTTGAATGAATTCAATTGCAATTAGCAGTTAGCATGTTACCTTTATTTTGGACTCTGTGAATTGAGAAAGGCTTTAGAAACTTTCATGCAAATGAAATTGGTAGGTGTAAAGCTAGATTCCACAACCCTTGCCAGTATCCTCTCTTCGTGTATCAAAATGGTAAGCTTTGGAATGGGGTATGGACATCCATCAAGGCATAATAGAAGGCAGATTTTTGTCAGTTATTATAGCTGGAAATGCTCTGATATACATATATGAAAAATGTGGAAGCACAGACAAGGCACACAAACTGTTTGACAAAATGCCTCAAAGAGATTTCATCTCATGGAATGCAATGATTGCATGATTGCAAAAATGGATTTGTTGAACAACCTTTAGAAACTTTCAAGCAAATGCATTTGTCAGTTGTAAATCTAAATTCTGCAACCTTTGCTAGCATCCACCCTGCCTGTGCCCAAATGGGAGCTTTGGAATAGGGTATGGACATCCTTCAAAGCATAATGGTAGGGGATTTGTTGTGAGATATTATAGTTTGAAATGCTCTCATAGACATGTATGTAAAATATGGAATCATAGACAAAAAACGTGAACTGTTTGACAGAATTCCTCAAAGAGATGTCATCTCATTCAATGCAATGATTGTAAGATATGCACAAAATGGATTTTGTAAGGATGCTCTCAAAATCTTTGAATTAATTAAGCACTTTAGAATGTATTGTAACATTGGAATCTTTGCTTGTATTTCAGGTGCATGCAGCCATGCATTTTAGTGGATGAGAGATGTACATACTTCAATCACATTTGTAACCCTTATTGCATTACACCTATAGTTGATCATTATGTGTGCATGGTTGACCTCCTTGCTCATGCTGGCTATCTTGAAGACACCCTAAACTTTATCATTGAGATACCTATTAAATTTGTGCTGGTTGTATGGATGTGTTTTCTTGGTGCATGTAGATCACATATGAATATAGGCTTAGTAGTATTTATAGCAACACTGCTTTTTGATTTAGATCCTAAAAATGCTACAAAACTTATGTTCTTCTCTCAAACATCTATCTAGAAGTGGGTAGGTGTGGTGAGGTAAGGAGATTGATGAAAGATAGAGGAATTAAAAAAATCCTCGAGTGCAGTTGGATTGAAGGGCATAAAATGGTACATGTTTTTTGTGTGGGAGACAGATCACATCCATGCTTTTTATTTTTGCAAGGGGAAGCATACCCTTTGCCATAGTGAAAGAAAGAAAAAGAAAAAAATTGACAGTCTGAAAATGTGATTAAGTTTCCAGAATGGTTGAAATAATAAAAATGGAAAAATAATAGAGTATCGTACCTCATGCTCTCGAGAGCTATCTTCTGCAGTCCCGGATCCCAATCCTAAAATCTTTCGACATATACTTCTAACTGATGTTTCAAAGCTAAATCTTTCTCTGACTATTTCCACACAAAGAGCATAAAAGGAAAATAATCAAAACCCTAACCCTAGCTCTGAGTAGATTAATTAGTACAAAAACTAGGCAAATAAATACCAGGTCTTCTTCCTTCTTCTCATCTTTGATTTTCTTAGCATCCTTGCATGGAGGAAGAGGTGCTTCCACATTGCCATTTCTGGTGTGGGCTAGAGCAAGAGCCATTTTCACCTACCAAAATCAAAATCATTAAATACCCAACAAACAAAATTCAATTTTAAAGTTCTAGAGGCCAGATCAAAAAGAAAACAAAAAATGATCCTGTGGGGTAAAAGACACATTTAAGCACAAACCATCCAAGTGCTTAATTTAAACTTTTACAGGTTTGTTGCATAGTGCACATAAAGAAGAGAAGATGGGTACCTATGGAAGCCTTCGAGTGTGGCCTTCTCAAAAGAAACTTCCTGAATAGGAGATGCGGACATCCAAGTCATTTCTCTGTAAAATCTCACCTCAAAATCAGATTATTGATGCATCATTGCATATTGGGGTTCCTCCAATCTCAACGCAGAGACATTCTTTAACACAAACCATATACCCAAACTCCATTTTATCAGTGGGAGCTTTAGTTGGGAGCAAGAGCCATTTTCACTGACCTTTACTAATCGGCAACAACAAAGGAGACCTCTGATATTTCCTTAATGGTGCATTGGCGTGAAGCATATTTTCAAAAGAAAAATCAACGCCATTTCAAGTTTAATCAAGGCTTAAATTACTATAAATTTTGGCACCCATATGATAGGTTAGGGTACTTAAATATATTATTATATAATATTAAATATAATATAATATTATATAATATAATAGAGTATTATATTATAATATAAATATTATTTTATATTATAATATAATAATTATATTATTTTATAATATAATATTATATTATATATTAAATAGTAATATAATATTATAATATTAAATATATTATAATATTATATTATTATATAATATATAATATAAATATAATATTACATAATATTATATTATATTATATTATATTATTTATTAATATAATAGAGGAGTAACAGTCATTTATTTAGTCATTTATAGTTGTGTTGCAAAAAGTTTTAGTCATGTGACTAAAAGTTTGTCATCTGGTCACTTATTTGCCATATTTCTACTAGTGGTTGCATGAAATTGAAGCATTTTGGAAGAATGCATTTGATTTTGGCACAGTTAAATGGATTGGATTTGACCAAAATTGAGAGAGTTTATTGTGGTCGGGCCCCACATGCACCTGTAGGTCTGAATAGATCATTAGCATCTACCACAAATTCTGATAACTACTCTACCAAAGTTTGGCAGTTTTTGCTCTTAGGATCTTAAGTGACATTGGCCATAGCCTACTGCCTTGAACAACTAGAAAACTTGGCACATGAAACGAGACCTCCCCTAGCATTTACCTAGGTCCTAACATGTTGGTGTAGTCAGTTTGGCCCCACAAGCTGTGGAATGCAAAATGTCACTCCTAGCACCTTTCCATTGTATGAAATTGAAGCATTTTGTAAGAATGCATTTGGTTTCGACACAGTCAAACAAATTGGAGTTGACCAAAATTGAGAGAGACTATTGTGGATAGACCCCACATGCACCTATAGGTCAAAATGAAACATTCCCATCATCCATGAATTCTAAGAACTGCTTCATCAAATTTTGGCATTTTTTTGCTCTTAGGGATCTTAAGTGACTTTACCACTAGCCTACTACCTCGAATGACTGAGACACTTGGTGCATGAAACAAGACCTCCCCTAGTATTTACCCACCCACCCTGACACATTCATATAGCTAGTTTAGCCCCATGAGCTATGGAATGCAAAGTGTAACTCTTAGCACCTTTCCACTGAAACTAAAACATTTTGTAACAATGCATTTGGTTTCGGCATGGTCAAATGGATTAGAGTTGACCAAAACTGAGAGAGGTTATTGTGGGCATATTGGAACCTGCAAAAATTAGTCCTCAAGATGCTTATTTTTCTCCCAAAATCCAAAAAACATGTGCCAAATTCCTTAGCAAAGGTCACTATTGGATAGAGAATTCCATTATGAGCAACTTTCCCTTTTGAACCATGTTGAAATTCCTTAATATGAAAAAGTTAAATCCTTGATCAAAGTTTAGTCAAAAAATGGTTAAGTCTTGTTCCCTTTTGCCCCTTAGAAATTTTACATATTTTTCCTTATTGTTAGAAAATCCACAAAGTCCTTAACATATGAACTTGTTCTCAAGTTCCTTTTCCTGTCAGTTTATCGACAATGAAGTTTTTCGACAACTATATAGTGCAGATGGCAACAAAGGCTATAGAAAAAGCATGTTTGGCCTTATGTTTGGTTTAGGAATCTGGAGGTTCGCTGACGACTAGTTTCACCAATGGCCACTTCCCCAACTGAAGGAATTGAAAAGAAAGCTCCGGCAAAGGTGGGGATTTTTCTAAGGCGGTGAAGGAAAACAAAGGTAATACTTTATTGGTGAAATATGAGGTTTGTGAACGTCCAGGTTCACCGACTGAAGGTTCTCCCAATGGGATATTTCATTGACAAAGGGCAACAAAGAGGCTTTGGCGAGGGAAGAAAAGATGAGTTTGGCAAAGTTTATTTTCCTCGACACAAGAAATTGACCAAGGCAATGGTAAAGGGAAAAGGGCTTTGTCAAGGAATTGGTGAAAAGCTTGACAAATGAAATAGTTCAGATTTGTGGCAGTTTTTTGATGGGTCCTTTTGGCAATAAAGAGATCAAGTGCTATGTTCAACAAAGGAAAGTATTGCCAACAAGGATAAAAGGTTGGTTCGTGATTCCACATTTTTGCCGATAAAGGAGCTAGTTTGGCATGGGGTGAATTCGTTGATAAGGCAAATTAAGAGAAGATAAAAGAGGTTCAAAAAAATGATTTTTTTCCAACAAAGGCAAAAGTGGCTAAGGCATGAAGGGTAAAAATGGTGCTTTGCCAGTGAATTAGTGAAAGTTGAAACTTGGCAAGGGGTTCACCTTTTATGATTTTTGCCGATAATCTAATATAGAGGGAAAATAGATGAAAAGTGAAGTTCAGCAAAATGCAAAATCACCGATAAAGTGGGATTGTTTTGGGAATGTTGATGTTTGCCAACTAAGGGCTTGTAAATCCTTAGTTCGTAAAAATTGAATTTTACCAACAAGGGAAAAAGATAAAGATCGACAAGAGTGAATTTTGCTGATAAAAGCAAAAATAGGTGCAAAGGGTAGCCAGTTCGAGATGGCCAACTTTTGTCAACTAAGCAGTGGCAAAGGAAACAAGGACAAAGTTAGGAAAAATGAGTTTTTGCCGATAAGGTAGAAAAGAAAGCGCAAAGACAAAGTTTGGAAAATGGCAAATTTGTTGATAAAGCCAGCTAGGTTTGAGAAAATTAACATCGATAAGGTAAATAATGAAGAGAATTAGAAGATGAGGTTTGACAAATGTGTAATTTGCCGATAAAGCAGGAAAGTGACAAAGCAAGTAAGGTTCGGCAAATTAAAGATTTGTCAATAAATATGAAAATAGAGGACAAGTTCTGAAATGTCAAAAGTTGTTGATAAAGGAGATAAAATAGAGTTCGGCAAATAGCAGTTTTGTTAATAAATGGGGAAAGCAGCCTAGTTCTAAAATAAGCAAATTCACTGACAAAGTGTAGAAATAGAGGCAAGCAAAAGTGCAAATGGAGATAAGTTCTTGCTGGAAGAAGTTGCAGATGAGTCAAAATTAAAACTAAATTTAAATATAAGGCATGATTGTAGACGTCAGACTAGGTGATGGAACAATGTCTATAGTTAATATGCAAGTACTAAAATTCAACAAAAGTGTAGTGTTCTAGCATCCATATCTTCTGTAGTCCTCTCAAGGACATGAAACAAATTTGTAGGGCATGGGTGCCCAAAATAACAGTGACAAAAAACTCTGAAACTTTCCTAAATCACCTAGGCCAAGGATTGTCGTCAAGATGAAAGGAATAGGTTTATCAAAAAGTTTTGAGTGATTTTGGCCAACTATAGGAGTAGATAGACTCCTTTGCACTTTGAGCTCAACTTAGACTCTAGAGGGACATTCCAAGGGGTATACCTAAATAGATATTGAGTTTAAATGAGATGAACAACTTAAAATATTGGACAACCAAACCCAACTCATCATCTTGACTCCAAAGACTATCACTAAGTCAAGAATGATTGGTTGTCACATAACCCCTATATAGCTAGATCAATAGAGCTAGACATGCATTTACATATATGACATTTAGATAGATCTTCATACAATGGACATACATAATGATCCAAAAGAGAACTGCAATGACTCACATGCAACAAAGAAATGACAAATAAAATTATTGTATTAACGTTGATGTTGTCACACACCTCCAAGCCTCTGTTATGATCATACTAGCAAATGTGGCAAGGGAAAATATATAACTATGATTATAAATTTACCAATATCACTACAAACTCCTATGGAGACATTCATTATATTCGAATCCACATTACATAATATTCCTACACAATACTAAATATATCCCTTCACTTACAAACTAGACAAATCATGAGTTGATGCCAAAGAAACTCCTTAGCTCTCCCAGACTAGACAATTGGCTCATAGACCAACCCTAAAAATATATGAAATTGATGTATATATAGTCATTTTGGTCATGGGCATTGGAAATATTGGTCAACAAGTAGCCCATGTTGCATTGAATGTAAACCCATGACCACAGTTTGAAGAATCAGTGAAACATAAGGAAGCCCATGTTTTTTCTAGAAAGATCAGCAGAGATTTTTCGTGCCCATGCCCTACAAATTTGTTTCACAGTAGCACAGTGTGAATGGATTTATATATATGCCATTTTTTTACTTTTTCAAGGTTGGCCTCTGAGCCAATTTCCTAGTTTGGAAAGCCTAAGGATTTTTGTGGCATCAACACACGATTTGTCCATTTTGTAAGTGAAGGGATACATTTTGTATTGTGTAGGAAGGTTTTATATTGCAAATTTGAATGTAGTGAATGTCTGTATGGGAGTTTGTAATGATTTTGGTAAATATGTAATCATAGTTATGTATTTTCCTTTGCCACATTTGCCAGTATCAATGTAGTAGGTGTATTTCCCATCATTTTGTTATAGAGGAATTATTGCATGTCTAATGTATGAAAATCTATTATAAGGTTATATATGTAAATGTATATCTAGTTCTATTGATCCTTTATTGTGTATTTCTTTTCCTCACATTCTGTGACTTTGTTTCCCAATGGAATAGGCACCAGTCCATATTGGAGAGGGACCAAACATTCTTTTTAAAAAAACAAATCTTTCATATGTGGTTCAGGGTAAAAACCATCTTTCCTGTGCATGTACATTCACATAATTGAATCAGCTATATAGGGGTCACGTGATAGCCAATTATTCTTGACTTAGTGATAGTCTTCAGAGTCAAGATGATGAGTTGGGTTTGGTTGTCCAATATTTCTAGTTGTTCATCTAGTTTGAACTCAATACTTTTTCAGGTATACCCATTGGAATATCCCTCCAGAGTCTAAGCTAAGGTTGAAGTACAAAGGAGCCTACCCGCTTCTGTAGTTGGCCAAAATTCCCCTTTACTTGTTGATAAACCTCTTCCTTTCACCTTGACGACAATCTCTAGCTTGGGTGTTATAAGAAAGTTTTAGAGTTTTGGGTTGGAGTTATTTTGGAAACCAACAGGATGGACCCCACTTGTACATGTAGGTTTGAATGAAACATTCCCAGTTGCCATGAATTTTGATAACTGCTCCATCAAAATTTGGTAATTTTTTTACTCTTAGGGATCTTAAGTGACTTTGTCGGTAGCCTGCTACCCTGAATGATTGGGACACTTGGAACATGAAATAATAATTCCCCTAGAATTTACCCACCCACCTTAATGCGTTGGTACAATTGGTTCGGCCCCATGAGCTATGGAATGTAAAT
Organism: Cunninghamia lanceolata; assembly: GCA_027924645.1. Lineage (NCBI taxonomy): Eukaryota > Viridiplantae > Streptophyta > Pinopsida > Cupressales > Cupressaceae > Cunninghamia > Cunninghamia lanceolata. The sequence continues at coordinate 3,914,359 of BSBN01000710.1, read as the reverse complement.
ACCACTCCTAGCACCTTTCCACTGCATGAAACGAAAGCATTTTGAAAGAGTGCATTTCATTTTGGCACGATCAAAAGGATTAGAGTTGACAAAATCCTAGAGAGGTTATTCTGGATGGACCACACTTGCACTTGTAGGTCTAAACAAAACATTCCCAACTGCAATGAATTCCAAGGACTGTTCCGTCAAAGTTTGGTAGTTTTTTGCTCTTAGGGATCTTAAGCGACTTTGCTGGTAGCCTGGTGACCCAAAGGACTAGGACACTTGGCACCTGAAACAAGACCTCCCCTAGCATTTACCCACCCACGCCGATGTATTGGTGCAGCCAGTTCAGTCCCACAAGCTGTGGAATGCAAAATGTCACTCCTAGCAACTTCCCACTACATGAAACTGAAGCATTATGGAATAATGTGTTCGTTGCCATCATAGGCAAATGAAATTTATTTTAAAAACATTGAGGTAGGTATGGAATGTGTTCTAATTAAATCCATGAAAGAAAAAAGATATGGGAATTTTGTGAGATGCTGTAGTTGCAATTTCCATTATAGACATGTGTGCAAAGTGGCAAGTCTATAGCAAATGTAAAAAAGTGAAACGAGGATATACAAAGAATAGAAACCGTATAGAAGGTGAAATGAGGATATGTGAATCATGCGAAATATGTCTTTCACTCTCTTACTCTCTTCCTTTGCAAGAGAAAGACAAATCCACATGTGCTTGCCTTGTAAGTGGCCTAGGAGTTTGTAGCCCTTCTCAGAGACCTTTCTTGTCATAACTCCCTTCATACACTTGATAATGGAGATTTGAGACCTGATTTGGATACCCTATTGGTCATTGTAAAACATATGTGAAAATGAGATAGGGTTGTTTTGTACATAATAGGAAAAAATTAGGTTGTTAGAATCAAATTAAGCCTATTTTGGGGATTGTAATATAATAGTATAGATTTGCATGAGGTTTTAAACCCTAAGATTGATAGGGAAGGCATAAATAGGCATATATAACATGTCTAAACACTTGCAAAAATCACTCACCCAACACAAGAATTCTCAAAAATACACTAAAACAGGGTCTCTTTAGGCCAAATAGAGTAGGGGTCTCTGTAATGTAGATTTGATTAATGGGAAATAAAGAAGTAATTGCAATTAGGACATCTCGCAGAAGAACCTGCACAAAATTCTCATTGTAAAATATTGCAAAAAAATTGTTGTGTAGGTGTTGGTCACTTTGCTTGCACAGATCCATGCAAAACTTATGAAGCGTAACTTTCTCTGTTGTTTTACAGTTCATGTAAGTAAACTATCCATTCTTTTCTTTCAATGTCTATAAACTTCTTTTGTTTTTAAAAACCCTTATTATTTTACAACTAGTTATTTCTATTATTATTAGTTATTGGCTATGAAAGGAATGAAATTACCCTAGTATGGTACAATGCACTTTTGTTTACTTTTTCTGTGCATATACAACTCATTTGCATTTCTTAAAGTTTTCAAGTTTTTAAAAAAAAAATTAAGTGTTGGGAGTTAATTATTACAAGGTAGGCACTTTTTTAGAACAAGAAGTCATATGTCAGTTGCATATTCAATCCTCACAGAGATTACATTTTCAGGTGTTCTGTTGACAAGCTACAAAAACAAGGTATAGACAACCATAGAAGTATAAAGGATATAGGAATTTCATCACATGTTGTATTTACAACTGGCCTCTCTTAGACATGTATATAAAGTGTGGAAGCATAGACAAGGCATGTGAATAGTTTGGCATGACACCTCAAAGAAATGTTGTCTCATGGAATGCAATGATTGCAAGATATATGCAAAAAATGGATTTTTTATAAGGCTTTTGAAACTTTCAAGAAAATACAACTGGCAGGTGTAAAAAAAATGTAGAAAGGTGAAATGAGGATATTCAAAGCATCCAAAAACCATATAGAAGGTGAAATGAGGATATACAAATCATTCCAGACATGTCTCTCTCCCTATGTCTCTCTCTCTCTCTTCCCCTCTTCCTCATTTGGCTATTTATGTAACCCATATAGATGGTGAAATGAGGGTATGCTAGACCTATAGAAGGTGAAATGAGGATATAATGTCAAACATATCATCTCCCTCTCATTCTCTATCTAATTCTCTCCCTAACTAAACATATAATGTCAAACATATATCTAAGGTGAGATGAAGGTATGAAAATGATGTCAAACATATAGAAGGTGAAATGAGGATATGTATAACAAGTAAGATGAGAAATTATCTATGATCATCATATCAAATCTAGTAGCTTCAATATCATGATTGTTATTAGATGTATACAAAAAGAAGAGTACAACAAAAATGTTAACTAACACTTAGCATCAATCTAATAATTTAGCTTAAACAAATTATATTTCCTTATATGATTTAAACTATGAATTGTTAGATTCATCTAAAAAAATTATAAAGGCCTAAATGATAAATCCTATGATTGGATGCACCTTTCCTTGTACCCACCATTCTCTTAACAAAAATGTTTTATTTTATGTTTCATATTCTATTTTTTTCTTAACATAAAAATGTAAAATTTAACTAATAATTTATATACTAAAACTAATTATATGAAAACCATACCATAAGTTGTTGCAAATAGATTCACAATATATTTATTTGTTATCCAAATAAAAGTTAGCTTCAATATTCATAATTCAGCTAATGTTTCTTGGATTCAATTGTCCAAGAAAACAATTCATATTGACTTTCTAGAAAATTCTTTTGAGAATAAAGTTTGTCTTTTCACCCCAATATGGACAATATTGGTTGATAAAAAAATTATAATACAAAGGGATCAAAATTCAAACACATTGCATACCTTACCTAGTGTGTTGCAAATTCAATTCAAGTTACAAGTATACTTCCCAAAAAGAAATCCACAAAATTCTGAAGATTTACAATTTACTCATGAATATTATATTCTTCACCAAGCTTGTAATTCGAAATAATCTTATAATTCAAAGCATAAAAGATATGGGAATTTTTTGAAATGTAGTTGCAACTGCCCTAGTAGACATGTATGCAAAGTGTCAAATCATAGACAAGGCATGTGAATTGTTTGACAAAACACCTCAAAGAGATGCCATCTCATGGAATGCAATAATTGCAGGATATACACAAATTGGATTTGTTGATAAGGATTTAAAAACTTTTAAGAAAATGTGATTGGTAGGTGTAAATCCAAATTCCATAACCTTAACCAACATATCCCTACCTATGCCAAAATGGGATCTTTGAAACATTGTATGGATATCCATCAAAGCATAAAGAATATGGGAATTTTTTCAAATCTGTTGTAGTTGCAACTACCTTAGTAGACATGTATGCAAAGTGTGGAAGCATAGACAAGGCATGTGAATTGTTTGATAGAACACCTCAAAGAGTGTCATCGCATGGAATGCAATGATTGCAAGATATGCACAAAATGGATTTGTTAGTAAGGCTTTAGAAACATTCAAGAAAATGCAATTGAGAGGCATAAAGCCAAATTCCACAACCTTAGCCAATATTCTCCCTTCATATGTCAAAATGGGATCTTTGGAACATGGTATGGACATCCATCAAAGTATAAAGCATATGGGAATTTTGTCAGATCTTGTAGTTGTAACTATCCTAGTAGACATGTATGCAAAGTGTGGAAGCATAGACAAGGTACATGAGCTGTTTGACATGATGCCTTAATGAAATTCCATATCATGGAATGCAATGATTTCAAGATATACAAAAAATGGATTTCTTTTATAAGACTTTATAAACTTTCAAGCAAATATAATTGGTGGGTGTAAAGCCAAATTCTACAATCTTAGCCAATATCATCCTTACCTATGACAAAATGGGATCTTTGGAACACGGTATGGACATCCATCAAAGAATAAAAGATGTAGAAATTTTGTTAGATGTCGTAGTTGCAACTACCCTCGGAGACATGTAGGCAAAGTGTGGAAGCATAGACAAGGCACATGAACTGTTTGGTATGATGCCACAAAGAAATGTCATCTCATGGAATGCAATGATTGCAAGATATGAATAAAATGATATTTTTATAAGGCTTAAAAAAAATTCAAGTAAATGTAATTGGTAGGTGTAAAGCCAAATTCCAAAACCTTAACCAACATCCTCCTTTCCTATGCCAAAATGGTATCTTTGGAACACACTATCGACATCCATCAAAGCATAAAGGATATAGGGATTTCATCAAATGTTGTAGTTGCAACTACCCTATGAGACATGTATGCAAAGTGTAGAAGCATATACAAGGCATTTGAACCATTTGACTTGATGCCTCAAATAAATGTTGTCTCATGGAATGCAATGATTGCAAGATATGCACAAAATGTATTTTTCATAAGGTTTTAGAAAATTTCAAGCAAATGCACAAAGGAAACTTTCAACCAAATGCAATTGGCACATCTAAAAAAAATTGCATAGCCTTATCCAAAATCCTCCTTTCCTATGCCAAAATGGGATATGGGGAATAGGGTGTGGACAACCATCAAAGCATAAAGGATATAGGAATTATGTCACATGTTGTATTTGCAACTGCTCTTGTAGACATGTATGCAAAGTGTGGAGGCATAGACAAGGTGCGTGAACTATTTGACATGATGCCTCAAAGAAATGAATAGTCTCATGGAATGCAATAATTGCAAGATATGCACAAAATGGATTATTTGAAAACAATTTATAAACTTTCAAGAAAAAATCCAATTGGCATGTGTAAAACCAAATTCCTATAATGATAATTGATCATCATATTAAATATTTAATGTAAACTTTCATATACATAATTTCATGAACATAACATCTAGTCTATATATAAAGCCATATAGGCATGTCCAAACAAAGACATATAGGCATATACAAAAATATACATCAGTAACATACAAAAGTATGTATACAAAGACATATAGGCATACAAAAAATGTCCCAAAATCTAGCTTCCTATGAACTACTATCAAATAATCAGTTGCCCTTGCTTGGCCATGAAGATGGAGAGCCAATCAATTGCTCATCCTCTCTTTCCTGTCAAGTAGACCTCCTCAATAGATATTTTTGCAGCTCCACCTGTTAATACAATCAAACAATATGAACATTAATATAGAAAACATGAAATATATAACATCACATATGTAATTGACCACTTACCACTACCTGATGATCCCTCTCAATCATCTTTTCTCTCTCTTTGTCTATAGCTAGATGGTTTGGAGTTGTGACCTCCTGTGAGAAGTATAAAGAAGCAAAATTGACTAAACATAAATATCATTTATGTACATCAAATGACATAAGATAAAACAAGAAATACAAAATAACATTTACATGTTACTAGCTCATACCTCAGTCAAAGGATTTGAAGACAACATAGCCACAACAATGCTTACCTCCACTGACTAGCAAAGATGAGGAGAAGTCTCCATATTCAACATCTAAAAATAGAGTTCAATGCTATTTGACCAAAATAGATACATAACATTATTTAAATGCATAATGATTACAAATGGTCAAATTTACCTCTTTAAAAGTGGTTTTGCCTCCAAGGGACCAAGGAAATCATGGAGGTGTTGGTGAATCTCCCTCTTGAAATTATCAAATTGTCACTAAATAATATCACCATTAATATAAGTACTACATTTACAATCATGTGATAAATTACATACCTGTTGACTCAACCTCCTCTCATAACCCTCCACTAGATGGATAACAGAGGCAAGATGGAGAGTCTAACCCTAGAATTTCATTGTGTAGACAATTACATACATTGATTTTGACTTATAATATAGATAGTAATATAAAATTAATTACAAATTTCAAATAGAAATATATTAAATCAAGATGAACCTTGTAAAAAATTACCTGGGAGTCAGTAACAAACATATGTTGTAAGACACATCTATGAGAACAAGATCATCTAATATGGATGTGTCCACCACTAGTTGCTACCCCTACATCGCGACATCCTACCGAGAGTCCTATCGTGAGTCCTGCATGCCATAATCGTACAGGTTCCCATATGAACTACACATATGTGGGGACAAATGATTCCTACTACTCTCACCCTCATCGGCTTGGGTGAGACCATTGTCCTGATGTCTAGAGACTACGTGAGAGCACTCAATAAATGCAGTGTCTCCACCTCAACACTCTCCTTCAAAGTTGAAGGGAGTGACACATGTGCTGGCCTCATCAAGGGTCTAGGTACATAGTTTTGGTCTCATTGTGCCCCCTCTCTATCTTGGGTAGAGACACCACCTCTACCCGACAACTCTCAAATGTCAAGATAATTAGGAATCTTCTTGAGGACAAACTCAAAATAGAGTTTCCTCAAGAAATATTGTGGCAGCTCATTGTTGTTGCATGGACACTCATCAAACACCATGTACCATCTATCGCAAACATTTTGGCATATATCTTTGATCCTACACCAATGAATTAGAAAGAATTTGCAAGTCTCTTCTATTGTTTCACTAGTTTTATGATTCATAAATTGTGAACATAATGCAGATTTTGTATTTTTTTGGTCCTTAAATTTGTTCGTAAGACAATTTGTTGACATAGTATTGCCGACACCTCTCCCTATAGTCATGAAATTTGGTGATTTGGTTTGTCACCAATTTAGTGTGAGAAACAATTATCTCTAATGACTTTGCAAGTGCTCTCCTATGATCAGTGCTTGCACATGGACTATTTAACATTTTAATTAGGGTTTGAAGATGTTTTTTATTTTCTTCTATTTTCCCTAAACAATTTTCCTGTGTATCTCTTTCATGGTGAGGACATGAAGGTGGGGGATTTTGAGGGTTTTGTGGGTTTTGAGGGTTTTCGAGGTTGTTTTGACCCTCCTCTATTGGATTTGTGTTTTGTGTTGTGTCATTGACTGTAAATTAAATATAGAAAACCAATTAAACATTGTAAAAGTAAATTTTGTTTTTCAAACTCATAAAAATTAATCAAACCCTACCTTCTTCAGTTGCTACACCCTCTACATTTCCTTCATGACATCTTCAAGAGTGGGATTGGTGAGGTGGCATGGTGAAAATGTCAATTACACTTCTCCCTTTCTTGATTTCTCCTTCCTCCAATGTGCTCGTACTATTGCTCCTATTTTTACTTGCAGAAATGACTCTTGGCTACAAGTTTTGATGTTTTCATTTTTTTTACTTTATTCAATCTAAAACATGAGTGCATTATAATGGGATCACATTTCAAGTTGCATAGGACTAAAAAGTCATGTGGTGACTTTTTGGCCCCTCATTTCTTTGCACTTACCCTTGGGTTCGTCTATCCAGACTTTACTTGAATATTTCATAGAGCGCTTAGCTAGAAGATATAGAGACATTTTTTTCATCTCTAAACCATTTGATATGACGATATCCCCAGACCTACAGTCAATTGATGCTACTATAGTAGCCACCCATGGTCTTACCAAGATCAAGGGGTAAGTAGTTTTCTAATTTCTTAGTTCTAAGATTAGAAAATCCATAAGAGATTACCATGATTCCATTATAACTAGTACATTTGTTAACACTCCTTTTGGGATTTCTACTGACTGATCAACTAATTGTAAAATTGTGGAAGTGAGCTGAATACTTGTAAGAGCTAGTTTCTCAAAAGTGTGAACTATCATAACATTGATTGTTGCTCCCATGTCAAGCAACACTTTTGATATTTCAACCCCTAAGATATAGACTGAGATAACAAGATTACCAGGGTCACCATACATAGGGAGGAGCATTTCTCCAACTAGTAGGTCAACAACCATACCATCCACCTAGATAGTTTTTGGAAATTCTTCTTGTGATTATTGTTTAGATGAATTTGAAGGTTCCAATTCATCAATAATTTCAACAATGACAGGAGTAGATGGTCTTGGTAGAGCCTTTCTTGAACAAAGCTAGAGATTATTCAAATGAATAACATTTATTGTAGTTGTATTTTCTTGCTCAACTAGGTAATTGCCACTCCTTATTTATTATGTTTGGGATTTGCTATAGGTTGAGTAGGTAGGGGTGGTTGATTAACTAATTCATTTTGGGACTAATTTAGTGTATTTGTTGGACCAATTAAGATACCTTGCTACCAATTTGGAAAATGCCTTTGTTGTCTTTGGAATGATTGGTTATAACTTTCTTAGTGACCCCAATATTGACACATGTTTTTGTTAGAATCAAGGCAGACAACTAAGAGGGGGGGTGAATCAGTTGTCCCAAAACTTCCTCCTATTAATTACTTAAATCCTTCTTGTAATTCAGCAGCATAATCATAAATTAATCTTGGAAACATAATGCAATCATTCAAAAGTAAAAACACATTAACACATATGACACCAAGATTTTGACGTGGAAAACCCAATTAAGGGAAAAACCATGGGGTGACTAACCCAAGATTGTATTCTTTGTTAGAAGAATAAAAGGAAGAAAATGGTACATGCCAATTAGGGTTCACTGCTCGAGTACACTACTCACAAGAGGCCCACTACCTACAAGAGACACACTGTCTATAGAATAATGAATATTACATACTTAAACTGAAGAATAGCATCTTCACCATGCTTGAGTCAATTCCATTTAAGCCCAATACTTTTTCTCTACTTTTCACACTTCTCCTCTCTACCACACTCTCATCTTTGCCAAGATACATTTGAAATGACTTCACAACTTATTTATACAAGAGATTTGACTTTGGGATAATCATCCAAGTCAACATACATTACAAAGAAAATACAACTTGACTAATTACAAAAGACTTCATGCGGATCAACACACTGTCAGCTACATAGATTTGAGACTTCAATCTTCTTTTAGGAAAACACCATGCTTCATAGAACATCTTCAAGATCATCCGCAGGATGTGTAACTCATCTGGTCAGCCAGACTTAGGAAGAACAACATCATCTGGAAGTAGTTCTTCAATTATGACCTCAATCTTCAATGCGGACCACCAACATGAATTGGACACAATCCAAAGACCTCGACAAGCTTTCCTGAATCACCAAGAACATTCGCACTACTTCTACTTACTAAAATCTTTCTCTCCTTCATCTGGAACCTCAAGAACACAGTCTGTCATCACTGTCATATTGGAATAGATGCTTGCAGATCTCCAGACCATGAACCAATTGAGTTGTCAATTCACATTGACTTCCTAAACACTCCACCAAATCTGCAAAACAAGATATTGCATTTTTGGATCTCACCAAACCTGTCTGTGTCACTCTATCACCTCTGAACATCAGCCAGAACTGAGTTTTCTCAAGTGGTCATAACTTCTTCAGATCTTCATGCGGACCTCTCAAATCTTTACTAAATCATCTTAAGACACATATCTACAAACCCTTTGAAGCACATCCTCTGATCTTCATCTCACTTGGGATCTTTACCTTACTATCTTCACTATTCTTCTCTGTTCCTAATAAGACTAATTTTTTCAATATCCTCAGCATACAACTCATCCAATCCTTATCATCAATGTAATAGGAGTATGTTGACATCAATGACAACACTGGTTAGGCCCATACTTGTAACAATCTCCCCCTTTGTCATTGATGGCAACATATGGTGTAAAAAATTGTTTTAACCATCAAGACAAGAACTTCTCCTTACTGACTGACATAGCTCCCCCTATCAACAAAAACCATTCACATCTCTTCTCTTCCTTTACTACTCCCTCTTTGATCAGAAATCACTTTTGTTTTTCACATCTCTTCTCTCCCCCTTTGACATCAATGGCAAAGGGCACATACTTGCATCAATACCAATTGCTCCCCCTAAGTAGCAACTTCCCATTATCAATCTAGACCACAAGATATGACTATGAGATCCACCGGATTGATGCACATCAGTGCACCTAAATTCAAAATCGGAGGGGTAATAACCCCTATCTTCTCCTTGAGATACTCAAAAGAGTCCTTAGGTAGAGGTTTAGTAAAAATGTCTGCAATTTGATCCTTGGAGGGCGTAAACTCCAATTTGACTTCATTCTTGTTCACTTGCTCTCTCAAAAAGTGAAATTTGATGGATATATGTTTTATCTTTGAATGCAACACTAGATTTTTTGATATATTTATTGCACTTGAATTATTACAGAAGATTGTGATAGGTTCCTCATACTCTACTCTAATGTCCCTTAGCATTTGCTTCATCCACAATATGTGAGTGCAACTACCTGCTGCTGCAATATATTCTTCTTCTACAGTGGACAGAGATATTACCTCTTGTTTCTTACTCAGCCAAGAAACCAATCTTTTCCCTGAAAAGAATGCTCCACCACTGGTACTCTTCCAGTCATCCACATCTCCTGCCCAATCCGCATCTGTATATGCATGAAGTGAGAAATCATGATCTCTAGGATACCATAAACCATACTCAATTGTCCCTTTTAGATATATGAGACTCATCTTGATTGCCATGACATGAGATTCTCTAGGATCAGCTTGGAATCTAGCAACAAGACCAACAACATTCATAATGTTAGGTCTAGTTTGAGTAAGATACAATAGTCCTCCAATCATTGACCTATACTTTTTCTGATCAGCCTTAGGAGAGTCGTCATCTTTACTCAATTTACATCCAGTTGCCATGGATGTACTCATTGGTTTTGAGTCTTCCATCCCAAATTTCTTCAACAATTCTTTCACATATCTGGTCTGAGATATGATATCATTCAAATTTGGAGGAAGAGATAGTATGTGCAAGACTTTTGCAAATCAAATGAAAAGTGAATTTCTTCAACTATCCCAACAGTGCCAATCACATTCTTGTTTCTAGGTCTGGGAACAAGATCCCAAGTGTGATTTTTCTCAATTTACATCATCTCTTCCTCCATTGCTTTAGTCCAGCTTTCATCATTGCATGCTTCATTCACTAACTTTGGTTCAATCTTTGAAATCAGACAATACTCTTCTAAGTTTTGAGCAATCTTTCTACTTGTTTGAAAACCTTTGCTTTTATCACCTATGATCTGATCTTCAAAGTGATTCAGTCTTACATACCTAGGAATTTTGGGAGTTTCTTGCACTTCTATTTCTTGAACAGGTTCATTCAAACTTATCTCTTTTTCTTGATTCTCCAGATTAGTCTGGATTTGAATTTCAAAAGGGGCTTGGACCAAAAAGTCATTTTGATCATCTTCATCATATTCATAAAACCTTGAGGGTTTTTCAACACCTTCATCAACCTTACATTTGTACTTTCTATCATCTTTCTTAATCTCTTGTTATAATACTGGTATGCTTTGCTTTGAGTAGAATAACCCAAGAATATTCCTTCATCACTTCTAGCATCAAATTTGCCAAGGTCTTCATCTCTTTTAATATAACATTTTCTACCAAAGACTCTGAAATACTTCACAGTGGGAGTGATACCAAATCATAGTTCATAAGGAGTCTTACCAGTATTGCTTCTGATTTGTACTCGATTAAGAGCATAGACAGCAGTGCTTACAGCTTCTCTCTAGTAGATCTGAGGAACATTTTCTTCCATCATCATGGTTCTAGATTCTTCCTCGATGGTCCGGTTATTTCTTTCTACTACTCCATTTTGCTGTGGAGTCCTTGGAGAAGACAACTATTTTTTTATCCCAGGTTTCTCACATAATTATGTGAACTCACCGGATGTGAATTCTCGACCTCTATTAGACCTCAGACATTTTATGTTTGATTTGGTTTCACGCTCTACCATAGCTTTGAATATTTTGAATTTCTCAAGAGCCTCAGATTTCTCTTTCAAAAAAGTCACCCACATCATCTGGGAGTGGTCATCAATTAATAACATGAAGTATCTATCACCTTGCAAACTCCTAATTCTTTCAGACCACATAGATTAGTATGACCTAAGTCCAATAATCTGGTAGAAGATTGTTCCTTACTTTTGAATGTGACTCTGCTTTGCTTACCCAACTGACATTCTTTGCACAAAGTATTATTTGGTTTCACTAGTCTTGGAAGATCTCTTATAGCCTGAGTGTTGCTTATCTTGATGATATTATCAAAATTCATATGACACATTCTTCTATGCCATAACCAACTTTGATCAATTTGAACAAATAAACAACTTTTACCAGTACCAACCAAGTGGAAGATATTACCTTTTGTTTGAGTACCGGATGTAATCTCTATTCTGGAACTTTCAAAGATCTTACATTTTCCATTCTTAAATTAGAGATCATAGCCTTTGTCCACCAACTGTCCAACACTGAGAAGATTGTGTTTCAGCCCTTCAACATATAGTACATTACTGGTTTTGTTCTTTCCATCAAAAGAAATAGTTCCTCTACCTCTGATCTTGCCAACAGAATTATCACCAAATTTTACAACTCCACCTTCATATATTTCCAAATCTATAAACTTATTTTTGTCACCTGTCATATGGTGGGAGCATCCACTGTCAATGACCCAATCATCCTTTTCTTCAACTTGGGTAGCCAGACCTCTTTCTACCATTTTATGATTGATAGATTTAGAGGGCATTGGATCTTCTTCCTTGATGGTAATAAACACCCAGTCACTTCCGGATTTGTTTCCTATCTCTGATCCATCATCTGTTACTCCTTCATCATCATCTTCATGAATGTAGTAACACTTCTTTTGAAATCTTGATCTATTAGGGTTTGGCCTAGAAAATCTTTCTGAACACCTTGAGGCAAAATGACCAATCTTATTGCAGTTAAAACATTTGAAAGGCAAGTTTCCTTCATACTTACCGGATCCTCTTGGCAATCTTTTTGTAATGAGAGCCTCAAGTTGTTCAGCTTCTAATTCATCCTCTTCTAGATCCTTTCTTGCTTTCTCATACGAAGAAGATTTTCTTGAGGAACTTTCACCTGGATCATATCTTTGTTTGCCTTTTGTAAAGGCACTAGCTTTGAATGTTGATTCAGTCTTGGGAAGTGAATCACCAAACTCAACTAACTCAAATGGAGATATCTTACCAAAAAATTGATCCCTTGTGATAGTTGTTAAGGATTTGATTTCCTCAATAGCAACAACTTTATGTTTATAAGTAGGAGGTAAGGATCTGAGAACTTAGTAACAATTTCATCTCTATCCAGAACTCCACCAGCACGTCTGATGCCACAAACAAGCTCATTTACTTTTATCATGTAAGAAGTGATATTCTCATCTTCACTCATCTTCAGGTTTTCAAATTTTCCTTTCAGACTCTATAGCTTGGCACATTTAACATACTTGTCTCCTTCATGCAAAAGTTCCAATTTTTCTCAAATGTCATATGCAGTTTTTAGATCTATAACATTTGTTAGCTCTGAATTAGATAAGGCACTTAGTAGAGCTTCTTTAGCCCAAAGATTGTTTTCAGCATCTCTAATTTGATCTATAGTTCTCAGAACATTATGTGGAGTAACATACTTCTTTGAAGCCATGATCCAATATTGCATTCCCATACATTGCAAGTGACACTCCATGCGGCTTTTCTAAAGAGTGAAATTGGTTCCATAAAACCTCAGGCTATCCTTCTTATAGGAAGACATCCTAGATCTCCTCAAATGATTAAGTTCTTTTAGAGGAACTTGGCTCTAATACCAATTGTTAGAATCAAGGCAGACAACTGAGAGGGGGGGTGAATCAGTTGTCCCAAAACTTCCTCCTATTAATTACTTAAATCCTTCTTATAATTCAATAGAATAATCATAAATTAATTATGGAAACATAATACAATCATTCAAGAGTAAAAACACATTAACACATATGACACCAAGATTTTGATGTGGAAAACTAGGTTAAGGGAAAAATCACAGGGTGACTAACCCAAGATTGTATTCTCTAGTAGAAGAATAAAAGGAACAAAATTGCACATGCCAATTAGGGCTCACTGCCCGAGCACACTGCTCACAAGAGGCCCACTGCCTATAGGAGACAAACTATCTACAGAATAATAAATATTACATATTTGAACTGAAGAATAGCATCTTCACCATGCTTGAGTCAGTTCCATTTAAGCCCAATACTTCTGCTCTACTTCTCGCACTTCTCCTCTCTACCACACTCTCATCTCTGCCAAGATACATTTGAAATGACTTCACAACTTCTTATTTATACAAGACATTTGACTTTGGGATAATCATCAAGTCGGCATACATTACAGAGCAAATACAACTTGACTAATTACAAAAGTCTTCATACGGATCAACACACTATCGGCTACATAGATCTGAGACTTCAATCTTCTTTGAGGAACATGCCATGCTTCACAGAACATCTTCAAGATCATCCACAGGATGTGTAACTCATATGGTCGGCCAGACTTAGGCAGAACAACATCATCTGGAAGTAATACTTCAAATATGAGCTCAATCTTTAATGTAGACCACCAACACAAACTAGACACAATCCAAAGACCTCCACAAGCTTTCCTAAATTACCGAGAACATCCACACTACTTCTGCTTACTGAAATCTTTCTCTCCTTCATCTAGAACCTCAAGAACATAGTCTGTCATCACTGTCATATTGGAATAGATGCTTGCGGACCTCTAGACCATGAACCAATTGAGTTGTCAATTCACATTGACTTCCTAAACACTCCACCAAATCCGCAGAACAAGATATTGTATTTCTAGATCTCACCGAACCTATCTATGTCACTCTGTCACCTCTGAACATCTACCAAAACTAGTTTTTCTCAAGTGGCCATAACTTCTTCAAATCTTCATGTAGACCTCTCAAATCTTTACTTAATCATCTTAAGACACATATCTACAAAACCTTTGAAGTGTATCCTCTAATCCTCATCTCAACTGGGATCTTTACCTTACTATCTTCACTGTTCTTCTATGTTCCTAATAAGACTAATTTTCTCAATATCCTCAGGATACAACTCATCCAATCCTTATCATCAATGTAACAGGAGTATGTTGACATCAATGACAACACTAGTTAGGCCCATACTTGCAATGGTTTTTTCATCTAAACTACAGATGAAACTCTTATGGCCACTATTGGGTAGGCCATTGCTGATTCAACCACTGTTGTTTTGTCCAATGTTGGCTTTGCTAGTCTTGATTTTTCCAGTCTTGTAGTCCCCATTGAGGTTGGTTTATAGGGTGTCATTCCATTGTAAATTTTACTAATTAACTCACCAATTTGGAGGACCTCTATCAGAAGGTTGGTTTTGATATTGGTTATATGGAAAGCTACCATGTTTTTTTCCAATATAGTTCAACTCCTCTTCTATCTGAGCATTTTTCTTTGTCAACTTCTTCAAAGATGGGATTTCATCACAATGGTTGGTAGGATTGTTTTTATCAAAGATCTGATAAATTTCAATTTTTTCTAAGGGACATTCATGTAGAAGATGCTTATTATTACATCTTGGACAATAGATAAATAGTGGTTCAATTGTTTTGTACTTTTTCCTAAATCCCATCTAAAGTAATATTTAGTTGAACTAAAATATTTGTCTTTAGATTAGAAATTTCTTCCATTAACTATCCCATTTCATTCTTTTCCCTCAAAGACCTTGGTTCTCTAATTCCATCCTATGTCCTTAAATAGTTCGTATAGATTTCCTCAATTAATGGCATGTCTAGCTTGTTTATATTCCCTTTACCCATCATATCCAATGCTTGTTTTGATTCTTTATCTAACCCTCTCAAGAATAAAGCCCTAACTAGATTATGTTCGAAAGGATTTCCATATATTTGAAGGTAGAAATTAAATCTATCCAAATAGTCCTCTAAGCTCTCTTCCTCCTTCTACTTGGTTCTAAAAAGTTCTTCCTTCCTATCACATATTCTGTAATAATCCTAATACTTGTCTAGAAATACAGTCTCCATCTGATCCCATAAGTGTATTGAATCAGGAGTTAATCCCATAAACCATCTCATGGAAGAGCCTTTAAGTGTAGAGGGAAATAATTTCAGCTTTTGGTCATCTAAACCATAATCATAGGTTTGGAACAACACTTTGTATTCAAAAAGGAATTGATCGAGATCCTCTAATTAAATTCCTCTAAAGGTTGGTAGTATTGATAGACAAATTTTCTTCATGTGGGCATTTCCTTTGGGATCTAAGACTATAGGATAAGAAAAAGTTTTCCCTAGAGCCCTTTCTCCCAAAGGATCTAGTTATTCATGATTATCTCCCATGGCTAATGGATCTATTTGAATTTCTTTGGGGGTGTTTTCTATTGAAGATTTGTTTGGGTTTTCTTATGGTTTTTCTACAAGCCTTCGATATATTCTGAAAGAATATGGTAATTTGGGGATGTAGAAAAGTCTGGGCTTAGTGATATTTCCAAGGTGGGTAATAAATGATTTTCCTTTTCAACAGTGTCTTGTTTTGGAATATTGTTTCACCTACGAAGTGTGGTTGGGGTTTTTGTTTAATGAATCTACCTTTTAGATCTCTTGGCCTAACCATGCAAAATTATTTTACATCTACCTATAGGAACTACTAACTACAATATATACTAACATGAGTCCCTAACAACAACGTAAAAAATGACAAGGGTTATCGTACACCTTGCATTTAAATAGAGTAATTGTCTAAATTGTCAAATCTAGGGCAGTGTCCTTGGCTATCTAGAGTAAAGGCTATAACTAGTAGTCCTCCTAATACTACTCCTAAGAATAAAAGCTTTACTTATCTAATTATGATCATGCATTTAGCTACTTGCCTAAAACAAATCTAATATAAGGATCTAAAAGTTTACAATTTCTGAAATAAACTTACTTTATCAAAGATGTAATAAAAAACAAATAGAATGAAACAATAAATTCATCTAAAGATTATTAAAGAAATGAACTTAACTAAGCAAATTTCATAATTTAACAAAGTAGGAAATCCAACCACTAAATACTAGTCTTAACTCTTTTGGAAGGAGTGAACCCTTCCTCCACACCTCTAGAGAAAATACCAATTCAATGCTTTAGATCACAATTCTAAAATTGCCTATTTTTTGTTTCCAATGCTTCAAAAATAGAGTATGCTTAACAAAAAAGAGTATCTCTTCTTTTTTCTAAAATTAATCTATATGCTATTCTATAGCTTACATCCATATGTATTAGATATATTTCTCTACTAAAAATATCTCTAGAGTTATTGTTCTACTCCTAGTTTTGTATTAGATACCAAAGTATTTATTCAACATCTTTAGCGTACAACTATCACTTCTAGAAAGAGTCATGCAAAACTAAAATAAATTATTAAAGTGATACTAAAGGTGACACTTAAAATAAGAGTTTGACTTTCAATTCGAAATAGGCCATGGAGACCATTGATAAAAAGTAATTTAAACAATAGTTTACCAAAGATTATACAATTCATGTAGGAGCAATCAATAGGTGGTTTCTCTTCTCTAGCTAGGTCAATGGTGTGAGGAACATTAGTCATCCTATCTCTCAAGATTTCATGTGGGATATGAGTTGGCATGCTATATTGAAGTCTCCTCTAGAATCTTCGGTGTCCTCTATAGAACTCCAAAGTGCTGGAAGCATCTCCAAAGCTTATGTAAACATTCTGTTATAGAGCTCTAAAGTTGACAGAAGCATATCTAGAGGCCTCTAAAGACCTCATTCTTTATAGCAAAAGGATTCCTGTACTCAAAAATGTGTTTCATCATATTTCTTTTAGTCAAAACTCATAACATGAAACCATCTAAGCCCAACAATTGTTGAAATAGTACATCTATTTTTAACATAGTTAAATAAGGTTTTTAACAGTCCTTAAGCTACAAATCAATAGATGTAATGGTTTTTTCTGATATAAAAGGGAGATATAATTGCATGTTTTGGTGAGCTCTACCTGACACTCATCAGGTGGCACACAACTAGAAACTAGCCAAGGATACCTAGAACACATAGGTTCCCTTGTCTTATCATAAAACTTTAAGACAGTGGTCCTCCTTACCCAGCATTGATCAAGAGACATGTGTATAAACTTGGCACCTAGTCACTATGTGAGAAAGAACAAATGAATATTCTTTCTTGGTAAATACATATTAATAATATGCTAAGTAAGTCCGAACCCAATAGATCTTCCTATGTAATGTGTTTTATTAACTTACTACCAAATCTGTAGAAACCACTAACCACCTTGAATTATAAACAATCAAGTAATTCCTAAACCATTCTATCCCACTCCCAAAAGAAAAAATAGTGCTATTTAAGAATAACAACCAAAATGCACACAACCCTACAAAACTGAATGGATACTTAAAGATTATCATTTCTTAAATAATTCAAAATATCACCACTTTTGGTATGATTCATTTGATACATGAAGTATTAGAATAATATGCAATATTTACAAAAGGTCTTGTGACAATAAATACTAGGATTAGATACACATACTTAGATAACATTCTAGATCACCAAAAAGATTTGGCCACATACTCAAAAGGTGACTAATTATTGATCAGACCCTCTGAGCATAGAAAAACATGTGTGATATAAACTGCATTTATTTTATTCAAAATAAGAAAGCCACTTTTCAAAATACTCATTAGATGGCCAATCATATTCCAATATATTACTTAAATTATTTTCACGAGTGACATATCCAACATCAAGCATAATTTTGACATCTCAAATAAAGTTATCTAGGCTAGCCTCCAATTTTAATAACTTGTTGATTTTAACATTACATAGAATATATTCAACTTGATCATCATGGACCAATGATCTGACTAATTATTGAGCACACCCTCCACACCTCTAGAGGAAATACCAATTCAATGCTTCAGATCACAATTCTAAAATTGCCTATTTTTAATTTCCAATGCTTCAAAAATAGAGTATGCTTAACAAAAAAGAGTATCTCTTCTTTTTTCTAAAATTAATCTATATGCTATTCTATAGATTACATCCATATATATCAGATATATTTCTCCCATAAAAATATCTCTAGAGTTATTCTTCTACTCCTAGTTTTGTATTAGATACCAAAATCTTTGTTCAACATCTTTAGCATACAACTATCACTTCTAGAAAGAGTCATGCAAAACTAAAATAAATTATTAAAGTGACACTAAAGATGACACTTAAAATAAGAGTTTGATTTTCAATTCGAAATAGGCCATGGAGACCATTGATAAAAAGTAACTTAAATAATAGTTTAACAAAGATTATACAGTTCATGTAGGAGCAATCAACTGGTGGTTTCTCTTCTCCAGCTAGGTCAATGGTGTTAGGAACATTAGTCATCCTATCTCTCAAGATTTCATGTGGGATAGGAGTTGGCATGCTATATTGAAGTCTCCTCTAGAATCTTCAGTGTCCACTATAGAACTCCAAAGTGTTGGAAGCATCTCCAAAGCTTATGTAACCATTCTGTTATAGAGCTCTGAAGTTGATAGAAGCATCTCTAGAGCCTTCTAAAGACCTCATTCTTTATAGAAAAAGGATTCTTGCACTCAAAAATGTGTTTCTTCATATTTATTTTAGTCAAAACTCATAACATGAAGCCATCTAAACTGAACAATTGTTGAAATATTAAATCTATTTTTAACATATTTAAATAAGGTTTTTAACAGTCCTTAAGGTATAAATCAATAGATGTAATGGTTTTTTCTAATAGAAAAGGGAGACATAATTGCATGTTTTGGTGAGCTCTGCTTGGCACTCATCAGGTGGCACACAACTGGAAACTAGCCAAGGATACCTAGAACACATAGGTTCCCTTGTCTTATCATAAAAGTTTAAGATGGTGGTCCTCCTTACTCAACATTGATCAAGAGACATGTGTATAAACTTGGCAACCAGCCACCATGTGAGAAAGAACAAATAAATATTCTTTCTTGGTAAATACATATTAATAATATGCTAAGTAAGTCCGAACCCAATAGATCTTCCTATGTAATGTGTTTTATTAACTTACTACCAAATCTGTAGAAACCACTAACCACCTTGAACTATAAAAAATCAAGTAATTCCTAAACCATTCTATCCCACTCCCAAAAGACAAAATAGTGCTATTTAAGAATAACAACCAAAATGAACACAACCCTACAAAACTGAATGCATACTTAAAGATTATCATTTCTTAAATAATTCAAAATATCATCACTTTTGGTATGATTGATTTGCTACATGAAGTATTAGAATAATATGCAATATTTACAAAAGGTCTTGTGACAATAAATACTAGGATTAGATACACATGGTTAGATAACATTCTAGATCACCAAAAATATTTGGCCACATACTCAAAAGGTGACTAATTATTGATCAGACCCTCTAAGCATAGAAAAACATGTGTGATATAAATTGTCTTTGTTTTATTCGAAATAAGAAAGCCACTTTTCAAAATACTCATTAGATGGCCAATCATATTCCAATATATTCTTTAAATTATTTTGATGAGTGACATATCTAACATCAAGCATAATTTTGATATCTCAAATAAAGTTATCTAGACTAGCCTCCAATTTTAATAACTTGTTGATTTTAACATTACATAGAATATATTCAGCTTGATCATCATGGACCAATGATCTGAAAATGGTTGGTGTAATTTCATTGAATGCACCCTTCTATGAATTCAAAATTTTGAGATGCATGTTCCTCTCCAAAAATGGTGGTAGCCCCATCTCTTCTAGTGTCTAAGAATTATTTCTCTTTTCCTTCAACACAATCCCCAACATGTTTTAAAATGAGAAGACTTGATTGAGTATCTCAACTAGCTTATAAGTACTAGAAATGGAGGGGAAGGCCTAAGAGTTATATTTGACATTCAAATGTTAATGCCTAAGTTGCATCATCCTTGGAATCCATCTACTCGTGATCTAAGTTACAGCCAAGCTTTGTTGTTCCTTTTGTTCCATGGCTCTGAGTAAATTGTTGAATCACTCCCAAGTGTCATCTATATTGTTTAGGATTTAGGAGATCTTATGTTGGAACAAGATGCTAGAAAAATCAACCAAATTCTTTTGTACTTCTACTCTAACCTTACTTTTTGACTAATGATCTTTTCTAAGATTTTCTTCCAAATTGTCAATTCTCATTATCAAGGAGGTTATTGTAGATTCTTCTCTCCATATTTCTTTGAATCAGTATTTAAGTAATGGACCATCATTTTGATTCATTTAGTGACGCACATAAATAGTCAAATTTTTAGCATAAGGATCTCACAATGTTTAGACATTGTTAGTTCTAACAAGTTTAAATGTTGTGCCATTTGCTAATCTATAACAAATCAACTTTTGGTGGGGTCCATTTTTCTAAGGGCTCAATAAAAGATAAGGAGATAGTGGCACTGTTGATTCACTTGATACAATGTTTCCATGTGGAGGCACCTCACAAGTTGGGAAGTCCATGTATTTGTATGATTGCAGGGTGGTATTATATACAAGGGTTACCAAATACACCAAATCATCATGGAAGAATGATTCCTTTGGAGAGAGCCATTGTACTTTAATGTGTTATTTGTGGGTATAATCCCCCTAATTTAGTTTTGAAAAATTTTATGCAGCAAGCATAAGATCCCTTATCATTAAACTCATGGAAGTGAAAAAGCATCTCTAGAGAATTCTTTCTATCTAGTTCTCACAAACAGAGCTACTATAAGAGTATGCTATCTAATGGTTCATTATTTGACCACACCACTTTACTGGTTCTCTCCCCTTAGATCAAATACATTTTAGTTTTAGAGGATCAGATCCTTAAGGTGTAGGTTTGAGTTGAGTTTATAGGTCTCTTGAAGCCACTTCAAGGTTTATGGAACGATTGGATAAACTATTAGGATGTCATGGGATTTAAGTGCATCTATTATTATACTCATTATCTTCATAAACACATAGACATTAAAACGGATATTTTAATGACTCAAGTAAAATTATGATATCCAAGTTGGTAGCTAACAAGGCTCACATAGAAATTTTTATTCATCATTAGGTCAAACTTGTATTTTTTTAGCAATCTAAAGACCATCCTCTACTTATTAGAGTTGAAGAAAAGCCAAGTATGCCTTCTAGTTTTAATAAATTTGTTTTTATTGGGTGGACATTGGTTGGTAGTGAAAAGAATGAGGAAAGAATCTGTACTTGAGGAAATTTTCCAAGGGCTTCTAGAGGAAATCCTAGGCCATCCATGACATATGCTCTAAATATAGTGATGCAAAAAACCATGGTAATTTATGAAAAAAAAATTTAGTGCACATCTCACTCAGCCAATGTTGTTCTATTGAGCTCACATAACTCAAGCCATTTATCACCAAAATAGTAATATTTCTATAAAGCTCTTATTTCTAGTCTTACTTTACTGCATATAGTACAGTGGGAATGCTATTTTGGAAGAAGATAGTGATTTTTCAAAAAAATCTTGTTCATAAAGGGGTGGAAACTTTATGAAAAAAATTACCAAAACTTTGTTTAACATAGCATTGATGTGATACAAGATATTGAGGATAGTGATAGTATGAATTTGGATCAACATATGTGGTGATTATACTATTGTGGAGTGCAGGTGAGTTGGTATAACCTAGAAGAAAGTATATTATCATGTCAAGTTACCAAAATATTGATGCTTTTGATGTTGTCTTTCTCTAAGAAGAAGAAAATCTTAGACTTATTTGCTTTAAGTCAATTCGGGCCACTTTATGTCTTCTAACCATTTGGCATTCTCTACAATACATGAGGTTAGGATATGATAGTGTATTTATGCCCCTTTCTATATTTCTCTTTTTCTATTATGGAATGGGGTTACAATCCCATCAATAGGGCCATATGAATCTTTTTCAACATTGGTAAAAACCTTTGGTTCTAGCTAATTTATGCACATCTAGTTTCTTTGTTGAGTGTTATATTATTTTTCAATAGCTTGTTGATGATCTCTTCGCTTGTCTAGTTATCTTGTCAGCTATGAATTCAACATGTTGGAATCCTCATAATAAAAGTGTAACTTGCTTCCCATGCATTGGTGTGTTAGGGAATGTGAAACTTAGTTTTAATTGAAAAATAAACATGAGCTCTTCCATCATGACCCTTTTAAGAGAAAAAAGTTACCCCTTCCCTGATGTATTTATGCTAATGTGTGGGAGATGATGGATATAGATCTCAAGCTTCTAGATAGTGCTTTTTTTACTAAGAATAATATATAGTAAACATGAGTTTTCCATTGTCCATGTCAATGAGTTAGTATGCTTTTGCAATCCACTATTTAAACTTTTTGTATTGATGTTTCAGATTACACTAGTTATCCATCATCAAAATAGTCTATTTTCATTTGAGGAGTGTTTTGACTAGTTAAATCGCATTATGTTATATGCACAAGTTTCTCTCTAGTAATTTTTCTATCTAATTATATCGTGTAAGGGATTAACTTTATTCTTAACAAGAGACACATTGCATCAGGTTCCTGTCGAAATAGAAGTTGAATTATGGATGAGAACTTGTCAAATATGGGAGTAGAAGAATAATATATGGGGATTGAAGAATAATATTATGTACAAATGGATAATGCATATTAAGTTGTGGCTTGTAGCCTGCTCCCTGTCAACAATTTAATTCATATGATTCACTTATCTGATCAATTAATTTAGATGGTAAATGATTTTGTCAACAATTTTGTCCATATGATTTCATTCTGACATGAGATTGATCTCTTTACCATCTCACAATATGCTTGATCAATTACTTAGAGAGTTTGTGTCACTAAATTTCAAACTGTGGGTATTATAAGCCAGTGTTTAGCAACCTTTCATAAGAGGAATGCAAATTTGTAAAGCTACACGTTCTAAATTACTTTCTATTAATTCTCAATAGAATATATGTGAAACTTGCCTATGCTACTTGTAACACCGGCCACAAGTTGATGATGTGGAGTCATTTTGCATTCTCAATATGCAAAAGACCAATACAACTATTGCCAAAAGTACCACAGCCTCATCTATGGAAGCCCGTATAACATCTTTTTGTAATCCCGTACTTGAAGAACTCCCAGAAATAGGACTATTGAAGAAGGAACCAATAGTGTAGTGTTATAATATAAAGTCAAAGACAAACCATTCTCAAACTTCAAATCCCCAAGACTTGCATTAAATTTTGTACTAATGAATTCCAGAGTAACTACTTTTTATACAATATATGTTATCTGCTTAATGATTTCTTTACTAATTTGGGCTTTGGATGGCCACTGACACTGTAGTGCCCCTCCGTTTTCACCTTGGATGTACAGGTGAACTGATCAAGGCGCATGAAGATGAAGGTAAAATAACAGGAATAATTAAGGTAAGGTAAACAATTGATGTTGTACAATATAGATAGATGTTTCATCCATGTGTGGTTTCATATGATAGTTAATGTGTTTTATTGATAATCTCCATTGCGACACTAATAATGCAGGCTTTGACATTGTTTTGCATTCCAATGATTAAGATGTCGATCTTACTACAATTGTTATATATTAGAATGGATCTCATGGACTGATTCTGTTAGATTTATTTGTTATGATGATACTTCTGAGACTTATTCAATTTCATGCACCTATATGTTTAGTGTATGGTTCTATTCAGATAATGAGGTAGATTCAATTTGGTTATGATTACATGTTATCTAATCTAGATTGATATGATGTGGAGAGGACGATGTCGCATCACTTGCTTGTGAGTGCCTTGTGATGTTGTGATTCCTTTTTCACCTAGTGTAAACTTTTTTGCATCTATATATACTTGACTGTGTCATTTGTTGCAGGATGCAGGTATCTGGCATCGACTCCACCTGAATTAATAGGTCTGAGCATGCCCTGAACCCAATGGATAAGTTGTTTCAGAGATAACTTAAGGTCCCACATCCCAAGTCATCATCCTCGATCAGGATGCATGACATGTCTAGTTCAACCTATCAGTTCTGTCAGTATGTTAGGTCTTGCAATTGATTAATATTTGATGGAGCTTGTTGGTTAAGTTTGTTTTGGCCTGGCTTGTGAACATGTTTGATTTGGCTTTTAATGGCTGTCCTACCCAGTGGGTTATGTTGTATGCCTAGATTTTGTTATATAGTCATGCTATTATTTGATCCACTATAATACTTAATAGGATTACATCAATTATCATTATTAATATTAAATAAGGTTAAAATGAAAACTGATAATTACCTAGTTCAAGGTAATTATCCAAAGTTGTTTGAATGTAAATTATTTTATTATAGTTATTAAATTTATTTAATTGAGGGCATTTATAAATTTAAATAAGTAGTCATGTCTGTAAAAGTTAGGATTAATGTCATCACATATTATTTTGTTCTGATTACTTTATCTATTATTTAGATATTGGCCTCATGTCCATATTCCAAAGAATCCAACCTTGTAAATCCACTTATGCATGAATACAAAAATATTTGTACAAGGCAAAATGCTATGATATTCAACATATCTTATGCTTAAGTGGGTTGTACATTGATAACATTAATATGTGTTATGATTCAAAGATTATAAAAATAAGGCATAAATAATTATAATATATATATAATAAAATATATCTATAGTAAAACATTAAAATAAATAAAATAAAACATTAAATTACACCATGAGTTGTAAGGGATAAATTTAATAAATAGTTGTTAAATGGCTGGCATGGGATCATGTGTCATCCTCTGAGAATGGTGGAGGAAGGTTCTGGAAGATAGTAAGGGAGAACATTTCATTAGAGGGGGGGATTGGAGTTACAGGATCTGGAGAGGATCAGCTTACATATTCCATAGACTGCTGTTAGAAATTGGGAGAGGGGAATCGACTTGGGAGGAGACTGGAGCTACAGAAGTGAATCTGAAGTAGCATCAAGTCCTCCACCCCATCAAGGGAGTGAAATCAGGTTCCTTTGTTTCTGAATTCTAGCTTGATTTTTTCATTTGGAAATGAATGTGAGATAATTCCTTACCTCTGTTCATCGGATACAGTGAACATAGTTATTTTATGAATCTAGTTTTCAGGTTGTTTCTTTTAGCATCATCAATATCTTGCACTAGAATAATGTAGCTATTTTTATGATGGAATTGGTCCACATCTCTCAGCAATTTCTGTCACCACATTTTATGAAATGACAAAGATCAAACTGCTTTATGTTCTGACGGATGTCCATTGATTGTTTTAATCCCTCCTTATCGACCTACACTGGCATGATGATGGCAAAGGCTGTTGATATTGTTGTGAACTGCCTCTCCATTAACCTATTCTAAATATATCCTATAACCATTGCATATCTAGGGATTTTATTTTCTAGGACAGTCACAATTAGCTCGTGTGTTTGGTGCATGCTTCTACTTTTTGCATACATGCTTTTGTAGGGTGATTGCAATTCAAACCCTCGAAGAATCTAATAACTTTCATGCTCTGATGGAAGTCCATATCGCTTTTCAAAGCCCATTTGGATGTTGGCAGACGTGGTGGATCTAGCTTACCTCTATCATTCCCATTTGTTTAATAGTTTTCTAAAGTCTCATAACATATCTACCTTGAGTGAAACCTAAAATCATTGTAATTGAAATTGTTGATAGTTTTAAGGTCTTTTTAATCCTTACATTTAGTCTGTACTCAACCACATTCTGTAAACACCTGAGCATATCCTACAATCATTCTTTTGGTGTGTGTGAGGAGGGTAGATATATTACAACATCTAATATTATTTATAACCATTTATGTACATCTGGCGATCAGATGTATGACCATCCAATAATAGTTCTAAATGCTCTGAACAGTCATAATGATTTAGACTTGTGAGGGCTGCTGGTGGGTGCGACAGGCTGTGGTGTGTGGATCAAGCCTCAAACATCAATATCATCACTAACCCCTTGCGTATGGCTATCTTGTGTAGCTAGTATGACTGTCACACAATGAACATACCCCGAATATGCTGATCTATCACAACATCGATATATGATGGTGTCTTGTTTTTTCCAAAAAATGAATATAGTGATGATGGCAGTCAGGGATTAAAGGAAAGCTACTTTGAAATCACCCTAGGGTATGCATAGTGACCCCTCCTAGTTTGGCACTTTAACTTACACATAAGATAAGGATGAATAGAAACACCTATGAGAAATAGCCAAAAGTTTAGTTACTCTTCATTTTCAATTGGTGTAATACATAGAAAAAAATAAATAAATAGAGACTTCCATTCAACCTCTGTAAGGTATTGACATCGTAATGATTAAGTTTAGGGAGTCTCAAGGTCACCCAGCATGGAAAAGGTGGTCATCCCTGCACACTTAATAACAAATGCAATAAAGTTATGATCAGCTTCGGTTCATTAGATCTGCATGGATGAGTGCACTAGAACACAAGTTAAGATGACAATAAGATGTTGTTAGATCTAGGGCACACAACTGAGAGGGGGGGTGAATCAGTTGTTACAAAAACTTGCTTCTACTTCAATCACTTGATTCTACTTTGTTAGTTAATGGCATATCAATTAATCATTCATGAAAGTAGAAAGCATAAACACCGGAGTAGATAAACATCAACACATTAGACACCAAGATTTTTGATGTGGAAAACCTGGTTAAGGAAAAAACCATGGGGTGATTAACCCAAGGATTATTCTCTATTAGAAGAATAAGAAAAATGAATGGCACTTGCAAATTAGGGCTCACTGCCCGAGCACACTACTCACAAGGAGGCACACTACCTACAAAGAGACACACTGTCTACAAGATCATAAGTATCACAAACTTGAACTAGAGAATGACATCTTCACCATGTCTGGATTAGTTCCATTTAAGCCCGAGTCACACCTGCTCTACCTTTCGCTCTTTCGCTATACCACACTCATCTGCTCCACACCACACATCAAAATGAATTCACAAACCTTCATTTATACAAGGCATCGACTTAGGAACAAACATCTAAGTTGGCAATCATCCACCAGAACATCCGCAAGTCGGCAATCATCCACAAGAACATTCGTAAGATAAATAGCCCATCCAGTCGGCCAACCTGAACAAGAACATCTTCATCCGGAAGTATATCTTCATTTTCAAGTTCTAACACTAATGCAGACCGACAAAACAACCTAAACATGATCCAAGAACCTTCACAACCTTGCCTGAATGACCAGGTACATCCGTACTTCCTCTACTCACTGGAATCTCTTCTCTTCCTCATCCAGAACTTCAAGAACACAGTCTACCGCCACTGTCATACTGCAAGAGGTGCTTCCAGACCTCCAAACCATGAACAAATCGAGATGAGACATCACAAGGATATCCCAAACACTCCACCCAATCCACAAGATAAGACAATGCACTTCTGGATCTCACCAGACCTCTTTGTAACACTCTGTCACTCCGGAGCATCTCCCAGAACCGGTTCTACTTGACCGATCACAACTACTTCATATCTTCATGCGGACTTCTGAAATCTTAACTAGAGCATCTCAAGACTCATATCTACAAACCCTTTAATCCGCATGCTATGATCCTTAACCTATTGAGTGCTTTTGCCTTCTTTTCATCACTGTTCTTCACTATTCTTGATTGAAACTAATTTTCTCAATATCCTCAGCACACAGCTCATCCAGTCCTTCTTATCAATGCAATATGAGTATGTTGACATCAATGACAACACTGGTTAACCTCATACTTGCAATAGATGTGTTTCATGGTAGTGATATGAATTCAATATATATATACTCTTTTGGTTTTATAGGTATTTAACATTACCGTCCCCTCCGGCGCTAATGAAAGAGTAAATATTGCTGCCACTCTTAACGACAACAAGATTATTGTGAGTACAATTTTTGCCTTGCATTTATAAAATATAAAGTTTGACAAGTTCCCAAGAATGTTATGGATTCCTTGCTTCGATGATGGTTTCCATATGAGGCTTCATCAGACGATTGAGCTCTCTAACTCTCGTTCTTGTGGAGATGATTATAATTCGTGAGTGCGAGATCATTGATGCAGGGAGTTTTAGTATGTTTTGAACCCAAATGGTATCTATACTGAGACAAAAATATTAATACTAAACCACAGCTCAATAGAGGCTTGACTGATGCTAAGTTATTGGCACCTACCTAGTTGCGTCTACCCCAGTCAATGTTTGGAACCCTCTCTAAACAACGCAAACCTGCAATAATACTCAACCCTAGGTTTTTTATCCTAGTTTAGAGAACAAAAT
Organism: Cunninghamia lanceolata; assembly: GCA_027924645.1. Classification (NCBI taxonomy): domain Eukaryota; kingdom Viridiplantae; phylum Streptophyta; class Pinopsida; order Cupressales; family Cupressaceae; genus Cunninghamia; species Cunninghamia lanceolata. The sequence continues at coordinate 3,885,279 of BSBN01000710.1, read as the reverse complement.
GTATTTGTAGAATTAAAACATTTCATGGTTGGTATTAGTTTGACCTATTCTAACCTCTAGGCCCTCTTGGAATACAACTTACTCATCAAAGAACCGTGGAGACTTTGGTCAGACTAAACCATTTACTCTCATCAAACATCTTGAAGAGCACAATGAATCCTCATGAAGACTTATGTCATGGAAGGAAGAGATTGTGAGTAGGACCATAAATGAAAACTATGACAATGACTCTAAGAGTATAGTGAGAATAGACAGACGTTCACTTCCAACATAAAAAAAATAAAATAAATAAATAAATAAAAAAAAAAAAAACCCTTCAATATAGCTAGTCTAAATAGTATAACCCTGATAATTACCCTAATACATAAGGGTTTACTAAACTTTAATCTATCTTCTTGGAGTGTGTATTAATTTCTATGTAGCAAATTTCACCTTGAATTATTAGTGTACTGGTAAGTATTAGTTTATGAAATAATAAGCTTACAAATTACATTAGGTACCATTAGCTCTTGTTTTGAATCTAATGGAGTGCCTCAACTTGTGAAGTGAAACATGTACTTCATTAAACTTTTCTTTGGACCAAGTGCCGAGTGAATATAAACAATTATGTATTGAAACCACTTTACTTAAATATCACACATTTTAGTGGCCAAACAATCAATAGCAGTTTTTTTTAGGTTATTCACAACAAAAGTGATAAATAAATGTTCTATTATTTTATTGACCAAGTTTTACCTTGAGAGTAGGAATAACCTACAAACAAGTAGATAAAGCTGCATATAAATATAGACATATCTATATCATATATATATTCGAAAATTAAATATGAATCAAAAACATAGTTAAGATACACAATTTATTAGATGAGTTTGTTGGAGTATATATATATGTGATATAATTATTAACTTAAGAAATAAAAGAAATGTAGTTGTTATAGTTTAATACAAATGTTTATTAAACTAATCGATATGATTGCAGATTTACTGCAATTTGGCATTAAATTTTATTATAATGGATTTATTAGTAAAAATTTGATAAAAGGGTTTGGATTTATAAATGTTGTAATTAGTATTGATTTAGAAGCATTTGTAATTGATATTACTTATGCATTTGTTTAGCTTGAAGGCTATATTTATATGTAAATTGATGATTGATTTAATATAATAGATAGAATTAAAATTAATTAAACTAGACCTAGGTTTTAAGAAATTCTTGGTGGAGATATAACTTGAATCCAGTTGCTAATTTGATTAAATGGAATTGGATATGACAAAATTAATTAGTGTAGATGAAATTTAATCTAGTTGATTTGGTTTTGTAAAGATCTTTTATAATGATTTTGTTAAGTAAAAACTAGATTTAAAACTTGGAATTAGGATGTACTTGAAAATTTAGCCTTATAAGTAAACCTTATAGGTAACAGGATAACTAAGAGATTGAATTGCTCTTGTAAGAAAAATTTATGTTGTCAATGAGTTGATTTGTTGAAATTGCTTATTGCAAGCAAAATTTTTCATGTGAGTTGGTCTATGTGTAAATTGTCAAGTTTAGGTTCCAGAGGCATAAGGTAATATGATTTGATGGCATGTATTCTATTCATAGTTGTCTTGAAATGAAGATGTTGTAAGAACATGATGTATCTTGTCTATGTATGTGGGTCTTGGTAAACAATAATGTGAGATGATGTACATACTATGTTGTGAATAGATTATGATGGGCTTAAATCTTCTCCAAGGAAGTGTTGATATCGAGTTTGTGTGTAGTATTGTAATGGGGAGATCTTGGAAATCGTAATGAGAAATTATTTTGTTTATGGTTGAGATTTGAAGAGTAAGATGACCCATACCTTGCTCTAGATATGTGTTGTTATGGTTATTGCGATTGATGAACTGAAAGTTTTGGGACAATGATCTAAAGGTTGGTCATTGTGATTATGTTTTGTATGCAAGAAGGTAAATGCCTTGCATTGTTTATGTATACTTATCAGTATGATAGTGATTGTCTTGCTTGATGGTTAGGGTTTCTAGATGCAGGTAGGGGAGTGGCTTTCAATGTGGGGCTGGTGCCCAAAGTGGCTGTTAGGATAACCCATTGAAAGTTGTTAATTAAGTGAAAACCTAAAAAAATGAACTGGGGGGAAAAGGGTAAATTACACATTAACAAGATAATTGGATTTCCTCTCCCATGCCTGTAGTGCTCGTTTAGACTAAGGATGGGTAGAGAAGGCCTGTTTGGCAAGATCAACTTCCTTGTCCTCACGAAAGGAAGGTTGATTCCGCATGAGTCACCCTATGGGGCCGGTGCCTAGTGAGAGGCTGTCAGGATAACCATAGATGGGGGTCGGCGCCTAGTGTGAGGCTGTTAGGATAACCCATGTTAGGACCGTGCAATGATACTCTCCCTACTGCAGCCTAGCATTCCCTAGTTGTATTCTCCCCATTCATCATGTGTTGCCTCTGGAAGTGGTTTTGAGTTGCTTGTAATATTGTCATGTGTTGTAATGGAGTCATGTTTAGTCTTTGTTCCTATTAGGTAATTGTCTACCTGACTATTTGATGTTTGGGACCTTATGTTATCTCCTTGCACGGGGGGTGGACCTTAGGGTTCCACATGGTCGGGTGGATGTGCTTTATCTCCATTGGATTTTTCCTTGCCTTTATTCGTATGCAAGAAGGTTGTATCTCCTGTAGCAGATTCAAATCTTGTACTAGTCTATAAAGACAGTTATTTATGCTCATGTACTATCTTGTGTATCAAATTATTCATAATGTATGTAATCTAATGTAATCAAAAGTTGATGATGTAAACAATGTCATGTTGTATCCTCATGTGTATGGAAAAATTGTAGTTGTACTTGCTCTGGATGATTATTTATCTGATGTCATGGAAATGTATATGGTTATTCATTTAATGCAATAGATACAAAATGAATTATTGTTGTCAGTTAATACATGATGTATGAGAAAACATGATAGTAGTTTGTTAGTAATGTAGCCATGGAACCTTGAGAGAACATTACTTAGTATAGATAAGTTAAATGTTACCTTGTTATTTCTTGCAAAAAAAAAAAAAAATTGTCATGTTTGTATAGTGTAATTGTGTTGTTCTCTAGAGTCCCTTGGCGGGGCGTTACATCTGGTATCATAGTAGGGTTTGCAACACTAGGATCTCTGGTTCTTGTCGTTGTTCTAAGGTAAATGTTTTTCTCCTTATGGTGAGTTGGTAATAGTACCTCTCACCTAAGAGCCTTAGTATGGTATTAGAAGGATGATAAACTTACAGACTTGTTCTCGACTATAGAAGAAATAAATCCTTTATGCTTTGTTCTACTTGTGTGTCTGTTATGCGAAAATGTGATGATATATCTAATAATATGTGTTCCTTGAACACTAGTGCTTGCTGATTGTTGAGGCCTCCAGTTCCTCTTGTGGTCTTTAGTGCTTTAGAAGAAAGAAGCACGATTACTTTTAGAGCATGGAATCAGGAGAGTGGAATTTGCCCCTCTAGTGAAGTGAATACCCTGAACCCATTTTATGTGGGGTATTATAAAAGGACAGTGGTGTTTGTCTTCCTTGGTTTGGTGAAATAACCATACATTGTGAGGTTATATTTAGCTATGGGTGTGGAAGCACCATACCCTCTTTATGTTAATGACATTATTTGTGTAAGTATTGGAATGATTTGAATAGTTGGAAGAATCATGCATTGTAAGACATGTGGTTAAGAAGCATTGTCATGTGTGAGGTATCTTTGTGTGCTTTCTTGATAATCTAATATCTATCTCTTAGCTGGCCATGACCTCATGTGGAAGTCTTGTGGTGGGTTATGAAAGTTACCATTGTGTAAGCATGTGTAAGAACTATGTGGAGGAGAACAAATTGAAATTGGTGTTAGACCCATGTGTCATAAATTTGATACTATAAGTCCAACATAGTCTTGAATAAGTATGTTCTTGTGTGCAATATTAGCTATTCTTCCTCACATAAAGAAGTTGTACTGCATTAAAGGTAGAAATTGTTGTAAATAAGTAATGATTTTGTTGGTTAAATCCTCGTATAAAAGTTGTTTAGGTATGAGGATGTAGATAACCTAATTATCTAGGTGTTGGTGTACGTTCTCTAATGCATTCTAGACCTTGTGTCCTGGGCGTTGTGTAGTGGATACTCCCTTTTGTGGCTAAAATTAGTCACATTGTGATGTGGGTTTGTTTGCAATTTGGTTAATTTGAAATTTTTTTATGGTTGTTTCATGTGTTGTTAGGGGCTAACAGTAAATTTGTTTTCTTTGAAATTTCTTATGACAGGACTGGTCACCAAAACCCTTTTCTCTATATTTGATTTATTGTTGGAGATTGCCGGCATTTTGTGACTTAAGATTGGATTTGGTTATTTTCCCACTTGGGTTTTTACCTTCTTTAAAAATTTGATGGTGACTATTCCGAATGTTTGTTTTTGTTAGCCCTGTATTGTGTTAAGTGTTGTTTCTATCATGTTCATTTCGAACCTCTGATAGTGTGTACAAGGGAGGACTATGTGGATAATTGTACTTGAATGCTTGGTAATTAGTCAGAACCATGGGGGAAACAAGAAATGAGATGTATTTTTTTCCTTGATAATATGTAAATACTAATCCCTGAATCGAATGAAATTCTCAAAATACATACAATTGGTTATAAGTAGATCACATGATACACCTTAAAGGTAAGGAATTGAGGTCTTTTATGCCTTTATTAAACAATTGTGCTTGTCTTGGGAACAATTGCTTAATGTGAATGCGTATGTTGGCAATAGAAAATTGCAATACTAATATGTTATGTTTCCACCCTAGTCTGTGACTTCCAGGAGTAAGTCAAGTTTTAGGGGGGAAGGATGTATTGCCCCTCCGTTTTCATCTTGGATGTACAGGTAAACTAATCAAGGTGCATGAAGATGAAGGTAAAATAACAAGAATAATTAAGGTAAGGTAAACAATTGATGTTGTACAATATAGATAGATGTTTCATCCATGTGTGGTTTCATATGATAGTTAATGTGTTTTATTGATAATCTCCATTGCGACACTGATAATGCAGGCTTTGACATTGTTTTACATTCCAATGATTAAGATGTCGATCTTTCTACAATTGTTATATGTTAGAATGGATCTCATAGACTGATTCTGTTAGATTTATTTGTTATGATGATACTTCTGAGACTTATTCAATTTCATGCACCTATATGTTCAGTGTATGGTTCTGTTCAGATAATGACATAGATTCGATTTGGTTATGATTACGTGTTATCTAATCTAGATTGATATGATGTGGAGAGGACAATGTCGCATCACTTGCTTGCGAGTGCCTTGCAATGTTGTGATTCCTTTTTCACCTAGTGTCAACTTTTGTGCATCTATATATACTTGACTGTGTCATTTGTTGCAGGATGTAGGTATCTGGCATCGACTCCACCTGAATTAATAGGTTTGAGCATGCCCTAAACCCAATGGATAAGTTGTTTTAGAGATAACTTAAGGTCCCACATCCCAAGTCATCATCCTCGATCAGGATGCATGACATGTCTAGTTCAACCTGTCAGTTCTGTCAGTATGTCAGGTCTTGCAATTGATTTATATTTGATGGAGCTTGTTGGTTAAGTTTGTTTTGGCTTGGCTTGTGAACATGTTTGATTTAACTTTTAACAGTTGTCCTACCCAGTGGGTTATGTTGTATGCCTAGATTTCGTTATATAGTCATGCTATTATTTGATCCACTATAATACTTAATAGGATTACATCAATTATCATTATTAATATTAAATAAGGTTAAAATGATAACTGATAATTACCTAGTTCAAGGTAATTATCCAAAGTTGTTTGAATGTAAATTATTTTATTACAGTTATTAAATTTATTTAATTGAGGGTATTTATAAATTTAAATAAGTAGTCATGTCTATAAAAGTTAGGATTAATTTCAGCACATATTATTTTCTTCTGATTACTTTATCTATTATTCAAATATCGGCCTCATGTCCATATTCCAAAGAATCCAACCTCATAAATCCACTTATGCATGAATATAGGAATATTTGTAAAAGGCAAAATGTTGTGATATTCAACATATCTTATGCTTAAGTGGGTTGTACATTGATAAAATTAATATGTGTTATGATTCAAAGATTATAAAAATAAGGCATAAATAATTATAATATATATATAATAAAATATATCTATAGTAAAACATTAAAATAAATAAATAAAACATTAAATTACACCATGAGTTGTAAGGGATAAATTTAATAAATAATTGTTAAATGGCTGGCATGGGATCATGTGTCATCCTCTGAGAATGGTGGAGGAAGGTTCTGGAAGATAGTAAGGGAGAACATTTCATTAGAGGGGGGTATTGGAGTTACAGGATCGGGAGAGGATTGGCTTGCATATTCCATAGGCTTCTGTTAGAAATTGGGAGAGGGGAATTGACTTGGGAGGAGACTGGAGCTACAGAAGTGAATATGAAGTAGCATCAAGTCCTCCACCCCATCAAGGGAGCGAAATCAGGTTCCTTCGTTTCTGAATTCTAACTCAGTTTTTTCATTTAGAAATGAATGTGAGATTATTCCTTACCTCTGTTCATCGGATACAATGAACATAGTTATTTTATGAATCTAGTTTTCAGATCATTTCTTTTAGCATCATCAATATCTTGCACTAGAATAATGTAGCTAATTTTATGATGGAATTAGTCCACATCTCTCAGCAATTTCTATCACCACATTTTATGAAATGACAAAGATCAAACTGCTTTATGTTTTGACGAATGTCCATTGATTTTTTTAATTCCTCCTTATCGACCTGCACTGGCATGATGATGGCAAAGGTCGTTGATATTGTTGTTGTAAAAACAGTCCCAAGATAATAAAAATGGAACAGCAACAACAAAACAAAGAAGACACAGGGCAAACAGAGTTAAATAACTCAAAAATATATATTCATCTAACTTGCATTACATCCAAATGTCGTGTCCAACGGCTCTCTCTAATCACATATATATAGCTACAGAAGCTTTGAAGCTTAGAATCTTCTGGCATTCTAGATGTCTCTAAAATCCTAGAATGTTGTTTTCTAGAACAGCTAGAAGTTTCTACCCTTCTAGATAACCTGGAATGTTCTTTTCTAAAACAACTTTATGGAAAACTTCTAGAAACATCTTATCATTATCTAGACAATCTTAACTATTCCTAACATCCCCCCTTAAGATTGACTAGAATAATACAAAGAGAATACAAAGGAGAGGGGAAATACAAAGGAGAGGGGAACATTATACTACTATCCCGCCTTAATGTTCACCTCTAACATACCAAGCATGCCTCTTAATTTTAAGAATTTGGCTTTAGTCATACTCTTAGTGAATATATCAGCTACTTGTTCTTCACTTGGACAAAATTGAAGATTGACAATAGATGCTTGAACAAGATCCCGAACGTAGTGAATATCAATCTCAATATGCTTTGTTTTAGCATGAAAAACTGGATTGTTGGCAACCTGTATGGTACTTTGATTGTCACAATACACAGTGTTGGCTGAACTTTGTAGAAAACCAATCTCAAATAGAAGATCCTGAATCCAAATTGCTTCCTTGCCTGCTTCTTTTGCTGCTCTATATTCTGCTTCACATGAAGATAATGATGTAGTTGTTTGTTTCTTGCTACTCCATGTAATAGGGCTTGATCCAAGATTGAAAACATAACCACCAGTAGATTTTTGATCATCTATATCACCACCCCAATCTGAATCAGTAAATCCAACCAAAAAAATTGAAGACTTATAGCCATAGTAGATTCCAAAGTGTATGGTTCCATGGATGTATCGTAAAATTCTCTTAGCAGCCAACCAATGACTTTGTTTAGGTGCCTGCATAAATCTAGATACAAGATTGACTGCAAAACAAATATCTGGTCTAGTATGAGTTAGATAAACCAAGCTACCAACAACCTGTCTATATAAAGTGGCATCTACACTCTTGGAAGTACATTCTTTAGTAAGCTTGACTCTGGATTGAAACAGGGTAGATGATGGCTTGCATTCAAGCATGTTAAACTTTTCTAAAAGGTCCAAAGCATATTTTGATTGCGAGATGAACAATCCATCATGTAATTGACAAACTTGTAAGCCAAGAAAATAGTTTAGATCACCCAAATCACTGATATGAAATGTCCTCTTAAGATCTGATTTTAAATCATTAATTAACCCAATATTCGGTCTAGCAATGAGTAAATCATCTACATAAAGTGCAACAAGAAGAATATCATCTTGAATTTTCTTCACATAAAGATTGGGATCTGACTTACATCTCTTAAATCCATGAAGTTGAAAATACCTATCAATCTTCTCATTCCATGCTCGTGGCGCTTGTTTAAGACCATAAAGTGACTTCTTTAATCTGCAAACAAGATTAGGATGTTGCTGATCTACAAAACCTGGTGGTTGATCCATATATATTTCTTCATATAAATCTCCATTTAAGAAAGTATTTTTGACATCCATTTGATGAATATGCCACCCAAGACTTGCAGCCAAAAAAGAATAATTCTAACTGTATTCATTTTAATGACAGGAGCAAATGTTTCTTCATAATCAACACCCTCTTTTTGATTGAACCCCTTAGCAACCAATGTAGCCTTGAATTTTTTTATAGCACCATTTGATTTAAATTTAGTTTTGTAAAGCCATTTACAACCAATAACATTCTTACCTTTGGGCTGGGGCACAAGTTCCCAAGTTTTATTCTCTAACAATGCATCATATTCCTCTTTCATGGCTTTCTTCCACTTTTTCTTTCGTCTAGCTTGCTCATATGAGATTGGGTCATTTACTTGTAAGACTTTGGCCATGAGAGCACTACCATTCCTTCCTTGGATCTTTGAGACTTGTCTATATATTTCTTCAACACTCGTTGCCTTTTGTCTAGCTGAAATGACATCTTCTTCATCATCACTACCTGCAGAAAATGGCTGAGCACAAGCATTAGTAGTTTCATTTTCAATAGTATTATCATCATCAGTAGTGCTCACCTCATCCTCATCAATATTGGCTTCATTTCTTTCTAAAATATCTAAAAAAATAGAAACATTTGCTATTGTAGTGTAACGCCCGCCTTGTACACCTCAGAGAAATACACATTTATACTACATGAAACAGGAACACATTTTTTTTTTAATGATTAAGATAACAAAGTAATGTTAACATAACTAACTACAACATATTCTCTAAGCATACAAGGCTGCATTACTTTACAAACCAACTAACATAATTTAACAAACATCAGTAACTGATTCGAATCCAATGCATAATTGAATAACTGAATTCATATTCATTGCATGTTGACAAATAATGTAATCTACATGATCAAATACATAACTGAAATGCTTTCATTACACATAAGTACATCATGACATCATTACATTGCCATTTACAGAATGACATACATTGTGTATGTCCTGTCACACAAATCTGGTACAAGGTTACACACATACATCTCCATCAACTGGTACAAGTACAATTGTCTGAAAACTAGAATAAGTCTTTTCTACCTATGAATTTGACAAGAATAACCAATGGATAAAATAGCTCTTCCACCCGACCATGTGGAACCAACATACCTTTCATGAGGACAAGGTAGTTGATCTTGCCATTCCAGGCCTTCTCATCTCATCTCAAGCCTAAACAAGCACTTGAGCCATGAGTGAGGCATCCACTTATCTTGTTTAGTGTGTTTAACTACCTAGCCCCCTAATTCATTATTTAGGTTATCACTTGATTAATCTACTTCCAACGGGTTATCCTGACTGCCACTTTGGGCACCGGCCCCACGTTGAAAGCCACTCCCCTACCTGCATCTAGAAGACCCTACTCAACAAACATAGCAAACATCATCATGACGACAATGATACATGAAACATGCAAGGCATAATCCATCTTGCATAACCATTATTCTGATATGAACATATACATGTAATAATGCAAGGCATTTACCTTCTTGCATATCATCTCAATTACAAGGACATACTCTTAATACATTTTCCATGGCTTCCAATGAAGCAACTCATAAGACAAATACTTTTTCATGAATACCGACATCTCCCCATTGTCTAATCCAATACAACATCCCAAACAAATAAATCACAACATTCATGAAGAACTTTTCTACACATCATGATGCATATAGAATATTTACATTCTTTCACAATTCCAACCAAATTCCTTATACATGACAAAAGGCGACATGACTTCAATAACTTAGGACACTTATCAACACATTACAACAACCCTGGCCTCTGGAAATGAACCCTTGACAACTTACACTTTGACCATTTCAAACAATTTCAATTCACACGAACTAATTATCTAATACCTTTAAATCAAATTTCCAATACAATAATTATATACCTAATCCTTAATCCATTATCATAACAAAATGAAGAAACCAAATTAAAACCAATGACAACATTATTCTAAACTCCCAATTTCATTTGGCTTTAAAACAATCAACTATACTTTTGAAATACTAATAATAATAATATTAATAACAGTAACAATATTATTATTATTATTATTGTAATAATAATAATAATTATTATAATTATAATGATGATAATAACATTGATATTAATAGTACTTCTATTAATATGCATTCAAACACATTGTAAAGTAAATAAACATTCCTTAGGGTTAATCTAAGCCAATAAAATGAAATGCATACAAGAAAGCTCAACTAACCTGGATTAACAATGATGGTTTTCTGCAGACTAGAGTTTGTATCTAAATCAGGCACTGCTGTGAGATCCACCACTGTTTTAAGGAATTCAAAAATGCTGTAAGAATTTTATAGCAAGAACATCAACCCACTTGATCGCTAATGAATCAATCAACGAGCTTGCCCTTTCTATCTCGGTGAGGGAAGGTGAGTTACTGAGGCGGTAATTCATCATTCTTTTACTCTGCATTCATACTACTGATGGAAGCATAAATTGGCCAACAGCTTCTTTATATTTCATCCGCACATTGAGAAGTAACTTTCTCACATATATTGTCAATGACAGGTTTATCAATACCTTCTACTCCTTTTTCAGTGTACATCTTCAGAGAATCAATAAACGGATCCTTCTCTGACATTTCTTGTGGATGGGCAATTTCCATCTGATCATAATTTCCCATTACATATTTTGCACAAACCCTGAATCTAAGTTCCAATTTTAAAATAGTTTCTTCTAAATTTTGTGGGACTTGTCTTGTGCTTCTCTTTTGGAGATCAGGGTTCAAATGTTCAATGCATTACATAGTCTAGAACAATTTCTCGTAAAAATGCATTTGCATTCTGCTTTCTACACTATTGCTATTCCGCTTTGAATGTTGAACCTACATTCGAGGCTACAAGCCTACAAGGAGATCCCCTCTGCTATGAAAAGATGATCCTCATGCACTGCAACTAAACCCTGACCCCAAAAGAAGTGGTCATTCATATTCATGCATCACTACAAAGCCTTCATCTCCAATTTGGTGTCTTAGTGGTGCAGGAGCACCCACACATGATCAGGATATAGGTCCGCATGATTAGGATATAGGTCCGCATGATGACATACATGATCAGGATGTAGGATAGTTATCATCATGCTGACGGGATAATCTGTTTTTAGTATGTTTGACTTATCATGTAATAAGGTCCACTGTGACCGATGCTATGTAATAGTTCAGCATAGGAGTATGTGTAGGCAGTTAGAGATCGGGATAAGAGAGTCTGAGCTGTCCTCTCTCCCAGCCGCTTGGAAGCTCCCAGCCGCTGGGAAGTGATGTTAGTAGTACTCGAAGGATTTGTTATATATACCTTCGATCTGTAGGGTTTAGAGATATAGTTTGCTATAGTTTTGAGATTGATGTACTGGTGTTGAGTAGATATTCAGGAGAGCAGTTCAGACATTGTGAAGCTGTATTCAAGACACTGAATTTCAATTGAATAAGATCTCATCTTTTGCATTATCTGTTTGCATCTGTGTTGAACTCCTTTCCGTTTTGCAAGCTAATGACCACTTTCAACCCTTCCATCGGTTGATCCTGCAAATCGGTGGAATGGTCCTGTATCATAGATTAGATTGCATTTTCGTTTTCTGTTTATGCATTGCATTGTCCAGGAGATCTGTTAGAAGCATGCTGTAAATCAGCCTAGCATCCTCATGTGCTAGGTCTAGAAGATAAACTGTTAGATTTTGGTTTGGAGGTGATCCGGCCCGGTCGTCACATGATCTTTGTGAAATTATGCGGTTGTGAGTGTTTTCATGCAGTGGAAGGATACTCAGGAGTCTGCATGTGCGTTTCCAGTCGGAACGAGTCGCAACATCATCTGCGAATCCATCACCATCAGGATCGGGTCATGAAGTTGTTTAAATTTGCATGTTGCAGGTGCATCATGATGTTTTGAGTTGGATATATACTCAGTGTATATATCGCAGTTAGGATCATCTCTCGGGGAAGGTCATCATCCGCATATCGCTAACAGATGCGGGTGTGAAAGTTGAGTTTTTTTGGCTAAGTGTTGAAGAGTTCATTAGGATGATGTATGACGTCATCGTCATCAGGATATGACGTCATCGTCATCAGGATATTAGGAAATCCCTCTATGCGGGTTTATCCTGTTGTCACTAAGTGGAAAGGTATCGGCGTAGGCAGGAAGTTGTATTAGCATCATCAGGAGGTTTCGAAGAACCGGATGTTTAATATCATGATGCTGTTGCTTGTATTGTCGGGCAGTGAAGCATCGAAGGCAAGTTGTTGAAGTAGAACGTCATCAGGATATTTGGACAACCGGATATTTGGATATCCTGCTGACGAAGGTGATATTGAATATCATGATGATGTCGCTTGTATTTGGCACCCGATGAACAGTGCAACCGGAGGATGTTTGCGCCCGCTGATTATCATGATGATGATGATAGGCGACAGTCGAAGGAGGTGAATAGTAGTCATCAGGAGGATATTTGCGGTCATCAGGAATATGATGATGATGTTGAAATGTGATGATGCAGTTGGTGTTGTTAGGAAATATGATGATGAGGTTCAGCCGATAGAGAAGTTTGTCCTGCTGTTTGTTTTGTTGGCAGCTCCTTCCTGTTAGGTTGCCTCCGTTGCGTTCCACTCTGCATCATAGTGGTATCAGAGCCAGGTTAGGATCTTTTGGAAAAGATAAGGAGGATGTCAGACGAAGAAGGAACATCTGAGTTCCCAACAAAGATGACCAACGCTGAGTTGGCAGTTCTGGTGAAGAAGCAGATTGCAGAAAGCAGGGCCGTGAAGGCTCAGAATCAGGAGTTGAAAGATGAATTAGCAAAGCTGAGGAGCAAAGTAGGTTCTGGTAGAGACGATGATAGGGAAGAAGAGGATGTCCCTAGTTGGAGCGAGGAGGTCGTTCCTGCAGACCAGAGACCGCTGTTGAACGCCCTCAAGGCCATGGAGAGGAGAACCATGGATGTGAAGCTGGACTTGCCAGTGTTTACAGGTAAGATGGACCCTGATTCGGTAATGGAATGGATAGACTGTCTGAACAATTTCTTTGTGACAGAGGAGATACCAGAACAGCAGAGAGTGAAGATAGCACAGTCAAAGATGAAAGAAGCTGCCTTGACATGGTGGAACTTTGTTCAGGATGATAGAGTGCAGGAGGGCAAACGTAGAGTTGCCACATGGAAAAAGATGATGGAATTAGTAAAGGAGGCTTATATCCCTTTGGATTACAGTATCCAGCTACACAAGAGGAAGCAGAACCTGAAGCAGAAGGAGCTAGATGTCAGCTCATATACAGAAGAGTTCATGAAACTCTGTATGAAGACCAAGGTGAAAGAAAGTGAAGAAGAAAAGGTAGCCAGATACCTTAATGGACTGAGGTTTAATATTCAGGAAGATCTGAGTCTACATAACCCAGATACAGTGCAGAAAAGTTTTCAGTTGGCACTGAAGGTAGAGGAAAAGCTGAAGAGAAAGCAAGATCAGAACAACAGAGGAAGAGGAAGACAACAAAGAGGTGGAAGAAGTCCTTTCAGAGGCAGAGGACAAGGACAGGGATATCAAGGAGAGTCTAGTCAAGACAATAGCAAGGGCAACAATAGTCAGAGTCAGAGAGAGAATTTCAGTCAGCAAGGAAACTTCAGAGGTAGAAGACCTTACAGAGGAAGATCCCAGGGCAGAGGATCCATCAGGTGTTACAACTGTAACAAAGAAGGCCATATAGCCAGCAGATGTCCAGACAAGGCCACAAGCTCAGCAGGTGAAAGGAGGACAAATCTGGTCAATGAACCTGATAATCAGAGTAGGACAAGTTCTAATGATTTTCAGAGTGTAAATGGTCCTGAGAATTATGGATATCCAGAAAGTGGAGAGTCCCTGATGATGAGGAGAACAGTAACTACCATGAAGGTACCTGATAAAGAAGCCCCTCAGAGGAAGTCCCTTTTCAGAACCACTTGCAAAGCAGGAGGCAAGGCTTGTAAAGTTTTGATTGATTCTGGTTCTACTGAGAACTTTGTGTCTGAAGAAATGGTGGTGAAGCTGAAGCTTAGGAGATTGCCTCATCCATCTCCATATAAGGTCTCATGGCTTACTCAAGGTCAGCAGACAACTGTAGAAGAGCAGGCTTGGGTAGAGTTTCAGATTGGTGGATATAAGGATAAGTTGTTGTTTGATATCACCAAGATGGATGCTTGCAACCTTTTGTTTGGTAGACCATGGCAATATGATCTAAAGGCACAGCATGATGGTGTCAAAAACACCTATAAAATCACTAAAGATGGTAAAGATGTAATACTACTCCCATTGAAGGAGAAAGAGGAGAAGTCTAAAGGCAAAGAAGTGAAGGTCATGCTGATGGAAGGCAAACAGTTTATGAAAGAAGTGGCAGCAGAAGATGCAGTTGCATATGCCCTGATCCCCTGTATGAGTGTGAATAAGGAACAACAGCAGGCAGGCAAGACAGAGAAGAAGCCAAGGTTGATAGACCCAGCTGTCCAAGA
This sequence comes from Cunninghamia lanceolata, assembly GCA_027924645.1. NCBI lineage: Eukaryota > Viridiplantae > Streptophyta > Pinopsida > Cupressales > Cupressaceae > Cunninghamia > Cunninghamia lanceolata. The sequence continues at coordinate 3,870,248 of BSBN01000710.1, read as the reverse complement.
GTTATTGGATAAGTACAAAGGTGTTATCTCAGAGGGAATGCCAGGATCCCTACCACCTATCAGAGATATCAGTCATTGCATAGACTTGATTCCAGGGTCTACACTTCCAAATAAAGCAGCTTATAAGCTTACCCCAGAACAGAATGCAGAAGTAGCCAGGCAGATTGAAGAACTGATGAATTCAGGTTTGATTGGAAAGAGTTTGAGCCCATGTGCAGTACCAGCTGTACTAGCACCTAAGAAGGAAGGCACTTGGAGACTTTGCACCGATTCCAGAGCCATCAACAAGATCACAATCAGGTATAGGTTTCCAATCCCCAGAATTGAGGATTTACTTGATTGTTTGGGAAATGCTAAGTACTTTACTAAGATAGATTTGAAGAGTGGGTACCATCAGATAAGGATTAGACCAGGTGATGAGTGGAAGACAGCATTCAAAACAAATGAAGGTTTGTATGAATGGAAGGTTATGCCATTTGGTTTGTCTAATGCCCCTAGTACTTTCATGAGGCTGATGAATGAGGTTCTGAAGGAATTCATTGGTAAGTTTGTCATAGTCTATTTAGATGACATTCTGATTTTCAGTAACACCAGAGAAGAACATCTCAGGCATATAGAGCTGGTTCTCAAGAGGCTACATGAAGAGAAGCTGATGATAAACTTGGACAAGTGTGTGTTCATGAAACAGGAGATCACCTATTTAGGTTTTGTCATCTCACAAGGCAAGCTGCAGATGGATAAGGAGAAGGTGAGTGCCATTTTGAATTGGCCAACTCCACAGACCATGAATGAAGTCAGAAGTTTCCATGGGTTAGCAACCTTCTACAGAAAGTTCATCAGAGGGTTCAGTCATATTTGTGCACCCATGTTGGATACCATCAAAGGAGGACAAAAGTGCAGGTTTGTTTGGACTCAAGGAGCAGATGATTCCTTTGAGGCATTGAAGAGGAAGGTGGCACAGCAGCCAGTCCTTGCACTTCCAGATTTCAATAAGATCTTTCAGGTAGAGTGTGATGCCAGTCACATGGCCATTGGAGCAGTACTCAGTCAAGAGGGTAGACCAATTGCATTCTTCAGTGAAAAGCTCAATGATGCTAAGAAAAGGTATTCATCATATGATCTGGAAATGTATGCTTTAGTTCAGTCCCTAAAGAAATGGAGGCATTACCTGATGCCAAAGGAGTTTATAGTCTTCACAGATAATCAAGCTTTGAGTTTCATCAACAGTCAGGAGAAGCTAAACCACAGACATATGAAGTGGGTAGAAACACTACAGGCTTTCACTTTTACCTTGAAGCACAAGAAAGGGGTTAAGAACAAAGTTGCAGATGCTTTGAGCAGGAGAGTTCTCACAGTAAATCAGATTCAGTTAGAGAGTGTTGGCATTGACTCACTCAAGACCATGTATGAGTCTGATGAAGATTTTGGAGAAATATATCAGGTCTGTACTTCTTTTGGGGAGAAATACCATGCTGAGTTCTCTGAATACCTGATCCAAGATGGATTGCTGTTCAAAGGTGGACAGTTGTGTATTCCCAGATGTTCTATGAGGTTGAATATAATCAAGGGGAAACATTGTGGAGCAATGGCAGGTCATTTTGGTCTAGACAAGACTCTTGATCTGGTCAGGAGGCATTATTTCTGGCCTAAGTTGCAGTCAGATGTCAGGAAATTTGTAGAAACCTGTGTAATTTGTCAGAAGGCTAAAGGCAGGTCAACTAATGCAGGGTTATATCAGCCCTTACCCATACCTTCCAGACCATGGGAAAGTATCAGTATGGATTTTGTTTTAGGTTTACCAAGGACCAGGAGAGGATTTGACAGTGTCTTTGTTGTAGTGGACAGGTTCAGTAAGATGGCACATTTCTTGCCATGCAAAACCACTGCAGATGCCTCATATATTGCAGATTTATTCTTCAGGGAAGTTGTCAGAATTCATGGGTTGCCTTTGAGCATAGTTTCAGACAGAGATGTGAAGTTTGTGGGTCATTTCTGGAGAACCCTATGGAGGAAGCTGGGAACCAATTTGTCATTTTCCTCCGCATATCATCCTCAAACGGATGGACAAACTGAGGTTGTGAACCGTTCCTTAGGGAATCTACTTAGATGCTTGACAAAACAGCATGGAGAGAAGTGGGACAATATTCTGTCTCAAGCTGAGTTTTCATATAATGATACTGTCAACAGGAGCACAGGAAAATCGCCTTTTCAGGTCGTATATGGAATGCATCCCAGAGGTATTTTAGAATTGCGAGAGCTACCTACAGCAGATCCTGTTAGTGTAGATGGAGAAGCTTTTGCTGAAGCAATCAAAGAAGTTCATGATCAGGTTAAGACCCAACTCCAGCACACAACTTTGAAATATAAGGAGTATGCTGACAAGAAGAAGAAGGATGTTCAATTTGCTGTTGGAGATTTGGTTTGGGTTCACTTGAAGAAAGACAGGCTCCCTAAGGGGAAGTATACTAAGCTCATGCAAAAGAAAGTTGGACCATGTCAGATTTTGCAAAAACATGGACAAAATGCTTATAAGATCCAACTACCACCTGATCTTGGTTTATCTCCTATCTTCAATATATGTGACTTAACTCCATACAAGGCTAATCCAGATGATGATCAGGATATCCTACAGGATACAGTTGCTGAAGACATTCCTCCACATGATCCTCCACAGATACAGCAGGTTTTGGACACTAGAGTGGTCAAACAGACCAGAAACAAGAAGTACTTGGAGTACCTCGTCTCTTGGAAGGGACAGCCGACTTCTGAAGCAGTATGGATGACTGCAGAACAGATACAGAAACATGGTGCCGACCTGGATACTCTCATCTCAAGTGGGCTTGAGATTTCTTCTTTTGGGGAGTATGGTGCAGGAGCACCCACACATGATCAGGATATAGGTCCGCATGATCAGGATATAGGTCCGCATGATGACATACATGATTAGGATGTAGGATAGTTATCATCATGCTGACGGGATAATCTGTTTTTAGTATGTTTGACTTATCATGTAATAAGGTCCACTGTGACCGATGCTATGTAATAGTTCAGCATAGGAGTATGTGTAGGCAGTTAGAGATCGGGATAAGAGAGTCTGAGCTGTCCTCTCTCCCAGCCGCTTGGAAGCTCCCAGCTGCTGGGAAGTGATGTTAGTAGTACTCGAAGGATTTGTTATATATACCTTCGATCTGTAGGGTTTAGAGATATAGTTTGCTATAGTTTTGAGATTGATGTACTGGTGCTGAGTAGATATTCAGGAGAGCAGTTCAGACATTGTGAAGCTGTATTCAAGACACTGAATTTCAATTGAATAAGATCTCATCTTTTGCATTATCTGTTTGCATCTGTGTTGAACTCCTTTCCGTTTTGCAAGCTAATGACCACTTTCAACCCTTCCACCGGTTGATCCTGCAAATCGGTGGAATGGTCCTGTATCATAGATTAGATTGCATTTTTGTTTTCTGTTTATGCATTGCATTGTCCAGGAGATCTGTTAGAAGCATGCTGTAAATCAGCCTAGCATCCTCATGTGCTAGGTCTAGAAGATAAACTGTTAGATTTTGGTTTGGAGGTGATCCGGCCCGGTCGTCACATGATCTTTGTGAAATTATGCGGTTGTGAGTGTTTTCATGCAGTGGAAGGATACTCAGGAGTCTGCATGTGCGTTTCCAGTCGGAACGAGTCGCAACATCATCTGCGAATCCATCGCCATCAGGATCGGGTCATGAAGTTGTTTAAATTTGCATGTTGCAGGTGCATCATGATGTTTTGAGTTGGATATATACTCAGTGTATATATCGCAGTTAGGATCATCTCTCGGGGAAGGTCATCATCCGCATATCGCTAACAGATGCGGGTGTGAAAGTTGAGTTTTTTTGGCTAAGTGTTGAAGAGTTCATCAGGATGATGTATGACGTCATCGTCATCAGGATATGACGTCATCGTCATCAGGATATTAGGAAATCCCTCTATGCGGGTTTATCCTGTTGTCGCTAAGTGGAAAGGTATCGGCGTAGGCAGGAAGTTGTATTAGCATCATCAGGAGGTTTCGAAGAACCGGATGTTTAATATCATGATGCTGTTACTTGTATCGTCGGGCAGTGAAGCATCGAAGGCAAGTTGTTGAAGTAGAACGTCATCAGGATATTTGGACAACCGGATATTTGGATATCCTGCTGACGAAGGTGATATTGAATATCATGATGATGTCGCTTGTATTTGGCACCCGATGAACAGTGCAACCGGAGGATGTTTGCGCCCGCTGATTATCATGATGATGATGATAGGCGACAGTCGAAGGAGGTGAATAGTAGTCGTCAGGAGGATATTTGCGGTCATCAGGAATATGATGATGATGTTGAAATGTGATGATGCAGTTGGTGTTGTTAGGAAATATGATGATGAGGTTCAGCCGATAGAGAAGTTTGTCCTGCTGTTTGTTTTGTTGGCAGCTCCTTCCTGTTAGGTTGCCTCCGTTGCGTTCCACTCTGCATCACTTAGCTATCGATCCTCTTCTCATTTCTATCTGGTTAGCTCGAGCATGCAGAGTGAGCTGATGGGCAATGCGTTTATTTTGCTCCAGATCAACCTGTATACAGTCATTTAACTCTACACAAAGTTCACCCAGCCAATGCTCAACAGAAGCAATAGTTCTTAGAGCTTGAGGACCTGGAAATGTTTTGCCACAGCCTTGACTCTTAGGAGGCAGACGACCCTTAACTTCATCTCCACTGATTTTGCTTGCAATATTCCATAGCCATGTCCTGTGTGACTACGTATCGTCATCTGAAAGGGGGCTTCTTGGGCTTGTGATAGGATTCCTCAATTTGCTTCGCCATTAAAAGACCGGTATTGATGACCCTCTGTATGTTTGGTACGTTGTAATTCTGCGCCACAAACACCCCAACTACCGTGCCGACTATGAAGATAAAATTACTCCGAATTATGCCCATCGCTGCCATAAACAAAACCCACCTTAAATCCTTCTCGCTCTCATCCAAAAGCTAGGCAATTTCAAGACTGAATTGAAAGAATTTGAAATCCCAGTGACAGAAGAATATGTCAATAAAAACATGAAGTGCCCAGAGTTTAGTGGGAGAAAAGAGGAATCTTGTAGAACACTTCCTCTTGCATAAGAGCATTGATTGTTTACTTCAATTATTTTTAATTGAGTGCAGATGTGGTTTGCAGATCCTGAAGCCCTAAACTATGACCAACGCACACCCAATTTGGTCAAGTTTCCAAACGTGTAAGGTGCAGATCCATTTCAGAGAGCTTGGAGTGCATGTACACCGTTCCGTGTAATATTCTGACAGGAATTTAGCTCCACCTTATGCTATTCTATTTTTTTTTTTATTCTGGTAATCTTACATACCTCACAACGCATTACAAGATGAACGAATTCTGCTCCCATCGAACAGAAAAATAGTCCAACAAAGCATGCGGAATTCCAATGTTAAAGACAGATATAGCTGACCTGCTATGCTCCACTTCAGATGCACTGTATGACAGCCCAATTCGACGTGCTTCACTTGGCAGATACTTTGTGACTGGATTCTTGACCACTCGAAGGAGTCTATCTGGGCCATTAATCGCACGAATGCTCAGTTTCTGTAGCAGTTGGACCATCAATCCACAAAAACACTTAAAGGTTCTTGGAAGACGAACATGGGGATTTACTTTGATGAGGATATTCTCCTGTGGTTGCACATAAATAGCACTAAGCCTTCCAGCTTTATTGAGAGGACTATCCAAAATTGCCAAAAGGGCCTAGTGAACAATATCCTGATCTTCTTCACTTTTTGTCTACCTGCAATCCTGTCCTCTTGCCGCTACAAGCTTCTCTTTTATAACACAGTCTCTCTCATTTGCCAAGGAACTCGGCACATGATCCCATGCATCTCCCTCCTCAAGAAAAACTTTTATTTAATTTCATACTCCCAAGAGGTTATTCCTTTTTTAAATACTAACACACAAATCTGGCAACATTTAATTATTTTATAGTCGACCAAGCATATTTTATTTAATAAAGTTTTAACATTACAACAATCTATAATAGTACAACTATATATTAATTTATTTTATTAATTTAGTTGTAAATCACTAATTACAACATAACTTACAACTATTTTATTTATTTAAATATTTATTGTAAATATTATTATATTAAATAATACAAAACCTCTTACAATCTTTATTTAACAATAATACTTCTATTAAAATAATAATTTATTTACAACAATAATCGACAATTATCGACATTATACTCAATATTATCTTTTACAACTACATTTAATTATCAACATTATACTTTCCGTAATATAATTCTAATTAAAGCACAATGACACCTTACACACTTAGACACTTTCTAACCTAGTTAGACTCCAAGGTGCAATATTACCTGTCTGCAAATCATGATCGAATGACAGACAAAGACCAAAAGGATAAGCTGACAACCAAACCACACTGACATGGGACCTCACATTAACTCCAAACAACTAATCCATTGGCGAAGGCACGCTCAGACCTGTAATCAGGTGGAGTCGATGCCTAGTACCTGCATTCCTGCAACAATGCACGGTTAAACATAACAAAATATATATATCCACATGCAGTCCTGTAGTGAATGGAAATCGCAGTGAGGTAGGGTACTTGAGAGCGAGTAATACGACACTGTTCCATTCACATTTATGAATAAACGATTAACTATGTTGAACAAGGTATCTGATATTACTCAACAACATAAAACATTCAATCCTCTTACAATCCAATATCACAATTAACATCAAAACATCTGTAACATCTAGTTCATTTACCAAATTCTAAAGTATAAAATAATAGAATCCAACATCAACAATTGTTATCATAATGATTAGGTCCAAGATAAAGTAACAAGATAACAAGAGATCCATCATCTACGGTCTAAGACACTATCACAAAGTCTAAACAAACATCAATCTGATGGACGACGAGATGAGGGGCATTACATCCTCCCCCCCTAGGATCAGGCTTACTCCTGGAAGCCTGCGAACAAATATGGATATAGCTCTCACATTCAGGATGCATCTTTCCATGTAGCTGAAGCCTCTTCACTACATGATGGGCATCCAACCCATCCATCCCAACACTATGTCATAGGATCCTGGTGGTATCATGCAAAGATCCACCGTGGTAGATAAGGGACCTATCTTCAACTCACAACCATAAACAAAAGAGTCCACTATTACCCTATATCCAGAGGCTAATTCCATTTGCCACTTAACATTTTCAGGTTGCTAGACAAGGGCTACGAAGGAATATGTTCTTCAGAGTTTAAACAACTAGTATAGCTTGATGGGCTAATGTAAATCCCAAAGTACCCAGTGTTAGCAAACTTGGCTCTGATACCAGATGTAACGCCCGCCTTGTACACCTCAGAGAAATACACATTTATACTACATGAAACAGGAACACATTTTTTTTTTAATGATTAAGATAACAAAGTAATGTTAACATAACTAACTACAACATATTCTCTAAGCATACAAGGCTGCATTACTTTACAAACCAACTAACATAATTTAACAAACATCAGTAACTGATTCGAATCCAATGCATAATTGAATAACTGAATTCATATTCATTGCATGTCGACAAATAATGTAATCTACATGATCAAATACATAACTAAAATGCTTTCATTACACATAAGTACATCATGACATCATTACATTGCCATTTGCAGAATGACATACATTGTGTATGTCCTATCACACAAATCTGGTACAAGGTTACACACATACATCTCCATCAACTGGTACAAGTACAATTGTCTGAAAACTAGAATAAATCTTTTCTGCCTATGAATTTGACAAGAATAACCAATGGATAAAATAGCTCTTCCACCCGACCATGTGGAACCCTGAGGTCCACCCCCCGAGCTAGGAGTTAACATGAGGTCCCAAACAATAACAATCAGGTAGACAAAAGACAAACAAGAACAAGGATGACCAAACACCAATACAACACATGGCAATAACATAAACACCACAACAGAACTTAACTGAACTTCCAGAGGCAACACATAATGAATGGGGAGAGTACAACTAGGGAATGCTAGACTGCAGTAGGCAGGAGTGTCATCACATGGCTTGTCATGGGTTGTCCTGGCAAGCCTTCCTAGGCCCCGGCCCCCATCTTGGGTTGTCCTGGCAGCCTCTCCTGACTCCCAGCCCCCATACAATGCTCATGCGGAATCAACATACCTTTCATGAGGACAAGGTAGTTGATCTTGCCATTCCAGGCCTTCTCATCTCATCTCAAGCCTAAACAAGCACTTGAGCCATGAGTGAGGCATCCACTTATCTTGTTTAGTGTGTTTAACTACCCAGCCCCCTAATTCATTATTTAGGTTATCACTTGATTAATCTACTTCCAACAGGTTATCCTGACTGCCACTTTGGGCGCCGGCCCCACGTTGAAAGCCACTCCCCTACCTGTATCTAGAAGACCCTACTCAACAAACATAGCAAACATCATCATGACGACAATGATACATGAAACATGCAAGGCATAATCCATCTTGCATAACCATTATTCTGATATGAACATATACATGTAATAATGCAAGGCATTTACCTTCTTGCATATCATCTCAATTACAAGGGCATACTCTTAATACATTTTCCATGGCTTCCAATGAAGCAACTCATAAGAAAAATACTTTTTCATGAATACTGACATCTCCCCATTGTCTAATCCAATACAACATCCCAAACAAATAAATCACAACATTCATGAAGAACTTTTCTACACATCATGATGCATATAGAATATTTACATTCTTTCACAATGCCAACCAAATTCCTTATACATGACAAAAGGCGACATGACTTCAATAACTTAGGACACTTATCAACACATTACAACAAACCTGGCCTCTGGAAATGAACCCTTGACAACTTACACTTTGACCATTTCAAACAATTTCAATTCACACGAACTAATTATCTAATACCTTTAAATCAAATTTCCAATACAATAATTATATACCTAATCCTTAATCCATTATCATAACAAAATGAAGAAACCAAATTAAAACCAATGACAACATTATTCTAAATTCCCAATTTCATTTGGCTTTAAAACAATCAACTATACTTTTGAAATACTAATAATAATAATATTAATAACAGTAACAATATTATTATTATTATTATTGTAATAATAATAATTATAATTATAATTCTAATGATGATAATAACATTGATATTAATAGTACTTCTATTAATATGCATTCAAACACATTGTAAAGTAAATAAACATTCCTTAGGGTTAATCTAAGCCAATAAAATGAAATGCATACAAGAAAGCTCAACTAACCTGGATTAACAATGATGGTTTTCTACAGACTAGAGTTTGTATCTAATTCAGGCACTGCTGTGAGATCCACCACTGTTTTAAGGAATTCAAAAATGCTGTAAGAATTTTATAGCAAGAACATCAACCCACTTGATCGCTAATGAATCAATCAACGAGCTTGCCCTTTCTATCTCGGTGAGGGAAGGTGAGTTAATGAGGCGGTAATTCATCATTCTTTTACTCTGCATTCATACTACTGATGGAAGCATAAATTGGCCAACAGCTTCTTTATATTTCATCCGCACATTGAGAAGTAACTTTCTCACATATATTGTCAATGACAGGTTTATCAATACCTTCTACTCCTTTTTCAGTGTACATCTTCAGAGAATCAATAAACGGATCCTTCTCTGACATTTCTTGCGGATGGGCAATTTCCATCTGATCATAATTTCCCATTACATATTTTGCACAAACCCTGAATCTAAGTTCCAATTTTAAAATAGTTTCTTCTAAATTTTGTGGGACTTGTCTTGTGCTTCTCTTTTGGAGATCAGGGTTCAAATGTTCAATGCATTACATAGTCTGGAACAATTTCTCGTAAAAATGCATTCGCATTCTGCTTTCTACACTGTTGCTATTCCGCTTTGAATGTTGAACCTACATTCCAGGCTACAAGCCTACAAGGAGATCCCCTCTGCTATGAAAAGATGATCCTCATGCACTGCAACTAAACCCTGGCCCCAAAAGAAGTGGTCATTCATATTCATGCATCACTACAAAGCCTTCATCTCCAATTTGGTGTCTTAGCTATCGATCCTCTTCTCATTTCTATCTGGTTAGCTCGAGCATGCAGAGTGAGCTGATGGGCAATGCGTTTATTTTGCTCCAGATCAACCTGTATACGGTCATTTAACTCTGCACAAAGTTCACCCAGCCAATGCTCAACAGAAGCAATAGTTCTTAGAGCTTGAGGACCTGGAAATGTTTTGCCACAGCCTTGACTCTTAGGAGGCAGATGACCCTTAACTTCATCTCCACTGATTTTGCTTGCAATATTCCATAGCCATGTCCTGTGTGACTACGTATCGTCATCTGAAAGGGGGCTTCTTGGGCTTGTGATAGGATTCCTCAATTTGCTTCGCCATTAAAAGACCGGTATTGATGACCCTCTGTATGTTTGGTACGTTGTAATTCTACGCCACAAACACCCCAACTACCGTGCCGACTATGAAGATAAAATTACTCTGAATTATGCCCATCACTGCCATAAACAAAACCCACCTTAAATCCTTCTCGCTCTTATCCAAAAGCTAGGCAATTTCAAGACTGAATTGAAAGAATTCGAAATCCCAGTGACAGAAGAATATGTCAATAAAAACACGAATTGCCCAGAGTTTAGTGGGAGAAAAGAGGAATCTTGTAGAACACTTCCTCTTGCATAAGAGCATTGATTGTTTACTTCAATTATTTTTAATTGAGTGCAGATGTGGTTTGCAGATCCTGAAGCCCTAAACTATGACCAACGCACACCCAATTTGGTCAAGTTTCCAAACGTGTAAGGTGCAGATCCATTTCAGAGAGCTTGGAGTGCATGTACACCGTTCCGTGCAATATTCTGATAGGAATTTAGCTCCACCTTATGCTATTCTATTTTTTTTTAAATTCTGGTAATGTTACATACCTCACAACGCATTACAAGATGATCGAATTCTGCTCCCATCGAACAGAAAAATAGTCCAACAAAGCATGCGGAATTCCAATGTTAAAGACAGATATAGCTGACCTGCTATGCTCCACTTCAGATGCACTGTATGACAGCCCAATTCAATGTGCTTCACTTGGCAGATACTTTGTGACTGGATTCTTGACCACTCGAAGGAGTCTATCTGGGCCATTAATCGCACGAATGCTCAGTTTCTGTAGAAGTTGCACCATCAATCCACAAAAACGCTTAAAGGTTCTTGGAAGACGAACATGGGGATTTACTTTGATGAGGATATTCTCCTGTGGTTGCACATAAATAGCACTAAGCCTTCCAGCTTTATTGAGAGGACTATCCAAAATTGCCAAAAGAGCCTGGTGAACAATATCCTGATCTTCTTCACTTTTTGTCTACCTGCAATCCTGTCCTCTTGCCGCTACAAGCTTCTCTTTTATAACACAGTCTCTCTCATTTGCCAAGGAACTCGGCACACGATCCCGTGCATCTCCCTCCTCAAGAAAAACTTTTATTTAATTTCATACTCCCAAGAGGTTATTCCTTTTTTAAATACTAACACACAAATTTGGCAACATTTAATTATTTTATAGCCGACCAAGCATATTTTATTTAATAAAGTTTTAACATTACAACAATCTATAATAGTACAACTATATATTAATTTATTTTATTAATTTAGTTGTAAATCACTAATTACAACATAACTTACAACTATTTTATTTATTTAAATATTTATTGTAAATATTATTATATTAAATAATACAAAACCTCTTACAATCTTTATTTAACAATAATACTTCTATTAAAATAATAATTTATTTACAACAATAATCGACAATTATCGACATTATACTCAATATTATCTTTTACAACTACATTTAATTATCAACATTATACTTTCCGTAATATAATTCTAATTAAAGCACAATGACACCTTACACACTTAGACACTTTCTAACCTAGTTAGACTCCAAGGTGCAATATTACCTGTCTGCAAATCATGATCGAATGACAGACAAAGACCAAAAGGATAAGCTGACAATCAAACCACACTGACATGGGACCTCACATTAACTCCAAACAACTAATCCATTGGCGAAGGCACGCTCAGACCTGTAATCAGGTGGAGTCGATGCCTAGTACCTGCATTCCTGCAACAACGCACGGTTAAACATAACAAAATATATATATCCACATGCAGTCCTGTAGTGAATGGAAATCGCAGTGAGGTGGGGTACTTGAGAGCTAGTAATACGACACTATTCCATTCACATTTATGAATAAACGATTAACTATGTTGAACAAGGTATCTGATATTACTCAACAACATAAAACATTCAATCCTCTTACAATCCAATATCACAATTAACATCAAAACATCTAGTTCATTTACCAAATTCTAAAGTATAAAATAATAGAATCCAACATCAACAATTGTTATCATAATGATTAGGTCCAAGATGAAGTAACAAGATAACAAGAGATCCATCATCTACGGTCTAAGACACTATCACAAAGTCTAAACAAACATCAATCTGATGGACGACGAGATGAGGGGCATTACATGTAGAGTGAGAGGGAGTGGTTGTAAGTTGTGAAAGCTCATCAAATTTTACATCTCTACTAACAAAGACATTTCTTGTTGTCAAATCATATAACCTGTAAGCCTTTGATTCTTCACTATAACCCACAAACAAACACTTATGACTCTTTGGTTCTAACTTTTTCCTCCTTTCATCAGGAACGTGTGTTCAAGCAATGCACCCAAATACTTTAAAATACCCAATGTGGGGCTTTCTACCACTCCAAGCTTCTTTAGGCGTGATATTTGGGAGGGCTTAAGTGGGAATTCTATTCACAATATATGCAGCACAAGAAACAGCCAAACCCCAAAATTGATTATGCAAACTTTTAAAATGCAACATACAACGAGCCATTTCTAAAAGAGTTCTATTCATTCGTTCAACGACCCCATTTTGTTGAGGAGTATAAGGAACTGTTCTTTGCACCTTAATACCATAATTTTCACAAAATGACTCAAATGCATAATTGCAATATTCACCCCCATTATCCATCCTTAAACACTTAATTCTTTTTCCACTTTGATTTTCAACTAATGCCTTAAAATTTTGAAAAACTTCGAATACTTCACTTTTCTTTTCAAGAAAATAAACCCATACTCTCCTGCTGTAATCATCAATAAAAGTTAGAAGGTACCTGGCACCTGAAAGTGAAGGATACCCTGGTTCACATAGATCACTATGAATGAGCTGCAATGGATAATTAGCTCTCCATGCTTTCCCTGAATCAAAAGGATCTCAATGATGTTTTCCTAACACACATCCTTCACACACACCTTCAAAAGCTGAAATTTTTGTCAATCCACTAACCATATCCATTCTAACCATATCTTGTAATTTTCTATAATTTATATGTCCAAGTCTAGCATGCCAAAGTTTTGACATATAATCAGCCTGACCAATAAAAGCATGAGAGAGTGTGTATTCATCATCAACAAACCCCACAAATTTAAATAGACTCTCTTTATGATCAACTCTACCAATAGAAATTATATTGCTTGGGTCTTTTCTATCTCTAACAATAACTTGATCAGCGGTGACAACAAACTCATATCTAGCTTGAACAATTTTATATACTAAAATAAGATTCACCCTTAATCCTTCAACCAGCAAAACATTTTTCAAAGACCCATTCGTTACATTAACAGTGCCTATTCCTAAAACTGGAAGTCTAATTTTATTGCCAATAGTAATTTCTTGATCTGAATTCTTCCCTTCATAAAAATCAATAAACAAAGATCTATCCCCAGTCATGTGATATGATGCCCCTGAATCTAAAATCTATTCTTTAGTAGAATCTGAAGCAAAGTATCCCCCCTTAACACTACTTTCAGGTCTAGCAATTACCTCCTTATTTGATTTCTATTGCCTTTTCAGAGAGATGGCTACGAAGCTATGCCTATCCTTCTTGCCATCCTTGAACCTTTCTTGCTTGGGCTTGTATTGCTACCTTTCATTGTCCCTCTTCTTCAAACAAAATTTCTCCATGTGATTTTCACCTCCACAATACCTGCAAATAATCAATTTTCTTCCAACTTGTTTTTCTGCAGAATCATTTCTAGAAAAATGGTTAGAACCGTCATTTTGAAATTTATAATTTCCTTTCCAATTATTCTTTCCATCATATCTAGAAAATTTACTCTTGGTTGCATATGCATGATTCTTCTTAATATGCCCTTCTTTAATAAGCTAAACCTCTTCATCTAGTACAGACTTACAAAATTGATCAAAAGTTTGCTAGGGGGCATTGGGAGTTAGTTGGAGAACCCTTTTCATTGATTCCTTAAATACCTTGTATGGCTGGGGAAGCTTACTTTCAACCATTGCAATCAACTGAAAATCTTTTTTTGCATATTCAGCACCTATTTTCTTCAGCTGAGCATTTAAAAATGTAACTTCATTAAAGTAATCAGACATTTTTTCAAAATCAGAAGGATCTAAATTCACCAATTTTTCTTCTATGCTAAACATGCTAGCAATATCTGCATCTTTATAATTTTTTCTAAACTCTCCCATAGCTCTATTGGATTATCAATATCAGCAAATCTTCTATTGAGATTAGGGCTTAAAGCTTTACCAATAATACATATAGCTTGTTCCAACTTGCATTTCCATAGCTCCTTTTCTTTTTCACTTTGGGGTTCTCCAATTTCCTTGTTCACTATCCTCCATAAAGCCTTTTCCCTCAAAGCATTCTTGACTGCAATCTTCCAATCTGCAAAACCACTTCCATCAAATATTGGCAATACTTCATTTGTTGAGACCATGTTAGCCAAAAAATTAGTCTTCAAACAAATATTATTCTAGCAAAATATGAACCCTATAGACAAATCACTTCCAGCAATATATTTGCCCTGCAAACAAATCACTCCAGCATTGTATTTCCAATTGAACCTCTAGCTGAATCTATAGCTGAACCTGGAAAAAAAATCTAGCTGAACTTGGCTCTGATACCATGTAAAAATAGTCCCAAGATAATAAAAATGGAATAGCAACAGCAAAACAGAGAAGACATAGGGCAAATAGAGTTGAATAACTCAGAAATATATATTCATTTAACTTGCATTACATCCAAATGCCGTGTACAATAGCTCTCTCTAATCACATATATATAGCTACAGAAGCTTTGAAGCTTAGAAGCTTCTGGCATTCTAGATGTCTCTAAAATCCTAGAATGTTCTTTTCTAGAACAGCTGGAAGTTTCTACCCTTCTAGATAACCTGGAATGTTCTTTTCTAAAACAACTTTATGGAAAACTTCTAGAAACATCTTATCATTCTCTAGACAATCTTAACTATTCCTAACAGTTGTGAACTACCTCTACATTAACCTATTCCAGATATATCCTATAACCATTGCATATCTAGGGATTTTATTTTCTGGGATAGTCACAATGAGCTCGTGTGCTTGGTGCATCCTTCTACTTTTTGTATACATGCTTTGTAGGGTGATTGCAATTCAAACCCTCGAAGAATCTAATAACCTTCATGCTCTGATGGAAGTCCATATCGCTTTTCCAAGCCCATTTGGATGTTGGTAGACATGGTGGATCTAGCTTACCTCTATCATTCCCATTTGTTTAATAGTTTTCTAAAGTCTCATAACATATCTACCTTGAGCGAAACCTACAATCATTGTAATTAAAATTGTTGATAGTTTTAAGGTCTTTTTAACCCTTACATTTAGTCTGTACTCAACTGCATTCTGCAAACACCTGAGTATATCCTGCAATCATTCTTTTGGCGTGTGTGAGGAGGGCAAATATATTACAACATCTGATATTATCTATAACCATTTGTGCACATCTGGTGATCAAATGTATGACCTTCTAATAATAGTTCTAAATGCTGTGAACAGTCATAATGATTTAGACTTGTGAGGTCTGCTGGTGGGTGCGACAGGCTGTGGTGTGTGGATCAAGCCTCAAACATCAATATTTCATCACTAACCCCTTGCGTATGGCTGTCTTGTGCAGCTAGTATGACTGTCACACAATGAACATACCCCGGATATGCTGATCTGTCACAACATGGATATATGATGGTGTCTTGTTTTTTTCCAAAAAATGAATATAGTGATGATGGCAGTCAGCGATTAAAGGAAAGCTACTTCAAAATCACCCTAGGGTATGCATAGTGACCCCTCCTAGTTTGGCACTTCAACTTACACATAAGATAAGGATGAACAAAAACACCTATGAAAAATAGCCAAAAGTTTAGTTGCTCTTCGTTTTCAATTGGTGTAATACATAGAAAAAAAAATAAAAATAAATAGAGACATCCATTCAACCTCTGCAAGGTATTGACATCGTAATGATTAAGTTTAGGGAGTCTCAAGGTCACCTAGCATGGAAAAGGTGGTCATCCCTGCACACTTAATAACAAATGCAATAAAGTTATGATCAACTTCAGTTCATTAGATCTACATGGCTGAGTACGCTAGAACACGAGTTAAGATGACAATAATATGTGTTTCGTGGCAGTGATATGAATTCAATATATATATATACTCTTTTGCTTTTATAGGTATTTAACATTACCATCCCCTCCGGTGCTAATGAAAGAGTAAATATTGCTACCACTCTTAACGACAACAAGATTATTGCGAGTACGGTTTTTGCCTTGCATTTATTAAAATATAAAGTTTGACAAGTTCCGAAGAATGCTATGGATTCCTTGCTTTGATGATGGTTTCGATATGAGGCTTCATCGGACGATTGAGCTCTCTAACTCTCGTTCTTGTGGAGATGATTATAATTCGTGAGTGCGAGATCGTTGATGCGGGGAGTTTTAGTATGTTTTGAAACCAAATGGTATCTATACTGAGAGAAAAATATTAATACTAAACCATAGCTCAATAGAGGCTGCACTGACGCTAAGTTATTGGCACCTACCTAGCTGCGTCTACCTCAGTCAATGTTTGGAACCCTCTCTAAACAACGTAGACCTGCAATAATACTCAACCTTAGGTTTTTTGTCCTAGTTGAGAGAACAAAATGTATTTGTAGAATTAAAACATTTCATGGTTGGTATTAGTTTGACCTATTTTAACCTCTAGGCCCTCTTGGAATACAACTTACTCATCAAAGAATCATGGAGACTTTGGTCAGACTAAACCATTTACTCTCATCAAACATCTTAAAGAGCACAATGAATCCTCATGAAGACTTATGTCATGGAAGGAAGAGATTGTGAGTATGACCATAAATGAAAACTATGACAATGACTCTAAGAGTATAGTGACAATAGACAGACGTTCACTTCCAACATCAAAAAAAAAAAAAAACCCTTCAATATAGCTAGTCTAAATAGTATAACCCTGATAATTACCCCAATATAGAAGGGTTTACTAAACTTTAATCTGTCTTCTTGGAGTGTGTATTAATTTCTACGTAGCAAATTTCACCTTGAATTATTAGTGTACTAGTAAGCATTAGTTTATGAAATAATAAGATTACAAATTGCATTAGGTACCATTAGCTCTTGTTTTGAATCTAATGGAGTGCCTCAACTTGTGAAGTGAAACATGTACTTCATTAAAATTTTCTTTGGACCAAGTGCCGAGTGAATATAAACACTTATGTATCAAAACCACTTTACTTAAATATCACACATTTTAGTTGCCAAACAATCAATAGCAGTTTTTTTTAGGTTATTCACAACAAAAGTGATAAATAAATGTTCTATTATTTTATTGACCAAGTTTTACCTTGAGAGTAGGAATAACCTACAAACAAGTAGATAAAGCTGCATATAAATATAAACATATCTATATCATATATATATTCAAAAATTAAATATGAATCAAAAACAAAGTTAAGATACACGATTTATTAGATGAGTTTGTTGGAGTATATATATATATATATATATATATATATATATATATATATATATATATGTGATAGAATTATTAACTTAAGAAATAAAAGAAATGTGGTTGTTATAGTTTAATACAAATGTTTATTAAACTAATCGATATGATTGTAGATTTACTGCAATTTGGCATTAAATTTTATTATAATGGATTTATTAGTAAAATTTGATAAAAGGGTTTGGATTTATAAATGTTGTAATTAGTATTTGATTTATAAGCATTTGTAATTGATATTACTTATGCATTTGTTTATCTTGAAGGCTATATTTATATGTAAATTGATGATTGATTTAATATAATAGATAGAATTAAAATTAATTAAACTAGACCTAGGTTTTAAGAAATTCTTGGTGGAGATATAACTTGAATCCAGTTACTAATTTGATTAAATGGAATTGGATATGACAAAATTAATTAGTGTAGATGGAATTTAATCTAGTTGATTTGGTTTTGTAAAGATCTTTTATAATGATTTTGTTAAGTTGAAACTGGATTTAAAACTTGGAATTAGGATGTACTTCAAAATTTAGCCTTATAAGTAAACCTTATACGTAACAGGATAACTAAGAGATTGAATTGCTCTTGTAAGAAAAATTTATGTTGTCAATGAGTTGATTTGTTGAAATTGCTTATTGCAAGCAAAATTTTTCATGTGAGTTGGTCTATGTGTAAATTGTCAAGTTTAGGTTCCAGAGGCATAAGGTAATATGATTTGATGGCATGTATTATGTTCATAGTTGTCTTGAAATGAAGATGTTGTAAGAACATATTGTTTCTTGTCTATGTATGTGGGTCTTGGTAAACAATAATGTGAGATGATGTACATACGGTGTTGTGAATATATTATGATGGGTTTAAATCTTCTCCAAGGAAGTGTTGATATCAAGTTTGTGTGTAGTATTGTAATGGGGAGATCTTGGAAATCGTAATGAGAAATTATTTTGTTTATGGTTGAGATTTGAAGATTAAGATGACCCATACCTTGCTCTGGATATGTGTTGTTATGGTTATTACGATTGATGAATTGAAAGTTTTGGGACAATGATCTAAAGGTTGGTCATTGTGATTATGTTTTGTATGCAAGAAGGTAAATGCCTTGCATTGTTTATGTATACTTATCAGTATGATAGTGATTGTCTTGCTTGATGGTTAGGGTTTCTAGATGCAGGTAGGGGAGTGGCTTTCAATGTGGGGCCAACGTCCAAAGTGGCTGTCAGGATAACCCATTAAAAGTTGTTAATTAAGTGAAAACCTAAAAAAATGAACTGGGGGGAAAGGGGTAAATTACACATTAACAAGATAATTGCATTTCCTCTCCCATGGCTATAGTGCTCGTTTAGACTAAGGATGGGAGAGAAGGCCTGGTTAGCAAGATCAACTTCCTTGTCCTCATAGAAGGAAGGTTGATTCCGCATGAGTCACCCTATGGGGCTGGTGCCTAGTGAGAGGTTGTCAGGATAACCATAGATGGGGGCCGGCGCCTAATGTGAGGCTGTTAGGATAACCCATGTTAGGACCGTGTGATGACACTCTCCCTACTGCAGCCTAGCATTCCCGAGTTGTATTCTCCCCATTTGTCATGTGTTGCCTCTGGAAGTGGTTTTGAGTTGCTTGTAATATTGTCATGTGTTGTAATGGAGTCATGTTTAGTCTTTGTTCCTGTTAGGCAATTGTCTACCTGACTGTTTGATGTTTGGGACCTTATGTTATCTCCTTGCACGGGGGTTGGACCTTAGGGTTCGACATGGTCGAGTGGATGTGCTTTATCTCCATTGGATTTTTCCTTGCCTTTATTTGTGTGCAAGAAGGTTGTATCTCATGTAGCAGATTCAAATCTTGTACCAGTCTATAAAGATAGTTATTTATGCTCATGTACTATCTTATGTATCAGATTATTCATAATGTATGTAATCCAATGCAATCAAAAGTTGATGATGTAAACAATGTTATGTTGTATCCTCATGTGTATGGAAAAATTATAGTTGTACTTGCCCAGGATGATTATTTATCTGATATCATGGAAATGTATATGGTTATTCATTTAATGCAATAGATATAGAATGAATTATTTTTGTCAGTTAATACATGATGTATGCGAAAACATGATAGTAGTTTGTCAGTAATGTAGCCATGGAACCCTGAGAGAACATTACTTAGTATAGATAAGTTAAATGTTACCTTGTTATTTCTTGCAAAAATAAAATAAAATTGTCCTATTTGTATAGTGTAATTGTGTTGTTCTCTAGACTCCCTTGGCTGGGTGTTACAGACACATAAGTGGAAAGGTAACCATAACACCAATAGTGAGGTTTGCTGATACTAGAGTAGAATTTGTAACTTCTATAGCATGATCAAGTTGAGTTCAGCATCATAGTTGCTTCATTTTTTAACTGGGAAATAAAGAGAGAAACTATGTAACTAATAATTTTGATAGTAACAAATGAGTTCATTATGGGAACAATAACTAGTTTCAAAATGAAAATATAAACTTGTCTCAATGGATAAACAACTTGTGAATATATTACTCAAATAAAATAAGAATGATACATGAAATTTATATATGGCCTCTTCTAGAAAATAATCATCTTGTTTGCATTAAAATCCATTATCACTATGTTAGTATCTGTTTGCATTGAACTCATATCCACAAATGGTAAATATTGATGTACTCAGTCTTATATATATGTGTGTGCATGTGTGTATGCCTAAAATTTTAATAGAACTTCATCATAAGATAGTATGCTTTGATAAAATAAAATGGTTATAAAATATATGGATAGATATGAATATTAGCTCATTAAATGAAGTATATATAAAGATAATATCTAAAATATGTATTTTGTAATAGTAGAATGGTGATCAACGTATCAAAAGGAAATCCCAATTTAGCTAGACATTAAAAACACGTAAACATGTTATTCACCAACTCGTACATGATGCCATAAAACTGCTAATAAGAACTCAGATAAAATGAATTAGAATATTCCAATTAGACAGCAAAATTGATCCAATTTAAACACATATATAACAACACAGATAGTCAAAAAGAGAGACGGTCTATTTTCCATAAATAATTAGGGTTTGTAGTAACTTGCTAAAGTTGATAATTTTCTAACTCATCTTATTGATGAGAGATAGAAGAGGTTCCTGAAAATATACAACGTTTATTGTTTTATATATAGTTTATTAAGAATCGTAGGGAAGGTCTATTTAGAAGGTGCATTAAAATTCAAATGTAGGTGGATGCAACCATCTTTCTATAGTTGATCTTATGTGGAGTAGTGTAAACTGGAAAGCTAACAAAGTCGCTCTATATTACTAAATCAAGTAGTATCAAATCACAGTTCTCAGTTCAGATTAGTAACTTTTGTTTTAAAAATGGAAGATGTTTTCTATAATGCCCCCTCATATTTTGGCTTATGATAGTTGCTAGTTTCACATTTCTCTCTGATAGTTCTGAGACAGTTGCTAGTTCTTTCATTGCATTCATACAGTTCTAAGACATTTGGATTAGTAGGCTATGGTTTATGTTTATTTTGATCATGATGGACTATGTTCGACTGATATAGTTTTGACATATGTTATGAGTTTATGATGACATTATTATTATTCCAATTATGATGAGTTTGACATGATTAGAAATGGTTTAATATTATCATGTTTTATTCGATCTGTTGATATCTGAATTCAAATAAAAGTGGTTATAGTCTTGTTTTAAGAGTAGGGTGGTGTAGTACTACTCGCTTCGAGCACCCTACTACACTGTGATTCTTTGTCTCTGTGTGTCCTTACATATATGCATTTGATCATGTACAACCTATTGTTCTGATGTAGGTTGTAGGTACCAAGCCTCGACTCCACCTGATATAACAAGTTTGAGAGGGCTCTTGCACCAATGGGTATCAATGATGGGAGATAATACGAGGTTTATTCCACTGGGTCAGTCCTAGTCTTCTGTTGTGGTCATGTGTCGTGTTGTGACACTCGGTCCTCACCTCATGTTGTTGGTCATCATGTGTTGTGAGTATTGTCGAGTTTTGTTTAAGTTATGCCTATGTTTTTGTCTTGGTAATACCTTAATGAACTATTATTATAATGATGCTGCTATCAATACGTAAAATTAAATAGTGTTTTGAGTAGTCATAAAATTTGGAATATTGCTTAAGTAAAATTTATTTCTGACTAATATAATTATTTTAATGTTTTATATAGCGTCATAAGTTTTAGTATGGTTAATTATTATGTTGTTTTTTTTTTAAGAATAATTTTAGGTAATAAATTAATGTTATGAGTTGTCGATTGTGAAATTTTAAGATTTGGGAAATCTCTACTATTAGCAAAATTTTAATATTCTCAGAGGAGTGGGATTCTGGGTAACAAATGCATGACTGTGATAATTTATGAGATGAGCCATTTTTAAATTGGGGGATTTCTTTTGGAGAGGGGAGTTGGAAAGAGAATACAGCAATTGGGGAAAAATAAAGAATTGGTTATGGGAAATGGAGAAGATCTAAAGTGGGATGAAAATTTGGGTATGTGTTGTTGTCTCTCTGTGAAATTTTGCATTTCTGTAGCTTAGATTTTAAATCTTATTTTAGCATGATCATCCTGTGTTCTGTGTGTGAAAATTTGCAATTATGTAGCTTGGAATTTAAATCTTATTCCTTTTGGCATGATCGCTCTGTGTTCTATGTTCGAGTGTAGCCGCCCTGACCTCACTTCCATCTTGAAAATTGCACCTTGAGGGTTGTTAATGTTTTAACCTCTGTAATTATTTCCAAAATTCATTTCTCTTTTGATTTATTCTGTGTCAAAACCTCCCTCAAATTTTAGAATCCAATTCATTGTAATCATTCTAGTGATCTCAATCAAAAGAGAAATGCCCCATTTTTGAAAATCCATTACCAATTTCTTGACCCTTTTGTCCTTGGCTGTCCTCTATGCATAGTTCAGTCTCACCCAACTTTAACCGTCAGAATGGTGACTTGCAACCTAAAATTGATTTCAACCAAATGCAATTTTTATTTGTAATTTTTACCTCTGTCAATGTATTGGAGATTGTCGTATGTTTTGTCCCTGTCGGAATACATGGGTTGATTTTCTCTTCATAATCCTCCTTTGTCTCTTTTGAAGTTCTTCATTCAAGAGTCCTACTCACCCTTCAGGCCAAGCGCCATTGGCATTTTTTTTTTGGAGCTCTCTAAAATCTTTTTAAATATTCTTCTGCCAGTCGCTGTCACCACAGCCTTGTAATGCTTTCTTATTATTTTCAGCTCTCTACCTACTTTTTTCCCATGACAGATCGGCAATTGATGCGGTTATTACTTTGTATCTAGCTAATGTTTTGTGATCTTCTCTCCCTCACGTCATTTTAATAAAGAAGAATGGTGATCTGTGTTACCCAATTCTCTGAGATCCTTCTTGTTTTATCCCTCCCCCGGGTGGTTCACTCTAAGCGAAGAGACTTCTCTGTATTGTATCTACCTTAGTTTCTCTCCCTGCATTAGAGCCAAGGTTTGCAGACTTCATCACATGCTTCTTTCAATTTGTAGTATCATCTGGTTTCAGCAAAGTAAGAATGGGTTTTCACCGATTTAGGAAGCTTCTATTAGGACTCGCGCATAACTGTTAGTAAGACTCGCACAAGGGAATCCTTGGTTACTTTAGATACGTGTCAGATTTCTTAACTAAATTTGCTGCCACTTTTTTAAAGATGGGTTTGGTATTTAAAAAAAATATAAATATTGGTAATTTGATTTATTAAAAATGGTAGTTCATAGAATGTTAATGGTAGGTGGATGCTTATAGTGTAATTTATATATTTGTAATTTGTTTTGTTAGAAACTATAGTCTTAAAATGTTAGATGGAAATTTATGCTTATAGCAAAAATATATATATTTATAATTTTTTTATTAGAATTTGTGGTTGGTAAAATGTTAGATGGAAGTCTATGCTTATAGAAAATATATGTATATAGTTATAGTTTGTTTTTATTAGAAAATTGGTAGTTATTAGAATATTATATAGGAAATTTATATTTGGAGTTGTATAGAAGTTATTACTTTTGTAAGCTAAAATTTCTTCGAAAGAAAGTTAGAACCTCATATGTATTTTCATGTTTAAAGTTAAGAGTATATTGAATCTCATTTACTTGATTGTCTTCCTTGTCGTATCGATATGCTTATATTGGGTCATTGTATCTATTTGGGTTTGAGTTTTTTAGTTATGCTTTGGCTAAGTGTGAAGTGAAGTATCTAGAGAGATGTCATGATTACTTTGCATCAAGACGCATAAGCATTTTCCATGTCGGGAATAGTCGCTTTAACATTGGTACTGTGTTCAACTTACCTAACTCTAGAGGTGTGGCTTCTTGGTTTTCGGTGCAACATTGTGGCATGTCATTGTAATGGGTTAATTGAATCAAGTTTTGTAATGAATGGGGGAAAAGTTTTGTGGATTCAAACTTTATAACTATTTATGTAACGTGTTGGGTTGTGAAAAGATGGATGTCTAGTAGTTCCTTGTCCATGCATCTGATTGTTTTCAAATGTTGGCTAAGGGATGTTAGTTGTAGGAAGGAGAGTGGCTTCCATGGTGGGGCCGATGCCCAAAGTAGCTACCTAGATAACCCCTTGGAAGTTGTAATCCAGTGATAATTTAATAATATATCTAGGTGGGTCGGGTAGTAATTGACATAACAAGATAATCATGTTGCCTCTCCCATGTCTTGAGTGCTCTCATAGGCCAAGGATGGGATGAGAAGGATTGGTTGGTAAAGTTGACCTCCTTCTCCCCATGAGAGGATGTGTCAGCTCCGCATGTGTCACCCTATGGGGCCGGTGCCAGAGAGGGGTCGCCAGGATAACCATAGATGGGAGCTAGCTTCTTGGAAAAGATAGCCTGGATAACCCATGTTAGGGCCATGCGATGCCACTCTCCTCACTGTAGCTTAGCTACTTTCCTCTTTATTTGTTTTCATTGTTGACTCTAGAGTGTTGTCTTGTCTTGTGCAGTCTTGTTATAACGGTTGGTCTATGTCGAGTCTATATTCATTTGGTTATATTTGTTGTTGTGTTCTTTGGCTTAGTGGAATCCTCTTTGTTATCTCCTAGCTCGGAGGGGTGGACCTCAGGGCTCCACGTGGTTGGGTGGTAGAGCTATCCATTGGCCTTCTTGGATGTCATGGTTTGAGATATGTGTCGAAGTGTTCCAGTTCAGTTTTGTTCTTCACTTTTAGAGTTGTATACATTCATAAGTGTATTATTTGTAAACCGACGTGATCGGTCTTGTAATCTTAAATTGTAACTTTGTAAATTAACTATCTTTGCAAATGTTAATGTTATACTTAATTATAGTGGTATGATGTTTATCACTTGTCTTGTTAAGACTTTATGATCAACTGATGCAGTTATGTTTCCCTAGAGGAGTTAGAAGTGCATTTTTCTTTATGTTGCGTATAATGATATCTTTAGCTTATGACACTGCAATTTCTTGCTTCAAAAAAAAAAAATTATTTCTGTAATTTTGCTCTTGTTAGTCTAACTCTCTAGGGTTCCATGACGGGGCTTCACATTTGGTATCAAAGCCAGGTTTAAACACTGAGTACTCTGGTTACAATTGAGCCCATTAAGTGACCTAGTGCTTAAACTCTATAGATTAACTTCATCCCTGTTGTACCCCTCTTTGAGTGTAATAAATCATCTTTTGGTGTTGTAGGTAGATGCCTAGAGGTAGGGGTCAAGGTCATGGTAGAGGTAATGGTCGTGGGAGATGTGGTGGCGGTACACCTCCTCGCAGTTCTCCTCATGAGAGTGCCCATGAACGTGGGGGTCAGAATATGGAATGTCAGGGTTAGCCTAAGGGAGCCCAGCTGAGACAGTTACTTGAGGAGGCCCTTAACCATTTAGGTCCTAGATAGGAGGTTAAACAACCTAGAGGGGGTCAGGAGGTAGATCAGTCAGAACCTAAGAGAGAGAGAGAGATCACCTAGATGGAGAGAGTTGATAGCTGAGTAGGAGGCCACACTAGCCAGCTATAAGAAATCTTATGAGGGCATGCCCTCCCACCTTTGATGGAGCTAGTAGTGGTCTGGAGGTGGAGACTTGGTTATTGGATATAGGCAGGTGTTTCGCCATGCATCCTTATGGTAGCAACACTGAAGCCAGGTGTGCTATTTTGCATCTCTGAGGGTTTCCTTCAACTTGGTGGCAGTTAGAAGAGCAGAAGCTGCATTTGGACATTAGCACTATTTCTTGGGAGTTGTTTTGAGAGATTCAGAGCCTGTTTCCTATCTGATCATTAGAGGTAGCATCGCGTAGATGAATTCCATGAGCTGTGGTAGTTGGCCATGTCAGTTGAGCAGTACAAGCACAAATTTTATGAGCTCAAGCAGTATGTAGGTATCAGAGATGATGACTCTATGTTGGTGCAGCATTTTATCAGGGGCTTGAATGCCTAGATTAGTGGAGGGGTTCGTGTATTCGAACCTAAGTCTATGGAGATTGCCGTGGAGAAAGCCCAGTTAGTGGAGGAGAATTTGGACATGGCACTCGATGGGAATATAGGTGTGCATATTGGTAGTGCAGCTTCTGTAGGATATGGTTCTCATCGTGGTCATACTTAGGCATTAGGATCTCATGCACCCTCTAAGGGTGGACAATATCAGCAGTACTCAGAGTCCAAGCTGAAGAATTCATAGCCGCAGCAGGGTAGAAGATTTCAAAATAAGAAGAACCGAAATTGGTAGCGTGCTAGACAAGATCATGTTGATCGACCTGCTTAGAGCACTCAGTCCATAGAAAACAGGGGTAGTTTCCAGCAGTCTAGTACTTTTCAGGGTGGCAGTGGTTTTGGTAGAGGCACTGGGTGATTCTCTTGTGGCCAACAGGGCAATATTGCTAGACAGTGTCCTTAGAGGAGTGCTTCAGGGTTTGGACATTGACCAGTGGCTTCAAAGCCAATGGTTTGTCATATAGGTAGATCGTACAAAATCTTTGCAGCAGTTGATAACCGTCAGGCAGATCACTAGGGCACCATGGTGGAGACTTCTGGTTTCATGCGAGGTATTGGTTTTTCTATTCTTTTTTATTCTGGTGCATCTAATTTGTTTATTTCTCCTTTTCTTGTGGAGCATTATGGCTTAGTGGCAACAAAGCAGGATGATAGGTGGCCTTCCGTGGCTAAGATTGCAGTTGAGTCTCTAGATCTCCAGTGTGAGTTGAGGATTGGCTCTCTATCTACTATAGTAGACCTTCGCATCCTACCCCTTGGTTCATATGATATAGTTTTGGGGATGGATTGGTTAGAGGCCCATCAGGCAGTGATCAATTGTCGGCATAAGTCTATTAGATGTGTGGATGACTCTGGTTTAGAGGTGGAGGTTGTAGGAGTTCAGAGACCTATTTCCCAACGTATGATCTCTGCTATGCGGCTTAAGAGGTGCATGCATCAGGGATGTCAACTTTTTGTAGTGTCAATTAAAGACTTGGAGATGGAGGAGAGTCGAAAGGCATCTCTTGATGATCACCCACTTTTGAGGGAGTATGCTGATGTTTTTCCTTATGAGATTCCAAGGATGCCAGCTAAGCGTGACATCAACTTTAGGATTGATCTTGTTCTTGGCGTAGAGCCTATCTCATGAGCTCCATATAGGATGACCACTTAGGAGCTTGAGGAGCTCTGACTATAGTTGGAAGAACTATTAGCCAAAGGATTCATTTGACCTAGTGTCTCTCCTTGGGGAGCACCTGTGATCTTTGTGAAAAAGAAGGATGGATCTCTATGGTTGTGTATCAACTATCGATAGTTCAATAAGGTGACAATGAAGAATAGGTACCCCTTGCCTCGAATCGATGATTTGTTTGACCAGATTAAGGGAGCAAAAGTGTTTTCTAAAATTGACCTTAAGTTGAGCTATCACCAGTTGAGGATATTTGAGGCAGATATTCATAAAACTGCATTTCACACCCATTATGGACATTATGAGTTCACAGTTGTACCATTCAGATTGACGAATGCACCTTCAGTATTCGTGAGCCTAATGAATGGTGTTTTCCGTACTTATCTTGACAAATTTTTCCTTGTATTTCTAGATGATATATTGATCTATTCGAGGACTATGGAGGAGCATGAGGAGCAATTGCGTCAAGTGTTGCAGTGTCTGAGAGAAAATCAGCTTTATGCCAATTTGTCGAAGTGGGAATTCTTTCAAACTGAGGTGAAGTATTTTGGTCATGTTATCTCTGGAGAGGGTATTACGGTGGATCCTTCGAAGATCCAAGCTATTATGGATTGGCCTGCACCTACTAATGTTTCTGAGGTCCACAGTTTTATGGCTTTGGCAAGCTACTATCACTGTTTTGTTATGGGGTTTTCAAGGATTGCCCATCCTATTACTTCTCTTCAGAGGAAAGGGAAGAAGTTTGTTTGGTTAGAGCAGTGTCAGGCAGCTTTTCAGACCCTTAAGGAGCAGTTGACCAATGCACCAATATTAGCAGTTCCTGATCCTACTAGGGACTTTGTTGTATGCACAGATTCTTCCTTGGAGGGTTTAGGAGCAGTTCTAATGCAGGATGGTCGCGTGATTGCCTATGAGTCTCGCAAACTCAAGGATAATGAATTGAACTATCCCACTCATGATCTAGAGTTAGCGGCAGTTGTGCATGCCTTTGTGAGGTGGAGGCATTTTCTCTTAGGACATCAGTTTGAGCTACACAGTGATCATCGTAGCTTACAGTATATTAAGGTAGATACATTGGATGGAGTCTTGTGCGAATATGACTTTGAGGTCAAGTATATTTAGGGCAAGGAGAATGTGGTGGCGAATGCTCTTAGTCATCAGAGACATGAGATCTTAGCGGTCTCTCTCACAGTTGACTTGAGAGGTTAGATTATTGCAGCACTTCCTACCGACAGTTGGTACCAGGAGGTGAAATCTGAGACTGAGTCTGGTAGACCTTTAGAGGGTAGATTCTCCGGTTACTCTCTTGAGTCAGATGGTCTTTTGCAACATTTGGGTTGTATGTATGTTCCTAGTTCTAAGGGTCTTCGTACCCTAGTGTTGTCAGAGGCACATCGGGCACCTTATTCTACTCACCCGGGTGTTAAGAAGATGCATGCAGATTTATGTCAGCTGTACTTTTGGAGTGGCATGAAGTGGGATATTGCTGATTTTGTGTCGATATGTCTTGAGTGTCAGAGGGTGAAGGTGGAGCACCAGCACCCTGCAGGGCTTTTGCAGCCTCATTTGATTCTAGAGTGGAAATAGGACATCATTTCGATAGACTTCATTGTGGGTTTGCCGGTATCCTCTCGTCGACCTGATGCTATTATGGTCACTGTGGATAGGTTGATGAAGGTAGCTCACTTCTCTCTTGTCTGTTCTTCTTGCAATGCTACTATGGTGGCTAGATTGTTCATGGAGGACATAGTCAGACTTCATGGGATTTCTCATAGGAGTATCTCTGATAGGGATCCAGTGTTCACTTTTGCCCTTTGGACTTCTCTACAGTATGCCTTGGGGACACAAATGAACTTTAGTTTAGCTTACCATCCTAAGACTGATGGTCAGACTGAGAGGGTTAATTAGGTTCTCAAGGATATGCTTAGGATGTATGTGATGGATTGGCAGATCTGTTGGGAGGACTACTTTTACCTGGTGGAGTATACTTGTAATAATGGATATCACAGTTCTATCACCATGTCTCCATTTCAGGCTTTGTATGGCCATCCTTGTAGGACCCCTCTGAGTTGGGATCATTTGGAGGATAGAGTCCTTCTAGGACCAGATATGCTTAGAGATATGGAACAATAGGTTGAGAGGATTAGAGAGCATTTGGTGGTAGTACAGGATAGATAGAATAAGTATGCAGATGCTCATAGGATCGATCGATAGTTTTTAGTTGGGGATCAGGTGTTCTTGCTTGTGCGACCGCGAAAGAGTCCAATCTGCTATGGAAAGGGCTCTAAGCTGGCACCACACTTTGTTGGACCTTTTGAGGTGTTGGAGAGGATCAGTCATGTTCCTTATCATCTTGCTTTGCCGCCTAGCATTTCACGCATCCATGATGTGTTTCATATTTCTATACTTAGACCTTACCATCCAGATATTGCTCATGTTCTTGATTGGATTGCTCTAAATGTAGAGGATGGGCAGCTAGCTTTGGAGCCTGTGGGCATTCTACACCATAGGAGACTTGCTCTTAGGGGCAGAGACATGGAGTAGGTCAAGGTCTAGTGGGATCCTAATGACAAGACTTCTGCTACCTAGGAGGAACTTCTAGGATGAGAGAGTTATACCCTTACTTATTTGCAGGCTTCTAGGAGTAAGCCTGATTCTAGGGGGGAGGATGTAATGCCCCCTCGTATTTTGGCTTGTGATGGTTGCTAATTTCACATTTCTCTTTGACAGTTCTGAGACAGTTGCTAGTTCTTTCATTGTATTCATATAGTTCTGAGACATTTGGATTAGCAGGCTATGGTTTATGTTTATTTTGATCATGATGGACTATGTTCAACTGATATAGTTTTGACATGTGTTATGAGTTTATGATGACATTATTCTTATTCCAGTTATGATTAGTTTGACATGATTAGAAATGGTTTAATATTATCATGTTTTATTCTATTTGTTGATATCTGAATTCAAATAAAAGTGGTTATAGTCTTGTTTTAAGAGTAGGTACGGTGTAGTACTGCTGGCTTCGAGCACCCTACTATGCTGTGATTCTCTGTCTCTATCTGTGTTGACATTTATGCATTTGTTCATGTACAACCTATTGTTTTGATGCAGGTTGCAGGTACCAAACCTTGACTCCACATGATATAGCAAGTTTGAGCGGGCTCTTGGACCAATGGGTATCGATGATGGGAGATAATATGAGGTTTATTCTGCTAGGTCAGTCCCGGTCTTCTGTTATGGTCGTGTGTCATGTTGTGATGCTTGGTCCTTGCCTCATGTTGCTGGTCATCATGTGTTGTGAGTATTGTAAAGTTTTGTTTAAGTTATGCCTATTTGTTTGTCTTGGCAATACCTTAATGAACTATTATTGTAATGATGATGCTATCAATATGTAAAACTAAATAGTGTTTTCAGTAGTCATAAAATTTTGAATATTACTTAAGTAAAATTTATTTCTAACTAAATTAATTATTTTAATGTTTTATATAGCGTCATAAGTTTTATTATGGTTAACTATTATGTTATTTTTTTTAAAGAATAATTTTAGGTAATAAATTAATGTTATGAGTTGTCAATTGTGAAATTTTAAGATTTGTGAAATCTTTATTATTAGCAAAATTTTAAAATTCTAGGAGGAGTGGGATTCTAGGTAACGGATGCATGACTGTGATAATTTATGAGATGAGCCATTTTTAAATTGGGGGATTTCTTTTGGAGAGGGAAGTTGGAAAGAGGATACATAAATTGGAGAAAAACAAAGAATTGGTTACGGGAAATGGAGAAGATCTTAAGTAGGACAGAAATTTGGGTGTGTTGTTGTGTCTTTATGAAATTTTGCATTTCTATAGCTTAGATTTTAAATCTTATTTTAGCACGATCATCATGTCTTCTGTGTGTGAAAATTTGTAATTATGTAGCTTGGAATTTAAATCTTATTCCTTTTGGCATGATCGCTTTGTGTTCTGTGTTCGAGTGTAGCCACCCTAACCTTGCTTCCATCTTGAAAATTGCACCTTGAGGGTTGTTAATGTTTTAACCTCTGTAATTATTTCCAAGATTCATTTCTCTTCTGATTTATTTTGTGTCAAAACCTCCCTCAAATTTTAGAATCCAATCCATTGTAATCATTCTAGTGATCTCAATCAAAAGAGAAATGGCCCATTTTTTTAAAATCCATTACCAATTTCTTGGCCCTTTTGTCCTTGGCTATCCTCTAAACTGTAGTTCAGCCTCACCCAACTTTAACCATCAGAATGGTGACTGGCAACAAGGCCCTCTTGCTAAGAGTCTGAAATCGATTTCAACCAAATGCAATTTTTATTTGTAATTTTTACCTCTGTCAATGTATTGGAGATTGTCGTATGTTTTGTCCTTGCTAGAATACGTGGGTTGATTTTCTCTAATCCTCCTCTGTCTCTTTTGAAGTTCTTCATTCAAGATTCCTCCCCACCCTTTAGGCCGAGCACCATTGGAGTTTTTTTTTTGGAGCTCTCTAAAATCTTTTTAAATATTCTTCTGCTAGTTGCTGTCACCATAGCCTTGTAATGCTTTCTTATTGTTTTCAGCTCTCTGCCTACTTGTTTTCCCATGACAAATCGGGAATTGATGTTGTTATTGCTTTGTATCTAGTTGATGTTTTGTGCTCTACTCTCTCTCACGTCATTTGAACAAAGAAGAATGGTGATCTGTGCTACCAAATTCTCTGAGATCCTTCTTGTTTTATCCCTCCCCCGGGTCGTTCGCTCTAAGCGAAGAGACTTCTCTGTATTGTATCTACCTCAAATTATCTCCTTGCATTAGAGCCAAGGTTTGCAGACTTCATCACATGCTTCTTTCAATTTGTAGTATCGTGTGGTTTTATCAAAGTAAGAATGGGCTTTTACTGATTTAGAAAGCTTCTATTAGGACTCACACATAACTATTAGTAAGACTCACACAAGGGAATCGTTGGTTACTTTAGATACGTGTCAGATTTCTTACCTAAATTTGCTGCCACTTTTTTAAAGATGGGTTTGGTATTTTAAAAAAATATAAATATTGGTAATTTGATTAATTAGAAATGGTAGTTTGTAGAATGTTAATGGTAAGTGGATGCTTATATCGTAATTTATATATTTGTAATTTGATTTGTTAGAAATTGTAGTCTTAAAATGTTAGATGGAAATTTATGCTCATAGGAAAAATACATATATTTATATTTGTTTTATTAGAAGTTGTGGTTGGTAAAATGTTAGATGGAAATTTATGCTTATAGGAAAAATATATATATTTATAATTGTTTTATTAGAATTTGTGGTTGGTAAAATGTTAGATTGAAGTTTATGCTTATAGAAAATATATGTATATGTATATAGTTTGTTTTTATTAGAAAATTGGTAGTTATTAGAATATTATATAGGAAATTTATATTTGGAGTTGTATAGAAGTTATTACTTTTGTAAGCTAAAATTTCTTTGAAAGAAAGTTAGAACCTCATATGTATTTTCATGTTTAAAGTTAAGAGTATATTGAATCTCATTTACTTGATTGTATTCCTTGTTGTATTGATATACTTATATTGGGTCATTGTATCTATTTGGGGTTTGAGTTTTTTAGTTATGCTTTGGCTAAGTGTGAAGTGAAGTATCTAGAGAGATGTCATGATTACTTTGCATCAAGACACGTAAGCGTTTTCCATGTCGGGAAATAGTTGCTTTAACATTGGTACTATGTTCAACTTACCTAACTCCAGAGGTGTGGCTTCTTGGTTTTTGGTGCAACATTGTGGCATGTCATTATAATGAGTTAATTGAATCAATTTTTGTAATGAATGGGGGAAAAGTTTTGTGGATTCAAACTTTATAACTTTTTATGTAATGTTTTAGGTTGTGAAAAGATGGATGTCTAGTACTTCCTTGTCCATGCATGTCATTGTTTCCAGATGTTGGCTAAGGGATGTTAGTTGTAGGAAGGAGAGTGGCTTCCATGGTAGGGCCAGTGCCCAAAGTGGCTACCTGGATAACCCCATGGAAGTTGTAAACCAGTGATAATTTAATAATATATCTAGGTGGGTTGGGTAGTAATTCACATAACAAGATAATCATGTTGCCTCTCCCATGTCTTGAGTACTCTCATAGGCCAAGGATGGTATGAGAAGGCCTAGTTGGCAAAGTCGACCTCCTTGTCCCCATCAAAAGATGTGTCGGCTCTATATGTGTCACCCTATGGGACTGGTACCAAAGAGGGGTCACCAGGATAACCATAGATGGGGGCTGGCTTCTTGGAAAAGATAGCCTGGATAACCCATGTTAGGGCCTTGCGATGACACTCTCCTCGCTGCAGCTTAGCTACTTCCGTCTTTATTTGTTTTCATTGTTGCCTCTGGAGTGTTGTCTTATCTCCTGCAGTCTTGTTATAATGGTTGGTTTGTGTCGAGTCTGTATTCATTTGGTTATATTTGTTGTTGTGTCCTTTGGCTTAGTGGAATCCTCTTTGTTATCTCCTTGCTTGGAGGGGTGGACCTCAGGGTTCCACGTGGTTGGGTGGTAGAGCTATCCATTGGCCTTCTTCGATGTCATGGTTTGAGATCTGTGCCGAAGTGTTCCAGTTCAGTTTTGTCCTTCAGTTTTAGAGTTGTTGTATACATTCATAAGTGTATTATTTGTAAACTGACGTGATCGGTCTTGTAATCTTGAATTGTAACTTTGTAAATTAACTATCTTTGCAAATGTTAATGTTATACTTGATTGTAGTGGTATGATGTATATCACTTGTGTTGTTAAGACTTTATGATCAACTGATGCAGTTATTTTTCCCTAGAGGAGTTAGAAGTGCATTTTTCTTTATGTTGTGTATAATGATATATTTGGCTTCTGACATTACAATTTCTTGCTTCAAAAAAAAAAATTTTATTTCTATAATTTTGCTCTTGTTAGTCTAACTATCTAGGGTTGCATGACGGGGTGTCACATTTCATTGTTTTGTAAATTTCAAGTTTCTAAGGGACATAATACTAGTAGGTGGTGGGCAATGATTCAGGCATGGATACAAATGATTCAGACATGCAATCTCTATCCACTTGGAAATGAAAATGATTGAGACACTGTAGTATCTTTTCCATCATTGATAACATTAAATGGGTAGAAGAAAAGAAATCCCAGAATATTTCAATCTAAAAACAAAGAGGCAGAAGTCCAAGCAAAGGTATTTGAGAATATAAGTTCTCATAATCTACAAGGATATCTTATACACCCTATAGAAGAAATGTTCACCTACATTGTTGATGTCTAAACCAAGAAGAAAGCAATTTCATATATCATTTTTTTATATTTGTATCACAATTAAGGAATCTATTTTTTAAAGCCGTAATATTTTAAAATAAGAATTTGTATAATAATTACATTGACTCAGTTTGTAGAAATAGATAATAGGAAAGAAATATTTTGTAGAAGCAATCTAGTAATTGACAAAAATCAAAAGAAGCAAAAAAAAGAAAATAAACATGGAACTAGTGATTGCAGGAGATACAAAAAAACAAAAATTTGCTTTACTTCAACTTTTCTGTCAAGGTGTATAATATATATGAAACACAAATATTATTTTTCAATTGTTTAGAGTAGGTGATGCATTGAAATAGGAAACTCTAGACCTATAGACTTTGATAGATGACAAATTCATTATCAAAAGTCTTACCTAAGAAGTAAAGATAACATCTCATTGATTCAAATAGGCTACTATGTGATTTTATGCTTCACCTGGTTCCTACAATATGGATTGAACGATAGTTGTGAGTATATTGTTTTTGTAGTAGATAGGTAGGTCTAAGTAGCATTAATATGCAAATAATGAAGAAATACTTTTGTAAAGAAATAGCACATTGTTAGACAACAAATCATTTTGTTTGATATAACTATTATTTAATTAACAATGATGGAGTGGAGTATGATTGTACCTTTGCATGGAATGTGTTGATTATTCCTGAAGACAAGTTGAATTGATGATGTTGTTTTGATCTAATTTGAATTGGCCCTTTGTAGAAAAGTCTCGTATCTTCAATATACTTGTCATATGTGACATTTTAGAGGGATGGAAGAAGAAGTTGGATGATAGAATTGTCACAAGAACATTGTATTGTTTGATTTCTATCACTTGTTAGGATAGTTTTGAGGTAAAGAGAGTATGTATACGTAACATCTTCATTACATATGATACACTAAGTTGTTTGGTCCTCCAGGGTTCCATAGCTATCAAACTTACAATTGCATTATGGACAGAATGCATGGAAAGGACTGGAAAAAGTATTAGCTACTTATAAGGTTCCATGGACCTGCAAGACATGTTCAATTTTCATTGGCTATGGGAAATATCCTTCACTATATAAATTCATTAACTATATAAATTCAAGAGTTTGGAATTAGTCACCTCAAATGTTGAATGCAATAAACTATTTAGATGATCCAAGGTTCTATTATTTAATTTACCAATATATGTTAATTGGCATGTTCAAGGTATCTTGTCCTTTGCATCCATTCTTTTTACAATGTTTTTGAATAACATTGCTGGGAATTCATTTCTCCTGATTTAGTCTTTGATTGCAAGGAAATGGCTGGCCAAACTTGGATGTAGTTGTATCTAATTTTTGTGTTGTCAAGATTGTTAGCAGTTTTGATTTATTGAAAAACTATGTGGTAAAATAGAAATTTTTAATAATTTGCAATAATGAGCTGATAATATATTTGTACCTATGCTTTGTCAAATTTAGAGTCGCCATCCTTGATATCAACAAGGTATTGAAATGCTATATTTTTGTGCTAGTGACCAATGTACCTATAATGTCAGAAGCATATCCATCTGTACTTGCAACCAATTTTTTAATAGTGGTGCTTGGTATGAGATTATACTCCTGAGAAAGCCTTGGTATGATCTCAATAGTGGATGTATTATTTAGGACCAGGATGCAATCTTAGTCACCTAAATCATAGTCTATTTTTGGAGCAATTTGAAAGATAGATATGCATATTGCTGATGCTAGAATTATTTTTCTTTCATGTTGGATGACAAGATTAGCATTTATATTTTAGGTGATTGTCATTTCAGCTCTAGCATCTGTTAGATCTGCACAAAAACCTTCACGTGTCTTGTTAGCTTTGTCTAATGTAGTTTTGTATGTTATAATGAAATCACCTTCAAAGGTGTTCCCTACTATTCAAATCTTCAATTGAAATTCAATTTGAACTTTTAATCCTTGATCTGCAAGAATTAAGACAAAATTAGTTTAAGATTATAAATTTGAATTAGCAAAACCTAGATACAAATAAAGAATATTATTTACCTCTTTGATTTATGTTCATGCTTGGTTTGTACTTGTTTTTCTAGCCTTTTAGTATTATCCATTGTTTGTTTCATATTTAGATCCATAAATCATTTGCAAAGATGAGTGTAAGTACAATTATATTATGGTAATTATAAGATGATATGATAGACAAAGTTGTAGATGAAAAGTAATATAGATGATGAATCAATATTTAAAAATGTAGATACTGGGGAATTACAATTCTGTAATAAATGAGTAATAAAACTTTGTAAAAAATAGATGAAATCAAATCCTAGTGACATTATCAAGTAATACAAATTCTTTGTACTAGACAGTGATATATTTTTGTCTTCACATTTCATTTGAATTTAATTTTTGAATTGTGTATGTGAATCTATTTTTGATATGTTTAATGACATATTGAAGAGAATTCAGTCATGTTAAAGGGTTCAAATTTTATAAAGGTTGCAAAATGATCACTCCAATATGCTTATGACTTGTAAATACAAGATGTTTGTGTATGTACATTAGACCATACATGGTCAATCATTGGTGGTGTAGGAGCACCTTCACAAATTAATGTTTCCATACGATTTTGATTAAAATGATCTAATATTGTAATTATTCATCATTGTATAAGGTTAATCAAGTCATTGTTATGTATTAGAGGTCACTAGGAAGTTCAAATATGCAAAATATTGCAAACCATGTAAAGGTTATCAATGTAAAGTTGGAAAAAAGATGAAGAATGAGGGAAGGTGAAGAGTCATTTGGCTCTTGGTTCATTCCAAGTAGTTGGAAACTGAAAGGTCATTTGTAATACCTTTAAAAAGGCCTTGTATACCTTTGAAAACTCGGAGGTGATTGAAGATTGAGAATGGAATGGTAAAAAGCAATGTTTTCTGTATTATACTTCAAAAATTTGCTGTTTTCTTGCATGGTACGGCCCAATAAGGGTAGGAGGACATTTATTTTTGATTTCAAATGAAATTATATTCAATCACCCTCCCTTTCCTTTTTGTCTTATCGAATTTGGTGCAATATTGAGGAAGTTATGACCGTTTTAGTGACTGCAATTTCTAGAATTCTCCTATAACAGTCCTGTTGCAGCATTTGGTATGGTTTTGTATGGATATATATAGGGGCAAGCCATATATGGTTGGAAATATTCTTGAGTCTAATTTTCATTTTTTTTGTTTCATCAAATTTTATTAATATTTGAATAAGTTATGGAATTTTTATTGAGGGTAGGTCTGCAGAGTTTAATTTTTTGAAAATGTAGTCTAAAACTATTCATGGTACGATCTGGTACGACCTCACATTGATGCATATAATAGATGGATGGAAATCTATGTGTTTCTAGTTTACAATTATTTTGGTTTGGTATAATGTAATTAAGTTTTGTGAGAGATATTGTAATTTTGGTGAGGGCAGGTCTGAATGCTACCTAGGGTTTGTAGTTTTGGGAAAAGAGTCATAACTGTCTCCCCTACCATTGGATCTTCATGAAAATTAGAGAAAAAATATGTATTAATGTTCTCTTCAACCTGACCAAAGCAATTGGATTAGTTCTTTTATTTGTTAATGTTATTGAGGATAGTTTTGATCCTCCTACCTCTGCATCATATTGGTATCAGAGTTGGCGAAAGATTTGGGTGGTGTGTATTTTTTTTCTCCTATCACTGAGAAGGCAAGTGAAGAGCGAGAAGATCTTGATTGTGTAGATAGATCACCAAGGGAGGCAATCTACACCTTTTGGATTTTGTGTTGCTCATTTGTTTGGTTGCAGGTGCTTGTTCCATCTAGCTGCAAGAAGGATGTTTTCTGATGTTGTGTGTGTTGGCAGACAAGATGAGGTCTGTCATGACCATTCTCCAATAGAGATTTGGCTAGAGAAGGATGCAGAGAGAAACCACTGAGGAGAGAGTGGTAGGTGCATCACCAGGATCTACTATTGGGTGAGATGAATGGTTTGGTGAGTTGGTGTGGTAAGGCAGTAGAGAGATGGATACCTGACTGAAGAAGCACTTGATGTTGCAGCCTGAAGAGTACTCCACTGATGTGAGTAGAGGGAGCCTGAAGATGCTCTAAGATGATGGTAGTTCAGATTTTATTGGTTGGTTGGTCAACTTTCTATTGATGTGAAGATTGAAACTTGAAGCTAAAGATGAAGAGACAGACAGAGATGCAGAAAAAGACTTTTGTTGCAGATACATTTCCAAGGGACTTGAAAATCTTTGTTGGTTGGTTGTATGGTGCAGGAGCACCTTCACAAATTAATGTTTCCATAGGATTTTGATTAAAATGATCTAATATTGTAATGATTCATCATTATATAAGGTTAATCAATTCATTGTTATGTATTAGAGGTCACTAGGAAGTTCAAAGATGCAAAATATTGCAAACCATGTAAAGGTTACCAATGTAAAGTTGGAAAAAAGATGAAGAATGAGGGAAGGTGAAGAGTCATTTGGCTCTTGGTTCATTCCAAGTAGTTGGAAACTGAAAGGTCATTTGTAATACCTTTAAAAAGGCCTTGTATACCTTTGAAAACTCGGAGGTGATTGAAGATTGAGAATGGAATGGTAAAAAGCAATGTTTTCTATATTATACTTCAGAAATTTGCTGTTTTCTTGCATGGTACAGCCAAGTAAGGGTAGGAGGACATTTATTTTTGATTTCAAATGAAATTATATTCAATCACCCTCCCTTTCCTTTTCGTCTCATTGAATTTGGTGCAATATTGAGGAAGTTATGACCGTTTTAGTGACTGCAATTTCTAGAATTCTCCTATAACAGTCCTATTGCAGCATTTGGTATGGTTTTGTATGGATATATATAGGGGCAAGCCATATATGGTTGGAAATATTCTTGAGTCTAATTTTTATTTCTTTTTGTTTCATCAAATTTTATTAATATTTGAATAAGTTATGGAATTGTTATTGAGGGTAGGTCTGCAGAGTTTAATTTTCTAAAAATGCAGTCTAAAACTATTCATGGTACGATCTGGTACGGCCTCACATTGATGCATATAATAGATGGATGGAAATCTATGTGTTTCTAGTTTACAATTATTTTGGTTTGGTATAATTTAATTAAGTTTTGTGAGAGATATTGTAATTTTGGTGAGGGCAGGTCTGAATGCTGCCTAGGGTTTGTAGTTTTGGGAAAAGAATCATAACCTTCTCCCCTACCATTGGATCTTCATGAAAATTGGAGAAAAAATATGTATTAATGTTCTCTTCAACCTGACCAAAGCAATTGGATTAGTTCTTTGATTTGTTAATGTTATTGAGGATAGTTTTGGTCCTCCTACCTCTGCATCAATTGGTTTAGATAGTGATTGAGATTCATTTAACGAAAATTGCATGTTGTGGTTTTGCATATGTGATTTAAAAGTTCTTTTCTTTTGTTACTATGTGTAGACATGTCAATGTTGAAATCTCCTACAATGAACATAATCTTTTGTGTATCTATACATGAAAATGCTTGGTTGGTGATGGTTATGATTTCTATTAATGGAGCATTTGGTCTTGCATACAGATTACATATGTTAATTTCATTATTCATGAAACATATTGTTATTGTCATGGCTTCCACATTTGTTGTTGTATGTTGCATCATTTTAGAGATGATTATATTTTTTTTTAGTTAAACATGATATGCCATGTATATTGTATGTCGATTAACAATTGAAATGTTCTAATAGGTTGTTGGAACTGCTGAGTTGCATATGTATTTCTTGTAGACACAAAATATCAGATGCCATTATATCAATGTCATTGATCATGTCTTCTATATGTAGATGTAGATTGCGAGTACTCAATGTACACAATAGTAGTTGCAAACTAGTCTTGTGTTTGATATGTTCATTTTCAAATTGCCAATGTGTTGTTGATTTTAGATGAGACATTTCAAGGACTTTTTTTTTTTAATTTTTAATTTTAGTTTGATAAGAGGCTTTAACAAGAATAATGTGTGAATTGTTTTTGTTTGGGAAAGTGTTGTATATGTTAATCCATGTTGCCTTATGCTAGTAGGATCAAATGCCAAACCATGCATTGTGAGTCCCTGAGATCTGTGTATGGTTCTAGCACAAGCGAGATGAATTGGAAATTGTTTTCTAATAGTTATTTTTTTGTTGTTTTATATTTTTTGAATTGGCCTAGTGATGCGAAGTATAGGTGTCCATTCTTTATCAATACTATTTCTATAGCATTGTGCTAGTCTTGCACTTTGATGGTGGCTAATGTTTGGGTCACTAA
Source organism: Cunninghamia lanceolata (assembly GCA_027924645.1). Taxonomy (NCBI): domain Eukaryota; kingdom Viridiplantae; phylum Streptophyta; class Pinopsida; order Cupressales; family Cupressaceae; genus Cunninghamia; species Cunninghamia lanceolata. The sequence continues at coordinate 3,828,993 of BSBN01000710.1, read as the reverse complement.
ATTTGATCCAAACAATGTCAAAGCCATTGGATTTGTTATATGCTTTAAATGTTCCATCTGATCCATTGACGAGACCATTTTGTGTATCGTAATTACTAGCATAGATTTCTACAAGCATATTTGGTTTCAAAAGTATTTGAGATGGTAAAGATGTTGTATGATTATAGAGACGTATTCCATTGCAATTTTCATCATGTTCGTCAATTGCATTCAATATAGTTAGCTCTCTAGTAACCATTGATAACATTTTTTGATTGTGTGCATCAACATCTTTCCTTCAACAAAATAGAAATGGGAATGTTAGGTCCATAGATGGTGAGTGCAAACCAGTTTGATTCAAATATTCTATATCATTATTTGTTTGTGAACCTACACGTATTCTATTGAGTATTTCAATAAACTTCTCATCTTTTTGACACATAGTTGATTGTAGTCCATAATATTTTATGTTGTCTTTCCACAAGTTGTATGGCATTAATTCAATTAGTATTGGTGTATTTTTTAATACAACTGAATCAAGTATAGGTTGTACTTGATACAAATCACCACAAGAAATTGTATCAAGATTGCTAAAGTATGTAGTAGGTATTTGCATTATATCTCTTAATCGCTTGTCAATGTAATGCAAAAATGTTGCATCTACTAATGAAATTTCATCTATTAAGAGCACATGCAATTGTTGATAATGATTTGACATTGTATCTAACATTTCAATGTTTAATGGAACAAATTATGATTTGTTGAAAGGTATGTGGAATGCTGAGTGTAATGTTACTCCACCTATGTTGTATATTGTTTTTCCTAGATAAGAAAGTATTAGACCTTTTGGTTTGTCTAGATCACTATTAATGGAGTTATTGTATATGTAAAGAAGAGATTGAAATATTACTTTTGCAGTAAATGTTTTTCCAGTTTGTGCTCCACCTGTTAGGAACAAGTATAGTGGAGTTTTGTCATTTTATAATTTTTTCAACACAATATATTTTACAATTGCTTGTTGTTCATTATTTAGCATTCATCTCAATTTGAAGCATTTGACATTGTCCATGATATGCTGGTGTTTTACAATTTCAAATGCATTAGAAAAATGGCTTTTTGATTTGTTATGCTTTAGTGTTTCAAAGTCTTGTTCTATGTTGTATGATTCTTTGTATGAATTTTCATTTGAAATGATTGACTGGTTGTAAATGTAATAATTTTTAGAATTGATCTCATCAATAACTTTGTCAGTATCACCCCATTTAGAGTTGATGTTGTAATTGTATTTGATACGGTTAGTATTAATTGTGTTTTCATGATATGAATAGGCATGATGCCATGAATCAAAACCACGTTTCAAGTTTTTTTTTCATTTATTGTAAAGGGTACATAAAGTAGCAATTGTTCTCTACAATAATTTCCCAAGTCAAGATGTTTGTTGAAATTGATAAAACACATAATATTTGGTTTAGCTTTTCGATGCATTGGTTTGCCATCTTTTCTATATTCTGACACAAATTGTGCAAGACAAATATGCATAATTGTTTTAGGTCATGCTATATTGTAATCTATTAAAGACTTACAAGTTACATTTTCTGATTCATCTGGTTCATTGTTCAATTGTTTTACAAACTCTAGAACAAAAGTTTGGTCACTATCAGCTCTTGTATCAATGAATATACATTTTCTTGAGTTGTAGTTTAGCAAAAGTGATAGAACAATGTGAGCATCTTGCTATGAAGACATTTGTTCCAAATTGAGTAATGCATTTCTAAGTTGACTTATCATTTTAACATCATTTATATTGTTTTGTTGATGGTCCTTAGGGTGGGTGCAAAAAGTTGGGGGGCTAAAAAGTGGCCAACTTAAAAAAAAATTAGAAATAACACAAGCGCATTATAACGCGCTCGCATTATGGCTTGGTGTTTCCAACCCTACACCAAGCCATAACGCGCTCACGTTATAATGCGCTTGCATTATAACATGAGTGCGTTCTGCGCTGCTTTATATTAAAAAAAGTAGTGTTCTATTTCATTATTTCATAACAAATTGCAAGAAACCTGCAACTTGAAGAAAGAAAGGAGCGCGCTCATGTTATATAAGGTCTAATCATCAGCTATTTCTCACCAATTCATCATCAAAATGCCACCATGACGTCAAGAAAATTAAAGAAGTAAGTTTCATTTGCTTTCTTGTGTGAATTTGTTGCTAAATTGGTAGGTTAAAATAGTTTTTGATGTAAATTTCTTAAATTTGCAGGAGTTGATAATGCACCTCCTCCTCCTCCTCCTAAAAATCCACAAAATCCTCCATCAATTGAACAACAAATACCTACTGAAGAAGAACCCCAACCACAAACACCTCCATTTATTCCTGAATATGCCCCTGGAACACAATAAAATATAATGGGGCCAATTAAAAATAATAAGAAACAAATTAAGGACATAATTGCAAGGTTGAAAGAACCTGCAACTTTAACCTTGCATAGATCCACGCTTTCTCAATCCCTTGAATCTATGTTATCAAATGTAGATTCAATAAGCAAGCAAATCACTAGTTGGATAGAAAAGAGGAGAGAATTTAGAGAGTATTATGCTGACAAGTTATCATATGAACAAGTTAAAAAGAAACAAATTAAAAAACTTGACTTGTGTTCTATTTTCATAGACCCATGAACAAATGAATCTCTACCCCTTACATGCAAGAGGTTCCCTACCCATTGGTGTAAGGGTCAGTGCAAGAAGTTGGGTCCACTTTTTGGCCAAAAAGTGGAAGTGTTTTCCCTAATTTTCAGAATTTGTCGCATTTGACCTTAAAATTTGAAGCACTTAGAAATGGAATATTTAAAAAAGTCACTAAATATAAAATGTAGTACTCGGAGTCTAGTTTCTAAATATGTAATTTTTTTCAATACCCAGATGATACAAATTAATTTTCAATAGGCATTTCTAAAAACCACTATTTAAAAGTCACTTTTTTTTTACCATACCATGCACGTGTACGGCCAACATAATTTGACCTAAATAAAATTATTTTTTAAAATCCTTTTGGGAAAACATGTGTAGTATAGTGAAGTTTGATGAGGATATTTTTTTAGAATTTTTTTCCAAATAATTTTTTTTTATTAATTTTTTATTAGGCCTAATTGGTACTTTTAAAAACCCCTCGTGTACGGCCAACATAATTTGAGCAAAAAAAATCATAAAATTAATTTTTTTTTTATTGTGTAAAGAATGATGTGTAAATTGATGACATATAATTTTTTTAAAAAAAAAAATTAAAAATTAAAAGTTATTAAAAAAATACAAACACCTGTCATTTGAAGTTTTTGGACTAGTTTGCTTATAAATTAAATAATAAATAGAAGAACATGTCCAATAAAAAAAAAATTATATATTTGAAAACTAGACAATGTACCCTGTAATGGGTTTTCATTTCGTAAAAAAATTCAGAAAAAAAAGCCCTCAACCATACAGGTAAACTCAGTGTTTCTTCTTGTTTTGTACTTAGAAAAAAACTTGTAGGTCCAAGGCTCAAGGTCGGTCAACCATGCTTATCCCGAACCTAAAACCCAAGCAAAGGTTAGGGAAAATGCGGGCGGAGATTTCTAATTTCAAATAACGGGTACCCGTTTTAAACAGGTATGCGTTATATAACGGGTACCTGTTATAAAACAGGTACCCGTTATTTAACGACTACCTGTTATATTTTCAATAATGGGTACCCGTTTCTATTATACCCGTTATTTCCCAAATTAGGGAAAAAAGTACTTTCCCTGTATCTCTACAACTTGCAAATCTGATTCGTACGGCGCGACAGCGACAGTTTCTGTATTTTTTTACTTACAATTGTTTTGTGGAATCTCTTAACAGGTCATATTCTATTCAGATTTTGAAAGGAGTCAATCATATGAACAACTCTGAAGTGAAATCAAGTGCATGAGCTATTTTCAAGAGGAATAAAGCAAGAGGGTTTTTGTTTTTACATCTACCTTTTACTTCAAAATCTATGGAACAAAGGATCTACATCTAATTCTACTTCAAAAGTTCAAATAAGGACATCAATTATGAAATTGGATTAAGTATCAATTGTTATTTTATCAAAAGGGCTTGGTAATCATGGGATCAAATCAACGTCAAAGAAAAAAACAAAGGAGGGTAATGACACCTCAAGAAATTGAAGCAAATAGAGAGAAGGAAGCCAAAAGGCAAAGAGATAGAAGAGCAAGGATTCAAGAGATGAAGAATATTGAAGCATCTAGTTCCATGAGTATTGAAGAGAAAGACATTCAAGAGAGTGAAAATGATGGGATGAATGTAGATGATGCAAATGCGGAAATGGTGAATTTGGAAGAAAATGTGTTTATAGAAACAAATGCATGTATGTCTTCAAACCCAACTTTCGAAGATATGGAAAATGCGACTATACAAACAAATCCAGGTATGTCTTCATAGCCAACTTTCAATGTTATGGAAAACATGACTATAGAAACAAATCCAGGTGTGTCTTTGGAGCCAACTTTCAATGATATAGAACACACGACTATAGAAACAAATCCAGGTGTGTCTTCGGAGCCAACTTTCAATGATATGGAAAACACGACTATAGAAACAAATCCAGGTATGTCTTCAAACCCACCTATTGATGATATGAATGAGAATGATATCCCTTTTAGGAGTGAAAATGAAAATGTTTTATTTGAGATTGAAAGAAATGTCTTAGATAATCTTCCTGGTAAGATTTCTTGGAGGCAAATGAGAACTCATGCAAATAGATTATATAAAGATTTTTTTTATAGAAAAAGTCTTGGCTTTCAATGTCAACTTATGATGCAATTGATGAAGATGTGGAAATTGTGAAAAGTAATGAAAACGTTAGGCATATTTGTAAAACCTAAAAAAAAAGATGAATCAATGAAACAAGTTTTATCTAGTGTTGCTAATGCTATTGATTCTATTGGTAAAAAGAGTCGATCTAAAGATAGCAATGCAGCACGAAGAGCTATAACAACTACTTTAGTCAATAAATCGTCTTCTAATAAAAGAACGATAAGTAAGACAAGTGAAATTCTAAAGATAAATCCTAAAACTTTGAGAAGAGCAACAAAGAGAAGAGAATCTATTGAAAAAGATCCAATTAACCAATGTTGGAGTTTTAGTGGTAGACTCCCAAGGTATGACATGAAATTAAATAGTGAAATCAAATCTTTAATTGAAAAATATTGGCATGATAATACAAGGGTATCATCTAATGTTAGAGATGTTTTAAAATTACGAGTGGGGTCTAAAATTCGTGATCCTCATCCAAAACATCTATTAGACATGACTCAAACTGAATTATATAAAAAATTCTTAGATGATTTAGTGTTAGAACCTTTTAATATTACCATAAGCCAAAGATCTTTTGAGAAATGTAAACCTTGGTATGTGAAAATTAATAAACAGCGAATCTCTTGTTGTTGTAAAACTCATGTGCAATTTCGTTATTATTATGATCTTTTTCGATATATACGTTCTACTTTGCATACTAACGAAATTATGCAGGAATGTGGTATTAATATGCCACCTCAAACAATTAAGGAGTTTGTAGCAGGTTTGTTTTGTGAAACATCTACTGGATACTTATTTTATTCAAAAGCATGTATTTCTGGACAATGCAATAGATGTGGCAACTTTTCATTGTTAGGAGAATGTATACATGAAAATATTTCACATGAATTTGGACAACAATTAGTGGATGTGAAAAGATTCAAAAATGTTGAATATTCTTTAAAAGATGGAAAAATTGGAAAGCGTTGTGAGTTAGTCACTGAAAAAATTTGTGTGCATGCATTCATCAAAGATTTTAAGGATAATATTGTATCCAAATATGTCAAACACTCCCAATATGCTCGGTGGCTTGATGGACAATTCCGTTCATGTAAAAACACCTTTCCAATTGGAACTATCCTATCAGTGGTTGACTTTGCAGAAAACTATACTCTTGCTCCACAAGAGGAAATTCAATCTCAGTATTATAATTCAGTGCAGGTGGCCATATTTGTTCATATTGTATACAGACATGCAGATGATAGTACAGAAGATAATAGAAAAATTTTGAGGGAGTATCATTTCTATTTGAGTGATAACCGGTTACACTCTTCAGAGTTTGTGCAATATTGTTTCACAAAATTTTATGAAAGTTTAAAGGAAAGAGGAATCCAGATGACACAACATTTCATATGGTCAGATAATTGTACAGGGCAATTCAAAAATGCAAGAATGTTTTATTGGCTATGTAGGGCTCACAAAGAAATCAATATCCAACATATGTGGAGTTTTTTTGAAGCTGGACATGGTAAAGGAGAACATGATGGAGCTGGAGCATGTGTGAAAAGAGCTCTTGCTAGAGAGCAACTAAAATTTGAGGATACAGCCAAATTTAGAGATGCACGTGCAATTGTGGATTGGTGTAATGAAAAGTTATCTACGGGATCAAGTCAGAACTCTACAATTTGACGATTCTTTTGGTTAGTTGAAGAAGAGAATATTCCTACTCGACTTGATTGTGAAACAATAACTGGATCAACAAAATGGCATTCATTTAAGAGTTCAAATGCAAGCACATGGACTATATGGACTAGGGAGCTTGCATGTTTTTGTCAATTTTGTATTACAGGTGATTGGGGAGCATGTGAAAATACAGAATAGGTTGAAGAATGGAAACAAAGATCCTTGACACCTACAGAAACACAAGATCAACTTGAAACAACAATTGAAGATGATAATCAAATGTTTGCATCAGATGACTATGATCGTGTTTCAGACCTTGTACAAGAAGGTACTTTTGTTTTCAATTTTTTTTATTGTCATTTTTTTGTACATCCTGTACATAATTAATTATATATGTATGCATCCACAAATTTATGTGATTTAGATACATGTCACACTTTATTGAATTACATAATTTTTTTGTAGGACATGTTTATGCTGTTATTGCACCTGAGGGCAATGAAGAGGAAACCGAGTATTGGTTGGCTCGATGTGTTGAGACAAAACAAAAGTTGTTACATCCTAGAGTAGATGATGATAACATGGAGTATCCAACAGGTTCTGTGGTTGTTGTTGGCACTTGGCTACGAAAATATCTAATAAGAAGGAATGGTGTGCCTGCATTTGAAGATTATGAAACACATAAGAAGATCATACACTACTCACATTTGGTTGTGGCAACAAATATAAAACTAGTCAGATATCAAGGCAAACCTTCTAATAAACAGTTATGGACACTTTCGATGGAAGAACATGAGTCAATTATAGATGCATTACAAAAAAATGAGGATGCAGATGGTACAATGGAATAAATTTTCAGGTAAGTAAACAATACTCTTACATCCCCAAGTTAAATTCTTTCATTCTCATTTCAACTTCTATATTATTCCCCTTGTCTTAAATTTTGTATTGACCCATGGAAATATATAGTTAATTTACTTGTACATTTGAACATTACTTTTTGCAGGTGTACCCTAGACAAGTAGTCAAATGCACGCTTGATTGTCAATAGAAGTTATCACCATACAAGTATGTGAGGTCAATTTTGTAGTCTTCAACTAAAAGTGAACGCAAATTAGGTAATTACATATATATATACTCAAATATTTATCATCCATCCTCTAAAGACACCCACTTGTACATCCCCTTAATTCAGATGTCATCTTAGCTCCCCTTAAGCCATCAAGTTTTATTTTATACTTTGTAAATTGACTAGTGTACATCTCTCCAAGTAAGCTATCCTCTTTTGTATTCCCTTAAGACATCCTCTTCTAGCTCCCCTTTTAATTAATCCTCTTATACATCCCCTAAAGCCATCCTCTTATGTATCCCCTTAAGACATCCTCTTAACTCCCCTTAAGCCATCGTCAAGTTGTATCCTCTTTTTTGTTATTTAGTACATATTGCATTAATATTTTGTGTTTTTGGTACATATTCTTTCATTCTCATTTACATTCATTATTTCTTGCAGGTGTATCCTACAAGTAGATTTTTCCATGATTGCCACTACAAGATTTGATCATAATGTAAATTGTAGATCAATTTTGTAGTCATGTCAAACTAATGTTAGTCAAGAGGTTTTCACAGTAATTGATGATCAAGTATATTGTGTGGATAAGATTCAAATGAATTTCCTTAGATAGTTTCTTCTTTAAAAGAGTTCCAGTTTCTTTACAAGAATTGTTCATGCTACTTCTTGAATAATTTCAAATTGTGATAAATTTTTTTGTATCTTATATTGTGTGGATAAGAAAATTGAATTTCCTTGTAGTTTCTTCTTTAAAAGAGTTAGTTTATCTACAAGAATTGAATACTACTTGAATAATTAAATTCAATTGGGATTGTTGCAATAAAATTTTGGACTACTATTTAAGTGGTGTTTGGAACCCATGCATGGAGCTCTCATCCTTCATTCTCCACCATTGCAAGAGGAGTTGTAGGTCATGATCCATTTTAGAGAATTGTGCATTTGGATAATTTAAGTCATGTTAAGGCTATGTAAAAGCCATTATATATTATGAATTAGTGTCATTAGAAGCAATGCTCACTCTTTTGAGAATTTTATGCCTAGTTGAGAGTTTCTCCCAAGTTTGAATTCTTGTGTTGTATACTAGATTTATTTATGTGTGATGCAAGTTTAAATGTTCCACATTTGAGATGTTGGCTTAGTCTTTTAATACACATTTTAGATAGCCATTAGAGGTGGTTGACTGAAGGTAAAGGAAGTTGGAAGTATCTCATTTTTAAATCCATATGTGATGTATCGAAGTGAGGCATCTAGCTACCCCGAGTTTATGGATTAATTGTCATTTGTTCTATACAATGTGTAGAGGTCTAGAAATGTGTCAACTTTCATGGACTAGAGAATGCAAAGTGTCCAAAGGTTCTTTTGGTGGAGCTTGTAAGTGTGTTTGGGAATGGTGTGCACAATAGGGCCTATGACAAATGGAAATCCCTCTATAATTGGGACGTTCAATGCATTAGGGAGTGCCAAAGCTCCCTCAAGATGTTGATGTGTTTTGGTGTTTTGTTTGTTTTTTAGCTTTCTATTAGTTGTGTTGGAATTTTGTGCTTGCTATATGTATTGGGGTATTGATATAGTTGCATATGGGTAGTTTAGAAACCTTTATGGGATGTTGTGCTTTCTACTGCTATGCCTAGTCTTGGGTTGTTAGCACAATCATTTATATATGTTTTCTAAACAATTTAGTAAGGATGGGTCCCCTTAGTAGAACACCTATATTATAATTCAAAAAAATTAAACCAAACAAATATGAAATCCACACTAGGAACTAGGTATGTTGAAGATGTAAAGTAATTTTGAATTGGGAAAATATTCATAGGAATCTCTTCTTTAATTCCTTTCCTTTATGAGAAACTATATGCACGATTCAACTTCCAAAGGCCAAGGAAGTTTTGGCTATTATAGTGGTTAAGTAAGAAAGATGATAACAAAGTCTCAATTTTGTAAGAAAGATGATAACAAAGTCTCGGTTGCAAATTAATAAAATTTCAAGGACTATACAAATGATATATATTGAAGGTTTTGTAATCAAAGGATGACCACAATCATTTAAAGGAACATGTATCTCAATTGAGGCTAACTAGGTGAGTCTAACATCCTTATCATTTTATCATGATTTTGTAGGTTTATCCTAGGTAAATTACCTTGTTATAAAGTGCCCTAAAATAGTCCAAAATTTGGGATGCATATTCACATTTAAGGAAGTCTCTGGACAATCATCATGTATTTCTTAAATGTGAATATGCATCCCAAATTTTGGACTATTTTAAAGAAATATGGTGCATTTAGGAACTTGGTGATTGTTGGGGTAAAGAGGAATATATGATCATACTAGAAGAGGTGGATTAGGCTCATAATTGGCCAAGGTTGCTTTGAATAAGGTTAAAACAAGGAGATACCTATGTTGATATTCACACCCTTTGGTCCACACCTACATTGGGATATCTAGGGCCATGATATCCAGGGCCTCAAGATGACTTGGAAACTAAACAAGATATCCCTTAGTGTGGAAGGAGATTCCAAGATCAACATTGATCATATGAAAAAGTATAGATGAAGCTTGTGGTTATTGGAAACTATTCTATTGGAAGCTATAAACTTGGTGAATAAGTTTAAATCTATCTCCTTCAAACATATCAAAAGAAAAGGTAATTATAAGCTAGAAACTTGGTGAATAAGTTGTGCCTCCATGCTATCAAATGTTACTTGTATATGCACACAGCCTTGGAGGATATATTTCTATGATAATGAAGATATTTACCTTCATCTTGATGCTAAATTGGATGATTCTATCTACTATGAGAATTAAGATGAGGAGGAGGTGACATAAATCCCTCCTATCAAATTCGAACAATGTTAAAAATGTCAAGGAAGTGGTAGAGGCTTTGTAAGGCTTGTGTAATTTGTCCCACCACCCTAGGATAAAGTTTTTTAGTTTATTAGTAATTCTTTAACACTACTTCAACTTATTACTCTAGGGTGAGGGCCACTATAATTTTCCCTACCACTAATATATCTTAAGACACAGGTTATTGGTTTATGTTTGATGTCATTGTAGTATGTACCTTTTTAAAGATAGATAGTATATTTTATGGAGTTTGAGATAATAGGGAATATCACAAACTTTTATGGAATAGTTGATGTCATGATATGTGGTGTTTCAATTCACATATTTTAATAGAAACTCTTTAGTATTGATGGTAGTATGTTCTTGGCAATGACACTTTATTTTAGAAAATAATCACATCCTTAAGGTTGAATCCATTTTTGGCATTTCTAGTGAGACAAATTTGAGAGGGATAACACATATAACATAGATGGATCTACTAAACACTTTGTTACCAAAATCCAAACTTTTGGCATTCTTTTTGTTCACTATTTCAAGAAAAACTATTGAACCATAATGCATTTAATCACTTCTTAAAAATTTAAAAATGTAGTAAAGAGAAATTTTTTAACATACATCTCAATTAAATTATTTATAATTTCTAGAAGTGAACAATGAAGCATATTTAACATATTTAACAATAAAGCATATTTAACATACTAAACTACATTCAAGCATATATACTCAATAATATATACATGTAGATCTAGATCTAGATAAGTCCATGAAATACTATAAAATATCTAGGTAGGACCCATGAAATGTGTACTTTAAAACATCTACTCATCATCAGCATATAAATAAATACAAATCACAGTTCATGAAATACTGAAATATATCTAGAAGAACATGTCATAGCAAGTTCAACATAGATAGTCAAAGTCCTGGAATGGCATATATAAAAAATAATGTGCACATCATACAGTTTAGTCTATGAAATAAAACTCTATATCAGGGATGATCATCACTCAAGTTCAAATCTGAAAGAGGCCTCTTTCTTCCTCGTGAAATGGATGGATCTACCTCATGCTGTACACACAAGAGAAAGAACTTGCAATCAGATTAAAAAAATTTTAAAATGACATATGAAATTAAATATTTAAATGTAGGTTTTAAAGTGTGCATTTAAATTACCGTCTCACTTCCCACATTTTGTTGTGCAAGTGGTATAACTGTTTCATCTTCGTGACCAAAAGTTTGACTTGCTAATTGCTAGAATTTCAAATAAAGCAAGTTTGAAATAAGTTACAATTTAAAATTAGCATATAAAGACCTAGAAATTGCACATATAGAAAATTTTAAAGTAAAGTTTAGGACCTGAAAATGTGTAGATGGCTCATGAATTTCTCCCTGAGTACCAACCTGACCAATAATCTCACTCCTATCATCCTGCACTTACATATATATGGGTGCATATATAAATTTATATAAACTCAAAAAAAGACCTAGAAATTGCACATATAGAAAATTTAAATTAAAGTTTAGGACCTGAAAATGTGTAGATGGCTCATGAATTTGTCCCTGAGTACCAACCTGGCCAATAGTCTCACTCCTATCATCCTGCACTTACATATATATGGCCCGTGCATATATAAATTTATATAAACTCAAAAAAAGAAACTTAGTACAAATTTAGTACAATTTTTTAAAACACACACCGAGGAATACTCAGGCATAGTAGCTGTCGATGGAGGATCAATGGAAGAAACACCTGAGCTAGGTGGTCTGTCAGACATGGGAACTGCCACAGGACCTGAGCCTCGCTGCAATAGTAGTGTTTCACATACATGTATGTATATAGTTATTTATTTAATTATACATAGTTTGTTAATTTAAAATATAATATTGATAAGTTTCAAAAGAAAAATTAAACTAGAATTAGATACATATGGTTTTAGGGTTAAGATATATTGGTTTACCCTGTAAGGTGTGCCAACCTCTACAGCTGTCGATGCAAAACTCAATGTATCAAATTGTGATGTGGCCCTAGAGCGACTTGAGATCTGTACAACAAATAGTTTACAATTATATAAATTAATTCATTAAATTATTTATAAAAAATTTGATCTACATTCAAATTATACACTTGAAATATTTAATAAAATGTGGTCAATGTACCTATGTAGGATTATCATCCGAATATAGTAGATCCAAGTATGACTCCACTCCGGTTGTAGCTGCATCTGATGTGGATGTAGGAGCAGGACCATAACATGGTTTATTGCAATTTGTACACAAATGTGCCCCTGACAGGCCTGGGGCTCTATGTTGAGATGCATCAACTCCTCCATGATGCTCTCCACCACTAAATTCAGCTGCCATGTGGGCAGCTTGTTCAGTGAGATTGCCTGAGAGTCTACTCAATGCTCCTAATGTCGACAAAACTGACTGCTGCTGAATAGGTGCAGGAATCATGGGCAAAATAGGAGCAACCATAGGAGCAGGAGGAACAGGTCGATTGGGGTCAACTCGTGCCCCTGGTCTGTGTTGTGGCATGCCACGACTAACACCCTGAAAATCTCTCATATCAAAATAATTAGGTTTTTGACCCAATTGAAACTCCACCCATAATTTTCTCAAAAAATATAGCGGCACCTCACAATTAGCATGTGGTGGGTGATCAAATACCATCCACCACCGATCCCAAAAATGTCTCGAAATCCCCTCATGCGTACACCATTTAATTGATATTCTTTTTTTTGTTGCAGCTATAGGTTGATTAGTTTTTGGGTGACGAAAAAATGGGGCTAATGTTTGTTTTGTAATGTGGAGGTCATGGATGTCTTTATATGAAAGACCATCCGCATAGAATTGCCTCCTCTCCTCCCGCCAAAGCTGAAATCTATTTAGGTCTGCATCGATAGACCTAACAGAATCAATAATGGTTTGCATCGAAGATGCAAACCGAACCACATGAGGAGGCATCAAGTGAGGTTGATTATTAATCAAATTAATGTTCTCCTCAATTGTATTAATATTTTCATTAATGTTTTGCCGCAATCGGGCCTCATCAAATGGAGGGGATGGGGGGTTTTGAGGTGGAGGGGATGGGGGGTTTTGAGGTGGATCACGAGGTGGGGGGTTTTGAGTTGGATCACGGGGTGGGGGGGTTTCATAAAGAATGTCATCTATTAAAAATTCATCTAGACTCTGGTCATCCATTAGATCTGTCTCCTGCAAATTTTCAAATATGTAAATTCATATTAAAAACTTACAAATGTATAATTTCACAATTTATAAATATATATGTATATTGAAAACTTACAAACAAATATCTATAAATTTAAACTTAATCTAGAATAGATCTATATAAATGATTTAGTTTAAAATATCCATGAATTCAGAGAGCACGTAATACTTGAAAATTAAACACATGCACAAGTTTATCATATAATATGATCAAATGATGATGCCTCATACCAATGTCTCCTTAAATTAATCCAACATTTCCCTAAAATATTATATTCTCCAAGTCCTACTTCATTCCTCTTTAACCATTTTTAGAGGGTTTTTGAACTATAGAATTGGTATTTATAGATAATTTATATGGAATAATTAGAAAAAAGATCTCACAAAAATTACCAAGAGGAAGTTATGCAAAAAATTACAACATAAAGCTATATCAAAGTTTTTAGATCATTAAATTCACATAGTGGACAAGGTTGCAGGTTCTAGGTCCTAGTCATACACCAAGGTGTCACTCTACCTAACAAGGTCTTGTCGTATCATCATTTTTCTCAAAATTATAATGGAAGTTACATTTTGACACCTTATATAGTCCAAATTTAAAAGTGCATGCCAAGTGTATTAGATTCCCATTTCTCTATTAATCAGGCTACTTCTAGCTTCTAAGTTAAGCTCAATTGTGACGGTGTGACATGAAGATGTCTACATGATGCCCTGACATTATAGGCTCTAAGTTAAGCTCAATTTTGTAAATAGTATTTCATTTCTATTCATTTATTGCTCTTAACTTAGAAAAGTTATATTTTCTAATTAATAGCATTATACTCAATTTGCTAGAGCTATCATTCCTATTTCTCTTCCTATATTAACTCCAATTTTACTATAGGCTTCTCATGTGTCTCAAAAGAGCGGTACAGATTATGACTTAATTAAACATTGCATGCTATTTTTATACTACATTTATTACCAATACTACATTTATAACAATAGTGACCTTGTTAAAGACTACATTTATACCAATACTACAACATGTTGTATTCCAACAATATGAGTTACCTTCTGCTGAAGTGTAAAAACCCTAAAATATCATTTTGAAACCTTATTAAATGTTAATTTCCAAACCCTAATATGAGAATTTGAAACCCTAAAATGTCATTTTAAAACTCTATTACATGAATTTTCAAACCCTAATACATCATTTTGATACCCTAAAAGGTGAAAAGTGAAGCCCTAAACATCTACTTTAGGACCCTAAAATTTATATTTGAAACCCTAAAATGTGGATGTCAAGTTCCCTAAGTTGTAAATTTGAAACTATAAAATGTGGATGTCAAGGGTAGAAGAATGTTTTCCTCAATATTTTTAAATGAACTAAGGGTAGGTGAAGGATCAAGGAATGATCCCAACTTCATATAAGATTGCGTGCATCGTATGTTGATATGCAACTATATTAATCCATCTACTAGAATCGACCCAAAACTAAATGAGAATTAGCATAGGTCTACAAATGTCACCATTGCACTAGTTAATACATTGATGTTATCTAAATCATATTTAATTGTGAAACTAAAACAATCTAGCATGGGTTCAACATGAAGAGAGTAATAGTTGGTGAAGGAAAAGTGTCTAGTTTCTTTGACATCATAACACAAGCAATTCTCTTAATGTATCTTTTAGAACCACTATGCAGATTGGATCAAGAGTACCAAATTAGAGATGAACTTTGGAAACAAAGACTTGGGTCATAAATGCACAATTTATTGTGCATATAAAAACACATGTCTCTTTTTTTCTATCCATTGCATAGGAAAATGGCCAAGCGTCTCTTAGATGCCACCTCAACTAGGTTTAAGTTGCCATTAATAAACCACTATACTAGTAGAATGTCATAAGCAAGCCACCACTAAAGTAACATCCTTTCAGTCACATCATTTGAGGTATAGATATTGACACACTAAACATTGATTCTCAATATTGAAAAGGACCCATAACCTACTTTGTTATATGGGTCACAAGTATGGGTAAAATAGTGGGGTTGCCAATTGGAATTAACAAATGTTCTAAGTTCCACCATGAAGTTGCTCATTATTATTGATTAAAAAATATTATCTTGCCATAGGACACATCACATTATTGGAAGCAAAAATCCAAGAAAAGTTTAACCTCTTGAAGACAAAGAATGTCTAGGGGGTAAATCTATATCAAAAATCCGACACCATATCCTCCATTAATTCATAAGGCAAGAGGGTCTAAGGATATTTCCTTGTAGTCCAACCATTGCAATGCAAAAAAATATTCTACTCAAATCTAATCTAACATTTTTTGGAGAAAAGGCTCCAAATTGCATCTATCATTTCTCAAGATCATATTATCCTTGTTTAACCTCCTAGGGGGGACTATATGAGACTGTCTTCCTCCATTTGGTTGTGACATAGTTGGAACTCCCAAATCCAATGAGAAAATAACACTCACTAGAAGAGGAACTTTCTTAAGAACTACTTGGCTTACTAAACTCTTTAAAGGAATCACTAAAGGAATATCGACCTAAGAGTTGATTATGAATCAGCTACTTGCTTTGCTTTATTATTGGCCTTAGCTAAGAGGATTTTACGGGTTATGTTGATTTGTCATTATCCTAAGGCCATGTGGGACTTGTTAAATGTGCTAGCCATGTAGTAGAGTTGGAAGTTAGATAGTTACTCTTATCCTTATTATGAACATTTCTATATTTTTTTACATTAGTCCACCCAAATTAAATTTTTCTTGCCTCAACATCTAGCTTGGAGGTTAGTTTATGCTTGTGTGTAGCTAGAGTGTAGTCTATGTGACATGATGAAATCCCTTATTTAGGGAGAACAAACTTGTAAAGATCTATGCATGTAGTTGGGTCCATTGTGGAGGAGTTTGTTTGCATGGTTGGATTCCACAAAGGAGAAGAAAAGGAAGCCTTTGGTTACATTTTGGATGGCATGAAACCAAAAAATAACCAATTATACAAGTATTCTACTCAATCGATTTATATGCATTCTCAAAATTAGGCACCAAAATATGTTCAACATTTTGTGGGTTAATAGATAGATCCTCAAGGGAAGTAGGTAAAACAAGTATATAACTAGAACAACACAAGCTATAGAAAACACATCCTCATTGGTCCATCATTTAAATGTATCATGAAGGTATCAAGGATGGAAGGATCACATGTCACAAAAGATTATCCAAGCTTCTAGATAGGTTGAATCAAAAAGGTATATATCACTATTTACATGCTCAAACCATAATCAAGATATGATAGGAAAAGATAAACAAGGATGAATGCAAACCATAGGTAAATCTATTTAAGAAAAAGATAAAAGTGATAAATTAGATCTAAGAACTGTAATTAAAAAAAGGCCAAACCAGTACTATAAAATCCTAGGTGATGGAATGTCAAGTTCACTAATAAATATAAAGGAAATCCATTTGACTATTACTGGATACAATTTCAATACATCAACAGTTGTGTTACAGAAAATGAACCCCTAGTTAATGACCATAGTGCCTTACACTTGAAGATGATTGGGGTCCATTAGAATTTATATCTTATAGTTTTGGTGAGTATCATGTGGATCTTAAAAGGCTTATATGGTATTCCATTATTAAATACATATGACCAAATATCGTTCTATTTTAATATGGACCCTTACATAATGTGATATTTCATAGAATGGAAAGAGTCTAGGAGTTTAATATGGTTCATATGTACACTAGAGTGAAAACTATGGTTAGGTTCACAAATAAATGTAAAGGAATATCATTTAACTATTATTGGATATAATTTCGATATATCTAACAATTAAGTGACACAAAATTAACCCCTAATCAATGATCATAATGTTTTACAAGAAGATGATTTGGGTCCATTATACTTTATGTCTTATATTTTTGGTGATAGCAACCTTACTGGCATATCAGACAGGAACTTCTAATAGCCAACAATGATAGATATCAAAGATAGGGTATAGTCTTATAGCCAACAATTTTCATCTTCAAACTTATCCCTTTTATCATTATTACATATACTAATTTGGTTTTTTAGGGTTTAACGTTTAGGTTTTTAGGGTTTGTAGGACAACATGGTTTTAGGGTTTATAGTTTGGTTTTTTAGGGTTTATAGTTTACGTTTTTTGAGTTTGTAGTACAACATGGTTTTAGGGTTTATAATTTGATTTTTTAGGGTTTATAGTTTAGGTTTTTAGGGTTTGTAACTGTACAACATGGTTTTAGGGTTTATAGTTTAAGTTTTTTAGGGTTTGCAGTAACATGGTTTCAGGGTTTGCAGTAACATACAATCACAAAATTCTAATAACAAGTAAAATGCTTAAATGACAAATAAAACCTTAATTTTCATTTTAACCCTACAATTAGGAAAAAAAAATTTAAAACAAGCTAAAGATAGGTAGAGAACCAACCTGGAAGAGCTCGAGGGTGACGAGGTGGCGGGAGGAGGTGAGAGGGAAACAAAAACTCTATTATTTTCTTTGTTTGGGCTTTGGCAATGCGTACCTGTTATTGGCTGTCCACTGTCGCTATCGGCTTCTGTGGGTGAAAATGAGCCCGCAGAGGTCTTTTTTCAAAATATATAATTTTTTGAAAATGGGTACCCATTTAATAACGGGTACCCGTTACTAAACGGGTACCCGTTTTAGGCTCGGGTGCGCGTTACTAAACGGGTACCCGTTAAGAAACGGGTAGCCGTTTAGGTTCGGGCACCCGTTACCGGCGGCTTTTTTTTTGCCCGCGTGACTTCCCCTATATGTGGACCGAGTTTCTTGCGGGTACCCGTAACAACCAAGCAATAAGGGACAATTTTGTGCAGAGGTGGTGGATGGTTCTTAACCATCCTCCATGAAACAATAATGAGGTCCCGCAATATTTTTTGACGAGACTCTACTGTGAGTTTGTCAAAAAAAAAGTGTAAATTATTTTGATATGCAGGAGTTCCAGGGTAGAGGTAGGGGGTTAGCACAAGATAGACTAGGGGTACGTGTTGACCCACATCGGCCAGTGAGATGAGCACTCGCTAGACTGGCCCATGAGTAGGTTTCTATCCCTTCCGTTGTGAAGGAGAGTGTTGAGGTCGATACACTTCAGTCCATTAGTGCCTTGACCCAGAGCATCTTACAGTATGCTAGTCCTATAGCACAACGTGGACCAGGGGAGAGTTTGAGTATGGTTCCACCCCATACTTGTCAAACTTGCAGGTCAGCATGTGGTTATGACCCCACAGATAGTCATGACGTAGGTGCACAGGCTACATCTCCAGCTGAGCAGATGGTGATGATAGATGCCCTCCTGAGTGACACTTTCAAGATTGATACTCAAGTAAATCTTAGCAAATTCATTGAATTTTTTTTATTAAATTTCATATTTGAAATACAAGATTAACTAATTTAGTTTGATGATTTTAATGAAATTTCAGGGTCATAGCATTGATGTAGTTTTTAGTGGTTCTCCACCTGCATATTACACTACATCATCTACTGTCGGGGTATGTAACTAGTAAACAATTATAAATATCACATGTGAATAGCATCGTTATATGAATGGTATTCTAATATCTGATTTTGGATGTTGAATAGGTTAATATTGGAGATTTCATGGCAACACCTACCATTGGTGGTGGACTTCAAAGCTTCATGGAGGTAATAAAATAGAAGTTTAATGAATGAATTGTACTTACTAGATTTTTGTATGTGACTTGTGTGATTTATTATGTGTCCTTCCATGTTTAGGTGAATGTGTGTGTATGTTAGGAGCCATGATTTGCATCACTATTATAGTTTTCATAATTGAATAATGTTGTTTTATTTCCAGATGATGCAGGCTGCGGAGACACCTCCTAGTGTTCATAGGGCAATGGAGCATGGTGTGTCCTCTGCGATTCATAGCTCCATGCCATTGATGGGGGTATGAGGCAGATTAGTAAATTCATTATTATAGTTGTTTATTTTTGAAAAATCAAAATATTATTGATTTGAAGTTTAATTTCTATCTGGATGGTTTCTATAGGACATGACATCACCAGAGCCTAATCCTGCTACTAAGGAAAATGAGGAGACAGATTATATGGTAACGGTAAGTGATTATTTTGTTAAATGTTTCATTTTTTATAACATGTAATTTCTATCTATTAATGTCTATAATTTTTATTGTAATAGCTAAAGATCCATGAACAACTAAATAGGAGGAGTAGCCCTCGGGTTCATAATAGACCACCCACATACATGTCTCCATCCCCTAGAAGATCAAAGCCTGCCCGTGATACATTCTCTTCACCAGCTAGAGGGGAATGACTTTTATTGTGTTCCTTTGTTGTATGCCTATATGGCATTTGTGGACATATATTTTGTATTGCATATAGTTGACATTGTATGCCTATATGGCATTCTTGTAAGCCTATAAGGCTATTTTGTATATATGTTATACTTATATCGACAGATATTGATGTATGCCTATGGATATTTGGTTAATACAAAACTTTTTTATTGATGGCATCTATACTTGCATTATAAATCCACATTTGAATGGATATTTGTAGATGGTTACTTCAAATATTTAAAGTCCAATTGTATTACATAGGATGTTTGTTGATCCAATAAGCTAGCTATTGTTGTTCAAGTATCAGCTAAACCTCATTTTGGAACTAAAAGATAAAAGTTGTATTTAAAATAGAAATGAATCATCTTGTTGAACAAAAAATATTCATATTCTTTATGAGTTGCTCAATTGAAAATATTCAAATGAGTATGTTGATCCATATTCTTTATGAGTTGGCCAATTGAAAATATTTCTTAATTTCTTGTTATTATACCATATTGGGACGCAAAGAGTATGTTTGTTGTTTTGAATAAGATAGTCAAAATCATGTGCTTATGAGCCCCTGATGACCATTGTGGTTATAAAATGTAATTCCTCTTGCATATAAGATGAGGTTATGAGAGTAAATTGAGTCTTACCTAATTTTAGTATGCAAAATAACATTGGGGCTATAGGATTCCATAAGTCATCAACAATCAAGGTTCAAGGTCGTCATTGAAGTCAAAGGGTCAAGGTTGTTTGTCATTCATGTCAATGTTGATGCCATGATGTTGATAAGGTGATACAGTGATTCAAGGTAGGTGATGGTCATGAGGTGCATGATGTTGTGAAATGGTTTTCATGACAAGGTCTCTCAATTCATGTTGATGTTGCACAAGACAAACATGGTTCATATGATGCAAGGTTCATGTTCATGGTGGATGCAGTTTTGTTCATGCAAGGTTTTGTTGTGAATATAGTTTTCATGATAAGGTCTATCTTGGAAGGTTGATATGATGCAATGTTCATATTCATGGTGGATGTGGTTTTGTTCATGCAATAAGAAGTTAGAGAAGACTCAATCTTTCATAATCATAATCTTATTGATAGTTAGGGTTTGTATATTGGGCATTAAACCCTAAAAAGAATCTACTTTTCTTAAGACTTTAAAACCCTCAATTGTCTATCATGTGTAAAGAGCACTTTTGTTTTAATTTGATATTGAATTATAATCAGAAGTAACTATAACTTAAATCAACCTACTAAAGGGTCTTTAAGTCATTAGTTCACCAGCCCTTCAACCTAACTCAACTAGCGTCTCTGGTAAACTCTCATAAGCTCGAGCACCATATCATAATCAAAGGTCATATTTAATTGATATGAGGGTAGGAAAAAGGATTTGAAGGTTAGTATTTAAAAGGAACTTGGAATACAAACAATCATCTCTATGCGGTTGAATTTGATGGGCATGCATTTATAAAAGGCTAAAAGATAGCTTTATGTAGGATATCAGGGTATTTGTAGTGTTTGTAGCTCAGAATGTTTCAACATGTTTGGGTACGAAATAGTGTTAGGGTTAGCCGGCAGAAGATATCAATTAAATGCAAATAAAGATTAAACAGAGAAATGGAAATACACAAAATTAATAAAAGCGAGAGACAAGATTTAACCTGGTTCACCCAAACTCAGGCAACATCCACCAAACAGAGAGTCCAATATTATTATCCAGTAAATCAAACTAATTACAATTAGCAATCCCTGCAACTCAATACCACTGCAAATGCTACAAATACAATACTCAAACCCTAACCCTTGGCCACTTTTTATCAAGCCTTTTTGTCAGTTACAAAAATTAGGGTTTTCT
Source organism: Cunninghamia lanceolata (assembly GCA_027924645.1). Lineage (NCBI taxonomy): Eukaryota > Viridiplantae > Streptophyta > Pinopsida > Cupressales > Cupressaceae > Cunninghamia > Cunninghamia lanceolata. The sequence continues at coordinate 3,807,187 of BSBN01000710.1, read as the reverse complement.
TATGTCGGTCATAAAAAATAAGATTTTTTAAGTCGGCCCTAAAAAAATTTCTGAACCCCGGCGAGGATACATGGCTAGTGTATAGTACTTTCCTAATCAGTCTCCATCTACCAACAATCTCCCACTTGGAGACTGATCAAGCTCCACACCAAAACAATCTCCCACTTGGAGACTGATCCTGGACGACACCGCTACGCATGCAGCTCCCACTGGAAATAAGCACCCTGGACTCTACTGTTCAATTTTTATTGTGTTCAGTCTAGAAGACCAATCGAAGCTGAAGAGGAGCTTAGCTTCTCCCTTGTCACTGCCTTTGTAAACATATCTGCTGGATTTTCATCTGTATGTATCTTTTCCAACCTTAACTGTCCATTATCCAACACCAACTGAATAAAGTGATACCTCAACTGTATGTGTTTGGTCTTTGAATGCAAGGCAGAATTCTTTGCAAGATGTATGGCACTCTGACTGTCTGTATACAAAGAACTGTTAGCCTATTGTTTACCCAATTCTTCCATGAAAGATTGTAGCCATATCATCTCCTTGCTTGCCTCTATTGCAGTGACATATTCTGCCTCTGTGGTGGATAAAGCAACCACCTTTTGCAACCTAGAAATCCAACTCACTGATGTTCCACATATAGTAAAGACATAACCTGTAGTACTCCGCCTGGTATCAATATCCCCTACCAAATCTGAGTCTACATACCCTGCTAAATCAGTATTAGAGCCCCCAAAACATAAGTGTTTATTAGATGTACCTCTCAAATATCTGAGAATCCATTTGACCACATTCCAATGCTCAAATCCGAGATGACTCATATACCTACTAACGACTCTGACAGCATGTGCAATATCTGGTCTTGTGCATACCATGGCATACATTAAACTTCCTACAGCTGAAGCATAGGGTATCTTGGACATTTGCTCTTCCTCCTCTTGTGTCTTTGGACACATCTCCTTAGTCAATTTCAAATGACTAGGCAAAGGTGTATTGACAGCTTTGGCATTCTCCATATGGAATCTCTGCAACACCTTTTAAACATAAGCAGCCTGAGATAGAGTCAATTTTCTGTTCTTCCTATCTCTGCAAATTTTCATACCAAGGATTTGTTTTGCTGCCCCCAAATCCTTCATATCAAATGACTATGATAACTGATGTTTTAACTCTCTGATGTGATCCATGTTAGACCCAGCTACAAGCATGTCATCAACATATAAACATAAAATGATGTAGCTGTCATTATCCAACCTCTTAAAATAAACACAATGGTCAGAATTACACCTACTATAACCTTGCTCAGCCATAAAACTATCAAATTTTAAATACCATTGCCGAGGTGCTTGTTTCAGGCCATACAAGCTTTTCTTCAATCTGCACACTTGTTTCTCCTTACCTTTGACCTCAAATCCCTGTGGTTGTGTCATGTATATCTCCTCCTCCAAATCACCATGGAGAAAGGCAGTTTTCACATCTGGTTGTTCCAAATACAAATCTTCAGCAGCCACAATACTTAAAACAGTACGAATAGAAGTCATCTTGATAACTGGAGAAAATATCTCATCAAAATCAATGCCCTGTTTCTGTGCAAATCCTTTTACAACTAACCTGGCCTTAAATCGTTTCTTACCTCCATCTTCCTCTTTCAGCCTGTAAACCCATTTGTTTGGTAAAGCCTTTTTACCTACAGGTAACTTACATAATTCCCAAGTCTAATTTTTTAGCAAGGAGTCCATTTCTTCTTGCATGGCAAGCTCCCACTGAACTTCTGTATTCACCTGCATAGCTTCATCATACCCTTCTGGTTCACCAGCATCTGTTAACAAAATAGAATACAAAGAGGGAGAAAACCTTTTAGGAGGTCTACTTATCCTTGTTGACCATCTAACATTCACTGGAGTTTGTGGTATTTCTGGTTGCTGTTGCGGAGCATAAGGAGCCACTAGAACATCACTATTTGGAGTATCATCCAGCACCACATAATCCTTTTCTTTCTTCTCATGCTGCTGCAACTGATCTTTGTTCAACACCTTCTCATTGAATATAACATCCCTGCTTCTCACAATTTTCTGATTTTCAAAATCCCAAAGCCTATAACCAAATTCATCAATGCCATATCCAACGAAGGTACATTTTTTTGATTTTGCATCCAGCTTGCTTCTATTTTTAGAATCTATATGTGCAAATGCTTCATAGCCAAAGGTTTTCAGAAAAGAATAACTCACCTTCTTGCCAGTCCATGCTTTCTCTGGAATACCACAGCCCAAAGGAACTGAAGGACCTCTATTAATTAAATATATAGTAGTGTTGATAGCCTCTGCCCACATGTTTAAAGGCAGTCCAGCATGCAATCTCATGGTCCTTGTATGCTCCATTATTGTCCTATTCATGCATTCAGCCACTCTATTTTCCTGTGGAGTCCCTGGAACCATTTTCTGCCTACAAATTCCATTAAAGGAACAATAGTCTTCAAATTCTTTGCTGCAATACTCACCACCATTATCAGATCTGAGACATTTTAATCTTTTACTTGTCTCATTTTCAACCAAGCTTTTCCATTTCTTAAATGTTTCAAATACATCAGATTTCTGTCTAAGGAAATAAATCCAGACCTTCCTAGTTGCATCATCTATGAATGTTACATATTACTGAGAGCCACCAAAAGAAGATACCTGAGCTGGTCCCCATACATCTGTATGCACAAGCTCCAACTTTTCATTTTTCTTTTGCTTCCCATCTCTGAGAAAACTGACTCTCTTTTATTTTCCATACACACAACTTTCACAGAAATCTATATTAATACATTTCAGACCTAGTAAAACTTTCTTAGAATGAAGTACCTTCATACCTTTTTCACTCATATGCCCAAGTCTGTTATGCCACAATGTTGTTTCAGAACCTATAGCAACTTTTCCAGTCTCTTCCTGCAAACCTGCAGCAACTGTTCCTAAACCTGTTTATTTTTCTTCTATAAAATCTAAAGTAAAAGGAACAGTATGACCTGTACAAAGATATAAGGTGCCTACTTTTACACCTTTTACTACTACTAAGGCACCTTTTGAAACCTTCCAATTTTTATCAGTAAATGTAACAGTGCAACCTTGTTCAGTTAGCTGCCCTGCTAAAATTAAATTCCTACTGAGCCTTGGAACATGCCTCACCTCTTGTAGTAGCCAATGATTCCCATTCTGCAACTTAATCTTGATTCTTCCCTTTCCAACAATCTGATAGGGTTCATTATCTCCCAAATAAACCAGCCCAAAATCCCCTTGGACATAATCAAGGAAATAACTTCTATGGCGCGTAGCATGAAATGAGGCCCCTGAATCTAAAACCCATGAATCATCAGCATTATCTAGGGAAAGAATCAAAGCATCATCTTTAGACTTATTTCTTACCACATTTGCTTCCTTATTGCCTTCTTGTTTGTCTCCTTCTTTATTTTTCTGAGACCAGCAATCTTTCTTCAGATGACCTGGTTTTCCACAATACCAGCAATCCTTCTGTCCTCTGGTTTGGGTTCTTTTGTCCTTTGATTCTCCTCGTGACTTCCCATGACCTCCAGAACCTTTTCCTCTCTCCTTTGATCTACCCCTGCTTTCTGCGTTCAAAACACTACCTGATTTGGATCCACCTGAGCTTTTCTTACGAATTTCCTCACTCAGAATAACACCAACAACATCATCAAATTTTAGGGTATTTGAACCAGAAACAGAGTTACTAACCACCATTACCAAACTATCCCAGCTTTCAGGCAATGAACATAATATCAAGAGAGCTCTAACTTCTTCATCAAATTTTACATTTACAGAAGTCAATTGACTGACAATCGTATTAAATTTATTTAAATGACCTGTCACATATCCACCTTCAACCATTTTCAAATTAAACAACTGCTTCATGAGAAATACCTTATTTGAGGCTGAGGGTTTTTCATACAATTTAGCCAAAGCTTTCATCAGACCATCTGTTGTCTTCGCTTCCGTTATATTGAATGCCACCGATGGTGCCAGGCACAACCGAATGGTTCCTAGTGCCTTTCTGTCAAGAAGATTCCAATCCTCATCAGACATTGTTGCTAGTTTCTTGGCTACTCCTTCCAATGGCCTCCATAAATCCTTTTGATAGAGGTAATCTTCCATCTGCATCTTCCACAACTGATAGTTCTGCCCATTGAATTTATCAACCTTCATTTTACCCTCGTCCGCCATTGCTCCCACTCAACCGTGAGACTTTCCTGTAGATGATAATCGAACACAACCCGCTCTAATACCACTTGTTAGGGTTAGCCGGCAGAAGATATCAATTAAATGCAAATAAAGATTAAATAGAGAAATGAAAATACATAGAATTAATAACAGCGAGAGACAAGATTTAACGTGGTTCACCCAAACTCGGGCTACATCCACCAAATAGAGTCCAATATTATTATCCAGTAAATCAAACTGATTATAATCAGCAATCCCTGCAACTCAATACCACTGCAAATGCTACAAATACAATACTCAAACCCTAACCCTTGGCCGCTTTTTATCAAGCCTTTTTGTTGGTTACAAAAATTAGGGTTTTCTTATGTCGGTCATAAAAAATAGGATTTTTTAAGTCGGCCCTAAAAAAATTTCTGAACCCCGGCGAGGATACATGGCTAGTGTACAATACTTTCCTGATCAGTCACCACCTACCAACAAATAGGACCGTGCCTAGCCTAAACATACCCATCTAGACGTGTTAGAATTATTGGTTTGGCCGCACAAGGAGAAGAAGAAAAGTTACACCCCTTTGTAACTTTACACTAGCTCTTTTTGATGATTTTTGGGGTAGCAAAAAACCTTTCACCACGGGCAAATTCTTCAGAGATATAAAAAATGAGAGAGGTTATTGTAGAGAGACCCTACATGATCGTGTTGCCTCATATGGAATGTATCTAAGTGACAGTTTTTGAGTAACAGCTCGTCAAAGATTTCTACCTTTTTGCACTTTGGACTCTTTGGGGATATCGCTAGTACAATATAGCTCAGACTATTTTGGCATGTTTGGGTGCAAAACAGGACCATGCCTAGCCCAAACGTACCCATCCAGACATGTTGGAACTATCAGTTTGGCCACACGAGGAGAAGAACAAAAGTTACACCCCTTTGCAACTTTACATTGCCTCCTGATGATTTTTAGGGCAACAAAAAACCTTTCACCACGGGAGAACTCTTCAGAGATATAAAAAACTAAGATTTTATTTTAGAGGGACCCTACATAGTCACATTGCCTCAAATGGAATGTATCTAAGTGACAGTTTCTGAGTAACAACTTGTCAAAGATTGCTGCATTTTTGGGTGCAAAACAGGACCATGCCTAGCCTAAATGTACCCATCCCAATGTGTTGGAACTATTAGTTTGGTCACATCAAGAGCAAGATGAAAGTTACACCCCTTTAAAACTTTACATAGCCTCCTTCTGACGATTTTTGGTGTAGCAGAAAACCTTTCACCATAGGAAAATACCTTAGAGATATAAAAACCTAAGAGAGGTTATTGTAGAGAGACTCTACATGATCACGTTTCCTTAGATGGAATGTTTCTAAGTGACATAGTTTTCGAGTAACATCTCGTCAAAGATTGCTTCCTTTTTGCACTTTGGACTCTTTAGGGATATCATCGGTAGAATGTAGCTCGGACTATTTCAACATGTTTGGGTGAAAAATAGGACCATGCCTAGCATAAATGTACCAATCCTAATGCATTGGAATAGTTAGTTTGGTTACATCAGGAGCAGGACAAAAGTTACACCCCTTTGCAACTTTACACTACCTCCTAACAATTTTTAGGGCAGCAGAAAACCTTTCACCACGAGCAAACACCTCAGAGATATAAAAAAATAAGAGAGGTTATTATAGAGGGTCTCTATGTGATCACGTTACCTTAGATGGAATGTTTCTAAGTGACACAGTTTTTGAGTAACATCTTGTCAAAGATTGCTTCCTTTTTGCACTTTGGACTCTTCAAGGATATCGTCAGTATAATGTAGCTCAAACTGTTTCAGCATGTTTGGATAAAAAATAGGACCATGCCTAGTGTAAATGTACCCATCCAAATGTGTTGGAATAGTCATTTTGGTTGCATTAGGAGTAGGATGAAAGTTATACCCCTTTACAACTTTAACTACCTCCTTTTGCTAATTTTTGGGGTAGCAGAATACCTTTCACCACAGGCAAACACTTCAAAGATATAAAAAATTGAAAGAGGTTATTGTAGAGAAACCCTACATGATTGTGACATGGTTTTGAAGTAACATCTCATCAAATATTACTGTCTTTTTGCACTTTGGACTCTTTAGGGATATCATACGTACAATGTTGCTCGGACTATTTCAACATGTTTGGGTGAAAAACAACACCATGCCTAGCATAAATGTACCCATCCAAACACATTGGAATAGTCAGTTTGGTCACATCAGGAGCAGGACAAAAGTTACACCCCTTTGTTACATTACACTACCTCCTTCTGACGATTTTTGGGGCAACAAAAAACCTTTTACCATGGGCAAACGCCTCAGAGATATAAAAAACTGAGAGAGGTTATTGTAGAGAAACCCTACATGATCATGTTGCCTTAGATAGAATTTTTCTAAGTGACATGGTTTTTGAGTAACACCTCATCAAATATTGCTTCCTTTTTGCACTTTGGACTCTTCAGGGATATTGTCGGTATAATGTAGCTCAGACTTTTTTGACATGTTTGGGTGAAAAATAGGACCATGCCTAGCATAAATGTACCCATTTGGATATGTTGGAATAGTCAATTTGGTTGCATCAGGAGCACGATGAAAGTTACAGCCCTTTGCAACTTTACACTACCTCCTTCTGACAATTTTTGGGGCAGTAGAAAACCTTTCACAACGGGAAAATGTCTCGTAGATATAAAAATTTGAGAGAGGTTATTGTAAAGGAACCCTACATGATCACTTTAGCTTAGATAGAATGTTTCTAAGTGACATGGTTTTTGAGTAACAACTTGTCAAAAATTGTTGTCATTTTGCACTTTGGATTCTTAAGGGATATCGTCGGTACAATGTAGCTTGAACTGTTTCGGCATATTTGGGTGAAAAAAAGGACCATGCTTAGCCTAAACATACCCATCCAGATGCATTGGAACTGTCAGTTTAGTCACATAAGGAGTAGGACACCAAAATGGAAAAGTTGTTTTGTGCAACTTGACAACATTGACACTTTTCTGCAACAAGACTCAAAGACTCAAACTAACCCCAAATGACTCAAACTAACTCAAAAGGTATGAAATGGTCTTAGAAGACCTTATTACATACAATTGACTCAATCAAAACAAAATTTCATTTTTTGACCCCTCTTGGAGGCATGACAACCTGGGTGCCCCTGCACCATTAGTGCAACTGAAGTCGATAAAGTTTTCCTATTAAGAAAAAGAGCTTCCCTTAGCTTCAAGAAATATAAATATTCTATAATGAAAAGGGCAACCACGTGAAGGTGGAAGCTCATGTGGCCTCACTTAAGACCTAAGACACATGTATTCTAGTAGATGTAGGATACCTAAGACACCTATTGTATAGTATGTATCTAGATTTTATATACATAGTAGACCTAAGACACCTAGTCTTTATACCTTATCGTAGTCAAACCTAAGTCAACTAGACACCTAGATTATAGTTCTACTTAAGACACCTATTATGGTGACCTAGTTGACATATAGTACCTACCTAAGACACGTAGATTAAATTATAGAAGACACCTACCTAGAAGACACCTAGATCATTCTAGATTATACCTTATTCTAGTCTCTAGACAGATTGTTGATATATAGTATCTACCTAAGACACCTAGATTAGATTAAATATTTTTTTCTAGTCTCTATCTACCTAGTTGACATATCGTATATACCTATGACACAATTAAAGACACCTATTATCTAGTTAGAAACCAAGACACCTAGAGACACCTATATTTTATATATTACCTATATTTTATACATTATTCTTAGGATCAACTTCATCCATCACTTAGGTCTAACCCCATGAAGCATAACATGATGATTTAAAAATGTGTATATGTGTAAAAATGCAGCAGCAAATAAAAAAAGACAAACCTTACAAATTAATGTGCATACTTACAACTCAATGTAACATGACTTTACAAAATCAATGTGAATTCTTATAAATAAATCTAATGAACCATCCGGGTATGCTCTACTCTTTATTGTGTTAAGTATTGCTTCATGGTCAAACTCACACACCTTCCATAAGGACTTGTTCAAAGGTCTATCCCGATATTGTATCAAATGAACATTGGATGCCATGACAAGGTTCGAGTAATGAAGAATCTTCCGATGCGTGTCAAAGTCCTGAAATAGCCAAACATTAACACTCTTATGTGGGTAACTTCTAAGCCATGTTCCAGTAATAACCACTGAGCCTGTGGGGTATTTGATGTTTTCTCCATCTATAACTGGGGCCTCCAATTTCTTTTTGGCCTCAACACAATGACACAAGTAATAATTTGTTCCCTCTTTGTTATCTTCATCTGCAATAACTACATATACATGCCCTACATTGATATGTGTAGAAAATTAGATGAAATTAGTCAACATTACAAAAACACTACAAAGTAAGATGACATTAGGAATTTCAAAAACTATGCAAATAGATATATTACCTGGTTGAACTACATCTGATATGTGGTTAAAGTCAACTGATGATTCCATCTGTGTTAGTTCCAGTGCCTTTGAGGGTCCATATGTGTCAAGTGGGCTAAGATAACTTAACTGCCATTCATCAACCCACTCCTTTGACTCACACTCATCCTAGGCTTGAATTGTACAGGAAAAACAAAAGCATGACATCTTTTGCATATGGATACTCCATGAACCTGCAATTGAGCTTCTAAAAGAGTGCATCTCACTTGATCCTGTCAGTGTAGAATAGTCCTCATATGGTGCAATGTTAGTATCATCTATCAACCAAAAAAATCTAGGAACTGAAGACTTACCTTCATTACCTAGACCCATGGAAGGATTACACCACTCGACGATCAATTTTGCATCTGTCAACTTTGCATTGTCTTTATACTTTAACTCTTCTCATGCTATTGCTCTTTGATACATGCTCCTGCACCATCATGCTCCCCCTTTCCATGTCTGGCCTCACAAAAGTTCCACATATGTTGAATACCTATAAAATTATGCCTCCTACTCAGCCAATAGAAATTCCACGAGTTCTTGAATTTTGATGCACAGTTATCCAACCATATGATATGTTGACTGAATGATATGCCCCTTCTAGCCAAATCATTGTAGAACACCTAAAAACAACCTTGCACAAACTCCGTAGAATGTGTGCGATCATCACTGATACAGAAATGATACTCCCTTATGATCTTTTTGTCATCCTCTATACTATCATTCATATGAATGAATGTGATGTGCACAAATATAGAAACTTGTGTGGAGTTGTAATAATGTGATTGCACCTCATGTTGTGGCTGTAGACTGTAATTCTCTACAAAGTTGATGACTGAAACAATGCTACCAACTAGAAATGTGTCCTTGCATAACTTGAATTGCGAGTCCAACCATTGATCTCTATGGGCATGTCTTGCATACTCATACACTATGTTGTCACAAAATATAGGCATAAACTGATACACTGGAATCTTTTCAATAACCAATTCACACCTCTTTGCTTCTTTACCATCTTTTGTATTGTATGTCATTGTTTTATACTTGCCAAACTCTACTAGTTCGTTTCCAACTACATGTGTTCTTTCCATATGTTCACATATTAGCAAACGTTGCAAGCCACCACAATGATGATATGTTCCATCCAAGAATAATTTCTTGTAGAATATTTGACCTTCCTCTCTTTCACATAAAATTCTTGATATGAAGTCCCTTGAAGATGTTGGTGGGGCACATATGCCACAACCCTACAAAACATTGTTAGTATGCAAATCTAAACATATAGACCTATAAACATCAAAATGGTTAGAAAATTCAATATGTAATCTACAATAACAAGTAGTGCATGTGTGATTTATCTTGGCATTGAAAGGTTTTAGCATTTCAAATTATCTTTGACAAATTTTAATTTGAGGATAGTTCTCTATAAATTTACCATAAAACTGTGTTTGAGTCTCATCCAAAAAATGTTTTGGATGTGGCTCACGGTTCTGACTACCGATTCTCCTTCTTACCACATCCCTTTGATTCGAAGATACCCTTGTGTAATTCTTCTAGAAGTATTCAATTAGTGATGTCAATGCTTCAACAATTGGTTTATCTTTTCGTGGTAGTCTCCCCGAGAACACCCATAATTCATTGGCATTAGTGTCTTCAATTCTTTGGCGTCTTCCAATGGCTCTTGATAAAGTATTCCTATTAATTCTCAATTCTTGACTCATCTTTCTAATGAGACGAGCTTTCCTCATTTGACTACTTACTATAGTTGATGTAATCACATGCCATGTTGTATTACTATCTTTTGTGCATAACGTGTTACCCACACTCTCATATGTACTCATTAGATTCTTGACAATAGATTTTTCAATTAAACCCTCTGATGTTCTCAACCCAAGAATCTTCATGATGGACCTATACTTTATACTTCGCATCATTTCAATGAATGGTTGACATCTTGTAGTCTCATTTAACTTTTCAAAGAACAATCTCCAAATCTTATGAGCATATCTTCTACAAGTGTGTTTTGGAATCTTAACTTCCATTGGCTACAAAATATTCTCATCAATATCAATCAAATACTTTGGTTTTCTATGCAAAATTCTAGGTGGTGTTAAGTTAGGTAAATTCATCTCAACATTAGGAATTTTATCAACATTTAAATGAGATGGGCTAGATGGCATACCTTCGATTGAAGATGGAATAGATGACATACTAGTTGAGGTGGGAATGATGGCATACCTCCTTCATCACATGTGAGTGATGATGTACTCTCAACTTGAGATGCGGTCAATGGTGTCCCTACATGTTGACTTGCGGTAGAGGACGTGTCTCTAACTATGGTATTCAAATCTCTCATAGCACAAAGTTTTTGCATTCGTTCTCTTTGTGCCGCCAATACCATATCTCTTTGTGATGGTTGCAGTTCCTCTTCAATTGGCATGTCTTCATTTATCGTTTTCAATTTCCTCTTCTCACAAAGTTCCCTCATAGACGTTGCTTTCTTTGCATTCTTAGCTTCTATCTCTTCTTGTGTTGGTTTAATTCTTGATCATTTCCTCAGCATGACGAAGAATTTGTCTGTAGCATTATTGTACAATGTTATTGCATCCATACAAAGCATTATGGTACAAAGTTCACTTTAGTCCTAGATGAGGATAATGTCAAAGGAGAGTAACGATTGTATTTGAACTTGTTAATATGACAAGATAATAGTGGGATTGTATTTTTATTATATTGTAACGATTTATTCTTTTAAAGTTTTACATCATGGTATGTTAAGGTCTGTTTATTACACATAATTATTAAAGAGCCCAAGTGTAGAAAATATACATGGCATCATGTGAGATTGTGGGTTGCTTTCTTGATTGGGAATGTGTCTATTTTAATTAATGTTGACCTTTGAGATATCTTTTATTATACATACCATGAACTAGTTTAAAACATAGTCTATTATATAAACACAAGATATGTATACATAGTCTTTTATTATGCATACTTGATACAAGTGATATAAACATGTATGATAAACGATAATAAAGTAATTCAAATAGAATTAAGGAAAATGTAAATTACATGCATGTAAAGACTTGACATACCTAAAAAATAGAGATTTGAATGGAGAGAGTACCCAATTATGTAGTGTTTTCTTCTTCTTGCATCAAACTCCTCAACAGTTTGTGTTTTTCACCACTTGCTTCCTTTTCAATATTAAATTGAATAACACTCAAATATAATTAGTAATAACAATACTATTAACCAATCTATAATGTTAAATTCCTAAAATTGAATGACAATTAAAATTGTAACACTACAAAAATTGAAACTTGAATAGATGTATATCAAATTTGCTATGAAAACTATGTTATTTCCTCCTTCTCAAGTTTGAAAAGTAGAAAAGGTGGTGGAAAGATCATGAAAAGGTGGTAGAATGTGTAAAATGTGCATGTGAACTTCCTAACAGCATGAAAGCACTTCTTTTTTGTTGAAACATGCCCATAATCAGCATGAAAACAGAGCATGTGGGCCTGGATCATAGGGGTCCATGAATTTTTACCGTTTCTATAGCAGGACAAAATGCGAGTGTGTTATAACGCGCTCACGTTTTGTCCTACTATAGATTGATCCATAAATATTTGTGCCTATCTCACCTTTAATAGCACCTTTACAATATCTCACCTCTAGTTCCATTAGCTCATGTTCTATCTCTCACCTCTCTATATCTCACTTATCTCTCCCCCTCACCTCTCTACCTCTCCCCTCTCTATGTCTCTCAGTTACTCCTTGTCTACCTCTCCATCCATCCTTAGCTATCTAGGTCTCACTTAATCCTAAACCCTAAAGCCTCAACCCTCAACCCTTAAACCTTAAATCCCAAACCCTAAACGCTATCCCTATTTCTAAACCCTCAAAGGGATCGATACTATACCTTAAACCCTAATCCCTCAACCCTCAACCCTAAACTATATCCCTAAACACTAATCCCTCAATCCTCAACCCTAATCCCTCAACCCTAAACACTAATCCCTCATCCCTAAACCCTAAATGCTATCCCTATTCCTAAACCCTCAATGGTCTTGATACTATACCTTAAACGCTAATCCCTTATCCCTAAACCCTCCAATTCTATCCCTAATCCTTATACCCTCGACCCTCAACCCTATCCCTAAACCCTCAACCCTCAACGTCAAACCCTAATCTCTCAACCCTTAACTCTAATCCCTTGACCCTCAACCCTATCCCTAAACCCTCAACCCTAAAACCTCAACCCTCAACCCTCAACGTCAAACCCTAATCCCTCAACCCTTAACTCTAATCCCTCAACCCTAAACCCTATCCCTAAACCCTCAACACTATACCTTAAACCCTAATCCCTCAACCCTAAACCCTAAACCTTATCCCTAAACCCTAATCCCTCAACCCTTAACCCTAATCCCTCAACCCTCAACCCTAATCCCCCATCCCTAAACCCTAAACACTATCCCTATTCGTAAACCCTCAACAGGATTGATACTATACCTTAAACCCTAATCCCTTATCCATAAACCCTCGAACCCTATCCCTAATCCTTATACCCTCAACACTCTACTTTAACCCTAATCCCTCGACCCTCAACCCTATCCCTAAACCTTCAACCCTCGAACCTCAACCCTCAACCCTCAACATCAAACCCTAATCCCTGAACCCTTAACTCTAATCCCTCGACCCTCAACCCTATCCTTAAACACTCAACCCTAAAACCTCAACCCTCAACCCTCAACGTCAAACCCTAATCCCTCAACCCTTAATTAGAATCCCTCAACCCTAAACCCTAAACCTTGTCCCTAAACCCTAATCCCTCAACCCTCAACCCTAATTCCTCAACCCTCAACCCTCATCCCTTATCCCTAAACCCTAAAAACTATCCCTATTCCTGAACCCTCAACGCGCTCGATACTATCCCTCTACCCTTAACCCTTAAAACTTAAACCCTAAAACCTATCCCTACACCCTCAACACTATATCTTAAACCCTAATCCCTTAACCCTCATCCCTAAATCCTCAACCCTAAATCATTAAACCTTCAACCTTTAACCCTATCCCTAATCCCTCTACCCTTGACACTCTACTTTAAAACTAATACCTTGACCATTAACCCTATCCCTAAACCCTCAACCCTCAACCCTCAACACTCAACATTAAACCCTAATCTATCAACCCTAAACCCTAATCCCTCAAGCCTAAACCCTATCCCTAAAACCATAACCCTCAACACTATACCTTAAACCCTAATTTGTATCCCTCAACCCTCAACCCTTAAAACTTAAACCCTATCCCTACACCCTCAAAACTCGACACTATATCTTAAGCCTTAAACCCTCATCCCTAAAACCTCAACCCTTAATCCTTAAACCTTCAACCCTAAACCATATCCCTAATCCCTCTACCCTCGACACTTTAACCCTAACCCCTTGACCATCAACCCTATCCCTAAACCCTCAACCCACAACACTATAACTTAAACCCTAATCCCTATCCCTTAACCCTTAAAACTTAAACCCTCTCCCTACACCCTCAACACTCAACACTATATCTTAAGCCTTAAACCCTCATCCCTAAATCCTCAACCCTCGATCCTTAAACCTTCAACCCTAAACCCTATCCCTAATCCCTCTACCCTAGACACTCTAACCCTAACCCCTTGACCATAAATCCTATCCCTAAACCCTCAACCCTCAATCCTCAACCCTCAACCCTCAACCCTCAACTCTTAACATTAAAAGCTAGTCCGTCAACCCTAAACCCTAATCTCTCAACCCTAAACCCTATCCCTAAACCCTCAACCCCCAACACTATACATTAAACACTAATCCATCAACCCTAAAACCTAATCCCTCAAGCCTCAACCCTAAACCCTATCACTAAACCTTCAACCCTTGACACTATACCTTAAACCCTAATCCCGCAACCCTCAACCCTAATCCCTCATCCCTAAATGCTATCCCTATTCCTAAACTCTCAACCCTAGACACTATACCTTAAACCGTAATCCCTTATCCCTAAACCCTAAACCATATCCCTCAACCCTTAACCCTTAAAACTTAAACCCTAAAACCTATCCCTAAACCCTCAATGCTCAACACTATATCTTAAACCCCAATCCCTTAACCCTCAGCCCTAAAGCCTCAACCCTCAATCGTTAAACCTTCAACCCTAAACCCTATACCTAATCCCTCTACCCTCAACACTCTAATTTAACCCTAATCCCTTGACCATCAAACCTATCCCTAAACCCTCAACCCTCAACCCTCAACTCTCAACATTAAACCCTAATCCATCAACCCTAAACCCTAATCCCTCAACCCTAAACCCTATTCTTAAACCCTTAACACTATTCCTTCAACCCTAATCCATCAACCCTAAACCCTAATCCCTCAACCCTAAACCCTGTCCCTAAACCCTCAACCTTCAACACTACTCCTTAAACCCTAATCCCTCAACTCTAAATCCTATTCCCTCAACCCTAAACCCTATCCCTAAACACTCAACCCTCAGCAAGTTATACCTTAAACCTTAATCCCTCAACCCTTAACCCTCAACCCTAATCCCTCATCCCTAAACCCTAAATGCTATCCCTATTCCTAAACCCTCAACCCAAGACACTATACATTAAACCCTAATCCCTTACCACTAAACCTTAAACCCTATCCCTCAACCCTTAACCCTTAAACCTTAAACTTGAAAACCTATCCCTATACCCTCAACCCTATACCCTCAACAATATACTTAAGCCCTAATCCCTCAATCATCAACCCTATACCTTAAACCCTGAAGCCTACACCCTCAAACCCTCATCCCTTGACCATATAACCTCACCCTTATATCCTAAACCCCAAATATTGTGCCTCAACCCTATACTTAAATTAAACCTAAACCATACGTGCTCTCAACCCAAGTCACCATATGCCTTATATATCCTCAATCCATATTGTAAACCCTAGACCCAATATCCTAAACCCCAATCCCCGCGCCTTACACACTTAATCTTATACACTCAACAACATAAATATTAACCCTCAACTGTAACCCTCAACCCTCTAATATCTACCCTCTACCCTCTACCTATTACTTAGTCCCTAATCCCTCAACCCTCAAAACTATACAGGCTTAGGTCCTTATATACACTAAACCCAAAACACTTACATACATGTATACATACAAACATGCATACATGTACATGCATACAAGCATGCATACATACCTACAAGCATAGATATAAACATCCATGAAACATACTTATGAAACTTGAACATAACTCATTCAAAGGAAGACATAACATGAGCGCGTTATAACACACTCGCGTTATGTCGAACTGGGAAAACACCGGAAAACATGCAAAAAGGAAAAAAGCACAACATAGTGCAAGCGCATTATAACATGCTCGCATTATATTGTGCTTTGGCAATCCCAAGCCTTAGGCTTGGGATTTGCTTTGGATTTCCAACCCAAAGGCTTGGAGTGCCTTTTCAACATCCACAGACGTGTTTTTGCAATTTCTACAAAATTTCACATAATTTTGTTCATTCTAACCCTCAGATTTGCACGTGTTTCAAGGTCAAACAAATTGAACACCTAGATAATGTTAGGCTTTCTCTTAGCTATTTAACGGTGTATTTTTTTCACATTTTGACAATGTTAAGACTTTCATATTTAATTTCTTTTATTTGTGTGTCCGGTTTTGGGCAAAAACCACTGTTTGATCTTTTTTTCATTGTAAATTAACCATTCATTGAAATTTCAAAAAAATTACATATTTAGAAACTAGACTCCATTCTACACATATTAAAAAAAATGATTTTCAATTAGTTTTCAAAATTTATAGGGGTAGCACGGCCAAAATTCTATTTTTTAGGATGTATCCACTTTGAAAATTAGTAAAAAATCAAATATTCATAAAAAAAATATCAGAAAAATCAGGCATAAACTACATGTTGTTACCTAATTTCTCATTGAAGCAATTTGAAAAATACCAAAAAAAAGTTAACCTTTTGAGGGAGCCACAAAACATTCTATGTTATGTTTTCTTGACAGAAACAACACCAATTTATGTGGCTCCCTCTTTTGAACCCCTTAATCTATACCATTTAAAAAAAAATAGTAGTTTACAAAGTAGACTCGGAGCACTATGAACATTGTTTTGGTTGCATCTCCAAATTTTGAGTGTAACTATGCTCAATTTTTCATCCAAGGCCAACATTTCCTGATTTTAGAAAAAAAGTGGCCACTTAAGACCCCTTTTTGACCCCCCATATTCTTGCACTTACCCCTTATGAATTTTTTAAAATGTAAATGTCATTATTTTATCTACTTTTTTCATGTATGAGCTACAATACATTGCTGTAGCATATGCATTAAGCACAAATTACACATCTGTATTTTCTTTCCATATCTCAGGTATTTTTTGGAAAAGCTTTTAATCCATATCTATCAAGGCTTTCATTTTAATAAAATTATAGGTCTATGGATTGTTGATTTTATAGCTATGATGTAATCATCTTTATTCAAATTGATGTCTTCTAGAAACATTTGAAAGGAGAATGATTGTTCATAAGTAGATTGTTCTAACACTGAGAAGATTTTTTTTTGCGATTGAAATTGTGACTTCATTACTCTCCCTCAATGGTTCAAGAACCATAGTTTTTTTTCATTGGTGGAAATGGGAAATTGTATTTTCAATAATGCCGCTTTGATTTCCTACATTGCTTTGTATGGTGGTGCTTGTGTACATAGCTATCTCAGGAGCCAAATTATCAATGTTACAAGTGATGTATTTATCAACAAATTGTTCAATATCCACAATATTATCTTTTCCTTAAATTGGAGCATCTCTAATCCATAAAAGAAAGTGGTCATGTTCATTGCCACGATTTTGAAATTCAGTTACAGAGAAATAACCCAAGAATTCTCTGAAGAAAGAGCTATCTATGAATATCAATTGTTTCAGTGCATTAATTCTATGTCTATATAATAGTGTACACACGTCACAAGATCTTTCTTGATGAGATAGAAAATATTGTTCTCATGTTTTGTGTCATATTGTTGTTGTGAAGATGCATGATATGTATTATGCAAGTCTTCAAGTGTTTTTGATAGGTGTTCCCAATATTGCTCAACACTAGTTAGTAAATGTAAGAAAAAATGTAGGTTGGTCCAAGTTGTCAAATCCGTGCAAACACATTTTTTTAATTGATATAAATAATCTGGTCTATATTCTTATTCTTTTAAAATCAACATATCCAATGTCTAATTTGAGTATCTTCTCTAGGTTAGGTTTGCATTTGACATCTTTTCCTATTAGCTTTCTACCTTTTATCTACCCTTTACAAACTCTTATCCACATTGTAGATAGAACTTGATGTATGAGTATCTTGATAGTTTTAAAACATAGATTCAGTGTATGGTATGCAAATTATCTATATGAATGAAGTGTCTCCCATTGTGAAATTTTTTGATATGAGAAATTCTTGACAATGTCATCATTACACGAGTTTCCAAAGAATAGTGTAGGGAAATTTATTTCTTCACCATACTTGTCTTTAAAGATTCTAATAGGATAATACTTTTCTACTGGTGCAACTTCTATAATTTTGTCTTGCATTTCATGTATACATTTAGATTCTATGAATCCATGTATTAAGGTCTCACAAGGATTTTGGTGATCTGTATCAATCTCTAAGTCAGTTTCATTTGTACAAAGTTCATTTACTATGTCACTTTCATCATTGATTTCAAGAGATTCTTTCTAGTTCTTATTTAATTGAACATTTTCCATTTTGTATAGTCTTGTTTTGCTTAATTGGCTCAAAGTTTTCATTATAATAGTTGATCATACCATTCCCGTTTGATATGCATTTTTATATTGTAGTTGTCTTTTAAGAGCAACTGCAATCGTCAATGTTTCATTGGTAGATCGTGGAGAATGTGTTTTGTATAATGTTCATGTTGACCAGTACATTGATAATAGATCCAGTCAATCCTATTTGAGATCTTTTGTATCCCAATTCCCATATCTGTGCAAATGCAATCCTTAGTGACAAGTCATTCTTCCAATTGTGAAAGCATTTTTACATATTGTAAAGGTTTATTTGTTCGAATATGTTGTGGTCTTGCATACTTAGGAGGCTTCCATTGCTTCAATGTTTTATGACATATGCGATAAATAGACTTTGTCAATACATTGTGATTTTGATTTGTTTGTTTATAATATGTTTGTTTTTCTTTCTCTTTGAAAGTCATAATGCCCTTTTTAAAATGCAAAGTCTGACAAATTGTGCATACATGTCTTGGTGTGTCTTGAAATTTTTTTGGAATAATTCTATTGGTGATGTTGAGCATTTTCTTTTGTTGGTTGCATTTTTCATTTTTTGATTAGTGTGTATTTGTTGTTTGATTTTGTGAAGCAATGTAGTGTTGCTATTCACTATCTTTTGGTTTTTTATAAAATTACCAGTATAATGTTGTTGATTAGTCCTTTGAAATTGTTTTATTTTCCTAAATGTAATATTTGATTTGGTATTAATTGTTTGTACTTGATAAGGTATAAGTGGCTCAAAATATCCATGAAGGGGATTTGCATCATAAAATAAGATAGAGTATGATTGCCCATGGGATGATTGATTGAAATGTAAGTATTTTTTGCCTGAGTTCATTGACCAAAGACATATTTGTATGTCTAGCTACTTGGATAGCCAACTAATGCAAAATATGTCTCCCCATAGTCCAACTTCATTGTTATTTGTAGTTGGCATTGCAGAAATACGCATTCTATGCAGATATTCTTCAACATTTTCTATATTATGTAATTCATGTAATGTGTGACTATCTAATTCATAATTATATGAGGTAATTTCTTCTACATCACCTTGTGCGAGGCAACTCAAGAAATAGTCTATAGTTTCATTGCATAATTGAATTGATGTGTATTGAGAATGAAGTAGAAGTTCTAATGAGTCAAATAAGTAATCTCCTACATTGTATTTAAATGTGTTAGTTATATGCAATCCTTCATTTCTCAATGCATAATCGATATTCAAAATTTGAGTTTGAATTGTTAATTCGTAATAATCTACATATATGATCTATTTTTA
Organism: Cunninghamia lanceolata; assembly: GCA_027924645.1. NCBI lineage: Eukaryota > Viridiplantae > Streptophyta > Pinopsida > Cupressales > Cupressaceae > Cunninghamia > Cunninghamia lanceolata. The sequence continues at coordinate 3,787,368 of BSBN01000710.1, read as the reverse complement.
CTTTTCATCTATTGATACTCTTATTCTTTTCATTTTTTTTTAATAAGGACAATGTTGTCGATATTCAAATATCAATAATATGTTGTACCTGTAATATGTTCACAATCATTTGTTAGTCAGTTCTAATTATTCATAACTACAAAAGATATATTAAAAATTGAAATAAGAAGTAACTTGTGTCCTAAAAGTAATGTTGACTTGCAATTTTTAAATTCAAATTGTTTTTGTTTTCCTTATTTCAAATCGCAAATAAACATTTAAAAATAAATAAATTTAATCCTAAAATACTAAATAGTCAAGACAATGTTTAAATATTTTGAAAATAATTGTTATATAACCCTAAATAGTAAAAACAATGGTTGAACAACCCTAAAAACATTTCATAATCTCCCAACCTTAGGCTACAAATAATTTGCAATTTGCATATATGAATGATATATTGAACATTCAAATTGAAAACAAACAAACAAACAAACAAATAAAACATATGAAGTAGAAATGAAAATGCAAAACAGAGTATGAATTTGTCGAGTCTTACCTTGAAGGCTTCATCAATGCTTCGTAAAGTAATATAAAACACAGAATGACAAAAACATTCATAAAATTTGCCATGTGTTAATAAAACCAATGGAAAAAATTGCATGGTTGTAAGAAACTTGGCTAGGGGAGGTAAGGTACAATTTTTTAGTGTGTACTTTTTGGCTTGTGAGAACTTGTGACTTTAGCTACTATTTGATGAATTTTTAGACTATAGTGAATTTAAATGCAATAACTTCATTGCCTATAATAGTTCATTATGCTTTAGTTTGTGGATGACAACATTCAATGATATAATCGTTGAATTGATATTTTCTTTGGTTTGAAAAAATACAATTATGTGTTCTATTCAATACCAATTGTTTACAAAATCCAAATATCTCCATTGTCTATTTGTTCCTTCTCTCTAATATTGACATAACTTTTAGCTAATGTTGGTTCAAGTCTTGGATTCAATCATTAGCTACTTTGTTTGCTTAAGTTCACGAAAAAAATACATATACACATACATAAAATAACCATCATTTACTCAAAATGTATGATGTTAATTACAAAGGTGAGAATATAGTTAACAACAAATATTTTATTAGCAATTGTCAAATTGCAAATGTTTAAAATCAAAATTCTATATATGACAATAACATTATTCAAAATCGAGAATGACTTGGCGAATCAATGATAGTAATGGAATTCACACAAAAAGAATTGTTGGGTTTTGCATATTCCACTCAATTATAAATGTCAGATATCAGAGACTTTTAAGGTAGTGTGCAAACTAGAATCTTTGTCATATTCCACTTAAGTTCTGACTGCCTTCTAATAAGGTTGTGCTTGGATTGTATAAGAAAGATAAGGATTAGAATAATGAAGAAAAGTAATAAAGGCTAAGAGTCCAATAGTTTAGCTCCAAGGAAGGAACATTCAGCATTTCAGTTTCATGGAGACAATCAAAAGGAGAAGCTTATTATATCCATAAAATTGAGAAAACAAGATGGAGGAGACTCAAATAGATGGTAACAATGTTTAATTTTTAAAAATATTTGAAGGCCAGCATCAATTATTATGTTTGAAATTCAAATGGTCTATGGATTGGACATGGATGCGATGGATATCCTTGGTTAGAGACTTTGACAACAATTTATATCAATGTCAAAATAAGTTCATGAAGCTTTAATATAGGAGGGAAAATGTAACTTTGCAAGATATTACAAAGAAAATAGAAAAAAAGCAACAAAAAGTAATAATTTTACTTCAAATCCCAGAGAAGAAGTAGGGAAATGAAGCTGAACTCTATGATGTACTATAGGAAAAGTCTTGCATATTCTAAAGTAGCTGCAATGCCAATATCATATTCATGGAATTGCATTATTATGTTCACAGAGTGAGAATGGACATGGATGTGATGGATATCCTTGGTTAGAGACTTTGACAACAATTTATATCAATGTCCAAAATATGTTCATGAAGCTTTAAAATAGGAGGGAAAATGTAACTTTACGAGATATTACAAAGGAAATTGAAAAAAGCAACAAAAAATAGTAGTTTTACTTCAAATCCAAGAGAAGAAGTAGGGAAATGAAGTTGAAATCTATGACGTATGTAGTTACAGGAAAAGTGTTGCATATTCTAAAGTAGTTGCAATGCCAATATCATATTCATGGAATTGCATTATTGTGCTCACAAAGTGAGAACTAAAAATGCTTAAGTATAGTTCTTTTGTTCAAGGATGTAAAAAATCATTTCAATTATGTTGTTTATGTATCTAACTTGAATAAAAAATGAAGCATCATTTGTTAGTATATACATTGTACATTGTTAAATAGCAAGTGTTTCCAAGTTGATTTCTGACTGGTATAATCATACATACAATTTACTATTTACATCCTCTAAAATGTGCTCTTCATTTATATTCTGATGTTGAATTTAACTATATTCATATATAATAACAAATATATTAAACACTGCTAACCTATAGCAAGATCCAAAGCTAGAATACTAAATATGCAATATCAAGAGTTTTTTAAATTTCACTTATAGACAACAGAAGATATTATAATTAGTCACTGAAGCTTGCAAATCGTATAGTTATCACTGGAATAGAATTGCAATATTAATTTTCTTGTTGTCAGGTGTTATAGAAATCCTGACACAAAAATTGAAAACTACTAGAAGTACATTCGACAAATTACTTTTGTTGTGTGACTTTGCATCTGTATTCAAGGATAGTTAACCAGTACCAAAGAAGTACAGAAAGACTAATACATTGCATATAAGCAATATGCAAAAGTGTATAGTTTTTTTGACAAATATCAACAACAAGAATAATATGAACATTTCAATTTGAATAGAATCACGAATGATTCTAACATGAAATCATCATCAACAGATGTAGCCATCTCTTTGATCTTGTAGTGCCCCTCCATTCTCACCTTGGATGTGCAGGTGGTCTGGCTAAGGAGCATGAAGGTGAAGGTAAAATAATAGGAATATTTAGGGTATGTTAGACAGTTGATGTTGTACATTATATGATGTTGGTAGATGCTACATTCATGTTGGTGACATTCCCAATTATCCTCATGTGGTTTCATAGGACAATTAGTATGTTTTATCGATAATGTTTGTTGCGACACTGATATTTACTTGAGTTATGCATATGTTATGATAGCTTTATGGACTTAATCAATTATGTGGATCAATCTTATTATGTGCATCACACGATTATCTAATGATGTTTCTTATCTGGTTGACTAGCTACTGATTATTATGTGTGATGTGGTTACTTGTTTGATGTGTGTTTGTGAGAGGAACAGTGTCGCATTACTCATGCGTGAGTACCCTGCTACGCTGTGATTTCCTTTCACGGTGTGTTTGATTGTATGATTATATATACATCTATATATTCGACCATTTTTTTGGTTGCTGCAAGTTGCAGGTATCAAGCATCGACTCCACCTGAATTGATAGGTCTGAGCATGCCTTAAACCCAATGGAAACTATTGAACAGAGATGACATATGGTCCCCTAGTTAGCCATCATCCTTGAAAAGGATGAGTATCTAGTTTTGCACCCAGTTCGTGTTGTCTATATGGGCATAATGGTCAGTCACTGTTATTGTGGTCATGCTTTCGATCATACATTGTGTCAGGTATTGTTTGGCATTTGGGTTATTTAGTTTAGCATTGTTTGATTGCTACTTTGGTTAATTGTTGCATTAAAATAATATTATTAGTTATGAAAGCATTTTTGTTAAATAAATAAATAAATATAAATTTTTTTATGAGAATTTGAGTTTACGGAAATAAATAATTAAATAATAATAATAATAAATGTAAATGCTAGCTAAAGATAAATAAATTAATTAATATAATTCAATGTTGTGTTATGTGGCAATAAAAATAGATAATATTTATGAGTTGTCATAAAACTCATATATAGTAAATACTAAATAAATAAGAATAAAAATGATTCTTGTCTAGTTGTAAAGGAAATAAATAGGATAAAAATATATATTGTCTGGTCTGGTTGTAAATGGAAAAAAATAGCAAATTGTAAGAAAGGGATTTAGGCATAATTTATTGCCTTTAATGGGGGGAATCTTCTGGAAGATATTGGGGGGATTTCTCTCATAATAATCTTTAGCAAATGGAACTTTTGGGTGGGGAGAGGAGATGGGAGAGACTGGTTTGTGGCTGCAGCAATTGAACCCGGCATCGAATCTTCAACCAAGTCAAGAAAGCGAAACCAGGTTCCTTTGGTTCTAATTTTTGTCTCAGTTTTATGTTGAATCAAATGTTTGATTTATGATTTTTCCTATCAATTGTAATTTACTTGAGAGGTTAGAAGCTTTGTTATTAGATCCAATTATGCATGTTTGTATCATTGCATTTCTGGGAATCACCGATTGAAGTGACTGTCTATCTATCACCCATTTCATCTCTATTTTTTTAGTCCGTTGCGTCAGCCATAACTTTATTTTTCCGAATTGGGTTCCTCTAATTTTGTTATATATGGTGTACGACCTAGCTATCCAAATCATATCTAAAAATCAGCCTTACCCAGTTTGTTATTTTGGAGATAAGAATATTTTGTGACTGTCTATCTCTCACCCATTTCATCTCTATTTTTTTAGTTTGTTGTGTCAGCTATAACTTTATGTTTACGAACTGGGTTCCTCTAAATTTATTATATATGGTGCATGACCTAGTTATCCAAATCATAACTAAACATCAACCTTACACAATTTGTCATTTTATAGATATGAATAGTTTTTGACTGTCTATCTCTCACCAATTTCATCTCTATTTTTACAGTTTGTTGCAGTAACCATAACTTTATTTTTATGAACTGGGTTTTTTTTTAATTTTTTTATATATGGTGCACAACCTAGTTATCTAAATCATATCCAAAAATTATCCTTACCTAGTTGTCATTTTGGAGATATGAATATTTTTTCACTGTCTACCTCTCACCTGTTTCATCTCTTTAAAATAGTTAGTTGTGTCACCAATAACTCTACATATTTTGGTTGTTTGTTAGGTTATAAACAGGCTATTAAATCTACATAGAATAGAAGTAGCAGAATTCAATTTGGATAGAGTTATTGTATATTAATATTGATAAATTTAATTTAAATTGATATTGATTTTATTACGATTTATTAGTAGAAATATGATAAATAGGTTTGGAATTTAGGTTTCTAAACAATGTATTTAAGATTTGATTTATAAGTTTGTTTAGAAATTAGTTGATTACGAGTGGAATTGTATAAGGTAAATGGAACTTGTGTAAATTGTATCAGTGGTCGTAATAGGGTCATGTTGTCAAGGTTTAGTTTTCCTGAGGCATAAATTAGTATGTCCTTATTTCTTGTGTATGCGATGTTGTAAGTGAATTTTGATGTGATAATAAAGTCCTTTACAGATGTGGTGGTTCATTAGTTGTATAGAGAATGTTTATTACTTGTGCTTAAGAAATGTCACATTCTTATTAACCTTGTTGAGAAAATGTTTGTATCATATTTATGTCTTGAACTCAATCAACCCTTTCCTATTCCTAGACTTGGTATGTTAGCAGGTTAGAATGCTTTGTATTGGTTTATTCTGTTAATACTAGTGTTGGGTAAGGAATTTTAACAAGCTCAGTAATCATTATGAGGTGTAGACACCTCTAGAAGAACTTTGTATTAGCTATGATCATTTTGGTATTCATAGGACCAATGTAGTAGTGGTTTATAAAAGATTGATCAAGTTGACACTTAAGCTTTCCCATAGCAACCTGAGCTTCTCTTTTCCTATTTGTGTGTTGAATGGAATTTGGTAAAACCTAGAAAAAGATTGTTCTTTTACTTGTGCCCTATTAGTGTTCACTCTTGAGTTGCTTTAGCCATGATACTTCTATTTGGTTTGAACCATCCTTTAAATGTGTTATGATCCTATCATATGCATGTGGTTAAAAGTGTGGTAGATTTGATGAAGATGTTAGATCTATAGGAATGTTTTGTTGTTCTGTATTCATTTCCTCTCAAGCTAACCTTAGAAAAGGTTCTTTCATTGTAGCTTCGGGTTTTGTATCTTTTGATTCCAACTAGTGTAAGAGATTTATAGCATTCTAATATTATAGGCTTTTAGTCTTGCTTATACAGTCATATTTAATAGTATTTTCAAAATTGTCTTGATTATTAATGAAATCTACATCAGTATAGATAGTGGATTATGTAGCCATCCGTATAGCATTCATGTGTTATGGTTATTAATACTCTATTGTATGATTTTAATTGTGGTGATAGTCCTTCACTGTGATAAGAATTGCATTTAAATAATTGTTGTGTTTAATCTGTATGCCTTAAGGTTATTTGCATGGTGTTCGCAATCATTTTAATTAAATGAAACTAAAATAAGTCTTGAGAATTATAAGTTAATATTTTGTTACTCATGGACATTTATATCTTATAATCATATTGTAACTACTACTAGTGATTAGAAAGTTACAGTTCTATATTGTTGAGATAGATTCACTTTATATTTGTTAGATGATTGATCATGAAAATATTGATGAAGGGTTTTAGTTTATGATGTGCATCTGAGAGTGAATGTGATGTGAGACCATTGTGTTTAGTGGTGTCAAGTGTTTGTGTCATTTGGGGAAGTTGTTTTCAAAGGCCTAGGAGGGTGTGATTGTGTGGGGGTTGGCTATGTGTGCATTATGTGAGTTGAATGAACTGCATGCTTGAAATGTTGCCTCCAATTCATGTTGGTATGATACATGTGCAAGATGGATAATGCCTTGCTCTGTGTGATGTGAAATGATGTGTATTTTGTGTTGTAAATGCATCATGATGAGAATGTGATAGTTCATGCTTGGTTTATGTTTTGGGACAAGGATATAAGAATTGGTCCCTGTGATTATGTTTTGTATGCAAGAAGGTAAATGCCTTGCATTGTATATGTTACTTGTCATTATGATGGTAATTGTCTTGCTTCATGGATAGGGTCTTCTAGATGCAGGTAGGGGAGTGGCTTTCAATGTGAGGTCAGTGCCCAAAGTGGCTGCCAGGATAACCCATTGGAATTTTTTAATCCAATGATAATAATAAATTTAGAGGGTTGGGTAGTTTCCACACTAAATAAGATAATTAGATGCCTCACCCATGCCTGTAGTGCTCGTTCAAGCTAAGGATGGGATGAGAAGGTAGTGGTTGGCAAGATCAACTTCCTTGTCCTCACGAAAGGAATGTTGGTTCTGCATTGCCACCCTATGGGGCCAGTGTCTAGTGAGAGTGTAATGCCCCTCGCTTTTGGCTTGTGATAGATGTTATTTTCATATTCCTCATGACAGTTCTATTATGATTCATAGTCTTTTATTGCACATTTCAGCTTCGAGACATCAAATTTACATGTTTTGGGTTATGACCTCCTTGTTTTGATGGACTATCTTCAATGGATATATTTAGATATTTGTTATGAATTATGATGACATTATGAGTATTTCAGTTATGATGTGTTGAAGATGTTTACTGATGGATTATTATTTATTTGTTTTATTAGATTCATAGTTATCTATTTTCAAATGTTATGATTATAATCTTATCTAAGAGCAGGGACGGTGTAGCATTACTCGTCTCGAGTACCCTGCTACGCTGCGATTCTCTGACTCTGTGTGTGTTGGCATATATGTACTCGATCATATTTAATCCATTGTTTGGATGCAGGTTGTAGGTACCGAACCTCGACTCCACCTGATATAGCAGGTTGGAGCAGGTTCTTTTCACCAATGGATAACAATAATAGGAGATAACACGAGGTCTGTTCCACTAGGTCGGTTGCCATTTTTGTTGTGGTCTCGAGTCGTGTTGGGATACTTGGCCCTTGTCATGTTATGATTGGTTATCTTGTGACATGATGTTTAGTCAAGTCATGTTATAATGTTCAGATTATGCTCCTGTGTGGTTAGAAGATTCCTTAATGAACTAGTGGTAATTAATAAAGCTCCTATTTTGTTATTAGATAATTAATAAATTAACTTAAAAGCCTTGGTTGACACCTTGGACAAATTTTATAATAAATGTGAATCATAATCTGCTGTCCAAAAGTATCTAAGGCATAGTTTGGATTTATGGGTACTTAGTGATTTTTTTTGTAGGGAATATTTTTGGGAATGCAAAATTTATTGCCGTCTGTTATCAATTTCAAAAAAAGAGGAATTGGGATCCTTTTTAGATAGTAAATTTTTTAACCTGTCGAGAGAGTGGGATGTTGGGAAGAGAGAGGTATGGCTTCTACATCATTCGAGAAATTGAATTCTTGTTTTAAGAAAGTGGGTTGTTGGAAAGAGAGGCAAGCCCTCTGCATTTATTGGAAGGGTTGAATCCTTGTTAAAGGGAGGAGAACCAAGAAAATTGAAGAGAAGAGAATAGAGGAAATTGAAAAGAGGAGAACAGAGAAAATTGGAAGGTGGAAGAATAGAGAACTTTGGCTAAAAAAAAAATTCAGGTATGTGAACTGTCTCTCTCTCTCTAAAAATGAAAAAAAAAATGGCTTTCGGTGTAGCTTGTAAGTCAATTTTACTACAGCATGTGCTATGTGTGATCTTGTGCCTCCTGTTTATGAAACTTGCATTTAATTTTAAAAAATTATTTGCCCATGTGTACCCTATGTGTGTTTGAATTCTGCCCTACCTCTGTAGATTCCTCCAATGATGAACTCTTCTGGTTGAGCCTTTATCTTAACCCTTCTGAATTCTGGTGTCCATATTCTGTAACCTGCCTTGTATTCTCAACCTGTGAAATGGATGTCTCAATGTGAGGCTACCACCAATCTCTTGGCCCGTCGTGCTTGCATAATTCTCTCACATATTTACCTCTTTAATTAAAACAGACTGCAAGCAAGAAAGTGCATCCCATTTGCCCACCTTGTGTCCCTTCCATCTAACTTTTTATTACTGCTCTTAATAGTGAAAGCTTGTTGTTGAATGCATTTGAGGTGATTTGAACACTCCACCATCCTGCATTTGGCCTTCACATATATTATTTATACACAATCTGTTGTGCTTGTGACCACATTTCTTTGGCCCTCCTATTATTTATGATTCTTTAATCTTGGATACCCAGCCTTCATCGCTATAGATTGGATGCAGATCCTGTGCTTTCCACACTTCCTCCTCCAGAACGTATCTTGCATTATGCCCAGGATTTAGACCAATACTTGCGTAGCATCCTCCCAATCTCTTCATATCTGCAATTTTAAATGTAATGGTGGCTGCTAGAGCACTTGTATTTTCTTCTTCTGTGCATAAGGTTAAACATAGTAGATGCTATAAGTATATAAATATATCATGTTTTAATCACTCAAAGATCACCTCGACTGGGTTTAGAAGTTTAGAATTCCTTTTAGAAATAACCTTTTTCCCACCTACTAATTCCTTGCTGACCCTCGTCCCTATGCTGCCACCGTTAGATTGATTCCTTTCTTTATTCAAATGCTTAGAAATGAAGGGTAAAATCCTATCCGGTTGGTGTGACTCAGGGTGGACGGTTGCTTAATGTTCTGGGAATGTTCTTCCTTATGTTAAACCATCCTTCTATTCGCTTGATAAACCTGCAAGATTGTAGGAGCGCGCAGCATCGGTTTTGGCTTTGCTTTATCATGTTGGTCGCTGCAGTGGTAGTCTGGACCGCGTCGTCGCCTTTGTATGGCCAATGTAAGTTGCTTTAGGTTATTGTTGGCTGGCGGTGCTATGTATGGGGTGTGGATTGTGGTGTCTGTCTGATGTCTATCAGTTCACTGATGTTCTAATTTCATCTATTCTGCGCATGGCATTATGACTTCTTATCGCGCGATAACTGAGAGTGCTGTCAGACGGTAGTCAAAAATTATGTGGGTGTGATTAGCCAGCCGTATAGCCGAGTGCATTTGGAGCTTGTTGTGCCTCGTTGTAGCCATCGGCAGTTAGAGCTGGTCAAGACGTTAGCCGTGAGTTAGGGATGGTCGAAAGCTTGCCAATGATTTAGAGTTGGACCAAATCCCTAGCCTCATCCCAGTTGTTGTGGTCGTTCTTTTTCTAAGCATGGTAGTCATCTTTTGGCGTTGCTTCCTTTGTATTGTCGATTGGTAAATTGGCTTGCCTCAGTGAATTAACATAGTGATGGAGTTAAACCTCGCTGTCATAATCCTTGCCACCTCCCTGGCAATGCTGATGTCTACAGAAGTGTGTTGACAGCTCAAGACCCGTAATAAGTGGTATGTGTTGTGTTATAGTCGACCTCTGTCCTGTCGTTGTAGGCGTTTTAGGTTTAGCTGAATGCATGCCTTTTGAGTCGCTGCTGTTAGTCAATGTAGATCGTATGTGGTGTAGAGTTATGACTTTTGTTTAGACTGTGGTGGTCACGTTTAGTGGACAGGGTGCTGGCAGTCTCTTTTACCCTTGCTCCTTCAAATTTCTTTTAGCCAATGTAGACTAATTAATAGCCGATTACCTCAGTGAAATTATTGGGTTGATATTGGGTTTTAGTTTATAATTGATGATTATGGTTGACATGTATATATTAAATCAATTTGTTTGATTATGAATTGTTGGATGCCAATAGATGTTTAATGTTAATAAGAAAACCTTTGTATTATGTTTATAATAGAGGTTGTAAAATGTTAGACAATTTATCATGTTCATAGGAGGCTATACGCATAAAACTTAGATGTTGTGTAAGTTGGAAGTTGAGTATGATTTTTGATTAGGAATATTAATTATGTTCTTGGTGCTTTTGGGATCATGTCAAAATAAGTCCATCAGAAATTCATGTTTATCATAGATAATCTCTTATATAGTTTATCTTTTTTTTAATTTATTTTTATTATTTTTGTTTCTTTTTGTTAAGAGTTGATAAGTTATACTAACTAGGGATTATAATGATTTGGCATGGACATATCTTGGTTAGTAGGTTTAATTATAAGAAGATCATAATGATATATGTTGTATTCCATTGGTAGTCCTTAGGAAATCAATTTGGGAAATATTATTTCTTCTATTATGCGTTAGGAAGTATACATACTGGGGAAGGGGTATGTTTTATATTCATATGTGGTTTAAGAATTTTAGAATAATTTGTATTAGTGTTTCTTGACATTTGAGGTAACAATAGTTTACCAATCAGGTATTAATTGCCTTGTCAAATTAATTTTGTTAGCCAAGCTTGTAATAATCTAAATCATGTTTCGTGCATGGGGAATAAAATTGTATTTGTATTTTCTTTCATCTAGATACTTCTATTTTGGGAAGAAAGGAATTGTTATAAGTCTAAGGCATTTAAGTGTGTTATTTTGGGAATTGTTCATGAAGGACTTCAATTATGACCTTCTTGAGCTTGGATTGGTTTTCGGATTATGGTTCTCCGTGCTTGTGTCACTAATTCCTTGAGGCTAAGTTGCCATTGAGATATCGTTGGGTAAGTCTGTAGGGTCATGAACTTGAATGTTCTTATAAATTGTCATTAGTCCATATAAATTGATTTCTTGAATGAACCTAAAGTTCTTGAATGTCTTTTGTCTGCATATTCCTCTGGTCATATCTATATACTTGTTTTGGATCCTTGGGCTTTCTTGGCAGGGGGAAAAGATTGTCATGATTTGGTTAACTGTGGAGTGTGGATCTCGTATGATGTCATGACCTAATGGTGTAAAAATAAGTGGAAGCATTGTTCTTGTCAGGTAGTGGTTACCCCTTTATTGTTTTCTACCCTACTCTAGAGGTGTAGTCCTTGGCTTTGTTTCAATTTTGGCATGTCATAGTAGTGGGTTCTCTATATTCTTGAGTCTTGCAATGATTGAGAAATTGGCCTCTCAGAAATAGTACTTGGTCCTTGATGGTTTTGCTTCACTTAAGAGATTAGGGATTTCTTGTTGTGGCCTAGTGAATGGCATATGTTATGGCTCAGATCTGATTGGTGACTCTTACCTTTATGTGGTAGTGTGTATGTTTGACCCGTGAACACTAAGGAAGTGGCTTGCATGGTGGGGTCGGTGCCTAGTGAGAGGCTGCCTGGGTAACCCCATGTAAGTTGTAAGCATGTGGAAAACTTAATAACTTAATCAAGAGGGTTGGGGTATTAAAAACACTTAACAAGATGAGTAATTGACCTCACTCATGCCTGTAGTGCTCGTTCAGGCTAAGGATGAGACGAGAAGGCCGTGGTTGGCAAAATCAACTTCCTTGTCCTCACGAAAGGAATGTTGATCCCGCATGTGTCACCCTATGGGGCCGGCGTCTAGTGAGAGACTGTCAGGGTAACCATAGATGGGGGCCGGCGTCTAGCGAGAGACTGTTAGGGTAACCCATGGATGGGGGCCGGTGTCTAGCTAGAGACTGTCAAGGTAACCCATGTTAGGACCTTGTGATGACACTCTCCTTATGCAGTTCTGTTGTTCCTTGGAGGTACCTTTGGAATGATGTTTGACTTGTGCTGTATGTTGATATGGTCCATTGTGTCAAGTCAGTTGTTGTTCATTTATTTTCAAATCTTGTCCTTGGCTTAGTGGAATCCTTGTCGTTATCTCCTAGCTCGGAGGGGTGGGCCTCAGGGTTCCACATGGTTGGGTGGTAAGAGCTATCCATTGGTCTATATTTTCTTTTGGTAATACCGTTCGACATTCTGCGCAGAGGTGTTCCAATCCCAGTTTGCCTCCTACTTTCGGTGGCATTGTGTACCTTCTTTTGTATCCTTTTGTAAACCGACATGATCGGTCTTATAATCTTGTAATCTTGTAATCCTGTACTGAGACTCTGTAATTAATCTACTCTACTTCAATAAAAGTTATTTGTATCTATTTTGGCAGTTTAATGGTTATTGCTTCTATAGTTTTATTTTTTTTGTCATTAATGCAGTTATGTTGCCCTAGAGTTGTTAGAAGAGTAATTTTGCTTTTACTGTGTAATAAGATATGTTTGGTTATTACCTTGCTCTATCTTGCTTTCTAAAAAAAAAAAATTGTAATGTTTGCACTTATAGGCTAGCACTCTAGGGTTACATGATGGGGGCATTACACTTGGTATCAGAGCCAAGTTCAAACACTGGGTACCCTAGTTATATTTGAGCTCATTATGTAACCTAGTGCTTAAACTCTGAAGAATAAAATTATTCCGGGTGTGACCCTTTCTGAATGTAACAATTTGCCTTTGGTGTTTCAGGTAGATGCTTAGAGGTAGGGGCTGAGGTCGGGGCTAAGGTAGGGGTCATGGGAGAGGTTGTGGCGGCACACCTCCTCCTAGTTCTACTCATGCCAGTGGCCATGAAGGTGGGGGTCAGAACACGGATGGTCAGGGTCAGCCTGATGGAGCCCAGTTGAGACAGATTCTTGAGGAGGCCCTTGCCCATTTGGGCCCTAGACAGGTGGGTGAGCAACCCAGAGGAGGTCAGGCAGTAGACCAGCCAGGGCCAAGAGAGAGAGAGGTCTCCCAGGTGTAGGGAGTTGACAGTTGAACAGGAGGCCACACTAGCCAGCCATATGAGGGATTTACTAAGAGCACGCCCACCCATCTTTGATGGAACTGGTAGAGGACTTGAGGTAGAGACCTAGTTACTAGACTTAGGTAGGTGTTTCGCCATGCATCCATATGGCAACAATACAAAGGCTAGGTGTGCTATTTTGAATCTCTGAGGGTTTGCTTCGACTTGGTGGGGTCTAGAGGAGCAAAAGCTGCATTTGGACATTAGCATTGTGTCTTGGGAGTTGTTTGTAGAGAGATTTAGAGGTCTTTTTCTCTCTGACCACTGGAGGCAGCGTCGAGCCGATGAGTTTCACGAGCTAAGGTAGTTGGCCATGACAGTTGAGCAGTATGAGCGCAGATTTTATGAGCTCAAACAGTATGTAAGCATTGGGGATGATGAACCTATGTTTGTGCAGTAGTTCATCAGGGGCTTGAATGCTCGGATTAGCGGAGGGGTTCATGTATTCGAACCTAAGACAATTGAGGTTGCCGTGGAGAAAGCCCGGCTAGTGGAGGAGAACTTGGCTATGGCCCTCAGTGGGCATACAGGTGTGCACATTGGCAGTGCACCTTCTTCTAGATATAGTTCTTGGGGTGGTCACACTCAAGCATCAGGTTCTCTTGTACCCTCAAAGGGTGGTCCACAGTAGCAGTATTCGTAGTCCAAACTGAAGAATTCTCAGCATCCGCAAGGTAATAGATTTCAAAATAAGAAAGACCGGTCTTGGCTGCACAATAAGCACAATCGTTTTGATCAGCCAGCCCAGAGTATGCAGTTTGCAGTGAGCAGGGGTAGTTTCTAGCAGTCTAGTGCTTTCAGGGGTGATGGTGGTTTTGGTAGAGGCACTGGGTGCTTCTCTTGTGGCCAACAGGGCCATATTGCCAGACAGTGCTCGCAGAAGGGTGCATCAGGATTTGGACATCGACCGGGGGCATCTGAGCCAACAGTTGGTGATGTAAGTAGGTCACACCAAGTCTTTGCAGCGGTAGATGATCAGCAGGCAGTATATCAGGGCACCGTGGTGGAGGCTTATGGTCATATGAGAGGTATTGATTTTTCTGTTCTATTTGACTCTGGTGCATCTGATTCATTTATATCTCCTTCCCTTGTGGAGCGCTATGGCTTAGTGGCAACAAAGCAAGATGATAGGTGGCAGGTTGAGTTAGCTTCCAGGGCTAAGGTAGCAGTTGAGTCTCTAGTTTCAGAGTGTAAATTGAAGATTAGCTCTCTATCTACTTCTATGGACCTTTGCATTCTACCCCAAGGTTCATATGACATAGTTTTGGGTATGGATTGGTTGGAGGCCCATCAGGCAATGATAGATCATCAGCTTAAGTCTGTTAGATGTGTGGATGATTCTGGTACTAAGGTTGAGGTTGTAGGAGTTCAGAGACCTATTTCCCTACGTATGATCTTTGCTATGCAACTCAAGAGATGTATGCGTCAGGGATGTCAGTTGTTTGCAGTGACTGTTAGTGATTTGGAGATGGAGGAGAGTCGAGAGGCAACTCTTGACGATCACCCACTCTTGAGAGAATATGTGGATGTTTTTCCCTCTGATGTTTCGGGGATGCCACCTAAGTGTGACATTGATTTTAGGATTGATCTGGTTCCTGGTTCAGAGCCTATCTCACGAGCTCCATACACAATGACCACTCAGGAGCTCAAGGAGCTTCAACTTCAGTTGGAGGAGCTATTAACCAAAGGGTTCATACGACCTAACATTTCCCCTTAGGGAGAACCTGTGATCTTTGTGAAGAAGAAAGATGGATCTCTACAGCTATGTATCGACTATAGGTAGCTCAATAAGGTAACGGTGAAAAATAGGTATCCCTTGCCTCAGATTGATGATTTGTTTGACCAGATTAAGGGAGCGAAGGTATTCTCTAAGATTGACCTTAAGTCAGGATATCACCAGTTGCAGATTTTTGAGGCAGATATTCACAAAACAGCATTTTTGCACCCGTTATGGACATTATGAGTTCACAGTGGTACCATTCGGGTTGACCAATGCACCTTCGGTTTTCATGAGCTTAATGAATGGTGTGTTTCACACTTATCTTGACTGATTTGTTCTTGTATTTCAAGATGATATATTGATCTATTCAAGGACTATGGAGGAACACAAGCAACATTTACGTCAGGTGTTGCAGTGTCTGAGAGGAAATCAGCTTTATGCAAATTTGTCAAAATGTGCATTCTTCCAGACAGAGGTTAAGTATTTGGGTCATGTTATCTCTGGAGAGGGTATTGTGGTGGATCCCTCGAAGATCCAAGCTATTATGGAATGGCCTGCACCCATCAATGTTTTTGAGGTCCGTAGTTTTATGGGGTTGGCAGGTTACTATCATCGCTTCATCATGGGGTTTTCGAGAATTGCTCATCCCATTACTTCTCTGCAGAGGAAACGAAAAAAGTTTGTTTGGTCAAAGAAGTGTCAGGAAGCCTTTCAGACCCTTAAGGAATAGCTGACCAGTGCACCTATACTTGCAGTTCCTGATCCTGATAGGGACTTTGTTGTTTGTACCGATGCTTCCTTGGAGGGTTTGGGAGCAGTTCTAATGCAGGATGGTCACGTGATTGCCTATGAGTCTCGCAAGCTCAAGGACCACAAGTTGAACTATCCCACTCATGACCTGGAGTTGGCAGCAGTTGTGCATGCCTTGGTGAGATGGAGGCATTTTCTTTTAGGGCATCGGTTTGAGCTACACGGTGATCATCATAGTTTGTAATATATTTTCACACAGCCAAACTTGAATGCCAGGCAAAGACATTGGATGGAGTTCTTGTGCGAGTATGAATTCGAGGTCAAATATATTTAGGGCAAGGAGAATGTGGTAACAGATGCTCTTAGCCGTCGGAGGCATGAGATCTCAGCAATTTCTCTTATAGTTGATTTGAGAAGTCAGATTCTCGCTGCTCTTCCTTCTGACAGATGGTGCCAGGAGGTGAGGACTGAGATTGAGTCAGGTAGACCTTTAGAAGGTAGATTCTCTAGTTACTCTTTTGAGTTAGATGGTCTTTTGTGACATTTGGGTCGTATCTATGTTCCTAATTCTGAGGGTCTTCGCACCCTAGTTTTGTCGGAGGAACATCGGGCACCCTATTCTGCTCATCTGGGTGTCAAGAAGATGCATGCAGATCTACATCAATTGTACTTTTAGAGTGGTATGAAGCAGGATATTACAGATCTTGTGTCGAGATGTCTTGAGTTTCAAAGGGTGAAGGCAGAACACCAGCACCCTGCAGGCCTTTTGCAGCCTCATTTGATCTCTGATGGTTCTCCGTGCTTGTGTCACTAATTCCTTGAGGCTAAGTTGCCATTGAGATATCGTTGGGTAAGTCTGTAGTGTCATGAACTTGAATGTTCTTATAAATTGTCGTTAGTCCATATAAATTGATTTCTTGAATGAACCTGAAGTTCTTGAATGTCTTTTGTCCGCATATTCCTCTGGTCATATCTATATACTTGTTTTGGATCCTTGGGCTTTCCTGGTGGGGGGAAAAGATTGTCATGATTTGGTTAACTGTGGAGTGTGGATCTCATATGATGTCATGACCTAATGGTGTAAAAATAAGTTGAAGCATTGTTCTTGTCAGGTAGTGGTTACCCCTTTATTATTTTTTATCCTACTCCAGAGGTGTAGTCCTTGGCTTTGTTTCAATTTTGGCATGTCATAGTAGTGGGTTCTCTGTATTCTTGGGTCTTGCAATGATTGAGAAATTGGCCTCTCGGAAATAGTACTTGGTCCTTCATGGTTTTGCTTCACTTAAGAGATTAAGGATTTCTTGTTGTGGCCTAGTGAATGGCATATGTTATGGCTCAGATCTGATTGGTGACTCTTACCTATATGTGGTAGTGTGTATGTTTGACACGTGAACGCTAAGGAAGTGGCTTGCATGGTGGGGCCGGTGCCTAGTGAGAGGCTGCCTGGGTAACCCCATGTAAGTTGTAAGCATGTGGAAAACTTAATAACTTAATCAAGAGGGTTGGGGTATTAAAAACACTTAACAAGATGAGTAATTGACCTCACTCATGCCTGTAGTGCTCGTTCAGGCTAAGGATGAGATGAGAAGGCCGTGGTTGGCAAAATCAACTTCCTTGTCCTCACGAAAGGAATGTTGATCCTGCATGTGTCACCCTATGGGGCCAGTGTCTAGTGAGAAACTGTCAGGGTAACCATAGACGGGGGCCACCACTTAGCGAGAGATTGTCAGGGTAACCCATGTATGGGGGCTGGCATCTTGCTAGAGACTGTCAGGGTAACCCATGTTAGGACCTTGCGATGACACTCTCCTTATGCAGTTCTGTTGTTCCTTGGAGGTACCTCTAGAGTGATGTTTGACTTGCGCTGTATGTTGATATGGTCCATTGTGTCAAGTTAGTTGTTGTTCATTTATTTTTAGATCTTGTCCTTGGCTTAGTGGAATCCTCATCGTTATCTCCTAGCTTGGAGGGGTGGGCCTCAAGGTTCCACATGGTTGGGTGGTAAGAGCTATCCATTGGTCTATCTTTTCTTTTGGTAATACAGTTTGAGATTCTGCACAGAGGTGTTCCAATCCTAGTTTGCCTCCTACTTTCAGTGGCGTTGTGTACCTCTTTTGTATCCTTTTGTAAACTAACATGATCGGTCTCATAATCTTGTAATCTTGTAATCATGTACTGAGACTTTGTAATTAATCTACTCTGCTTCAGTAAAAGTTATTTGTATCTATTTTGGCAGTTTAATGGTTATTGCTTCTGTAGTTTTATTTTTTTGTCATTAATGCAGTTATGTTGCCCTAGAGTTGTTAGAAGAGTAATTTTTCTTTTACTGTGTAATAAGATATGTTTGGTTATTACCTTGCTCTATCTTGCTTTCAAAAAAAATATATTTTTTTGTAACGTTTGCACTTATAGGCTAGCACTCTAGGGTTACATGACGGGGGCATTACAGAGAGACTATTAGGATCATAACCATAGATGGGGGTCAGTGTCTGGATGGCCAGTATAACCCATGGATGGGGGCCGGTGTCTTGTGAAAGACTGCCAGGATAACGCATGTTAATACCATGCAATGACACTCTTCCCTACTATAGCCTAGCATTCCCTAAATGTGTTTTCCCCTTTTATTGTGTGATTCCCTCTAGAAGTCATGTTTGAGTTACTTGTGTTGTTCATATTGACCCATGTTGTATTGGAGTCATGTGTATTCCTTGCACCTATTAGTTTCTATCTTTCTGACTGTTTTATGTTGTGAAACCTTATATTATCTCCTAGCACGGGGGGTGGACCTTAGGGTTCCACATGGTCAGGTGGTTATGCTTTTATCTCCATTGGTTTCCCATGTTGTTGTTCATGAGTGAGAAAGATGTACCTCTTATATCAGATTGTAAATCTTGTTCTAGCTTGAGGAGATGGATACTTCTGTTCATGTTCTAGTCTTGTATATCAGTTGAATCATGTGTTGTTATCTTGATGTATGTACTCCAATGTAATCAGGAAAGCAATATTGTAAACAATGTAATATTATACTCTCTTGTAAAGGAAATTGTATATGTACTTGTATCCTTTTTGTAGGATCTTCTTGATTGCTTATCTAATGATATAATATGGAAATGTGTCTGTTTATTTATTCAATGCAATTAGATTAGAATGAACCATGGTTGTTAGTTAATTCATAATGTTGGTTAGATCATGTTAATAGTTGTTAGTAATGCAGCTGTGGAATTCCTAGAGGATACAACTTAACTGAATGTATGATTAAATATGATTTACATTTCTTGTTATTTCTTTCCTTTAAAAAAAAAATTGGTCCTTTGTATAGCATAGTTGAGTTGTTCCCTAGGGCTTTGTGGTGGGGTGTTATAGATCTTCTAGACAATTATATAAATTAAAATAATAGTGATGTGGATGTCTATTTTGAATTTACTAGGATTGCATCCATCCGATTTGTGTAATCTGTCAATCACTTGTTACAATATGCTTTGAAATGTTTGTTTCACCAAATGCACAATTTTAGCTCTTGTTCTAAAAAATTAGTG
Source organism: Cunninghamia lanceolata (assembly GCA_027924645.1). NCBI lineage: Eukaryota > Viridiplantae > Streptophyta > Pinopsida > Cupressales > Cupressaceae > Cunninghamia > Cunninghamia lanceolata. The sequence continues at coordinate 3,767,834 of BSBN01000710.1, read as the reverse complement.
GACCATAAAAGAATGGTTCTAAAACACCATACTTATTTATGGTGACAGCATTTGCATCTTTAGCAATCTAATTCTCATGATGTGCAATTGTTGTTTTTTAAATTCCATTTTCATCATTGCACGTATATCATATTTCACAAGAACATAGTTAAGATTATTATAATTAAGAGAAGATTAATTGGTTAATGTCCTCAGTGACAAACACATGGTAAACATTTATTCTAAAAACTTATATAGTTTATGTTTGGAAGGCTTTGTTGAAGAGAACAAGAATGTGACATAGTAACTCAATATGTAATTTGTTTGAAATTATACAATATCCTGGTAAAGTAAATAAGGAAAATATTATTATGGTGAGACTTACAACTAGAAAGGTAGTTTACACAAGGCCTGATTACCTATATAATCTACCTAAGCATTGTCTAGGAATACCAGCACCATTTGATTGTGCATAAAATCTTTGATATCAAATTTGTTACTCCCAAACTTTTCCGCTTTACCAGTTATGACTGAAATGTTATAGCTTATGCAAGACATGATTGCGATATAAGTTACATGAAATCATATTTAAGGAAGCTAGGATCAATTGATAAATTGCACTTGTTCATAGAATATCATTGTTAAACATATTCTCTTGTTTCAAAAGATAGTGATTAATTATCTAAGACCTCACTCACATTTACATTCACCTTTACTTTTGGTGCTAAATTTAGCAATTCAAGGTGACTAACACCTTGTTTAGATGTGCACCAGTGCCCACATACACAAATGTTATAGTTGATTAATATAAAACAATGAGTAAATCAAGGTTCCTGTCATTCCTACAAATCAACGGTGGGTCTCAAGTTCAAATTGTGGTAGTCTACATATGCCAACCAAAAAGTAAAATAAGTATTTATGTTTCCAACTAAAAGATTGCAATAAGTGATAGAATAAAATGATGAGGGCTATAAGGTGTAAATAATAATCATTTTAGTAATGGGAAAGTCACATTGTTCTCAACATACACAAAATAAATTAACATGGAAATGTTTACAAATAGGATTTTATAAAAAATCATCTTGGATGGGACTGTTGGCCCTGATCCATCCAAATAAATAGATGTTTGATTAGGTCTATGGAACTTTTGGGGTCTTTTCAGAGCTTTTTGGAAAATTTTGGTTTCAAACCTCTTTCAGATGATTATAGAGTTTCAATCTTGTGTTGTGTTTTTTGACTAATGACTGTTGGTCCTTGCTTCTTTCATCTAGTAAGCTCTTATGTTGTTTCTTGATTTTGTGGTGGTTTTTGTTCCTCCTACTTAGCCTTGTCTGTGTTAAGCTTGATGTAGTCTTTTGGTCCTTCTTGTGCTTAATGCTTTATCCTGTAGATGTATGAAGTTTTAAGTCCTTTCAAACCTATTTACCATACTCAAAAACAAAATCATCTTTGAGATGCACGTTCTCTAATATTCTTAAACTATTAGCTAGAATAACATTATTTGAGAGTGCATGGAATGGAGAGAAATAAATGGTAGCAAATAATTCATTAGAAAGTGAAATTGCTAAGTAAAAAGTTTGAGAAAAGAGAGTTGGATATACTACGCTTAAGCTTGATTTCATGCATTGGTTGTTTACATTGGCTAAGCCAAAGTCATTCCTTAGTAAATTACTTGTTAATATCGATTCTAGAATTTCTCTTCCATTTGGAGTGCTCAAGTTCCTTGTAAGGTGGGAATTCCATACCTAAAACCCAACATGGTTATGACAAAAGATAAGAATGATTTTATGTCTGACAAGCTACTTCTACATCTTGCCTTGTTGTCTTTAGAGACAACTTTCATGTTAATTTCATCAAGTTAATTGAAGGAGATAATGATGCCCCCACCATCCAATTATCTACATGTGATGATGCTCTTGCTACTAAAATCAACCTACAAGTTTGACAGAGGCATGGATCTTTACTAGTGGTTAACCTTTTTATAGAATTTATTTCAACTAGATTCAATGTGTTGCCTTTTCCTACAATCCAAAGCTTATTGAAGATCAAGAGTCGCTTATTCCTCTTATCATGTATGCAATAAATAATAAAACCTTTATTTTTCCCTACTTTTGTTACCATTGAAAAGTCATCTTCTTTATCTGGGTGAAGTACCCACCATTCGAATGAAACATGGATATGGTTGCCTTTTTATCTGGCATCTTTGCATACTTGGTTAGTAGTTTAAATTGTTGTAAATATATGTTATTCTCTCTAGCAACACTCTCACCAAAGGTTTATATATAATCTACTTTGAATGACTAAGTGGTTTTTAATAACATAGTATTGTTCTTTTCTTATAATTATGGTTGAAATTTGCTTTATAGCATGCACTTATTGTTGGTTATAGAGATTAGTGCTTCTACTTGGATTATACTTCTTTAAGTGCAATGATTTGAGTCCTTCATACGATTTGGAGGGTATATCATGTTACCTAGGCATAGTGTGTTATAGATAATAAACAATTGTTTGCAATGGGGTGTATATGTTATGTGTTTGATCTTCGTGGTGAAGTCAATATGTTAAGAAGAATGGTGTAGTTGGTTGATTTATGTATGTCCTAAGATTGAATCGATTGAAGAGTTTAAATTGATTAATAAAACTTGTCATTAAGAATGAAACTTACAATCAAATTATATTTTACTCTACAAATATTAATAAAGAAATTATTTTATATCAATATTAAATATAGTGACTAATCAATTACTTTAGAAATATAAATGCTAAATGTCATTATTGCAAGTCACTCAAAAGTTAAAACATTAGCACGTAGACACCCCAAATTGTTTTTCTATACTAAATGCTTCTATCAAGAATTAACCTTTATTGATATTTGAACCTTGAATCTATTTTTAATGGGCACACCTTCCAACCAATTAATATAGTTAAACAAACTAAAGTATGATAGATTTAAATCCGCTTCACACCATATCTTATTTTTTATACTTTACAAATAGAAAACAAAAATATAACAAGGCATAATAAGAAGGTTATAATGGAAACAACATCAACGATGCTGCTCAAATATTTAAAATAATGCTAATTCTTGAACAACACTGTGTAAATAACTATTAGAGCAATGTCTTACATCAAACTTTGCACCATTCACATGCTAAGTGTTCTTCACTATGTTTATTAAATTCAATTCAAATTTGCAGATGACAACTTAGGCTTTTCAAAATATGGGAATAGAAAGCAAATATATACACAATGGGTAAATTCTGGTTGCGAGCTTTGCCATGCAATTAACACCTAAACACTCACTTTATTAGGATGTTTGATTTGAATAGACACGTACACTGACATACTCATTCAGTTCTACATGCATTTTATTCCATCTGGCAATGGCAGAGTGATGCACCTAGAAAGATTTGCTAGTTAGGGTTAGGGTTTTTTCATTTAAGCAAAATTGTCATCTCCATTCCCGTCAATATACAGAAGATCCAAGCTTCCATACTCTCAATTTTGTCGCTTGCCATTTTCCACAATTCACACAAGCTAACACAATGCCCTGCAGGTTGTAATGACGATGGCAGCGTATAATCATAAAATCTGCCTCAAAGATACAGGGCTTCTTTTTTAAAGACTGTTTTTCCATGAAATTTAGAACAAAACAAATGGAATATCTTTCAATTACTAAGTCATGAACAGTGAAGGTGAGACTGCATAGAAAATTAGTTCAATATGAATCAGAAAATTCCACATTGTAGCTCTCCCATGGTAGAGTTAAATTCTTTGTTTTCAATCGGTAAAAGATTTCATAAATCTATTAAAATTGCTCAATATTAGGGAATACCAGGTCAACCGCTTTGCTTGCATTGTCTAATGTCTAGAAAGAACAGTGTCCTTATCAATTTTTCATGGCTAGGATTTAAGAAGAGGAAAGGAGTTTTCTCGGTGATCTAATTCTAGTCTTTTTTTCCTTTACTATTTTAGTTTTAAAACGACAATTGAAGACTTTGAATTTTTGAGAGGAAAAGTTTTTAGGGTAGATTTAAGGGACAAAAATCATCACCCTTGGAAAATTCCTCATCCTTACCCAACATATCCAATTTGTGGTTTGTAAGGTGCTTTAATACAAAAAATTCTCATGAAATGATGCAAATAATCACTCTTGCAGGGCTTTTAGCTATTCAGGGAGGCCTTCCTATGGTTTGGGGAATACACCACTAAAGACAGAGAAGTTATTGCTCTATTCGATCCTTAGTGAAGCTCTCTGGGGTTTCAAGGTTATTCTACCTGCTTTTCCTAAAGTTGAATTGAGATATTTTTTGAATAAAAGGAATTCTCTAGGTGATGTTACTTCAGTCTACATAAAAGGTTCTAATTTTGCATGTCAAGACAATGTATTGAATTAATCAAAGCTAATGTTAACTAAATATCCACTTAACCAAGTTAACCAACTTAGAAGCCACATAGAAACCACATGTTACTTGGGGGATTCGAACTTGAATCTCCAACGTGAGAACCTTTGGCCTTTGCCATTCAAGCACAACCCCATTCACAAATTGCTATATCATTGTTATCTGTCCAACAAAATGTTGTATTTACTATTTACTTTTCAGAATTACTAGCAACTCTGCCAAAAATGGCAAATTTCTTTATCATTTTGCTAGGTATGGAAAAGTTGTTTAATAATTTCTATAATATCATTTTTTTTCTGCTGGTGTAAAAACTCAATATTTGTTTCATATATTTTAATAAGCAACTACTATTTTCCTCTAAAAGGAACAACAGTTGTAAGAAATTGATTTTAGGTCATCTAGTTTTTAAACAAATATATATTTGCTTTAAAAAAAAACCAATAAAACTATGCAACTACTATTTTCCTCTAAAAGGAACAATAGTTGTAAGAAATTGATTTTAGGTCATCTGGTTTTTAAACAAATACATATTTACTTTAAAACAAAACCAACAAAACTGACAGCATAATTTTCTTATAGAAACATGAAAGCCAGAAAAATCACAAGATTTGTCACAGTGAAATACATACCATGTTTTTCAAGCCCACAGATAGATAGATATTCAAACTGTTGCTCAAATCAATCTTCTATGCTATCTCTACTGGTTCTCAAACTATTGCTCGAATGTGGTTCGACATCTATAACAGAGCTTTCAAATATGCAACTTCCTTTTACACGCTTCTCAAACACTTTTTCCAAAACATTAAATGCCTCGATCAATACACATCAATAGATGCATTCAATCATATATATCCTTGTCACATCATACCAATATATGCATTGATCACAAATATTTTTTTACAGATATGCCAATATAAAAATCTAGAATAAATAACTTTGCGTTAATGACAATTAAGTTTAGTTTACATCAGGAAAACACAATACATTTATGCCATTTATAATACCTTTATGGCATTTATTGTCTTCATTGAGATACTACAAACTATAGTTTTTTTGCTCATTTTTAAAATTCTACATGACAATTGGCTCAGAAAGTTGAAATAATTGCATCCAACTTATGCATTAGTAATCCTGCCTACTGCAGGAACTAATAATTAATAATAAAATAGTTATATTAAAAAATACAATAAGGGTTAACATACTTCTCGTAACTCCTTAAAGTATGTGTTTCTCCATTTAAAAGCAAGTGAAATAACTTTTTTGATATGCTTCTGAACTAGCCATGTTGGACCTTGGAAGGTTTCCTCGTACTTGGAAGATTCGGTCTCGAAGAAGAGTTGTTTGTTTTTCTTGTCTCTTTATATTTTGCTATTCCATGGAAAATGACGACTACGAAAAAGTGCATGAAACTGTCTGTCTATGTCGATACCTGCTACCCTTTAGTGGGTGTCTTTGTATGCTAAAACATTTCCAACTTTATTTCCTTGTTCATTTGTATGAATGATTATTAAACATTAAATACTTTGATTCCTACTAATAATGGTGAAATCAGCATACCCATGCCCATTCTCATTTAGTTTGGGGTCTATTTTGAGATATTGCCTTGATGTGATTATATAACAATATTTGATACCTCTATATATTAAGTTTAGCATCTTCCCTATTTTTATCTTTCTTTGGTTATTCTCACTTATATATATATTTGTTCTATTTGTATATATTCTCACACATTCCCAAGAGTTGTTGGCTTAGGTTTCCATACATTCATTCTTGATCATAGGATTCCACACTCTTTAACTTAGGTCATTTTTGTGGTGCATAAGAGTGATCCTACACAACACAAATCTAACCCTACAATCATTTTTAAAATTTAAACAATCAACATCTATGCTTTTCTCTTAACTATTAGGAGTCAACTTAGTACACACTTGTGTGATGATTAATTGTGTCTTGGTACTTAAAGATGGATTCATTCAAATAATATTTCATAGTAGAACATTTGATTATCATTCACATTTACAAAGAGCATCTCTAGGAACATTTGGAATTGGATCACCAAAAGGAACACTTTTCTGCATTAGAATCAACATCTAGATCACTTGCCTTCTCATCTATTATTTGTCAATCTTTGCCATGATTATAAAGCTAATCTAATTAAGGGGGTTGACCTAGGAGATCTTGGCCCTTGCAATTTGGTGATCTCTCCAACATATTTTTAAGTATTCCTACTCCTTACCAATTAACAATGAGCAAATAATTCATTGAATTAGATAACAAAAGTGCATAGTATGCCAAATAAGGACCGTGCATCAAAGGTTAGATCTATGCAGCATGGAATTATACATAGCCATAGAATTGACCCAAAGTTAACTATAGTTTTGTATAGACTTGTCACTTATGCGCTAGACCCTATTTCCTCCTAAAATAGGGACCCACCTTTTTAGCTTCCACCTCATTTCAACCCTTTATCATATGCTCTTTTTTGTGACCTCATCAATAATTCATTAGGGAGATCTTATCTAGGCCCACAAACCTTGTTTAAGATTTGTTGATTTGTGTTCACATCCTTTGCTCAAGTTCTAGTTTGAATTCTCATGGCGACTACATCAAAGTTGAAGCAATTGGTCTATCCTTAACCATGCCCCCTCTCTTTGCTATGCTTAATGCTAATTGGCCCTCCTAGACCAATATAGTTGATCATGAGCCTCTTCCACATTGAAACCATCTATCATGATCTTATTTGAATAGTGGCTAGTTCCCTTTTGTTCACATCATGCTTCTACATACTGTTAGATGAAATCTTATCCAACAACACTAATGCAAGAGCATAACAAGGTGCAACAATAGTCATGCATCACCCAAAAATATTTTCTTTTACCTTGTCTATTTTATTTGTATATTTTCAAAAGCATTCTAGTTATCATCTAGGCACTATAGCTCCTATTTCATTTCACCACACATGCATATTTCACATGGTAGTTGGGAACACATGATTTACATTGAGCCTATAACATCACATCCAATTTCTAGGAGATTTTGATCATCAAAAAGAAATATTTCAGTTCTTGATCCCTGAGGATCCAATGAACTCAAAAATTGATCATCTCAAAATCCGACAAAGCCAGTACTATCGTGTAGAGCTTGTTGAGAGCTTTCCAAGGGTATGAAATGAAAGTTTTAATGACGTCCACGACACTAAAATAGTCTATGGGACCCACAATAGTAGCAAACCACGCAAAATAGAAGAACTAACAAGTGGCCTCCAGCTAAACCTAACTATTGCTCTCAATCTCCTTGTTGATTGTCAATATTTTTCTATGGATTCTACCCAAAAAAGCAGCCACTCTCACAATCTGTGTTTCAACAAACAAGGTCGTTAAAGAAACAACATTCAAGATATCCTTTAATTTGAAACAAATATCCTCATAATCTTTGCACTCCATGATGTAATGCCATTCTGTTTCCACTAACCCCAACGTACAAAGATGGCAAATCCTATCTATCCACTCTTCTTTGGGTGTCTTCCATCTTCCCGTTTCACACCTAAGATCGTGTGAGCTAGTTCTGAGCTGGGCCAATAACATTTTATATTTCCACTTGATATCTGCCATAATATAGCACTTTTGATCGTGATCACATGTGGGGTTAAAATGAATGACATAATATTCTCTTTTTCACCTGAGTTGTTGAGACCACATGACAGCGTTGACTTTCCCTCTCACAAACTTTTTGATTTCCACATTTGTTCTTGGACATTCCTGAATGTTAGTGCCCCACTTGTGCAACCACTTGGCATTTTGTTTCATCCACGTATTCTTCCTTCTGGTAATCTTTTCCTCCGCTGCAATTTTGGGCCAGCGGTGCCCCCATGCTCTCAATTCTCTTCAGATACCCTAGAAGCCTGGTTATCACCATCGCCTCAATAGGATAAGCACCCTCTTTAGCTAGGATAATCTCATATGGGATTGAGCTTTTTATCTTAAAACTACTTGTGATTAGATGTTTTTGTAATATTTCTATTTGCCTCCATTTCGAAGTCGATGTGCTGCTACCCCAAACTTCGCACCCATATAATATCACCGGTACAACCAATAGCCCAAAGAGTTTCTACTTTGATTTCTAGTCCCAGAGCTCAGCAGATCTACATCTATTTTGAAGCCTGTACAATTCTTTTGATCTTCCTTGTATTCTTTTTGCCCTGCATGTCTCTCAACTGAGATTGCTACAAAAATCAAGACCCAGGTACTTGTATTCCTTTACCACCTGAAGGGGGCTGCCCTCGAACTCAAGTTTATTTGTTTCTTAGTCCTTCTCAAGGTGAAGATCACGACTTTTGTTTTGCTGATGTTCACTTGCATTCCCACTTCCTGACAGAAAGACTCAAGAGCCCTCAGGTGCTCCTGCAAGCTATGCGTCGTTTTGGCCATTAGCATAAGATCATCTGCATATAACAATAAGAAACAGAGCTCATTTGCTCCTGGTGCAGGTGGTCAAAGTTTTGTCAACATGAGGTCAAAAATGGTCAACCACAAAAAATTAACGATCATGGAACATTTCTCTACCAGTTCCATCACATAGAGCTCGGCGAGAAAGTTGTGAAGAAAAAGGTTGACCAGGGATAGATGATGATGTCAACATTATGATGTGGCATCACCAGAGCTTGACACGTGGCATTGGTGGTGAATGTAGTTTAGCTGGCAGCTGATGTGGTTCAATCTGAGATTGACACGTGGCAGTATGGGCAGTTGACATGGTGATCAAGTTACCATGGACTAATTACTTGGCGACACGTGTCATAGTCTAAGTGAATAAGTAAGTGCCACGTGGCACCTCTATCGTGGATGCATAGGCAGATTTTGTTTAGGCTTTTAAAATCTTGTAAAGGAGGGAGTTGAACTCTAAACCTTCAAATTTCTATTTTCCCTCTCTACCTCTAGAGTAAGCGGCTTCCATGTTTTTAATACAGATAAACAGGCAAAAAATCCCTTAAAAGATGGTCAGGGGTTTTGAACTCTAGACCACTCAAATATTGAGGATCCTGCTCAACCATTATATGACACACATTTTTGCAATTTATTATGGAGTCGATAACATATTTGAAGGCTTATCTCATCTAAAAGCCTGAATCCTTAAGGGATTTAAAAAGGGGTTTTAAAAGATTTAGGAGATATGAAAAATATTTAGAAATATTATTGTTTAAGCCCATTATTAGCATGTAAGCATGTATATAAGGGGGTATTATTCCTTTGTAAAGGGGAAAATTCAGAGGAAGCACAAGAGGAGAGAAAGACCATTGCTCATTAGCCTTGGTTTTGGATTGATGCTTTAATCTTTTGTTCTCATGATTTGAGAGAAGTGAGTTGTATTTTTATTGCTTTGGAAGCATTGTAAAGACGACATAGAAGCTTGGCATGAACATGTTGCTTGAAGTTTCTATCAATGCAATAATCTTCCTCAAAATAAGAGTAAATTGTATTATACCTCAAAGACCATGGTGATGTAATTGTGCATTTTGCATCATAATAATGGCAAGCGGCAGTCACAGTTGAGCGAGCCTGAAGATGTAGCCCCAACATTGGGTGAACTCCATTATCAAACTCTTTATTGTCTCTCTATTCTCTCTCTTGTTCTTTTTTAGCTTTAATTTCTTCTTTGAGTTTTAATTATGACATTTAAGTAATTATTGGGTTGTGTAAAGAATTAAGTGAACTCAATTCTATAATTTCAACTGTTAAATAAACATAACCATGCAATTCTGTTTGCGATCGGTAAAAACTGTAATTAAAGTTAAGTGCAATTTAGTTTAATTGTAAGCCTTAATTATAGTAGACATGATGTTTCCATAGTCCATGATATAAGAGTATAGAGCTTCTGGATAAAACTGTGTTTTTCTTTTTTCATATCGACATTTCAGATCACACTCTGTGATCCATCATCAGGAAGAAAAGGAGGAGGAGTGAAATGTAATTGCAGAGATAGATCCTTAAAAAGAGAGAGGTCGGTAGGCACAAAGTTTGATGAAAGATGATGAGACAACAAGAGGGAGGTGAATTAATATCAATAAAATAAATGAATAAATGAATCAAGATATTCAAAGTGAGAAAGCAAACAAATTAAAAAAATTTAATTGATATATAAATATATATAAGTGGAACTAACTAAGAAGAGGATTGATCAAGGAATAAATAAATAATATTAAATAAAGATATGAAGAAAAGATGAGAAAAAGTAAGAACTGATCACCAAATTCATAAATGAAAGAAGAAAAAAAAGATTGTTAAAAGAAAAATCAAAATAATTAACAAATGAAGAGAAATGGCAAGAAAATACAAAAGAGTGCAATAATCAACTAAAAAGAATCAAAAGTATATAAATATGCAAGTAAAAATTAATCAGATAGGATAGCTATAAGAAAAACTCAATCACAATTAGTCATTAGATAGTAAGAAAAATATATAAAAATAGGGCTGATATAAGATATGTATACATATATGAAGACACAAAACAAAAAAGGAAAGATAAAAGTGAAGAGTAGAGGTAGGAGAGTAATAAAAAATATATAGAGAAAATAGGGATGATAAAAGAAATTGTGAAAATAGTAATGTAAAAAATTGACCTACAAACCCAAAAATATGTAAAAATAAGAAGTGAGAAAGTGAGTCCAAAGCATGTGTGTGTGTGCATGTCCCTATAAAGAAAGATAAAATAAGAAAAAGAAGAAAAACCCATCCCACAACCACTTACACACATAAATGAAAATAAATATATAGAAATTAAGATAAAAATATGTATAAGGTACTTGATAAATTAAAATGTACAAGAAGGTATACAAGCAAGAGAGGGTCTCAGAATATTTATATATATAAGTAAGAAAACAAGAGAGAAAGAAATAAGAAAGAAGAGTAGAGGTAAGAGAGAAGGAAAGAATACCGAGTGTAAAGGAAAGAGGAACGTGGGATAGGGAGAGGAAAGACAAGGAACAACAAAGGAGAGGACAAGCAGAACTACAAGGGGAAAGAGGAAGGGTAAGGGATAAGTGAAAGAGGGAGAAGAGGAAGACTTGAGGGAGGCAGAGGGGAGGTTATCTTAGGACCAAGAAGAGGTTAAGGAGGAAGCAAGAAGGGAGAAGTGGGTCCAACAGGAGAGTGATGTGAAGAGAAAGGTAGAGCGTTAAGATAGGGGGGAGATGGGGAGAAACAAACTCAAGGTGAGGTGAGGAGAGGGAGACGAAGGAACAAGGGGGGGTAGCATGGGGAAAGGTAAGAAAGGAAGAAAATGACCTAGGATGAAGTAAGGAGGAACATGGGATAGGGAGAGGGAAAAGGAAAGAACAAAGAGGGAGAGGACAAGGAGAAAAATGAGGGGAAAGAGGAAGGGTGAGTAATAAGGGAAAGGAATAAGAAGAGGAAGGCTAGAGGGAGGTAGAGGGGAGCTTGGAACCCCCACTGAGGACACCCTTCCTTTCATTGAAGGTATCACCTATAAGATTGCTAAAATCCTTCACAAGAAAGGGATCCATTATACTTTTAAACCTCTTTCCACCATCAGAAACCTAATCCCATCAACCAAAGACTCTAATAGCATCCTTTTAAACTTAGGTGTCTATAAAATTGATTGCTCTTGTGGTACACCTTACATTAGGGAAACTGGTAGATCCATTTGCACGAGAATCAAAGAGCACTGCGCAGATATCAGACATGAAAGGGTCATAAAATCAGCCCTCGTAGATCACAGCTCTAGTACCAAGCACCACATTCGCCTTGAGGACACCTGAGTCCTGGCCAAAGAAGATAACTTCTTCAAAAGAAAAGTTAAAGAGGCTATCTTCATCAGGAATACACCCTCCAACTTGAATAGAGATGAAGGTTGGAATTTGAACCAAACCTGGAATCCCCTCTTAAATTCCCCTAACTGCTAAACCACCCTCCTCTTGTTCTTTTCTTTTTTCCCCCTTCATACCTCTCCCGGAGTCTGTCTCCCCCCTCTCTACCTCTCTCCACGCTTCTCTGCTCATGTCACTCTCTAATCGGGTCCCACGCCTCTCTTCTTGCTTCCCCTCTGTCCTTGGTGGGGGTTCCAAGCTCCCCTCCACCTCCCTCTAGCCTTCCTCTTCTTATTCCTTTCCCTTATTACTCACCCTTCCTCTTTCCCCTCGTTTTTCTCCTTGTCCTCTCCCTCTTTGTTCTTTGCTTTTCCCTCTCCCTATCCCATGTTCCTCCTTACTTCATCCTCAGTCATTTTCTTCCTTTCTTACCTTTCCCCATGCTAACCTCCCCTTGTTCCTTCGTCTCCCTCTCCTCACCTCACCTTGATTTTGTTTCTCCCCATCTCCCCCCTATCTCAACGCTCTACCTTTCTCTTCACGTCACTCTCTTGTTGGACCCACTTCTCCCTTCTTTCTTCCTCCTTAACCTCTTTTTGGTCCTACGATAACCTCCCCTTTTCCTCCCTCAGGTCTACCTCTTCTCCCTCTTTCACTTATCCCTTACCCTTCCTCTTTCCCCTCATAGTTCTGCTTGTCCTCTCCTTCCTTGTTCGTTGTCTTTCCTCTCCCTATCCTGCGTTCCTCTTTCCTTTACACTTGGTATTCTTTCCTTCTCTCTTACCTCTCCTCTTCTTTCTTGTTTCTTTCTCTCTTGTTTTCTTGCTTATATATATAAATATACTTAGACCCTCTCTTGCTTGTATGCCTTCTTGTACATTTTAATTTATCAAGTATCTTATACATATTTTTATCTTAATTTCTATATATTTATTTTCATTTATGTGTGTAAGTGGTTGTGGGATGGGTTTTTGTTCTTTTTCTTATTTTGTCTTTCTTTATAGGGACATGTACGCACACACACAAACACACACAGATATATATATGCTTTGGTCTCACTTTCCCACTTCTTATTTTTACATATTTTTGGGTTTGTAGGTCGGTTTTTTACATTACTATTTTCACAATTTCTTTTATCGTCCCTATTTTCTCTATATATTTTTAATTACTCTCCTACCTCTACTCTTCACTTTTATCTTTCCTTTTTTGCTTTGTGTCTTCATATATGTATACATATCTTATATTAGCCCTATTTTTATATATTTTTCTTACTATCTATTGACTAATTGTGATTGAGTTTTTCATATAGATATCCTATGTGATTAATTTTTGCTTGCATATTTATATACTTTTGATTCTTTTTAGTTGATTCTTGCACTCTTTCATATTTTCTTGCCATTTCTCTTCATTTGTTAATTATTTTGATTTTTCTTTTAACAATCTTATTTTTCTTCTTTCATTTATGAATTTGGTGATCGATTCTTGCTTTTTCTCATCTTTTCTTCATATCTTTATTTAATATTATTTATTTATTCCTTGATCAATCCTCTTCTTAGTTAGTTCCGCTTATATATATTTTTATATCAATTAATTTTTTTTTAATTTGTTTGGTTTCTCACTTTGAATATCTTGATTCAGTTATTCATTTATTTTATTGATATTAATTCACCTCCCTCTTGTTGTCTCATCATCTTTCATCAAACTTTGTGCCTACCCACCTCTATCTTTTTAAGGATCTATTTCTGCAATTACATTTCACTCCTTTTCTTCCTGATGATGGATCATGGAGTGTGATCCAAAACGTCGATCTGAAAAAAGCAAAACATAGTTTTATCTAGAAGCTCTACACTCTCAGCCTTAATTATAGATTAGTTCTAGACTTACTTCTAGTTATAATAAGATAAGATGTAGTTTCACTATTCAATGTATACGACAATAGCAGGACACATTTTCAAATTGATTGGATCCAAGAGAGATTAAGGTATGAACCATATTGTGATTCACTAGTCCATCATCATGGCAATCATCCTAGAAAATCCTTCCACATGCTTGGACGACTAAACATTACACTTGGAATCAAGCTTTTGACCTCCTTGTAGCCAATTGAGATCATCACCAAGGCTAGAATCTACTATATAAGCATCTCTCATGATCATTGGAAAGTAGTATTTAGTTAGGTTAGTCTTTAGCTTCAAATTCATCCAATAATTCCAAAATAATTGATTATACTATCATTTAAATTCTATAATTCACATATAGTTGTGCCCATGTTTCTTTGAAGGTTGTGGTCTCATGTTGTAAGTCCTTGTGATAGAGTGTAATTCATTTATGAATATGAATTGATAAAGATTGTGTTATTGTTAAATTGAATCTTCTTATATGATTATTCATTAGGCTACATGGTTTGATAGTCCTTCATTGGATCCTTTGTCAATGACTACATTGATTGGTAGTAGAGTGAAATGATCAGAATCCTAAAGGTTCTTCTTATAAGAAAATCATCGAATTTGAGGCAATCTACAAAAAAAATTTAAATAGAGTGCCAATTGTGAGGTAGTTTGTGTTGGTGTGAACATGGATATTTCCTATCCAATTTCTCCTTTATAGTGTGAACAAGCCATATTATCTAACTAATTATTAGTTAGGACCTATTCACACATGTTTTCATGTTAACTTGAATTAGGGATTTAAGAATCTTTATAGAAGTTTCTAGTACACATGTGATCTTATCCTCTAGTTGTTACATGTCATAGGATTAAGACACTTGTCAACATGTTATTTGGTCCTATCTTATCACATGCATTAGCAATATAAAGACCATAAGATAAGAAGCCACTGTCTACTTATTAGAGTTGAAGAAAAGCCAAGTATCCCTCCTAGTTTTGATAAATTTGTTATTATTGGGTGGAGATTGGTTGGTAGTGAAAAGAATGAGGAAAAAGTCTGTACTTAAAAAAATTTCTAATGGCCTCTACAGGAAACCATAGGCCATCCATGACATATGTTCTAAATCTAGCAATGCAAACAACCATGGTGATTTATAAAAAAATAGCTTAGCGCACACCTCACCCAATCAATGTTGTTCTATTAAACTCACATAACTCAAGCCATCTATCACCACAATGGTAACAATGCTACTATCTCTCATTGGTAATCCTACTCTCTTACATATAGTGGGATGGGAATTTTATTGTGGAGGAAGATAGTAAGTTTTCAAAAAAGCCTTGTTCATAAAGGGGTGGAAACTTAATGAAAAAAAATCACCAAGACTTTGTTTAACGTAGCCTTGATGTGATGTAAGTTATTGAGGATATTTATAGTATGAATTTGAATCAACATACATGATGATTATACTATTGTGGAGTGTAGGTGGGTTGGCATAGCCTAAAAGAAAGTATACTATCATATCAAGTTGTCAAAATCTTGATGCTCGACATTGTTGTCTTTCTATAGGAAGTGAAAATAATAGATATATTTTCTTTGAGTCAATTCAGGCCACTTTATGTGTTCTAACTTTTTTATATTATCTACAATACATGAGGCTGGGATGTGATAGTGTAGTTATGGCCCATTCTATGTTTCTCTATTTCTATTATGGAATGAAGTTACTGTAGACACATAAAAATGTCCTAAACCTATGAATGACATTTTTGCACTAATTACTCCCTAATGTCGCATTCCTCTATTAATTAAATAATCTTTAGTTATCTAATTAATTCACTTATCCTATTTTCTAATCTATAATTAAACATTTTTTATTTATTTAATTATTCGTCTATTTTCCTCTATAATTAAATAATTAGTTTTAATTATTTGATTACTCATTATCTATTTCCTCCATCACCCAACTAATTTAAATAAATAAAATCTTTATTTGAATTAGCCCTCACCTTTTAATTAAATAAATTTTATTTATTTAATTAGTTTCCCACTCATTCCTCATTCAAATTAATTAAATAAATTGCAAATTTATTTAGTTAATTCATTCCACCTCATCCTTTATTTCAATAAGATAAATCCCACTTTTGTCTCCTTGTGACGTGGAACCCTATTCAATCTTAACCGTCCACATCGCTCAACTCAAATTTCAATCCTTACCATTCATTTGAATCTAAGTCTTCTATAAATGCAACCTTTTAGCTTCGTTTTAAAAAAACCACAGTCATAATCTTCAAGATTTTGCTATCATTTCATATTGAGCTTCTCATGTATCTTTCATGTTTGCAAATCTAAGAGCAATTTAGAGAAAAATGGAGAAGAACAATGGAGGAGAACCAAGATTAGCATAAAGATTTAGATAGAGTTGTTGTTATCATTTGATTTTTATGTTTATTTTTTGCTTCATTGTTGGATTAGGTACTTTTAGCTTGAATTAGATAGTTGGTGGTTGCTATTTTATGATTCATGCTTGTTTCTCAATTTTCCCTGATCTATATTTGGTGAACCCAACATGAACTAACTATATTTTGCATAGATTTGATGAATTTAGGCTTTTACAGATAGTGTGACGCATCTGTTTAATCCGGCACTGCAATCGTCATCTCCTGCACCACAATGATCAACTCTTGCACCACATCTAAAGCTTCTTGAGATGCAGTTGTTCTATAGATAGTCGCATATGTTGCCTACAACACTGCATTTGTCTATTGTTTGACATGGATCATTGTTGTTTAACCTTGTTTGTAGGATTATGTTTGTCTTTCTAATCAATTTCCACTAAGTTTTTGTTTCTCTAATACCTTGATAGTGAATTTACAACATTAGGGTTTTATGCCTAGACTGATTTTTATTAAGTTTCATGTGTTTTTGATGTCGAGAGAGTAGTACGATGCATTCTCTTGATTATGTGCCACAATCATCATGTTCTACAATGCATTTGCATCTTGTGATGATGCATTTGATTGTTGATTAACCATTTCTAATCTTTTGAGAAATTTTCTATTTAATCTTATTTGCAAGGGTTTCATTATTTTTCTAATTAGTTTGCAATGTTCTATTTGTTTCTCTGGCATCCTGACAGTGATTGTACATGATTAGGGTTTTGTGCCTATCATTAGGGTTTAATATCTAGGCTGTTGTTTGATAGACTTCATGTGTTTTTGACTTCTAGTATTTTCAATGCTTGCAGTATTTTCAATTCTTAGAAACCACTTTTGTGGCTCATAATAGTCACTTATAAAAAGATTTGATTTCTAGAAGATTTCATTTTTGGAAGATTTGATTTAAGGAAGTTTTGTAAAGATGTTTGCTAGTAGGTATAAAAATGTTTTCCAAAAGTCTTAAGGTTGTTTTCCAGTGTGAGACAAATTTCTAGGTGAAACCTCACACAAATATAGCCTATCAATGAATAAAACTAACATGATAATTTTCTAATAGGAATGTTACAATATTTTGACATCCTACAATTTATCAAGACTAACTTGGGGAGCCTACAAGCTAACATAATATAGCATATTGGCTAATTAAGAAACTTCATGGGTGTTTAAGACTAATATGAGGAGTTCAACATCAAGTTCCATATACAATAATAGAAGTTCTATTTAAAAATATTTAAGAACTTTGATAAAGATGTAGTGCTTTGATATATATATATATATATATATATATATATATATATATATATATATATATATATATATATATATATATATATATATATATATATATATATATATATATATATATCTGTGTGTGTGTGTGTGTAGTATGATTATGAACAAGTCAAATTTTAAAATTGGGGTATGACTATGAATTATTATATTGAACAATTCATAGTTTTGTCTTGTACCACCATGTATGACTCAATGTATCTTTGCACATCCTTTGAGGAATATTATACAAGCAACCACTCTTCACATGTGGAACATTCAATAGACACTTCTTTAGTTGTGGGAATGGAACACCAATTATTATGGAAGTTCAATTTCTAAGAAATTGAAAGGTTAATTAGTTTGGGATATGAACTTGGTTTCATCTTCTAGCCTTGTTTTATAACCTTACTTTATAGACACATTAAATCCTATAGAAGGAAGGTCAGATAACTAAATAGTTGAAGCCAAACCAATTTTATGTGCTCACCCCTTTTTGGTCACATAGATTCTCATTCTTAGCCTTACTATCTATAACAATTGTTGTTCTCTATTCATTTCTATTTGAATAGAAGTGGTACAATAAGTCTGATATCAATTATGTATTATATTATTAGTTAGGACCTATTCACACATGTTTTCATGTTAACTTGAATAAGGGCTTTAAGAATCTTTCTAGAAGTTTCTAGTACACATGTGATTATCCTCTAGTTGTTACATGTCATAGGATTAAGACACTTGTCAACATGCTATTTGATCCTATCTTATCACATGCATTAGCAATCTAAAGACCATAAGATAAGAAGCCACCCTCTACTTATTAGAGTTGAAGAAAAGCCAAGTATCCCTCCTAGTTTTGATAAATTTGTTATTATTGGGTGGAGATTGGTTGGTAGTGAAAAGAATGAGGAAAAAGCCTATACGTGAGGAATTTTCCAACGGCCTCTAGAGGAAACTATAGGCCATCCATGATATATGTTCTAAATCTAGCAATGCAAACAACCATGGTAATTTATAGATAATTAGTTTAGTGCACCCCTCACGCAATCAATGTTCTTCTATTAAACTCACATAACTCAAGCCATCTATCACCACAATAGTAACAATGCTACTATCTCTCATGGCTAATCTTACTTTCATACATATAGTGGGATGGGAACTCTATTGTGGAGGAAGATAGTGATTTTTCAAAAAAGCCTTTTTCATAAAGGGATGGAAACTTAATGAAAAATAATCACCAAGACTTTGTTTAACACAGCCTTGATGTGATAGAAGATATTGAGGATAGTTATAGTATGAATTTAAATCAACATACACAATGATTATACTATTGTGGAGTGTAGGTGGGTTGGCATACCCTAAAAGAAAGTATACTATCATATGAAGTTGTCAAAATCTTGATGCTCGGCATTGTTGTCTTTCTCTAGGAAGTGAAAATAATAGATTTATTTTCTTTGAGTCAATTCAGACCACTTTATGTGTTCTAGCTTTTTATATTATCTACACTACATGAGGCTGGGATGTGACAGTGTAGTTATGCCCCATTCTATGTTTCTCTATTTCTATTATGGAATGAAGTTATTGTAGATACATAAAAATGCCTTAAACATGCGAACGACATTTTCACACTAGTTGTAAAACTCCCTAATTTTGCATTCCTCTATTAATTAAATAATCTTTAGTTATCTAGTTAATTCACTTATCCTATTTTCTAATCTATAATTAAATAATTTTTATTTATTTAATTATTCGTCTATTTTCCTCTATTTTCTTCTATAATTAAATAATAATTATTAATTATTTGATTACTCATTATCTATTTCCTCCATCACCCAACTAATTTAAATAAATAAAATCTTTATTTGAATTATCCCTCACCTTTTAATTAATTAAATTATTTTTATTTAATTAGTTTCCCACTCATTCCTCATTCAAATTAATTAAATAAATTACAAATTTATTTAGTTAATTCATTCCACCTCATCCTTTATTTAAATAAAATAAATCCCACTTTTGTCTCCTTGTGAAGTGGAACCCTATTCAATCTCAACTGTCCACATTGCTCAACTCAACTTTTAATCCTCGCCCTTCATTTGAATCCAAGTCTTCTATAAATGCAACCCTTCAGCTTCATTTTAAAAAAAACCACAGTCATAATCTTCAAGATTTTTCTATCATTTCATATTAAGCTTCTCATGTATCTTGAATGTTTGCAAATCTAAGAGAAATTTAGAGAATAATTGAGAAGAACAATGGAGGAGAGCTAAGATTTGCACAAAGATTTAGATAGAGTTGTTATCATTTGATTTTTATGTTTATTTTGTGCTCCATTGTTGGATTAGGTATTTTGAGCTTGAATTCAATCATTGGTGGTTGCTATTTTATGATTCATGCTTGTTTCCTAATTTTCCCTGATCTATATTTGGTGAACCCAGTGTGAACTAACTGTATTTTGCATAGATTTGATGAATTTAGGGTTTTATAGATAGTGTGATGCATCTATTTAATCCGGCACATCAATCTTCATCTCTTGCACTGTAATCGTCATCTCCTGCACCACAATCGTTAACTCTTGCATCACATCTGAAGCTTCTTGAGATGTAGTCGTATATGTTGCCTAAAACACCATATTTGTTTATTGTTTGACACAAATCATTGTTGTTTAACCTTGTTTGTAGGATTATGTTTGTCTTTCTAATCAATTTCCAGTGTTTTTTTGTTTCTCTAATACGTTGACAGTGATTTTACAACATTAGGGTTTTATGCTCATCATTAGGGTTTTATGCCTAGACTAGTTTTTATCATGTTTCATGTGTTTTTGATGTCCAGGGAGTAGTGTGATGCATTCACTTGATTCTATACCACAATCATCATGTTCTATGATGCAATTACATCTTATGACGATGCATTTGACTATTGATTAACCATTTCTAATATTTTGAGAAATTTTCTATTTAATCTTATTTGTATGAGTTTCATTGTTTTTATAATTAGTTTGTAATGTTCTATTTCTTTCTTGGGCATCCTGACAGTGACTGTACATGATTAGGGTTTCATTCTTATCATTAGGGTTTCATGCTTATCATTAGGGTTTTCATATCCAAGATGTTGTTTGACAAACTTCATGTTTTTGACTTCCAGGGTACAATGTGATGCATCTGTTGACTTCTGCACCATAGTCATCAGATCCTATGATGCATCCACTATTTTATGCACTGCAATCGCAACATCCAGCATCATATTTTCTTGACACTACGATGCATTTACAACATCCCATGATGCAACTGTCAAGTTCTACGATACACTTGAACCTTCTTGCACCGCAATCGACTGTCAAACAAAAGGAGGTTTAAATCAGTCATTTTTTAATTTTTAATTTTTACATTCATTAGGACAGAGGATTTTCTATTACTGATATTTGATCTATAACTATTTGGAAACCATTGGGAGAATACATTTGATCAAACTACTAATCCATTTGTTGTAGGGTCCCATTTGTGTGTGTTTATGATTTTTAAAATAGGAACATTTGGAATTGGTTCTTTAAAAAGAACTTGTGTTTGCAATAGAAGCATTTGGATTTGGTGGTTTAAAAAGAACAAGTGTTTTTTGTGTTTGGTGCACTTGCACATATGTGAGTTAGTCTACTGAAAGTGTGTCTGTCTATAGTTTCCTCTTCCCTTGCTACGAGTCTTGGGTAACAGAAATAGCACATTGTGTTGTCTTGAGTATCCTCTCCCCGTGCTATATGTAGTCTTGGGTGATGAGAAAGAGCAACACCATGTTGTATTGAGTACTTTCCTTGTTCTATGATCTTGGGTCCAAGGTAATATAGCAGCATTGTATTGTTTTGAGTATCCTCTCCCCTTGAGCTACATGCAATCTTGGGTGAAGAGAAAAAACAATACACAAGCTTTCCTTTTTATTTTAGTAGGTGGCCTACTTGGGAGGTCACCCCAGGGTTTGACCACAAGCACATATCTCCAACATGCTATATAAAAGGGCAAAACTTGAAAGGTGAGCTCAATACACTTGTGCCATAGGGGTTGGTCCTTGCGGTCCCAGGTTTGAGATTTCAATCTCCCATTGCTACTATGTCATGGGGTTCTTAGGAGTTCCCCCACTACGAACCTTTGTTGTAGAAGCCTAAGACCTATTGGTCATTTACTATAGTGGTGCAAGGAATGTGGACGGTACCCTAAAGTTACTTACCACACAAGTTTCTTGGTTGAGGTGACACGGTTATTTGTTGGGTCTCATCCTTTCAAGGTGATAGGTGTCAAGATGGTCCAGGATCTTGGCATACTCCAGTTACCAACTCCATTTACTCCTATCTAAAATTATCAAAAGGTGAGGTAAGCCCACTATAGTAGACAACCCTTACTACTAGCTAGGTTGGTCTTGCTTTATTCTTTGTGAACCAAGTTCGGGTGAGTTTTGTGGAAGAAAAATTGCAAAATACCTTACCTCCTAAAAGTCAAGAGTCAAAAATAGACAAAATTTGTATGCCAAGTGTTTTCTGATCAACAAAAAAAATTGCTCAAAATAGAAAAATCACTTAAAACCCCTAATTTTAGGTCATAGACAATAGTACACCCCAAGTATAACATCCTACAATGCAATTGACACATTCTTCAATGCATCTGTTAAACATTACACCGCACCTATTGAGTCTCAATCAATCAACAAGTTTAGTCTCAAACTCATGTGTCTAGTTTAGGCTCACTTCAATCAATCATCATTCCTTTAGCACCTATCCTTTTAAGGTCTTGACATTCCAATTAGTCACTTTGGTATATCATAGTTTTCCTTAGTATCCTCTTCTTCAAATCCCCAAGTTGCACATCTAAATAGCTTCAAGCATTGTCATAGCTTCATTATCACTCGCCATCTCCCACACCTTTGGTCATATTTGCATTTGTCATCCTTATAACCCAAAAATCCCAAAAACATAGCGTAGTTGCATAGTAACCTTGCATTGTCATCCCTAGTTTGTGTCCATTAACATACAAGTCTTATATGGTTGAAATGATATCCCATAGAAAACGTGAGGAAGTGGATTCCTC
The DNA here is from genome assembly GCA_027924645.1 of Cunninghamia lanceolata. Taxonomy (NCBI): domain Eukaryota; kingdom Viridiplantae; phylum Streptophyta; class Pinopsida; order Cupressales; family Cupressaceae; genus Cunninghamia; species Cunninghamia lanceolata. The sequence continues at coordinate 3,744,976 of BSBN01000710.1, read as the reverse complement.
AAATCACCTCATAAACAATCTTACCAACACAATGAGGTTTGGATCATCCTCCAACAAAATACCTGAGTCACACTCTCATATAGAAAATCCTTTTGTAAATGTTACTTTACATGAGGTAGACCAAGGAGTAACATAATAAGGAATAGATGAATATGCCCAAGATCCTATGATATTGTGTATCCTAGATGAAATTATAGCTATAGACCCCCAAACATACCTCATGCAACTTTTACAAAATAGAACCAAACTCCCTCCGGGTGTTGACATAAATATGATTGTAGGATCATCTTCAAACAATGAGACATAAATTCAAGTTCATGTGAAATCTTCAACTAGTGACACCAATCCTAGACAAGAGCACACTAACATACCATTTGAGGAAACTTCACATGACACAACAACCATCAATATACCTCCACCATCTAGAGTAAACAATACAAATCCTATGAACTTTGCAAATCTATTTGATTCAATGTCATTTCAAACTACTACCCCATCAACCAACACAATCCCTATAGGTCAAAACTTGAATTCGCATGGATAAAAAAGAGCATGAAGAATACATATAGTGACTCCACAAACACAATCACAAGGGACTAATGCCATACCAAATACAAACATTAATTTTGGGTCTCAACCAAATAACAACTTGAATCATCAAAACATAGACCTACTTTATCAAAACAATAATGTGTCTCATCAAAACACTAACTAAGGTGCTAGTTCATCCCATCAAAATACCCATTCAAATCACATACAACAACAAATCAACCCAATAAGTTCAAACCCCCTTCAATACCAAAACAACATGAACATCCCATCCCATTTTCAATACACAAACACAAATCCAAATGCCACATTCACACTAGATATCCAAAGTCATAACATGTCTTCATCACATAACTACCTTAACACAAACACCAACCCTCTTGTTGCAAACATGGGATTTCAAAACATGACTTCAAACATGGGTAATCCATATCACAATGCACTTGCAAACGCTGCAAACACATCACTATCCTCCGTGGAAATTCTAGCACACAAAATTCACTCATTAGAATAACAATTATCTAACATCCAAGTATCCACTACAAAGAATGCTTACTCCATCGAAGATTTATGCCCATATCCTTTTTATAGGAGTATCTACATGCCTCCTTTGCCTCAAAATTACAATGTCCCAAACTTCAACAAGTACAAAGGAAAAGGGAGTCCCATAGAACATGTGTGAGAATTTCATACCACATGTCTACTACTTGCATTCGATTAAACATAACTAATAAGATTGTTCCCATGAAGCCTCACAAGTCAAGCACTCGAGTGGTTTGCACATCTTCTCTTGGGGATAAGAACATGGACCAAATTGGCAAACAAATTCATAGCCCACTTCTCCTATAACATTGAGACTAATGTGAATGTCACAACATAATGTGATACAAAATGTAAGACAATGGATAAACATTCCTCTCTTTATTCTAAAGATGGAGGACCATGGCTAGCAAATATCCATGTCACATACCTAAAAATCAATTAGTCCTAATCTTTGTGGAAAATCTAAACATGAAACTAATGCACCAATTGCAAATTCATTGTTTCACTACCTTTGGGGATATTGTTGAAAAAGGGATTGCCATTGAGAAAGCTCTTATCGCCAAAGGAATAATCAAAATCTTCAACAAGAACCAAAACAATCAAAACATCTCCCATGAAAAGAACAAATTTTGGTCTAGGAACAAGAATTTCACAAACAATGGGGTGGTTGAGGTGAAAACAATAAAAATGGTTGGCCCTATTCTCACTCTCAAAGAACCAACTATATAAAATAATCTACCACCTATTCAACCACAAGAAACCAATGTTATCCAAAACAACGAACGACGAGCTCCCCTGAGAAACAATCCCTTGAGATGGAATTACACACCATTATCAGAACCCATTGAATCAATTCTAAAGAAGCTATTGTAATCCAACCTTATCCAGCTTCTAGAAGTCAAACAGTATGATCCAGCCTTCAAACCTCGTTCATGGAATGACAACAAATTTTGTGAATACCATCGGATAAAAGGACACAAGACATCAAATTGTTACAAATTAAAAAACACAATCCAACACCTTAATAAACAAGGTGACATAGTATTAGATAGCCCATAGGGGTCCTCCAATCCTGATCATACCATTTTCAAAAATCCCTTATAGGGCCATGGATAGAGAAAAAATTCCAGTTCTAGGACTAAGACAAATGACCTAGATCCAATTACAACCATGTTACCTATGAATACACCATCAATAATTTCCAAGCATACTACAATAATGTCTCCATGATTACCGTCAAATCTTGTCTTGAGTGTGTCACTACCACCCAAAGGCCTAAGTTAACCTTGAGAAGTACTCCATCTGATCCCCAACTAAATTCCCAATATAATCTCATAGACCATCTAAAGAAGACCCATGCACTGATATCTATCTTTGAGTTGCTTCGTCTATCCACTGAGCACAACGCCATCTTGGATAAATCTTTTCTAGAATCATCCGTCCCAACGGACCTCAATGTTAATCAATTTCAGGCCATGGTAGGACACTTAGCTACCACCAATCATGTTACGTTTACTGAGCATGACCTTCCTTCACAAAGACCCAACCATTCAAGGGTTTATTCAAAATCTTCCTTTCAAACAAAACATTCCAAGGGCATATGAACCGAGTTGAACCTCCAATTTGTGCAATAGGATTCACCTATTAGGTTAGGCTGAGATGTAGAATCTTGGATGTGTCAAACAATATCTCAATTTAATGCTCAATTTCACTTAAAACCCTAAATATGCAAAACAATAAGCAAATTATTGAATTACGACAAATCCTTTTAGACTAAGGTGAAGGACAAAGATATTTAACTCACTATTTTTCAAAATCCAGAAAGTAAAAAAGTCAGGGACACAGGGACTAGCACCCAAGTCCAGGGTACACTTTTCATCATAGAATCTGGAACTTTTCCTGACACTGATCTGCACTGCAAATTCTATTTCTGCCTCAGCAAATATGGAGGACATGGGGACTAACACCCAAGTCTAGGAATGTTCACCGAAGTCCTCTACTTCTCAAATTCCAAATATTTAAAGTCTGCCACTCACTTTCTGCAACTCCACTCTGCGAAACTCGGTACCTATAACCTGCAATCACAAGGAGTGTGGGAGGGGGTTGTGGTGTTTACATGCTTGCCTTGGTCAAGCCCCAGAGAGACATTCGAGTCTTCTAAACATCATTGTCAGATAACATATTCTATGTCCCTGTGGGATAGAGGCAAAAATCCAAACGATAAATGATTGAAAACATAATAGATATCACCTTGAAGTGTAGATCTCATGGAAAGAAGACGCTCTTCACGCCATGAGGAGATGGATGTCAAATCTGTAAATACAAACACAATAACAACAAAGTAAGTTGCTTTACAACATAATGAACTCCTTGAATCACTTTCACAAAATCACAATGCTCATCTAGTTTCCATCTAATGTCCATCTAGTTTGCAAATGAAACCTAATCTTTGCTTATATATGCAACTACAAAGATTCCCACTAAGAATTTTGTAATTCAAACTTGAGATGTTAGCCTAGGACCTAAATAATGGTCACTAAACCAACATTTGAAATTAGGGCAGACCCAAAATAGGGAAGGACTAGGGCGCTAGTGTTGATAAATGAGAGGGGGGTGAATTAGTTATCTTAATCTTTTATCTTTTGAACTTCTTTAACAGTTAATACAATATCAAATCAAATGAGCAAACATAACCATGAAAAGGAAATACCACTAACACACATGACATAGTGATTTTGACATGGAAAGCCCGGTTAAGGGAAAAACCATAGGGTGATTAACCCAAGATATTATTCTCTGTTAGAAGAATAGAAGATACAAAATGGCACATGCCAATTAGGGCTCACTGCCCGAGCACACTGCTCACAAGAGGCTTACAGCCTACAACAGGCTCACTATCTATAGAAAAGGAAGGTAACTCAATGTTTGAACTAATGAGAAGCATCCACACATGCTGAGATTCAGTTCCAATTAAGCTCAATAAACTAATCTGCTACACTTCATTCTTACTCTCTTTTGATGCAGCTGTACTGTCACATTCCAGACCTCTTTTACTATCTTCACTCTGCTCTGCTACTTTTCTTCACACCAATACAACACATGCCTTGCTTCACATCTAAATCAATCATGTATATATATCCGCACAAGTGATTTCATCACCTTTCTAGTCGGCATCCGGAATAGTCAATATTCTCCTCAAACTCTGGTCTGTCGGTTGAATCCTTGCATACCAAGGAATGCGGATCAAGGGTATACTTGTAGAAGTCATCAATCATGTCATATAATCATAACTTATGCCTTAAGAACCTATACCATCATTAGTAACACATCCAGAATAATGTCTTATGTTTTGCCAGTCAGTTCTTCCTCTGTCCACACTGTCAATCAGGAACCTGACACTCAAGTATTCATATCTCTTCATCCTTTCAACACTGGAGGCTAAATCCTTGGATTCTATTTGTCAAGGTACTCCTTTTGACTTCCCCAAATCCACACTTCACTGAGATACTTCTTCTAAGAGATCCGGACCTGTTTGTCAGACCTTACTGACTGCTCTGTTCTTGCTTACCAGACCTCAACACTTCTTCAATCTGACTTCCAGTAAAGACTCATCATGTCCTGCGGATGTGTGGGATAACCTTTGTTTCCATCAATGACAACATTCATGAGTCCATATAGTGTGTCTTGCCAACAATCTCCCCCTTTGGCATTGATGGCAAGACTTAGTGAAAAATGATTGTCACACTATACTCCCCCTTGGCTGATGCTCTATTTTTATATACATTTTCCAGAGCTTCCCCTTAGTTGGATTCCTCATTTTTCACTACTCCTCACTCCCCCTTTGACATCAATGGCAAAGGGTGGGGTCCACACATAAACAAAATTTCTCAAAAACACTTCTATACTTAGCCACATAAGTATTTATACATGCTATACTTTACATAAACTGAAGGATATCTACAAAAGATGTCTTCAACTGGACAATTTCTGTTTCCCAACTCTACTTTATTCTGTCCAAAATTGCGATGTGACCACTCAATAGGGATGCATAAGCTTCTACCTTTTTCAGTTCTGTCAGATCATTTGTTCTGGCTGTAGTTTCAGCATCACTTAAGGCCTCATGCATGGCCTCCAACTTAGGGATAATTATTCCTCTAAGTTCATTCAACCTACTAATTCTATTTTTCTTTTCTTCTTCAAGCTTTTTAATTTCATTCAAAACTGCAATCATCTGACATTCTTGATTTATTATGGATGTGATGCAGAGGCATCCACACTATAACCTTCGCATATAGCATGAATGTCTGCAGACCAACCTCATCATCATCATCTTCGCCATCATCATCATATTCCCTAAAACCACCAACAGTATCATCATATTTCGTGTTACACAGTCAGCATCATCATATTTCGGACGATCGCAACTGTCCTCCTGCCGACTACTGTTCACCTCCTCCGCCTTCCGCCTAACATCATCATGATATTCAGCGGGCGCAAACATCCTCCGGCTGCACTGTTCATCGGGCTCCAAACACTATCGTCATCATCATGATCTCCGACACTCTCTTCGTCAGCAGGATATCAAATATCCGGTTGCTCAAATATCCTGATGACGATCACCTTCAGCACCTTCCCTTCGATGCTCCGCTAGCCGACGATACAAGCAACAGCATCATGATCTACTTTATCCGGTTCTCTCGAAACCTCCTGATGATGTTAACACAACTTCCTGCCACGGACTTCCGCCGATACCTAAGCACTTAACAACGGCAGGATAAACTCGCATAGGGGGATATCTCAATATCCTGATGACGATGATGTCATATCCTGATGACGATGACATCATATCCTGATGACGATGACGTCACCCAATATCCTGATGACCTCTTCAACACTTAGTCAAAAACATGAACTTTCTCTCCCGCATCTACTCGCGATACGCGGATGTTTGGCACTCCCGATATGATGATCCTGATGCCGATATATACACTTAGTATATGTCTGACTCAAAACATCCTGATGCACTCGCAACATGCAAACTTCAACAGTTTCATGACCCGATCTTCTACCTGATGCCGATGCACTCCTCCTCGGCTCCTCCAGATGATGATCACCCAGACGAACTCACACTTCATGCACTCGAAAACATCATGCTCTCCTTCACTTATCCGGATGACGATATTTGAACTGTCTGCAGGATATTTGCAGAAATATCCTGATGATGCCGTTTTAGCGAACTCCTTCACTTAGCGAAATTTCACTTCGCCGATCCTCCAGGGATGACCCGATCCAACCTCAGGGTGATCTTCCAACTCTAACTTATCAACTCGACCTAGCACATGCCCATGCTAGGGTCTTCAACATCTCTTGACGGCGAACCTGCACACCTGCATGCGAACAGACAAACTACAACCTACCCTACTGTACATTGCCATTCCACCGATCAGATAAGTCAACCGGTGGAATGGATCAGTGAATCCATGAAGTCTCTCAAACCAGCAAATCAATCAAGTAATGGAATGCAACCAGAGCAAGACCACAAACAGGATCTCTTTATTGATTTCAAAAGATGCAATACAATATACTGCTTCTTACACAGCACAACTGAACTCCTCTGCTTAATGCAACACTATACTGCCGATCGATGATATCTGTCTGTATATCCAATATCAACCGATCTCATGCTTATAAAGACTTTCCTACGAGTACTACTGACCCAAATCCAGGCGGCTGGGAACTCTCCAAGCGGCTGGGAGATCCAACCGAACATACATCATGACAGCTGTTATAACTAACTAGCTAAAAATAGCAAAAGCCTGGTCAGCATGATCTTATCATGATCAGCGTGACCTTATTACATGCAATTGGTCTAACAGACCTTCTTGGAAACACAAACAAGACCTAAAAATACTAACTGCCTTATCAAGACCAGCTGTCAGGTAGGTGCTCCTGCACCATACTCCCCAAAAGAAAAGAACTCATGTCCCATGAGTTTAGTATGTGGAAGTCCTCCACCTCTACACTTTGCCTTGTCAGTCTGCTGACCTGCTCCAGCTTTGTCTGCTGCTGACTCTTGGCTGCTCCAAGACTTCTGAACTGTAACTTGCTTTCTGGCAAGTAAATCCTCATGCCTGTTGATGTAGGCCTTTCTCTCACATACCCTGTGTTTGTCAGGTTGTCTGACCAGAACCTCTTTCTGAACTACCTCTTGAACTGCATCAATGTTCAACTCTGTCTTTCCTTCAACTCTTATAGGACAAACAATAGTCCCAACTATGACAACATCCTTGTCATTCCTCTCAACTGATTGCTGTTTGTACCCCTGTTTCTGAACCTGCTGCTGACCTTGGTCAGTCACAACTAAAACTTTCTTCAGCTTGTTGTCTGTAACAACTCCTTTCTCTGCAGTATCCTTATCTGCCGTCATGCCTGCTCCTCTAGGCATCTGTACAAACTCCTTCTTTCCCATTAAAATGATTTGGGCGGCCTTCTGTACTGCATCTTTTGCCTGCAATGGCATCAACTTAATGATCTCCCCATCCTTCTTGATGGTGTAGGTATTAGCATACCCATCATACAGTACCCTTCTGTCAAATTGCCATGGTCTACCCAACAGTAGGTGACAACATTCCATAGGCAAAATATCACACAAAATTCTATCATGATATGGTCCAATCTGGAAATCCACATATGCCTGTTCAGAGACAAAAAGTGATTGCCTATCACTCACCCAAGATGCCTTGTAAGGGTGTGGATGTGGAATCCTTTCCAGCTTCAGTTTATCCACCATTTCCTGGGATACCATGTTGTCTATTGAACCAGTGTCAATGACAACCTTACATACTTTACCTTTGCTCTTACATGTGGTCTTGAAAAGAGCTCTTCTTTGCATCATATCCTTTGATGCCTGCAAACTAATTCTCCTTAACATCAATGATTCTCCACTCTCTGGATATCCATAATTCTCAGGACCTTTGTTTGAACTCTGTGCACTTTCTTCTTCTTTCTCTTCTTGTACCAGCTGTACTCTCTTTTCACTAGTTCTATCATTTCTGGATGATGAACCTTTGTTTTCTGGATATTTGAAAGATGGATGACCAAACTCTCCACAGGTGTAACACTTTCCTGAAAATGCAGTAGAACCTCTACCACCTCCAAATCTTCCTCTATTACCTTTCCATCCACCTCTGAAATCAGACTGTCCCTGTCCTTTACCAGTGTCTTCTTGACCCTCATTGGTTTGCTTTTGTGCAGGGGCTGTTCCTCTTCCCCTATTGTTTCCTCTTCCTCTCATGGACTTATCATGTCCTCTATTCATCTTTTCTTCAATCTTGATTGCCATTTGATAACAATCTTCCACATTCTTAGGGTTAGCTAAAACTAACTCATCCTGTATGTTAAATCTCAAACCAGCCAAGTACCTAGCCACCTTTTCTACCTCATTCTCATGATGACCAGATCTCATACTTAACAGATAAAATTCCTTAGTATATGCTTTCACATCCCTGTCTTTCTGCTTTAAAAATTGCAGCTTCTTAAACATCTGGATTTCATAATCCCTTGGCAAGAATTTTCCCTTGATCCTTGCTACCATCTTATCCCATGAAGTGATCTTTGACTTCCCTTGTTTCCTTCTCTCGGATTCTACATAATCCCACCAAACCAAAGCATGACCTCCTAACTTGGTCTTTGCAATCTTTACCTTCTGATCCTCAGCAACATCTTCACATTCAAAGTGATTATCAAGTGCAGCAATCCAATCTAACAACTCATCTTCATTCAAGCTTCCAGTATACTTGGTAACATCAACCTTCACCTTAGGTTTTTCACTCTGCACTGCCTTTAACAGTTTTGCCAATCTCTGGTCTTCAGCATCCAGATCTTCAGCTACCTCTTCATACTCTTCAACAGTATCTTCTTCTTCTTCAGACTCACTGTCTTCCACTTCCCTCTTTTTGTTCTTTTCCAGGGCTGTCAGCCTGGCTTGAAGTGCTTCAGCAAGCTCCTTCATCTTCCTCATCTCTCTAGCATGTTTCTCCTTCATCTCCTGCAATTCCCTTGCAGTACCACTACCTTTAGGAGGCATTTTGTCAACCTCTCAATCTACACACAACACAACAATTCAACTCTACCTCTGCCCTTTCGGTGACAGAATCAACACACAACAGCCCAGACCTTTTGCTGAGCTCTGATACCACTATGATGCAGAGGCATCCACACTATAACCTTCGCATATAGCATGAATGTCTGCAGACCAACCTCATCATCATCATCTTCGCCATCATCATCATATTCCCTAAAACCACCAACAGCATCATCATATTTCGCGTTACACAGTCAGCATCATCATATTTCAGACGATCGCAACTGTCCTCCTGCCGACTACTGTTCACCTCCTCCGCCTTCCGCCTAACATCATCATGATATTCAGCGGGCGCAAACATCCTCCGGCTGCACTGTTCATTAGGCTCCAAACACTATCGTCATCATCATGATCTCCGACACTCTCTTCGTTAGCAGGATATCAAATATCCGGTTGCTCAAATATCCTGATGACGATCACCTTCAGCACCTTCCCTTCGATGCTCCGCTAGCTGACGATACAAGCAACAGCATCATGATCTACTTTATCCGGTTCTCTCGAAACCTCCTGATGATGTTAACACAACTTCCTGCCACGGACTTCCGCCGATACCTAAGCACTTAACAACGGCAGGATAAACTCGCATAGGGGGATATCTCAATATCCTGATGACGATGACGTCATATCCTGATGACGATGACGTCACCCAATATCCTGATGACCTCTTCAACACTTAGTCAAAAACACAAACTTTCTCTCCCGCATCTACTCGCGATACGCGGATGTTTGGCACTCCCGATATGATGATCCTGATGCCGATATATACACTTAGTATATGTCTGACTCAAAACATCCTGATGCACTCGCAACATGCAAACTTCAACAGTTTCATGACCCGATCTTCTACCTGATGCCGATGCACTCCTCCTCGGCTCCTCCAGATGATGATCACCCCGACGAACTCACACTTCATGCACTCGAAAACATCATGCTCTCCTTCACTTATCCGGATGACGATATCTGAACTGTCTGCAGGATATTTGCAGAAATATCCTGATGATGCCGTTTTAGCGAACTCCTTCACTTAGCGAAATTTCACTTCGCCGATCCTCCAGGGATGACCCGATCCAACCTCAGGGTGATCTTCCAACTCTAACTTATCAACTCGACCTAGCACATGCCCATGCTAGGGTCTTCAACATCTCTTGACGGCGAACCTGCACACCTGCATGCGAACAGACAAACTACAACCTACCCTACTGTACATTGCCATTCCACCGATCAGATGAGTCAACCGGTGGAATGGATCAGTGAATCCATGAAGTCTCTCAAACCAGCAAATCAATCAAGTAATGGAATGCAACCAGAGCAAGACCACAAACAGGATCTCTTTATTGATTTCAAAAGATGCAATACAATATACTGCTTCTTACACAGCACAACTGAACTCCTCTGCTTAATGCAACACTATACTGCCGATCGATGATATCTATCTGTATATCCAATATCAACCGATCTCATGCTTATAAAGACTTTCCTACGAGTACTACTGACCCAACTCCAAGCGGCTGGGAACTCTCCAAGCGGCTGGGAGATCCAACCGAACATACATCATGACAGCTGTTATAACTAACTAGCTAAAAATAGCAAAAGCCTGGTCAGCATGATCTTATCATGATCAGCGTGACCTTATTACATGCAATTGGTCTAACAGACCTTCTTGGAAACACAAACAAGACCTAAAACTACTAACTGCCTTATCAAGACCAGCTGTCAGGTAGGTGCTCCTGCACCAGGATGTGGTAAGTGGATCAAAATTTTGAGAAAGTTTTGTTAGTTTGTCCTCCTATTCTTTCACTTTCTTCTCAATCTCCACTGTTGCTTTAGACTAGGATATACAAAATTTGTATAAATCTCCTCCATCCTTGAGAGCATTTTCCAAGCTCTTTATCCCAATACCCATTACTCTCCTATCATTTGCTATTAGCCCTTGCAACTCAGAGAATCTTTTATCCAAAAACTCTTTCCTGGCCTTCTCCTCAGTTGATTTCTCTAGAGAATTGAAATGTGTACTAATACTATTAATTAGAGATATGAGATTACCAGATGAGGAGGCTGAGGGATCCTTTTGAAAAGATGGCATGATCTTTTCTAACACTCCGGATGCGGCTGCTATAAGCTCACAGTCTTCCATGTGAGACTTCAAGAGTTTTTCTTTGGCCTTTGCATTAGTAAATGAAGCTATCTTCATTGTTTGTACCAGAGAAAGAGAGTCAAAATTAAATGGCCCTTGCAGAAGTTTCGGGTCATCAATTTCCATTGTCTCTTTGTGTAAGAATTTTTTGACAATTTCTATAGTGTCTCTTGCCAGAGACAGATTCTTCTTCTCTTCTGCAGTCTTAGAACTATCTCTTGGAGCTTTTTCTCCTTCTACAACCTTGGTTCTGTCATCTTCTTTTTCCTTCACCTTTGCTTCTTTCTCCTCTATTCTTTCTTCTCCTTTGGATGCAGAGTCAGCAGGGGAAACCAGAGGAGTGATGTTTGTTTGTTCATGGGGCCACCTCTTCCGGAGGAGAGGATTCTTAGCATGTGTTGAACATGTAGCTCCACAATTTGTTCATCAACTTCATACCCCATAGGCATGATCCAGACTGTCCTTGGCTCTACTACCTCCATTAGGCATTGATCAGTGTCTACCATGAAGTACACTGTATCTTTATATTTTTCAACCAATGATTTTGGGATTCTTTCTCTAATTTGCATAGTATTTTGGAAGTTCTTAAAGTGCCCCCATAGAGCTGTATTCCTTGCCTTGGCATCCCCCAGTTCATGCAAGTAATCTCTGATTTGAATTGTTACTGGTTTGTTATTTTGCCATGCCCATCCATTGGATCCGGGCAGCTCATTCATGAAGTAGAAAAATAAACACAATATCAGTCCACCATATTTGAAGGAGTTCTTCTTGTCCTTTTTGATCTTTTGTATGTTATCCATTAATTGACTTAGAAGAAGTTCACAGAGATCATACTCTACATTCTTTCTCAGCATCTCATAAGCAGTATACACTGTAGTTCCAGACACTGAATTCTCCCTACTGGAATGATATATCTTATACCCTATTATCATAGATGCAAACTTGATATCTGGGTCCATGATATCTTCAATGGTCATTGCCCTCTTATCAAATTTTGATCTAGTGGCCTCAGTTATAGTTTGGTTTTTGACAGATTTGAGGATAGGTATCCCTCTGGAGGAGTATAAGCTGGTTACTACACTAATTGCCTCCTTAGTGATTTTGCAAGGTCTGTTTAGCCATAGGAAGTTATCATGCATCCTACTCAATACATACTGAACCCATTCATCTTCTTCAAAGTAGGGGACATGAATGAACTAATGAAAATGTTTCTCCTAGATGCCCTTATATTGAGGTTTAAGTTCAAAAGCATCATCTATCAATTGTTTATGATAGATGTCTCTTAGTTTGAATTCCCTGAACTCTTCAATATTCGCGTGTATGTAAACCCTAATATCTTCTGTATGCAACACACCATATGGAACACTGGAAAATGCTCCTAGGGGATCTACTTCCAAGGATTTATAGGGATGTTTCTTGAATTTGGGGCGAGGCCTATCAGTGATCTTCACAATATTCAGAGTAGACATCTTTTCAAAAGATCTGGAGAGAGATATTTGAGAACAGAAAATACCTTTGGTGCCTTTAGGTTTCACGGAGTGAGCCGGATTGATTTCTAGAAGAATTGACTTCTGCAAATGATCTTTGATGGGCTTGAGGAAATTTGTTGCAGAGCACCTCTTTTCTTCTTCTTGAATGCAGAATGAGCAAATGGTTAATAAGAGGAACCCTTATATTGTTCTGCAAACCCTAAAACCAAGTTGCAATAAATGCTCGACCTAAGTCATTCTGGTTTGCCTTAATCGGATGACTTGAAGAACTAGATCAATCTTGATCTGAACATCTTACAGATCTTCCAAATCTTAACCATAGTTTATTTAGATGTTTCTCTTATGAATTCTTTAATCCACAACTCTCCTTATGCCAGTTCTGGCACTGATTGACTGGCTGGGGAAAATGGTTTTCTTTGTGTCTCCCCCTGAGCCAGAGCACATTTTTTAATTTCTGAAAGGAATATCAGCACTAGAGTCTAGTACGGATCCATCCCCTATATTCTCTGTACTTTTCTTCACCCAAATTTTTCTCATCTCATTTTGAACTTCATCCACATTCACCTTTCGTTTTCCCTTGTCTTGATTCTGATTATGATGTACCGAACCTCTTTTGTCCTGATTCTTGTTCCTACAGAATTTGGCAATATGACCGGATCTATTGCAAATTTGGCAAACAACATTTCTTTGCATATTTGATTGAAATCCTCTTGATCTACATTGATTAGCCATATGACCCATTCTATTGCATGCAAAGCATCTACCATTGAATGAACTATTTATTTGCATGTTTCTGCATTCATGAGATTTGTGACCATACCTTTTGCAGTTGAAACACTATCCGGAGAAGGATGTATTAGTCTGATTCATTCTCTTTCTACACTGATTAGCTTTATGACCAAAGTTATTGCAGTTGTGGCAGTATCCATTGAAGGATGGATATCTTTGAGCATTAGGTTGTCTTGCTGGAAGTCTTTTAGGCCTGATCCTTGGATTTTCTAATTCAAAAATCTTCTAACCGGATCCGGAGCTTTCACCTTTTTCATATCCTAGGTCACATTTGTCATCTGGCCTCTTTTGGCTTTCAAGGAGAACTTCAAGTTGAGCAGAACTTATCTTGAATTTCTCTTTGTATTTATTTGATGTTTGAAGATCCCTTTTAAGAGAGACAATTTGATCCTCGAGTTTTTCTTCATTATCTCTAGCATCTTCAAGATCAGATTCAAGATGTCTGATTATTCTATCCATTTTGTGGCAGACTTCTAATTTTTCTTTGAGAGATTGTCTTAGATCATCTTCAGTCTTTCTTTTTTCTTCAATTTCTTGGGTGAATTTTATAACTCCTGATTCCATTTCATGTCTTACCATAATGACCTCTTTTGACAATTTTTCACATAACTTAGTTTTCTCCTTCAAGTCTTCACTTGTATCATTTGATTCACCTTGACTTGCTAATTGTTGAAGTAGCTCCTTTCTCTTTTTCATAGAGAGACTCAGTTTGTCTTTTAGTTCTTTTATGAAATCATCAGCCTGTTTGAGTCTTTCTTTTAATTCATTGACTTCATAATTTGACTGCTCAAGATCATCAAGGGCAGACTTAAGTTGCTCCCTCATACCATACACATCCATTTGATTCCTAGATCTTCCTCAAGCTACTAGGCTCAGTTGGGAGGAACCTAGCTCTGATACCAATTATTGATAACTGAGAGGGGGGGTGAATCAGTTATCTTAATCTTTTACCTTTTGAACTTCTTTAACAGTTAATGCAATATCAAATCAAATGAGCAAACATAACCATGAAAAGGAAATACCACTAATACACATGAAACAATGATTTTGAAGTGGAAAGCCTGGTTAAGGGAAAAACCACAGGGTGATTAACCCAAGATATTATTCTCTGTTAGAAGAATAGAAGATACAAAATGGTACATGCCAATTAGGGCTCACTACCTGAGCACACTGCTCACAAGAGGCTTACAACCTACAAGAGACTCACTATCTACAAAAAAGGAAGGCAACTCAATGTTTGAACTGATGAGAAGCATCCACACATGCTGAGATTCAGTTCCAGTTAAGCTCAATAAATTGATCTGTTGCACTTCATTCTTACTCTCTTTTGATGTAGCTGTACTGTCACATTGCGGACCTTTTTTACTATCTTCACTCTACTCTTCTACTTTTCTTCACACTAATACAACACATGCCTTGCTTCACATCTAAATCAATCATGTATATATATCCACACAAGTGATTTCATCACCTTTCTAGTCAGCATCTAGAATAGTTAATATTTTCCTTAAACTCTGGTCTGTCGGCTGAATCCTTGCATACCAAGGAATGTGGATCAAGGGTATACTTGTAGAAGTCATCAATCATGTTGGCCAATCATAACTTATGCCTTAAGAACCTTTACCATCATTAGTAACACATCCAGAATAATGTCTTATGTCCTACCAGTCAGTTCTTCCTCTGTTCACACTGTCAATCAGGAACCTAACACTCAAGTGTTCATATCTCTTCATCCTTTCAACACTAGAGGCTAAATCCTTGGATTCTATTTGTCAAGGTACTCCTCTTGACTTCTCCAAATCTGCACTTCACTGAGATACTTCTTCTGAGAGATCCGGAACTATCTATTGGACCTTACTGACTACTATGTTCTTGCTTACCGGACATCAACACTTCTTCAATATGACTTCCGGTAAAGACTCATCATGTCCTACGGATGTGTGGGATAACCTTTGTTGCCATCAATGACAACATTCATGAGTCCATATAGTGTCTCTTGCTAATAGCTAGCGCCCAAGTCCACCCTGCCATTTTTGTTCAAGATTCATCAAAATGTAATCCCCTAGGTCCTATTTGTTATAAGACTTTATCATTTTCTCATCGGGAGTCAAAAATATCACACAAGATGCTCTAAATGCAAATTAAGGACCTAGGAGCTAAACCTTAAGAGGGAAAAGCCCCCAAGGGGACATTTTCAACATAACATTTAGCTCTCACTTTAATGTATGTATAAACGCAAGGCCAATACATGCATTAAAGTAAGGTCAACAAACATAGCAAGCACGCCAAGCACAATGTAGACATGCCAAACACATTGAAGATAATAACAGGCATGCAAATTATGAAGAAGACAATTATAGTCATGCAAAACACAAAGAAGACAATATTGAAGACACACAAAACATAATGAATACAGTGAATGTAGTGACTATTTTCTTTTTTTCTTTTTCTCATATATGAAATGTAGGATGCAAGTACAAGAAAAGTAAACACACAACCCAAAATGCAGGAGGGACTCATCACCATCGGTCTTTAAGTCTGCATAAGGGGAAACAAACACACAATACAAATCTCAGAGTGTACAAGGGATTCATTGCCACCAGTCTTTAAGACTGCACTCAAGAACAAACACGCCATACAAATCTAAAGCATAGGAGGGATTCATTGCCACCAGTCTTTAAGACTATGGTTGGGAAAAAACATGCCATACATGCACACATATAGAAGACACAGAGAAAACATGGCAGGAAAGCGATGGAAGAAACCTATTGCTAGGTTTGCATCCATCTCAGGCACATTACAGGCACACACTAATGATTGGGCTTTGCCACAACAATCATTGAAGACATGCTTAAGGGTTAAGATAGTCTCAGATCTGCTCCCCACCTTTGCAAAGGACTTTTAGAAAATGATAGGATGTACACTCTCCTTGAGAAATACACCATTCTCACCTCTATAGAGGGCTTAAGATAAAAGGATATATGTGATATCCCACCTCTGTAGAGGGCTTAAATGATTGCAATAGATTCATGATTCACAAACACACTTTCTAGCATCTACATCAGACATCTTACCTTATATATGCCCCCACCTTAAGGTGGTTAATACCATGTACTGATATCAAGCACGTTAAGGTAGGAAGAAAACACACAAGGGAACATGAGATCTCGCAAAGTCCATGCCCCCTGGAGGTGACATGTACTTTACAATCACCAAATGTTCCCAGAAACACATAATTTCCTGCAAGAAAAGGTGTTAGCATCCATATAATCATGATAATCAACAATTCAAGGCTAGATTCAAGATAGACAAAGTGCATGATGCAGCACTATTGTTATGATTTGTAAGTGCTATAAGACAACATCAAGATCACACGGAGTGATTCTACTAGCCAAGCGTTAGATAATATATAACAACTCCATCATCATGTATGGTCTAG
Source organism: Cunninghamia lanceolata (assembly GCA_027924645.1). Classification (NCBI taxonomy): domain Eukaryota; kingdom Viridiplantae; phylum Streptophyta; class Pinopsida; order Cupressales; family Cupressaceae; genus Cunninghamia; species Cunninghamia lanceolata. The sequence goes on along the minus strand of BSBN01000710.1, from coordinate 3,727,889 downwards.
GTCCATTTTTTGATTACTCACTAAAGGGACACTAGGTCTGCATTAGTATAATATGTTTTTTGTCATCCACCTGCTAGATAGAACCACTAGAGGAAGGTAAACAATAAATCAAGAGAGGAGAAACAAGTACCTTAGGGACAGTCATGTAGGAGGGTGCCCCCAAGTCACCAACCGCAATGCTATGTCCATAAGACACAACACATAACAATGAAAATAGAGGAGAAGCAATATAGAAGAATGATGATACAAATAGAAGAAGGGTCAACAATAGAGGTGGTCTCCCAGTCTCCCAGTATCCTTGACCTTATGAGAGTCTCAAGGGTCACCCTAGGATGACTAAAAAACACATAACACATCATGGGGGAAGCACAACATGAAGGTAAAGGGTTAGAAATACTTACCTGTAGCGACAACCAAACTAGGGGTTGTCATCACGAATCTTGATCTTTACCTTAATGGTTATAGCTTTATCTCTTCAAGTCTCTCTTCAACATTTTCATGAGTTTCTAAGGGTATCCTTGTAGGGGAGGTATCTATTAATGATGGTAGAGAGGGTTTATCATGGTTTTTTGTGTTGGTTAAATGTGGTGATATAAGAGCTCTTATAATTCCATTTCCAGTTGAATGAGGTTGTTGAGGGACCAGAAAAGTACCCATTTCAGTCCATATATAGGGTGTTGGAATACCTTTGTTCTTCAATATCATGTGAATTTTAATTATTTTCCAAGGTATGTGAAGGTTTAGGTACATGATCTATTACTTTGTTTAAGATGTAGTTGAGAAGTTCTTGAACATCAGGTGGTAAATTTTTAGTTTTAGCAGGTTGAAGCAAATGTTCACAAAGGGAACCTGCATCATCTGAAGCATCATCCTGGCCAGGGATAGTAGGAAGGGATGGAAGATTAGTGTTAAGAAATGTGTTAATGATATCTTCATCTTGTGCCAAAATATCCTCACTATGTTGGGTTATGTTGGGACAAGTTTCTTTGTTCGATGAATCACCCAGTGCTATATCATTCTCAGAGGTCTCAGAAAGAATGTCCATTATGTCGTCATGAAATCAAGGGAGAGAGGGAATAATATTTTCACTACTACTTTCCCCATGATTATTTTTAGAAATGAAATTAGTGAGGTTTTCCAAGATTCAAGTGAATACACCCACAATAGTGAGTAAACTTTCAAAATAGGCTATTGTTTGAAGGATGTCACAGGTAGTGTTTACGGTTAAGTCAATACCATAGATGTATGAAATTCGATGCAAGACTTGATGATTTTTATTAGTGAATTTGAAAAATTTATCATAATTCATAATGTACTCAAATAAATCTTCCAAAGACAAATGATGAGAAGAATCCATGAAGGCAAGACTATGTATGAATATGACCTAAAAATGCTTGATTTTTCAACTTTTTTCAATGCAAATCACTAGGAGAAGAGGTGTTGTGAAGAATTTAAATAAGGACAACAAATAATATGCCTAATAACAGTCCATTGATGCAACAATATCTTTCACAACATGTTTTTTATGCAATTCTAGATTGATGACAAGTCAAAACCTAGTGAAAATGCACCTAAAATATGCAATTTTTCAACAATTTTTGATGCAAGTAAGAGAAAGGGTGTTGTAAGGAAAATTGTGATGGATAACAGATTAAAATAGTAATATCAGTCACCTAATGCAATAAAATATGTCACAACATGCCTATAGTGCCAATCTAAGTCAAACCCTAGTGACAATATAGCTAAAATATGCAAATTTTCAATGCAAAGGCCTAGTAGAAAGGGCGTTGTAAGGAATTTGAGGAGGGGAAGCAAATAATAACCCCAATTACATCTAATTAATGTAGAAAAATCCCTTACAACATGCTTGTGATGCAAATCTATAGAGATTATAAGGCCAAATCTAGTGAAAATACAAGATTTTCAAACCCTAGACATGAAACTTTGCAAGAAGATCACTATGATGCAAAACTACAAGTAGAAATCAGTCCTAATGAGTGTTTAAAAAGGGTAGTAAAATATGAAACAAGATTTTCACTACAAACCCTAGCTAATGCAAAACTAGGTTTTTTATGAACAATGCACAATTTCAACCAATTTTTATCAATTTAAGCACAAAAATGCAATGCAAGTGAATACTAAATGATGAATTTGTGTAATTTAAATAAGATCTGATGAAACTAATAGAAATTTAATGAAATTGAATTCCAAATAACTCAAACTACGCTAAAATGCAACCCTCAAAATGCCAATTTTTTCAAATTTTTCAAAATTTTCAATTTTTTTTGTAATTTTTCGAATCCAATATGACAAATGAATGTAAATATATCAAACAACACTCAAAAAGGTGTAGAAATCATGGGTTCACCAAAATGTTTTATATTAAAAAGAGGGAGGTTGATCTCAAGGGTTTATTCAAAATCCTCCTTTCACACAAAACATTCCAAGGACCTATTAACCGAGTTGAACCTCCAATTTGTGCAAGAGGATTCACCTATTAGGTTGGGCTACCACTTGGGAAGATGTGGAATCTCGGATGTGTCAAACAATATCTCAATTTCACTTAAAACCTTAAATATGCAAAATAGTAAGCAAATTATTGAATTCTGACAAATCCTTTGAGAATAAGGTGAAGGATAGAGATATTTAACTCACTATTTTTTGAAATCTGGAAAGCGCAAAAGTTGAGGACACAAAGACTAGCACCCAAGTCCAAGGTGCACTTTTCATCATGGAATCTAGAACTTCTCCCAACACTGATTTGCACGGCAACTTTCATTTCTACCTCAGGAAAGATGGAGGACATAGGGACTAGTGCCCAGGTCCAAGAATGTTCACTAAAGTCCTTTGCTTCTCAAATCTTGAATCTTTAATGTCTACAACTCCCTTTCTACAACTCCACTCCATGAAACTTGGTACCTGTAACCTACAATCACATGGAGTGTGGGAGGGGGTTGTGGTGTTTAGAGGCTTGCCTTGGTCAAGCCCCAGACAAACATTCAAGTCTTCTAAACATTGTTGTCAGATAAGAGTGCACATCCCTATGGGATAGAGGAAAAAATCCAAATGATAAATGATTGAAAACATAATATATATTACCTTGAAGTGTAGATCTCATGGAAAGATGATGCTCTTCATGCCATGAGGAGATGGATGTCAAATCTACCAATACAAACACAATAACAACAAAGTATTTCTTTACAACACAATGAATGCTTTGAATCACTTTCACAAAATCACAATGCTCATCTAGTTTCCAAATGAAACCTAATCATGCTTATATATGCAACTACAAAGATTCTCGTTAAGAATTTGATAGTTCAAACTTGAGATGTCAGCATAGGACCTAAATAATGGTCACTAAACTAAAATTTGAAATTAGGGCAGACCAAAAATAGGGCAGGAGTAGGGTACTAGCGCCCAAGTCCACCTTGCCATTTTTGTTCAAGATTCATCAAAATGTAATCCCCTATGTCCTATTTGCCATAAGACTTCAGGGTTTTCTCATCAGGAGTCAAAAACATCACACAAGATGCTCTAAATGCAAATTCAGGACCTGGGAGCTAAACCTTGAGAGGGAAAAGCCCCCAAGGGGACATTTCCCAATGTAACAATTACATCTTGAGGTTTTCATCAATAAGCATAAGATTTAGTGAGTCTTGGTAGATAGTGGAGCTCGACTGAACATATGTCCTTTGAAATTGGTCATGATACTAGGATACTCTGAGGCTTGTGTGCAACCATCTAAGAAAATTGTTATAAAGGCCTATGACAATGCAAAATGCTCTTCAAAGGGTATAATCTCACTTTCGGTGAGATTTGGACCCGCTACTCTAGATACTATATTTCAAGTCTTAGATCTGGACCTCCCTTATAACCTCATCCTCGATCTCCCATGGATTCATTGCATGAAGGCCATGCCATCCACCTATAATCAATGCATAAATTTCTCTATAGCGGCACAAAAATCACCATAGCAGGTGATCCTGATGCTTTTCAATATTGTAACCACTTAAGAGAAACACCTAAATGTCAAGTACCTGTTAACACGGGAATTTCATCTTTTGTTTCATCTCATTATATTTATCCTTCCACACTATCAAAATCCACTACTAAATTCATTCCACCTTTCAAATCCAAGGTCAAATCCATAATGCAAGATGTGCAAAATACAACATGGAGAGTTCATATTGCATTGGTAAGTTACCAATGTCACCTAAGTCTCATGGAAAACCAAGCCCAATCAAACCAAAAGTCACTATTTTTGTTGCCCCCACCACTTTCACTAAATGGGGAAAATTGAGAAAGGAAGACATAGATGAGGACATCTCTACATGGATCTATAGGGATGAAGAAGAAGTTGAACCCGTGCAATGACTAGTTGAGCAATATGCGAAAGGTTATGAATTTGTAAAGAAATAAGGTTATGATGGATATGGTGGACTTGGTCTGAATAAAAATGGAAGGACAGAACCCATACAACCAAGCAGGCTACCTAAGAATAAATGGTTAGGGTATGCATCATTAGGAGGGAATTCTCCTTGTACTAATTTGCTATTAGGTAAGGATGCAAGTGCTTCTAAAGACATTGATGCATCAAATGAAAATCTCAAGATCGACCCCACTCAAACCAAACAACTTGGCTCTACCTGAAAGGAAGATAGGTGTACAGAAATCACTTCCTACACTAATCTAATGAGGGGAGGGCTATGCAAATTCAATTTAATCCTTATCACTATAGCAACATATCACATCTAACAAAGATATTACAGCAATACACAAGAACCAAAAAGAAGATAGAAGAAGAGAGACAAAGATATACGGTGGGGAAAACTCTTATCAGGTGAAAAACCCCACACTCAGAAACCTACATAATGTATTAACAAATCTGAAAGAATGTTTACAATACACTTGCAATGCAAGATTCAATGGTCTTCGACACTCATGTTTGGATTCAATCCAGCAGCATAATAGTACCTGTAAACCTATAATACAAACTCCATCTCCAAGCACCTGTTTATATAGAAAATACAAGGCAAAATAGGTCCTATCTTGGGATGGGCGTCCAACTTGGCCTCATGGCCCAAAACCCACACCTAGGGACACTTGGTCAACATTGTAGAATGTCCCTGAGACTTGTCCACAGCTCCCATCCCAAAGGGGTTGCCTATTTCCAAAATGGACTATCACAGATGCTCTTATGACACTTACAACCGTCATAGAATCTATCATAGCAGTTACAACTTACAACTCTAAGAGAATCTATCATACACATGCTATAAATAGCATATTCTATTACAACATGTCATAGTCCACCTTGGGATGCCCAAATATGCCTTATTCAAAGATGCTTCATGACACATGTCCTCACCTATCTTACAAACGTCTATTTCCAACTCTTACATGTCATAGATTCTGTCATAGGAATCCATCATAATCATTTCAGTCAATATTCCCTTACACAACATGGAAGATGCTGACACATGGCAAAATGCTCCTACCACAAAGTGGGATGGCTATCTCTTCATGTGAGAACAAAATTACAAGTTGGCATATTCCATGTAGGATTGACACATCACCATGCCACATCCCACAATATGACAATAGGGAATTTACAAATATTTACAACATAGGCAATTAAATAGTAAATACAAACATTAATAATGTAAGGAATTACCAAGGTTGAGACACCTTAGTTCCCAACATTCTCCCACTTGTTGAACACCTTCTAAGAGCCAATAGAAAAATAGGATTTAACTGCTATAGGTCGAGGGGCCGATAGACTCTGAACACCATCTGAACTTCTCTATGCCCACTAGTTTCATCAATGCATCTACAACATTCTATAAAGTATCTACCTTCTCCAAATTTACCTTTCTATCCTCAACCATGTCTCACATGGAGTGAAACTGAACATCAATGTGCTTTGTTCTAGCATATAAAGTTGGATTCTTCACAAGGCAAATTGTACTCTGACTATCACAACTAATCGTGATCTGACCTGCATCAAAACCAATATCAGAACACAATCTCTTAAGCCAAATGGATTCCTTACAAGCATGAGTTGCTGCCATATACTCAGCTTCTGTCATGGACAAAGCAACAACAGGTTGTCACTTACTCATCCAACTAATAGCACCACCGAATAGTGTAAACACATAATCACTTATGGATCTCCTACTGTCAATGTCACCTACCCAATCTGAATACACAAATCCACGAATATCAATAGAATGTGGAGGTTCTGAAACATTACCATGATAGCAAATGGAATACTCTAAAGTACCCCTCAAATATCTAAACACTCGCTTAACTACATCCCAATGAACTCGTCCAGGATTAGCCATAAATTGACTAAGGACTCCCACTGCTTGATCAATGTCTAGTCTTGTGTAGACAATAGTATACATCAAACTACCAACAACACTAGCATAAGGTACTCTGCTCATCTCCTCCACCTCAGTAGGAGATTTTGGACAATCCTCAATAGACAACTTTGTCCCCAAAGACACGGGAACACACAATGGTCTACAATCTACCATGTTGAACCTGTCCAACACGGTCTTCACATACTTACTCTGGCTTAGCCAAAGTTTTCTATTGGTTCTATCTCTTCTGATTTCCATTCCTAGAATGTACTTGGCTACCCCTAAATCTTTCATTTCAAACTATGCTGACAACTAAGATTTCAAATCAGAAATCATATTCTTACCCTTCCCAATGAGCAACATATCATCAACATACAGTGCAACAATGAGAATACAATCACCATCAAATTTATAATACATACAGTGATCTGATTTCGATCTCACAAATCCAATTGACAACACAAAGCCATCAAACTTCAAGTACCATCTCCTAGGGGATTGCTTCAAACCATAAAAAGACTTCTTAAGTTTGCAACCAAATTTTCTTTACCTTTCAGCATGTAATGCTCTGGCTGTGACATGTATATTTCTTCCTCCAAATCAGCATGAGGGAAAGCTGTCTTCACACTGATCTGTTCTACCTCCAAGTCATAAGCTGCTGTGAGAGACAATAGGAATCGAACAGATGTCAGCTTTAAAATGGGAGAGAAGATCTCACCATAATCTATACCCTCCACTTGTGAATACCCCTTCACAACCAATCTGGCCTTATACTTCTCAACACTGCCATTTGTACCAAATTTCTTCTTGAACACCCATTTACATCCAATAGGTTTTTGTCCAAGAGGCAAAGGCACCAAGTCCCAAGTTTGATTCTTTTCCAAAGAAGCCATTTCATCCTCCATGGTCTCCTTCTAGGAACCTGCATCTTTCATGTCCATAGCCTCTGATACAGTTCTAGGTTCATCACTCTTAGTAAGCAAAGCAAAAGTACAACTAGAATCAAGCAATTTAAAACCAAACCTTTTAGGTTGCTTTCTTATCCGTGTAGACCTCCTCAAGAGCTAAGGTTGAGGTTCAGCTTCTTCATCTGAGCTTTCAAAGCTGCTAGAGCTCTCCTCATCATCAGGTCTGACATTGTCTTTCTGTTTAGTCCTCTCACTTTCTTTTCTTTTTCTTCTAGCTATAAAACAATGGAAGGTGTAAGCTCTCTGAAGATGACACTTCTTCTATACAACACTCTTTCATTCATAGGGTTCCAAAGCTTGTATCCTTTCACACCAACACCATAGCCAATGAAGATACACTTAATAGCCTTGTTCTCTAATTTTGACCGCTTCTCCCTAGGCACATGTGCATATGCCTCACAACCAAAAACATGAAGATTCCTTATTGAAGGCTTTCTACCAAACCACATCTCCATGGGTGTCTTTCCAACAAGAGCTGATGTAGGAAATCTATTAACAAGATAACAAGCAGTGGCAATAGCTTCAGCCCAAAACTTTTGTTCTAGACTAGCTCCACTAAGCATACTCCTAGCCTTCTCCATCAGTGTCCTGTTCATCCTTTCCACAACTCCATTTTGCTATGGAGTGTATGGAGTTGTCTTATGTCTTTCAATCCCAAGTTCCTTGCAATATTTATTGAATTATGTAGAACCAAACTCACCACCGTTGTCAGTTCTCAAACACTTAATCTTCTTACTAGTTTGATTTTTAGCAAAGGCCTTAAACTCCTTAAACTTACTATAGACTTCAAATTTGCTTCTGAGAAAATAAATCCATGTCCTTCTACTGTAGTCATCTATAAAAGATACAAAATATACAGATTTTGATAATGAAGGAACATTAATAGGACCAAATACATCAGAATGAATAAGGTCCAACATGCCAGAAGACTTCTAAGAACTCAAGTAAAACTGAACATGGTTTTGCTTTCCATAAATGTAATGTTTACAAAAGTCAAACTCAAGATTATAATCATCTAACCCCTTAATGAGGTTTTTATTTTTTAGGGTACGTAGACCCTTCTCACCAATGTGGTCAAATCTCTTATGCCATAGCATTGTCTTTTCAGATGGAAGTTTAACTTCCAAGGCATGATTACAAACATCAGAACTAGAACCAATAGATCTCCTAACTGCTCATTCAGATTGTGGGGATGAAGTGACTACTACCCTCTTCTTTGAAACAGAAGAACTATTGGATTGTGAAATGCATGCCTCCAGCTGAAACAGAGTACCTCTCCTAGTACCCTTAGCAAGCGCCATAGCTCCTCTAGTCATCTTGCATCCTTCTTTCGAAAAGAGAACCTGCATCATTCAAACTACTTACAGAAAGCAGGTTCCCTGCTAAGCCTGGGATATGCATAACTTGAGAGATCCCCTTCACTCAACCATCAGGCAATCAGATAGAGACTCTTCCATGACCAACAATCTTCAGATGAGAGTCATCACCCAAGTACACCTTTCCACCACCGAACTCCTTATACTTAGTAAACCAGTCTCAATGTGAGGTCATGTGGAATGATGCACCAGAGTCAATCAGCCACACATCATCAGATGCATGGGTTACCAGGGCTGCGATGAAAGCATCACCATCATCTTGTGATTTGTTAGAATCTGAGTCAGGAGCTTTCTTCTTCTTCTCCTCCTCTTTGAATTCCATTCAGAAATGCCCAGATTTACCACAATTCCAATAGATAACCTTGGACTTTCTAGGAGATTTGGATCTCCCACACGATTTGGATCTACCCTTCTCAGCTTTCTTGTCCTTGTTTTTCCCTTTCTCCTTGGGTCTTCCACGAACTGCAAGAGCCTCTTTGGCTGCATCAGAAGACTTTCTCTGCATCTTTTCAGATAACAGTGAAGAAACCACTTCATCCATTTTGAATGTGGATGTGGTGCTTCCAATAGCCATGACAAGGTGATCCCATGAGTCCGACAAAGAATAAAGCAAGGTCATACATTGATCCTCCTCCATCTTTACACCAATAGATGTCAATTGTGCAACCAGCTTGTTAAAAGGATTCATATGTTCAGCAAGGAATCCTCCATCCTCCATTCAAAGAGAATACATCTTCTTTTGCAGAAAAAGTTTATTAACTAGGGATTTAGCTTGATACACATCTCCCAACTTCTTCCAAAGCAAGGTTGTAGTTTTCTCCTCATGGACATTTAACAACACAGAATTAGCAAGACTAAGTCTTATGAGACCCTTAGCCTTCTGATCCTTGAGATCCCACTCATCTTGTGACATTGCAGTTGGTTTAGTTCCATTAACACTTTCCCAAAGCTCTCGGTCTACAAGCATGTCTTCCATCTTGAGCTTCCACAGCTCGAAATTAGTGCCATTGAATTTCTCCACTTCAAATTTTATGGATGTGCTTGCCATCTCCTTGCTGCAATAGAAATCAGAATACTCTGCATAGACTCCCACTCAACTTAAGGTTAGATCAAAAACCTCTACACAACAACTAGGACCAAAGGTGATCAAGCTCTGATACCAACTGAAAGGAAGCTAGGTGTGAGGAAATCGCTTCCTACCCTAATCTAATGAGGGGAGGGCTATGCAAATTCAATTTAATCCTTATCACTATAGTAACATATCACATCTAATAGAGATATTATAGAAATACACAAGAACTAGAAAGAAGACATAAGAAGAGAGACAAAGATATACAGTGGGGAAAACCCTTATCGAGTGAAAAACCCCACACTTAGAAACCTGCACAATGTATTAACAAATATGAAAGAATGTTTACAATACACTTTCAATGCAAGCTTCAATGGTCTTTGACACACGTGTCGAGAGTCAATCCTGCAGTATAATAGTACCTATAAACCTATAATACAAACTCCATCTCCAAGCACCTATTTATATAGAAAATACAAGGAAAAATAGGTCCTATCTTGGGATGGGCATCCAACTTGGTCTCATGGCCCAAAACCCATGCCTAAGGACACTTGATCAACATTGTAGAATGTGCTTGACACTTGTCCACAACTCTCATCCCAAAGAGGTCACCTATTTCCAAAATGGGCTATGACAGATGCTCTCATGACACTTACAACCATCATAGAATCTGTCTAGCAATTACAACTTACAGCTATAAGAGAATCTATCATACACATGCCATAAATAGCATATTCTCTTACATCTCATAGTCCACCTTGGGGCACCCAAATGTACTGTATTCAAAAATTCTTCATGACACATGTCCTCACCTATCTTACAAACTTCTATTTCTGACTTTTACATGTCATAGATTCTATCATAGGAATCTGTCATAACCATTTCGGTCAATATTCCCTTACACAACATGGAAGATACCAACACATGGTAAATGCTCCTACCACAAATTGGGACATCTATCTCCTCATGTGAGGACAAAATTACAAGTTGTCATATTCCATGTAGGATTGACATATCACCATGCCACATCCCACAATATGACAATATGGAATTGACAAATATTTACAACATAGGCAATTAAATAATAAATACAAACATTAATAATGTAAGGAATTACCAAGGTTGAGACACCTTAATTCCCAACACTACCTAGATTAGCATCTTCTAGGACCCTGATGATACCTCTGTATGCACCATAAACCCTTTATCCTTGAGCTACATCAATACTGATGATGACTTACCCTTAGTTCACCCTCAATTAATAGACTGGGACTAGTGAACTCCTCCAAGATTGGATTTATTCAGAAATGATAAAGCAATTGCTGAGTTTATGGGACTTCGAGAAGGCATATCGAATGGGGAACATAAGGTTGGATACATCATGGATCTTGATAGCACAACATACTTTGGAGAGTCCACTCCATCCTCTAGTCATAAAAGTGAAAATGAAAATAAAATAGGTCTCTAGGTGAAAACTGAAAGGCGCCTTTTAACCGTGAAAAAGTAAAAAAATAAAGGACATATCTGAGGGTGAAAACCTCTTTGAGGTGCACAAGGATTGATGGATGGATGTAATCCCTATGACTCAAGGAAGATCACCATTGCTAGTGGAGAAATGTGTGGAAACAAACATTGACAGAAAGGATAATCCCAGAATTGTTCACTTTGCTAAATCAATGACAAAAGAAGAAAAACTAGAGTTTACAACCTTCTTCTCGGCAAGGAAAATCAATTTCACTTGGTCATAGACTGACATGCTTGGAATTGATCCTTAGTTGGTTTTACATCATTTACCACTACTCTTGAATGCAAAGCTAGTCAAGCAAAATTTAAGGAAGATGCATTCACAAATTGCACTCTTAGTCAAAGCAGAGTTGAAGAAGCTACTAGATGTTGGTTTCATTCGACGTATAGATTATCTAGAATGGGTTTCCAATCTCGTACCTATCACTAAACCAAATGGAGGAATCAAAATTTGTGAAGACTTCAGAGATCTAAACAAAGCTTGTCCTAAAGATGAGTTCCCGCTACCCAACATTGATATCATAGTCAACCTCACAATGGGTTACGAAATGCTTTAACTTATGGATAGGTTTTTAGGATACAATTAGATCAGAATAGCTCATGAGGATCAACACAAGATAAATTTCACTTGTCCTTGGGGTACTTAGTGTTGGAACATCATGCCCCTCGGCCATAAATCTTAGAAATGAAAGAAATACTTCTTTAATGGAAATCTTATTGAAATAAATTTTTGCAATCTTTTAAGTGTGTATTATTGATGTTTGTATTAATCTAAAAATGATTTACAATATAGCAACACCACCAATCTCTCCTTCACTCTTAAATCTGACAGCATTTTGGCAGCACCTGAGTACCTGTAAACTTGTTATGCATCTCATCTACTATGCCATGGCTTTATGCATCTCATCAAGAAAGGTGTCCACATTGGAATCTTCACCCATGCAGCATTCAATGACTTCTTACAAGCTCATAACACTTGTCAAGAGTCAACAATACAACCTTGGGTGACCAGGGACAAAAATAGGCTCTTACGGGGTCATAAAAGTTATCATACATGCATCCTACACTTGGCAAAAGATGCCCATGCAAGCTTGAACACCTAAGGGCCAAAAATAGTCACTTACAACATCTTATGATACATCATATGCTGTCATAAATGTCATAGATTCTTATGACAATTTACATTTGTCATAGCATCTCTTACACCTTCTTACAACATCTATGACGCGCGTCATAATACTAAAAATAGGTGATTCCTCCACATGTGCATCCCACTTTGACCAATTACCTTTTACAATAGTAAATTACATCCCATAACTACTGCTAGTAACTCTGAAACATACCGTGCAGTAACTCCATAATTACTGTGGACAGTAAATAATTTTTTCCACTGCTGGTGAAACATGTACATCTCCTTATGGGTAATTACAAATTACAAATAATAAATGGAATAATACAATATTGGGATTTACAAGTGTTTTGTATGAAAAAGGGGGGGTTTGATGTTGATGTTTTAGTTTGAATCCTCCTTTCAACAAGACATTCCAAGGGATTTTCAACTGAGTGCTTCTTCTATTGAGAGGAGAGTCATCTATTAGATTGGGTTGCCACTTGGTTTTCTGCTAGGAAATTCAGAATTTATCACACAATGTTTTCAATTAATGCTTTTATGCTCTTGAAACCCTAATTTAAGAAAAACAGTGATTAAATCTACAAATTATGACAAATGCTATTGGAATTAGACAAAGGGTAGAGAACATTAACTCACTATTTTTTGCATTCTAGAAAATGGAATTGTTGGGGACAATGGTGACGGTGCCCTAGTCCATGGTACAAATTTTTTTGTAGATTCCCAATCTCCTTCTGGCACTAATCTCTTCTGTGTCTTTGGTTTCTAGTGATCTGATAGTGGAGGACAATGTTGATGGCACCCTAGTCCACTGAGGAAGATTCTTCTGGATGTCAGAAGCTCTGTGAACCATGATAATTATTGTCCAGTCTATTTTTGTAGCTTCAGATGCAAAGGACAATGTGGATGGTACCCTTGTCCCGAAATTCCACATAGTTTCCTCTTCTTTTTAGATCATCAATTTCAATGTCTTCCTATCTTCCTTGAAACTCCACTTTTTCTAGATCTGGTACTTGTAACCTACAATCACAAGGAGTGTGGGAGGGGGTTGTGGTGTTTAGAGGCTTACCTCAGTCAAGCCCCGGAGAGACATTCAAGTCTTCCGAACACCATTGTTAGAGAGAGTGTGTATCCTTGTGGGATAGAGACAAAAATCCAAATGATAATGATGATAAAGCACAATAAATGTCACCTTGATGATGAAGCTCTCATGGAAGGAAGATGCTCTTCAATGCCATGGGGAGAAGATGTAATCCAACCTACAAAAACAAACACAATAACAATGCTCTGCTCTATAACACAATGAATGCCTTGATCACTTTAACATAAGCTCACAAATCACAATGCCCATCTAGTTTGCAAATGATAACATAAACATGCTTATATATGCAACTACTAAGATTCCCTCCAAGAATTTTGTAAATAAAACTTATGATGTCAGCCTAGGACCTAAATAACAGTCACAAATCTGACATTTGAATTTAGGGCAAACCCAAAATAGGGCTGGACTAGGGCACTAGCGCCCAAGTCCACCCCCTTGTCTTTGTTCTAGAATCATTAAAATAGACCCCCTTAGGTCCCATTTGTCACAAGACCTAAGGTTTTTCTCATCAGGAGTTTGAATTAACATGCAAGATGCTCTAAATGCATTCTAAAGACTGAGAGCAAAACTTTAATAGGAAAAAGCCCCCAAGGGTGCATTTTTCCAACATAACATTTAGCCCCCATTTTAATGTATGTATAAACACAAGGCTAATACATGCATTAAAGTAAGGTCAACAAACAAAGAAAACATCTCAAGCATGGAGAAGACACACCATAGGCATGGAAAACATAGAGAAGACAGTTACAGTCATGTAAAAACATGGAGAAGACAACATTGAATACACGCTAGATAAAGAGAATGCAGTGATTATTTCTTTTCTTTTTCATTTTCATATATATATGAATGAATGCAGATATATGAAAAGTAACAATGCAATGTACAACCACAAAGGGAAAACATGCCATACAAAACCTCAAGTGTATGTACAACATGTCACTACACATACATGAGAGGGGAAAGCATGCCATACAAAGCCCAAGTGGGGGTTAGCCACACAAGGGGGAAAACACACAGAAGACACATGGAAAACATAGAGAAAACATGGCAAACAAGGTGCTGGGAAGAGCTTTTTGCTAAGCCCCCACCATCTCAGGCACATTACAAGCACACACCGATGATTGAGCTTCGCCACAACAATCACCAAAGACAAGATTAAGGGTTGAGTTAGTCACAGAACCGTTCCCTGCCTCTGCAAAGGAATTTTGAAAATGACAGGATAGTGAATTCTCCTCAAGAAGTGCACCATCCCCGCCTTCCACATAAGGGCTTAAGATAAAAGGATATGCTCTATATCCTACCTCCACAGAGGGTGATTGCAATTGATTTTTAGATTGTTCAAACATGCTTTACTATCATCTAAAGTAGATAGCTTACCTTATATATGCCCCCACCTTAAGGTGGTTGATATCACGTACCGATATCAAGCACGTTAAGGTAGGAATAAAACGCACAAGGGAACACAAGATCTCACAAAGCCCATGCCCCCCAGAGGTGACATGTACTTTACGATTGCCGAATGTTCCCACAAACACATCCCTGCAAGAAGAGTGTTAGTGTCCAAATAATCATGATAACCAACAATGCATATGATCAACTACATGAAAGAGCCAAGCAAGGTGATATCCATGATAAACAAAGTGCACAGAGCAATAGTATTGTTAAAGTGTTGTTAGCAAGATAAGATAACAACAACTTCAACATCAAGATAGAGAAATCACATGGAGTGATTCCACTAGCCAAGCATCGGATAATATGTAACAACCCCGTCATCATGTATGGACTAGGTCTATTTTTTGATTACTCGCTAAAGGGACTCTAGGTCCAGATCAGTATAATATGTTTTTAGTCATCCGCCAGCTAGGTGGAAACACTAAGGTAAATAATAAATCAGAGAGGAGCAAGTGCCTTAGGGATAGTCACGTAGGAGGGTGCCGCCAAGTCACCAACCGCAATGCTATGTCCGTAAGACACAACACACATCAATGAAATTAGAGGAGAGGAGATATAGAAGAATGATGATACAAATAGAAGAACGTCACAATAGAGGCAGTCTCCTAGTATCCTTGACCTTACCAAAGAATCAAGGGTCATCCTAGGAGGCCTAACAACACATAACACATCACTAGGTAAACACAACATAGATAGAAAGGGTTAGAGATACTTACCTGGTAGATCCTAATGTTAAGAACATACATATCTAGGAAGAGGCCACCCTTGAGAGCTACTATGATATTCGCTACAACAAGTGTGGGTTATCAGCTTAGGATATCTCACATATTTATTTGATCTTGTTGATATTGCACTAACATTAAGTTTAGGATGACAAGAGGCTTTCTTTTCTTTAAGAGGATTGTATCCAATGCCACTTGAGTAATGTGTTGAAGTAGATTCTATAGGTACTTGAATCCCTTGTTCATTTATACCACATCCATTACCTACAAAGTCACAGTTCTTGTACAAAATCTGAAATCCATGACCATATAGATAGTCCATTTCTTTAGAAGATGGTGAAGCCTCATAGGTCTCATAATTTGTAGTATAAGTGAGACTATTGTCTTTATTTTCAACCAAGGATACTTTGGACTTCTTAGGAGATTCAAAAGATTGCTTGGATGAGATCAATGTGACTTTTGATGAATTAAGTTTATATTCTCCCATACTGCAAGGGGTAAAATCTAATGAACCCCAATCATCACCAAAAAGTGCATTCAATGGTTGAGAGTTTTGCACAACATTATCTGTGGCAAGAGGTATTGTTGAATTAATTTGTAAGTTGTTTAGTCTTTTCTAATTTCTAACTTGTTTTGGCATTTCGATATGTGAACAAGTATTTAGATCAGGATCGACTTTCCAAGTGTAGAGCTTATCTTGATAAATGAACTTAAGTGATCAATGAAGGGTAGACAGGACTGCCCCCATGGAATGAATCCATGGTCTACCTAGAATAATATTATATGAAAGTGAATTAGGCATAACATGAAAAAGGGTATCTAATGTCATGGGTCCAACCTATATAGGTGAAGTTATTGTACCCGTTGATTGTCTTCCAACATTATCAATGCCACGAATGCTAATCCTATCCAGTTTTATTAAAGATGTGTCAACCTTTATTTTATGTGGTAAGTTTATGCTACAGACATTAAGGGCCAATCCATTATCAATCATAACTCATTTTACCAACTTTTTATTTATCGTGACAAAGATCATAAGTGGATCATATTCATCTTTTGTTGATTGTATTTCATGTGGTTGAAAGAGAATATCTATTTTTTCACATTTATACTATACAACACAACTGCTACATTAGTTAGCTTACAAGTGGGTGGTATGATCACCTTTTGTAAAGCTTCTTGGAGCATTCCATGGTATGTCTAGGTGATGTTTGTATTAAATCCCAAAGAGAGATCTTAGCCGGAGTAGCGTGAAGTTGTTGGACAAGATCATATTCTTGACCACTTTCATGAGTAAGAAGAGGTGGCGGAGGGAGCATAGGTTGAGAACATTAAAGAGAGACAGACACATGTAGTGCTTGCTTACTTTGCTTGTTATTATGGGTTTTGTATGCATGAGCAATCATGTTGTGGTGTGGTTGTTGAAACACATTTTGAACACCTTGACTTGGTTGAGACATTTGTGTTGCATAGTTGTGGATGTAATTAGGGTGTCTAGGTGGTTGTTGAGCACCTTGAACCATAATCACTGGTTTGAAGCAAGAAGGTGCACTAGGTGTCCCTTGCACAATCATCTTAGGAATATTGTGACATAATCTATTAGTGAAGATTGAATTAACATTGTTTTCCTCTTGATTACAACAAACATCTATCCCTAAAGCATTCAATAGGTTAGGGGTTGTATCAATAATAGAGGTATCCATAGTCTTCTAATCTAAGGTATTTAGATATTCAAATATAGGAGAAGTAGGATAACCTATGGAATTATCATTATCATGTTCTTTAGCTATTGATTTCAAAGTGTTAGCAGAAAAAGAATTTTCACTCTCATATTTCACATGAGTATCCCTAGAGATGAATTTAGTTAAATCTTCTAATATCAAAGGATATGCTCCTATGAGTAAAGCAAATCTAGTAAACTCATGTGTATAATAAAGTAATTGCATCTCATATGTAGAACATATAGAAGCATCAATACTACTACATAAGCTATGTGCTCTAGAACATGAGGATTCTTATTAGTGAAATTGGAGAAATTTTCAAAATCTAGGAGATACTCATGAAAAAAATTCAAAGATGGATAACATGAAGATTCCATAATGAGATATTTTGGATGCCAACTCAGATTTCAAATATTTTCAAAAACGTATGCAAGAAACATGTGCAAAAGCTATATAAAAATGCTCTAAAATGCTTATTTTTTAACTTTTCTCAATGCAAACAAATGAAATAAGAGGTGTTGTAAATATTTTAAAGAGAGACAGCACATGATATTACTAAAAATAGTCCATTAATAAAAAAATACCTTTCACAACACATTTTTGAAACAACTCTAGAGAGTCGATAAGTCAAAACCTAGTGGAAATAGGCTAAAATATACAATTTTTCACCAAATCTCAATGCAAAAGAGTAGGGAAACGGGTGTTGCAAGGAAAATGATGATGGAAATAAACTTATAACATTGAAAACAGCCACTTAATTCCAAAAAAAGTACATTACAACATGCCTATAGTGTCACTCTAGATCAAACCCTAGTGCAAAAATAGCAAAAATATGCAAATTTTCACAAAATTTCAATGCAAAGGCCCAAAAGAAAGGGTATTGTAAGGAGATTGAGAAGGGCCAGAAGATAATAAACCTAATAACAACCAATTAGTGTAGCAAAATCTCTTACAACACGCTTGGAGTGCAAGTCTAGCAATACGATAAGGCCAAATCTAGTGAAAAATGCAAGTTTTCAAGCCCTAGACATGAAATTTCGCAAGGAAGCCACTATAATGTAACACTACACGTAGAAAACAGGCCTAATGTGTGCTTTAACAAGGTAGTAAAATCTTAAACAAGATTTTGACTACAACCCTAGCTCATGCAAAACTAGGTTTTCATGAAAAATGTCAATTTCAAGCAATTTTTAACAAATCAAGCATGCAAATGCAATGCAAACAAATTGTAAATGATGAATTTATATATTTTGGATTAGATATAATGAAAATAACAGAATTAATTTAAATTAAATGCCAACAAATTAAAATTTTACAAAAATGCAAATCTAATATGTCAATTTTTTTGAATTTTTCAAAATTTTCAATTTTTTGTACTCTTTCGAATGCAATATTAAAAATAATGAATTGCATGATGATAAATTTCAGATATGATGTAAAAATTAGAGAATTAATTAAATACAATTGAATGAATTTAAACTATGTCAAAAATCAAAACCTAAAATGCAATTTTTTTTTCAATTTTTACAAATATATCAATTTTTTTGTAAATTTTTGTATGCAATAGAATGAATGAATGCAAATCTATCAAAAAACACTCAGCATGGTGCCAAAAAGTTCAAAACATAGGTTCAACAAGATGTTTTGTATGAAAAGGGGAGGGTTGATATTGATGTTTTAGTTTGGATCCTGATTTCCACAAAACATTCCAAGGGCTTTTCAACCGAGTGCTTCTCCTATCGAGAGGAGTCATCTATCATATTGGGTTGCCACTTGGTTTTTCTACTAGGAAATTCAGAAGTTATCACACAATGTTGCTAATTAATGCTTTTATGCTCTTGAAACCCTAATTTAAGCAAAACAGTGATTAAATATGCAAATTGCGATAAATGCTACTAGAATTAGACAAAGGTCAGAGAACCTTAACTCACTATTTTTCACAGTTCAAAAAATAGAAATGTCAGGGACAATGGTGATGGTAACCTAGTCCAAGGTACAACTTTTTCTGTAGATTCCTAATCTCCTTCCAACACTGATCTCTATTGTATCTTTGGTTTCTGGTGATTTGATAGTGGAGGACAATGTTGATGGCGCCCTAGTCCACTGAGGAAGATTTTTCTAGATGTTGGAAGCTCTGCAAACCTTGATAATTGTTGTCTAGTCTATTTCTGTAGCTTTGGATGCAGAGGACAATGGTGATTGCACCCTTGTCCTGAAATTCTACACAATGTCCGCTTCTTTTTAGATCTTGAATCTTCAATGTCTTCCTATCTTCCCTACAACTCCACTTTCTCCAGATTCGATACCTGTAACCTGCAATCACAACGAGTGTGGGAGGGGGTTGTGGTGTTTAGAGGCTTGCCTCAGTCAATCCTTGGAGAGACATTCAAGTATTCCAAACACCGTTGTCAAAGAGAGAGTGCATATCCTTATGGGATAGAGGCAAAAATCCAAATGATAATGATGATAAAGCACACTAAATGTCACCTTGATGATGAAGCTCTCATGGAACAAAGATGCTCTTCAATGCCATGAGGAGAAGATGTAATCCAACCTGCAAAAACAAACAAAATAACAATGCTCTACTCTATAACACAATGAATGCCTTGATCACTTTAACATAAGCTCGTGAATCACAATGTCCATCTACTTTGCAAATGATAACCTAAGCATGCTTATATATGCAACTACTAAGATTCCCGCCAAGAATTTCGTAATTAAAACTTATGATGTCAACCTAGTACCCAAATAATGATCACAAACTTGACATTTGAATTTAGGGCAGACCCAAAATAGACCTGGACTAGGGTGGTAGCGCCCAAGTCCAGCCCCCTATCTTTGTTCTGGAATCATTAAAATAGACCCCCTTAGGTCCCATTTGTCACAAGACCCAAGGGTTTTCTCATCGAGTGTCTGAATTAATATGCAAGATGCTCTAAATGCATTCTAGAGACCGGGAGCTAAAACTTAATAGGAAAAAATCCCCCAAGGGTGCATTTTTTCCAACATAACAACAAGGTTAATGGCACCTTATCCCAAAATTCTCCCACTTGACATTATACATTGTAAATCAACCCATAAGAAATCAAATGAAAAATAATCAGGCACTAGAAACAAGGCCCATTACCTCTCTACACCACACGAACTTCTCTATGCTCACAAGCTTGGTCAATGAATATGTAACATTCTCCTGAGTGTCTGTCTTCTTCAACTCAATCTCTCCATATGCAACCAACTCTCAAATAAAGTGATACTAAACATCAACATGCTTAGTCTGAGCATGATACATGGGATTCTTGGCTAAACAAATAGTACTCTGGCTATCACAACCAATCTGAATGATCCTACAATCAAATCTAATACTTGTACACAATCTCCTCAACCAAACTTCCTCCTTAGAGACATAGGTAGCAGCCATATACTCTGTTTCTATGGTGGACAAAGAAACTATGGGCTACCTCTTAGTCATCCAACTCACTGCACCTCCAAATAGAGTAAACACCTGCCCAATTTGCATTAAAAAAAACCCTGTATGTCCAAAGATTTATCAGCACTATCGGTACCAGTTCTATAAACCAAACAATGATCAGGAGTACCTGCAAGATATTTAAACACCGTCTTCATATGATTCTGATGTTGTCTACCAGGATTAGACATAAATCTATTCAAAACTCCCTCTATTTGGGTAGTGTCTAGGCAAGTGCAAACCATTTCATACATCAAACTCCCTACAACACTAGCATATGACACATTAGACATATCATCAAAATCATCCTCATTCTTTGGACACATATCTAATGAAAGCTTAGTACCAATGGGTAAATAAACTCTAACTGGGTTACAATCCTACAAACTAAACCTCTACAAAATAGTATTCACATACTTACTTTGTGAAAACCAAAGCTTTATGTTAACTCTATCCCTCTTGGTCTCCATTCCCAGAATATACATGGCAGCTCTAAGAGCCTTCATATCAAATGTACCTGAAAGTTGGGCTTTAAGCTCACTAATCATACCCTTAGTGAAGTTAGGGTAAATTCTAGGGAAAAAATAAAAAGTGTAGAAATGAAACCCTAACTAGCACCATGAAGCACAAACTAGAATGAAAATGCAAAATAGAAATCAAATGCAAACCGATTTTCAAACTAGTGTTGATTGACCTCCATGGCTTTTCTCAACCTTGCATAGGCATGCAAGATTTCAAAGGTTGATTATGGGGTATTGTTAGTTTCTCAAGATTTCAGCAGCATAATGGTATGCAAGGGCTTGATTGTATAGTGATTTTGGCAGCATGAGGCTACTTGCAAACTTGATCATGAAAATGACTTACAGTGAGAGGCTAGATTTATAGAAAAGGCCTAATTTGAATGAACAGTTGTGATTGCAAGTTATGTTGAATGATATGAATGGTTGAGATTTATTAGGGTTGATTAGGGTTTCCCACTTTAAGAGGGATTGTAGTAACATGACAAGTGTGCAATGGAGGATAAATGAGACCTAATTTAAATAAAAGATTATTTAAATTAGTTTGACATGTGAAGGGGTTAAGTGGAAGATGTAGCATGTGACACTTGTTTGAATGAGGTGAAAGGTGAGGGATTTAATTCAAATATTTAATTTTAATTATGTGATACATGTGATAAGGGGGAATTAGCTAAATAAATGTGATTTATTTAATTAATTGGGAATGTGATTAAGTGGGATAAGACTAGGACCTAGGGCAAAACATTACAAGGTCATGTCGACTAGGTGCAGACAAGACATGGACAAATTTTAGTGTCTACATTTTGTCCCTCTTTGAGATGATGTTCGAGATGATAAGATCCATGTCAAGCGACATCATTTCAAAGAATCTAAGGAAATGGAATGATGATGGAATATAGGGTGATGATGCCCCCTCGAGAGGATAGGAGGATTGGACAAACACGGGTAGGCTCTTGAAATGAAATGGATTGGTCAAGGGTGAAAGGTAAGGGAATGGATAGAAGAAAGGGAAGGGTGCATTATGCTGCAATGAACATGAGCAACCATGGTGTTTGATATAGCACTAGATTCTATGCACTAGGGTATAAGGACCAAGGTGACGATGTGTCTCGTGCCCCAGTGTAATACAACCTTCTCTAGATACAAGATATGAATATTAACTAGGTTGGATTCAGATTTGAAACAAATGCAAGAAAAATGATAACACACACAAGAAAGCAAGAAAGAATTTACAAATGATACAAAAACAAACAAGGTATTGTCCCTGTCAAGCTATAAACCAATGATTAACTGATTGATTAATGAGTGATGATGATGGTGTCTGGTTTTAGGAAATGAAACATGTCATATAAGATGCCTAGTCTAGTTTTGATAATGAAAACTCATGTCTAAGACAAATGATTAATTGACACTAGTGTTGTTGGCCATGCAAGCAACACCAAGGTTTGATTGATGATTGATTGATTGAAATGATTTGGTTGACGTCAAGGCTAGGATCAAGACCATTGATACAATTGGATAATTTGACTTGATTGATTAGCTTGATTGGTATGGATTGATGATGACTTGATTTTGAGTTTATTGCTTGGAATTGATTTGATATGATGATGTGATAGAAGAATTGATTTGGATTGGATTGATTTGCATGATTGAATTGATTAGAATGAATCGATTGGAATCACGAATTGGACTAACTTGATTTGATGATTTGGAAGAATTGATGTGATGATTGGATTTAAAGGATTGGATTGAAGGATGAGATGATTAGATCGATAATGATGATGAATTGATTTGATTGAGTTGATTTACATGATTAATGAACTAATTTGATTTGATGACTTAGAAGAATTGATTAGAAGAATTGATTGGGTTGGAATGATTTGATTGATTGGGTTGAAGAATTGATTTGATAGATTTGAATGATTTGATTAAGTGGATTGATTAGATTGATTTGAATGATTTAATTAATGATTTGGATAGGATTGATGAAGTGATTTGAAATCAATTGAAGAATTGAATTTGATGAAGTGCCTTGATTGAAATGATAATTAATGTATTTAAAGAATTGGGAGATTGATTTGAATTGACTTGATGAATTGATAGATGTGAAGGGTTGATGTGATGATGTGATTGGTTTGATGTGATTTGATTGATTGGAAGAATGTGATTGAGTTGGATTGGAAGAATTGGAGTTGATTGGATGAATTTTATTGCTTGTTTTTTTGTAGGATATTTGATTTTTTTAAATTTTGGGGAATATTTTGGTTTTTTGGGTTTTTTGAAAATGTTTCAAATTTTTGGATTTTTAATTGTTTTGATTTTTTTTGGATTTTCAAAATGTTTTTATTTTTTTGAGTTTTTTGGAATGCTATGATTTTTTTTGGATTTTTGGAATGTTTTGATTCTTTTGGATTTTTGGAATGTTTTGATTTTTTTGGATTTTTGGAATGTTTTGACTTTTTTAATGTTTTTTTTGAAATATTTTGGAAAGTTGTATTGGATGAACATTTGGGTAGCCTTTATGCTAGATGTCAATGACAAGGGAGAACCAAGTCTAGGTGTAAGGAGGTAAGTGGGATGGATAGATAAAAAGATTGGTGATAGTGGATGGAAGGAATGTATGCATACTTAAGAGAGTGAGGATGTGATCTCTAAGGACTATGTCGCATAGGAACAACATGCCCCATTCTAAGTGTAATGCTTAGGATTTTTCATGATAAGCCTTAGGATAATAGGATGATGAATGGATTGTTTGGAAGGGATAAGGTATGTCAAGAGACATCCAAAACATTTGTCAACATTGTGCCCCTAATCTTTATCAATATTAAAAGAGGAAGGGAGGATGGATGGGTTTGATAGGATAGGAATGTGTATGTAATGGATAGGGTATGATAAGAGGGAAATGATAGGGTGGATGAGACAATGTGCCCCCAAGTGTAGGTGACATAGAAGATCAGCTTACGCATGATGCTTGTTTGCCAGGTTTTCATCATGGTACTTATCCAAGGTACCTGTTTACCAGGTTTTCACCATTGGACAAAGGGATTTCTCTTTAGTTTTTTGATTTTTGATTTTTATTTTTTTGACTTTTTTGACTCTCTGAAATGGGATAGGTGGATATGGACAAGAGGACTCAGGTATCTAGTGCCATGAAAGGTGATAGTCCCATTGGAGAAAGATGTCATTGCATGGACCATGTCATTATGCTCATCGATGTTGGTATGGGAGATTGCATGAAAGTGAGATGGATAAGGTAGATAGTGGATTATGGAGGGAATGCTAGTGGATTATGATGTGGATTATGTAGGGAAGATAATGGATTATGATGTGGATTATGTACGACTTATGCAAGGAAGATGGATGAAATGTTTATGCAAAAGCATGGACCATAGGAAGGTGATGGGGGATATATGTAGGATAATGAATGAAAGATGGGGAGATGGCATTATGAAAGGAATCATGACCAACAGCTACACAAATCGTGTTAAACATGCAAGCATTTGTTTGGATGGTGGTGTAGGAAGCAATGGTGATGTTTGCTTAGGAGATGGATGATTTAAGCATTTGGGTACCCACATGAACTTAGTATTTTTATGATTTTTGTTTTTCATGTGGGTTGGAGAAATTTGATATTTTGGGATAGAATGACATTTTTGGATGGAAGAGGATGGTTGGGATTGTTGAGAGATGGATGCCTCATTTGACTTGTGTGATTTTTGTTTAGGTACCAATACCATTTTGATTTTTGACTTTTTTTTGAAGGTATGGGTTTGGATAGCTTTTTGGATGTATTTAACTTTGATTCTTTGCATTTGTACCCTAAGGAATTAGGACCCTTAGGATTTTTGACTTTATCAAAGAAGGCATCCAATTTTTTACTTTTGAATCCCATGTGGCGAGTGGAATGAGTGAAAGCTTCATGTTTAGATAATATGTGCATTTGTTGATCATGATTAGGAATGTAAGGGGTTTTATGAATGGTAGGGGTATTAGGTGTCAGAAGCAATGGTGGCAAAGTGTATGAAGGGATATGTGTTGTTGGAAGAAGTGGAGGTAGATTGGATGGTGGAAGGTGTATGGTCACATGCTTTTGACACTTGTAGGATGATGGAGGTGGAATGACAACATATATTTTGGAAATACGATCTAAGATGTACAGAAATTAAAATTGTAGAAAATCAAACCCTAACTAGCACCATGAAGCACAAACTAGAATGAAAATGCAAATAAACAACTCAAATGCAAACCAGATTTAAACTAGTGTTGATTGACCTCCATGGCTCTTCTCAACCTCGCATGAGAATGCAAGATTTTGAAGGGTTGATCAATGGGGGATTGTTGGTTGCTCAAGATTTCAATGAAGGTGAGCAACCATGGTGTTTGATATAGCACTAGATGTTATGCACCAAGGTATAAGGAACAAGGTGATGATGTGTCTCGTGTCCTAGCGCAACACAAACTTGTCTAGATACAAGATATGAATATTAGTTGGGTTGGATTTAGATTTGAAACAAATGCAAGTAAAATGACAACACACAAAAGCAAGAAAGCAAGCATGCACAAATGATACAAAAACAAACAAGGTATTGCCCCTGTCAAGCTATAAACCAATGATTAATTGATTGATTAATGAGTGATGATGATGGTGTCTGATTTTAGGAAATGAAACATGTCGTATAAGACACCTGGTCTAGTTTCAATAATGCAACATCATGTCTAAGACAATTGATTGATTGGCACTAGTGTTGTTGGCCATGGGAGCAACACTAGGATTTGATTGATTGATTGATTGATTTGGTTTATGTCAAGATTAGGATCAAGACCATTGATGTAATTGGATAATTTTGACATGATTGATTAGCTTCGTTGGGTATGGATTGATGATTGAATTGCATTCGGATCTTGATGGGAATTCATTTGATAAGGATGATTGAATGATTTGATAGAAGTGAGGAATTGATTTGATTGAATGATTTGATGAATTTGAAGTGAATTGATGATTTAGATTGAATGTGATTGATTTGAATGATTTGAAGAACAGATTTGGATTGATTGTTGATTGATTTTAAAGCTTGGAATTTTGATTGGATATTTGATTTTTTTGTCTTTTGGAAATATTTTGATTTTTTTGGATTTTTGACATGTTTTGATTTTTTTTGTATTTTTGAAATGTTGTGATTTTTTTTTGTCTTTTAGGAATATTTGATTTTTTTTTGGATTTTGACATGTTTTGATTTTTTTTGTATTTTTGGAATGTTGTGATTTTTTTGAGATTTTGAAAATGTTTTGGAATGTCAATGGATGACAACTTGAGGTAGCCTTTATGCTAGATACCATTGACAAGGGGAAACAAAGTCTAGGTGGAAGAAGGAAGGATGGATAAAATGATAGGCGATAATGGATGGAATGGATGTATGTGTAAGAGGCCAAGGATGTGATCGCCAAGGACTATGTCGTATAGGAATAACATTCCCCATTCTAGGTGGTATACTTAGGATTTTTCATGACAAGGCATATGATAGTAGGCTGATAGGATGGATTGTTTGGAAGAGATAAGGTATGTCAAGAGACATCCAAAACATTTGTCAACGTTGTGCCCCCATTCTTTATCAAGATCAAAAAGGAAGAAGGGTAGATGAATTGATTTGATAGGATAAGTATGTGTATGTAGGTGACATGGATAAGGATGGTAAGATAAGATGAAAATGATAGTGTGATGTGGATGAGACAATGTGCTCTCAAGTGTAAGTGACAGAAGATCAACCTACACATGACATCTGTTTGCCAGGTTTTCATCATGGTACTTATCCAAGGCACCACCAAGGGTGGTTTCCACCGTGGGACGAAGGGATGTATCTTTATTTTATTTTTTTTGTTCTGTTGACTTTTTTCCTTTTTTTTGACTTTTTTATTTTTGAATGGGAGAAAGCGGGATATGGAAAGGAGGGACTCAAATGTCTAGTGCCATGAAAGGTGATAGTCCCATTGGAGAAAGATGTCATCACATGGACCATGTCAAATGCTCATAGATGTTGGTATGGGATTGGCATGAAAGTGAGATGGGTAAGGCAGATAGTGAATTATGATGTGGATTGTGGAGGGAAGATAGTCAATTATGATGTGGATTATGTAGGACTTATGCAAGGAACATGGATGAAATGTTTATGCAAAATCATGGACCATAGGGAGGTGATACTTGGCAGATATGTAGGGTAGTGATTGAATGATGGGGTGATGGAGGTGTGGAAAGGAATCATGACTAACGATTGCACACACCATGATAGACATGGGAGCTTATGATTGGATGATGGTGTAGGAAGCAATGGTGATGTTTGCTTAGTGGATGGATGATTTAGTGACTTAGGTACCCACATAGACTTAGTATTTTTTTTATTTTTGCTTAACTTGTGGGTTGGAAGAATTCGAAGCTTTTGAATGGAATGGTGGAAGAGGATGGGTGGGATTTTTGAGAGGTGGATGCCTCATTTGACTTGTTTGATTTTTGTTTAGGTGCCCATACCATTTTAGTTTTTCACTTTTCTTGCAGAGGTATGGGTTTGGATGCATTTTTGAATGTACCTTGCTTTGAATTTTTGGATTGATTTCCTAAGGTATTAGGACCCTTAGGATTTTTGACTTTATGAAAGGAGGTAGCCAAGTGTTTATTTTTGAATCCCATGGGGTGTATGGAATGAGTGGAAGATTCATGTTTACACAATGTGTGCATTTGTTGGTCATGATTAGGGTATTGAGGTGATTTATGGATGATAGGTATCTTAGGTGTCGGAAGAAGTGGGGGTAAAGTGGATGGTGGGAAATTAGGGGTTAGAAGTAGTGGAGGTAAATTGGGTGGTGGAAGGTGTATGGTCACATGCTTTTGATATTTTAATGCAGGTCAAGGTTCAGGAATCTTATCAAATAGCTAAACCAAGCAGCCAATGATAAAATCACAACAAAATAACAACAACAGAACACCAGAACAATAATGCTTTATTCATATGGAAGCGATAGTTACAATAGGAGTACAGAGTTCATGACAAAATATTTGCCTCAACCTTACAATGCTTCAAGAATGTAGATCAAACTGATCATGCAAGTTGGAGGAATTTTCCAAAAGACTCTAAAAACCTATTACAATATTGAGTGAGGAGAAAAAAAACCCCTAAAAAGATCAAATCCCAAGTATTTATAGACCTCTTTGGTAGCCACCAACCTTCATTAATGATCTAGACATGTGTCATACCTTGATTTTCCCTTGGAACGGTCGTACAAACTATCAAAGTTGATCTTTTGTCATTTCTAGTTTCTTTGCGGGAAAGTCAATCCAACTGGTTTTTAGCACAATAGGGAAAAGCGTTGGATCTAACTTCAACCGACCTGACAGAGAAAACCACTGAAGTCAGTCTCATCTGACCTATACAGAGAAAAGCACTGAAAATGACCTCTTCTGACTTAGCACAGAAATCAACCTTGTTTGACTAGCGTAGGTTTCGCCTTCCTTTGACTTTGTCAGTGTAGTTCAATTTTAGCACAAGTTGGTGACCAAGATTTTTAGCGCTAGCAGGGATTTTCCATCCATCCACCCTGCATGGATTTTGGCATCGATGGACTTTGGCAATTGAAGCCATTTTTAGCGCAAGTCGGTGATAAAGAATTTTAGTGCAAACCATGTGAAATCACCCAACGGGGAATGATGATGTCACTGACTCAGCGGAGAATATGAAGGTGACATACCTAGTCAGTAAGAGAAACTTTTAGCGCAAGGTCGAACCCTTGGTTTTTTAGCACAATTTTTCCTTCGGAGCGTCAACACAGATTTCTAGTGTGTCGAACCTTTGGGAATTTAGCGCTAGGTTGGTAGGACCCAAAAGTTATGCTAGAGCATACTTTCACCAATTTTGATCAGCTCTTCACCAAAATTTAGGTACGGATACCCATTCAGGCCTTCTTTAAGATCCATCCCTCACTAGGCCAACTTCCATAGGAAAATTCTCTAAATTTGATCAATTCATCCTTGCAACAACTCCTGTAGTCAAATCAAACAACAAGAAAGTAAAAACAAATGCTTTTGGTTGATGAGGATTGCATGTGAACCTATATGCTCCTACATCAGACACGCCAAGTAACTAAAATGTTCTTTGAGTTGAAAACTCAAGAACATTTTGGCAAGTCTAGAACCAGAATCCCAAACTTGACAAGTTCTGCAGTAGTTAGCTAAGAAACTTCGTCTGTAGCTCAGTTCTTCCATCTAACCAGATACTCCATGTACTCCTTTCCTCTGGTCTTCTTAACCACTTGCGAGTCAATCACCTTATCGACTTCCTCCATCTTCTTTTTAGGCAACTGACCTATTCACCCTTGTGAACTTGACTCCCCTTCATAGAACTTATACAGATTAGCAACATTGAAAATAGGTGAGATATCTATCCCTGCTGGCAACTCAATCTCATAGGCATTGGATGAGAACTTCCTCAACACCTTGCATGGACCTATCTTTTTAAATTTCAATTTATGATATGTACCCTATGGAAACCTTTCCTTCATCAAATGTGCCAAAACTAAGTCTCTGACTTGAAACTCTTGTTCCCTCATATGCACATCAGCATACTCCTTGTACTTGTTGGCACTCTTCTCCAACTGTTCCTTCACTTCCTTATGAACCTCATGAAGGTATTCTACAAAATCTTTTGCAACAACACTCTTCTTGTTCAAATCTGCACTATCACAAAGTTCATCAACACCTCTTGGACTAAACCCATAAAGTATCTGAAAAGGACTCCTTCCTGTACTTCTGTTCACTAAATTATTATAAGAAAATTCTACCTGTGCCAGGATAAGATCCCATTGATGTGGTTTATCTCCTACCAAGCATCTCAATAGATTTCCTAAACTTCTGTTCACAACCTCAGTTTGTCCATCAGTCTATGAATGATAGGTTGAACTAAAACCTAATTCAGTGTGCATTTTCTTCCATAATGTATGCCAAAAATGACCAACAAACTTCATGTCCCAGTCTGAAACTATGCTCTTCGGCAATCCATGCAACCCAACTACCTCTCGAAAAAACAATGTAGCTATGTGGGATGCATCACTAGTCTTTTGACATGGTATGAAATCAACCATCTTTGATAATATGTCCACAACAACAAAAATGAAATCATGACCTCTCTGTGTTCAAGGCAATCCCAAAACAAAATCCATATTTATATGTTCCCATGGTCTATCAAGTACAGGCAATGGTTGATATAGTCCTGTATTCTGTCGTGCGCCCTTAGCATGTTGGTAGATCCTACAACCTTATAATAGTCTTTTCACATCTACACTCATTCCTAGCCAAAAATAACTTTTAGTCAGCTATGCCACTATTTTATCTACTCCAAAATGTCAACTTAAGCCTCCACTATGCTTTTCTCTGAGTAGGTTCTCTCTCATTGAACTTCTAGGAATGCATAACTTCTATCCTTTGCACAACAAAGTATCTTGGATAAAATATTCTAGCCATGGTGTGCTATCTTTGATCACTAGATTCTTACTAACAGCCCATGCTTCCTTAAAATTAGGTTCATCTAGATACAAATCCTTTATGGCATCAAAGCCAACAACATTAACCCTTAACTCATTCATCAACAAACATCTTCTGCTAAGTGCATCTGCTACCCGATTTGACTTACCACTTCGATGTTTCAAAACAAATGAATAACCTTGCAAGAACTCCACCCATTTCATATGTCTTTGGTTTAACTTACCTTGACTGTTGATGTACTATAAGGCATGATGGTCAGTAAACAACACAAACTCATTAGACAACAAATAATGTCGCCACTTCTTTAAGGCTTGCACTATAGCATATAATTCTTGGTCATAGACTGAGTATTTCCTTTTTTCTTCATTAAGTTTCTCACAGAAGTAGACAATGGGTCTACCTTCTTGACTTAACACTCCTCCAATTGCACTACCACTAACATCACAATCCACTTGAAAAACTTTGTTAAAGTCTGGCAATGCCAACACTGGATCCTCTGTCACCTTCTTCTTCAACATCTAAAAACTCTTTTCTATTGTATCTATCCATTGGAACTCTCTCCTAACACCTTTCATTGTTTTAGTTATTGGTGCACATATTCCACTAAAATTTCTGATGAACTTCCTGTAGAAGCTCGCCAAGACGTGAAAACTTCTAGCTTCAAACATGTTTCTCGGTGAAAGCCAATCGAGTATTGCCTTAACCTTTTTTGGATCCATTTTTCAGTCCCTCCTCAGACCCTACAAAACCCAAATATACTAGTTCCTTTTTCATAAAACTATACTTCTCCACATTCACCAGTAACTTCTCTTCTTGTAATCTCTGCAGGGCTGTTCTAAGATGCAGTAGGTGCTTTTCTATTTTTCTGAAAACCAAAATGTCATCCAAATAAACTATGACAAACTTTCCAAGGAATGGTT
Source organism: Cunninghamia lanceolata (assembly GCA_027924645.1). Lineage (NCBI taxonomy): Eukaryota > Viridiplantae > Streptophyta > Pinopsida > Cupressales > Cupressaceae > Cunninghamia > Cunninghamia lanceolata. The sequence goes on along the minus strand of BSBN01000710.1, from coordinate 3,696,031 downwards.
TCATTACCTCATTCATCCATCTCATAAAAGTGCTAGGTGCATTTGGCAACCCAAATGGCATCACTAACCACTCATACAGTCCATCCTTGGTTTTGAATGTGGTCTTCCATTCATCCCCTTCTCTAATTCTGATTTGGTGGTATCCACTCTTCAAATCAATCTTGCTGAAATACTTTGCTCAACTCAAGCAATCCATCAAGTCATCCATATGACGAAATGGAAACCTATACTTAATGGTGATCTTGGTTATAGCCCTTGAATCCGTGCACATCCACCATTTTCTATATTTCTTAGGTGCCACTACTGTAGGTACAACACACAGACTGAGACTTTTCCTAATCAGCCCTTTATCCAATAGCTCTTGTGCTTGTCAATTCAACTCTTCATTTTCCATAGGTGTCATCCTATATGGTGCCTTGTTTGGTAGGCTTTCTCTCGGTATCAAATCTTATGCTTCTAACTCGAGGTAGTCCATCTGGTAAGTCCTTCATTAGTATGTCATCAAACTCACTCAGAATTTCTTGGACCTCTGTGGGAATTGCTGCCCCTTTCTTAGCTGTCATAGCTTCTACAATTTGAGGTAGGAAGGCATAACAGACCTTCTCCTTTTTGATTTCCTTTAGGATTTGTTTTCCACTTACTAGACAAACCTTATTACTCCTCTCATCATCCACATCCTTATCCTTCAAAGGATTCATCACATAGTCAACCCCATCCTTCTTGAGTGTTATGCAATTACTCTTGCCATCATGAATGGCTTGCCCATCATATTGCCAAGGTCTACCCAACAGCAGGTGGCATGCATCCATTGGCATAACATCACACAATATCTCATCTTTATATTTTCCAATATGGAATTTGACAAGGCATTGCTCACTTACCAGTAACTGATGTCCCTTCTGTAGCCAAGAGACCTTGTATGGAGTGGGGTGATTCAATCTTTTCATATTTAGTTTTTGCACCATTTCTTCTGATACTAAATTGTCAGTGTTGCCGCTGTCCACAATGACCTTGCAGCATTTTCCTCCAGACTTACATCTGGTTCTAAAAAAGCTTCTTCATTGTTCTGGTTCCTCCCAAATCTTCTCTGGGGTTAGAAGAACTTTCCTCATCATCAAGGATTCTCCATCCTTGCCTTCTTCTCCATGATTCAGTGAGGTTGCACTAGCCACACTCTCCCCCTCAGCTTGTGCCATATGGGCTCTAATCTCCTTTCCTTTGCCATAGCTCTATTGTACTTGAGGACATTCAAATGCTCTATGTCTAGTCTGTCCACACTGGAAACACGTTCCACTGAACCCTCTTCCTCTTCCAGAATTTCCTCTACCTTGTGAATAATCACCTCTTCCTCTACCTCATTGGGTATTGGAAGAACTTGCTTCACCTTGTTTATCCTGAGATCCATGTCTTGGATTTGACTGTCCTCTTCCTTTAGAGGATTTGCCTTTTGGAGATCTTTTCTTCTACCTTCAATGCAAATTGATAGGCTTCTTCTATGCTGTTTATTCTGACTATGCTAATTTCATCTTGGATCAAATATTGCAGCCCATTCACATACCTAGAAATATTCTCAGCATCATCTTCAATGTGACCAGCCCTAATATTCAATTGGTAATATTCTTCAGTGTAATCTTGCACACTTTTCTCCCTCTGCTTGAGGTTCTGCAACATATTGAACATGTTGATCTGATGATTGGCAGGCATAAATTTTGCCTTCAACTTGGTTAACATCCTCTACTAGGTTTTAATCTTTTCTTTTCCCTTTCTTTGTCTCTCAAATTGCACATGATCCCACCATAGAGATGCATGTCCTTTCAGCTTTGAAGCTGCAAGTTTCACCCTTTTTGGATCTTCAACAGATTCCAACTCAAAAAACTTTTCCATTTCTAAAATCCAGTCTATTAGCTCATCTAGTTTCAGACTACCATTATAATTGGGTAACTCAACACAGGGTTTACTGACAATCTTCATCATTGCATGCAGAAATCTCCCCTCAAATACATCTTCTCCTTCTTCTACTTCCTCTTCACTGACTTCTGCTTCCTCATTGTCACTTACATCTACTATAGGTACTCCTCTGCACTGTGTTCTTTCTATTGTATCCAGCCTAGTTGTGATGCCTCTGAGCATTTCTACCAACGCTACATCTCCAATCCTTGGAGGTGGTCCTCTCCTTCTTCTGTCATGGTGTGCCATGTCTTAGATACTTTGCAGTGATCCCATGGCCTCAAGGAGTACAAAACCTCACTCTGATACCACTTAATGCAGGTCAAGGTTCAGGAATCTTATCAGATAGCTAAACCAAGCAACCAATGACAAAATCACAACAAAACAACAACAACAAAACACTAGAACAATAATGCTTTATTTATATGCAAGAGATAGTTACAACAGGAGTACAAAGTTCATGACAGAATATTGGCCTCAGCCTTACAATGCTTCAAGAATGCAGATCAAACTGATCATGCGAGCTGGAGGAATTTTACAGAAGACTCCAAAAATGTATTACAATCTTGAGTGAGGAGAAAAAAACACTAAAAAGATCAAATCCCAAGTATTTATAGACCTCTTTGGCGGCCACCAACCTTCATTAATGATCTTGACACATGTCATGCCTTGATTTGCCCTTGGAATGGCCGTACAGACTATCAAAGTTGACCTTTTGTCATTTCTAGTTTCTTGGCAGGAAAGTCGGTCCAACTGGTTTTTAGCGCAACAGGGAAAAGCACTGGATTTGACTTCAACCGACTTGACAGAGAAAACTGCTGAAGTCGGGCTCATGCGACGTATGTAGAGAGAAGCACTGAAAATGACCTCTATTGACTTAGTGAGGAAATCGACCTTGTTTGACTAGTGTGGGTTTCTCCTTCCTCTGACTTTGTCAGTGCAGTTCAATTTTAGCACAAGTCGATGACCAAGCTTTTTAGCACTAGTGGCGATTTTCCATCCGTCCACCCTGCGCGGATTTTGGCATCGATGGACTTTGGCAGTTGAAACCATTTTAGCGCAAGTTGGTGATAAAAACTTTTAGCACAAACAATGTGAAATCACCCAGCAGTGAATGATGATGTCACCGACTCAGTGGAGAATATGAAGGTGACAGACCTAGTCAGTAAGAGCAACTTTTAGCACAAGGTCAGACCCTTGGGTTTTTAGCACAATTTTTCCTTCAGAGCGTTAGGGCAGATTTCTAGTGTGTCAAACCTTTGGGAATTTAGCACCAGGTCAGTAGGAACCAAAGTCGCGGTAGAGCATAACTTCTCCAATTTTGATCACTTCACCAAAATTCAGGTACGGATACCCATTTGGGCCTTGTTCAAGATCCATCCCTCACTAAGCCAACTTCCTTAGTAAAATTCTCCAAATTTGATCAATTCATCCTTGCAACAACTCCTACAATCAAAACAAACTATAAGAAAGTAAAAACAAATCTTTTTAGTTGATGAGGATTGCACGTGAACCCAGATACTCCTGCATCACATTTGTAGGACGATGGAGGTTGAATGGCAACATATGTCTTGGGAATATGATAGGGTTTGTGATGGAAAGTGGATGATTTAGGATGTATGGAGGAAGTACCAACATCGTTAGATTGTTGACCTTTAGGTGTGTATCCAAGGCCATATGAGCATGGGGGGACATTGACATGGATAGACTCCAAAATACCTTGTCCATGAAGGCATAAGCCTTTACCTAGGTAATTCATGTTTTGGAGCATGCGATTGACTATAGTACTATGTGTATGTTGGATAGTAGACTTGATTTGGTTATTGGATGGAGAAGGTGAAGTGGAAGACAATAGTTGTTGTGTTCCTAAGAAAGAACACTCATGAATGAAAGTAGATAGACCAAGTTGGTATGATGGTGGACTTGCAATGGACTTGGTGGTGGATGTGGAAGGATCATTAGGAGCTTGATTATCATTGTGTTCATTAAGATACAATTTATTTGTTTGTTCTTCTATGTTTCCTTGTTCTTGGGAGGCACATGTCTCATCATGAGAAGTGGCAGTGGTTGGATCATGAATGGGTGAGGTGGCAAGTTCTTGACCATGGAATTCATAGAGTTGGCTAAGTGGATCATCATGGTCTTCTTGATCATAGAGAGGATCTTGATCATAAATGGGATCAAGTGTGTTATGAAGGGGTGCAATGGAAGGGGTTTGATTTTGATGTGGACAAGGGGCTAATGTTTCCATATTCTTAGGGTTGTCCTCTTGACTTACCTCTTGACTTGGATGGAAGAGGATGACCCTTGGATAGGTTTAATATGCTCTAGATGGTCAATGACATAAGGGTGTGATAGACCTTGACTTAGACATGTAGACTTAATAGGTTGTGGATCACATGATGGAGTTGAAGGGATGGAAATGGTATTTGAGGACTCTTTGGTAGGTTCAAGGATAGGACTTGGAAGACATGGTTGACTCCTTGCTAGTAGCCAATGGATCACATCCTTTGCAAGGGCATGTGTGGAAGGACAATACAGTGGATAGATAATGAGGGTAGATGGTGTGGACTCATGATTAGGATTAGGAGTTGAAAGTTCCCATGGTGGAGGGATAGGAGGGATGAAGTGGTGGATTTGGATGACTCCACATGTTTACTTTTGTAATGTTTAAACTTAGGGCGTGGAGTTAATGGGGGATTAGATGATGGTAAGGATAGTGAATGACTTGCATGGACTAGGCTGGTGTCTCCCTTGTCAAAGGTGGCATTAGAGCATGAAGGCATTTGGACTTGTTGCAAAGAACTTAAGTTCACATGTGCTTGTTGTGAAGTGACTTGATAGCTTGATGTGGCATTGACATGGGAAGAAGTGGATGGATTAATTGATATGAAGTGAATTGATTAGATTGGTATGAAGTGGAGGGGGTTGACACAAAAGGTTGAGGTGGCCTTTGTTGAGGTTGTGGTTGTTGGATTTGACAAGTGGTGATGAATTGTTGGACTTGGACTAGGAGGTGTTGTATTTGGGGAGATTGGATTGGCTAAAATTTTTGAAAGATGGCTTGGAGTCATTGTGTGGTTGGTTGGTCAAAGGGTTGGGGTACTTGGTGGAGTGAATAAATGAGGTCTTGGAGTTGGGGTGCTAGGACCATTTTTTCATATGTTGGCATGGTGTCATACATGTGTTTAAGTCTTTTCATTTCATCTTGTCCCTTAAGGTATGCAACATAGTTCATATCATCATTAGAAGGAGGAGGGGGAGCCCCTTGAAGTATGATTTTCGGTCTTGGTTTTCTCTCATTATTTCAATCTGAGGGGTAGCCTCCTTGAATTGTGATCTTGGGCTTGGATTTATCTTCATGATTTAGACTAGAGGTATCACCCCCTTGAATTATGACCTTGGGCTTGTGATTTGGATTGGGCTTGTTTATGATTAAGACCTTTTTGACAAGTGTTGATTAGGACTAGGTTGATGTTGAATGATGTGAAATGAAGTGATTGAATGATTAAGAATGATTAGGGTATGATTAGAATGAAATTTGAATGATGAAGATACGATTAGACTATGATTAGGAATGATTAAGATGGGATTAATGTGAAATGATTATTAGGATAATAATTTGGATATAATGATATGATTAAAATGTGATTAGGAATGATTAGGGTTGAAATTGATTGGACTAGAATGAAGATGATTAGGATAATGATGATTGGATAATGAAGAAGGTGACAAGGAATGATTGGGATTGGATTAGGATGATTCGGATGTGATTAGGATAATGATTAGAATGAAGTTGATTTGATTAAAATGAAGATGATGATGATGTGTAATGATAGGATTTGATTAGGAAGAAGGTAACAAGGAATGATTAGGGTTTGTATTGTAATGGTTTGGATATGATTAGGATATGAAGTGGCTAAGAAGGGTGATTAGGATGAAAGTGATTGGATTTGAATGTGTTGGAAGGAATGTGTAGGATGTCTTGTTTATGTGTTTGGTGTTTAGCTTGATTTGGAAATATTCAAACAAATGATCACACATGTACAAACATGAATCACTCACACAAGACACATAAGCAATTTTGAAGAATGTGATGATGATTAAACAAGCACACATGGATGACACATCAACAAGGCCTAGAATTAGTCAAGAAGGGTATGGCCAATTAGGTCTTAAGCTAGGTAGCACAAGGTTGACTAGGGAAATGACATGGAAGTGAAATCCTACCACATAACTAGGAGAAATGAGTAACCCACCCTTCACCTTCACTTCCCAAATGTATAAAATTCTTTGGGGCTTAGCCAAGAGTGACAATATTCCTACTCCTACAGAGGGTGTCTTTTGATTCAGCCTCAATTGAGGTCATCCATTAGAGTGGTGTGTCTCCAAGCAGGCCTCCTAAGAAAGGGTAAACAAAAGCAAATCAAGTGAGTTCTCACTTGATTCACACTCACACTTGTAAATTTTCCTTAAGAAACCAAAATGTGTGTTGTGAATATGAATGGATGAGGGGTGTTTTTGATTCTCAAGATCATACAAAGCACATGAGAAGAGCATACACACCCCTAATCACAATCTAATTCACCAAACAACTCAAGCACTAGTTCTTTTTATGCCCAATTCAAAGTGTGAATGGAAGACACTTGTTCATTTTAATGCCCAATTTTGATGTGTGAATGCAAGCAAGAGTTCATTTTAGGAACCCAAATCGAAGTGAGAAAAATAATGATTATGAGAAATAAAATATTAGGAGTGCACTTGATTGTTTTTTGTCCTTAAATCTGCTATGTATGCTGATCAAAACATTGTTCCAGCCTTGTGTAATCACCTGCATGTCACCAGAGTGAAAACGGAACAAGTAAACTTGCACATGGAAGCATTATGTGAAAAATCAAGAATATGATAAAACCTGCTATAGATGAATAGTGACTGAAAAATAAATGACATTAGCAGATTCTAGATGAAATTCTATGCACTTTTAGAAAACATTCACAAAAATTTGATAAAAAATGTAAAAGTTATGAGTAGTTGAAGTTTGCATGCAAGTTTGAATTTGAATGCAAAAAAAGGCATCAAAATGGTACAATCACCTAATAAAATCATCACAGCTGCGAATTTGATGAAGCCTTCTTTTTTATGAGTCCTTGTTTGCATAATTTTGCCTCCATATGTGAAAGTTATGCTAATTTGAAAAAAAGGCCCTATTAGGGCATGTGGGAAGCACGATGGAACCTTGGCAGTTAAGTGCTAACCACTAGCTATTTGTTAGAAGTGGTCACATGGCAGTTAAGGAGACCGTGGTAGTTAGTGTTTGTGTTGGGTAGTCAGGGCCTTAGTTAGACCCCCGGTCACTCATGTGACTAGGGCCCGAATAGAACAAAAAAAATAAAAAGGAAAGTAAAACTCCTCGTGGGCTTGGTCACCTGTGTGACCACAGGAGAGCGACTAAGAATCAAAGAGGGGTCCAAAGCTAATGGGTTAGGGCTAGCGAACCCTAAACCCTAAACGGCCATGAACCCAAACCATAAATGACGTTGTTACAGGCTTAGCAGAAGGTGACTGCTGTGGTTGAGGTCTGAAAGAGCAGAGGGAAGGTGGGGAACTGGAAGCGACGGGGAGTAAAGTGAGCCAAGACCACTATGAAATGAGTGGAGACTGGGTATACAGGTGTTGACGGGGTGGAGATGCAGAACTTGGGGTAGTGACAGGTTTAGGGAGCATCAGCGGATGATAGCAAGGCGGCGGGATAGAGAATAGGTCATGACAAATGCAAAAGATGGATAGAAATGGGTGGTGGCAGCAATTTGGATTGGAGGTGTTGACTGTAGATGAGCGACGATGAAAGGTCAAAGGTGGCGAAATGGTGGAATGGAGGGTTTTGATGAAGATCAGCAAGAGGATTCAAACAATGGTGACCACCTTAGGGTTTTGATGGTAAGCAATGTGACCAGCAATATAACAACAGACCCTAGAACATATAAACCTATGAATTCAAACAAAAGACCAGCAAAATTATACAGACATATAATCAAATGATCTCAAAACTTGATTTATCAACTAGCCCCACTGCGCAGAGGTCGTATGGCTTTGTACGGTATGATCCTGTGACAAGGGCAAAACTAAAAAAAATTTCCAATGATGAAAATCAACAAATTTTATATTGTTTAAAGGGTTTTTGAATCTTCCAGACTTAATGGTGTAGTCATAATCAAGCTAGGAGGCCTCCCGCAAAATCTAGTCACCAAAACTCAACCAAAAATGTTAGATTTTTGCATGTGCACGTCGGCCTCACCAAATGAAGTTAGGGTAAAATCTAGGGTAGAAATTAAAAATGCAGAAATGAAACCCTAACTAGCACCATGAAGCATAAACTAGAATAAAATTCAAAAATGAAATCAAATGCAAACTGATTTTCAAACTAGTGTTGATTGACCTCCATGGCCCTTCTCAACCTCGCATAGGCATGCAAGATTTCAAAGGTTGATTATGGGGGATTGTTGGTTGCTTAGGATTTCACTAGCATAATGGTATGCAAGGGCTTGATTGTATAGTGATTTTGGCAGCATGAGGCTACTTGCAAACTTGATCATGAAAATGACTTGTGAGAGGCTAACTTTATAGAGTTGTGATTGCAAGTTATGTTGAATGATATGTACAATTGAGATCAATTAGGGTATATTAGGGTTTCCCATTTCAAGAGGGATTGTAGTCACATGACAAGTGTGCGATGGAGGATAAATGAGACCTAATTTAAATAAAAGATTATTTAAATTAGTTTGTCATGTGAAGGGGTTAAGTGGAAGATGTAGCATGTGACACTTGTTTGAATGAGGTGAAAGGTGAGGGATTTAATTCAAATATTTGATTTGAATTATGTGAGACATGTGACAAGGGGGAATTAACTAAATAAATGTGATTTATTTAATTAAGTGGGAATGTGATTAAGTGGGATAAGACTAGGACCTAGGGCAAAACATTACAAGGTCATGTCGACTAGGTGTAGACAAGACATGGACAAATTTTAGTGTCTACACTCTCTTCCAAAGAATTAGTCAATGAAGATTGAATGCATAGCAATGGAGAATGCCCAACAATGAATTTCAATGCCTAATAGTTAAGTTTTAGCACGCAACCATGAATTTTAAACTCCTGGCAACAATTTTATACATCAAGGAATAATTTTACATACCCAGGAATGTTTTTAAATGCTCAAGAATGTTTTTAAACATCCAACACTATTTTTAAATACCCAACATTATTTTTAAATGCCCATCAATTGTTTTAAACGTCCATCAATGTTTTTAAACCCCCAACAATTGGTTGAAACATCAAGACAATATTTTTGAATGCCCCAACATTGATTTGGAATACCTAGTCATTCATTTAGATGCCCAACAATGTGTAAATTGTAGAAAAATAAATTTGAACATCTAGAAAATAAAATTTGATACCTTTTTTATATTTAAAATGCTTCTTCAAATTTTGATGTAGCAAGAAGATTCTTCTCCCTATATGCAACACAAATAATAATAACTGATCATCACTTTTATCTTCTACAATAATACATTGCTTAGAATCGGAGATGCTCTAATACCATATTCAAATGGTGAGAACAAAAACAATATTACGTATTACACCATTTTTGTATGAAGAACAATATAGAAATAATATGAAATATTATTTTGATTTTGAGATAATATTACATTAATTTCCAATGTGGCTTTATAAAGCCTTATTTTCCCATAACATCCCTAAACTACTTTCAACTACCTCCCAACTAATAGTCTAACTTATTAAACTATAAACTAATAATTATTTATAAACTACCAGCTAACATTTATTTATTATTTATTTAACCTATATACTAAACTATAATAAACTATAGATGTAATAAAATACCAACAATTTTTTCACAGTTCATGTAGATGAGTTAGTATGTTTTTGTAATCAACTGTTTATGTTTTTTGTATTATTGTTTCAAATCACACTAGTGATCCATCATCAAAATAATCTATTTTTATTTGAGGAGTATTTTGATTGGTTAAATCACATTGTGTTATATGCAGTTCTCTCTAGTCATTTTTCTATCTAATTATGATGTGTAAGAGATTAACTTTCAATGGTTATTTTAACAGAATGCAATAAGAGTTAACTACTCATAACTCTTTAAAGTACCAAAGAAAAACTTTATCATAATAGAATAAGAAAGAACATGTCTAGAAAAGAAAGTATATAGTGGAGATAGACTAAATGTGTTAATAAGTGCAAATATTAAAATAGAGTGTAGCTATCATACACTTCAATATAATGCCTCAATATAAATAATTGATATGTTATACTTAACACATAAATTGTTTATATGGGAGACCTCATTCTAGGTGCTAGTTGTTTAACCCCTTCACTAGTAGAGTGCCACCAAAGCCATGAAGTTCTGGTTAAATAATACACCTTAAGGTTGTATGACATTCCAACCTTAAAATATGACAATGATGTTGCAACAAACACTAACCTGTGACTACACATAAGGAACCATTGAAGCCAGTATTGGAGAGACAACATGATATTTCCTTTCAAAAAAGGAAAAGGAAGAAAACATTGAAACTTAAGATCTTTCACTTTCTTTAAAAATACATTACATGAAAACCCTAAGTCCATATACAACGGCAATGAATGATGAACATCAAGATGAAGCTATTTTCTTAATGTCACAAATTATTGCAGTGTGTATTCACTTCAATAGAGCCATTCGATGGTTGTTTGCCGAGGTTCTGTGAGGAAAAACATGTTTGTTGGATATTTATGTTCTCTTCCTCATCCAACATCATCAAAATTTCATCTATATTAATGTCCCACAGCTCGCCCTCGGCCATCTCAGCACTAGAGCATTGGTCTGCATTAAAATTATTAATATTAAGATTTGAGGTTGAGGAGGATTATTAAATCATGCAGAAGAGTCATACATGATTTGGGCAGCACAATCATATGCAAGAGTGATGTAGGAGCATCCAGTGGTGTAAGAGCAATCTTGCATCACCCAAAAAGAAGTTGATTCAAAATCATTGCAGTTGTTTTTATTTCTTTCCATAATTACTATTTCTAGTTCCATAATCTCTTGAATAATGATGTAGGACTTTCAGTTTTTCCAAACTGCTAAAAATAGCAAACTACCAGTTTTAGAAAGTTTAACTGCCATTTTAGGAAAGTTTGTATTTGGGCACGGATGGAAATGAAAATTTACAAGAAGCTTCATAACTTAAATATAAGATCTTTGGTGAAGGAATCAGGCAAAGATCATTTGTGAGCTGAAAGATATTAAAATTTTTGTTTTTTGAAAAGCCCCTAAAAATTTCTGAAATGAGATATGAGGCACTAAAATGTCCCATAACGTCCCAAAAAGTTGATGGAAATCCATTTATAGATTTTCAGCATGATATCTCACATCACAATCTTTTTGGTGCTTAAAACAGTTCGTTAATCAGACACCTGGATCAAAAGCTATGCTTCCCAGAAGTTGACCTAATTTTGGAGGGAGTTGCAAATTTCAAAATTTAGCTGGAGGCCACCAAAAGTGTTATTTATGACTATTTTTGGGAACCCTGGGCAATAGTAGAGATAAGGGGAAGGTGCAGAGTCAATAATAGGTAGGAAAATAGAAACCCTAGCTGATTTGGGGTTACAGAAGGTAGAAGATTCTAGAGCCTGGTGATGTGTAGATGTAGTGTGTTGCAGCTTGTGGAGGATTGATTCCTCTTATTGGAATTGAGCTTTTGTAATGTAATGAGTTGCCTAGATCAATAAATAAACATTCTATTTTCTATGTGTCATTTTTGTTGTTGTGTGTTTTATGATTTACCCCCTTCATCAAGTGGTATCAGAGCAAGGGTTCCTGAGTGTGTAGAGAGATCACTAAGCATGAGGTAGTTTGCACTAGGACCTGAGGTTGTGGGTTTGCTGCAGAGATCAAGATGCCTCCATGAAGAAATCATATTGGGAGGAATTCTTTGACGGAAGAGGGTTTTAGAGCCCTGCAAAGGTAAATCAATGCATTGCAAGAGGAGCTATGAAGAGGATTTGAGCTAAGAACAAGAGAAGAAAGTGAGGATGAAGTTAAAGAAGAGCTATATGAGAAAGAACAAGAAGATGCAGGAGATACTGTAGAAGTTAGATTATTGAGGGCCATTTATAAGATTGGAAAGAGGCCCAAGATCAAAGTTTCTACATATTCTGGAGAATTGAATCTAGAACAACTTATTGATTAGATCAATGACATGGAGGAGTATTTGAGTATGAAGATGTGGAGGACCCAAATCAGGTCAAGTTTGCAAAAACAAAGTTGAAGGGCCACACCAGTATTTGGTGGAAGGAGGTCCAATTAGAGAGGAACAGAAGAGGAAAAGGAAATATCACCAAATGGGATTAGATGGTGGACTGAAGAAGCAGTTAATTCTTGTGGATTATGAGATAGAGTTGCTAAAGAAGCTACAAGGACTGAAGCAAGGTAACAAGTTTGTTAAGGAGTATATAGAAGAGTTTTATAAGATTACTATCAGGACAGGTCATGTAGAGGCCAACAAGGAGAAGGTAGCCCATTACATTAATGGGTTGAGGCTAAGTATTCAAGAGGAGCTGAGCCTGGTCAAAATGACCATCATAGAAGATGCGTACTGGTTTTCCCTAAAGGTGGAAGAGAAGTTGAATAAAAGATTCGATAGCAAGCAAAGGGGAAGAGGTCAAGGCGGAAGGACTGGTGGAAGACCCTATGGAGGCCATAATGAAGATCAAAAGAAAAGTGAAGAAGTTAGCACCAGTTGAAATCAGAGAGGGGATAATTCCTACTGCCCTCAAGACTAGAACAATGGTGAGCAAAGAGGAAGAGGAAGAGGTTGACCTAGGCAGCGACTCGGAAGAGGATGTTTCAGAGGAATATGTTTCTAATGTGGAGAAGAATGACATTGAGCATACAAGTGTCTGCAACATCAAGGAAGGACAAATAGAAGCCTTCAAGGTAATGCATGAGTTGCATATGTAGATGAATATGTGTAGTCTGAGCATTCTAAAGATGCTGAAAGGGCAAAAACCCTAGTTGTTAGAAGAACTTTGTTGAATTAGGAGAAAGAACCCAACCAAAGAAAGAGTTTATTCTACACAAGGTGTAAATGTGAAGGCAAGTGTTGTGATATTATTATTGATAGTGGAAGCACTGACAATCTTGTTTTAGAGGAGATGGTTGACAAGTTGAAGTTGACAAGAAGAAAGCATCCACATCTATATTGGATTGCATGGTTACAGAACGACCATAGAGCTTTAGTCAATGAGAAGAGTTTAGTGAAGTTCAAATTTGGGGACTGCCATGATTAGGTGCTATGTGATATCATACTAATGGATGCGTGCCATATGCTATTGGGGAGGCCATGACAATATGATAGGAGCACTATCCATGATGGCCTTGCAAACACATATTCCCTAACAAAGGATGGAGTTCGTCATAAGTTGAATCCCTTGAAAGAGGTGGAAGAAAAGGTATGTAGTACTACTAGAATTTGCTTGGTAGATGGTAGAAAATTTTTGGAGTGTATGAAGCATGAGCATCATTGCTTTGCATTAATTCTTAAGATTAGTTAGGAGAAATGTGAAGATGTACCAGCAAAAGTTTCAGATATGTTGGAAGAATTTCAGGACATTATCTCTGATAATATACCAGAATGCTTACTACCAGTAAGGAAGATAAGTCACCAAATGGATTTGATACTAGGAGCTAGTTTGCCAAACAAGGCAGCCCATAGAATGAACCCTGTAGAGAATGAAGAGCTAAATAGATAATTTCATGAGTTGTTAAAGAAGGGACTGATAAGGGAGAGCCTAAGTCCATGTGTGGTACCTACAGTACTAGCACCAAAGAAAGATGGAGAGTGGATAATGTGTATAGATTCTTGAGCCATAAATAAGATCATGATCAAGTACAGATTTCTGTTGCCAAGAATGGATGACATAATGGATTGTTTGAGTGGAGCCAAGTACATTATGAAGATTGACCTGAAGAGTGGGTATCGCCAGATCTGAATCAGAGAAGGAGATGAATGGAAGACAACCTTCAAGACAAAGGAGGGTTTGTATGAGTGGTTAGTCATGCCATTTAGGCTAACCAACACACTGAGTACAATCATGCGGCTCATGAACGAGGTACTGAAAGAATTTTTGGGAAGTTTTTTTATTATTTATTTGGATGATATTTTGATTTTCAGTAAGACTTGGGATGAGCATCTAATGCATATCAGAAGAGTTCTAGAGAATATGAGGGAGGAGAAGTCTTTGTTGATTAATTTGAAGAAATGTAGTTTTACAAAGGAGTTGGTATACCTAGGATTTGTTGTCTCAGAGGAAGGTCTTAAGATGGACCCAGAAAAAGTAAGGGCTGTCATTGAATGGCCTACGCTGAGGAGTGCTACAAAGGTAAGATCTTTTCATGGTTTGGCAAGTTTTTACAAAAAGTTCATCAAGAATTTTAGAGCATTTGTGCACCCCTAACCGAGACAATGAGAGGGAATAAAAAAGAGTTTATATGGACTAAAGGAGCAGACAAAAGCTTTGATACATTAAAGCAGAAAGTCACAGAGCAACCTATTTTGGCACTTCTAGATTTCAATAAGGTGTTTCAGGTAGATTGTGATGCTAGTGGCAGTGCTATAGGAGTTATTTTGAGCCAAGAAGGTAAGCCCAGTACCTATTTTAGTGAGAAGCTCAATGATGCCAAGAAAAGTATTCTATTTATGATCAGGAGTTTTATGCAATAGTTTAGGCTTTGAAGAAATGAAGACATTACTTGTTGCCAAAAGAGTTTGTTTTATATACTAATCATCAAGCTTTGCAGTATCCTAATAGTCAAGGAAAGTTGAACCAGAGGCACTTCAAATGGGTTGAATTTTTGCAGAGTTATACTTTTGTTTTGAAACACAGGAGTGGGAAGTCCAATAGAGTTGCAGATGCCTTGAGCATAAGGCAAAATTTGTTGATAGAAATGAAGATAGAGGTTGTTGGGTTCAATGAGCTCAAAAGTTTGTATCCTAAAGATCTAGCATTTACAGAGGCTTGGAAATCTTGTTTGGAACCTGTTACTTTGGATAGGACAAAATGGTTGGATTCCATAATCCAAGATGGGATGTTGTTTATAGGAAGCCAGTTGTGCATTCCAAGGAGTTCCATGAGAGAGAACTTGATTAAGGAGAAGCATAGTGGGGGATTAGTTAGACACTTTGGTTGAGATAAGACCATTGCTATTGTTGGTGAAAATTATTATTGGCCACAGTTGCAGTAGGATGTGAGGAAATTTGTGCAGAGTTGTAGAGTATGTTAGATGAAGAAAGGAGCAAGTCAGAATACAGGTCTATATCAGCCATTACATGTATGAGAGAAGCCATGGGATGATATTAGCATGAATTTTCTTCTTGGTTTGTCAAGGATAGAGAGAGGACATGATTCCATTTTTGTGGTGGTAGATAGATTCTCGAATATGGCACATTTTATTCCTTGCAAGAAGACTAATGATGTTGTTCATATTGTAGAGTTATTTTTCAGGGAGGTAGTGAGATTACATGGTCTACCAAAGAGCATAGTTTCAGATCGAGAAACCAAGTTTGTTGGTTATTTCTAGAGGACATTGTGACAAAAGTTGAAGATAGATTTGAAGTTCAGTTCTATACACCATCCACAAATTGATGGGTAGATTGAAGTGGTGAATAGGAGTTTGGGTAACCTGCTACGATTCTTAGTAGGAGATAAACCCAAGGGATGGGATTTGATTTTACCACAGGTAGAATTTGCTTACAATAATTATGTCAATAGGAATACTGGTAAATCACTATTCTAGATTGTATATGGCAATAGCCCAAGAAATGCTTCTGAGTTAAGGAAGCTAGACAAAGGAGGAAAGACAAGTGTTAAAGATGAAGACTTTGCAGAACATCTAAAGAATTTGCATGAAGAGGTGAGAAAGCACATTAATAAGATGAATATTCAGTACAAGGCTAAGGCATATCAGAAGAGGATATATAAGGAGTTCCAGATAGGAGATGAAGTCATGGTTCACTTGAGAAAAGAAAGGTTCCCAATTGGAACTTATGATAAGTTGAAAATGAAGAAATTTGGACTGTACAAAATCCTGAAGAAGCATGATTCAGGAAATGCATATGAGGTAGAGCTGTCAAGTTGGATCAATATTTCCCCTGTGTTCAACATTGCTGATTTAATAGAATATTATGAAGGTGGCATAGAGGATGGACCAACAGAAGAACAATGGAGTATTCCGGCATCTACTTCAATGGAGGAGATAGAAGAGATCTTGGACAACTGTGTGGGAAGAAGTACTCAGAACATGCAATATGAAGAATATCTGGTGAAATGGAAAGGAAAGTATATTGAAGATTCTTCATGGTTATCTAAGGTGGAGGTTGATTGTTTGGGTTTTCCTCAAACAAACACCTAAGACGTGACAGGGTCACTTCTCAAATTACCCTGGGTGTCTGATGCAGGAGCATCCAGTGGTGTAAGGGCAATCTTGCATCACCCAAAAAGAAGTTGATTCAAAATTGTTACAATTGTTTTCATTTCTTTCCATAATTAGTGTTTCTGGTTCCATAATCTCTTGAATTATGATGTAGGACTTTTAGTTTTTCCAAATTGCTAAAAATAGCAAACTGCCAATTTTGGAAAGTTTAACTGCATTTTAGGAAAGTTTGTATTTGGCCACGGATGGAAGTGAAAATTTATAGGAAGCTTTGTAACTTAAATATAAGACCTTTGGTGAAGGAATTAGGTAAAGATCATTTGTGAGCTAAAAGATATTAAAGTTTTTGTTTTCTGAAAAGCCCCTAAAAATTTTGGAAACGAGATATGAGGCACTAAAATGCCCCATAACGTCCTGAAAAGTTGATGGAAATCTACTTACAGATTTCTAGTGTGATAGTTCACATCACAAGATTTCTGGCACTTAAAATGATTAGTCAATCAGACACCTGAATCAAAAGTTATGCTTCCCAGAAGTTAACCTAATTTTGGAGGGAGTTGCAAATTTTGAAATTTAGTTGGAGGCCGCCAAAAAAGTTCTATTTATGACTATTTTTGGGAACCTTGGCCAATAGTAGAGATAAGGGGAAGGTGTAAAGTCAAGAATAGGTGAGAAAACATAAACCCTACCTGATTTGGGGTTACAGAAGGAAGAAGATTCTAGAGCCTAGTGATGTGTAGCTATAGTGTGTTGCAGCTTGTGGAGGATTGATTACTCTGATTGTAATTGAGCTTCTATAATGTAATGAGTTTCCCAGATCAATAAATAAATATTCTATTTTCTTTGTGTCATTTCGCCTGTGGGGTGACAAAGGTGCCCAATCATAGGCACCTGCCATTGTTGGGTTCTCTTATTTCTACAACCCATTTAGCCCAAGTGTGTTGTCTGACTCCTCTTTAATTGTATAGCCCATTTTTTAGGCCCACCTTTTCCTAGCATGCGCCCCTTTTTTGAACCCTTGTGAGCTGCTCCTCTTTTTTTCATTTGCTCGCATGAATTCAAGCACTACCATTGCTCTAATATTTGCAAAACTTTCTTCTCCCTCTGCCCTCTCGCCATCTTCACCATCTTTGTTGAACGCTTAAAATAATATGTAGATCGTAGAAGAAAGCAGTGCATGCCTCTCCATTTAAAAGCAAATGAAATAACTTGGTGGATACGCTTCTCAACCAGCCGTGTTGGACCTCCTCATACTTGGAAGATCCAGTCTCAAAGACTCATTGTTACTTTTCTTTTGTCTCTTCATATTTTATTTTTGCTCTTCAGTGGAGGATGACAACTACAAAAAAGTGCATTAAACTTTCTACGTCGATATCACTATACTTAAATATCATCCACTTAATGGTCAAGCAATCAATAGCAATTTTACCTCGTTCAGAACAAAAAGTGGTAAATATTTGTTCTATTTTTATTGGCCAAAATTAACCTTTGACTGTTGAAGTGGATGATATATAAGAATAGTCTGTCAATATATGCTACCCTTCAATAGATGCTTTCCTTCTATGCTCAAACATTTTCAACTTTATTTCCTTGTTCATTTGTATGAATAATTATTAAACGTGTAAATACTTTGATTCCTACAAGTAACGGTGAAATTAGCACACCCATGCCCATTCTCATTTATAAATAGCTAGTACATTGTTGTGCTGACTGTTTACAAAATTTTTGACCTTGATTTATGTCAACCTTCTCTCTCGACATATGCAATGCATCCCTATCAACCTGTTCAACCCCCATTTCATGTCGATTAAATTGTCAAAAACAGTTTAGTCAAGAGGATTTCAACCAACCGACTCTTTACAATGTGTCAGCTAGTTAAGCTAAATACCCATTTAGTTTGGGGCCTATTTTGAGATAATGCCTTGATATGATTATATAACAATATTTGATACCTGTATATTAAGTTTGACTTCTTCACTCATTTCTATCCTTCTTTAGTTATTCTCACTTACATGTATTTTTATATATTTGACCATATTTTTGTCCTATTTGCATTTATTCTCACACATCCCCAACAATTATTGGCCTAGGTTTCCATACATTCATTCTAGATCCTAAGATTCCACACTCCTTGTCTCAGGTCATTTTTGTGGTGCATGGAAGTGATCGTACACAACACAAATTTGACCCTAAAATCATTTTTAAAATATTTAAACAAACAACTTCTATGTTTTTCTCCTAACTATTAGGATCTGACTTAGTACACACTTGTGTGATGATTCATTATGTCTTTGTATGTAAATATGTATTCATTTGAATAATATTTCATATTAGATCATTTGATTATCACATTTACAAAGAGCATCTCTAGTAACATTTGAATTGGAGCACTAAAAGGAACACTTCATTGCATCAGAATCAACATCTAGATCACTTGCCTTCTCATCTACTATTTGTCAATCTTTGAAATGATTGTAAAGCTAATCTAATTAAGGGGGTTGATCTAGGAGACCCTGGCCCCTACAATGTGGTGATCTCTCCATACTATTTTCAAATATTACTAGCCCTTAATAGTCAATAATAAGCAAAGAATTTAGTGAATTAGATACAAAAACTACATAGTGTACCAAATAAGGACCATGCATCAAAGGTTAGATCTATGGGGCATGGAATTATACATAGCCACAAAATTGGCCCAAAGTTAACTAAAGTTTTGTATAGTGTTGTCACTGATGCAGTACACCCTATTTCCTCCTAAAACAGGGACCCACCTTTTTAGCCTCCACCTCATTTCAACCTTCTATGTCATGCTCTTATTTGTGACCTCACTAACAATTGATTAGAGAGATCTCATCTTGGCCCACAAACCTTGTTTAGGATTTGTTGATTTCTTCACATCCTTTTCTCAAGATCTAGTTTTAATTCTCATGGTGACTACATCAATTGAATCAATTGGTCTAGCCTTAACCATGCCCCCTTTATTTTCTATGCTTAATGCTAATTGGCCCTCCTATACCAATATAATCAATCATGACCCTCTTCCACATCATCCACATGTCATGATGTCATTCATAGTGTCTAGTGCCCTTTTGTTCAAATCATGCTTCTCCAAACTATTAGATGAAATCTTATCCAATAGCATTGATGCAGGAGCATCCTAAGTTGTAAGAGTAGTCATGCATCATCCAAAAATATTTTATTTTACCTTGTTTATTTTATTTGTAGTTTTTTAAAAGTATTTTTGTCATCATCTACGCACTGTACATCCTATTGCATTTCACCACACATGCATATTTCACATGGTGGTTTTGAACACATGTTCTACCTTGGGCCTACAACATCACATCCAATTTCTAGGAGATTCAAATCATCATAAAGACATATTTCAGTTCTAGACTTACTTCCTGGCATACTAAGATAACATCTAGTTTCACTATTTGTAGTATATGATAAAATAGCATAACACATTTCAGGATTCACTGGATTCAAGAGAGATTATGGTATAAACCATATTATGATTCCTTATTCCATCATCATGGAAGTCATCTTAGAAGATCCTTCCACATGCTTGGTTGACTACATGTTACATTTGGAATCAAGATTTGCACCTCCTTATAGCCAATTGAGATCATCACTAAGGCTAGAAGCTATTATATAAGCATCTCTTGTGATCATTGGAAAGTAGTCAAATTAGTTAGTTCAATCCTTAGTTTCAAATTCATGGATAATTACAAAAGAAATGTATTATAATATCATTTAAATTCTATAGTTCAAACATAGTTGTGTTGTTGTTTCTTTGAAGGTTGCAATCTTATGTTGTAATCCCTTGTGACAGAGTGTAATTCAATTATGGATATGGATCAATATAGATTGAGTTAAATTATTTCATTGAATTATATTATGTGATTGTTCATTAGGCTACATGGTTTGAGAGTCCTTCATTGGATCCTTTGTCAATGACTACATTGATTGGTATTAGAGTGAAAGGCTTCAAATCCTAAAGGTTCTTCTTATAAACAAATCACCAAAGTTTAGGCAATCTACATAAATCTTGTAAATACAATGCTAATTGTGAGGCAGTTTGTAAGAGTGACTATGGACAAATTGCCGACTTTGAGGTAGTTTGCATCAAATCAAAGATGCCCCCATTAATATTTGATGGAAGAGGATATGAAAAGATATTTAAAAGCTAGAAATGGTGATGAAAGAAATTCAAAAGAAACTGAAAGAGAAGAAAGGACACAATTTACTAAAATATTAGAAGGCCTAGAAGAGAAAGAAATATATCAAGTGAAGATGTTGAAGTCCATTTCTAAAATTGGTAAGAGACTTAGATTTAAAATTTCTAATTATTTTAGTGATTTGAATCCTATGGAGTCGATTGATTGGATAAATGATTTCCAAGAATATTTTGAATATGAGGAGATTGTCACGACCCCTAATTTCAATAATTAATTTTACTTATTAATTATGATATTTTATTGAGAATAATTAATATCTATTTATAGTTTCAAGTTAGCGGAGCTAATTTTACATTTATTTATGAAATTATGATATAAGTTATAAAGAAAATATAATTTAACAGTAAGGTCTTTATATGGTTTAGTTAATTGATTTAAATTAATTATTCTTGTGTGTTGTGGGGAGTAAGAGCTATTTTATCATTATTTTTGGAAAAATTAAGACCATAGGTCAATCACTTATGGGTAGGGTACTTGTTTATTCATAAAAATTATGTTTCAGAGTTGTTTTAATGCATTTTTAGTCCACAAGAAAATGAGTGACGAAATTGGAAGTGGTAGAGTCTTCTCTCGAAGAGTCTTAGAGAATTCAAGTCATCAAATAAAGAAATAAAAGGAAATATAAGAATCACATTTCTTAAAAAAGAAATGAATGCCACAAGCAAGAAGAGGAATACAAGGAGTCATTGGAGCCCAAAAGAAGAATATGAAACTTGGCAAAAGGAGATATTATAAGGAGATGGAAGTTTGGCTTCAAGGGAGGAAATCAAGAGGAGCCCAAGTTTATTTCTAATTTTTGTAGGTCATCAAGAGGACGTTCATAGCTGATGTTGAAGAATTATTGAAGGAAATTACAACCATTTCGGTGAGGCAAAGAAAACATGCATCCACGGTGACTTGTTAGATGAAAAATTTCTAAATTTCATGAGGGCAATAGAATCCTAGGTAGAAGAAAGGAAGCGCTCAACTGAATAATATGGAAGTTCCACATTAAGGAATCTTGGAGTCCTTCTTCAAATGCGTTTGGAGGTATTCTTCATTAATTAAATCCTTGAGGTATTTCCTTGAAAACTTGAAATTATTTATGTTAAAGTTATTCTAAAAATTATTTTAAGAAAACTTATTGTTGTCTCATGAAATTAATATTATCATACGAATTAGTTTATAAAAAAGTTTCTGGGTTTTGAGAATCATGTTTTCATCTTTTCGAAACATTTTACGTTTTTAAAATTTGTTTAGTATTTTGAATGTTATCGTATTTTTACCATTGCTGTAGAAAAGATTGAAAATCTATCGTTTTGTTGGTAGTTTACTTTGTTGGAAATGAATTATTCTCATTACATAAGTGTGTTAGATGAATTCTCATATTTTCTTTTTTGGAATGGGTATGATTAGATAATATTTCATATATTTCGTTATATCCAAAAATTAGATTGAATCAAGAATATTCTTGTAGCGCAAGAAGGTCAAATTAAATCCTTATGTTGATTAGATTATAAAAAATAATTGTTAAATCAAACATATATATATATATATATATATATATATATATATATATATATATATATATATATATATATATATATATATATATATATATATATTGCATTTTATTTGAAATGTCAAAATTAAAGCAAATAAAAGATCTTTAATCTTTTAGAATTTCTATCATTTATTATAATATAGAGAATACTTTTGAGTAATGAATTCATTCTCAATTTATCAAGATTTGAGGGAAATGGATGATTGTAGTAAACACTACCTCCTCATCTTATTGAAATTTTCTAATTGTTTTCTCAGTTTTATTCCCCTTATTCTTACCTTTCTAAAACATCTTGACTGTTAGAATTTCACTAAGAAATAATAAAGTTATGACAGATTTACTACTAGGTAGTTTTTCATCTTAAGGCTATTTCTATTCAATTAATTTATTTTTCCAATTATCTAGAATGTTTTGTGAACAATTGAAATTGATTTATATAGGTTAATACTTGAAAATAAGAATCTCATTTAAGTAAGTAAAGTGAATTATTTTCTTAGAATCTTTAATGTGTAACTAGCCATGTATGAGAGAATAGAACTCTTGAGATACTTGGGCATTGCTCTAATGACTTAGGAATTGGAGGTTTTCTTATTGAATGGAAAATTTAGTAGGCTCTTCATTAATTACCTTAAGTTATATTTAACTTTTTTTTGGATGATATAAATGTAGATTAGAATTTAGGAATGAGGCTAAAGCTTTAAATTATAGTATAGATGAGGATGAGAGAAATATAAAGGAAAGTGTGTTTCATATCTGATGCAGAGGCATCCACACTAAAACCTTAACACACAGCATGGATGTCCGCAACCTTTCATCATCATCATCATATTTACCTTTATACTGTCAGCATCATCATATTTACTGTCACCGACCGATATCCTCCTGCAGACAAGCCTTCGCCCTTTTGCATGTCAGCAGCATCATCATATTCGACTATCGGCAGCATCATCACATTCGGCAAGTGCGAACATCCTCCTGACGTTCACTGTTCACTTTACCGACAACCTCTATCTTCACTATCTTCAGCATCATGATGTTCAACATCATGTTAATCAGCAGGATATAGAACATCCGGTTCCCTCCATATATCCTGATGATGACCCTCAACTCCACGCACCTTTCCTCCGATGCTTACGTCACCCCGATATCCTGATGACGATTATCCTGATGACGATGACGTCATAGGCAGCTCCCTAATATCCTGCTGCTCCGCAATATCCTGATGACGTATATCCTGATGATGATGACGTCATATGCAGTTTCTCCAATATCCTACTGCTGGCCAAACTTAACTTTTTCGGCCCACGATCAATCTGATCTTCTACCTTATGCCGATACGCTCCTCCTCGGCAATTCCTGATGATGATCACCCCGACGCTCATTCACTTCATGCAATTGATAGCATCATGCTCCTCTCCATCTACCCGGATGACGATGCCCGAAGTGACTGTAGGATATACGCAGAAATATCCTGATGATGCCGTTGTAACGAACTTCCAACCTTAGCGGATTTTTACCGTTCTGATCCGCCGAACCTCCTGGGATGACCCGATCCACTTTCAGGGTGATCTTCCAAACTTTAACTATCAGCTCGACCTAGCACATACCCATGCTAGGGTTCTCAACATCTCTCGACGGCGATCCTGCACACCTGCATGCAGACAAACACGAAATGCAGACTATAACCTAACCTACTGTACATAACCATTCCACCGATTCGACGAATCAACCGGTGGAATGGATCAGTAAATCCATGAAACCACCAAAACAGCAAATCGATTAAACAATGGAGTCCAACCAGAAAATGAACACAAATAGGATCACTTTATTTGATTTCAAAAGATGCAAATACAATGATCAGTCTCTCTCTGTCTCACTCTCTGCAACCTAGCTTGATGCAATACTATCTCTAAAATCAATCGATCCTCATGCATATATAGGATCTCTTGCGAGTACTACTGACCTGACTCCAAGCGGCTGGGAGATCTCTCCAGGTGGCTGGGAGATCCAACCGGACCTACAGCATACAGCTGTCCTAACAAACTATCTAAAAATAGTAAAACATGGTCAGCATGACCTTATTACATGCATTTGGTCTTATCAGACCTTCTTGAAAACATTAACAAGACTTATAACAAACTAACTACCTCATGGAGGCCAGTTGTCAGGTAGGTGCTCCTGCACCATACTCCCCAACAGAAAAGAACTCATGTCCCATGAGTTTGGTTTGTGGAAGTCCTCCACCTTTACACTTTGCCTTTGCAATATTCTGACCTGTTCCAGTTGTATCCTCTGCTGGCTCTTGGCTGCTCCAAGACTTCTGAACTGTAACTTGCTTTGTTGCAAGTAAATCCTCATGCTTGTCAATGTAGGCCTTTCTCACACATACCTTGTGTTTGTTAGGTTGTCTGACCAGAACCTCTGTCTGAACTGCCTCTTGAACTTCTGAAATGTTCAATCCTGTCTGTCTTTCAACCTTTATAGGACAAACAATAGTCCCAGCTATGACAACATCCTTATCATCCCTCTCAACTGGTTGCTATTTGCAAACCTTTTTCTGCACCTGCTGTTGACCTCTGTCAGTCAAAACTATAACTTCCTTCAACCTGTTGTCCTTAACAACTCCTGTCCCTGCAGTATCCTCAACTGCCTTTATGCCTGTTCCTATAGGCATCTGCACAAACTCCTTCTTTCCCATTAAAATGATTTTGGCTGCCCCTTGTGCTGTAGCATCTGCCTGCAATGGCATCAACATAATAGTTTTCCCATCTTTCTTGATGGTGTAGGTATTAGCATACCCATCATACAGTACCCTTCTATCAAATTGCCATGGTCTACCCAACAGTAGGTGACAACATTCCATGGGCAAAATATCACACAAAACCCTATCATGATATGCTCCAATCTGAAAATCCACATATGCCTGTTCATAGACAAAAAGTGATTGACTATCACTCACCCAAGATGCCTTGTAAGGGTGATGATGTGGAATCCTTTCCAAATTTAGTTTATCCACCATTTCCTGAGATACCATGTTGTCTGTTGAACCAGTATCAATGACAACCTTACATACTTTACCTTTGCTCTTGCATGTGGTCTTGAAAAGAGCTCTTCTTTGCATCATATCCTTTGATGCCTGCAAACTAATTCTCCTTAGCATCAATGCTTCTCCATCCTCAGGATATGCATAATTGTCAGGCTCCCTATCTCTTTGATAAGTGTTTGAACTCTGCACACTTTGCTCTACTTTCTCTTCTTGCACAAGTTGTACTCTCTTGTCAGTTGTTCTATCATTTCTGGATGATGAAACTTCATTTTCTGGACATTTGAAAGATGGATGACCAAACTCACCACAGGTGTAACATTTGCCTGAAAATGTAGTAGAACCTCTACCACCTCCAGATCTACCTCTATTACCTTTCCATCCACCTCTGAAATCAGACTGTCCCTGTCCTTTACCAGTGTCTTCTTGACCCTCATTGGTTTGCCTTTGTGTAGGGGCTGCTCCTCTTCCCCTCATATTGTTGCCTCTTCCTCTCATGGACTTATCTTGTCCTCTATGCAGCTTTTCTTCAATCCTGATTGCCATTTGGTAACAATCCTCCACACTCTTAGGGTTAGCTAAAACTAACTCATCCTATATGTTCAATCTCAAACCAGCCAAGTACCTGGCCACCTTTTCTACCTCATTCTCATGATGACCAGATCTCATACTCAATTTATAAAACTCCTCAGTATATGCCTTCACATCCATTTCCTTCTGCCTTAAAAATTGTATCTTCTTAAACATCTGAATCTCATAATCCCTAGGCAAGAATTTACCTTTTATCCTTGCTACCATCTTATCCCATGAAGTGATTTTTGACTTCCCTTGTTTCCTTCTCTCAGATTGTACATAATCCCATCATACCAAAGAATGACCTCCTAACTTGGTCTTTGCAATCTTTACCTTCTGATCCTCAGCAACATCTTCACATTCAAAGTGATTATCAAGTGCAGCAATCCAATCCAGTAACTCATCTTCATTCAAACTTCCATTATACTTGGAAACATCAACCTTTACCTTAGGTTTATCACTCTGCACTGCCTTTAACAGTTTTGCAAATTTCTGGTCTTCAGCATCCAGATCTTCAGCTACCTCTTCATACTCTTCAACAGCATCTTCATCTTCTTCAGACTCACTATCTTCCACTTCCCTCTTTTTGTTCCTTTCCAGGGCTACAAGCCTGGCTTGAAGTGCTTCAGCAAGCTCCTTCATCTTCCTCATCTCTCTGGCATGTTTTTCCTTCATCTCCTGCAATTCCCTTGCAGTACCACTACCTTTCGGAGGCATTTTTTCAACCTCTCACTCCTCTACCTCTGTCCTTTCGGTGATAGAATTAACACACAACAGCCCAGACCTTTTGCTGAGCTCTGATACCACTATGATGCAGAGGCATCCACACTAAAACCTTAACACACAGCACGGATGTCCGCAACCTTTCATCATCATCATCATATTTACCTTTATACTGTCAGCATCATCATATTTATTGTCGCTGACCGATATCCTCCTGCAGACAAGCCTTCGCCCTTTTGCATGTCAGCAGCATCATCATATTCGACTATCGGCAGCATCATCACATTCGGCAAGCGCGAACATCCTCCTGACGTTCACTGTTCACTTTACCGACAACCTCTATCTTCACTATCTTCAGCATCATGATGTTCAACATCATGTTAATCAGCAGGATATAGAACATCCGGTTCCCTCCATATATCCTGATGATGACCCTCAACTCCACGCACCTTTCCTCCGATGCTTATGTCACCCCGATATCCTGATGACGATTATCCTGATGACGATGATGTCACAGGCAGCTCCCTAATATCCTGCTGCTCCGCAATATCTTGATGACGTATATCCTGATGATGATGACATCATATGTAGTTTCTCCAATATCCTGCTGCTGGCCAAACTTAACTTTTTCGACCCGCGATCAATCTGATCTTCTACCTTATGCCGATACGCTCCTCCTCGGCAATTCCTGATGATGATCACCCCGATGCTCATTCACTTCATGCAATCGATAGCATCATGCTCCTCTCCATCTACCCGAATGACGATGCCCTAAGTGACTGCAGGATATACGCAGAAATATCCTGATGATGCCGTTGTAACGAACTTCCAACCTTAGCGGATTTTTACCGTTCTGATCCGCCGAACCTCCTGGGATGACCCGATCCACTTTCAGGGTGATCTTCCAAACTTTAACTATCAGCTCGACCTAGCACATACCCATGCTAGGGTTCTCAACATCTCTCGACGGCGATCCTGCACACCTGCATGCAGACAAACACGAAATGCAGACTATAACCTAACCTACTGTACATAAGCATTCCACCGATTTGACGAATCAACCGGTGGAATGGATCAGTAAATCCATGAAACCACCAAAATAGCAAATCGATTAAACAATGGAGTCCAACCAGAAAATGAACACAAACAGGATCACTTTATTTGATTTCAAAAGATGCAAATACAATGATCAGTCTCTCTCTGTCTCACTCTCTGCAACCTAGCTCGATGCAATACTATCTCTAAAATCAACCGATCCTCATGCATATATAGGATCTCCTGCGAGTACTACTGACCCGACTCCAAGTGGCTGGGAGATCTCTCCAGGCGGTTGGGAGATCCAACCGGACCTACAGCATACAGCTGTCCTAACAAACTATCTAAAAATAGTAAAACATGGTCAGCATGACCTTATTACATGCATTTGGTCTTATCAGACCTTCTTGAAAACATTAACAAGACTTATAACAAACTAACTGCCTCATGGAGGCCAGCTGTCAGGTAGGTGCTCCTGCACCAATATCAATATCCAAGAATGGTTGGAATATTTCTGTTGTTATAACTTACCTATTTTACTTGTACAGAATATTTATAAATTTAATTGTTGCATGCACTTTTTTGAACTTGAATGATTTAATCAACATATGGAACAATATAGATGTATATATTAATTGATTTATTTATTCTAGAAAATATTATGTGATGAACTAGCTACCTTGTGAGTTAAAGTATCTAAGTCAACCTTAAGGTTGCAAGACTAGTTACCTTGAACTACGAAGCATCTACACTACGCATATGTAGGCAAGGCCATCATTGAGGAGCCCCCGAGGCATTAGGTTGGCCCCTTAGGGTCTATAGGTTTGTCATTTTGTGCATTGATATCTAATATGTTGTTCATTGATTTTGTAGGACTAATGTTTATATCTAGTTATGCAGATTCATGCCGAAAGATTTGTGCAGTTATGAAGACAAGTATTATATGAATGGTGTACGTAACTAAACAATCTGAAGGTGATTATTAATTATCCTATAAATTGTACCTCTGTCTCTCTCTGTCAAGTTCAATGGATCAGATGTAGAGTGTTTTCATGTTTATTGTTGATGTGATATTCATGTATAAGCCTACATGGATGAATATTGTAAAGGCATGGTCCTATTTCATTGCACTTATTGATTCACTGATCCATGGAATCTTATTTGAATATATATATATATATATATATATATATATATATATATATATATATATATATATATTAATGAAATTTGTTTCATACTTGTGTTATTTGTACTATTTTATAAGAATAATATTATTTTATTTTAGGTCTTTGGGATGGTTGTTACATTTGGTATCAGAGCACCAGGTTGCAACACTTGGGAGCTTTGGAGTAAAAGTACTAGTGTGAAACATGGCTGATTTACATTGTAGAAATGATTAAGATGATTTCAATTATAAGATATTTTAAAAGCGCTAATGTTTTATTAATATGTATTGCAGGAAGAGTGGATCAATTATTTGTTTTATGAAAAGAAATGTAAAGAGTTTTAAAAAAAGGGAAAAGTGAGTTATTTTTCGTAAATGAAAGAATTGTCATTTTCTCTAACTGAAATCTTCTGGAGTTGAGGTTGCTGTGAGTTTACTAGATTGTTTGAAGAGTGGAAGGCTAAAAGGTTAATGAGCTGACCAGGAATGAACAATCAAGGTATGATAATATTTTTGTTATAACATGACCATTAATGAAAGATCTGTTGTGTAAATGGGTAATAATTTGATTGAGGAAATGAATTGTGTTAGTCTCTTTGGTTACTCAAATAAATTTTAGTGATAATATTGTGAATGATAATGATGGTCATATAGATGAATGGGTGTGGGAGAAATAGGGGATTGATATTATGAATTTTGGAAACTGCTGGAGTTTTTCTTTCAAGGGAGTTTGCTGATATGATATTGGAGTTACTTAAATATTAAACTCCCATAAGAAAGTATTTTTCTCTTATTTTCGTAATGGAAGATTGTGAAATAAAATCTTTGTTTAATGATTGTAAATTGTTTACTGTTATTGAGCAAGAAAATATTTTATTTGTATATTTTACAAGGATACCATATGCTATAGAAAATAAGTTTTGACAAGATTTATACTTTTGGATATTGCTAATACCTCTGAAAACAAATCTTGTTTAGAAAAATTTTATGAAAGAAATTGTGTAAGTTGCAAAGATATCAAAAGAGTTATAGGATAGGATAGAGAAAAGAGGGAAGTATTGAAAAATTCTGAAACAGATTCTTGGAAAGATCAAGAAAAGTTAGAGGGTAAAGGCAGAAAGAAATTGCAAAACGGATTCAAATTTGGAGAAAAGAGGTAAGAAGTTTGTTGTCTATTTTGTTGTTTTTCTCAGATTAATAATGGAATTCAATGATTTATTATGATACTAACATTATTTTCTCTGGGTGAGCCATTATTTGCTCTATGTGAGCCATGCTCTGTGTGATCCATTTATATTGCTTTGTGTGAACTATTGAATGATGATAAGGGAGCTACAAAAGTGATAAAGGAGCTACATTGTGAAAAAAAGGAGTTTTCTAAACTTTGATTACTCATAAATTTGAATGTTATAACTACATAAATTTCATGGTCTATTTCTTTTGTGGTATATGTTGAAACCACCACATTCCCCTCCTCCCCTTAGGTGGCTCGTTTGAAGTCACATAGTAATTGAGATATTCAGTTTTGTGAGAAGATTTGAAATTTTTATTTTCTTATTTGTTTTAGAGAGCCAACAGTTTGAAGATTTATTAATATATTTGGTTGTTTATTGTCCTTTTTGCCTCAAGGACTATTCTATTAAAGATTTTGTTTTGATTTGAACTGTTGCATTTCTATTAATTAATTTATTTTTATATGAAATTTTATTTATTGTTTTTTGATTTTTATTTAAAATCTTTACTCATTGGAACTTTTGTATTTTGAGGCTTTATTGTTGCTAGCTTGAGTGAAGTAATGTGAATTGTGTAGATTGTCATGACAGGTTATATAGGAGAGAGACACCTTGGGTAATGTATATTGTGAAATTGTGTAAGGTCTAATTTATGGCATTATGGTTATATATGGTACTAATCATTTCAATCTCATTAAAAGTATATATAATGAATGAAACTGATATTTGTGATGTTTTGCAATGAATTTAATTATCAGTAATTTATATTGATGCTTCTATGACA
Organism: Cunninghamia lanceolata; assembly: GCA_027924645.1. NCBI lineage: Eukaryota > Viridiplantae > Streptophyta > Pinopsida > Cupressales > Cupressaceae > Cunninghamia > Cunninghamia lanceolata. Next base: position 3,665,239 of record BSBN01000710.1, on the reverse strand, counting down.
AGTAATGAAGAAATTTTTGTATAAGCATTTTTATGTTGGTTCGTTACTCTGTGTGAGCTATGATTGCTGCAAGTTGCTAGATTAATAGAGGAAGGTATCTAGATATCCAAGGTAAGAATTATTGATGTGGTGAATCATGTATGCTTGATTGTTATTGGTGAATGATACTTTTCTGGTGTAAGTAATGCACTGTATAGTAATACACCTCTAATGCTTTGTGCAAATGATGCATGTGTATGAAATTTTTTCCTTAATGCACTTATCCTATTTATTATATTTATACTTGAACAAGAAATGTTCACTATACTTATCCTAATGTGAGTGATGTATATGTCATATTATTGTTGTCCTTGTGCGAGTGATGCACTATAATGAGTTATTGATTCCTTTGTGTGGATAAAGAATTTGATTAATGATTACATTCATAGTTGTGTGTGAGATACACCTTTTATAATCATTGTGTTTTGGATCGAGTAATGATCACTATAATTATATTACTGCAATATATGCATATTTCATATTTTGTGCGAGAGATGCACTTACCATATTTATTGAACAAAAATTTGAGTGAAAAATGCTCATTGTGTGTGATGCATTTACCATATTTTGTGTGAGAGAGGCACTACAAGTAAATTATGTATTTGTATCCTATGTGAGTTATGCACCAAAGGATTCATGCTTTCTTATTATTCATTTTATGTGCACTAGTGCGAGTTATGCACTATCATATTTATCTAGTCTATATTTTATGCAATTTGAAATAGATTATTCTTGTTAAATGTGTGATGCCCCATAATACAACCCTAGAGAGTTGGGCTAATAGGTGCTAAAATTATAGAAATATTTTTTTTGAAGCAAGAAAATGCATTTACACTAGATGAAATTATCAGTATTTACAATAATTGAACAAGATGAACAACTGACACCTCTAGGGAACATAACTGTATTAGATAAACATAAATTTATTACAATACAAGTAACATACATTTTGATACAACAAAATTACATTATTCATTTACAGATATGAACAGTTACATAAGATCAAATACATGATCACATGATTTCAAGATTCATGACCGATTACATCAGTTTACAACAAGATTATACAATATGGCTCTAAGGATGCAAGTACAAGTCTAGAATAGGAGGCACATCTGCAGTGAACATGAATCAGGTCAACCAAGAAAAACCAATGGATTAATCTCTTCCACCCAACCATGTGGAACCCTGAGGTCCACCCCCCAAGCTAGGAGATAACAATGAGGTTCCCCTAAGTCAAAGGATACAAGAATACAGATACAGAATTGACACAAACAACTTAGCTCATCACGAATGCACAAATCATAAAGACAAGACAGTACTCCAGAGGCATCAACAAAAGATAAAAGGAAGTAACTAGACTACAGTAGGGAGAGTGTCATCGCATGGTCCTAGCATGAGTTATCTAGGCTATCTCTCTCTAGAAACTGGCCCCCATCTATGGTTACCCTGGCAGCCTCTCTCTAGGCACCGACCCCATAGGGTGACACATGCGGAGCCAATACATCCTCTTATGGAAACAAGGAGGTCGACCTTGCCAACCAGACCTTCTCATCCCATCCTTAGCCTATGAGAGCACTCAAGGCATGGGTAAGGCATCATACTTATCCTGTTATATGAATTACTACCCATCCCACCTAGATAAATTATTAAGTTATCACTTGATTACAACTTCCATGGGGTTACCTAGGCAGCCACTTTGTGCACCGTCCCCTCCATGAAAGCCACTCTCCTACATGCAACTAGCAACCCCTAACCATCACCCATAAACCAATTAAATAACATGCATGGACAAGGAACCATAAGGCATCTATCATTTGCAAACCAATGCATTACATAAACCATTTCAATCCAAAACCTCAAACAACAAAACTTTCCCCTATCCACTTCAAAATCTCATAACAAATGAAAACATTAAAATGACATGTTACAATGTTGCACTGGAACAAGAACTAAACCTCTAGAGTTGGGTAACTTGAACCACATTATCACTATTCATATATCCTTTCCTCGAAATAGAAATCAAAGTGTAGACACCCAAATTGGTCCCAAATTTGTTTATGTCTAGCAACACCTAGTCAAAAACATCACTTAGATAATATGTAGTATTTTGTCCTAAATCCCACTCTTAACCCCACTTATTCCATTAGCTAATTAATTAAATAAATTTTATTTATTTAATTAAATTCATCTCTTAATCCCACTTATTCCATTAGCCAATTAATTAAATAAATTTTATTTCTTTAATTGAAATCCCCATATTAATCCCATCCTTATCCCACTTAGCCAATTAATTAAATAAATTTTATTTATTTAATTAATTTCACATGCATAATCCCATTTATCCTATCCCCATCCCAATTAATTAAATAAATTTTATTTATTTAATTAATTTTCACATCATATCCTAATCCCACTATCCAATTAATTAAATAAATTTTATTTATTTAATTAATATCCAACTCATATCCCAACTAATTCAAATATTTTATTTGAATTAAGTTCCCCACTATCCAATTAATTAAATAAATTCTATTTATTTAATTAATATCCAACTCATATCCCAACTAATTCAAATATTTTATTTGAATTAAATTCTCATCATAAGCCGACTTTCTAATTAATTAAATAAATTTTATTTATTTAATTAATTTATCTTATCATTTAGCTGACATGTGTGCCTTTTTCATTTAAAAAAGCTAAGTGGTACTACAGCCTTTTATTTAATATCTTTCATATGTAGTACTTTTTTATGTACATAAGCACACATGAGCCCTATCCTCCCTACACTTGTCAAATGACTACAACTCCCTTGAAGAGTTGGATAACCGAATTAATTCTAGCCGTCCACATCAATCAATTAGCTTTTTAATCTCAACCATCCATTTGAGCCAAGCCTTTTCTATAAATCAACTCCCTCATAAGCCATTAGGAGTGCATTGAGCTTCAAGTACCATTATTCTGTCAAATTTTCTAAGATGCATTGATCCTCAAGTATCCAAATGCTGTTGAAATATCATTAGAGCCTTTGCTTCCTTATCAACGTTATGCTGCAGAAGTGAACACCCAACATTCTTCCAATAATAATCCTTCAAAATCTTGCATGCTCATGCGAGGTGGAGAAGAGCAATGGAGATAAATCGAGCATAGTGTGGAGATCGGTTTACATTTATATTTGTTATTTTGATTTTCATGTTGTCTTATGCTTCATTGTGCATTGCTAGGGTTTTATCATTGTCGTTCATTCATTTGCCCTGATTTGCAATTTTACCCTAACTACATTTTGGCATGCCCGGTGGGACTCACTTCGCTTGATCTTTTTTACAGGTTTTTGTAGTAAAAATTTGCATTCATATAACCCCCATTGTTGAGTTTTGAAGGTTTAATTAACTTTTTGTTGCAGATCTGCTACTTTTTGGACAAAACCCTAGGTTTTAAAGATTTCATCATATCTTTCAAACGGCTAAGAACTTTTCTACAATATTTTAGAAAAAAATTTTCCATGATATAAGAAAGCTACAGTAGAAAAATTTCGGGTTTATCACGATTTTTGCGGGATTTATCACGTTTTTATGTTTTTTCATAAAATTGCAATTCTAGGCGTAAATCAGTGAATTTTTTAGACATTTATATATTTATGGAAAGCTCTCAAAATTCTAATGGGGGTCTTTATTTTACAGATTTAATTTGGAGGTTGTTTACAGTACGAAAAAATTAGATCTTTGCCGACTATACTGTTTCCATAAATCCGCATTTCTGGGCGCAAAATAGGGAATTTTTCTGATTTCTTTACATTTTTAGAAAGTTCTCTACAACTTAATGGGGATCTCTTTTTTGATTTTTTAATTTTTGAACCAAAAATGTATTGAAATAATCAAATCTAATTCGGCTATGCATCTAAAATTACAATTTTCCTTGCCTGATGAGCCTATTTTTTATGCCTGCATTATAATATCATTTTTTTTTATGTTGTAGGTGATCATAAGGAGTTGGAGCAGCATCTGCATCAACATATACAGCAATTTGGAGAGCAAAATAATCTGGTGCACTCATTCTAATCTTTCATCTTAATCATTGTTTGAATCACACATTTGGATTTTGGGCATAAAACGAACAATTGTTTGCAAATTCACATCAAAAAATTGGGCTAAAATAAACCATTGTCTTTCATTATATTTGGATTTAGGCTTTAAAACAAACAAGTGCTTGCATTGTATTCCACACATTGAACTTCTAAGGTTAATGAACCTCATGCGAGTGTGACCAAGTAAATGTGTATGCTCTCTCCTCGCATCCCAACACGAACTTGGAGATCAAAAAAATTTACTTGTGTTGCTTTTGTTTAGCCTTAGAGAGGCCTGCCTTGGTATCCATCCCAAGAGAATGACCTCAAGTAGTACTTTCATTCGGTCCGCTATAAAAATCAGAGGATAAGGTGAAAGCCAAGTCTAACCGGTATTAGCGCTCACCATACAGTGCTAACTCGAAAGGAGGTGTACCTTTGTGTATATTAAAACTCCTCGTAGGGTTAGTTAAAGTCTTAAGTGGCTTGTTGGATGCTCGTGGAGTGCCGGTCCCTCGGATTTTCACTAGAACCTCTTTGTGATAGTGGCCTTGCCTTGACTAGGACTTGTTGAAGTGTCTTCATGTGCTTGCTTAACCATCACATTCTTCCAAACTAAAACTTGCTTATGTGTCTTGCGTGAGTGCTTCATGTGTGTATATGCATAATCATTTGTTTGAATATTGCCACATCAAGCTATAAACACCCAAACACATAAAGACAAGTCATCCTACACATTCTTCCAATAACATTCAAACCCAATCACTTTCATCCCAAACATAGCCTACTCATCATCCAACCCTTCATAGCCAAGTCATCCAAACAATCCACATCATCATCCAAATCCCTAAACAAACGCTTGCTAAAAGGACTTAAGACAAACACTTGGTGACAACATGTCTACACTAGAGGACCTAGAAATCAAATTCCAAAGATTCTTCCAAAATCTTTATTAATGATCACAACCCCTAAACAAGGATGCCATTGAAATATTACAATTCTTCCTCCAAAGAGCTCAACCCCACACAAGCCAATCACCTCAACTGCAACACTTCGTAGCCCAAGTCCAACACCTTTTAGCCACTAGTCAAGCTCAACAAGTACAACAATCCTTAGCCAATCCATACCAACCTAATCCACCTCATAGCCACGTCATATCCATCCACTTCCTATCAACTTAATCCACATATCCACCAAGTCAATGCCACGTCAACCTATGAACATCCACCTCAAGCTTATCCAATCACTCATGACACCATTGAAATGCACTACCAAGCCCATCCACAAAGCAATCAAGTGATATCACATCAACAACATGCAAGTCCAAATGGCCTTTTGTATATAAATCAAGCGACACAAGTCAACCTTGCCAACAAGATCAAATGCCTACATCTTTGGGTCCACCTCAAGATATTTTGTCTACATATTTTACCATTACACCTAGCTACCAAGACTTTCAATGGCCTCCCCAACAAGCACAAGTGAGCCTAAGTCCACCTTTGCAACAAGAAGCACATGCAGCTCCAAATGTTCCCTTGTACATAAATCAAACAAGCCCAAGTTATCCTATGCAAGATCTAATAACCTTTGACAGGGGAGATACTGATCTAGAGTGGCCTTCATCATCCAATCACATGCCAACACAAGAGCCAACAATTCCTATCCCAACACCACCATGTGATCCCATTCGTAGTCCATTAACCCTCAACCTTCCAAACCACCAAGTCCTCTATTACCTTCATCACCATGTCATTCTAATCCTTCACCAAAGGATGAGGCTGAGATAGTTTTACAAAGGATGCTTGAAGCAAAACTTATCGAACTTCCTGAAATCAAACTATGTGAAGAAAGTCCATATGATGAACATGATTATTGTGCATACCATAGGACCAAAAGCCATAATACAAATCAATGCCCAATATTTGTCTCAATTGTTTACAAGGTGTACCTACCTACAATAAGAAATCATGTCACATCATCCCAATCCCATGTATCACCCCCATCCAATCCAAATTTTAGCTTATCAAACTCCATTATCCTTCCATCTAATCAAAGTCCTAATCATAAGCCTACAACACCATCTACTATTATCATCCATCCATTATATTGCCCATCCACTCATACCCTTGCGAAGGATGTGATCCATTGGCTACTAGCTAGGAATAAACTACCTCCATGTCAAACATCTATTTATGAGCTTACCAATGAACTTGCAAAGGTCAGGTCCAATCATATAATCCCATCATGTGGTTCACATATCCTTGAGCCTCTTCAAAAGCATTCCATTAACATACCTAGCCCTTCAAGCCCATCATGTGACCTACCAGCCATCAAGCCTATTCAAGAGTCATCATGTTCTCATGTTGTTGACCAAGAGCCTATCCAAGAGCCTTCCACTTCCATTCAAGCAACCCAAGAGGTATGTCAAAGGTTTAATCTTAAGCATGTGGAAACATTAAGCCCTAGTCCAACTCAAGATCAAAATTCTTTCATGCAACCCATCCATAACATTTATCTTCTTTATGATCAAGATGATACCTATGAAGAAGCTATCCATGAGCACCTTGATCGTATCCATAATCTTATATCCATCCATGAGCAAGATATCCAAATTGCTCCTAGTCATCCGCCATATAGCCCTATCCATAATGAGCAAACATCCACTTGTCATGATGAGACACTTGTCCCCCAAGTAAGCATAAAAGATCAAACAAATAACTTGGATCTTAGCGAACACAATGCTAATCAAGATCCTAATGATCCTCCTTCCACATCCACCATCAATACCATTTCAAATACATCATGTCCTATTGGTCTATCCACCCTTATACATGAGTGTTCTTCCTTAGGACAACAATGACCTTTATCCACTTCACCTTCTCCATCCAATAAAGAGCTCAAGTCTATCTCCCAAAACACATCTAGTCCCATAGTCAATCGCATCCTCCAAAACATGAACTACCAAGGCAAAGGCCTACGCCTTTATGAACAAGGTATTTTGGAGCCAAACCATGTCAAAGTTCCTCCATGCTCATATGGCCTTGGATACACACCCCAAGGTAAACAAGGACAAGATGTTGGTAATCCCTTCATGCATTCTAAATCTACCACTTTCCATCGCACCCCCCATCATCTACCCAAGACATATGTAGCCATTCCATCTCCATCATCTTATAAATGTCAAAAGCATGTGACCGTACATCTTCCACCATCCACTTTGCCTCCACTTTTACCAACTCCTAATATCCTTCCATCCACCTTGCCACCATTGCTTCCAATACCTAATTATCCACTTATTCATAAGTATCCTTACATCCCTAATCATAACCAACAAAAGCACACATCATTTAAGCATAAAGCTTCCAATCATTCCATCCACTCCACCCACCCCATGGGATTCAAAAGTAAAAATTTTGATGCCTCTAAAGCTAAAAATCTTACCAAAAATCCTAAAGGTCTTCATACCTTAGGACATCAAGAATCAAAATCAAAGCAAAGTTCACCTAAGCAGCCATCTAAACCCTTACCTCCAAATGCAAAGCACAAAAGCAAAATGGTTTGGGTTCCTAAGCAAAAAGCTAGCAAAGTGAATGAGGCATCCTCATCCACATCTCAAGAATCCCAATCACCTATCTCCATCCAAAAGCCTACTTCCATCCAAAACTTCCATTCCCTTCAAAAAACCCACAAGCAAAGCAAAAGCACTAAAAATACTAAATGTATGTGGGTTCCTAAATCACTTCATCAACCATCCCCTAAGCAAACATCTCCATTGCTTCCTACACCACCATCTCATCAAAAGCTTCAATGTTTATCATGGTGTGTACAACCGTTGGTCATGGTTCTCTTCCACTCTGCAGGACCTCCACATAACTACATCTCCACATCTTCTATCCGTTATCTTACATATCTCCCCCATGCTATCCCTATGGCCCATGCTTTGGCATAAACTTTTCATCCATCTTCATTCCATAAGCCTATATAAATCCACACCATAAGCCACTAACCTACCCTACCATAATTCCACATTATAATCCATTATCTACCTAATCCATCTCCCATCCATGCTCTCCCTTATCAACATCTATGAGCATAATGACATGGTCCATGCGAAGACATCATCCATCTCTAAAGGGACACTATCAAACTTCATAGCACTAGACAATTGAGTCCCTCCTATCCATTACCATGGTGAAAACGTGGCAAACAGGCGTCATGTGTAATTGTCAACCCATCTAAAAGCAAAAAAAATAAAAATAAAAAATAAAAAAAATAAAAAAAGTAAAGAGAAATCCCTTCATCCAATGGTGAAAACCTGGTAAACAAGCGCCTTGGATATGTACCATGGTGAAAACCTAGTAAACAGGCACCTTGGATAAGTACTATGATGAAAACCTAGCAAACAGGTGCCATGTGTAATTGTCATACCATCTAAAAAAAATCAAAATAGTAAAGAGAAATCCCTTCGTCCAATGGTGAAAACCTAGTAAATAGGTGCCTTGGATAAGTACCATGATGAAAACCTAGCAAACAGGTGTCATGTGTAGGTTGATCTTCTATGTCACTTACACTTGGGGGCACATTGTCTCATCCAACCTATCATTTTCCATTCTATCATGTCCTACCATTACCATACCATCCTTAGCCATTACATAAATATGCCTATCCTATTGAACCCATTTATCCATCCTCCCCCCTTTTGATTTTGATGAAGACATAGGGGCAAAATGTTGAAACATGTTTGGATCTTTCTTGGCATACCTTCTTTCCAAACCGAGTCCTATCCATTGACAATTTATCCATCCCATTCAAACCAATCTATCATGTCATCCCTTGGTCATGAACTTTGTCATGTAAAACCCTAAGTCTACCACCTAGAATGGGGCAAGTTATTCCTATGCAACATATCCTTTGAAGATCACATCCTAGCTCCCGTATGATCCATCCACTATGGCATATCCTTTTCACGAGCTTTCCATCTTATAGCTTATCCCCATCTGTTTATCATGAGCTTTCCACTATAGCTTACCTATCCATTTATCATGAGCTTTCCCTTTTATGGCCTATCCTCTTATCTATCCATCTTCTCATGAGTCTTTCATCCCATTTACTATGAGCCCATCCTTTTATCCATCCCTTGCACCTAGACTTGGTTTTTTCCCTTGTCATTGGTATCAAGCACAAAGGCTACTCAATTGTAATTCCATTGATGTTCCAAAACATTTCAAAAAAATCCAAAAAAATCAAAATATCTCAAAAACTCCAAAAAAATTCACAAAAAATCCACAAAAAAAAAATCAAATATGTCAAAAAATCCAAAAAAATCAAATATCCAACGAAAAAACCAAGTAATAAAACCAATCATCATCAATCCAAATCAATCCACTCCATCAAAATTCAAATCAAAATCAAACTCAAAATCATCATCATCAATTTTTCCTATCAATAACATTCATTCATCCATTTCAATCAATCACTTCTTCCAATCATATCAATCCAATCAATCTATGCAGTGATCTTGAATTGAAGTCACACTAATCCATATCAAGCAAGCTAATCAACTCAATCACATCAAGCAAACCATCAAAACAAATCCAATCACTCCAACAAATCAAAAGAAGCTTAATCCACCACATGTTATCCAATCATCAACATTTCATCAAATCAATCTAATCATCCATCATTTCATCATCTTCAAATCAATCCAAAGAATCATTCCAGGCAATGATCCAATTGCAAGCCATCCTTAATCCATACCAATCAAGTTAATCAATCAAGCCAAGTTATCCAACCGCAATCCATGGTCTTGATCCTAGCCTTGTTGTAAGCCAAAGCAATCAACCAATCAACCAACCAACTCAGCAAACAACTTTGTGTTGATCTAGGGATATAGCTTTCCCCACAATGACAACACTCTCAACTATCATCAATCAAACAATTAATCATTGGTTTACAGCTTGACAGGGGCAATACCTTGTTTGTTTTTGAATCATTTGTGCATGCTTGCTTGCTTGCTTGTGTGTGTTATCTTTTTATCTTGCATTTGTATTATATTCGATGGCATTTCCAGCTAATATTCATATCTTGTATTCAGACAAGGTTGTATTATGCTGGGGCACAAGACACATTGTCACCCTGGTCCTTATACCTTGGTGCATAACGTCTAGTTCTATATCAAACATCATGGTTGCTCACCTTCCATTGCAACATAACACATCATCATTTCTTCTATCCCTTATCTTTCTTTTGCAGCCAAGCCATTTCTTTTCGAGAGCCTACCCGTGTTTGTCCAACCCGCCTAACCTCTCGAGGGGGCATCATCATCATATCTTTTCATCATCATCATATCCTTACATCACCATCTCCATTTCATCCCATATCATTTTTCTCTATCCATACCTTAGCTTCTTTGAAATGATGTTACTCGACATAAAGCTTATCATCTTGAACATCATCTCAAAGAGGGGCAAAATGTAGACACCCAAATTTGTCCCAAATTTGTTTATGTCTAGCAACACCTAGTCAAAAACATCACTTAGACATCATGTAGCATTTTGTCCTAAATCCCACTCTTAACCCCACTTATTCCATTAGCCAATTAATTAAATAAATTTTATTTATTTAATTAAATTCCCATCTTAATCCCACTTATTCCATTAGCCAATTAATTAAATAAATTTTATTTATTTAATTAAAATCCCCATCTTAATCCCATCCTTATCCCACTTAGCCAATTAATTAAATAAATTTGATTTATTTAATTAATTTCCACATCATATTCTAATCCCACTATCCAATTAATTAAATAAATTTTATTTATTTAATTAATATCCAACTCATATCCCAACTAATTCAAATATTTTATTTGAATTAAATTCTCATCATAAGCCAACTTTCTAATTAATTAAATAAATTTTATTTATTTAATTAATTTATCTTATCATTTAGCTGACATGTGTGCCTCTTTCATTTAAAAAATCTAAGTGATACTACATCCTTTTATTTAATATCTTTCATATGTAGTACTTTTTTATGTACATAAGCACACATGGGCCCTATCCTCCCTACACTTGTCAAATGACTACAACTCCCTTGAAGAGTTGGATAACCGAATCAATCCTAGCCGACCACATCAATCAATTAGCTTTTTAATCTCAACCATCCATTTGAACCAAGCCTTTTCTATAAATCAACTCCCTCATAAGCCATTAGCAATGCATTGAGCTTCAAGTACCATTATTCTATCAAATTTTATAAGATGCATTGATCCTCAAGTATCCACATGCTATTGAAATATTATTAGAGCCTTTGCATCCTTATCAACGTTATGTTGCAGAAGTGAGCACCCAACATTCTTCCAATAATAATCCTTCAAAATCTTGCATGCTCATGCGAGGTGGAGAAGAGCAATGGACATAAATCGAGCATAGTGTGGAGATCAGTTTGCATTTATATTTGTTATTTTGATTTTCATGTTGTCTTGTGCTTCATTGTGCATTGCTAGGGTTTTATCATTGCCGTTCATTCATTTCCCCTAATTTGCAATTTTACCCTAACTACACAAAGGTTTAAAAGACTTGACCCATAATAACCATGACACCCCACTTAGAACCAAAATAATTGTGTGACTTAGAACTGGGGAAAAATACAATAACCCAATTCCTCCATTACTACAAGACAATAATAACTAACAGTGGTGTTACATACATGACCATAAAGCCATAACATAGGTCAAGCAATCTAATTGAGTTTTATTCCTATATTATTTTCTAACAACAACACTAAACTACTATTCATATAGCTAAATATGATAAAATAACCCTCATTTAATTAAAAAGACAAGTATAAACAATCTAAAACAACAATCTTATTCCCTAAACCAAGCATCACAAGATTCTCATAATATTTAAATTTATAATAGATCTCTAGAAAGTTGAAATGAATTAACTAAGATAATAAATTACATTACTTCCATAATAATAGTAATCTTATGCAAGCAAGATTTATTAGATTTTCTAAAACAAAGCATTGATAGCTAAATTTTAATACCTTGATTTATAAGATAAAAATGACCAGCGGTAAGGTTTAGATTCCTACATAATTAAGTAGTGACAATTTCTAAAATATGACTACATTCTATTAATAGAAGCAGTTAATAGTTTACTCATGTCCTTAGTTTTAAAATAGAATATAGAAACTTATACAATGATGATCAAAACAGAATATAACTCTTTCATTGACACAATGGCTATCAAAATTCTAAAATATCTTATACTAATTACACGAGAATTATAATTAGCTCAACATAGCATCAACTCATGAAGCTCATTCTTCATATTTTGGAAGCTATCATTTGTCTAACCTAACTCCAACATATACATCTATTCCCATTACTTCCTAAGTCTCTTAAGACACTAGGATAAGTATTGTTTACTCAAATGAACTAGTATAAATTTTAACTAGAAAGATAAACACTACTAATATAATCATCAGCATTAAGAGTTAATAAATATCCTAATAATAATATATACTAATCAATTCAAGGCTTATAAATCCATCTAATATTTGTTTAACCAATACCATAATAATTCAATTCACAATAAAACTCTAATTTATTATTTATTTATTAAAACAATGTATATTACTAAATCATAACTAAAAAAATTTATATTTAACAAGATAAATTGAGTATAACTAATATATATTTAATTCTAGAATTGTAATACCATTATAACCTATTAGTACTCTAATTTAATTCATTTAACAAACATACATCTACTAATTAAATTCTATTCTTAATAAAATATTTCAAATCTAATCTAACACAAGTATGAGTTCACCACATTTTATTCGTAAAAAGTTGGTAAAAAATCTAGTTAACAATTTACTAACTCAAAGTGATATTCACTTAAGCAATGTGTTTACTAAACATTCATGGAGTATCTATTAGCAACTTTCTAATTAAACTCAATTGCCAAGCCCCTACTCTATTTAAATGGACTACTGTTAAAATTTCATCAGAAAGAAAGAAACAATAATAATGCAATGATATTTGAGAATCTTTAAAATCAGAGAAAAGAAATTGTAAGAAGACTTCTAAGGTTTTTTTAGCAAAAATGGAGATTAGTCTACTAGGAAAAGCAATGAGAGCAAGATGGCAATACATATTTCAGAGGTACAGGATGAATCCAATATAAATTTGTAGAGATTCCAATGCAAGAAAGAGCAAGAAATTTACAGAGGGACAAGAGGCCCACAAAAATGTCTACTAGAGGAGGAGTAAATTGAAGATTTAGGAAGAAATCTGACCTCAAGAGGTACTAAACTCAGGCAAGAACAAGTTGTAATATCTTTTATTATTTTATTTTTTTATAATTTTAATTTTGTGCTAACTGGAGGTTTTTTTTTTTAAAATCAAATTTCAAAGACTGCTCAATTCCTCCAATTCTCACGCTGAACGGCCAGGCAAGGCAAGCAAGGTACAACAAAAATTGAAGGTAGAAAGAATTTAGAGAAGGCAGGAAAGAGGGCCGTACGGCCAGGCATACGCCTTCCTATGGGAAGAGGACAAGAAATTTAATATAAAGAAAATGAATGCCAACAATCTCAGCATAAGGGATTTCTTTTTAGGAAAATAAAACTACAGTTAAGAACAGAGGATGAAACCGTACGGTAGTAGCTGAGGGGGTATTCTAGATTGCAGTTTAGTATTTGACAAAATCACCCCAATTTAGCTTGGCAGAAACAAAATCAGGCAGAGGTCCAAATTGATAGGATTCCATTGAAATATCATATCAATGCATGGCTTTAAATAAAAACCTCATTTTCTCGCAGAGGATTCAAAGATGCAAATGCTGGGTAAGCAGTATAATGGTATTGAGAGTAGAAAGAGGTGAGGATAAAGAAAGAGATTTGAATAGAACAATTTCTCACGAATTTAGCCAACCAACAACTAACAAGCTCAAGGTTACAAAGAACTCCAGTTTGAAATGGTGACAGGAAGACAAGAGTTCCACTGGACTAAAGAAACAAGTTCAAAATACTCACGAGAAAATTTAGCAGAGACACTAACTAGTTTATCGAATTGCTCAAAAGAACAAGTAAGCATACCTGGAATTTTGATCCCAGGCTTCCAAAAATTCTTCAGCTTCCCACCTCTTTAGCTTTCCGTAACCATTTTCCCCAAATTTCTCTATCTCCCCTTCTCAGAATCACTCCCCTCAAAAATAACCCCCCAGAAATAAAAATAGGCAAACTCATTAATTTTCATTACTCCCAAAATCTGTTACAGAGGATCCCATCACCCTCTATAACTAAAAGCAATTAATTTTCTATCCAGAGATTCTCCAAACCAGAATTCTCATATGACAACTCACTAAGCAATAAATTTATTATCTAATAATATTTTTGAACCTACCCAGTAATATTCAATAATGATAACTTATGACAATATCATATTAAAACATTAAAACTATTAATAATAAAATAATATTAAGTACTTATGACTCAAATCTTATTAAAATCATTAAAATGATTAATTTAATCTTTATTACAAAATATTTAAATAATGCATAGCTAATTAATGACTAATAAATAATACTATATCTAACTTATTAATAACCTTATTATTAAAATAATTAATGCATTTCCAAAATACACATTGGCTTAATAAGCAAAACTCGACAATAACTCTACATGCCACAAGATGACCAAATCTGAGGCAAGGACCAAAGAGTGACATCTAGACTCATGACCACAGATTCAAGACAGAAATTGACCTAGGGAATCCCCATGTTATCTCCCATCAACATTATCCACTAGAGTAAGGGCTCGCTCAAACCTGCTAAGTCAAGTGGAGTCGATGTCCGGTACCTACAACCTACATCAAAATGATAGGTTGCATACGAACTTATGCAAATATATCAGACACATGGAGTTAGAGAATCACAGTGTAGTAGGGTGCTCGAAATGAGAAATACTACACCGTCCCTTCTCTCAAGCATAATAATAAACATAAACATTTCTAGCTAACAATCAGATAACATTCTATCACATAAAACATAGTAACATTATTCTGTATAATTAATTAACCATGTCAAAATACAACATAAGTTGTAATAACAATAATATCATCATACTATTCATAATACATTTTAGTAATCTCGTCAGTCAACCATAGTCCATCATAAACATAAAAAGCATAAACCATAAGTCTAACAACCAACTGTCTCAAAACTGTCTAAATGCAATAGAAAAACTATCAACTATCAAAAGCCAAATAAACAAGGGGCATTACAGAATGTATGTGGTAAAGCTTACTTTCCAGGACATGATGTCAAATGTGGGCTCACAGAGATGGTAATTCACTTTTTTCTAAATTACCACTTTTGTTATTTAATGCTTTGGCTAAAGTGAGTTGTACCATTGAAATAGATGGAATAAAAAGCCTAGTTTTATGTTATATGTCTCTACCACATCCTGCATACTAGATATATGTCATCCGAGTTAGGAATTCATATAGGCATCAGCCATGTATCAAGAGTTTCCCTCATGCCAATTGCTTTAGATTTCTAGCCACCTTATGCAGGGTCGGGTATTCTTCGAGTTAGGAAGAATCTTGGGGAAGTGTTATGCTTCATGGTTGGGTGGAAAAAGCACATTAACCATGGTACATTTGAATCTCTTTATGTAATTTGAAAAATACATTTTATCATGTATTGAACCTTTGATGACAAGGTATGTAATTGAACTTCCCTCTGTATGAACTAAGATTACACTTGAGAAATTGTAAAGATTATACATTCTAGATATCTCTGTAAATAGAAAGTTTCTCATAGATTGAGATTTACTTTTCATTGTTAAATTTAGTGAATGATTGTATCAGTATTGAGATCATAATGTCCCTCTTACTTTTGACCTTTCTAATCATATTGATGATCTTTTGTATGATGAAAACTTGTTGATCTTCTTATCTTTTATATTGAACAAGTTGAAGGCCTTGTTGATATTTTTGTTGTAAGACTTTTGATTGCCAATGATGATAACAAGTAGTGTGGGATGTTTATTTTTCATCATAAGGGCAATTGTTCAACTATCTCATGTGAGTAGGCATGTTGACAAAATGAACATAATTCTTTTATATTATGAGAATGTTTTGGATATGAATAATATTTTATGAAGAAATGAATTAGTTTGCATGCTTTTACTTGACTAAAGATAATTGATGAAACAGTGACATGCTAACAATATGTGCAAGTCAATGAATGTTAGACAGAGAAATTTTGTTGTTATGAAAAAATCTAGGTGTATGGAGCAAACAATAAATTTGTTAGGCGGACCGATTTTGACATTGAGGTAAAACAAAATTAAAGAGGTATGAAATCTTATCATAAGTTAAGTTGATTTGAACATTTAGATCATGATTCTTTTAAGAGGGAAAGGATGTCATGACCCCTAATTTCAATAATTAATTTTACTTATTAATTATGATATTTTGTTGAGAATAATTAATATTTATTTATAGTTTCAAGTTATAAAGAGAATAGAATTTAGTAGTAAGGTCTTGATATGGTTTAGTTAATTGATTTAAATTAATTATTCTTGTGTGTTGTGGGGAATAAGAGCTATTTTATCATTATTTTAGAAAAATTAAGACCATAGGTCAATCACCTATGGGTAGGGTACTTGTTTATTCATAAAAAATATGTTTCAGAGTTGTTTTAATGCATTTTAGTGCACAAAAAAATGGGTGACGAAATTGGAAGTGGTAGACTCTTCTTCTCTCAAAGAGTCTTAGAGAGTTCAAGTCATCAAGAAAAGAAATAAAAGGAAATCCAAGAATCACATTTCTTAAGAAAGAAATGAATGCCACAAGCAAGAAGATGAATACAAAAGGAGATATTATAAGGAGATGGAAGTTTGGCTTCAAGGGAGGAAATCAAGAGAAGAGCCTAGGTTTATTTTTGATTTTTTGTAGGTCATCAGGAGGACGTTCATAGCTAATGTTGAATAATTATTGAAGGAAATTACAACCATTTTGGTGAGGCAAAGAAAACATACATCCACGGTGACTTGTTAGATGAAAAATTTTTAAATTTCATGAGGAGGGCAATAGAATCCTAGGTAGAAGAAAGGAAGCACTCAACTGAATAATATGGAAGCTCTCACATTAAGGAATCTTGGAGTCTTTCTTCAAATGCGTTTGGAGGTATTCTTCATTAATTAAATCCTTGAGCTATTTTTTTGAAAACTCACCATTATTTATGTTAAAGTTATTCTAAAAATTCTTTTAAGAAAACTTAGTCTCATGAAATTAATCTTATCATACAAATTAGTTTATAAAAAGGTTTTTGGGTTTTGAGAATCATGTTTTCATCTTTTCGAAACATTTTATGTTTTTCAATTTTGTTAAGTATTTTAAAAGCTATCATATTTTTACCACTGTTGTAGAAAAGATTGAAAATCTAGGGTTTTGTTGGTAGTTTACTTTGTTGGAAATGAATTATTCTTATTACATAAGTGTGTTAGATGAATTCTTATATTTTCTTTTTCAGAATGGGTATGATTAGATAATCTTTCATATATTTAGTTGTATCCAAAAATTAGATTAAATCAAGAATATTCTTGTAGTGCAAGAAGGTCAAATTAAATCCTTATGTTGATTAGTTTATAAAAATAATTGTTAAATCAGACATATGTATATATTGCATTTTATTCTAAATGTCAAAATTAAAGAAAATAAAAGATCTTTAATCTTTTAGAATTTCTATCATTTATTATAATATAGAGAATACTTTTGAGTAATCAATTCATTCTCGATTTATAATTAAGTTTGGGGTAAATCAAGATTTGAGGGAAAGGGATTATTGCAGTAAACACTGCCTCCTCATCTTACTAAAATTTTCTAATTATTTTTCTGAGTTTTATTCCCCTTACTCTTACATTTCCAAAACATCTTGAGTTTTAGAATTTCACTAAGAAATAATAAAGTTATGATAGATTTACTACTGGGTGGTTTTTCATGTTAAGGTTATTTCTATTTAATTAATTCATTTTTCCAATCATCTAGAATGTTTGGTCAATAATTGAAATTGATTTAAATAGGTTAATAATTGAAAATAAGAATCTCATTTAAGTAAGTAAAGTGAATTATTTTCTTAGAATCGTTAATGTCTAACTAGCCATGTGTGAGAGAATAGAACTCTTGAGATACTTGGGTATTGCTCTAATGACCTAGGAATTGGAGGTTTTCTTATTGAAAGGAAAATTTAATAGGCTCTTCATGAATTACCTTAAGCTCTATTTTACTTTTGTTTGGATAATATAAATGTAGATTAGAATTTAGGAATGAGGCTAAAACTTTAAATTATAGATAGATGAGGATGAGAGAATATAAAAGAAAGTGTGTTTCATATCAATATCCAAGAATGGTTGGAATATTTTTGTTGTTATAACTTACCTATTTTACTTGTAGGGAATATTTATAAATTATTCAATTGTTGCATGCACTTTTTAGAACTTGAATGATTTAATCAATATATGGAACAATATGGATGTATATATTAATTGATTTATTGATTGTAGAAAATATTATCTAATGAACTAGATCCCATGTGAGTTAAAGTATCTAAGTCAACCTTATGGTTGCAAGACTAGTTACCCTGAACTACGAAGCCTCTGCGTTGTGCGTATGTAGGCAAGGCCATCAATGATGAACCTTTAAGGCATTAGGTCAGCCCCTTATGGCCTGTAGGTTCATCATTTTGTGCATTGAAATCTAATATGTTGTTCATTGATTTTGCAGGACTAATGTTTATATCTAGTTGTGTAGATTCATGCCAAAAAATTTGTGCAGTTATGAAGACAAGCATTATATGAATGGTGTAGGTAACTGAACAATCTGAAGGTGATTATTAGCTATCCTGTAAATTGTACTTTTCTCTCTCTTTGTCGAGTTTAATGGATCAGATGCAGAGTGTTTTCATGTTTATTGTTGATGTGATATTCTTGTATAAGCCTACATGGATGAATATTGGAAAGGCATGGTCCTATTTCATTGCACTTATTCATTCACTAATGCATAGAATCTTATTTGAATATATATATGAAATTTGTTTCATACTTATATTTCTTGTACTATTTTATAATAATAATATTATTTTATTTTAGCTATTTTGAATGTTTGTTACAGAGATTGTAGATCTTTAAAGTGATAGGTTTCCTAAGAGTAAGTTAAAGGGACATGTTTGGTGGAAATAAGTACAATTAAAAAGAAATAGAAGAAGAAAATGAAATATAACAAAATAGTAGTAAAACTAAAGATCAATTTATACTTGTTGGATATGAGTTAGAATTGCTAAAAGGGTTACAAAATCTGAGGTAGAAGAATAAGACCTTGAAATAATACACTGAAGAATTCCTTAACACGGTCATTAGCACTAGACATAGTGAATCAAGGAAAGAATTTTTTTTAAGATACATCAATAGAATGAGAGGAATTATTTAAGAAGAACTAAGCTTGGTGAGATTTAGAATAGAGGAATAATTTCAATTCATAGTAAAGGTCAAATAGAAATTAAACAAAATGCTTGAGAGAAGAAAAAACTAACAAAGTGGAAGAGAAGAAATATTGTAATGTAGATCTCAATATGATGACAAAAGACCCTACAACGATGATGTGGAAGCAAAAAAGAGTAGAAATACATATTGTAATGACAAAACATATGGATATCAAAGAGGCAGAAAAAGATATGGTGTAAATGAGGGAAGATCCTTCCTTAGAACCTATTTCAAGTGTGGAGGAGAAGGACATTGAGCATTCGAATGTTACCAAATCCAAGGTAGCACTGAAAAAAGATCCAAAGCTAGCACAAGAACTACATATTTAGAGGAAGAAATGAGAAGATCACAGTGTCCATTTGATAAACTATAGAAGGGTTAAGAAAATTAGTCACAAGGAGAGATTTATTCAGAGTAGATGCTATGGGCAAAGACAAATTGGTACAAAGGAAAAGTATTTTTAGAATAGTACATGAATCTAGAGATAAGTTTTGTGAAGTCATCATTGATGGTGGTAGTACAAATAATTTGGTTTTAAAAAAATGGTTGACAAATTGAAGTTGAAGAGGTTATAACAACCTAGTCCATATAAAATTTCTTGGTTACAAAATAAATAAAAGATACTGGTAAGTGAGCAATGTTTAGTGAAATTGAAGTTAAGTCCATAACATGGTGATGCTTTGTTTAATAAATTATGGAAATCAATGTATACCATATGTTTTTGGGTAGATGGTGGTAATATGATAGGGAAGCTATACATGATGAGAGAAAGAATACTTACACTATAACAAAGAATGATAAGAGGCATACTTTAGTCCATTTGAAGGAGAAGGAAGATCAACTGTGGGGTAATGTCAAATTTTGTTTAGTTGATTGAAGAATTTTCCTAGATGGTTTGAGGTATGAGAATATGTGTTTTGCATTTATTCTAAGAAAATGCCACATTGCAAACATAATAGACACCATCAAAATATGCAGAGAAGATACCACATAAGGAAATTTAGAACTATTGATAGAATATAAGGATATCATGAAATAAGGTTCAAGCATACATCAGGTTCACGAAAAATATTAAGGTGTGGAAAGAGGATCCTAATCAACAATGAAGCAACTAGGTCAATCTCTCTCTGCATATAACATTAGAATGCTCACAAGCCACCAAGGACTATAGACTTGCCTATTGTCCCTAGAGAAGAGCCAAGTTACAAGTGTTGGTGGAGTCTTGGGGTTCTATTTGTTGCTATGATTTAGAGATTGATGTAAAAGGTTTGACTAAACTATGCAAATGAGTTCAGATCTAGTGATCAAACTAAGTAACAATGTAGCCTATAGTAACAAAAACTAGAAAATAGGAATAGAGTAGAGCAGAACAGATAGAGAGGAACCTATAACCAAAAACAAAAGAGAAGTCCCAAAGAGAATTTTACTTAATCACTTTGAAAATGATTTTCACAGATCCAGTGGGGGTGGGATATCAAACACTTTTTAGTCCCTTTTCTGCTAAGTCCATTTATCCTTCTGAGACCCAAGGTCCCGAGACGATCTTATTTGGGGAGTTTTTTAAAGCTATGACTATTTTTTTTAATTTTCAAGGCTAGGATTTGATTTCAACCTGGGAGTCCATTTATTCAAACCTACGGTAGAAAGAAAAACCTAGATAGGAAGGGAGAACCAAGCAACAACAAGAAAGCCCTAAGTTAAAACAACAACAAAAATGAAACTAAAACCTAAAAAATGAATTAAAACCTAAACTAAATTGAAACAAAAGAACAATGAGAACAAGAAATCAAAAACCACAACAAACAAAGAAATGAAAAACCAAAATCAATGACAAGGATGAGGCAAAACCCCCATACCTAGAATCGACGGTGGCTGGGGACGAGGAATTTGTAAGAGAAAATGCAAACAATGACCTTAAATTTCTAAATCTCTAGCTCAATCAACCAAAAGTCCTCAAATATTTGCTGATTTGGATGTAATTAGATTTATGGAGCTCTAGGAGTTGAAAATCATGAAGACACAAGCTCAAAATGAGGTTTAAACATTGAGTGAAGGATTATATAGCTTCAGATTTAATCCTTCGTACCACAATAAATATGGTAGGTCAGGTCGGATGGATGCAGGAGGAAACTAGACTTTTGGACCAAAGTCCAAAAGGTCTAAAAAGCTGATCAGGGCCCGATGTCTTGATTGGACTTTCCAAAATAATCCTGAATTTAGAAATGGACCTGAGGCTCGAGATCCTTGGAGTTAGAGAACTCTCGAAACTTTCACAAAAACACTCAAAAGACTTTGTTTTCAAAAAAGGACAAAATCCCTAAGTGGGAACATAGGACTTGAAAAGGGAAAACAAAAGAAAGAAGGAAAAGTTGAATTGGGCCCCCAACTGAAAAACAAAGGTGAGGTGTGTATGAAGGGAATGACAAGAACATTCATAAACCTTCTATATTTTGAGTATAATATGTTGGCAATATGTGTGGTCATTGATGTCAACTCAATATGTGTCAACTTGAGGTTAGGCTTGTATAGAGTTTTTGTATAGAGGTTGAAAAGGATAAGGTGGATACTGGAAGATTTGAGAGAGATAGTTTGACACAAGGTCAACATGTTTGACATAATAGAAGATTTGAGAGAGATAGTTTAACTCAGTAAAAATGTCTAAGGTAGATCAGTCTGGAAGACCCAGCAAATGGAGAAAAGTTGTCTAAGTATGAAGAAGAATGGTGATCAATATGATGTCTAAGTATGATACAAAGGTGAGTACACTTGTTTTAATATGTTTCTTGTATCCCTACATTGATATCTCATAAGCATGGTGTACCACACTTAGAGATAAGTTACAGAAGTTTTGCTAATGCATTTACAGTGTATACCCTAAGGTAGAGTCATAATGTTTTGCTCCACACTCCTCTACAGAGCAAGATTTAGCCTTGAAGTTTTGAAGAGAATTCGACTAGAATATGGACGTGAGTTATATCCAAGATTCAAAGTCATTATACCTTCAGCAGTAAAAGTTATAAACTGTGACAGAGTTACAATATGTGATTTGACAGAGCAAAGTAATAATGAAGACTTGTTGGAATGCTCTGCATTCCTTCGGAAGTGAATATTTGTTCATGCAGTTTTAAGGACATGCTTAGAGATATTTAATGTATGCTTCATTGCATTATCAAGTGGTTTAGTGGTCGACAAGTTTAGTTTTCAAATGGTAAAAGTGCTACAGTTGACTCTAGATGGCTAACTATTCTTAGAACACATGTTTGAGTACTTGCACTAGATGGAGAATATAAAGATAAGCAATTTGAAGTTATGTGGACATTCTACATGTTTCAATACTTCTCAGGTTTGAAGCACGTGCAAATCTTTCTTGTTTGTAGCACCGCATGAAGTGTTCAAGACAATTTGAGTTATATGACTGTTGATTATAGTACAACTGAGTTCAGTGTCTCTGAATATCTGCAGAAGTGCTAGTTGTGGTTATGCAGATCTTGGAGATATGTTTAGGATGATGCATGAGTTCATTCATTAGAGTTTCAAAAGTTTTAGTGGTCTGTAATGCAATATCTTATGTTTTGATGTGTTATAGTCAGTTTAGAATGCTTTATTTTCATCAGTTCAATATGTTTCTTCTTTTGTAAATGTACATAATGATCAGATATTTTAGGTGAATGGTGTAAGGATAGTGTTGATAAGGTACATTTCTCATATCTTGGTCCATATGATGTTTTTGGTGTCTCCCTAATGATGCAAAAATGGATAGATAATAATGTTTGAGCTATTTAGGCCGACAGTCTGTTTCTTTCATGTGCGATTGATCTTGATCAATTGGTTTGGCATTGAAGGATGTGTTATGAATTTTACCCTATTATTCCATATGAAGAGATCCACAACTCAAAGTATATTTGTTCTAGGCTGACCATACAGTATTACACATTTCATCTAAAGGTCTTTTTGGTGCTGACCTAATTGAGGATTTGAATTGTTGCGGAAGGTATATATAGAAGAACAAATTCATTTGTGAAGTCTGTGGGTGATAGAGATGTATGTCAAGCATGAAGTGTGTGAAGTCATTATGATGGAGTAATTGCACAAAAAAGGGGACTGCAATATCAACATATGACATATGCCTTCTTTACAGTAGTTCAAGTTCTTGTTTTCATTGTAATCTTCATGTATCTTGCTATCAGACAGTGAGTCTCCTCAACATGTCTTTGTATCTTCTCCTAAGGTTGCAGCCTTAGTTTACAAGTCAGTAGGGAGTAGTAGCTTCCTTGGGTTGTATCCCTAAAACAAAGTTGTAATCTTTTGTAGTAGTGATCTTATTATATTGTGAGTTAATCCTCACCATGGATTTCCCTCATTGGGTTTTCACGTAAAAATCTTGGTGTCCTTGTATTGTGCATGTTAAATTACTTTTTGTTCTTCTTCCTTTGGTTAAAATAATTTGAATATTAAGTTGCAAATGGAATTGATTTAAAGTTTAAGAATAGACTAATTCACCCCCCTTTCAGTCTCGGGATGTGTTCAACAATTGGTATTAGAGCCAATGACCTTTGAGAAGACTAATAGAAGAGGTAGATCCTAAATTTGAACACATGGAATCTAAAGCTAAGTCTGATGATGTGTTTACTCCTAAACTGGATCTAGAAGCAATGGAACTTGAAGGTTGAGACCTTAATCTAGATGAAGTAGACCTTAAAGGAGAACTCTAGTCAGTCCTTGAAGATCTGGATGAAGCAAAAGAACTAAATATAAAATATGAGTTCATGCTTGAAAAATCAAAGGAGATAATTGTAAAATGGAAGACACAAGCCATAGAATCAAAACAAGAAATTAATAAATTGAAAGCTGAAGTAGAAGAAGATAAAGGATGTGGCATTAAACTCAAGGAGGCAAAAGATATGATCTCTAGTCTAAAAGTCATGGTTGAAGAAGGCAAGAGTATTGGAGATTACTTAAATTTGAAGTTCAATGAGAAAGCAACTGAATGTTCAAAACTTGAGGAAGAAGTTGTCACTATGAGAAAAGAACTAGAAAAGTAAAAAGAACAAATTAATAAAGGGTTAAAACTAAAATGAGGTTCTAAATTTTTTGATGAGTTGATTAACTCTCAAAATCCATGAAAAGAAAAATCTGGTCTTGGTTTTGAAAAGGGGAAAAGTCCTATCATTAATGCATCTACAAAATTGTATGATAACTTCAAAGGAGAAGAAAAGTTTGAAACAAAAGAAAAAAAGCCTGCACTGAAGATCTTAAGGAGAATGCCTCCAGAGATGCAAAAGAAGATGGATTCATTCATGTCTGAAGACAGAGAAAGAATAACTTCACACAAGTCTAGAACAAGAAGAAGACCTTCAGAAAGCCTACTCCAAAACAAACTGCTCCTACCAAGTGTCCTCAAGCTTTCAATGGTAATTGCTATGCTTGTAATAATATTGGTCACAAGACTATTGAATGTAGAAAGAAGATGAATCAAAATTCATTTAGGTCTCCAAGGTACAATGCTCTGAACCATCATTCATTTCATGGTCAATGTTATGTCTACGATAAAGTTGGTCATAAGGCTAATGAATACAGAAGTAAAGTGATGAGGAATGGTTTCATGAATAAGAATAATATGAATTCTCAATTATTCTATGCGTATTTCTACACATGCAAAAAATTTGGTCATAATGTTGTTGATTGTAGATCTAATGTGAGAATAAGTGTTTATGCTTAGTAATCTAGTATCACCTGCTTCAAGTGTAGTAAAATGTGACACATTGCAAAGTTCTACAAGGGAAATGATGAAATGCCTACTCCTCAAAAGAAGGAAATGAACGAGATGTGGAAGAAGAAGGAAGAAGGTGAAGTAAAGGAAGGATTTGTACCTCTAACTGGTGCACATAGATATTCTGGTAACTAAAAGGGAAGTGTTGGCTCAAGGGGAGTTGCAATTGCAAATCTTTTCAAACCCCTAAATGCATAAGATGTTGAAAACTTTAGCATAATGGCTAATGATGACATGAATATGTTTGACTAATAATTTTAAGACATTTGATCAAAATTCCATAGCAAATACACTCTTTACAGAGTTTTATTGAATGATCATAGATCCCTATGATAGTAAAGAGATAATTAGGTCAAGAATAGAAAAATGCATTTAATGCAAAGGAACTAGGGTAGAAATGAAGCATATTTAATCAATACTTGATCAAAATTGATCTCATTTGATTGATATCTAGTATGTGTAAGAGATAAGAAGAGAAGAAGGTATTTAGTGGATCTTGTGAGCAAACCCTAAAGACAACATTCACAAGTATTTCGTAAATTTGCTTGTAAAACAATAGTTTTTCTAAAAGGATTATCATGGAAACAACTCTGATTATCGATATTGTTGAGAGGCTGAGGCCAAAATTCAAGAAGCATTTATATAAATCCACTAAAACTGACAAGGATGGAGTATTTTCTCACATGCCCATCAATGTACTAAATACATAAGATGTCCACATATTCATTCACTCATAGCTAAGTGAATACAAACATTTGAAGTTGGAACAATCCAAGAACAATCATCTTTTGGGGGATGATTTTTAGCTAAAGCTAAAGTATGCAACTGTTGAAGCTAAATTCTTAGATGTATGGAAGGGCTTTCCCAATTTCTGCTATGAGGGTGATTGGGTCAGAATTGTTTTGAGCTGGATTCATGAAGAATTCCTTTGTCTTGATCATATATGATCACAAAAGAAGCCATTAAAGATGTGACTAGATTGTGCTCCTCTGAACTTGTGTCAGTACTAAATTCTGTGAAGAATGAGGTGGTAATGACTCTTACCAGTGCAATATTTGATAAAACAACCCATATAATGGATGATATCACTGACCTAGGGGTCCGGTATGCCGCAATGGGCATTGCATACAAAATATATTACACCAAAAGAGAAGGTTCTACTACCGCAATTGCCATCTACACTACACATTAGATGGTTAAAGAAGGAAAAGACTATGATTTGTGTGAGCTATTGTGACAACTATTAGACAATCTGAAGAGAACAGAGGAGAAACGTTATCACTTTTAGTATGGCTCTTTCATTGTTTCTCTCATGTTTTATTTCATGAAAGAATTGTCTAGTATGAAAAATGTAGTCTCGAGAAGAGATATTCCTATGGGATAGTAGATTAGGGATCACATGCAGAGCTTTATAGACTCTAAACAATGCAATGCTATCTATTGGGGATTCTTTACAAACTTCCAAGATAAAATGCAATTAACAGAGAGGATACCATCAAAAGTTGTAGAAAAATAGAAGAATGATATAACTTTCATAGTGGATAAGGACAATTGATATATGGAGGGAGTTAAACCAAGGACTTTCTAGATAACTACCTTTCCTTATGAGGTCTCTGGACCTAATTTGATTGGATATGCTAATATCTTACTCAGCAAGCCTAAAGATCATACTGTAGAGAGGTTTGGAACATATGAAGAAATAACCAACAAGAGAAACATGAAGGAGGTAGAAGAGAAGGAAACAAAGATGAATCAGAGTTAGAAGAAATGCTTGATACTCTTGAGGATCTGGTGGAATAACCTCAAACCACCTTGCTTCACAAACTCCTAGAAGGACAAGTAGGATTGTCCTTGTTAATGTAATGCCCCACCATGAAACCCTAGAGATAAGTTCAAAAGGGCAATTTTTTTTTAACTCAAATAGAAGTAACTAAAACATAACATAATCTATCAACAACTAGTTAAACTAACACCTGTAGGGATTACACAGTTGCATTATTGAAATTAAACATTAATCAACAACATATATACTTTATTCAAATAAATCAAACTAACAACTTGATTACCTCATCAGATACATACATCAACATCTTTGCAATAATGTTTACAAATGCAGAATAGTTTATCTTATAAGAGGAATTACATAATTTCTATGATAAAAAAGCACTTCCTTTCTGATTACATCAAATTACATAATGAGTTCCACTGATACACAGATCTAGATGTGAATAGTATAAATATCTATCTTCAAATACAGGTACAAATCTGGAAACATGAGATACAACTTCTTTACACATGAACCACGGTGCCAGAAAACCAATCAAAGAATGCACAACCACCCGACCATGTGGAACCCTGAGGTCCACCCCCTGTGCTAGGAGATAACAATAAGGTCCCACAACATGAATAGTCAGGTAGACAATAACTATGCTGAACAAGAACTACACATGACCACAACAACACATGGCAATACACAAACATCACTTCCAGAGGCAACCACATAATGAATGGGAAGAGTACAACTAGGGAATGCTAAACTACAGTAGGGAAGAGTGTCATCGCATGGTCCTAGCATTGGTTATCCAGGATATCTCTCTCTAGAAACTGGCCCCCATCTATGGTTATCCTGCCAGCCTTTCTCTACGCACCAGCCCCATAGGGTGACACATGCGGAACCAACATTCCTTTCGTGAGGACAAGGAAGTTGATCTTGCCAACCATGGCCTTCTCATCTCATCTCAAGCCTAAACAACCACTTGAACCATGAGTGAGGCATACTTTATCTTAATTAACCCCACAACCCTCCAAATTTATTATTAAGTTATCACTGGATTAACAACTTCCAATGGGTTATCCTGGTAGCTACTTTGGGCACTGGCTCCACATTGGAAGCCACTTTCCCATCTGCATCTAGAAGACCCTATTCATCAAGCAAGACATAATGACAAGTATCCATATACCATGCAAGGCATTTACCTTCTTGCATACAAATCTCAACAAAATGTATCCAGAGCAAGGCATGGGTCCTTTTGCTCCAAAATATCAACCGATTACATAAACCAACAAAATACTTTATTCCATGCTCAAAACAATAATGAACCCCAACATTTAAGAATAACTCTACCACCACATCTTGAAAAAGACATCAACATGAGTTCAAGGCAAAACCACAAGAATAGGTACACTCAGCAAGGCACAAACCATCTTGCACATGCATCATTCCAACATGAATAAGAAACCATATTTTAAGAATACATTTCATTCAACTCACACGATGCACACATAGCCAACCCCCACATAATAACACCATCCTAGGCCTCTAGAAACCACTTTCCCCAAATAACACAACGCATGACACCATTAAAATGTAATGGTCACACATCACAATCACTTCCAAAACACATCATAAACCAATATTCCTCATCAATACTTCAAAAACAAAACAGATGCAACACATGATCTGATGCACTAATAATGGGTCTTGAAGAATGCAACATTAATTCCAATCATGGTCAATCATCCAACAAACATAAAGTGAATCTATCTCCACAATGCAGAACAATATTATTCTAACTACTAGTAACAGTTACTAATATGATCAAATGACATAAGTGCCATAAGTAACAATATTCAATCCATTCCTATGCTATTGGCAATAGATAATATTAAGCGTCTTACTTAGACTAATTGCAAGGTTAACATTTAGTAGTTGAAAGTCATGGACTATTATCAACGACTTATCATTAAATGATTTCTAATTAAAACCTAAAATTGATACTTCTACCTTAAATTAGAACTAGGTTGATTCTATTCCCTTCGAACACAATAAGTCTCAAAATTATCATCCAATTTAATTCATTTTCCTTCTACCATTATCTAATTTTTAGATAAAAGATATAACTTAATAAACATTATGTTATTTCTAATGCCTTTAAGAGAATATAATTGAATTCCAACATAAATATTTTCATAATCACTACCCCCTGTATGATTTCAAAAATCTTTTAAGTTATGTTTTTATTATTAAATCCATATTAGACTATATTGTTAATTTCAAATCCTAAGAAAAGAATCTTAGAAACAAGAATTAGTCCTCAAATAACCAAATATCATGTTCAAAAGCACTAAAATAAACCACTAAGAAAGAAACATACTAATATGATCGATTAAGATATGCAAGAACAGATACTATATTAGAAAGAATATAGATACAGAATGTTTTGATAATGATAAGAGACTTCAAAAAGGAAATGCTCTAGTAGACATGTATGCAAAAGTGAGAGCATAGACAAAGTGCATTAACTGTTCAGCAAATTGCCTCAAAGAGATGTCAAATTATGGAATGCAATGATTAAAGGATATGCATAGAATGGATTTGTAGTTTTAATAACAACAATCAAGATGGCATAGGAATGTCTGTCACTAATTGATACATATCTCTGAATTGACAAACTAGGTAATACTAACTCTTTTGGATATAGTTTTCATAGTAAGAGCTAAATCTTATATAAAAATTTTAGAGAAAACCAATTTGAAAATATAGAGTTATTGGTGACGCAACTAACTGTTTTAATAGAGATGATATAGGTGAAAGGTAGACAGTCACAAAATATTCATCTCCAAAATGACAAACTGGGTATGGACAATTTTCGGATATGATTTAGGAAACTAGGTCATGCACCATATATCAAAAACTTAGAGGAACCTAGTTCATAAAACTAAAGTTATGGCTAACGTAATAGACTGCTAAAACAAAGACGAAATGGTTGAGAGGTAGACAGTCGTAAAACACTCATATCTCTAAAATCACAAACAAGGTATGGACGATTTTTGGATATGATCTATGTAACTAGGTTGTACACCATATATAAAAAATTAGGGCAACCCAGTTCATAAAACTAAAGTTATAGCTAACGCAACATACTGCTAAAATAGAGATGAAATGAATTAGAGGTAGATAGTCACAAAACATTCATATCTCCAAAACAACAAACTAGGTATGGATATTTTTGGATATGATTTAGGTAACTAGGTCGTACACCATATATCAAAAATTTGGAGGAACCTAGTTTGTAAAACAAAAGTTATGGCTAATGCAATAGACTGTAAAAATAGAGATGAAATGGGTGAGAGATAGACAATCACATCAATCAGTGATTCCCAGAAATGCAATGATATAGACATGCACAATTAGATTTGATAACAAGACTTCTAACCTCTCAAGAAAATTACCATCAATAGAAAAAATTATAAATCAAACATTTGCTTCAACAGAAAAATGAGACAAAAATTAGAACCAAAAGAACCTGATTTCACTTGCTTGACTGAGCTGAATATTCGATGTTGGGTTCAACTGCTGTAGCCACGAACTAGTCTGCCCCCAAAAGTTCCATTTGCTAAAGATTATTATGAGAGAGAAATCTCCCCCTAAATACAGCCCAAAAACTCCCTATTTTTAGCGAAAGAAATCCCCTAAACTCTTCCAGAAGATTCCCCCCACAAGAGGCAATAACTCTTGCATGAACAATATCTTACAGTTTGCTATTTTAAACATTTTAGAACCAGACCAAGATAAATATATTTTATGGTAACACATAAATATTATTTATTTATTTATCTCTAGTTGCAATTACATTTATTACTATTATTATTATTATTTATTAACTTAACTTCTAGAATAATATATTTTTCATAAACTAAAATTACATAAGGACATTTATATATTTATTTATTTAACAAAAATGCTTCATAACTAATTATTTTATTTTAAGGCAACAATAACCAAAACAATACCAACAAAATAACTCAACTGTCAAACCATACCTGACTACTATGCAAGATTGGAAAACAAGACCACCACAACAATGACTAACTATCATGACCAAACCGACAACACTAACAGGGTACACAACCGGATACTCATCCTCTTCAAGGATGATGGCTAGGCTAGGGGACCATATGTTATCTCCATTCAACAACTTCCATTGGTATGAAGGCATGCTCAGACCTACCAATTCAGGTGGAGTCAATGCCTAGTACATGCAACCTACAGCAAACAAAAGTGTCGAATACATACATATAATCATCCAAGTAGGCACATAGTGACAGGGAATCGTAGCGTAGTAGGGTACTCATTATGAGTAATACTACACTGTCCCTTCACAAAACATATCACAAGTATCCACATTAAACAAATTCATTAGTAAATAAACAACCAGATAACACATAGACAAATAATTGCATTAATCACATAGTAAAACTAATCTACATAATCAATTAACCTATAACTGATCACAACATAAGCATAATGTACTAATCATAAAGTATCAACAGTGTCATCATAATAAACATCAATGATTGTCATCAACTACATGATAACAGTAAGCCAACCATCAACATGTCTATCATACCCTAAGTATTCTGAGTATTTTACCTTCTTCTTCATGCTCCTTAGCCCGACCACCTTCTCATCCAAAGTGAGAATGGAGGGGCACTACAATTACTGCTACTTCTTCCAAATCCTTTAAACCTGCTCATACACCCCCTAGCAGGAGAAGAGTTGTTGAAGTCCTCATACAAACCAAGATTATATAGAATAAGAAACCAAGACCAAAGCAACAAGCAAAAGAGAAAAGATCAATCTGATAAATGTGGATAAGGATGAAGTAGAAGAAGAAGAGGAATCATGTATGTTGAAGAAAATAGAGAAAAGAACAAGAGAAGGAGAAGAAGAAGGAGAGACTTCCAAAGGAAAAGGAAAATAAAACTAAAAGAGCTCCTCCAGAAGTATCTGAACATAAGCCTCTATAGCTTGAGGCCACTATCTATGCTATAGCACAATATGGTTGATGGGAGCAGAATGAAACTTGCACAATATTTCTCCATATACTACAACTTGTCTAAGGACCCATACCCAAACTTAGGCTTTGCAACACTCACACTTTAAGATTTACTGTCAGAATAGTGATAGGAATTGCCATTTCAAACTATAATGATGGGAAGTTTAGTATTTAAACTCTCTTCATTCATTTATGACCGATAGCCATTCAGAATACTAATACAGCTCAACCAAATGATGGAAACTAACAGAATAACATTACCAACATGTTCAATCATTACACAAGGATAATAACAGTCTCAAACAATGACAAGAACAAAAACAACACAACACTTTATTGTAAGGATTTAACAACTTATTACAGTCTGCTCGACTCCCATAGGAATCAGTTTGCTAGGCATAACACTCATTCACTATATAGAGATCTTCAACAATCCTTATTTGTGATCTGCCAAAACAACTGGCGCTCCTTGTTGATCCTCGAACTCACTTCCACCTAATTCTTTGACCATTCCATTCCTCGACTTCCTATTCACCATGAGACCTTTCTCCCAATGCTCAACCTATATCATTATCAACTTCCCACGCAGTCTAATTATCTCAAAATTCGGTCTTCTCTCATCAGCCCCTTCTAATTCTTTTTCTCATTTGACCCAATCTTTCTCTGTTATATCTAACCAACCTTCGATTCAGCCCATTGCTATGTCGATTGCTCCTCCATTCAGCAGCCACTTCATTGGCCTTGCCTGTTCGGCCTTCTTCCATCTGCTATGACCAACCTGACCTTTTCTCAATTATTGGCCTTTTCTTGATTGGCCTTCTGCTCGGCCTTATTCTTACACACTTGACCTCACCTTTCCATCACCCACTCAATCCTTCTTTATACCGCTTGCTCAACTTTCTAGTTCCCTCAAAAACCACTAAAAATTTCAACCTTCTTGCTCTATCTCTAAATTGTTTGCATTCCACTTCTACAATTGTCAACATATAACTATCTTTTCCAAACTGTCCATGACTACTTTACTCCCAGTTGTTCATAAACACTTATTCTTCTATGCTGAAGGCAACTTATATTGATTACCTACCTTCTAGCCATGTAGTGATAGTAAGTACAGTCTGCCCACATTTTCTTAACTATTGATCTTCCTATCCATATAGTGACAGAAAAGAAAACATGTCTTAACCTACCCTTATTCTTCTACCAAACTCAAAACTTTCAAGACAAAACCTACCACTACTAAACTTAAAACATGAGAAAAACTAAAAAATTAGAAACTTAGGTCGGTGCCCCTACATCAGAGCCCCATGGGACGAAAGATAATGTGCCCCTACACATGGAGCCAATATTCAAAACTCATTTTCTTGTATCCTTTTCTTTATTTTTTTCCACAGTCTTTTTGGCACCTTAAACATATTCATCCCACATTGTTGTTCATCATACAACTCCATGCTAATCAGATTCCTTGCTATCACATTCACCCAAATCAACCCTTCCAAACATACGAAGATTAAGGAACTCTGCATATATGTTCCTAATTAATCCCACTTCACCCATCAGGTTCTCTATTATAACCAAAGGCATGCTTAGCCTTATACCAATCTGCATCCAACATTACATATACTTCCTTCCCAATGTCCCAACTAAATAGCCTCAAATCATTTTTAATATCTACTCTCACATCACATACCACAATACCATGCTCTATTTCAGATTGTTTATCAACCCTCTCATTGATCAACACACTACAAAAATACATATCCATATTATTGGAAAAGACATTTTTGTTTACCTCTGTCTGCCTTTCTGCACCAACTTCTCTATTACTATCTACATCCTTTCTTCCTTCATCCTTCTTCATTATCCCACTTGTAGTTATTTCTTCACCAACAATATCCTCCTGCAATTCTTGTTCGATCTCAAAGGATTGAGCCCACAAATCATTTGCACCACTCTTGTTTGTTGTCCCTTCTTCAAATTTTGCCTCAACCTTGTTTCCATCATGAATGCATTTATCCTTACCTTCTTTACTCTCTGCTACCTTAGCTTCTTCTTCTTTATTCTCTGTTGCCCCAATGTCTGTTATACATCCTTTATTAGCATTTCCACTTTGTTCTTCACCTTTTAATTTTCTCTCACTCCCAACCTCTATGGTCCATTCCTTTTTTCCATTCCTATGGTTCATTCCATATTCATATTTATTTTTTCTAAGCTGTCCAATCTGCCTTTGTTTATTTTCCTTTCTCCTCTGATATTTACTTCTTCTCCTATCTTTCTCATCTACCAACCTCCACATATCCATCTCATATTTAGAAATTTCACTTAATGCCTCAACATCATCATCATACAAATCAAATTATCTACCTCTTACCTTGCGTGTACCATGTTTCTTTTCCCCTAACTCTGTTGCATGCTCTAGGACATTATCCTCCTTTTCATCTTTAGGGGCTTTATCATGTGCTCCTCTTCATTGGGCTTGTCAATATCTACACATCTCTTCTCTTTCTTTGTCTGTTTCTCATTGTCAACTTCTTCTACTACTGCCCCATGCTTCACTACCCACACTTGGGTTTCCATCTTCTTGGGTTGATTCCTTATTGCTTCTGCACTAGGCCTATCCTCTTGAATCTTTGTCAAATCTTCCATCATTGATTCTATTTTACTATTAGTACAAACCACTCCTTGCCTCACTTCGCTTTGTTGTTCATTTACAATTGATTTCCTTTTCCAATATGGTATTATATAGCCATGATCCACTAATTTACCCTTCTCCTTTCTAACTTGTAGGTTTACACTCCTATTTTCACTTGCATAAACAAAATCACCACCAAAACTCACTTTTACCTCTTCATTGGTCTATTGTCCCAATTTTCCTATATTCTTGGCTTCGTGTCTTGCCACCTCTTCCTCTTTATAGGCTTTCTTCTTTTCTTCATTAGCCCTCTTTCCATCTTCAGGTACCTTGTATTGTACCACTGCTACAATTATCTATTGCTACAACTTGTCTTCTTTCGCTCTTATCTTCATCTATGGGCTCTCTTTTTGCCCTTTATCCTTTTGCCTCCAAAGGCTTGTTCTCAGCCTTCTTCATACCTGCATTCACACTTTCAAACAAATCAGTAGAAAATAAATCAAGGGACCAAGATGTCTCTTCAAGTGCCTCTTCCATATACACTATCTTCTCTTCTTCTTCAAGTGCTCCTTGCTGCACTTTCTCTTTTCTCCTTTCCTTATTATCTTTAATGAGAATTCTCCTCTTCTCTTCTTGCCCACTTCTTGTAACCACAACATTAGTAGGAAAATAACTCTTTTCCAACATATCCATTCTACTTGCAATCTTCTCCAATTCCTCTGAAAATTTTCTACTTTCCACTCCATCCTGATATCTATCCCAAGATGGGATTATGACGGGCCTTCTTACAATAATACCCATCCTTCTTACTACTGCAATCCACAGACTCTGTTCAAGATGCAAGTGTAAACTGCCTCTCCTTTGGTGATTTATTCACACAACAACACACATCACTGCAAATTCTAGCACAGGT
This sequence comes from Cunninghamia lanceolata, assembly GCA_027924645.1. Lineage (NCBI taxonomy): Eukaryota > Viridiplantae > Streptophyta > Pinopsida > Cupressales > Cupressaceae > Cunninghamia > Cunninghamia lanceolata. The sequence goes on along the minus strand of BSBN01000710.1, from coordinate 3,629,428 downwards.
TGCCTCTCCTTTGGTGCTCTACCCATGCAAACCTATTGTATTCTTCTATCTTCTGATACCTACCTTGGGTTACTCTTCCCTTTCCTCAGCCCCGTCTTTTAAACCCACATTCTACTCTCTTCCTCTGTCAATTTGCAACACAAAACTATCCAATAATTTATGCTTCCATCAATCTACCAAAATAATCAACAACCATTTATAGCCTAGATCTTTCAGGCTCTAGGATCCTTCAATAACTTGCTAATCTGCAAACACAGATAACACTCTAGGATTCTTATGAACATCAAACTACCAAAACAAATAGAAAACCTTTACTACCCAGATCTTTTGGGCTTTGATACCAAATGATGGGAGAGGAATGACACTCACACAATATTTCTCCATATACTACAACCAGTCTAAGGATCCATACCTAAACTTAGGCTTTGCAACACTCACACTTTTAGATTTACTGTTAGAATAGTGACAGGAATTGCCATTTCAAACTATAATGATGGGAAGTTCAATATTTAAACTCTCTTCATTCATATATGACTGATAGCCATTTAGAATACTAATACAGCTCAACCAAATGATAGAAACTAATAGAATAACATTACCAACACATTCACTCATTACACAAGGATAATAACAGTCTCAAACAATGACAAGAACAGAAACAACACAACACTTTATTGCAAGGATTTAACAACTTATTATAGTCTTCTTGACTCCCATAGGAATCGGTCTACCAGACATAACACTCATTCACTATATAGAGATTTTCAATAGTCCTTATCTATGATCTGCCAAAATGACTTGCACTCCTTGTTGATCCTCAAACTCGCTTCAGCCAAATTCTTTGACCATTCCATTCCTTGGCTTCCTATTCACCATGAGAACTTTCTCCCAACGCTCAACCTATATCATTATCAACTTCCCACACAATCTAATTATCTCAACATTTGGTCTTCTCTAATCAGCCCCTTCTAATTCTTTTTCTCATTTGACCTAGTCTTTCTCTGCTATATCTGAACAACCTTCTATTCGGCCCATCACTATGTCGATTGCTCCTCCATTCAGCAGCCACTTCGTTAGCCTTGCCTGTTCGGCCTTCTTTCATCCTTTGTGACCAACCTGACCTCTTCTCAATTATTGGCCTTTTCTTGCTTGGCCTTCTACTCAACCTTATTCTTACACACTCAACCTCACCTTTCCATCACCCACTCGATCCTTCTTTATGCCACTTGCTCAACTTTCTAGTTCCCTCAAAAACTGTTGAATTCCAACCATCCTCCACTATCTCTAAATTGTTTGCATTCCACTGCTACAACTATTGACCTATAACTATCGATTCCAGACTGTCCATGACTATTTGACTCCCAACTATTCATAAACACTTATTCTTCTATGTTGAAGGTAATTTATATTGATTACCTACCTTCTACCCATGTAGTGATAATAAGCACAGTCTGCTCACATTCTCTTAACTGTTGATCTTCCTATCCATATAGTGACAGAAAAGCAAACCTGTCTTAACCTACCCTTATTCTTCCACCAAACTCAAAACTTTCAAGATAAAACCTACTGCTACTGAAGATAAAACATGAGAAAAACTAAAAAATTAGGAACTTAGGTTGATGCCCCTACATCAATGGTGCTCTAAAAGAAGTTGCATATCTCTATGATGATATGCCTACTAATGGCAAAGCTACAATTGAGGAATCCATAGTTAGATATATGATTTCCTTTAATGTGCCCCTAATTGAGATCATTGATCAACTTCCTGCAAGTCTTGCAGACACACTCACTAATAAGAGGAATGAAGCCATGGAAAAACAGGCCAAGATGAGGCAATGAGCAGTTGAGAAGGTTGGTCCATCTATCTCTGATGAAGAAAAGGTTAAAGTCTCCTAAAGATAAGCACAAGAATGTAGAACCAAACATAAAATAAATATTCTAATGGCAAAGGATGTAGAAGAAATAGAAAGATTGGAAAAGGAGACAATAGAGAAAACAACAAAAATTCTTGAAGAGATGAAGAATACTGAGGTGATTATTAAAGATATATCTAATGACATAGACTTGTCATCTTTTGAAGATAATGTAATAGGTGATGATGAGACTGTGGAGAATGATTGACAGAATGAGGAGACTACGTCTCCTCTAGAGAATACTGATGCACAAGATATAAAGGATCAAGGTAAAATGGGTACACCTCCTCTGAAGAATACTAATTCTAGTGCAAACATGACAATCATCCTCTAAAGAATGCAGAGAAAGATGAGAAAAAGGAAGAGGATAATCTTGAGAAATCTCAAGATGAAGCAAAACAAACTAAGGAGAAACAATATGAGAAAATTTAGGATAAAACAAAGAATATTGAGGAGAAGCAAGATGAGAAAGCTTAGGATGCTTCTATTGATGTAGGTCAGATTTTCTCATCTTCAGATTCACTTAAGGACCTAATAAGTTTGCAGATGCAGTTTCAACTGGTGGTTACACCTCAACTTCTATAGATTCCCACTCATGAGGGGCAAGTAGATTTGTTAAATATTTCATCCCTTCACAAGTTATAGCTTGGTGACATCCTACATGCTTCTGTGAGGTAGGAGTTCCTACAAGAAAACTTGAAGAAGACTAGCTTGGTTGAGGATGCAGTAAAGTTGATTTAGGAAGGCTTACCAGAGGTAAATATTGATCCTTCCTTGGCTTCGGAGAAGAAATTGAATCTTTTGACAGACTCATTCAAGGATCACTCCTCTCATGATGTTGAACAAAAGAAAAAACAAGAGGCCCTATGAAAGATAAATGACAAAAGACTGGCTGAGGTATCTGGCAAGTGTGCCAATGCACACAATAAATTGCAAAGAAAATATAAAGATATTTAAGGATTGTATTGATGAAGCTACTGCCTTATATCTATTTTTTTTTAAATGGCCAAATTTCACCAAAAATATCAAAACTCAGATTGACTCCATTGAGTCACAAATCACAAAATTGGCCGAGATATATGACTTGTCAAAGGACAAGGATGGATCAACCAGAGTTCAAATATAAAAATCTTCAATCACAGATGTCACAACTTCAAGACCAAAGAGAACAAATAAAGAAACATTTTGGTCAGTTGAGGGAAGTAGTCAACCTGAGACTTGCTTCATTAACTAGGTTGCTAGGATAAGATGATAAAAGTAATTAGAAGATGAAGACCCCAAGCAACATAGATGAGGCTAAGGATTTATGTATGCAGTTTGAATGCAAGAATCATGTTCTCTCCTCAGAAAAAGAAAACTGGGTATCCACTCTTACTCAACTCAAGGTAATTTACAAAAGCATTATACCTTCTAAGTGAGTTGTAAGAGTATTGTATATAAGACATTTTGGGTTGTGTATAGACTTGCAGAGGTTTACAGTACCACTCTATGTACATAGCATCCATTTTTGGGAATTTCCATCCCAAAGGGAGCATTGTTTGTAGAAATCATATAGTAAGGTGGAGTTCATATAGTATTGGGGTGTTATAAGTAGAAGATATTAGGCCCTTTGTCCCTGATGTCAAAGGGGGAGAGAGTAAAATGTACATCTAAAGGGGAGTTTTTGTGCACATCATTTAGGTGTTGCCATCAATGACAAAGGGGGAGATTGTTGGCAATGTACATGTTGTCATTGATGTCAACTCAATATGTGTCAACTTGAGGCTAGGCTTGTATAGAGTTTTTGTATAGAGGTTGAAAAGGCCAAGGTGGAAAATGGAAGATTTGAGAGAGATAGTTTGACACAAGGTCAGCATGTTTGGCATAATAGAAGATTTGAGAGAGATGGTTTGACTCAAATAGAATGTCTAAGGCAGACCAGTCTGGAAGACCTAGCAAATGGAGAAAAGTTGTCTAAGTATAAAGAGGAATGGTGATTGATATGATGTCTAAGTATGATGCGAAGGTGAGTACACTTGTTTTATTATGTTTCTAGTATCCCTACATTTATATCTCACAGGCTTGGTGTACCACACTTAGAGATAAGCTGTAGAAGTTTGGCTAAGGCATTTACAGTGTATACCCTAAGGTAGAGTCGTGCAGTGTTTTGGTTTGCACTCCTTCGCAGATCAAGATTACCCTTGTGGTTTTGAAGATAAGTTTATTAGCATATGGATGAGTTATATCCAAGATTTCAAGTCATTATAACTTCATCATACTTAAAAGTTATAAGTGATAGAGTTCCGGTCTGTGATTTGATAGAGCAAAGTAATAATGAAGACTTGCTGGAATGCTTTGCATTCCTCTGGAAGTGAATATTTGTTCATACAATTTTAAGGACATGCTTAGAGATGTTTAATGTATGCTTCATTGCAGTATCAAGTGGTTTAGTGGTCTTCAAGTTTAGTTTTCAAATGACAGAAGTGCTACAGTTGACTTCGGATGGCTAACTATTCTTAGAACACATGTTTAGGTACTTGCAGTAGATGGAGAATATATAGATCAAAAATTTCAAGTCATGTGAACATTCTACATGTCTCAATACTTCTCAGGTTTGAAGCACATGCAAATATTTCTTGTTTCCAGTGCCACATGAAGTGTACAAGATAGTTTGAGTTATATGACTGTTGATTATAGTACAACTAAGTTAAGTGTCTCTGAACCTGTCTGGAAGTGCTATATGTGGTTGTGCAGATCTTGGAGATATGTTTAGGATGCTACATGTGTTCATTCCTAAGAGTTTCACATGTTTTAGTGGTGTGCAATGCAATATCCTATGTTTTGATGGGTTACAGTCAGTTTGGAATGCTTTGGTTTCATCAGTTCAACATGTTTCTTCTTTTGCAGATGTACATAATGATCAGATATTTTAGGTGAATGGTGTAAGGATAGTGTTGATAAGGTACATTGCTCATATCTTGGTCTACATGATGTTTTTGGTGTCTCCCCGGTGATGTAAAGATGGATAAATAATAGTTTTTGAGTTGTTTAGGTTGACAATCTAGTTTCTTTCATGTGTGTTTGATCCTAATCAATTGGTTTGGCATTGGAGGATGTGTTATGATGTATTTGACCCTATTATGCCATTTGATCTACAACTTAAAATTTATTTGTACTAAGCCAACCCATACAATATTACACATTTCATCTAAAGGTCTTTTTGGTGTTGACCTAATTAAGGATTTGAGTTGTTGTAGATGGTATATATAGAAGAACAAAGTCATTTGTGAAGTGTGTGGGTGATAGAGATGTATTTCAAGCATGAAGTGTGTGAAGTCAATATGATGGAGTAATTGTATAGAAAAGGGGACTACAACATCATCATATGACAGATGCCTTCTTTACATCAATTCAAGTTCATGTTTTCATGGCAATATTCATGTATCCTATTATCAGATAGTGAGTCTCCTCAAAAGATCTTTGTATCTTGTCCTAAGGTTGTAGCCTTATTTTACAAGTTAGCATGGAGTAGTAGCTTCCTTGGGTTGTAGCCTTAAAACAAAGTCAAGAGGGAGTAGATTCCTTGGGTTGTAGCCCTAAAACAAAGTTGTAATCTATTATAGTAGTGAGCTTATTATATTGTGAGTTGATCCTCACCGTGGTTTTTCCCTTACTCAGTTTTCTACATAAAAACCTTGGTGTCCTTGTGTTGTGTATGTTTTACTTTATGTTCTTCGTCCTTTGGTTAAAATAATTTGAATGTTAAGATGCAAATGGAATTGATTTAAAGTTTAGGAATAGATTGGTTCACCCCCCCCTCTCAGTCACTAGATGTGTTCAACATAATATTCTTCCATTATCACTAATTCTTGTCAAGTAAGGTTTTATGTGGACATGTCCGTCAAGCAAAGGCTGTATGTTGCCTTGTTTGTTCGATGAAGGATTAATTGCAAGCTAGACTTTGTGAGGTTTATGTTTTGAAGGCCCAGGTTAATAAACTAGGAGACATGCTACAATTATTTGTTTCATTATCATTCCTTTCTTTGAGTTGAAATATGATTGTCATCAAAATTTTCTAGCCTGGTAAAAAAAGACTTAAATAAAAGTCATAGGAATAAAAAGTCAATTAGATTTTTAATTGTAGTTTACCTGTAGTGAATGTAATTTTTAAAATGTAATTTTTTAAATGAAATTTTCATTTGGGTGTGCCTAAAATCAATAACGAAATGAATTTTCCTAGAATATATAGAGTATTTGCCTATAATATATAGATTATTCTTATAAATTGTAGGACTATTATCAAAATTCTACTTGAATGTTCAACTCGATTGGATAAACTGATTCAGAGTAGAAACTTGATTACAGCCTCTCAACAATCCTTGTAACTTTTTAATCAATATTTCAAATGGGTATCCATACAATTGACAACTATTTAGTATTTACTAAACAATATTTCATTAATCAAAGATTCAAAAGTACCAAAACTAGCATTTATCTACACATGAATACATAGGTTGGAAAAATTTAGACATCGAGTCATATCATCCAACATGCAAGGGCTAAATGTCACATGCATGGGAAGCCCAGGCTATCGCAATGGTCATTGACACAAGTTTCAATCCAATTCCTCAGAATAAACCATATAGTTCCTACAATTTCAAATGTCACTGTTAACCCAATTGCTATTTCAATCAATCTTTGCACACTGGCAAAATTTACCAAAATATAATTGTATGCTTTGTTTTGTATATTGATTGGGACATACCTAGATCAAATAAGGCTTAGTCCTTATCAAGCCTCTATTTTTATTTGAACCAACTATTGGCTTGGATTAGTGCATTAGAAGATTTAATTAACATTGGTAGAACATAGCATTGATGAATGGAAATCAGTGAACTTATCTAGCTCCATACTTTTGAATCCCAAATCCTCCTCCTCTATAATGGATGTTAGGTATTGGATAGCAACTTCCTCATAGGAAATGCTGAGTCTTATTTGATGATCAAATTATTGGGAAAATGAATCCCAACTGAAGTGGACAAAGATGAAAACACAGACCAAGGAGAACAAGGAAAAAGAATAATTTTCTATTCATTCATACACTTACGAATATTACATTAAAAATGTTTACATACAAAACTCAGATCTATGGCTCTATATTTCCTTCATACAATAAACTGCCTGGACTCTAGAGCAATGGAGATTTCTGTGTGCTGCTCTGTGTTGCTGCTACAAACTTCCAGAGCACTGCTCTACTCTCTGTCCAATATCCTCTGCTGTTGCAGGTTCTTCTTCTTCCTTTGTTTACTGACTTCTCCTTCTATTCTTCTCTGCTTCTAAACATTCTTCTGTTCATTCTCTATTTTTGTCTTTCTTTCCTTTCCAAAAAATTACTGCTCAATTGCAAAATGACAAACCAAAATAAATACATGTGCTACCATAAAGCATTAACTAGGACATCAAAAGTCAGACATGACAAATGGGGGGAATGATCCAAGATGGATCTCTTTTGACGCTGCATTAAATGTGGTTGGTTGGCCGCTCAAGATTATATTTCCAACAATCCCTCTTAATCTCGATCCTTTCTATTTTTCATCACCATTCAAAATTTTTGGTGCATTCTTGTGTGGAGCTAAAATTTTGGAGCACTGTCTTTCTGAAGCAAAATTTCTAGAGATAACCTATCTACACCTATTCTGTGATCTAGAGCTATCCTGCCTAGACCTGTTCAAATTTTTTGAGCTTTTCTGAGTTTCCAGAATAAAAGTTCCAGAGCTTTCCGTCATCCCAAACCTATCCCTTAGGTGTTCAAAGGAGTCTTTTGACAATGCCTTAGTGAAAATATCAGTGAGATACTACTCAGATCTGCAACATTGAAGTTGAATCTCTCCATGCTCCACCAACTCCCTTATGAAATGGTAGTGAATTTCAATGTGCTTGCTTCGTCCATGAAAGATGGGATTCTTTGTCAAGGCTATAGAATACACGTTGTCACAAAATATGGTTGTACCATCTTCTTGCTCCTCATTCAAGTTTGCAAGGATTCTTCTAAGACAAATAACTTGACATGTTGCTACATTTGTTGCAATGTACTCTGCTTCTATTATGGAGAGAGAAACTATGGGTTGTTTCTTTAAAGCCCATGAAATTCCTCCTGAACCCATGTGGAACACATATTTCGATGTGCTCTTCTTGTCATCTATATTTCTTGCCCAATCACTGTCTATGTACCAGCCAACTAGTTGAAACTCATTAGAGGTGGTATACATAATGCCATGGCCTTTTGTGCCATTGATATACCTCAAGATTCTCTTTCCTGCTTGCCAGTGTGTGTCTTTAGGTTGCTCCATGAACCTAGAAATCAGGCTTACTACATAAATCAAATCAGGTCTTGTTGTTTTCAAATACATGAGGCTTCCAACCATGCTCTTGTAGAGGATTGCGTTAACATCACTGATGTTGTCCTCTTTGCTTAATTTTAGACTTATAGCTATTGGGGTGGGGGTAGGTTTTCTATCTAACATTCTAAATCTCTTCAAGATTTGTTTGGCATAATTAGTTTGTGAAATGAAAATTCCATGCTCTATTTGTTGGACCTTTATGCCTAGGAAATATTTTAGCAAACCTAGGTCTATCATTTCAAACTTATTTTTCATTACCTGTTTGAAATCAATAATGAAAAGATCACTATTCCTTGTGAAAATCAAATCATCTACATACAAAACAACACCAAGAATTGGCTGCCTCGATGTAGAGTGTGGGCTCACTACTGCTTTTGTTAAAGCCATTGCTCAATAGGTATGAATCAATTTTGTTGTACCATGAATGTGGTGCTTGTTTAAGCCCATAGAGAGCTTTCCAGAGCCTATACACTTTGTCTTCATGTACTAGGACTTTATAGCCAGGTGGTTGCTCCACATACACCTCTTCTTTCAGTACTCCATTCAAGAACAACACTTTACATCCATTTGAAATGCTTTCCATTTGTGCTGGACTGCAATTGCTAAGACTGCCCACACTATTTCTAGGCTTGCAACTAGTGCATTTGTTTCATCATAGTCTCTTCCAGGCTGCTATTTGTAACCCGTAACAACTAGCCTTGCTTTATACCTCTCAACCTTACCATCAGTAGTGCATTTGGTCTTGTAGACCCACTTAAATCCAATGACTAATTTTCCCTTAGGTAAATCAGTGAGCTCCCATGTCTTGTTTCTCTCTATAGCATCCAACTTTTCATCCATGGCCTTACACAATTTTCTTGTTTCACGACTTCTTCAAAATACATTGGATCACTATAGGAAAACAATGCAAAATCTAAATTTTCATCAAAATCAACATATGTTGTGCTATCATAAATTTCCCTCATGCTTCTTGTCCTTAGTGGCATCAATTATGTAAGCGTAGGGTCAGAATTTTCAGAACTGCTTGACTGTTGGACTAATGAAGAAGAATGAGCGTTGAAATTTTCACCCTGTTGTAAATTTCCAGAGCAACTCCTCTGCTAAATTTTTTTGGAGCTGCTGTTGTTTTTTGAACTATTTCCCCGCTGAAAAATTTTAGAGCTCTTGACTTCTGGAGCTTCTTCATTCTCAAGGGGTATTATGGTAGAAAAACCCATGTCGCTGTCCACCATTCCATCCTATGACTCATTTTTAATGAATTCAACATCCCTACTAATCACCACTTTTTTGGTGATGGGATTGTACAATTTGTAGGCTTTTGACTCTTCACTATAGCCTATGAAAATGCATTTTTCACCTTTGTCATCAAATTTATACCTCTTCTCTTTTGGCACAAGTGTATATGCCATACACCCAAATATTCTTAAGTGCTCTACACTCCATTTGCATTTTGTCCATGCTTCTTGTGGAATCCTATCACAAACGGCCTTTGTGGGGCACCTATTCAAAATGTAGACTGATGTTGCTACAGCTTCACCCCAATAATCATTTGTCAAACCTTTTGCATTCAACATGATTGTTGTCATCTCCATGATAGTTATGTTTTTCCTTTCAGACACTCCGTTTTGTTATGGAGTATACCAGGCTATGAACTATTTCTCAATGCCTTCATAATTGCAAAAGTTCATAAAATCTTTAGAGATATACTCTCCCCCTCTATCTGTTCTAAGGACTTTGATCTAGTGGTTTCTTTGTTTCTTAGCCAAGGCCTTAAAATCCTTAAACTTCTCAAATGTTTCTAATTTGTTCTTCAAAAAATACACCCAGGGTTTTTCTACTATAGTCATCTATGAATGTCTTGAAATAAACATTGCCACCTAAGGTTGGAATCTTCATGGGAACACACAAATTTGAATGCACTAGCTCTAATTGTGCTCTTACTCTCGTAGAATACCCTAATTGAAAGGGTTACCTATGTTGTTTACCTAGGATGCATGCTTCACACTTTCCTTCAGGCTCTATGATTGCTAGTAGGCCCCCAATCATGTCTTTTCTAGCTAAAAGACTTAAAGTGGAATAGCTTAAATTCCCATACCTCAAATGCCAAAGCTTTGATGGGTCTTTGATGACTGTTTTGAAGGCTAACTATGTTGGGATTTGCATTTTGAGGGGAAACATCTGGTTCTTTGTCATTTGAACCGCTGCAATAACTTTTTTGCTTCCATCCCTATCATAAATGATGCATTCCCCTTTCTCCATTAGCACTCTATAACCATTTTGGACCATTTATCCAATGCTCAAGAGGTTGTGTTTTATGCCTAGGGCATAATAGACATCATGGATTTGTCTTTCTTCAACATGCTTGGTTTGTATGCACACTATTCCTCTACCCATATCTGGAACCTTCTCATTGTTCCCCATTTTGATTTTAGACTTGATGCTATTTTCTATGGAGGCAAATAAATTTTTATTACCACTCATGTGGTTACTACAGGCACTATCCAAATACCAAATTTCACTGCTGCCCTGTTTTGTATGGTTGCATGCAATGGACACTTGTGATTGTTTTTCATTTTTAGCCTTGTTCTCATTTACCTTATTGGCATTATGTCTCCCTTGGTCATGCTATTTCTTCCTGCATTCACTTGTATAGTGACCATACTTTTGACAGTAGTAACATTGCACATTGATCTTATCATACCTCTGATTTGAGTTGTTGTTCTTCTTTTTGTTTCAGAAGTCTGATTGGGAGGTGTTGGCCTCCTCTTGACTATTTTACCATCCTCTTCTAAAGTTGCTTCTACTTCTACCCCTTTGACCTCTTCCTTTGCCATTTCTTCCTCTTCCCTTGCCTCTCACATTTCCTTGGGCTTTGAAGGCTTTCTCTATGGAAGGAGCAGATCTATTCAACCACTGCTCATGGGTTTGAACATAACTCATCAACTGTCATTTTTGAGAGGTCCTTGGCCTCTTTTATGGCAATAACCATTGGTTCAAATCTAGAGGGAAAACTTCTTAGGATTTTCTCAAAAATCCTCTGCTCTTCCATAGTTTCTCCATTTATCCTCAACTGGTTAACCAAGGTGGATATCCTTGTGTGAAAATCTAAAATAGACCAACTGTCCTTCATCTGCAGGGTCTAAAAATCTCTCCTTGGTAGCTGGAGCTTCACTAATCTCACCTTGTCAATCCCCTTGTAACTATTTTACAATATTTCTCATGCTTCTTTTGCATAACTAGCTATTGCTATTCTGGGAAAAATAGCCTCTATCAAGGCTGCCTTAATCAAACTGAGGGCTTTTGCATCATTTTTCCTTGTCTCCTTCAACTAATTCTTTTGAGCATTGCTCAATGTTGTATATGCATTTGGGTCAATCACATCTGTGAACCCATTTGCCACTAACTCCCACAAATCATTTGCAACTAAAATGGTTTTCATTTTCTTTGCCTAGACGTCATAGTTTTTACCATCAAACACAGGTGACTGCTCCCAACTCCTATTATCTCCTCCTGCCATTTTGCTAAATGGGGGAAATTGCAAATACCTAGAAAAGATCTAGGGCTTTCTAAATACCCAGAAGCTAGGGTTTTGTCACTGCATGCCTAGGAAAAAACTAGGGCTTTAAAACTGAATGCCTAGAAAAATTAGGGCTTTGATACCAAACTGTTGGGAAAGTGAATCCCAACTAAAGTGGGCAAAGAAGAAAACACAAACCAAGGGGAACAAGGAAGCAAAATAATTTCTATTCATTCATACACATACAAAAATTATATTAAAAAATGTTTACATACAAAACTTAGAGCTATGGCTCTGTATTTCCTTCATACAACAAACTGCCTAGATTCTGGAGCAACAGAGCTTTCTATGTGTTGCTCTGTGTTGCTGCTACAAACTTTCAGAGCACTGCTCTACTCTCTATCCAATATCCTCTAGTGTTGCAGGTTCTTCTTCTTCCTCTATTTGCTGACTTCTCCTTCTGTTCTTCTATGTTTCTAAACATTCCCCTATTAATTCTTTGTTTTTGTCTTACTTTCCTTTCCAAAAAATTTCCACTCAATTTCTAAATGACTAACCAAAATAAATGTGCTTCCATAAAGCATTAACTGGGACAACAAAACTCACACACAACAAATGGGGGGAATGATCCAAAACAGATCTCTTCTGACGTTGCATTAAATCTGGTTGGTTGGTCGCTCAAGATTATATTTCCAACACAAATCCATACTCTTCCTTTGCCTTGTCCAACAATGTCCATGTTTAAAATATTCATTGGGGGTTATAAACCTAGATCGTTCACTACAAAAATGTACTGCACACTACCCCTTTGGGACATCTGTGGGGAGAGCACCACATGATTGGTCTATGCAATCATTTGCAAAGCTAAAATACCTTGTGCTCATTGACAAAAGAGCATACCCAACTACCTTGTGGGCATTGGCAAACCTATCGTGGAATTTGATAATGCACTTCATAAGTAGGACTTGAGGATTTGCCTTTCTCCTTGCCATTCTTGATTAATGAATGAAAAAAGAAAGCAAGAGGAATTGAATTACAAGATAAGGCTTGGTACTAGCCTATAGTCCTCTTCAGAGCATTCTCTGTAGGTATGTTGATAACTCTGAATCAAACTTGCAAACTATAGACAATATGAATTTGCAAGGGTTGGTAAGTGGCATATAGTGCTCTTTCCCAAACTTAAAAGCCTTAGAAGGGACCAAAAATGTTTTAGAGTACATATTTAGTTGATTCAAATACTAATGAAAAGATTAAAAACAAAACCCATCTTATATTCAGTAATGTGCCTTATCTTTATGATACTTATATTTGAACCATCTTTGAAAATTGTTGACAAATATCAAAACTAGAATTTGAACCATTTTCATAGACCAATACATTGTGAGGCTGCCTCACCACTCCAATGCCAATAGAGCGTACATCCAAACAACCAAACAATAATACACTAAGATGATTTCCACCAAGCTATAAAGCATAGAGATTGGAATTGAGCTTTAGGAAGAAACCCTGCAATTAGTTCTACCATGCATCAAATGAAAGAAAGAAGATTTCAATTTGACTTTTGCAACCTCTCTAGAGGATGAAATAGTTTAACAACTAGTATACTTTCATACTTCCAAATAAGTTTCTGCATTAGTAAAAGCAAAAATAAGATGCACAATGTACACTCTTTGTTTTCTTAGGAAAACTCAACTGGATCACTGGATCTTTATATAGAAAAGAGGTCATAACAAAACTAGCAATGAGTTTCTGAATTGGTATAATGAATAAGCATATAGAATAGATGAGATTGATTAGCACATTGCTAGAAAAGAATCTGAACCAATCATTTAAGTAGTATCAAGATAACTTATTTATTCATGCATGTAGACAATCTATACATGTCTCTACCATTTCCCGCATTGTTATTATTACCAAACAAAAAAGGAAGGGATCCTTTCAAAGTAATGTGCAAATCGATCTTGATTTTCAATTGCATCACTTAAACAAAAAAACTCCTTAAAATTTATTATGAAATCACACCAATTAATCATTAATTTTAAGTTCTTAACAAAATTCTAAATGTGTTAGTATGCTAACTTAGAGAACTATTAAAAAATCTCTTGAATCTTCAAGAAAACATTGTGCAGACAAAAAATGCTTTACAAAAATTTTCTCTATCGTCTCAAATAAGACTCCTAAATTTACCAGCTTATATTTTCTATATCGTCTCAAATAACACTCCTAAATTTACCATCTCATTTCAATATGATTGTCAAAATGACATGTCTGATTACCAAACAAAAATCAATTCTCACAAATGCAATATTCTCAAGGAAAACTCTCCTTGATAATCACTTGGAAGTATTACTATAAAACAAATGATTTTGAACTCAAAAATCAACATCAATTATAAAAACTTATATCATGCTACTGTTTCACTTCCTGAATGCTTTCTTGCTAACCATGGATTTCTTTGATTTCATCTTTTGGCCATAGTTTTCCACATGCAGAATTTTATGCACATCACTAAGCGTTGCAAGAGCTAGCCTCTTTAAATTAGCAGTAACCTATGAAAAAAGTTGATATCAAAAAGTCAGGTACAAAAGTGCAAATCAAATAATTGTGTAGAACAATTATGGAACACAAATACTTCATATTAGAAAATTAGCTTCTTTTGAGTCAATCTAGCTCTAAAGTTACAAATAATCAGACAATAGAATTGAAAAAATCTAGCAGACATTATCTTACATTAACAACTCCTGGACTGCACATTCAAGTATTGCATGATATTTAGTAGTAACTTTATTATTTATTAATAATGGTGAGTACTCTGACACTTCTAATCAATTAACCATGACAAATTGTTTATTTAGGAGATTAGAAAGATATTAAACTAATCATATATCAAGTCCAAGTCCAACAATCATGTTCCAATGTCCAAGTTAGAAGAGTCACTCATCAGATACAGTTAATGCAATTTTAAGAGGCTAAAATTTTACTAACAATATATAAAAACTGATCCTAGTAGAGCACTTAAGAACTTTTAGCAAAATTTATTTACACAAGTGATCAGTTTAGATAGATCAAACAAATACTAGATCAATTTATTCAGATCACTTCATCTATATGCATTTTGCAATGGCTAAAAATTAATATGATACAAACCATTAATATACTAAATGAAATTGACACTTTCAAAAGGCAACATTGTTCTTGTGGTGCAATCAATAAGGTGAGAAGGGAACAACTCTTTAAAAATATTTGAGTAAAAGAAAGGCAATAGAAATGCCAGAAAAGGCCAAGTGTATTGAATGAAAGTATTCCAAAATAATCTACGATTAGAATTCTAAATCTAAACATAGCTACTGAATAGACAAGGTATGCAAACTATTTGATAGAATGCTTCAAAGATGTGGTCTAATGGCCTGCTATGATTGTAGAATATAAACAAAATGGATTTGTTGAGAAGTCTTTAGAAACTTTCAAGAAAATGCAATTGGCACATATAAAGTCAGACTCAACAACCTTTGCCTGCGTTCTCCCTGCCTGTGCCAAAACATGAGCTTTAGAACAGGGTATGGGCATCTATCAAAGCATAATGAAGGGGAGTTTTATCAGATGTTATAGATGCAACTGCCCTGGTAGACATGTATCCAAAATGTGGAGCCATAGACAAGGCACTTTACCTGTTTAACATAATGCCTCAAAGAGATGTCATCCCATGGAATACAAGGATTGCAGGATATCCATTGTCTACAAGAAAATAGGGGTAAAAAATAGAAATCTACAATATATTGAATGGTGAATGGCTATAGTGGCTCGATTTGTTTAAGCTAAATAATTGTTGTTCACTTAGTGAAATCAAAATCCTTTGACTGGCAGAGCTCAAGGTGGCCTTTCGGATACGTGTAAGGAATTTTATCCACTACAGGCAACCCAACACTCCATGCCTTGCATTACTCCAACGACATTGCCTATATAGCTTCCTGGGGCAATCCAATTGAAACTCTTGCCAATGCCACCGCAAATTCAAGAAATCTGTGAGATTTTCTGTCATTACGGATGTGGCATCTTGCCTAGAAAGGCCCAGCCGTAAACAACTAGTGAGTTGTGGCTGATCAGTTGTATGGCTTTTTCCACGGTGGCACTAGTGGACAAACATTAATAACTGTTTCGACTCAAAACAATTCGATCTTCCGTACACATGTTTCAACTGTTTCGTACAAATATCAACCAACCGGTCGTTTGCAATGCATCCACTGGTTAAGATTAACCCTTGGAAAAGGCATATTTTCCTTCTCTTCTGACTCACATCCCAATTTGGGATCCCGTGCATTGTAAATGGATTGAGAAGCAGATGGAATGGCCTCCACACTGTTTGTGACTATAAACTCAAAAAAACCCTAAATCCAAGAACTGTGAAGATTAATTTAATCATCTTGCACACCTTTTGAATAGTCTGAGCCATTGATTTGGGTAGTCAGGCTGCTTACTCTCGCATAGGGAATGCCTTTGGCGTAATTATGGGGCACATTCAAATCATAATATTCCTATTATATAAGGGGATCAGTGTATTAAATTCGGCTATAGTTATGTATGAACCAAAGCACTACCATTAACACTAAAGAGACCTCATAAATAAATTAATTATACCAAGCTCCACTCAAATATAATTTCTGCCGGAAGCGGGAAAGCTAAATATAAATCATCAAATCAAGATACAGTTTTGAGAGATAGTCACCAAACCACTGAGTGACGCGATTCACACAGGAACCTCGTGATAAGATGACCTTCTTATGCGCTATCACAAATCTCAGAATACCGCAAACGAAAACTGCGACGGAAAGTAGAAGATA
Source organism: Cunninghamia lanceolata (assembly GCA_027924645.1). Lineage (NCBI taxonomy): Eukaryota > Viridiplantae > Streptophyta > Pinopsida > Cupressales > Cupressaceae > Cunninghamia > Cunninghamia lanceolata. The sequence continues at coordinate 3,612,780 of BSBN01000710.1, read as the reverse complement.
AAAAATTCTGGTAAGATCGAACGGCGGCACACCTCTTACTCACCTAGGTGGATCCTTCAAGCCAGGTATGTGTTCGCAAAAGAGAACGCCTTCCGTCAAAAAAAAAAATAAAATTGTTTCCATCTTTATAGGTTCTAGTTAAACAGAGAAAAATAACAATAGATACCCAAATATTATCTAGGTCCCGTAGCTCAGTTGGTTAGAGCGTTGGTCTTATGAGATCCTAAGACTTAGGGTAGCCGAAGGTCGCGGGTTCGAGCCCCGCCGGGACCATAGGAATAATTAACATTCTGTTGTATTGAGGGATGCACTTGTTTGCAGTTGTCGACGACGATTGCTTAGATTATCTGCGCATCAATTCGGAGCCCAGAGTGACTATTTTTTTCTTACCCTCGAAGCATGACATTTTTATCCTGTCCGCCATTTATGTTCTTTTTAGTTCCTGCAGCAGGCAGGTATATTATAGTCAATTAATCTTTTTCAACTAATCATTAACATTCTGAGATTGACAATGTTTTAACAAGTTTAAGACCTTTGAAATTTTATTTATCTATTTAAAACATGAAACCGTAACAATGCTGGAAAGAGCTCGTTTTGTTAAGGTTTGCCGCACAGAGTTTTAAAAAATGAATTTTCCATTGATTTTTTACGTTTTTCTGATTGGCCTGCTATTCTTTTCCAGGGGTTTTGGGGGTTTTCCGATTTTCAAAAATAGGGAAAATTTTTCTGACGAATGATAGAACAGCAGAAGAAAGAATTTTGTGGATTTCTAATGTTTTTGTCCTCTTGACGTGTCTTCATGATGGGCAACGAACCTGTTTCTAGGGTTTGCTGGTGGGCACGTCTTTTCCCCTGGCAATTTCGAACAGAATCATATGAATATTAAGCTGCTCCATAATGTATTATATTATTTTCTAGGGACAATGCACGTGTTCTTCTTGCTGGAGACGTGGCAGGGATCTGTTGTTCATGGAGGTGAGAGAACATGTTGTGAACATGCCGCTTTATGCTCAGCTTCACAAATTTCAGCGAGAGAACAGGTTGCGAACATGCGGCTTTCTCAGCTTCACAAATTTTTGCATTACAGGAAACCTTCAAATTTGTGTGAAATTGCACGAAAATAATAAAAATTGTTAAAGGAAATGGCTAAATCTGAGTATTTCGAGGCTTAGAAAAAGATCTGCTTGCCCTTAGCTTAGCCGAAGTTCTTCTACTTTGTCAAATTATTTTTGGCCGTGAAAATTCAACGAGGTGAAAGAAAATTTGTAGAATTTATATTTGTGGCAAAATTTAGGGCTCCTGAGTTCTATAATTTGTTATTTTCAAGTCCATATAGATTCTGTCATTTTTTTTGAAAAAAAGCATTTGAATTTTTAAGGTCCACAAAAAATTGTTTTTCTGTTATAGATCTTCAGTAATGAGGAATTTGTGCAATTTCTGTTGATTTCCATATCTTAGTACGTTTTCTTGCAGCGAGCTTATCATTTGCACTGAAAGAGAATGAACATTCGGATAAAATTAGTCTTATTTGTCTCATTGAAATTATTTATCTGCATCAAATTTTGATTCTGTGCTGCAACTTGCAAGAAAGAGAGGAATTACGTGTAATAGGTATTCAACAATGTTCCTTTGGAGTTTGTGCTATATCTTGCTACAAGGCTGGAATTTGTTCAAAAGTTGTTCGGACAGACATTTGGATGCTTTTGTACCAGTTAAGTTTGTACTTTCACCCAAAACCTTAGGCAAGTTTGGAAATTTTTAACTCTATTAATACTCCAATATATTATTTAACTTCCTTTCAAATTAGTGGCATATCTTAATTCTGTTAGTGCTAAAAGTCTTAACTTGCTCATTTTCTTCAGTGGGCTGTTAGCATTAAATTAGCACATTGATATCTCTTTATCATTGTGGCTGACTGATACACTTTTCAAGCTTCTGGCATCAGTGTTGTTTGTTTAAGATACAATCAAATGCCTCAAGTAATCTTAACATATTTTTCTTGAGAATCCAAATCCCATATTGGACAATACAACTTGTTTCATCAGTTTGCTTTATTAGGAATCAAGAGGTTGACATACTTCCCAAGGGCCAATATGTATCAACATTATTAGAGAAGTTAGGATGAGGCTTGTAAGTTACCAAAGAAAGTTCTTTTATTATAACTGGTGTTCTATGAAATAGTATTCCTTAAAATTAAGAAAGAAAGAGGGGCATTTTTGTTTCTGGTTTCTTCACCAGTCTTCTGTAGTTAGGGATGGCTTCTACGTTTTGGTTTGATGCATTTTTTTATCAATATTTTGGAGGTGCTGGGACATGAAAATGGGGAAATGCATTTTAGGGAAGTTTGGAGGGACCCCTTTAGTTTCGTGGGATGATGTAGGGAAGGAAGGGATTCAAATTTTATTTTAAAAGAAACGTAATATAAACACTTCAGAAATCTCAATGTGAAATCTTGCCAGTTACACTATGTCATGGATCTCCGAGAATGCATCTCTGGTTTAACTAGTTTGGAGGCTCAAGTTTTATTTAATTGAAGACAACACTAAAGGGACTTAGACTGTTGGTGTCTTGAGAATTAAAATCTTCAATCTGATAGTGACATTACACTATATGCCAATAATGTCACCATATGCCAATTGTCACGGTAAGCAGAAGAGATGTGAGAAGGGAAATTTTAGGCTACTCCCTGTCAAATTACAGTAGAAATATATACGTTGTCATCTTTTGTCAAAAGATGATTAGGTCAAGATTATATGTGGACAACCCATAATAAGTGGGTGATTTTAGCCAAAGATGAGTCACTTCAAATTTTTAGAAGTTAGCAGTTATTTGTTTGTTGTAGAGTTCTTAGTGGTTGCATGAGTGTAAAATAATATGGATTTCTTTTTAGATTAATATGGATTTCTTGTTAGCTTAAGAAATTACATCATTGTTGATGTTGTTAGGATTTTTTAATTGTTGGCAATTTGTCTATAAGCAGTGGCTTAAGGTGGAAAAGTGTATGCGTTTGACATCATTTTGTCATAATATCTGAATCAATTGCAATATGTAAATTTTGATACTCAAGTTAAAAATGATTATCTCTTTCTATAATGAGCTACGCTTTTCTTGCTTCACCATAGGATTAATTGCATGTTTAAGAAGCATGTTTCATTTCTCATTTTATTGAGCTATGCTTTTCTTGCTTCACCATAGGATTAATTGCATGTTTCATTTCTCATTTTATGGAAGGTATCACTGCACATCTTTTACATTTTAAGCTCAACACTCTCATTTTATTCATGTAATCTTCCATGGATAATGAGTAATGCCATGTTGACAACTTTGTTATTTCAATTAAGGTCTAAGTGGCCTTCAAAAAGGGTTTCTGCTTATGTCTTTATTGTAAAATTAATGTTTGTAATATTAGGCTAAAAGATAAAAACGCAGAGGATAACCTCAGAAATCTAATGAAAATGTATAAATAATTAAGTTTGCTTGTATAATTGATGTGAAAATTGACTTATGGTCTAAGCCATGTCGTACGAGCCCAAACTTACACTTGTCTCAAGTTCTTCTCAGTCTTTTGTTGCATGTTATTGAGGCTTCGAAATAGTTGATACCTACAAAATATAGTGAGTCCTTTGAGACTTTGATCTGTATCAGAGATATAAATTATGTAGGGATAATATAGCTAGATCAATACTTGTGAATCCATATGCCCTGTATTAGGGCTATGAAGGAACACAGAGGAGATAAAGCTCCTTATGTAGTAGGGGCTGCCTTTATGGTTGATAAATGATTAGTTTTTTTGAATGTTGAATCTCCTTCAGGCACCATAAATGAGCAACCTTCTGCTAAAAAGGCACATTCTTCAAATAATGTAAGGCCTGTTATATCTGTTAAACAATAAATGGCAAATAAAAATAAAACAGAGATTTAGAAACAAGAACACAACACAAAGACAGACAAGAAGGAAGAACAGAGTTTTTTAACGTGGTTCACCATGAAGGCTACATCCACAAACAAGCAGGAAAATATATTATTCACTATCTCTTCAATACATTACAATACACAACAACATGCTTTGTATACACCTAGAGCAGTTTCCACTCCACTTCCCTCAATGACTAATAATAGCCAATAAATTAATAACCTACAAAGCCACTATATTTAGCCTGATTGTGGGAGAGCCAGAAATGAAGGAGGCAGCTGTAACGGTTGGGCTTCACCACCCAACAATCTCCCGTTTGAAGTCCAACCAATGCTGCCAAATATCCCCTGCATTCCACTTCTGATGTTACTATTGATGGTGTTTTTAGGACATAGCAACGCATGTGTGATTGTTGGTATCACACCTCTCTTGAAAAAGGTATCATATCTAAGATAGGACTGCCCCAAGGATAATATAGCTAGGTCTTAACTTGCTTGGAATAACTTCAATGGAATGTCTAGTTGTGCCAACAAGGGGTCTTACATAAAATGTAGGGTTTATGGAATATGACAGCAGTATGTATGCAGAAACCCTATGATATTTTTAGCAGATTTGAGATTTGTTTGCTGCTATGAAACCTAAATCTAACAACTTGATGTAAATAAAATGCATAAGGAAAAGGAGAGGGAGAAGGGATAAGAGATCCTAAGTGACAGTCACAAAGGGGTAAAATGCTACAGATAGACAAAAACTTTCAATAAGCCATTCCCTATTTCACCAGGATAGGAAACCCACAATGTTGCAAGAAATGATGCAATCTTCAAAGGATTTTTATGATTTTCAAATTGCATTCACTCATTAAACACCTGGACAATGGCGCAGCTTAACTAGCGGAATGCAATCGAACTATATTCAATGATAGGGCCTAGGCTAACTATACACAACAACTTACCATCAACAAGCACTAATAGTATGGACCAAAGCAATCATCAAAAATATTAACATTTACCTATCATTGCAAAAGAATAACTACTTAAATTTAGATTGATATGAACCATGAAAACCAAAGAGGACAACACAAGAACACAAATTCTCAGCAACCTGTAAAACTTGCTTTGTATTGATCACAATTTGGCAGAGTCTCAGTAATTCAGTATCTAATCTTACTTACAAATGAGAAAAAAGGATGGCCCTTTTATAGACAAGGCACCATACCGAGTTTTTCAATGGACGGTGGAGATTAACTCAACACCAATGTCCAGGTTACATGGCATTTAATGAGATACATCAGTTTGTTACATTTTTAGATTTGCCTTTGTCTTGTGGGAAAAAGACAAAATACAACTTGCAAATACATTGAATCTGGACAAAATAGATACCCATTTGGTTGTATATGATGAAAAGTCAATTTTCAAGGCCTAATAAAGCCAAAATAGAGTCACATGACACTTGAAGACTTGACCTGATGTGGATTCACGTGACTCCAAGTGTTGAATGGACCAAGAGGAGTATGTGGCACTTTATTAGTGAAGATATATCCAACTAGATACTTGTTGGATTGATTCTTGATGACTGGATTGCTGGGACAGTTGTATGCATGTCTTAGACATTGGACTGGATCTGGAGGAACAACAATGAAATAGACTTGATCTTGTATGTTTTTAGCTCCTGTAGCTCATCTCCATCATTTTGGACATCATACTGACTTTCTCTTGCAGGTGCAGGATCAATTTGGTTGATAAAATGAAGTTTCTGCATTTCTGGGTCAACACCGCATATATGTGTACATCCTTCCAAGACTGCTCCAACAAGCTCCTGTGTCCTCCAAGACCTGCAATTCACAATGCAAAGCATCAATTCCATCTTAAACAAGTTAGTTTTCATCATTTTGAATCAAAATATGCCCATTTACAGTCACGGATTAGTCTAGGACAGCTCATTGTCAATGTTACTTTCTTATAGACAAATTCATAAATCCAGTGATTTTTGCTTGATTTTCTACATTTTTTACCATTTTCAAGTACCCATTTGGCCAATATATTGATCTAAGAAGTTTTTGTATTCATTAGGATCTATTTCGGAACTTTTATTTCATGTTTTCTAGCCTTTTCTACAAAAAGGAGGATTCTTGGGGGTCACAGACTTTTTATGTGCAGTGGCAATAATTATGGCAAAATGTGCCAAAAATTCACACAAATTTGATAAAATGTTCATCATGATGTGACAAATAGCTATGCAATTCAATTCCATCAGGAAAATCCAATTTGCTCCTTAAAAAACTCAATTTTCAGGCCAAAATACCAAAAAGTGTCGATTTTGGGTGTCATGGACTAAACGTCGGTGCAATGCAATTCTAGCGTAGGTCAGAGAGGTTCATTTTTAATGCAAAATACTTTTGCGCTACTTTTAGGTGCCACTGACTTGCATGAGTTTGAGCTCAGACCAACTAATAGCATAAGGTCGGTTGGGGTGGATTGTAGCACAATTCGGTAAGGTAAATTTTTAGTGCAAAACCTAATAAGCTCAGTCAGCGGGGATTTTCAATGCAACTGACTAGCGTAGATTTCTCTATCTATTGACCAAGTGTAGTGAAGGCAAATATTAGTGCAAGTCGGTTGAAGCCCATTTTAGTGTTTTCTTCAAAATTGTCTCGGCGGAGATTTTTGGTCTGACTAACTTAGCGGTAGCTTGGAGGGAGGTCAGTCGGAGGCAAATTTAGCGCAAAAGTCGGTAAAAGGCATTTTTAACACTTTTTACAGTAGGAGGTGTTTTTAGCACCAGATTTTGAATTGGCCAGGGTGAAAGTATATTTAAAAATATATTTAAGTATATATACTTTAAATATTTTCAAATATACTTTTAGGATGTTTGAGATAGGTTCCAGATCCATAGGATTTCATATGCAAATTCTAGAATTTTGAGGTTCCACTAGATTTCAGACTTAGTCATTTTTCAAGATTTTTAGGGTTTCAAACTTAGCCAAATCAGGGCTCCAAGATCATGCGACAGGATGAAAGCTTATGGACCCCTTAGTGAAATCTAATGGAATTTGACACAATTTTGCAACTATAAGATTTGCAAACTAAGAATTTCAACATCACACATCCTACAAAAGCAATCTCAAGGGCAATATCTAGTGACATGGGATTTTGGAGAAAAATGCAGTAACACTTAATTTTAGCGCAAAAGGTAGCAAATGACTATTTCTTAAGCACAAGACCACCCAAGACACCTCCAAATCAATCATGCACAACATCAAATGACTCCAAACATGTAAAATACTCAAATCTGGAACAAATCCTGCACTCTAAGCACAAATTCACTTTCTCATCATCATAAGGTAAAAGGTTGAGACTTCAAGCCAAAGAAAAAGAGGGGGTCTCCATTTAGAAAAATCGGCTGTGTGTGCAAGGCACAACAAATGGCAACTCTGCTGGAAAATGCTCCAGAGCATTTCTAAGATAAATGTAAGTTTTAAACCCAAAATCTCTGTGTTTCCCACACATTAGATGAGAAAGCATGATATCTTATCAAAGAATCAAAGACTACTAACTAGTGCAACCATCCATATCCTGAAAACCTAAGTGTGTGCAATTGCATTCATTCCCACCCTTTGGCAACTAAGTTCATCCAAGATCCTTCATGCTAAGCTATGAAGTTGGGATCATTTTACCACTAGGAGGATGCTCAGATGCTGAGATGTGATGAGCCTTGATAGAAGTGAATGATGATTCTTCCAATAATAACTCTTCTACAATGATATTCTTTCTTGATAATGCCTTTGATGATCTCTGATGCTAATAATCTTTAGATAACAGTCTTCATGTGAGAGTCTTCAAATGATAATCTTCATATTGATACTTTGTAGTGGGTCTGGTGTTGAAAAACATCTTTTATTTTTACCCAATAGGCTAGCAATACTTAGTACCATCTGCCGCTCTCATCTAGATCCATAGTGCTGGTGTGGGTGGTAAAATGGGAATCCAAACTTTTTCACTTAACACAAGATCACTGAGACTCACTTAGCTACCTCAGGATTATTTAAAGTGTGAGAGATATATGGTTAGAAAATACTTCAGGTGCACCAACTAACAATTCCTTTCCAATGAACAGACATCATACTCCCTAGTATAATAGCAGAATCCACAGGAAGACCTAAGCAGAAACTTCAATTTCTCAAAGAAATATTCCAAATTACTTACCCAACAAAGGACCTCTTGTAGGCCTACACAACTGCTACCACATTCGAGAAATGGAGAACCCAAACAAAGCAAGCAGAGAAGTGAAAATTAAAGCAAACAAGCAACTAACCTAAATAAACAAAACTACTCTAACAACTAGGGAAAGCAACAACTAGCAACTAACAATTAAAGAAAAGACAAAGCAAAAACTAAACTAGAAAAGTAGACTACTAACTAAAACCTAACTAGAAACAAGAAAGACTATGTACAAAAGCTTTGGACAGCAAGTATTAACACTACCCTGTGACTTATTTCTTAGGACATGCAGGAGTAACAGGGTGCAGGTCAATGTCCAAAGTCTGGTAAATTCATCTTTGTACTCTAAAAAATGAGGAAGAGGCATGCTAGGTTCATGTTGAGAGTACCAATTATGCAGGATCAACAATTAGGGGAGTTCATTAGGGCCATGATCAATCCAAATGCAAGTTGTCTTACCTAAATTACCATAATCAAATTGATAACTTTCAAAACCAAGTGAGAAGAGGGAAGATACAACCTGATTTGTATTATTGTTGATCAAAGATGTGAGTTCAACACCTTCTTGCATTGCACCCTGTTACCTTTTGAGTCACCCTTATTTATCTATTGGTAATATTGCCTAATCAATTGTCGGTTTGCTATGTTGTATCTCGGTCATACCTTTGTTTCTTAAATCGACTCTTGATCCTTCAAATTTTACCCATTTATCATCTTTGTGTGACATTACCTAAGGTTTGAACCTTTGAACCTGAACTATTCTCAAAGCTCGAGGTTCAAATGGTTCGATATGTCTAAAGTGTCTCAAAAAGCAAGCTATTTTGTTCTAAACATCTTCAAGTTTTCGAGTTGAACTTGAACCCTTTTGTCAATAGTTCAATGGTTCTACACTTCATAGTTCAACATTCTTTGCCTTCTAATAAATCACATCATGCAGTTATCTTGTGTAATTGGTGTATTGTTGAACCATTCGCTTGTACTCTATGGTGAAGTTCAATGGTTCAAGGTTCAACGGTTCACTGTCTTATAATTGAAAGCCTTTTGCAAAAGCCGTGTGACTGTCTGTTGGTCTATGTAGTCTTTGCGTCGTTGAACCTTCATATTGAACCATATCCTAACAAGTTCAATGTTTCATGAGCTAAAGTTCGATATTTCCATAAGTGAAATCTTTTGCCCCTTTATGTGATCTAATTGGTATGGTCGAACCACTGCATTGAACTATGCCCCAAAGGTTCGATGGTTCAATAGTTCAAAGATTTAGTGATTTTGATCTCATTTATTCCTGAGGCTTTCTAAAGTCAAATTTAGCAGGAAAGTTGGAGGAAAATATGTCAGAGACTCATTATGAAACTGAGAGTTCTAATTTGGCAGAGGTTATGGATAATTATTATACATCATGATGGCACGTGAATAATACTTGCTATTAATGAAGAGATCAGAATTCAAGTCTTTTCAAATATCTTTAGCATGTATTGTTTCGGGTGATAACTTTTCAATCTAATTAGTGCCATTGTTAACTAAGAACAAACCAAATTTAGCGAGTGAGCATACTATGCAACGCGGAGAAGAACAGCGCAGGAAGTGTAAGGTTCTTGTTACTCAAACTTCACAATGAATTCAGATATCTTGAAGGTGAGTTCTGTTCTTCCTATATTCTATTCCTATTTCTTAGCTGGACAGAAGAATCTCTTGAGTTTCAGACATTATTTTCAAACTTTGAAGTGTTTTTCATTTTAATCCTCCAAGTATGGCTTTGAAATGTACGTGTCTGGGAAATGAACATGGTCCTAGTCTTATCTATTCATACTCTGAATTTGGGGATACTACGTTGGTGCAATATGATCTAGAAGAATTTAGAGAAAGGTCTAGAGACCCTGCACAAACCCCTATGATGAAGAAAATAGTAGACAGCAGTTTAGTTGAAGGTACGGCCTTTCCCAAGGCCGTACAATGCCTAGAACTAGTTCAAGAATGTATAAATAGGTATGAACCCCAAAACAGATGCGTCAGAAATGCAAACGGTGATATACTATTTCATGTCAACAGACAAACCCTCATGTCTGTAATGAGAATACCGCCTAAAGAGGCGTATTCCAGCCTTGATATTACTTCTTCCTATGGGCATTTCTCAGAGAAGAAATCAACTTATAAAAGTGTGATAGCAAGAAACTGGTTGCTAAAATTTTAGAAGGGTGGCTCAAGGTTGCCCAGACCACTTAGTAGAGATCATTTGATTAAAGAAGTGAGGGATATTGTGGTATTATTACATAGACTGAAGGGCAGCCAGCATGCATATTATTGGGAAGATTGGATGTACTTTTTCATACAAGTTATCCTCCAAGGAGAGCAATACTTAGATTGGGCAGAAATTGTGGCTAATTGTTTGCATCAGGGTTTGAGTAATTGTTTGGGTGACAGAGATTTTTATATGTCTTCGTACCTGTTTTATTGCCTGGCATCTACAAGAGAATGGCTCGGTCTACCTCATGCACCCTTGGCTGAGGATAGTCGGATTTATGAATATTATTCACAATTGCAAATGCAAAAATGTTATGAGAATTACAAAAGGGTTAATGATGTTTTCACTGGGAGAATGACCTATGAACTAGTAGGTAATCTGGGTAAGAGAATGTCCAATGAAGCGATGTAGCTGATCAGCATTTATGGTAGCTTCTTTATTCAATTTTCTGAGTTCACTTACATCAGAGTTGGAGGATTTGATGGTAAACATGTTAAGTTACCCAGATATGTGTTCGATCGTTTCGTGTTGATAGAGGTATGCAGACAACTAGCATATGTAGATAAGAAGTTCTCTACAAAGAAAGGTTTTGGTATCTCTTTTCCCATCGAACTTGGACATTACTCATGCCAATCAAAATCTGATGCTTTGAATTTAGAGGTGAACCTTAAAAAGTTCAATTTTCAGTTCTTCACTACCATGTCCCGATTTGACAACAAAGGTTTCGTCAGGGATAACCTAGATTCTGGAGCAGGGCTTTTGCACATTCCTGAGTTAGAGGATTACTGGGAAGACTGTTTAGATGAGTTTGAGGTCAGGAGAAGACTATCGTGTAGGTTCTCTTTAGAACAGATAATTACTCTTAATTTGAATATGGATATTTCTGGAGTTATTGATGATGAAGAACAGGTGATTGACCCGCAGTTTGAACATATAAAGCAGTTACCTATCCCAGAAATCAACTGGAGCAAAAAAGAGGAAGATAGGATTGAGGTTAAAACTCTTCCAGTGATAAGGAGAACCAAGAAATGGTTGAGGGAAAACAAATAGGAAGGGGTCCAGGATAAAAATGCCCAACAGTTCACCTTGATGATTGAATCATCACTCCCCATAAGCTCTTCTAACCAACCTATTGTTATTTGTGGTGCAGGTGCTTCCAAATCATCAACTGGAAGGAGCCCTTCTACTAAGAAATCCAGAAGAGCCCTCATATCTATTCTACCCCCTCGTGCTACTAGGTTGAGGACCAAGAATAAAAGAAAGAAACAAGTTTCTAAAACAATAGTTGTGGATCTAAATTTAGAGGAGGATTCAGAAGGACCCATGGGTGATAAGGACTCAAGTCCACACAGAACAGAGGAAGCTGATACTAGGTCACAGTCAGAGGTTGTTTTAGAGACCTTTAAAATGTTAACAATTTTGAATGTATCCTTTGAGGGATTGAACCCTGAAAAAGAAACCTTAGCCCCTACACCCAAGTGGCTGGAGAGTTCTATTTTTGACAAGAGAAAAATAATTCCTTTTACTGTCCCCTTAGAGGACATGGTGAGCAAATATCTAGGGAAAACACCCAAGTCTAAGAAGCTAAAGATGACATCCAGAGTAAGCATTGATCCAAATACTGGAAACTGGAGTGCTGAGATAGCCAAACTAGTGACTGAAGAAGAAGTACAAGACCCAACAGTGCAGGATTTCACTATTGAAAGGGTGGATCTTGGCGCTGCTTCAAGGGCTATGGATGTTCATCATCTTGAAGCATCCACCAAGAGGATAGTTAGTCAGAGTTGGAAGGATGAAAAGGACAAAAGGGAAATGAAGTGGACTCTGTATTCAATGGCAGAGTACATTGAAGCTATCCATAACCCCAGCCCGCAGCCAGTTTCGCAGCTCTCCTTGTCTTTTGATCCTAAGTCACCAATTAATCAAAGGATGTTAGATCAGGTTTAAAGAAATAAAATGGTGGCCAAGACATTTGACAGTTGGTTGGACTGCATCGTACAGAAGGAAACCGAATACATTCATGAACTCAAGAACATATACGATCTAACTGCTACCACCATTGAGGACCTCAAGGCATAGGTTACTACTTGGATGAAGGATGAAGGTAAATGGGTCAATGTAATAAATCAAATCGATGAAGTTCAAAAGTATGGAGTAACAAAGTTTCTGACAAAAAAAGGCCTGACTGGTTTGGATGAAGATCTATTATATGTGAATAAGAAAAATATTGAATGGAGAAATTTCATATCGCGGCAAGGGCGCTTTGAACTTACAAAGTTAATTAAGGAGATAACTGAGTTCACTCAATCGCTGCAGCATGACTTCCAATGTATTGATGTCAAATACATAAAAGATGATGGGAAACCAGAGGAGGATATCGACACAGTGGTTCAATCCTTTAAGGATAAGATTAGCTTCGTTAAAGAAAACGACAATATCTTAATCGAATATTTCTTCAGAATCTCTAAAGTGGAGTCACTACTTTACCTATGTATCGATGCTCTTCCAGAACATAAAGAAAAAATTGGGAAAATACGAAAGGAGAAAGAAGTTTGGAAATCAAGAGTGAAACACATAGGTATCCCCAACTTCCCAAAAATTTAGGAGTTTGTTGCAGCTTTCTCAGGAGTGGAAGACTCAACGTGCTTCTCCAACCACCGATGGAAAGTCTAGAGATTCAAATCCGTTGCCCCAGTCGTGATTTTATTGACTCATTTTCCTTATTCAGTTCTTCAGTTATACTTTTCTTTCGTAATCTTGATCTTTAAATCAGTTTGTTATAAACTAAATTCTGTATGGGTCAGTGTTACTTTAACTCTGGGTTCTGGTTTACTTGAGAACATGATTAGAGCGCTCATATATATAGCTCTTTTTAAAATCTTTTGAGAGGGGAGAGATAACAAAAAAAGAAAAGGAGTTTTTGGGAAAACTGTTTTAATGGTTTTACAGTATATGATGGTTGTCTGATAAATTCTTCATTTGTGAATGAAAAGAGGGAACAATTATTGCTTACTTAGATCTGTGCGTCTGAGTGTTTGAAATTGGATTTTTTGTGTGAAATCTCCTTTCATCTAGTAATTGCTCTTTTATTGGACAACTCGTTATATGTGTTTTATCATTTATTGGTTCAGCAAATACATATGTATGTGTTCATGTATCTAAATATATCAAAAATAGAATCTATGCATTCTACTATTCACTGTTATTGTATAAATTTATTGCATTCATAACATAGTTATGTATGAATGTTAGTTTGCCTTAGGCATTTTCTGGTTAAAAGTGCATTCGAATAAGTTGAATAGATTGAATTCATTGGAAATCTTAAAGGGCACTGTACCTAAAATCAGAGGGGAACTAATTTACAAAAAGTTCACCCATTTGTTGCTTAACTCATTTGTTCTTTGAAGGAGGGGATAGAGTCAAAATAAAACATTTTTAGAGTAAGGACAAATCCGTTAGCCAACAGTTTTTGGCGACTCTGCTAGGGATCGAAATCATTAATTAAAAGATTGGTCGCCTTAATATGCAGCAACAATGGTGCTTCCACACGAAAACATAATTCCTGTTCTATAGCCCAATCTTGGATTTCAGGATGAGCAGGAAGACATTATTGGCCAGTTGAATACCCTTGCTTGGCGTACTCATTGCAATAGTGAAGATTATAGAAGAGCAAGCAGAGTATTAGAAAAAGAAGAGGAATTGGCTGATAACCTAAGATTGTTGTTACTCAGGCAGAGAAGAAGGCAGGCACAAAATGCAGCAAGAAACCAAGCCCTCAAAGCGCAAAGAAATCAAGAACAGCATAGAAATTAATAGCTGCCTATCCAGTCACAATATTTTAAGCTGGATTCTAGACCGTATACTAGGTCTTTGAGGAGAGAAGGAGTTGAAGACTCTACCTTTGAAGCACTACAAAGCTTTAATTTCCCTTATATCCCTACTTGTATCACAAAAGTGAGGAGTAGGCCCCCTAGCCCCCCTAAATCTTCTACTTCTCCTATCTGTCAAGCTTTAACTCTTTCAGGTACTGTTATCCCCTTAGTTATAAATTTCCTACCCATGGCCCAACCTTGGGGAGTAGCCATAGGGCCTCTGAACCTAGGGGCTAACCTAAATCCTTTACCTAAAAATGCATGGGAAAATTTTCCAAGATTCAATGGAGATGGCAAACAATCACCAAAAGAACATTTGTGTGCTTTTGTAGCAGCATGTACTGTGTTAGGTGTACAACACCAAGATGTTGCCATAAGGCTCTTTGTACAGACTTTGACTGACATTGCGGCACAATGGTTCTACCACCTAACTAATTCCTCAATTACAAATTGGAATGACATGAAAATTGCTTTTGAAAATAGGTTCAAAAGCGCGGAGGATGAACATTACCTCCTTGCACAGCTGACTCAGCTTAAGAAAGAGATTCATGAACCTATGAGGGAATTTGTGGCTAAATTTAATAGAATTGTGAACAAAATCCCTGCTGCTAAAAGACCAACTAGCGAAAATCTGAAATGTTTCTTCATTAATTCCATGCCTCCTGACATTAGTTTCCATCTTAGGAGGGGTGTAATTACTGATTTACCAGCTGCACAAGCCTTGGCAGTCAGATTGGAGGATGATCTCATTATGGCCAGTAAATGGAAGAAAGAGGTCCAGATACCAAATGCATAGCCCTCATCATCTACAGATCCTGTAGTGCAAAGGCTGGTCAATGATATGATTGCCTTGAAGAGGCAATTACCTAAAACTGGTACTCCTTTCCAACAACCGTATCAAGATATAAGCAGAAGGAATTTGAGTCAACAAGCAAATACTAGTAGAGCTTTACCCCTAACATCAGCATAGCCAAGGCTGGCTATTGAAGCTCCTCCTAGAAGGAGGAACATGTGTATTTTTCATTTGACTACCAACCATGATGGAAATTCTTGCCCAGAAATGCTCAAGTACGCTCAGATGACTGCTACTCAAGATATGCTAGGGGAGTCCACCGAAGAAGAAAGGAATTTTGAGGAACCTGGCGGCTCTGAAATACACTTCCTTGAATATGAGTCTGATTTAGAAAGAGGAGGCGAAATATTGGTTACCCTCGAAGATCCTTCATGCACCGTGCTCACCAGGAGTCAGAGGAATGTGAGATCCTCTAATACTCAAGAAGTACCTGGCAAAGGTAAGGAACCTTTTATCAGAACTCATGATGCTAATTTGAAGGTTCAGGAAACTAGATTGTTGCATAAAAATGACCCAGATGCTTCTTTTGATATTCTAGATTTCTGTAAATCTGCAAAAATTCAAATTTCTCCTATTGAGTATCTCAAGTTAAAACCTAATGAGCTTGACAAACTGGTTAGACATGTTAAGGGTGGTCCTTCACAAACTGAATCTGAGAGCCAATTAGAGGTCGATGCTAAGTCTCCCATTGCTCAACTATTTGCTTCCTCATTTGAGTCATCCATGACTGCCCCTAAATTGACTCCCAATTCATCGACCAATGCTTCTTATACTAATTTGAAACCCAATCCTTTTATGTGTCTTTGTTCATCAATGGTCATAAACTTAGTAACTGTATTATAGATTTAGGAGCCTCTGGCAACATTATGCCCTCCTCTGTGGCTAAAGCCTTAGGGTTATCACTCACAAAAACATTTGGTAGATGTTATTCTATGGATGGAAAATAGGTTTCCTTGCTTGGACAGATTAAGGATGCGTAAGTCACTCTTGCAGCTTACCCTGACAAAAAGGTGAAACTAACTATTTTGGTAGCAGATATTCCTACTAGATATGGGATGCTGTTGAGTAGGACATTTTGCAAGGATTTGGGTGGATGGATCAAATTGGATTGGTCAGAAGCCACAATCCTAGTGGGGAAGCAGAAAGTGAAGCTGGAACTTGAGCCCAAGTGCAAGTTCACTGGGTATCCCTCTGATGATCCCAAGTCCCAGATTTTGTTTGAGGAATGCAAATTTGGTAACTACTTTCTCTCCTCTAAGCAGAGTTTTGAAGTAGACCCCAAAGAAGAATTAATCCAAAGATTTGCACATTTTGATAACCTATGGGTTATGGAATTTGACGGCAGTTGTGCTACTACCGATTCAGGGGCTGGGGTTGTGTTGATCTCACCTGAAGGTGAAATTTTTTCTTATTCTTTTAAGCTAGAGTTCAAAAACACCAACAATACTGCAGAATATGAAGCTTTACTGCTTGGGCAATTTGAAGCAAAAGGAAGGGGTGTGAGAGTACTTAAGGTGAAAGGTGATGCTGAATTAATTGTGAAACAAGGGGGATCTTTTCTGTTAAGAATGAATGATTAAAGCATTACAGAAATAGAGTATGGGATGAGATCGAATATTTTGATGCCTTCTCTATCGAAACAATTCCTAGAGACCAGAACTCCCGAGCAGATTCTTTAGCAGTATCAGCTTCTCTCCTTTTGCCACATCTAGATTTCAAAAAAGATTCTTATAGGATAGAACTGGTATATCGTCCCAATGTGCCGGACAATGCCGAAAGTTGGCAAGTTTTTGAGAGTGATAATTAGATCAGAAAGTTTTTAGAGAATGCTGAAATGTTCCTAGGAACCTATTTTGAAGGTTCCAAAATAGAGTGTAAAGAATTCAGTCCTGACCTAGGGATTAATCCAAAAGAGGACGTGATTCAATTAAAAGGAAATAAAATCCCAAAAGGACTAGTCTATTTAGAACATTTGTTTTCTCAAAGAGATGAATATATTAAAGGCAAACCTTCCCATAATCCTGATAAAGTAGAGGAATATGAGAAAATAAACATTGGAGATGAGACTGAGCCTAAATGGATATCCATTGGTAGGTGTTGTTCTTTAGAGGAGAAAAACAAATTGATCAAATTATTGATCAAGTATAAGGATGTTTTCACCTGGTGCTATGACGATCTTAAAAATTTTAGACATGGACATTTTCAACACCATATTCCTTTGAAGGCAAATGCAGCTCCATTCAGGCAGAAGCTGAGGAATTATAATCTGAAAGTTGCTGATGCCATTTTTAAGGAGATTGATAAGATGTTGAAAGCTAGAATTATCTATCCAATTCATCACTCCACTTGGGTGGAAAATATTGTTCCAGTATGCAAGAAGAATGAAGAAATAAGAATCTACATTGACTTTAGGAACTTGAACCAGGCCAGCCTGAAAGATAACTATCCTTTACCTGTGATGGACCATATCTTGCAGATAGTTGCTTGGTCTGAAATGATGTCTATGCTGGATGGTTTCTTAGGTTACAATCAGATAGGCGTGGCTGTAGATGATCAACATAAGACTGCTTTCACTACACCTCAGGGAACTTTTGCCTATAATAGAATGCCCTTTGGCTTGATTACAATGGGAGCAACTTTTCAGCGGGCGATGGATTCATCTTTTAGAGATCTGAAGGATAGAATTATTATTATTTATCTTGATGATCTGACTATTTTTTCCAAAAAGAGAGAAGATCACCTGAAAGATCTGGAGGCTATCTTACAAAGGTGCCGAAGTCATGGTATCTCACTCAATCCCAAGAAGTCAGTCTTCTGTGTGACTGAGGGAAAATTGTTGGGGCACCTAGTCTCAAAAGATGGAATCAGAATTGATCTGGAGAGGGTCAGGATGATTCAACAGCTTAGTCTCCCTTCAAATAGGACTGGAGTCAAGTCCTTCTCTGGCCAAATCAACTTTCTCAGAAGGTTCATTCCTGACTTTGCTGAGATTACAAAACATATTGTTGGAATGATGAGCGAGAAATAGCCATTCAAGTGGAATGAAGCTGCCAAGAAGGCATTTGACGATATCAAGGAAGCGATTGCAAACACTCCCACATTGGTAAATCCTAATTTTCAAAAAGATTTTATTATTTACTATTATGCTTCGAATCACACTATGTCAGGTATTTTGCTACAGAAAAATGAATTGGATGAAGAGGTTCCCATAGCCTTTATGATTGTTCCCCTGAAAAAGCATGAACTAAAATATTCCTTGGCTGAAAAACAAGCTCTTGCAGTAGTGAAGGCTGTTAAAAAATTTAGATATTATATACTTCACTCTCATTCGGTTGTATTTGTTCCAAGTTCAACTGTGAAAAGTATCTTAACTCAACAAGATGTTGGGTTAAACAATAGAGCAATGTGGGTTGCTAAAATCCAGGAGTATGATCTAGAAGTTAAGCCTACTAAACTAATCAGGGGTCAAGGCTTATGTAAATTAATTGCTGAGAACAAAAAGGAGGAAGAAGAAGAAGGACTTCCCACTATCCTACTGGTCAGTTTACAAGACCCATGGTTTCTAGATGTAGCATACTACCTTACTTACGAAGATTGTCCCAATCACTTATCTCCTAAAGAGAAAAGAAACCTCAAGCTAAAAGCGGTAAAATATGTTATTTGGGAGGATGTCCTTTACAAGAAGGGATTAGATGGGACTTTCCTAAGATGTGTAGATAAAGAGAAACATGATAAGCTTTTGGAAGTTTTCCATAATGAAGCCTGTGGTGGACATTTTTCTTCTTCAGTTACAGCTTTCAAAATCCTCAGGAATTGTTACTACTGGCCAGGGATGTTTAAGGATGCATATAAATGGGTGGCTAACTGTGAAAAATGTAAAATGTTCTCAAGAAGACCACAACTTGTAGCTTTACCTTTGAGGCCCGTTGTTATTGAAGAACCCTTTAAACAATGGGGATTAGATTTTATTGGGCCTATCTTGCCCCCCTCAAGTGCAGGACATACCCACATCTTAACAGCGACAGATTATTTCATGAAATGGGTTGAAGCAGCTCCTGTAAAAAGAACAACTTCGGAGGTGGTTTGTAATTTTCTTAAAGAAAATATTTTGGTACGTTTTGGTGTTCCCCAAAAGATTGTAGTAGATAATGCTACCAGTTTCTCTTCAGTTGAAATGACTTCTTTTTGTTATGAACATAGTATATCCCTCTCCCATTCATTAGATTACTATCCCCAAGGAAATGGACAAGCTAAGTCCAGTAACAAGAATCTGATTACTATCATGAAGAAATTGGTGAATGATGACCCCAGAAATTGGCATAAGAGACTGTATGAAGCACTCTGGGCTGACAGGATAACTCCAAAAAGGGCAATTGGGATGGCACCTTTTGAATTAGTCTATGGAATAGGTGCCCAATTATCTTTACCTCTAGAGCTATCTACAGCTAAGCTACAGAGTGTAATCGAAGATCAATACTTCCAAGATTCCCTAGAGAAGAGGATTATGTATTTAACTAAGATTGAAGAAGAGAGAAATTAATTGGTTGACTGAATTACTATACATCAGGCCAGAGTTAAAGAGATTTTTGATAGGAAAACAAGGCCTAGGAAGTTTATGGAAGGAGATGAAGTATTACTGTGGGATAGAAGAAGAGAACCAAAGGGTACACATAGCAAATTTGATTCGCTTTGGAAAGGACCTTTCAGAATTCACCAAGCATTAGGTCCAAATTCTTTTAGATTGGAATATCCGGATGGAGCTATTTTACCCCTATCCTATAATGGATAGGATCTAAAATTATATCGTCTATATAATAGGAGTCCCCTGTTTGTACATAGTCTTCCTTTTTGTCTGTCTTTGTGTTTTCCTTTCCCATTTTTGTTTTGTCTTGCTTCATTTCCTGTCTTCTCTATGTTCCTTTTTCTGTGAAACCAGAGCTTCTAAGTTCTCTACATTTTGCCATAAAATATAGTCCCCAGTCAGAGCCAATGTTACCTTTTGAGTCGCCCTTATTTATCTATTGGTAATATTGCCTAATCAATAGTCCATTTGGTGTGTTGTATCTTGGTCATACCTTTGTTTCTTAAATCGACTCTTGATCCTTCAAATTTTACCCATTTATCATCTTTGTGTGAGGTTACCTAAGGTTTGAACCTTTGAACCTGAACTATTCTCAAAGCTCGAGGTTCAAATGGTTCGATATGTCTAAAGTGTCTCAAAAAGCAAGCTGTTTTGTTCTAAACATCTTCAAGTTTTCAAGTTGAACTTGAACCCTTTTGTCAATAGTTCAATGATTCTACACTTCAAAGTTCAACATTCTTTGCCTTCTAATAAATCGCGTCATGCAGTTATCTTGTGTAATTGGTGTATCGTTGAACCATTCACTCGTACTCTATGGCGAAGTTCAATGGTTCAAGGTTCAACGGTTCACTATCTTATAATTGAAAGCCTTTTGTAAAAGCCGTGTGACTATCCGTTGGTCTATGTAGTCTTTGCGTCATTGAACCTTCATATTGAACCATATCCTAACAAGTTCAATGGTTCATGAGCTAAAGTTTGATATTTTCGTAAGTGAAATCTTTTGCCCCTTTATGTGATCTAATTGGTACGGTCGAACCACCGCATTGAACCACACCCCAAAGGTTCGATGGTTCAATAGTTCAAAGATTTAGTGATTTTGATCTCATTTATTCCCGAGGCTTTCTAAAGTCAAATTTAGCGGGAAAGTTGGAAGAAAATATGTCAGAGACTCATTATGAAACTGAGAGTTCTAATTTGGCGGAGGTTACGGATAATTATTATACATCATGATCACGCATGAATAATACTTTCTATTAATGAAGAGATCAGAATTTAGGTCTTTTCAAATATCTTTGGCACGTATTGTTCCGGGTGATAACTTTTCAATCTGATTAGTGCCATTGTTAACTAAGAACAAACCAAATTTAGCAAGTGAGCATACTGTGCAATGCGGAGAAGAATAGCATAGGAAGTGTAAGGTTCTTATTACTCAAACTTCACAGTGAATTCATATATCTTGAAGGTGAGTTATGTTCTTCCTATATGCTATTCTTTTTTCTTAGCTGGACAGAAGAATCTCTTGAGTTTTAGACATTATTTTCAAAATTTAAAGTGTTTTTCATTTTAATCCTCCAAGTATGGCTTTGAAATCTATGTGTCTGGGAAATGAACATGGTCCTAGTCTTATCTATTCACACTCTGAATTTGGGGATACTGCATTGGTGCAAAATGATCTAGAAGAATTTAGAGAAAGGTCTAGAGACCCTGCACAAACCCCTATGATGAAGAAAATAGTAGACAATGGTTTTTTTGAAGCTGCAGCCTTTCCCAAGGCCGTACAGTACCCATAACTGGTTCAAGAATGTATAAATAGGTATGAACCCCAAAACAAATGCGTCAGAAATGCAAACGGTGATATACTATTTCATGTCGACAAACAAACCCTCATGTCTGTAATGAGAATACTGCCTAAAGAGGCATATTCCAGCCTTGATATTACTTCTTCCTATGGGTATTTCTCAGAGAAGAAATCAACTTATAAAAGTGTGATAGGAAGAAATTGGTTGCTGAAATTTTAGAAGGGTGGCTCAACGTTGCCCAAACCACTTACTAGAGATCATTTGATTAAAGAAGTGAGGGATATTGTGGTATTATTACACAGACTGAAGGGTAGCCAGCATGCATATTATTGGGAAGATTGGATGTACTTTTTCATACAAGTTATCCTCCAAGGAGAGCAATACTTAGATTGGGCAGAAATTGTGGCTGATTGTTTGCATCAGGGCTTGAGTAATTGTCTGGGTGATAAAGATTTTTATGTCTTCGTACTTGTTTTATTGCCTGGCATCTACAAGAGAATGGCTCGGTCTACCTCATGCACCCTTGGCTGGGGATAGTCAGATTTATGAATATTATTCACAATTGCAGATGCAGAAATGTTATGAGAATTACAAAAGGGTTAATGATGTTTTCACTGGGAGAATGACCTATGAACTAGTAGGTAATCTGGGTAAGAGAATGTCTAATGAAGCGATGCAGCTGATCAACATTTATTGTAGCTTCTTTATTCAGTTTTATGAGTTCACTTACATCAAAGTTGGAGGATTTGACGGTGAACCTATTAAGTTACCCAGATATGTGTTCGACCATTTCATGTTGATAGAGGTATGCAGACAACTAGCATATGTAGATAAGAAGTTCTCAACAAAGAAAAGTTTTGGTATCTCTTTTCCCATCGAACTTGGACATTACTCATGCCAATCAAAATCTAATGCTTTGAATTTAGAGGTGAACCTTAAAAAGTTCAATTTTCAGTTCTTCACTGCCAGGTCCCGATTTGACAGCAAAGGTTTCGTCAGGGATAACCTAGATTCTGGAACAGGGCTTTCACACATTCCTGAGTTAGAGGATTACTGGGAAGACTGTTCAGATGAGTTTGAGGTCAGGAGAAGACTCTGGTGTAGGTATATGGATCTTTTTAGAGTTATTGATGATGAAGAATAGGTGATTGACCCATAGTTTTAACATATAAAGCAACTACCTATCCCAGAAATTGACTGGAGCAAAAAAGAGGAAGATAGGATTGAGGTTAAAACTCTTCTAGTGATAAGGAGAACTAAGAAATGGTTGAGGGAAAAGAAACAGGAAGGAGTCCAAGATAAAAATGCCCTACAGTTCACCTCGATGATTGAATCATCACTCCCCATAAGCTCTTCTAACCAACCTATTGCTATCTGTGGTGCAGGTGCTTCCAAATCATCAACTGGAAGGAGCCCTGCTACTAAGAAATCCAGAAGATCCCTCATAGCTATTCTACCCCTGTGCTACCAGGTTGAGGACCAAGAGTAAAAGAAAGAAACAAGTTTCTGAAACAATAGTTGTGGATCTGAATTCAAAGAAGGATTCAGAAGGACCCACGGGTGATAAGGACTCAAGTCCACATAGAATAGAGGAAGCTGATACTAGGTCATAGTCAGAGGTTGTTTTAGAGACCTCTGAAATGTTAACGATTTTGAATGTATCCTCTGAGGGATCGAACCCTGAAAAAGAAACCTTAGCCCCTGCACCCAAGTGGCTGGAGAGTTCTATTTCTAACAAGAGAAAAATAATTCCTTTTGCTGTCCCTTTAGAGGACATGGTGAGCAAATATCTAGGGAAAACACCCAAGTCTAAGAAGCTAAAGATGACATCCAGAGTAAGCATTGATCCAAATACTGGAAACTGGAGTGCTGAGATAGCCAAACCAGTGACTGAAGAAGTAAAGGACCCAACAGTGCAAGATTTCACTATTGAAACAGTGGATCTTGGCACTGCTTCAAGGGCTGTGGATGTTCATCATCTTGAAGCATCCACCAAGAGGATAGTTAGTCAGAGTTGAAAGGATGAAAAGGACAAAAGGTAAATGAAGCAGACTCTACGTTCAATGGTAGAGTACATTGAAGCTATCCATAACCCCAGCCCGCAGCCAGTTTCATAGCTCTCCTTGTCTTTTGATCCTAAGTCACCAGTTAATTAGAGGATGTTAGATCAGGTTCATAGAAATAAAATTGTGGCCAAGACATTTGATAGTTGGTTGGACTGCATCGTATGGAAGGGAACCGAATACATTCATGAATTCAAGGCACAGGTTACTGCTTGGATGAAAGATGAAGGTAAATGGGTCAATGTAATAAATCAAATTGATGAAGTTCAAAAATATGGAGTAACAAAGTTCTGACAGAAAAAGGCCTGACTAGTTTGGATGAAGATCTATTATATGTGAATAAGAAAAATATTGAATGGAGAAATTTCATATCACGGCAGGGGCGCTTTGAACTTACGAAGTTAATTAAGGAGATAACTGAGTTCACTCAATCACTGCAGCATGACTTGCAATGTATTGATGTCAAATACATAAAAGATGATGGGAAACCAAAGGAGGATATCGACACAATGGTTCAATCCTTTAAGGATAAGATTAGCTTCATCAAAGAAAGCAACAATATCTTAATCAAAGATTTCTCTAGAATCTCTAAAGTGGAGTCACTACTTTGCCTATGTATCGATGCTCTTCCAGAACATAAAGAAAAAATTGGGAAAATACGAAGGGAGAAAGAAGTTTATAAATCAAGAGTGAAACACATAGGTTTCCCCAACTTCCCAAAAATTCAGGAGTTTGTTGTAGCTTTTCAGGAGTGGAAGACTCAACGTGCTTCTTCAACCACCGATGAAAAGTCTAGAGATTCAAATCCATTGCCCCAGTCGTGATATTATTGACTCATTTTCCTTATTTAGTTCTTCAGTTATACTTTTCTTTGGTAATCTTGATCTTTAAATTAGTTTGTTATAAACTAAATTCTGTATGGGTCAGAGTTACTTTAACTCTGGGTTCTGGGTTACTTGAGAACATGATTAGAGCACTCATATATATAGCTCTTTTTAAAATCTTTTGAGAGGGGAGAGACAAAAAAAAAAGAAAAGGAGTTTTTGGCAAAACTGTTTTAATAGTTTTACAGTAAATGATGGTTGTCTGATAAATTCTTCATCTGTGAATGAAAAGAGGGAACAATTATTGCTTACTTAGATCTGTGCATCTGAGTGTTTGAAATTTGATTTTCTGTGTGAAATCTCCTTTCATCTAGTAATTGCTCTTTTATTGGACTACTCGTTATATGTGTTTTATCGTTTATTGGTTCAGAAAATACATATGTATGTGTTCATGTATCTAAATATATCAAAAATAGAATATGTGCATTCTACTATTCACTGTTATTGTATAAATTTATCGCATTCATATCATAGTTATGTATGAATGTTAGTTTGCCTTAGGCATTTTCTAGTTAAAAGTGCATTCAAATATGTTGAATAGATTGAATTCATTGGAAATCTTAAAGGGAGCTGTACCTAAAATTAGAGGGGAACTAATTTACAAAAAGTTCACCCATTTGTTGCTTAACTCATTTGTTTTTTGAAGGAGGGGATAGAGTCAAAATAAAACATTTTTAGAGTAAGGACATATCTATTAGCCAACACACCCAATACCTTCTCATTTTCTGGGGGACTCAGCTCGTGGTGGATCATGTCTTGTTCATTAGGCACCTTCAAATTACTGAATGCTACAACAATCTCCCAAGCAAATAAGAAGTCTGGACAACCTCGTTTAGAATGTGGATCATCTAGATGAACTCTGCATGAAGTGGCTAAAGCAAAATCTGACATGTGTGGTGAATTCCCATGTAGCAGCATATCTTTGCTCATTGTTGACACTAACTCAATGATGTGAATGAGTGATTGACATGGAAAAGCTTCCAAGCCATCACTTTGCAGGACAATTTGATTTTTACTCTTAGATTGCAGATTTCTACTTTTAGTTGTCATCAATAGGTCAGCATCAACCATGTGGAGCTCTCCCTTTATGTAGGTATGAATAGGATTAGTTTGATCGACATATGATATACTTGAATCCATTTCACCAAAATTGGTCATATGCTCTGAACCAACTCCCTTTGCAGTGATCAGTAATCCTTGTATTTCAGTTGTTAGCTGATATGAAATTGAAAATTTATTGTCTGTAGCAACAACATGGTCTCCTTCTTCCTCTATAGGTAGATTCTTGATGTCAATGTCGCATTGAAGTGGTATACTATCCTAATTTTGTTCATCTAACTCAACTAGAGACTCTATTGGAGTGACTGCATCAGCCTGATATGATTGATCATGATAATATAATGAGCTGATACAATCAAGATTGTGATGATTTTTCACTGGAAAATCTAATTGGAGCTCTTCCTGCCCTGCTATCCATGACTATTCTTGATTCGGAGAACCGATTTCTCCTTGCCCTTCCTGTTGTTTCACTTGATCCATCTGCTGTTCCAACTCAGAATTATTAGCCAACTGAAATGAACTATTGTTCTGCACCTCTGTAGCAGCAAATTCAGTCTTAGGACCTGATGTCTGTGAAAATTTGATTGCCGATCTGCATCTTCAACATGACTGTTCATGAGGGTTGATTCATCATCTATCTTGTCAACATTTTTAGCAACAGAAATCTGGTCTTGCATCTTGCTGTGTTCATTGTCTTGTGACTACAAACTTAGTTTTAACCAAGCTAGAACAACATATTCTTTTGATTTGTCTGACTGACAAAGAGATTTTAACCTGTCATGAATCTCATATTCATTAGTTGGGTGATTTGCAGACCATATGTATTGTCTACCATTCTCATCTGGTTATGTATTTTGATGAAAAACTTCAATGTTTTTTATGCAAACTACCCTTTTGACTATGATCTCTTATGAATGGTAGATTTGCAGCTCCTATAGCCTCAACTCTTTGCATGTTTTGAACTGGGACATGATTATAGTAATGTGCATCCATCTATTTTGCAACTCCCTACAAGGTCTTGCTTTGAATATGTCTATCATATCCATATCTTGCTTTAGGCTTGTAAACTTCAAAAATAGAAAGAAATCCCTTCATATGTAGGTCCAACCTTTGGTGGAAAGTTAAACAATCAATCTTGTCATGCAATTCTCTAGGATGCACAGTGTAGACCTAAGGTCAGCTAAAATCAAGCAATGTTAATGCAGGATATTTCACCGTGATTTGCCTATCTAATGCTTATTTGAAAAGTGGGATATCCACTTGGAAATTCTCTTCATGATATGACTAGTGAGATGGTCCTCTGAAGAATGAAGGGATTTCATGACTGAAACCCTTATATGTGTCCATTGGATCAAAATTTTCTGTACATTCATTTCCTTTCGGCATGTATAGTGAACCAGTAAATTGAAAACCTGCATAAAATCTTTGTCCAGACCCTCCTTCTAGCGCCAATTCTGTTGATGGTGTTTTTAGCACACATCAACGCAAGTGTGATTGTTGGTATCACACCTCTCTTGAAAAAGGTATCCTATCCAAGATAGGACTACTCCAAAGATAATATAGCTAGGTCTTAGCTTGCTTGGAATAACTTCAATGGAATGTCTAGCTGTGCCAACAAGGGGTCTTACATAAAATGTAGGGTTTATGAAATATGACAACAGAATGTATGCATAAACCCTATGATACTTTTAGCAAATTTGAGATTTGTTTGTTGCTATGAAACCTAAATCTAACAACTTGATGTAAATAAAATGCAAAAGGAAAAGGAGAGGGAGAAGGGATAAGAGATCCTAAGTGATAGTCACAATGGGGTAAAATGCTACAGATAGACAAATACTTTCAATAAGCCATTCTTTGTTTCACCAGGATAGGAAACCCACAATGTTGCAATAAATGATGCAATCTTCAAAGGATTCTTATGATTTTCAAATTGCATTCACTCATTAAACACCCAAACAATGGCACAACTTAACTAGTGGAATGCAACCAAACTATATTCAATGATAGGGCCCAGGCTAACTATACATAGCAACTTACCATCAGTAAGCACTAATAGTATGGATGAAAGCATTCATCAGATATCTTACCATTTACCCATCATTGCAAAAGTACAACTAATTAAATTTAGATTGATATGAACCATGAAAACTAAAGAGGATAACACAAGAACACAAATTCCTAGTAAGTTGTAAAACTTTCTTTGTATTGATCACAAATTGGTAGACTTTTAGCAATTCAGTAACTAATCTTACTTACAAATGAGAGAAAAGAATGGCCCTTTTATAGATAAGGAATCATACCGAGTTTTTCAATGGACAGTGGAGATTAACTCAACACCAACAGTCCAAATTACATGGCATTTAATGAGATACATCAGTTTGTTACATTTTTAGATTTACCTTTGTCTTGTAGGAAAAAGATAAAATGTAGCTTGCAAATACATTGAATCTGGGTAAAATGGATACCCATTTGGTTGTATATGATGAAAAGTGAATTTTTAAGGCCTAATAAAGCCAAAATAGAGTCACATGACACTGGGAAACTTGAGCTGATGTGGATTCATGGGATTCCAAATCTTGAATGGACCAAGAGGAGTATGTGACACTTTATTAGTGAAAATATATCCAACTGGATGCTTGTTGGACTGATTCTTGATGATTAGACTACTAGGATAGCTGTATGCATGTCTTGGACATTGGAATAGATCTGCAAGAGCAACAATGAAATAAACTTGATCTTGTATGTCTTTAGCTCTTGTAGCTCATCTCCATCATCTTGGACATCATATTGACTTTCTCTTGTAGGTGCAGCAGCAATTTGGTTGATAAAATAAAGTTTCTATATTTCTGGGTCAGCACCGCATATATGTGTGTACATATATGTGTACATCCTTCCAAGATTGCTCCAACAAGTTTCTGTGTCCTCTAAGACCTATAATTCACAATGCAAAGCATCAATTCCATCTTAAACAAGTCATTTTTCATCATTTTGAATCAAAATATGCCCATTTGCAGTCATGGATTAGTCTAGGATAGCTCATTGTCAATGTTGCTTTCTTATAGACAACTTCATAAATCCAGTGAGTTTTGCTTGATTTTCAACATTTTTTACCATTTTCAAGTACCCATTTGGCCAACATATTGATCTAGGAAGTTTTTGCAGTCATTAGGATCCATTTGGGAACTTTTATTTCATGTTTTTCTAGCATTTTTTGCAAAAAGTAGGATTTTTGGGTGTCACAAACTTTTCATGTGCAGTGACATTAATTGTCGCAAAACATGCCAAAAATCTACACAAACTTGATAAAATGTTCATCATGGTGTGAAAAATAGATATGCAATTGAAATCCATCAGGAGAATCTAATTTGGTCCATGAGAAACTTAATTTTCAGGCCAAAATACCAAAAAGCATTGATTTTGGGTGTCACGGACTAAAAGTCGGTGCAATGCAATTCTAGCGTAGGTCAAAGAGGTTCATTTTTAATGCAAACTTATTTTGCACTACTTTTGGGTGCCACCAACTTGCACGAGTCTGAGCTCAAACTGACTAATAGCATAAGGTTGGTCAGGGTGGATTGTAGCGCAAGTCGGTAAGGTCGATTTTTAGCGCAAAACATAATAAGCTCAATCAGTGGGGATTTTCAATGCAACCGACTAGCGCAGATTTCTCTATCTACCAACCAAGTGCAGTGAAGGCAAATATTAGCGCAAGTCAGTTGAAGCCTGTTTTAGCACTTTTCTTCAAAATTGTCTCGGTGGGAATTTTTGGTCTGACTGACTTAGCGGTAGCTTGGAGGGAGGTCAATCAAACACGAATTTAGTGCAAAAGTTAGTAGAAGGAATTTTTAGTGCTTTCTCTACTTGGAGGTGTTTTTAGCATAGATTTTGAATTAGCTAGGGTGAAAGTATATTTAAAAATATATTTAAGTTATATATTGAATTTCTTATACTTTAAATATTTTTAAACGTACTTTCAGGATGTTTGAGATAGGTTCCAGATCCATGGGATTTCATATGCAGATTCTAAAATTTTGAGGTTCCACCAGATTTTAGACTGTCTTTTTTCAGGGTTTTTAGGGTTTCAGACTTAGCCAAATCAGGGCTCTAGGATTATGCAACAGGATGAAAGCTTATGGACCCCTTAGTGAAATCTAAAGGAATTTGACACAATTTTGCAACTATAAGATCTGGAAGCTAAGAATTTCAACATGACACATCTTGCAAAAGCAATTTCAAGGGCAATATCCAGTGACATGGAATTTTGGAGCAAAATGCAGTAACACCCAATTTTAGCACAAAAGGTAACAAATGGCTATTTCTTAAGCATAAGACCACCCAAGACACCTCCAAATCAATCATGCACAACATCAAATGACTCCAAACATGTAAAATACTCAATTCTGGAACAAATCCTGCACTCTAAGCACAAATTCACTTTCTCATCATCAAAAGGCAAAAGGTTGAGACTTCAAGACAAAGCAAAAGAGGGGGTCTCCATTTGGCAAAATAGGGCATGTTTGCAAGGCACAACAGTTACATCAGCCCCAACGAAGATTTTAGCTTCACCAATTCCTTTTCAAGAAAACTCTAGATGAATCTCCTCCAATGCACGTCAGTTTTAATAATCTCCAAAACATGGACACACTTAATCAATCTCACCAGGAAAAATGCATTCATCTTCTACTCTACCCCAAGAGACTAAGTGTCCAACGGAACCCCAGATGAAACACTCTCCAACACATCATCAATACTCTCCCATATAACATCGACCTCCTTATCATTTTCATCATATTCCCTAGATGCAAAAAGACCCACATCATTGCCCTCAAATTCATCAAACTTTTGGTTCTCATCACCTTCAAACGTCTCTCTTGTTTTCTCTTGAGCCTGCGCAGTGCTTTTCTTGGTGTTACCAAATATACTTTCCTTCAAACCCGTCGAGCCCTGTCAGTTGAAAGTGCTCTTTCCAACAAACCATAGATGGAGACCAAAGTTTAGAATAACCAATGAATGTGTTTCACTCATTTCCTTCACCAATTTCCAATCTTCCTCGCTGGTGCCATTACCAATGAAGGTGTGGATCCCAGCACTGCTGGCATTTTTTATCAATGAGGTCACATCTATTACTGCTAATCTCTTGTCTTGCATATGATAGTGTGCATCTATCAACCTTACCTTCTACATCCTCACCTTCCTCTCCTCCTCGTGAAGCCATTCTTTATAGAAAACAACTAGCTGAGATCCTCCATGGCCATCAGAAATGCTAAAAAAATGCAAATCACTTCTAGGCTACTAATCTTTTGCACAATTAAATGTGGGAAGAACATAAACTGCATCCTCCATTTCCCTGCGGCTTCCATAGAAGGACACCATACCATGCTCCATCAAAAATAGTTGCTCCTTGAGCATTAGATTCTCCTCCTCCAGCCTGTCAATGTGGTTGTCCTAGTCATCAACCCTATTCTCCAACCTTCGCGATCTCTTTCTCCATCACCATTGCTGACGCTCTTCTTGGAGCAAACCTCCACAGCATCATCATCTGCCTCCTTCAATGGTGATCCTTTGCCAATTTTACCAACAACACCGGTAGTAGCAGTGGCACCAACACTACTTCCCTCTGTCTTAGCCCTCTATGCAATGGCCCCCAATTCCTGCTTAGGTTTTTCCTCATCCCACACAAATCTCACCTGGTCAGTGCTCAAGGAATCAAGAACATAGTCACTCATAAGAACTTCAGTAGCCAAATAGACAGGAGCATCATCTATTTCCATTGGCAAATCAAATCTAACCTTTTCCCCTATAGATAGAGTACTATAACCATTTCTTGAACACGTTGGGTTTGAATCTCCAGACTGAGCCACAACACTTTTTATTTCTTGCATATGCTCCATGTCATTGCCAGGTTCAAACATACCAAGAAACTCCTCAATAACAAAATCAACTTCATTATCTAACTGATCCAAAAGCTTCTTCTGAGAAGCCCAGAAATCTTCATCATCGTCTATATGAATAGCTCCCACTTCATCAAAATTCTCTCCAGAGCCATGGGACATAGACATGAGAGCTTGAACCCAATCATCCAAGCTGGGGCTCTC
The DNA here is from genome assembly GCA_027924645.1 of Cunninghamia lanceolata. Taxonomy (NCBI): domain Eukaryota; kingdom Viridiplantae; phylum Streptophyta; class Pinopsida; order Cupressales; family Cupressaceae; genus Cunninghamia; species Cunninghamia lanceolata. The sequence continues at coordinate 3,581,204 of BSBN01000710.1, read as the reverse complement.
TTCCATATCTGCTCAACTTTCTTCACAACTCCTCCTTGGTTCTAACCAAGCTCTGATACCAATTGTTAAACAATAAATGGAAGATAAAAATATATTCAGAGATTTAGAAACAAGAACATAACACAAAGACAGACAAGAAGGAAGAGCGAAGTTTTTTAACGTGGTTCACCATGAAGGCTACATCTACAAACAAGCAAGGCAATATATTATTCACTATCTCTTCAATACATTACAATACACAGCAGTATGCTTTTTATACACCTAGAGTAGTTTCCACTCCACTTCCCTCAATGACTAATAATAGCCAATAAATTAATAACTTGCAAAGACACTATATTTAGCATCATCGTGGGAGAGCCAGAAATGAATGAGGTGGCTATAAAGGTTGGGCTTCACCACCCAAAATGTGCAACCTTCTGTTAAAAAGGCACATTCTTCAAATAATGTTTAAGGCCTATTATATCTCTAATGTTTAGTGTACACGAACTTCTTGAGTGTCCTATCTGTACAAATTCTATGTATCCACCAACTCATTAAGTTTTATTCTCTCCTCTGTATAGTTTCAATTTTATCTATGTATCTCTTCATATATATTAAACAAATTTCTTTGTATGGAAATAGTATAAAAGTAAAAGTAATAGAGATATGTATAGAACATTTGCAATATTCAGTTTAAGTTGATGCTTGTAGATATTGAAAGTTACGATGGAGTTAAAGATGAATTGTATTTTGTCACGATTGTTTTATTTGTAATGCACATCCATAGTAGCTGGTAGCAACAAATGCCTATGCCATTGAACACAATTTATAGCCTTTGGAATCTATTAGGTCCATTCTAATGGGATGTTGGTTTGTTGTATCTATTTAATACATTATTTTAAATACTTCTAATCATTTTTAGGAATCTAAGACTTTATTATATTTATCTTTCTAGTATTTTCATTAACTTCATCCACTTTCCTATTTTGTTTACTATAACATTAAAATACCTTAACTTATATTTATGATTCAAATATGTAACTTAGAGAATGTATCTCTATTGTACTATTTATTAAAAATAAATAAAAATTAAAAATCATAGATTTATTATTTACCATTTAGCACTAAAACTTTTATTGCAAATATTTTCAACAAGTTGAACCATCCATTGTATGCGAACGCAATTTTTGCACCTTTAACTTCACAAAATCATTTGTCCATCTTCTCATCCACAATCGATGTGAATCCATGATGCTTGCTGAAATAGGCTAGGCTTAAATAATACACACTAAGATTTGACTTTCTTAGGTGGTTGGTGGGCCCCTTCTCTTATTGATACATTAACAAAACAGAGTAAGAGAAAGGGCCCACCAGCAACCTAAGCAAGTCAAAGCTTAGTGTGTGTGTTGTTTAAGCCCAGCGGTTGAAATATATGTTAAGATACTAATAAAGCTAATGTTAAGAGGAAAAAGTTTAGGCACTTTGAATCTGTGTGTGTTCTATAAAATAGCCATGCAATAACATATGCTATGACATAGTATTGTCCTAGTATCCCATGATCATTATTAGTGATATGATTTGAGTATTTATGGAGAAATGAATATGGATGTGGGTTGTAGATGTGTCATGTAATGGTTTTGAGGTCTACCATGTAATCGAACTACCAGAGGATTTGTTGTTATAGATGGAAACAAATTTGTACTTCAATAACTGAAAAAATGGTGTTATTTTCATTAAAAACTTCTTCATTTGATCACAACAAGAATTTTGAACTTGAATTTAGATAGAAATGTAACCCCTGGATGTCCAATATTTTTCTCCACAAACTGAGAAAATAATATCAATGTTGTAGTAGATAGCTATTACTTACTAGTATGATATAGTTAGCTAACCTCCACAGTACACATTAAAAACTAGTTTTCTATATTGAGAAGATAACATAATCTTGTAACTTGTCTCACTGTGGAGCCTTACATTGCTATTACTTGTTTCTAGAAACAAGTAGCATCTTCTATCTCTTTCTAATTATCTTAATGAGGATGATAAAAGTTTTTTAACAAAGTCCAAAGGATGGTAGTAGAGTAATAAGCATCAAACAAGCTTCACCTCTCCTTGTCAGGAATTTGGGCCTGTATAGGTTTAAGTTATTTATGTCTTTGCAAGTCAAGCTGAGAAGATCACATAATACTGGATACATTTTCATTCTATGTATTTATTTCCTATTGGTTACAGTATACTCTCTTGGTTTTACGTGGTTATATTTTGATGCTACAAATGCTACTTGTAAAATGCTTGAAATTCTAAATTCAGTGTGATGGTAAGTTTCCTTTTGTTTTTGCTGCAGGAAATGAATACACTATATCATTTTTGGTCTTATTTCCTCATAACAAATTTCAATAATTCTATGTATGATGAGTTCAAAAGATTAGCATTGGAGGATGCAGCAGCAAAGTATAATTATGGTGTGGAGTGCCTCTTTAGGTTTTACAAGGGATGGTTTATGTTATATTCATATGTTGTTTAAATATGCTTTTATCTTCCTTGAGGATTATTAGAATTTAGGAATATGGCCCTCTTTGGAGCTTTTCAACTATGGTTTGGAGAAGTACTTCAAGAAAAACTTTTATGAAGATTTCGAGCAACTTACACTTGAAATTTACAAGAAGGGCAATCTTTATGGGCTTGAGAAATACTGGTATATTTTCTCCATATTTATTTTTTTGAATTTACTTTGTTGCATAGGAAATATGAGATATCAAAAAATGTTTTCAAACACTTATAATAATGAATTATGGCTGTAGGCCATTTCATTTTTTGTCAAAAGAACTCAAAGCCTCTTAAAAAGCATCCCAAACTTGAAAGGTTGCTCACAATGACATATTGCAATGACTCATTTTCATCTGTAACAAGATAGGAATTCCCACAAGGTCCACATGTTGTATGGGAACTACATTAGAGTGTCTCCTACCCTAGGTTCATCAAGCACAAGCCCCTTTGAATTGACTTGTTTGATGGCATCTTTAGTTGTATTACACCAAACTGCAAGAGTGTCAATGCTAACAAATTTTGTCAAGTTGATGGATGCTCCATAGATTGTACAAGTTCTCTGTATTTTTGTAGGTACTGAGAGACATGGCACATACACAGTCTTTCCTCTAGGTATGAGATCATTCTCATATCTGATGTTATTGGCATATATCATCATATCAGTAGAAACATTGCACATATTTGCAATACCATAGGCATCAATGTCATCCTTTATTGAAATAATTGGACTACATTTGCTACATACAAGATTATCTATATGATTTTTATTGCAAGGTATTTTTAGGTTTGTTTTACTGGGTAATTGAACAAAGTTCATACCTTTATTCTCAAGCTGCAGGGCAATGGTACCTACATGGAATTTAGCAGGCACACCCTCAATATGCTCATCCAGGGTGGTAAATAAAGACCGACAAGGTCTACAATTAGCCTATCCACAAGGCAGCCTAAGCCTAATCCCAGTAGGAATAGTTGTAATGTCTGGTCCTTGGAGTGAAGGATTGAGTGTCATCAAATTATTCACATTGACTGAACATCTCTTTGAAATGTTTTCTATACTATCCTCTTCCATTTCATTGAATTCAATTCCACAAGGTCCACAATTATCAAGCGGGATTAAAAGATTTGGATTCACACAAGGTATATTAATACATATTGATCTGAATATATAGTATCGCAATCAATTCCAAGGTTTCCTCCTTCCACAACTAAAAGTGAAATATTACAAGTAATTGCTAAATTGTATAAAATGTATTCAGACACTATATGATACCATGATCCACATGTGTTGTAGTTGTTTATGTAATCTATGCTATTGCAGGAAATGTTAATGGCTTGAAAACTTGTTATGTTCTCATTGGTTAGGTTTAATTTTTTCCCTCTGAGGTCCTTCTCTATTGTATTGTTGTAATCTGCCACAGACTTGATTGTATCTCCAATGCTCAATTTATATCTATCTCTACATATTCCACAGCTAATGAAACCAAGATCTTGGATTTTAGTACTAATAGATGTTTTGTTAACTTTAGTGAATGTTGATTGCAATGCTTTTGTTGTTGTAGATGATAAGAGTACTAAAGAGAAATGTTGAAGTCTTAGAATGTACTTAAGATTGAAAAATGCTTAAATAGATTCAATCATAATCAGACTTTTGAAATTGAGTTTTTTTTACAGATTTGAACATTATTGTGTGTTTTTAATATGTAAACATGAGTAGATACTTTTTTGACCTTGTTCATGAAGCAATCTTATATCAACTACCATATATATTTTATGTACAACTATCTAAAAAAGATCTGCAAATTGCTATATTTAGCAATGGCAATACTATATGGCATAGTAAAATATATTCTCAATCTTTAACAAAACACATTTCCTAGCTTTGATGCACATTGCAATGCTTTTACATTTCATTCCTTCACATGCCTTTGCTACTCTGTAGCTGGCAGGGACTCCAACTGCATTACAGCTCTTGTTTGATATGATTATATAACAATATTTGATACCTCTATATTAGGTTTAGCTTCTTCCCTCATTTTTATCTTTCTTTAGTTATTCTCACTTACATATATTTTTGTCTTATTTGCATTTATTCTCACACATTCCTAATAGTTATTGGTTCAGGTTTCCATACATTCATTTTTTATCATAAGATTCCACACTCTCTATCTTGGATCATTTTTGTGGTGCATAAGAGTGATCCTAGAGAGCACAAATCTGACCCTAAAATCATTTTAAAAGTTTAAACAATCAATGTCTATGCTTTTCTCTTAACTATTAGGAGCTGACTTAGTACATGTTGTCAATTCAAGTATGCACCCTTGTTAGGATTTGTGAAAACTTAACTTCTTACTAAGACATGGAATCATTCTCAGATGTGGGTCTCCTTTCATGAGAACAAATCTTCAGAGTGAATTGGTTCTCTTATAATTCCTAAACTACTGACTTAAGGGGAAAAGGGATAGAAGGATGTAACTAAAATGTAAACTAACTTCTAGAATCTAATCTAGATGAAATTCTATCACTCACAAATAGATCCTCTAACCTAAATCCTCATGATTTCATTGATAGTTTATTCCTTAAGTAATTTGCAACAAGGTTTGGGTCAAACACAAACTGCAACTAGGAAAAACTAAGTTTTTAACAATATTGAGACACAATAAAGGACAAATAAAGTCACAATATAACATCAGATCAAGACTGTAAAAAACGTGAAATATGATGATTTGCTATTAGAACCGAAAGGAGTACAATGCATGAATAAAATAAAATGTGTGAGCCAACTGCCTATTTACAACTCTGCCTGTGAACAAGAGAGAAGAAATTGATGCTAACTAACTAACTTCCTCTCTCTGAAAAAGAATATTAACTATAAATCCCTACTAAAAGCTCTCCTCAAAGAAAGCTCAAAAAGCTCCTAAAAATAGATCTACAAACCCATTTTCGAGCTTCAGAAAAAAGCTACCAAAAATAGCCTCCAAACTGCAAATAAAAGTTGCCAACTTGATCCTCTAGGTGGTCCCCACCAAATCTGCATCCAAATCTATCCAATCTTCCTCATAAAAGAAAAAGTTTTGTCCTATTATGCTCAATTTTGCCCAAGGGAATCAAAATGCTTTGACTACCTAAAAATAGTTCAACTTTAAAAGCAATTTATAGTTTCATTGCTTTAAAGTTTAAACTTTACATGACATGACAATTTTAATCCTCTCATTGATTTGATTTTGCAAAAAAAATATAAACTCCCCATGGCTTATAATTTTGCCATTAAAATGTTTGATTTTCAAATAAAAATCATAAAAATATTAAAGCATCATATGTAATTTTGGCAAAAATAAGGACTGTGAGGGTGCTGCAGGGAATATACTAAGGCGTGATAGCCCTCCATTTTGGCATAAGATTAGCCTTTCTTCAAAATATTCCAACAAAAATATTTCAAAGGCAAGTGTATTTGTCTCACACCAAACTTGAAGGTTTGCATTATTTCTAAGGGATGGACTCCATCACTATCTCCAAGGGATTAAGACATATGTCATGTTAAGTGGACTTAGGCAGATTTTGAAACAACAATATAAGAGGGAGCCATGCTTGACCTCACCTAGGAATCATCATGTTTATAAACATATTAATACCATGAAGGTATTAATTATGCCCCCAAAAGAATGAAAAAATGCCAAAAAATGACTGGGCCAAAAGAAACCCTAATAACAAAATGTGTCAAAGCCCTAATTTCTCAAGCCATTTTCACCTTGCACTTTTAGAGAACATGATTCTATGTAGCCGCCATCAAACCCTAGGGTTTGGAGATGAAAACTCAACCATTTTTGTGTTACCAGTCAGTGTTCTGAGGCTATTCTGAAGGAAAAGTGAAAGGTAAATTCTCTGCATCATTTTACATCCATTTTTCCCCATTTTTTATAGTTTTTCTGCCTTCAACCTGTGACTGGAAGTATGATCTATAATGGTCTTTTATTTCTCTATTGATATACTCCTATGTCTAGGCCTCCATGGCATTTTTGGACCATTTTGAACTTGTGTACAAAAGAGCTTCAGTCTCTTCCCAAAAGGTAAGCTTTCCATACTTTCTTGTGTATTTCTTCTCTTTGATTGGGCCATGACTTGTCTTTTCATTACATTCTCTAAAGAAATGATAATGGTTTTTTGTTTTATCACTTAATTGGTCTTCTTCTAGGTTAATCTTTCACAAAAACAATACATGAAGCTTTTCTTTGTCTTACCTCTGTGATAAAACCCTCAACTTGGAAGAGGTCGCAGCTAGTCTTTTGAAGCTTTCTATGTTTATCATTTCAAAACCCTAAGGGTTATACTCCTTGTGCATTGATTCTTCATAAAACTCCATTCTGAGAAGGAATGACCAGTACACTATATATTGATTTATTTCAAAATTAGAACCTCCTTTCAAAATCCTTAAATGGGTATGAAACAAAAAGGTTTGTTATAGCTTTCTTTTGCATATGGAAGTGGATTTAAAACCCCCTGTTTGCAAAATATGATTTGTTCCTGCAACATAATTGATGAATGGTCTTGTATCACACATGATACCATTCCTTTATCTTATGAATTGTATACATCTTCCTGCTTGATGAAAATTATGTTTACATTCCTTTGAATGTTTTGAACATAGGAAATGAACACTTGTGTTAACATCAGGTTGTGACCTGCATAGTTACATCTTTTGACCATGAAAGAAAACATTGAAATACTTATGTACTACAAGAAATATAGATGTTCTCCTTCTCCTATCTATGATGCTTATAGAGGGCCATGGCTATCTGTCTTGCTGCTCCTTATTTTGTTCTTGAGATGTCTCGAATAAAACTCATTTCCTACATCATTGTTTGGTTATATCTGAAACAAGACAATTACCTCTGGAAATCACTTTGCAAGCCACTTAATAAAGGACCATGGTAAAGAAAAAATATGTATGGATGTTCCTATCATTGGCAGTGAATAAAACTTTTGTGTGGCTCTTTCCATGGCATAGCAAATACGTTTGGCATTATATATCATGCTATTTTGAACAACAGTACCTCTTCCTGTATTTGTCATTCTATGCAAATTTGATAAGGGTTTTGAAAAGATGGACTTTTAATTTTCTTAATTGTTTGGACTGAGTAATATATGACTGCCACTACTCTTTTCATGGTTGAATGCATTTTTGTTTTCTGTCACTTTCTGAATATGAGTTGTCTCTATTTTGGAGATCTCTTCATAGACATTGATGTGGGTCTTAGATTACCACTAGTCTATAATGAAAAATATAGGATTATGTTGTTCATATTTATGTGGCAACTTTTCTTACACCTATACCTTATGACTTCCAACTGTTCCTCTCGGTACCTTCTCTTGATGAGTGCATTACTTGACTGTCCTCTTCTAGAGATGAAACACATCCATTTAAAAGTTCACACTTCTACGATGATAAGGTGTATATTGATACTATGATGACACTTGGCATTGATGTTTGAATAACTTGATGATCACACTCGACAACTGTGATATGATATCATGCATATGGCTGTCCACATAAAACTCATCCTGTCCCATTCTGATTCTAAAAAAATAAAAGATCCTAGTTGATCCTGTAGCATTTTTTTGAAGATGAATATATACATAGAGATGCCTTTGATACATTATTGTTCTAAGTGTGCTTTTGAGATAGAAAGCATCATATATGTTGTTTATATGTTGTTCTATTCTGTCAAGGTTGCATTCATTGATGATTGGTACTTCTTGTTTACACTTGGCATCCTCCTCCTATCACCTTTGAGTCAGGGGCAACAAAACTTCCTTTCTTACAAGGACATCTAATATGAATTATGTTCCATGTAACTATGTGTTTCCATTTACATTTGATATGCATACATATTGAATGACCCAGTTTGAACTGCCTCATGGCACACATGCTTAGCAATTAGTCTACTATATCATATCAAGTGTAGATGTATATACATACCACATTGAGTTACTGTAGCCTCGCCACTTTACTTAGCATGAATATCATGTAATCACAAGTTTCAACTGTATCTCTGTGTATCAGTTTGATTACTATGCATGTATGGTTCCCTTATGAGCATTTTATGGTACTAATTTGTGATCATAGGAACTTGTATGAACATTTGTATGTTATTTCAATTGAATGTATTCCATTTGTACAAAGAATCTGAAAATCTATCTTGAAACCCCTCTTAAAGATGCAGGGGGAACATGTTGGGCTCAAACCATGTGGAAGCCCATTTTACACCACATGCTTGATCTTCAAACCTGGAACTTGATTTCTCCTATACCTGCACATGAAACAAACAAGTTAGTTAATGAAATACAATGACTGTTTCTTTCTCTCTCAGCAACTGATGGATATTTGTACTTTGTGATCTTGACTATCTCATACAATCTTCTATGTATTCTGTTTGCACTGATATAAAGTATGGATGAGATGATGTCTTGAGTACCAAACCCCACGTTTCTCTCTTCTAATGAAGATTATGACTATTTTACAGCTCAGAAATGAATGGAGTAGCTGCCATATGATCAATTGACTCCAAATTCAGGCAATGATTGGCACCCTCTCCCTCATATGCTTTATCAGTTCTTTTACAGTTGCATAACATATTGTATTATATATTCAGATCCAGCTACTCCAACAGCTTGTGGGACCATTAATTTCTCTTTTGTTCTTCATTCAATGCATGAAACACCGTAATATTTTGTCTATCTCATTTGATCAAATGAATGAAACATTGTAGTATGAAATGAGACGACTTTCTGCAACACAATGAATGTTAACTGATATACAATACTTTCAAGCAATTAGCAAGTGATAAACTAATAAAATGAACTTTCCACTTAAATGGCTTCAAACTGTACAAACTGGTGTAACATTATGAATCTTTCATCCTTAAAACAAACTGAAAACAAATCAGTTCTGCCAATTTTTAGCTGTGATAAAAATGGTAATAGTGCACACTTGTGTGATAATTCATTATGTCTTGGTACTCAAAGATGTATTCATTCGAATAATATTTCATATTAGATCATTTGATTATCATTCACATTTACAAAGAGCATCTCTAGGAACATTTGGAATTGGAGCACTAAAAGGAACACTTCTTTGCATTAGAATCAATGTCTAGATCACTTGCCCTCTCATCTACTATTTGTCAATCTTTGACATGATTATAAAGCTAATCTTGTTAAGGGGTTGACCTAGGAGACCTTGGCCTTTGAAATTTGGTGATCTCTCCAACATATTCTTAAATATTGCTAGTCCTTAACAATCAACAATGAGCAAATAATTCAATGAATTAGATAGAAAAAGTGCATGTAGTGTGCCAAATAAGGACCATGCATCAAAGGTTACATCTATGCAGCATGAAATTATACATAGCCATACAATTGAACAAAAGTTAACTATAGTTTTGTATAGTGTTGTCACTTATGTGGTAGACACTATTTCCTCCTAAAATAGGGACCCACCTTTTTAGCTCCACCTCATTTCAACCCTCTATCCTATGCTCCTTTTTGTGACCTCTTTGATAATTCATTAGAGACATCTTATCTAGGCCCACAAACCTTGTTTAAGATTTGTTGATTTGTGTTCACATCCTTTGCATGAGTTCTAGTTTGAATGCTCATGGTGACTACATCAAGTTTGAATGAATTGGTCTATCCACAATTGTGCCCCCTCTCTTTTCTATGCTCAATGCTAATTGGACCTCCTAGACCAATATAGTTGATCATGACCCTCTTCCACATCAACCATGTGTCATGATCTCATTCATAGTGTCTAGTGCACTTTTGTTCTCATCATGCTTCTAAAAATTGCTAGATGGAATCTTATCCAACAATGATGCAAGAGTGTACCAAGGTGTAAGAGCAATCATGTTAGACACAAGAATACTGATAGGAGGGGGGTGAATCCATATTTAAATAATTTTCAATTTCAACAACTTCAACTTATCTAGAAAATATTAAACCTTAAGCATCACAATATCAATATGAAATAATAACACAATGCACATCAACACATAACACTAGATATACATGGAAAACCTTAAAAGAGAAAAACCACAGTGAGGATTAACTCACAATATATGAAGCTCAAATAATACCTTTGTTTTAGGGGCTTTAACTTAAGGAAGCTACTAGTTTCTAAGTAACTTTGATTTAGGGTCACTCCCAAGGAAGCTTCTACTCCCTCATGACTTTGTTTTAGGGTCAATCCCAAGGAAGCTACTAGTCCCTGAAATGAGAACACACTTACAAGAGATTACAGTATGATAGTCTGTTCTTCTGTCTAAAAACTCACATTAAAGCTCACACCTTTGATGATTGGAATTCTGCCTCCTCATACTTTCTTCTGAAGATCTGATCAGTTAAGGCACATTCTATACTTGATTACAACCACAAATATGTCTTCAAGATAAATCCAAATAGAATCAACAACATCTACTCTTTCTCCTTCAGTTGCACATCAATAATGCATTTATTCTACTTTTTATCTTCTGGCAAACCCTTTTAATCAACTTGCAATCATAACTCACCTCACTCACTTTGATTCACTATTTATACATGATATTACATTGATTACATTACTTGTCATCCAGATACAACATGAACAATACATTTACATGTTAGCCAGACAACACACAATATGAAATGTTTACATGATAGGTCCTATGTGAAACCACATGTTACACCAATAGAAGATCCAAGCCTTGCGGACCCTAACACTTGCTTAACTAGGTCCAAAACATCCTTCAGAGCTTCAAACACCAAGGAATCACATCTACACACTCTGCTCATTTGGAAATAGGACAACATTAAGGAGGACACATGAAGACTTGAAGTATAACGACCATATCAACTTTAATAACCTTCTATGGTACAGGAAAGAAGAAAGATCTTCATGAAAATTTTCTGAATGAGACCACATGACTCATAAAACATCCCCAAACACTCCTTTGCCATTGCACATGAAAGAATTATGCCGTACAACTTCAATCATTAACTCTAAAAACAATCTGTCATCTAGAACACACTGCAACATGCCGTCATTTGAAAAATTGAGTTATGGACCACCAAGAACCATAAAACTGAAGAGAAGCATATAATACACATCTATAAAGATGTCCTCAAAACCACAAGTGCAATCATTCACTTGCGGAGGAATGCAAAGCATTCCAACAAACCTTCAGCACTGGCTGACTCTGCTAGAACGTATGACGATACTCTATCATGCACAACTTTCACAGTGGAAGGGTAAATGATCTGAATCTCTGAAATTATCATCTTCACTAGAATCTTAACAAACCTTCATAACCTCATAGGCAAATCTATAAATGCAGAGGAATGATAAGCATCCTTCTTCCATGTAGTGACTATTTTCACAGAACCAACACTGTCTTCACTCTATCTTTTGTAAAACATACTTCTGGTATTCCACACATCATAAAACTTGGAATATGAAATACTTGTCATTATATTAAGCTATATTCCAATCCGCAAAGGGCCAAAAACAAATTGATGGAAATGCTAAGCAATTTCCTGGACAGTCTTCAAAGGTGGTCATTTTGAAACAGAGACTATCACCAACTTCTAGAGGCTAAATCTTCTTTGTATTAACACATGAATTCTTAGGGACAATAGAAGAGAGCATACAACAATGTTGAACACCTGGAATATTGAGAGGGGGGTGAATTAATATTATTTTGAACCATACACTCATTAAATCATTAATTCATTTACCTATTCAACAACATTAAAGTAAGTTAAAAATTATGTACAAGTGACCAAAACTTCAAAAATTATTTGTACTATCCACATATTTACAAGTGAAATCAAAATACCTTATTGTTTTGCTGGGAGAATATCTAAATAGTGTTTCTTTAATTTCACCACAGCTTCATCCCACCTTACTTTAGCATCACTCAAAACTAATATGTGCCCATTGATTTGGGATACCAACTCTTCTGCCTTCTTCATAGTAGTAGGCGCCTTAGTGATTTGCCTAGTCTACTTTGCTATTGCTACTAGCCTACCCATGGATGTAATTTTAATGCTTACTATCTCTTGGAGCTAGCTCATTTTGTGCTTTATAACCTCCCTCTAGGTCCGCAACTTATGTATAATAGAATGAATGGTCTCAACTTGTGCCCTCTAATTTCCAATAACATCTATTACCAGGTCATAAGTTCTGGAGATCTTCACTATTTGAGCTTCCCATCCATTTATTTAATCTTTCAGATCCTTTATTTTCTCAAGTCATGAAAGAAAAAATTGATACATTTAACTAGCCTCTTTGATAGCAGTCTGGGCACATTCGATACTCTTTTCCAACAGAATTTTATCTTGAAAAAATTTGTCATTGAGCTCCACTAACCTCTTGTCATCAATCTCTGCCCTTACCTTCTTTTCTGCAGCTTGTTCTAGGGACTCAAAATGAGAATTGATTGATTCCATAAGATTTTTTAATTGAGCAGTAGGACCCAAAGATGTATCTCTATTAATTCTGAGCTTTATCTTTTCAAAAATTGTCGATGTATCTCCTATTAGCTCACTGTCCTCTATATGTGATTTTAGGATATCTTCTTGTGCGGTAGTTTGAAAAAGTGTCCCAAGTCTCAGCTTCTATAATGGGGACATTGTGGCAAGATTAATTGGTCCTTGCAATAGCTCAGGTGCAGTCAAAATCTAAGATTCCTTTTGCTTCTCCAAAAACTCTCTTAAGGAGTCAACTGACTCATTCTCAGCAATGTCTCTTTTGACTTCTTCATGAGACACCTCAACATCATGCCTTTTCGAAGGGACTTCTTGAATAAGCTCTTGCTCATTTCCCTGTATTTCTAGAGTAGGATTGTCAGTCATCTGTTTATCAGTTTCTTCTCTTTGTTTACATTGATTTGCAAGGACATTTTCTTTCGGTGCCACTTTTTCTTCTTTAGATTTCTTTTTCTCTGCAAACTCTTTCATATCTTCATTAGTTTCTGCTACAGTTGAGATTTGCAGTTCATGTAGCACATGTTATGTTATATCGTCAATTTCTTTAATAAGTTTCTCTATGTCTCTAGACATTAGAGCATTGACTCTCTTCTTGGTTCTAAATTCATCACTGAACTTCTTAGTGACTTTAACTTTTTCTTCACGGACTTTAATGCCAAAATTATTTATAAATTGTCAACTAACATTTATTTATTATTTATCTAACCTATATACTAAACTATAATAATCTATAGATGTAATAAATACCAACATTCCCCCATTATTACATAAATTTGAACAAAGGACAAAACACTATAATGACTAAACACAACAACCGTTTTGGAAACTTTCATGAAGAACCTTCACCAATTCTCCCCGCTCACGTAGGACACACCAAACTGAACTCATCAATGAATGTCCTAACTATCAAACCTATAAATCTTCTGTACCACATGAGAGAACACTATCCCATCCTTCATGCGCAATGAGAGAACAACTCTCCTTCGAGTGTGTCAAAATCCCTCCTCTAGTGCTACATGTGAGAGACCAACTCTCCTCCAAGAGTCCACTTTCATCTAAAAGTGTCAATATCCCTCCTACAATGTGATGAGAACCAAATATTTCCTCTGCTGTACAAAATGAACTAAACCAAAATAAATACACTAATCCCACCCTATTTCAAAGATTACAGCATCCATAGGTATTGCCAAGAATTTCCAAGCCCCCTTGCTCCATGAAGGCACACAAATTGAAACTAGTGCTTTTCATACAAAATATCATCTATGAGTGAGAAGCTAGATCGAGATGACAAAATATACCTCCTACCTTTGATGCCTCCAACCTCCAATACCTTTGTTACTTTTTAACTACTAGATGTAGCATTCAAACCTCCAAAGGCCCTCATAGGTGTAACATGGTGTTGCAAGTATGTACCTAATTGGTGTTGTCATTGATGTCAACATATCTATGTTTTTATTGGTGTCAACTCTTCTCTTACTTTGTTGAGGATAATGAGAAAATTAACCCCTCTGGTGATAACAATGTATTGCATTAGAAACAGTGCATTACAGGCAAAAGAATAGTCCAGAAGAATGCTCTGCATTTCCTATAGAATAAATATCTTTGCTTGTAGATTGGAAGTTATTTAGAAGCTTGTCTGAAGATATTATATTCTGAGTTTGAGCATCTGGTATGAAGAATTGAGAGAGTTATGTTCACTAGAGTGAAAGCATCTTTTTCTGTGTTTGGTGGTGATAGGGAGAAAGTGTTTTGCTTCTCACTCCTCCGTATTGAAGTATTTTGGTCTGCGGTTCTGGAAGTAAGTCTTGGATGATGATTAGTGCCTTCAAGTGTGATGATTCATGATTTGGTGGTCCACAAGCTATCTTTTACTCATGACAGTGGTTGACACTATTGGTCTTGTGCTCCAGTTTGAAGAATCTTGTTGATGAGTGTTTTAACACACAACAATGCAGGTGCGATTGCTGGTTTCACACCTCTCTTGAAAAGTATCCTAGGTAAGAATACTCCAAGGATAATATAGCTAGGCCTTAGCTTGCTTGGAATCTCTTAGTTGGTATGTTCTAGCTGTGCCTACAAGGGGTCTTACATGTAATTTATAGATTTCAAAGTTAGAACAACAAATACACATAAACCCTTTATGATTTTAGTTGATAAAACGATATAAGATGCTATTGAAATTCTTGATTTAACAATGAGTTTCAAGGAAAATGCAAAAGGTATAGGGTTTAGAGGAATCCTAAGTGACATTCACAATGCATAGATTTTACTTTAAGTAGACAAATGCTCTGCAAGTTAACCAATCCTCTGAGTTACCAAATGAAAAGTGATGTTACAGCACTGTAGAAAATGGTACTATCTTCAATGGATACCTAAAGATTGTTAGATCACACTCATTCATTAAATACTCAATGACTGGTGCAATTTAGCTTATGAAATGCAATTGAATTGAGCACAACTGATAAGTCCAGACTAACTTTACACAGCTATCTACCATCATCAAATAACTAAAAGTATGGACTAGAGCATTCATCAAATACTTTCAGCAAACCATAAACATTATAAATGTACAACTAAATAATTTTGGGAGAGCAAGAGGCGAACCATAAAAACCAAAATGAGCCAATACAAGATACAAATTCTCAAGATAATTATAGAAACTTGCTTTATATTACTTCAAATGGTAGAATGTAAACAATTTGGCATCAAATCCTCCCTTACAAATAGTAGAAATGGTAGCCATTTATATAGGAAAGCGGCATACCGAGTTTTCAAATGAATGGTGGAGATTAAATCAACACCGACGGTCCAAATTACATCAATAAATGCATAAACAACAGCTCATATCAATTCCCAGATTACACTTTGTCTTTTATGAAAAAGATGGAACATAGCCTCTAGATACATTGAATCTAGTCAATTTGACTAACCAACTCAATATATCAATAGAAAAGAACATTTTTAAAGCATAGAAGAGACAAAATAGAGTCACATGCTATCTTGAATATAGCAATTTACAATAATGACAGGATTACATTCCAAAATATTCAAAAATATCAAGACTCTTTATCCAAATTAATTTTTTCCTCTTAAGCCAGCTTGTTGTGGTAGTTAAGCCATGCCTCAAGCGCAGGGTTGATCTCCAAGGGATTTGGATTCTTCAAATGATTGACCCGATACTCGAACATCTCCAGTTCCTGGCTGAATCTACTATATATCTTTCTATTTCTACCCCATCCTTGTGGAATGCCTTAAATACAAATATGAGGTCACTAACCTTATCTAATCTATCCTCCATGGCTAGCTCAGTACTCTTGAAAATGACCCTATGTAATTTACTTTTGCATTTCTTAACATCATAAGGGGCATTGTCATTATAAGACTCCTCCAGGAAATCCTTCAAAAAATCATTAATTTCATATATAAGTGACCATAGCTCTTCATCTAATGCCTTATACTCTTCTTTTATGTTTTTGAAAGTTTCTTTTCTCAAATGAAACTGTTGATACCATTTGATGGCCTTAAACAACTTGTCCGAAGTTAGAATATTCTCAACTACCAGAGTCTAGGCTAACAAATATCTGATGCTCTTTATCTAAGAAAACATGTGAGAATAATACTCATCAAAGGAGTCACATTCCTCACATAGATCCTTCAATTCTCATGGAGTTAAACCAGTTTCTTATGCACTTGAGCAGAAGCATCAATAGTCTCACATCGCTTCTCAAATACTCTGATGAGCCAATGTTCAGTTCCTTGTGACTTGGCTCTTACCTCACCTAGTTTTGCCATTTCATCTATAGATAGGAAAGTAGGCACTATCCTTATATCTCCTCCTGCAACAACTAGTTTGATAAAAAATTGGAGATAAGTATGGAGTTCTTCATTTTGTTGGTTTAAATCCTTCTTTGACAACTCATCTTTATCCCATTGCTCTAGGATTGAGGTGACTTATCCCTTAAATTCATCAACCCTCTCAGCACGAGTAGTTGGTCCTAGATCAACTGTTGAGATGACATAATCTTCTTCCCTAACTTGTTCTCTATTTGCATTTTCTAGTGGCACAACTATCTCTGCAATTCTAGATACTCTCTCATCTTTATAGATTCTTGACTGTACTTTTGCTTTCTTCTACTTCTTTTTCCTTTGAGCCTATGACAGGATTGTACTCAAATCCACCTGCATTATCTCCACTTATGGCTTAGGATATGCCACTCGAGTGCTGAAGAAGATGACTTGCTTAATTCAGTAGTTTTGTCATCATTAGTTTTGGTAGGCTCCTCGAGTGATCCTTGCTCTTGTTCTAATTCCTTATCTTTATTTGTCTCTTTTTTCTTTTCTTCTTCATCAACCAAGTTTCTCTAGTTTACCATCACATTTTCTTGAGATGACTTGAAAATTTCTCTTGTTTGACCCTTCTCCGGAGGGTTGTCAGATATATCAATGACTTCAATATAAACTGCTTCAACTAGAGGTTCATTTAGAATTTCATTACTTACCTCCACAAATGCATCTTTCTCTACCTCAGGTAATAATTTAGTTTTAGGATCTTGCAGACCCAATTCTGTACATACTTTCTCAATTCTAGGCAGCAAAGGTATGGCAAAGGAGGTTGAATCTACGAGCATTTGGGAAATGGGAACGACAGAGGATATGGATAGTGTAGGCAAGTTTGTTTGCGTTAAATTAGCCAACACTGTTGATAGGGTGGAAGAAATGACAAGGGGTGAGGGAAGAGATAGTGAAGGTACAAGAAGAGAAGGTGAAAGAATGGTAGAAATGGGAGGTAGTGTTGTAGTAGTGGATAATTGAGTGGTAGAGGTGGAAGATAAAGGTGTGGTAGTGGTGGAAGAACATGAAGTGGCAGCAATGGAGGAAATAGGACTGCTAGGGGCATTGGAAGACACTGCCAATGAGCAAGAAATAATTGAGATAGTGGAGGCAGTAGAGGTGGAAGCAAGGGAAGTCTCATGAACAATAGCAGCTAATGTCATAGGTGAAGTAGGTGCAAAGATAGTACAAGTAATGGAGGTAAAAGCAGTAGTAGTAGCTATAGAAGTGGAGGTAGCTATTCTTATACTTGGAGCAGTAGGAGATGGGGAGGCTGGCAGACTTGTATTATCTTGAATTGTAGCATCATCTTTACTAGCCTTCTTCACTTTGACTTTCTTAGTTTTGGAACCCTCCCCAGGACCACTTGGCATGTCCCTTTTCTTGGAGGCTCTTGTTCTTGTATAAGGGGGCTGAACTTTCTTAGGAGGCTTTGCAAATTGTTTATTAACTTTCTTTGCCTTCTCTGCTAGAGATGTATGTTCTTCACTATTAGGTTTCTACTTTTCAATTGGCTCTACCTCATCTATGATGTTTATTGGTTCATCTTGTTCACCTCTAGAGTCCTTGTCTGATTCTAGTGCATTGTATGTAAGCTGCACTCCTTGTCTCTCCAAAGCAGCTACCTAGCCTCTTACCCAAGCCTTGCTCAATCTGATTGGTTCTTTGATTATAATGTCCAAAGAGCTTTCCTCTGCATTGGCCCAATTTGGCAGTGGTATTTGATGCAGGAGCACAAGGACTCAGGATTTTGTTTGAATCTTCTAGTAGTTTATTTTGTTTGATAAGGTCTTTGAGACCATCTAAATGTTGTAATGAGGCTTAATGCCATGTTTGTAATTGGACTATGTCCAAATGTCTAAAAGAATCTATTCCTTGTTGTACTCCTCAAGAGGACAGTCTTGTGTCAAAAAGACAGTCATAGGGAGTCATTTAAGTTTTAATGTTTGTAAGGGGAGTCTTTAAAGTCTTCATGTTTGTAGCCTATAAAGGCCTGTCATGGATTTGAAAGTTTGTTAGAACCTTGCCAAAGGTTAATCCAAGTGTTAAAAAAATAGATTAGTCATAAAATAGTTGGTAGAAGACAAGTTTCTAAAACAGTCTTTAAAGTTGCAGTTACAAATCAAGAGAAAAGCCCGATGGTTGGGCATTTGTATCGACCCCCAACCACTCCATCCTTTGTAGAAGGCTATTTGAAGCCAAAGAGGATCCATTGTAAGGGACCATTTGGTGGAATTCAAAGTAATAACAAGAAAGAACTATTTTTCCTGCCCTTTTCTGTATTTTACTGCATTCTTGTGTATTTAGAGTCTGTACTACTATACTGTACGGCACTGTCATGATTTGAAATTCAATGCATGTGTTAGAGGTCTGTGTTAACTTCCTTCTGCAAGTGATTGGAGGTAATTTTATTTAGTTTGACTCATTTTATCTGATTTTTGCTGTGACTAGCTACAAGGGTTTTGATTTAGAGGTTTTGAAGGTCTTAAAGAGCTAAACTGACCCATCCCACTCTCTGTGGTTACTGTGACTTGTGGGATGGGTCCAAACCAATGTGAATCAGAGATATGTATGCCTATGTGTGCAGGGAATATGATGTGAGTGGGTGGTAAAATGTTTTCATTGCCTTTTCATACAATTTTGCATTGAAAATGAGAGATTGGAGGTAGGGAACCAACAAAACAAGGCAAACTAAGTCCATGTAATGGATGATTGAGTATGTGTAGGCAAAATGCAGAGTGTTTGGAGTGGTGGCAGAGCCATTGGGGGTTTGGAGTATAGTTTTCCATTAAACCCTCTTTAAAAAGGCCTAGAAACAAGGGTTTTAGAGTTAGGCACCTTGGGAACCGAGCCCATGAGCAAAAGTTATGAAATAGGAGGTTTTTACATCTTAGGATTGCTGTCCAATTGAGTTTTGGGGTTAGAGAGAAATTTTGAGTAGGGTTCCTTTGGAAAAATGGCCTATTTGGGGCTATTGAAGTAGTGTAATAGCAGAGTTTTAAGGGTGTTGGTCCAAAGTGACCTAGGGTGCATGTTTAATATGTTTCAGTACTTGGAAATGGGTGTCCAAAAATGCCAAGAAGTTTGGGTTTTAGTACTAGAGAGAGAAGTTATGGCCTGATAGTCCTTTTTATAGGGCTACTAGGACAGTGGCAGCTAGACAGTAAAGCATGATGAATGAAGATTGCAAACTTGGAAGAGAGGTTGGTATGGTTGTGTCTAAGTTGTTGAGAGGGAAGAAGACCTTGAGAAACCTTGGTTGGGTTTGGAGTGTTAGAAGTCCTTGATTTTGTTTTGAAGAAAGAGAGATTTCTTGAAGGAAGCCTATGAACGTTGTAGAAGAGTTGGGCTCCAAAGTCCATTACTTTATAACTTGGTGAACTGATCTGGTTGTTATGATTACTCTGCATCAATATTGGTTGAGAGTATTGGGCTTCCCAGGTTCCTCTGACCATAACATTCTCATCATCCTCCAACTGGTCAGGCACTGCAATAATGTGGAACTTCCTTATGAAGGCCAAAGATAATCTTGAATGCACCTTTTTCATTACTTCGTAATCATCCATGCAATTGGCCCAAAAGTCCTAAATGTGCATTTTGTGAAACAACTTTTTTCTTACAAACCTTTCCATTATTTTATTTGGATCAAAGTGATCCCTTGCATTCTAATAGTGGAGGTTGAGAAGTTGGAGTTCCTTGTCAGAATGTTTAGCTGATGCCAATGAAGGACATGCATAATTCCCCTTACCAAACCTAATGGGAAACTAAACATTGGTTCTATGCAAGTGCTTGAGATTCTCAGCACATGGTATCAATTGCCTACTTAATTGTACGAGCACTATTTTATTATCAAGATATCTAGGAAATCTATAAGCAATCCCAGTAAAACCTTGCACTCTCAAATATGTGAAATTTTCAAATTGGATGTACCACCTTCCATATCTGGTCACTTCATTCATTACTTCTGTGGAAATCCTCAGGGTTGTTTTACTTTGCAGCAGTCTTGCTATATACATTGTGAAAGCATCATTCACCCTTTTGAAATGCATCAGAGATTGAGACAAGGTGAGCTGAGGATAACACTCCTATACTTTCACTTGGGTCTGCTCATCATTTCCAACTTCCCCCACTTTGGACAGCCCAACATAGTGATTTCTTCTTGCTAGTGCATAGACAACATAGGATGTCCATCTAAAGAATCTCTTCTCTTTGAAGTTGCTAAAGGCCTCATGAATGTTATCACTGAGGATTTGGGACCAGTGGAACTTAGTCCCTTTCAGTATCTCAATTATGATGATGAACATCCATTCCTCAAAAGTGGAGACTGTAGGTAACCCATAAATTCTGCTTAAAAAGGTTACCAAATCTCCTATCTCATCATGGAAGTCACTTCTGTATAGTACTTGCGGAAACTTGCTCATGGCAGACCTTCTACTTTTTGCCCAATGATCATTCATACGTTTTCTGCATCCATTCACATCCTTATTGTAAGTCTCCTCTGATCCTCGTTTGTTTGGCATGGTCATTACTGTGTGCCATGGAATGTCAAAAGTCTTAGCTAGAGGGTGGGCTTAAATCAGCTAGGATATCCCCATTGGTGGTTTGAATTGTCCTTGTCATGACATCATATCTATCTGCACATTTCACTATCATCTCTACACATTGTACTGAGGTGGGGAAGGCAACAGCTTGTGCAATACCACTATCTTTAAGTGTTTTGGCCCTAGGAGTTGGATTTGGGCCAAAGGTTCTCTATTTGAAGTCATCTAAGTCTATGTGACCTAGATCTTTATCTCCTACTTCACTCCATCTAGAATGAATCTTTGTCTCTGGAGGAATGCCCTTGAATTCGTACTTCATGATTTGAGCCTGGGCAGTCATCTAATCTGCATGACTAGACCTTCTAAGTTTGATACCTTAAAAACTTTCTACAAACTCCTAAGTTTGAGATCTTAAGATTACCAAGCGGACTACTAAATTCTTTGCCATGTTTAAAATGGATTTACAATGAATTTGCTAAGCGACTAATATGCCTTTTAAAGAATCATAAATCTAACATTTATTATCATTGCACCCCCTTCATAGAAATTCATTATTAATGCATACAAAGAAAAACATTCAATGTTGCAAGAAATCGCATTGGAAGCATGTAAAACATCATTAGCAACTTTAACCACCTCATTTCAGACATCTTCCCCTTTGAAAGTTCTTTAAAACTAGTCATTTTACTATATTTACGCTAATTTCAAGGTCAACCCACGTATACACAAGAAAATGTGACTTTTAAGGTGAACCGACCTCAGCAGGGAAAATGGATCCTTCTGACCACTTGTTCTTTTAGTGTTAATATGTTTTCTCATTTTTGTATAGGTTTCTTGATCCACCAACTTGCGCAGATCTTAGAGGTTACCGACCTCAAGTTATTCATCATTTAGTTAGTCATTTGGGTTTTCAGCGCAAGACAACTTAAGCAACTTTTACCCCATTTGCGCTAGATCAAATCCTACAAGACCTTGTGCAGATTTTAAAGTCAACCAACTAAGTCGGTGATGGCATGTTTTAACACAAAATTAGATGAAGTTATTCTTAGCATAAGGTCACTCACTTTGTTTCTAGCAGGAGTTCTTGCAGTCATCGACTAGCAAGGTTTTCTGGGTCAGCTGACTAAGTCAGGGAGTAGGTCTTTTAGTGCAAAGTCAACGCTAGGTGGTTTTCACACAAAAAAGATTCTCAGATCATTGTGGGGCTTTTAGATCCTCCCACCCAAATCGATTTAAACAAGAATTACTGTGGAGGTCAAAGCATCAAGTTTTTGGTACAAAGTGCATTTCAAGTCTTAGCGCGGGTTTTCATGGCCGCTGACTAACCAGATGAATCAAAATTTGAAGGTCAGTCAGGCACGACATTCGCGTAAAACTCATTGTACTCATTCCATTTTGCAAATGGATTTAAAGTTCATTTTCATAGATCGATTCAAAGGTACTTAGTGTGTAAACATTTGGCTAGTTTTTTAGTTTACCTATGGGATAAAAACTACTTTTTCCTTAAAAAACTTACACTAGGGTTTATAAATCAAAGGGCAGTTCAACCATGAAACCCTAATTACACATTTGAATTCATTCCAATTATGCATATGAAAATGTACTTGATTCAAACACAAAACCCTAACCTTATGAAAAGACCATAAATACGTGTCAAGTCCCTACCTGGTTTTGCAGTGGTGAGTCGAGTTGAAGTGTGCAAGAAGGGGATGAAGTCGTCAGTTTTGAATTCGCATGCTAAGCATGAGATCATGTAGAAAATCTTTGGAAGCTCTTAGAGAATGATTGTTGGAATCAAAATGAGCTTCAAAAGGCGTAAAAATCCCTTTATATCCATGGTGAAATCGCCATAAACGCTAGAGCATACGTAATGTTAGTCAAGTGATCCGATGAATTAGGGTTTGCATAATTTTTTATTACCTCTGACTTGGCGGGGGTTTTGACTACAACGGACTAGGTCAAAGGACACCACCTTTAGCACTGGCTAGTAGGCCTAATGCATTGTTGTGGAGTTTTGGAGTCCCTCAGACTGATGGGGATATCAACATCAACTGACTAGGTCAGTGAATAGGGAGTACCACACACGCTGGGGATGCTTGAATTTATTGCAAAAGTTCATGCAAGCGTAAAACAGCACAAAGGTCAGTGCCACAGGTTTGTAGCACAAAAGTCAGTTGAAAGGCAATCTAGCGAAACAGTCGATTGGGAAGTAATTTAGTACAAAAGGGCTATTCAGAGCCACTGGAAGAGATACAAAGATCCTAATTTAGCAAACTTTTGAAATGATATTCAAAATCATCATTCAAATATGACAGAAGCGTATTTTGACCACTTGACCACTCAGGAGGCAAAAAATCTACTTGACATTCTAGACCAAATTTTAAAGAGGGGTCCCTTATTTTTGAAATGGGGTGTGTGTATGAGGCACAACAAATCGCGACTCTGTTGGGGAACACTCCTGAGTATTTTGATGATAAACTTTCAGTTTGAATCCTAGAATCTCTGTGTTTCCCACATATTAAGCGAAAAAGTAGGATACCTTATCAAAGAATCCAAGATCACTAACTAGTGCAACCATCCACATCCTAAAAACCTAAGTGTGTACGATTGTATTCATTCCCATCCTTTGGCAACTGAGTTCATCCAAAATCCTTTGTGACAAACTATGAAGTTGGGACCATTCTACCACCAAGAAATGCTCAAATGTTGAGATGTGATGAGTCTTAAGGGAAGTAAATGGTAGATTTTCCTTTAGTATTTCTGATACAATGGTAATTAATGATAATCATTTTTGAACAATATCTTTTGTGAGAATTTTGAATTGGTAGTTTTTTTTTCGATGAACTGTAATGGGTCTGGTGTTGAAAAACACCTTTTATTTTTACCCAATATAGGCTAGCAACACTTAGTGTCACCTGCCTTCCTTTTGGATTGATAGTGCATGTGGTAGAATAGGAAGCCAACCCCTTTCACTTAACACAAGATCACTCAAACTTGCTTAGCTACTTCAGGATCACTTAAAGTGTGAGAGATATATGGTTAGAAAATACTTCAGGCGCACCAACTAATGACTCATTTTCCATGAACAAGCACCATACCCCTTAGCATAATAGCGGAACCCATGGTGAGACTTAAGTAGAACCTAGGCTTCTCAAAGGACTCAAGAGTATTTACCCAACCACGAAGTATTTGTAGGTCTGTATGACAACCACCATATTCTAGAAACAAATACTCTGTGCAAGAGCAAGCACAGTGAGCAAAAGCAAGAGTAGAAGGACAACCAAACTAAGAAAAACACCTAACGACTATGAAAAGTGAAAGTAGGAAAGCAAACCTAATCTAACAGCAACCTATTCTAACCAAAGTAAACAAACCCCCTAACTATGTACACTAGGATGAGGCATGACTACCTCTTAAGCCTGGAAGTAGTGCTTTAGGAACTAACCATTGATGGGCAATGGAAGCTCCTCACCTGTAAGGCTCTTGAGTCAATACGTGTTGTCTCCAAGGATCTCATAGATCTCATATGAGCCTAACAAAAGCTTATCAAATTTACCATGTTCTCCTTTATTCTCATGTGCCTTATCCCAATATAGGACCAAATCAGAAATGTGGAAGGCTTTGTCTTTGGCTCTCTTGTCAAACCATCATTTCACTACACCCTGATGCTTAGCAAAGTTTTTGAGAGCAGCGTTGTGCTTCTCTTCGAGGTGCAACAACTGGGCTAACTGGGAAGACAATTGATCATCAGGTTCAAGGTAGTCTTGCATGAATTCCAGTACGGGAATCCTCAAATAAATGGGAAAGATGGGCTCAATCCCATAGACTAGGTGATAAGATGACATGCCCAAGGTAGCTTTATGTTGGATTCTATCAGCCCATAAGGCAAATTTAAGCTGAGTGTGCTAGTCTCTAGATTTTTTGTCTAATAGTTTCTTAATGACTTCAAGCAGATTTTTGTTCATTGATTTAGCTACCCCATTCCCTTGTGGATAGTAATTAGATGAGAAATTGAGAGTGATCCCATAATCAAATGCCCAGTTAGAAAAATCTAATGATGAAAAGGTAGGACCATTATCACAAACTAAAGATAAAGGAAATCTAAACCTAGTGACAATGTACTTTTCAACAAATTCAATAACTACCTATGTGGTGCATTGTTTACAAGCTATTGCCTCATACCATTGGGTGCAATAGTTGGTAGCACTCAGAATATACCTGTGACTTGCAGAGGAAAGCAGATTGATCATACCGATAAAGTTGAGGCCCCACTGAGAAAATGGTCATACCTCCACTACTAGTTGTAAGGGCATGCAAGTGTGTTACTCTCTACGTGCAGTGGTCTGACAGATACGACAAGTTCTTACATGTGAGTGTGCATCTTTGAACAAGGTAGGCCAATAATATCTAGCTCAAAGAATCTGATTGACAGTTGAGTGAGCTGATCCGTGACCTGTCTTGAACTTCTCATGAAAATTGGTCAACACTTGGTCTACTTTTGACTTGTCTAAACACCTCAGATAGATCCCTTCATGATTCTTCTTGTAAAGAATTGATCCTTTTATCATATAGCTGTTACTTTTTAGTCTGAGTGCTCTCCTTTGAACCGAATTTAGCTATGGTGGAAAATGTTGATTGAGTAGATAAAATATGATATCTCCATACCATTCATCTTTTGAAACATCTTCTAATAGGTATTGCTGAGATACTAAACCTGGTCCTACTTTACCCATTGTTCTGGTTAGTGCCTAACCTCTTACCAATTTCATGGGTTGAATATCTATATCAAAATCTTGTAGGATGGTGACCCATTTGTCTCTCCATTCTCCCAGTTCACTTTGCATTAATGGCGCTTTAATTGTTGCATCTAGGACTATGGTGATTACTTGACTTCTTAGGATGTAGTGACAAAATTTCTTGACTGCCTTTACCAGAGCATAGACTTGTTTTTCCACATTTGGGTATCTTAACTCTATGTCTTTTAATAGAGTACTCATGAATGCAATGGGCCTTTCATCATCTACTGATCTTTTCTACATCAACATCGTCGCACAAGTATGCTCGAAAGAAAATGAGCAAATCTAAAATGGTAAAGTGTAATCAGGACTTACCAAGACAGGTGCATTGGCTATAGCTTGTTTAATTTCTGTGAAGGCAGCTTTAGCTTCTGGAGTCCAATCCATTTTAGCATCTTTCTTTAGCATGGCATTAAGAGATTAAACAATCTCATCAAAACCTGTAATAAACTTGTGTACAAAGTTGATCTTACCAAAATATGACTTGAGCTCCTTCTTGTTGGTTGGGGGAGGTATTTTGAGTATTGGTTGGATTCAGTCTAGGTCGATAGATATGCCATGTTTAGATATCACATGCTCCAGCAAATTCCCTTCAGTCACTCCAAAGATTCACTTCTTTGGATTGAGTGATATACCATAGTCTTTGCATTGTTGCAACACCTTCCTTAAATTTGCCACATGATCTTCTCACCTCTTTGAGAACACCATGAGGTCATCCATGTAGATAATGATACACTTCCCAACCAATCCCTTGAAAGCAACGTCCATTGCATGTTGAAAGGTGGCACCAATGTTTATTAAACCAAATGGCATTCGACAATATGCATAGATGCCCCATTTATATGTGAAAGATGTCTTCAATCTGTCTTCATAGTCTACCATCACCTGGTTATATCCTGAGTACCTGTCTAAGAAGGACATCATCTGGGATCCATTAACAATTTGTAATACTTCATCCAATGATGGCAGCGGGTAATTATCCTTCTCAGATGCTTGATTCAAATTTTGGAAGTCAACACACAGTCTGATTTCACCATTTTTCTTTCAAACTAGAACTAAATTTGCTACACATGTGGAATGTTTGACAAGAAATATTAAACTTGCTGATAACAGTTTCTAAACTTCTTTGAAAATTAGTGGTTCCAATAGGGCATTCACTCGCAATGTTTCTGTCTGAATGGTTTCACTCTTGGCTTCAATGGGATGGTGTGTGTGATGATTGATGTGTCGTATGTCTTGAGCTCTTCATAGCTCCATGCTATTACCTCATGGTTGTCTCTTAATGCATGCATGATGCTTGTCTTTTCTTCTTCATTACTAGCTTTTCTAATGAATACATTCTTAACGTCTTCTTCTATTCCTAAGTTAAATGGATCAAACTTTCCCCCTAGAGATTATCCTTCTTTTCTTTGGGTTCCTAAGTTGTCTGTATCAAACAGTCTTTCTAGTTCTACCATTCCCTATGGAATTGTATTTATTTTCAGGTTTAGTACCCCTTCTAAATCCATTTCGATAGGTTACATTTCTTCTTCGTCTATTATCTAAGTAGTGAAAACATGAGATGAAGCAAGGAAGTTGATTATGTGTTGATCATCCTCAAAGACTTGAAAATTTGTAACGTTATCAGGTACAGATGAGGTAGCGACAAATTCAATAGAAAATTTCTTCAATCCTGTCATGGATGTCGGCTCTAATGTGCTTGTTGTTTGAGCTAGAGCATCTGTGACATGGTTCTGTCTTCTTGGGATCAATTGGATGTTAAAACTATCAAAGCATTCTATTAGATCCCAGACTCTATTTCTATACCTATTTGTTGGGTGAATATTTTGTCTTCAACTAACTGAAGGCAAAATGGTTATATCGACCACAATGTAATGAGATAAATCTCTCCTCTCAGCAAGGGGAGGTTCCCTATCAATTATCACAAACTTATTTAAACTAAATACTAACTTAGGGGTGATACCATATCATCCATTTCTCTTTTTTCAGAAATGATGTTTACAAAATGAAAGAGCACTTTCTTGATACAAATTGAATAACCAAGAAACCCACGAGAGCACAAAGTCTATCATTGCTTTTTTTACTGATTTATAACTTAGAACCAAGTAGAATAAGGTGTAGCACAAAGTATTCACCGAAAACTACGACAAAATATATGATCACAAAAGATAATAGTAGTTCAAAGCCTTTCCAATATCTTTTACTTCAAAACATAAAACCACAAACTAAAGATAATTGTTGTAACACAAAGTCTCCATAATCAACTTTAGAACATCCTCCAAATTATTCTCACTCACACTACAATTTGATCAAACAGATAAGATAGTATTAGGAAAAGGACATAAGAACAATTTCCAATACACCACAAGTTATTCCAACACAAAGATTGAATGGTCACTTGCTTTCTTATTCACTTGATAAAATTTGATTTACAATTTGAACACAAAGTCTCAAAATGCTCTTCAATTTGGCAGAGTTTCGCTACAATAACTAAATGATAAAATTCACAGTAGAGGCCCTCTTTATTTATAGGGAGGAGCTTGGAGAAAAAATAGGAAATTTACAACTACTTTGACTTATTCAAACAGAAGAGTCCTATTTGACTTAGAACTTCCTTTGTCTCACATTTAATTACATTTTAGAAAATTACATATGGATATGTCCACAAAAAAATTCAAATTACATATACAAGAATAAAATAAACTAAGGCATTAGCTTCCTTTGTCATTCTTCTTTAGAAAATCCTGGTACATGGCCCATATGGCTACCATCTTGCATGCATCTGGTTTAGCTGTATTTTCTGAGATAGTGTGGGCCTGAAAAATTGCATCTTTTAATACCTTTATTGCCTTTTCATGTTTATCCAGATTGTCCTTCAAGTTCTCTAAAGTTGAATGTTGATCATAGAGATTATCCATGGAAAGTGCTGAGGGCACCTCCTCTTCGAATTTCCTTTGAACCATCTTTTCGAAGGAACTTATCATCTCATCTGCTGAGAGGAACTTATGGTCTTCACCTATGAGGGTGCATGGAAGTTCTTCCAGCCTGCATAGAAGCGTGACATCGCTATCTTCACTGGCTTCTTGAGCTTGACATAGATCTTCAAGTAAACCTTTTATTATGTGGATACGATGAACCGGAGTCTCCTTGGTTTTAAGATATGATTCCCTATTTTCAATGACCCCAATGGTGATCAAATTCTTTATCCTAATCTTTTTCATCTCTATCCACTCCTCCAAGCTCTCTTCTTGATTCTACAACTCTTGTGAGAGTAAGTCAACCAGGTTGTCAAGCTTAGCTTTAGCTTTATCCATCTCCTCTTTTCTTTCTACAGTGGTTTTTAGTAGAATTCATCCTTGAGCTAACCAACATTCCACAATATCTCCTACCACCCATCCTCTGGCTTGTACTTTTTCAACCTTCTGGATTAGGGGATATTCTACAGTCACTGCCATGGGTTCTACAATTTTAGATGACTTTACTATCTTTTGAAGAACCGCAGGAAGTTGTTCTACTTTGGCCTTATATTGTTCTTTCTCTTTTTTGACTTCATATTTTTCAAGCAAGGTGCTGGCAGTAGTTTGAAAATCTGCTTTTATGCCCTCATGAGTTAGCTTGCCTAACTCAACCCTTGAAATGACATAATCATTCATGTCAAAATTGTCAACAGTAGCATCTTCTGGTGGCTTAGCAATCTCTGTGTATCTGATTCCTTTCTCATTAATAAGCCTAGAAATAGTCTTAGTCTTCTTCTTCAGAGTCTTTGATTTTATAGGTAACAGCTCTTCAATATCAATCTCATCAGGAAAAATAGCTTTCTTCTTCCTCTTTGGAGTATATGCAGACAACCATGGGGGAAGCACATAAGCACCAACAACTAGAGATGAGTTTACTACTTG
Source organism: Cunninghamia lanceolata (assembly GCA_027924645.1). Lineage (NCBI taxonomy): Eukaryota > Viridiplantae > Streptophyta > Pinopsida > Cupressales > Cupressaceae > Cunninghamia > Cunninghamia lanceolata. Next base: position 3,551,093 of record BSBN01000710.1, on the reverse strand, counting down.
TTTCACTAGATCCATATTTACACCTGTTATAGTCACAATAGGACTGGTGTTCGTAAAAACCACACCTGTATCAACAACCTTTTCTGAAGCATCCAGAAGATTTTTTAAGACAAATTGTTCACCAATGTCAAAAGATGGAGAAGATAAATTTGGGATAGAACTAGAAGAATAAAAAATAGTCCCAAAACTAGTTTTTACAGAAGTAGGGGTATTATCAGAATAAACAACAAAGATAGGTGAAAGAGGAACACTTGAAATCACTAGGAAACTACTAGAAACTGGAGCATGAGAAGAGGGTGTAGAAACTTGTGTTCTAGTGGGAAGATCTTTCTCAGGGGATTGAGGTGGATCACCAAGTTGTTCCTTTTCTGCATCCTTGTCCTTGCCTTGTTCAATTTCATCTTCTTCATCAAATTTATCAGATACTTTTGTTTGTTGGGCATCCTTAGACTTCTGAATATTTTGTTCTTCAGCATCAACATCTTTAATCTCCATTTGATCAATATTTGTATCTTCAGCACCTGATTCAGTGACATTGGAGGTTTCTGCAACTTCCTTCTTCTTCCTTCCCTTGGATACAAACTTAATTTTTGGTTTTCATATTTTAGAGGAAGATGGGGTGTCACTCTTATTTTTGGTTTTGTTCTCTACTTTCTTGCTTGTCTGTTCCTGTGCTTCAGTCTCTGACCCTGTGAGAAACTCTTTCAATTTCATCCCTTTGCTTTCCAACCACACATTTGTGTTGGCCAGGATCGGATGAAATCTTTTCCTTATGGATGTTTCTTCTTTAACTGACCATTTCACCTCTAGAAGAGGTGAGACTTCAACATTCTCAATGTTATATTTGGGGTCTAAAACATCCCCATCATCCTCCATTCCGTTTGGAATATCAGTGAGGCCCAGCTCTTCAATCTGACTTGGGTGAAGTCTGCAGTAGTCTAGTTTCCTAATCTCATTTTGTGTCCTAAGATCAGCCCAGATATCTTCCACCATAGGCACATGGAAGGTTGACTTCCTTTTGATCTTATCTTGCACTCTTCTAAAGTCAAAACGGTATCTTTTCTTAAAAGTTCTCATAGTGACCAGCTATAATTTAGAATCAACTATTTTTGCTTTATTAGCTGATTGAATTGAATACCTTCCAATTTCAATGGGAAACTTTATCCCTGACTTCTTCAGCTCCATTTGTTTATTATGCACTATAATCAGTTGTCTGTATAGCTCCACGAGAACAATATGGTCACTGGGATACCGTGGAAGCATATAAGGATAGCTAGCATAATACCCTACCCTAAGATATGTGAAAGTGGGGAATTGTAAGAACAAGCAACCAAAAGAATTCACAACCTCCCAAGCTTCATCTAAGACCCTTTTCTAAACAAGTTCATTGTCCCATAAGCACATGAATACTAAAAAGAAGACATCGTTCACCCTTCGGAAATGATGGATTGATCTCTTTAGAGTAATTTCAGGGTAATACTCATATACAGGAACCAATCTCCTGTCACCAACCTGAGTCAAACCAGGAAAGTTCCTCATGCTAGCAGCAACATATACAAGATACGAGGTCATATAGAATTTGAAAGTTGTGTTGACCTTCACCAGTTGTTCATGCAATACATTACTGATATGCTCTCCCCAAAATATTCTTTGTGAGCCCCTAAGAATCACCTTAATGTATGTGTACATCCATTCTTGAAACTTGGAGGAAGAAGGGAGTCCTCTTATGCGACTCAAAAGAGTGATCAAATCACAAACTTCCTCTACAAAGTTACTCCTAGGAAAATCCTTTGGCCATCTGGTCAAATTACTTCTATGGATTTTCAACCATTTGTTGTTTATATACCTTCTTGTAGCTTTCACATCTGTATCATAGTCCTTTTGCCCCTGAGCGAAGTCAATCTGTCTAATGTTTTCAATAGGTGGACACAAGAAGATTTTGTCAAGGAATTTTGCATCCAACCTCATGATCACATTCCCTTGGGAATCTATCACAACCCTAGTGTCCCTGTTGTAATGGCTAGCCACCTGAAGAACAAACTCAAGATTATGTGTAGAAATTCGAAATGAGGCAACCAAGTGAATATTGCTATCGATGATCTTTTGCATATGTCTGGAAGGATTTGTCTATTTTGTTTTGTCCACAAATTCTGCCATGTCTACATGTCCAATTTCTGTATCTCTGATTTCATCAATATTTGACTGCACCGAAGTCACTAGGAAGACACCTTGGTACTTGTACTTCATGATTTTGGCTTTGGATGGAGATGGCTCCGACATTAGCTCTGGAGAGAACTCTTGGAGAAATATCTACCATGAACACTTGTTGAGAACTACAAAAGGCCATGATCTCACAGTTAGAGGAAAAATGGATAAACTGGGATAACCGTGATTTGATGATCATGGAGAAGAAAGCATGCATTGAAGAGCTTGCGTGTGTGCAAATTGAGATAAAGGGTGAAAGCAGGTTAATAGGTCTTGAACGGTGAATTCTCCTAGTGTTAGGAAAAATTCAGGAAAATATGCACGAGCGGTCAAAATGACCGCTCCTGCATGTGGGATTATTTCACATATGTAAAGTCAAATATTTTGATTGCTTTCACATGTGTTTGGGAAGAATTTCTCATTCTTGTGCAAAGTCGGCAGAAAATACCAACCTTGCATGTGTTTTCTGGAAAATTGTAAGTTTGACATGTAGGGGCGGTCAAAATGACCACCCTTACATCAGGGTAATTTGCAACTCTAGAGGCATGTACAAGGTTGGCTAAATGGACTGCCAGTGCATGTATGTTGAGTTGATTTGATGCATAGTTGGTGAAAAATACCGCTACTGCATCGGTTGATTTTCTCTTGAATCTTCAGAATGTGTAAAGGCGGCATATTTCACCACTTTTACATGTGGGAAAGTATACAAGGGTTATGTAAGGGTGGCGGTTTTAACCACCCTTACATTGTGTTTGGGAAAACTCTCGAAGGATGTGAAGATGGGCAGTTACTCTGCCAACGCATAAGGGTCAAAACAAAAACAAGGTTTTCACGAAGTGAATGAAATGAGGCACGATGAATGTGCAGCTATTCAAACAAGAGAACGGTAAAAACTACACATAGAACATAGGGTTTCAGGCCATACTGAGCCATGCTTATAGACTTGAAGCAAAACAAACATCTACTTAAAATTTCAAAACAAAAAACATTTAAAAGAAACCCTATTAGAAATAGCAAGAAAATGAAATGAAGACTTACCATGAAAGGTCGACGCAAAACCCTAATTCATGCACGAACCATGAAACACAGTCAAATCTGCCAATTGTGACAATCAAATGATCTCCAACAAGACTAATAGTTGAATGAGAGGTTTGATAATAAGAAATAAACAAAAAAAATGAATTAAAATGGTTTTAAAAGGCTTAAATTGAATGCATTAATGCCAACACGAGTGGCATTAATGTCACTGATTCAAAAAGATATGTTTGGTTGGTAGAAATGACCGACTTTGCATATGTTGATCAACATGCAAATGCAGGGGAAAAGACTAACTTTACACGTAAAAAGAAAAAGATTTAACATATGTGCAGGTGGTGAAAAAGACCGACTTTGCATGTTAAGAGTTCAAGGGACATGCATGAGCGGAGGTTTAGACCGCCATTGCATGTCAAAACAAAAACTTTTCTAAGATACACGAAAGTGGCAAAAAGAGTTGACTCTGCACATAAAAGAACCAAAATACATGTAAGAATGGTTGTTTGGACCGCCATTGCATGTAATAACAAAAACTTTTCTAACACCCCAAAATGTTCAATAATTGATATTTTTGGGAGTGTATGACCACAACAAGCTTTGCGATTTTTGAGAAATCGTGACGAGGGAATGTCGCAAACTCTTCTAGAATGTCAGATGACTTCACTTGAGATCAAGAGTACTTGTCTTGATTTGTGAACTTAGAGTGTAGGCTATGAAATGGACAAGTTTCGTAGGGGTTGTCTACAAAAATGAGCGTAGCTGATTTTGAGAACAACACTATTCAACCTCTTATCATTACATGAGTATTGCTTCCTTACTTGTTTAACCACCAATTCAGAATCACTAAACACCTGGATAATTCTGACCTTATGGAGTGCCAGCAACAATCCTTGTATGAATGCTTCATACTCATTTACGTTGTTTGTGCAAGGAAATTGTAGTCTATGTGATGCCAGATATGAGCTCCCAGTAGGACTAATTAGCTCAACACCTACCCTAAATCCTTGTCTACATCTTGATCCATGAAACCTTAAAGTCCATAGGTGAAATTCTTTGTTGCTATCATTCTATTTCACTGATTTCTTCTTATCAGGTTGAGGCTGTGATTCTTCCTTCTTTTTAGCAACTAGTACCTCTTTTGGAACAATGGAAATTTTCAGTTGTCTTTGTACTTGTTCCACTGCCTCTTGACAAAGCTGGCAAGTAAACTCAAAATGTGATGCATCATGTATGTGGCACCAATTGGGCAGTAACAACTCCTCCATTGGAACCTGCTTCCGAATAGCAACTTGATCCCTTACAAATTTGGTCACGAAATCATGAAATCCTTCGAATATCCCCAGTTCATTTTCTTCTGAGGAGTCTCCTGAATCTGATTGGATGAATACTTCTGTACTTTCTATTTTTTCTATGAGTGGCAGGTCAGGGAATCTAAGGCAACTCAACATAAGAATCTCCTCAGTTTGATTGACATGAGGAAGATAAACCCCCAAATCAACTTCTGAGAACAAAATCTCATTAGGCTGGTTGTACTCCATAATCATATGTTTCATTTTTGTTTCTCTTTCAATATGTATCCGGTTGGCCAATCCGTTCCATAGCAGCCACATATGAGAAAAGTCAGTTGCCATGTAACCGTTCAAAGTTCTAGACCAGTCCCTACTCAAAAGCATACCATACTGATCCGGAATGTCCACTACTTGAATATCTATTTATTACTGTACTCTTGGATTAGAAGCTAGCTGCATGTGTATCCTATTCAATTCACCTACTACATTCACCTCAATCTTATCTAGTTGCATCACCTTCCTAGAAGACTTGGCCAGACTGAGACCAAGTGCTTTACAGACTGATAATGGTATTACTTTTGTGGAAGCACCAAAATCTACTAAACAATTATGAAGGTTTCTATTGAATATCCTGAGTGTCAAGAGGAAAGGATGACTTTCTGTCTTATCTTTATACAATGTCATCTTTCATTCCACATAAGTCACATGTATTCTTTCCTTTCCCTTATCAATGTTATCCTTGGTGGCAGTTTCCTTTTGTACATAGTTAATTTTGGTCCCAGCACCCATATCTTGAAAGAAGGATGTCCTAACCTCAGGTATTTTATGTAACGCATACACAGAAAGACTAACCTTCATTTCTTGAGTTGTTCAACAATATACTGCCCCATTTTTACTATGTCAGACCGTTGAGAACTTTCAGCAGTAGCTCCCTGATATACTGGCTGATGTGTGACTTTTGGGGGCTCAGGATTATTAGAATCTTTTGGATGTGGTGGAATCTGATAGCTATTTGGAGGGATGGAGGTGGTAAAAGGACCTTTAGGTTTACTACTTCTCAAGTTGTATAGAGTCTAATTATAATGCTGATAAGCATTGACTTCTTCAGATTCTTCTTCCTCAGGCTAATTGTCATCTTGAAATGGAAATGTATAACTATCAAGTACTAGAGCAGTGTCATACCTCTGAGAGGGAACAATTTCATACCCAGTTGGCAAAGTCTCCTGGGTTTTAGCATTTTGAATCTCCATCTGGAAGATACTGGATGCGATCTGGAATTCTAGGCAGTCTAGTTTGGAATGGGCGTTTGTATTGTGTAGTCTACACCAAGTAGACAAAGCTGCCTCAGCTAACATCACCCGACCAGGACGTCTAGTATCATTGTTTTGATTCTCCAAAGGTGATGGTACCTCTCCATTATTAGGTCTTGTGTTCCAAGATCAGTTTGACCTCTATTGAAAATTCTAATTTTAGTGCTGATTCTGATCTTGGAAGTGGGAATGATTTTGGTTCTAAAAATGTTGTTGGTTCTGCCCCCTTTGCTCCAGATAGGCATTCTGGTTCTTGAGGTGGGTAACCTATGCAGTGAGCTTCTTCATCTACTCAACTAATTCTTTGATATCATCTTTATCATCATTTGCCTTGGATGTCTCTGAAGATTGTAGGAAAGGCATTTGTGCCAGAGGCATTTCAACTATTGGATTGCCTGGATGGATTACTAAATCTTGTGTTGCAGCTGGGTTGGGAATCAGATTCATCACAGGAGTATGGTTGGCTAAGGCTTGATTAGTCATTGGTATTTGATTGGGCATGGCCATAGACCCCATATGATTCAGTGGACCAAAGGCTATTTGTCCTAGTTGGGTACTTACAGTGACAGCTGTGAAATATGCTTGAGCCAAAGTAGTAGGAATGGGGTCAGCTCTCCTTGCAAACATGGAGGTAAGTTTGTCTAGGGCCGCATAGTAAATAGGCAAGGCTACAACTTGGCCTACAACATAAGGGTCTTGCAAATGGCTGAAAGCTTTCTGAAATTTGTTGTTGAAAGAACTTATCATGTCGCCTTCACCTCGATGGACTACCACAAAAAACCGGTAGAGAACAGCTAGGGTGGTGGGCATTAGAAACCTATCCAAAAATGTGCTTTTTAAACCCCTCCATGAGTTTATGGATGTTGCAGGGAGGTTAGCAAACCAATAATATGCTTCATCTTGTAAGGAATAAGGAAACAACCAGCATATCACATCTTCATACTGTACCTGCAGCATAAACATGTTATTTTCAAAGATTTTAATATGCTCATCTGCAGTTCTGTCTGGATCATTCACCCTAAATTTGGAACACAACTTGTCTAGATTCTTTGGCATGTCATGGTAATCATTGAATCGAAACGGGGACTGATTGTTTGCTACAAAAAAAAGGCCATGACTGGTGGTGTAGCAATGTTCCTTGGGGCTGACTGAGCTCTTGGTGCCCTTGGTATCCCTTGATCTCTTCTTGTGCGTCTGAATTAGTCAAAGACAGTAGCTCCTCTCTAGCTGAGCTAGATCTAGTATGCCTTTTTCTAGTCCCCAGACTTGCTAATTTTGTAGAGGGAAATAGCTCTTTTGTTGGCCCTTCTTCTAGCGCCAATTTTGTTGATGAGTGTTTTAACACACAGCAACACAGGTGTGATTGTTGGTTTCACACCTCTCTTGAAAAGTATCCTACCCTAGGTAAGACTACTCCAAGGATAATACAACTAGGTCTTAGCTTGCTTGGAATATCTCAGTTGGTATGTTCTAGATGTACCTATAAGGGGTCTTACATGCAATTTATAGATTTCAAAGTTAGAACAACAAATACACATAAACCCTTTATGATTTCAACTGATAAAATGATATAAGATGCTGTTGAAACTCCTGATTTAACAATGGGTTTTAAAGAAAATTTAAAAGGTATAGGCTTTAGAGGAATCCTAAGTGACATTCACAATGCATAGATTTTACTTTAAGTAGACAATGCTCTGAAACTTAACCAATGCTCTGAGTTACCAAACGAAAAGTGATGTTACAACACTGCAAAAAATGGTGCTATCTTCAATGGATACCTAAAGATTTTTAGATCACACTCATTCATTAAATACCCAATGACTGGCATAATTTAACTTATGAAATGCAATTGAACTGAGCACAACTGATAAGTCTAGACTAACTTTACACAGCTATCTACCATCAACAAATAACTAAAAGTATGGACTAGAGCATTCATCAAATACTTTCAACAAACCATAAAAATTATAAAAGCACAACTAATTAATTTTGGGAGAGCAAGAGGTGAACCATGAAAACTAAAATGAGCCAATACAAGATACAAATACTCAAGATAATTGCAGAAACTTGCTTTGTATCACTTCAAATGGTAGAATGTCAATAATTCAACATTAAATCCTCCCTTACAAATAGTAGAAATGGCAGCCCTTTGTATAGGAAAGCGGCATACCGAGTTTTCAAATGAATGGTGGAGATTAACTCAACACCAACAGTCCAGATTACATTAATAAATGCATAAACAACAGCTCATATAAATTCCTAAATTACACTTTGTCTTTTATTAAAAAGATGAAAAACAACCTCCAAATACATTGAATCTAGTCAATTGACTAGCCAACTCAATCTATTAATAGAAAGGAACATTTTTAAAGCATAGAAGAGACAAAATAGAGTCACATGCTATCCTGAATATAGAAATTTACAATAATGATGGGATTACATTCCAAAATATTCAAAAATATCAAGACTCTTCATCAAAATTAATTTTGTCCTCTTCAGCCAGCTTGTTGCAGTAGTTAAGCCATGCCTCGAGTGCAGGATTGATCTCCAAGGGATCTGTATTCTTCAAATGATTGACCTGATACTCAAACATCTCCAATTCTTGATTGAATCTACTGTATATCTTTTCTATTTCTGCCCCAGCCTTGTGGAATGCCTTAAATTTAGCTCTGAGGTCACTAACCTTATCCAATCTGTCCTCCATGGCTAGCTCAATACTCTCTAAAATGACCCTGTGTAATTTGCTTTTGCATTTCTCGACATCATAAGGGGCATAGTCATTATAAGACTCCTCCAAGCAATCCTTCAAAGAATCATTAATATCATATATAAGTGATCGTAGCTCTTCATCTGCTGCCTTATATGCTTCTTTTATGTTTTCAAAAGTTTCTTTTCTCAGAAGCAGCTGTTGATGCCATTTGATGGCCTTGGAAAACTTGTCCCTAGTTAGAATATTCTCAACTACCAGAGTTTGGGCTGACAAATATCTGATGCTCTTTATCCAAGAAAACATGTGAGAATAATACTCATCAAAGGAGTCACATTCCTCACATAGATCCTTCCATTTCTCATGGAGTTCAACCAGTTTCTTATGCACTTGAGTAGAAGCATCAATAGTCTCACATCCCTTCTCAAATACTCTGATGAGCCAATGTTTAGTTCCTTGTGACTTGGCTCTTACCTCACCTAGTTTTACCATTTCATCTGTAGACAGGAAAGTAAGCACTGTCCTTATATCTCCTCTTGCATCAACTGGTTTGATAAAAAACTAGAGACAAGTATGGAGTTCTTCATTTTGCTATTTTAACTCCTTCTTTGACAACTCATCTTTATCCAATTGCTCTAGGATTGAGGTGACTGATCCCTTAAATTCATCAACCCTCTTAGCATGAGTAGTTGGTCCTAGATCAACTATTGAGATAACATAATCTTCTACCCTGACTTGTTCTCTATTTACATTTGCTAGTGGGATAGCTATCTTTACAATTCTAGATCATGTCTCATCTTTATAGATTCTTGACTATACTTTTGCTTTCTTTTGCATCTTTGGCCTTTGATCCTATGACAAGATTGTGCTCAGATCCAACTGCATTATCTCCACTTGTGGCTCAGGATATGCCACTCTATTTTGCAACCAGTCGGGTGCTAAAGAAGATGACTTGCTTAATTCAGTAGTTTTTCATCATCAGTTTTGGCAGGCTCCTCAAGTGATCCGTGCTCCTATCTGATTCCTTATCTGTATTTGTCTCTTTTTCTTTTTCTTCTTCATCAGCTAAGTTTCTCTAGTTTACCATCACATTTTCTTGAGCTGACTTGAAAGGTTCTCATGTTTGACCCTTCTCCAGAGGGCTGTCAGATATATCAATGAATTCAATATTAACTACTTTAGCTAGAGGTTGATTTGGAATTTCATTACTTACCTCCACAAATGCATCTTTCTCTACCTTAGGCAATAATTCAGTATCAAGCTCTTGCAGACCTAATTCTGCACATACTTTCTCAATTTTGGGTAGCAGAGGTACGACTAAGGAGGTTGAATCTGTGAGCATTTGGGAAATGGAAAAGGTAAAGGATATGGATAGTGTAGACAAGTTTGTCCACGTTAAATTAACCAACACCGCTGACAGGGTGGAAGAAATGACAAGCGGTGAGGGAAGAGATAGTGAAGGTACAAGAAGAGAAGGTGAACGAATGGTAGAAATAGGAGGTAGTGCTATAGTAGTAGATAATTGAGTGGAATAGGTGGAAGGTAAAGGTGCGGTAATGGAGGAATAACATGAGGTGGCAGCAATGGAGGAAATATGACTGCTAGGGGCATTGGAAGACACTGCCAGTGAGCTAGAAATAGTTGAGATAGTGGAGGTAGGAGAGGTGGAAGTAGGGGAAGTCTCTTGAACAACAACAACTGATGTTGTAGGTGAAGTAGATGCAACAACAATAGAAGTAATGGAGGTAGAAGTAGCAGCTATAGAAGTGGAGGCAGTTGTGCTTATACTTCGAGGAGTAGGAGATGGGGAGGCTGGCAGACTTGTATCATCTTGAACTATAGCATCATCTTCATTGACCTTCTTCACTTTGACTTTCTTGGTTTTGGAACCCTCCCCAGGACCACTTGGCATGTCCCTTTTCTTGGAGGCTCTTGTTTTTGTAGAAGGGGGCTGATCTTTCTTAGGAGGCTTTACGGATGGTTTCTTAACTTTCTTTGCCTCCTCTTCCAGAGATGTATGTTCTTCACTATCTGGTTTTTGCTTTTAAACTGGCTCTGCCTCATCTGTGATGTTTATTGGTTCATCTTCTTCACCTCTAAAGTCCTTGTCTGATTCTAATGTAGTGTATGTAAGCTGCACTCCTTGTCTCTCCAAAGTAGCTACCTATTCTATTACCCAAGCCTTGCTCAATCTGATTAGTTCTTTCATTATAATGTCTAAAGAGCTTTCCTCTGAATTGGCCCAATTTGGTAGTGGTATTGGTTGACGGTATTGGGCTCCCCAAGTTCCCCTGACCATAACATTCTCATCATCCTTTAACTGGTCAGGCACTACAATAATATAAAACTTCCTTATGAAGGCCAAAGATAATCTTGAATGAGTCTTTTTCATTACTTCGTAATCATCCATGCAATTGGCCCAAAAGTCCTCAATGTGCATTTTGTGAAACAACTTTTTGCTTACAAACCTTTCCATTACTTTATTTGGATCAAAGTGATCCCTTCCATTGTAGTAGTGGAGGTTAAGAAGTTGGTGTTCCATTTCAGAATGTTCATTTGATGCCAATGAAGGACATGCATAATTCACCTTACCAAACCTGATGGGAAATTGAACATTAGTTTTATGTAAGTGCTTGAGTTTCTCAACACAAGGTATCAATTGCCTAGTTAATTCTAGGAGCACTGTTTTATCATCAATATATCTGGGAAGTCTATAAGTAATCCCAGTGAAACCTTGCACTCTTAGATATGTGAACTTTTCAAACTAGATGTACCACCTTCCATATCTGGTCACTTCATTCATTGCTTCTGTTGAAATCCTCAGGGCTGTGTTACCTTGCAATAGTCTAGCTATATACATTGTGAAAGCATCATTCACCCTTTTGAAATGCATCAGAGATTGAGACAAGGTGAGCTAAGGATAACACTCATATACTTTCACTTGGGTTTGCTCATCATTTCCAACTTCCCCCATTTTGGACAGCCCAACATAGTGATTTCTTCTTGCTAGTGCATAGACAACATAGGATGTCCATCTAAAGAATCTCTTCTCTTTGAAGTTACTAAAGGCCTCATGAATGTTATCACTAAGGATTTGGGACTAGTGGAACTTAGTCCATTTTAGTATCTCAATTATGATGATGAACATCTAGTCCTCAAAATTGGAGGCTATAGGTAAACCATAAATTATGCTTAAAAAGGTTACCAAATCCCCTATCTCATCATGGAAGTCACTTCTGTATAGTACTTGGGGAAACTTTCTCATGGAAGGCCTTCTACTTTTTGTCCAATGATCATTCATATGTTTTTGACATCCATTCACATCCTTATTGTAAGTCTCCTCTGATCCTCGTTTGTCTGGCATGGTCATTACTATGTGTCATGGAATGTCAAAAGTCTCAACTAGAGAGGGTGGGCTTAAATCAGCCAGGATATCCCCATTGGTTGTTTGAATTGTCCTTGTCATGACATCATATCTATCTACACATGTCACTATTAGCTCTGCACACTGTACTGAGGTGGGGAAGGCAATAGCTTGTACAATACCAATGTCTTTAAGTGTTTTGGCCCTAGGAGTTGGATTTGGGCCAAAGGTTCTCAATATGAAGTCATCTAAGTCTATGTGACCTAGATCTATATCTCCTACATCACTCCATCTAGAATGAATCTTTGTCTCTGGAGGAATGCCCTTGAATTCGTACTTCATGATTTGAGCCCGGGCAGTCATCTAATCTACAAGACTTGACCTTATAAGTTTGATACCTTAAAAATTTCTACAAATACCTAAGTTTGAGATCTTGAGATTACCAAGTAGACTACTAAACTATTTTCCATGTTTAAAATGGATTTACAATGAATCTACTAAGCTACTAATATGCCTTTTAAAGAATCATAAATCTAACATTTATTATCATTGCACCCACTTCATAGCAATTCATCACTAATGCATGCAAAGAAAAACATTCAATGTTGCAAGAAATCTCATTAGAAGCATGTAAAACATCATTAGCAACTTTAATCACCTCATTTCAGACATCTTCCCCTTTGAAAGTTCTTTAAAAATAGTCATTTTACTATATTTGTGCTAATTTCAATGTCGACCAACCTATACACAAGAAAGCGTGGCTTTTAAGGTCAACTAACCTCAACAGGGAAAATCGATCCTTCTGACCACTTGTTCTTTTAGTGTTAATATGTTTTCTCATTTTTGCACAGGTTTCTTGATCCACCAACTTGCACAGATGTTAGAGGTTACCGAACTCAAGTTATTCATCATTCAGTTAGTTGGTTGGGTTTTCAGCGCAAGACAACTGAGGCAACTTTTACCCCATTTGCGCTAGATCAGATCCTATCGGACCTTGCGTGGATTTTAAAGTCAACTGACTGAGTTGGCAATGGCATGTTTTAATGCAAAATTAGATGAAGTTATTCTTAGCGCTAGGTCACTCACTTTGTTTCTAGTGGGAGTTCTAGGAGTCACCGACTAGAGAGGTTTTCTAGGTCGTCTGACTAAGTCAGGGAGTAGGTCTTTCAGCACAAAGTCAACGCTAGGTGGTTTTAACACAAATATGATTCTCAAATCCTTGTAGGGCTTTTAGATCCTCCTGACCAAATTGATTTAAGTAAGAATTTCTGTGGAGGTTGAAGGGTCAAGTTTTTGGCGCAAAGTGGATTTCAAGTCTTAGTGCAGATTTTCATGGCCACCGACCAACTAGATGGATCAAAATTTGAAAGTCGTTGGGGCACGCCATCAATGCAATACTCATTGTGCTCATTTCATTTTGCAAATGGATTTAAAGTTCATTTTCACAGATCGATTCAAAGGTACTTAGTGTGCAAAAGTTTGGCCAGTTTTTCAGTTTGCCTATGGGATCAAAACTACATTTTCCTAAAAAAACTTACACTAGGGTTTATAAATCAAAGGGACAGTTCAACCATGAAACTCTAATTACACATTTTAATTCATTCCAGTTATGCATATGAAAATGTGCTTGATTCAAACATGAAACCCTAACCTTATGAAAAGACCCTAAATATGAGTCAAGCCCCTACCTGGTTTTGTAGTGGCAAGTTGAGCTAAAGTGTGCAGGTAGGGGACGAAGTCGTTGGTTTTGAATTCACGTGCTAAGAAAGAGATCACATAGAAAATATTTGAAATCTCTCATAGAATGATTGTTTGAATAAAAATGAGGTTGAAAAAGGCATAAAAATCCCTTTATATCCTTGGTGAAATTGCCATAAATGCCAAAGCGTACATAATGTCAGTTAGGTGATCCGACGGATTAGGATTTGTGTGATTTTTGATTACCTCTGACTTGGTGGAGGTTTTGGCTATAGCAGACTAGATCAGAGGACACCACTTTTAGCGTTGGCTAATAGGCCTAATGCATTATTGTAGAGTTTTGGAGTCCCTTTGACCAGTGGGGATATCAACATCAACCGACTAGGTTGGTGAATAGGGAGTACCGCGCAAGTCAGAGATGCTTGAATGTAGCACAAAAGTTCATGTAAGCACAAAACAATGCAAAGGTCGGTGCCACAGGTTTGTAGCACAAAATTTGGTTGAAAGGCAATCTAGCATAATGGTCGGTTGGGAAGCAATTTAGCACAAAAGGGCTATTTAGAGCCACTGGAAGAGATACAAAGATCATAATTTAGCAAACTTTTAAAATGATTTTCAACATCATCATTCAAATATGACAGAAGTATATTTTGACCACTTGACCACTCAGGAGGCGAAAAATCTACCTAATATTCTAGACCAAATTTTAAAGAGGGGGTCCCTATTTTTAAAATGGGGTGTGTGTGTGAGGCACAACAAATCTGATTGGTAAAGTTGTTAGAAATTGTGTGGTTGTTCCTGGTGATTATAATGTTCTTGTGGATGTCTCTTGATCATGCTTCTACAGTCAGATTGGTCTGCAAGGCATAATTCAAAGAGTGCATGAAGCATGTTCTTGGATACTTGTGTTAATATCAATCTTGGCTGACCTAGTTGAATCCATTATATGTAGAGATGCATCAAAGATTGTGATAGCATGTTGTACTATGGAAGATTGAGTTTGAGTCCTAGCTAAGGTGTGGCATGATCCGCATACATTCTTACATCTTTTCCTTAGCTAAATTTGTATTAGGTCCAGACCTATTTTATGTATGGTTGTAATGCTAAGCTCAGAGATTGTTCCAACGGTTGATGATTGTAATTCCAACCTTGATGATCATTTCAAGGTTGATGTAGTGTATAAATACTTGTAATTGAGTTGTGAAAATGTATCCAAGTGTGAAGATGCAAAGATAGAAGTGAAGTAAAGTAGCAGAGCAGAGCAGAGGTGTTTTGTGCTTTAATGGAACTGAACCTTGGCATGGAGTAGATGTTGTTATCTCAATTCAACCCTTTGGCACTGAGCCATCCATAGGCATTGAGCCTTTCTTTGCAGTGAGCAATTTGGGAAGTGAGCCCTGTAGGCAGTGAGCCTCTATTTTTTAGTATTGATATAACTTATATATTTCTGTGGGCTAACACCGACTGTGGTTTTCCCTTTAAGGGTTTTCTACATAAAAATCTAGTGTCTCCTGTGTTGTTTATGCTTTTGTATTGACCTTATGATTTGATGCTTTCATGGTTGTATCTAAATATAAGTTATTGATAAGTTGATGATCATATTTGGTTAAAAGTATTAGGACAACTAATTCACCCCCCCTCTCAGTTGTCCAGTGTAGTTCAACACATTGATGGTGTTGTGCCTTACACACATGCCCCATTTAGAAAAATAGGGACCCTCTCTTTCAAAATCTTGGCTTAGAGTGTCACGTAAGTTTTCCATCTCCTAAGTTGTCAAAGTGGTCAAAATGCACTTTTCACCATGTTAGAAATCTAATGTTAATAGGTTAATTATAAATTTACTAAGTCCAAGTCTATGCATTTCATGAAGTAGGTTTAATTCACCTTTGCGCTAAAAATCCCTTTGTCCAACCTTAGTGCTGGAACTAGTCGTCATCGACTTTGCGCTGCGATGCGTATTCACCAAACAAGTTAGAGGGTGTTAAATTCTCCACCAGTCTGAGGAACCCTAAAGTCCCATAAAACACACACAATAGGACTGATCACCTTTGCGCTAAAAATGTTATCCACCAACTGAGTCAGTGATACCCTAAATCCCAGCCGAGTCAGATACAACCAAACGTAGCGCAAACCCTAATATTCTGTCAAATCTCGTGACTGACACTTCGTACGCTCTCCATTAATGGTGATTGATTCAGAGGGATAAGAGGGGATTTTGTGGTTTTGAAGCTCATTTTACATTTAACAAATACTCAGAGAGCTTTTTGCGGACAGTTAGATCTATTACCCTGCACACCTGTACGTTTCAACTCTTTCCACCTCAGCGAACCAGGTAGGAGCTCATTTCCTCACCTAGGGTTTTCGTTCAACTAGGGTTTTGTTTTCAATCAAATCCATTTCCTTTCAAAAGCATGGCAAATGCATGAGCGATATAGATTAGGGTAAGTAGGCTAGGGCTTCCATCTCTAAACTGTTCATTTTTATAGACCCTAGTTTAAATCTTTGTGGGAAACACATTTTATTAGGCATTGTTTGGAGTCCTTCCCACAGGAAAAATGAAACTAATACCTGTCAAACCCTAGCAAAGCAAAATAAGCTCAAGTGCATTGAATCGATCAATAAAAGTGAAGATTAGGTCTTGCGTCGAAAGTTGTTCAACTAACTTTCAAAAACTTCACGATCAATCTAGTCAGTCGACGGCCTTAAAAATCCTTGCCAAGACTTGAAGCCAATTTAGTGCTAAAAACTTAGTTCTCTAACTTCACACTATTTCATCACTTTAACTCACTTAGTCAGAGGATCCTAGAAGTCCCCCACGACCCTAAGATTTTCTTTGCACTAGTTTTTGATTGATCTGACCCTGCACTAAAAGATCACCTCTCTGACCTAGGTCAGATGCACATAAATGTCCCACAGGTCCGTAATGTCCTCAATCTCTGCCAAACTTCAAGGAAACAGTTTTGCGCTAGAAACAATTCCCTCTGACCTTGCACCAAAATGCGCCATCACCAACTCAATCAGTTGACTTTGAAAACCTTGCAAGGTCTGACAATACCCAATTCTGTGCAAGAGTGGTAAAATTTGTCTTGATCGACTTGCGCTGAACTTGCAACCGACTGACCCGAATGGCTAACATAAGTCAGTCTTACCACAAACCCGCGCAAGTCAGTTGACCATAAAATCTGTGCAAGACAGTATGATGGCATGAGCATAGACAGACTAACTAGTTAGACCCTCCTGATTTCTCCGCTAGGTTGGTTGACCTTGAAATTAGTGTTTTCTCTGTTGTAGGTCAGTTGACCCCAAATTTAGCACAAACTAAATGAAATGACTATTTTAGAAGAAATTTTCAAAAGGAGAATTGCTTGTCAAGTAGAAATAATGACTATACTTGGTAAATTATGGTGTTTTACAAGTTTTAATTAGGATTTTACAGCATTAGAGTATTTATTACATGCATTAGTGTAAGATTGCTCCATTATTTGATCATGTAGTAAATGCAACAATTAGAGGATTTCAGATTTCTATTCTCATAAGCATATATTGGTAACTTGGTAGATTTATGCTAGATTCATTTATTATAACATGGTGTTAATAATGTAGAAATCAACTTGGTAATCTTAGACTTTAAACTTAGGAGTTAGAGAAAACACCTCAAAGGCTTCAAAACTTATAAGGTCCAGTCCTGCAGGTTAGATAACTGCACGGACTCAAGTCATGAGGAACGAGTTCAAAGGTATTCCTCCAAAAATGAAGATTTCTACTAGATGGAAGAACATCAAAGACACAGACTTAGGTCATATTGACCTTGATGATTTCAAAATTAGAGTATTTGGCCCAAGCCCAACCCCGAGAGCCAAGAAAGTGAAGGACAGTGGGATTGCGTAAGATGCTGCTTTCCCTAAATCTGTTCAATGTGCTAAACTGATAGTTGCTTATACAGATAGGTATGATATCATGACCAGGACAATACAAACTACCAGTGGAGATGTTTTAGCTGACTTAAGTCCACCCTCCTTGGCTAAAAACTTTTTCTATTCCATGGCATAGAATAATGACCATGCCAGATAAGGCAGGATTAGTGACCACCTACAAGAATGATGAAAGGGGATGTAGAAAGCTTATGAATGAACAATGGGAAAAGAGTAGGTCTTCCTTGGTTAAGTTCCCCCAAATATTATATAGAAGTGACTTTCACGATGAAATAGGGGATTTAGTAACTTTTTTTAGTAGAATATATGGATTGTCTGCAGCATCAACCTTTGAGGGGTGGATGTTTGTTATAATTGAATAGATATTAAAGGGGACTAAGTTCCATTGGGTGAAAATCCTAAGTGATAACATCCATGAGGCATTCAGTAACCTCAAAGAGAAGTAGTTCTTCAAATGGACATCTTATGTTATTTATGCCTTGTTAAGGAGGAATCATTATGCTGGTCTGTCCAAGGTGGGGGAAGTAGGAAATGATGAACAAACCCAGATCAAGGTCTATGAATGTTATACCCAACTCATATTGACACAATCTCTCATGCATTATAAGAGGGTAAATGATGCCTTTAGCATGTACATAACTAGGTTATTGCAAGGTAATACAACTCTAAGAATATCCACAGAAGCTATGAATGAAATCACCAAGTATGGGAGGTGGTATATTCAATTTGAAAAGTTCACATATTTGAGAATACAGTTCTTCACATGAATAGCTTACAGACTCCCTAGATATCCTACAGATAAAGTAGTGCTCTTGGAATTATCTAGATAACTGACAACTTGTGCTAAAAAACTTAAGCACCTGCATAGAACAAATGTCCAATTTCCCATCCTATTAGGAAGAGGAAATTATGCATGTCCTTCATTGGGGTCAGCTGAGCACTCTGACAGAGAATTCCAACTTATCAATCTTCATTACTACAATAGAAGAGATCATTTTTATCCTAATAAGGTGATGGAGAGGTTTCTAAGTAAGAAGTTATTCCACAAAATGCATATAGAAGACTTTTGGGAAAATTGTATGGATGACTATGAGGTCATGAAGAAAGCCCATTCCAGATTATCTCTGGCATTTATAAGGAAATTCCATATTATTGCAGCTCCTGACCAAATAGAAGATGATGACAATATGATGCACAAAGGAGCCTGGGAGGCACGATATCACCAGCCAATTCCCCTACCTAATTGGGCTAATTCTAAGGAAAGCTCCCTTGATACTGTCATGAAGGAACAAATTAGATTAAGCAAAGCATGGGTAAGAGGTTAGATTGCTGCCTTGGAGGGACAACGGATATAGCTCACATACACTACACTTGAATCAAAAAAGGAGTTTGAAGGAGAAGAGGATAAGCCCATAGAAATCACTGATGAGGCAGAACTAGCCCAGGGACATAAATTAGATAGTGAAGATCATA
Source organism: Cunninghamia lanceolata (assembly GCA_027924645.1). Lineage (NCBI taxonomy): Eukaryota > Viridiplantae > Streptophyta > Pinopsida > Cupressales > Cupressaceae > Cunninghamia > Cunninghamia lanceolata. The sequence continues at coordinate 3,532,080 of BSBN01000710.1, read as the reverse complement.
TAACCTTGGTAGAAAAGGCCAAAGCACAGAAAAGTAAGGTCACTACAAAGACTAATAAGAAAGAGATGCCTCCTTCTACCTAGACAAGAGATTCAAAGAAGAGGGACCTTCCTAGTGGGCCAGGAGAAGGATTAAAAATGAAGAAAGCTAGAGTGAAAGATACTAGTAAGACCATAAAGCTATTGCTACCACTGTTGATAGTGCAAATTTGCCAACTTCTCCATCTCCTTCCGCCCCAGATGTGAATGTTGCTATACTCTCTCCAATAGTTGCTACTGTTGCATCTCCCTTTGTTGTTTCCACTACTGCACCTATGACCTTGGTAAATATTGTCCAAGAAGTTGTTCTTGCTACCACCTCACCTTCCACTGCTATTTGAACTATCTCTTGTTCATTAGCAATATCTTCTAGCACTCCTCGCAGTCCCATCTCCTCCATTGCTGCCACCTCATGTTCTTCTATCAATACTACACCTCTACCTTCCATATCTTCCACCCCACTATATACTTCCCTTGCATTACCTCCCATTTTTACTATTCTTTCACCTTCCGTACCCTCTTTCTCCATAACTTCCCCCATAGTCATTTCCTCCGTCTTTCCAACTTCTTCTATCCCACCAACTTTGGGGTTGGCCATGCTTACCAATGTGACATAGGTAAACTTCTCTTCATTTGCGATGCCTATATCCTCTATTACTCCTATCTCTCAAATACCCATGGACCAAAATTCAACTCCCTTGGCTATGCCATTGCTACCAGGTATTGAGAAGGCATGTGCCGAACTAGGTCTTCAAGAGCAGGAACTGGAGAAAGATGCATTTGACGAGGCTAATAATGAGGTACTTGGTGAGCCATTAGCTGAGACAGTTAGTGTAGAGATAATTGAAATATTAGATAGTCCACCGAAGAAGGACTAAACAGAAGCAAGACTCGAGGTAGCTCAGGAAAATGTATTGGTAAGTTGGTGAAATCTTGTAAATGAAGAAGAAGACTTAGATAAAGGGTCAGAATAGGAGCAAAGGCTTCTTGAAGGGCCATCTAATGTAGAAAATAAAGACCTTGAAGGTCCATCTGATGCAAAAAATAAAGACCTTGACAGGCCTAAAGAACCTTCTTCTTCCGCACCTGACTGGCTGCAAAATAGAGTCGCATATCCAAAGCCCCAGGTAGAAGTAATGAAACTAGATCTGAGTTCCATCTTGTCACATGCCCAAAAGTGGAAGAAATAGAAAAAAGAAAAGGTGCAATCTAGGATTTACAAGGATGAAACTAAATCTCGAATAGCTGAGGTAGTTGTCTAACCGCCTAATACAAATAGAGAATAGGTCAGAGCAGAGGATTATGTTGTGACAAATGTAAATTTGGGAACAACCACACAAGCACAAAAGGTTGATGAATTCAAAGGGTCTATTACTTAAATCCTAGAGCAGTTGGATAAGGATGAACTTTAAAAGAAGGAATTGAAGCAACAAAATGAGGAGCTCCGAGCATGCCTTCAATTTCTGATGAAACCGGTAGATTCTGAAGGAGAGATAAGGATAGTACCCACCTTTTTGTTAAGAGATGAGATTTCCAAGTTGGGTGAAGTTCAAACTTTCTCAAAAGGTACCTAAAAAAGGATGATCAAGGTATGTGGGAAGGGATGTGAGACAATTGACATTGCAACTGAATCACAAAAGAGTTTGGTCAAACTTCTTGAGCAGTGGAGAGACTTGCGGGAAGAATGTGATTCTTTGGACGAATATTACTCTCATCTATTTCCTCAGGTTAAAGGTATCAGATATTTACCTACCCAAACACTATTGGTTGAGAATATTTTGACTGGTGACAAATTGTATAAAGCAACTAAATGGTATCAGCAGATAAAGTTGAGGAAAGAAATTCTTGATAGCATCAGGGAAGCCTACAAGTTAGCAGATGAAAACATATTGGCTATGATATATGACATAAATGATACTTTGAGAGATTTTTTGGTAATGGACTACAATGATTTGGTGCCATATGATGTGAACAGTTGTAAAGATAAACTACACAAAATAGTTTTTGAAAATGCTAAGTTAGATGTGGAAGCTAGGCTGAATAAAGTCAGTGACCTCAGAACTAAGTTTAATGCATTTCATAAGGCAAAGACAGAAATAGAAAGGATATACAATCAATACAGCTGAGAGTTGGAAATGTTCAGATATCGGGTCAAGCATCTTAAGAACCTAGACCCTATAGATATCAATCCAGCACTTTCAGTTTGGGTCAACTACCGCAACAAGCTGGCAAAAGAAGACAAAACAGATTTGGATGAAGAGTCTTAATGTGTGTTTTTTGAACATTTTGAAATGTAATCCGGTCACTAGTGTAAACTGCTATATTTAGAGTGACATGTGATACTATTTTGTCTTTATTATGCCTCAAAAATGAGCTTTTCTATATATATATTCAGTTGGGTAGTCAAAATGTCTAGATTTAATGTATTTGGGGGTTGTTTTTCATCTTCTTCATAAGAGACAAAATGTAATCTGGGATTCCTATGAGTTGTCATGAATGCATTTAATGATGTAAATCTAGACCGTTGGCACTGAGTTAACCTCCACTGTCCATTCAAAAACTTGGTATGCCGCTTCTCCTATAAAAAGGGCAGCCATTTCCATTATTTGAGAGAGAATTCTTGATATCGAATTGTTGACATTCTACCATTTCAAGTAATACAAAGCAAGTTTCTGTAGTTATTTTGTGAATTTGTGTATTGTATTGGCTTATTTTTGTTTCGTAGTTCACTTCTTGATCTCCAATAGTTAATTAGTTGTGCTTTTGAAATGTTGATGGTTTATTGAAAGTATCTGATGAATGCTCTTAGTCCATACTTTTAGTTATTTACTGATGGTAGGTAACTATGCAAATTTAGTCTGCACTGATTAGTTGTGCTTAAGTTCGATTGTATTTCATAAATTAAATTGCACCATTTATTGGGTATTTGATGAATGAATGTAATTTGAAAACTTCTTGATTTCCATTGAAGATAGCATCATTTTCTATAGTGCTGTAACATTCATTTTCAGTTTGGTAACTCAAAAAATTGGTTAAATTTTAGAGTATTTGTCTACTTGCAACAATCCACATATTGTGAATGTCACTTAGGATTTCCTTAAACCCTATCCCCTTTTGCATTTTCTTTGAAAACAATCATTAGTTTAGGAATTTTAGTAGCATTTTGTATTGTTTTATCAGCTGAAATCATAAAGGGCATGCATGAATTGTTGCTCCAACCATTGAAATTTGTAGATCGTATGTAAGACCCCTTGTCGGTATAGCTAGAACATTCCAACTGAGAGATTCCAAGCAAGCTAAGACCTAGCTATAGAAACCTTGGAGTAGTCTTATCTAGGGTAGGATACTTTTCAAGAGAGGTGTGAAACCAACAATCACACATGTGTTGTGTGCTAAAACCACCATCAATAGAATTGGTGCTAGGAGTACCGACCAAGGAATTGCTCCCCTCCACAAAAATTAGTAAGTCTGGGCACTAGACAAAGACATACCAAATCCAACTCAACTAGAGAAGAACTACTGACCTTGACTGAATTTAGCAGAACAAGGAGCAATCAGGGGGTACCTAGGGCACCAAGAGCTCAATTATTTCCAAGGAACATGGCTGGAGCCCCTCTCAATCCTCCAACCATGTCCTTCTTCTTCGGAAATAATCAGTCTCCATTCTAGTTTAATGCTTACCGTGATATGCCCAAGAACCCTGACAAGTTTTGCTCCAAGTTTAGGGTAAATGATCCAGATAGGACTGCAGATGAACACATAAAGGTTTTTGAAAGCAATGTGTTTATACTATAGGTGCAACATGAAGATGTGGTATGCCGATTGTTTCCTTACTCTTTGCAGGATGAGGCTTACTACTGGTTTGTAAATCTCCCATCAGCTTCCATACGTTCATGGCGAGCTTTGAAGATAGCATTCTTGGATCATTTCCAGATGCCAAGTACCCCAGTAGATCTGTACAGGTCTTTTGTGGAAGTTCATCAGGGAGAAGGTGAGCTAATAAGTTCCTTTAATAATAGGTTTCAAAAGGCCTATAGTTGTTTGCAGACCTCTTATGCCATAGGTTAGGATGCAGCGCTGCCAATTTATTATGTAGCATTGGATAGACTTACTTCTATGTTTGTAAGAAGAGCTAATCCACCTCCAACTACTCTTGCCCAAGCCTACACTAAAGTTGTCACTATGAATACTTAGTTAGGACAAATAGCCACTGGTCCATTGAACCACATGGGCCTTGTAGCCATGCCAAATTAGATACATATGATTAACCAAGTGTTGGCCAATCATACCCCTGTAATGAACTCGACTCCTAACCCAGCTGCAACATAGGCTTTGGTAGTTCACCCAGGAAACCCGGTAGCTAAAATGCCTCCTACCCAAATGCCTTTTCTTCAATCTTGAGAAGCAGCGAAGGCAAAGGATGACAGAGATGGCATTAGGGAGTTAGTTGAACAGATGAAGAAACTCAATGCAGAAGTCACTCACCTAAGGAATCAAAATGCTTATCTGCAACAGAGGAATCAATATCAGCATTAGTTCCAAAATTAGAACTAATTTCAACTTCAAAACTAGAATCAGTATCATAATCAAAATTTTTAGTAGTTATCAAATCGGTCTTTGAACACAAGGCCTAATACTGGAGGAGTGCCATCACCATTGGAAAATCAAAACAATGATACCCGACCCCCTAGCCATGTGATGTTAGCTAAGACAACTTTGTCTACCTGGTGCAGGATACATAATACAAATGCTCACTCTAGGCTAGACTGTCCAGAATTCTAGATAGCATCTAGTATCTTCCAAATGGAAATTCAAAATGTTGAAACTTAGGAGAATCTACCAACAGGGTATGAACTTGTCCCATCACAAAGGTATGATACTGCCCTAGTCCTTGATAGTTATACATTTCCATGCACAAATAATGTAACTGAGTATGAGGCTCTAGTGCAAGGATTGTTGATGGCACTTCAGAAGAAAGTTAGAGTTCTTCAAGAGTTTAGAGATTTAGAATTAGTTGTGAAATAAGTGAGGAAGCAATACTCATGTAATGATAAGAGATTAAATAGTTATGGAAATTCAGTGTGGGATTTGATTGAATGCTTTGATGGTTTCAATATCTAGTTGAATCCTAGAAGACAAAATCATGTTGTAGATTCTTTATCTCAAACAATATGCACATTAGAGCCAACAACCATGGTAGGATTAAAGAATTTTATTGTCAAATTTGTTGCAACTCCATCTATACCGAACAATGTCAAGAATTTTCAAGTCTTTGAGGACGACAAGCATATAATCGACTTCCTCACTTCATCAGATGTCTTCATCGCTCAAATAATAGATGAAGAGGAAATGGAACCTGCTGAGATGGATTTAGAAGGAGTACTCAATTTGAAGACCAACACAATCCCATGATGGATGGTGGAGTTGGAAAGACTGTTCGATTTAGACAACCTAGGAACCCAGAGGAAAGGAGAATCTCCCAATGAACAGTGTGATCCTTTTAATTTGGAGACAGATGAAGAGATTAAGAATGTGTTTATTGGAAAGGCTAGTACTAAAGAAGAGAAGGCTGGCATCATTCATGCATTAAGAGACTATCATGATGTTATAGCATGGAGCTAGGAAGACCTCAAGACGTATGACACATCGATCATTACTCACACCATTTTGCTGAAGCCCAGAACAAAGCCATTTAGACAAAGGCAGTGGCTGGTAAATGCCTTGTTGGAACCTTTGATCTTCAAAGAGGTACAAAAATTGTTGTCAGCAAGAATAATATTCCCTGTTAGGCATTACTCTTGGGTAGCAAATCTATTTCCGCTCTGAAAGAAAAATGGTGAAATTAGACTTTGTGTCAATTTTTGGAACTTGAATCGAGCATCTAAAAAAGATAATTACCCATTGCCATCATTAGATGAAGTATTGTAGGTTGTTAATGGCTCACAGATAATGTCTTTTCTGGATGGGTTTTCAGGTTACAACCAGGTTATGGTTGACTATGAGGATAGATTGAAAACATCTTTTACATGTAAATGGGGCATCTATGCATATCGTCGAATGCCATTTGGTTTGATAAACGTTGGTGGCATCTTCCAATGAGCAATGGATGTATCCTTCAAATGGTTAGTCAGAAAATGCATCATAATCTATATGGATGATCTCACAGTGTTTTCAATGAAGAGAGAAGATCATGTGGTTGACTTAAGGAAAGTATTACAATGATGTAGGGATTATGGAATTTTACTCAACCCCAAGAAGTGCATCTTTGGAGTGACCAAAGGAAATTTATTGGGACATGTAATCTCTGAATGAGGCATATCCATTGATCTAGACTAAATGCAAGTAATCCTCAAAATACCACCCCCGACCAGCAAGAAAGCGCTTAAGTCATATTTTGGTAAGATCAACTTTGTACGCAAGTTCATCACAGATTTTGCTGAAATTGTTTGACCTCTCAATGCCCTGTTGGAAAAGGATGCTAAAATGGATTGGACTCCAGAAGCCAAGACTACCTTTACAGGAATTAAGTAGGCCATAGCTAATGCTCCAGTATTGGTAAGTCCATATTACACACTACCATTCCACATTTACTCATTTACATCCTAACACACTTGTATAGCAATGTTGACCCTCGAGAAGAAAGCAGTCAATGACAAAAGGCCCATTGCTTTCATGAGTACTCCATTAAAAGACACAGAGTTAAGGTATCCCAATGTAGAAAAGCAAGCATATGCTCTAGTAAAGGTAGTCAAGAAATTTCGTCACTACATCCTAAGGAGTCAAGTGATTGCTATAGTCCCAGATGCAGCAGTTAAAGCACTATTGATGCAAAGTGAACTTGGACAAAGAAGAGGAAAGTAGGTTACTGTCCTACAGGAATTTGATATAGATATATAGCCCATGAAATTGGTTAGAGGGCAGGCATTGACTAAATCTATGGTAAAGGTGGAACCAAGCCTAGTCTCTTAGCAATACATGTTAGAAGACATCTCGAAAGATGAGTGGTATGGGGACATCATATTTTACCTTCTTAATCAGCGTTACCCACCATAGTTGAATTCGGTTCAAAGAAGAGTACTTAGACTGAAAAGTAATAGCTATCTGATAAATGGATCAGTTCTTTACAAGAAGAATCACAACAGGATCTATCTGAGATGTCTGGACAAGGCAGAAGTGGGTCATGTGTTAGCTAGTTTTCATGAGAAGTTTGGAACAGGTCACGGATTAGCACACTCAACTACCAATCAGATTCTTCAGGCTAGGTATTACTGGCCTACGTTATTCAAAGATGCTTACTCACATGTAAGAACCTACCACACCTGTCAAATTGTTGCACATAGAGAGTGACATGCCACCATGTCATTGCAACCAGTTGTGGAGGTATGACCATTCGCTCAATGGGGTCTCGACTTTATCGGTAATATCAATCTGCCCTCCTCTGTAGGCCACAGGTATATTCTGACTACTACTAATTACTGCACCTGTTGGTCTGAGGCAATAGCATGTAAACAATGTACCACGGAGGTAGTCATTGAATTTGTTGAAAAGCATATTATCACCAGGTTTGGATGCTCATTTTCTTTAGTTTGTGATAACGGTCCTACTTTTTCATCACTATAGTTGTCTAATTGGGCATCTGATTACGGGATCATCCTAAAATTCTTATCTAATTACTATCCACAAGGGAATGGGGTAGCTAAATGCATGAACAAAAATTTGCTTGAAGTAATTAAGTAACCGCTAGATAAAAACCCTAGGGACTAGCACACTCAACTTAAATTTACCTTATGGGCTGATAGAATTTGACACAAGGCCACATTGGGAACATCACCTTATCATTTAGTCTATGGGATTGAGCCAATCTTTCCCATTCACTTAAGGATCCCCATCCTACAATTCATGCAAGACTGTCTTGAAACTGATGATCAATTGTCTTCCTGATTAGCCCAATTGCTACACCTTGAAGAGAAATGTGATGCTGCCATAGAAAACTTTGCTAAACACTAGGGTGTAGTGAAGTGATGGTTCGACAAGAGAGCCAAGGTAAAATCCTTCCATATTTCTGATTTAGTCCTGTATTGGGATAAAACCTATTTGAAGAAAGGTGAGCATGGTAAGTTTGATAAACTTTGGTTGGGTTCATATCAGATCTATGAGATCGTTGGTGACAACACATATCGACTTAAGAGCCTTACTAGTGAGGAGCTCCCATTGCCTGTTAATGGCTAGTTCCTAAAGTACTACTTCCAGGATAGAGAGGCAGTCATGCCTCCCCTTAGTCTACATAGTTAGGTTTCTTGTTTGCTTTGGTTAGATTAGGTTGCTGTTAGACTAGGTTTGCTTTCCTGCTTTCACTTTCTGTAGTTTTTAGATGTTCTTGCTTTTTCTTAGTTGGTTATCTTTTTGGCTTTGCTTTTGCTTGTTGTGCTTGCTTTTGCATGGGGTTCTTGTTTCTAGAATGTGGTGGCAGTTATGCAGACCTACAGATGCTTCCTTGTTGGGTAAATTATCTATGGTCTTTCTTTAAGAAGCCAAGGTTTTGCTTAGGTCTTCCTGTGGGTTCTGTTGTTATATCAGGAGGTATGATGTCTATTTATTGGAAAGGAGTTGTTAGTTGGTGCACTTGAAGTATTTTCTAACCATATATCTCTCACACTTTAAATAATATTGACGTAGCTAGGTAAGTCCGAGTGATCACGTGTTAAGTGAAGAGTTTGGATTCCCAATTTTACCAACACCAATTCTGCAAATTCAAATGAGAGTGGTAGGCAATACTGAGTATTGCTAGCCTATTGGGTAAAAATAAAAGGTGTTTTTCAACACCAAACCCACTACAAAGGATCAATATATATATATATATATATGTATATATATATATGTATATGTATATGTATATATATATGTATATATATATGTATATGTATAGATATATATGTATATGTATATGTATAGATATATATGTATATGTATAGATATATATGTATATATATATACAGATATACATATACATATATATACACATATACATATACATATATATACACATATACATATACATATATATATATATACACATATACATATACATATATATATACACATATACATATACATATATATATATATATACATATATGTATATATATATGTATATGTATATATGTATATATATATATACTATCAAGAAGGAAATCATTGAAGACTGTTTATTACTTGAAGGTTCATCATATCTCAATATCAAAGCATTTTCTTGGTGGTAAAATAATCCCAACTTCATAGCCTAACACAAAGGATCTTGAGTGAATTTAGTTGCCAAGGGATGGGAATGAATGCAATTGCACACACTCAGGTTTTCAGGATATGGATGGTCACACCGGTTAGTGGTCTTTGAATCTTTGATAGGATATCATGCTTTCTCATTTAATATGTGGGAAATATAGAGATTCTGGGTTCAAACTGAAAGTTTATCATCGAAATGCTCTGGAGCATTTCCCAGTAGAGTCATCATTTGTTGTATCTTGCACACATGCCCCATTTCAAAAAATAGGGACCCCTTCTTTCAAAATTTTGGCTTAGAGTGTCAAGTAAGTTTTCCATCTCCTAAGTTGTTAAAGTGGTCAAAATGCACTTTTCACCGTGTTAGAAATCTGATGTTAATAGGTTAGTTCAAAATCTGCTAAGTCCAAGTCTCTGTATTTCATGAAGTAGGTTTGATTGACCTTTGCGCTAAAAATCCCTTTGTCTGACCTTAGCACTAGAACTAGTCGTCACCAACTTTGCACTACGATGCGTATTCACCAACCAAGTTTGAGGGTGGTAAATTCTTTGCCAGTCTGAGGAACCCTAAACTCCTACAAAATACACACAATAGGACCGATCACCTTTGCACTAAAAATGTTAGCCATCGACTAAGTCAGTGACACCCTAAATCCCTGCCGAGTTAGATACAACCAAATGTAGTGCAAACCCTAATATTATGCTGAATCTTGTGACTGACACTTCATACTTTCTGCATTAATGGCGATCGATTCAGAGGGATAAAAGGGGATTTTTTGGTTTTGAAGCTCATTTTACATTTAACAAATACTCGAAGAGATTTTTGGTGACAGTTAGATCTATTACCCTGCACAACCCACGGACTCAACCCAGAGACCTCCTGCACACCTACGCATTTCAACTCTTTCCACCTCGGTGAATCAGGTAGGCGCTCATTTCCTCACCTAGGGTTTTCATTCAACTAGGGTTTTGTTTTCAATCGAATGCATTTCCTTTCAAAAGCATGGTGAACGCATGAGTGATATAGATTAGGGTACGTAGTGTTGGGAATTAAGGTGTCTCAACCTTGGTATTTCTCTTCATTTGTAATTTTTGTATTTATTATTAAATTTCCTATGTTGTAAATATTTGAAAAATCCACATTTTCATATTGTGGGATGTGGCATGGTGATGTGTCAATCCTACATGGATTATGACAACTTGTATTTTTGTCCTCACTTGAGGAGATAGGCATCCCACTTAGTGGTAGGAATATTTTGCCATGTGTCAGCATCTTCTATGTTGTGTAAGGAATGTTTGACCAAAATGGTTATGACAGATTCTTATGATGAATCTAACATGTAAGAGTCAAGAATAGAAGGTTGTAAGACAGGTGATGACATGTGTCATGAAGCATCTTTGAATAAGGCACGTTTGGGCACCCCAAGGTGGAATACGACATGTTGTAAGAGAATATGCTATTTATTTCATGTGTATGATAGATTCTCTTACAGCTGTAAGTTGTAACCGCTATGATAGATTCTGACAGTCGTAAGTGTCGTAAGAGCATCTGTCATAGCCCATTTTGGAATAGGTGACCTCTTTGGGATGGGAGCTGTGGACAAGTGTCAAACACATTCTACAGTGTTGACCAAGTGTCCCTAGGCATGGTTTTTAGTCCAAGATGCCATGTTGGATGCCCATTCCAAGATAGGTCCAATATTGCCTTGTGTTTCCTTTATATACAGGTGCTTGGAGATGAAGTTTGTATCAGAGGTTTATAGGTAGTGTTATGCTACCAGATTGACTCCAGACATGAGTGTCAAAAACCATTGAAGCTTGCATTGCAAGTGTATTGTAAACAACTTTCAGATTTGTTAATACATTGTGCAGGTTTTTGAGTGTGGGGTTTTTCACCCAATAAGGGTTTTCCCCACCATAAATCTTTGTCTCTCTTCTTCTATCTACTTTTTGGTTCTTGCATTTTGCTGCAATATCTCACGTTAATGCTTTAACATTGCTGTAATAGTTAGGATAAAGTTGAATTTGCATAGCCCTCTCCTCAATAGATTAGTGTAGGAAGCATTTCTGCACACCTAGCTTCCTTTTAGTTGGTATCGGAGCTTTATCACCTTTGGTCCTAGCTATTGGGTAGGGGTTTTTTGAGCTAATCTTAGGTTGAGTGGGAGTCTGTGAAGACCATTTTGTATCTTATTGTAGTAAGGAGATGGTAGGCACATCAGGAAGGTTTAAAGCGGAGAAGTTCAATGGCAGTAATTTCAAGCTATGGAAGCTCAAAATGGAAGACATGTTAGTTGACTGAGACCTTTGGGATAGTGTAAATGGAACTAAACCAGCTGCAATGTCACAAGCTAATTGGGATCTCAAGGATTGGAAGGCTAAGGGTCTCATAAGACTTAGTCTTGCCAATTCTGTGCTGTTAAATGTCCATGAGGATACTACTACAAAACTCCTTTGGAAGAAGTTGGGGGATGTGTATCAAGCCAAATCCCTAGTTAATAAATTTTTTCTAAGCAAGAAGTTGTATTCTCTTCGAATGGAGGATGGAGGATTTGTGGCTGAGCATATGAATGCCTTTAACATGCTGGTTGCACAATTGACATCTATTGGTGTAAAGATGGAGGAGGAGGATCGGTGTATGACCCTGCTTTGTTCTCTACCAGACTCATGGGCTCATCTTGTCATGGCAATTAGAAGCACCACATCCACATTCAAAATGGAAGAAGTGGTTTCTTCCCTATTGTTTGAAGAGATGCAAAGAAAGTCTTCTGAGGCAGCCAAAGAAGCCCTTGCAGTTCATGGAAGACCCAAGGAGAAAGGTAAGAAGAAGGACAAGAAAGCTGAGAAGGGTAGATCCAAATCCCGTGGGAGATCCAAATCTCCTGGAAAGTACAAGGCTCTTTGTTGGAACTATGGCAAGACCAGGCATTTCCAAAAGGAATGCAAAGAGGAGAAAAAGAAAAAGAAGAAAGCTCCTAATTCAGATTTTGACAAATCACAAGATGATGGTGATCCTTTCATCGCAGCCTTGGCAACCCATGCATCTGATGATGTGTGGCTAATCAACTCTAGTACATCATTCCACATGACCTCGCATCGAGACTGGTTCACTAAGTATGAGGAGTTTGATGGTGGAAAAGTGTATCTGGGTGACGACTCTCATCTGAAGATCGTTGGTCATGGAAGAGTCTCTATCTGATTCCTTGATGGTCAAGTGAAGGGGATCTCTAGGGTTCTTCACATCCCAAGCTTAGCACGGAACCTGCTTTCTATAAGTATATTGAATGATGCAAGTGTGTAGGTTGTCTTTTTGAAAGAAGGATGCAAGATGACGAGAGGAGCTATGGTGCTTGCTAAGGGTACTAGGAGAGGTACTTTGTTTCACTTGGAGGCATGTATTTCACAATGCAATAGTTCTTCTGACTCAAGAAAGAGGGCAACAGTCACTTCATCCCCACCATCTGAACGAGTAGTGAAGAAATCTGTTGTTACTAGTCTTGATGGTTGTAATCATGCATTAGAAGTTAAACTTCTTGTAGAAAAGATAATGTTATGGCATAAGAGATTTGGCCACATTGGTGAGAAGGGTCTGCATACCCTAAAAAATAAGAACCTTGTTGAGGGGTTAGATGATTGTAATCTTGATTTTGACTTTTGCGAACATTGCATTTATGGAAAACAAAATCATGTTTAGTTTTACTTGAGTTCTCATAAGTCTTTTGGTGTGTTGGACCTCATTCATTCTGATGTGTTTGGTCCTATTAATGTTCCTTCATTATCAAAATCTGTATACTTTGTATCTTTTATAGATGATTACAATAGGACATAGATTTACTTTCTCAGAAACAAAACTAAAGTCTATAGCAAGTTTAAGGAGTTTAAAGCCTTTGCTAAAAATCAGACTAGTTAAAAGATTAAATGTTTGAGAACTGACAACGGTGGTGAGTTATGTTCTATAGAATTTGATAAGTATTACAAGGAACTTGGGATTGAAAGACATAAGACAACTCCATGCACCCCGTAGAAAAATGGAGTTGCAGAGAGGATGAACGGGACACTGATAGAGAAGGCTAGGAGTATGCTTAGTGGAGCTGGTCTAGAACAAAAGTTCTGGGCTGAAGTTGTTGCCACTACTTGCTATCTGGTAAACAGATCTACATCAGCTCTTGTTAGAAAGACACCCATGGAGGTGTGGTCTTGTAGAAACCCTTCAGTAAGGCATCTTCATGTTTTTGGTTGTGAGGCATATGCACATGTGCCTAGGGAGAAGTGGTCAAAGTTGGAGAACAAAGCTGTTAAGTGTATCTTCATTGACTATGGTGTTGGTGTGAAAGGATACAAGCTCTGGGACCCCATGGCTGAAAAAATGTTGTATAGAAGAAGTGTCATCTTCAGAGAGCTTACACCTTCTTCCACTATTTTGCAGCTAGAAGAAAAAGAAAAGAAAGATGATGTTGTTCATTTTCTTCTCACCCCTGAAAAAATTGAATAGAAAGACAATGTTGGACCTGATGATGAGGAGAGCTCTAGCAGCTCTAAAAGCTCAGATGAAGAAGCTAAACCTCAACCTCAGCTCTTGAGGAGGTCTACATGGATAAGAAAGCAACCTGAAAGGTTTGGTTTTACATTGCTTTATTCTAGTTGTGCTTATTCTTTGCTTACTAATAGTGATGAACCTAGAACTATATCAGAGGCCTTGGATATGAAGGATGCAGGTTCTTGGAATGAGTCCATGGAGGAAGAAATAGCTTCTTTGGAAAAGAATCAAACTTGGGACTTGGTGCCTTTGCCTCCTAGACGAAAACCCGTTGGATGCAAATGGGTGTTCAAGAAGAAAATTGGTGTAGATGGTAGTGTTGAGAAGTATAAGACCAGATTGGTTGCGAAGGGGTATTCATAGGTGGAGGGTATAGATTATGGTGAGATCTTCTCTCCCATTGCAAAGATGACATTCATTCAATTCCTGTTGTCTCTCGTAGCAGCTTATGACTTGGAGGTAGAATAGATGGATGTGAAGACAACTTTCCTTCATGGTGATTTGGAGGAAGAGATCTACATGTCACAGCCAGATCATTACATGGTGAAAGGTAAAGAAAATTTGGTTTGCAAACTTAAGAAGTCTTTGTATGGTTTGAAGCAATCCCCCAGGAGATGATACTTGAAGTTTGATGCCTTTGTGTTGTCAATTAGATTTTTGAGATCGAAATCAGATTACTATGTGTATTATAAATTTGATGGTGATCGTATTCTCATTGTTGCATTGTATGTTGATGATATGTTGCTCATTGGGAAGGGTAAGAATATGATTTCTAATTTTAAATCTCAGTTGTCAGCTTAGTTTGAAATGAAATATTTAGGGGTAGCCAAGTACATTCTAGGAATGGAAATCAGAAGAGACAGAACCAACAGAAAACTTTGGTTAAGCCAGAGTAAGTATGTGAAGACTGTGTTGGACATATTTATCATGGTAGATTGTAGACCATTGTGTGTTCCTATTTCTTTGGGGACAAAGTTGTCTATTGAGGATTGTCCAAAATCTCCTAGTGAGGTGGAGGACATGAGAAGAGTACCTGATGCTAGTGCTATTGGTAGTTTGATGTATGCTATGGTTTGTACAAGACCAGACATTTCCCAAGCAGTGGGAGTCCTTAGTCAATTTATGGCTAATCCTAGATGAGTTCATTGGGATACAGTTAAGCGAGTGTTCAGATATTTGAGGGGTACTTCTGAGTATTCCATTTACTATCATGGTAATGTTTAAGGACCTCCACATTCTATTGATATTCATGGATTTGTGGATTCAGATTGGGCAGGTGACATTGACAGTAGGAGATCCACCAGTGCTTATGTTTTTACACTGTTTGGTGGTGCTATTAGTTGGATGAGTAAGTGACAACCTGTTGTTGCTTTGTCCATGATAGAAGCTGAGTATATGGTAGGAACTCATGCTTGTAATGGAGCCAGCTGGCTTAAGAGGTTATGCTTAGATATTGGTGTTGATGCAGGTCAAATCACAATCAGTTGTGACAGTTAGAGTGCAATTTTCCTTGCAAAGAATCCAACTTTCCATGCTAGAATAAAGCACATTGATGTTTAGTTTCACTTCATGAGAGACATGGTTGAGGATGGAAAGGTAAATTTGGAGAAGGTAGATAATTTGAAGAATGTTGTAGATGCATTGACGAAACCAGTGGGCATAGAGAAGTTCAGATGGTGTTTAGTGTTCAGATGACAGATGGTGTTCGGGAAGTTTCTATTGGCTCTTACAAGGTGTTCGATAAGTGGGAGAATGTTGCTAATTAAGGTGTCTCAACCTTGGTAATTCTCTACATTTGTAATGTTTGTATTTATTATTTAATTGCCTATGTTGTAAATATTCAAAAAATCCACATTGTCATATTGTGGGATATGGCACGGTGATGTGTCAATCCTACATGGATTATGACAACTTGTATTTTTGTCCTCACTTGAGGAGATAGGAATCCCACTTAGTGGTAGGAATATTCTACCATGTGTCAGCATCTTCTATAACGATTATGACAGATTCCTATGACGAATCTATGACATGTAAGAGTCGAGAATAGAAGGTTGTAAGACAGGTGATGACATGTGTCATGAAGCATCTTTGAATAAGGCATGTTTGGGCACCCCAAGGTGGAATATGACATGTTGTAAGAGAATATGCTATTTATAGCATGTGTATGATAGATTCTCTTATAGCTGTAAGTTGTAACCACTATGACAGATCCTATGACGGTTGTAAGTGTCGTAAGAGCATCTGTCATAGGCCATTTTTGAAATAGCAAACCTCTTTGGGATGGGAGTTATGGACAAGTGTCAGACACATTCTACAATGTTGACCAAGTGTCCCTAGGCATGGGTTTTGGTCCAAGATGCCATGTTGGATGCCCATTCCAAGATAGGTCCAATATTCCCTTGTATTTCCTTTATATACAAGTGCTTGGAGATGGAGTTTGTATA
Source organism: Cunninghamia lanceolata (assembly GCA_027924645.1). Classification (NCBI taxonomy): domain Eukaryota; kingdom Viridiplantae; phylum Streptophyta; class Pinopsida; order Cupressales; family Cupressaceae; genus Cunninghamia; species Cunninghamia lanceolata. Next base: position 3,515,785 of record BSBN01000710.1, on the reverse strand, counting down.
AGAGGTTTATACGTACTATTATGCTGCCAGATTGACTCCAGACATGAGTGTCAAAGACCATTGAAGCTTGCATTGCAAGTGTATTGTAAACAACTTTCAAATTTGTTAATACATTGTGTAGGTTTCTGAGTGTGGGGTTTTTCACCCGATAAGGGTTTTCCCCACCATAAATCTTTGTCTCTCTTCTTCTATCTACTTTTTGGTTCTTATGTTTTGCTACAATATCTCATGTTAATGCTTTAACATTCCTATAATAGTTAGGATAAAGTTGAATTTGCATAGCCCTCTCCTCAATAGATTAGTGTAGGAAATGTTTCCGCACAGCTAGCTTCCTTTCACATAGGCTAGGGATTCCATCTCTAAACTCTTCATTTTTATAGACCCTAGTTTAAATCTTTGTGCGAAACACATTTTTTAGGCATCATTTGAAGTCATTCCCATCGGGAAAATGAAACTAATACATGTCAAACCCAAGCAAAGAAAAATAAGCTCAAGTGCATTGAATCGATCAGTAAAAGGTGAAAAATAGGTCTTGCATCAAAAGTTGTTCAACTGACTTTCAAAAACTTCATGATTAATCCAGTTAGTCGACGACCTTGAAAATCCCTGCCAAGACTTGAAGCCAATTTAGTGCTAAAAACTCAGTTCTCCAACTTCACGCTATTTCATCGCTTTCACTAACTTAGTTGGAGGGTCCTAGAAGTCCCGCATGACCCTAAGATTTGTGCTAGTTTTCAATTGTTCCAACCCTGTGCTAAAAGATTACCTCTGCAAGCTAGGTTGGATGCACGTAAATGTCTTGCAAGTCCGTAATGTCCTCAATCTCTGCCAAACTTCAAGGAAACACTTTTGCACTAGAAACAATTCTCTCCGACCTTAAGCCAAAATACGCCATCACTAACTTAGTTGGTTGACTTCAAAAACTCTGCAAGGTCTGATGATACCTAATTCCGCACAAGACTAGTAAAATTTGACTTGATCAACTTGCACTGAACTTGCAACCAACCTACCTGAATGACTAACATAAGTCAGTCTTACCTCAAACTCACGCAAGTCAGTTGACCATAAAATCTGTGCAAGATAGTATGATGGCATGAGTGTAGACAACCTAACTGGTTAGACCATCCTAATTTCTCTGCCAAGTTAGTTGACCTTGAAATCAGTGCTTTTTCTGTTGTAGGTCAGTTGACCCCAAATTTAGCGTAAACTAAATGAAAAGACTGTTGTTAGGGTAAAATGTGGTTTAATCAAATGAACAATAACAAACCCAAACATCAACAGAATAATGAAAACACGAAAGATTGAAAGAAATGAAGCAAATGAATAACAATGCAAACCTTCCCTATTTCAAAGCTTCTATTGTTTGCCTATTACAACAATCCTCTGCCGATGAAGTAGGCCCTCAGTGAGTGCACTCTTTTAGCTATGTTTGTAGGATGTCGGTAGCAAATGGCTGTGATAATGAATATGCCAAGAAGATGAGCTTCGAAGCAACAATGGTGATCTCAAGCAAATAGTATTAGGGTGCCAAAGGCGCATGGGTAGAATTCTGCAGAGTAACAATACGAATAGCCTGGATGAATAGAATGGAGTGATGAAGCTTCATTTATAGACTCAAAAGAATGAGAATCAACGGTTGAGAGGAGATATGAAGATCAATGGCTGAGAATGGTTGAGGAATGTGCAACTAGTAGAAATATGACAAGTGTCCCAACTCCATCATGAAAGAGGGGATTTGACAATATTGATTGGAGAGTTAACTCCTTTAACTGATTAGTTAACAAACTTGATTAGTTAGTTGGAAGAATGAATTATGGAATTGACTGAATTGATTGAGGGATTAACTCAATTGATTGGTTAGTTAACACTTTAGATTGATTAGTTAACTAACTTTTGATTTGAGAAGAAATAGGACATGTGGGTGAGGGAAAATAGGTAATTAAATATTTAATATATTTAATTACATGTGCAACCCGATGAGGTGGACAAGGTGAGGTGGAAAGTATGAGGTGGATTTTTAGAACTTAAGATAGAGGAATTTGGTTTAATTAAATAATTTATGATTATTTAATTGTGTAGGGCATTTAGAAGAATTTTAATTAAATAAATAGATTTTATTTAATTATGGAACAGTGAATCGATTAAATAAATTTAGAATATTTATTTAATTGATAGAAGAATGGAATAAATATTTAGAATATTTATTTAGTTGAATCGTGTCATTTTTAGGCATATACATTTTGCCCCTCTTTGATGCAATGCAGTTTACAACGTTGCTTCAAAGAATAAATAGTCTGATAGTGATACATGCCCCAATTTGCCCCTGGTACAAGTTTGATGACAAGATGCCCCCTTGGGAGATTGGATAGGGAGAAGGTAGAAGGTATGAGATGGACAATCTCCCGATGAAGAAGGTTAGGTTTGAAGAAAATGGGATGAAGAAAAGAGTCGAATGATACGTGATGCAAGAAGAATGATGACACACACAAGCAAGCAAGCAAGTATGCACAAATGACACATGAACAAACAAGGTATTGCCCCTGTCAAGCGGTAAACCAACAATATACTAATAATGATATACAACAATGTTGTCATGGTGGGTAATGATATATCCCTAGACCAACACGGTAGGTGTGTTGTCATGGCAGGGAATGATAGATCCCTACAGCAACATGAAGGATAGTGTCTGGTTTCAGGAAATGAAGCATGTCGTGTAAGACACGTGTATTGGTCTGATTTCGACAATGTAACATCCTGTATAAGACAATTGATTGATTAACAAATCAAGTTGGTTTACGACCAGACAAAGATCAAGACCCCTGATTGTGATCGGATCATTTGTGCAAGATTGACTTGACTTGATTGGTATGGATTAAGGATGGACCTTGCATTTGGATCATTGTTTAGATTGACTGAACAAGGATGAAAGATATGATGATAGATAGAAATCTGATTGATAGAAGAAAGACTCGATAGAAGGACTCACAAGCTTTTATTTGTATTGATACTCTGCATTGTTGGATCTTTATTGCATGGGGTATGGTATGGATGTATAAATGGATATAGGATGGATACTTTGCTATTGGAGTGCTTTATTTCATCATTGGGTGATTTATTTTTGGTACTTTTTCTAAAATGTTGTAAGGTAATACAAGCATCTAGGTATAATTGAACCAAGATGACCTGAGTACAACTTACATGGATTTTGATTTAGCAAGTTAATACAAGCATCTAGTCAAAGTTGAATCTAGATGACCTGAGTACTTCTTGTGTTTCAACAAACAAGGATTGCTCCCGTTCATGTGAGGCCTTGGATGTCCTCGATGATCTTTTGCCGATCATGTCCTTAGACAAGATGTCACACTACTAAAGCAGAATCCACAGATAGCAAACAAAGAAAATGATCATGCCCCCATCATAGCATCTCTAGCTTTTAGCATCCTTGAGTAGCATAGGAAGACATGATAAGAAAAATCAAGACGCTATAACTTAACCATGATTTCAATCCACAAAACATTCTTGCATTTAGATGTGTTTATTTCTTGCTGTAATTTGAATAAAATCATTTAGAAGGCCTTGGGTACTTTGCCTTGTGTTTGAATAGGTTAAGTTGTTCATAGTCAAGATTTCTGCTTGAAGCATGGGTTCTACTTGCACCTGCTTGCTTGGTGAGAAGATTGCACAATCCTTATTGGGGAGACAGACCCTAAGGGACTGACCTAGTGCCTCGGGGGCTCATTGCTAAATGGCCTTGCCTACAAGATGACACAGAGGCAACGTAGTTCAGGGTAAACCCTAATGGACCATGGATGGACTAGAAGAAAGATGACATGAAAGGAGGTGAATGGGACTGTCGGAGAAATGGAAGCCTCGGGGGCGCATTAGAATAATGGCCTTGCCTACGTGACAGTGCAGAGGCAACGTAGTTCACAGACTTGGACCATGGACACTGACGAGGGACACTATGCCAGGCTCACATTGAGGAGACGGTATGGGACAAAACCTTGGTTGACAAGGCCACAAGGAGAGTATCAAGCCATGATAGGTAACTGTCAAGTGTTTATTGTGGGATAGATATGGGTCGAATGGGGCAAATGGAGAAAAAATGGACTCAAGGCGATTGGATTCCCAAAGATGGAGAAGGCGCTTTATCACAAGTAACACCTGTTTACCAGGTTTTCATCACTTGCTTTTGTTTGCACAAGAAGCTAGAAAGTAAACATGACACCTGTTTGCCAGGTTTTCATCATGATACCTATCCAAGGCACCTGTTTGCTAGGTTTTCACCAAAGGACGATTTTTTTTGTATGCTTTCTATTTTTTCTAATTTTTTTTTGTATTTTCTCTTTTCAACTTTATTTTTTTATTTTTTATTTATTTTATTGTGCCCCCTTGCATTGGGGTTCTCCTAGGTATAGAACTGGCGAAGGTGCATGCTATTGATTGGATCATCGAACAACTCACCCTCAGATGTGGCCAACTGATATGCCCCCGATTTGTAAGCAGCTACAATCACATAGGGCCAAAGCTAGTTAGGTTCGAACTTGCCTTTCTTTTCTCTGTCTTGTTGATTGTGAGGATTTTCTTTGAGAATGAGGTCCCCAACCTTAAAGATTGTTGGGTGAACTTTGTGGTTATAGCTCCTTGACATTATCTGTTGATAGGCTTTGAGATGATCGAAGGCTTTCTGTTGCCTTTCTTCCAGTAACTCTAGTTCTTGTAACCTAGAGACCCTGTATTCTTCGTCTGATATAAGACCTTTCAATGACACCCTGAGAGAGGGTAGTTCGACCTCAATGGGAAGGATGGCTTCTGAACCATAGACAAGGGTATAGGGTGTAGCACCTATGGGAGTGCATATACTGGTTTTGTATGCCCACAGAGCGGGATTGAGTTGGACATGCCAATCATGACCAGCATCATTGATAGTCTTCTTTAGGATTTTCAAAATGGTTTTATTCGATGCCTCAGCTTGGCCATTACCTTGGGGGTAGTATGGAGAGGAGAAACGATGTTAGATTTTGAAACGCTCACAGAGTTCCTGGACATCCTGATTTTTGAACGGTCTTCCATTATCCATTATGACGAATGAAGGAATGCCATATCTGCATAATGTAATTTAGGAGGAAAGAGGAAATTTGGTTGCCTGTGACGGTGGTTAGAGGAATGGCTTCAATCCACTTTGTGAAATACTCCGTGGCGGTTATGATGAATTTGTGGCCGTTGGAAGAGGGTGGATGAATCTTTCCCACAAGGTCAAGTCCCCACTGGCAAAAGGGCCAGGGTGTCGTTAAAGGTCTCAACTCTTGAGTAGGTGCATGAATCAGGTTCCCATGTATTTGGCACTGTTTGCACTTTTTGACGAACTGATAGGAATCCATTTCCATGTTTGGCCAGTAATAACCCAAACACATGAGTTTCTTGGCTAAGGAAGGACCGCTGGAGTGTGTTTCGCAGATCCCTTCATGTACGTCTCGGAAGGCAGTTATGGATTCTTCTTGTTCTAAACAACGGAGAAAACTACCATCGAGACCATGTCGGTATAGGGTATCGGCTATGATAGTGTAGCGAGAGGTTTGTCATATGAAAGTTTGCTTTTGGTTGGAAGAGAGGTCAGGTGGGAGAATGTTATCCTTGAGGTAAGTGTAAGTCTTACCATACCAAGGTAAATCAGATCCCACTAGATGGCAGATGGAATGGGTCTCAAGGAGATCATATGTTGGTTGCCAGATAGTTTCTACTAAGAACTCAAACCATGACTCATTTTCAGGTATTTCGAGAAGAGAGGCCATGGTAGCCATTGCATCTACTACCTTATTCTCAATCCTAGGTATTTGTTTGAAGGAGATGGTCCCAAAGTGCTCTTTGAAGTCATCGACCATCCATTTGTAGGGGATGAGCTTCTTATCTTTGGTTTGATACTCATCATTGACCTGATTAATTATAAGCTGAGAATCCCCGTAGACATGTAGTTCTTGGATTTTCCACTCAGTTGCCATCTTGAGACCAATTACCAAGGCTTCATACTCTGCTATGTTATTGGTGCATGGAAATAACAAATGGTAAGACTTTGGAATTGTGTGCCCTTGAGGAGTTATAAAGAGGATGCCAGCCCCTAATCCATGGTTTGTGTAAGACCCGTTGAAGTAAAGTTGCCAAAAAGATGTTGATATGGTGAATAAGGACTCATCGGGAAACTCAAACTGCATGGGCTTGCTGTCTTGTAACGGTGCATCTGCTAGTTGGTCTGCTATGATTTGGCCCTTGATGGCTTTTCTATCCACATATTCGATGTCATACTCACTGAGAAGCATTACCCACTTTGCTAAGCAACCTGTGAGAGCTGCTTTGCTGAGGAGATACTTCAGTGGGTTTATTTTTGCAATGAGCTTAACTGGATGTGCAAGCATGTAATGTCAAAGTTTTTGTGAAGCAAAAACTACCACGAGACATGATCTTTCTACTTGTGAGTATTGCATCTCGTAGCCCACTAAGGTTCGACTGATGTAGTATACAGCTCTTTCCTTGTTCTCGTAATCTTGCTACGCTAGAAGAGCTCCAAGAGCAGTAGGTGTAGTAGATATGTAGAGAATTAGAGGTTTTCCTTGGATCAGAGGCATGAGAATGGGTGGATTCATAAGGTACTCCTTTAGCTTGTTGAATGCCTCCTCACACCGCTCATCCCATTTGAATGGAATGTTCTTGTGCAGGAGATGGCTGAAAGGTTGGCACTTGTCTGCCAACTATGAGATGAATCTGCGGATGGCCTACAGCTTACCTTGTAGCAATCTCAACTGAGTTAGAGTCTTGGGAGGTGGCATGTCCATTATAGCTTTGACCTTGGCAGGGTCCACCTCTATTCCGTTTGCCGATACAATGAAGCCTAGCAGCTTGCCTGACATTACCCCAAACACACACTTCTTTGGGTTTAGTTTGACTTGGAATTGGTCTAATCTTTGAAAAACTTTTTCTAAGACATCCAGGTGTGAGTCTCTTGTGAGATATTTTGCTAGGATGTCGTCGACATAATCCTCCATTGTTACATGCATCATGTCATGAAATATAGTAGTCATAGCTCTTTGATATGTAGCACCTGCATTTTTCAGCCCAAATGGCATGACATTCCATTAAAAGGTACCCCATAGGCAAGTAAATGATGTCTTGTGTTGGCCCTCTAGTGTTATTTTGATTTGATTATATCCTGAGAATCCGTCCATGAGTGATAGCATTGTATGTCCTGCAGTTAGGTCGACTATGATATCGATGTTTGGCAATGGAAAGTCATCCTTGCGGCATGCTTTGTTTAAGTCTCGAAAATCATTGCATAGTTGAACCCGGCCATCTGGTTTAGACACTGGCACAATGTTGGATATCCATTCTCAATAATCTATGGCTCTGATGAACCCCACATCCAGCAATTTCTTCAGTTCTTCTTTGACCAAAAGTGCTATGTGAGGATGCATTTTTCTCAACTTTTGCTTTACTGGTTTTACTCCTGGATCTAATGGTAGATGATGTAGAATTAAGTTTGGGTCTAGACCCAGCATGTCTGCATACAACCAAGCAAAGCTGCCTCTCTTCTTCTTAAAGAATGGTACAAACCTGGTTTTCTCTGGTGGTGTGAGAGATTTGGCAAAGTGGATAATCTTGGGTTGTTCTTCTATTCCAATATTCATGGGTTTTGTCAATTCCACAACAATCTATGACCTTTCCTGGTACATATCACTAGGGAGAGTGTCAAGCATTCCATCGTTAGGTGCCACAATTGGGTTTTCACCTTCGGATGCTTCCTTTCTTTTTACTATTTTATGATCTGACACTGCCGCAAGGTAGTTTTCACCGTCAGATCCATTTTTAATCTTGATATTTTTGTGACTGGAAGGCTTGGCACCCTCCCTGAAGTAAGCCACAGTATTCAGTTCAATAGCAAAACTAGCTTTATGATCTCCCTTGGGTAAGTGGTCCCTAAGTTCCATATAATCAATGTAAGCATCGTCGTTTTGGAACATATCTAATTGGGGAGTTCCTTGCAGAGTCCAGTCAATAAGCTCAGGGTGCAAGAGGGGAAGGGAGTCGGATGATAGACCTGATTCATTAATGGTGTGGATGGAAATGTTAGATGCATTGGCGGGGGTAGCGTTCAAGGTGGTAGTTTCCTCCAAGTTGTTTATTGCAATGGAATGTAAACTTTCCTCAAAAGCCATAATCTCAGAGATGGGCAAATCAGACTCCAGTAGTCTGTTCCATTGCGTTTATCCCTCACAGTAGGGGCTAAGAGTCTGGATGGTGTCGACCTCTTTGTCGTCGTAGGAGTGCTCTGTTAACTCGTCCCACTCATACTCATTTGAATCTGTGTCGCTGTCCACTTGGAGTGTTTGGATTGTTTCAACAAGACAGGCATTTTCCTTGGCTTTACCCTTGCCTTTGTATCCTAGGCCACTTGTGTTTCTAGCCGATGAGGATGAAGAAGGCTGAATAGGTTCAATGATACCTTCTTTTCTGAGGCCGATGGGGCCTTGTCCTTCGTACCCCATCTTGTGCCAAATAGTCTCACCTCGCCCATAGAGTTCTATTGGGAGTCTAGGCGGATCTTGGGGTATGTTCTCTTCTTCAGCATAAAGCCATTGCAGGAGGTCTCTCTCCTCTATTTCATCGGGTAAGGTCCCCCATTTTACAAAGGAAGTTGTGGGAGCTACAGGAGGAGCAGATGGCTTTGGAAAATGTCTGGGTTGGCCAAAAGATCTAGGAGACAAAGGTAGCTTGGCAAGATTGAGACTGCGCTCAATTGAGTATTCTCCCACCCCAGTTTCTTTTATGGTAATCTTTTGCTCTTTGGGTTTTGAGGAGGAAGCTTCAGCGGTATGGTCCTATCGTAGGGTAGGGGAAATGGATGCTCTGTTGTTGGGTATGACACATTCTAGTTTTGCATGGAAAGAATTGTAGTGTTGGTAGGGGTCAGGGTCACCTTGAATGGTGACTTGCTTGCCATTGTGCGGGAACTTAATGCACTGATGATAGGTTGAGGGGACAACCTTCATAGCGTGAATCCACGGTCTCCCTAGTAGGATATTATAAGCGAGCTCCCAATCAAGGACTTGACACACCACATCTTTTATTACTGTTCCCAGTTGAATGGGTAGGCAATTGTACCCTTTGTAGTTCTTTCTTCCTCATCATATGCTTTGATGGTAATTTTCCTCCTTGGATCAACTGCCTGTTCGGAGAACCCCAGTGCAAGGACCAGCTTTAATGTGCAAATATTTAAACCAGCACCTCAATCAATGAGAACCCTCTTGATGCGGTGTTTGTGTATGAATGTGACAATGTGCAGAGGGGTGTTATGAGGTTGGGATACAAAGAGGTCATCTTTCTTAGTAAACGATATGGGGTTGGAGGATGTCAGATTGCCTACCATGGTCTGAAACTTCTCTTGGGCCAAGTTAGTAGGGACAGTGGTTTCCACTAAGGCAATCTCCTTATGAGAAGGAGATAGACGCAATAGCTCCAAAATAGAAATGTGAGCTGGAATTTTCTATAACTGGTTGATGACATTGTACTGACAGAAGTTGGATGGGGATTGTGACGACCTTGGAGGGGCAATATTGAGCATGACTTTACAACTACGGGTAATTATACTACAACCAGTTCTGGTAGGTCCTGGTTGTTGATTGGGTGAGATGACATTGACTTGTGGAATTTGCTCAGAAATGCAGTTTATGGTGTAGTCAAATGGCACACTTGCATAGTTGGCATTACTTGTCCCGCTGTTCTGATTTGGCCAATTGCGATTATTGTTGTTGTCGTTACTGTTGTTGCTGTTGTTATTGTAGCTGTTGTTGTTGTTGTTGTGGCCATTGTTGTTGTTGTAGGCCACATGAGATTCATTGGAGGTATGTTGTTGTGTCCCTCCCTGATTCTGATCTAGGATGTCTTATATGACATTTTTGAGGTAGATGCAGTTGTTAGTTTTATGCCCTGTTCCACGATGATATTCACAATAGTCCATGTCCTTCCACTAGGGAGGTTTGACTATAGGCTCGTAATCACTTGTTGGCGGTAGAGAAATTTCATTGTTAGCCAACAACTTCCTTAGTGCAGACTTTTGAGACTCACCCAATGGTGTGAATTTTCTCCTTGGATTTGAACTAAACCAAGGTCTGGGCTCCCGCGAGGGTGGCTTGTTGAGTGTACCATTGTTTGTTTCTCCCTTGAGAGTGAAAATGGGTTGTTGCTTGGGAGCTGCTGCCTTAGCATCCACTACCCCATCGTTGACCACATTCTTATTCTTGGTCCAAAACTTTGATTTATCCATTGTGTAATTGGAAGTAGGTGTGTCCTTGTATAGCTTGATAGCTCCTTTAGTGATCATAGCCTTTTTGATGAATAAGCCCATTTCAATGACCTTTGTGAATGATGTAGGGCATTGTATCTGTATTTGATAGCTAAGATCAGTGTTTAGGTTGTGGACAAACATCTCCAATAGCTACTTCTCAGGCATATCATAAGAACACTTACTAGCTAGTTGTCTCCATCGTTGTAAGAAGGCGGTGAATGACTCACCACTCTTTTGTTTGGTGTTGCATAGATCTAGCATAGATACCTCATGTTCGATGTTGTAAGAGAAGTGTGTTATAAATTTATTGACAAGTTCATCAAAAGTTCGGATTCCTGGTGGGAGACGCGAAAACCACTCCATAGCTTGACCACCTAAAGATCTTGGGAAGAGTCTCATCAAGTAGGTCTCGTTGTGAGCTACTTCTAAACATGCTGCAGTGAATTCCTTGATATGATCTCTAGGGTCCCCCTTCCCTTTATATTTGTCAAATTTGGGCACTCCGAACTGATAGGGGAATGGTTTCATGACCAAATTTTTGTCAAAGGGGTATGGTGCTATATCTTCCAAGGAGTAGTTCTTGGTACTTTGCCTATCTTAAGGTCTGATATTTCTTGTGTGAGGCTCTCGAGTCGTTTTCTCATTTCTTCCATAGGAGCATTTTGATCTATGGGATTCTTTCCTCTATCATTTGCATGCAGGACTGTGTCATTTGTACCCCTCTCATTTGCATGTGAGACTATGTCATTCGTGCCCCTCTCATGATCATTGTCTACATTTTCCATGATGGAGCTTATGTCAAAGTCTGCAGGGAGTTTGATTCTGAGACTAGCAAGATGATGGAAGTATTTATGGGGGTCTTCAAGGAGCACCTTCTCTACTAGGTGTTGGAATTTTCTATCTTGGATGTGCGCTACTAATTCTTCATGAGAAATTTCTTCATCACCATCACATGCTGGGACAAGGTGATTGGATTAGCCAGCCATTTCTATTTGCTTGTTGTACTGGGATCGAGTAAGAACCATGCAAGGTGACGTGGGATGGAGGGGACCGGGACTAGAAATTTTGGCAAGGTGTCGACGAAGACTGCAGTGGATAGGATATCTAGGATGAGACTCGGACAAAGGATTTTCTCACTCAATGACTTCAAGTAAGATAGTTGACACAAGATGGTAGCCACTAGTAAGGGTAGTCGATACCCATCTTACTATATATGGACTAGTCATTCAACAAGACTACTAGCAAAGGTACTATGACCTACTAGGCTTACATGAATTCACTAATGACATGAGAAGGGACCTATGTCGAACCGGTATGGGATAAACTGACTTTGGGACAAGAGGGATTTGGACAGAAAGTGAATGGGACGATTGATGAAAGAGAGAGATTTGGGTGAAACGGATGAAGATTGACTGCAAGGTTGAATCTGATCTCAGAAAGTGAAGCTAGGCTTAAATGGGTGCTCCAAACAGGTAAAAAAAATATATTCCCACAAAAATAGTGCAAATGCTCACTGTCGTGTATGTGCAGCTCTGGTTTTTTTGGCAAAATTTTGGATTTTTCTGTTGTTTTTAGTATTTTTTTTGGCTAGAAAAAGGTCTTCTTGGTCTAATTTTATGAATTAACAGCAAGAAAACACATCAAGCACAAAAAATATTTTATAGTTTTTCATTGTTTTTGTAGTTTTTCTAACTCTATTGGACTAAACTAAACAAAAGCAAGCACAAAAATCCTAGGTGAGAAATGGATTACAAGGGTTTTGGGCCACTCGAACAAGAGGTATTTAATGTGGGCAATCGTTCAAGTGGTTACACATGCGGCGACACTACTCTCCGTTGTGGAGTCTTCCAGCCTCAAAGGGTTGCACCTGAGAGGGTTTTGGGGGAGGTTGCCCATCGGTGTAACATAGCAGCACTTGTTGCAGGAAGTTTTCACCTCAAGCACAATTTATTTTAAGTGGCTTGGTAGGGCTTGGCTTTAGTTACCACTCAGGGTCGTTCCCACTTGGACAAGCGTGCATTCAAGGACACGCCCCTCCTAAAGGTTAAACAAATAGAATGACAAGTCTGGCATTCTGATCACCCAGTAAAGTGGAGAGCATAAGCCTATTGTCATTCACAAGCACAGAAGACACTGATTAATCCAACCTAGTTAAAAGTAGAAAAACTAAATGGGCTAATCTACTTGGGCAAGCACAGAACTTTGAAGTGAATTCAGTTTTAATCCTCGTAGCATGAAATAGTTAACTTTGAAGTTTTGGTCCAACGAGATAGCAGTAGTTCAATTTTAACCCAGAAATCAATGGTGAGTTTAGTCTTAATCCTCGTAGCATGAAATAGTTAACTTTGAAGTTTTGGTCCAACGAGATAGCAGTAGTTCAATTTTAACCCAGAAATCAATGGTGAGTTCAGTTTTAATCCTAGATAGCAATAACTTGGAAAGTGTTGCAATACGAGAAACAAATGATCCAGTTACTTCTTTTCCTAATTAGAGCTAGGTGAAAATTGTATGCAAGTTGCATGAACAATGGGTTACTCCTTCCTAATTAGAACTAGATGATAATTGTATGCAAGTTGTTTTACTTTTCCCCTAGTTAATCTATGATGTGTGTGTTAAGGAAAATAAAACTATCCATCTCTCAACCCTATAGAAGATATATCATAATTTTCTTTTCTCCTTTCTTTGAAAAGTGTTTAAGTCAAGCTGCACAGATAAATCATTAGTTTTCAAGAAAAAATGCTAGATTTAAGCTTGGAAAGATAGCTAAACTTTGACTGTAAAAAAAGTTGAAAAAATGATAAAATCACTTGATCAAACCTGCTCCACTGTAAAGTTCATGGAATTACCTTTCCAACGAGTGTTTATTTGTGAGATTACGAGTTCGTATGCTCCTGTTATGGCAAAAAGAAAAAGATACCACCCTTATGGCATGTAGAAGAAGGTAGGATGGAGAATTGTTGGATAAAACAATGCACCCTACAGAAGCACCTTTCGGACCACTGGATAAAAGGATGTGGAAGCACCCTTCAGACCACTGGATAAAACGATGCACCTTGTGGGAGCACCCTTCAGACTGCTGGATAAAAGGATGCACCCTGCGAAAAAGTTATTAGGACAGTTGGATAAAAGGATGCGGGAGCAGCCTTTGGACCGTTGGATAAAGCGATGCACCCTATGGAAGCACCCTTTGGACCGTTGGATAAAAAGATGCACCTGCGAAAGTACTCTTCGGACCACTGGATAAAAGGATGCGGAAGCACCCTTCAGACTGCTGGATAAAGCGATGCACACTACGGAAGCACCTTTTGGACCGCTGGATAAAGTGATGCACCCTGCGGAAGCACCCTTTGGACCGCTGGATAAAAGGATGCACCCTGCCAAAAAAAAAATCTTCAGACAGTTGGATAAAAGGAAGCGAAAGCACCCTTCAGACTGCTAGATAAAGCGATGCACCCTGTGGAAGCACCCTTTGGAGCACTGGATAAAAGGATGCACCCTCAAAAAAATCATAGAGATTTTTTTCAGTCTCTAATTTTTGTGAATGAATAGGTGATTCTAAGGTTTTCGACCCTTCTGAGCACATTGGTGATGTTAGTTTCAGCCCAGGAGGTCATCTTTTCATAGATCTTTGCAAAACTCAACAATGCAGTTTAAAGAAACATAAATTTTTACTACAAAAATTTGTAAAAAACATAAAATTGCACGATGGGTGCCAAAAATGTTAGGGTAAAATGTGGTTTAATCAAATGAACAATAACAAACCCAAACATCAATAGAATAATGAAAACATGAAAGATTGAAAGAAATGAAGCAAATGAATAACAATGCAAACCTTTCCTGTTTCAAAGCTTCTGTTGTTCGCCTATTACAACCGTCCTCTGCTGATGAAGTAGGCCCTCAGTGAGTGCACTCTTTTAGCTATGTTTGTAGGATGTCGGTAGCAAATGGCTGTGATAATGAATATGCCAAGAAGATGAGTTTCGAAGCAACAATGGTGATCTCAAGCAAATAGTATTGGGGTGCCAAAAGCGCGTGGGTAGAATTCTACAGAGTAACAATACAAATAGCCTGGATGAATAGAATGGAGGGATGAAGCTTCATTTATAGACTCAGAAGAATGAGAATCAACGATTGAGAGGAGATATGAAGATCAATGGCTGAGAATGGTTGAGGAATGTGCAACTAGTAGAAATATGACAAGTGTCCCAACTCCATCATGAAAGAGGGGATTTGACAATATTGATTGGAGAGTTAACTCCTTTAACTGATCAGTTAACAAACTTGATTAGTCAGTTGGAAGAATGAATTATGGAATTGACTGAATTGATTAAGGGATTAACTCAATTGACTGGTTAGTTAACACTTTAGATTGATTAGTTAACTAACTTTTGATTTGAGAAGAAATAGGACATGTGGGTGAGGGAAAATAGGTAATTAAATATTTAATATATTTATTTACATGTTCAACCCGATGAGGTGGACAAGGTGAGGTGGAAAGTATGAGGTGGATTTTTAGAACTTAGGATAGAGGAATTTGGTTTAATTAAATAATTTATGATTATTTAATTGTGTAGGGCATTTAGAAGAATTTTAATTAAATAAATAGAGTTTATTTAATTATGGAACAATGAATCGATTAAATAAATTTAGAATATTTATTTAATTGATAGAAGAATAGAATAAATATTTAGAATATTTATTTAGTTGAATCGTGTCATTTTTAGGCATATACAACTGTTTTAGAAGAAATTTTCAAAAGGAGAATTGCTTGTCAGGTAGAAATAATGACTGCACTTGGTAAATTATGGTGTTTTACAAGTTTTAATTAGGATTTTGCAGCATTAGAGTATTTATTACATACATTAGTGTAAGATTGCTCCATTATTTGATCATGTGGTAAATGCAACAGTTAGAAGATTTCAGATTTCTATTCTCATAAGCATATATTGGTAATTTGGTAGATTTATGCTAGATTCATTTATTATAACATGGTGTTAATAATGTAGAAATCAACTTTGGTAATCTTAGACTTTAAACTTAGGAGTTAGAGAAAACACCTCAAAGGCTTCAAAACTTATAAGGTCCAATCCTGTAGGTTAGATGACTACATAGTTTCAAGTCATGAGGTACGAGTTCAAAGGTATTCCTCCAGAAATGAAGATTGCTACTAGATGGAAGGATATCAGAGACACAGACTTAGGTCATATTGACCTTGATGATTTCAGAATTAGAGTATTTGGCCCAAATCCCACCCCAAGAGGCAAGAAAGTGAAGGACAGTGGGATTGCTCAAGCTGTTGCTTTCCCTACATGTGTTCAATGTCCTGAATTGATAGTTGGATGTGCAGATAGGTATGATGTCATGACCAGGACAATACAAACTACCAATGGAGATGTTTTAGCTAACTAAAGTCCACTCTCCTTGGCTAAAACCTTTGATATTCCATGGCATACAGTAATGACCATGCCAGATAAGGCAAGATTAGAGGCTAGCTACAAGAATGATGAAAGTGGATGTAGGAAGCATATGAATGAACAATGGGCAAAGAGTAGAAGGTCTACCTTGGTTAAGTTCCCCCAAGTGGGTGGGTGAAAAAAGTTGGGAGGCCAAAAGTGGCCAACTTTTAAAAAAAAATAGTAATAACATGAGCGTGTTATAACACACTCATGTTATGGCTTGGTGTTGCCGAGCCTACACCAAGCAATAACACGCTCACGTTATAATGCGAGTGTGTTATGTGCTTCTATATATATAAAAAAATAGCATTCTATTCTCATTATTTCACAGAAAATTGCAAGAAACCCGTAGCTTGAAAAAAGAAAGGAGCATGCTCGTGTTATTTGAGGTCCAATTGTCAGCTATTTCTCACCGATTCATCATCAAAATGTCGCCACGATGTCGAGAAAATCAAAGAAGTAAGTTTGATTTGCTCTCTTGTGTGAATTTGTTGCTAAATAGGTAGGTTAAAATAGTTTTTGATGTAAATTTCTTAAATTTACAAGAGTTGATAATGCACCTCCTCCTCCTCCTAAAAATCCACAAAATCCTCCAACAAATGAACAACAAATACATGCTAAAGAAGAACCCCAACCACAAACACCTCCATTTATTCCTGAATATGCCCCTGGAACACAAGAACATCTAATGGGGAAAATTGAAAATAATAAGAAACAAATTGACATAATTGCAAGGTTGAAAGAACCTACAACTTCAACCTTGCATAGATCCACGCTTTCTCAATCCCTTGAATCTATGTTATCAAATGTAGATTCAATAAGAAAGCAAATCACTCGTTGGACAGAAAAGAGGAGAGAATTTAGAGAGTATTATGCTGACAAATTATCATATGAACAAGTGAAAAAGGAACAAATTACAAAAATTGACTTGTGTTCTATTTTCATAGACCCATGAACAAATGAATCTCCACCCCTTACATACAAGAAGTTCCCTATCCATTGGTGTAACAACCAAGTGATAAGGGACAACTTTGAACAGAGGTGGTGGATGGTTTTGACCATCCTCCATGTAACAATAATGAGGTCCCGCAATACTTTTTGAGGAAACTCTACTGCGATTTTGTCAAAAATAAAGTGCCAAATTATTTTGATATGCGGGAGTTCCAAGGTAGAGGTATGGGGTCAGCACAAGATAGACTAGGGGCACGTGTTGACCCACTACGGCCAACGAGATGAGCATTCGCTAGACCAGCCCATGAGCACGTTTCTATCCCTTCCATTGTGAAGGAGAGTGTTGAGGTCAAGGCACTTTAGTCCATCAGTGCCTTGACCTAGAGCATCTTATAGTATGCTAGTCCTGCAGCATAGCATGGGCTGGGGGAGAGTTTGAGTACAGTTCCACCCCATACTTGTTAGACTTGTGGGTCAGCATGTGGTTATGACCCCACGAATAGTCATGATATACGTGCATAGGCTACATTTGTAGCTAAGTAGATGGTGATGATAGATGCCCTCCTGAGTGAGACTTTTGGGCTTGATACTCAGGTAAATCTTAGCAAGTTCATTAAATTTAATTTATTAAATTTTATTTTTGAAATGCAAGATTAACTAATTTAGTTTGATGATTTTAATAAAATTTTAGGGTCATAGCATTGATGCAGTTTTCAGTGGTTCTCCACCTACATATTACACTACATCATCTACTGTCGAGGTATGTAATTAGTAAACAATTATAGATATTACATGTGAATAGCATCGTTATATGAATGGTATTCTAATATCTAATTTTGGATGTTGAATAGGTTAATATTGGAGATTTCACGGTAACACCTGCCATCAGTGGACTTCAAAGCTTCAGAGAGGTAATAAAATAAATAGTTTAATTAATGAATTGTAGTTAGTAGATTTTTGTATGTGACTTGTGTGCTTTATTGTGTGTACTTCCATGTTTAGGTGAACTTGTGTGTATGTTAGGAGTCATGATTTGCATCACTATTATAGTTTTTGTAATTGAATAATGTTGTTTTATTTCCAGATGATGCATACTGTGGAGACACCTCCTGATGTTCATAGGGCAATGGAGCATGGTGTGTCCTCTATGACTCATAGCTCCATGCCATTGACAAGGGTATGAGGCAGATTAGTAAATTTCAATTTACATTCATTGTTATAGTTGTTTATTTTTGAAAAATTAAAAGATTATTGATTTGAAGTTTAATTTCTATTTGGATGGTTTCTATAGGACATGACATCACCACATCCTAATCTTGCTACTAAGGCAAGTGAGGAGACAGATTATATGGTAGCGGTAAGTGATTATTTTGTTGAATGTTTCATTTTTTATAACATGTAAATTCTATATATTGATATCTATACTTTTTATTGTAACAACTATAGATGCATGAAGAACTAAATAGGAGGAGCAACCCTCGAGTTAGTAGTAGACCACCCACATACGTGTTTCCATCCCCTAGAAGATCAAAGGCTGCCTGTGATCTATCCTCTTCACTAGCTAGAGGGGAATGACTTTTTATTGTGTTCCTTTGTTGTATGCCTATATGGCATTTGTGGACATATATTTTGTATTGCATATAGTTGACATTGTATGCCTATATGGAATTCTTGTAAGCCTATATGGCTATTTTGTATATATGTTATACTTATATCGACATATATTGATGTATTCCTATATTGATATTTGGTTAATACAATTTTTTTTTATTGATGGCATCCATACTTGCATTATAAATCCACATTTGAATGGATATTTGTAGATGGCTACTTCAAATATTTAAAGTCTAATTGTATTACATAGGATGTTTGTTGATCCAATAAGCCAGCTATTGTTATTCAAGTGCCACCTAAACCTCATTTTGGAACTAAAAGATAAAAGTTGTATTTAAAATAAAAACGAATCATCATGTTGAACAGAAAATATTCATATTCTTTATGAGTTTCTCAATTGAAAATATTCAAATGAGTATGCTGATCCATATTCTTTATGAGTTGGTCAATTGAAAATATTTCTTAATTTCTTGTTATTATACCATATTGGGATGCAAAGAGTATGTTTATTGTTTTGAATAAGATAGTCAAAATCATATGCTTATGAGCACCTGATGACCATTGTGGTTATTAAATGTAATTCCTCTTGCATATAGGGTGAGGTTATGAGATTACATTGAGTTTTAACTAATTTTAGTATGCAACATAACATTGGGGTTATAGGCTTCCATAAGTCATCAATAATCAAGGTTCAAGGTTGTCATTGAAGTCAAAGGGTCAAGGTTGTTTGTCATTGATGTCAAGGTTGATGCCATGATGTTGATAAGGTGATACAGTGATTCAAGGTAGGTGACGGTCATGATGTGCATGATGTTGTGAATATGGTTTTCATGATAAGGTCTCTCAATTCATGTTGATGTTGCACAAGACAAACATGGTTCATATGATGCAAGGTTCATGTTCATGGTGGATGTGGTTTTGTTCATGCAAGGTTTTGTTGTGAATATAGTTTTCATGATAATGTCTATCTTGGAAGGTTGATATGATGCAAGGTTCATATTCATGGTGGATGTGGTTTTGTTCATGCAATAAGAAGTTAGAGAAGACACAAGCTTTCATAATCATAATCTTATTGATAGTTAGGGTTTGCATATTAGGCATTAAACCCTAAAAAGAATCTACTTTTCTTAAGACTTTAAAACCCTCAATTGCCTGTCGTGTGTAAAGTGCACTTTTGTTTTAATTTAATATTGACTTATAATCAAAAGTTACTATCACTTAAATCAACCTACTAAAGGTTCTTTAAGTCTTTAGTTCACTAGCCCTTCAACCTAACTCTATCGATGTCTCTGGTAAACTCTCATAAGATCAAGCGCCATATCATAATCGAAGGTCATATTTAATTGATATGAGGGCGGGAAAAAGGATTGGAAGGTCAGTATTTAAAAGGAATTTGGAATACAAACAATCATCTCTATGTGGTTGAATTTGATGGGCATGCCTTTATTAAAGGCTAAAAGATAGCTTTATGCAGGATATCATGGTATTTGTAGTGTTTGAAGATTGAAGACTAGTTAGTGTTTGTAGCTTAGACTGTTTCAGCATGTTTGGGTACAAAATAGGACCATACCTAGCCTAAACATACCCATCCAGACATGTTGAAAGTTTCAGTTTGGCTACATGAGGAGAAGAACAAAAGTTACACCCCTTTGCAACTTTACACTACCTCCTTTTGATGATTTTTGGGGCAGCAAAAAATCTTTCACCACGGGAAAATGCGTCAGAGATATAAAAAACTAAGAGAGGTTATTGTAGAGGGACCCTATGTGATTGTATTTCCTCAGATGGAATATATCTAAGTGACATGGTTTCTGAGTAACAACTCGTCAAAGATTTCTGCCTTTTTGCACTTTGGACTCTTCAAGGATATCACCGATACAATATAGCTCGGACTGTTTTGGCATGTTTGGGTGTAAAACAGGGCCATGCCTAGCCTAAATATATCCATCTAGATGTGTTGGAACTATCATTTTGGCCACATGAGGAGAAGAACAAAAGTTACACCCCTTTGCAACTTTACACTGCCTCCTGACAATTTTTGGGGCAGTAGAAAACCTTTCACCATGGGTAAAAACATCAGAGATATAAAAAATTGAGAGAGGTTATTATAGAGAGACCCTACATGATCACATTTCCTTAGATAGAATGTATCTAAGTGATATAGTTTCTGAGTAACAGCTCGTTAAAGATTTCTACCTTTTTGCACTTTGGACTCTTTAGCGATATCACCGGTACAATGTAGCTCAGACTGTTTTGGCATGTTTGGGTGCAAAACAGAACCATGCCTAGCCTAAACATACCCATACAGATGTGTTGGAACTGTCAGTTTGGCCACACGAGGAGAAGAATAAAAGTTACACCCCTTTGTAACTTTACACTACCTCCTTCTGATAATTTTTGGGGCAGTAGAAAACCTTTCACCATGGGCAAGTACCTCAGAGATATAAAAAACTGAGAGAGGTTATTGTAGAGGGACTCTACATGATCATTTTTCCTTAGACAAAATGTATCTAAGTGACACAGTTTCCAAGTAACAGCTTGTCAAAGATTGCTTCCTTTTTGCACTTTGGACTCTTTAGGGATATCACCGGTACAATGTAGCTCAGACTATTTTGGCATGTTTGGGTGTAAAAAAGGACCATGCCTAGCCTAAATGTACCCATCCCGATGCATTGGAACTATTAGTTTGGTCGCATTAGGAGCAAGACAAAAGTTACACCCCTTTGCAACTTTACATTGCCTGCTTCTGATGATTTTTGGGGCAGTAAAAAACCTTTCACCATGGGCAAATGCCTCAGAGATATAAAAAACTAAGAGAGGTTATTGTAGAGGGACTCTACATGATCACGTTACCTTAGACAAAATGTTTCTAAGTACACAGTTTTTGAGTAACATCTCATCAAATATTGCTACCTTTTTGCACTTTGGACTCTTCAGGGATATAGTCGGTATAATGTAGTTCAAACTGTTTCGACATGTTTGGGTGAAAAATAGGACCATACCTAGCGTAAATGTACCCATCCAGATGCATTAGAATAGTCAGTTTGGTTACATCAGGAGAAGGATGAAAGTTACACCCCTTTGCAACTTTACACTACCTCCTGATGATTTTTGGAGCAACAAAAAACCTTTCACCACAGGAAAACCACTCAAAGATATTAAAAAATGAGAGAGGTTATTGTAGAGGAACCCTATTTGATCATGTTACCTTAGATAGAATGTTTCTAAGTGACATGGTTTTTGAGTAACAACTCATAAAAAATTGTTGTCTTTTTGCACTTTGGACTCTTCAAGGATATCGTTGGTATAATGTAGCTCAGACTGTTTCGACATGTTTGGGTGAAAAAAAGGACCATACCTAGCCTAAACATGCCCATCCAAATGTGTTGGAACTATCAGTTTGGTTGCATTAGGAGCAGGACATAAAAAATGCAAAAGTTGCTTTGTGCAACTTGACAACATTGACACTTTTTTGCAATACGACTCAAAGACTCAAACTGACCCCAAATGACTCAAAGTGACTCAGAAACAAATGAAATGGTCTTAGAAGATATTATTATATACAATTGACTCAATCAAAACAAGATTTTATTTTTTGACCCCTCTTGGAGGCATGACAACCTAGGTGCCCCTGCACCATTAGTGCAACTGAAGTAGATAAAGTTTTGCTATTAAGAAAAAGAGCTTCCCTTAGCTTCAAGAAATATAAATATTCTCTACTGACAAGGGCAACCACGTGAAGGTGGAATCTCATGTGGCCTCACCTAAGACCTAAGACACATGTATTCTAGTAGACGTAGGACACCTAAGATACCTATTGTATAGTATGTACATCTAGATTTTATAGACATAGTAGACCTAAGACACCTAGTCTTTATACCTTATTGTAGTCTAGACCTAAGTCAACTAGACACCTATTATGGTAGACCTGGTTGACATATAGTACCTACCTAAGACACCTAGATTACATTATAGAAGACACCTACCTAGAAGACACGTAGATCATTCTAGATTATACCTTATTCTAGTCTCTAGACAGGTCTTTGATATATAGTATCTACCTAAGACACCTAGATTAGATTAAATACCTTTTTTCTAGTCTCTATCTACCTAGTTGACATATCGTATATACCTAAGACACAATTAGAGACACCTATTATCTAGTAAGAAACCAAGACACCTAGGGACACCTATATTTTATGCATGACCTAAATTGTATACATTATTCTTAGGAACAACTTCATCCATCACTTAGGTCTAACCCCATGAAGCATAACATGATGATGTAAAAATGTGTATATGTGTAAAAATGTAGTAGCAAATAAAAAAAGACAAACCTTACAAATTAATGTGCATACTTACAACTCAATGTAACATGACTTTACAAAATCAATGTGAATACTTACAAATTAATCCAATGAACCATTCATGTTTGTTCTACTCTTTATTGTGTCAAGTATTGCTTCATGGTTAGACTCACGCAACTTCCACAAGGTCTTGTTCAAAGGTCTACATTAATACTGTATCAAATGAACATTGGATGCCACGACAAGGTTTGAGTAATAAAGAATCTTCCGGTGCATGTCAAAGTCCTGAAACAACCAAACATTAACACTTTTATATGGGTACCTTCTAATCCATGTTCCAGTAATAACCACTGAGCCTGTAGGGTATTCGATGTTTTCTCCATCTGTAACTAGGGCCTCCAATTTCTTTTTGGCCTCAACACAATGGCATAAGTAATAATTTGTTCCCTCTTCGTTATCTTCATCTGCAATAACTGCATATATATGCCCTACATTGATATGTGTAGCAAATTAGATGAAATTAGTCAACATTATAAAAACACTACAAAGTAAGATGACATTAGGAATTTCAAAAACTATGCAAATAGATATATTACTTGGTTGAACTAGATCTGATATGTGGTCAAATTCAACTAATGATTCCATCTATGTTAGTTCTAGTGCCATCGGGGGTCGATACGTGTCAAGTGGGCTAAGATAACGTAACTGTCATTCATCAACCCATTCCTTTGACTCACACTCATCCTAGGCTTGAATTGTACAGGAAGAAAAAAAGCATGACATGTTTCACGTATGGATACTCCATGAAACTACAATTGAGCTTCTAAAAGAGTGCATCTCACTTGATCCTGTCAGTGTAGAACAATCCTCATATGGTGCAATGTTAGTATCATCTATCAACCAAAAAAATCTACGAACTGAAGACCTACCTTCATTACTTGGACCCATGGAAGCATTACACCATTCGATGATTGATTTTGCATTTGTCAACTTTGCATTGTCTTTATACTTTAACTCTTCTCGTTCTATGGCTCTTTTGATACATGCTCCTGCACCATCATGCTCCCCCTTTCCATGCCCAACCTCACAAAAGTTCCATATATGTTGAATACCTATAAAATTATGCCTCTTGCTTAGCTAATAGAAATTCTGCGAGTTCTTGAATTGTGATGCACAGTTATCTGACCATATGATATGCTGACTGAATGATATGCCCCTTCTAGCTAAATCATTGTAGAACACCTAAAAGCAACCTTGCACAAACTCTATAGAATGCGTGCAATCATCACTGATATAGAAATTATAATCCCTTATGATCTTTCTATCATCCTCTATACTATCATTTGCATGAATGAATGAGTTGTGCACAAATATAGAAACATATGTG
Source organism: Cunninghamia lanceolata (assembly GCA_027924645.1). Lineage (NCBI taxonomy): Eukaryota > Viridiplantae > Streptophyta > Pinopsida > Cupressales > Cupressaceae > Cunninghamia > Cunninghamia lanceolata. The sequence continues at coordinate 3,491,737 of BSBN01000710.1, read as the reverse complement.
GAGTTATAATATTGTGATTGCACCTCATGTTGTGGCTGTAGAATGTAGTTCTCTACAAAGTCAATGACTAAAATAATCCTACGAACTAGCAATGTGTCCTTGCATAACTTGAATTACAAGTCCAACCATCGAGCTCTATGCGCATGTCTTGCATACTCATACACTATGCTGTCATAAAATATAGGCATAAACTGATGCATTCGAATCTTTTCAATAACCAATTCACACCTCTTTTCTTCTTTACCATTTTTTGTATTGTATGCCACTATTTTATACTTGTTGAACTCTACTAGTTCATTTCCAACTACCTGTGTTCTTTCCATATGTTCACATGTTGGAAAATGTTGCAAGCCACTGCAACGATGACATGTGCCATCCAAGAATAATTTCTTGTAGAATATTTGACCTTTCTCTTTTTCACATAAAATTATTGATATGAAGTTTCTTGAAAATGTTGGTGGGGCACGTATGCCACAACCCTGCAAAACATTGTTAGTATGCAAATCTAAACATATAGACCTATAAACATCAAAATGGTTAGAAAATTCAATATATAATCTACAACAACAAGTAGTGCGTGTGTGATTTATATTGACGTAGAAAGGTTTTAGCATTTCAAAATATCTTTGACAAATTTTAATTTGAGGATACTTCTCTAGAAATTTACCATAAAACTATTTTTGAGTCTCATCCAAAAAATGCTTTGGATGTGGCTCACGGTTCTGATTACCGATTCTCCTTCTTACCACATCCCTTTGATTTGGAGATACCCTTGTGTAATTCTCCCAAAAGTCTTCAATTAGTGATCTCAATGCTTCAACAATTGGTTTATCTTTTCATGGTAGCCTCCCTGAGAATGCCCATAATTCATTGGCATTAGTGTCCTTAATTCTTTGGCGTGTTCCAATGGCTCTTGATAAAGTTTTCCTATTAATTCTCAATTCTTGACTTGTCTTTGTAATGAGATGAGATTTCCTCGTTTGACTACTTACTCTAGTCGATGTAATCACATGCCGTTTTACATTACTATCTTTTGTGCATGAGGTGTTACCCACACTCTCATATGCACTCATTAGATTCTTGACAATAGATTTTTCACTTGAAGCCTCTGATGTTCTCAACCCAAGAATCTTCATGATGGACCTAAACTTTATACTTCACATCATTTCAACGAATAGTTGACATCTTGCAGTCTCATTTAACTTTTCAAAGAACAATCTTCAAATCTTATGAGCATATCTTCTACAAGTGCGTTTGGGAATCTTACCTTCCATTGGCTGCAAAATATTCTCATCAATATCAATCAAATACTTTGTCTTTCTATGCAAAATTCTAGGTGGTGTTAAGTTAGGTAAATTCATCTCAACATTAGGAATTTCATCAATATTTAAATGAGATGGGCTAGATGGCATACCTTTGATCAAAGATGGAATAGATGACATACCTTGAGGTTGAGGTGGGAATGATGGCGTACCTCCTTCATCACATGTGAGTGATGATGTACTCTCAACTTGAGATGCGGTAGATGGTGTCCCTACATGTTGACTTGCGGTAGAGGATGTGTCTCCAACTATGGTATTCAAATCTCTCATAGCATGAATTTTTTGCATTCATTCTCTTCATGCCACCAATACCATATCTCTTTGTGATGGTTGTGGTTCCTCTTCACTTGGCATGTCTTTATTTATCATGTCCAGTTTCCTCTTCTCATGAAGTTCCCTCATAGCCATTGCTTTCTTTGCATTCTTAGCTTCTATCTCTTCCTGTGTTGGTTTAATTCTTGATTGTTTCCTCAGCATGATGGAGAATTTGTCTGTAGCATGATAAAGAGACCAACATTAGTTCCTAAGAAATGAATCCATACAAATAACTAAAATATATTTCATTCAACCATTCATAGTAAATGTCACTCAATCAAAATAGGTACAAAGCATACAAAGCAAATTATTGCAGCCATACAAAGCATTATTGCACAATGTTATTGCAGCCATACAAAGCATTATGGTACAAAGTTCACTTCAATCCTAGATGAGGATAAGGTCAAAGGATAGTCACCTATTGAGGCTACAAGTGAAGAGTGCATGGGACTTCATACTTGAAAAGGTTGAGGTAGACCCAATTTGACATGTTTGTTGTTACTAGGGCTATTAGGATTTGTAATTGAGAAGGTGTTTTGTTGGTACTACGGATACCAGGATTTGGGTGGCTTGTGAAGGAATAGACAACAATTGAAGAGTGTAGACTTGAGTAAGGGTTTAGAATGGTTATGTCTAAGTTCTTGAGGGGTAAGAAGACCTCTCGTAGCCTTGTTAGGTTTTGAAGTATTGAAGACCCTCTTTGTGCCTTTGTATAGGGAGATTGCTTGAGAGGAAAGCTTATGAAATTTGAAGAAACTATTGGTATGAGCCCTTTGGATTGAGTTGAACCCTACCTCTGCATCACATACCTAGGATTCTCATAAAAATCATTAGACTAATCTCTGTAATTTAGGGTATTGAATGGTATATAGTCGATCAAGGTAACCACCATTATGTGCTAACAAAGGACAATTAGGAAATTTTGAAATATTATTGTGTCATGTGCATGTACAAATCATCATGAATAGGTGCATAAGGAATGTCCTAGCACAAGATATGTGCATACAAATAATCATGTCATGTGCATACTTGTATGATCTTGGCACCTATTCATTTGTATTTTAACTTGTTAATATGACAAGATAATAGTGGGATTGTATTTTTATTATGTTGTAAGGATTTATTCTTGTATAGTTTGACATCATAGTATGTTAAGGTATGTTTATTACACATAATTATTAAAGACCCCAAGTGTAGAAATTATACATGGCATCATGTGAGATTGTAGGCTACTTTCTTGATTGGGAATGTGTCTATTTTAAACATGTATGATAAAGCATGATAAAGTAATTCAAATAGAATTAAAGAAAATGTAAAGAACATGCATGTAAAGACTTGACATACCTAAAAAATGAAGATTCAAATGGAGAGAGCACCCAATTATGTAGTGTTTTTTTCTTCTTGCATCAAACTCCTCAACAATTTGAGTTTTTCACCACTTGATTCCTTTTCAATGTTAAATTGAATAACACTCAAATATAATTAGTAACAACAATACTATTAACCAATCTATAATGTTAAATTCCTAAAATTGAATCACAATTAACATTGCAACACTACAAAAATTGAAACTTGAATAGATATATATCAAATTTGGTGTGAAAATTATGTTATTTCCTCCTCAAGTTGGAAAAGTAGAAAAGGCAGTGGAAAGATCATGCAAAGGTGGTAGAATGTATAAAATGTTCATGTGAACTTCCCAATAGCATGAAAGCACTTCTTTTTTGTTAGAACAAGCGCATAATCAGCTTGAAAATAGAGCATGTGGGCCTGGATCATGGGACTCAATATTTTTTTACCATTTCTAAAGTAGGACAGAACGTGAGCGTATTATAATGTGCTCACATTTTGTCCTACTATAGATTGATCCATAAATATTTGTGCCTATCTCACCTTTGATAGCACCTTTACAATATCTAACCTCAACCCTAAACCCTCAATGTCAAATCCTAATCCCTCAACTCTTCACTCTAATCCCTCAACACTAAACCCTATCCCTAAACCCTCAACACTATACCTTAAACCCTAATCCCTAAACCCTAAACCCTAAACCTTATCCCTAAACCCTAATCCCTCAACCCTCATCCCTAATCCCTCAACCCTCAACTCTAATCCATCATCCCTAATCCCTAAATGCTATCCCTATTCCTAAACCCTCAACGGGCTCGATACTATACCTTAAACCCTAATCCCTTATCCCTGAACCCTCCAACCCTGTCCCTAATCCTTATACCCTCAACACTCTACTTTAACCCTAATCCCTCGACCCTCAACCCTATCTCTCAACCCTCGAACCTCAACACTCAACCCTCAATGTCAAACCCTAATCCCTCAACCCTTAACTTGAATCCCTTGACCCTTAATCCTATCCCTAAACCCTAAACCCTAAAACCTCAACCCTTAACCCTTAACTCTAATCCCTCAACTCTAAACCCTATCCCTAAAACCTCAACACTATACCTTAAACCCTAATCCCTCAACCCTAAACCCTAAACCCTATCCCTAAACCCTAATCTATTAACCCTCAACCCTAATCCCTCAACCCTCAACTCTAATCGCTCATCCCTAAACCCTAAACACTATCCCTATTCCTAAACCCTCAACACAATCGATATTATACCTTAAACCCTAATTCTTTATCCCTAAACCCTCCAACCCTATCCCTAATCCTTATACCCTCAACACTCTACTTTAACCCTAATCCCTCAACCCTCAACCCTATCCCTAAACCCTCAACCCTCAAACCTTAACACTCAACCCTCAATGTTGAACCCTAATCCCTCAACCCTTAACTCTAATCCCTTGACCCTCAACCCTATCCCTAAACCCTCAACCCTAAAACCTCAACCTTCAACCTTCAGCATCAAACCCTAATCCCTCAACCCTTAACTCTAATACCTCAACCCTAAACCTTATCCGTAGACCCTAAACAGTATACCTTAAACCCTAAACCCTCAACCCTAAACCCTAAACCCCATCCCTAATCCCTCAACCCTATTCCTAAACCCTCAACATGCTTGATACTATACCTTAAACCCTAATCCCTTATCCCTAAACCCTCCAACCCTATCCCTAATCCTTATACCCTCGACACTCCACTTTAACCCTAATCCCTCGACCCTCAACCCTATCCCTAAACCCTTGACCCTCAAACCTCAACCCTGAACCCTAAACCCTATCCCTAAACCCTCAACCCTAAAACGACAACCCTTAACCCTCAACATCAAACCCTAATCCCTTAACCCTCAATTCTAATCCCTCAACCCTAAATCCTATCCCTAAACCCTCAACACTATGCCTTAAACCCTAATCCCTCAACCCTAAACCCTAAACCTTATGCCTAAGCCCTAATTCATCAACCCTCAACCCTAATCCACCAACCCTCAACCCTAATCCCTCATCCCTAAACCCTAAACACTATCGCTATTCCTAAACCCTCAATGGGCTTGATACTATCCCTTAACCCTTAACCCTTAAAACTTGAACCCTAAAACCTATCCCTACACCCTCAACACTTGATGCTATATCTTAAACCCTAATCCTGTAACCCTCATCCCTAAAGCCTTAACCCTAAATCCTTAAACCTTCAATCCTACACCCTATCCCTAATCCCTCTACCCTCGACACTCTACTTTAACACTAATCCCTTGACCATCAACCCTATCCCTAAACCCTAAACACTCAACCCTCAACCCCCAACCCTCAATCCTCAACTCTCAACATTAAACCCTAATTCATCAACCCTAAACCCTAATCCCTCAAACCTAAACCCTATCCCTAAACCATCAACCCTCAACACTATACCTTAAACCCTAATCCATATCCCTCAATCCTTAACCCTTAAAATGTAAACCCTATCCCTACACCCTCAACACTCGATACTATATCTTAAGCCCTAAACCCTCATCCCTAAAGCCTCAACCCTCAATCTGTTGGCAAGAGACACATTGTAGCTTCACGAGTGTTTTCATTGATGGCAACAAAGTTCATCTCACCCATCCGCAGGACATGGTGTGTCTATACCAGAAGTCAGATTGTAGAGTAACTTAGTCCGGTGACCAAGAATAGAGTATGCAGCAAGGTTTGACAATTAGGTCTGGATCTCTCAGAGGAAGTATCTATGTAAATTATAGACTTGGGGAAGTCAAGCAGAGTACCTTGACTAATAGATTCTAGGGATTGAGCCTCTGGTGATGAAATAGTGAAGAGATATAAGCACCTATGTATTGGATTCTTGTTTGACAGAGTAGTCTAAGGAAGAACTGACCGGCAGAGCATCAGACCTTGATCTGGATGAGATATTGATGGTGATCAAGCTTACTAAGGTATCATTCATGATTGGATGACATGATTGATGACTTCTATGAGCATCTCTTTGATACGCATCACTTGATAAGCAAGGATACAACCAACAGACCAAGAGTTTGGGAAAATAATAAGTATTCTGGATGCCGACTAGAAAGTGGACGAAATCCTTAGTGCAGATATATATATACCAGATTGATTTTGGTATGAAGGTGGGTGTTGAAGTGTATGAATAAAAGTAGAAGAGTAGTGTGGAAGCAGTAAGGCAGGTCCGGTATGTGACAGGACAATAGTACCAAAGAAGAGAAAGAATGAAGTGCAACAGATCAGTATATTGAGCCTAACCAAAACTAGACCTCAGCATATGTAGATGCTTCACATCAGTTCAAGTATCTAGTTTCCTTATATAAACTATTGTAGGTAGTGAGCCTTTTGTGAGCAGTGTGCTTGGGTAATGAGATCTAATTAGCAAGTGCCATTTTGTACTATCTTATTCTTTTAACAGAGAATACAATCTTGGGTTAGTCACCCCGTGGTTTTTCCCTTAATAGGGTTTTCCACGTCAAAATCATTGTGTTATGTATCTTGACTTTGTTTCTTCTTTCATGATTATGAATGTTTATTTGTTTTAATGCTGCACTATTTGTTAAAGAAGAACAAAAAGTTAAATTAATTCAGATAACTGATTCACCCAACCCCCTCTCAGTTATCAACAATTGGTATCAGAGATAATTTCCTCCAAACAGAGCCTAACAACTTTCAAGGAAGATCTGGGAATTCAAATGGATGTGTATGGTATGAGAGAACAACTTTAGTTTGCCCTAGATGATCTTGAGCAATCTAACTCTGAAGTCAATGAATTGAAGGAAAGACTCAAATAGGCTAATGATTTCATAAATGAACTAAAAGGGAAACTGAGTATCTCTATGAAAAAGAGAAAGGATCTACTTTAGCAATTGACAAGTCAAGGTGAAGCCAATGATAAAAATGAAGATCTGAAGGAGAAAACCAAGTTATGTGAGAAGTTATCAAAAGAGGTCATTATGGTAAGACATGAAATGGAATTAGGAGTTATGAAATTCACTCAAGAAATTGAAGGGAAAAGAAAATTGAAGATGATCTAAGACAATCTCTCAAGGAGAAATCAGAAGACTACCACAAAATGGATAGAATAATTAGGCGTCTAGAATCTAATCTTGAAGAAGCTAGAGCTAATGAAGAACAACTTGAGAATCAGAATGACACTCTTAAAAGGGACCTTCAAACAACAAATGAATACAAAGAGAAATTCAAGATAAGCTCTGTTCAACTTGAAGTTTTTCTTCAAAGCCAAAAGAGGGTAGATGACAAGCAAGGCTTGGGGTATGAAAAAGGTGAAAGCTCTGGATCTGGTCAGAAGAACTCCAGATCAGAAAATCCAAGAAACAAGCCTAGAAGACCTCTAGTAAGGCAACCAAATGCTCAAAGATATCCTTCCTTCAATGGATACTACCACAATTGCAATAACTTTGGTCCTAAAGCAAATCAGTGCAGAAGAAGAATAAATCAGAATAATTCATCCTTCTTCGGACAGTGCTTTAATTGCAAAAGGTATGGTCACAAAACTCATGAATGCAGAAATATGCAAATGAACAATTCATTCAATGGTACATATGGCTAATCAGTGTAGATCAAGAGGATATCAGTCAAATATGCAACGAAATGTTGTTTGCTACAATTGTAATAGATCCGGTCATATTGCCAAATTCTGCAAAAGTAAGAATAAGGATTAAAGGGGTCTGGTGCATCATAATCAAAATCAAGACAAAGGAAAAGGAAAAGTGAATGTGGATGAAGTTAAAAGGGAGATGAACAAGATTTGGATGAAGAGAAGTACAGAAAATGTTGGGGATGGATCTACACTAGAATTTGGTGCTGATATTCCTTCTGGAAATTAAATGGTGAGCTCTGGCTTAGGGGGAGACACAAGGAAAAACATTTTCCCCCAGCCAGTTAATTGGTGCCTAAAATTGGCACAAGGAAAGTTGCGGATTAAAGGGTTCACAGAAGAACATCTAAATAAGCTTTGGTAAAGAGATGGAAGATCCACAAGAAGTTTTTAATAGGTTAATCTTCCAAGACTAATCTGGTTCAACAGTCATCCGGTAAGAAGTCGGTCTTTCATAGTTAGATTCGATATGATTCAAACTAAGGAATCTTGATCTACGGATAGATGAAATGTTTGGAGAAAGGAAGATAGATTGTCAATCATCACCGAGAACAACTCTAAATGCTTCTCAGTAATCCGGAAAAGATTTTTCTCAGAACAAGGAGAACAAGGCAAACCGGAATGACTTAAGTTACACATTTATTGCAAAATGAAATTGGGGTTTGCAGAGAAATAAAAAGGGTTCTCTTATTGAACATTTGCTCATTTTACATTCAAGAAGAAGAGAAAAGGAGCTCTGCAACAAATTGCCTCAAGCCCATCAAAGATCAACTGTAGAAGTCGATTCATCTAGCAATCCGATCTGGTTCATATTGTGAACCCTAGAAGCGTAAAAGGTATTTTCTGCTCTTGAAAATCTCTCTATGAATCTTTGAAAGATGGCTACTCTGAATGTGGTGAAGATCACTGATAGGCCGTGCCCTAAATTCAAAAAACATCCCTATAAATCTCTAGAAGTTGATCCCCTAGGTGCATTTTATAGCATTCCACATGGAATTCTGCATGTAGAAGACATTAGGGTTTACATTCATGCAAACATTGAAGAATTTAGTGAATCCAAGCTGATGGATATCTACCACAAGGAACTAATAGATGAATCATTTGAACTAAAACCTTAGTATAAGGCCATTCGGGATAAACATTTTGAGCAGAATGCATGACAACTTATGTGGTTGATGAGGCCATTCAAGATAACCAAGGAAGCAATTAGGGCAATAACCAGATTGCACTCATCTGGTGGGATACCTACTCTAAAATCAATCAAAAACCAAACTATGAGTGAGGTTACTACATCTAAATTTGATAAAAGAGAAATGACAGTTGAGGATATCACAGATCCGGACATCAAGTTTACCTCCATGATTATTGGCGACAAGATATATCACTCCAGCAGAGAAAACTCTATATCCGGGACAACAATCTACACTACTTATGAAATGTTGAGAAAGAATGTAGATTATGATCTTTGTGAACTCCTTCTGAGCCAACTAATGGAAAACCTACAAAAGATCAAGAAGGACAAGAAGAACTCCTTCAAGTATGGTGGGATGATACTGTGTTTATTCTTCTACTTTATGAATGAGCTACCCAGATCCAGTGGTTGGGTATGGCAGCATGACAAACCTATTGGAATTCAAATCAGAGATTACTTGCATGGGCTTGGTGATGCTGAGGCTCAAAACACTACACTGTGGGGTTATTTCAAAAACTTTCAAAGCATGATGCAGGCTAGAGAAAGAATTCCCCAATCCCTAGTTGAAAAATACAAGGATATAGTGTGCTTTATGGTAGACACTGATCAATGTCTGATGGAGGCAGTAGAACCAAGAATAGTATGGATCATGCGAATGGGGTATGAGGTTGATGAGAAGATCCTAGAACTGTATATCCAACATTTGCTGAGCCAGCCCAAAGATCCGAAGGCAAAAAGGTTTGGAACTTACCAAGAACTAAGTGTAAAAGTTCATGTTGAACTGAGACAGCCTGAGATCAAGAGAAAGGTAAGGAGGGAAGTAGAAGATTTTTCCAAGAGGCATGGAATTTCACTTGACGCAAATAGAGAGAAGATAGAAAGGGCATAGAAAGAAAAAGAAAAAGTAGAGAAATAAGGTGCTCCGGTGGAAGTCCCCTCTCGGACTAGATCCTCTAAGACCTCTGCACCTACCACTACTAAGAGCTCAAAGGCATCAAAACTAGAAGCAAAATCATCTGGTAAAGGAGAGAAGAGAACTAAGACAAAGGCCACAGGATCTTATGCCAGTCAAAAGGATGATGAAGAGACTGAATCTGATGAAGAGGTCAAGAAAATGAAGAAGAAGAAGAAAACATCTGGTGAACCCTCTACCGATGAAGACAAGGAAGAGAACCTAAAACCAATGACTGAGTTACTATTACTATGGATGGGAACCTAAAACCAATGACTGAGTTCTATGATGAGTATAATGAAGCTGACCAGAAGATCTTGTAAGAAGCTACAGTTAGGTATCTGAATATCTACAATAAGGCTTTTATTGAAATCATATCTCTCATTCCTAAAAGCCTAGATAAGGAATTAGAAATAAGGAAGAATAATGCTAAGGCAAAGGATCTTGAGATCTGAGAACAGATAGCTATTCAACTATATCCTTCAATCACTCCGAAGCAAATGAATATGATCTTCAAAGATTGCAAGGATGAGTTCCGGAGCAAAGCTAGAATGAATCAGCTTATTCTTGGAGAAACTAACAAAGTAGAAAAAGAGATAGAAGAGATCCTCTAGAATGCATACAAAAGATTCAACATTCCCATTATAGAGGATGTAAGTGATGAACCTTCTGATGTTGAAAGGCAAAGTGCATCAAAGAAAGATCCTACTAAAAAGATTGCAGAAGAAACAAAGGAGATAGGTGAGGAGAAGTCCAAGGACTAGGATTCCTCTATTCCAGAAGAAGAAGTCCAAGAAGAAGAAAATATCTCTCATCTAGATTCCCCAGTAGTCTCCGGATCTAAAGGAGGAGAAAGATTAAAGGAAAAAGAAGAAGAAGTGAAGGAAAGAGAAGAAGGTCAAACTAAGAAGACCACAAGTGACAGTGCTGAAGCTGCAGAAGGAAAGAAAACTCTGTCTCCGGCAAGAGACACTGCAGAAACTATCAAAGATTTCTTAACTAAAGAAATGATGGAGATTGATGAACCAGAGCTACTTCAAGGACCATTCAACTTTGATTCTCTCTCCCTGGTTCAAACAATGAAGATAGCATCCTTTGCCCAAGCAAAGGCAAAAGAGAAACTTCTAAAGTCTCACATGGAAGACTGTGAGCTGCTAGAGATAGCATCCGGTGTGTTGGAAAAGATCATGCCATCCTTTTAAAAGGATTCCTTAGCCTCTTCATCCGGTAATCTCAACCGGTAATCTCAAGTCTCTTGTTAGTTCTGTCAGCACTCATTTTGAGTCTTTGGACAAATCAACTAAGGAGAAGGTCTAGAAAGAGTTTATGGATAAGAGATTCACCAAATTGCAAGGTCTAATTTTAAATGATAGGAGAGTTATGGATATTGGGATAAAGAGCTTAGAAAATGCTCTCAAAGATGGTGGAGATATATATAAATTTTGTTTATCCTAGTTTAAAGTGACCAAGGATATTGAGAAGAAAGAAAAAGAGCAAGAGGATAAACTATTAAGTTTATCTCAATGTTTTGACCCTCTCTCCTATTCCATAGTAAATCAAGAATGTCAAACTATTGCAGTCATAGATGAAATAAAGAAGGTAGAGAAGAAGAAGAAAAATAGAACAAACAGGTTAAGTGAACTTAGAGGGATCATTATCCCTAAGTTAGAGGCCATGCATGAGGCCCTAACCGATGCTTAGACAACAACCCAGACCAGTGATCTGACAGATCTAAAAAGGGCAGAAGCTTTTGCATTCCTGTTGAGTGGTCACATCTCAATTTTGGATAGGATGAAGTAGAGTTGGGCAACAGAAGTTGTACAGTTGAAGAATACTTTTGTAGATATACTTCAGTATATGTATGGCATGTATATATACTTATGCGGCTAAGTATAGATTGTTTTTGGGAAATTTTAGTTTGCGGACCCTACCCTTTTCCATTGATGTCAAAGGGGGAGTGAGGAGTAGTGAAAAATGTGGAGCATAGCTAAGGGGCAGCTCTAAAAAAATGTACATTAGAACAAAGCATCAGCGAAGGGGGAGTGTAGTATAACACTTAGTTATTTTTCACTAAGTGTTGCCATCAATGCCAAATAGGGAGATTGTTGGCAAGAGACACATTGTAGCTTCACGAGTGTTGTCATTGATGGCAACAAAGTTCATCTCACCCATCCGCAGGACATGGTGTGTCTATACCGGAAGTGAGATTGTAGAGTAACTTGGTCTGGTGACCAAGAACAAAGTATGCAGCAAGGTCTGACAATCAGGTCTGGATCTCTTAGAGGAAGTATCTATGTAAAGTCCGGACTTGGGGAAGTCAAGAGGAGTACCTTGACTACTAGATTCTAGGGATCGAGCCTCCAGTGATGAAAGAGTGAAGAGATATAAGCACCTAAGTATTGGGTTCCTGTTTGGCAGAGTAGACTGAGGAAGAACTGACCAGCAGAGCATCAGACCTTGATCCGGATGAGATATTGATGTATCAAGCTTACTAAGGTATAATTCAAGATTGGCTGACATGATTGATGACTTCTATGAGCATCTCTTTGATACACATCACTTGATAAGCAAGGATTCAGCCGACAGACCAAGAGTTTGGGAAAATAGTAAGTATTTTGGATGCTGACTAGAAAGTGGATGAAATCCTTGGTACGGATATATATACCAGATTGATTTTGGTATGAAGGTGGGTGTTGAAGTGTATGAATAAAAGTAGAAGAGTAGTGTAGAAGTAGTAAGGTAGGTCCGGTATGTGACAGGACAGCAGTACCAAAGAAGAGGAAGAATGAAGTGTAGCAGATCAGTGTATTGAGCCTAACTAGAACTGAACCTCAGCATATGTGGATGCTTCTCATCAGTTCAAGTATCTAGTTTCCTTCTATAAACTATTATAGGCAGTGAGCCTCTTGTCAGCAGTATGCTCAGGCAATGAGCCTTAATTGGCAAGTGCCATTTGTACTATCTTATTCTTTTAACAGAGAATACAATCTTGGGTTAGTCACCCTATGTTTTTTCCCTTAACAGGGTTTTCCACATCAAAATCATTGTGTTTTGTATCTTGACTTTGTTTCTTCTTTCATGATTATGAATGCTTATTTGTTTTGATGCTGCACTAGTTGTTAAAGAAGAACATAAAGTTAAATTAATTAAGATATTTGATTCACCCCCCTCTAAGTTATCAACACAATCGTTAAACCTTCAACCCTAAACCCTATCCCTAATCTCTCTACCCTCGACACTCTAACCCTAACCTCAAGATTAAACACTAATTTGTCAACCCTAAACCCTAATCTGTCAACCCTAAACCCTATCCCTAAACCCTCAACCCTCAACACTATACCTTAAACCCTAATCCATCAACCCTAAAACCTAATCCCTCAACCCTCAACCCTAATCCCTCATCCCTAAACCCTAAATTCTATGCCTATTCCTAAACCCTCAACCCTCGACACTATACCTTAAACCCTAATCCCTTATCCCTTAACCCTAAACCCTATCCCTCAACCCTTAACCCTTAAACCCTAAAACCTATCCCTAAACCCTCGACGCTCAACACTATATCTTAAACCCCAATCCCTTAACCCTCAGCCCTAAAGCCTCAACCCTCAATGATTAAAGCTTCAACCCTAAACCCTATCCCTAATCCCTCTACCCTCAACACTCTACTTTAACCCTAATCACTTGACCATCAACCCTATCCCTAAACCCTCAACCCTCAACTCTCAACATTAAACCCTAATCCATCAACCATAAACCCTAATCCCTCAACCCTAAACCCTATTCCTAAATCCTCAACCCTCAACACTATTCCTTAAAGCCTAATCCATTAACCCTAAACCCTAATCCCTCAACCCTAAACCCTATCCCTAAACCTTCAACCCTTAACACTATTCCTTAAACCCTAATCCCTCAACTCTAAACCCTAATCCCTCAACCCTAAACCCTAAACCCTATCCTTAAACACTCAACCCTCAACAAGTTATACCTTAAACCTTAATCCTTCAACCCTCAACCCTAATCCCTCATCCCTAAACCCTAAATATTATCCCTATCCCTAAACCCTCAACCCAAGACACTATACCTTAAACCCTAATCCCTTACCCCTAAACCTTAAACCCTATCCCTCAAACCTTAACCCTTAAACCTTAAACCCTAAAACATATCCCTAAACCCTCAACCCTATAGCCTCAACAATATACTTAAGCTCTAATCTATTAATCATCAACCCTATACCTTAAACCCTGAAGCCTACACCCTCATCCCTAGACCATATAACCTCACCCTTATATCCTAAACGTCAAATATTGTGCCTCAACCCTATGCTTAAATTAAACCTAAACCATACGTGCTCTCAACCCAAGTCACCCTATGCCTTATATACCCTCAATCCATATCGTAAACCCTAAACCCTAATCCTTACACCTTACACAATTAATCTTATACACTCAAAAACCTGAATCCCTCAACTGTAACCCTCAGCCCTCTAATTTCTACCCTCTACCCTCTACCTATTACTTAAGCCCTAATCCATCAACCCTTAACCCTCAAAACTATATAGGCTTAGGTCCTTATATACACTAAACTCAAAACACTTACATACATACAAACATACATACATACAAAGATGCATACATACAAGCATGCATACATGTACATACATATAAGCATGCATACATGTACATGCATACATACCTACAAGAATAGATATAAACATCCATGAAACATACTTATGAAAGTTGAACATATCTCATTTAAAGGAAGACATAACACGAGTGCGTTATAACATGATCACGTTGTGTCGAACTAGGAAAACACCAGAAAACATGCAAAAAAGCAAAAAAAACAACATAACGCGCTCTCGTTATAACACACTCGCGTTATATTGTGCTTTGGGAATCCCAAGCCTTGGGCTTGGGATTTGCTTTGGATTTCCAACCCAAAGGCTTGGAGTGCCTTTTCAACATCCATAGACATGTTTTTGTAAATTCTACAAGATTTCATATAATTTTGTTCATGCTAACCCTTAGATTTGTACGTGTTTCAAGGTCAAAAAAATTGAACACCTGGGTAATGTTAGGCTTTCTCTTAGCTATTTAACGATGTAATTTTTTTCAAATTTTGACAATGTTAAGCCTTTCACCTTTAATTTCTTTTGTTTGTGTGTCTAATTTTGGGCAAAAACCACTGTTTGGCCTTGTTTTCATTGGAAATTAACCATTCATTGAAATTTCAAAAATATTACATATTTAGAAACTAGACTCCATTCTACACATATTAAAAAAAAAAGAAAAAATAATTTTCAATTAGTTTTCAAAATTTATAGGGGTAGTACGGCAAAAATTCTATTTTTTAGGATGTGTCTACTTTGAAAATTAGTAAAAAATCAAATATTCATCAAAAAAATATCAAAAAAATCGGGCATAAACTACATGATGTTAGCTAATTTCTCACTGAACCAATTTTAAAAATACCAAAAAAAAGTTAACCTTTTGAGGGAGCCACAAAACATGCTATGTTATGTTTTTTTGATAGAATCAACACCAATTTTTGTGGCTCCCTCTTTTTAACCCCTTAATCTATACCATTTTAAAAAAAATATAGTAGTTTAGAAAGTAGACTCCAAGCACTACGAACATTGTTTTGGTTGCATCTCCAAATTTTGAGTGTAACTATGCTCAATTTATCATCCAAGGCCAACATTTCTTGATTTTAGAAAAAAAGTGGCCACTTAAGACCCCTTTTTGGCCCCCCATCTTTTTGTACTTACCCAAGTATTATACAGAAGTGACTTTCACAATGAAATAGGGGACTTAGTAACTTTTTTGAATAGAATATATGGATTGTCTACAACATCAACCTTTGAGGGATGGATGTTTGTTATAATTGAAGAGATATTAAAGGGGACTAAGTTCCATTAGCTGCAAATCCTAAGTGATAACATCCATGAGGCATTCAATAACCTCAAAGAGAAGTAGTTCTTCAAATGGACATCTTATGTTGTTTATGCTTTGGCAACGAGGAATATTATGATGGTCTGTCCAAGGTGGGGGAAGTAGGAAATGATGAAGAAACCCAGATCAAGGTCTATGAATGCTATACCCAAATCACATTGACACAATCTCTCATGCATTATAAGAGGGTAAACGATGCCTTTAGCATGTACATAACTAGGTTATTGCAAGGTAATACAACTCTAAGAATATCCATAGAAGATATGAATGAAATCACCAACTATGGGAGGTGGTATATTCAATTTGAAAAGTTCACATATCTAAGAATATAGGGCTTCACAGGAATAGCTTACAGACTCCCTAGATATCCTATAGATAAAGTAGTGCTCTTCGAATTATCTAGACAACTGACAACTTGTGCTGAAAAACTTAAGCAACTACATAGAACAAATGTCCAATTTCCCATCCTGTTAGGAAGAGGAAATTATGCATGTCCTTCATTGGGGTTAGCTGAGCACTCTAATAAAGAACTCCAACTTCTCAATCTTCATTACTACAATAGAAGAGATCATTTTGATCCTAATAAGGTGATGGAGAGGTTTGTAAGTAAGAAGTTATTCCACAAAATGCATATAGAAGACTTTTGGGCAAATTGTATGGATGACTATGAGGTCATGAAGAAAGCCCATTCTAGATTACTTCTGGCATTTATAAAGAAATTCCATATTATTGCAGCTCCTGACCAATTAGAAGATGATGACAATGTGATGCACAGAAGAGCCTGGGAGATACAATATCACCAGCCAATTCCCCTACCTAATTGGGCTAATGCTGAGGAAAGCTCCCTTGATACTGTGATGAAGAAACCAATTAGATTAAGCAAAGCATGGGTAAGAGGTCAGATTGTTACCTTGGAGGGATAGGGGATACAGCTCACATACACTGCACTTGAATAAAAAAAGGAGTCTGAACGAGAAGAGGATAAGCCCATAGAAATCACTGATGAGGTAAAACCAGCCCAAGGATAGAAATTAGATAGTGAAGATCATATAACCTTGGCAGAAAAGGCAGAAGCGTAGAAAAGTAAAAAGGTCACTACAAAGGTTAATAAGAAAGAAATGCCTCCTTCCAGTTGGATAAGAGCTTCAAAGAAGAGGGACCTTCCTAGTGGGCCAAGAGAAGGATCAATAAAGAAGAAAGCTAGAGTGAAAGATACTAGTAAGACTATAAAAGCTACTACTACCACTGTTGATAGTGCAAATTTGCTAACTTCTCCATCTCCTTCTGCCCCAGATGTGAATGTTGTTGTACTCTCTCCAATAGTTGCTACTGTTGCATCTCCCTTTGTTGTTTCCATTGTTGCACCTATGACCTCGATAACCATTGTCCAGGAAGCTATTCCTGCTGCCACATCACCTTCCACTGCTATTTCAACTGTCTCTTGTTCATTGACAATATCTTCTAGCACTCCTAGCAGTCCCATCTCCTCCATTGCTGGCACCTCGTGTTCTTCTATCTCTATTACACCTCTAACTTCCATATCTTCCACCCCACTATCTACTTCCCTTGCAGTACCTCCCATTTCTATTATTCTTTAACCTTCCCTACCCTCTTTCTACATCACTTCCCCCATAGTCATTTCCTCTGTCTTGCCAACTTCTTCTATCCCACCAGCTTTAGGGTCAGCCTTGCTTACCAATGTGACACAGGTAAACTTGTCTTTAGTTGCTATGTCCATATCCTCTATTACTCCTATCTCTCAAATATCCATGGACCAAAATGCAACTCCCTTGGTTGTGCCATTGCTACCAGGTATTGAGAAGGTATGTGCCAAACTAGGTCTTCAAGAGTAGGAACCGAAGAAAGATGCACTTGACGAGGCTAATAATGAGGTACTTGATGAGCCATTGGCTGAGACAGTCAGTGTAGAGATAATTGAAATATCAGATAGTCCATCGGAGAAGGACCAAACAGAGGCAAGCCTTGAGGAAGCTCAGGAAAATGTATTGGTAACTTGGAGAAATCTTGCAAATGAGGAAGAAGACTTACACAAAGGGTCTAAACAAGAGCAAAGGCTACTTGAAGGACCATCTGATGCAGAAAATAAAGACCTTGACGAGCCTAAAGAACCTTCTTCTTCTATACCTGACTGACTACAAAACAAAGTCACATATCCAGAGCCTCAAGTAGAAGTAATGAAACTGGATCTGAGTGTCATCTTGTCACATTCCCAAAAGCCAAAGAAACAAAAGAAAACAAAGGTGCAATGTAGGATTTACAAGGATGAAATTGGAGCTCGAATAGTTGAGGTAGCTATCCCATCACCTAATACAAATAGAGAACAAGTCAGAATAGAGGAACCACAAATTTGGGACCAACCACACGAACACAAAGGGTTGATGAATTCAAAGGGTCTGTTACTTCAATCCTAGAGCAGCTAGATAAGGATGAACTTTCAAAGAAGGAATTGAAGCAACAAAATGAGGAGCTCC
This sequence comes from Cunninghamia lanceolata, assembly GCA_027924645.1. Taxonomy (NCBI): domain Eukaryota; kingdom Viridiplantae; phylum Streptophyta; class Pinopsida; order Cupressales; family Cupressaceae; genus Cunninghamia; species Cunninghamia lanceolata. The sequence goes on along the minus strand of BSBN01000710.1, from coordinate 3,473,500 downwards.
AAGCATGCCTTCAATTTCTAATCAAATCAGTAGATTTCGAAGGAGAAATAAGGATAGTGCCCACCTTTTTGTCAAGAGATGACATGTCCAAGCTGGTTGAAGTTTGAACTTTCTCAAATGGCACCCAAAAATGGATGATCAAGGTATGTGAGAAGGGATGTGAGATAATTGACGTTGCAGCTGAATCACAAAAGAGTTTGGTCCAACTTCTTGAGCAGTGGAGAGGCTTGTGGGAAGAATGTGATTCTTTTGACGAATATTACTCTCATATGTTTCCTTAGGTTTGTAAATTCAAATTGAACTTATAATCTCTGACTTGGATATTTTATGAAAGTTGGATATTTATATAGTAGACTTAACTTATTACTTTCTTTTGTATTTCTAATGCAATTACCACTTCTCATACACTTCTGATTTTTGTGTCGATCCATGGTATTGCAGGGCAAAGACATTGATATAAATATGTGAGTGACGGTAGGAGTCACATCTGTGATAGACGTGACTCCTCAAGGAGTCACACCTATCACAGGTGTGACTTTGTCACTATTTGTATTGTATTCGGTTTCACTGATTATAACAGTTACTAATCACTGTTTAGAATGCAGAAGATGTTTATACTTTGGTAATATATCATTTGATCATGCTATATTGATATTTATCTTAACATACCTTATATATTAAGTATGAATATAAAAGTAATATTTAATATTACTTATATATTCATATTTATTATTATGTTATCTGATCAAAGCTACAAACAACTCAACACTCCCTCTTAGCTCGGGAAGATAACAATATCACAATAATCTCTGTGAATATCAATTATCTGATCTATAATGAATTACTCAAAGTAATTCAATATCACATAACTCATGATATATAGTATCACCTATCTCATGATACATAGCATCACCTACCTCGTGATACTAAAGGATATACTATACTCGAGAACATTACATTCTCCTTATATATATCCCAGTTATGGTATGTGCACTGACATTAAGTCAAATAATGTCTACCATAACTTAATCATGATAACTCCATGATTCATACCATTATCAAGTCACATGATATCAGTCTAATGAACATTATAAGATTGTCACCTTATAATGTTAGGTACAAGTGTAGATTATCCAAAAAATCGTCACCTTTTGGAAATAAACATAGAATGGGTAGGCCCATAATGTCATAGAGTCACACATATGACACAAGATGTTTACACATTAAACATCTTTAATATATTAGTACAAATCAATTAGAATTCTACATTTCAATCATACCAAGATATTTTTATGAAGTATTCAACTTTCACCTTGAGGAGTGGTTTAGTAAGAATATTTGCAGTTTGATCTCTTATATTGATATACTCCAATTGAATCACATTCCTTTCCACCATATCACGCACATAGTGATGAGGAATATCAATATGTTTAGATCTATCATGGAATACTAGATTCATGGATAGCTTAATACAGCTTTGATTGTCACAGTGGATGATAGTTGGTTTCAAAGGTTTACCAAATAATCCCACAAGCAGTTTTCTAAGCCATACTGCCTCTCTAGTAGCCATAGAAGCTGCAATATATTCGGCTTCTATAGAACTCTGAGCAACTGAAGACTGTTTTCTGCTGATCCACGATATCATTGCTGACCCTAAACTGAAACAACATCTGGAGGTGCTCTTCCGGTCAGTTACACTTCCAACCCAATTTGAATCTGTGAATCCATGTAGATCTAAGTCAACCTTTTCATATTTTAAGCCATAATTTAGAGTACCTTGAAGGTATCTCATTATATGTTTCATAGCCACAAGATGTATCTCCTTGGGCTCACACATAAACTGACTTAAGGTATTTACAGAATAACAGATATCAGGTGTGGTATTGACCAAATACATCAAGGATCCAATTATCTATCTGTACAGAGTGGGATCTACCAATGGAGAATCTGCTACTGCTTCCTTCAATTTATGAAGATTTGTTTCCATGGGGGAAGACATAGGTCTACATTCCATCATACCAAACCTTTTTAATATATCAATTGTGTACTTCCCTTGGTTTAGAATAATACAGTCTGATTTCTACCATACTTCTAGTCCAAGGAAGTGGTGTAATAGACCTAAGTCCTTCATGTCAAATTCTGAAGCTAGATCTTTCTTACACTGATCAATAAGATGATTTTCTCCTGTAATCAATTGATCATCAACATATAATATCAATATTAACATATCACCTTTGCTTTGTTTGAAGTAGAGATTTGGATCTGCATCATTCTTTGAGAAGCCTAATCTCAAGAGATAACTATCAATTCTTTCATACCAGGCTCTGGGGACCTATTTAAGTCCATATAGAGCTTTCTTTAATTTACATACATGGGATCTTGCATTGTGAATCTCAAATCCTTCGGGTTACTCTAATTAAACCTCTTCTTTAATGGTTCCATTTAAGAAAGTAGTTTTTACATCCATTTGATGGACTTTCCACCCTTTGGCTGCTGCAATAGCTAGAACTGCCCTGACTGATGTATATCAAGCAACTGGAGCAAAGGTTTCATCGTAATCAATTCCTTCCTTTTGTGAAAATCCTCTGCCTACAAATCTTGCTTTGTATTTCCCTATACTACCATATGCAACATGTTTGATTTTAAATAGCCATTTTGAAGAAACAACAAATTTCCCTTTTGGTCTAGGTACTATATCCCACACATCATTCTTTAGGATGGATTGATACTCTGTCATGGCATCCTTGCATACTTGGTGCTTAAGAGCTTCTATAGCACTAGAAGGTTCTGATTTAATGAATTCACTCATTAAAGCTACATAACTAGAGAATCTCTTAGGTCTTGTGCTTTCCCTAAAAGTCCTTGATGGAGCGGCATAATTTTTTTCTTCTTCCATTGTTTTGGTGGCCTAGAGTGGTCTTTTCTTGGGATTTTCTAGTGATGTGAGTTGTTCATGGTTTACCTCTTCCTCAAGATACTCCCTCTGAAACTTAGGTGTAGGATCCTCTTCTATGCTTGAGTTGGAAGTTTAAATTTCTGACTCAATATCATTTCTGGCTCTTTTGAAAGCTATGTCTTCCTCAAAAATCACATCTCTGCTTAGTTCAATCTGTCTTTGACTAGGTATATATATTCTTTAAGCTTTTGATGTTTCACTATAGCCTACAAAGATGCCTTTTCTCTCAGAAGGTTCTAGCTTAGTTCTTTTCTCTTTGGGCACATGAATGTAAATAGGACAACCAAATATCCTTAAATGACTAATGTTTGGTTTTGTGCCAGTGAAGGCTTCTTCAGGAGTTTTGTCATCAATATGAGAGTGAGGACATTTGTTCTATATATATATAGCAGTACTAGATACTTCTTCCCAAAGTGAAGTGTCTATGTTTTGATCAAGTAACATAGCCCTAGTAGCTTCTACAATGGTTCTATTTTTTCTTTCTGCAACTCCATTTTGTTGAGGATTATAAGGTACATCGAACTCCCTCTTAATCCCAGTGTTTTTACAAAAGTCTTTAAAAATGTCTGAAGTGTATTCATTCCCATTATCTATTCTTAAGGTTTTGATTTTTCTCCAGAAGAGTTTCTAGTAATGGATTTGAATTCCTTAAATCTTTTAAGGATTTCCTGTGATTCTTTACATTTAAGAAAATAGATCCATGTCTTTCTGGAGAAGTCATCAATGAAGATTACATAGTATAGAAACCCACCTAAGGAGGGTACAGACATGGGTCCACATAAATCTGAGTGGACTAGTTCTAATACTCTATTTGTTTTGCTAGAACTATTTTGAAAGGACCCCTTTGTATTTTTCCCTAAGACACACCCCTTGCATACCCCTGAATTACATTGTTTGAGTTTGGGTAACCCTGTAACTAGTCTTTCCATGGAAGATAGGGCACAAAAATTTAGGTGTCCTAGTCTTCTATGCCATATTTCATTAGAGTTTGCAATTTCATGAATTAGGGCTTGATTTGGTTCCATACATAACTCGTACAAGTACCCTTGTCTATGACCTATGGTTTTAGCTTTCTTAATAGTAGAATTCTTTGGCCATGCCAATACTTTGCTATCCATAAAGGTCACCTTATATCCATTATCGTCAAGTGCAGATATGGAGACTAGGTTTCTTTTGATGCCTGCTACAAACAATACTCCAATAAGTTGGATGGAGATGCCAGTCTTTAATTTGAGGGTGCATGTGCCAACACCCTTGACTGGATGTATAGAGTTATCTCCAATTGTTACTTCTTTGTCAGTCTCTTCTACCATGGTGTCTAGTAGTTCCCTGAACCCTATGATGTGTATTGATGAACCACTATCTATAACCTAGGTGTTGGATTTATTTGATACTTGGTTTGAAAGTGCAGAGTAGAATACATATTTCTCAGAGTCATGCTCCTTTATTTTGGCATAAGATGCTTGTTGTTTGGTTCTGTTAGGACATCTAATTGCATAGTGTCCATATTGGTCGCATCTAAAACATTGGATGCGAGAAATATCTTTCTTGAATGAACCTTTCTCGTGATAATTTTTCCTCTTCTTGAAGTGTTTCTTCTTTTCTTTCTTTTGAGAGTTTGTATTTAGAAAATGAAGATCTTCATCTATTTTTTTTTGTTTTGACCCTTTCTTTGTCTACCTAGATTCTTTTTGAAGACAGTCTGATCTTAGGCGGTCAAATTTTGGAAATTTGGACCTTGCACTAATACCTTGAACAAATATCTCCCAGGAATTTGGGAGACCATCTAGAGCAATAAGTGTTAGTTCCTTGCTTTCAATTTGGTACCCAAGTGTTGATAGTTGATCAATTAGTGCAGATATTCTCATAAAGTATGCATTGATAGATTCTCCTTTGTTCATACTTATATGATTTATTTCTCTCTTTAGGGCTAAGGTTCTGCTGGAGTTATTAATTTCATAATTGCCTTCAAGTGACTTTAACATATGATATGCAGTCTCATGTTTTGTCAAAATCGGCATGATATGACCTCTAACTCCATCAACTATGATTTTCATGGCTTTGTCATTTCCTTCAATCCATGTCGTTTTATCAGGATCATTCTCTGGTTCCATTTTTTTTTCTCTCACAAATGAATCAACTTTATTTTCTTTTAGTATCATCATAATTCTAAATTTCCATGATGAGAAGTTATTTCCTCCTTCCAATCTGTCTTCGAATCAGATTACTGCTGTCATTTGAGAAATGAGATGTATTAAATATGAATTTCTCAAGTTTGATTTTCTGCCTAGATTCTGCTTAACTTGACTCTGATACCATGTAAATTCAAATCAAACTTATAATCTCTGACTTGGATATTTTCTGAAAGTTGGATATTTATATAGCAGACTTAACTCATTACTGTCTTTTGTATTTTAGATGCAATTACCACTTCTCATACACTTCTAATTTTTGTGTCGATCCATGGTGTTACAGGGAAAAGACATTGATATAAATATGTGAGTGACGGTAGGAGTCACATCTGTGATAGACGTGACTCCTCAAGGAGTCACGCCTATCACAGGTGTGACTTTCTCACCATTTGTATTGTAATTGGTTTCACTGATTTTAACAGTTGCTAATCACTGTTTAGAATGTAGAAGATGTTTATGTTTTGGTAATATATCATTCGATCATGCTATATTGATATTTATCTTAACATACCTTATATATGAAATATGACTATATAAGTAATATTTAATATTACTTATATATTCATATTTATTATTATGTTATCTAATCGAAGCTACACACAACTCAACAGGGTTAAAGGTATAAGAGATTTACCTGCCCAAACACTATTGGCTAAGAATATTTTGACTGGTGACAAATTGTATAAAGCAACTGAATGGTATCAGCAGATAAAGTTGAGGAAAGAAATTTTTGATAGCATCAGGGGAGCCTGTAAGCCAATAGATGAAAACATATTGGCTCTGATATATGACATAAATGATACTTTGAGAGTTTGTCTGATAATGGACTACAATGATTTGGTGCCATATGATGTGAATGGTTGTAAAGATAAACTGCACAAAATAGTTTTTGAAAATGTTGAGTTAGATGTGGAGGCTAGGTTGGATAAAGTCAGTGACCTCAGAGCTGAGTTTAATGCATTTCATAAGGCAAAGACAGAAATAGAAAGGATATACAATCAATACAGCCGAGAGTTGGAAATGTTCAGATATCGGGTCAATCATCTTAAGAACCTGGACCCTATAGATATCAATCCAACACTTTCATCTTGGGTCAACTACCACAACAAGCTGGCAGAAGAAGACAAAATAGATTTGGATGAAGAGTCTTAATGTATTCTTTTTGAACATTTTGAAATGTAATCCTTTCACTAGTGTAAACTGCTATATTTAGAGTAACATGTGATACTATTTTGTCTTTATTATGCCTCAAAAATGATTTTTTCTATATATATATATTCAGTTGGGTAGTCAAAATGTCTAGATTCAATGTATTTGGGGGCTGTTTTTCATCTTTTTCATAAGAGACAAAATGTAATCCAGGATTGCTATGAGTTATCATGAATGCATTTAATAATGTAAATCTGGACCATTGGTGTTGAGTTAATCTCCACCGTCCATTCAAAAACTTGGTATGCCTCTTCTCCTATATAAAGGGCGGCCATTTCCATTATTTGAGAGAGAATTCTTGATACTGAATTATTGACATTCTGCCATTTGAAGTAATACAAAGCAAGTTTCTACAGTTATTTTGAGTATTTGTGTATTGTATTGGCTTATTTGGTTTCATGGTTTGCTTCTTGATCTCTAATAGTTAATTAGTTGTGCTTTTGCAATGTTGATGGTTTATCGAAAGCATCTGATGAATGCTCTTAGTCCACACTTTTAGTTATTTGCTGATGGTAGGTAACTGTGCAAAGTTAGTCTAGGCTAATTAGTTGTGCTTAAGTTTGATTGCATTTCATACATTAAATTGCACCATTTATTGGGTATTTGATGAATGAATGTAATTTGAAAACTTCTCAATTTCCATTGAAGATAGCATCATTTTCTATAGTGTTGTAACATTCATTTTTAGTTTGGTAACTAAAAAAATTGGTTAAATTTCAGAGCATTTGTCTACTTGCAGCAATCCACATATTGTGAATGTTAGTTAGGATTTCTTAAACCCTATCCCCTTTTGCAATTTTTTTGAAAACAATCATTAGTTTATGAATTTCAGTAGCATTTCGTATTGTTTTATCAGCTAAAATCATAAAGGGCTTGCATGAATTCCTACTCCAACCATTGAAATTTATAGATTGCATGTCAGACCCCTTTTCGATACAGCTAGAACATTTCAACTAAGAGATCCCAAGCAAGCTAAGACCTAGCTGTAGAAACCTTGGAGTAGTCTTACCTAGGGTAGGATACTTTTCAAGAGAGGTGTGAAACTAGCAATCACACCTGTGTTGTTGTGTGCTAAAACCACCATCAACATATGTCAAGAATACAAGCACTATATGTAGCCATGTTTAAATGGAAAAAATAATAGGTGTTAGATTCACCTAATAATGCACCCTTTTACAATTTCTACAACTCCTTACAAGTTTGTTTATGAATATTCATGTTTCTTTTTCCAAAATAATTCAAAAATACCTTATTTCTCCATTCACAAAACAAACATTTCATATGATTTTTTAGAAAAGAAGCATGTACTTATGAGATTTGAAACCTTAAAAAACCACTTTCAAAATTTGTTGTTAGAATCTCTTATAACCAACTCTTCCATGGATCATACTTATTTCAATATTTGACAACAAAATCTACTATATCTGCACTCTCATCGTTTCTTTAAATATAATCATCTAAATTTCAAAACACTAATACTCTTATCTTTGAAATTTAATTAAACTTTTACCTCTCACACCTTCACCCTAAAACAACTCTTTTATGCGTATTAAATACTATATATAACATGAATTTGTTGTGTTGTAATACCTTCTCCATTGCTTGAAATGAATTTGCATCTTACATGGCTAGAAATCACTAATAAAAAATTCAAATGTTTGTTGTATGGGATTGATACAAACACTCCAACTTCATGCTCTCTTCCAAAGAATTAGTCAATGTAGATTGAACACCTAGCAATGGAGAATGCCCAATAATAAAGTGTTAGCACCCAACCATGAATTTTAATCTCCCGACAATGATTTTATACATCAAGGAATATTTTTACACACCCAAGAATGTTTTTAAATGCCCAGGAATGTTTTTAAACACCCAACACTATTTTAAATGCCAATCAATTGTTTTAAACATCCATGAATGTTTTTAAACCCCCAACAATTGGTTAAAACATCAAGACAATATTTTTGAATGCCCCAACATTTATTTGCAATGCTTAGTCATTGATTTAGATGCCCAACAATATGTAAATTGTAGAAAAATAAATTTGAACATCTAGCAAATAAATTTGATATTGTTTTTATATTTAAAATGTTTCTTCAAATTTGGATGTAGCAAGAAGATTCTTCTCTCTATACGCAATAGAAATAATAATGATTGATCATCACTTTTATCTTCTACAATAATACATTGCTTAAAATCGGAGATGCTCTAATACCATATTCAAATGGTGAGCACAAAAACAATATTGCATATTACACAATTTTTGTATAAAGAACAATATAGAAATAATATGAAATATTATTTTGATTTCCAGATAATATTACATTGCTTTCCAATGTGGCTTTATAAAGCCTTATTTTCCCATAACATCCCAAAACTACTTTCAACTATCTCCCAACTAATAGTTTAACTTATTAAACTATAAACTAACAATTATTTATAAGCTACCAACTAACATTTATTTATTATTTATTTAACCTATATACTAAACTATAATAAACTATATATGTAATAAAATACCAACAATTTTTTCACAGTTCATGTTGATGAGTTAGTACGTTTTTGTAATCAACTGTTTATGTTTTTTGTATTATTGTTTCAAATCACACTAGTGATCTATCATCAAAATAATCTATTTTCATTTGAGGAGTATTTTGATTGGTTAAATCACATTGTGTTATATGCACTTCTCTGTAGTCATTTTTCTATCTAATTAAGATCTGTAAGGGATTATCTTTCAATGGTTATTTTAAAAGAATGTAATAAGAGTTAACTACTCATAACTCTTTAATGTAGCTAAGAAAAACTTTATCATAATAGAATAAGAAAGAATATATCTAGAAAAGAAAGTATATAGTGGAGATAGACCCAATGTGTTAATAAATGCAAATATTTAAGTAGAGTGTAGCTATCATACACTTCAATAATAATGCCTCAATATAAATAATTGATATGTTATAATTAACACATCAATTATTTATATGAGAGACCTTATTCTAAGTGCTAGTTGTTTAAACCCTTTCATGGTAGAGTGCCACCAAATATCTCCCAACTAATAGTTTAACTTATTAAACTATAAACTAACAATTATTTATAAGCTACCAACTAACATTTATTTATTATTTATTTAACCTATATACTAAACTATAATAAACTATATATGTAATAAAATACCAACAATTTTTTCACAGTTCATGTTGATGAGTTAGTACGTTTTTGTAATCAACTGTTTATGTTTTTTGTATTATTGTTTCAAATCACACTAGTGATCTATCATCAAAATAATCTATTTTCATTTGAGGAGTATTTTGATTGGTTAAATCACATTGTGTTATATGCACTTCTCTGTAGTCATTTTTTTATCTAATTAAGATCTGTAAGGGATTAACTTTCAATGGTTATTTTAAAAGAATGCAATAAGAGTTAACTACTCATAACTCTTTAATGTAGCTAAGAAAAACTTTATCATAATAGAATAAGAAAGAATATAACTAGAAAAGAAAGTATATAGTGGAGATAGACCCAATGTGTTAATAAGTGCAAATATTTAAGTAGAGTGTAGCTATCATACACTTCAATAATAATGCCTCAATATAAATAATTGATATGTTATAATTAACACATCAATTATTTATATGAGAGACCTTATTCTAAGTGCTAGTTGTTTAAACCCTTTCATGGTAGAGTGCCACCAAAGCCATGGAATTCAAGTTAAATAATAATACACCTTAAGGTTGTACGACATTCCAACCTTAAAATATGACAATCATGTTGCAACAAACACTAACCTGTGACTACACATACGGAACCATTCAAGCCAGTATAAAAAGGCCTGGAGAAACAACATGATATTTCCTTTCAAAAAAGGAAAAAGAAAAAAACATTGAGACTTAAGATCTTTCACTTTCTTTAACAATACATTACATGAAAACCTTGAGTGCATATACAATGGCAACGAATGATGAACATCAAGATGAAGCTTTTTTCTTAATGTCACAAATTATTGTGGTGTGTATTCATTTCAATAGAGCCATTCGACGGCTGTTTGCCGAGGTTCTCCGAGGAAAAACACGTCTGTTGGCTATTTATGTTTTCTTACTCATCCAAAATCATCAAAATCTCGTCTATATTAGTGTCCCACAGCTCGCCCTCGGTCATCTCAGCATTAAAATTTTTAATATTGAGATTTTGAGGTTGAGGACAAAAACTTTTGTTTCCGTCTTTATAAGTTCCAGTTAAAGAGACAAAAATAATAATAGATATCCAAAAATCATCCAGGTCCCGTAGCTCAGTTGGTTAGAGCGTTGGTCTTATGAGATCCCATTACTTAGGGTAGCCGAAGGTCGCGGGTTCAAGCCCCGCCCAGACCAGAGAGATAATTAACATCCTGTTGTATTGAGAGATGCACTTGTTTGCAGTGGTCGACAAGGATATCTTAGATCATCTGCGCATCAATTCGTACCCAAGCATGATATTTTACTGTCCACCATTTATGTTCTTATTAGTTCCTGCAGCAGGCAGGTATATTATGGTTAATTAGTCTTTTTCAACTAATCATTAACATTCTCAAATTTTTAGATAGACAATGCTTTAACCAATTTAAAACTTTTGAAAATTTATTTATCTATTTTTTAAAATTAGCTGCTGTTACATGAACAGTTTTATTGCTGATGATTACAATTTTCATTGACAATGCCTTGTTTTCTGCTTAGGTAAGTTGATTTTTAAATTTTCAAGCAAAAGAGTGACCTTTGACTGATTGCAAATTGACTGTATCAGTCTGGATTACATGGTCTATGTGGAGGAGATTGGTGGTCTAATACTTCTGGACCGTCGCTGCACTTTCCTTCAGCCCCTCCTCCTATGTCTTTTTCTTCTTCTTGTTCCCTGTGACTACACATACTGAACCATTCAAGACCATTTTAAAATGGCCTAGAGAAACAACATGATATTTGCTTTCAAAAAAGAAAAAGAAAAAAAAAAACATTGATTCACTTTCTTTCACAATACATTACATGAATACCTTGAGTGCATATACAATGGCAACGAATGATGAGCATCAAGATGAAGCTATTTTCTTAATGTCACAAGCTATTTTCTTAATGTCACACCCTGGCATGTACCCCTTTTTCACCTTTATTTCCTTGTTCATTTGTATGAATAATTATTAAACGGCTGTTCTTATATATCATCCACTTCAATAGTCAAAGGTTAATTTTGGCCAATAAAAATAGGACAAAAATTTAACACTTTTAATTGTGAATGAGGTGTGAAATTGCTATTGATTGTTTGACCATTGAAGTAGATGATATTTAAGTAGAGTGTTATTAAACATGTAAATACTTTGATTCCTACGAGTAATGGTGAAATTACCACACCCATGCCCATTCTCACTTAGTTCACCCACTGTAAACAACTGGTACATTGTGGTGCCAATTGTTTATGAAATCTTCGACCTTGATTTATTATGGAAGAATGCTTTCTTTTAGAGAACCATTGTACTTTGTTGTGTTAATTGTGGGAATAATTACCCCATATTTAATTTTGATGGTTTTTGTGCAACAAGAATAAGACCCCCTATAATTAAGCCCATGGAAGTGAAATAAGCATCTCCAAAGGATTCTTTCTATCTAATTCTAACAAATGTAGATACTATAAGAACATGCTATCTAATGGTTCATTCTTTGACCATGCCACTTTTCTTTTTTTCTCCCCTTGGAACAAAGACACTTTAATCTTAGAGATCAGATCCTTAAGGTATAGGTTTAGGCTGAGTTTCTAGGTCTATTGATGTCACTTTGAGTGTTTATGGAACAAGTGGATAATCTATTAGGATGTCATGGGCGGTAAGTGCAGCCATTATTATACTTATTGTCTTCATAAATGTACATAGACATTGAAGTGGATATTTTTAATGATTCAAAGAAAATTATGATATCCATGTTGGTAGCTAACAAAACTCATGTACAAATTTTTATTCATAATTAGGTTAAGCTTGTGTTTTCATAGCAATCTAAAGAGCTTAACATAAAAGACTACCCTCTACTTCTTAGAGTTGAAGAAAAGCCAAGTAGCCCTCCTAGTTTTGATAAATTTGTTTTTAGTGGGTGGACATTAGTTGGTAGTGAAAAGAATGAGGAAAAAAGCTATACTTGAGGAAAATTTCCAAGGGCATCTAGAGGAAATCCTAATCCATCCATGGCATATGTTCTAAGGGTAGTGATGCAAACAACCATGGCGATTTATGAAATTTTGGATTAGTGCACACCTCACTCAATCAATGTTGTTTTATTGAACTCGCATAACTCAAGCCATTCATTACCACAATAGTAACAATAATATTAGCTCCTATTACTAATCTTACTTTCCTACATATAGTACGATGACAATGTTATTGTGGAGGAAGATCATGATTTTTCAAAAATGCCTTGTTCATAAAAGGGTGGAAACTTTATGAAAAACAATCACCAAGGCTTTGCTTAATATAGCCTTGATGTGATACAAGATATTGAGGACAGTGATAGTATGAATTTGGATCAACATATGTGATGATTATAGTATTGTGAAGTGTAGGTGGATTCGAATATCCTAGAAGAAAGAATAATATCAGATCAAGTTGTCAAAATCTTGATTCTTTGGATGTTGTCTTTCTCTAGGAAGTTAAAATCATAGATTTATTTTCTTTGAGCCAATTCGGGCTACTTTATGTGTTCAAATTGTTTTCTATTCTCTACAATAAATAAGGCTAGGATGTGATAGTGTAGTTATGCCTCTTTCTATGTTTCTCTTTTTCTATTATGGAATGGGGTTACAATCCCATCAATAGGGCCATATGAATCTTGCTCAACATTCGTAAAAACCTTTGGGTCTAGCTAATTTATGCACATCCAATAACTTTGTTGTGTTATATTCTTTGGCAATAGCTTGTTAATGATCTTCTTGAGTCTAGTTATATTCTCAATTGTGAATTCAACATGGTTGAATCCTCATAATAAAAGTGTGACTTGTTTCTGATGCATTGGTGTGTTAGGGAATGTGAAGCTTAGTTTTAATTGCAAGATAAACATGAGCTCTTTGATCATGACCCTTTTAAAAGAAAGAAATTACCCCTTCCCTCATCTACCTATGCTAATGTTTGGAGATGATGGATATAGACCTCAAGCTTCTAGATAGTGCTTTGTTTGCTAAGAATAATATATAGTAGACATGATTTTTCCACAGTCCATGTAGATGAGTTAGTATGGTTTTGCAATCAACTATTTAAACTTTTGTATTAATGCTTCAAATCACACTAATTATCCATCATCAAAATAATCTATTTTCATTTGAGGAGTTAACTTTAAGAGATTAACTAGATATAATCCCTTACAGAGCATAATTAGAGTCTATTTTCATTTGATGAGTCTAATTATAAATGATTAACTTTCAAGAGTTATTTTAAAAGAATGCAATAAGAGTTAACTACTCATAACTCTTTAAAATAGCAAAGAAAAACCTTATAAAAAGAACATACCTAGAAAAGAAAATATATAGTGGAAATAAACTCAACGTGTTAATAAGTGCAAATATTTAAATAGAGTGTGGCTAGCATACACTTCAATAATAACTGATATGTTATAATTAACACATCAATTGTTTATATGGGAGACCTCATTCCAGGTGCTAGTTACTGTGCCACCGAAGCCATGGAATTTGAGTTAAATAATACACCCTAAGGCTGTATGACATTCCAACTAATCAATGCTTAGAAAATACAAACCTTGAAATATGGCAATCATGATGCAATAAACACTACCCTGTGACTACACATACGGAACCATTCAAGACCAGTATGCTGGAGAAACAACGTGATATTTGCTTTCAACAAAGAAAAAGAAAAAAACATGGAGATTTAAGATTTCACTTTCTTTCACAATACATTACATGAAAACCTCGAGTGCATATACAATGGCAACGAATGATGAACATTAAAATAAAACTATTTTCTTAATGTCACAAGTTATTGTGGTGTGTATTCATTTCAAGAGAGCCATTCGATGGCTGTTTGCCGAGGTTCTCTTAGTAAAAACACGTGTGTTGGCTATTTATGTTTTCTTCCTCATTCAACATCATCAAAATTTTATCTATATTAACGTCTCAGCACTGGAGCATTGGTCTGCATTGAAATTATTAATATTGAGATTTTGAGGTTGAGGAGGAGGATTGTTAAGCCACGCAGAAGAGCCATACATGATTTGAGCAGCACGGCGCCTGCCATTGTTGGGTTCTCTTATTTTGCAACCCATTTACCCCAAGTGCGCTACCTCACTCCTCTGTAATTGTACACCTCACGTAAACAGCCGGTGAGTTGTTACTCACCTACTGTATGGATTCCTCGACAATTCCAGCAGTCGACGAAATCTAATGATCAAATTATTCGACTTCATTCGACTGTTGCTGCTGTACGGTTGGTCGACTCCACATCAGCTGTCTTCGACTGACCGTACCAAACTTACAACGCACAGGCTGATTAAGACGTTCCGTAATTATATACCCCGTTTTCAGGCCTGCCTTTTCCTGGCATGCACCCCTTTTTCGAACTCTTGTGAACTGCTCTTCTTCTTTTCATTTGTTGGCAGGAATTCAAGCGCTGCCATTGCTCTAATATTTGCGAAACTTTCTTCTCCCTCTGCCCGCTCGCTGTCTTCGCCATCTTTGTTGAACGCTTAGAATAATATGTGAATCGCAGAAGAAAGAAGTACGCGCCTCTCCATTTGAAAGCAAATGAATAACTTGATGGATACGCTTCTGAACCAGCCGCGTTGGACCGCCTCGTACTTGGAAGGTTCGGTCTCGAAGACTCGTCGTTACTTTTTCTTTTGTCTCTTCATATTTTATTTTCGCTCTTCCGTGAAAGATGTCGACTACGAAAAAGCGCATGAAACTGTCTACGTCGATATCTGTTACCTTCAATAGATGCTTTCCTTCTATTCTAAAAACATTTTCATTTCTTTACCCTAGGATGTAAGAGCAATCATGCATCACCCAAAAATAATTTTTTACTCTATTTGTTTTATTTGTACGTTTTCAAAAGCATTTTAGTCATCATCTATCTATTGTAGATCCTATTGGATTTCATCACACATGCATATTTCACATGGTAGTTGAAAACACATCTTCTACATTGAGCCTACAACATCACATCCAATTTCTAGGAGATTCTAATCATCATAAAGACATATTTTAGTTCTAGACTTACTTCTAGGCATAACAAGATAACATCTAGTTTCACTCAAAGTATATGAAAATGCAACTTACATGTTCAAAATTTGATGTCTTTAGTGAGCACTAATCTACACTCTACTGTCTACGAAATTGAGTATTTAATCCATTTATAAATAAATAAAAGCAAATCTAAATCTAACAAAAATACATAATACAATTTATTAAAAAATTTTAAATGAAAAAATGAAAGAACAAAAAAAAAAATTTAAGCAACCAACCAAATTGATCTTTTTGTATACCAAAATTAAAAATATATATCCACTCAAAATAAGTAAAATATTAAAATAAAAAGTATATTTTTCTAAACATTTAGTTCTCTCTTTCTTTATCTCTTCTTATGTCACATCAACAAACATTGAAGACCACAATTCCTTCTATTAAACTCAATAAAGAAACATTTGTATCATGTGGGGTGATTTCATTTGAAAAGAAAAAATCCATTAAATGATTCTAATTGTGCAAATCCCAACGAGGAGAAAAGCAAATCTGATAATGGAAAAGAAATAATGAGATGTTGTCACCCACAACAAAACTCGCCACTCCCACATACACGCACACCCACAACACCCAATAGAGCATCCGATTGACTCAACCCTACGTCACTTAAGCTATTTTTAAACTCTTAGCAATGTTTTGAACTAAAGCATTCATCAAGATGAATGAAACAAGTTGGATAGAAGAGATAGATCTACTATTAGGTTGTGTCTTTCTAATTCCATAAGAGTAAATATAATATATAATATATTAACTTTACTCTCTCTCTCTCTCTCTCTCTCTCTCTCTCTCTCTCTCTCTCTCTCTCTCTCTCTCTCTCTCTCTCTCTCTCATTTGATTGAAAGCTAAAACTACAAAAAAAACAATTAAAAAAATCCAACTTCAAAACATTACATTTTGAAAATTTCTAAAATTTCCAATTACTAACATTTCCCTCTTTTCTTGCATGAAATATTTTTTAGCTTTGACAAATTATGCTCATTTTGCAACTGGTTATGATAAGCAACATAGCCTACATGGAGGTGTTTGTGACAATGGTGTTTGTGAGTTTAGGTGCTAGGATTATGCAAGATATACTTGTCAAAACATATGTCTCGGTATGGAATGCATGAGGTAAACATTGTGCTCAAAGACGACCAAGTATTCTATAGAAATTAGAAGTAGTTGATGTTATGCCAAACTATAATAAGCTAATTCCAAGTAGTCGCATGATGTTCGGTATTTTGGATAATGGGTACCATGCAACAACAACAAAGTGCTTGGCTTGCTGGGTGAGATTTCACATGTTTTTCTAAATTATTTTGTTGATATGTTTTTGGATGAAGTGTTATTTATAAAATACCCTTTTTGAGCTTTAGCTAAATACTAAGAATTATGAAACAAATATACATTTTAGTTGGTTGTCTTGATCTATTAACTCATTTAAATTGTTACCCCATGAAAAAGTGGTAATTCCATATGAAAGAGTGTGCAGAGGGAAAAGACGTTCTTGTCAAGGATCACCACTAAAATTCATCCCATTTTGGTATAATGAATAGAAATACATATGATCAAAAGCGCAATTAAGTGTATATAATCCACAAACAAATGCATCAAGGAAGGTTTGTATTCACGCCTATACATTGTTCCTTGATGTGTACCAACTTACCGATAGATGAAGAAAAACTAGTGGTATTTGAAAACATATGCAAATACAAACATACCAATGAATGAAATGAAACTAACACAAAAAACCCGACAAATAGTGGTATACAACAAAGCATAAAATGGATGACTGGATTTCCTTTGATCATCGTGCATCCTTCTTAGAAACCTCCCGTCATCGATTGCCAAGGCAGGTTTGTCCCTCACATAGAGGGAACACCTTCAGCATAAATATATTATGAGGTAGATTCAAATCATAGTATTCCTATTATCTAAAGGGGATCAATATATTAAACTTTGGCTGAAATAAAGCTATGTCTGAACCAAAGCACTACCATTAACACTAAAGACACCTCATAAATGGAACTACTAGGATACTATAAACTGGAAATCACACTTTGGTGTGCAATGGGTACGCCGAAATTGTACAATTATTATGCTGGACTGCATTTTATTAGAAATGAAAGTGTTATATTTTACATTGTAGAAGAAACTTAAAATTAGTTCACGTACTTATTTTTATATTCATTTTGAGGAAAAATTGTAGATAATTTCAATCAAAGTATTCTATAAACCCTAGCTTTTCGAAGTGTGATTTATGGAGACACTTAATCAATTGGTTATGAAGATATTGATGGTAGTTGTTGATGCATTGCATTTTAAAATATTCATATACATAGTCTTGTGTGGAGTGTTATTCTCACCTAGAACTTTGATAGGAAAGCTTTCTTTTGGAGTAAATGTTTTAGTGTGTTTTCACTTGGGGAGAAGTAGAACAAGCTTTCTTAGTCAAATAGTTACTTGAGAAACTTGTTAAGGAAAAATAAACATAGAAGTCTAGAAATAACAAAAAGTGAGTTGACACCTAAAATGCATCCTTATTATTCTCTTCTTTCAACTCAAACTCAAGATATATAATATTATCAATCTATCTGAGAATAATCATGGAGAATATGTGAGATTAATATCTCAAGTTTCAGTATTGGCCAAATTTTGTGAATCTATCTATATGAGAAAAATTAATATATAACTAAATGATAAATATGTAAACATTGTAAATCCTTGCTATTGTATACGAAAACCACATATCCTATATAAAATAATACACATAGAGTTGTAGTTCATGTATATATGTATGATCTATTGAGATATACACATCTTGCAGAAATTAGCTGCAGTCAAAATATACCTTATTTTTTTGAACCTCAAGGACAACAAATGAGGGTTTAAACCAATTAAAATAATCTCTTTCACAATTTTGTTAATGGTCAATTCCCTCTTAGAATGTACAATAATTCTTTATACCATATAGAGCATGATGCTCCAAATAGAGAAAGAATGTTTGAAATATACAGATGTGTATGTCATAAGAGCAAGTTTATGGTATAAATCCCTATGAACATATTATCTCGATTGACTTTTAATTTTGACTTCTTCAATTATGCATATAATTAGAAAACTGTGACCATGTTCACATTGACACCAAGGTTAAGTGCTTCATGAATCGTTTTAGCACTATCATGAAAAGGAGGGTCAAACAGAGATAGCAAACCAACAAATTTCCATGGACCTCTAGCACTCTCTTTGTTCTTTTAAGGTACTTCCTGTAGTTTTTATATCAAACAGACCTGAAACAAGGATTCTAGTAACCATTTTATACAGAAAATTGAAAGATAGTTGTTTGACAACAAAAATTGAATAATCCTTGCAACTTCTTAGTTGATGCCAAATTAAGAACATCATACCTGTCTAGCTATACCAAGAGATCAAAGTCCACCTTCAGAAAAATTATCAATCACTGAATGCACCTTATTTCTCAAATCTTGAGTACATTTATAGAGGTCATTAATCTGTTTTAATATTTATGCAAAATTTTAAGAACAAATAGATACACCATTAATTAGAAAAGAGTAGAAATCTACACCCCATCAAATGCTAAGTAGAACATGGTTAGAAAGATTTCAAGTATACAATATATAAAAATAGACATTGGATTCTACCTGCATTGGTGTTCCTTTGCTAGCCCAATCCTAGTTTCTATTAGAATCAATGTAGGTAAGTGATGTACGTTTATCAACAAGATTAAATGGTGGAAAATGAACTTTAGAAAAACTTGCTCTTGCCTGTACCAGAACATCAAAGTTTTAAATTCCAA
Source organism: Cunninghamia lanceolata (assembly GCA_027924645.1). Taxonomy (NCBI): domain Eukaryota; kingdom Viridiplantae; phylum Streptophyta; class Pinopsida; order Cupressales; family Cupressaceae; genus Cunninghamia; species Cunninghamia lanceolata. The sequence continues at coordinate 3,454,086 of BSBN01000710.1, read as the reverse complement.
TTCCAATATCATTCCTGGTCACAACAAAAATAGTATACAAGATATCTAAAAAGCTCAACTAAAGATAACATTGTGAAAAAGATATCTACAAGGGCAAGTTCCTAGGTGGTACCTCTTTCAGATCTGCCAAAATTCCAATAATAGCACCATCAATTACACCTTGATTTTCAATTCTTCAAGCTCTAGATACTGGAAATAACACTCTATCCTTATAGAGACCTTTTGCAAATACCTGCATAGCTTTTAAATGAGAATTTAGAAAACTATAATAACATACAACATGCAATAGTATGTATTTTTTAGGCCACTATTTTTTAGGCTTTGGTATTTAACAGTCAAACCTTACACAACAAAAAAAAAAAACATCAAAAGTAGCTAGATGCCACTTGAACTATATTTTATCATTTATGTACAGTACCTCAAAAAGATTGTTAACAAATAACAACTTGTTGAGTGTAAAAGTTTTAGTCTTATCACTGTAAAGAACATCAATTCCAACCAGTTCTTCAATAGCAGTCATTCTTTTTGTAATAGCACATTGAACATCAATTATGCAGTCTTATAAGCTTCAAGGCAAATAACTTTATGCAGTATTTAAAAGTACTCCAATCATAAGAAGCACTTCAATTTGTCTATTAAAAGAGTAGTTCCTGTTGGGAGAGGTGGTGAGAGCTAATAGCCATTGTCACAGAGAGCACACTGGGCATGGTGATAGGAATACCACCAATCAAGAGAACCAACCAGTTGTTAATCCCATCCCATTATTTCCTTTGTTGAATGGGATACATGATAAGTATCTCTAGTATTAACCCTTAACTGTACTGGAACAGAAGTAGAAGTTTCCAATTGTAGTAAAACCCTGTAATCTAGAGTAAGTGTTGTTAGAGCTTTTCTTCAGTTCAGATTAAGGCTAAAGTTCAACCTAAAAGAATAGAAATTACTCCCTCAATGGAGGGGGGTACATGCAACATACAATCAAAAGGTATATTATTTTCCATATATAATCACCAACCTTCTAGAAATGGCCAACATTGTTGGTGGAGTCCACTAAATGAGCAGCCTTCCCAAAGAAAGTGTGGACTCTAGTGGCAATGACCATGACCTCAATTTCTCCTTGTTTACATGTAGACCTTGAAAAGAGGGAGGATAACTAGAAAACAATAATAGCATAATCTAGAATAGCTAAACATGACAATTATCTCCAGTATGACTTCAATCACAATGGAACAGATGCAGAAGTTTCCAATTGTAGTAAAAACCTATTGTATACACTTAAAAATGACATGACTTGGTCTAATAAATATTCTTAATATTTATTCCATACTTATTCTTCTATCAATAAATAAATAAATCAATTTATTTATTCGATTCACATTCCTCTAAATTAATTAAATATCGAAATATTTAATTACCTCTTCAAAAGTCAAAATTAAATAAAAACCTTTATTTAATTAAATTCTTCCAAACAATTAAATAATTCTTAATTATTTAATTAAGTCAAATCATTCTTCAAAATTTAAATAAATCAAATCAAATTTATTTAAATCCTCTCAATCTCTAAAAAAAATATAATCAAATATTTTATTTATTCTTCCAAAATTCATTCTAAATTAAATAATACCAATTATTTAATTTTTTCTTCCAATAATATATTCTCTAAATTTAAATAAATCAAATATTTATTTAAGTTGTCCATTTCTTCTAAATTGAGTTATCTCTAAATATAATTCAATCCTTGTGCACATGTAATTGAATATTCTAAATATTTAATTAAGTTAAAATATCTTCTCATCCTCATGCAATTTCCATTCTTCTAGTTCTATTCTCTTAACTGATTAATCTATTCTTTTAGTTGATTAATCTCTTTAGTTAACTCATTCTTCTATTTTATTAATTCCTCTCATGCAAAATAGAGCAAGACACATGTCTTCTTCCTATTCGCACATGTTCCTCAACCATTCTATACTATTGATCTTCTCGTTCTTTCTATACCATTGATCTCTTCTCTCTCAAGTCTATAAATTGAGCCATATTCTTCCATTTCATTCATCCAAGCTTTAAGTAAACTTACTCTGCAGGAATTACAACATGCCTTTGGCACCAATTCCTTCATTGCTTGTGATCACACTCGTTACTACACACTACTATCATTGTTATGAAGCTCATCTTCATGGTGAAACTATCATAGCCATTCCCATTTGAACATATTGGAATCATAGCAAGGAAGTGCACCTTCTGAGGGCCATATTCATAGACAAGATCATTTGTGATAGGGGATCAATGGAAGCTGAGAATTAAAGGAGGTTTGCTTTTGTATTGTTCATTGTTTGATTGATCTCTTTTTGTTCATTATTTCATTGAGTTTTGGGTATTTTGATATTGATATATTGATTATTCATTTGAATCCAATTTTCCCTTAACACCTATAATCTAGAGTAAGTGTTGTTAGAGCTTTTCTTGAGTTTAGATTAAGGCTAAAGTCCAACCTAAAAGAATAGAAATTAGTCCCTCAAAGGAGGGGGGTACATGCAGCTGACAATCAAAAGGTATAATATTTTCCATATAATTACCAACCTTTTCAAAATGGCCAACATTGTTGGTGGAGTCCACTAAATGAGCAACCTTCCCAAAGAAAGTGTTGACCCCAGTGGCAATGACCATGGCCTCTATTTCTCCTTGTTTACAAGTTGTCATTGATAATATGGCTACAACGTCAATATCTAGACTATTCAATGCATTTCTTAATAGTAGTAATAGTAATTTCAGCTATGCAAGGGATTTGGACCTGTGGGCACTACTATCTTTTGAACTCCAATATGGGATCAATTTCTTATGTTAAACGATTGTAGTATTCTTTGTAAAAATTCTTCATATTCTCAAGCGAGTGTGTAGGCATAAAACTATACACTTCATAAGTCTTTTCTCTCAGTAATCTATTCCTTATAAGATCTCCTTTCTGTCCAATATTGTACCTATTGCTTGAGATCTCCTTGGTGCCTATAATACATGGTAATCATAGCAAAACCTCAATGTTAAAAGCGATGCACCTTTTGTGATTTATTTATTGTCAGTCACAAGGAAACATATTTTACTTGAAAATGAAATCCAGCTAATTCTAAAAGGAAGTAAATGAAATGCATTTCACTCATAGGAGTAAAATGTGTCTTTTGAGAAATAGTGACAAAGAGGTGAATTATCATTCATTTCACATTTTAATTGGTCATTAGATAAGTAGTAATATATAAGGTTAAGTACATGCCATCAAAATTTAGAACTCATTCCTGGGATCACATCTCATGCCTTGCAAAACTACTATTCCATTATCTTAGTTTTCATCTAAAAGATTAAAGCTGAGATATTAGGAAGAATCGTTGACAATGTAGTACAAAAAGCTATGGATGTATCCCAAATTTCTATGAGGAGCAAAATTCATTCTTTTTATAGTACTTGTGCAACTTCTAGGAACTTCTAAAATCAAAAGATAAAAAGGAAAAAGCTAATATTATGCATATAATCATGATTCACTTCTAGAAATGGCCAACATTGTTGGTGGAGTCCACAAAATGAGTAGCCTTCCCAAAGAAAGTGTGGACTCTAGTGGCAATGACCATGACCTAAATTTCTCCTTGTTTACATGTATACCCTGAAAAGAGGGAGGATAATTGTAAAGTAGTAATAGAAAAATATAGAACAACTAAACATGACAATTATCTCCAGTATGACTCTAATCACAATGGAATAGATGCAAAAGTTTCTAATTGTAGTAAAAACCTGTAATCTAGAGTAAGTGTTGTTAGAGCTTTTCTTCAGTTCAAATTAAGGATAAAGTCCAATTGACCTAAAAGAATATGTAAATTACTCCCTCAAAGGAGGAGGGTACATGCAACTTACAATCAAAAGGTATAATATTTCCCATATAATCACCAACCTTTTCGAAATGGACAACATTGTTGGTGGAGTCCACTAAATGAGGAGCCTTCCCAAAGAAAGTGTGGACTCCAGTGGCAATGACCATGACCTCTATTTCTCCTTGTTTACAAGTTGTCATTGATAATATGGTTGCAGCTTCAACATCTGGACTATTCAATGCATTTCCTAATAGTAATAATACAAATTTTAGCTATGCAAGGGATTAGGACCTATGGGCTTGCTAACTTTTGAACTCCGTATATGGGATCAATTTCTTGTGTTGAACATCTATAGTATTCTTTGTAAAAATTCTTCATATTCTCAAGTGAGTGTGCAGGCATAAAACTATACACTTCATAAGTATTTTCTCTCAGTAATCGGTTGGCTTACATGGAAGATAACAATGTGAAAACAAGAAAATAATAAAAGGCACCGATCAAATAACTTGGTCTTGCCTTCATCATAGCACAAAGGGCTTGTTGGGCACCTGAAGCACGAACCCACTTGTGTATATTTTGTAAAGGAAATTCCAAGAATATAAAGAATTTTAGAATTTGAGTAGTCCAAACTCCAAACCACATAAAATTGTGGTGAAAACAAATACATCATAAAAAGGACTTCAAAAGACATGAAAGGATTCACAGAGCCCAACATCTATTAATAGTGAAACAAAATTGCTTGCATTTGATTAAAACATTCCACATCCCATTTAAAACCCTTGCTAGCTTTCAACATTCCAAACAATTGAATCTTTTAGCACTTTAAATAGAAATACATGCAAGTGGAAGGTTGATTGCAGGAGAGGCCTAAAATGATGCAAGAGGCTCACCTTGAATTATGTTTTAATGTCATTTTGAGTTTTTTTAGTAAAATAAGGTCATGTGAGATCATTTGGGGTCATTCAAGAGCAATTTTAATGTTTAGGGGCAAAATATTGTAAAAAAAGTGTCATTTTAGTACAAAAAGTACAAAATAGGTCCAAAAAACTTGGATTTGTGGTTAGGGAAAATGAATGGTCATTTTTAGACATTTTAAATGGATGGCAATTCATTTGTAAACATATGTGCACATTCTCCAAGGTGGGGAAGACAAGTTTGAATGAAAATCTTTCATTTTGCATGTTTCTTGGGCATTTTTCTATGAAATCAGACTGTAAACTACATTATACAACCTTGTACTATATAGTATGGCCCTAAAAGTTATTGGAAAAGTTCTATATTATTGTTATCTTCCTAATGATTTTTATTTGAGTGATTTTCATCATGTTTTGTGAAAGTTATGATCAAAATAGTGACTGTCATATACAAATTTTTACTGTTTTCTACCTAAAAACCCTCTTTTTTATGGATTGTATGACCTAGTATGGTCAAAGGAGGGCATTGAGATGATGAATCTATGAAATACAAAACTTTTTATTTTTGTTTGGAGTCATTTCATTACGTTTTGCAAAAGTTATAGCATTTTTAGTGAAAATAGTCAAAACCCTAACTAGGGTTCCCAGTTCTATAACAATCCATTTTTTCCCTAGTCCATACAAAGAAACCCCAACGCATTTTTAGATATATGTAATAAGAGACAAAAGGGTATTTAGAACAATTTTCATATTTTCATTTGCAAGTCTTTAGGAAAAGTTATGACGAAAAAGGTCTAAAGTGCTGCCCCATGTTTTAGGCTTTAAGAGCAAGTTGCCAAGAATGAACAAGAATGCACATTTTCATCATTTGTATTGAAACCATGATTGTGATGTGTCAAGTCGGTCTTGTTTGAGTTCTTTCTCTACATCATTTTTTGTATCAGAGCCCGAATATCTAGGCAAGGAAGTTTTGGGAGTTTGTGTATTTTTTTTTTATAGGTTAAAGTGAAGAACCTAGATGCTAAAAGACTAGGTAGTGAGGAAAAAAAAAAGAAAACCTAGGTGAGGTATCACAAGAAGAATCCAAGAAAAGAAAAGAGATAGCAAGATGCAACAGCAAACTTAGAAGGGGAAGATGAAAGACAACATGATAAGCCTAGTTGTAGAGTTTGATAGGACAATGTAAGAGTTTGAAAAACATATTGAGCTTGTATTGCAATAGTCTCTTGAGAAAGCATCTCAAGAAAATGTTTGGCATTAGCCAATGAGAAAGAGGGTAAAGTGGCCTATAAGAGTGATTGGTCAAAAAAGAAGGAAGCAAAGGATAGTTGTCCTAGAAGGTGAAGGTGAACATAGTTTGGATAGAAAAAGAGTTGCTAAATAAGTGTACAAAGCAGTAGCATGTCTTTTTGACAAGGTAGAATGAGACATTGCAGCAATGTTTGGTCCTTTGGAGGATATGGAATGTGTAGGAAAATGATGGGAAAAAGAGGAAACTCATGAACTAGTTGATATCGCAGCATGTATGGAGAAAAAGAGTGAAAAAGAAGAAGATATGATAGCATATGAATGTCTTTTTGAAGACATGAATGAAGAGGTTAAGCGTGGAGTTGTAAGAGCGATAACACATTCTTGGGAGGATGAGGAAAAAGAATTTGTAGTGAGTGCAAACATAGAGATGACAAAGCTTGACGAGCCTCGGTATGATGAACGAGTGGATGAAGAAGATAATGATCTCCTATGGAAAGAGGAGATGGAAAAAATAAACAAGTTGCTTGAAGGAGGCTTGATAGAAGACCATGAAGATATGGATATGGCAGTGATAAATGATGACAAAGAAATTAGGACAGCAAAGACAAATGAGGTAAATAATGTATATTTTGATTGTAATTTGTTTGAATTGAATGATGAAATGACATAGATTAAACAAGCTGAAGGTGGACACATGGAAAGTTTCAATTTCCATGAAAATTTGTATGAGAAAGCTACATATTTGATTATTGGTGATGAATATGATTTGTTGGATAAAGAAATAGAACAGTGTGGAAAGTTGTTCAAGCATGCACACTTGACAGAAGATGAAGAAATGGACAACATTATTAAGGCATGTGAAGGAGACATAGAATCTTAGAGTCTTCAAGCAGAGAAGTTGGTAAGCAAGCGAAGATGCAAGAAGAAAGAGAGGAAGAAAAGAGTGCAAACCAAGAAATAGGGCATAGATCGAGTCAAACATGGAGAAGATCAAGAGGAGATCAAAGGATAGTTAAGACTACATCACAATTGGAGGAAGCGAAAAAAAGGTAGCTGATCATCATTTGAAATGAAACTCAAATTTCTTTTTGTCAGGAGTATGATGCAGGAGCCTCACCTTAAATTATGTTTTAAAGTCATTTTGATGTGTTTTGAGTAAAATAAGGTCACATGAGACCGTTTCGGGCCAGTCAAGTCCAATTTTGATGTTTAGGGGCAAAATATTGTAAAAAAGTCTCATTTTTGTATAAAAGTACAAAATAGGTAAAAAAAACCTACATTTGTGGTTAGGGAAAGTGAATGGTCCATTTTGGACATTTTAAATGGATGAGAATTCATTTGTAAACATATGTACACATGCCCCAAGGTGGGGGAAGATAAGTTTGAAAGAAAATCTTTCATTTTGCATGTTTCTTGGGTATTTTTCTGTGAAATCAGACTGTAAACTGCATTGTATGGCCTTGTACTATATAGTAAAACCCTAAACGATATTGGAAAAGTTGGATAATTTTGTTATCTTCCTAATTTTTTTGTTTGAGTGATTTGCATCATGTTTTGTGAAAGTTATGATCAAAATAGTGACTGCCATATACAGATTTTTACTATTTTCTGCTTGAAAAACTCTCTTTTCTATAGATTATACAACCTAGTACGGTCAAAGGAAGACATTAGGATGATGAATTTGTGAAATATAGAACTTTTTTATTTTTTTTGGAGTCATTTCATTACATTTTGCAAAAGTTATAGCATTTTTAGTGAAAATAGTTCAAACCCTAACTAGGGTTCCCAGTTCTATAACAGTCCATTTTTTTCTTAGTCCGTACAAAGAAACCCAACCCATTTTCAGATATGTGTAATAAGAGCCAAAAAGGTATTTCGAACAAGTTTCATATTTCCATTTACAGGTCTTTATGAAAAGTTATGACCAAAAAGGTCTAAATTGCTGCCCCATGTTTTAGGCTTTAAGAGGAAGTTGCCAAGAATGAACAAGAATACACATTTTCATCATTTGTATTGAAACCCTGTTTGGGATGTGTCAAGTCAGTCTTGTTTGATTTCTTTCTCTAAATCATAAAACAACATATATGGTATGACAAAATTAATTAAAAAAAATATAATATGAAATTTGCCAGTTATAATGGATGTTGCCTATTGGCCAAAATCTAATGTAGGCAATAACACATACCAGTCAATTGGCTTTGTTTATCAACACCCTTTATAAGTTGTTTGTCCATACACTAGTTTTGAATCCATTTTCAATCATTTCCTTTTGAATTACATTGAAGTTGTTTGTATAAGTTGGCTGTTAAAATATATGAATTTAGTAAAAAAACTACAAATGTATAAATTATGTACATCTTAAGAAGGAGATACTTGTGATTGCCATAGCAACTGAAAGATAATGCTTTCCATAATTATTCACTAAAAAAATTCTTGCACTTACTATTATAGATAAGCTAGTTTTAGGTTCTCATTTAACTGCCTAAGTTGTAGAATACATTCCTCCAAAGTTCTGATCTACCACTCCTTTCTGCTATATAGAAAAAAATTGTGAGAGAGACAAGAGATAATCAAGTTTAAAAATTGAAGCGAAAAAATTAATAGTAAAGAGACAATTGGTAGACGACAAAAAAGAAAAAAGATAATATAATAGCCATGTGTAGAGCACAAAATGGACTAAGGGAGAAAACCTTCAGTTATTGAAATCTTCTTGATTTGGCAAAGAAGTTGCATGTGACAAGGCTGTTAAGCATTCCTCTTCTTGCTTTCTAAGAGCAACATATGGGATTTGTTCCATGTGTGCATATCTCTGGAATGTGAAGGTAGGACAGATGCAAATGCTTGCAAGGTTGCAAACTCTTGAAAAAGATGTGAATAATAGTAACTTATTATTATTGGTAACTTATTATTGCTATACTTTTTACTTTTACTTGGACATAAGTAAATCTATTATGATGTTTAGATTAATGTCAAGGAATGATATAGACAATATTGCATGTCATATATGGAATTATGGAAATGAATATGTTATTGTAAATGTAATATTGCATTATGAGATTTAGTTATTATTTGAATAATGATGCACTGGTCATAATTTGTTGGTTACAAGTTTGATACAAGATTATAGGTTTTCAGATGACTCTCAGAGGAAAGAGAGAAAGATAGTATCTTTCGAGGAGAGAGATATAGACCTCAAGTTATGAGTGATTATTTGCCAAAATGAGTATGAGTGTTTAACAAAAATGTGAACCAGTGTTGTAAGAGGTAAGTCTTGTCTTGTCAGTTCACTTTTGAACCCAATCGACAAGTAGTCGATACCTTTTGAATCTTATCAAGTCGTTATGTGTCGACATAGTTGTTTGTAATGTAAACGATGTCATCTGAGTAATAATTATGACCATTTATGTTTAATGTAAAAGTTACGACGTCATTGTCATAAAATGGTTGTGTTATTATTATTAAGTCACTTAGTGTTTTATTGTCGATGTTTAACATCAAGAGGATTTTGTCAAGTTAAGTTGACATGATTTTAATGAAGGATTGTGAAAGGGAGACAAGCTCAAACCATTCACATTATCTGTAAGCCTTTGCTTTAATACTATTATTTTTATTGATTAAATCATAACTATCAAATAGAGATGATGCTATGTAAACCATATTTGATATAATCAAATATATATATATATATATATATATATATATATATATATATATATATATATATATATATATATATATATATATATATATATATATATATATATGCATCGAATGAGGATAATACCTCATGATAATTAACAATGCTTACTCTTGAGCAGCTGTAGGCATATGTTTTGGAGTACCTTTATTGTAACTGCATAATGGATCGAATCACTCCTTGTGATAATTGATTGCTCTAACTTAGTTTAATGTGTTGGCGACCTCTTAGAAGAAGAGTGACGATTAACCCAACCGCATTCGCTGATCTCTACAAATGATGTTTACATCATCGACATATGTTGTCGATTGCATTTTTATAGTTGGCGGTTGAAACCGCATCATCAAGCAAACTTCTTGGAATTTAAATGAGTTTTCAACTACAGGGAGTGGCGAACAAAGTGCACAACTCATTATGAGTCTTGTTAAGCCCTTAAAGCCATGACTTAGCTAGTTGATGGTGGCATCTTTTATTGACATATTATTTTGCACAGTCTTTGTCATTGGAGGATATGCAGGAGCAGAGAGTTTTTAGTGAGCTAGGAGATAACGAGTGTGAGGGATAAGGTTGTGGTTGGCTTTTGGATGACCACAGAGATATCATTATCTGCAATCCTTCTTAGTAAACCATCGCTATAGGTAATATTCTTGTGTTTTATGCATTGAAAAGACAACTAACAATAGAAGGTTTGTTATGTCTATTGTATTGACTGGTATTCCTTAAGCTCATTATAATTTCTCAAAACAAAAAGAGAAGTCGACTATGTCAAATAGGATATAGAGACATTGTAAAACTATTTTAGTAAAAACCACAGAGCATTGACTTGGATGCAAAGGTTGATGCAAGCTATATCAATAAAATCTATTTCATTATCATACAAGGCCAACCCTATACATTTTGTATTAAGACTGTTATACTTGTCAAAACTGTAGAATGAAGAACCAAATGACTTCTATTAGCACATACTTGAAGAAGGATAACATAGTTATCAGGAGTCATGTGAACCAGTCGCCTCAATGAGTGAGTTTCAAATGAGGCCAGGCGACGACATATATATAAGTTAATCATGAATTAGAGTTCTATTGAATTAGTACAATTGATAGATGATAGGAAAACTTACTAGTTATGAGTAATATGGGTATAAGTTTCGAATGTTGATATTATCATTTTTAAAACCATTTTTGGTATTCTATGATAACTATGGTAAAACCTATCAAGTGGTAGAAGACTAGGGATAGTTTGAAAATGGGATAATATCAAAGGACCATCTTTTATGTCAATTCTAGCAATCTTGATGAGTATAGCTTTATAGTAAACCATTATGTCGAAATAGACTATGTCTATATTGAAATGAGTTTGTATAAAATCATATATGAGTATATATGTAGTGATGGTTAATGACATCAATTAAAGGTAAATTGAAAAGTATTCATATTCCTTTTGAATATGATTTATTATCTTTACAAGAACTATAGTATTCCTAACCATGGTTGAGTTGAACCAAAGGACTATTATGAACCTTGGTCTCATAGATATGAGATATGGATATATTGAAATATCAAATTATTCAAGGGTTGTTATGAATACCCTAGAGTCGATTATGAATCAAATGATTAGTTATGACATATAGACTTATCTAAGTCAGGAAAACTATTATCATGATAAGATGAATAAACTATTTACATAAACATAATTGGTATGAATAAACTGCAAGAATACGACAGTATCCAAGTCGAGTATGGGTGCCAGAACACAATGACTACATTCATTATGAATGTTATGTATATTAAAAACTTTCACCAAAATAATGCATTTGTTTTCTGCATGCATTACCGGTTGACTATATCTGGATTACACAACCTATCAAAAATCATACTTAGCTAGAGGGTATCTAGGGTTGTATGGTTGATAGAGTTGTGTAGGATACAACACTATGTACTTGAGAAGGGAAAATTATCACTAGTCACCTAAGGTCTATATTCCTTATGAAGGGTAGGGCCACTTCCTATGTGGAAGATGTGTGGGAGACCGCCAGCCTGTGGATGGATGTAAATCACTAGAAACATACTCTATTTCCAAAGTAGGAAACATGCCAGGGCTTGTGATAAAGATGTTAGATATTTAGAAGTAGTAATTATTCCAAATTTGTTTATGTAATTGATTTACATTTGTAAACATTGTAGTTGAGAAAGACAATATGATGTATTGTATGTTTGTAAAGAGAAATTTTGTAATTGTGGTTGATTATATGTTAAATAAAAGAAAAATTTACTCTATCTCATTTTTACCTTGTTGATTTACTCTATGGTAAATAACTGGTTTTACTATGTTTTTAGAATGTGGATGTTGCATATGGTATAAGAGCTACCAGGTTCAACACTAGGGCTTATGAGACTACTATGCTTACATGTAATCAACATTATGTGGTCAGCTAATGTTTGAAAATTTCAGTGCCAGGATGCTACATCTTAAGAAGATAGCGATAAAGTTTGTTAATACTTTGAGTTTATTATGTTTTGATTTAATGGGATGCATTATAATCATGAACTAATAGGCAACTCAATATTCTCAGGTGTGAGAAAATTGATAAAAATGGTTCAGACAAGAACTAACAAAGGAGAAAGTGAAGAAGAAAATCACCTGCCGAATAATAAGTTGGACCAAATCATAACCATTCTTCAAGAAACCAAGAAAAGACTGGGTGATTTGGAAAAGAAGGTGGATGATAAAGGGAATACTGAGCGAGGAGGTGAAAATTCAAATGGAGAAAGTGGAGAGAATCATGAAGATCAAAGTAAGAGTATGGAACCTCATAAAGAGGAAAGGGATAGACTAACCTTAGAACTCTCAAAGGATATGAAGAAGGTTACTCCACCAAAATTTGATGGAACTGTGACTAGAGATGCTGTAGAAGCTTGGTTAACAGAAATGGAAAAATATTTTGAGATAAGAAAGTACTTAGAAGTGACCAAGGTAGTTTGGGGAGCACTCCAACTGGCAGGAGAAGCATCCACCTAGTAGATGAATAAGAAGATGGAATTGAATTTAAGCTCTCTAAGGGTAACTTGGGATGAATTTGTGGAGCTCTTTCACAAGAGATGGCTACCACAACTCTATTTTGATTAGAAACTGACTGATTTTTTAGAATCTTTGACAAGGAGATATGACAGTGGTGGAATATGGAGAAAAATTCACTTGACTCCTAAAATATGTTCCTTAGTATCAAAAGGATGAGAGATTCCAGATCAGAAAATTCATCATGGGTTTAAATTCTCAAATCCGTGGTGAAGTGGATGTACATGGTCCCACAACCATGGATCAAGTGTATGAGAAAGTGATTAAGCAAGAGCAAAAGCTGGAATTCATCTTAGCTTATTGGGATAAAAACCACAGGAAGTTTAATGGAACTCCTAACAACCAACCATAAAAGAAAAGATATGAAAAGAGTTATGGGAACAAGAGAATAGATAATGGATCTCAGAAAAACAAGGGTGGATTTGGAAATAAGAAGAATGGCAATTACAAAAGGAATGATGATAACAATGAGAAGACTTTAGATAAGAAAGGACACATTGGAGGATGCTTTACTTGTGGGGGCAACCATTATGCAAATCGTTGCCCTAAAAAGAATCAAAATGGTCAACAAAGAGGTACTTCACTACCAACTCAGTAAAAAGCATTCCAGCAAAGGATTCATGTAACTTTCAATAATCATCAAGCAGAGTATCAAATCACACCCATTGAGATGATAGGTACTTTGTTTGGAGTCCCTATATCTCTTTTAATTGATACGGGAGCCACTGAAAACTTTGTTTCTCCTAGAATTTTGAATAAGTTTCCTAGAAAAGATGGGTACATGTCTAAACCTTGGTTAGTAGAATATGCTAACCAATCTAAGGCTCAGGTAGAGCAATGTTTGTTTGAAGCCAAGATTGATCTCCCTAGTTTCTCAACTGAAGTAAACCTGTATGTAGCTCCCTTAGGTTCCTATGATGTAATCGCAGGAATGAGTTGGCTGTGGAAACATAGAGCTAAGGTTGACTGTGTTTCAAAAATAGTTGAATGCCTAGATGATTTGGGAAATCAGACCCAATTCCTAGGGTTTCAAAGAGAAGTTAAAATCAGACCTATCTCTGCTAAGCAATTGAAAAGGGTTAGAAGGAAAGGTTGTCAGTTATTTGTAGTCAAAATAGAACAAGTGGAGGAAGGGTTAAAAAGTTGTAGCTCATCATTTGGAGAAAAGTATCCTTTTCTTCGAGAGTTTTAGGATGTGTTTCCTGAAGAACTTCCAAGACTGCCTCCCAAGATTGTTTTTGATTTTGCAATTGATATTAAACCAGGATCTAAGCCTATATCAAAAGCACCCTACCATATGACAACTACAGAGTTAATGGAATTGAAAGCCCAATTACAAGAATCATTCGCAAAAGGTTTGATCAGACCTAGTGTTTCACCTTGGGCTGCTCCAATTATTTTTGTCAAGAAGAAGGATGGAACCCTTCAGTTATGTATAGATTATCGTATGCTTAATAAAGCAAAGGTAAAGAACAAGTATCCTTTGCCATGTATTGATGATCTTTTTGATCAGATGTGTGGAGCTGCTATATTTTCAAAGATTGATTTGCGATCAGGATATCATCATCTAAGACTGAAAGATGAAGATATTCATAAGACAACTTTTAGAACCAAATATGGGCACTATGAGTTCACAGTGTTTCCATTTGGTTTGATGAAGGCACCTATTGCATTGATGAATCTCATGAATAGTGTATTCAGAGATTGTTTGGACAAGTTTCTTCTAGTCTTTTTGGATGATATACTCATTTACTTTAAGAATAAAGAAGAACATCAATGACATTTGCAAATAGTTCTACAACGGTTAAGAGAACATAAGTTATATGGAAAATTGTCAAAGTGTACATTCTTTCAAAAGGAGATTCAATATCTAAGTCATATTATTTCTGCTAATGGAATATATGTTGATCTTACAAAAATCACAGCTATTCTGGATTGGCCTGTACCAACAAATGTGCATGAGGTGTGTAGTTTCATGGGCCTGGATGGCTATTACAGAAAGTTTGTTCTAAATTTCACCAGTACTGCTAGTCCAATCACTTCCCTACAAAGGAAAGGAAAGAGATTTGAATGGACAGAAAAATATTAGGATGCATTTGATCTTTTAAAAGAAAAGTTAACTTCAACTCCAATCTTGAAAGTTCCTAACCCCAAAGGACAATTTGAGGTAATTACAGATGCCTCGGGAGAAGGATTAGGAGTGCTTATGCAAGATGGGAGAGTTATAGCATATGAGTTAAGGAAATTGAAATTGTATAAGAAAAATTATGCACCACATGATCTAGAATTGGCAGCAGTAACTCATGCCTTGCAAATGTGGAGACACTATTTGTTGGGGAAAACTTTTACACTTAAGTCTGACCATCAAAGTCTTAGGTATATTTTATCTCAACCACATCTAAATTCTTGACAAAGGAGATGGTTAGAATTGATATTTGACTATGGCTTTGAGATACACTACATGAAGGGGAAAGAGAATAGAGTAGTTGATGCTTTGAGTCGTAGAAGACATATAGCTTCTAGTGTTACAAAATTTGTCTCATGATGAGTATTATAAGCAAATTAAGTAGGATCTGGAAGATAATCCTAGAGATCCAAGGTATGATGGGTTTCTGTTTGAGTCAGATGGACTATTGATGTATAAAGGTAGAATGTATGTTCCTAATTCAGTCGGATTAAGGGATCTAGTATGGAAAGAAGTTCATATCGCACCATATTCTGGACATTCAAGAGTGATCAAACTTCTAGCGAATGTTAAACCTCTTTATTTCTGGAAAGGAATGAAGAATGATGCTGCAAGATTTGTAACAAGCTCTTTAAAATGTTGGAGGGTAAAAGTAGAACATCAACACCCTGCAGGATTGTTGTACCCACATGATGTGCCAGAGAGGAAATGGCAAGTTATTAGTATGGATTTTGTTTAAGGTCTTCCAATGTCAAGGAATAGACATGATGCCATTTTAGTTGTGGTTGATAAACTCATAAAGGTAGCACATTTTATACCAGGAAATTTGACTGAAGGAGCACTAGTGTTACCTCACAAATTTGTGCAAGAGGTGTTTAGTTTGCATGGCTTCCTTGAAAAGATTATCTCAGATAGAGATGCACGTATAACATCAAGGTTTTGGTAAACTTTGTTTTCTGTGCTAGGGACTAAACTCAATGTGAGTAAAACTTATCATCCTGAAACCGATGGGCAAACTAAGAGAGGTAACTAGGTTTTGGAAGACTTGTTGCAAATGTATTGCATGGATCAACAATATAAGTGGGAAGAATACCTACCACTTGTGAAATTTGTTTACAACAATTCATATCATTCCTCTATTAAGATAGCGCCATTTGAAGTATTGTATGGAAGATGTCAAACTTCTATAAGTTGGGATAAGCTAGAAGATAGGATTAGCATCAGACTAGAAATGCTAGCTGAAATGGAAGAGAAAGTTAAGCTAATCAGAAAAAGATTAGTAGAAGCCAATGACAGGCAAAAGATTTATGCAAATGCAAAGTGTGTATGGAGGCAATTCTCTATTGGAGAGAAAGTTCTTTTGAGAGTCAAACCTCAGAAAAATTCTATTAAGTTAGGAAAGTATTCTAAGTTAGCCCCTCATTATGTGGGACCCTTTGAAGTACTCGAAGTGGTCAATCCGGTTACCTACGTAATTACTTTACCACCAGCTTTGTCTAGAATAAACAATGTTTTTCGTGTGTCTTATTTGAAGAAATATATTGCAGGTGATAGTCATATTTTGAATTGGAATTCTTTACAGATGCAGGACCCAGGGGTGTTCACAATCGAGCCACTCAAGGTGTTAGAAATATGCAAGCCCCACTTGCGTAACATAGAGGTCTTGCAGTTCAAGGTCCAATGGGACCAATATACTGAGGAAAATGCTACATGGGAGGATTAACATAATTTTTATCAGAAGTTTCCTTATTTATTTAATGTTGTTACTAGTTGAAAATAATGAACTTTCTTTTTAGTTGCATTTTGATACTTTATATCATCAAGGAAGATGAATCTTTAGGGGAAAGATATGTTACATCCCCAATTTTTGTCTTGCTATACTTTTTACTTTTACTTGGACATAAGTAAATCTATTATGATGTTTAAATTAATGTCGAGGAATGATATAGACTATAATGAATGTCATTTATGGAATTATGGAAATTAATATGTTATTGTAAATTTAATATTGCATTATGAGATTTAGTTATTATTTGAATAATGATGCACTGATCATAATTTGTTGGTTACAAGTTTGATACAGGATTACAGGTTTTTAGATGAATCTCGGAGAAAAGAGAGAGAGTAACTTTTGAGGAGAGAGATATAGACCTCGGATTACGAGTGATTATTTGCCAAAATGAGTACGAGTGTTTACCAAAAATGTGAACCAGTGTCGTAAGAGGTAAGTCTTGTTTTGTTAGTTTACTTTTGATCCCAATCAATAGGTAGTCAATATCTTTCAAATCTTATCAAGTTACTTTGTGTCGACATAGTCATTTTTAATGTAAATGATGTCATCTAAGTAAGAATTATGACCATTTACGTTTAACATAAATATTATGATGTCATTGTCGTAAAATGGTTGTGTTATTATTATTAAGTCACTTAGTGTTTTATTGTCGACATTTATATCAAGATGATTTCATCAAGTTAAGTTGATGTGATTTTAATGAAGGATTGTGAAAGAGAGACAAGCTCAACCCATTCACATTATCCATAAACCTTTGTTTTAATACTATTATATTTATTGATTAAATCATAACCATCAAATAGAGATGATGCTATGTAAACCATATTTGATAAAATCAAATAAGTATATATATATATATATATATATATATATATATATATATATATGCATTGAATGAGGATAATACCTCATGATAATTAATAATGTTTCCTCTTGAGCAGCTGTAGGCATATATTTTGGAGTGCCTTTATTATAACTGCATAATGGATTGAATCACTCCTTGTGATTATTGATTGCTCTAAGTTAGTTTAATGTTTTGGCAGCCTCTTAGAAGAAGAGTGATGGTTAACCCAACTGCATTCACTGATCTCCACAAATGATGTTTACATCTTTGACATATGTTGTCGATTACAGTTTTATAGCTGGTAGTTGAAACCACATCATCAAGCAAACTACTTGGAATTTAAATGAATTTTCAACTACAAGGAGTGGTGAACAAAGTGCATGACTCATTATGAATTTTGTTAAGCCCTTAAAGCCACGACTCAGCTAGTTGATGGTGGTAGCTTTTGTTGACATATTCTTTTGCATAGTCTTTGTCATTAGAGGATACGTAGGAGCAGAGCATTCGCAGTGAGCTAGGAGATAATGAGTGTGAGGGATAAGGTTGTGGTTGGCTTTTGGACAACCACAGAGATATCATTACCTGCAATCCTTCTCAGTAAACCATCACTATAGGCAATATTCTTGTGTTTTATGCATTGAAAAGACAATGAACAATAGCAGGTTTGTTATGTCTATTGTATTGACTGGTATGGGTAAACATTTATGCCTAAATAGTATTCCTTAAGCTCATTATAATTGCTCAAAACAAAAAAAGAAGTCGACCATGTCAAATAGGATTTAGAGACATTGTAAAACCGTTTTAGTAAAAACCAGAGATCATTGACTTAGCTACAAAGACTGATGCAAGCTATATCAATAAAATCTATTTCATTATCATACAAGGCCGATCTTATACATTTTGTATTAAGAATGTTATACTTGTCGAAACTATAGAATGAAGAACCAAATGACTTCTATTATCACATACTTGAAGAAACATAACATAGTTATCAAGAGTCATGTAAACCAGTCACCTCAATGAGTGAGTTTCAAATGAGGCCAATCAACGACATAGATATAACTTAATCATGAATCAAAGTTCTATTGAATTCGTGCAATTGATATATGATAGGAAAAGTTACTAGTTATGAGTAATATGGGTGTAAGTTTCAAATCTTGATATTATCTTTTTAAAACCATTTTTGGTATTCTGTGATAACTATGGTAAAACCTATCGAGTGGTAGAAGACTAGGGATAGTTTGAAAATGGGATAAATATCAAAGGACCATCTTTTATGTCTATTCTAGAAATCTTGATGAGTATAGGTTTATAGTAATCCATTATGTCGAAATAGACTATGTCTATATTGAAATGACTTTGTATAAAATCATATATGAGTATATATGTAGTGATGGTTAATGACATCATGTAAAGGTAAATTGAAAAGTATTCATATTCCTTTTCAATAGGATTTATTTTTTTTATAAGAACTATAGTATTCATAACCAGGGTTGAGTTGAACCAAAGGTTGATCATGAACCTTAGTCTCATAGATATGAGATATGGATATATTGAAATATCAAATTATTCAAGGGTTGTTATGAATACCTAGAGTCGATTATGAACCAAATGATTAGTTATGACATATAGACCTATCTAAGTCAGGAAAACTATTATTGTGATAAGATGAATAAACTATTTACGTAAACATAGTTGGTGTGAATAAACTGTGAGAATATGACAGTATCTAAGTCGAGTAGGGGTGGGAGAACACAATGACTATGTTGATTACAAACGTTATGTATATTAAAAACTTTGGCCAAAGTAATGCATTTATTTTTTGCATGCATTGTCGGTTCACTGTATCTAGATTGCACAACCTATCAAAAATCATACTTAGCTAGAGGGTACCTAGGGTTGTATGGTTTATAGAGTTGTGTAGGATACAACAGTACGTACTCAGGAAAGGCAAATTATCATTCGTCACCTAAGGTCTATATTCCTATTGAAGGGTAGGGCCACTTCCTATGTCGAAGATGTGTGGGAGATTGCCAGTTTATGGATGGAGGCAAATCACTAGAAAGATACTCTCTCTACAAAGACGGAAACATGCTAGGGCTTTTGATAAAGATGTCAGATATTTGGAAATAGTGATTATTCCAAATTTGTTTATGTAATTGATTTGCATTTGTAAACATTTTAGTTGAGAAAGATAATATGATGTATTGTATGTTTGTAAAGAGAAATCTTGTAATTGTAGTTACTTGATTATATGTTAAATAAAATAATTTTTTTCTCTATCTCATTTTTACCTTGTTGATTTACTCTATGGTAAATTTCTTGTGTTACTATAGTTTTAGAACGTGGATGTTACATATGGTATTAGAGCTATCAGGTTCAGCACTAGGGCTTATGAGACCGCTATGCTTACTTGTAATCAACATTATGCAGTTAGCTAATGTTTAAAAAATTTTGTGCCAGGATGGTATGTCTTAAGAGGACAGCGAGAAAGTTTGTTAATACTTTGAGTTTATTATGTTTTGATTTAATGGGATGCATTATAATCATGAACTAATAGGCAACTCAATATTCTCAGGTGTGAGAAAATTGATAAAAATGGTTCGAACAAGAACCAATGAAGGAGAAAGTGAAGAATAAAATCACCATCCGAATAATAAGTTAGACCAAATCACAACCATGCTTGAAGAAACCAAGAAAAGACTAGGTGATTTGGAAAAGAAGGTGGATGATAAAGGGAATACTGAGGGAGGAGGTGAAAACTCACACGGAGAAAGTGGAGAGAATCATGAAGATCAAAGTAAGAGTATGGAACCTCATAAAGAGGAGAGGGATAGACTGAC
The DNA here is from genome assembly GCA_027924645.1 of Cunninghamia lanceolata. Taxonomy (NCBI): domain Eukaryota; kingdom Viridiplantae; phylum Streptophyta; class Pinopsida; order Cupressales; family Cupressaceae; genus Cunninghamia; species Cunninghamia lanceolata. The sequence continues at coordinate 3,433,637 of BSBN01000710.1, read as the reverse complement.
CTCAGAACTCTCAAAGGATATGAAGCAGGTTACTCCACCAAAATTTGATGGAACTATGACTGGAGATGCTGCAGAATCTTGGTTAACATAAATTGAAAAATATTTCAAGGTAAGAAATTACTCGGAAGTGACCAAGGCAGTTTGGGGAACATTCCAACTGGCAGGAGAAGCATCCACTTGGTGGATGAATAAGAAGATGGAATTGAATTTAAGCTCTCTAAGGGTAACTTGGGATGAGTTTGTGGAGCTCTTTTGCAAGAGATGGCTACCACAACTATATTTTGATAAAATACTGACTTATTTTTAGAATCTTCGACAAGGAGATAGGATAGTGGTGGAATATGGAGAAAAATTCACCTGACTCATGAAATATGTTCTTCAGTATCAAAAGGATGAGAGATTCTGGATCAAAAAATTCATCATGGGTTTAAATACTCAAATCGGTGATGAAGTGGATGTACATGGTCCCACAACCGTGGATCAAGTGTACAAGAAAGTGATGAAGCAAGAGCAAAAGCTGAAATCCATCTCAGCGTATTGGGATAGAAACTGCAAGAGGTTTAGTGGAACTCCTAATAGCCAACCATACAAGAAAAGATATGAAAAGAGTGATAAGAAAAAGAGAAAAGATAAAGGATCTCAGAAAAATAAGGGTGGATCTGGAAATGAGAAGAATTGCAATTACAAAAGGAATGAGGATAACAATGGGAAGATTTCAGATAAGAAAGGACCCATTGGAGGATGCTTTACTTGTGGGGGAGACTATTATGCAAATCATTTCTCTAACAAGAATCAAAATGGTCAACAAAGAGGTACTTCACTATCTATTCAGCAAGAAGCATTCCAGCAAAGGATTTATGTAGCTATTGACAATCATCAAGTAGAGTATCAAATCACACCCATTGAGATGATAGGTACTTTGTTTGGAGTCCCTATATCTATTTTAATTGATACAGAAGGCACTGAAAACTTTGTTTCTCCTAGAATTTGGAATAAGTTTCCTAGAAAAGTTGGGTACATGTCTAAACCTTGGTCAATAGAATATGCTAACCAATTTAAGGCCCAGGTAGAGCAATGTTTGTTTGAAGCCAAGATCGATCTCCCTAGTTTCTCAAATGAAGTAAACTTGTATTTAGCTCCCTTAGGTTCCTATGATGTAATCCTAGGAATGAGTTGGCTATGGAATCATAGAGCTAAGCTTGACTATTTTTCAAAAATAGTTGAATGCCTAGATGATTGGGGAAATTAGACCCAATTCCAAGGGATTCAAAAAGAAGTTAAAATCTGACCTATCTCTGCTAAGTAATTGAAAAGGCTTAGAAGGAAAGGTTATCAGCTATTTGTAGTCAAAATGGAACAAGTGGAGTAAGGGTTAGAAAGCCCTAGCTCATCATTTGGAGAAAAGTATCCTTTTCTTCAGGAGTTTCAGAATGTGTTTCTAGAAGAACTTCCAGGACTACCTCCCAAGAGGGTTTTTGATTTTGCAATCGATGTTAAACCAGGATATGAGTCTATATCAAAAGCACCCTACTGTATGACATCTACAGAGTTAATGGAATTGAAAGTCCAATTACAAGGTTGGCAAAAGGTTTGATCAGACCCAGTGTTTCACCTTGGGGTGATCCAGTTATTTTTGTCAAGAAGAAGGATGGAACCCTTCAGTTATGTATAGATTTGTTGGAAATAGACACAGTGTAGCTTCATGAGTGTTGTCATTGATGGAAACAAATTTCATCCCACACATTCACAGGACTTGGTGTGTCTTCACCGGAAGTCAGATTGTAGAGTAACTTGGTCCGGTGACCAAGAACAGAGTATGCAACAAGGTCTGACAATTAGGTCCAGATCTCTCAGAGGAAGTATCTATGTAATGTGTGGACTTGGGGAAGCCAATAGGAGTACCTTGACTGATAGATTCTAGGGATTGAGCCTCCAGTGATGAAAGAGTGAAGAGATATAAGCACCTGAGTATTGGGTTCCTGTTTGGTAGAATAGATAGAGGAAGAACTAACCGACAGAGCATCAGATCTTAATCTGGATGAGATATTGATGGTGATCAAGCTTTCTGAGGTATCATTCATGATTAGCTGACATGATTGATGACTTCTATGAGCATCTCTTTGATACGCATCACTTGATAAGCAAGGATTCAGCCGACAGACCAAGAGTTTGGCAAAATAGTAAGTATTCTAGATGCCAACTATAAAGTGGATGAAATCCTTGGTGCAGATATATATACCAAATTGATTTTAGTATGAAGGTGTTTGTTGTGTGTTGTGGTCTGTGAAGAAAAGCAGAAGAGTAGTGTGGAAGTAGTAAGGCAGGTCCGGTATGTGACAGGACAGCAGCACCAAAGAAGAGAAAGAATGAAGTGCAGTAGATTAGTGTACTAAGCATAACCGAAACTGAACTCCAACATATGTGGATGCTTCTCATCAGTTCAAGTATCTTGTTACTCTCTTTATAACTTGTAGACAGTGAGTCTCTTGTAGGCAGTGAGCCTCTTGTGAGTAGTGTGCTCAGGCAGTGAGCCCTAATTGGCAAGTGCCATTTTGTATTTCTATTCTTCTAATAGAGAATACATTCTTGGGTTAGGCACCCCATGGTTTTTCCCTTAACAAGGTTTTCCATGTCAAAATCATTGTGTTATGTATTGATTTTGTTTCTGCTTTCATGATTATGAATGCTTATTTGCTTTGATGCTGCACTAGTTGTTAAAGAAGAACATAAAGTTAAATTAATTAAGATAACTAATTCACCCCCCCTCTCAGTTATCAACAATTGGTATCAAAGCCAAGTTCCTCCAAATAGAGCCTAACAGCTTAAGGAAGATCTAGGAATTCAAATTGATGTGTATGGTATGAGGGAACAACTTCAGTCTACAATAGATGATCTTGAGCAATCTAACTTCGAAGTCGAAGAATTGAAGGAAAGACTCAAACAGGCTGATGATTTCATAAATGAACTAAAAGGGAAAGTGAGTATCTCTATGAAAAAGAGAAAGGATCTACTTTAGCAATTGACATGTCAAGGTGAAGCCAATGATACAAATGAAGATCTAAAGGAGAAAACCAAGTTATGTGAGAAGTTATCAAAAGAGGTCATTATGGTAAGACATGAAATGGAATCAAGAGTTATGAAATTCACCCAAGAAATTGAAGAGAAAAGAAAAACTGAAGATGATCTAAGACAATCTCTCAAGGAGAAATTAGAAGACTGCCACAAAATGGATAGAATAATTAGGCATCTAGAATCTGATCTTGAAGAAGCTAGAGATAATGAAGAACAACTTGAGAATCAGATTGACACTCTTAAAAGGGATCTTCAAACAACAAATGAATACAAAGAGAAATTCTAGATAAGCTCTGCTCAACTTGAAGTTCTTCAAATCCAAAAAAGGGTAGATAACAAGCAAGGCTTGGGGTATGAAAAAGGTGAAAGCTCTGGATCCGGTCAGAAGAATTCCAGATCAGAAAATCCAAGAAATAGGCCTAGAAGACCTCCGGTAAGGCAACCAAATGCTCAAAGATATCCTTCCTTTAATGGATACTGCCACAATTACAATGACTTTGGTCAAAAAGCAAATTAGTGCAGAAGGAGAATGAATTAGACTAATTCATCCTTCTTCAGACAGTGCTTTAATTGCAAAAGGTATGGTCATAAAACTCATGAATGCTGAAATATACAAATGAACAATTCATTCAATGGTAGATGTTTTGCATGCAATAAAATGAGACATATGGCTAATCTGTGTAGATCAAGAGGATATCAATCAAATATGCAAAGAAATGTTGTTTTCTATAATTGCAATAGATCTAGTCATATTGCCAAATTCTATAGAAGTAAGAATCAGGACAAAAAGGGTTTGGTGCATCATAATCAAAACCAAGACAAAGGCAAAGGAAAAGTGAATGCGGATGAAATTCAAAGAGAGATGAACAAGATATAAGTGAAGAGAAGTATAGAAAATGATGGGGATGGATCCGTACCAAAATCTAATGCTGATATTCCTTTTGGAAACTAAATAGATGAGCTCTAGCTCAGGGGGAGTAACAAAAGAAAAAAAATTTCCCCAGCTAGTCAATAGGTGCCTGAAAGTGGTACATGAAAGGTTGCAGATCAAAGGGTTCTCAAATAAATATCTAAATAAGCCATGGTAAAGATATAGAAGATCCACAAGAATTTTTGAAAAGATTAATCTTCCAAGATTGATCCAGTTCAATAGTCATCCGGTAAGAACGTGATTTTCACAGTTAGATCTGGTATGATTCGAATTTGAAGTATCTTGATCTGTGGATAAATGGAGTGATTATGCAAGATAGATAGATTGCTAATATCCACTGAGAATAACTTTAAGTGCATCTTAGTGATCCAGAAAAATCTCTCAGGACAAGGAGAACAGAGCAACTAGAATAACTTAAGGTATGCATTTATTGCAAACAAAATTAGGGTTTGTAGAGAAATAAAAGGGTTCTTTTATTCATCATTTGTACATTTGCATTCTAGAAGAAGAGAAAAGGATCTTTTAAACAAATTGTCTCAAGCCTCTCGAAGACCAACCGCAAAAGTCAATTCTTCTAGCAATCCAATTCAGCTCATACCATGAAACCTAGAAGCGTAAAAGGTATTTTTCGTTCTTGAACATCTCTCTGTAAATCTTCTTGAAAATGGCTACTCCGAATGTCGTGAAAATTATTGATAGGCCACGCCCTAAATTTAAGAAGTATCCCTACAAATCTCTAGAAGTGGATCCCTCAGGTGCATTTTCCAGCATTCCACATGGTATTTATTATGTAGAAGATGTTAGGGTTTACATTCATGCGAATATTGAAGAATTTGGGGAATCCAAGTTAAGGGATATCTATCACAATCAGTTAATAGATGATGCTTTTGAACTCAAACCACAGTACAAGGCTATCTAGGACAAACACTTTGGACATTGCATCCATTTCCCCTATTTTGTAGAAGATGAATGGGTCCGGTATGTTATGAGCAGAGTGCATGACAACTTCTTGTGGTTGAATAAGCCGTTGAAGATCACAAAGGATGTCATTAGGGTAGTGACAGGATTGCACTCATCCAGTGAGTTACCTACTCTCAAATTAGTCAAAAACAAAACTATGAGTGAAGCCACCAGATCCAAATTTGATAAAAGAGCAATGACAATTGAGGATATCATAGATCCAGATATCAAGTTTGCTGCCATGATAATAGGCTACAAGATATATCACTCCAGTAAAGAGAATTCTATATCTGGAACAATAATTTACACTACTTATGAAATGTTAAGAAAGAATGCTAACTATGACCTTTGTGAGCTCCTTCTGAACCAACTCTTGGAGAATCTATAGAAGATAAAGAAGGATAAGAAGAATTCCTTCAAATATGGTGGCTTGATACTCTGTTTATTTTTCTATTACATGAATGAGCTACCTGGATCCAATGGATGGGTATGGAAAAACAATAGACTAGTTGCAATTCAAATCAGAGATTACTTGCATGGGCTTGGTGATCCCAAGGCACAAAACACAACTCTATGGGGCTACTTCAAAAACTTCCAAAGCATGATGCAATCTAGAGAGAGAATCCCCCAATCCCTAGTTGAAAAATACAAGGATACAATGTGCTTTATGGTAGACACTGATCAATGTCTGATGGAGGCAGTAGAACCAAGAATAGCATGGATCATGCCAATGAGGTATGAGGTTGATGAGAAAATTGTAGAGCTACATATTCAACACATGCATAGTGAACCCAAGGATCCTAAGGCAGAAAGGTTTGGAACCTTTAAAGAGTTGAGTGTGAAGATTCATGTGGAGCTAAGACAACCAGAAATGAAAAGAAAGGTAAGGAAGGAAGTAGAAGAATTTACTAAGAGGCATGGAATTTCAAAGGAGGCACTTGATGCAAACAAAGAGAAGATGGAAAGGGAAGAAAAAGAAAAGGAAGAAGCAGGAAAAGAAAGTGCTCCGGTAGAAGCCCCCTCCTGGACCAGGTCCTCTAAGAGCTCTGCACCTGCCACTGCTAAGAGCTCAAGGGCATCAAAACTGGAAGCAAAATCATTCGGTAAAGGAGAAAAGAGAACAAAGAAAAAGGATACAAGATTTTACACAAGCCTCAAAGATGATGAAGAAATAGAGACAGATGAGGAAGTAAAGAAAATGAAGAAGAAAAAGAAGAAAACATCTGATGAACCCTCTACCGGTCAAGGCAAAGAAGAGAAGGCAAAGGAATTTGTTGAAACGCCTACTCTCCGCATTGAAGATATCATCAAATCAGTTATTGTGGATGGGAACTTACAACCAATGGTTGAATTTTATGATGAATATAATGAAACTGATCAGAAGATATTGCAAGATGCCACAGTCGGGTATTTAAACATCTACAACAAAGAATTCATTGAAATTGTATCTCTGATTCCCAAAAGCTTAGAGAAGGAACTTTAAATAAGGAAGAACAATGCCCAAGCAAAAGATCTAGAAATCTAGGAGCAGATTGCTATTCAGCTCTATTCATCCATTACCTCTAAACAAATGACTATTATCTTCAAGGACTGCAAGGACGAGTTCCAGAGCAAAGCTAGAATGAATCAGCTTATGCTTGGTGAAACTGACAAAGTGGCAAAAGAAACAGAAGATATTTTACGGAATGCTTTTAAAAGATTTAATCTTCCTATTATAGAGGACTTAGGTGATGAAACCTTTGCCATGGATGACAAAGAAGAATCTACTAAGACAGTAGCAGAAGAGGCAAAGGAGACTAGTGAAGAGAGAGCTAAGGACTTAGATTCCTTTGTTCTGGAAGAGTAAGGCCAAGAAGAAGTAAATATCTCTCATCCGGATTCCCCTGTAGACTCTGGATCTAAAGGAGAAGAAAGAATAGAGGAGAAAATCAGTCAAGGAGAAGAAGTAAAAGAAAAAGAAAAAGGCCAAATAGAAAAGACTCCAAGAGATAGTTCTGAGACTGCAGAAGGGAAGAAGACTCTGTCTCCGACAAGAGACACTGCAGAAACTGTCAAAGATTTCTTGGCCAAAGAGATGATGGAATTTGATGAACTGGAACTACTTCAAGGACCTTTCAATTTTGATTCCCTCTCTCTGGTTCAAACCATGAAGCTAGCATCCTTCACTCAAGCTAAGGCAAAAGAAAAACTTCTAAAGTCTCACATGGAAGACTGTGAGCTCATAGAAATTGCATTCGGTGTATTGGAGAAGATCATGCCATCCTTTCAAAAGGATCCCTCAGCCTCCTCATCTGGTAAATTAAAATCTCTTGTCAAATCAATTAGTACACATTTTAATTCTTTGGAGAAGTTAGTTGAAGATAAAGTCTGTCAATAATTTTTGGGAAAGAAATTCTCTGAGGTACAGGGTCTAATATCAAATGATAGGAGAGTTATGGATATTGGGATAAAGAGCTTAGAAAATGCTCTCAATGATGGTGGAGATATATATAAATTTTTTTTATCCTGGCCTAAAGTGACCAAGGATATTGAGAAGAAAGAAAAAGAGCAAGAGGATAAACTGTTAAGTTTATCTCAAAGTTTTGATCCTCTCTCCTCTTCCATAGTAAATCAAGAGTGTTAGACTATTGTAGTCACAGATGAAATAAAGAAGCTTGAGAAGGAGAAGAAAAATAGAATAAACAGGTTGACTGAACTTAGAGGGATAATCATCCCTAAGTTAGAAGCCATGCATGAGGCCCTAAGTGATGCTCAGACCACAGCCCGGACCAGTGATCCGATAGACCTAAAAAGGGCAGAAGCTTTTACATTCTTGTTGAGTGGTCACATCTCAATTTTTGACAGGATGAAGAAGAGTTGGGTGATAGAAATGGTACAACTAAAGACCACTTTTGTAGATATAATTCAATATATGTAAGTAAAACATGTATATATGTTTTATGTGGCCAAGTATGCATTATTTTTGGAAATTTTAGTGTGCAGACCCTACCCATTGCCATTGATGTCAAAGGGGGAGTGAGGAGTAGTAAAAAATGTGGAATCCAGCTAAGGGGGAGCTCTGGTAAAGTGTACATTATAACAGAGCATCAGCTAAGGGGGAGTGTAGTGTGACACTTCGTCATTTTTCACTAAGTGTTGCCATCAATGCCAAAGGGGGAGATTGTTGGCAAGAGACATAGTGTAGCTTCATGAGTGTTGTCATTGATGGAAACAAAGTTCATCCCACACATCTGCAAGACTTGGTGTGTCTTTACTGGAAGTTAGATTGTAGAGTAACTTGGTCCATTGACCAAGAACAGAGTATGCAGCAAGGTCTGACAATCAGGTCCGGATCTCTCAGAGGAAGTATCTATGTATAGTGTGGATTTGGGGAAGTCAAGAGGAGTACCTTAACTGATAGATTCCAGGGATTGAGCCTCCGGTGATGAAAGAGTGAAGAGATATAAGCACCTGAGTATTGGGTTCCTATTTGGCAGAATAGACAAAGGAAGAACTGACCGACAGAGCATCAAATCTTAATCTGGATGAGATATTGATGGTGATCAAGCTTACTGAGGTATCATTCATGAATGGATGACATGATTGATGACTTCTATGAACATCTCTTTGATACGCATCACTTGATAAGCAAGGATTTAGTCGACAGACCAAGAGTTTGGCAAAATAGTAAGTATTCTGAATGCCGACTATAAAGTGGATGAAATCCTTGGTGCAGGTATATATACTAGATTGATTTCAGTATGAAGGTGTGTGTTGTGTGTTGTGGTGTGTGAAAAAAAGTAGAAGAGTAGTGTGGAAGCAGTAAGGCAGGTCCAGTATGTGATAGGATAGCAGCACCAAAGAAGAGAAAGAATGAAGTGTAGTAGATTAGTGTACTGAGCATAACTGGAACTAAACTCCAGCATATGTCGATGCTTGTCATCAGTTCAAGTATCTTTCTACTCTCTTTATAACTTGTAGATAGTGAGTCTCTTGTAGGCAATGAGCCTCTTGTGAGTAGTGTGCTCGGGCAGTGAGCCCTAATTGGTAAGTGCCATTTTGTATTTTTATTCTTCTAACAGAGATAACATTCTTGGGTTAGTCACCCCGTGGTTTTTCCCTTAATAGGGTTTTCCACATCAAAATCATTGTGTTATGTATTGACTTTGTTTCTACTTTCATGAGTATGAATGCTTATTTCCTTTGATGCTGCACTAGTTGTTAAAGAAGAATAGAAAGTTAAATTAATTAAGATAACTGATTCAGCCCCCCCTCTCAGTTATCAAAAAGATTATAATATGCTTAATAAAGAAAAGGTTAAGAACAAGTATCCTTTGCCACCTACTGATGATCTTTTTTATCAGATGCATGGAGCTGCTGTATTTTCAAAGATTGATTTGTGATCAAGATATCATCAGCTAAGACTGAAAGATGAAGATATTCGTAAGACAACTTTTAGAACTAGATATGGCCACTATGAGTTAACAGTGTTGCCATTTGGTTTAACGAATGCACCTACGGTATTCATGAATCTCATGAATACTGTATTCAGAGATTGTTTGGACAAGTGTGTTCTATTCTTTCTGGATGTTATACTCATTTACTCTAGGAATGAAGAAGAACATCAATGACATTTGCAAATAGTTCTGCAATGGTTAAGAGAACATAAGTTATATGGAAAACTGTCAAAGTGTACATTTTTCTAGAAGGAGATTCAATATCTAGGTCATATTATTTCTACTAATGGAATATCTGTTGGTCCTGCAAAAATTACAATTATTCTGGATTGGCCTGTACCAACAAATGTGCATGAGGTGTGTAGTTTCATGGGCCTAGCTGACTATTATAGAAAGTTTGTTCTAAATTTCTCCAGTATTCCTAGTCCAATCACTTAACTACAGAGGAAAGGAAAGAGATTTGAATGGATAGACAAATGTTGGGATGCATTTGATCTCTTAAAAGAAAAGTTAGCTTCAACTCTCAAATCATGAAAGTTCTTGACCCTGAAGTACAATTTGAGGTAATTACAAATGCCTCGAGAGAAGCATTAGGAGGAGTGCTTATGCAAGATGGGAGAGTTATAGCATATGAGTCAAGGAAATTGAAATCCTATGAGAAAAATTATGCACCACATGATCTAGAATTGGTAGCAGTAACTCATGCCTTGCAAATGTGGAGACACTATTTGTTGGGGAAAACTTTTGTACAAGTCCGACCATCAAAGTCTTAGGTATATTTTCTCTCAACCCCATCTAAATGCTCGACAAATGAGATGGTTAGAATTGATATCTGACTATGACTTTGAGATAAACTTCATCAAGGGAAAAGATAATAGAGTAGTTGATGCTTTGAGTCGTAGAAGACATATAGCTTCTATTGTTTCTATTCATGGAAATTTCAAGGATTTGGTGTTCCAAAATTTGTTTGGTGATGAGTATTATGAGCAGATTAAGTAGGATTTGCAAGATAATCCTAGAGATCCAAGGTATGATGGGTTTTTGTTTGAGTCAAATGGACTATGAGGTATAAAGGTAGAATGTATGTTCCTGATTTAGCCAGATTAAGGGATCTAATATGGAAAGAAGTTCATACTGCACCATATTCTAGACATCAAGGAGTGACCAAACTTCTAGTAGATGTTAAACCTCTTTATTTATGGAAAGGAATGAAGAATGATGCTGCAATATTTGTAGCAAGCTATTTATAATGTTAGAGGGTAAAAGCAGAACATCATCACCTTCTAGGATTGTTGTACCCACGTGATGTGCCAAAGTGGAAATGGCAAGTTATTAGTATGGATTTTGTTCAAGGTCTTCCTATGTGAAGGAATATATATGATGCCATTTTAGTTGTGGTTGATAAACTGACAAAGGTAACACATTTTATACAAGGGAATTTGACTGATGGAGCACTAGTGTTAGCTTGAAAATTTGTGCAAGAGGTGTTTAGATTGCATGGCTTCCTTGAAAAGATTATCTCGGATAGAGATGTGTGTTTAACATCAAGGTTTTTGCAAACTTTATTTTCTACACTAGGGACTAAACTCAATGTGAGTACAACTTATTATCCTAAAATTGATGGGCAAACTAAGAGAGTTAACTAGGTTTTGGAAGACTTGTTGAGAATGTATTGCATGGATCAGCAATATAAGTGGGAGGAATACCTACCACTTGTGGAATTTGCTTACAACAATTCCTATCATTCTTCTATTAAGATGGCGCCATTTGAAGCATTGTATTGAAGAAGATGTCGAGCTCCTATAAGCTGGATAAGCTAGAAGATAGGATTAGCATCAGACAAGAAATGCTAGCTGAAATGGAAGAGAAAGTTAAGCTGATCAGAAAAAGATTTGCAGAAGCCAATGATAGGCAAAAGAGTTATGCGGATGCAAAGCGAGTACCAAGGCAATTCTCTGTTGGAGAGAAAGTTCTCTTGAGAGTCAAACCTCAGAAATGTTCTAATAAGTTTGGAAAGTCTTCTAAGCTAGCCCCTCGTTATGTGGGACCCTTTGAAGTACTTGAAGTGGTCAATCCAATTGCCTACAAAATTGCTCTACCACTAGCCTTGTCTAGAATACACAATGTTTTCAGGTGTCTTATTTGAAGAAATATATTGTAGGTGATAATCATATTTTGAATTGGAATTCTTTACAAATGCAGGACCTAGGGGTGGTCACAATTGAGCCACTCAAGGTGTTAGAAATGCACAAGCTTCGATTGCATAATAGAGAGGTCTTGTAGTACAAGGTCCAATTTGACCAATATACTGAGGAAAATGCTACATGGGAGGATTACCATGATTTTTATCAGAAGTTCCCTCATTTATTTAATGTTGTTACCAGTTGAAAATAATAAACTTGCTTTTTAGTTGCATTTGTATACTTTATATCATTGAGGATGATGAATCTTTAGTGGAAGGATATGTTAGATCCCCAATATTTGTCTTTCTATACATTTTAGTTTTACTTGGACATAAGTAAATCTATTATGATGTTTAGATTAATGTTGAGGAATGATATAGACTATATTCAATGTCATTTATGGAATTATGGAAATGAATAAGTTATTGTCAATTTAATATTGTATTATGAGATTTAGTTATTATTTGAATAATGATGCACTAATCGTAATTTGTTGGTTACAGGTTTGATACAGGATTATAGATTTTTAGATTACTCTTGGAGAAAAGAGAGAGTATCTTTTGAGGAGAGAGATATAGACCTCGAGTTACAAGTGATTATTTGCCAAAATGAGTATGAGTGTTTAACAAAAATGTGAACCAATGTCATAGGAGGCAAGTCTTGTCTTGTCAGTTTACTTTTGAATCCAATCGACAGGTAGTTGATATCTTTTGAATCTTATCAGGTCGTTGTGTGTCGACATAGTCATTTGTAACGTAAATAACGTCGTCTGAGTACAAATTATGACCATTTACGTTTAACGTAAAACTTACAATGTCATTGTCATAAAATGGTTGTGTTATTATTATTAAGTCACTTAGTGTTTTATTGTCGATGTTTAACGTCAAGCTGATTTTGTCAAGTTAAGTTGACATGATTTTAACGAAGGATTATGAAAGGGAGACAAGCTCAACCCATTCACATTATCTGTAAAATTTTGTTTTAATACTATTATTTTTATTGATTAAATCATAACTATCAAATAGAGATGATGTTATGTAAACCATATTTGATATAATCAAATAAGTATATCTATATATATGCATCGAATGATGATAATACCTCATGATAATTAATAATGCTTACTCTTGAGCAGCTGTAGGCATATATTTTGGAGTGCCTTCATTGTAATTGCATAATCGATCAAATCACTCCTTGTGATAATTGATTTCTCTAAGTTAGTTTAATGTGTTGGTGGCCTCTTAGAAGAAGAGTGATGGTTAACCCAACCGCATTCACTGATCTCCATAAATGATGTTTACATCATCGACATATGTTGTCGATTGTATTTTTATAGCTAGTGGTTGAAACCGTATCATCAAGCGAACTTCTTTGAATTTAAATGAGTTTTCAACTGCAGGGAGTGGCGAACAAAGTGGATGACTCATTATGAGTCTTGTTAAGCCCTTAAAGCCACGACTTAGCTAGTCGATGGTGGCATCTTTTGTTGACATATTATTTTGCATAGTCTTTGTCATTAGATGATATGTAGGAGCAGAGAGTTCACTGTGAGCTAGGAGATAATGAGTGTGAGGGATAAGGTCATGGTTGGTTTTTGGACGACCACATAGATATCATTATCTGCAATCCTTCTAAGTAAACCATCGCTACAGGTAATATTCCTCTATTTTATTCATTGAAAAGATAATGAACAATAGCAGTTTTGTTATGTCTATTGTATTGACTAGTATGGGTAAATGTTTATGCCTGAATAGTATTCCTTAAGCTCATTATAATTGATCAACACAAAAAGAGAAGTTGATTGTGTTGAATAGGATATAGAGACATTGTAAAACTGTTTTAGTAACAACCACAGAGCATCAACTTGGCTACAAAGGCTGATGCAAGCTATATCAATAAAATCTATTTCATTATCATACAAGGCCGAACCTATACATTTTTTATTAAGACTGTTATACTTGTCAAAAATATAGAATGGAGAACCAAATGACTTCTATTATCACATACTTGAAGAAGGATAACGTAGTTATCAAGAGTCATGTAAACCAATCGTCTCAGTGAGTGAATTTCAAATGAGGCCAGTCAATGACATAGATATAAGTTAATCATGAATTAGAGTTCTATTGAATTAGTGCAATTGATATATCATAGGAAAACTTACTAGTTATAAGTAATATGGGTGTAAGTTTCAAATGTTGATATTATTTTTTTAAAAATAGTTTTGGTATTCTATGATAACTATGGTAAAACCTATTAAGTGGTAGAAGACTAGGGATAGTTTGAAAACATGATAAATATCAAAGGACCATCTTTTATGTCTATTCTAGCAATCTTGATGAGTATAGCTTTATAGTAAATCATTATGTTGAAATAGACTATCTATATTGAAATGATTTTGTATAAAATCATATATGACTATATATGTAGTGATGGTTAATGACATCACGTAAAGGTAAATTGAAAAGTATTCATATTCCTTCTGAATAGGAGTTATTATCTTTACCAAAACTATAGTATTCCTAACCATGGTTGAGTTGAACCAAAGGTGGATTATGAACCTTAGTCTCATAGATATGAGATATGGATATATTGAAATATCCAATTATTCAAGGGTTGTTATGGATACCCTAGAGTCGATTATGAACCAAATGATTAGTTATGACATATAGACTTATCTAAGTCAGGAAAACTATTATCATGATAAGATGAATAAGCTATTTATGTAAACATAGTTAGTGTGAATAAACTATGAGAATATGACAGTATCCAAGTCTAAGGGGTGGGTAAACACAACGACTATGTTCATTACAGACGTTATGTATATTAAAAACTTTGGCCAAAGTAATGCATTTGTTTTCTGCATGCATTATCGATTCATTGTATTTGGATTGCACAACCTATCAAAAATCATACTTAGCTAGAGGGTATCTAGGGTTGTATGGTTGATAGAGTTGTGTAGGATACAACACTATGTACTTGAGAAAGGCAAATTATCATTGGTCACCTAAGGTCTATATTCCTCGTGAAGGGTAGGGTCACTTCCTATGTGGAAGATGTATGGGAGGCCGTCGATCTATGGATGGAGGTAAATCTATAGAAAGATACTCTCTCTCCAAAGCAGGAAACATGCTAGGGCTTGTGAAAAAGATGTCAGATATTCAGAAGCAGTAATTATTCTAAATTTGTTTATGTAATTGATTTACATTTTAAACATTGTAGTTGAGAAAGACAATATGATGTATTGTGTTGGTTGTTTTAAATTCCCAACCTAATTGTCACAGCAAACCTATAAAACATCCACTTATTAATGATGGATCTGCCTTGACGAATTGGCCAATGAATAGGAGATTTAAGGGGAGGAGGCCTTTTCTCAGTCCCCTTATTCTTTCACTGTAGTTTAGGCTCTATGAAACCAAGGAGGGTGGTTCCTATGTAGAATGGACTTATCTCTAATTCTCTGGCTATTTCCTTTAACTGATGTCTTCTTTTCTTGGGGATAACAGTGTTCTACTCAAAAGGGATGGGGTTTTCCAAAGATATTAGATTGTCAACTTTGTTTATATCACAAATATGTTCCTTGTAAGCTGCTTAAAAGAATGTATGATAAAGTAAGGATTGGCTATATTCTTTAAGCTCTTATCTTATTCTTTGCAGAGGAATATGCAAGAATTAACTTAATCAAAATAAATATCCTAAAAGCCTATTGCTAGAAAGGAAAATATTTGGATTGAAAAATATTTTGAGGATAACCAGAGGGGCATAAGTTCAGTATAGTATTGATAAAAGAGATCAGTGCCTATCCAAGGGCCGAGGAGTCAAAAAGGTTAAAATGATAAAACTTAAATAGATAGTGATGTAAGAAACTTTAGTTTATTGTAAAGATACAATAATGCCATACATTGAAAATACTTTTACTAGCTTTGAAATCAACCATACTTAACTATCCTTGTATACCTGAATCACATTTGATATTTTCTAATAGCAATTTTTACATTACTCCTTGAGTAAAAAGCCATAAGAGAAATGCCATCACAGGAAAGACCGTGTCAATGAATAAAGATGATTTTTAACCAAATATATATTCATAATGTGAAACTGCATACATGAAGTAGGAGACAGTGTATTCCAAAACTCAACAAAATTTGTAAAATAAACTATTCAGTAACTTACATCATAGCTTTCAATAATTCTATCAAGAAACTAGAAGAGACTCAAATTGGAAACCTGAAAATAGACAACTAATTCTAATAGTAGAAAACAAACTTATTTACAACTCCTCTTTGACTAGATTAATCCCTATTTCAGACTAAGGCTGGAAATATGACCTCAAACCAATGCTTTTTCATAAGCCCTGAATTCCCTTTTATAGAGGTAAGGGAGCAACAAGCTTCAGGATTATGACAAAAGAAGTTACAACTTTTTTCTAACGAATAAATGCAGCTGAAGAGGCCAGTGCAACCATTTCACAAATGTATGCTTTGCTTTCATGGCACATGCTGAAGTGTGCCCTTCCCACAAATGTGTCCCCTCAATTTTAGATAGAAATAGGTAGCGATGTTTGATGGGGATTCATTTTTTTTGATCTTGTGGAGGCCCTTATCCCTATCTTATGCCACTTATCTATTAAATAAGAGCATTTCACTACCCATTTGTCCTCCTTGATTGAGAATGACTACCAACATCAATATCAGAAGAAAACCCCATTAATTGGAGTTCTTCGCATTATGCCCATTGCCGTTTGCAAGGATGTGATTCCTCTTTCAAAATTGAGTGGTCACCGACCAACTCATCTAAATAGAAACCAAATGAAATCACATCAGGCTAGATATGGCAACACCATTTGCCTAGCAAAGGGGGCAACAACAAAAAAAAAAAATGAGAGCACTCTATCTTCTTATGCTACATCTAGAGAGGAAACATCCCTACTACTACAGCTGATGCTTTGTTAGGTAAAGTAGAAGAGGGATGGAGGTAGAAGGAAAAACGAGTTTCCTCCACACCTGATACTAATCTACCAAATCACAGTCATAAGGGATGGCTAGAGTATGGAGATTAAAATCTGTGGTCCCAATCTGGATGAAGAAACATGAAGAAGAAATGCTCATAAAACTTTGCACATTGTTGTTATTGCCCCCTAATCTTTCCTATACCACCGATTCTAGAGGAAATAATTCCAAGGCCTTTCTAATTCTATAAGGATAGATCAAGACCCTTGAGAACAAGGAAGAAAATCCTAAAGAAAAGGGGAGCAAACATAACACATAGGAGCAAGGGAAAGCCATACTATCAAAATGTCTTTAAACAGTATGAATTGCAACATCAACACTTTCCCTTTTATAGAAATTCAAGGACATAAGCATACATCCGCACATCTGTGGTGTATTAATTTTCCAGTTACTTCAAAACATTCCTACCTTAAATGGAAATCTGCCAAAGATTACCATGAGTGAATAGAAAGGTTAGATTTTATAATTCTGTGTAACTACAAACATCACTTCTCATATTGAATTTTGCTAGATCAAGTATCTTGGTTATCCCATTTATGCATTGTTATCCCATCAAATTTTATCACACACCAAGTGAAATGTCAATCATGGTAGAGGTATAGATTTCCAAAGGTTGAGCTTGCATAAGCCAAATAATTCTGTTATCAAATTCCTCAGGAGCAACGGTGATGGAGACCCTGCACATGCCTGAGCAGTTAATGCTTTGAAATGAAGCCCAGCCAGATTCAGTGCCAACAAATTCTTCTATTATAACTTTGAATCTAGGTTGTTTATATCAATATCAGCTGGCACAACTTAACATTGCTGATTTGATCTCATTCTAGGTCAAACCTTATTGCTTGCTTCCTTCAATGATATCCTTCCATCTAGCCAACTTTTCCCAGTTGTGATCCTTAGAAGTCCTTCTTGCAGTGTAGTTAAGAAAGCACCTGGCATTTTGCGTATGAGGGATATGGTCAAAGATAAGATCTTGGTAGAATAGAGGATAGCTATCAGATCTTGATCTTCTTGTACTTGATGGGAGCATTACTTGAAAAAGTGGTCACGTTTCATGCCACATCAGGTCCTTGTCATTAATGCAACAATCCCATCACTTAGAAAGCCACGCGTCCAGATTCCATCAATCCGCGGTCACTCAGAAGACCCTTTTGTAGATTATGGAAGAATGTCGAAATCAAAGAGAAATAGTTTTGTAATGCCTGGGACCCACCTTCCCACCATCCTAGATGGTCCTTGACTAGCTGTCACCCTTTCCACGTTTCTGCCAAGGTTAGTCATCTTTGTATCTCTTCGCAGGTGGATTGGAAGAAATGAGTCTACTAGTGCCACCTGCTAAAACTTCGTCAGTAGGACTAGACCTTGACATGTGTATCATTTCTGCTATCTTCAGAAGGGTGGCCAATTGGGTCAGTTCTTTGTTTAAAGAAAATTTGGTCTAGGTGCGGGCTATAGATGGTAACAACTTGGTGAGGGGCCAGTAAACAACGTTGTAGGAAGGCACAAAGGAAAAGTTGAAAGGAAGGTGATAGTAAATAAGTGGTCACCGAAGAATTAGATCGAATACAGCCATTTGTATGACTTCATACCATGAGGGTTTAGGGTTTTTAGCAATTTTGGCTTACTCAGAGCATTTTCTAACAGGGGAAACCCTAATTTTGGAAACCTGATGATCTAGTGTCATAGAGCTTAGGAACAAAATTTGCCAAAAGCATGAAAATTTTATGTGGTTCCATCATATTGTATGTTTGTAAAGAGAAATCTTGTAATTGTATTTACTTGATTATATGTTAAATAAAAGAAAAATTTTCTCTATCTCATTTTTACCTTGTTGATTTACTCTATGGTAAATTTCTGGTTTTACTATGTTTTTAGAATGTGAATGTTACATATGGTATCAGAGCTACCAGGTTCAACACTAGGGCTTATGAGACCAATATGGTATTGTTAAGGCCCATGCCATTTTTAAGGGGATTTTCCAACGGATACCATGACTCAATGGGGTTATAGGCACATTTTTTAGGTGGTTACGATCCCAAGCTGGGCCTATGTAATGTTTGAACTGAACAACAATAAACAATCAAAGTTGAGGTGTTTTTTCACCATCCATATATACAATTACTTTTACTTACCCTAGTGCACCATTGACAAGGCTAGTTCGAACCCACAAATTTGAATTTAGCATAACTTCTTGGCCTATACATAAGAGGATATTAGCTTCAAGTTGTTCTTCGACTGGGTTTGGATATGTTGCCCCTTTAAGTTGCTTTGCATTGGATAGGGCAACTAGCATTGCTAAAGACTACAACATATGTTTATTATGTAGTGAGACTAATTCATTTGTCACAAACAAATGTATGGAGGATAAAAAAATTGATTGTTCAATAGTGGTGAGCGAAGAATTTGAACATGACATAAGAACATGCCAATCAACTATAGGTTCTGCATTTCTTAGGTTTGAGATAAATGCATGAAAAGCAACTTGCGCAGGCTCCTCACCAATTTGACAAAATATCTTTTTCAATGTAATTACTATGGTGAAGTTGTTCCATACTATTCCTTCATAGTAAGTTGAAGCATACATGGGGTTGTCCTTTACTAGTGGTAGTTGGGCTAGGTCACCAAAGAGCAAGACTAAGCATCCTCCAAATGGGAGATTATTTTGGGTAGGGAATGCTTCATGCAATCTTATGTCTATTCATTGTAGCAACTTTGGTCTGAAAAATCTCATCTCATCTATTAGAATGTATCAAATGAAATACATTCTTTCTTGGAATGTTGCAAGGGTTTACCCTTGCAAGGGGGTCATTTTTTCATTGGTATTCTAAGGGTAGAATGAATTGTTGATTCTTGTATGTTGAAAGTTGCAACACCTGTCGGTGCAAGAAGTAGCAATGGCGACTGGCCATGTGGGGCTATCCTCATGAGGGCATATTTGATACTTGTTATCAAGTGTGACTTTCCAGTTCCTACACTTCCTTGAACAATAATTTTTAGAGGTAGGTCGTAATTAGTGGCAGAGTGGTGTGACATTATTAGATCATATGCTTATTGCTAGTGATAAGATAGGGGTTGTTGTGAATGCTGATCTGGCACATAGTAGGCTTGAAATGTTGGCTGATTGGAGTCAATGAAATTAGTAGCTAGCATTTGTAGTAGTGGATTGAAGGTTGGAGCTGCCCAATCATGGTTGAGGTTAATATCACATCTACCAAGCATGCCAAGTTTGTCTAGATGAATTGGAAGGCTTGGTTAAAGACTTGACAAGATTTGCCATTCATCGAGATTGTATTCTTACATGTCATCTCTTTCATTGGAAGGAATGGTGTCATCAATTTTAGGTACTGGATTTGATGGTGTGCGATGCAAATGCCATGGATGGTAGTTACATGAGAAGCTTTCCTAATGTTCTATAATTTGTTGGTCTAATGCACCAATATTTACATGAATGTTATGAAAAGGCCAGTATAGGAGGAGTTCACTCCAATAGAATGATGGGAAAATTTTGTTTTCTTTTTCTAGGATGGTTGTGAACTGTGGGGAGACTCGAACAATGGCTGGTGGGAAGTGCTCTCTCCACTTATTTTTCTTTTGAGATACTCTGTAGGTCCATTTTTTAGTCACTTCAATAAGTGACATTGTCTCTAGTTGTATTGGTCAAGCCATGTAGGATTGAATGTAGCTTGGGGATGGTGTGTTGGTTGTGGTTGAGACTGGAACATGTTGGAAATTCTTATGACTTACATTTAAACAAACAAAAGTCCTACTAGATATGGAGAGTGGTAATTTCAACAGAAGGTGGCAAGTCCCTTGGGCTCCAATATCATGGTCTACAAGGCTCTCAATAAGCATTTTTTGAAAAGCAACTAGGGCAGGCTTATTAGAGTCAGTAGTGGTTGAAATCTGAATCATCATGGCATGGTATGTTTTAGACTTGTGTTCAACTTTTGCCGCATATTTTGCAATATACTTAAGTACTACATTGGTTGAAAGAATAGGCTGACAATCTACATTGGCCCTCCAAATTGAGAGGATAGATGTGTTGTGAAAGTTTAAGCGGTCATCATTGTGATTAGGGGTGTGTTAAGGTAGGCCATTTTGAGAGAGTGAAAAACTTGAATTGTTTTGCATGGTCTAGGGTGCTTTATAACGACATTCAAGAGATGGTCCTTTCCCTTTTAAGCATGTTAGAGGGGTACATTTTGTATGTCATTAAACATGATTGAGCAATTCAATGTAATCTTTTGAAGGATTTGTTGTATCATTCTTGTGTCCGTCAAGCAAGGGTCATCTTTGATAGAATGATGGTAATTCTGGTTTTGCATTTCAATGCTACGTGGATTCTAGGTAGAGACATATATATCAATCTAATCAACTATATATTTTACTGATTGAAGGTTGTTCCATTGTAATTTGGCAATGTCAGGTACTCCCTAGAGCCAAAGGAAACCATTAATATGTGTGGAGCCCCTGTGTTGCCATTCATACCTAGTGAAAGGGATTGTCAACCAGTAATATAAGAGAGAGTAGAATGTAAGATGAGGGTATTAGAAGATTTATACCTTTACTAGTAGTCAGTTGCACCAAGAAGATTTTCCAAGACCTCCTCACAAAATGTTGTAAACTTGTGCATGTAGAGTGTAGAAAGGTATGGATTTTGAACTATATTTTGTATCCTCCATTTAACAGTCTCAAAAGGATTTAAAGGTGTTGTACCAGACATAATATTATGCAAGTCTAGACATTTTGTATCTAGTGCACTGAGGGTGAAGAATAGTGTTGGGAAACCTACTTGAATGAGGGTCAGTGCAAGAAGTTGTGTCCACTTTTTGGCCAAAAAGTGGAAGTGTTTTCTCTGATTTTCAGAATTTTTCACATTTGACCTAAAAATTTGAAGCACTTAAATATCGAATTTCAAAAAAAGTTAGTAATATGAAATGTATTACTCAGAGTCTAGTTTCCAAATATGTAATTTATTTTATCACCTAGATGATACAAATTAATTTTCAATAGGCATGTCTAAAAACCACTATTTAAAAGTCACTTTTTTTTAAACCATACCATGCACATGTACGGCCAACATAATTTAACCTCAATAAAAGTATTTTTCTAAATCCTTTTGGGGAAAGATGTGTAGTACAGTGAAGATTGATGAGGATATTTTTTTATAAATTTTTTCTAAATATTTTTTTTATTAATTTTTTATTGTCCCTAATTGTTGTTTTCAAAAACCTCTCGTGTACGGCTAACATGATTTGAGCAAAACTAATCATAAAATGATTTTTTTTTCATTGTGTAGAAAATGATGTCTAGATTGATAACATATAATTTTTTTAAAAACTTTAAAAATTGAAAGTTATTAAAAAAATACAAACACCTGTCATTTCAAGTTTTTGGATTAGTTTTCTCGTAAATTAAATAATAAATAGAAAAACAAGTCCAATAAAAAAAATTACATATTTGAAAACTAGACACAATCATCTATAATGGGTTTTAATTTCATAAAAAAATTTAGAAAAAAATGTCGTTAGCCATATAGGTAAACTCAGTCTTTTCTCTTGTTCTGTACTTAGAAAAAAACTTGCAGGTCCAAGGCAAGGGGTTGGCTTACCATACCTTTCCCAAGCCTAAGCTTCTAGGAATAGGTAACCGTTCTACCCGTTCCTTTTGTGTGGGAAAAAAAAGCGCGTAGGGTTTTTTTTCAAATTCAAATATCTATATAGAAATGGGTACCCCCATTCCTAAATGGGTACCCGTTCCTAAGCAGGTACCCATTTAGGCTCAAGCACCCCTTCCTAAATGGGTACCCGTTTATGTCCAAATTTTTTTTTGCCTCAACTTCCCCTCTATGTGGATTCAACTTCTTGCACTTACCCATGACCATGTCAGTAAGTTTTGCACTGAACTTAATCCAAAATGGGCATGTACCATGAATTGACAAGCCAAATCACATAAGTTTATTTGTAAGCTTGTCATTGGGTAGATCTTTTAATCTTTGATGAAGGTCAACAATTCTTGTGGGTAGACAATCATCTAGTTGTTTGTGGATGAATACAGAGGTTGTGGCTTGGATTTAATGACGCATAATTATATTGAGCATGAAGTACCTAAATCGTGGGTGTTGGCCAAACCTATTATCATGGCACCTTAAAATATGAAGAGCATATTCATGTAGCTTAACCTCTTTCATTTGTTGTTGTTTGAATGTAGCTTCTCCATTTGGAAACAAAGTGGGAAATGCCATTGCAAATAATCCTTTTGTTGTGTATTCATTTATTGGCAATGGAGAAATGTGAGGCCAATCTACAATAGGGGTTGGCCATCCATTCCCTAGTTGTAGCAAAGACCAGACTTCTTCCATTTCTCTATGAGAAGGTGGGAGGTTTGCCACAAATAAAGTTGTGGTTTACATATCCTCATGCAATGTTTCATCCTCTACAACATTTGTTTGCATAAAGCGTGTATCTGAGTGGCTAGGATTTGAATTTGTCCCATATAGAAGGTCTGATATATCAATGGAGGCATGGGGTAAACATGACAATGTAGATTCATCTATTTGCACATCCTTGTATTATGGATCATAATGGATCTTATATTTCAATGTATCATGAACACAACCTCTACTTACATGGAACCTATATTTTTTTATGTTCAATGTTTTCCTTGTTTATTATTATGATATCTATTTCATCTATATGCCTAGGCAAGTAGGTTGCAATTGTAGAAATATCTTGAGGAAAACAAATAGTGTGACCACTATATTTTAGTTGCCCTCCTCTTGCATCTAGGTTACTTGAAGGACAAGGCTACTCCTTTCTATTAACATCTCCTCAATTTGAGTAAGTTTTTGCAAACATTTAGGTTGTTCACCAGGGTCCATATTGCTCCATTTTGAGAAGCAATTTCCATCTTTTTCTGATGTACATCTATAACAAGTAGTTACTCCATTTGATTGCCTAGTTTTAATTCTTGGGTATCTTTCCATGCTGACAAGACATGTTGACATGTTTGAAAGGTTGTCCAACTTTGAATGGAAGCTATTTCTTGCAATGTAATAGTTTTATGGGAAAGTTGGAGGAGGATGGATTTGGATAGATGGGGTGAGCTGAACTGTATGTTGTAATATAGGTGTACATGTTTGGCTATGGGGGGTTATTAGAAGAAGATGACGTAGATGTTGAGGCTCCTTCAAAAAGGTTTTTGTGGTCATATCGTCTTATGTTAATAACATTTTTTTTTCATGGTATCTTGTATGCTGAATTTGGTTTCGATGGGCATGCTTTGCATGCAACATTTCATCTTGTACTTCCATTGTGATGTATGTTGAAGAACAAACAAATGCAATGTATCTATGTATAGAGACCATGTAAATATATTTATAACAATTCGAAACACAAAAAACAAAGAAACCCAACTATTTGCAAGTAACTACATTATGGCATTACTTGACACAAATGTGCAAGCATATTTTTGAATAACATGACCAACCATTATAGAGAATCTAAGGAGAAAATATTGTGTGAAAATAGAATTTGGAATAAGAAAAAAAAACACAAGATACCTTTATATATATGTCTAATTGAGGTTAACCATTTTTACATATATGGGCATTCGAAGTACATAAAATAAAAGAATGTATACAAATTGATATATGAGTCTACATATTGAGAGGTAAATGCAAATGTCAAACATTAATAACAATGCTTTATCTTTGTTACCAATTTATCACGTACAGTTCAAATTGGCAAAGCTGAAACATTTGTTTCATTTTAAGATGAAAAGTTCTTAACATTGTTTTTTATGTCAGCTTTTGCATAGTTTAAAGTGCCTGGAAAAGAAAAGGCTCACTTTTATGACAACAGAAGAGAAAACATTTAGTTTATAATTTAATGCTTTGCAGAGATTTCATGGATGATAAGGAGTTATTTCATTTCATAATACAGTGTTTCATTCATTTTACAAATGAGATATACACAAAACTGCATAAGTATTGTATTGAAAGAAAGTAGAGAGATCAAATATCCCACACAAGCTGTGGGAATAGATGAGCCAACACATCATAAAGAGTATACTATGCATCTGAAGATTGAGTGAAGAAATGAAGAAAATAAGACAAAACATATCCATCATTGCCTATTGGTGCTTGGTGTTGGTCTTCATTACAACTAGCTCCTCTTTGCTCTTGACCTCTGAATGAGCCTATATCATGGTGAAAAGAGATGTTAGAGCTCTAGATATGAGCTTTCCTATGTGCTCCATCAACAGAAACATAATATATTGTTTATGATATACTGAATCAGATAACAAAATCAAATATATGCAAGAGAGTCTGAAAATGAAACACCACAGGAGCATTGAGCTTCACTATTTTAATCTAACATGTTTGTTTACTATGCAGGTATAGGAGAAATTATGTTGCTGATTCATTTCTGAAGACATCATAGCATGTTCTATAAAAGTGGGCTCCCACAAGGGTTGAGCCTAGCATGTTGCCCCTAAGTCTCAAGAGGGGAACGAGATAGAAAAACATATTCATGTTGCTCAAGTCAAAACATTTTTAGTTGAAAGAATAACTCATAAAGTAATTGCAATAAGCTCATTCAAGGCTACTCAAATAAATATGCAGAGCTGAATAAATGCACTATATTTCATTGAAGAAGTTCCATTTGCATAAAAATTTCTTATGCCGTCATGGTATTACCTCATTGAATGACTGTAGGACAGCTGATGAAGTAGAACAATCATAAATACCATTCATAATGACAAGGTATAAGAGTAAGTCTCTTTACTATCTAGACATCATGCAAAGACATATTGATACCATCATGTGAATACACAGTGCATGGATGTAGTTGATCTACAAGAATATAAACAATGGACATCACAGTCATTTTGGATACAGTCATCTTGACAATAAATACCTACTTTGTCATTATGAATAGCATTTAATACCACATCAAGAGAATGACAATCAATATACCATGGAAACAACACAAGAGATCTAGTGTTTTGCTAAGGCCCATGAAGAGCATCATCAATATGAAGACATAAATCCATTTATTTCCAAATCAACAAAGACAACTTGCATCGGTCATATAGCCACATCAAGTTTCAGATGACTATCATAATGTCATGACAACAGTAAAAGGGAAAATAAATATAGCTGAAAGGTGACATTGAATAGAGTTACATGACATGAAGAGATGTGCTTTTGAGTTAACTTCAACATGGTAAATTTCTTCTAAGCTTCATATCAAATGTATGTATCATCAAGCAAAGATTAAAAGAAGATATTTAGAAGACTGCAAAAATCCATCTGTTGTGGTAGTCAAACTCAACCATTAGCAACAACAATGCCATGAAACATATTGCTTCAGCCCATATATTATAAATGTATGTAGTAGAACATGTAGAGTAAGTATCGTTTACATGGTATGAATGATCCAACTAATGAGCAGTGAAGTTGCAGCCACATACATAATGCCATTTTAAGGAAAAACTTAAGAGAAGCCGCGACCATGAAGGGTTTCAGAACCCATAAAATAGTAACCAGAGTAAGGAGATACTCCTTTCACAAGATTTGCATTGTTTTATCATGGCTTGGGCTCGAATGAAGCTCCTTCCACACAAGACAAAAAATAGAAAATATAGGTAATGCCATATATAGTGGGTTTTATAGTCGCATCCAAGAATGCATTTTTTTTTACAAATTTCAAAACCCACATCAATTGACATAAAGAGATCATAGATGAAGACAGAGGGTTTTGAGCTTATGCGGGCTTGGAAAACATTTAGACGGTGAGAAAATATAGAAGCTATGGCCATGGCCTAAAATTTAGAAGATATACAGGGGTTTTCATAATGCTTCTACAAAATGTAAGGGAAAAACTAAATGCATTCATTATCATCTTTGACAAGAGTTCTTTCTTTTGCAATTTCCTGAGCTCGTATCAAGCATCATGTCATTAGATAAATGAAGCGAGAATACAGAGCTCAAAAGGTGGACTTATTGATGCAGGAGCATCCCTAGTTCAAGAGAAATCTTGCATCAACCAAAAACATTTGCATTTCAGTTTGTTTACATTTCAGTTCTTTCATTTTCCAGTACAATTTAGTCAGTAGCAATTCTCAAATTGTGGTCTGGTTTTGGCATTTCACATCTTGTGGATCTGGACTCAGTATCTGCATTCATTCATCTACATCATATCAAGAATCCAGAGCATTTGGATCAATTACCAGAAAGTTATCACTATCAGAAGATCCTTTGTTTTCTCAGTGTAGAGTTCTTTCACAGTCATGAGTAATTAGCTAAAGGAGAAGGATTGGGGAGCATTGGCCGACTTGTGGATCCTTGTGATTCATTCTATAATGTCCCTTGGTTCATGGTCGACCTTCGTCATAGGTCCACACTTCATTGTATCCGTTGGAGAAGGATTTTCAAGTCGATAGGTCTGACCTATCCAAGAACACACGTTACACCTCTTCATTAAGATTCTCGATCTCTTGTGGCTGACACAGAGGAATCTATTGGTCTAGAAATGATATATAAAGATGTAATAGATCCTTAGAAAAGTAGTTTAGAGATAACTATTCACATTAGAAAGATATATAGTTTAGTTTTGTGCGAAGGATATTCAAAGCTTTATCTTGTGCATGTATGTATTCAGGCCTTGGAGCCCTAGTTGTAAGCCTGCATGTTGCCAGCTAGATTGTATTTGAATTCTTTGACATACCAAATAATTGAATCTACATTTGTTCCATTTTCTTTGAGCAATTTCCTTGTGTTTACTCTTGCTACACGGTCTGAACAATTCATTCTGTGAACTCTCCTACTATGATTGCACCAAGTGGTATCAGAGCAAAAGTTTGAATCTTGGAGAGTGAAAGTTTGATTCTTTGGAGCAAATTGACGAAGGGGATTCTATAAGATCTTGTTGTAAGCAGATTACTGATCTGAGGTAGGTTACTTGTGTGCAACCGATCACCGATTGAGAGGCAGTTGTCGCTTGTAGCCCAATTGCCAAACCTGAGACAGTTTGCACTTGATCTGAGGAAGATGCCACCACGAAGAGTTCCTCCTGTTAGTACAATGGCTAATAGAATGGATGAGATGATGGAATTGATGAGAACAATGTGAATTCATTTAGATGCTATTGAAGAAGATAGGTGAAGAGGATTGACACCTTGGCCTAATGCTGAAAGTGATGACGAGGAAGAATTCCAATCTATTGAACATACTGGCGAAACCCTAGGAGGTGATGAAGAAGAAGAGTCAGATCAGATAAAGATGTTGCAACCTATTTCAAAGATTGGAAAGAGACCTAGAGTTGATGTTCTGAACTATACTAGTAATTTAAATCTTGAAGAATTGATTGACTGGATAAATGACATGGAAGAATACTTTGAATATGAGGAGATTGAAGATCTGAAGGAGGTGAAATTTGCAAAGAAAAAGTTGAAAGGACATTCTGCTATATGGTGGAAAGAAGTTCAGTTGGAAAGAAATAGAAGAGGAAAAGAAAAGATTACAAAGTGGGACCAGATGGTGACCAAGTTGAAGAATCAGTTCATACCTGTTGACTATGAGTTAGAATTGTTGAAAAGATTGCAAAACCTGAGACAAAAGAAGAAATCTGTGAAGGAATACACTAAATAATTTCATAAGATGATCATAAGAACAAGACATAGTGAAGCAAGAAAGGAGAAAGTGGCTAGATACATCAATGGACTGAGATTGAACATTCAAGAAGAACTAAGCTTGGTAAGAATGACATCTTTGGAAGAACCATATCAATTTGCCTTGAAGGTTGAAGAAAAGTTGAATAAGAAGCATGATCAGAGACAAAGAGGTAGAGGAGGTAAATTTTAGAGAGGAATATCATTTTCTGGATATGATAGATCATTTATGGAGTAGAACAAATTTGACAACCTAGTTAGAAAGGATGACAGAGATAACAATGCTTACCAGAGAGATGACATAAATTTTTATCAGAGAGGAAACCCTAATGCATACCAGAATGAAGGATATAGAAGGGAAGGAAGATGATTTGATAAGAAAACATTCAGAGGTACTTGTTTCAAGTGTGGAGGTGAAGGACATAGGGCATTTGAATGCAATCAAAGTAGTACAAGCAAGAAGACAAAAAATAATGGGAGAGTAGTCTATTTGGAAGAACCTGTTGAATCACCTTATTTAGTTAGCAATTCGGAGAAAGGAGAATCATTGGTGATGAGAAGAGCACTATTTCAAATAGAGGCAAATGAAGAACCATCACAGAGGAAAAGTTTGTTCAAAACTAGATGCAAAACTGGAGGTAAGTGTTGTAAAGTTGTGATTGATAGTGGTAGTTTAGATAACCTAGTTTCTAAGGAGATGGTGACCAAGCTGAAGTTGGAAAGATTGAAACACTCTAGGCCCTATCAGATAGCATGGATTCAGGATGATCATAAGGTACTGGTGAGTGAACAATGTTTGGTGAAATTTCATATTGGATCTTATCATGATGAAGTCTTGTGCAATATTATGCCTATGGATGTTTATCATATCTTGCTGGGTAGACTTTGGTAGTATGATAGAAAAGCTATACATGATGGGAGAAATAATACATGTACTATAACAACAAATGGGAAAAGAATTACTTTTATTCCTTTAGATGATGATCCTAAAAATGTGGTATGCGGGAATGCTAGAATCTGTCTGGTAAATGGAAGGAAATTTTTGGATGGTTTGAAATAGGAAAGTATTTGTTATGCCTTGATTCATAAGAAGCTTGAAATATTGAGAAAGTTTGAACCATATGAGATAAGAGAGTTGCTGACAGAGTATGAAGACAGCATATCAGATAATGTACCTGATGGATTACCACCTATAAGAAGAATCAGTCATCACATGGATCTTATACTAGGAGCAAGTTTTCCTAACAAAGAAGCACACTGGATGACATTGACAAAAAATGAAGAACTAAATAGACAGATACAAGAGTTGTTAAGGAAAGGCTTGATCAAAGAAATCTTGAGTCCTTGTGCAGTACCTACAGTGTTAGCACCTAAGAAGGATGGAGAATGGAGAATGTGTACTGATTCCAGAGCAATAAACAAGATCACAGTTAAGTATAGATTTCCTTTACCTAGGATGGATGATATCATGGATTGTTTGAGTGGAACAAAATATTTCGCAAAAATAGACTTGAAGAGTGGATACTATCAAATTAGAATCAGAGAAGGAGATGAATGGAAGACTACTTTTAAGACAAATTAAGGAGTGTATGAGTGGTTAGTGATGCCTTTGGGATTGACAAATGCACCGAGTGCTTTCATGAGGCTGATGAATGAAGTCTTGAAGAAATTATTGGGTAAGTTTGTAATTGTGTACTTGGATGATATTCTAATTTTCAGTAAGACAAAAGAAGAACAATTGTTGCATATTAGACAAGTTCTGTAGAGGTTGAGAGAAGAGAAATTGCTGATAAACATCAAGAAGTCTAGTTTCATGAAGGAAGAATTGGTATATCTGGAATTTGTGATTTCTGTGGAAGGATTGAAGATGGACCCTGAGAAAGTGAAAGCAATTATTGAATGGCCTACACCGGAGAGTATTGGGGAAGTTAGATCATTTCATGGTTTGGCTAGTTTCTACCCGAAGTTCATTAGAAATTTCAGTTCAGTTTGTAACCTTATGACATAAACAATGAGAGGTGACAGAAAAGATTTCAAGTGGACATCAATAGCAGATAAAAGTTTTGAACTATTGAAGCAGAAAGTGACAGAGAAACCTATTTTGGCATTACTAGATTTCAATAAGGTATTTCAAGTTGATTGTGATGTAAGTCGAAATACAATTGGAGCAGTGTTAAGTCAAGAAGGTAGACCCATAGCTTATTTTTGTGAAAAGTTGAATGATGCAAGGAGAAGATATTCAGTTTATGATCAAGAGTTCTATGCCATAATTCAAGCCTTGAAGAAATGGAGACATTACTTGTTACCTAAGGAGTTTGTGTTGTATACAAATTATCAAGCTTTACAATATTTGAATAGTCAAGAAAAGTTGAATCAGAGACACATGAGATGGGTAGAGTTCATGCAGAGTTATACTTTTGTGTTGAAACATAGGTGTAGTAAATCAAACAAAGTTGTTGATGCCTTGAGTAGAAGAAGAAACATGTTGACAGAGATGAGAGTTGAAGTATTAGGTTTTGATGAATTGAAGAACTTGAATGAGAGAGACATTGATTTTGTAGAACTTTGTAAAGCATGTAAAGAACCTCTTATAGAAGATAGGAGTAAGTGGTTAGACTATTTGATTCAAGAAGATATGTTGTTCAAAGGAAGTTAGTTATGCATACCTAGGAGTTCAATGAGAGATAATTTGATGAAGGAGAAGCATAGTGGTGGATTGGTAGGGAATTTTGGCATTGATAAGACAGTAGCCTTAGTAAATGAAAATTACTTTTGGCCTTAGGTACATAAGGATGTCAGGAGATTTGTGCAAAGTTGTAGAGTTTGTCAAGTTACAAAAGGGAGTAGTCATAACATTGGATTGTATAAACATTTGATAGTTCCAGAGAGATCGTGGGAAGACATAAGAATGGATTTTGTAATGGGATTACCTAAGACACAGAGAGGGTATGATTCAATAGTTGTAGTGGTTGATAGATTTTCAAAGATGGTTCATTTTATACCTTGTAAGAAGACAATTGATGTAGTGCATGTAGCTGACCTTTTTTTCAAGGAGATTATGAGATTGCATGGATTACCTAAGAGTATAGTTTTAGATAGAGATGCTAAGTTTGTTGGTTACTTTTGGAAGACACTTTTGAAGAAGATGGAGAAGAATTTGAAATTCAGTTCTACTTTTCATCCACAGACAGATGGACAGACAGAGGTAGTGAATAGGAGTTTGGGAAACTTGTTGAGATGTTTGGTTGGAGACAGAGCTGGAAGTTGGGATTTGATTCTTTCACAAGAAGAATTTGCATACAATAATTCAGTAAATAGGAGTACTAGAAGAATACCTTTTGAGATTGTTACCAGAGTGTATCCTAGAGGAGTTGCAGAATTAAGCGACATCAGTATAGAGGAAAAGAAGAGTGCAGAAATAGAAGAATTTGTAGATCATATGAAGACAATGCATAATTAGGTGAAGAAGCATTTGGAGGATATGAATAGTCAGTATAAGGAAAATGTAGATGAGAAGAGAAGACATAAGGAATTTGAAGTTGGAAATGAAGTAATGGTATACTTGAGAAAAGAAAGATTTCCCATTGGGACATATAACAAGTTGAAGCTGAAGAAGTTTGGACCTTGTAGGATACTCAAGAAATTTGATTTAAGAAATGCATATGATGTGGAATTACCAGAAACATTAGGTATTTCACCTATTTTCAACATTACAGATCTTTATCAGTATC
This sequence comes from Cunninghamia lanceolata, assembly GCA_027924645.1. Taxonomy (NCBI): domain Eukaryota; kingdom Viridiplantae; phylum Streptophyta; class Pinopsida; order Cupressales; family Cupressaceae; genus Cunninghamia; species Cunninghamia lanceolata. Next base: position 3,401,645 of record BSBN01000710.1, on the reverse strand, counting down.
ATGAAGCAGAGTTCAGTATGGAAGAAGACTTGAAGAAATAGTTACCACATCAAGCACCATAACAAATTGAAGACATTTTGGACAAAGTTGGATGCAACACTAGAGGAAGACAATACAGAGAATACCTTGTGAAGTGGAAAGACTGATCGAAAGAAGATTCATCTTGGATTTCTCAGGCTGAGGTGGACTGTCTTGGTTCTCCCCTAGCCCTAGCAAAGTGAGGGACTCACTTTTTCAATAACCCTAGATGTTTGATGTAGGAGCATTCCCGGTTCAAGAGAAATTTTGCATCAACCAAAAACATTTGCATTTCAGTTTGTTTGCATTTCAGTTCTTTCATTTTCTAATATAGTTCAGGTAGTTCAGTCAGTAGCAATTCTCAACTTGTGGTCTGATTTTGGTATTTCACATCTTGTGGATCTGGACTTAGCATCTACATTCATTCATCTAAATCATATCTAGAATCCAGAGCATTTGGATCAGTTACTAGAAAGTTATCACTATCAGAAGATCCTCTGTTTTCTTAGTGCAGAGTTCTTTGACAGTCATGAGTAATTAGCTAAAGGAGAAGGATTAGGAAGCATTGGCCAACTTATGGATCCTTGTGATTCATTCTACAATGTCCCTTGGTTCATGGCTCACCTTCCTCATAGGTCCACACTTCATTGTATCCATTGGAGAAGGATTTTCAAGACGATAGGCCCGACCTATCCAAGAATAGACGTTCAACCTCTTCATTGGGATTTTGGATCTCTTGTGGCCAACGCGGAGGAATCTATTGGTTTGGAAATGATATATAAAGATGTAATAGATCATTAGGAAAGCAATTTAGAGATAACTATTGACATTAGAAAGATCTATAGTTTAGTTTTGTGTGAAGGAGCTTCAAAGATTTATCTTGCGCATGTATGTATTCATGCCTTGGAGCCCTAGTTGTTAGCCTGCATGTTGCTGACCAGATTGTATTTGAATTCTTCAATATACTAAATGATTGAATCTATATTTGTTCCATTTTCTTTGAGTGTTTCCGTTGTGTTTACTCTTGTTGCACGGTTCAGACAGTTCATTTTGTGAACCCTCCTACGATGACTGCACCACTTACCATCATTTGATATAGAGGATTGTATTCATGAAATCGACCTGTCAAACTTCAAAGATACTTCCATGGTGGCCTCAAAATAGAGGAAAGGTATTAACAATAGAGAAGCAAAGGAAAAATACATTAGAAAGTTTGTTATGGCCGCAGCTTAAAAGCCAAAAACTTGTGTTTAGAATAAAAATATGGTTCAGTCTTGTGCCAGAGGAGTTTACCTTGCATTTTCCTACAAAATCTTTAGGAAAATCACTCAGAAATAACAAAGAATGGAGGGTTTCGAGCTCAAACCCTAGCTCCCATGGCGGCGGTCGAACAAAGCCTTTTTCCTTCTCCAAACAATTGAAGTGCAAAGTGAGGCTGAAAAGATAGGGTTTGATTGTTTTGTGTTTAGGGTTTGCTTTGTACCCTAAGTCGATTTGGCATTTTATCACATTGATTTAAAATATAAATGCCTCTACTAATACCCTTAAGGTATTATTATTTGCCTTTGCATATATTTCAAGCCTAGACTTTATGCCTTAGGCTATTTTGCAACAAATGGAGGATAAACCAAAACATTTAATGTGCCTTAGGAGCCTTCCAATTTTAATTGGAAAATCAAAAATCAAACTAGGTGAAGATGCATTATACTTGGCAGAAAGTATCATTAGAATCATATAAGCCTTGTATGTTTGCAAAAATCAAATCAAACCCAATCGAATTAAAACTACGAAATCATTGGAAAACAACTATTAAAAGCAATGTCTTTATAAATTCCTTTAATAATTGTTATTTAAATGTAGTTAAAGTAAAACAAATATAGGAGAATCTTTCTTTCTAAGTTTGTTTTCTTATGGGTGAAATAGGGAAAAACTGGGCAAAACTAGAGTTCTTTTTTAGTTTCCAGTCAAATAAAGCCTATTTTTTGGGTCTTTTGGATGGATTGGCTTTAAAGGGAATCTTTTTAGCTTTTCATTCAGTTTGAAGATAGTCTGGGCACTGATTTTGAGGCTTTTCCTTGGAGCTCAAAAATGGATTGAAATTGCTATTTTGGAGAGATTTTTCCTCAGTTTTTTCCTCCTAGCTATTCCAAAGTTTTTTTGGAGTTATAAGTGGGAGAAAAACTTAGTTTTTTCTCAGTTTAGATTATTGTTTCTTGCTCTCTTGTTCATCTCAGAGAGTCTTGTAAACACTTTTGTACTTAGATTTTGAGTTTGATACCCCTTTAGTTTTAATAAACAACAGGGCTTTCCTTTCTCATTTCTTGTTTCGTACTTGCAGTATCAATTTGATGTTTATTGTGATTTGAAACAAAGAATCCTTTTTATGTCTTGTTATTGTAGGTTTGTGTGCAAGAGTCTCATATAATTCAGGTTGTATTTTGTGTTCAGTCTTATGAACCTTCATACAAATTACTTTTGGATGGTATAAGTCAGATTGTGAGAGTTGAATTTTTTAGAAGTTGTTGTGAGTAAAGTCATTAGTCTTCTAAAATTTCTGGTGAATCATCTTTAGGTTGCAGGATTTTCATTTTTTAGTTTTTCCTCCTAGCTATTGGAGATTTTTTGGAGTTATAAGTGGGAGAAAAACTTAGTTTTTTCTTAGTTCAGATGATTATTTCTTGCTCTCTTGTTCATCTTAGAGAGTCTTGTAAACACTTTTGTACTCAGATTTTGAGCTTGATACCCCTTCAGTTTTAATAAATAGTAGGGCTTTCCTTTCTCATTTCTTGTTTTGTACTTGGAGTATCAATTTGATGTTTATTGTGATTCAAAACAAAGAATCCTTTTTATGTCTTGTTATTGTAGGTTTGTGTGCAAGAGTCTCATATAACTCAGGTTGACTTTTGTGTTCAGTCTTATGAACCTTCATACAAATTACTTTTGGATGGTATAAGTGAGATTGTGAGAGTTGAAGTTTTGAGAAGTTGTTGTGAGTGAAGTCATCAAAGTCTTTTAAAATTTTTGGTGAATCATCTTTAGGTTGTAGGATTTTCATTTTCAGTTTTCCTCTTAACCCTTTCCACAGAAGTTCTTTTAGACTAGGTGATCTGCTAGGGGAACCAACCCTCTCTAGAGATTCACTCTCAACATAGATTACCCACAATCTAAGAGTATTTCCATGTTTCAATAGGATAGCTAAGTTTATCTTAGCTAAGGGCACAATCTTGATTGACAACAGTATTTGGCACGCCTGGTGGGAGCCTGAAACTTGTTTTTGAAGAAGTTTTTCAAGTTTAATGTTGTTGTTATGGTATATGCAGTATTTTTTCCAGGCTTTGGAGGCTTTAAGATATACCTGGCAACTTCATTTTCTAGTTTTTGCGTGCAGATCTAGTGTAACTAGCGTATGAGAAAAGTGTAGACCAGATCAAGTTGTGCTCCATTCGAGTATTTATAGTTATCTGCACCAAGGAGGGGTAGGACATCAAGAAGAGTTTTTGACTCATTAAGGAGGTCAAGATCTACACCTCCAAGGCTCAACCCTGCAACTCCAGTATAGAGAAGTCGTATGCTAGTAGTACAAATACCAATGATTCCTAGGCAGTTTGCATTTGTACCTTTTAATGGGGGCAGCCCATTAAACCTTGCCCAGCATGATGACATTCCTATTGCAGCCCTCAAAAGCCTACCATACTTTATCAGAGAAGACCAGACCACTGCTATTGAGCATATTTGAGATGTGTCAACGTTGTGCTTCATGCATAATATCACTCAAGAGAATGTAGCAATTAGACTATTGGCTGCTTCACTAAAGGGTAAAGATTTGCAATGGTTTAGAGGGCTTATAGTGAATTCGATAATAACATGGGATCAATTGGCTAATGGCTTGTGTAGGCATTTTGAGGACAAATCTGACCATTTGTCTTTGGTGGAGCAGTTAAGTACCATCAAGAGAGCTCTGCACAAGCACATGATAGATTTTAATTACTGTTTCCAGAGGACTTGGGATAGGATTCTTGCGATGGTAAAGCCTTCCCCACAACATGCATTTTTATTCTTTCTTAAAGCTTTAAATAGTGAAATCTCTGTAATGATTAAGTCTATGGGTGGGTTTACTCTTCCTAATGCTTTTGAGCTAGCTATTAGAGTAGAAAACTACCTTATTCAAGTTGGCAAGATAGCCCCAAGGCCTCATATGCCAATTTTTCTTGAACTACAACCACCTATTCATGTGTCAATACCCCCTTTAGCTACTGTCCTACTTGTTCCTACCATAGGATATCAAGTTGTAGCCCAAGAAATTGTTTTTCTAGCCCAATCTCAAGAGTTTCAAGAGATTAAGAATATACTGAAAACCTTTGGGAATGACTTAGTGAGTATTAAAAGGCAAGTTGGCCAATAGCATAGACTGTATCAAGCCTTGCATCAGCCCAACTAGTCAAATAGACCACTTTTTTAAGCTGATGCTCAAGGTCAGAGGAGAAACTTCAATCCTAGACCTTTTTAGCCATATAATCCTAATGCTGCTAGCTCTTCAAAGGAGCTCATGCCTACTCAGAACAATATTGTGCAAGAATGTGACTGGTGTTATCCATGCAACCAGCCTCATAATCAAGTTGCATGTGCAAACGATATGAGAAATCAAGCTCTTATGGTGCAAAATAGTTATGGCGGTTCCAAAAGTGTCTTAAGTAAGAATATAGTTTAGCAAGATAACCTTGATGTTGCCTTGATGAATTGGAAAGGTACTGAGTTTTGTGGTGTGAACTATCTGTAAGGCCAAAATCAATCAGATACACATGTTGCAGCTAATACCAGATAAAAAAGGAGGGTTGTTGATTTGGAGCAGCAAGCTAGAAATGTTCAACAATAGTCTACCAAGGACAAATTTCATGCTTCTTCATCTCAAGCAGTTCCCATAGCACAATAGAAGGTGTAGATTCTGCAAAGAGGACAAACTATACCTGGGCAGGAGCATTCTAAGGTGCAATCACAACCTTCACAAAGGCAAAATGATGTTGCTCTCAAAGGACAACAAAAGGTGAGTCATGTTTCATTTAATGTTGTTGAACACCTTAGGAAAGCTACTGTTAGCATGTCAATAATGGATGCATTGCACATTCCTGGTCAAAAAGATTTTCTACAAGATGCTTTGGCTGAGCTTTCTATTTCTGATATTGCTAACCAAGAAAAGAGTAAGGTTGTGCTTGCAAACAACCCAAAAGTAAAAAATGAGTAGCAAGCCTAAGAGGTAAGGCCTCTTGAGCCTTTTTACCTGAGTCTAATCATTTGTGATAAACTTGTTCACAATTGCATGACCGATTCAAGTGCAAGAAGTTTAGTAATGCCCAAGAGTGTAGCCGATAAGCTAGGACTAGTTTATGAGCCTCTTTCAAAGGGAGTAGTTTAGCTAAATGGATCTGTTGTTTAGACGTCTGGGCTGATTAAAGATTTACCTCTTACCTTGCATGCATGCCTGAATTTTGCAATCCATCAAGATATTCATGTTATTGACCTACCACCTCATTTTTCCATGTGCCTTTGTAGGGATTTTATTGCCAAGTTGGGTGGGTTTTTATCTTCTTATTGGTTTGATCTATTTTTTAGAACAAGGTATGGTATGAAAGTAACCATAAAATCTAAGCCTCTAGCCAAGGATCACATTGAGCCATATGTTTGTAGTCCTATAAATGCTAACCTCTACATCACCCATGGGCTAGAGGATCAATCCATGACCCTAGACCCCAGCACACCTACTAAAAATTTAAATCTAGATGAGTGGGTAGCTAAGGACCATGAACATGAACCCAATCTACTTTCTATTCCTAGAAATGAAGATAAACATGGAGATAAGCTTGCTGCCATCTGATCTTAGTTTGACATTCCAACTGATATTCATTATATAGAGATACATCAATACGTAAAAGTGGTTGTAAGACAATTTGTACTAGATAACAATCTAAGTTAGCACATTTTTTATAGTGACAAGTAGATTATAATTTTTTTGATTGCAGAAGTCATGTTTGTAGCTGAGAATCAGCAAAAGTGGTAGTAGCAATATGACAATTAGATTGTGTAGCTGAAGTCAAACAAGCTACCCCAGGGATTGGTAATGTTGGAATCTATTTTTAACTTAGATGATCAAGCCAAAAAGGACAAATGCAGCATGACTGTGAAGCAAGAACACTATGAGTTAGTTGAGATATTCAAGGGTAAGCTGCTTAAGTTGGGAAAGGTATGTACCAAGGAAGAACAACAAGCTTTCATTCTGTTATGTCAAGAATTTAGTAATGTTTTTTTCCTGGGAGTATAAAGACCTAAAAAGTTTTGATCCTAAACTAGCTCAACACACAATTGAGTTAGATCCCAATACAAAACCAGTGAGGCAAAAATATAGGCCTCTTAACCCCAAGCTTGAGCATCTTATGAAATTTGAATTGAATAAGTTGATTGAGAGTAACATAATCTTTCCTATTAAGCATACATCTTGGGTTTCTAACTTAGTTGCAGTTAGACAGAAGAATGGGGAGATTAGGCTTTGTGTCAATTTCTGTGATTTAAATAAAGCCTCTCTTAAATATCACTATCCACTCCCTTCAATGGAACAAATCTTGCTTGAGTTGTTTCTAGTTCTAACAGATTTTTTTGGTTGGATGGATATTCAGGCTATAACTAGATTTTAGTGAAGAAGGAGGATTAGTATAAAACTGCATTTACAACCAAGTGGGGTACCATGGCATATAGAAAAATGCCCTTCAGTTTGTCCAATGCAGGGGCAACATTTCAGAGAGCAATGGACATCCAGGCCTTCCATGGCCTCATGAACAAAATCGTTTTAATGTATCTAGATGACATTACATTTTTTTTGAAAGATGCCAAAGAACATTTTGGTCACTTGAGGTAGATTTTTTAGAGATGTAGAGAGTTTGGGGTTTCTCTTAACCCAAAGAAGTGCATATTTTCTATCCATGAGGGTAAGCTTCTGGGACACATTGTCTCAAAACATGGTATTTCCATTGATCCAGAAAGCATTGTTGCTATTCTTGATTTATCCCTACTGGAACATAAGAAAGGATTACAAATCTTTCTTGGTAGGATTAACTTTGTGAGAAGGTTTATACCCAATATTACAGCATTATTGCAACCTCTCACGGCCATGCGTAAGAAAAATGTACCTTTTAGTTGGACTAAGGAAGGTAAGCGAAGCTTCGAGCAGATTACAGAAGCCCTCATAGCTGCCCCAACCCTCATTAATTATAACTACAAAAGAGATTTCATTTTATATGCCTTTGGAGGTGTCGACACCATTTCAGTTGTGTTGTGCCAGCAAAATGACAAAGGCTTAGAGTAGCCTGTGGCATTTTTTAGCCAAGTACTACATGACTATGAGGTAAAGTACTCCTTTGTCAGGAAACATGTATTTGTTGTTGTTATAAGTCTTTAAAAATTTAGACATATTCTCTCTAATAATAGAATTAAGTTGATGGTTGCCCATCCAACTATTAAGGATTTCTTTCTTAATAAGGAGATAAATGACAAAAGGGTAGGATGGATAACTAAGGTAATGGAATTTGATGTTAACATCAAAGTTACTAATCTTGTTAGGGGTAAAGATTTATGCGAACAACTTGCTAGAAATGAAGAAGACAACCAAGAAAAAGAAGAAAATGCTGAAACAATCTTTAACAATGAAGAGCAAGTTGCTGGTTCAACTCCTACCATAAGTTGGGTGTAGCAAATGATTCACTATTTGTAGATTGGTGAATGCCCCGAAGGTTTGGATAGGGAAAAAAGAAGGCACTATAGACTAAAATCCACCCTATGCTATTATTAGTGGTGTTTTGTATAGGAGAGATTTTCATGGCATTCTACTAAGGTGCATTGAACCAGATCAAGTTGACAAACTGCTAGAAGAGTTTCATAATGGGCCTTTAGGAGGCCACTTTGTAGCAAGGACAATAGCCCTAAAAATTATGAGAGCTAGTTATTACTAGCCAGATCTATTCAAAGACGCATTTGTTTGGGTTAGAAGGTGTGAAAAGTGTTCATTATTTGCAGGTAAGCAAAGGCTTACAACCTTGCCTCTACACCCTATTCAAGTAGAACAACCATTTGCTAAATGGGGTCTTGACTTCATTGGACCAATTAATCCACCTTTGAGTGTAGGCCACAAGTGGATTCTAACTGCTACAGATTATTTGACTAAGTGGATTGAGGCTGTTGCTTTGAAGGAAGCAAACAAAACTTCCATTTTAAACTTTTATCAAGATTTGGTATCTAGATTTGGCATTCCATATTCAATTATTTCTGACAATGGTTTAGATTTATTTGGTTTAAGAATTTTAGATTGGTCTATAAATAATAATATCTTTTTGAATACATCATCTAATTATTACCCACAGGGTAATGGGTAGGTGGAATCCACCAATAAGAAATTGATTAAGATCATCAAGAAAACCATTGAGGACAACCAGAAAACATGGCATGAGAAGTTGAAATTAGCCCTTTGGGCTGATAGGATAACTCCCAAGAGAGCTACTAGTTGCTATCCGTATGTGCTGACTTATGGTAAGGAGGCCAAGTTACCCATTTCTGTGGAATTACCAACTCTGAATTTCATTGAGGAACTCGAGCTGTTAGAGGTACAACCTTTAGAAGTAAGGCTTGCATAGCTGATGGAATAAGAGGAAACTAGAAAAAAAGCCTTGAGAAAGCTTGAAATCTATTAAGTTCAAATGAAGAGTTCTTTTGATAAGAGGGCTAGCCTAAGAAATTTCATTGTTGGTGATTTAGTTTTCAAGTGGAATGAACTAAGAAGCAGACCTGGAAAATATTCCAATTTTGATGCAATTTGGGATGGACCTTATGTAATCATAGAGTGCAAGGAGAACAATACCTTTCAACTTTCCAAGTTAAGTGGACAGGGCTACCTAAAGAAAAGGTTTAGTTTTATGACAACATAAGAGAAAATATTCAGTTTATAATTTAATGCTTTGCAGATATTTCATGGATGATAAGGAGTTATTTCATTTCGTATTACAGTGTTTCATTCATTTTACAAATGACATATACACAAAACTGCATAAGTATTGTATTGAAACAAAGTAGAGAGATCAAATATCCCACACAAGCTGTGGGAATAGCTAAACCAACACATCATAAAGAGTATACTATGCATCTAAAGATTGAGGGAAGAAATGAAGCAAATAAGACAAAACATATCCATCATTGTCTATTGGTGCTCGGTGTTGGTCTTCATTGCAACTAGCTCCTTTTTGCTCCCAGTCTATGTATTGAGCCTGTATCATGGTGAAAAGAGATGTTAGAGCTCCAGATATGAGTTTTCCTATGTGTTCCATTAACAGAAACATAATATATTGTTTATGATGTACTGAATCAGATAACAAAATTAGATATATGCAAGAGAGTCTAAAAATGAAACACCATAGCAGCATTGAGCTTCACTGTTTTAATCTAACATGTTTGTTTACTATAGAGGTATAGGAGAAATTATGTTGCTGATTCATTTCTGAAGATATCATAGTATGTGGTGTAAAAGTGGGCTCCGACAAGGGTTGAGCCCAGTATGCTACCCGTAAGTCTCAAGAGGGGAATGAGATAGGAAAACATATTCATGTTGCTCAAATCAAAACATTTTCAGCTAAAAGAATAACGCATAAAGTAATTGCAATAAGCTCATTCAAGGGTACTCAAATAAATATGCAGAGCTGAATAAATGCACTATCTTTCATTAAAGAAGTTCCATTTGCATACAACGTTCTTATGTTGTCATGGTATTGCCTCATTGAATGACTGTAGGACAACTGATGAAGTAGAGCAGTCATAAATACCATTCATAATGACAAGGTACAAGAGTAAGTCTCTTTACTATCTAGACATCATGCAAAGACATACTAATACCATCATGTGAATACACAGTGCATGGATGTAGTTGATCTACAAGAATATAAACAATGGACATCACAGTCATTTTGGATACAGTCATCTTGACAATAAATACCTACTTTGTCATTATGAATAGCATTTAATACCACATCAAGAGCATGACAATCAATACACCATGGAAACAACACAAGAGATCCAGTGTTTTGCTAAGGCCCATGAAGAGCATCATCAACATGAAGACATAAATCCATTTATTTCCAAATCAACAAAGACAATTTGCATCGGTCATATAGCCACATCAAGTTTCAGATGACTGTCATAATGCCATGACAGTAGTAAAAGGGAAAATAAATAGAGCTAAAAGGTCACATTGAACAAAGTTACATGGCATGAAGACATGTGCTTTTGAGTTAACTTCAACATGGTGAGTTTTTTCTAAGCTCCATGTCAAATGTATATATCATCAAACAAAGATTAAAAGAAGATATTTGGAAGACTGCAACAATCCATGTGTTGTGGTAGTCAAACTCAACCATCAGCAACAACAATGCCATGAAACATGTTACTTTAGTGTATATATTATAAATGTATGTAGTAGAACATGTAGAGTAAGTATCGTTTACATGGTATGAATGATCCAGCTAATGAGTAGTGAAGTTGCAGCCACATACACAACGCCATTTTAAGGAAAAACCTAAGAGAAGTTGCAGCCATGAAGGGTTTCAGAACCCAAAGAATAGTAACTAGAGTAAGGAGATACTGCTTTCACAAGATTTGCATTGGTCTATCATGGCTCAGGCTCGAATAGAACTCCTTCCACACAAGAAAAAAAATATAGGTAATGCCATATATAGTGGGTCTTATCGCCGCAGCCAAGAATGCATTTTTTTTTACAAATATCAAAATCCATATCAATTTACATAAGGAGATGACATATTCAAATTGAGCTTTCAAGCTTATGTAGGCTTGGAAAACACTTAGAAGGTGAGCAAATATACAAGGTATGGCCGCGGCCTACAATTTAGCAGATATACATGGGTTTTCATAATGCTTCTACAGAATGTAAAGGAAAAACTAAATGCATTCATTATCAACTTTGACAAGAGTTCTTTCTTTTGCAATTTCCTAAGCTCATATCGAGAATCATGTCAATAGAGAAATGAAGGGAGAACACATAGCTCAAAAGGTGAAGGACTTACCATCATTTGATATAGAGGATTGCATTCAAGAAATCAACATGTCAAGTTTCAAAGATACTTCCATGGCAACCTCAAAACAGAGGAAAGGTATTAACAACACAGAAGCAAAGGCAAAATTATATCAGAAAGTTAGTTATGGCCATGGCTTAAAAGCCAAAAACTTGTGTTTAGAATGAAAATATGGTTCAGTCTTGTGCTAGAGGAGTTTACCTTGCATTTTCCTACAAAATCTTCATTAAAATCGCTCAGAAACAACAAAGATTGGAGGGTTTTGAGCTCAAACCCTAGCTCCCATGGTGGCGGCAGAGCAGATCCTTTTTCCTTCTCCAAAAAATTGAAGTGCAATGTGAGGACTAAAAGATAGGGTTCGATTGTTTTGTGTTTAGGGTTTCCTTTATGCCCTAAGCCAATTTTGCATTTTATCACATTTATTTAAAATATAAATGCCTCTACTAATATCCTTAAGGTATTATTATTTGCCTTTGCATATATTTCATGCCTAGGCTTTATGCCTTAGGATATTTTGCAACAAATGGAGGATAAACCGTAACATTTAATGTGCCTTAGAAGCCTTCCAATTTTCATTAGAAAATCAAAAATCAAACTAGGTGAAGATGCATTATACTTGGCAGAAAGTATCATTAGAATCAATAAGCCTTGTATGTTTGCAAAAATCAAATCAAACCCAATCAAATTAAAACTATGAAATCATTGTAAAACAACTATTAAAAGCAATGTTTTTATAAATTGCTTTAATAATTGTTATTTAAATGTAGTTAAAGAAAAGAAAATATAGCAGAATCTTTCTTTCTAAGTTTGTTTTCTTCCGGGTGAAATAGGAAAAAACTGTTCAAAACTAGAGTTCTTTTTCAGTTTCCAGTCAGATAAAGCCTATTTTTTAAGGTCTTTTTGGATGGATTGGCTTTAGAGGGAATCTTGCTAGCTTCTCATTCAGTTTGAAGATAGTTTGGGCACTAATTTTGAGGCTTTTTCTTGGAGCTTGAAAATGGATTGAAATTGCTATTTTGGGGAGATTTTTCCTCCTGGCTATTGGAGATTTTTTGGAGTTATAAGTGGGAGAAAAACTTAGTTTTTTCTCAGTATAGATTATTGTTTCTTGCTCTCTTGTTCATCTCAGAGATTCTTGTAAACACTTTTGTACTCAATTTTTGAGCTTGATACCCCTTTAGTTTTAATAAATAGCATGTGTCTCAATTTATTGTTTGAACCTCTATAATGTTGATCTATCTCTATCTCAGCCATTGACAGGAGTCTCAATGATCACACAAAAGAGGAATGTTTCTTGTATCGGCAAGACGTGAACTAGTGGTGTGATTTGAGGGACTTTCACCAATGGTGTATGTTGCTCGGACGGTGCTTCGACATTAGTGAGAGTCATCCCGATAGAGAAAGGACATCAGCATGAAAAGCCCTATTGGCCTAGCTTTGAGAAGTCTCTTCGATGTTTGGGTTACTCTAATGGAAGTTGGCGTCAGCGTGAGAATCACTATCAGCATGTTATGGAAGTCTGGTTCTGATGGTTTGAGTTATTCCGATGCAGGTTTGGATCGGCATGACTGTAACTATTGGTGTAGTTCCAAAATGTCTTTCTGTCACTCCATTGCAATGTCGGACAAGGTCTTCCTGATGGTTGGTGAATGGTAGACCATTTGGTCTTGTCAGAAAAAGTGTTGATGGTTATCTATCTCATGGTCATGTATATGTATTGGGATAGTGATCGTTGACTTGTGCATGTGGGACTAATGGGTTCTCACATATATGTGAATAGTTAGAAACGATAGTTTTGATGGTTGAACTGAACAACAACTAAATCAATTAGTGGTTCAGTTAGTTACAAGTGAATTCAATTTGATTGCTAAAGCAATGTGAGATCGGTATAGTGTTAGAGTTCAGTTGGTGATTGAAGAACAGTGTGTTCATGTTGTAATAGTACAATGAAAGTGAACGATCACATATGTTCTGACATTTAATGCATGAACAACGACGCTGAATAATTTTTTGTAATCCTCTTGTGTTTACTGTGAATAAAATTGTCTCCTTGTCATGGTGGGTTTTTTACTCGAATGGGTTTTCCCACATACATCTGGTGTTTTCCCTCTGTGGTCAAATTTGCTATGTTTATTCTGTAATTCCTTCTTTGTGCATCTTAATGAGTTGTAATTGAAATTAAAAGTCATATGTCTACATTATCCCCTTTGAATTGACATTAGAGAGGTTGTTTCCACACCTTCGCTTTCCTAACAAGTGGTATTAGAGCCTGGCCAGTTGTGTTATCCTTTTGGGTAGGTTGGGTTTTTTGTGTCAATCCTACAAGTGGGAGTTCTATAGAAGTCTATTGTGTCTAATCTAGAATTTAAGATGGCAAGCACATCTGGAAAGATAGACATTGAGAAGTTCAATGACACAAACTTTGAGTTGTGGAAACTTAAGGTTGAAGATATGTTGGTCAATATAGATCTTTAGGTTGCTGTGTTTGGGAATAAACCCTCATCCATGAAGCAAGAAGATTGGGACTTAGTAGATAGGAAAGCCAGGGGACTAATAAGATTAAGTCTTGTAGATTCTGTTCTATTAAATGTCCATGAGGAGAGGACTGCAGATTCTCTATGGAAGAAGTTACTTGAGATATTTATCAGGGCAAGTCCTTGGTGAATAAACTTTTCTTGAGAAAGAAGTCATACTCCCTAAAGATGGACGAAGGTGCATCTGTGGCAGATCATCAGAATTCTTTTAACATGGTGATTGCACTGTTGACATCTGTTGGTGTAACAATAGGTGAAGAAGAATGCTCTATGCTTTTGTTGTGTTCCTTACCTGACACATGGGATCATTTGGTGATGGCTATTGGAAGTACTACAACTAAGTTCAAGATGGACAAGGTGTTTCCTTGCTTCTGTCAGAAGAAATGCGAAAGAAATCTTCTAAGATGGCTAAAGAGGCCCTTGCTGTTCAAGGTAGATCAAAGGAAAAAGGAAATCAGAAGGACAAGAAGTCTAAATACAAATCAAAGTCAAAGGAGAGATCAAAATCTCCTGGAAAGAAGTCCAAGGTGAAGTGCTAGAACTGTGGACATAAAGGACATATCTGGAAAGACTGCAGAGAGGAGAAAAACAAGAAGAAGAATAAGTCTTCTGATGATGAATCTTCTCAGAGTGATGCAGATGCCTTTGTAGTAGCCTTGGCAACACCTGCATCTAAAGATTTATGGTTAGTGGATTCAGGGGCATCATTCCACATGCTATCTCATAGAGAGTAGTTCACAAAGTATGAATCATATGCTAGAGGGAAGGTGTTCCTGGCAAGTGATTCGACACTAGACATTATTGGCCGAGGAAGAGTCAGAATCCAGTTCTTAGATGGCAGAATAAAGGGAATTGATGGAGTACTACACATACCAGGTCTGGCTCATAATTTACTCTCTGCACGTAAGGTTAATGATGCTAGAGTTCAAGTAACATTTGTGAATGGTGGCTGTAAGATGACTAGAGGTTCTATTGTGCTGGCAAAGGGTGAACACATTAGAACACTGTATAAGTTAGATGCTAAACCTGTGTGCCGTAATATAGTCTCTGAAAAGTCTCAGAAAGTTACTGTTGTAACACATGATGCAAATTCTATGGAAGTCAAACTTCCTGCAGAGAAAACAATGCTCTGGAATCATAGGCTTGGTCATATAGGTGAAAAAGGTTTTAAAACTTTGAAGAATAAAAACTTGGTAGATGGGTTGATTGATTGTAATCTTGAGTTTGATTTCTGCAAACATTGCATATATGGAAAACAAAAGTGTGTTTCATTTTACTCAAGTCCTCATAAATTTTCTGGTGTTTTTGGACTATGTACACTCTGATGTTTTTGGTCCAATTGATGTTCCTTTAGTGTCTAAATCAAGATACTATGTATCGTGTATTGATGATTATTCAAGAAGGGCATTTTTTATTTTTTGAAGAGCAAATCAGAAGTGTTCAGTCAATTTAAAGAATTTAAAAATCTTGTTGAAAATTAGACTGGTAGGAAAATTTAATGTTTGAGAATGGACAACGGTGGTGAATATTGCAATATAGATTTTGATAAGTACTATGTAGACCATGGAATTAAAAGGCACAAGACTACGCCTTATACTCCAAAACAAAATGGAGTTGTTGAAAGGTTAAATCGATTGTTGATGGATAAAGCAAGAAGTATGTTAAGTTATACTGGTCTGGAACAAAAGTTGTGGTCTGAGGTAGTTGCTACAACTTGTTACTTTCTGAATTGTTCTCCTACTTTGGCATTGGTTGATAAGACGCCTATAGAAGCATGGTCTGGTAAGAAGCCCTCTTTGAGACATCTTCATTTTTTTGGCTGTGAGTCATATGCTCATATTCCTGAGGTAAAGAGATCTAAATTGGACATCAAAGATGTCAAATGTATTTTTATTGGCTATGGAGTCAGTGTTAAAGGATAGAAGCTTTGGAATCCAGAAATAGAAAAGGTGTTTTACAGCAGAAATGTAATTTTCAGAGAGCTGAAACCTTTGGTCATTGATCCCCAGCCGAGAAAGACAAAAGAGAAGACAAAAAAAGTGAAGTGAGTATTCCTTTGACCCGTGAAAAAGAGGAAAAATGAGATCCAAGTGTAGATGAAACAGAAGAGAGTTCGAGCAACTCTAAAGGCTCTAATCAAGAGAGAGAACCTACTCCTCAATCTCAATCATTGAGGAGATCTACATGTGAAAGAAGACAACTAGATAGGTATGGATTTTTAGTACTTGATGCAAGTTGTGCCTATGCTTTGCTAATCGATACTGATGAACCTAGGACTGTGAAAGAGACTATTAATATCCCTAATTCAGATTCTTAGTTAGAAGCCATGAATGGTAAAATGTCATCATTGGAGAAAAATGGAACCTGGGATCTGGTACCCTTGCCTAAAGGTAGAAAACTAGTGGGCTATAAGTGGGTGTTTAAAAATAAGTATAGATCAGATGCTAGTATTGATAAGTATAAGGCAAGACTGGTTGCAAAGGGGTATTCTCAAAAGGAAGGAATATATTATGGAGAAATATTTTCTCCTGTAGCTAAGCTGTGTCCATTAGATTTCTTTTGTCACTTGTAGCAGAGTATGAATTAGAAATTGAGCAAATGGATGTTACAATAGCATTTCTTCATGGGGATCTTGAAGAAGAAATTTATATGTCCCTGCTGGAGCATTTTGTTGAAAAAGGTTAAGAACATTTGATATGTAAACTCAACAAGTCTCTTTATGGTTTAAAGCAATCTCCCAGGATGTGGTATCAGAAATTTGTTACCTATGTTTCATCTTTGGGATTTGTGAGATCTAAATCTGATCATTGTGTTTATTATAAAACTGAGGGTGATCAAATTCTTATAATTGTATTATATGTCGATGATCTATTTTTTACTGGCAATGGTAAGGGTATGAACTCAGAATTAAAATCTCAATTGTCCTTGAAGTTTGAAATGAAGGATCTGGGGGCAGCGACGTACATTCTAGGAATGGAGATTAAGAGAGACAAATTGAGTAGAAAGATTTGGCTCAGCCAGACCAAGTATGTTAACAATGTTCTTAATAAATTTAATATGTATGATTGTAAACAGTTAGTTGTTCCAGTTTTGCAGGGAACAAAATTATCTATTGGAGATTGTCCAGAATCTTCAGATGAAATTGTGGATATGAAGAAAGTACCTTATGTGAGTGTTGTTGGTAGTCTGACGTATGTAATGGTCTATACCAGACTAGACATTGCCCAAGCAATGGGAGTCTTGAGATGATTTATGGAAAATCTAGGTAGATCACATTGGGATGCTGTGAAAAGAGTTTTGAGGTATTTGAAGGGAACTTCTAATAATGCTATTTTCTATCATGGAAACTCAGTTGAGTCTCATAGGTCTATCAACATTTAGGGATATGTTGATTCTGATTGGACAGGGAACATTAACAGTAGAAGATCCACTAGTGGATATGTGTTCACGTTAAATGGTGGTGCTATCAGTTGGATGAGCAAGTGGTAGGATGTAGTCACTTTGTCCATAACTGAGGCAGAGTACATGGAAGCTACTCGAGCCTGCTAGGAAGTTGTTTGGTTGAAGAGGTTATGTTCTGATGTGGGTTTTAATGCAGGGCAAATTCACATTAATTGTGACAGTTAGAGTGCTATCTGTTTGGAAAAAAATCCTACATGTCACACCAGGACAAAACACATTGATGTCTAATATCACTTTGTTCGTGATATGGTGGAAGACAAAAAGGTAAAGCTAGAAAAGGTTGGTACTTTGGAAAATGTTGCAGACACCTTGACTAAACTTGTGAGAATGGCCAAGTTCAAATGGTGTTCAAATGCAATGGGTCTTCATACCCATGATTATTAGGGAATTCAGACTAATCTGGAGGTAACAATAAAATCTTCGTTAAGTGGGAGATTGATGAGATCATGTGTCTCAATTTATTGTTTGAACCTCTATAATGTTGATCTATCTCTATCTTAACAATCGGCATGAGTCTCAGTGATCATAGGAAAGAGGAATGTTTCTTGTATCGACGAGACATGAACTAGCAGTGTGATCTGAGGGACTATCACCAATGGTGTATATTGCTCAGATGGTGCTTTGACATTGGTGAGAGTCATCCTGACAGAGAAAGGACATCAGCATAAAAAGCCCTATCGGCCCAGCTTTGAGAAGTTTCTCCGATGTTTGGGTTACTCTGATGGATTTTGGCATCAGGGTGAGAATCACTATTAGTGTGTTGTGGAAGTCTAGCTCTAATGGAGGTTTGGATCTGCATGACTATAACTATCAGTGCAGTTTCAAAATGTCTTTCCATCACTCTGATGTGACACCGGCCAAGGTCTTCCTGATGGTTGGTGAATGGTAGACCGTTTGGTCTTGTTGGTAAAAGTGTTGATGGTTATCTATCTCATGGTCGTGTATATGTATTGTTACAGTGACCGACAACTTGTGCATTGGGGCTAATGGGTTCTCATGGATATGTGAATAGTCAAAAATGACAGTTTTGACAGTTGAATTGAACAACAACTAAATTGATTGGTGGTTCGGTCAGTTGCAAGTGAATTCGATTTGATTGCAAAAGCAATGTGAGATCGGTATAGTGTTAGAGTTCAGTTGGTGATCGAAGAATAGTATGTTCATTCTATAACAGTATAGTGAAAGTGAACTATCATGTATGTTCTGAGATTTAATGCTTGAACAAGGAGGCTGAATAATTTGTTGTAATCCTCTTGTGGTGGTGGGTGTTTTACCCGAAAGAATTTTCCCACATACATCTGGTGTTTTCCCTCTGTGTTCAAATTTGCTATGTTTTTTCTATAATTCCTTCTTTGTGCATCTTAATGAGTTGTAATTGAAATTAAAAGTCATATGTCTACATTATCTCCTTTGAATCAACATTAGGGAGGTTGTTTCCGCACCTTTGCCTTCCTAACAGGGCTTTCTTTTCTTATTTCTTGTTTCGTACTTGCAGTATCAATTTGATGTTTATTGTGATTCAAAACAAAGAATCCTTTTTATGTCTTGTTATTGTAGGTTTGTGTACAAGAGTCTCATATAATTCAAGTTGTATTTTGTGTTCAGTCTTATGAACCTTCATACAAATTATTTTTGGACGCTATAAGTGAGATTGTGAGAGTTGAAGTTTTGAGAAGTTGTTGTGAGTAAAGTCATCAAAGTCTTTTAAATTTTTTGGTGAATCATCTTTAGGTTGTAGGATTTTCATTTTCAGTTTTCCTCCTAACCCTTTCCTCAGAAGGTCTTTTAGATTAGGTGATCTACTAGGGGAACCGACCCACTCTAGAGATTCACCCTCAACATAGATTACCCACAATATTAGAGTGTTTCTAAAGATAACTTGTGTCTCCAATTACTTCTTGAACCTCATGTTTAATCGTTGTTCTTCATTGAACCATTCTAGAAGTTCCTCGAGTTCAATGGTTTAAGGGTTCATTAAACTGGTCAAGAGTTTAACAAGTTCAAGGTTCAACGTGAACAGTCGTCACTGTGACTGAACACCATCACCATATCTCAAGTTTTCTCTACCGATGACTTTGTGTTACAACCGATAGTAACTACCGTCAGATAGACTTTAACTATCAGTGGGAGTTCAGAAGCCCTTGGCCGATATGCAATTTTTCAATGATATGAATGTATCTGCATGAATTTTGTGTTGTTTCATTGAATATACAATTTGTGTGTATATCACAAATATATGTTGTGAACATTTTGTTTGTATACCACAAATGCATGTGAGTATCATTTCATGTGTATACTGCAATTGTATGTCGAGCTTGTATGTTGTGAATGTACATTACAAAGATACAGTTAGTTAGATACAAGGGATGACCAGCTGTATCGATGACATCAGGGTAGGATACATTGGATTACCAGCTATAGTAATTCATGTTATGTATATGCTAAGTCGAAGACATCATTGGGACATGGAACGATCGGTGTAGGAAGTGAAGCAGTCAACGATGGTGTAGGTCACTCCAATGAGTCTTTAGTTTGGCATCATCGGCAACAAAATTGCCGATGATGATATTACTGAGCATTCAGAGATATAAACTGGAATGTTGTCTACGACCTTGTGCATGTGGGATTAAACATCTCACGAGAATGTGAACAGTTATGACAGTTTGATGGCAGTAGCGCTGGGGAAGTTAGATTGATCAGTTAGGGCAAAAGTTGAATAACTGTCTTTGCTCTTGAAGACTGGAAATAAAAAAAAAGATCTGCGGGTGTCATTGATGATTTGATGAAACAATTTGAATTATACAATTTATTCTGTAGATGTGCAGATGAAATAAACGGCTTTGTATAATTGTAAAAGAATCGGTATCTAAGAAAAAAGAGCTGGGATCTTTATTATAATATTTGAGTTTATTGTAATAAAGATAGCTTCTATTGTGGTGGTGGGTTTTTTACCCGAAAGGGTTTTCCCATGTAAAACTGGTGTCATTCTGTGTTGTATTGATTGTTTATTCTATTTTTCTGGTTTGTTTATCTCTGTATTTGAATTTGTAAGTTACTTGTCTACATTATCCTCTCTGAATTGACATTAGGGAAGCTGTATTCCGCACCTTTTCTTTCCTTACAAGTGGTATTAGATCCTGGCCAGTTGTGTTATCCTTGTTGGTAGGTTGGGTTTTTTGTGTTAGTTCTATATGTGGGAGTTCTAGAGCAGTCTATTTTGTTAAATAAGATGGCAAGTACATCAGGAAAGATAGACATTGAAAAGTTCAATGGCACAAACTTTGAGTTGTGGAAACTTAAAGTTGAAGATATGCTGGTCGACAGAGATCTTTGGGTTGCTGTGTCTGGGGTTAAACCTGCAAGAATGAAGCAAGAAGATTGGGACTTGGCAGATAGGAAAGCCAAAGGACTGATAAGATTAAGTTTAGCAGATTCTGTTCTATTGAACGTCCATGAAGAGAAGTCAGCCAAAGATTTGTGGAATAAGTTGGGAGATATTTACCAGGGTAAGTCCTTGGTGAATAAACTGTTCCTCAGAAAGAAGTTGTACTCTCTGAAGATGGATGAAGGAGCATCTGTAGCAAATCATCTGAACACATTTAATACAATTGTTGCATAGTTGACTTCTGTAGGTGTAAAAATAGAAGAAGAGGACCATTGTATGCTTCTATTATGTTCCTTACCTAACTCATGGGATCATCTTGTGATGGCTATTGGAAGTACAACAACCACGTTTACAACTGAAGTGGTTGCTACCTCACTGTAATCTAAAGAGATGCAAAGGAAATCTTTTGAGACGGCTAAAGAGGCCCTATCTGTTCGTGGTAGATCAAAAGAAAGAGACAAGAAGAAGGACAAGAAGTCTAAGTCCAAATTAGAGGGGAGATCAAAATCTCTTGGCAAAAAGTCCAAGGTGAAGTACTAGAATTGTGGGTAGAAAGGACACATCAAAAAAGACTATAAAGAGGAGAAAAAGAAGGAAAAGAACTCCTCTAACACTGATTCTTCTCAGAGTGATGCTGACACCTTCATTGCTACCTTGGCAACGCCTGCATCTGAAGATGTATGGCTAGTGGATTCAGGAGTGTCTTTTCATATGACATCTCACAGAGAATGGTTCACTAAGTATGAACCGTATGCTGGTGGGAAGGTGTTCCTAGCAAGTGATTCGACACTGGAAATTGTTGGCCAAGGAAGAGTCAGAATTCAGTTCCTGGATGGTAGAATAAAAGGAATGAATGGAGTACTACACATACTAGGTCTGGCTCAAAATTTACTTTCTGTTAGTAAACTTAATGATGTTGGAGTACAAGTTACTTTTGTGAATGGTGGTTGTAAGATGACTAGAGATTCTATTATACTGGCAAAGGGTGAATGCATTGGAACTTTGTATAGGTTAGATGCTAAACCAGTATGTTGTAATAATGTCTCTGCAAAATATGAAAAAGCTACTACTGTAAAACATGATGTAAACTCTATGGAAGTTAAACTTCCTGCTGAGAAAACAATGCTCTGGCATCATAGACTTGGTCACATAGGTGAAAATGGTTTAAAAACTTTGAAGAACAAAAACCTGGTAGATGGACTGATTGATTGTAATGTGGAATTTGATTTCTACGAACATTGCATATATGGAAAATAGAATCGTGTTTCATTTTACTCTAGTTCTCATAAATCTTCTGGTGTTTTGGACTATGTAAATTCTAATGTTTTTGGTCCAGTTGATGTTCCTTCTCTGTCTAAATCAAGATACTATGTGTCATTTATTGATGATTATTCAAGGAGGGCATTTGTATATTTTTTGAAAAATAAATCAGAAGTGTTTAGTCGGTTTAAAGAATTTAAAAATCTTGTGGAAAATCAGAATGGTAGAAAAATAAAATGTTTGAGAATGGGTAATGGTGGTGAATATTGTAATGCATATTTTGATAAATTTTGTCTTGATTATGGAATTAAAAGGCATAAGACTACACCTTATACTCCACAACAAAATGGAGTTGCTGAAAGGTTGAATCGATCATTGATGGCGAAAGCAAGAAGTATGTTGAGTTATGCTGGACTTGAACAAAGGTTCTGGGTGGAGGCAGTTGCTACAACTTGTTACTTGCTGAATCATTCTCCTACTTCGGCATTGGTTGATAAGACGCCTATGGAAGCATGATCTGGAAAGAAGCCCTCTCTAAGACATATTCATGTCTTTGGTTGTGAGACATATGCTCATATTCTTGAGGTAAAAAGATCTAAGTTGGATAACAAGGCAGTCAAATGTATGTTTATTGGCTATGGAGTTGGTGTTAAAGGGTACAAGCTTTGGAATCTCAAAAATAAAAAGGTAATTTACAGCAAGAATGTAATTTTCAGAGAGCTAAAACCTTTGGTTATTGATCCTCAGCCAGAGAAGACGGAAGAGAAGGAAAAAAGGAGTGTTGTGAATATTCCTCTAACCCTTGTAAAAGAATAACAACAAGCACCAAGTGTAGATGGTTCAGATGTGAGTTTGAGTAGCTCCAAAGATTTAGATCTAGAGCAAGAACCTGAACCTACACCTTAGCCATTGAGGAGGTATACACATGAAAGAAGACAACCAAATAGGTATGCATTTTTAGTACTTGATTCTTCTTGTGCCTATGCTTTACTTACCGATACTGATGAACCTAGGACTGTAAAAGAAGTGATTAATTTACCTAATTTAGATTCTTGGTTGGAAGCCATGGATAATGAAATGTCATCATTGGAGAAAAATGGAACCTAGGATCTAGTGCCCTTGCCTGAAGGAAGAAAACCTGTGGGCTGTAAATGGGTATTTAAAAAGAAATATGGTCCAGATGGTAGTATTGATAAGTACAAGGCAAGACTGGTTGCTAAGGGGTATTCCCAAAAGGAAGGTATAGATTATGGAGAAATCTTTTCTCCTGTAGCTAAGCTAACATCCATTAGATTTCTATTGTCACTTGCAGCAGTGTATGACTTTGGAATTGAGCAAATGGATGTGACAACAACATTTCTTCATGGGGACCTTGAAGAAGAAATTTATATGTCCCAGCCAAAGCATTTTGTGGTAAAAGGTAAAGAACATCTAGTATGTAAACTTAAAAAGTCTCTTTATGGTTTGAAGCAATCTCCCAGAATGTGGTATCATAAATTCAATACATATGTTGTATCTTTGGGATATGTGAGATCTAAATCTAATCATTGTGTCTATTATAAAACTGGTGGTGATCAGATTCTTATAATTGCGCTGTATGTGGATGACATGTTATTCATTGGCAATGGTAAGGGGATGATATCAGAATTAAAATCTTAGTTGTCCTTGAAATTTGAAATGAAGAATCTAGGGGCAACAAAGTACATTCTAGGAATGGAAATCAAAAGGGACAGATCTAGCTGAAAGCTTTGTCTCAGCCAGAGCAAGTATATTACCAATGTTCTTGATAAATTTAATATGTCTGATTCTAAATAGTTAGTTCTTCCAGTTTTGCAAGGAACAAAACTATCTGTTGAAGATTGTTCAGAATCTTTGAATGAAATTGATGACATGAAAAATGTGCCTTATGCAAGTGTTGTTGGCAGTTTAATGTATGCAATGGTCTGTACCAAACCAGACATTGAAGAGAACTTGTGTCTCAAATTATTGCTTAAACCTCATGTTTAATCGGTGTTCTTCATTGAACAATTCTAGAAGTTCATCGAGTTCAATGGTTTAAGGGTTCATTGAATTGGTCAAGAGTTTAACAGGTTCAAGGTTCAACGTGAACAGTCATCACTGTGACTGAACACCATCGACGTATCTCAAGTTGGCTCTACCAATGACTTTGTGTTACACTGATAGTCACTACCATCGGATAGACTTTAACTATCAGCAGGAATTTGGAAACCCTTGGCCGATATGCAAGTTTTCAACAATATGAATGTATCGGCATGAATTTCGTGTTGTTTCACTGAATATACAATTTGTGTGTATATCACAAATGTATGTTGTGGACATTTTGTGTGTATACCGCAAATGCATGTGAGTATCATTTTGTGTGTATATTGCAATTGTATGTCGAGCTTATATGTTGCGAATGTACATTGCAAAGATACAATGAGTTAGATACAAGGGATGATCGACTGTATCAGTGACATCAGGGCAGGATACATTGAATTACCAGCTATAGTAATTCATGTTATGTATATGCTAAGTCGAAGACATCACTAAGACATGGAACAATCGGTGTAGGTTACTCCAATGAGTCTTTAGTTTGGCATCATCGGAAACAAAATTACCAATGATGATATTACTGAGCGTTCAGAGATATAAACCAGAATGTTGTCTGCAACCTTGTGCATGTGGGATTAAACATCTCACGAGAATGTGAACAGTTACGATGATTTTATGGCAGCAGTGCTGGGGAAGTTAGATCGATTAGTTAGGGCAAAAGTTGAATAACTGTCTTTGCTCTTGAAGACTGGAGATAAAAAAAGATCTGTGGGTGTCGTTGATGATTTGATGAAATGATTTGAATTATATAGTTTATTCTATAGATGTGTAGATGAAATAAACGTCTTTGTATAATTGTAAAAGAATCGGTATCTAAGTAAAA
The DNA here is from genome assembly GCA_027924645.1 of Cunninghamia lanceolata. Taxonomy (NCBI): domain Eukaryota; kingdom Viridiplantae; phylum Streptophyta; class Pinopsida; order Cupressales; family Cupressaceae; genus Cunninghamia; species Cunninghamia lanceolata. The sequence continues at coordinate 3,376,934 of BSBN01000710.1, read as the reverse complement.
AGAGCTGGGATCTTTATTGTAATCTTTTAGTTTACTGTAATAAAGATAGCTTCTATTGTGGTGGTGGGTTTCTTACCCGAAAGGGTTTTCCCACGTAAAACTGGTGTCATTATGTGTTGTATTGATTGTTTATTCTATTTTTCTGGTGTGTTTATCTTTGTATTTGAATTTAAAAGTTACTTGCCTACGTTATCCTCTCTGAATTGACATTAGGGAAGTTGTATTTCGCACCTCTACTTTCCTTACAGTTTCCATGTTTCAACAGGATAGCTAAGTTTAACTTTGCTAAGGGTGCAATCCTGATTGACAACAGTCTTTCTTGCCCATCAAATGGAATCTTTTTTATTGCAATATTAAGTAGGAATTCATAATCAATAACACTATCTAAAATTTGTTTGGTAACTTTAGGCTCTGCGAGTAGAAGTTGAAAATCTTTTGTACCAACACCTAACAAGGCATTTGTTGGTTCGTCAAATGTTGTAACTTTAAGAAGTTCACCCATGTCATCTTGTAAGTCCATTTTAAGCATGTAGGCAAAATCACATCCAAAGAGATCAATAGAACACTTTGGGCATTGGAAAGTATGGGGGATACTTAGTACAACTTTTTTCTTACATTTTTTATTGTTCACCAACAAAGGGCAAGAAAGATAATAGAAGTTAAGGTGTAGTTTTGAGATAGTGGCCCTTACTCAAATATTTTTTTTCTCTAGAATGTTTGTATTTACGATAGATGAAAGATCCATTGGATTCCCAAACCTATGGGGGGTACTTTAGTTTTGTGATAAGGAAACAAAAGGTAGGACAAGGCCTTCATTAGCATACCATGTTTTTAGTGTTGAGACCTCCAACAGATTTGGATTGATAATAATTGTGGTTGAAAAAATTGTATCAATTGCTTTTATATGCCAAGAGGTAATAGAGCCATATTTGAACAATAGAATAGGTGGGTTAGGTTGTAAGGACATATCAAAGATTTGTTTCCAATCAATCTGACAATGATGACCCATAGTATTACATCAATTCTACAACTTGACATATCCATTATTGTAGTAGTATGCTTTAATGTTACATTTACATCTCTTTTACAAATTTTTGATGCATGGGAGATAGATAAAAGTAAACCAATGGCATCCACAAGGGAATTAATAGGTACTGAGTCTAGTAAATCTATGCTTTTGTTATGGAAATTGTGCAAGGGTATGACAGAGTCTATGCATGTGGAAGGAGTAATTGTTGATGAAGTGTGGAGAAATATTTCAAAAGGGCTTGTGGAGATACTATATATTGTGTTGGCCACTTTTATGGGACCATTGGAGATCACATATAGACTATTGGTGTGAACAACATTATAGAACTCATCAATGAGTTCATTGAAGCAAGTTACATGTATTTATGACCCTACTTTGTCAATGAAATTAAAACCAAAAACTTTCTCATTACATCTAGAGTTTTGAAAATTATGGATTTGAGTTTTTGTCAAGACTCATCCCTTAATGGACCATTGTTTATGGTATGGGGTCAATGTTTTAATGGGGATTGTTCCTTGGGTGGAAATGTTGTCAGCTAGAGAAGAGATTGATGGGTCTTGAGAGCTACTTGTTGGAAGGTGGCTATTAGCTTGGAGGAGAGGAATTGGAGTTCCAATTAGAGATGCATTATTTGAAACTATTTCCAAGATATTAATTATGATAGCCCTACAAGGAGAGGAAATTGACAATTTAGTAGATAGTTTAAAATGAAAAAATGAGATTCGTAGAACTATATATGGCAAGGTATGGACATACATGAATTTGTGGAACATCTTGCAAGTATATGCTCTTAGGTGAACAATGGAACCTTTGAGTAAAGTGTCTTCTAGAACAATATTGTTGAATTCATCAAGAAGTAGTGCATGGTGTGTGTATACCATCAGAGAGTTGTAGTCAGTACTTGACATTTGTAGAATGATGTTGTTGAATGGAGTCTATAGATGTAACTTGTAAAAAAGGGTCAAGACCAGTCCTACCTACAAGAATATTGGCTATGGAATCTGTAGTCAACATTATTTCCATGAAGTGAAAATTGAGTGGTAAAAATTGGCCTGTGAGTAAGTTGAAATGTGCTAATTAGGTATTGTTAACATTAAAACTTGTCGTAATAGAAAATATCAAGAGAAAGTAAGTTTTGTATTGTTAAAGAGAGTTGATAGAGTGGTTTTTGGTAGATATTCAAGACCATTATAACGTGCAAATATAAACTAACATAAAAAATAGACTTGTTAAAAGAGGTGCTTGTCATGAGTAGGTTTGATTACTAATTGAAATCCAGAACAAGGAATTGGAGGATGTTTTGTATGGAATATATATTTGAAGGTGTTAGTTCCATGTTTGACTATAAAACATATGTAGAAGTAATTAAAAATTCCTATGTGACATTTTGGTATTGAAGGAGTATTGGACATGGTACAATAGATAAAATAATGCAAGGACTAGGTTGTAGTTTTAGTTTCTAGTACAATATATATGTAGTAGCAATTCAAACTTTCTATGTGACAATTTTAGAAGGAAGGAGTAATAGAAATGCTAGAATGGATAAAAGAATGCAATGAATTTATAGTTAAAAGAGCATAAATAAATATGTTGGTGATAATATATTGTAACAATCATATTATATTATAGAATAGATAGTTTGAATATTGTAAATAATAGTTTAGGTTGAAAGGCATTTGTTTTGCATGTTTTGATATTAAGCCTACTTGTAATGTTATGCTCAATTTAGAAGATTGAATTTGACTATTGTAATGTTGATTGATGATGAAATACATCCAAATAGTTTGAAATGCAAGTAGATTATGATGGATGAAATAGGATCAACAAGACGTAAGAAATATATTCCAATATTTAGAAACCATATTTGCAACAAGAACAAGCTGATAAATTACAACATACTCCATTAGTATAATTGGTAGCTCCTTATCCATGGGAAAGAGGGTATATATTTAAATAATACTTAATAGGGTAGAGTGGACAAGTCTAGTCATAGAAAAAATCATTCCTACAAAGTTATGGTCTAGTTTGGGAGGCAATTTTAGTTGGTTTTGATATTAAGGTTATTGTCAATGTTATGTTTGACATTGAAAATTGTTTTTGACAATTTAAATGTTGATCAATGAAGTAATACATCAAACTGACAAGACGTAAGAAATACACATAGAGACCCATCCGATCTTAAGAATTTTTTATTTACGCTACATAGAGACTCATCAATATGATAATATAGATATTAACTTTGTAATGGTGCTCCCATTTTTTTCTGATATAGTAAAAGCAAGCTAATTTGTGCTTATTTTGTTTGTGATATTAGACACACATATTTAACATTTTTTGTCTGCTTCATAGGAAAGACATCTAATCTTAAGATTTTTTTTTTAATGTTACATAGAGACTCATCAATATGATAAGATAAATCTTGGCCTTGTAATCCTACTCCCATCTTTCTTTTCCTTATATTGTCAAAGCAAGTTAATTTATGCCTATTTTGTTTGTGATCTTAAAATACACATATTTCACATTTGGTGTCTACTTTGTAGGTTTGCATGAAGTGAACACACTGTAAAGGATGAAGGAACATATGAAGATATCCAATTTGGGCCATTTGTTTACATATACTTGAGTATACACAATGGTGGAGTTTTCCTTTCATTTTGGGCCAAGTGTTTACATATACTTGAGTATACATAACTATAGAGTTTTCCTTTTCTTTGGGCCAAGTTTTCTTGAATGCCTAAATAAATTAAATAGTGACAAGTGGCCCCTATCCATTGCCTTTTATGATCACCTTGACATAATTCCATACATCCCATTGTATCCATATCTTAGTGGGACTTATTTTCACCAATTCTCTTGTTTATTAGCCCATACTTATATATATACATTTTGGTGACACACTTGTAGTAAGGCGAACACATTTAAGTGAATTACTTGAATTGTGGAAGTTTAATTGTGATGTCATAAAGTGAATTAATTCCAGAAAAGTAAAAATATATTATTGCTATGTGTTTGACTTTTACCACTTTCATGAATGGAAATAAATAATAATAAAGCATACAAGAAATACTTTAAAATTATGTTTGTTTATTTATTTGAAAGGTCATTTACATAGATAGGTATACATGTAGGAAACATTGTACTAAGTTAGAGGTGTCTTTATCTATTTTAGAAGGCATTTACATGGTTATCTATATACAGGTTACATTGCAAAAAGATGTAATAGTGGGTCACTTGTTTTGCAAGTACATTTGAAATGAATGGTTGATATCAGGGGTTGCGTCATCTCCATAATAGAGATCATAGTATAGGTTCCTAAGGAAAGTGCAGAGGCCTTCCAATGTAACATAGGTATCATGGAATGTAGACAACATATCCTATAGTTGATTGATATCCAATGTTTTGACAACAGGTGTTGTTTGACACACAAGCTTGAATTTCTGAAGAATCTCATCATAGCTAATCGACATGGTTGCAACGAGATTCTGGACATCACCTTAAAGGTATTTTGGTTTATTTATAGAGGAATCCGATTCAGTTGGTGTGTTTGGGCCATCAACTGGTACGAAGGGGTTGACTATAGTTTTTTGGCATTTGTGCTAGAGATTTGAATGACATCATTGGAATGTATATGTTTAACCATATCTTGAGAAGAATGAATAAAAAAATGTGTAAGTTGTAAACAACAAAAAAACATTCTAGGTGTAAACTATTGTTTGGTATTATTGGAATTAATTGTTTAGTAGCTATTAAATGAATATCAACAAGAATACATATTGCTGACAATAAAACAAAGAGAAGTTTGAAATCTAAGATTAGATAATAGTAATAATAATATTACAATACAAAGTTATAATGACATGAGTTATGAGATAAGGTATTTCAATTTGAAAAAATTAGAATAAAATTGAATCACCCAAGAGAGTCAACATTTTTAGTAATAGTCTAATTATATAAACATAAGTAAATGTACAAATTCTTGAATATATTTTACATGGTCATAGAAATCCATATTTATAAAATAACAGTGACAAAAAAGACCACCACTAGTTTCTTCTTTCTAATTTTGACAGGATAGATATATTTTAAACAATAATTTATGTATGTTGATCTAAAAAATTATTTCAAACAACAAAATAAACTATAACACAAAATAAAAAAACACAAACATGTTATTTGAGTTCTACGAGTTATTTCCCTTGCATGTACAACGTGTAAGTGTAATAGTAGGAGTGTTGTATAACAATGCTCCCTTCTCCTACTGAGTAGTCAAGTTTGATATCAACCATGTTAATAGACTATTCTAACATGGAGGTATAGATAAGGTAGTTTCTAATTAAATTAATCAAATTGTGGAAGTTTAATTGCTATGTCTTTTAGTGAATTAATTCCAAAAATGATAAACATTATTAGTTTCTTGTGATTGACTTTTGGCAGTACCATGGATGAGGGAAAAATAATTAGCAAGCATAAAATAGTTCATTATAAAGTAAGCCTCTTTATTTATTTGAAAATCCATTTACTTAGATAATATAGACATGTTACATCATAGGAAGGTAAAGGTCTCTTTATAAAGTTTAGAGATCATTTAAATAGTTACATATACACAATTTACATTGCAAGAAGATATTATAGTTGTTCACATGTTGTGCAAGTACATCTCAAATGATTTGATGACAGAGGGGGTTGTGTAATCTCCATAATAATGATCATAGTGTAGCTCTATAAGGAAATTGCAAAGGCCTTGCAATGTAGTAAAACTATCTTGGAATGTTGATAATGCCTCTTGTGTCTTTTTGACATCCAATGTTTTGACAATAGATGTGGTTGGAGACACAAATTTGAATTTTTGAAGAATATCATGACAATTGCTCAACACAGTTGAAGCGAGATGTAATACATCTCTTTAAAGTCTATTTGGTTTATTTCTAGATGACCATGATTCAACTGACATGTTTGGCCCATCCATTGGTGTGAAGGGGTTCACTATATGTTTTCTCTCACTTGTGGTAGAGATTTCAATGCCATCACTAGCATGTATATGTTTAGCCATATCCCGAGAGGAGGGAATTAAAAAGAATATATAAGAAGTAATCAAGGAAAAAACAATTGTACGTGTAACACATGTTTTTGTTAATTTCAATGTCAAATAATATAAATAATGTTCATGAGAAATTGCAATGCCCCGCCATGCGACCCTAGAGATAAGTTCAACTAAAGCAATAAAAGGGCAGATTTTTTTTTAACTAAAATAGAATTAACTATAACATAATCTATCAACAACCAGTTAAACTAACATCTCTAGGGATTACACAACTGCATTATTGAAATTAAACAATAATCAACAACATACATAGTTTATTCAAATAACTCAAACTAACAACTTGATTACCTCATCAGATACATACATCAACATCTTTGCAATAATGTTTACAAATGCAGAATAGTTTATCTTACAAGAGGAATTACATAATTTCTATGATACAAAAGCACTTCCTTTTTTATTACATCAAATTACATAATGAGTTCCACTAATACATAGATCTAGATGCGTATAGTATAAATATTTATCTTCAAATACAGGTACAAATTTGGAAACATGAGATACAACTTCTTTACACACGAGCCACATTGCAAGAAAACCAATGGAAGAATGCACAACCACCTGACCATGTGGAACCTTGAGGTCCAGCCCCCATGCTAGGAGAGAACAATAAGGTCCCACAACATGAATAGTCAGGAAGACATTAACTATGGTGAACAAGAACTACACATGACCACAACAACACAGGGCAATACACAAACATCACTTCCAGAGGCAACCACACAACGAATGGGGAGAGTGAAACTAGGAAATGCTAGACTGTAGTAGGGAAGAGTGTCATCCCATGATCCTACCATGGGTTATCTAGGCTATCTCTCTCTAGAAACCAGCCCCCATCTATGGTTATCCTGGCAGCCTCTCTCTAGGCACCGGCCCCATAGGGCGACACATGCGGAACCAACATTCCTTTCGTGAGGACAAGGAAGTTGATCTTGCCAACCACCATGTAATGCCCCTCGCTTTTTGGATTGTGTTAGATGTTATTTTTATCAGTACTTTTGTCAGTTCTGGAACAGTTGATAGTTTTTATTTCATAATTTCAGTTCGAGACATTTGGTTTAATGTGTATTGGTTTATGCTTTCATTAATCTTGATAGATTTTGTTCGAGGGATGTATTGAAACATGTTCTATGAGTTTTGATGATACTATATTACTTCAGTTTTGATGAGATGGCTATGACTGGTGTTGGTTAGAAAATAAAGTCATGTTTATGTTTCTGATTATAGTCTTGTATTGGAGTGGGGACGGTGTAGTACTACTCAGATCGAGTACCCTACTACGCCGCAATTCTCCGTCTTGATGTTTGTGATATATATGCATATAGATGATCACAGATAACCATTGGTTTTCACGCAGGTTGCAGGTACCGGGCCTCGACTCCACCTGATCTAGCAGGTCTGAGCAGGCCCTACACCATGGATAAGATGATGGAGATAATATGAGGACCTTACCGCTAGGTCAGTTTTAGTCCATGTCGTGGTCTTGTGTTCTTGTCGTCATCTTGGATCCTTACCCTAGTCTTGTGTTGTGATGCGACGTTGTTCCTTGGTTCTTGTTGTTGATCGTCGCGGGTTGTGGAGTGTTGTTATGTTGGTTACTCTTGTCTATGCATCTCTGGTATCTTTATGATCTTATAGTATTGGCATAGTCTTATGAATTGGTTATTGTTCTTTTGAAAAGTCCTTTTGGTATGATGGGTATTGTAAGGTTTTAAGGTAATTGATTTTTTTTTTAGTTGTTGAGAGGTATTTGGCTTATAGTCAACTTATTATTTTATTCTGGGAATAATTTAAGTATTGTTGATTTTGTAGGAAGGTAATTAATGCATAGCCATTTTAAAGTTTGTTGTGGGTGCATAATTTAATTTTGAGAGTTGTTGGTTATTCGGGGAAGATCTGAGAATCCCTATGTTGGGAAAAATATTTCAAATTTCCTCAGAGAGTGGGATTGTGGAGTTATTTTTGGGAGTTACGGGAATTAATGGTTGGTCTATTTTTCTGGTCTCGGGAAGCTTGTTAGGGGATTCTTGTTTTGGCTCAGGGAGGATTTTTGGGGGGTGTGAAGAAAGAGGAGTTTCTGAGAAAAAAAGATTACACTCTGGAGCGTTCTTGTTCGGGTAAGTCTTGTAAACCTTTGCATTTCTTGTCTTGAATGCTCTGTAATATTAGAATTTTTGGAAAAAAAATCTTGGATGGTGACACAGGCATAGAATTGATATTTTGTTTTAATTTTATCATCCGGGTCTTGTTGTGAAATCCTTACCTTGGTGTGGGTTGCTCTGTGTACCTGGTTGTCGTTCCTCAGATTATTGTACACTCCTCAATCTTTTAACTTTTGTATTTTTTTATGCTTTCTAGGATTAGCGTGAACCTTTGTGTGCACTCCAGTTTCCATTTTGCTATTGCAACAATACTTTTTCATGGGATAATACTTCATTTTTGTACACTATTGTGCCGGTCTTTTCTTTCACATTTTTTTCTGGTATGAAAAAAACTGAGCAGCTTGCTAGTCGCCGTTGTCTGTTAGTTCTCCCTCTTAAAACAAAAATTCCTTTGGACATATTCCTTGTAAGAAGCCAACAATCACTGCATGCCACGGGTCTGTCATTTCTTCTGAGTAGATTGTCAATCTATTCGTGTGCAAATTTGGTTGCCCTACCTTCAACGTCTCATCACTCCTTAAATCTGCTCCTTCCACGAACTCTATTTATATTTATTTCCTTTTAGCTCCAATCCAAACAAGTGACCTCTGAGTATTGTGAAAAGAAAACATTTTAGGCCTCTGATTCGGACCATCATCCTCGCTTCGGTGGATGGCCGTGCCCTGCAGTGAAACTTTCGCTAGAAGAGGCAAGGAGGATGCGGGCAAGATGCAGAGTCGGTATTAGAACCTCTCTTGCATGCACTCAAAGGTTTCTAAGGATGGATCACCCTTCCCATCGCTTTTTCTATGGACCTGCAGTGCACTCACCAAATTCGCTTGTCATTGTCCTACCTTCATTGCAGATTATATTTCATATAGGAAACTGACACAGTGTGCGTGTCGCCTATGCTGCCGTATATTTCCACCTTGATGTTTTGGGCCCGTGCAATGAATCCTTATGATGCTTAGCCAGCCATTATTGCGAGCCTGAGTTGTTATCCCTTGAAGCGCCATGTCAAAAGACCCAACTTCTGATGTGTGACATTTGTAGTTTCCCCATCTTGCACATGCGTGATGCAATCTTCTTCTGCGTCAAGTTGTTTTTGCCTTCCCATTGTATTTGATGGAGTCGCTCTAGCTGTTAGGAGGTGTTAATTCTCAACCAGACATGTCTTTATTCGTAGCATTTTGAGTTTCTTTTTCTTTTTCCTCGAGAAAGGATGCGGTGGCTTTTCTTTCCTTTGCAACGTTTGTTGTTTCTATTTCTGCTAAGCCATGACTGTGTGTGTTTTCCGATTGCCAATTTTGATTCTTCAGTTTGATATGGAAATCTGCTATGGGGAATCCAGGATTATCGCCACCAACTCACGTATCCTTGCTGTTTATTCTAAACCGTTATCGCCCTCGCGTTAGTAACGTTTATGTCTTCAGAAACCAAGCTGTCGTTTGATTTTAATGAGTTGGTTTTATCACTGGAAATTGTCGATTGCATGCTTAGTAATTATTAAGGGTAGGTTCTCAATGTGCTTAGAGGGTGTTTCTATTTTTATAGCAATTACGAACCTGCTGTTGTGAGCCACGTAAGTTTAGATTGCTGTTGTAACGAAAGTTTAGTTTGCTGTTTAAACGTAAGTTTAGATTACTGTTTTAATGTAAGTGTAGGTTACTGTATTATTTTGAAGCCAACTATCGTTTCATAATGCAGTTAAATAGTTTCTAATGTGTTGCTTCTAATGTCTAGGATCGATATGTTAGGAATAGTCGATTACTTGATGGGTTTTTCTTTTATGTCAAAGTTTGTTATATTGATAATTGTGTTAGAAACTTTAATTCAGAGTTGTGAGCATTTTGTATTTACATCTTCTAATGGGGATAGTCTAGCTAAGGATGTATTGTCCCTTGTCCAAAGCTAATCTAGGTTAGAGGGGCAATAACTTCTTGGGTAGTTAGTGATCTTAGGGCCTTTAGAAAGGAATTGTTTTGGTTGGCAATAATGCTTTCATCATATTAATATACTAGGTGGGCCTTAAATGGATATTATTTTGTATCAAGGGTGAGAAAGATTAGTATTGTATAGTAAGGTTTGGCAAGTTTAGATCTTCGTTGAGAAATTCTCTCCTCTTGAAAACCTTGTTGTATGCATTCACGGACCTTGTAGTTTGAATAAATTTTGCTATTTTATAAAGTTAGGGTTTCCTAGGAAAATGTCTTTTAATCGAAACCATGTTGTCCTTTTGATTAAGAGTTGTTGTAGTAAGGGTTTTGGATGTAAGTATTTTCTTTACCTATGAGTGTCAGCGTTGCATTTAAGCACCTTCTTACTCAGTGTTGAGTGGTGTTGTTAGGTTTTGTCTAGTTATGCCACGTTGGGTTGTGAGAGTTCTTATGATCCAAGTTTTGGTGTGCACCATGTTTTGGGCTAGTTGAGTTGTTGGACGTATTATATCTGTGTGAAGCCCGAGTTAGGGATTTGGAGACCAAATGTGTTATTGTGGCTTGAGTACTTTAAGGTTGTGTAATTTTTCGTCCTCTCCTTTCCGGTGTTCTGTGCCATTATCATGATCCTCTAAGCCTAGTTCTATATCAGAAGGGGATTGTTGTTTTTGGTCATGTGTTCATTTACCGACTCCAGAGGCCGTTTGTGTGTTATTTTTCTTGAAACGTAAGCCAAATTGATGTTGTGGTATTACTCCCCTTTATGTTTCAAAAAGAATATGGAAATTCAGTTCGTTGTGGTTTGGAGGATGAAATATGTTTTGTGCCAGACCGATTTGTAACCCTTGTTCCTTTTTACTGTGGGTGTATGGACGATCAGAGGATGCTAAGAGAGTGGCTTCCATGGTGGGGCCGGTGCCTAGGGAGAGGTCACCTGGGTAACCCCATGGAAGTTGTAAACAAGTGGAAACTTAATAATGTACCTAGAAGGGTTGGGTAGTGATTCACTTAACAAGATAATTAATGTGACCTCACCCATGCCTTGAGTGCTCTCATAGACCAAGGGTGGGATGAGAAGGCCTGGTTGGCAAGGCCAACCTCCTCGTCTCCATGAGTGGACAGGTTAGTTCCGCATGTGTCACCCTATGGGGCTGGCACCTAGAGAGAGGCTGCCAGGGTAACCATAGATGGGGGCCAGCTTCTGGTGAGAGATAGCCTGGGTAACCCATGTTAGGGCCATGCGATGACACTCTTCTTACATAGCTCTGCTATGTTCTTCTGTTCTTGTTGGCACCTCTGGAGTGTGATCTAGTTGTCATGTTTGACCTAGTCTGGTGTGTTGTTCTGTCTTGATGAGTACTACCGGTCGTGTGCTATCTATTCTTCATGTGTTGCTTGGAGTCTGATTGGAAGTTGTGTCTTCGACGGCAGCCTTGACCTAGTGGTAATCCTCTTATTATCTCCTAGCTTGGTGGGGTGGACCTCAGGGTTCCACATGGTTGGGAGGTAGAGCTATCCATTGGTCATCTTGGAGATTCAGTTGAGCTTGGTGCAGAGATGTTCCAGTTTCTAGTGACTTCCATTCTTCTGCAGTGTTGTATGACCTCCTTATGTACTATTTTGTAAATCGACGAGATTGATCTTGAAATCATGTACTCTTGCAATCTTGTTCTCTTGCCATCTTGTATACTTATTACCTTGTAATCTTGTAATCATGTAATTTGGAACTTGGACATGTATTCAAGCATCATGTTGTTGTAAAAGTTATTGGTTTAGTCTTGTCTGCAGATTGATGGTTATCACCCTTATGGTTTCATTTAATTTCCTAATGCTGTTATGTTGCCCTAGAGTGGTTAGATGGACTCTTTTATATTCTACATGTTTTCTTATTATCATTGGTTACTGCATTGTTCTTTATTTAAAAAAAAAAAAATAGTTCTATTTTCCGCTCTGGTTATCTTCCACTCTAGGGTTGCACGGCGGGGCGTTACACACCGCCTTCTCATCTCATCTCAAGCCTAAATGAGCACTTGAGCCATGAGTGAGGCATACTTTATCTTGATTAATGTGAAAGCCCCCCCCCCCCAACCCTCCAAATTTATTATTAATTTATCACCGGATTAACAACTTCCAATGGGTTATCCTGGCAACCACTTTGGGCACCAGCCCCACATTGGAAGCCACTTTCCCACCTACATCTAGAAGACCCTATTCATCAAGAAAGACATAATGACAAGTATCCATATACCATGCAAGGCATTTACCTTCTTGCATACAAATCTCAACAAAATGTATCTAGAGCAAGGCATGGGTCTTCTTGCTCCAAAAATCTTAACCATAAACAAAATGTATCCAAAGCAAGGCATGGGTCATCTTCCTCCAAAAATATCAACTGATTACATAAACCAACACAATACTTTATTCCATGCTCAAAACAAAAATAAATCCCAACATTCAAGAAGAACTCTACCACCACATCTCAAAAAAGACATCAACATGAGTTCAAGGCAAAACCACAAGGATAGGTACACTGAGCAAGGCACAAACCATCTTGCACATGCATCATTCCAACATGAATAAGAAACCATATTTCAATAATACATTTCATTCAACTCACATGATGCACACATAGCCAACCCCCACACAATCACACCCTCCTAGGCATCTGGAAACCACTTTCCCCAAATAACACAACACATGACACCATTAAAACACAATGGTCACACATCACAATCACTTCTAAAACACATTATATACCAAAATTCCTCATCAATACTTCAAAATCAAAACAACAGATGCAACACATGATTTGATGCACTAATAATGGGTCTTGAAGAACGCAACATTAATTCCAATCATGGTTAATCATCCAACAAACATAAAGTGAATCTATCCCAACAATGCAAAATAATATTATTCTAACTACTAGTAATAGTTACTAATATGATTAAATTATATAAGTGCCATAAGTAACAATATTCAATACATTCCTATGCTATTGGCAATAGATAATAATAAGAGTCTTACTTAGACTAATTGCAAGGTTAACATTTAGTAGTTGAAAGTTATGGACTATTATCAACAACTCATCATTAAATGATTTCTAATTAAAACCCAAAATTGATACTTCTACCTTAAATTAGAACTAGGTTGATTCTTTTCCCTTCAAACACAATAAGTCTCAAAATTATCATCCAATTTAATTCATTTTCCTTCTACCATTATCTAATTTTCAGATAAAAGATATAACTTGATAAACGTTATGTTATTTCTAATGCATTTAAGAGAATATAATTCAATTCCAACATTAATATTTTCATAATCCCTCATGTATGATTTCTAGAATCTTTTAAGTTATGTTTCTATTATTAAATCCAGATTAGACTATATTGCTAATTTCAAATCCTAAGAAAAGAATCTTAAAAACAAGAATCATTCCTCAGATAACCAAATATCATTTTCAAAAGCACTAAAATAAACCACTAAGAAAGAAACATACTAATATGATCAATTAAGATATGCAGGAATAGATCCTATATCAGAAAGAATATAGATATAGAATGTTTTGATAATGATAAGAGACTTTGAAAAGTAAATGCTCTACTAGACATGTATGCAAAAGTGAGAGCACAGACAAAGTGCATTAACTGTTCAACAAATTGCCTCAAAGAGATGTCAAATTATAGAATGCAATGATTAAAGGATATGCATAGAATGGATTTGTAGATTTAATAACAACAATCAAAATGGCATAGGAATGTTTGTCACTAATTGATATATATCTTTGAATTGACAAACAGGGTAATGCTAACTCTTTTGGATATAGTTTTCATAGGTAAGAGCTAAATCTTATATAAAAATTTTAGAGAAACCCAATTTGAAAATATAGAGTTATTGGTGACGCAACTAACTATTTTAACAAAGATTAAAGAGGTGAAAGGTAGACTGTCGCAAAATATTCATATCTCCAAAATAACAAATTGGGTATGAACAATTTTTGGATATGATTTAGGAAACTAGATCATGCAGTAGATACCAAAAACTTAGAGGAAGCCAATTCATAGAACTAAAGTTATGGCTAATGCAACAGAATGCTAAAAAAGAGATGAAATGGCCTAGAGGTAGAAAGTCACAAAACATTCATATCTCCAAAACGACAAACTGGGTATGCATGATTTTTGGATATGATTTAGGTAACTAGGTCATGCACCATATATCAAAACTTTAGAGGGACCTAATTCCTAAAACTAAAGTTATGACTAATGCAACAGACTGCTAAAATAGGGACGAAATGGCTGAGAGGTAGACAGCCACAAAACATTGATATCTCCAAAACGACAAACTGGGTGTGGACGATTTTTGGATATGACTTAGGTAACTAGGTCATGGACCATATATAAAACCTATAGAGGAACCAAGTTTATAAAACAAAAGTTATTACTAATGTAATAGACTATAAAAACATAGATGAAATAAGCGAGAGATAGACAATCACATCAATCGGTGATTCCCAGAAATGTAATGATATAGACATGCACAATTGGATCTGATAACAAGGCTTCTAACCTCTCAAGAAAATTACCATCAATAGGAAAAAATATGAATCAAACATTTGCTTCAACAGAAAAATGAGACAGAAATTAGAACCAAAGGAACCTGATTTCGCTTGCTTGACTGGGCTGAAGATTTGATGCCGGGTTCAACTACTACAGCCACAAACCAGTGTCCCCCCAAAAATTCCATCTGCTAAAGATTATTATGAGAGAGAAATCTCTCCCTAAATATAGCCGAAAAACTCCCTATTTTTAGTGAAAGAAATCCCCTAAAATCTCCTAGAAGATTCCCCCCACAAGAGGCAATAACTCTTGCATGAACAATATCTTATAGTTTGCTATTTTTAAACATTTTACAACCAGCCCAAGATAAATATATTTTATGGTAACACATAAATATTATTTATTTATTTATCTCTAGATGCAATTACATTTATTACTATTATTATTATTTATTAACTTAACTTCTAGAATAATATATTTTTCATAAACTAAATTTACATAAGGACATTTATATATTTATTTATTTAACAAAAATGCTTCATAACTAATTATTTTATTTTAAGGTAAACCAAAACAATACCAACAAAATAACCCACATGTCAAACCATACCTAACTACTATGTAAGATCAGAAAACAAGACCACCACAACAATGACTGACTATCATGACCAAACTGACAACACTGACAGGGTACACAACCAGATACTCATCCTCTTCAACGATGATGGCTAGGCTAGGGGACCATATGTTATCTCCATTCAACAACTTCCATTGGTATGAAGGCATGCTTAGACCTACCAATTCAGGTGTAGTCGATGCCTGGTACTTGCAACCTGCAGCAAACAAAAGTGTCAAATACATACATATAATCATCCAAGAAGGCACATGGTGAAAGGGAATCACAGTGTAGTAGGGTACTCATTATGAGTAATACTACATTGTCCCTTCACAAAACACATCACACGTGTCCACATTAAACAAATTCATTAGTAAATAAACAACCAGATAACACATAGACAAATAATCGCATTAATCACGTAGTAAAACTATTCTACATAATCAATTAACCTATAACTAATCACAACATAAGCATAATGTACTAATCATAAAGTATCAACATTGTCATCAACTACATCATAAAAGTAAGCCTACCATCAACATGTTTATCATACCCTAAGTATTTTGAGTATTTTTACCTTCTTCTTCATGCTCCTTAGCCCAACCACCTTCTCATCCAAAGTGAGAATGGAGGGGCACTACATCCTCTCCCCTTAAAACTTGACTTCCTCCTAGAAGTCACAAACTAGGGTGTAAACATAACATATTAGTATTGCAACTTTCTATTGCCAACACACACATCCATATTAAGCAAGTGTTCATAAAACAAGCACAACCATTCAATAAAGACAAGACGAACGTCAATTCTTTACCTTTAAGGCATATCATGTGATCTACTCGTACCTAATCACACATATTTAAAAAATTTCATACAATTTAGAGAATTTCATTCACATATAATCAGGAAGAATACATCTCATAACTATTTCCACTATGCTTTTGAGTATTACCAACATACAAAGTACAATCCTCCGTGGAGTCCTCCCTTGAACATACTATTAGAGGTTTGAAATGAACATGATAGAAACATCACTTAACACAAAATAGGGCCAACAAAAACAAACATTCAGAATAGCCACCATAGAGATTTCAAAAATAAATGCAAACCCAAGTGGGAAAATAATCAAATCCAACTTTAAGTCATAGAGTGGGGGTAATTTCCAATAAATCAAGTAAAAAGAAAAGGGGTTTGGTGACCACTCTTGTCATAAGAAAGTTCAAAGAAAGAAAATTCACTGTTAACCCCCAACAACACATGAAACAACTGTCAAAAATTCCAAAACAACCAAATTACAAAACAAATCCACATCATGGTGTGACTAATTTTAGCAACAAAAGGGGAGTATCCACTACACAACACTCAATGACACAATGTCCATAATGTGTTAGAGAATGTACACCAACACTCAAACGATTTAGTTAACTACATGCTCTTATTTAAGCAAGTTTTATACAAAGATTTAAGGCAACAAAGTCGCTACTTATATACAAACAACTATTTTTAATACAATACAATTTTTTTTTACTAAGCTATGAACATATGCAATCACTTATGCGAGAAAATACTTACAAAGGAAATGTACGATGTCACACACAAGAATAATTAAAAACTATAATTGACTTACATTATCACATTCATGATCTCATAGGCCCAACACAAGCTCCCATTTGATCTCCTGCACATAGTTCTTACACAGGCATATACAATGATAACTTTCATAAACTACAATAGATCTTCCACAAGCAGTCATGACCAACTAGGAAATAGATATTAGGTTATCAACAACCATGTTAAGATACCCTGCACTTGACAACATCACATAACCACAAGGCTCACCAAATGATTAAATAATTACAATACTTAATTATATGCACTAACAGTAACCATTCTTCTTTCTTATAATGCACTAGTGACCACAAGAGAAACTGAAAGCCTCAACAAAACAACAAGCACTAACATTCAAGAAAGACATATTATCAAATAAATCATCACATTATCAGAGAAGAGGAAGAGAGAATACATAAGGAAACAAGACATAATCAAGGACAAATCTTTAAACTTATCAACCTTCTAATGTCATACTAATGCACACCGGTGAAAGGTACCTTTACCAACTCACCACAAGAGAAAATCAATTAACCTAGAGAAACAACAACAATCCAGAGGTCTCAGTGTTGCAACTTGGCTCTGATACCAAATGTAATGCCTCTCCATGCAACCCTAGAAATAAGTTCAACTAAAACAATAAAAGGGTAGTTTTTTTTAATAAAAAACTAAAATAGAAGTAACTATAACATAATCTATCAACAACCAGTTAAACTAACATCTCTAGGGATTACACAACTACATTATTGAAACTAAACAATAATCAACAACATACATAGTTTATTCAAATAACTCAAACTAACAACTTGATTACCTCATCAAATACATACATCAACATCTTTGCAATAATGTTTACAAATGCAGAATAGTTTATCTTACAAGAGGAATTACATAATTTCTATGATACAAAAGCACATCCTTTCTGATTACATCAAATTACATAATGAGTTCCACTGATACAAAGATCTAGATGCAAATAGTATAAATATTTATCTTCAAATACAGGTACAAATCTAGAAACATGAGATAAAACTTCTTTACACATGAGCCATGGTGCCAGCAAACCAACGGAAGAATGCACAACCACCTGACCATGTGGAACCCTGAGGTCCACCCCCAGTGCTAGGAGATAACAATAAGGTCCCACAACATGAATAGTTAGGCAGACAATATCTATGGTGAACAAGAACTACACATGACCACAACAACACATGGCAATAAACAAACATCACTTCTAGAGGCAACCACACAATGAATGGGAAGAGTACAACTAGGGAATGCTAGACTGTAGTAGGGAAGAGTGTCATCCCATGGTCCTACCATGGGTTATCCAGGCTATCTCTCTCTAGAAACTAGTCCCCATATATGGTTATCCTAGCAGCCTCTCTCTAGGCACCGGCCCCATAGGGTGACACATGTAGAACCAACATTCATTTCGTGAGGACAAAGAAGTTGATCTTGCCAACCATCACCTTCTCATCTCATCTCAAGCCTAAATGAGCACTTGAGCCATGAGTGATGCATACTTTATCTTGATTAATGTGAAAGCCCCCCCCAACCCACAACCCTCCAAATTTATTATTAAGTTATCACTGGATTAACAACTTCCAATGGGTTATCTTGGCAGCCACTTTGGGCACTGGCCCCACATTGGAAGCCACTTTCCCACCTACATCTAGAAGACCCTATTCATCAAGAAAGACATAATGACAAGTATCCATATACCATGCAAGGCATTTACATTCTTGCATATAAATCTCAACAAAATGTATCCAGAGCAAGGCATGAGTCCTCTTGCTCCAAAAATCTTAACCATAAATGAAATGTATCCAGAGCAAGGCATGGGTTCTCTTGCTCCAAAAATATCAACCGATTACATAAACCAACACAATACTTTATTCCATGCTCAATATAATAATGAACCCCAACATTCAAGAAGAACTCTAACACCACATCTCAAAAAAGACATCAACATCAGTTCAAGGGAAAACCACAAGAATAGGTACTCTGAGCAAGGCACAAACCATCTTGCACATGCATCATTCCAACATGAATAAGAAACCATATTTCAAGAATAAATTTCATTCAACTCACATGATACACACATAGCCAACCCCCACACAATCACACTGTCCTAGGCCTTTGGAAACTACTTTCCCCAAATAACACAATGGATGACACCATTAAAATGCAATGGTCATACATCACAATCACTTCCAAAACACATCATAAACCAAAATTCCTCATCAATACTTCAAAAACAAAACGACAGATGCAACACATGATCTGATGCACTAATAATGGGTCTTGAAAAATGCAACATTAATTCCAATCATGGTCAATCATCCAACAAACATAAAGTGAATCTATCCCAACAATGCAAAACAATATTATTCTAACCACTAGTAACAGGTACTAAGATGATTAAATGATATAAGTGCCATAAGTAACAATATTCAATCCATTCCTATGCTATTGGCAATGGATAATAGTAAGAGTCTTACTTAGACTAATTGCAAGGTTAACATTTAGTAGTTGAAAGTCATGGACTATTATCAACGACTCATCTTTAAATGATTTCTAATTAAAACCCAAAATTGATACTTCCACCTTAAATTAGAACTAGATTGATTCTATTCCCTTCAAACACAATAAGTCTCAAAATTATCATCCAATTTAATTCATTTTCCTTCTACCATTATCTAATTTTCAAATAAAAGATATAACTTGATAAACATTATGTATTTCTAATGCATTTAAGAGAATATAATTCAAATACAACATAAATATTTTCATAATCACTACCCCATGTATGATTTCCAGAATCTTTTATGTTATGTTTCTATTATTAAATCTAGATTAGACTATATTGCTAATTTCAAATCCTAAGAAAAGAATCTTAAAAACAAGAATCAGTCCTCAGATAACCAAATATCATGTTCAAAATCACTAAAATAAACCACTTAGAAAGAAACATACTAATATGATTGATTAAGATATGCAATAACAGATACTATATTAGTAAGGATATAGATATAGAATGTTTTGATAATGATAAGAGACTTCGAAAAGGAAATGTTCTAGTAGACATGTATGCAAAAGTGAGAGCACAGGTAAAGTGCATTAACTGTTCAATAAATTGCCTCAAAGAGATGTCAAATTATGGAATGCAATGATGAAAGGATATGCATAGAATGGATTAGTAGATTTAATAACAACAATCAAGATGGTATAGAAATGACTGTCACTAATTGATACATATCTCTGAATTGACAAACTAGGTAATGCTAACTCTTTTGGAGATAGTTTTCATAGGTAAGAGCTGAATCTTATATAAAATTTTTAGAGAAACCCAATTTGAAAATATAGAGTTATTGGTGACACAATTAACTGTTTTAACAGAGATGAAACAGGTGAAAGGTAGACAGTCAAAATATATTCATATCTCCAAAACGACAAACTAGGTATGGACAATTTTTGGATATGATTTAGGAAACTAGGTCGTGCACTATATATCAAAAACTTAGAGGAACCTAGTTCATAAAAACTAAGGTTATGGCTAACGTAATAGACTACTAAAACAAAGATGAAATGGCTAAGAGGTAGACAGTCACAAAACATTCATATCTCCAAAACGACAAAATAGGTATGGACCATTTTTGGATATAATTTAGCCAACTAGGTTGTGCACCATATATCATAATTTTAGAGGAACACAATTCATAAAATGAAAGTTATGGCTAACACAATAGACTACTAAAACATGGATGAAATGGCTGAGAGGTAGAGAGTCACAAAACATTCATATCTCCAAAATGACAAACTAGGTAAGGACCATTTTTGGATATGATTTAGGTAACTATGTCATGCACCAGATATAAAAAATTTAGAGGAATCGAGTTCGTAAAATGAAAGTTATGGCTAACACAATAGAATTTAAAAATAGAGATGAAATGGGTGAAAGATAGACAATCACATCAATCAGTGATTCCTAGAAATGCAATGATACATACATGCACAATTGGATCTGATAACAAGCCTTCTAACCTCTCAAGTAAATTACCATCAACAGGAAAAATTATAAATCAAATGTTTGCTTCAACAGAAAAATGAGACAGAAATTAGAACCAAAGGAACCTAATTTCGCTTGCTTGACTAGGCTAAAGATTTGATGCCGGCTTGAACAGCTGCAACCACAAACCAGTCTCCCCCCAAAAGTTCCATCTACTAAAGATTATTATGAGAGAGAAATCTTCCCTCTAAATACAGCCCAAAAACTCCCTATTTTTAGTGAAAAAAATCCCTGATACAGAGCTTAAGGTAAGGTTGTAGTAGAAGTTCACTCAATGAACTTAGATCACTTCCCTCAAGAGGTTAACAATGGTGTTTGTGAAGACAAAGCCTACACAAGGCTATTACAGAGATTGACCTAGCCTAGGATCACTATCTAGTGTCCTCCTCTCAGGCTACCCACTTCTCAATTTGGAGAGTCATTGCTCCATCCAACCTACTTGCACAATACACCCTTTTTAAGGACTCACAACCTATTACCACACCTCTACCAATAGTAATCACACATACTTGTCATGACAGTCATGAGACCTCTGACATAAAGATCACTTCCTGCATTCTCTAGACAAAGAATAGTGGCAGCAATAAGACTGTTTTAGACAGTGTTTGGAATAAGGTTTAACTCTTATAGAATTGGTTCAACATCTCAAAACTTCAAAGGACCATCAATACCACATGCATACTAAACACTAGATATGAAAGACCAGCCATTTACTCATATGTAGGCCCACACTGTGATTAAAGGTAGAGGACAGCAATTTGCTAGGTGATTGTCCTATGACAGTTTCAACATGACAGTTTCAACATTTATGAATAACAAAACCAATACCAACTCCTTAACACCAAGGATCTCCACACAGCAATAACATACACCTACCCTAGGTCATGAAATCACTGACAATTACCGTACTTCTATATTTATTATGACAAAAAGACCATGACTGTCTATGACTGTCCTAAGAAAACAACATTCTTATGAGGGTTAACTTTGTAGACAAGGAGATGGTTAAGTCCATCTTATATGTTTATGCTTACACAAGTCCTACACCATTCAATCCATATTCAAATGCTCTTCAAGAAAATGTACTTGCAGCCACACATGTGTATCCATACCGTACTATAGGTGCATGAAAACAGTAAACTATTTTTTCTTAAAAAATAAGGTCTAAATAAAAGAAGTGGAAAAGGAAATGTATCCACTATCCATGCATAAGATTCACCAAGTCCTTTAATAGGCAACCTCCACTCAAAAACACAGATTCCACCTTCAATTTATCAGAATCAATTGCTGTCTTCTCTGTCACAAAACAGTCCACATCCAATTTCTTAACTAGTCATTGATGAGACTAGTTAATTTTCATGCCATACACCCTGTAGAGAAGGAGTTCATCTGCCAACCAAAAGGAAACATTAAATCTACCTTGTCTTCCTCCATTCTACCTAGAAATGGGCGTCCATCATCAGAGGGCAGAGGAAGAACTAAGCATTTTATCAACAAACCCTAGCAATGGAGGGTTAGAAACCAATCTGCAGATAATGGAATCAAACAACACAATGTAAATGTTTCAAAAGCTAAAAACCACTGCAAATGAAAGGTAATTCGATCCACTCTAATGATTCTCAGACCATGATTCCTCTACAAGCTGTACCAGTCGTACAAGGTGCTGTTTTCACAAAAAAAACATAAAAAACATAGTTTTTCTTAAAAGAAACTCCTCCTTTCTATATATCTCTGGCATGATTTTACAGATTCAAGTTTATAGGAAGTTTCTAAAATTCTTGCACTTCCTATTTGTCCATACAACTACCTAGGAAGGCAGAAAATCAATGGAAAAGGCAGTTTTTTCATAAAGAATAAGTTTCTAAAGTGAAAACCTCCTAGAAAATAGGTCTAAGATAACTCCAAATTAGACTAGTCAAACAAATGACTAAACCTTTTATTTCAACACATCAAAAATGGCTTTCAAAGCCTTAGAGGTAAATAACTAACATGAAAATTAACTAGAAAACAACACAAAACTGAGCTCCTGCACCATACTCCCACTGTAGGAAGAACTCAAGTCCCTTGAGTTACCAATTGTTGAAGTGTCATGCCATGCTTTAGAATATCTACTTCAGTCATCCAGGTGGCCTGAGTCAGGGAGATCCTTCCATTTCACCAAGTAGTCCTTATAGACACCTCTCTGAGTCTTCTTGATAACTTTGGAGTCCAGAATGCACTCCAACTGTAAAGGTTTGCTTGGAGGCAAATCCTTAATCCAATCAGCATCTTCAACCACCACATCTGATCCATTTTCATCAGGCAATGGAGGTTGGAAAGGAAAAAGATCACAAACATTGAAAATTGGAGAGATACCCAGGCCATCTGGTAGCTCAATCTCATATGCATTTGGACTGAATTTGTGCACTATCCTGCATGGTCCTATCTTCTTCATCAGGAGTTTATTTGGCTGACCCTTTGGTAACCTTTCTTTCCTGAGATATGCCATGACTAAGTCACCAACTTTGAACTGTACTTCTCTTTTCTTCAAATCTGCCTTTTCTTTGTACTTTGTGACTGATTTTTCTAGTTGCAACTTGACTTGATCATGAACTATTTTCATGGAGGTAACAAACTCTTCACCAAGTGCACTCCTTCTATCCCAACCTTGGAGATCTTTCAGCTCAAGTGGCTCTCTTGGATGAAAACCATAAACTATCTCAAAAGGACTTTTACCAATGCTCCTATTCCTTGAATCATTGTAGGCATATTCAGCCTGACTAATAACCAAGTCCCATGCCAAACCATGCTGCTTTGTAAGGCACCTTAGAAGGTTTCCAAGAGACCTATTAACCACCTCAGTCTGACCATCAGTTTGTGGATGGTAGGCTGATGAAAAGGACAAATGTTTGCCCAGCTTCTTCCACAAGGTCCTCCAGAAGTGACCTACAAACTTAGAATCTCTGTTAGTTACAATGGACAATGGTAAACCATGTATCCTTACTACCTCTCTGAAAAATAGACCTGCAACATGAGATGCATCATTTGTGCATTTACATGGCACAAAATGAGCCATCTTGTTGAACCTATCAACAATGACAAACACACTATCCACCCCTCTGGCTGTCCTAGGTAACCCAAGCACAAAATCCATGCTGATACTTTCCCAAGGTCTATTGGGAATGGGAAGGGGCTGGTATAGACCTGCATTTGAAGACACACCTTTGGCTCTCTGACAGATTGCACAACTAGCTACATATTTTCTCACATCTGATTGTACCTTTGGCCAAAAATAGAACCTTGTGACTTGTTCTAGTGTCTTGTCCAAGCCAAAATGTCCTCCTAAAGAACCATTATGCTTCTCCTTGATGATGTTGTCCCACATAGAGCACTTAGGAACACACAGTAAATTGCCCTTAAATAAGAGGCCTTCCTACAAAACAAAATCTGCATACTCTCCATGGAATGTGTTAGCCAAGTTCACACAAACATCATAAGCCTCTTTGAAATCAGAATCTTCTTTATATAGCTCCTTTAAACAGTCAATACCCATGCTTTCTAACTGAATTTCATGAACAAGAAGCAACCTCCTACTCAATGCATCAACTACCTTATTAGAGACACCTCTTTTGTGCTTAATTGTGAAAGTATACACTTGTAGCTGTTCCATCCATTTAACATGTCTATGGTTCAATTTGTCTTGATTGTTAAGAAATCTTAAAGCATGATTGTCAGTAAACACAATAAATTCCTTGGGCAGAAAATAATGTCTCCATTTCTTAAGAGCTTGCACCATTGCATAGAGTTCTAAGTCATAGGTAGAATACCTTTGCTTGGCTTCATTCAACTTTTCTGAAAAGAATGCCACTGGATGTCCTTCCTGGCTGAGAACAACACCAGTAGCTTGCGGACTTGCATCACACTCAACAACAAATACCTTATCAAAATTAGGGAGTACTAAGGTAGGTAACTCAGCCACCTTTGTTTTCAACAACTCAAAACTATCATCAACTTCCTTTGTCCACTGGAATCTACATTTGACTCCACCCTTGATGGTGTTGAGGATTGGAGCACTAATGTGACTGAAACCTCTGATAAATTTCCTATAGAAAGTCGCCAATCCATGGAAACTTCTCACATCTCCCACTGTTTTCGGGGTAGGCCAACTGAGAATAGCCTCAACCTTAGAGGGATCCATCTTCAAACAACCATTAGAAATGACAAATCCTAGGTATACAAGTTCAGTTTTCATGAACTCACATTTGTCTAAGTTGATCATCAACTTGTGCTCATGCAGCTTCTCCAACACTTGACCAACATGCTTCACATGGTCTTCCCTTGTCCTGCTGAAGATTAGTATGTCATCAAGATAAACAATAACAAATTTACCAATGAATTCAACTAATACCTCATTCATAAGGCGCATAAATGTACTTGGCACATTGCTAAGACCAAATGGCATAACAAGCCATTCATAAAGACCTTCATTGGTCTTGAAAGCAGTCTTCCATTCATCTCCCTGTCTGATCTGGATTTGATGATATCTAGATTTCAAATCAATCTTTGAGTAATAGCAAGATCCTCCCAGGTAATCCAAGAGATCTTCAATCCTTGGCATTGGAAATCTGTATCTTATGGTGATCTTGTTTATGGCCCTGGAATCTGTGCATAACCTCCACTTTCCATCCTTCTTAGGAGCTAGTACACTTGGAACTGCACAGGGACTTAGACTCTTCCTAATCAGCCCTTTCTCCTTGAGATCTTGAATTTGCCTTGCCACCTCTTCATTTTGCTGTGGAGTCAGCTTGTATGTAGCCTTGTTAGGTAATGTAGCACCAGGTATTAAGTTAATTTGATGACTAATATCCCTCATGGGTGGTAAGGAGTTGGGAACTTCCTCTACCACAAGGTCTTGATACTTATCCAAAAGTTGTTGTACTTCCAATGGAATCTCCTTCTATTTTTGATCTTATTGATTTGATCCACTCTTGGGCTTCATGACCAAGGCATACCCCTGGTTGTCATTCTCCTTCAAGATATTTAGGAACTCATTTCCACTCACCAACATGACACTGCTGTTATTTTCCTTTCCCCTAGGCTGCTCCAACAAAGGATCCATTTTGAATGGCCTTCCATTCTTGGTGATGACATAAGTGTTCTTCTCACCATCATGCTGAGCTTTAACATCATACTGCCATGGACGACCAAGAAGTAGGTGACATGTATCCATAGGGATGATTTCACATAGTACTTTGTCCTTGTAGTCACCAATTGCAAATTCAACCCAAGCTTGTTCCTCCACCATGAAACTTTGGTTCTTGTTCAACCAAGAGATCTTGTGAGGACTGATATGAGGCAACCTCTTCAACTTGCACTTCTCAACCATCTCAGTGGATACCACATTCTCAATAGACCCTGAATCCACTATGATTTTGCAAAGTTTCCCATAGGCTAGGCCTTGGGTTCTGAAAAGATTCTTTCTCTGAGGGGGTTCTAGCTTCAATGGCATCTTCAACACAGACCTTTTTATCATCATACTTTCTCCATCTAGAATAGGTGCAACACTTCCCATTGGTGAACTCACACTTTCACAGTCATCATCTTTCACTAATTGATTTCTCTTCCCACTATCATGAGAGCTGCTATCTTTCCCTGGACATTTGTTCATTGTATGGCCAACTTGGTTGCAGCCATAACATCTTCCAGTGAAGACTCCTGGTCCTCTACCACCTCCACCATTTCTGCCTCTGCCATTATGAGTTCTACCACCTCTGAAACCTCCTCTATTCTCTGTTACTGATTGTGTTTCTTGTTGGCTGTTATTTTCAGTTTTGTTGAACTGTCCATGGCCAAAATTACATCTACCTCTTTGATTTCTGCCACCTCTACCTCTGGCACTTTGATCACCCTTCCTTCTCATCTTTTCCTTAGCTCTAGAGGCCAATAGGAAATATTCATCCACTGTCTTTGGTAACACCAAACTTATCTCATCTTACAGATTGTATTTCAGTCCATTCAAGTATCTAGCCACCATCCCTTTTTCATCTTCATTATGATTGGCCCTCATACTGAGTCTATGAAATTCTTCTGTGTAGGCAGCCACATCCATGTCTTTTTGTCTCAAATTCTAAAATCTCCTTATGATTTGAATCTCATAGTCAGGTGGCATGAACTTGCTTCTGAGCATAGCCACCATTCTGCTCCATTTAGTGATGGGACTCTTCCCAATCTTCTCCCTCTCACTCTGCATATAGTTCCACCATACAAGTGCAGAACCTCTTAACCATGTCTTGGCAAATTTGACCTTTTTGTTGTCATTGAACTCTTTGTAATCAAAGAAGTTGCACATAGCTTCTATCCAGTTGGTGAGAACATCTCCATCCAACTTGCCATGGAAGGTAGGCACCTCCATCTTGGGATCACCACTGTCTCCATGAGCACCCTTAAGTGCATTCAAGAAGGCTTTCTGATCTGTAGACATATCTTGCTCCTAAGGATCCTCTTCTGCCTCTGTTTCTTCATTTGTGTCTGAAGAACTTCCTTCTTCTTTGGTCTTGCCGTTAGACTTTTTCTCTTCCTGCAGTTTTACTTCTTGAAGTCTTGCTTCAACCATCTCTTCCACCAACTTCTTGATGGCATCTTGACTCATTGTCTTGGGAGGCATTGTACTAGCCTCTGTTTCAATTTCCTCTTCTGACATACACTTGCTTCTAATCAGAATATTGGCTCTGATACCAATATGATGCAGAGGTTAAGGTAAGGTTGTAGTAGAAGTTCACTCAATGAACTTAGATCACTTCCCTTAAGAGGTTAACAATGGTGTTTGTGAAGACAAAGCCTACAAAAGGCTATTACAGAGATTGACCTAGCCTAGGATCACTATCTAGTGTCCTCCTCTCAGGCTACCCACTTCTCAATTTGGAGACTCATTGCTCCATCCAACCTACTTTCACAATACACCCTTTTTAAGGACTCACAACCTCTTACCACACCTCTACCAATAGTAATCACACATACTTGTCATGACAGTCATGAGACCTCTGACATAAAGATCACTTCCTACATTCTCTAGACAAAGAACAGTGGCAGCAATAAGACTATTTTAGACAGTGTTTGGAATAAGGTTTAACTCTTATAGAATTGGTTCAACATCTCAAAACTTCAAAGGACCATCAATACCACATGCATACTAAACACTAGATATGAAAGACCAACCATTTACTCATATGTAGGCCCACACTGTGATTAAAGGTAGAGGATAGCAATTTGCTAGCTAACTGTCCTATGACAGTTTCAACATGAAAGTTTCAACATTTATGAATAAAAAAACCAATACCAACTCCTTAACACCAAGGATCTCAACACAACAATAACATACACCTACCCTAGGTCATGAAATCACTGACAATTACCATACTTCTATATTTATTATGACAAAAAGACCATGACTGTCTATGACTATCCTAAGAAAACAACATTCTTATGAGGGTTAACTTTGTAGACAAGGAGATGGTTAAGTCCATCTTATATGTTTATGCTTACACAAGTCCTACACCACTCAATCCATATTCAAATGCTCTTCAAGAAAATGTACTTGCATCCACACATGTGTATCTGTACCGTACTGTAGGTGCATGAAAACAGTAAACTATTTTTTCTTAAAAACTAAGGTCTAAATGAAAGAAGTGGAAAATGAAATGTATCCACTATCCATGCATAAGATTCACCAAGTCCTTTAATAGGAAACCTCCACTCACTAACACAGATTCCACCTTCGATCTATCAGAATCAATTGTTGTCTTCTCTGTCACAAAACAGTCCACATCCAATTTCTTAACTAGTCATTGATGAGACTAGTTAATTTTCATGCCATACACCCTGTAGAGAAGGAGTTCATCTGCCAACCAAAAGAATCCACCTTGTCTTCCTCCATCCCACCTAGAAATGGGCGTCCATCATCAGAGGGCAAAGGAAGAACTAAGCATTTTATCAACAAACCCTAGCAATGGAGGGTTAGAAACCAATCTGCAGATAATGGAATCAAACAACACAATGTAAATGTTTCAAAAGCTAAAAACCACTGCAAATGAAAGGTAATTTGATCCACTCTAATTATTCTCAGACCATGATTCCTCTACAGGTTGTACCAATTGTACAAGGTGCTATTTTCACAAAAAAAACATAAAAAACACAGTTTTTCTTAAAAGAAACTCCTCCTTTCTATATATCTCTGGCATGATTTCACAGATTCAAGTTTATAGGAAGTTTCTAAAACTGTTGCACTTCCTATTTGTCCATACAACTACCTAGGAGGGCAGAAAATCAATGGAAATGGTAGTTGTTTTCATAAAGAATAAGTTTCTAAAGTGAAAACCTCCTAGAAAATAGGTCTAAGATAACTCCAAATTAGACTAGTCAAACAAATGACTAAGTCTTTTATTTCAACACATCAAAAATGGCTTTCAAAGCCTTAGAGGTAAATAACTAACATGAAAATTAACTAGAAAACAACACAAAACTAAGCTCCTGCACCAATCCCCTAAAATCTTCCAAAAGATTCCCCCCCATAAGAGGCAATAACTCTTGCATGAACAATATCTTATAGTTTGCTATTTTTAAACATTTTACAACTAGACCAAGATAAATATATTTTATGGTAACACATAAATATTATTTATTTATTTATCTCTAGTTGCAATTATATTTATTACTATTATTATTATTATTATTTATTAACTTAACTTCTAGAATAATATATTCTTCATAAACTAAATTTACATAAGGACATTTATATATTTATTTATTTAACAAACATGCTTCATAACTAATTATTTTATTTTAAGGCAACAATAACCAAAACAATACCAACAAATTAACCTAAATGTCAAACCATACCTGACTACTATGCAAGATCAAAAAACAAGACCACCACAATAATGACTGACTATCATGACCAAACCAACAACACTGACAGGGTACACAACCGGATACTCATCCTCTTCAAGGATGATGACTAGGCTAGGGAACCATATGCTATCTCCATTCAACAACTTCCATTGGTATGAAGGCACATTCAAACTTGCTAATTCAGGTGGAGTCGATGCCTGGTACCTGCAACCTGTAGCAAACAAAAGTGTTGAATACATACATACAATCATCCAAGCAGGCACATAGTGATAGGGAATCGCAGCATAGTAGGGTACTCATTATGAGTAATACTACACTATCCCTTCACAAAACACATCACAAGTATCCATATTAAACAAATTCATTAGTAAATAAACAACCAGATAACACATAGACAAATAATCACATTAATCACATAGTAAAACTATTCTACATAATCAATTAACCTATAACTGATCACAACATAAACATAATGTACTAATCATAAAGTATCAACAATGTCATCATAATAAACATCAATGATTGTCATCAACTACATCATAACAATAAGCCTACCATCGCCATATCTAGGATACCCTATGTATTCTGAGTATTTTACCTTCTTCTTCATGTTCCTTAGCCCAACCACCTTCTCATCCAAAGTGAGAATGGAGGGGCACTACAGAAATCATAGAGAATTGTGAAATCTAAAATTTAATAATAATAATAATAATAATAATAATAATAATAATAATAATAATAATAATAATAATAATAATAACAACAACATTATAATAGAAAGTTATAATGGCATGCTCTAAAATTGAATGAGAAGTTTGAAGCTCACTAGTCTTTAGTGCCATTTGTTACGAAGGTAAAGTCTATTTTCGTGAAGAGTTAAAATATGTTGGATACCAAAAATAACCTTTTTCAGTGTCCTAGTTTTTGTTAATTTGAAATGAATATTACTATTGAACAAAATTTTGGAATTCACAAACTATCTTGAATTAGAGATTTTGTTTTCTTTACAATTTTTTCAATCAAACAATTGTGCTTAAAGCATATATTTAATTTATATATTAAGCCAACATAATGTTCAATAAATTATAAGTAACAAAAATTTCTTACTAAATGTGTTGAATAGAAATCATAGAAATCTCCAATCAAATATAAGAGTTGAAGGTATTTACATTATTCTTAGAATAATATTTCTTCAGGTAATTTGATGAAGCAAGTAGTTTGTTAATTTTTAAACCTATTTATGCTATTATATTGAGACCACTTCAGTAATTCTCTTAAGTTTATAATTTCCACTTGTTTATATGTTGCTAAAAATCTTTGGTTACAGATAGTACAAACACTACTATATAGTGTATACATCTATATAGATTCACTTTATAACCTAAACTTAACCAATATGTATATTTCTATTAGAAACCCGATAGGAATTCATAAGGTCTTAAATTTATCTTTACTGCATCACTAAAATCTTAGATTGTATTAGGCCAATTTTCACTATATTTCATAGTGACAATGGAAAACTGAAATTTATCTTAATATCTATAGCATATATAAATAGAAGATATTGAATTTTTCTAGGTCAATATTTTTGGTTAAAATTTGGAGCATAATGTATTACATCTCTAAATTAATTTAGTTGTCTTATATAAGGTAAAAGATCAACCTTTTCATAAATATTCTAAATGATAATTGCTTTAGGTAAGAGAAATCAACTTAAGGCAAACAATTTTATTTTATTTAGTTAATATTAGTATGCATAAGAGGGAATAAAGTAAAGGAAAACAATTTTCAGTTGGGGAACTTGACCCTATAAATAAAATACTAAACTATAAATAATTAATATATTTTATAATAAAAGAAAAAGATAACAATTGCTAGCAATGTGTACAACTTTGGTTTTGTTTGCTGGAATTGTTGATTTGGTAGCCTCCTATAATAGATGCAATGGTACTTACAGAGTGGGTACATATTCGTAGATGACATAAAGTATCTACAACATATATTTGGCAACTTGGGAAGAGGTTGCTCACAAACAGACAATCTTGCTTTGTTTGCTTTAGGTATATGTACAAGTTTGTAATATCAGAGACTTTATTTATACTTCTATAAGACCATGAAATATTCTAAATGCTATGCCATTTTTATCAAACAGTATGAAAGAAATTGATTTTTAGAGAAATAAATTGAAGCAAAGAAAACCACAAATGATGTGAAAATACAAGAACTAAAACATTGAATTTATAATGCAAAGTGAATAAACTCGTCCAACTGATACTCACTTGAAAATTAGTAAAATTGAATAAAGCAAGTATAGTGTGAGACTGGTCGAACAAGAAAATGTACCGTCTCAATGGCAAGTTGCATATAGTAGGGTATTAGAAAATAAAAGAAGAAATTAAGATACATCAGATAAAAAAGAAAATAAATTAAAAACAAATGCACCATCTCAATGGCAAGCTGCATACAATAGGGTATTAGACAATAACAAAGGAAATTAAGATATGGATAAGAAGAAAAATAAAATAAAAGCAAATGCATCATCTCAATGGCAAGCTGTAGACAATAGGGTATCGTGCAGTAATAGAGGAAATTAAGATACATCAGATAAAAAACAAAAACTAAAAAATATAACTAATTTAGCAAAGGGAGAGCCAAATGATAGCAAATAGAAGAGATAATTACCAGTGAATAATTTTGTAGAGATGGATAACTCCTTTCTTTCCCAAAGTTGGTATGACAAAATAAATGATGGCGAGCAAAACTTTATAGATTTTTTGTAATGGTAGTTGGGTGAGAGTTATGGGAAGACAATCTTTGAGTAGATTCCGTATGAATGTAGCATATATAGCAATCTTATTTGGTGTTAGTTGTATAGAAGGTGGCGTAGATGGTAGTTAATAGAGTAGTTGTCCATAAATTTCCTCACAATACATGAGAGATATTAGTAAGATATTTAGAGTTTTCAAAAGAATATATTTAGTGAGATATTTAGTAAAAACTTTCCAGTAGATTTTTAAAAAGTATAAAATGTAAACGAAGTTGAGGTTATGTAAAATAAAATATTTGTTTTTTGAAGAACCACTAAATTATTGAAGTATTTTCATCTTTCATTAATAGTACTTTCTAAATTAATGAATACCAATCTTTTGTATGATGGATTATGTAAATCTACTTTAATGTATTTGAGTGATTAAGAATGTGGGCAAGAAATCTTGTTAATTTATATTCTAAACTCATTGTATAATGGAAATTTTCATTGGAAAAGGAAGAACTACACAATCATATGCATACCATTCTTTAAGAAAACTAGTTTTAAGCCATGAAATAAGAAGAATGACCTCAACATTGTTGGTAACCACCTAATGAATGATACAATAGGTTACATTTTGGCAATTTATAGGTTATAATTTGGAAACTAAGTTGCACTAGTAACTTTTAGTTTCTTTTTTCACTTGTTTTTATTCTGGGATATATCTTATATAATTTGATTATTTAAGCATTTTAGTCTTTTACCTTAGTAACTTTTAGTTTCTTTGTTCACATTTTTTTTGGGCTATATCTTATATAATTTGATTATTTAAGCATAATAGACATTAGATTTCCACAATCCATGATAATTTAAATTGTGCTTCTGGATTAAACTGTGTGAGTATTTTTTCTCTCAACCTTTTGGATCATACTCCATGATCCATCATCAGGAGAAAAGAGAGTAGGAGAAGAGTATTTAAGCATTTTAGTCTTTTACGTTAAGACAAGGTCTTGGTGTCTCTTGAGGTCAAGACTTTTTAAAATTAATATATTACCTCACTATTTTAAAAACATGTAGTATATGGTTTCTTATCCTCACCTCTACAAATAGTTGGCATAAGATGTTAATTGTTCCTTAAGATGTACAAGGAACCCATATAACAAACTAATGAAACATTCCACCATCTTTATGGGGATTATTTGTATAATGAAAATGTCTCACTTTTATCTCTTCCTCCCTCTCTCCCTTATCTCTCTCTCTCTCTCTCTCTCTCTCTCTCTCTCTCTCTCTCTCTCTCTCTCTCTCTCTCTCTCTCTCTCTCTCTCTCTCTCTCATGTGCCATCTCTCTCTTTAAAATTCAATATTCTTAAATATATTTTTTATCTATGTTGCAGGAGCATCCATGGCATAGTGGCAATCATGTGCCAACCAAAAATATGTTTAATTTTACGTTGCATTTTTTGTGGTGGTTTGAATTTCATATTTTTTCTTGTGAAATTCATTTTGATGTGCATTTGGATGTTATGTCATGTTTTAAAATTACATTTACAATTTGGAATTAAATTTGGTAAAAGTGGAGATAGTGGAGCTAGTGGGAATCATGCTTTGAAAGCACAAAATCTAGAAAAAGAAAAAAGGAGTGTGGGTTTTTGGAGACTTTCTATTGCATTTAAAATATTGTTTTTAAGATTCCAAAATCCCTAAAAAATAGGGATGGAGAGAGTGGGATCCCAAGATAAGGAAACCTGATTTTTGCTTTAATGCATAAAAGTAAGAAAGCCAAAAATAGCACCACCACAAAGCATGTCAAGGCACAAAGTTTGAATGGCTTATTTTAGTCAATTTATTTGATTAAAATAAATAAAATTTATCTTTTCCCAAGAGGGGGATGTTAATTTCTTAGTTGGCATGATGAATACATTGAAATGAAATTAAAATAAAGGAAAATTACATTTCATGCAATTAGAGGAGAAATACAAAAGGAAATTGCTTTCATTTTTTAAGTTAGTTTTTCCAGGTTGCAAGAGAGACAAAGAGGAGGCCTAGCATACCTCCAAGAGGGTTTTTAGATGGTGTTGTTGTAGGTTTGGGGCTGATTTTACAACCATTAAGATCCCAGGAGAATCAGTTAAAGTAGCATAGTTTTTGTGTTGTGATTTTGTGTTGTTGCAGGAGCTTGAAGGAGTGATTTGGCAAAACTTTGGTTTGTTGTAGAAAATTATTTTTATTTCTAATTTTTGAAGTTTTGAGAGGGTTTGTTGTAGCCATATTTTCCTTTTTGGATAGATGTAATTTCATTATATAAAACTAGATGAATACATGAAACTTTGATTGCAAGTTGCAAACTAGATTTGCAAATGTTTGTGCAAGTGTTTGCTATTTTGAAAGTGGTTCTATTTCTGCCCGTGTCTATGTGAAATTGCATGTGAGAGTTGTTTATTACAACCCTCATTTAATTAGTGGTATTAGATCAAGTTTGATCCTAAGTGTGTAGACAGACCGCCGAAGAGAAGTGGTTTACACCAGGACTTGTGGGTTGTGGTGTTGCAAATATGTTTGACAGAGGAGCCCCACAAGGTAGGGGTAGAGGAAGAGGGAGAGGAGATAAATTTTTTAGAGATGATGATTTTAGAGCCTTGAGAGGACATGTAGAGAATTTACAAGATGATATAAGGAGAGGTTTTGCAACAATAAGAGACCCAGGAAGTGATGATGAGAGCACTGAGAATGCTAGTCAAGTGGGAGGCCAAGGTGTAGCAGCAGTAGCAATCACTCATGATCCTTTGGTAATTACATTATCAAGGATAGGAAAAAGGCCTAAGATGGATGTGCCTACATTCAATGGAAGTTTGAATCCAGAGGAATTAATAGATTGGCTTAATGATATGGAAGAATATTTTGAATTTGAAGAGATACAAGATTCTGATAAAAAGAAATTTACCAAGACAAGGTTGAAGGGACATGCTTCAATATGGTGGAGAGAGGTTCAATTAGAAAGAGGAAGAAGAGGAAAAGATAAAATTACCAAATGGGACAAAATGGTGGAGAAAATAAAAATGTAATTTATTCCTGTAGACTATGAATTGGATTTACTCAAGAGGATGCAAGGCTTGAAGCAAGGAAGCAAGACTATTAATGAATACACTAAAGAATTCCATAGACTTATTATCAGGACTGGACATTCAGAGGTAACCAAGGAAAAGGTTGTGAGATAAATAAATGGGTTAAGACCAATCATTCAAGAAGATATAGTAATTTTCAAAGTTGTGATAGTGGAGGATGCTTACCAAACAACATTGAAATTAGAAGAGAGGATGAATAAGAGGTTTGAAAAAAAGTAGAAAGGAAGAGGTCGTGCAAGCAAAGTAGAAAGAATAACTTACAAGAATGAATATAATCAACAAAAGAGCTCCAAGAATGAAGAGCGCAACCATAGAACAACAAAATATGAAGAAGGATAAAGTTTGAGAGACCAAAATTTTAGAGGAAAAGGTAGAGGTTGTGGTTATGGTGGAGGCCTATTCAGAGGCACTTATTTCAAATGTGGAGAGGAAGGGCACCGAGCCTATGATTTCCCACAAATAGAGGAGAAGCCAAGAAGGAGACAAGAATACCAAGGAAGAGTAGCAAATGTCAATGAGGAAGAGGCACCTTCCTCAAAACCTGAAGATGCAGAAGAGGGAGAGGTCTTGGTGACAAGGAGAGCACTTCTAAATGAAGATAGTGCCTATGCAAAGGAAAAAGTTATTCAAACAAGGTGCATTTGTGAAGGAAATGTGTGTAACATCATAATAGATAGTGGAAGCATAGACAATCTTGTGTCTGATGAGATAGTGAGAAAGTTGAATCCTGAGAGGACAAAACACCCAAATCCATATCGGATTGCTTGGGTGCAATATAATCAGAAGTTGTTAGTGAATGAACAATTTAATGTAAACTTTAAGGTTGGGAATTATCATGATGAGATTCTATGTGATATCATCCCTGTGGATGCTTATCACATTTTTCTTGGAAGGCCATACATGATGGGTGTGCCAACACCTACACAATTGTAAAAGATGAAGTGAAGCATGAGTTGAAGCCTTTAAAGGAGGAAAAAGTTCAAGTTTGTGGTAATGCTATAGTTTTCTTAGTTGATGCAAGGAGATTTCTTGATGGTATGAAGCATGAGAAGGTTTGTTTTTCTATTATTCCTAAAACTAATAGTGAAGTTGTTGAAGAATGTTTCTACATAAGATGCAGATTTCTTGCAGGAGTTCTAAGACATTGTGTCTAATAATGCACTAGAAGGACTCCCACTAATGAGAAAAATCAGTCATCAAATTGATTTGATTCCAGGAGCAAGTTTACCCATCAAGGCAGCCCATAGGATGTCACTAACAGAGAGTGAAGAGATGAACAAACAAGTAGTAGAGTTGTTGAATAAGAGATTGACTTGGGAGAGTTTGAGTCCCTATGTAGTGCCTACAGTATTGGCACGTAAGAAGGGAGGAGAGTGGAGAATGTGCATGAACTCTTGAACTTTAAACAAGATCACAATAAAGTACAAATTTGCATTACCCAGAATGGATGACATAATAGATTGCTTGAGTGGAGGAGAATACTTCACCAAGATTGATTTGAAGAGTGGGTATCATCAAATAAGGATAGAAGAAGGGGATGAATGGAAGACTGCATTCAAGATGAAAGAAGGTTTGTATGAGTGGTTGGTCATGTCATTTGGGCTAACCAATGCACCCAGTACTTTTAGGAGACTCATGAATGAAGTTTTGAAAGAGTTTCTTGGAAGGTTTGTGATAGTTTATTTAGAAAATATTCTCATTTTCAGTAAGACCTTAGAGGAGTATTTGATGCATATTAGGTGTGTCTTTGAAAATCTTAGAGAAGAGAATTTGTTGATTAATAGTAAGAAGTGTAGCTTTGTGAAGAAGGAATTGGTGTATTTGGGTTTTGTGGTGTCAAGTGAAGGCATTAAGATGGAGTGAAAGCGATCCTAGAATGGCCAACACTAAGAAGAATAACCGAGGTGAGATCTTTTCATGGTTTATCCAGTTTCTATAGAAAGTTTATTAGAGGATTTAGTAGCATATGCAGCCCACTAACAAAAAATATGAGAGATGATAAGAAGGATTTTAGGTGGACTTCAGGGGCAGAAAAAAGTTTTAATGTGTTGAAGGTAAAAGTTACAGAGCAACCTATCTTAGCACTTCCAGATTTCAACAAGGTCTTTCAAGTAGACTATGATGCAAGTGGTGTTGAAGGAATTGACAATACTAAGAGGGGGGATGAATAAATGTTGTAGATAAAACACTTTATTTACTTTTATTTTAGACTTTCAAAACAAAAGAAAGATTGCAGATTAAAGCCTTATTAATGCAAGTTGTTGTGATCTAAGGAACTGAACATACAAGTGTAATGAACAAATGAGCCATGCAACAAACAAACCATAAGACAATGATTTCAGGAGTGGAAAACCCTCATGGGCTAGAAAAACCACTCATTAAATGCCTCACTAGCTTAATCAAAATGTGCTTCATTAGCAAATACAGATGCCTCACTGGCTATACGTGCCTCACTGACTATTTGTGCATCACTGGTTGTTTGCCTCACTAGATATTTGTACAATCTCATGAATACAATAGAGAATTTGAATCAATACAAAAGGTTACTCTGCTTCCTTTCAAACTAGTTCTTGACTATCTCATTACTTGAGACTCAAGAATACAGAACTACACCTATGCACATCAACTAAGAACAGATCTTGCATCAACACCCTATTACAATCTAAATGATAGTGTAAGATACACACTCATCAATCTCATTATAGGTGTTTACATTTCATGTCTCTTTATACATTTTCACACTTTTTCATTTCTTTCATTAAACAGTTTAAACTTGTAACTAAACCATTCCAACTATCTTAGGTAGTTTTCAACTAAACCAATAACTATAATCAAGAGAGAGAGGTCGTACATACCCATTAACAAGAACTTGAGATTGTAAATACTCTTTCATAATGCCTTTGAAATTGATATAGATTTTAATCAAATAATTCATATGTTTTCAAAAAATGCCTTTCCAAACTATAGTTAACCAATCATTGCATAAATCCCTAGTGAAAAATAATATGTGTATATCTTTCCCAAACTATGGAAGTTTATGCTTGTTATAAACCCTAACAATAGAGAGAGTGATGAAGAGGTGTCAGGTCTCTAGAAGCAATTTAGCAATTATCAAAAGATTTAAATCAATTGTGGGCTTCAACCAATAAGACTCACTAGTCTTCTCCTTGCCCTAAACTCCACCAAAGGGCTCAAACGGGGTTCCAACTTCTAAGATGCAATCTTACACCTTCTAGGGTCTTAACATGCCCTAATCAATAAGATTCAAAAGGTATCACACACCATTTTGACTGGTTCATTGACAACTCCTCTTAACTAGGCCTAATCCTAGTAGCCTTGTTCAGCATGTAATCTGCACTTTTCTCCAACCTTTCCCAAAGCACTTCTAAAACAAATGACTGATCTAAGTACCCTTTTCAAGGTTTTCTAACATATCAAAAACTCATACACTATTACTTTGGACCAAATTGACTGTCCTGACACCCTACAACCTTCTTGCAAGGCCTAATTCACCCACTTTTCAAAGGAACCCTATGACAAACTTGACCTCCACACTCCAAACACTCAAATAGTCTTAGGAAAAGTTCCAAAATAGAGGATTTTCAAGGTTTCAATAGGTTGTTTTCTCATTCAAATGTTTAAACACAAAACCCTTATTTCTGGGACCCAAAACCAAGGGTTTACCAAATCTCCCACTTACAATCACTTCCAGATATAATTCAAAGGTCCAACACCATCCCCTTGACCATATTAGACAACATCAATCATTAAAACCTTACCTTGTTAAGGTAGATCTCCTGCTGCTACACCTGTGCCATCATTCCCATGCTCTTTTCACATGCAAACTTGCCTTCTAATGGTGATCACCTTCCAATCTGCACTCCCCCTTCCTTGTTAAGGTTAGAAATCATATTGTACATGTCATCAAGGACCTATTCCATGATAATTAGGGTCTTACATTCATGGAAAGGTCCAAAAATGCATTGTCACCTCTCAAAACACATAGGACAGTTTGTTGTTCTTTGTATCAGTCAAATGAACAGAAATAAAACTACTTTCAAAACCTTCTTAGAGCATAAAATAGGATCTACTATTGTTCAATGGAGACTTAAGACATTAACCAAACATCCAACAATCAAGAGATCAACAGAAATGAAAAGAAAATGCAAGAAAAAGATGAACTTCTCTATTATTTGCAATCAGTCGTACAACCCAGGCCTCCAAATGACTTCACCATACCATCAAATGCCTTGGATAGGCTTACATAACCTCTTCCCCAACTTCCACAACTGATTCCCATTGGTTGGAGTTGGTTAAACACCCAAAACTACTCAAAACTAACTTTCCCGCCTAAATGCTTGCTTCAAAAATTTGAATTTTAAACTTTGTTTTAATGGATTTCTACCCTACCAAACCATCATGTTTGATCTCCTTAGGATCATTACACTTTGTTCCTAACCTTAGACACCTATATTTGACTCTAGAGGCACTATTGGCCCAACTTACATCATTTTTTGTCCTAGGGTCCTTGCCAGGACACTCAGGACATTTGACCATTACATCATCTAGATCATTACAACATGCCATAACTAGTTGTAAGATATCCCAATTGACTTGATTTGTTCCATAGGCTCCTCCCATGGTCATTGGTGTCTTCTTACTCCAAGGTGTTCCTTTAGGTGCTTATGCACCGGAGAACTTATCAACTACTTAACAAAGGTTTTAAAGATCACAGTTTTCAATGATAATCTTTCAACCTTAGTTCATAAAAAAAACTTTTCATCATGGTAAAGATTTTCTCGACATGGTAAATTTCCTTTAATCATTGTTACAAACCCTAACCATAACTTGTTCACCAGTTTCCTCCTTATAACTATTTTCCATTCTCATAACTATTTTACAATAGAACGGTTATGTGAAGAGTATATGAGCTAAGAACCCCCGACAAAAGAAACACAATATGCTCTATGACTGTCACAGCTCAAACCCATAACAAAACAAAAAAAGAATTCCCTTTTCTCTCAATCTTTGCAATCATTGAAAAACTCAAGAGACATTTGAATTTTCTTGAGAATCCATAGAAAAACAAAAGAAAACTTCAATATGCACCACCAAAGGAAAGATATCACTTGTGGTTGCCAACAGGTCAAGGGTTTTATTATGTCATTGGACTTTAGAAGACCATAAGTAACTGTCACACTCACTTCTAACTTTTTTGAAGCTCATATTAACCTGAGCTCTATCAAATCTTTAAGATCTGACATAATGATTGCAAGTTCTTCATGCTTTTGGCAACTATTATAATCGTAGGTCAAAAAACAAAGGTCAACCATATGTAAATGAGTTCAAAAACAAACTTTTCATTGTAAACACTCTCCACCGGGAGATTTTGTATGCCCTAGAAGGGCTAGTAGCAAATAAGTTGCTAAAACAACCTTTTACCTATTGAACATGCCAATACCTGTTAGGTAGGTTATAATTTAAGTAACCCAAAATGCCTTTGTTAATTATTGATTTTCAAACCAAATCAAATCAATAAGCATATGAAGCCCTTTTCTAACTTTGAAGTTAGATACAATGATAACAATAATACTTCATTCAAGAGATGATATTTGTAAATAAGTATACTCCTTGCATTTGTATCCCCTTTAAAAAGATCATGTCTTTGTAATAAGAACTTCAAGAAGTTTGCATATTGTGTTGAAGACAAATAAAAACAATTCTTAATAGACCATAAGAACCCTTCACTATTGATTGAACATACCAAAGACTTTAGTGAATATTACTGCCCCATGCTCATACCAATAATGATCAATAAACATCAACTAACACCGAAAGCAATAATCCTTATGAATGCCCATATTCCTTGTGAATAGTAAACACCATAATGACCAAAGCTCTTTGCCAATGCTTTGTGTTGTTTTACATCTTCTAGTGCATCAAATGTTAAGACAA
This sequence comes from Cunninghamia lanceolata, assembly GCA_027924645.1. Taxonomy (NCBI): domain Eukaryota; kingdom Viridiplantae; phylum Streptophyta; class Pinopsida; order Cupressales; family Cupressaceae; genus Cunninghamia; species Cunninghamia lanceolata. The sequence goes on along the minus strand of BSBN01000710.1, from coordinate 3,335,161 downwards.
GACCATGTCACACATGTGTAAGTGCTGCCACAAGGTTCATGTGTACATGCTGTCACAATATCAAAAATATTGCTAAAGGATCATCACCAAATATCAAACCAATGATGTCTTAAGCCTTGATATCAATGCCAAATCTGAACAATGTCAAATTGCGTTTACCAATAGCAAACTGAAGCATAATAAAACTGGTAAACTGAAGCATAATGAAACTGATGTAACAAAATGTTGTCCCACTGTACATCATAAAGGTCAACCAAGAAGAGAGAAATATTTAGCATTATCAACATATCAAGAATGTGAGCACTTGCATGAGCACTTTGACTTCAAATGACAACTGACTACATCACAACATTCACATGAATATATCAAAAATACCAAGTCAACATCATGAATACCAAGTCAACCAATGCTGCAAAGCATAACCAAATACCTCTGCCAAGCCAAGCATAACCAAATATCTCTACCAGTTGTCATGATAGTGCAACTATGATTGTACCACAAACCTGAGAGTTTGTGTATTTGACATTGTTGTTATATGGAGCCTAATCAGACTTGGAGGTTAAATTTTCCCCACTTTTATTGACGTAGTTTCCCCCCAAATTATTTAATGGGGGAGTGCAGGCATCGAGAGTTATTTTTTCTATTGGCTGACATAAAAAACTCTATTTTTGTAACGAACATAAGGCTTGATAAAAGTGGCTAAGGGTTAGGGTTTTTTGTTGATATTGTATTTTAGCATTTTACAGTGGTATTGAGTTGCAAGGATTATTGGTTGTAATTAGTTTGATTTACTGGATAATAATATTGGACTCTCTATTGGTGGATGTATCCCGGGTATGGGTGAACCATGTTAAAACTTGTCTCTTGCTATTATTATTTCTATGTATTTTCATTCCTCTGTTTAATCTTTATTTGCATTTAATTGATATCTTCTACCAGCTAACCCTAATAGACATCAAGGACAACAACTAAGAGGGCAACAAACTATGCCTTTATCCTTGATGGCAAAACACAACTCTCTCTCCCCCTTTTTGTATCAAAGATAAAGGGAGGAAGAATTATACAATTGCCTCAAAGATAGATCAGGAACCATAAACCAATATGTTGCAGAAAGAAATGATAAGAAAAAATAAATCATACCATCACTGGCCAATGTAGTACAAGGTATCTAGATTGTCCTAAAACATCACTATACTGTCAGTACCAAAAAATATGACCATATAAAAGAACATGTATCATAGCAAGGACAACAACTGAATATGGCAAACATGAAAATTAGTAGACCATCAAAGAGCAAAGACAAGAGATATGGTCACTATTAGCTATATAGGGCAGAACACCACTGTCACCAACATCTAGAACCAACTGAAAACACTAGAATGCATAAATAGCAATGATCAAGAAGCAAGAAATGTAGGCATCAAGAGAACAACATCAAAGCATCAAGATAACATTTGTATATACCACTGTACCAATGTATCAACTGTCCTTATCAAAGCAACAATAGAATGGTAGAAAACTAATAAATCTATGCATGAGCCAATGTCCTCATAAATTCTGAACTAATAGAAGAAATAGAGGAACATATCCATCAAACTAGAAGAGTAATTGCTATGATAACTACCATTGTAAATCCATGAAAAGAGATCACAAAAGAATGAAGTTTGTTCATCACTTGTCACCCTAGGGTGCTAAGAAGCTCCCCCTGAGATCAAAGCCTACTGCAATTTTCCATTGACCTTAAAGACCTCAACATATACTTACTGTAAGCATATGAATCAGAATATTATGAAGCATGTCCATATTAATATATCAGCTTTCTTCATCAATGTATTACCCTATTCTATACAACTTCCAGTAAAGAAGTTTGAATTTAATCATGAGAATGATCAAGAATGACATGTATATCTTTTCAATAGTATAAGCTTCTTACAACAACATTGCTATAAACCACTCCCATTGCATAAATCAAGGCATCATGCACTGCACAAAAGCATCAGTTATCAAGCACTTAATTACTCTAGTCTTTTGCCTTCTGTCCTACAAACAAGATACGAATCACTAATGGCATTCTTCTGCCATTGTACCTCTGTACCTTCTTTTAATCATCAAGCATGTTCTTGTGATGGTAAAATACCTCCTGAAGATGTCTCAACACTTGGCAACTTTCATAGGATCAAAACATAACACAATTCTTCTGAGATACCTAATTGTAGTCATTACCAAAAATTGATTGAAGCAATAAATTCACTAAATGAACATCTAACCTTGATGCAGGAAGTAACTAAAGCATCAACATTCATCATCATAAACATCAACTGTGACAAGATCATGACATCTGATGAAAAAAATATTATTTAAAAGAATATAGTATGATTCAAGACACAACTAGAGAATTCATCTTCTGCAACTCATGCTAACAATCTTAATGAGACATGAATATCATTACTCTTCTTCAAGCACTGCACCAATTCAATGCACTAATCTACTAACATATACTTTAACATGAAGCAACCAAACTTGTGTCTCTCAACATCAACATCCTAAAGAAGCATAAATGCCCTTCTAAATTAATGCTAACCTTCAACATACCAATATATTGTCATCACCATTTTAGCTATGGACTGAATTGATCAAAGATATAAAGTCATTGCTTCCAAAGGAAATCATACAAATTTGTCAAGTGCTTTATAAGTCTCTGCCATCAAGAAAAATCAAACATATCAATCTCATGGAAACCTCTATTGTTGATTGTTTAGGGGGTTTGAAAGATGCATTACAAATCAACTCCCCCTTGATTCATGCTACTCTTTTAGGAAACAAATGATGTCTCTTGTGCAGCATGCACAATCTTAGACTCTTCCTTCTTATGCTCTTGAACTTGCTTCCTTCTCCAAACTAGCATAGGATATTTCATTTCCTTGCACAAGGCATTCACCTTCTTTTGATTAAACATATAGCCTCTAGTTGGTTTTATCCTTCCTCTACACCATCGAGCTTTGTGCCCAAACATATTGCATTGATAACACAAAATATTGTAGTTTTGATCAAGAGAAGAATAATTTCTTTTAGTTGATTTGAGAGAGTCATACCTTGTTGTCCTCTCAGTTGTTGTCCTTGATGTCAAAAACACAAACTCTCAAGTTTGTGGTACAATGACTGTTACATCATGACAATTGGCATAGCAGAGGTATTTGGGCATTTGGTTTTATATGAAAATGAGCTTGATCTCAATGAGCTTGCACATTTGGTTGACCTTCTTTGCATAATGTGGTCTATTGTGGTTAGATTGCACTCTTGGTCTATACTAGTGATGGTAGTTTTTGGTTGACTTGGTATGCCAGTGGTAATATGGTTGCATTGATGATCAATATTCAGATTCTGTGCAGTTGTTCGTACAAAGCCTTGATTGTTCTTACAAAGCCTTGACCATTTTCAAAGGGACATCATTGGTTTGATATTTTGGTGATTATCCTTTCGCACTATTTTGATATTGTGCTAGCATTCACACAAGGTCTCTCTTGTGGCAATACTTACACATGTGTGACATGGTCTCATCTTAACTTTGTTGCATTAGAAAGTGTAAACCAACACAAAGCATTGGCAAAGAGCTTTTATCATTATGATTCACATGGTTCTTGGTATATGAGACAGTTGGCTGAGCTATGGAATTCTTGATGTTCCTTGATGTCTTATTCACATGCTCTACATATGTATTTGCTCTACATGCTCTACAAGTGCATGTTGGTTATGGCACTTTCTATGCTCTATAGTTGCATTGGTTTCATACACTTAGTTGGTAGAGGTATTTAGTTTGAGTTGGTTTCATATCCATAGGCAATCTTTTAGTGACTTGGTATGCAAGTGCAGTGATCTCTTGTTTGGCATTATAGTGGATTCACTTGTATTAGTTTCTTTTATTTGGCATTATGATATCATCTGTATCATGAGATAGTGCAAAGTTATTGGTCTCAAGGTCATTATTGTTATGATGCTTGATTTATTTCTTTAAGCAAAATGCAAGGTTATGCCAATGTCTTAAAGTTTTCATTGACCATTATCATTTTTTTATGTGATTAAAATGACTAAGATGGACATCATATTGTGTATCATTATTTGTTAAAGGGAATTTAGTTGATATAGTTTGAAAATCATTGATAAGCATAAAGCATTATCAAGCAACCTAAGAAGTTAACTTGATCAGCACATTGTTAGCATTCTTATCAAGTCAAAAGGTTATGACTTTATTGTTGGTCACCTATTCCTTCTAGGGTAAACTGTTGCTCTCAGTGACCATGGCATATAGGGCAAAAAGGGTGTTTTTGTTAATCATTTCATAATGTCAAAGATTTGGGATATGACACATTCAACTTAGGGTTTCATTATTTTGCAAAGTTTTCTTGAATATTCTATATCATGATAGGGATTTTTTGATAAGAAAATGCTCGGTTCAGGGTAGTTAAAGTTGGACAATTATTCCTGAGCTCATATTATTCTTGATAGTTACTTTCTAAAGCATGAATGACATATCAAAACAGGTGATATTCTTCTTTTTCTTTGGGTGTATGAAGAAATTTCTATGGTGCTTGAAGATCTTAAAAATGAAAATGGTGAAGCTTTGTTTATTATTTATTACAGTTCTCTATCTATGAGAAAAAAGGGAAAAATAATATAAATCTTGTTGCTCTTTTCAAGCTATGGCAGTCCATGTTTTGAAGTGGTGTTTTTGACTTTATCATGAGTTGGATTACATTTATAAGTTGAAGACTATAGTGGTTATCATTCATTACTTATCTTTGAAGAATGGTTAGGGTTTTATGAATGGCTTATAAATTTTTGATTCACCCATTGTTAGGGTTTAAAAGTTTGACTCTACCCTAGGGTTTCTTACATAGGTATTGAGGACGGTTTGATGATACTCTATTTTGGTATGGTTATAAGTTGTTATTTATAGTTTGATAAGGTATTCTTTAGTTCATTAAATAGTTTGAACATTATTTGTTATCACTGTGGCTAAATATTTATTGTTAAAAGACTCAAACTATAGTTAAAAATTTCTTATTTCAAAGGCATTGTATAAGGTTCACATGGGTCAATTCGACCATACTTCTTTGATAGTTATTTATGCAGTTGAAAATTATCTGAGACAGTTGAAGAAGTTTAGTTACATACAAAAATTGTTTCATGAGAGAAAGAAGACCTACTGAAATTGTATAAAAAGGATGTAATGTAAACATTTGATGTGAGTTTGATGATTTGTGTTTATTGCACTATCATTAAGGTTATACTAGAGTGTTAATAAGCTGTTGTATTGATGCATGAGTCTCAAATAATGAGACAATTAAGGATTGGATTGTAGAGGAATAGAGTAACCCTCTGTATTGATTCAAATTTTGTATTGTATTCATGAGATTGTATAAAAGCTAGTGAGGCACTCAAAGCTAGTGAGGCACATATTACCAGTGAGGCATCTATATTTGCTAGTGAAGTACATTTTTGTTAAGCCAGTGAGGCATTTTCTGGAGTATTTTTTCATTCCTAGAGTGTTTTCCACTTGTCAAATCTTTGTGTTATGGTCGCTTGTGATTATGTGGCTCATAATATTCTGTTCATGAGTTCATGTGCATTGTTTTATGATTTAACTATTACATATTATTGTTGACATGATGCTCATTTTGAGGTACAAAGGCATGATATTTGTGACACTTATTACAGTCCATTCAAAGTTATAAAACTATCTCTATTGTTTGTTAGTCTTATAGTCATGACTCAACAAATATTAAAATGATATTTATAAATTGTTTTGATGGCTCATTACAGCTCACCAATGTTATGATGTTCTTTCATGTTCACAAGTTTTCATCATAAAAAGATTGAAGTTCATAGTTGGTAAAAGTTTAGTAATGGTTGCCAAAAACAAGTCTATTTTATAAGACATTGATTCACCCCCCCTTCTCAGTGTCTTTCGTACTCCAACATACCTTACATGTATCCAACATTTTTTTGCAGAATGACCAACTTTATTACATTTATAACAAGCATTATTGTAGTTTTGATTTGACCGACCATAAAAAAAAGTTCTCTTTATTCTACCCAAAACCATTTCTTTTACAATCTCTGGCCCTATGACTACAAACATGACATGCATAGCAATAACCATGGAATTGTGAATAATTATACCTGATAGGTGGGAATCTTGAAGATTTGTTATCAGCAATATTAACCTTAGCTTTCTTCTTGGATTTAACCTTAGGTGCTATAGAGTGAAATTTTAGGTCTATCTTCTTCTTAGGAGCATCTCTTGTCTTGGAACATTCTCCTTTCTCATAACCCAAGCTAGTAGTATCCCTGTAATACCTTTTCTTTCTTAACATGTCATTTAGGTAGTCAGTACTCTTTTCAAATTGAATATTATTTTGCAATTTTGAAGATGCTTCTTCCAAATCCTTTCTCAAAGAGAGTATTTCTTTCTTTAACTTCAGACATTCCATTCTTTTACTTCAAAATCAGATTTAGTCATATCTATTATTATTTTGGCTTCTACAACTTTAGTTTTTAGACTAATAATCTGTTTGTCAGATTCATCAACTTGACTTCTTAAATCCACAATCAACTTTCTTGCCTCTTCAAATTCAACAGAAACTTTTGTGAGATCAGAGAGTACCTTAGCCTTAGAATCCTTCTCTTGTTGAAGTTGAACCTTTAATTCTTGGATCTCTTTCTCAAGATACTTGTTCATTTATAGAGAACATAAAGGTTCTCCTTGAATATCCACTTCACAGTCATCTTCATCAAATTCATGTCCATCTTCATCCACAAAGAAGTCTCCATCTACATCATCAATCCTAACAATAAAGTCATTTTCTTTATCACACTTTGTGTCAACTTTCAAATGTGACTTAGGCAACAACTCATTACTAGACTTGACTAGGGTTTGATGTACATCCTTTTTCTTGTCCTCTTTCTTTTCTCTATTTCTTCTACCTTTTCCCATGATACTCCGCTATCAGGACCTACCCAAGCTTGTTAGACTTTAATAGGGAAGCTAAACTCTAATACCACTTGTTGGACTACTTGACAACACTGAGAGGGGGGGTGAATCAGTGTTGTACACAAAACAATTTATTTACTTTTATTTCAGACTTTCAAAATAGAAGAAAGATTGCAGATTAAAGCCTTATTAATGCAAGTTGGTGTGAACTAAGGAACTAAACATATAAGTGTAATGAACAAATGAGCCATGCAATAAAGAGACCATAAGAAAATGATTTTAGGAGTGGAAAACCCTCATGGGGTAGAAAAACCACTTATTAAATGCCTCACTAGCTTAATCAAAATGTGTTTCACTAGCAAATGCAAATGCCTCACTGGCTATATGTGCCTCACTGGCTATTTGTGCCTCACTGGTTGTTTTCCATACTAGCTATTTGTACAATCTCATGAATACAATATAGAATTTGAATCAATACAAAAGGTTACTCTATTTCCTTACAAACTTGTTCTTGACTATCTCATTATATGAGACTCAAGAATACATAACTACAACTGTGCACATCAACTAAGAACAAATCTTGCATCAACACTCTGTTACAATCTAAATGATAGTTTAAGATACACAATCATCAATCTCATTAAAGGTGTTTACATTTCATGCCTCTTTATACATTTTCACACTTTTTCATTTCTTTCATTAAACAGTTTAAACTTGTAACTAAGCCATTCCAACTATCTCAAGCAATTTTCAACTGAACTAATAACTATAATCAAGAGAGAGTGGTCGTACAGACCCATTAACAAGAACTTGAGATTGTAAATACTCTTTCACAATGCCTTTGAAATTGATATAGATTTTAATCAAATAATTCATATGTTTTCAAAAAATGCCTTTCCAAACCATAGTTAACCAATCATTGCATAAATCCCTAGTGAAAAATCATATGCGTATATCTTTCCCAAACTATGGAAGTTTATGCTTGTTATAAACCCTAACCATAGAGAGAGCTTATCAACTACTCAACAAAGGTTTTAAAGATCACAGTTTTCAAAGATAATCTTTCAACCTTAGATCATAAAAAAAACTTTTCATCATGGTAAAGATTTTCTCAACACAGTAAATCTCCTTTAGTCATTGTTACAAACCCTGACCATAACTTATTCACCATTTTCCTCCTTATAATTGTTTTCCATTCTCATAACTATTTTGTAACAGAACAGTTATGTGAAGAGTATATGAGCTAAGAACCCCTGACAAAAGCAACACAATATGCTCTACGACTGTCACAGCTCAAACCCATAACAAAACCAAAAAAAAGTTATTTCCTTTTGCTCCCAATCTCTGTAATCATTGAAAAACTAAAGAGACATTTGAATTTTCTTGAGAATCCATAGAAAAAAGAAAGAAAACTTCAATATACACCACCAAAGGAAAGATATCAGTTGTGGCTACCAACGAGTCAAGGGTTTTACTGTGTTGTTGGACTTCAGAAGACCATAAGTAACTGTCAAGCTCACTTCTAACTTTACTGAAGCTCATATTAACCTGAGCCCTGTCAAATCTTCAAGATCTAGCATCATGATTTCAAGTTCTTTATGCTTTTGGCAACTGTTATAACCCTAGGTCGAAATACAAAGGTCGACCATGTGTAAATGAGTTCAAAAACAAACTTTTTCATTGTAAACACTCTCCACCGGGAGATTCTGTATGCCTTAGAAGGGCCGGTAGCAAATAAGTTAATAAAACAACCTTTTACCTGTTGAACATGCCAATACCTACTAGATAAGTTATAATTTAAGTAACCAGAAATGCCTTTGTTAATTATTGATTTTCAAACCAAATCAAATCAATAAGCATACGAAGCCCTTTTCTAACTTTGAAGTTAGATACAATGATAACAATAATCCTTCATACAAGAGATGACATTTGTAAATAAACAAGTAAACTCCTTGCATTTGTATCACCTTGAAAAAGATCATGTCTTTGTAATAAGAACTTCAAGAAGTTTGCATATTACATTGAAGACAGGTAAAAACAATTCTTAAGAGACCATAAGAACCCTTCACTGTTGATTGAACATACTTACCAAAGACTTTAGTGAATATTGCTGCCCCATGCTCATACCAATGATGATCAATAAACATCAACTAACATCCAAAGCAATAATCCTTATGAATGCCCATATACCTTGTGAATAGTAAACACTAGAATGATCAAAGCTCTTTGCCAATGCTTTGTGTTGGTTTACATCTTTAGTGCATCAAATGTTAAGACAAGACCATGTCACACATGTGTAAGTGCTGCCACAATGTTCATGTGTAAATGTTGTCACAATATCAGAATAAGTGCTAAAGGATCATCACCGAATATAAAACCAATGATGTCTTAAGCCTTGACATCAATGCCAAATCCAAACAATATCAAACTGGCTTTACCAATAGCAAACTAAAGCATAATAAAACTGGTAAACTAAAGCATAATGAAACTGATGTAACAAAATACTATACCACTACACATCATAAAGGTCAACCAAGAATAGAGAAATATTCAGCATTATCAACATATGAAGAGCATCAACATATCAAGAACATGAGCACTTGCATGAGCACTTTGACATCAAATGACAACTGATTGCATCACAACATTCTCATCAATATATCAAAAATACCAAGTTAACATCATGAATACCAAGTCAACAAATGCTGCCAAGCATAACCAAATACCTCTACCAACTATCATGATAGTGCAACTATAATTGTACTGGACAATCCTGAGAGTTTGTGTATTTGACATCAAGGACAACAACTGAGAGTGCAACAAGTGGTAGTGCCATTGGAGCTCTTTTGAGTCAAGAAGGTAAACCCATTTCTTATTTTAGTAAGAAGTTAAATGATACTAAAAAGAAGTATTATGTGTATGATCAAGGGTTTTATGCTATTGTGCAAGCATTGAAGAAGTGGAGGAACTATCTTTTTCCAAAGGAATTTGTTTTATATACTGATCATCAAGCTTTAAAATATTTGAGCAGCCAATGTAAGCCAAGTCAAAGGCACATGAAATGGGTTGAGTTTCTACAAAGTTACACTTTTGTTTTGAGGCATAGGAGTGGGAAGTCTAACAGAGTTGCAGATGCTTTGATTAGGAGGAAAATTTTGTTGGTTGAAATGCATATTGAAGTTGTAGGATTTGAGGAGTTGAAGGATTTGTATGAGGAGGATCCAGATTTTGGAGAAGCTTGGAGAGCTTGCAAGAATCCTATTTTAGGTAGAACAAAATGGTTGGATTATCTTATCCAAGATGGTATGCTATTCCAAGGTAACAAATTATGCATTCCAAGGAGTTCTATGAGATTGAATCTAATTAAGGACAATCATAGTGGTGGTCTTGCAGGTCATTTTGGGATGGATAAGAATATTGCACTTGTAAGTGAGAATTATTTTGGGCCTCAATTGCAGTGAGATGTGAGGAAATATGTGCAATGTTGCAAGGTTTGTCAAATGGCAAAGGGTATGAGTCAAAACACTGGTTTGTATCAGCCATTATCTGTACCTGAGAGGTCATGGGAGGACATAAATATGGATTTTGTTCTTGGTTTGCCAAGGACACAAAGAGGGCATGAATCCATTTTTGTTGTGGTAGATATGTTCTCTAAGATGGTACATTTTATCCCTTGTCATAAGAATAATGATGATGTGAATGTTGCAGATTTGTTTTTCAAGGAAGTTATGAGAGTTCATGGACTTCCAAAGAGTAGTGTTTCTGACAGGGATACCAAGTTTGTTGTCTACTTATAGAGGACTTTGTGGAAGAAGATCAACACTAAATTAAAGTTTTCCTCAGTATACCACCCTCAAATAGATGGACAAATAGAGGTGGTGAATATGAGCTTGGGAAATTTACTGAGATGCTTGGTTGGAGACAAACGAAAAGGGTGGGATTTGATCCTACCACAAACTAAGTTTTCCTAGAACAACTTGGTCAACAGAAGCACACATAAATCACCATTTCAGATTGTTTATGGAAGCAACCCAAGAGTTTTCGTAGACTTAAATTATATTGGTAAAGATGTGAAAAAGAGTGCAGATACAAAGGATTTTGCAGAGCATATGAAAGGCCTACATGATGAGGTGAGAAAACATATCAACAAAATGATTTTTTATTATAAAACTAATGCTGATTTGAAGAGGAGACATAAAGAGTTTTAGGTTGGAGATGAAGTGATGGTGCATCTAAGAAAGGAGAGATTCCTAGTGGGTACATACAACAAGCTCAAAATGAAGAGGTTTGGGTCATGCAAGATTGTAAAAAGGCATGATTCTGGTAATGCATATGAGGTACAATTGCCCAATGAGTTTAATATTTAAGATCTGACCATATTTCATGAAGGTGAAAATAATGAAGTTGCAGCAATTAGGCAGCCACAAACACTCACACCTACTTCAGAAAATGAAAAGATTGAAGCAATTCTTGATAGCAGGGTGAAAAGAAGCACTAGAGAAGAAAGAAATACATGGAGTATTTGGTGAAATGGTTTGGGAGACATGTAGAGGATTCTTCATGGTTATCTGAGGTTGAGATTACTTGTCTTGGATATCCTCTTGAGAAGTGATGAGATCACTTTTCTTCTACTATGGGTGTTTGATGTAGGAGCATCCATGTCATAGTGGCAATCTTGTGTCAACCAAAAATATGTTTAATTTTTTGTTGTATTTTTGGTGGTGGTTTGAATTTCATATTTTGTATGCATTTGGATGTTATGTCATGTTTTAAAATTAAATTTGGAATTTGGAATTAAATTTGGTAAAAGTGGAGATAATGGAGCTAGTGAGAATCATGCTTTGAAAGCACAAAATCTAGAAAAAAAGTAAAGGAGTGTGGGTTTTTGGAGACTTTCTATTGCATTTAAAATATTATTTTTGAGATTTGAAAATCCCTAAAAAATAGGGATGGAGAGAGTGGGAGCCCAAGATAAGGAAATCTAATTTTTGCTTTATTGCATAAAAGCAAGAAAGCCAAAAATAGCACCACCACAAAGCATGGCAAGGCACAAAGTTTGAATGGCTTATTTTAGTCAATTTATTTGATTAAAATAAATAAAATGTAGCTTTTCCCAAGAGGGGGATGTACATTTATGAGTTGGCATGATGAATGCATTGAAATGGAATTAAAAAGAGAAATACAAAAGGAAATTGCATTCATTTTTTAAGTTAGTTTTTCTAGGTTGTAGGAGAGACAAAGGGGAGGCATGGCATACCTCCAAGAGGGTTTTTGGATGGTGTTGTTGTAGGTTTGGGGCTGATTGTACAACCATTGAGATTCTAGGAGAATCAATTAAAGTAGCTCATACTTTTGGTGATACATGAAACTTTGGTTGCAAGTTGCAAACCAGATTTGCAAATGTTTGTGCAAGTATTTGTTGTTTTGAAAGTGGTTTTATTTCTACCTATGTGTGTGTGAAATTGCATGTGAGAGTTGTTTATTATAACCCACATTTCATTAATTTAATAAAAATGATATAGTATAATATAATTGTGTATTAATTTTTTCAAAATTTAATTATATATTTATTCTATATATAAAATAGATAATATAATTATTTTAATAATATATGATTTTAAATAATATAAAGTATAAAATAAAAAATATAATATAACAATATATAATAAGATGCATTTATTATTATCTTATATTTCAAATAATAATATATTATAAAATAATAAATATAACATATTCATCCAAATTCATATATGAACATATGTACCTATCATTATGATATAATATTAGGGTATTAAATCTAATTTATTATAGTTTATAATAAAAATATGATAAATTTTAAGATAAATAATATATATCACTAACAATTATGTACTTAATTACTCATAATTAATATAAATACCCATAAGAATTAAAATTTATTAGATAACAATATTAAATAGGTAAATAAATAATTTATAGCTAAAATATCATATTATATAAAACTTAAATATTAATAATTTAAAAATATACATAAAACTTATATATATATATATATAATCAATATATTTATTTATAAAAACAAAAAATGAATGTCTAGGGAAATTAATAAATTTGGATATAAGAAGATTTCATTCTTTTCAAGTCAGTCTAATTTACAGCTATATAAATATATTACTTGCAAGTAATTTCAGATATTTAACACCCTTCAATTGGCCAAAAAGTTTACAATTGGAACATTATTTGATAATTGGGGTTTTAGATTGGTAGTTATTTAACACCTTTACCCTATAGACTAGGCTAGATTTTTACCCTAATGATGTTCAAGTAGAATTGTAAAAAAAACTACTATTAAAATGTATTTATTATGAATTAATGCTTTTTAAAAATAATCACATAGCAATTAATATAAATACCCATAACAATTAAAATATATTTGAAAACTATATTAAATATTTAAATAAATAATATATGGCTAAAATATCATATTATATAAGCCTAAAATATTAATAATTTTAAAATATACATAAATCTTCTATATATATATATATATATATATATATATATATATATATATATATATATATATATAATCAATCTATTTATTTATAAAATTAAAAAATGATTATCCATGAAATTTAATTAAGAAACATGTTTGTTAAATTGTTGTTGGCATTTGTCATAGACCATTCTATAAACTTAATAAATTTGGACTCTAAGAAGATTGCAGTCTTTAAAGTCAATCTAATTTAATTTATAACTATATAAATGATATTACTAAGAAAATTATAGACACAACTCTTCAAATCGTAAAGTTTACCCTGTAGAGCAGGGGATTTTTACCCAAAGAAAGAAATTATATTAAAGTTTATCTTGTAGGCTAGGTTGGATTTTTTATTTTGTAGGCTAAGAAAGAAATAAATAAATTATATTAAAGTTTACCCAAGTTAGATTGTAAAGAAATAAATTATATTAAAGTTTACCCAGGCTAGGTTGGATTATTTACCCTATAAGGTAAGAAAGAATGAAAGAAACTATATTAAAGTTTACCCAAGCTAAATTGGATTTTTACCATTGTATCCATATCTTAGTTGGACTTATTTTCACCATTTACCTTCTTTATAAGAAAAGAGAAATTTGTTTACCTAGAAGTAAACTTGTTTTCACCCGTTATTGCTAAACATCACTAGTTTTAGATAGTCTCCCAAATGCATAGGATATTTGAGAAAGTCATAACCTACCAAAAAATCACTTACTTGCAACAATAAACTTGAAATTGTTTATATCATCAACAAAACATTTGGAAAAGAAGATAGTAGCGAATGTCAACTCAAGTTGGTGGGAGGATGTTGATTTTTTGCTCTGCATGTCGAGCTAGGGCTTTCGTGCCCTAGTCCGATCCTCTGGTTTTTTCTTGGTCGTGCGAAGTGTGGGGAGTGCATGCATTTTGGGGAGGTTTGGCGTTGTGTTTTTTATCAGTGCAAAGTTTTTTCAGCGGCATCGGTGTCTCTTTCTCCCTGAGCGTGCGGGGGTTTTGTGCCTGGTTGGAGGCCGTGGGTGGGGTTTTTGTGCCTGGTTGGTTTGGGTCTGCAGTTCGAAGGTAGTGCTGGGTGGTGGATCGGTTAAACCCTAGTGGTGGTTCTTTTTTCTTGGGGGCCTGCTTGCCCGCCTTGGATCTTGTTTAGTTTCAATGCTGATCGGGGAGTCTTTAGGGGCTAGTCCCAAGATGGATTTTCGCTCAGCAGCAGTTGGTGCAAATTCTCTTTCGTACACTTTGAAGGTTTTTAATAATAACTTGTTCTCACTAGATCCAGGGTTGGTTGGTTCGGGTTTGTCTAGTGGTACTCAGATTACAAAGATCAATGGATGTCTTGAACGTTGTGAGGAGAGGCCAAAATTGGTTATCCCGCTGGAGATGATTGCGGAAGATATTGATTATTATTCAAAGCATGTATTGCTGTGCAAGTTTATGGGGATGCGGGTTTCTTTACAATTTATTGAATCATGGGCCCAACGGACTTGGATGCCAGAGGGAGAAATGGAGGTTATGCTTTTAGCAAATAACTTTTTCATGGTTTCATTCAATTGCTTGGCAGATCGCAATAAGGCCTTTGAAGGAGGCCTCTATTTTCATAATCAGATTGGGTTCTTCATTAAACCTTGGCATGCGAGATTCAATCCTGCTGAAGAGCTTCCGAACTGGGTTCCAGTGTGGGTTCAGCTTCCAAGGTTTCCTGTGGAATGTTGGCGGGATGATGTTTTACACTTGTTAGCTTCAATGCTAGGAAAACCAGTTGGTGCTTCACAGCAGACTCAAGTTAAAAAGGTGATGACTTTTGCTCGTATATGTGTTGAGATTGATTTAAGTAAACCCTTGCCAGATCCGGTGGATATGTGTGCGGGTCCTTACTCTTGGGTGCAGCAGTTGGACTATGAGACTCTTCCTTCTCGGTGCCGTCTCTGTCATGAATATGGACATTTACAGAGGAGGTGCCCTAAGGCTAGGCCTATGGACTCCCAGCCTTCGCAGCCTCCCCGCAATCCCCCTAGAGTTGAAAAGGGGAAGGAACCCATTCCTGGTGATGTGGATGGGGCTGATGGTTGCGTTCCTGTCAAGGCTCGAAATAGGAATTGAGGTCAAAAGAGGACTTTGAAGGAAAGGCACGATGAAGATTCTTTCAACAGATTTGAAGTTTTAGATGATCTCAGCTAGCAGGAAGTGAATCCAAGCTTGGTGAATATGGATCAGGGTGCTTCAGGTACAGGACAGGAGGGCCTTCTTTCTGAAGCTACTCAAGTTTTGCAGGATAATAGGGCTTTGCAAATGGACACAGACGTTCAAATGGAAGTCCAGGTGGAATCGGTTCCTATTATAGTAGGGAAGAAGGGTGGTGAGGATGGATCTCCTCTTGTTTCAAATGTAGGTACTGAGGGGGTGAAGATTAATAAGTCTTCTTCTTCTCATTTGGGTCTTCATCAAAAGGATCCAAAAAAAGGGGCTGGGGAGAAGTCTTCCAAGCTTGGTAGAAAAAAAGATTTGGATAAGATTAAATTAATAGGGGAAACTTTGGTAGAGTCAGGGTCTGTTAAGACTCTGGATTCTCATTTTTTGAGCCCCTTGAAATGATTGTTCTATCCTGGAATGTAAGGGGCTTGAATAGTGGCCCTCGACAAAAAGTTGTTCGTGATTTGGTTAGAAGTCAATCTCCTGATGTTCTTTTCCTGCAGGAGACTAAGTTATCAGTGGAGTGTATGTTTGGTTTAGTGCCTAAGTTGTGGGGGAGTGGAGAGTGCCAGTGTATTGGTGCTCAAGAGTCTGCTGGAGGAGTGGCTTGTTTATGGAATCCTCGGAAGATCTGCCCTCTTTGGTGGTTGTCCTTTCAGTCTTCTATCTCTATGATTGCTTCTTGTTTTGAGACAGGGGAGTTTGTTCTCTTCTCCAATATCTATGCACCTACTGAACTTCAGGGTAAACAACTGTTGTGGTCCCATATCCGGTTTGTCTGAAGCATGGTTCCTTTCCATCTGTGGATTATGGCTGGAGACTTCAATGCTATTTCTGAGTTGGCTGAGAAGAGGGGTGGTATTGCGAGGCTTGAGCCTTCTGCACTGCTACTTCAGGATAACATTTTAGCTTTAAATCTGGGGGATATCAAGCCCATTAATGGCCAGTTTACTTGGAATAATCAGAGGATTGGGAATAACTGCATTGCGGAATGACTTGACTGCTTTCTGGTTTCTTGCTACTGGGTTGGTGGGTTGTGGTCTACTAGCTCTGAAATTTTGGATTGGAGGGGATCAGATCATTGGCCAATCAAGCTGGCTATTTCTTCAGCTCGTGTGCCTCGGTCTCCTTCTTTCAAGTTCCATCTTATGTGGTTGCGTGACTCCTCTCTCCATGACTATATTGTTGAGTGGTGGAGGCATGGTAGACCTACTTATGGTACAGCAATGTATACTTTTGCTAAGTTACTTCAATTTGTCAAGTATCAGCTTAAACGTTGGAATCGGCAGTGCTTTGGAAACATTTTCCATGCTAAGACTGCTGCTCAGGCTGAGTTGGATGGTATTACGAGGTTGATCAGGGAGGATGGAGTGACTGAGGACCTGCTTCGAGAAGAGACTAGGGCTTTGAAAGCATTGGAAGAGTGTGAGCTATGAGAGGAAGTTTTTTGGAAACAAAAGGCTCAGATTGAGTGGCTTCAGGAAGGGGATAAAAATACCGCTTTTTTCTTCAACTCGGTGAAAGCCAGGAGACATGGCAATTCTATTTCTAATCTGGTGAATGATAGGGGTGAAACTCTTTCTTCTTTGCAGGAAATCACATGTGAAGCTATGCAATATTTTGCTTCTTTATTTAGGGAGGACTCGCAGGGGGGTTCTGATGAGGAAGCTCAGGTCCTTTCTTGTATCCCTTCTTTGGTTTCTAGGGAGATGAATGAGCATCTTATGAGTGATATTTCGATTGAGGAGCTAGAGGGGATCATGTTTCAAATGTAGAGGGGGAAAGCTCCTAGCCCTGATGGTTTCCCGATTGAGTTCTTTCAAGAATTCTGGGAGATTATCAAGTTGGACTTGTTGGCAGTTGTTCAGGAGTCTCATAAGAATAAATAGATGTTACGGGCTTTGAATTCTACCTTCCTTGCTCTCATCCCAAAGTGTGATGGGGCAGATAGGTTAAGTCAATTTCGTCCTATCTCTCTTTGCAATGTGATTTATAAAATTATCTCTAAATTGATTGCTGATAGGTTGAAAAAGTGGCTTAAAGTGCTGATTTCTGAGGAACAGAGTGGTTTTGTGGCGGGACGTCAGATTCTGGATGGGGTTGTTATTGCAACTGAAACCATTCACTCTATGGCTAATTCCAAAGATAAGGCAATGTTCATCAAGCTTGATATGGCTAAGGCTTATGACCATGTTCGATGGTCCTTCCTTCGGAAGGTTCTTGGTGTTTTTGGTTTTGGGGATGCATGGATTTATTGGGTTATGAGTTGTGTTACTTCAGTCTCCTTCTCAGTGTTAGTAAATGGTGAGCACTTTGAGCTTTTTGGCGTCTCTCAGGGTTTGCGGCAGGGTGACACCCTCTCTCCTTACTTGTTTCTTCTTCTTGTTGAGGGTTTGGGATGCTTGATAAGAAGGAATGTGGAGTTAGGTTTCATTCAGGGCTGGGGGTGGGGAGGTGGTTTACCTCCACAATCTCACTTGCAGTTTGTTGATGACACTGCTTTGATGGGTATGGCTACAATTAGGGAAGCTTTGAATTTGCGCAAGGTGTTGGATGTTTATCTTCTAGCTTCAGGCCAATTGATTAATGAAGATAAGTCTTCCATCTTTTTCTTCAATACTCCAGGTCCCATTCAGAGGTGAATTGCTCATATCTTGAGATTTCAGACTGGGGTTCTCCCTTTGACCTATCTTGGTATTCCCATCTCTATTGGACGACTTCCCAAGGAATCTTGGCAGAATATTCTGGATAAATTTCGTGTGAAAGTTAATCATTGGACCCATCGCTAGTTGTCCTTTGCGGGTCGTGTTCAGTTGCTCAAGTCTGTGGTGCAGGCCCTCCCGATTTATAGATGTATGATTCAGGTGGCCCCTTTGGGTTTTGTTAGGGAATTGGATTCCTTAGCAAGACAGTTTTTATGGGCTGGTAGCTTATTGTCCTCTAAATGGAGCCTTGTTAGATGGGACATTGTTTGTAGCCCGAAGTAGTTTGGCGGCCTCGGGTTAAGGCAGTCGTCGTTGTCAGGGATGGCGTTGGCTACTAAATTGTATTGGCGGTGGTGTGTGGAGCAGGATGGGATCTGGGCCAGGATATTAACTCAGAAATACTTCCCCGGGATCCCTCAAATTGATATTCCTCAGTATCCACTGGTGGGGAAAGGCTCGGTGATTTGCAGTACACTCAAGAAAGGGGCTACTCTGGTCAAGGATGGTTTATTTTGGATTTGTAAAAGAGGGACAAAAGCTCATTTTTGGTCTGATTCTTGGGATGATTTTCCTCCCATTGTTTCTCAGTTTCCTAATTTGGTGACTCTGTGCCAGAGGTTCTGTGAAGTTGGTTGGTCAAGGGTGAGTGACTTCAAGTCCTTTTCTTCTCATGGGCAGTTGGTGGTGGCAAGATGGAAGAATCCTAATGAGTGGCCTGTTGTTGGTATGGAGGAGGAGTGTGCTGAGCTTCATAGTATCCTTTCTCGTAGACGTTGTAGCTCCCTCCAGGAAGGGGATGTTCTTTCTTGGTCTCCTAATTCTAAGGGTGTCTATACTGTTGCTTCTGGATATCAGGTGTTGTTATCTAACCAGCTGGAGGGGGTGGAGGTTCACTGGTGGAAGAAAGTGTGGAATAAGCTTTCTTGGCCGAAGTGTAACTGCTTTATTTGGACTTTGGCTTGGAATAGGTGCTTGACTTGGGATAATATTCAGAAGCGGGGTTTTCAAGGTCCTTCTATGTGTGTTATGTGTGGATGTGGAGAGGAGGACTCCTCTCACTTGTTTTTCTGTTGTCCCTTGACTTTGCAGCTTTGGCATTTTTGGTGGGACGTTTGGAAAAGCCCCTGTGTTCATGCTTCATCCCTGGTGGATTTTTGGAGTAGTCTGGGTAGACCTCCTTCTATGGCCTCTTTCTTGCAAGATGTGTGGTATGCTGGGCCTTCCTTCATACTATGGCAGATTTGGTTGGAACGGAATCGCAGAATATTTCGAGGTGAGAAGTTGTTGATTCAACAAGTTTGGCACAAAATTATGAGTATGATTTGGGAGACGGTGGAATCTAAGTGTGATGTGGTGTTCCCTTTGGAGAAAGGAGATGCTAATTTGGTGGATAGATTGGGTATTCAGGGGTTGTCTCCAGCTTCTGCTTGTGTCAGGAAAGGAAGGCGAGTGAAAAAGAAAGTGCAAAGGGTGGGAAGATGGCTTCCCCCTCCATCTGGAATTCTGAAGCTCAATACTGATGGTTCTTCAAGGGGTAATCTTGGGCCTGTTGGGATTGGTGGGACTGGTAGGGATTTTTCAGGATCGGTGGTTTTTCTCTACTCTGTTCATGAAGGATGGCAAACTATCAACCTTATGGAAGGTTTGGCGATCCTCTATGCTTTGGAGAGGGCTTATGCTTTGGGATGGCACAAGGTTATCTGTGAGTCTGATTCACAGGTTTTGATTAATTTGCTGAATACACAGAAGGTTTCTGATGTTAGTTGGCAGTTGGCTATGATGGTGCAACAAATTCTGCAGATAAGTTCTTTGCTGGAGATGGTGTCTTTTGTCCATATTCCAAGGGAGTGGAATAGGGCAGCAGATTGTTTGGCTAAGTGGGCTTCTGAGCATTTAGATGGTTGGAAGGTTGATGAATGGGAACAGGTTCCTCATGAGCTCCGATATGACTTGGAGAAGATTCTTGCTGAGGATGGGAATGGTATTGGTGAAGGATGATGTTGTTTCATGCTTTGTATGGCTGTTTCTTATGGATTACTAGGGCCTTGGCCCTTTGATGCTTTGTAATGTTCTTTTCTAAATTTCAATAAAGTTTCTACCCCTTTTATTAAAAAAACAAAACAAAACATTTGTATCTCCTATATCTGCCATATCTTCCAATCTCTAGTCTCTCTGATCTTTGACAATCCATTTCTCTAGAAGATGCGCAAAACAATTGTCCACTACAATTCACATATCTTAGTCAATCAACATTATCTATTATAATATTAAGATATTATTTTCAATGTTTCATGTCCATTTTAAAAACTGCATCAATACTCTCATTCAAATCATAGCAAAAAATACTTTATATTTAAGAAGAATGATACACCTCTATCAGCAAAATTCCTTCATATTCTTGCAGCTGCACTCTGCTACACATTTGAATTCCAAAAATGTTCACAAATTAATATTCTATTTCAAATGTAGAATTCTCAAATCCATCAAAGTCATTCTCAAATCTAACACTTATTTATCAATTTAGATCAAAGGCCTTTTTGAAAGTTCCTAACAACATACATAATCTGTCACTAAATTCAGTGCAAATTCCTCTCTCTCTTATTATTAAACCATTTAAAGAATTAGGGGAAACAATGAAAAATTACCTTAGTGAACAATTTCAGCCATCAAATTCACTATAAAGAAAGGCACATTGAATGTGGTAGGCAACTTCACAGCCAGTCTCCACAATCTTGAAATAAATTTGGGAATGGGCAAGCAATGTTTTAACATGTTGATCATGTTCAATATCTATTTAATCCATCAAAATTTAGACCTCCATTTGGACATGGCAAGCTGGGTGACGAGCTTTGAACATGTGTAAATGCAAAAACTCTAATAAAGTTGCTATACATGGCATGTGTTCCAAAAATAATAACAATTGTAAGGACAGTACATAAGTGAATTTCCCTAGACAAAAGGCTAAATTAAAATCATAAATAATAGTTTATTAAATGAATAAATAGTCATTGTTAAACTAAAAAGAATATTAAACAGAAATTATCAATGTGCCTATAGCTGCTTTAAACTTGACATGTAAGTGCAACCCACCACCTAGCACTCATATATGTTGCCTTTCAACCTCAAATATTTCCATTTCATTCATATTATTCCTGCAAGAATTAATAGAGAAATTTTTTGTGCCTAATGCTTTTATCGGAGCCTTGTGCAAGGAAGGAAAAATAGAAGTAGCTTTCAATTTATTCAATTATATGCAGAAGAAAGGTTGCACTCCAAATGTATAATCTTATGATTTTATTGTTCATGGGATTTGCACAATACACAAAGTAAATGAGGCCAAGCCATTCATGGAGGAAATGATTGAAAAGGGATTAAAATTAAACACATCAAATTTCCACAATCCATAATATTGTGCAATCAGGCTTTTGGCTTAAATTGTGTATAATATTTTTTCATCAACATTTCAAATCACACTCTATGATTCATCATTAGGATGTAGAGAGATGTGAGGAGAAATGGTGAATTGTAAACTCAAACTGGCTAAATAGACAAGGGTGGAAGTTGCACGGAGAGCAAGGAGTTTGAAAGGAAGGGAGAGAGAGAACTTAACAAATGTAAAAAGAAAAAGCAAAAAGGCTTTAGGCATGGGCTAGAAAACCAAGAGAAATATAAAAATTGGACAAAAAAGGCTAGACAAATACAAGAAAGAGATGGAAACAAATCAAAAGATGCCACTAAACTAAGTAAACACTTACTCACACCTAAACCCATTCATAGGCACCCAATAAGCAATAGATAAGAAAGAAAGAAAACTAGAAGAGTACAAATAAGAAAAAGTTAAAAAACCTCTAAACCTAAAGGTGTAAAATCAAGCAATAAAGAAATGCAAGAGACATAGAATGGAATAAACAAAAGGAAGAGGAGAAAGAATAAGAGAAAACAGATAAGTCATCCAACATACTAGGAGACCCCGTTTACCCACCCACACACACACAAATACACACACACACACACACACACACACACACACACACACACACACACACACACACACACACACACACACACACACACACACACACACACACACAAAAAAAAAAAAAAAAAAAATAGGAATAAGTGAGTCAAGACGGACATAAATATTTTTATGTCCGTCTTGACTCATTTATTCCTATTTTTATGTATGTATATGTATTGATATACATATGTATATTTTTGTCTTTTCGAAAGAGCGAGAAAAGACAAAAATATACATATGTATATCAATACATATACATACATATATGTACATAAAAATAGGAATAAATGAGTAAAGACAGACATAAAAATATTTATGTCCGTCTTGACTCACTTATTCCTATTTTTATGTGTGTGTGTGTGTGTATATATATATATATATATATCTGTGTGTGTGTGTGGGTAAACGGGGTCTCCTAGTATGTTGGATGACTTATCTATTTTCTCTTATTCTTTCTCCTCTTCCTTTTGTTTATTCCATTCTATGTCTCTTGAATTTCTTTATTGCTTGATTTTACACCTTTAGGTTTAGAGGTTTTTTAACTTGTACTCTTTTAGTTTTCTTTCTTTCTTATATATTGCTTATTGGGTGCTTATGTATGGGTTTAGGTGTGAGTAAGTGTTTACTTAGTTTAGTGGTGTCTTTTGATTTGTTTCCATCTCTTTCTTATATTTGTTTGGCCTTTTTTGTCCATTTTTTATATTTCTCTTGGTTCTCTAGCCCATGCCTAAAGGCTTTTTGTTTTTTTTGTTTTTATATTTGTTAAGTTCTCTCTCTCCCTTCTTTTCAAACTCCTTGCTCTTCGTGCAACTTCTAGCCTTGTCTATTTAGCCTGTTTGGGTTTACAATTCACCATTTCTCCTCACAGCTCTCTACATCCTGATGATGAATCATAGAGTGTGATTCGAAACGTTGATGAAAAAATATTCTACATAGTCTAAGCTAGAAGCCTGATTGCACAAGGGATTGAAACCATGTGTATGGACAAACAACTTATATAGGGCATTGATAAACAAAGGCAATTGATAGGCAACATTCATTGTAACTGACAAATTTTGTAGTATATTTTTTTTTAAATTCCATTTTTTCATACCAAATTTGTTGTTTTTGGCCTTTCCTCAAACAACCTTCCACTTGCATGCATTTCCTTTAAAAATGCAGATATATTCATTTGTTTGGAATGTTGAAAGATTGCAGGGGTTTTAAATGGCCGTGGACTATTTTAATCAAATGCAGGCGGTTTTAATCATATGTTTTTAAGAACTTTCAATTTGTAGGGTTTTATGATGTAAACATTTTTCTCATTCTTCTTATTTAATCGTATAACACAGATCAAAATTTAGAAATATTAACAATGAATATTCAAAAATAGTGTCAGGTTTCACTTGGATTAATCTCTGTAAAGTGTTTTATATATTTTTTATTAATTGACAAAAAAATTGCATTGGCTTTTCAATGTTTTATGGATGCCAGGTAAAATCTAAATTATTCCTTAATGCGGCAGCTCCAACTTCTATAAATATGCTATGATGGAAATATTAAAGGTACAACAAACATATGCTAAAGCTATGAATCATATAATGTTTGGTAAATATTACAATCCAACATTATTATTTAAATCAACCAATTGAGACTTCTGACACGATTTTTAACCAGCAGCGTGAGAATAATCAATGAGTTTAGAAAAGTTTCCACAATACATCCCTCCAATGGATGCAGTAAATATTGTCGGTTCATTCAATACCCTGCCAAAAATTAGAATATCAATGTTTGAACTATCGGAAAGCAAAAATAGTGAAAGAAAATAGCTGAAAATAAATGAACGTCCATGATTAGTTTCATCATCTTGCATCCTGTATTGGACATTTTTTGTCGTTGATAACACATGCCAGACCGGTTCACCTCATAGAGGGAATGCCTTCAACATAATTAATTATACCAAGCTACACTCAAATATAATTTCTACTGGAAGCTCGAAAGATAAATATAAATCATCAAATCAAGATACAGTTTAGGAGGACACAATTAAAGAGGGTGGATGAATAAAGTGAGGGATAATGATGCAGGGACTTCCGGAGGTCATAACTTTTGACTCAAATGTGGGTTTGGGCTGAAATTTTATAGGTGGATGCGTTATGAGGTGGCATGTGGATTCCCAACCTATCCTAGTTGGTTGGACCCCATTTTGCCATTTTTTCAGGGCTTCAAACTTTCATCTTGGCCCTCAAAATGGCAATTTAGTGTTTTTTCCTAGTTTTTTAAAAGTTGCTTTTGTTAATAACTCAAAACTCATGTTTCGAATTTAGGATGTTAGTTGGCTTTTCATCCTACCTTAGTTTTAAGAAGTTTTTGGGAAAAAACTAGATTCACAAGATATGCATGTAAAATTACCTAAAATGGCAAAATCTGACAATTGTCGAAATCTGCCAAAAAAGGTAATTTTTTAATTTTTTTGGTTTCTTTGATATAAGAGAGTTTTCTCTCATTGTAGCAGCAGAGTTGGTGAATAGAAGTTTTCTTTATTTTTTTTCCAGTTTTCCAAATCTTTGGCTCTCACACATGATTAATGGTACAATTATATTGAGTGTATGTTGTTGGCTACATCATCTGGTATCAGAGTCAGGTTGATGGTTGGGAGAGGAAGAGGAAGATGTGGTCTTGCCCAGATCCATAGAGAAATACAAAATCTGCAGAGGCAAGTAGCAAAACTTACAACACTGATGGAAAACCAAAGACTGGGTACATGAGGAGATGAATTTGATGAAGAGATAGGTTGAGGAGGTGTAGATCAAGATACAAAATATGAAGAAGAAGAATTAGAAGGCACGAGTTTTGAAGAGAGGATGCTTAGGGCCTTAAAAGGGAAAAATGAAGGGATCAAGGTATATGTTTCAGATTATGCAGGTAGTCTTAAACTGGAGGAGTTGATAGATTGGTTGAATGCCATGAGAAATTTTTTTGAATGGAAATCCATGACAGAGGAAAAGAAGGTGAATTCGTATGCACCAAATTAAAGGGTCATGCAATGATTTGGTGGGATCATCTTCAAAAGGAATGAACAAGGAAAGGCAAGGATAAGATCAGGACATGGAATAAAATGGAGAAGAATTTGAGAGAAAAATTGTTTCCCATAGATTATGCGCAAACCCTTTTTCATAGGTTTCAAAATTTAAAGCAGAACCTCTCTTCGGTCAAAGATTATACAAATGAGTTTTATACGCTATCTATATGTATAGAGCATCAAGAAACTGATGAACAGATGGTTGCTAGATATGTGAATGGCCTGAAATTCTCTATTCAAGATGAATTGAGCATGCATTGACTTAACAGTATGGAAGAGGCTTACCAATTGGCTCTAAAGGCTAAAGAAAAACAAAATAGACAGTACCATCAGAGGAATAGAGGAGGAAGAAGGGGTACATCGACCCCATTTCAAGGAGGTTCAAATTATTTTAGGGGAGAGTCATCCCATGGATTGGAAAAACAAGTAGACACTCAACAAGATCCTCCGAATCAAGAACGAGGAAGGGGATTTTAAAGAGGTAGAGGTTATGGTAGTGGTAGAGGATGGGAAAACCAGAGAAGGCCTTTCACTTGTTTCAGATGTGGAGAAGGTCATAGGGCATTTGAATGCTCAAATTATAACATGCAAGAAAGAAATCAAGGAGGACAACCTAGGGTGAACATGATTCCAACACAACATGAAGTGGAAGGGACAAAACTAGAGGTTCCACTAGATGTGGGAGAAAGTCTCATGATGAGAAGAGAAATGGTGATTCTAGAGGAGAAAACACAAGCCAAAAGCTCTGATGGTTCATGGCTTCGAACTAATATCTTCAGAACTAGATGCACTTCGGGTGGCAAGGTATGTCAATTTATTGATGATGGAGGTAGTTGTGAAAATATGGTTTCTAAAGAAATGGTAGAAAAATTAAATTTACACTGTGAAAAACATCCTCATTCGTACCACATTGCATGGTTTAAAAAGGGAAATGAAGTCACTATTGATAAAAGATGCCTAATTAAGTTTAGCATAGGGAAGATCCATTAGGATGAGATATAGTGTGATGTTGTCCCAATGGATGCATGTCATGTCTTATTGGGAAGGCCATGGCAGTATGATAGAAAAGTTGTGCATGATGGAGAGAAAAACACATACACCTTTTGGAAAGATGGCTCTAAGGTGATTTTATTGCCTCTCAAGGATGAAGCAAAATGTGAGACCATGTTGTCTGAAAGAGATCTTGCTAAAGAAATGAAGGTGACAGGGTGTTGTTATGCATTAGTAGTGAAAAAAGGTGAAGAGGAAGACATTTCAGTTCCCCTAGAAGTAGCAGAGCTATTGAAAGTATTTGTTGATGTTTTGCCTAATGAATTACCTGATGGTCTACTGCCAAAGAGAGATATTCAACATCATATTGATTTGATTCCAGGAGCAACTCTACCCAACCAAGTAGATTATAGGATGAATCCAACACAACATGCAGAGTTGAATAAACAAGTAACAGAACTCATAAGTAAAGGTGTGGTGAGAGAGAGCATGAGCCCATGTACTGTACCTACATTTTTGACCCCAAAAAAAGATGGAACATCAAGGATATACACTAATAGCAGAGCAATTAATAAGATTACCATCAAGTATTAGTTTCCTTATACCTCATATGGAGGACATGATGGATGTCCTTGCAGGGGCCAAATATTTCAGCAAGATCAACCTATGAAGTGGCTACCACCAAATCTAGATCCGAGAAGGGGATGAGTGGAAGATAGCCTTTAAGACTGGTGATGGATTATATGAGTGGACGGTTATACCATTCGGGTTATCAAATGCACCTAGCACATTTATGAGATTGATGAACACTATACTACAACCTTACATTGGTAAGTTTGTGGTAGTTTATTTTGATGATATTTTGGTATTTAGTAATAGCAAAGAAGAGCACCTACAACACTTGAGGATCATCTTTGTTGTGTTAAGGAAGGAGAAGTTGTATGCCAATTTGAAGAAGTGTAGGTTCATGCAGGACAGTTTGGTTTTTTTAGGCTTTGTCATTTCTAAAGATGGTGTCAAAATGGATCCAAAAAAGGTCAGGGCAATTCTAGAATGGCCTAGTCCAATCAACATCATAGAGGTAAAAAGTTTTCATGGCTTGGCCACTTTCTATTAAAATTTCATTCAAAATTTTAGTAGTATTGTAGCTCCTATAACCGATTGCACCAAAGGAAGGGAGTTTGTATGGACCAAGGATGCTAAGAAGAGCTTTAAGTACTTGAATCAAAAGGTAACAGAAGCACCTATACTTGCATTGCCAAATTTTGACAAGGTATTTGAACTAGAATGTGATGCCTCCCATGTGGGAATAGGTGTTGTGCTTAGCCAAGTTGGAAAACCTATAGCTTTCTTTAGTGAAAAACTGAATGAAGTGAGAAAGAATTATTCTACTTATGATTTGGAATTTTATGCAATTGTTCAAGCATTGAGGTATTGGAGACATTATCTAGTTCCCCAAGAGTTTATATTGTTTACAGATCATATTGCATTGAGATACTTGAACACATAGAAAATGTTGAATAGTAGGCATGCCAAATGGGTCTCTTTCTTGCAAGGTTACAATTTTGTGTTGAACCATAAGTCTGGAAAACAAAATTAGGTTGCAGATGCATTAAGTAGGCATGTTGCACTTTTGACCATAATTGAAACTGAGGTGATTGGTTTTGATTCCATCAAAAATTTGTATGAGTCTAATGATGATTTTTGGGAGATTGTGGAACAATTGAAGGCACCAGTATCTGGTAACTTGGATCACTTTATGGGTTAATATTTTATGCAAGATGGGTATCTATTTAAAGGAAAACAACCATGCATACTAGCTGGCTCTATGAGGGAAAACATTATCAGAGAATTTCATAGTAGTGGGTTGGCTGGACATTTTGGCAAGGACAAGACAATAGCTTTGATAGAAGATAACTATTATTGGCCAAAGATGAAAAGCGATATAACTAAGTATGTAACAAGGTGTAGGATCTGCCAAGTGGCTAAGGGACATTCACAAAATACAGGATTGTATATGCCATTACTAGTACCAAATGCACCATGGACAGATTTGAGCATGGACTTTGTGTTGGGACTTCCACATACTCAACGAGGTAATGACTCCATTTCTATAGTTGTTGATAGGTTCTCCAAGATGGTTCATTTTATTTCTTGTAAGAAAACTAATGATGCAACGAGGGTAGCAGAGTTATTTTTTTCAGAAGTTGTTCGACTACATGGTGTCCCAAAGATTATTACCTTCGATAGGGATACCAAATTCCTCAGTCATTTCTGGTGGACTTTATGGAAGAAGATGGGGACCAAGTTACAATTTAGTAGTGCCTATCATCCTTAAATGGATGGGCAAACAGAGGTAGTCAATTGGAGTCTAGGAAATTTGTTGAGGTGTATTGTTGGAGAAACGCCAAAACAATGGGATGTGGCATTACCCTAAGCTAAATTTGCCTATGATAGTTTTGTTAACAGATCAATGGGGAAGTCCCCTTTCCAGATTGTGTATGTCAGGAATCCTCAGGGTGTTCTAAATTTGGTACAGCTACCAATGAAAGATAGGGTCAGTGATGATGGGGAAGCATTTGTAGAACACCTTCAACAGTTACAGAAAGATGTGAGACAGAATTTGTAGGACAGTAATGCAAGGTACAAGAATACAGTGGATGCTAATAGGAGACATCATACATTCAATGAAGTTGACTTAGTGATGGTATATTTGAGAAAAGAGTGGTTTCCTACTGGAACATACCACAAGTTGAAGTACAGGAAAATTAGTCCTTGTAAAATTACAAAGAAGATCAATGATAATGCATATGAGGTTAGTTTACCAGATGATCGTGATATTTCTCCTATATTTAATATTTTTGATTTATATCCATTTGATGGTGAGGATGATGTTAAAGATAGTCAACCAGAAGTGGCATGGCACCACCACATTCCCCATAAGAAGAAGGAAAAGATTGCACATGTTCTTGATAAGAAAACTATCTACACTCGGCAAGGGCATTACAACAAGTATTTAGTATAGTGGGAAGTGCAGAGGTTAGATCCAGTCAAGTGGTAGTAGTTCAAAGACACTCACTTGCAAGAGTTGCATTATTTTCAACTAGAGGAGAATGATGCAGGGACTTCCGTAGGTCATAACTTTTGACTTGGATGTGGGTTTGGACTGAAATTTTATAGATGGATGCCTTATGAGGTGGCATGTGGTTTCCCAACCCATCCTAGTCGATTGGACCCCATTTTGCCACTTTTTTGGGGCTTCAAACTTTCATCTTGGCCCTCAAAATGGCAATTTAGTGGTTTTTTCCTAGTTTTTAAAAAGTTGCTTTTGTTAATAACTTGAACCTCATGGTTCAAATTTAGGATGTTATTTGGCTTTTCATCCTACCTTAGTTTTAGGAAGTTTTTGGGAAAAAATTGGATTCTCAAGATATGCATGTAAAATTACCTAAAATGGTAAAATCTAACAATTGTCGAAATCTGCCAAAAAAAGTAATTTTTTGATTTTTTTGCTTTCTTCGATATAAGAGAGTTTTCTCTCATTGTAGCAGTAGAGTTGGTGAATAGAAGTTTTCTTTATTTTTTCCAATTTTCCAAATCTTTGGCGCTCACACATAATTAATGGCACAATTCTATTGAGTGTATGTTGGTGGCTACATTAGATAGTCACTGAACCACCAAGTGATGCAATGCACACAAGGACCTCATGATAAGATGATCTTCTTATGTGCTATCACAAATCTTAGAATATCGTGAATGAAAAAAACAACAAAAATGGCAACAGAAAGGAGAAGATAAAAAAATCTGGTAAGATCAAATGGGGACAACAATTCAATCATCTTGCACATCTCTTACTCAATACCTACTAATAGGGAGTACGTAGTGAAAGCACACAAATATTCAAAAAATTATCGGTGAGAGGCTGACTTTATCTCTCAGCGATCTACTCTTCTTCTTTTGTTATCAGCCAAACATACCCCGTTAGCTTCTTTACAACTTGTCCCTCTGAAGTCTTAGTCACTCTGATGTGAGGTTCTACACTTCTTGCCTATCAGCAAGAAAAATGCTATCTGCTACTTTAGATTCTATTTTACTGATACACCAATCACTCCAATGTCACCTTTGACTTTCGCTTGTCAGCAAGACGATTACTATCAGCCACATTAGAGTTTGCTTCGCCGATACACCGATGACTTTTATCTTCGGTGAGACTCTTCTCATTGGTGAGCACTTACAAACTCTGGCCAATGTATCGATAGACCAACTCCCTCAGTGAGACTTGTCCTATCGGTGGGACTTACTCTAGAGTTACTGATACACCGATAGCCTTCCTTCACTCGTCTTCGGCAAGACTGCCTGACTTCGATAGACTTGTTTTGAGTCCTAGTGATACACTAATGCATAGTTTACTTTCTCCCTCTTCAACCAAACCCTAGCACATGGAGATGCTAGGTCAACCTACTGTGCAAAACATTCTGTCTAGATCCTCTGCACCGTCGAACACAAAAACAAAACAAGAAAAAAAAATGAATATTGTACAACGAAGCCATTCCATTGATCTTTATAGGAATCATACCAATGGAATGCTTCACATCGACATACTGTAACAATGGAAAGCATAGAAAGAATAGAAATCTACAGTGATACAAATTACAGTTACAGGAAACAGAAAACATTTTGATGGAACAGAATAGTTTTATTTCTCCTTAGAATAATACACAATCGCATTCACATACTTCTCCTCTCTTTCAGATAGTTCCTTCCTCTGGTTGTTATCAACTCAACCCACCAGTAGTTGGAAAACCAACTGATGCAAATAGTTGGGAGACCAACCAATCCAAAACTGCTTCAACTATCCTACTGCCCTATTTTGGCAATATGTGATTAACAATGTGACAAATGTGTCCTAAGTCACTCAGGACTTACAAAATTGGTTCTAGGTCTTGAAGAACCTAGATACAAATAGAAATGAAAATGCATTGGTCAAACAGACCTTATTACAAAAGAAAATAAAATTTTCTAGGTGCTCCTGCACCATACTCCCCGGGTGAAAGTTGTCTCGAGTCCTCTTAGAGACTAACTGCTGCAAATCACCCCCTACTTTTTAATGTCTTCTTCTAGCATCCATGTGGCTTCTGAGTCTAGAAGTCCTTGCCATTTGACTAAGCGCTCAAAATACGTATGATTTCTTATCTTCTTGGTTATCCTGCTATCCAAGATGCACTCCATCATAGGTGGTTCCTTAGGTGGTAAATGATGCACCCACTCTGCATTGTCTTGGATAGAATATATTGTACCTTCTCCTATATTAGGACTCCTATATAATGTTAGAACAACAACATTGAATATAGGTGAAATAGTAATATCATCAGGGAGTTTAATTTTGTAGGCATTACGACCATATTTTTCTAAAATTCAACAAGGTCTAATTTTTCTCATCATCAACTTGCTATGGCTTCCCTTGGGTAGTCTGTTCTTGTTGAGATGAACCATGACCATATCTCCTATTTGGTACTGTACATCCCTTCTCCTTTGATCCACTCTAGCCTTGATCTTCTAACTATTCTTGTGTAGAGTATCTCTGACTTGTTGATAGATCTCTTTCATAGCCTCTGCAAATGTATCAGCATGTCCACTCCTTTTGTCCAACCATTGAACATCTCTCAATTCAAAAATTCCTCTAGGACGACTACCATAGACAACTTCAAAAGGACTTAGACCTGTAGTTCTATTTGTAGAATCATTATAGACATATTCTGCTTGTGGGAGTACCACATCCCAACTACCTCCATGTTCTCTTGTCAAACATCTCAGCAGATTGCCTAATGACGTATTCACAACCTCAGTTTGGCCATCAGTCTGAGGATGATAGGCTAAACTAAAGGAAAAATTTGTACCCAATCTTTTCCACAAGGTTTTCCAAAAATGTCCCACAAATTTGCTATCTCTGTCAGATACAATACTTCAAGGCAATCCATGAATCCTAACAATTTCTTTAAAGAACAAACCTAGAATGTAACTAGCATCATTGGTAGTTTTACAATGAATAAAGTGAGCCATCTTCCTAAACCTATCTACCACAACAAACACACTGTCATAACATGTCCTTGTCTTTGGTAACACCATCACAAAATCCATACTCAAACTTTCCCAAGGTCTGTCTAGTATGGGCAAAGGTTGGTACAGTCCTACATTGGTTGAGACCCCCTTTTCTCTCTAACATACCATGCAACTCTCAACAAACCTTCTAATATCAGATTGCATCTTTGGCCAAAAGTAAAATCTTCTTACCAAATCTAAAGTCTTATTGAGCCCAAAATGTCCTCATAAACCATCACTATGTTTCTCCTTCACTATATTATCCCTCATTGAACACTTAGTGATACATAGTTGACTCCCTTTAAACAAAAGTCCATCTTGCAATGTATAATAAAAAAATTCACTGTGGAAAGCATTGGAAAACTCACTGCATACCTTGTAAATCTCCTTGAAATCTTGGTCCTCTTCATACAATCCTTTGAGTGCCTCAACACCCATGCTTTGCAACTGCACTTCTTGTACTGTCAACACCCTTCTGCTTAAAGCATCAACAACCTTATTGGTTATCCCCTTGTTATGTTTGATGATGAAGGTGTATGCTTGAAGACTTTCCACCCACTTCATGTGTCTATGACTGAGCTTTTTGTATCCATTCAAAAAACTGAGAGCATGATTGTCAGTGTATATAATAAATTCTTTAGGAAGCAAGTAGTGCCTCCACTTTTTCAGAGCTTGTATCATGGCATACAACTCTAAATCATAGGAGGAGTACTTCCTCTTAGCTTCATTCAATTTTTCACTGAAAAAGGCTATTGGTCTGCCTTCTTGGCTCAACACTGCCCCTATGGCCAGCCCACTTGCATCACATTCAATGGTGAAAACTTTATTGAAATCAGGAAGTACTAAGATAGGATACTTGGTAACTTTTTGCTTCAAACTTTCAAAACTCTGATCTGCCTCTTTTGTCCACACAAACTTCACCTTACCTCCACCCTTGATGGTCTCTAACATAGGTGCACAAATATCACTATAGTTCCTAATGAATTTTCTATAAAATGTGGCTAAACCATGAAAACTTCTGACCTCTCCTGCTATCCTAGGTGTAGGCCAATTCAAAATAGCCTCTACCTTGGAAGGATCCATTTTCAAATCACCCTTAGAGATGACAAAACCTAGGTACACCAATTCTTGTTTCATGAAGTCACACTTTTCCAAGTTTATCAATAACTTCTGATCTTGTAGCCTCTTCAAGACTATCTCCAAATGTTTCAAGTGTTCTTCCTTGCTCTTACTAAACACCAAGGTATCATCAAGGTCACAAATTTCCCTATGAATTCCTACAACACCTCATTCATTAGTCTCATAAAGGTGCTAGGAGCTTTTGAAAGACCAGAAGGCATCACAAGCCACTCATACAACCCTTCATTGGTTTTGAATGTTGTCTTCCACTCATCACCCTCTCTTATTCGTATTTGGTGATACACACTCTTTAAGTCAATCTTGGAGAAATAAGTAGCCCCTCCCAAACAATCCATTAGATCTTCTATTCTAGGAATAGGAAACCTATACCTAATGGTTATCCTATTTATGGCCCTAGAATCAGTACAAAGCCTCCATTTCCCATCCTTCTTTGGGGCTAAAATAGTAGGTACTGCACATGGGCTAAGGCTCTTCCTTATCATCCCTTTGCTTATGAGTTCTTGAATCTGATTTGCTATCTCTTCATTCTGCTGAGGGGTCATTTTATATGCTACCTTATTAGGAAGTACTACTCCTGGTATGAGGTCTATCTGGTGGCTAATATCTCTGACAGGTGGTAGGGAATTAGGTATGTCTGTTGCAATCACTCCATTGTAACTTTTAAGTAGATCTTTGACCTCCTTAGGTCCTACTTCCCTCACACTTTTCTCTATTTCCCCCTTAGGCTTCACAATCAAAGAAAAACCTACTCCACCACTTTCCTTTAATGTGTCCATGAATTTTTTTTCTCCTACCATCATTACACAAGACTCTACAGGTTGTGGATCCTCTTCTACCAATGACTATAACCTATAAGTCACACCATCCTTTTGGAATGAGTAAGCATTCTTTTCTCCATCATGATGAGCCTTTCTGTCAAACTACCATGGTCTGCCCAGCAGAAGATAGCAAGCATCCATTGGAAGGATGTCACACAAAATCTTGTCTCTATACCCCCCAATACTGAATTCTACCCATGCTTGTTCATTGATGACTATACGTTGTCCCTTGTTTAACCAACTAACCCTATATGGACAGCTATGGAGTATCATTTCTAACTTCAATTTATCTACTACTTCCAAAGATATAACATTGTCAGTAGAACCAGAGTCAATAATAACTTTACAAACCTTACCTTGGATCTTGCAGTTGACTCTAAATAGAGCCTTTCTTTGAGACAGTTCAATCTGCACTGGTTCCTTGAGCAACATCCTCTTGATCATCAGATTTTCTCCCATTTCTGATGCTAGCTTCACTTTAGGAGATGTCACACTCCTTGCATCTTCTTGAATCAAAGTGGTTCTCTTCTCACTACCATGAGAAGTTGAAGCCTTCTCTGGACACTTGTATGTTGGGTGTCCTATCTGATTGCAGTTATAACATATCATATTGGAGAACTTGAATCCTCTACCTGATCCATTTGTTCCACCCCTTCCATTAAGCCTTCTTCCTCGGTAGCCTCCTCCGCTACTTGAGTCTCCAACTTGCTCTTCTTGGTTAGACTCACCACTAGGCCTCTGGTTAGGATTTCTTCCTCCAAAACTGCCTCTTCCTCTGAAACTTCTTCCTCCTCTACCTCTATTATTCTTCTCACTCTTTCTCTTTATCTTTTCTTCAGCCCTTAAGGCCATTTGGAAACACTTGTTCACTATTTCTGGTGCTAAGATCCTAATCTCATCTTGGATGTTCATCCTTAGGCCATTCAGATACCTGGCCACCTTCTCTGACTCTTCTTCTTGTCTCTTTGATCTGAGACTGAGTTTATGAAACTCTTGTGTGTATGCATTCACATCAAGGTCTCTCTGTCTGAGGTTCTGCAATTTCTTATACATCTGCATGTTATAGTCCAGAGGTAAGAATTGTGCCTTAATTTTGGTATTCATCCTTTCCCAGGAGGCTATCATATTCTTCCCCTCCTTGACTCTCTCTCCTTGCTCATAATTCCACCATGCAAGAGTAGACCCCTTCAATCTTACCTTTGCCAACTTAACCCTCTAATCATTAGGGACTTCTTTGTATTTGAAATGATTGTTCAATGCCTCAATCCAATCAATCACCTCTTCAGCTTCCATACTTCCACTATACATAGGTAACCCATCTATGGTGTCCCTATTGACTAACTTTAAAGCATTTACAAATGTGGTCTAGTCTGTTGGTATCTCCTCTATCCTCTTATTGGTTTCATCAATTTCTATATCTCCTTCATCGCTATGACTTTCATCTTTCCTATCCTTACCCTTGGTTCTTTTCAACTCTTCAAGCTTCGACTCAAACATCTCTTCAATCAATTTCTTCACTACATCTTTTGACATGTTTTTAGGAGGCATCGTGTCAACCTCTGCTTCACTTTCCTTATTTGACATACACCAAGACCACACCACCCAAGTAATCTTCAAAACTCGCTCTGATACTAATATGATGGGGAGTACGTAGTGAAAGCGTACAACTGATCAAAAAATGATCAGTGAGAGTCTGACTTTATGTCTCAGCGATCTACTCTTCTTCTTTTGTTTTCAACCAAACATACCCCGTCGGCCTCTTTACAACTTGTCCCTCCGAAGTCTTAGTCACTCCGATGTGAGGTTCTACGCTTCTTGCCTATCGGCAAGAAAAATGCTATTGGCTACGTTAGATTCTATTTTGCTGATACATCGATCACTCCAATGTCACCTTTGACTTTTGCTTGTCAGAAAGATGATTACTATAGGCCACATTAGAGTTTGCTTCACCAATATGCTGATGACTTTTGTCTCCGGTGAGACTCTTCTCATCAGTGAGAACTTACAAACTTTGGCCGATGCACCGATAGACCAACTCCCTCGATGAGACTTGTCCTGTCGTTGGGACTTACTCCAGAGTTACCAATACACTGATAGCCTTCCCGTACTCATCTTCAGTGAGACTGCCTGACTTCGGTGGACTTATTTTGAGTCCCAATGATATGCCGATGCACAGTTTACTTTCTCCCTCTTCAACCAAACCCTAGCACATGGAGATGCTAGGTCAACCCACTGTGCAAAACATTCTGTCTAGATCCTTTGCACTGTCGAACACAAAAACAAAACAAGAAAACAAAAGTGAATACTGTACAATGAAGCCATTCCACTGATCTCAACAGGAATTGTACCAGTGGAATACTTCACATCGACATATTACAACAATGGAAAGCACAAAAAGAATAGAAATCTATAGTGATACAAATTGTAGTTATAGGGAATGGAAAACAATTTGACGGAACATAATAGTTTTATTTCTCCTTAGAACAATACACAATTGCATTCACATACTTCTCCTCTCTTTCAGATAGTTCCTTCCTCTGGTTGTTATCAACTCAACCCGCCAGCAGTTGGAAAACCAACCAATGCAAACAGTTGGGAGACCGACCAATCCAAAACTGCTTCAACTGTCCTACTGCCCTGTTTTGGCATTATGTGATTAACAATGTGACAAATGTGTCCTAAGTCACTTGGGACTTACAAAATTGGTTCTAGGTTTTGAAGAACCTAGAGACAAACAGAAATGAAAATGCATTGGTCAAATAGACCTTATTACAAAAGAAAACAGTATTTTCTAGGTGCTCTTGCACCACCTACCTATGGTCGATCCTTAAAACCAGATAGTTGTTCACCAAAGAGAATGCCTTCGGCTTAATTAAAAAAAATTGTTTCCATCTTTATAAATTCTAGTTAAACAGCCAAAAGTAATAAATGATAACCAAACATTAACTAGGGAGGTCCCGTAGCTCAGTTGGTTAGAGTGTTGGTCTTATTAGATTTTACAACTTAGGGTAGCCAAAGGTCATGGGTTGGAGTGCTGCCGGGAGCAGAGGAATAACTAATATCTTGTTGTATTGAGAGATGCAATTATTTGCATATGTCGAGGATAAGTGCTTAGATTATCATCTGGGCTTGAATTCGGACCCCACAATCACTATTTTTATCTTACCATAAAAAGCATGACATTTTATACTGTGCACCATCTATGTTCTTATTAGTTCCTGTAGCAGGCAGGTATATTATAGTTAATTATTATTTTTCGTCTAATCATGAACATTCTAAAAATTTTAGATTGACAATGCTTTATCAATTTTAGAACTTTTGAAAATTTATTTATCTATTTTTTAAAATTAGCTACTGTTACATGAAAAGTTTTATTGCTAATTACAATTATCATTGACAATACCATGTTTTCTACTTGGGTAAGTTGATTTTTAAATTTTCAATCAAAAGAGTGACCTTTTACTTGTTCTAAATTGATTGTGTCAATATGGATTACATGGTCTATGTGGAGGAGGTTGGTGGTTTAATACTTCTGGATAGTTGCTGCACTTTCCTTCAGCCCCACCTCGTATGTCTTTTTCTTCTTCTTCTTCCCTATCACTACATATATGGAACCATTCAAGACCATTTTAAAAAGGCTTGATGATGCAGGAGCATCCCTAGTTCAAGAGTAATCTTGCATCAACCAAAAACATTTGCATTTCAGTTGGTTTGCATTTCAGTTCTTTCATTTTCCAATTCAGTTCAAAGCAGTTCAGTCAGAAGTAGCTTCAGCTTGTGGTCTGGTTTTGGTAATTCACATCTTGTAGATCTTGAATTAGAATATACATTCATTCATCTACATCATATCAAGAATTCATAGTATTTGGATGAGATACTGAAAAGATATCACTATCAGAAGATCAAGTATTTTCTCAAAAAAGAGCACTCTAGCAGTTCCTGATAATCAGCTGAAGGAGAAGGCTTGTGGATCATTCCTTGACTTACAAATCTCAATGACACTGCATTCAATATCCTATGGTTCATGGCCGACCTTCCCCTAGGGTCCGCATGTTGTTCCATTCATTTGAGGAAGTGTTCTATGCATTTAGGTCCGACCTATCTGTGAACATGTTACAACTCTTCATTGGAGTTTGTGACCTTCCTTAGCCGATGTGAAGGAATATTTTGGTCTAGAAACAATATATATTGATGTAATAGATCCTTAGGAAAGTAGCTATTCACATAGGAAAGATCTGGTAGTTTAGATTCTGTGCGAAGGGAGCTTCAAAGATTTATCTTACACATGTATGTACTCTAGCCTGTGAGCCCTAGTTGTAAGCCCGCATGTTGTTGGCCAGAGTGTAATTGAATTCTTTGATATACTAAATGACTGAAGCTGCATTTGTTCCATTGTTTTTGAGTTGTTTCCATTGTGTTTACTCTTGCTGCACAGTCTGGATTGTTCATTATGTGAACCCTCCTATCTTGACTTTACCAAGTGGTATCAGAGAAAAAGTTTGATTCTTTGGAACGAATTGGTGAAGGGGATTCCATAAGATCTTATTATGATCAGATTTTTGATCCGAGGCAGGTTACTTATGCACAACTGATCACCAATTGAGAGGTAGTTGTCGCTTGTAGCCTGATCATTGAACCTAAGGTAGTTTGCACTTGATCCTAGGAAGATGTCATCATGGAGAGTTCCTCCTGTTGGTACAATGGCTAATAGAATGGATGAGATGATGGAATTGATGAGAACAATGTGAATTCATTTTGATGTTGTTGAGGAAGATAGGTGAAGAGGATTAACGCCGAGACCTAATGTTGAAAGTGATGATGAGGAAGAATTTCAATCTACTAAACAAACTGGCGAAACCCTAGAAGGTAATGAAGAAGAAGAATCAGATCAGATAAAGATGTTGTGAGCTATTTCAAAGATTGGAAAGAGACCTAGAGTTGATGTACTGAACTATACTAGTAATTTGAATCCCGAAGAATTGATTGACTAGATAAATGACATGGAAGATTACTTTGAATATGACGAGATTGAAGATCTAGAGAAGGTGAAATTTGGAAAGACAAAGTTGAAAGGACATGCTGCTATATGGTGGAAAGAAATAGAAAAGGAAAAGAAAAGATTACAAAGTGGGACTAGATGGTGACAAAGTTGAAGAATCAGTTTATACCTATTGACTATGAGTTAGAGCTATTGCAAAGATTGTAAAACCCGAGACAAAAGGAGAAATCTGTGAAGGAGTATACTGAAGAATTTCATAAGATGATCATAAGAATAGGACATAGTGAAGGAAGCAAAGAGAAAGTGGCTAGATACATCAATGGACTAAGATTGAACATTCAAGAAGAACAAAGTTTGTTAAGGATGACATCTTTGGAAGAAGCATATCAATTTTTCCTGAAAGTGGAAGAGAAGCTAAATAAGAGACATGATCAGAGATAGAGAGGAAGAGGAGGTAAATTTCAGAGAGGTAAAACTTTTTCCAGATATGATAGATCATTTGTGGAGTAGAACAAGTTTGACAACCCAGTTAAGAAGGATGATAGAGATAACAATGCTTACTGGAGAGATGACAAAAAAATTTACCAGAGAGGAAACCCTAGTGCATACCAGAATGAAGGATACAAAAGAGAAGGAAGAGGGTTTGACAGTAGGACATTCAGAGGTACTTGTTTCAAGTGTGAAGGTGAAGGACATAGAGCATTTGAGTGTAATCAGGGTAGTCCAAGCAAAAAAATAGAAAACAGTCGAAGAGCAGCCTATGTTGAAGAACCTATTGAGTTAGATGACCCCTATTCTATTGGTAAACCTGAGAAAGGAGAATCATTGGTGATGAGGAGAGCACTATTTCAAAAAGAGGCAACTGAGGAACCATCATAGAGGAAAAGTCTATTTAGAACTAGATGGAAATCTGGAGGTAAGTGTTGTAAAGTTGTAATTGATAGTGGTAGTTCAGATAACCTAGTTTTAGAGGAGATGGTGACGAAGCTAAAATTAGAAAGATTGAAACACCCTAAGCCTTATCAGAAAACATGGATTTAGGATGATCATAAGGTACTAGTGAGTGAACAATATTTGGTGAAATTTCATATTTGATCTTATCATGATGAAGTCTTGTGTGATATTATGCTTATCAATGTTTGTCATATCTTGTTGGGTAGACCTTGGTAGTATGACAGAAAAGCTATACATGATGGGAGAAAGAATACATACACTATAATAGCAAATGGGAAAAGAATTACTTTAATTCCTTTAGAAGATGATCCTAAAGATGTGGTATGTGGAAATGCAAGAATCTATTTGGTAGATGGAAGGAAATTTTTGGATGGCTTGAAACATAAAAGTATGTGTTATGCCTTGATTCCTAAAGCACCTAAAGTAGTGAAGGAAGAAACTAAACCGGATGAAATAAAGGAGTTACTAACAGAGTATGAAGACATCATATCAGATAATGTACCTGAAGGATTACCACCTATAAGGAGTATCGGTCATCACATGGATCTTATACTGGGAGCAAGTTTTCCTAACAAAGGACCACACTGAATGACACTGGTAGAGAATGAAGAACTAAATAAATAGATACAAGAGTTGTTGAGAAAAGGTTTGACCAGAGAAAGTTTGAGTCCTTGTCCAGTACCAGCAGTGCTTGCACCAAAGAAGGATGGAGAATGGAGAATGTGTACCAATTCCAGAGCAATAAACAAGATCACAGTTAAGTATAGATTCCCTTTACCTAGGATAGATGATATCATGGATTGTTTGAGTGGAGCAAGATATTTCACAAAGATAGACTTGAAGAGTGGATACCATCAGATCAGAATCAAAGAAGGTGATGAATGGAAGACTGCTTTTAAGACAAATGAAGGATTGTATGAGTGCTTAGTGATGCATTTTGGATTGACAAATCCACCAAGTACTTTCATGAGATTGATGAATGAAGTCTTGAAGAAATTCTTGGGTAAGTTTGTGATTGTGTACTTGGATGATATTCTGATATTCAGTAAGACAAAATAAGAACATTTGTGGCATATTAGACAAGTTTTACAGAGACTGAGAGAAGAGAAATTGTTGATAAACATCAAGAAATATAGTTTCATGAAGGAAAAATTGATATACTTGGGATTTGGGATTTCTGCGGAAGGATTGAAGATGGACCATGAGAAAGTGAAAGCAATTATTGAATGGCCTACACTGGAGAGCATTGGAGAAGTTAGCTCATTTCATGGATTGGCTAGTTTCTACTGGAATTTCATCAAAAAATTTAGTTCAGTTTGTAACCCTATGACAGAGATAATGAGAGGTGACAGACAAGATTTTAAATTGACATCTGGAGTAGATAAAAGTTATGAGTTGTTGAAGCAGAAAGTGACAGAGCAACTTATTTTGGCATTGCTGAATTTCACGAAGGTATTTCAAGTTGATTGTGATGCAAGTGGAAGTGCAATTGGAGCAGTGTTAAGTCAAGAAGGTAGACCTATAGCATATTTCAGTGAGAAGTTGAATGATGCAAGGAGAAGATATTGAGTTTATGATCAAGATTTCTATGCCATAATTCAAGCCTTGAAGAAGTTGAGACATTACTTGTTACCTAAGGAGTTTGTGTTGTATACAGATCATCAAGCTTTGCAATATTTTAGCAGTCAAGGTAAGTTGAATCAGAGACATATGAGATGGGTAGAGTTCATGAAAAGTTATACTTTTGTGTTAAAGCATAGGAGTGGAAAATCAAATAAAGTTATTGATGCCTTTAGTAGAAGAAGAAACTTGTTGATGGAGATGAGAGTTGAAGTGTTGTGTTTTGATGAATTGAAGAACATGTATGAGGGAGACACTGCTTTTGTAGAACCTTGGAAAGCATGTAAAGAACCTGTTGTGACAGATAGAAGTAAGTGGTTGGACTATTTCATTCAAGAAGATATGTTGTTCAAAGGAAGTCAGTTGTGTATACCTAG
This sequence comes from Cunninghamia lanceolata, assembly GCA_027924645.1. NCBI lineage: Eukaryota > Viridiplantae > Streptophyta > Pinopsida > Cupressales > Cupressaceae > Cunninghamia > Cunninghamia lanceolata. The sequence goes on along the minus strand of BSBN01000710.1, from coordinate 3,292,688 downwards.
AAGTTCAATGAGAGATAATTTGATCAAGGAGAAGTGTAGTGGTGGATTGGCAGAACATTTTGGCATTGACAAGACATTGGCTTTGGTAAGTGAAAATTACTTTTGGCCTCAAATACATAAGAATGTTCAAAGATTTGTGTATAGTTGTAGAGTTTGTCAAGTTGCAAAAGGGAGTAGTCAGAACACTAGATTGTATAAACCTTTGATAGTACCGGAGAGACCTTGGGAAGACATAAGCATGGATTTTGTAATGGGATTGCCTAAGACATAGAGAGAACATGATTAAATATTTGTAGTGGTTGAAAAATTTTCAAAGATGGCTCATTTCATACCTTGTAAGAAGATAACTGACGCAGTGCATGTAGCTGACCTATTTTTCAAAGAGATTGTGAGATTTCATGGATTACCTAAGAGTATAGTTTTAGACAAAGATACAAAGTTTGTTGGATACTTTTGGAAGACACTTTGGAAGAAGATGAAGATAGATTTGAATTTCAGTTCTACTTTTCATCCATACATAGATGGACAGACAGAGTTAGTGAATAGGAGTTTGGGAAACTTGTTGAGATGTTTGGTTGGAGACAAAGCTAGAAGTTGGGATTTGATTCTTTCACAAGCATAGTTTTCATACAATAATTTAGTAAATAGGAATACCAGAATAACACCTTTTGAGATTGTTACTGGAATGAATCCTAGAGGAGTATAGAATTGAGGGATATTAGTACAGAGGAAAAGAGGAGTGCCAAAGTAGAAGAATTTGTAGACCATATGAGGATAGTGCAAAATCAGATAAAGAAACATTTGGAGGATATGAACAGCAAGTAAAAAGAGAAGACTGATGAAAAGAGAAGACATAAAGAATTTGAAGTTGGAAATGAATTGATGGTGTACTTGAGAAAAGAAAGATTTCCAATTGGGACTTATAACAAGTTGAAGATGAAGAAGTTTAGACCTTGTAGGATACTCAGATAATTTGATTCAAGAAATGCTTATGAGGTGGAATTACCAGAGACATTCGGTATTTCACCTATTTTCAACATTACAGATCTTTATCAGTATCATGAAGTAGAATTCAGTGACAGTATGGGAGAAGACTTGAAGAAACAATTACCACAACAAGCACCGGAACAAATAGAAGAAATTTTGGATAGCAAAGTTGGATGTAGCACTAGAGGGAGACAATACAAAGAATATCTTATGAAGTGGAAAGGTAGACTGAAAAAAGATTCATCATGGGTTTCTCAGGCTAAGGTGGACCGTCTTGGTTCTCCCTTAGCCCCAACAAAGTGAGGGACCCACTTTTTCAATAACCCCAAATGTCTGATGCAAGAGCATCCCTGGTTCAAGAGTAATCTTGCATCAACCAAAAACATTTACATTTCAGTTGGTTTGCATTTCAGTTCTTTCATTTTCCAGTTCAGTCAGAAGTAGTTTCAGCTTGTAGTCTAGTTTTGGCAATTCACATCTTACAGATCTGGATGTAGCATCTACATGCATTCATCTACATCATATCAAGAATTCATAGAATTTGGATCAGATACCACAAAGATATCGCTATCAGAAGATCAACTATTTTCTCATAATAGAGCACTCTAGCAGTTCTTGATAATCAGCTGAAGGAGAAGGCTTGCGGATCATTCCTTGACCTGCGGATCTCAATGACACAACATTCAATGTCCTATGGTTCATGGTCGACCTTGCTTTAGGGTCTACACATTGTTCCATTCATTTAAGGAAGTGTTCTATGAATTTAGGTTTGACCTATTTGTGAACACATTATAGCTCTTCATTGGGGTTTGTGACCTTCCTTAGCCGACACGGAGGAATCTTTTGGTCTGAAAACGATGTATATTGATGTAATAGATCCTTAGGAAAGTAGATCTATTCACATACGAAAGATCTGGTAGTTTAGATTCTTGCACATGTATGTACTCAAGCCTGTGAGCCCTAATTGTAAGCCTGCATGTTGTCGGCTAGAATGTATTTGAATTCTTTGATATACTGAATGATGGAAGCTGCATTTGTTTCATTATTTTTGAGTTTTTTTTTTGTGTTTACTCTTGTTGCATGGTCCGGATTGTTCATTCTGTGAACCCTCCTACCGTGACTACACCACTTGGAGAAACAACATGATATTTGCTTTCAAATTAGAAAAAGAAAAAAGAAAAAAAACATTGAGATTTAAGATCTTTCACTTTCTTTCACAATACATTACATGAAAACCTTGAGTGCATATACAATGGCAATGAATGATGAGCATTAAGATGAAGCTATTTTCTTAATGTCACACCCTTGTGTGCACTGTCATTGCTCTAATATTTGCAAAACTTTCTTCTCCCTCTGCTTGCTAGTCATCTTCGCCATCTTTGTTGAACACTTAAAATAATATATGGATTGTAGAAGAAAGAAGTGTGTGCCTCTCCATTTAAAAGCATATGAAATAGCTTGGTGGATACGCTTCTGAACCAGTTGCGTTGGACCTCCTTGTACTTGGAAGATTTAGTCTCGAAGACTCTTACGATGATATCTGCATGCATTATGGAAACATCTTGAAGGAGGGAAGATTAAGCAATCTCCTTTCTTGGTCAAGTTGCATAGTAGAAGAGCTGACATTGATAAGAGTTTGAAAATTTCTTAAGGCTGCGACTCTTGGTCTCTTAGGCTAATGTGGCCTCGTGTACATCATTAAAATCTATTCATTCATTCATTCGTTGTTAGTTTTTCTTTTGTCTCTTCATATTTTATTTTCTCTCTTCCATGGAAGATGACGACTACGAAAAAGTGCATGAAACTGTCTACGTGGATATCTGCTACCCTTGAATAGTTTCTTTCCTTCTATGCTCAAACATTTTCAACTTTATTTCCTTGTTCATTTGTATGGATAAGTAGTAAATGCACCAGAGGTGCTATCAAATGGCCAATAGGCACAAATATTTATAGGCCTATCATTAAATAGTATATATTTATATTTTATTGGAAAGTCATTAAATGTAGTTGTTGGTGGACAAGGCTATAAATACTATAACAAATTCAATTTTTTTTGTAAATAAAAATAATGAAGTGGTATTAAATGAATAACCACATGAACTAAATCATGAATGAAACATTAGAGAATTAAAACATAAAGAAATCATATGTTTAGTAATTGCATTCCTAATGTTTGTTAAGATTTCTCTAAATCTAACTTGTTCTAGATCATGTCCTTGTTGATGAAAAATTATTTCCAAATTCATGTCAATTGTTTGGAATGTAGTCCACAATGCTTTACCATAAGTGTTACCTATAAACATAGAAAGTACAATTTTTCAAAATCGATACCGGTTCCAATCATACTCTATGTGAAAGTCACATATTATCATCAAGAGCATTATCTTCAAGCTCTGTATCATTAGCATCAGTAGTCTCTAAAGAAACAGGTGTGTGGTGTACATTCCATGCATGATATGTATTTTTAATTGTCTCCCAATGTTGAATAATCATATCTTTTTCATCTCCAATATCAACTCTAATGTTATGAAATGGTTTATGCAATAACAAGTCACTCCAACAAAAAAACTCATATTCCGGTGAGTCACCTTTTGGGATTGAAAGATATTTTGACCAAACTCTAACAATTGCTAGTATATCTCATGGATTCCATTATTGATATCTACAATGCGGAGAATATGGCTAAGATCTTGATAATTTTATTAATTCACGCTGATCAATCTAAATTAAGTTTTTTATTTTGGAAAACAAAAAAATTGGAAGACGAACAATTTTTTAAAAAAATTTGACGACAAAAAAATAATTTGTTAAACCAGTGAGAGGATATTGTAAGTTATCTTTCTATACATTTGTTATGCAATTAACTATTTATTTACGATAGGAATATTGTAACATTGAAAGTGTCATTTTAATTATTAACCATTTACTTTGTTTGCTACATAAAGACATATGGTGACTATGATGGGTTGCAAATGACATGACATCAACATTGAGGTGTGACAGTGAAGAGGGAATTTTGGAATGTTGTCTTTACTGCATTTCAGTGCTTCTAATTTCTATACATATAGAGGGTAGGCTAAACTCCACTTAATTTATTCTAAACCACATTAGGCTATATTTGAAAACATATTCCAAGATGTATGCATCAATAGGCTATTTAGTATTGGTTAATTATTGTTGAGAAGGAGGCCTCCCAAACTGGGTTGTGGTTAGTGTATTAATAGTTATATGATCCAACTACCATTAATGGAAATATGATTAAAGCTCTCAGAACTTATCTTTAAAGTTAATTTATGAGTACACCTACTATTGCAATTATCTGAGTCAGATGTCTTTGTGCATGCCAAATGTAGTATTTATGGTCAGTTGGATCTTATGTCTTTAGTGTTAGTATTAGTAGTGTCACTATTGTTGCCATTATAATGGCTTCTTATAGATTGATCTCTAATACATAGTCGATAGCTACTCTATGGAAATATATGGAAAAGTGCTCTTTGTAGAACTGTTACTATTTAGGAAGAAAATTAAAGATGGTTAGAAATAGGGGGTTGAGAATTTGTAACATGCCATGTTTCTTTAGTTTGTTTCAAAATATGTAGTGGTAGTCACCTTTTTGTATTCCAAAAATTACAACGCAAAACAAAGATTTTCACAGTGCCTGCAAATAGTAGAAGAAGGTTGTGTCATGCTCCCTCCATGAGATAAATAGATTATTCTTTTTTATAAATTATTTACATGTTTGTGGTGACTAAAATTTGTAGAATAGAATGTCAACAGTCCACCAAAACATATAAGCCTTGTAGCTCAGTGTTACATTTTGAAAGAATGCTTGCAAGCTAAAATTGACCGTGGATGTAGAAATGCTAGAAATCTTGATGTACGATATGAACAGTGCTTTAGACTAAAGAATACCTCAACCAAGAGATTGAAACCAAATTTACCATCTTTTACCGTACGAACGTATGCAAGGTCATCAATGTGGGAGAAAATAGTTTTCTAGCAAAAACTTCACAACTCATTCTCAACACCCCAGTAGTTTGGAGTCATCGGGCCACTTTTTATTTGGGAGAAAATACACAGGCAAGGCCTTGCAATCCTAGATGCTTTTTTAGGTTCATTTTATTCATAATAGTGGTCTGTCTTTAGGTTTAATACCCAACATGTTTGATCTTTGTAGCTAATTATAAACTTCCATAACTTTTAGTGAAAAATAAACACTCTTGCAGAAAATTGTAGTTAGAACTTTTGCAACAAACAAGGACCTTGCAACATGAAAATGCTAATATAGATATATGATATTATTTTAATAGTACCACATATTATACCCAATGTGATTAAAGAAATCAATATAAGAAATAGAAAGATGAACCTTACTCCTCCATCATATGTATCATCAAAAATCTAGAGTCAATGAGATTACATAGATTAATATAAGAGAGATACAAAGATGAATTTTTACTCCTACATCATATGCAACATTGAAAATAGTAGGATTAAGAAGAAATGAAAACTATCTTCCCAATCAACTATATAATTCTACATCTAACAATCTAATGTAGTTGTTCTCTAGTTGAAACTTGAGACTCAAACCCAATTTTTCTTGGGAAATGAGGTGTCTCAACCTTCCTGAATATTTCCCATAATAGTTATTTTATTTAATATTTTCCTATAGCTGTTACGCATTGTCAGTGCTTTGAAAATTGGTTTATTAGGTGTCAAAAGATGCCCACATAGTGGTATATTATGAAAGGCCTATTTTTAGGCATATTATGACAGATTCTATGACATCTATAAGGGTCAAAAATAGGGGATTTCATTTTGGACGTGAGAGCTTATTTTTAGACTGGAATCTTGGCTAAGAAGCTTTGCACATGGTTTTGTAAAACTAGAGATGGTTTTGTAAAACCAGAGATGGTTTCTTGTATAGCTAGAAGTCTATAAATTGGAGGCTTGAGGAGTATTTTGGATGTGTGAGTTTGTAGGTATTGTTATGCTACTAGAATGCTGCCGAAAATCTTCCAGAGTTGATTACTGGTGATACTCCTATAATCAACTTGCTCTGTAAGTCTGTAATCTTGTTATTGGATTTGGAATACATTGAGCAGGCTTTTGGAGTGTGGGGTTTTTCACCCGAAAGGGTTTTTCTCATGTATATCTGGTGTTTTATGTTTCACTATTTATTTCATGTATTAATGCACTTCTGGAGTTTCTATTTAATTGTTAGATCAGTTTTTAAAAGTTTTGCATTATGTTTCTCCTCAAGATTGGCATAGGAAGTTGTTTCTACTACTTTAACTTCCTTACAAGTGGTATCAGAGTCTAATCACCTTTGGTTTTAGTTGTGGGTTGTTGGGTTTTTTGTGCTAATCAAGGTGTTGGTCATGATGTTAGTCATAAATGAAAGGAAGCTAGGTGTGATGAAATCGCTTCCTACACTAATCTAATGAGGAGAGATGTATGCAAATTTAATTTAATTCTTACAACTACAGCAACATAGAACATCTAACAGAGATATTGCAGCAATATACATACACACAGAAAGTAGACAGAAGAGAGAGAGAGACAAGATATATGTGGGGAAAACCCTTACGGGTGAAAAAACCCACACTCCAAAACATAGCTCAAATGTATTAGAGTAAACAATAACAGATTACAATACAGTTTCAGAGCCAATGCTCTTTCAGGAGTCTTCGAATGTCAACTCTAGAGATATTACGGTAGCATAACAGTACTTGTACCAAAGTTATATATCTCCCATCCAAGCACCTATTTATATATAGTTTACAAGGCAAATATGGAACCTTCTAGAGATGGGCATCCATCTTGGAATCATGCCCCAAAACCCACGCCTAAGGATACTTGTCCAACATCCCATCCCGAAGTGGGCGCCTGGTCCCAAGATAGGTTACGATAGATGCTCTGACGCACCTTACAACTATCATAGAATCCGTCATACACTGACTAAAAATATCATATTCCTCTTACATGTCATAACCGCCCTTGACCGCCGAAAGATGCCTTTCTCTCATGCAAAGATACTCACTGACACTTGTCTTTAATTAAAAATCGTTTGTACTTGCTGCCCCCAAACCCCTATTAATTATTCAAGGGGGGAAATTGTGACTGCCAAAGTCACCAAAATTTACCCTACTGGATATACACAAGGTGCTAACTATGCAAACTCAACATGGGATAAATAAATACAACATTAGGAATTTGTAAAGGTTGAGACACCTTAATTCCCAACAATAAACAAACATTGAATAAAAGTACACATTAGCCTTTATTCATCTTGAAAGATACAATGAATTCATAGAATTCATGATCTCAAGTCTCCAATGATTAGGTCTTAATCTTGTAACATTACTCAGAGGTTGATGTGTGTTGTTGTTTCCATTTTGGGGCCTTCCGTAGATCTCATCTGTAAGATAATATTTCCTATAATGATGCTGCATAGATAGTTATTTAATACAAGATATGCTTCAAACATTGTGTCTATCTTTAAATCTTTGCATGACATTTATCATTTTGACATGCTTTACCCTCAAATATGCTGAATATGTTTAGTTATCTATGAGATGTCTACATATTTGTTATTATTTGCATAAGATTGTCAATTATTTACAATTATGATGATGAAATGCTTTGAAATTGAAAGAAATTGAAAGAAATACTTCAAATTAATGTTGAACCTTCAGTTATTGATCCACATACACACTTGATACTATCATTAGGAGAAGAAATCAAACCATATGTTCACCAGGAGGTTCCACAACTAGATATAGTTGATGCAAACTTCAAAGGATAGTGAATGAAAATAATACATGCAAAATGATGAGCACTCCAAGGGACGTAGCAAATCAAAGCACATAACTAGAATTTAGACGTAGATTACTCAAGATTTACGAAGATTTGTAATCAAAATGGTCTTCTCTTTCATTAAGTATACAAAAGACATGTACATATACAATAGCTTTGAAATGAGTCATGAATACTTCAGCAAACAAATTTCAATTAAGTTTTGAATGAATAAAATGAGGCATCCCTGCACCTTTTATAAAACAAAGTGAGGGAGCGGTTACGATTGATCTATGATCAAGATTTATCTATTAAGATCTATGGTTCAAGATTCATTGACCAAGTTAACATTTTCCATGTGGCACAAGTTGCGAGCTGGAAACCATCTAGATGGCTTATCCTTCAAGTTCTTCCTCTCCATCATCAGGAGCATTAGGATCATTACTTTCAAAATCTTCATCATCCTGATGAGCTTCTCCTTGTACATGGACCTACATGGATGTCTGGATATTTTCATATGACTGTACTATCTTCTCTATCTCCCCACCATCCTGAGTTCTTGCTTTGATGATGGCGTGCCTATGCATTTGATATTTGCCTTGGAGATTCTCTAACTTACTTCTCCTACTACTAGATGTCTCGTTATAATTCTCCATCCTGACCCTGATCCTCATGATCTTATCCGTAGTTTCTTCTGTCAAGTGGTTTAGGGCATCATTAGCTACCTCCTGAAAATTGTTATGTAGAGCTTTAATGGAAAACTCCTCATCTTGATTTTCTATCTTGCCTTCTGCCTTTCCTTCTAATGCTTCCAAAATTTCAGCCTCAAACGACATCATATCATGTAGCTTCATGTTGATATCTCTTAGTTTACTGTTGCATCTTTTAAGCACATCACATTCAAATCTGATGTCTTTATACCATATATCAATCAATAAGGCTATATTATTATTCAATACTTGATTCTTTATTAAAATCAGAGGATCAATCCTCTTTATTTCATGCAAGGTGCTCAGGACCTTCTCCAACTGAAATGACCTCCTTCTGATTTCCATCTACAATTTATCTACCTTTTTCTTGGAGGTACCTAAAGAATTCCACCTCTTTAAAGAGGCTTTTACCACTTCCTCTACTTCATCAAATGTGGATAACATCCACTTTTTCATTATGGATGACTCATGCTTCATCATATCCAGTTTATTTACCTCATCTTGAGAAATAGCAGTCAATGGGACTGCATGATCACTGATGTATCCTCAGGGTTAATTAACTCTTTTATGTAAGTATGTAACTGAGCAATGTTCTCCTTGTGCTATTTATTTTTCTCTTTCTCTCTTTTCACCTTCTGGGTCAATGAATCAATTATGTCCTTACCTTCTTGGCCTTCCTGATCTTCATTGGCAAATCCCAAATCTACTATATTAATCTGGAATTCATCCAGAGTGATCTTGCCCTTTTCTTTATCTGCTGTAGGAATGGCCACCTGGGTGGTCCTTCTACCCATGACAAGATCTCTTCTTATTGCGGAAGTTATTATAGCCTTCCTCTTAGGCTTTATTAAAGTTTCTGAAAATAATGTAGATATATCAAATTTGTGTGCCTCTATACCTAATTCTGTACCAATTTCTTTCTCGAGCCACTGAGGAATTTGATCCTTTGACTATTGGTCTCCATCATCATCATGATGATCACCCTGATCTTCAGTATCCACCATCATGTCCGATGGTGAGGGTGATCTTCTCTTCTCTTCCTCATGATGTTCCTCATGAAGGTGATCTTTAGGTATATCCTCCTGTTGAGGGATTTCCTTTTCTGGAGAGTGATCATGTTGATCATCTGCATGTTTATCCTGATCCTGCTCTTTTGCTTCCTCCATGGGTATCTCATCCACCTTGGTGATTTCCTCATCATGAGGCATATTGGCTTCTGTGGATGTCACTGTGTCTATCTTAGGTATACCAACCTTATCTGAAGCTGCAATCTGTTCTGTAACTATAGTAATTACCTCTTGTACTTTTAGGACGGGATCAACTGATGTATCCTTTTCTTCCCCTCCCTTATCTTTTTCTTCTTCAATTTTGGGTTCAGTTGATGTATCATGCTATTGCTGACCCATATTTGGAGCTTTGCTCTCCACTTCTTTCTGTTTTACCTCTTCAATACTTTCTATTTTGTCAAGTGCATCTACCCTATCCTTAGGATTTACATCCTCTTCATATGTCAAATCTATTGTTGCAGGACCTATTACCTGATCAATTAATGCATCTAGTCCCATTTGTTGTGCAATTTTCTCTAGGCTCTTTTCTTTTCCTAATTCCACTTGCTTCATCTCCTCTAACACCGTTTGTACTGAAGTTGTACATCCTTCACCACCTCATCATCAGATAGGTCAACTGTCTCATCTAATGAGATTAGACCACTTTAAAGTATTTTAGAGGTTTCTTTCACTTGTTCCCCTGCAAGTTAAGTTTTAAACTTTACAATGGTGGGAAGTGGAACTTTATGCTACAATTCCTTCTTAATACTTCTCCACCTTCTCCCCTCAACATTATGGGAGTTTGTTTTATTTCACCTCTCATAGAACTCCTCGGTTTCTTAGGCATAGTGGCTAGCACCTAAGGTGCTTTTCTCTTTCTAGTGAATGATATAGGGCCTTCCTCTTCCTCAGGCTCCTCCTCTAGAGGGATATCCTCTTCTACTTCCTTGTGTGAGGATTGACCCTCCTCATATGCTATAGTAGGTTGTGCAGCTAGCCTCTGGATATTTTTAGCTTTTTGTTTATCCTGAGGAGGCTATGCTGATGATGCTGATGCTTGTTTCAATTTTGATGCATCTTCAGCTGGCACTATCACTCTTTCAATTATAACCCCTTGGGTTTAGTATCAATTTTCGTACTTCTTGGAGGTCTTTTTCTTTTCTCAGGAGGTGGTACTCTTTCTCTTTTAGTCTTTCTCTTCTCAATTAAGAAGTCATCATATTCATCTTCAGCAATTTCTTGTCCTTTCTTCTTATTGTCCATTGTGATGGCAACACCTCTTTTTGTCAGTACATTTATTTGCTCCTCCACCCAAGCTTGGGTTTGCTGTAATATCCTACCCATGAATGGATCTAAGGACATATCCTCTTGTATAGTGAGATCCGATGTAGAGATGGTATCATTATATATCTTTTTCTCTTCATATTCATCAGCCATTATCATTCCATCATCTTTCTTCAGTTGTGCTGGGATGGAGATGCAATCAAAGGTCCTAATTTTGTTAAGTGTTAACCTCTGATACCTTCTTCTTCGGGCTTCAGCTTCATCTTCACAATCTGCCCAGAAGTCTTTTAGATGCCTTCGGTGGATGGGTTTCCCAATGATCTTCTACATCTTCCCATATGGGTCGTATCATCTTATCAATGGAAAAGACTGGAAATTCATCATCGCTAGACCAACTATGGCTTTCTTTATATTCTCATAATCTAGGCACATATACGAGCCCATTGTAATTGGAAATAATACTGGCGGAAGCTTGTTGTTTGCCTTATAGGCATTCAGTATTGTAGAGATTTGTCTTAGAAACTCCATTAAGCCAACCGCATCTGTAGGGTACCTTGGGAGCATGAGAGGCTCCTCCTCAAAACCTTCAATCCTGATATAGGAGAAAGTGGCAAATTGGATAAACTAGGCTCCATGCCTGTATATAACTTCCTGAGCCTCCATGCTCAGTCTCTTAGTTCTGTCCTCTTCCATTGTTCTCACCAGGTGTATAGAGAATGCATCATTTACCAGTTTGTAATCTTGGAGGTAATTCACTCTTTGCAGTTGGGGATGATGATCCCATATGTGTGCATCATTGGATGTGCCACCAATTCTCCCAACTATACTCAATGCATCAAATGTACCCTTATAGGCACATGAATAAACTATATATGAGGTCATATAAAAGGAACAATCTGGACCTCCTAGGTTCATTAGCTCCTCATCTAGAGCATCACTTATCATCTTAGCCCACATTGGCTTACTATCTGTGTAAAGGCACATCAGGATGACTGCATACATCTAGTCCTTAAAACTTTCAGCATCAGGCTGGCCTGTCACTCTGCTGAGCAGTGCTATCATGTACTAGTACTCATCATCAATATTGAATTTATATAAATGTACAGGAAGTTTAGCTGCTGTAGGATAAGGACTATTCTTTGCCCTCCATTGATACATTTTCTTCCTAGCAGACTTCTTGTTATTCTCATATTCTACTTCTGATTTCTTCAAATCTATGTTGGCAACTTTCCTACCCAACGGAAAACTGAATGTGGCAGCAAGACCCTTGATAGAGAGATTAGCATACACTCTGCCATGCTTCTCTACCCTCCTAGTTTCTAGGTTATAGTTCTTCGCACATTCAATAACCAGCTCAGGGGTTTCCATGGAGTAAGGGAAACTAGCTGCATTCCACACCCCAGATACAAAAAATGCATCCAGTAGGGTGTTGTTACTCTTCTCATCACTCATCTTAGCCGACCATGCAGCCAGATCAGTATTTCCCTAGTGTGTATATGTAATTGCTCCGTATATGAATTGGACACCCTCAGGATGAGAAAACATCAGTTTTAGGAATTCTACCTCTGACTTAGCTAACCACTTGTCTGCCATGAGTGCCTACAATGGAACAAGGCTTGTCTTACAATTTTATACCACATGAATGCATATACGTTATATTTTTATTAATCATCATGCATATTATAGTTTTTCATCATCTAGTTTATCTTGATATGCATAACTTCAAACCAGTAAACACCATGATACCTGGATATGCAAAAGATGTCAACAAGAGGGCTTCAAATTACTTACCTGATGTGCTTATCCTCTCGATTATGCTAATGGTTGTCTGAAAGTGATCTTGATACAGATGACTTTCGCTTGCTTCGTTCTGCTTTAAATTGTGTGTGTCCGGATGTTGTTCATCAAAGGGTTCAAAAGCTTAGTTCTCTGTTAAAACTGGTTTATCTCAAGGTAAACATAAAATGACTCGGTAAATTCATTTTAAACCTATGCATCGGGTCAATTAGGGTAAAATTAGGGCAAATTTAATTGAAACAGCTGATTTTCTATACGAGACATCTAGATCTTGCTAGGTGTATGTATTGGGTTCCGTCGATGGGAACCACCTACCATATCTACGTGCATTTAATGTCAAAGGCAGTAAAAGAGCGGGGTGATCTCTGTATGATAGGATGATATTCAAATATCAGGTGATATTTGGATATCGGGTGATGTTCAGATATGATGATCCATTGGAGCAAATGACCTTCCGTCGAAATATCAGGATGATGTCATCAGGATAATGACTTGGTTCAGCATTGTGGCTTTATGACGTCATCGTCATGTTATGTATGAAGGGTCATGTTTGGAAATATACCTCCACGAGGTAAAAAGGATGGTGACGTCATCATCATGTTTATTTCTTCATTTACCAGGTTTGGATGAGGTCAGCAAGATATTGGTTTGGGGTGATATTTTGCGATAGGCTGATATTCAAATATCGGGGTGATATTTAAATGTCGGGTGATGTTCAAGAATATGATCTTCGCAAAATATATGATGTTGTTTGTCGAGTAGATATCGCTATCACATAAAGTTGACGTCTGGATGTTCAGAGCAAATGATTTTATCAGGTGATAATTTTAGATCGGGGTGATCTTTTATAATATGATTGTTAAGAAATATGATCCTCCCCTTGGAATATCAGGTTTGACCAAGACTTTGACTCACCATAACTCTTGTTTTCTAAGGAATATTAGGGTGATCCAAAAGGCAAACCTGCAGAAAATTTTGTACTCTTTTCAACTATGAGGTTATTGTCATGAAATGTTAACTTTGAAAAAAAATGGCCTCATCATGATGACTTACCAAGACCTCTTTATGCAAGATCATCTGCATTGTCTTACTTTTACCAAACCGCTAGCAAACAGAAAACACAAGCAAGGCCAAGCAAAAAGTTGGGTCCCTGTTTTGTCAAGTCAAAATGGGGCGTGTTGTGTAACCACACAACAACTTGCCACCAAAGAAAACACTAAAATTCTAATGATTCAAGTGATGTGAACACATTCTAACGTAGCATCCTAACTCTTTCTAAGCATAAGCATCATAATCTTTATGAATGATAAAATATCCTTATGGTAACAATGCTAACAAAGGATCAGTAGTGTGCAAATGATTAATTATCCTCATCTTGAAAGCAAGTTGAAAACATGAGTAACTAGTGTTAAGCTACATAGTTGGAGATCATCCCTCATAGCCAACCTGGAAGAGCCTTGCTACCAGCAGGCGTCTATAGCCCTGGCAAGGTTATCTATACAATCCTCCTAAGTAGAGCCCCACTACCAACAGGCATCTATAGCCTTGGTAGAGTTACTTAGATGGCCTAATTTTATTATATTTTTGGATTTTTTGAACATTTATACTTCATATATCTGATATCATCATGTAAGCTCAGAATGCAAGGTATGGTCACTTGTTGTTTTAGGTTGGAGATTGCATTGGTACCAAGGGAGTCCCTTTAAATTTTTCACTTAACACCTATACTTGCATTTTCAACAAACCCAAGGCTGTTAGGTGAGTCATTGTGAAGAAATCACTTTGCTTAAGAAAAGGTACCTTGATGACATGATATCACAGACCTGACCATGATGACTTTCTCAAAATGAGTCATAACCTATATATAAACATGTTCTCATCACTTGAATCTTAACAATTTTGTTATTTTCTGGGGTGATGAGTTGCATCATCTTGACTAACCAAAACAAAACTCAACCAGCAAAGAAAGCAAAAATAGAAACAAAACACTATATAAACAACTATACAAATATACATTATAATACACATGACTGACATGAAGTTACTTAGGCTTGGAAATAATGTTTGAGGAACTATCCATTAACTGGCAATGGAACATCCTCACCTATCAAGTTCTTAAGCCTGAAAGTACTGTCTCCTAATATCTTAGAAATTTGGAAGGGACCTATCCATAATTTATCAAACTTACCATGGTCTCCTTTCTTCTCATGGGCTTTATCCCACATCAGGACTAAATCTGATATCCTAAAGGCTTTGACTTTGGCTCTTTTGTCAAACCAACATTTGACAACAGCCTGATGTTTGGCAAATTGATCAATTGCTTGACTTCTTTTCTCTTCCACGTGCATCAACTGAAGCAACCTAACTTCTTGGTTATTGTCTATGCCTGGGTACTCTTGGGCAAACTGCAAGGTAGGAATCTTTAGATTAACAGGGAGGATGGGATCCTAATGCAACCTTGTTTCTAGTTCTGTCTACCCATAAGGCATATTTTAGAAGTGTATTCCATTCCCTAGGGTTCTTGTCTACTAACTTCTTTATGATATTCAACAAATTTTTGTTAGGGGATTCTACCAATCCATTCCCTTGGGGATAATAATTAGATGAGAACTTCAGTATGATCCCATAATCAAAGGCCCAACTTGACAATTTGGTTGAAGTAAAAGCATAGCCATTATCACTTACCAGAGCATAGTGAACCCCATACCTGGTGACTATGTTACTTTCCAGAAATCTAATGACATCTTCTGCGCTGCAAGTCTTGCTGCTAGTGGCTTCAGTCCACCTGGTACAATAATCAGTAATTGTTAAAACGTACCTGTGGCTTGAACATGATGGAGGATTAATTGGTCCTATGAAATCCATGCCCCATTGTGCAAATGGGCGTGCCTCCATCACTGGTTACAAAGGTTGTGTAGCATATCCCTCTCTATTTGCAGCTACTTGACATACATGACAACATTTAATGTGCTCAGTAGTATCCTTGAAAATTGTAGGCCAATAATATCCTGCTCTGAGGATAGCATGTGTTGTAGCCAAGGACGAGCCATGTGCTGTTCCAAACTTGTCATGTAATTTTGATAATACTTTATCTGCTTCAGGCCTCTCTAGGCATCTTAGGTATATTCCTTCATAATTTTTCTTGAACAGTACTGCTTTCATCATGTACTTCTGGGATTTTATTTTTAGGGCTCTTCTTTGTGAAGCTTGCAGTCTTGGAGGACATCTTCTAGTAATCAAGATATGCCTGATATCTAAGTACCAATCTCCACTGTCCTTCTCATTAATAACATAATGTTGACTTGTGATAGTTGGATCAACTTCTGATATCATTTGGCTTAGAGCTTGTCCTCTTACCAATTTCATGGGTATGATTTCCATGTCATTTTCTTGTAGGACTATGATCCACTTCGCCCTCTTTTCACCAGGCTCACTTTGCATTAACAACATCTTCACTGCTGCATCAGGCACCACAGCAATCACTTTGCTTCTCAGGATATAGTGCCTGAAATTCTTTACGGGTCTGACTAGTGCAAGTACCTTCCTTTCAACATCTACATATCTTAATTCAGCATCTTTGAAAGGATAGCTCATAAATGCTATAGGTTTCTCTTCTTTTGATTCATTCCTTTGAGTGAGCACTGCTGTAGAGGTATGTTCTAAGGCAAAGGAATAGATATAGAAGTCTCTTGTATAGTCTGGACTGATGAGGACAGGAGCCTCAAATATAGCTTTCTTTATGTCTTCAAAAGCAGCTCTTGCCTCTAGTGTCCACTCGATCTTTGCAGCCTTCTTCAGCATAGCATTTAATGGTTTGACTATCTCAGCAAAGCCAGTGATGAACTTTCTAACAAAATTTATCTTACCAAAGTAAGACTTGAGCTCCTTTTTACTCCCAAGAAGTTGTAATTTCATTATGGAATCCACCCTGTCAGGATCTATGATAATCCCATTTTCAGTTATTAGGTGGCCCAGTAACTTTCTTTTTGTCACCCCGAATATGCATTTCTTGGGGTTAAGGATATCCCATACTCTTCACATTTTTTCAATACATTTCTGAGATCATCTGCATGGTTGCCTCTCTTTAGAGAACACTATTAAGTCATCCATGTAAATGACTATACATTTTCCTATTAAACCTCTAAAGGCTATGTCCATTGCTCGCTAGAATGTTGCTCCAGCATTTATCAGTCCAAATGGCATGCGTCTATAAGAAAATATACCCCACTTTGTGGTGAAGGTAGTTTTTAGTCTGTCGATTTTGTCAACCATTACCTGATTATAACCAGAAAAACCATCCAGGAATGACATCATTTTTGCTCCATTGACAATCTGCAGAACTTCATCTAAGGAGGGTAAAGGATAATTGTCCTTCTCTGATGCTCTGTTCAGGTTCCTGAAGTCTACACATAGCCTGATCTCTCCATTCTTCTTTCTCACTGGGACTAGATTGGCTACTCAAGTGGAGTGTCTCACAGGAAATATTATCTTGGCATTTAACAACTTTTTCACCTCCTCAAAAATCATAGGCTCCAGCAAGGCATTGACAGGCCTTTGCTTCTGTCTGAAAGGTTTAGCATCTAGCTTGAGGGGTATAGTGTGAGTTATGACTGATGTGTCATATGTTTTCAGCTCATCATAAGTCCATGCAATGACATGGATGTAGTCTTTGAGTGCCTGAGTTATTCCTTCTAACTCTTCTGGTGTGCAAACCTTACCTATCAAGACATTTCTCTTGTCATCATTTTGTCCAATGTTCACTTGTTAATATTGCCCTCCATTAGATTTTGGAAGATCTTTCTATTTTAACATGTTATCCAGGTCAAATGCTCTTTCTAACTCAATCATACCTTTGGGAATCCTGTTGCTGGACAACTCTAATATTTCCTCTTCTTCCCAAACATGATCTTCCACATTGTTCTTGTCTATGATATGAGCATCAAATATATCTCTGTTGGAGATGAAATCAAGGATATGCTGATCATCATCAAAAACTTGGAGATTAGTAACATTATCAGGTACTGAGGTCACTGATATCAGTTCTACTGAAAACCTTTTCAAACCTGAAATAGACAAAGGCTCTAAGGTACTAGCAGCCTGGGCTAGAGCGTCTGCTCTATGGTTCTGTTCTCTGGGCACGGGGGTGATATTGAATGCATCAAAATGTTTAATCAAGTCCCACACCTTGTGTCTGTAGTTAGATAGTTTCCTATAATCACAGGAGTAAATTCCTCTCACCTATCTCACCACTAATTCTGAGTCTCTATAGACATGCAGAATGTTTACTTTCTTCTTATGAGAAAATAATATCCCGTGTATTAAAGCCTCATATTCTATTATGTTGTTAGTACAGGGAAATTGCAATCTATAAGCTACTATATAGGATTTTCCTGATGGACCCATGAGATCAATTCCTACACCAGCACCTTGTTTGGACTTGGATCCATCAAATCTCAGGATCCACGATTTATCTTCAGTAGGAGGCTTATGAGAGCCTTCTTTCTTCTTTGCAGCTCTGGCAGCTGCACCAGCTGATATCCATTTTAACTTAGGAATTTCTACCTTCTTAGATTTCATCTTTCCTTTCTTTTAGGAGGCTGATGACTCTTCTTTCTCTTCATCATCAGCAGGATGATCTTTTGAATTAGGCAATACATGCTTCTTTAAAATATGCAAGCATAAAGAACAGGTAGTCTTTGAGTGAGGTGCCTCATGCAATCTACACCATCCTTCAGTCAGTGCATCTTGTGGAGGTTTCTCCTGTTCTATCATCTTTTTAATTTCCCCTAATAAAAACTTCTCAAATCTGGTCAAATTACTACCTCTGTCATCATCAGATAATTCATAATCTGACTCCATCAAACAATCACTCCCAGGGGTGATCTTATTATTTCTGTTATCCTTCTCATTGCAGACCAGAATTTCTTCTGTCTTCTGGATAAAATCTTCCTTCTGACTCATATCTTCTCTTGTTCCTGCAGCAGACGAACAAGAATCAGTATGATCATCATCACTACATATGGAGCTTACCTCTGATGATGATGATGATGCATCTCCACATGTTTGGTCAATCTCCATCATGTCAATGCATGCTTCACAAGTTTTCTCAGAATGTGCTTCATCATGTAATCTGCACCAACCATCAATCAAGATGTCATGAACAGGTATATCTAATAATCGATAACATTCTACCTGTTTAGACACGTATATTTCAAAACTTTTGAAATGGTCCCCTTCTGTTTCATCTCCATGATCATGACCAGATCTTAGGACTACAACATTATCGTCATGAGGAGATCATCAGGATCATGATCATCATGAAAGTCATACATCAGGACCTCCTCTATTCTGACAGTCTAAGGTCTGATAGAGTATACTCCAGGTTCCACATTTACGTACATGATCTCATTTGTTTTGTTGTACTCGGTGATCATGTGTTTCATTCTTGGTTCAGCATCTACCCTTATCTGGTTTGGTATACCTTTCCAAGGTAACCACATATGACTGAAGTCAGTAGACATATATCCGTTGAGGATTTTAGACCAGTCTCTACTAAGTAACATTCCATATGTATCAAGTATGTCAACTACCTGAATGTCAATATAGTATTGGATCCTAGGGTCCGATGCCAGCTACATGTGAATGTGAGTCAACTCTCCTATTACATTCACCTTTGTCTTGTCTAGTTGGGTTACCTTCTTCAAGGATTTAGCAGGATGTAACCCTCAAGCATTACATATGGACAAGAGCATGACATTCGTGGATGCTCCTAAGTCTACTAGACAATTATGTAGGTTCTTACCAAACATCCTTATGGTTAGAAGGAATGGAGGTGATTCACTTTTATCTCTATACAAGGTCATGTGAGAAGTCTCTGCAGCTTGAACAGTAGCTGGGACTTTAGTTTTAACATTATTGTCTTTGACAGCATGATCCTTACCTCTAGATTGACTTGATGGATGAATATCTTCTTTGGGAGTAGGATCATCCAGTGATTTCATAAATGCCTTTTTAATGGCTGGAATTTTCAACAACTCTGACATGGACAGGCTGATTTTGATCTTCTTCATCTCATCTACCAGGTATGTGAGTAACTTGTCAGACTCATGAGGCATGCTCAAAGCTTTTGATACTATATTCTGTAGTGACAGATACTATGCATTTACCTTTGGTAATCCTGGATTGTTACTTGCCTTGGGATCAGGAGGTGTGTTAAAATTATTTGGGGGCAAGGAACTAGTTAATGGACTAGTAGGTCTATTGGAATTACTTCTCAGATTATAATTGTGTTTACCCTGATATTGTTGCTGGTAAGCATGCACTTCTTCAGGCTCATTTGATGGTTCGTTGTCATCCTCAAAGGGGAAAACATAATTTGACTCAAAAGTCATGGCTGACTCTTCACATGTATGGGTATAATGCTGATGGGATGACATAGTCTGTTGATTAGGATAATCAGTATAGCTTTCCAATACTAAAGCTGAATCGTATCCACAGGGAACAAGTTCATTCCCTTCCACATGATGTGGATTTCTTGTAGTATTGGATACCTCTATTTGGAAAATACTTGCAGCAATTTGAAATTGGGGACAATCTAGCTCTGCATGAGCATTAGTATTGTGAATCCTACACCAATTGGTGACGGCAGCCTTAGCAAGATTGACTCTAGTAGTTTGTTTGGCTTCACTAGGAGGCTGACTATCCAAAGGTGATGGTAAGGAACCATTATTTGGCCTAGAGTTCCATGTTCTAGGCTGTCTAGGAGGATTGTTGTTACCACTGTTATTGTTGTAGTTATTGTTGTTGTACCCTCTGTCAGGATAGTTTGTTCTGTCATTGTTATAGCCTCTATTCTAGTTAGGCTGAGAGTAAAAGTTTTGGCTTCTTAAATGAATGATCTCAGTTGTAAGCTTCCTTAGCTGAGCTGATATTTCTTTGATCTCTTCCTTTTCTTCCTGAGCCTTAGCTACTACATTTTCTGTTGAAGGCTTGAAAAATGAGGATCCATTATTGTTCTGATTATTCCAGTCTATAACCTGAGGTGCTTGAACTTGTCCAGGATACTGCATCATTTGGCCATTTCCATTAGGAGGTGGCATTATACTCAATGGAGGTATCTGCAGAGGTGTCGGCATCACAGCCGGAGGCATTGTGGCTGGAGGCATCATGGCTCCATTATACTGTGGCTAGGGAGGATATCCTGGATAACCAGGAAGTGTAGGAAAGGCTATGTTCGGTGTAGGAGCAGGGACTAACTGTTGATTCACTTTAATAGCTTCTTAGAAAGCTCTTGTCAAAGTTGTGATTTCAGGATGAGCCCTTCTGATGAACATTAAAGTTAAAGGATCTAGAGCTGAATAATAGATACTCCTAGCAGCTGCATCTACTACAACATACGAAACAACTAGCTTGGATAGCATTTTCTAAAACCTAGCATTAAAATTAGCAATAGGTTCTCCCTCAAACCGCTTAATTGTGGCAAATAGGTGATAGTTCATTAAAGGATCAATAGGTACTTTGAAACCTATCAGTGAAAGCTTTCTTTAGGATAGCCCATGATCCGACTGAACTCTGACCAAGACTAATATACCAATTATAAGCCTCTTCCCCTAGAGAAAAAGGAAATAATCTGCATACAACATCCTGATGCTCCATTCTGGCTCTACAACAGGCTTCCTTGAAAGTTCTGATATGATCATTAGCATCCTAATAAGGATGATATTTTGGATAGAGTTTGTCTGGATTCTTTGGCAAATCATGATATGCAGTAAAAGTCAAAGGTGATTCTACTGCAAAGAATGACATTGCAACCAGAGGAGGTTGAGCTTGAGGGATAACAGGCTGGATGGGACGTGTCACAGATAGTCCAAAAGGTATTTGTAAACCAATAGGAGTTACAGGAGGAGGCTCTGGTGAAGCTCCTGATGTACTAGACTCTGGAGTGTGATGGATGTCCACAGTTCTAGGTCTAAATCCCCTAACAGGTAATTTGTCAAAAGGTCCAGTGGATCGTGACCTGGTATTTATCCTGTGAGCCAGGATTTCTCAATTTTGGGGAAAATTGGCTGGATTATTGCAAAGATTAGTTGGAATTCACCAGCAAGGAAGGTATTTATGATCAAATAGCGGATCTGCTCAGATATTTATGAAATATTTGCAAGAACAATGTAAATATGAGGTGATATCAGGGTATGGTGATACTTGTAATAGGATATCACATTTTCAAGCTATTTACCTCAAAGATTTGGGCAAATTTACCCAAAATAAGGCTGATCTTTGCAAATACATGATGATCTACTAAAGATTGCAATATTTATGATTGATCTCAAAAAATTTACAGAAGATTAGCATGTATAAGCCTAGAACAACAAATATTTGCGTCTAACTTGGAAATTTAGCGGTGTCTAAGCATTACCTTACAATCTTTATCATCACCTGAAGTACTGATGATGATCCCTTAGCTCCTGGCCCTCTTTCTAGCACCAATTTATGTTGGTCATGATGTTATTCATAAACAAACATAGAATAAAAGTACACATTAACCTTTATTCATCTTGAAAGATACAATGAATTCATAGAATTCATGATCCCAAGTCTCCAGTGATTAGGTCTTAATCTTCTGACGTTACTCAAAGGTTGATGTGTGTTGCTGTTTCCATTTTGGGGCCTTACGTAGATCTCATCTGTAAGATAATATTTCCTGTAATGATGTTGCACAAATAGTTATTTCATACAAGATATGCTTCAAACATTGTGTCTATCTTTAAATCTTTGCATGACATTTATCATTTTGACATGCTTTACCCTCAAATATGCTGAATATGTTCAGTTATCTATGAGATGTCTACATATTTGTTATTATTTTCATAAGATTGTCAATTATTTGCAATTATGATGATGAAATGCTCTGAAATTGAAAGAAATTGAAAGAAATACTTTAAATTAATGTTGAACCTTCAGTTATTGATCCACATACACACTTGATGCTGTCATTAGGAGAAGAAATCAAACCATATGTTCACCAGGAGGTTCCACAGCTAGATATAGTTGATGTGAACTTCAGAGGATGGTGAATGAAAACAATACATGCAAAATGATGAGCACTCTAAGGGATGCAACAAATCAAAGCACATACCCAGAATTCAGACGCAGATTACTCAAGATTTACGAAGATTTGTAATCAAAATGGTCTTCTCTTTCATTAAGTATGCAAAAGACATGTACATATACAATAGCTTTGAAATGAGTCCTGAATACTTCAACAAATAGATTTCAATTAAGTTTTGAATGAATAAAATGAAGCATCCCTGCACCTTTTATAGAACAAAGTGAGGGAGCGGTTACAATTGATCTACTATCAAGATTTATCTATTAAGATCTATGGTTCACGTTTCATTGACCAAGTCAACCTTTTCCATGTGACACAGGTTGCTAGCTAGCAACCATCTAGATAGCTTATCCTTCAAGTTCTTCCTCTCCATCATCAGGAGCATTAGGATCATCTCTTTCAAAATCTTCATCATCCTAATGAGCTTCTCCTTGTACATGGACCTACATGGATGTCTGGATATTTTCATATGACTGTACTATCTTCTCTATCTCCCCACCATCCTAAGTTCTTTCTTTGATGATGGCATGCCTGTGCATTTGATATTTTCCTTGGAGATTCTCTAACATACTTCTCCTGCTGCTAGATTTCTCGTTATAATTCTCCATCTTGACCCTGATCCTCATGATCTTATCCATAGTTTCTTCTGTCAGGTGGTTTAGGGGATCATCAGCTACCTGCTAAAAATTGTTATGTAGAGCTCTAATGGCAAACTCCTCATCTTGATTTTCTATCTTGCCTTTTGCCTTTCCTTCTAATGCTTCCAAAATTTTAGCCTCAAACGACATCATATCATGCAACTTCATGTTGATATCTCTTAGTTTACTGTTGCATCTTTTAAGCACATCACATTCAAATCTGATGTCTTTATACCATATATCAATCAATAAGGCTGTATTATTATTCAATACTTGATTCTTTATTAAAATCAGAGGATCAATCCTCTTTATTTCACCCAAGGTGCTCACGACCTTCTCCAACTGAAATGACCTCCTTCTGATTTCCATCTGTAATTTATCTACCTTTTTCCTGGAGGTACCTAAAGAATTCCACTTCTTTAAAGAGGCTTTTACCACTTCCTCTGCTTCATCAAATGTGGA
Source organism: Cunninghamia lanceolata (assembly GCA_027924645.1). Classification (NCBI taxonomy): domain Eukaryota; kingdom Viridiplantae; phylum Streptophyta; class Pinopsida; order Cupressales; family Cupressaceae; genus Cunninghamia; species Cunninghamia lanceolata. Next base: position 3,268,858 of record BSBN01000710.1, on the reverse strand, counting down.
TAACATCCACTTTTTCATTATGGATGACTCATGCTTCATCATATCCAGTTTATTTACCTCATCTTGAGAAATAGCAGTCAATGGGACTGCATGATCACATGATGTATCCTTAGGGTTAATTAACCCTTTTATGTAAGTATGTAACTGAGCAATGTGCTCCTTGTGCTATTTATTTTTCTCTTTCTCTCTTTTCACCTTCTGGGTCAATGAATCAATTATGTCCTTACCTTCTTGGCCTTCCTAATCTTCATTGGCAAATCCCAAATCTACTGTATTAATTTGGAATTCATCCAAAGTGATCTTGCCCTTTTCTTTATCTGTTGTAGGAATGGCCACCTGGGTGGTCCTTCTACTCGTGATAGGATCTCTTCTTATTGCTGAAGCTATTGTATCCTTCTTCTTAGGCTTTACTAAAGTTTCTAAAAATAATGTAGATATATCAAATTCCTGTGCCTCTATACCTAATTCTGCACCAATTTCTTTCTCGAGCCACTGAGGAATTTGATCCTTTGACTATTGGTCTCCATCATCATCATGATGATCACCCTGATCTTCAGTATCCACCATCATGTTCGATGGTGAGGGTGATCTTCTCTTCTCTTCCTCATGACATTCCTCATGAAGGTGATCTTTAGGTATATCCTCCTATGCAAGGATTTCCTTTTCTGGAGATTGATCCTGTTGATCATCTGCATGTTTATCCTGATCCTGCTCTTTTGCTTCCTCCATGGGTATCTCATCCACCTTGGTGATTTCCTCATCATGAGGCATATTGGCTTCTGTGGATGTCACTGTCTCTATCTTAGGTATACCAACCTGATCTGAAGCTACAATCTGTTCCACAGCTGTAGTAATTACCTCTTGTACTTTTAGGGTAGGATGAACTAGTGTATCCTTTTCTTCCCCTCCCTTATCTTTTTCTTCTTCTATTTTAGGTTTAGCTAATGTATCATAATGTTGCTGACCCATATCTGGAGCTTTGCTCTCCACTTCTTTCTGTTTTAGCTCTTCAATAATTTCTATTTTATCAGGTGCATTTGCCATATCCTTAGGATTTACATCCTCTTCATATGTCAAATCTATTGTTGCAGGAACTATTACCTGATCAATTAATGCATCTAGTCCCATTTGTTGTGTAATTTTCTCTGGGCTCTTTTCTTTTCCTAATTTCACTTGTTTCATCTCCTCTAACACCGTTTGTACTGACGGAGTTCCACGAGGAGTTATCCAAGTGCCAGCAGCAAGGGTTTCCATTCTTTGTGAAGCTACATCCTTCACCACCTCATCATCAAATGGGTCAACTGTCTCATCTAATGAGATTAGACCACTTTGAAGTATTTTAGAGGTTTCTTTCACTTGTTCCCCTGCAAGTTCAATTTTGAAATTTACAATGGTGGGAAGTGGAACGTTATGCTGTAATTCCTTCTTAAATACTTCTCCACCTGCTCCCCTCAACATTATGGGAGTTTGTTTTATTTCACCTCTCATAGAACTCCTTGGTTTCTTAGGCGTAGTAGCTACCACTTGAGGTGCTTTTCTTTTTCTAGTGAATGATATAGGGCCTTCCTCTTCCTCAGGCTCCTCCTCTAGAGGGATATCCTCTTCTACTTCTTTATGTGAGGCTTGACCCTCCTCCTATGCTATAGTAGGTTGTGCAACTGGACTCTGGATCTTTTTAGCTTTTTGTTTATCCCGAGGAGGCTGTGCTGATGATGCTAATGCTTGTTCCGATTCTAGTGCATCTTCAGCTGGCACTATCACTCTTTCAATTATAACCCCTTTGGGTTCAGTATTAATGTTCTTACTTCTTGGAGGTCTTTTTCTTTTCTCAGGAGGTGGTACTCTTTCTCCTTTAGTCTTTCTCTTCTCAATTAAGAAGTCATCATATTCATCTTCAACAATTTCTTGTCCTTTCTTCTTATTGTCCACCGTGATGGCAACACCTTTTTTCTTTAGTACATTTATCTGCTCCTCCACCCAAGCTTGGGTTAGCTGTAATATCCTGCCCATGAATGGATCTAAGGAGATATCCTCTTGTATAGTGAGATCCGGTGCAGAGATGGTATCATTATATATCTTTTTCTCTTCATATGCATCAACCATTATCATTCCATCATCTTTCTTCAGTTGTGCTGGGATGGAGATGCAATCAAAGGTCTTGATTTGGTTAAGTGTTAACATTTGATACCTTCTTTGGGTTTCAGCTTCATCTTCACAATCTGCCCAGAAGTCTTCTACATGCCTTCGGTGGATGGGTTTTGCCATGATCTTCTACATCTTCCCATATGGGTCGTATGATCTTATCAACGGAAAAGGATGGAAATTCATCATCACTAGACTAGCTATGGCTTTCTTTATATTCTTAGAATCTGGGCACATATACTAGCCCATTGTAACTAGAAACAATACTGGCGGAAGCTTGTTGTTTGCCTTATAGGCATTTAGTATTGTAGAGATTTGTCTTAGAAACTCCATTAAGACAACCGCATCTGTAGGGTACCTTGGGAGCATGAGAGGCTCCTCAAAACCTTCAATCCTGATATAGGAAAAAGTGACAAATTGGATAAACTAGGCTCCATGCCTGTATATAACTTCCTGAGCCTCCATGCTCAGTCTCTTAGTTCTGTCCTCTTCCATTGTTCTCACCTGGTGTATAGAGAATGCATCATTTACCAGTTTGTAATCTTGGAGGTAATTCACTCTTTGCAGTTGGGGATGATGATCCCATATGTGTGCATCATTGGTTGTGCCACCAATTCTCCCAACTGTAGTGAATGCATCAAATGTACCCTTATAGGCACATGAATAAACTATATTTGAGGTCATATAGAAGGAACAATCTGGACCTCCTAGGTTCATCAGCTGCTCATCCAGAGCATCACTTATCATCTTAGCCCACGTTGGCTTACTATCTGTGTAAAGGCACATCAAGATGACTGCATACATCTAGTCCTTAAAACTTCCAGCATCAAGCTAGCCTGTCACTCTACTGAGCAGTGCTATCATGTACTGGTACTCATCATCAAAGTCAAATTTATATAAATGTACAGGAAGTTTAGCTGCTGTAGGATAAGGACTATTCTTTGCCCTCCATTGATACATTTTCTTCCTAACAGACTTCTTGTTATTCTCATATTCTACTTCTGATTTCTTCAAATGTATGTTGGCAACTTTCCTGCCCAACGGCAAGCTGAATGTGGTAGCAAGACCCTTGATAGAGAGATCAACATACACTCTGCCATGCTTCTCTACCCTTTTGGTTTCTAGGTTATAGTTCTTCGCACATTCAATAACCAGCTCAGGGGTTTCCATGGAGTAAGGGAAACTAGCTGTATTCCACATCCCAGATACAAAAACTACATCTAGCAAGGTGTTGTTACTCTTCTCGTCGCTCACCTTAGCCAACCATGCAGTAAGATCAGTATTTCCCTGGTGTGTATTTGTAATGGCTCCGGATTTGAATTGGACACCCTCAAGATGAGTAAACATCGGTTTTAGGAATTCTGCCTCCGACATAGCTAACCGCTTGTCTGCCATGAGTGCCTGCAATGGAACAAGGCTTGTCTTACAATTTTATACCACATGCATGCATATTATAGTTTTTCATCATCTAGTTTATCTTGATATGCATAACTTTAAACCAGTAAACACCATGATACCTGGATATGCAAATGATGTCAACAAGAGGGCTTCAAATTACTTACCTGATGCGCTTATCCTCTCAATTATGCTAATGATTGTCTAAAAGTGATCTTGATACAGATGACTTTCACTTGCTTCATTCTACTGTAAACTATGTGTTTCCAGATGTTGTTCATTAGAGGGTTCAAAAGCTTAGTTCTCTGTTAAAACTAGTTTATCTCAAGGTCAATATAAAATGACTCGGTAAATTCATTTTAAACCTATGCATCAGGTCACTTAGGGTAAAATTAGGGCAAATTTAATTGGAACAACTGATTTTCTGTATGAGACTTCCAGATCTTGCCAGGTGTATGTATCGGGTTCGTAGTTGGCAGGAACTACCTACCATATCTACGTACATTTAATGTCAAAGGCAGCCAAAGAGCAGGGCGATCTCTACAGGATAGGATGATATTCAAATATCGGGTGATGTTCATATATGATGATCCCTTGGAGCAAATGACCTTTCGTCTAAATATCAGGATGAGGTCATCAGGATAATGACTCAGTTCAGCGTCGTGGCTTTATGATGTCATTGTCATGTTATGTATGAAGGGTCATGTTTGGAAATATACCTCTACGAGCTAAAAAGGATGGTGACATCATCGTCATGTTTATTTCTTCATTTACCGGGTTTGGATGATGTCAACAGGATATTGGTTCGGGGTGATATTTTGCAACAGGCTGATATTCAAATATCAAGGTGATATTTAAATGTCAGGTGATGTTTAGAATATGACCTTCGCAAAATATATGATGTTGTTTGTCAGGTAGATATTGCTATCACATAAAGTTGACGTCCAGATGTTTGGAGCAAATGATTTTATCAGGTGATAATTTTAGATCAGGGTGATCTTTTATAATATGACTGTTGTTAAGAAATATGATCCTCCCCTCAAAATATCAGGTTTGACTAGGACTTTGACTCACCATAACTCTCATTTTCTAAGGAATATCAGGGTGATCCAAAAGGCAAACCTGCATGAAATTTTGTACTCTTTTCAACTATAAGGTTATTATCATGAAATGTTAACTTTGAAAAAAATGGCCTCATCATAATGACTTACCCAGACCTCTTTATACAGGATCATCTGCATTGTCTTACTTTTACGAAACCGCCAGCAAACAGAAAACACAAGCAAGGCCAAGCAAATAGTTGGGTCCCTGTTTTGTCAAGTCAAAATGGGGTGTGTTGTGTAACCACACAACACAAGGTTTGAGTGGGAGCTTGTGTAGAGGATACTTTGTGATCTTCTTGTAGATATTTTTTTAGATGGCGAGCACATCTAGGATGATTGAGGTAGAGAAGTTTTTTGGCACAAAATTTGAAATGTGGAAGCTAAAGATGGAAGATCTATTGATTGATTGGGATCTATGCGATGCAATGGATCAAAATGTCCATACGCTTATGGATCCAGATTTGGATGCAAAATATGATGTAATGGATAGAAAAGATAAAGGTCTCATAATATTGTGCCTTGTAGATTTGATTCTGATAAATATCCATGAAGAACCCACGTCGAAGAAGCTGGGTGAGATATATCAAGCTAAATCTCTAGTAAATAAGATTTTCTTGAGGAAGAAGTTGTATTCCTTGAGAATGGAAGAAGGTGGATGGATTTCTGAGCATTTGGAAACTTTCAATATGTTGGTGACTCATTTGACCTCAGTTGGGGTGAAAATGGATGAAGAAGAAAGGTGCCAAATTTTGCTGTGTTCACTGCCAGACTCATGGGACAGCCTAGTCATGGCTATTGGGAGTACTATAGTCATCTTGATGATGGAGGATGTTGTTGGTTCTCTACTCTCTAAAGAGATCAGAAGGAAGGTCTCTTTGAATGCCAAAGAGGCTTTGAGTGTTTGAGGAAGATAAAAAGAACAAGGCAAAGATGAAAAGCAGCGTGGCCATTCCAAGTCCAAGAATAAGGGGAGATCAAAATCTCCTAGTAAGTCCAAGGCAATATGCTAGAACTATGGTAAATCTGGACACTTCCAAAAGGAATGTAAAGAAGAGAAGAAAAAAAAGAAGAAGAAGCAAGTGTCTAATTCTGAGTCTGAGAAAGAATATGGAGATGCCTTTATTGCAGCCTTGGCCACTCGTGTAGATGATAATGCATGGTTGATAGACTCAGGTGCATCTTTCCACATGACTCTTAACAGAAACTGGTATAGTAAGTATGAAAACTATGATGGTGGTAAGGTGTATTTGAGTGATAATTCTTTCCATGACATTATTGGCCGTGGTAGTATTGATGTGAAATTTTCTGATGGTAGAGTTAGATGATTTGATGGTGTCTTGCATATCCCAGTACTAATAAGAAATTTCTTATCTGTTAGCAAGCTAATAGATGCAGATCTGCATGTACAGTTTTTTGAAGCAGGTGTGAAAATGGTGAGATGTGCGATGGTGATAGTAAGAGGAAGTAGATTGGGTACATTGTACTAGCTTGATGCATGCACGATCGAGTGCAATAGTACTTCTGATAAAATTAAGCCAAAAACTACTTTGCTGAAAAAAGAGATGGTTTCTTCTTCTGTGGATGGTCGTGGCTTATAGGTACCCAAGGGTGCTCTATCTACTAAATCAAAGTTGCCTACAGAGAAGACCATGTTATGGCACCAGAGACTTGGCCACATTGGACAGAAGGGTTTAAAAGCCCTGAAAAATAATAACCTTGTTGAAGGTTTGAATGATTGCAATCTAGAGTTTGATTTGTGTGAACATTGTATTTATGACAAACAGAAACACATTCAGTTTTACTCTTCTCATAAGTCTTCATGTATTTTGGATCTAATCCATTGAACTGTATTTAGTCCTGTTGATGTTGCTTCTATTGGTAAATCAGTTTATTATGTTACTTTCATTGATGATTTCAGTAGGAAGAGATGGGTATATTTTTTAAAGAGTAAATCTAAAGTTTTCATTCATTTAAAGGAGTTTAAGGCTATGGTAGAAACTCAGACTAGAAAGAAAATTAAATGTTTGAGGACTGACAAAGGCATTGAGTACTATTCTGCAGATTTTGGCATATTTTGTACAGATTGCAGGGTTAAAAGACAAAAGACAATTCTATATTCTCCTTAGCAGAATGGAGTTGCAGAAAGAATGAACAAAACATTGATGGAGAAGGCTAGGAGCATGTTGAGTGGAGTTGGTCTAGAAGAAAAGTTTTGGGTTGAAGTTGTTACCACTACTTGTTATTTGATAAATAGATCTCCTACATCTACGCTTGTTGATAAAACACGAATGGAGATGCGGTCGGGGAAAATGCCTTCACTTAGACATCTGAGAGTTTTTGGTTTTGAGGCATATGCACATGTACCTAAGGAAAAGAGAACAAAGTTGGAATCTAAGAATGTCAAATGTATCTTCATTGGCTATAGCTATGGTGTGAAAGGATACAAGCTTTGAGACCTTGTTGTACATAAAGTAATTTATTCCAAAAGTGTTATTTTTAGAGAGACTAAATCTTCTTCTGTTACTTTTCAGCCATAATAGCATAAAGAATTTGAATAGAGAAAGGATGTGATTCATCTTCCTTCTACACCTGAGAATATTGAATCAAGACCCCAAGATAGACAAGAAGTTGAGGAGATCTCATCAAGCTCTAAATCTTCAGAAGAGGGAGAAGAGGAGGAAGAAGTGGAAGAACCTCCACCTCAGCTTGTTTGAATGTCTACAAGGCATTGGCAATCACTTAAAAGGTATGGGTATTCACCTGATGATTGGAAGTGTATATTTGGTTTAAGTACTAACATTGATGAACCGAGATCTATGCAAGAGGCATTGGGTATCAATGATGCAGAGTCATGGAAAATTGCCATGTATGAAGAGATGGTGGCCCTTGAAAGAAATGATACATGGGACCTAGTACCATTGCCTAAAGGATGCAACCCTGTTAGATGTAAATGGGTGTTTAAGAAAAAGATTGGTTTAGATGGAACTATTGAAAAGTATAAGGCATGGTTGGTTGCGTAGGGATACTCTCAGGTTGAGGGTATTGATTACAGTGAGATCTTTTCTCCTGTTGTTAAAATGACATCCATTCAGTTTTTACTATCTATTGCAGCAGCTTATGACCTAGAGGTTGAACAAATGGATGTGAAAACCACTTTCCTTCGTGGTGATTTGGAGGAAGAAATTTATATGACACAGCCAGAGCACTATGTGGTGAAATGTAAAAGCAACTTGGTTTGTAGGTTAAAGAAATCTATGTATGGCCTTAAACAAAGTCCTAGGATGTGGTACCAGAAGTTGATTACTTATGTGTTGAGTTTAGGATTTGTACGATCTAAATTTGATCACTGTGTATATTTTAAATATGATGGTGATTATTTCTTGGTAATTGCTTTATATGTTGATGACATGTTGTTTATTGGGAAAAACAAATGTTTGATTACAGAATTGAAATCTTAGCTCTCTGCAAAATTTGAAATGAAAGATCTTGGTGTAGAAAAACACATACTTGGAATGGAGATCAAAAGAGATCGTGAGAACAGAAAGCTATGGCTTTGCTAGAGTAAGTATGTTTGTTCAGTTTTGCAAAGGTCTAACATGCAGGATTGTAAACCACTTTGTGTTCCTATTACATTGGGAATGAATCTCTCTATTTCACAATGTCCTACATCCCCATCAGAGATGGAAGACATGAGTAGAGTGCCTTACCAGAGTGCAGTTGGAAGCTTAATGTATGCTATGGTTTGTATACGACCAAACATTGCCCGAGCAGTGGGAGCTATTTCTTGTTATATGTCTAATCTTGGAAGAGTGCATTGGGATGAAGTTAAGAGGGTCTTCAGATATTTGCAGGGTACAACAGAGTACTCTATTTGTTTTCATGGTATAGGAGATCAGCATTCCCTAAGTATTCATGATTTTGTGGATTCAGACTGAGCTGGTGATGTTGATACCAAAAGGTCCACTAGTGTGCATATATTTTTACTCTTAATGGTGATGCAATGAGTTGGATGAGTAAGAGACAAGATGTGGTCGCTTTGTCCACTATTGTGGCAGAGTACATGGTAGCTACTCATGCCTATAAAGAAGCCATTTGGCTAAAGTATTTGTGTTCAGATATTAGATTGAAACATGGTGCAGTTATAGCTTATTGTGACAGTAACTGTACAATCTACCTTACGAAGAACTTGACTTTTAATGCTAGGACCAAACACATTGATGTTTAATATCACTTCATGAGAGATATGGTCAAGGATGGTAGGGTGAAACTAGAAAAGGTAGCCTATGGTGAATGTTGCAGATGCATTAACTAAGCTCGTGAGCACATCAAAATTTAGGTGGTGTTCCGAGTCTATGGGCATTTTGGCCCCTCGCAGTTGATCCATGATGATATGATTCCCCTGGCTCTTGCAAGGTATTCGACAAGTGGGAGAATGTTGGGAAATGAGGCACGTCTCAACCTTGCTAGATATTTCCCGTAATAGTTATTTTTATTTAATATTTTCCTATAGCTGTTACACATTGTCGATGCTTTGAAAATTGGTTTATTAGGTGTCAAAAGATGCCCACATAGTGGTATATTATGGAAGGCCTATTTTTAGGCATATTATGATAGATTTTATGGCATCTATAAGGGTCCAAAATAGGGGATTTCATTTTGGACGTGAGAGCTTATCTTTACATTGGAATCTTGATTGAGAAGCTTTGCACATGGTTTTGTAAAACCAAAGATGGTTTCTTGTATAGCTAGAAGTCTATAAATTGGAGGCTTGAGAAGTAGTTTGGATGTGTGAGTTTGCAGGTACTATTATGTTGTTGGAATGCTGCCAGAAATCTTCCAAAGTTGGTTACTAGTGATACTCCTATAATAATCTTGCTCTGCAAGTGTATGCAATCTTGTTATTGGATTTGTAATACATTGAGTAGGCTTTTGGAGTGTGGGGTTTTTCACCCCAAAGGGCTTTCCCCACGTATATCTGGTGTTTTGTGTTTCACTATTTATTTCATGTTTTAATGTGCTTCTAGAGCTTCTGTAATTGTTAGATCAATTTTTAAAAGTTTTACATAATGTTTCTCCTCAAGATTGGTGTAGGAAGTTGTTTCCTTTACTTTAACTTCCTTACAATTTCATCATCCTCAGGATTTCCAACATAGCAATGAGATAGGTGGGGGCTCTCTATTTTGTTGGAAATCATCAGGGGTGAATAACTAGATCACTGGAAGAACAATTTTGAGATTTGGGTGGATGATTAAACAACTAAAATTTAAATTCATTAATGGATACACACTGCTATGGGGGATACTAGTCTATTATCAGAGTGGGCTATACATTAATAGGCTAAAAAAATCAGCCAAATAAGAAGCAAAAGACACTGGAAACCAAACTTGACAGGGCTTTGGTCATGAAAGAGATTATGGGACTTCTAGATCTAAGAGAATCCACAGGTTGACTCAAAACCTACAACCTGGGGATTATAGATAGAAATGGGAAAGGAGGCTAATGCATCAATTAAGGTAACTAGATAAGTATGCTAAAAAGGGAAAAGATGCAGACTAAAGTTTCTACCCTACACAGTTTAGTGATCCAATAAACACCCCTTTAAATTCACATTATTTAGTAATTCCCACATCCTATTGCCTATGAAAACCACTTGTCCTATAGCGACTTATAGTCTCTACAAACATACATCTTCCTAAATGGAGAATGGACCACCAAAGATGCTTGTCCTTGAGTCTCAAGTTTCTTTTATGTTTTTTCTACCTCCATAATACAACCAATTTGAGTGGTAGAAAGCACATCCCAAGTTGCTTCTGTTTCCAATGGTGAAACTAGTCAACTAGTTCTCATCCAGGTCTCCCCAAATAAAATTAGGGGAGGCAGACCATATGGACTTGAAGATCCTGAGGCTCACTTTTGACAAGGTCCTTAGATCTAGATTCTACATGACCAACCAACATTAGATTAGCTTCATATGTAGACATTTTCATATCAGCTTTCACCTCTAAATCCATAAATTTGGCCTGCACACTGTCTAAAACACCCTCAACTATAGTGGAATCCAAGTAGGAAGTTGTACTTGTAGTCAAAATGCTAGTGGAGGGGCTAGTTGTGGTATAAGCTCTTCCTCCATCAAGTTTTTGCTACAAAATGCCCTCCTCAGTGGTACAAGTAGCCTTGGGGACAAAAGAGGCTTTGTTAAGAAATAGATGTGGGAAATTGAGATGAGCATTCTCACCTCTCAATTTGAAAGCCTTCTAATCATATGCATAAGCTAATTCTTCAGTGGTGTTAAAGGTGTTGAGCTAGAGCCTATTCTGATTCTTGGATAAGCGAATCTCAGCAACCCATTTCCCCTAGTGCTTCTGTCTAACTCCTCTGTAAAGTTTCTATGGATGAGGCAAACCAAACCCCCTCTTGTCAGTCTTTCCATGTTTCATCATCTATCCTCTAGGACTCAAATTTAGAGCATCACTCCAGTGTTAGTGTTAGTAGTGTCACTATTGTTGCATTATAATGGCTTCTTATAGACTGATCTCTAATACATAGTCCATAGCTACTCTATGGAAATACATGGAAAAGTGCTCTTTGTAGAGCTATTACTATTTTTAAAGAAGCTTAAAGACAAGTAGAAATAGGGGACTGAGAATTTGTAACATGCCCTATTTCTTTGGCCTATTTCAAAATATGTAGTGGTGGTCACCTTTTTGTATTCCAAAAATTACAAGGAAAAAACCAATGCAAAAACCCACAAGCACACTACCCCAATAAACCTAATACAAAACAACCCAAATGAACAAGGGCCTAGAATCGGTGAAAACACATATACCAGACTAGTAAACAACATAAAAGTAACAAAAAAATATGGCACAAGACCTTAAAAACAAGCGACTCCCCAACCTCCTATCCCACCTAGCCATTAGGTGATGCTTCAAGAACCCTGGATATTACATTCCAACCTTTGTTGCGACTACTACCTACTTTAGAGTTGAGTTTCTAGTACTACCAGAATGTGCCAGAGATTCAAAAGACACCCTATGGATGATCTTTCGATGCTTCTTGATATGCACGAGAACCTCCCCTGCTAGAGTAGGAAGTGTAAAAGTGATACACCTTTAAAGTGCCATTCTTGTGAGAAACAAGCAGGGTCTTCACAACCATATGAAGATCAAGGTAGAACAACGTGATGGTTTGAAAATCATCTTGTAGAGCTTGAACCTCCAACTATAGAACCCTCAAGTCATTTTCCAATGAAGGAGCTGAAAGCTTTATGAAGGCATTTGAGTTGGCTGTAGCATCAAACCCACCTGCATCTCATCGGCACCAACCAATGGTTCTACATCTTCAAAACCTATCACAACCACCATAGGTATATCCATGTCCTTGGAATGGAGGACATTACTAGTAAGCCATCCCCTCAAATCCTTAGAAACCACTGCCACCTTTAACTTTTATTTGAAGTATTCCAAGATCAAAGCCCTAGAATCCTTTAGACCCTCTTGTTCCAACATGATCTTTACCATATTCAACAGTGACATGGAAGGGCATCAAAAAATCGTGCACAGACATTCCATTTATTTTTTGTTCATTAATAAATTTATAGAAATGGCATGGTTTTTAAGTAGTTTACACTCTTTATTTTTTATTAAAAAAATGATTTTTGGATGACAAATAATGACAATTTTTTTGGACTACCAATTTTTTTTAAAAATATGGACGACGAAAAAAATTATTTTTTTGGTACTACCAAATTTTTGGGAGTTACAAGATGTGTGCACATATAGAATGGCCTATTGGCCAAATTATTAAACATGTAAATACTTTCATTCCTATGAGTTATGGTGAAATTAGCACACCCATGCCTATTCTCATTTTGTTTGCCCACCGTAAACAACTGGTACATTGTGGTGCCAATTGTTTATAGAATCTTTCACCTCGATTTATTATGGAAGAATGTTTTTTGTGGAGAAAACCATTGTACTTTGTTGTGTTATTTGTGGGAATAACTACCCCTTATTTAGATTTGATGATTTTTTTGCAACAAGAATAGACCACCCTATAATTAAGCTCATGGAATTGAAAAAAGCATCTCCAAAAGATTCTTTCTATCTAGTTCTAACAAATGTAGATACTATAAGAGTATGCTATCTAATGGTTCATTCTTTGACCACACCACTTTTCTTGTTTTGTCCCCTTGGACCAAAGACACTTTAGTTTTAAAGGATCATATCCATAAGGTTTAGGTTTAGGTTGAGTTTCTAGGTCTATTGATGTCACTTTGGGTGTTTATTAACCTATTAGGATGTCATGGGCAATAAGTGCAACTATTATTATACTTATTGTCTTCATAAACACATAGACATTGAAGTGGATATATTTAATGACTCAAAGAAAATTATGATATCCAAGTTGGTAGCTAACAAAACTCATGTAGAAATTTATATTAATCATTAGGTTAATGTTGTGCATTCATAGAAATCTAAAGAGCATAAGATAAAAAACCACCCTCTACTTATTAGAGTTGAAGAAAAGCCAAGTACCCCTCCTAGTGGTGATAAATTGCTTGAGTTATGTGAGTTCAATAAAACAACATTGATTGAGTAAGGTGTGCACTAAACCAAAGTTTCATAAATCACCGTGGTTGTTTACATCACTAGCCTTAGAACATATGCCATGGATGGATTAGGATTTCCTCTAGATGCCCTTGGAAATTTTCCTCAAGTATAGATTTTTTCCTCATTCTTTTCACTACCAATTAAGTAGAAACTTTTTGAAAAACAATCACCAAGACTTTTCTTAATATAGCCTTGATGTGCTACAAGATATTGAGGATAGTGATAGTATGAATTTGGATCAACATATGTGATGATTATAGTATTGCAGAGTGTAGGTGGATTGGCATATCCTAGAAGAAAGAATACTATCATATCAAGTTGTCAAAATCTTTATGCTTTGGACATTGTCTTTCTCTAGGAAGTGAAAATCATAGGATTTTTTCTTTGAGCCAATTTGGGCCACTTTATGTGTTCAAACTATTTTCTATTCTGTACAATAAATAAGTCTACGATGTGATAGTGTAGTTATTCCCCTTTCTATGTTTCTCTTTTTCTATTATGGAATGAGGTTACAATCCCGTCAATAGGGCCATATGAATTTTGCTCAACATTCATAGAAACCTTTGGGTCTAGATAATTTATGGACATCCAATAACTTTGTTGAGCATTATATTCTTTTGCAATAGCTTGTTGATTATCTTCCTAAGTCTAGTTATATTCTCAATTGTGAATTCAACATGGTGGAATCCTCATAATAAAAGTGTGACTTGTTTTCGATGCATTGGTGTGTTAGGGAATGTGAAGCTTAGTTCTAATTGCAAGATAAACATGAGCTCTTCCATCATGACCCTTTTAAGAGAAAGTAATTACCCCTTCCCTCATGTACCTATGCTAATGTTTGGAGATGATGGATATAGACCTCAAGCTTCTAGATAGCACTTTGTTTGCTAAAAAAATATATAGTAGACATGATTTTCCCATAGTCCATGCAAATGAGTTAGTATGCTTTTGCAATCAACTGTTTAAAGTTTTTGTTATCAATGCTTCAGATCACACTAGTGATCCATCATCAAAATAATCTATTTTGATTTGAGGAGTGTTTTGATTGGCTAAATACCATTGTCTTATATGCACTTCTCTCTAGTCATTTTTCTATTTAATTATGTTGTGTAAGGGATTAACTTTCAATGGTTATTTTAAAAGAATGCAATAAGAGTTAACTACTCATAACTTTTTAAAGTAGCAAAGAAAAACCTTATCACAATGGAATAAGAAAGAACATGTCTTAAAAGAAAGTATATAGTGGAAATAGACTCAATGTGTTATTAAGTGCAAATATTTATGTAGAGTGTGGTTATCACACACTTCAATAATAGTGCCTCAATATAAATAATTGATATGTTATAATGAACACATCAATTGTTTATATGGGAGACCTCATTCCAGGTGCTAGTTGTTTAAACTCTTCCATGGTACAGTGCCACCAAAGCCATGGAATTTGAGTTAAATAATACACCTAAAGGCTGTACGACATTCCAACCTTTAAATATGACAATAATGTTGCAACAACACTAACATGTGACTACACATACAGAACCATTCAACACTTGTATAAAAAGGTCTGGAGAAACAACATGATATTTGCTTTCAAGAAAGAAAAAGAATAAAGAAAAAAACATTGAGATTTAAGATCTCACTTTTTTTTTTTTTTTTTTTAGTGAAAATGCCAATCTATCTATTATAGGTAAATAAAAACATCTTCACAAAAAATAGATGGGTGATATAAAGGCACACCTTGAATGTCAAATGGGCCTAGCCCAGAAACTTCTATAGTATCAAAGCATCAAAGCATAAACGCATAACAGAAATTATGAAAACATAATAGAAAGTAGAATTAAGCTGTCAAAGCCACACCTGCAGATGGCGGATCCCTGCCATCCGGGTTCCCCCATACAATACATTACATGAAAACCTTGAGTGCATATACAATGGCAACGAATGATGAACATCAACATGAAGCTATTTTCTTAATGTCACAAATTATTGTGGTGTGTTTTCCTTTCAATAGAGCCATTCGATGGCTGTTTGCCGAGTTCTCTGAGAAAAATACGTCTGTTGGCTATTTATGTTTTCTTCCTCTTCTTTTCAATTGCTCGCAGGAATTCAAGCGCTGCCATTCCTCTAATATTTGAGAAACTTTCTTCTCCCTCTGCCCACTCGCTGTCTTCGCAATCTTTATGTTTTTTTTTGCTCTTTATATTTCGCTGTTCCGTGGAAGATGACGACTACGAAAAAGCGCATGAAACTGTCAACGATACATGCTACCCTTCAATAGACGCTTTAGTGGGCGTCTTTGTATGCTCAAACATTCACAACTTTATTTCCTTGTTCATTTGTACGAATGATTATGATTATTAACTAGTAAAAGCACCAAAGGTGCTATCAAATGGTCTATAGGCATAAATATTTATAGGCCTATCACCAAATAGTAAATATTTATGTTTTGATATGCACACTGTAATTATTCTTTGTATGTTTTGGTCATTTTGATATGCATACTATAGTAACTATTCTTTGTAACGTATCATCATTATTTGATTAGTTGATCATTTTAATTCTAAAGCATAATTTTAAAAGAATGGAAGAAAATACTTGCAATTCAACTCTCTTATTAACATACTTTGGCTTCCCAATGCAAAATTTTAATATTAACATTCAATAATCTAATACCAAAAAACCCTTCATAAATAATGTTTATGATTTGGGGTTACAAATATTTATAGGCCCATCGCTAAATAGTATATAAGGCATATGAATTGTTTGAAGATATACCTCAAAATAACATAGATTCATGGATTGTAATGATTGTAGGATATACCCAAAATGTATTTATCAATATTACTACCTTGGAAACTTTTAAGCAAATGCAATTAGAAGGAATAAGGCTAGATTCCACAACCTTTGCCGCCATCCTCCTCATTTGTGCCCAAATGAGAGCTTTAGAACAAGAGATGGGCTTTCATAAAAGCATAATCAAAACCTAAATTTTCTACCATGTTGTTGTTGCAAGTGCCCAATATACATGTATGCAAAATTTCAAAGCATACGCAAGGCATAAATACAATTCACATGCCTTGGGTATGCCTTGTATTGAAAGACTCTTAAAAACCTGTGCCAAATGACTCATAAATTAAATTATGAGTAAATTTAATCTAAATTAAAACTAAAATGTACATGTATATCTAAAATTATCCACCATGACAAGTAAAAAATAATTGAAATAGCTGCATCTTATGATTAATGATTCTCCTTTATTTATGGTTAATTAAAAAAGCTCTAAAACATAAAGAAAACCTATATTATATAGATATTTACACATTATATATGTTTGATCATGTGTTGAGTCCTTTTGTTTACATCTAAACAACGATGGAATCCAACTCTTATTTGATCATTGTACACAGTGCACTCTAAGTAAAACCCTTCAAAGATAAAAATTGAGAAACATAAAAAATAATTGTGTAATTTTATTAGGAGAATGGTTTTCTTATTTTTGCATCTCAAAAAAGTGTCTAAGGAAAAGTCAGAATTGTCATGTCACAGAGTTAGGCCAAGATATTGATTTCCCATTTAAGGACTAGATCACATTATATTTGCTAATTGTAATCCTAACTGTATGTTTAAACCTAACCCTAACCCTTACTTATTCTAACCCTAAACATAGCTCTAATTTTAACCCCAACCCTTACCCTAACTCTAACCCTAAGTCTGAGTATAATTTAAAACCTAACCCTAACCATAATACTAACCTTAACCCTAATTGAACTCTAAGCCCAACTATAACTCTAATTCTTACCCTAATTCTAATAGTAACCCACCTTAATTCTGACTCTAATTGTAATAGGAACCTTAATCCTAACTCTAACCCTAACCCTAACCATAATTCTAATCATAACATTGATTCTAACCCTAACCCTAACCCTAACTCTAATCCTAATCATAACCCTAACTATAACCCTAATCCTAACCTTAATTAGAATTTTGGTTAGGGTTAGGGTTAGGGTTGGGTAATTTCAAATGCTTACTAATATTAAAAACTTTAATCTATTGGCATACGGTTTAATTGATTTAATACATTAGAATATTAAAAATATTAACTTAATACTTTTTAATACTAAGTTAATATTCAGAACTTTAATCTATGTAACTTAATGATGTGAATGTAAAAATCTACATAAGTTGGTGCTCTTGTGTAATCCTAATATATTGTTAATATTAAGTTAATATTAAGAAATGTTAATCAATCCTATAGTCATTATAGTAATACTAAATGGTATTATAATAATAAAAATTAAAAAAACCCTAATATAATTTTTATCAAAAATATTAACCCTAATATATTTTTAATATTAAGTTATTATTAAAAACTTTTAACCCTAATATATTTTTAAAACTTTAATCTAGTTATTGGCATATGTACCTTAGAGATATGAAGAGTCATATATTTTTTAATATTGAGTTTGTGTAGAGTAGTATATTTTATAATATTGAGTTAATATTAAAAACTTTAAGTTAATATATTAAAGTGAATGTAAAAAACTACATAAGTTGATGGGGAGTGATATCTTGTGTCTAAGTAAAAGCTAGATAAGTTCCTCTCTTGTGTCTAAGTTAAATATATTAGTCCTAATATATTATTAATACTAAATTAATATTAAAACTTTTACCCTAATATATTTAGATATATTTGTTGTGTCACGAAATGAATTAATTATATATGCCACAACAGTTTAAAACCAAGAAAAAAAAAACATTTGATAAGGCATAACTCCATGCCTTCCCTTAAAAAACTTGTTAAAAAAGGGCAAGGAATCACATTAAAATTGTGAAGTAAAAACTTTATTAATTTATAATTTATGTCACCAATATATAATTTTAGATACTTGCAATTTTATTCTCCAAAAGATTAAAACCGTATTAACATCAATACAAAATCTATATTAACATCCTAAATGCTGTTATTTTTATATGTTGGTATTGTTAAAATTACAAATTTAAATTTGATATAAGAAGAATTTTATAAGTCATAATCTTATAACAAAATTCTAAAGTAAATTTTAAAATTGTAATATAGAATGCATATCCTTTCAAACCACTGATTATAACCTTTAAATTCTAAAATAAATTTTGGAATTATAATATGAAATTGAGGATACATTATCATTTCATAAGAATTACTAGTTAACGAAGAAGGGAATATAAGAACCAACTTACTATAATGATACTCTTTTTTTGAGCTACCAAGAGCAATTACCACAAAAAAAATTTAAAATATTTGAACGTAAAAAGAAACTATTATTGAATCAACACATGCCATAGATAAGGGTATCTTATGATGGTTACAACCACATGCTGTAAAAATTTTACAGGACCAGGTAAAGGCTAAAACAAATGTGCATATCGGAATCACTAGCACAATTGCTACGCCATGGGGAAGCTCCAACAAAATCTCAATTATTACCTGCAATTCCAAGATAAAATCGTTACAATTTCTGCTACGAAAACATTAAAAAAAAATGATTACGTGTGATTATAATTTATAACAAAAAAACGATGGTTAAAGAAGATTTACCTATAAAAAAACATCTACAGTTACAGGCTAATGTATAGGGTTATTTTTTGTTTTCAGTGTTCATTTACAGGCTAATATAAATTTGTTACTTGCAATGGAATCCTGTAAAAATCTCCTTATGAGTTTTGATTATAATGGCATGGTCATCTATCTATACAATTTTGAATCACCTTACTCACATCTATGTGATATTTACACAGCATAATCTCTGACAGATAAAATCAAAGCTCACAAAATACTCAATAAAATATCTAGATTTATGATTCCCACAACCTAAACTTCTGTAGAAAACAAAAAAATAGAACAAAACATTACCATACTCCGCAAAAATACTCTGAACACTCATAGACAAAACTTATACCAGACTGTCCTGGTCTTGGGTATGGAGAGGCATAGCTTGACCTAAAAAAGTAGGTTTCTCATTCCCAGCCATAATCACCATGACTTTCCCTGCTTCCTCTATATCACACAATATAATCTCCTCCCCCCTCCTACTGCATTCAGCATCCCCATTGTTATTTGGAGGAATGTTCCACGTCTGTCTCCAATAAGAACAGGCAAGTGTAATGAAACCCAACAGTAGAAGAAAAAGCATGGAACCCATTCCCCCAACTACAAAGAAACCCAGAGATTTCCATCCCGAAACTACCGTTGATTTCAAAGAGGCACTGCCATTTGCATTTATCTTATTATTGTCATGATATCATACACCTGGCTACTCAATTAAAACTACAACAGAATTCTGGTTCGTTTATTATTATTGGCAGTGTGTTCGTGTAAAGAAATTAAATGGTTTTCCTTACTAAAATAATAAATCAGCCAGATAAGCAAATAATTCTAGAATTAAGAGCCTGGATAGTAATTTTGGTTGTTTTAACCATTTATTTTATATGGATGACCAAAAAATAGGACTACCAAATTTTTGGCAGTTACAAGATGTGTGCACTTATAGAATGGCCTATCGGCCAAAACATTAAATACTTTGATTCCTATGAGTAATGGTGAAATTAGCATACTCATGCGCATTCTCATTTAGTTTGGGGTCTATTGTGAGATAATTCCTTGATAGGATTATATAACAATATTTGATACCTCTATATATCAAGTTTAGAATCTTCCCCATTTTTATCTTTCTTTAGTTATTCTCACATATTTATTTGTTCTATTTGTATTTATTCTCACACATTCCCAAGAGTTATTGGCTTAGGTTTCCATACATTCATTCTTGATCGTAACATTCCACACTCTCTATCTTGGGTCATTTTTGTGGTGCATAAGAGTGATCCTACACAACACAAATCTGACCCTAAAATTATTTTTAAAATTTAAACAATCGATGTCTATTCTTTTCTCTTAGCTATTAGGAGCTGACTTAGTACACACTTGTGTGATGATTCATTATATCTTGGTACTTAAAGATATATTCATTCCAATAATATTTCATATTAGAACATTATCATTCACATTTACAAAGAGCATCTCTAGGAACATTTGGAATTGGAGCACTAAAAAGAACACTTCTTTGCATTAGAATCAACATCTACTATTTGTCAATCTTTGACATGATTATAAAGCTAATCTAAGTAAGGGGGTTGACCTAGGAGACCTTGGCCCTTGCAATTTGCTGATCTCTCCAACATATTTTTAAATATTGCTAGTCCTTAACAATCAACAATGAGCAAGTAATTCAATGAATTAGATAGCAAAAGTGCATAGTGTGCTAAATAAGGACCATGCATCAAAGGTTAGATCTATGTGAGAAGGAATTATACATAGCCATAGAATTGACCCAAAGTTAACTATAGTTTTGTATAGTGTTGTCACTTATGCGCTAGACCCTATTTCCTCCTAAAATACGAACCCACCTTTTTAGCTTCCACCTCATTTCAACCCTCTATCCTATGCTCTTTTTTGTGACCTCATTGATAATTCATTAGAGAGATCTTATCTAGGCCCACAAACCTTGTTTAAGATTTGTTGATTTGTGTTCACATCCTTTGCTCAAGTTCTAGTTTGAATGCTCATGGCAACTGCATCAAGTTTGAATCAATTAGTCTATCCTTAACCATGCCCCCTCTCTTTGCTATGCTCAATGCTAATTGGCCTCCTAGACCAATATAGTTGAGCATGACCCTCTTCCACATTGAAACCATGTGTCATGATCTCATTCATAGTGTCTAGTGCCCTTTTGTTCTCGTCATGCTTCTACAAACTTTTAAATGAAATCTTATCCAAGATTACTAATGCAAGAGCATAGCAAGGTATAAGAGAAATCATGCATCGCCCAAACATATGTTCTTTTACCTTGTCTATTTTATTTGTATATTTTCAAAAGCATTATAGTTATCATCTAGGCAATGTAGATACTATTGTAGCATTTCACCACACACATACTTCACATGGTAGTTGGGAACACATGTTTTACATTGAGCCTACAACATCACATCTAATTTCTAGGAGATTTTAATCATCACAAAGACATATTTCAGTTCTAGACTTACTTCTAGAGGTATAATAAGATAAGATATAGTTTCACTATTCAACGTATATGACAATAGCGGGACACATTTCCAAATTCATTGGATCCAAGAGAGATTATGGTATGAACCATATCAAGATTCATTATTCCATCATCATGGCAATCATCCTAGAAAATCCTTACACATGCTTGGATGACCAAACATTACACTTGGATTCAACCTTTGCACCTCCTTGCAACCAATTGAGATCATCATCAAGCCTAGAATCTACTACATAAGCATCTCTCATGATCATTGGAAAGTAGTCAATTTAGTTAGGTCAGTCCTTAGCTTCAAATTCATGGATAATTCCAGAATAATTGTATTATAATATCATCTAAATTCTATAATTCACATATAGTTGTGACTATGTTTCTTTGAAGGTTGTGGTGTCATGTTGTAAGCCCTTGTGATAGAGTGTAATTCATTTATGAATATGAATTGATAAATATTGAGTTTTTGTTTAAATGAATTTTCTTATGTGATTATTCATTAGGCTACATGATTTGATAGTCCTTCATTTGATCCTTTGTCAATGACTACATTGATTGGTAGTAGAGTAAAATGATTGGAATCCTAAAGGTTCTTCTTATAAGAAAATCACCGAATTTGAGGCAATCTACAAGAATTTTTTAAATAGAGTGTCAATTGTGAGGTAGTTTGTGTTGGTGTGAACATGGGTATTTCGTATCCAATTTCTTTTTTATAGTGTGAAAAACCCACATTATCTTACTAGTTATTAGTTAGGACCTATTCACACATGTTTTCATATAAAGTTGAATTAAGGCTTTAAGAATCTCTCTAGAAGTTTATAGTACACATGTGAGATATTATCCTCTAGTTGTTAGATGTCATAGGATTAAGACACTCGTCAACATCCAATGTAGTCCTATCTTATCACATGTATTAGAAATCTAAAGACCATAAGATAAGAAGTGACCCTCTACTTATTATAGTTGAAGAAAACCCAAGTATCCCTCCTAGTTTTGATAAATTTGTTATTATTGGGTGGACATTGGTTGGTAGTGAAAATAATGAGGAAAAAGACTATACTTGAGGAAATTTTCTAATGGCCTCTAGAAGAAATCCTAGGCCATCCATGACATATGCTCTAAATCTAGCGATGCAAACAACCATGGTGATTTATGAAAATTTAGTTTAGTGCACACCTCACCTAATCAATGTTGTTCTATTAAACTCACATAACTCAAGCCATCTACCACCACAATAATGACAATGCTAATATCCCTCATTGCTAATCTTACTTTCTTACATATAGTTGGATGGGAACTCTATTATAGAGCAAGCTAGTGATTTTTCAAAAAAGCCTTTTTCATAAAGGGGTGCAAACTTTATGAAAAATAATCACCAAGACTTTGTTTGACATAGCCTTGATGTGATACAAGATACTGAGGATAGTTATAGTATGAATTTGAATCAACATAACTGATGATTATGCTATTGTGGATTGTAGGTGGGTTGGCATGCCCTAAAAGAAAGTATACTATCATATCAGGTTGTCAAAATCTTGATGCTCAACATTGTTGTCTTTCTCTAGGAAATGAAAATAATAGATTTATTTTCTTTGAGTCAATTCAGGCCACTTTATGTGTTCTAACTTTTTGATATTATCTACAATACATGAGGTTGTGATGTGATAGTGTAGTTATGCCCCATTCTATGTTATCTATTTCTATTATGGAATGAAGTTAGAATCCCATCAATAGGGCCATATGAATCTTTCTCAACATTAGTAAAAACCTTTACGTCTATCTCATTTGTACACATCTAATGACTTTGTTGAGTGTTATATTGTTTGGCAATAACTTGTTGATGATCTCCTTGAGTCTAGTTATCTTCTCAATGGTGAATTCAACATGGTTGAATCCTCATAATAAAAGCGTGACTTGTTTTCTATGCATTGGTGTGTTAGGGAATGTGAAACATAGTTTTAATTGCAAGATAAACATGGGCTCTTCCATCATGACCCTCTTAAGAGAAGGAAATTACCCCTTCCCTCATGTACCTATTCTAATGTGTGGAAGCTAATGAATATAGACCTCAAGCTTCTAGATAGTGCTTTGTTTGCTAAGAATAATATATAGTAGACACAATTTTTACCCTAATGGTGAGCACAAAAATAATATTGCATATTACACCACTTTTGCATAAAGAATAATATAGAAATAATATGAAATATTATTTTAATTTCTAGATAATACTACATTGCTCTCCAATGTGGCTATATAAAGCCTTATTTTCCCATAACATCCCAAAACCACTTTCAACTACCTGCTAACTAGTACTCTAACTTATTAAACTATAAATTCACAATTATTTATAAACTATCAACTAACATTTATTTATAAACTATCAACTAACATTTATTTATTATTTATCTAACCTATATACTAAACTATAATAAACTATAGATGTAATAAATACCAACATTCCCCCCTTATTATATCAATTTGAACAAAGGATGGAACACTGCAAGGTTTGAACACAATAACCCTTCTAGAAGCTTTCATGAAGCACCTTCACCAATTCTCCTTGCTCACCCAGGACACACCAAACTGAACTCATCAATGGATGTCCTGACTGTCAAACTTGTAAATCTTCTATACCACATGAGATAACATTATCCCATCCTTCATGTATAATGAGAGAACAACTCTCCTCTAAGAGTCCACAACTCCTTTGAGTGTGTTAAAATCCCTCCTCTAGTGCTACATGTGAGAGAACAACTCTCCTTTGAGAGTCAATTTTCATCTGAAAGTGTCAATATCCCTCCTATAATGTGATGAAAACCAAATCTCTCCTCCACTGTACAAAAGGAACTAGACCAAAATAGGTACACTAATCCTACCCTATTTCAGAGATTACAATATCCACAACTACTACCAAGAATTGTCAAGCCCCTTGCTCCATGAAGGGACACAAATTGAAACTTGTGCTTCTCATGCAAAGTATCATCTCTGAGCAAGAAGCTCGATCGAGATGACAATATACCTCCTACCTTTGATGCCTCTAGCTTCCAATACCTTTGTTACTCTTTAATTGCTAGATGTAGCATTCAAACCTTCAAATGCCCTCACAGGTGTAACATGGATGGCAAGAGTACAATCACTATATGTGGGTGCGAACAAGAAGTTGTGTCCACTTTTTGGCCAAAAAGTGGAAGGGTTTTCCCTAATTTTTAGAATTTGTTACATTTGACCTTAAAATTTGAAGCACTTAGAGATGAAATATTTAAAAAAGTTATTGTTTCTAAAAACCACTTTTTAAAAGTCACTTTTTTTTACTATACCATGCATGTGTACGTCATCCATATTTTGACCTAAATAATCATATTTTTCTAAATCTTTTTGAGAAAAGATTTGTAACTCATTGAAGCACGTTTTGCATATTTTTTTGTAATTTTTATTGAATATTTATTTTTGTTAATTTTTATTGGTCATATTTGGTGTTTTAAAAAATCATCGTGTACGTCATGCATAAGATGACCTTAACTTATCAGTTTTTGAAATTTATTTTTTTCAAATTGAAAAGAATTGTCTGAAGTAAGTTTTCGTACAATTTTTTTTTCAAAAAATTATTTTAATAAAAAGTTATTAAATTACTAAAAATCCCTGATAATTCAAGTTTATGGACCTGTTTCATCAGAAATTAATTAAAAAATAGAAAAACTAATCCAATTGTAAAAAAGATTACATATTTAGAATCTACACTGTCTGATCTATAATGGGTTTTAATTTCATCAAAAAAATCTGCAAAAAAGACCTTTAGGCATATGCTCAAAGCCACTACTTTATTGTGAGATTAACAAGACTTTCAACTTGCAAGTCAATCTAGGTCCACAGCCTAGGTTTAGGTCCCCAAACATTTTCCTGAACCAATTAACAAAGTAAAAACTGGGCCTAGAATTCAATTTTTTTAAAATAGGATCCCATTTCTTATTGTACAAGCATAGTAAGAAAGGAGATCCCGTTTAGTAAACGGGATCCCATTTTATAGAACAGGATCCCATTTAATAAACATGATCCCATTTTTCTTTTGACCATTTTTTTAATATGGACTGTCACTGTCGGCCTTGCAACTTGTTTTGTATAGCCGACAGTGACATATGCAATGTTTGCCATCAATTTTTGTCTTCTATAGGTTCTTCAACTTGGGATTCGATTTGAATTTTGAAAGGAGGCATCATTGGGACAGTGTTTGAGTGGAATTTTGTTGAGTTGCTACTTGTTTGAAGGAGGAACAAAGAATGAAGGCTTTCAAGTTTTTGACATTCATTTGTACATACTTCAGAATTTTTTAATCATGGGATCACAAGCTCGTAATAAGAGGAAAGATAGGAAGGTATTGACTCCTGAACAAATTGAAGCAAAGAGAGAGAAGGAGAAAAAAAACAGAGATAGAAGAACAAAGATTTGATCAATGACTAATGCTGATGCATCCAATTCCACAACTATTGAAGATAAAATCATTGAGGAGACAATGGATGTAGACGATGCAAATTTACAAGAGGCGAATGTGGAAACTAATACGATTATATAATCTACTCCCGGTATGTCTTCAAATCCCCCTTTCAATGCTATGGATAATGTTTCAATAGGCACAAATCCAACTACATCTACAAATCCACCTTTGAATGAAATGGAAATGGTGTTTATAGGACATTTGAAAGAAGCTAGATATAACAATGTTGAGATTGATAATATTTGTAGAGATCAAGATTTGAGTCAAATTGTTGTTGAAAATCAAAATGAAAATCTTTTTGTTGTTGAAAATGAAAATAAAAATGGTTTTGTTGTTGAAAATGAAAATGAAAATGAAAACTATTTTGTTGTTGAAAATGAAAATCATTTTGAAGTTGAAAATGAAAATAATTTAATCCAGGATGTGGTGTTGAAAATAAAAATAATTTTTTTTTAAATTGAAAAGGATGTTTTGGATAATCTTCTTGGTAGATTTCTTGGAGACAAATAAGAACAAATGCCAATAGATTATACAAAGAATTTTTTTATCATAAAAAACTATCAGTTCAATGTCAACTAATGATGCAATTAATGAGAATGTGGAAAATGAGAAAATAATGAAAAAGTTAGGCATTTTTGTTAAACCAAGTAGAAAAGATCAATCACTAAAACATGCTATGTCTACTGTTGCTAATACCATTGAGTTCATCAGAATGAATAGTCAATCTAAAGATAAGAATGCAGCAAGACAAGCTATAACAACTGTTATAGTTAATAAAGCAACTTTGAATAGAAGAATGCTAAGCAATATGAGTGAAATTCTAAAAATACATCCTAAAACATTGGTAAGAGTGGCAAAGAGAAGAGAAAATATAGAAAATGATGCAATTAACCAATGTTGGAGTTTTAGTGGTCGACTCCCAAGATCTGACATGCAATTGAAAGTTGAAATCAAATCTTTGATTGAAAAATATTGGCATGATAATACTAGGGTATAATCTAATGCTATAGATGTTTTAAAATTAAGAGTGTGGTCCAAAGTTCGTGATCCTCATCCAAAACACCTACTAGATACAACACAAACTGAATTTTATAAAAACTTTTGTGGTGAAATAGTGTTACCTAGTAATATTAGAATAAGTCAAAGATCTTTTGAAAAATGTAAACCTTGGTATGTAAAGATTAATAAAATAAATATCTTGTTATTGTAAAACACGTGTTCAATTTCATTATTATTATGATGTGTTTCGATATATACATTGTACTTTACATACTAACATGATTATGAAGGAATGTGGTATTAATATGCCACTTGAAACAATAAAGGAGTTTATATCAAGCTTATTTTGTGAATGATCTAATGGGAAATTAGGGTAAGTGCAAGAAGTTGGGTTCACATAAAGGGGAAGTTGCAGGAAAAAAAAAATCCTGATAGAAACGGGTACCCGTTTAGAAATGGGTGCTCGAGCCTAAACAGGTACCCGATCCTAAATGGGTACCCGTTACATAGAGGGGAAGTTGCTGGCAAAAAAAATCCTGACAGACAGAAACGGGTACCCGATCCTAAATGGGTACCCATTTCTATAAAGATATTTGAATTTGAAAAAAAAGTCTGCGCACTTTTTTTTCCCATACAAAAGGAACGGGTACCCGTTTTAGAATGGGTACCCATTCCTAAAAGCTTAGGCTTGGGAAAGGCATGGTAAGCCAACCCCTTGCCTTGGACCTGCAAGTTTTTTTCTAAGTGCAGAACAAGAGAAAAGACTAAGTTTACCTATATGGCTGACGACATTTTTTTCTAAATTTTTTTAAGAAATTAAAACCCATCACAGATGGCACTATCTAGTTTTAAAATATGTAATTTTTTTTATTGGACTTATTTTTGTATTTATTATTTAATTTATGAGCAAACTAGTCCAAAAACTTGAAATGATAGGGGTTTGTATTTTTTTTAAAACTTTCAATTTTTAAAGTTTTTTGAAAAAAAATTTATATGTCATCAATCTACACATCATTCTCTACACAATGAAAAAAAATTATTTTATGATTAGTTTTGCTCAAATTATGTTGGTTGTACACGAGAGTTTTTGAAAACAACAATTAGGGCCAATAAAAATTAATAAAAAAAATTATTTGAAAAAAAATTATAAAAAAAATATTCTCATCAAACTTCACTCTACTACACATCTTTCCCCAAAAGGGTTTAGAAAAATACTTTTATTTTGGTCAAATTATGTTAGTCGTACACATGCATGGTATGGTATAAAAAAAAAGTGACTTTTAAACAATGGTTTTTAGAAATGCCTATTGAAAATCAATTTGTATCATCTCGGTATTAAAATAAATTATATATTTGGAAACTAGACTCCGATTACTACATGTCATATTAATAACATTTTTTAAGATTCAATATTTAAGTGCCTCAAATATTCAGGTCCAATATGACAAATTCTGAAAATTAGGGAAAACACTTCCACTTTTTGGCCAAAAAGTGGACCCAACTTCTTGCACTAACCCATTATTTAATTTAAGTTCACGTATTTCTAGACAATGCACTACTTGTGGCAATCTTTCTTTCTTAAGAGTTTGTATGCATAAAAGTGTTGAAAATGATTTTGGACAACAATTAGTGGATGTTAAAAGATTTAAGAATGTTGACTATTCTTTAAAAGATGAAAAAAATTGCAAAGTGTTGTGATTTAATTATAGAAAAAGTTAGTGTACATACAATCATATCAAAATTTAAGAGTAAGATTGTACCAAAATATGTCAAGCGCTCTCAACAAGCTTGATGGCTTGATGGACAATTTCGCGCATGTAGAAACACATTTCCAGTTGGTACTATACTATTAGTGGTTGATTTTGCAGAAAATTGTACTCTATCTCTGCAATGAAAGGAAGCAAGGTATGTGGAAAATGCTTCCTACACTGATCTAATGAGGAAAGATTTATGGAAATTTTTTTCTTTTACATTTACAGATTAAGATGCACATTAATAGAAAGATAATAACAACTTCCAAATGCAAACACAAAACTCATAACACAAGATATATGTGGGGAAAACCCTTTCAGGTAAAAAAACCCACACTCCAAAGCCGCCCAATATATTATTCAGGAATCACGAAGATTACAATATACTTGCAAAGAAAGCTTTTACAGGAGTATATCCAACTAGAGATCTAGGAGTTAATTCAACATCTATAAGATTCTTACATACAACCTCCATCTCAAGCTCCTGATATATAGGAGATACAATACAGTACACTGCCAACGATAATTATAAAACCATGAGCTAAAACCACCCAAAAAGTGGCACCCAAATTATCTCCAATAAAAGAAGCCTTGTGATGTGCCAAACCACACACCAACATGTGTAACTCTCCCCTTTACAGCTCTTTTATGTGTCCAACACATTTTTACATTTCCCAAAACAGAAGGTCTAACTTGCAGAGGCCATAACTTTTGATCTGGGTGTCCGAATGACAAACTATTTAATGCATCACAAAGATCATAAAGAGATCTATCGCCCTATAACATGCTAGGCTGGTTATCCCAAATTTCAAGATGTTTAGAGAAGTTTCGATCCTGGTAATTGAGTTCTAATACTTTTTCTAGCAGTTTCAAAAACTAAAAACTTTAATATCTCGCGATCTAGATATGATCTTGAGATGAAACTCACCTGAGATGTTCACTTAGTTGTTCCACACCTTCTAGAAAAATTTTTAGGTCAATCTGAGTTCAATCGAAGAACTTACTAAAAATAATAAGTCTCATATTTTTAGCTCTCTTGGAAACTTTTGGACACTCTAAAAGTTCCATACCATTATCCAAGATAAAGAGTATTCAAAAAGACCAAAACTGGGAAGAATAGTAATCTTTCGAAGTTGCAAGTTTGAGACACTTTTTTTAACACTCTCCCACTTGTCAAAGAGCAAAGGGAGTATCCACACCATGATTTAATTGCTAGGGGCCGTGAGGCCCATAGACTCTAAACACCATCAAAACTTCTCTATGCTCACATGTTTTGTTAAGGAATCTGCTACATTCATCAAAATTTCAACCTTTGCCAAGTTTACCTTCCCATCCTCTACCATGTCATGAACAAAATGGTACTAGACATCAATATGCTTAGTTCTTGCATAGAAAGTAGGATTCTTGGCCAAACATATGGCACTCTGACTATCACAAAAAATAGTAATCTTCCCTCCATCAAACCCAACATTACAACACAATCTCTTAAGCCAAATAGCTTCTTTACAAGCATGATCTACTATCATGTACTCAGCTTCAATAGTGGACAAAGCGACCATAGGTTGCCGCTTACTCATCCAACTAATAGCACCACCAAACATAGTGAACACATAAGGGCTAGTGGATCTCCTGTTGTCAATGTCACCTGTCCAATCTAAATCCACAAATACAAAGTGAATTTCAAGGTCCTGTAGGATAACCATGATAACATAACGAATACTCAAAAGCACCCCATAAATATCTGAACACTCTATTCACTGCATCCCAATGTACCCGTCCAAGATTAGCCATAAATCAACTAAGGACTCCCACTGCTTGGGCAATGTCTGGTCTTGTGCAAACCATCACATACATCAAACTGTCAACTACACTAGCATAAGGAACTCTACTCATATCTTCTATCTTAGAAGGAGACTTTGGACAATCTTCAATAGATAACTTTGTCCCCATTGTAATAGGAACAGTCAAAGGTCTGCAATCCATCATGGTGAATCTCTCCAACATATTGTTAGCATACTTAATTTGGCCTAGCCAAATTTTTCTATTTGCTTTGTCTCTTCTGATTTCCATTCCCAGAATGTACCGAGCTGCCCCTAGATTTTTCATCTTAAACTGTGCGGACAACTGAGACTTCAAATCAGAAATCAAACTGTTACCATTCCGAATGAGTAATATATCATCGACATACAATGCAATAATGAGAAAGTGATCATTGTCAAACTTGTAGTAAACACAATGATCTAATTTTGATCTCTGAAATTCAATATTCAACACAAAGGCATCAAACTACTGGTACCACATCCTAGGAGATTGTTTCAAATCATACAAAGACTTTTTCAACTTGCAAACCATATTTTACTTACCTTTCACCATGTAGTACTATGGCTGTGACATATAGATTTCCTCCTCCAAGTCACCATGAAGGAATGTTGTCTTCACATCCATCTATTCCACTTCTAGATCATACACTGTTGTAAGAGATAATAGGAACCGAATAGATGTCAGCTTTACAATTAGAGAGAAAATCTCACCATAGTCAATTCCCTCCACCTGAGAATACCCCTTCACAACCAATCCAGCCTTATATTTCTCAATATTGCCTTCTACACCGAATTTCATTTTTAACACCCATTTGCATCCAATAGGTTTTGTCCTTCAGGCAAGGGTACCAAGTCCCAAGTATTATTCTTTTCCAAAGAAGCCATCTCCTCTTCCACGGTCTCCTTCCAAGACCTGCATCTTTCATACCCATAGCCTCTTTCACAGTTTTAGGCTCATCAATGTTAGAAATCAAAGTAAAAATATAACTAGAATCATGCAATGAATAACCAAACCTATCAGGTTGCTGCCTTATCCACATGGACCTCCTCAGAGGTTGAGGTTGAGGTTCTTCATCATCTTCTGAACTTTCAGAGCTACTAGAGCTCTCCTCATTATCAGGTCCAATAGATGTTTTCAGTTCAACTTTCTTAGGGCTGGAAGGAAGCTGAACCACATCATCTTTTTTCTCTTCTTTCTCTGGCTACAAGACAACAAAAGAAGGATTGAGCTCTCTAAAGATCATGCTTCTTCTCTACAAAACTCTCTTAGTTACTAGATCCCAAATCTTGTACCCTTTCACACTGATACCATAACCGATGAAGATACACTTTACAACCTTATTCTCCAACTTAGACCTCTTCTCCTTAGGCACATATGCATATGCCTCGCAACCAAATACTCGAATGTGTCTTAATGAAGGCCTTGTACTAGACCATACCTCCATAGGTGTGTTATTAATGAGCATTGACATAGGAGACATATTAACCAGGTAATGCAGTAGCAACAGCTTCAGCCCAGAACTTTTGTTCAATGTTCTATTCATCCTCTCTGCAACTACATTATGCTAAGGGGTATACAGAGTTGTCTTGTGCCTCTCAATCCCCTATTCTTTATAGAACTTGTTGAAATCTACTAAATAGAACTCACCACCATTGTCACTCCTCAAACACTTAATTTTTATATCCTTCTAATTCTCTACAAGAGCTTTGAACTCTTTGAATCTATTAAAGATTTCAGATTTACTTCTATGGAAATACACCCATGTCCTTCTATTGTAATCTTCAATAAATGAAACAAAGTAAATAGATTTTGAAATCGAAGGAACATTAACATGACCAAACACTTTAGAATGAATCAAGTCCAATACCTTAGAAGATTTCTAAGAACTGGAATAAAACTGAACATGGTTTTGTTTTCCATAAATGAAATGTTCACAAAAATTGAACTCAAGGTTACAATCATTCATACCCTCAACAAGATTTTTTTTCTTCAGGGTCTTCAAACCCTTTTCACCAATGTGACCAAGCCTTTGGTGCCATAACATTGTCTTCTCAGCTGGAAGTTTCATCTCCATAGAATGAGCACCCTTATGTACCCAGAAAACATGACCATCGGAAGTAGATGCAACAGTCTTTTTCATTGCTAGTTCCAATGGTGAGGATGAAGACATTGAAGCTCTCTTCTTCGAAACAGAGGCACTATTGCACTGAACTACAGATGCATCAAGCTAAAATAGAGTGCCAATCCAAACACCAATAGCCAACACCATAGATCCTCTAGTCATCTTGCATCCTCCATTCGAGAAACCAAACCACACACCCACATAATTCAATTTACTTACAATGTTACATCCCTAACTTTGGCTTGTTTTACTTTTTACTTTTACATGGATAAAAGTGAATCAATTGGATAAATATATTGATGTTGGGTCAAATGTCATTGGAAAATAATTATGTTATGGATTATCAGTTATGTGATTAAATCCAATGCATATGATGTAATGATTTAGTAATTTATGTTATAAGAATTTAATTTATTGTTCATAAGGTTTATGAATGGACTAATGATGCACTAATCATGATCTGGTGAATCGCAAGTAATATGCAAGATAATGGGTTCTTGATGACTCTCCAAGAGAGAGAGAGAGAGAGAGAGAGAATCTTCTAAGGAGAGGAGAATAGACCTTGGACTATAAATGGTCATTTTCCAAATGAGTATAGTGTACCTACAGTTAGTAAACTCTTCTTGATTGAAGTAAGTCATGTTTATTCTAATGGTTAATTTGTTGATCAACTCAACAGGTAGTTGATGTCTTTTAGAATCCTTTTGAGTTATTGTTGCGTCAATCTTGTCATTTTGTGAAATCGTCCTTATCGATGTCAAGCTATAGTCATTTTTTGACTATCGCGACTTTCTATCAATCACGCCATTCCTTGCATCGTAAATGAGTTTATGATTTTGTCTTCAATGACATAGTTAGTAGACTTGTGCATGTCTCTTGTTTATATTTTTTGTTGCAAGTATGGGTTAAACCGGTGTTGTCATTGATGTCAACATACTCATGTTGCATTAATGAGAAGGATTGGATGAGCTGTGTGCTGAGGATATTGAGAAAATTAGTCTCAATCAGGAACAGTGAAGAACAGTGATGATAACAAGGTAAAAGTCCAAGATAGGTTGAGGATCAGAGGATGCAGTTTAAAGGGTTTGTAGATATAAGTCTTGAGATGCTCTAGTTATGTTTTTATGGATCTGCCTGAAGATCTGAAGAAGTTATGGTCGCTCAACTAGAACCGGTTCAGAAAAGTGCTCAGTGGTGACAGAGTGAGACAGATAGGTCCAGTAAGGTCCGGTAATGTATTATCCCACTCTGCAGATTTGAGGAAGTGTTTAGAATGTCCTTGTGAAGTGTCAAGTAGATCAGTTTGTGGTTTGAAGGTCCAGAAGAACCTATTCCTTTGTGACAGTGATAACAGACTGTGTTCTTGAGGTTTCAGATGTAGGAGAGAAGGATTTCAGTAAGTAGAGGAAGTACAGATGTTCCTGGTGATTCAGGAAATCTTGTGAAGGTCCTTGGATTATGTTTAGTTCATGTTGATGGTCTGCATTAGAATTGGAGCCCAGAATTGAAGAAATACTTCTAGATGAAGGTGTTCTTTCTGTGACTGGTCGACCGGATGAATTATACACCTTGCAAATGTTCTTTTGGTTTCTTGCCGACTTAGATGTTTGTTCCTATGTTGATGTCATGTATAGGTAAAGGTTTGCGAAGTCATTTCAAGAGTGTACTTGTGGAGATGAATGTGTGGTAGCGAGGAGAAGAGCGAAAGGAAGAGCAGAAGGATTTGTGCTTTAATGGAACTGATTCAAGCATGGTGATGATGCTATTTACCAGTTCAAGTACGTAATACTCATTTCTTGTAGACAGTGTGTCTCTTGTAGGCAGTGAGCCTCCTATGAGCAGTGTGCTTGGGCAGTGAGCCCTAATTGGCATGTGCCATCTTATTCATTCTTTTCTTTTAACAAAGAATAATATCCTGGGTTTGTCACCCCATGGTTTTTCCCTTAACCAGGTTTTCCACGTCAAAATCTTGGTTTCTCATGTGTAGATGTGTTTCTTCTCTTGATTAATTACATTAAGTTTTCATGATTGATTTATTGTTAATGCTAAGTGAATACAAGTGTTGAAAGAAGAAAGTTTTGAACAACTGATTCACCCCCCCCTCTCAGTTGTTTGCCCTAAATCTAACAATTGGTATCAGAGCCAAGTTCCTCTGAAAGGAGCTTAACTGCTTGAGGAGATCCAAAATGTCATCCTACAAGAAGGATAGTCTGAAGTTCGATGGAACTAACTTTGCTCTTTGGAAAGGTCACATGGAATGTCACTTGCAGTGCATGGGATTTGCATACTGGTCCATGGTGACAAAGGCTTATGTACCTCCACAGAGTGGTCCGACAACCCTAAATGAAATCACAGATGTTGAAAACAATCTGCGGACTAGAGAGGCTCTTTTAAGCACATTATCCGACTTAGAACTCTCTAATGTTATTCATCTACCAACTTCCTTTGAGATTTGGAAGAAATTAACTTTTGCATGAAGGAGACTAGTTTGTTAAATGTGCAAGATTACAAAGTCTAAAAGGTAAATTTGAAAGACTGAAAATGAGAAATGATGAAAATATTACCTCTTTTATGCCAAGAGTGAATGAGCTGGTTTGTGGAATCAGAAATGCAGGTGGAACCCTAAGTGAAGATGAGATAGTTGGCAAAGTTCTAAAATCCCTTCCTGAGTCTTATAAAATCAAAGCTTTTGCAATCAAAGAATTCAGAGCTCACACAACAGTCACAAGGGATCAATTGGTTGGTAAGCTAGCTACTTTTGAAGTGGCCGAGTTTGGAGATGATCCTTCAAAGACTAAATCTGCATTCAAAGCAAGTGCCTTGGTAAAAGGAAAACAAAGGTTTGATCTGGGAGAAAACTCTTCAAGGAAATCATCATGGTATGAAAATGCAAGAAAAGACTTGGAAGAAGAAGAAGCTGAAACTACTCATCTTGAAGCTCTTATTGCAAAAAGACTACCAAGAGGATCTGGTAAGTATGAGGGAAAATTGCCTTTTAAGTGTTTTAACTACAACAAGACTGGTCATTTTTCATCAAGGTGTCTGGAAAGATTTTCTAGGCCAAATAGTAATAGACCAAGATTCCAGAAGAATTGTTACTATGCTCATGAAGGAGATGATGAAGGAGTAATAGATGATGAATCAGAGAAAGAAGACAAATCCGGAAGTGACTGGGTGTTCATTGCCATCAAGGAAGAAGATCCAATACCCTCTAAATCCGTAAATCATAAAGCCTTGGCTGCCCAAGTTGAAGAAAAGGATGATTGGGTCATTGACAGTGGCTACTCTCACCACATGATAGGTGACAAAAAAAAGTTCATAGATTTGGAAAGGTATGAAGGAGGAGTGGTAAAGTTTGATGATAACTCTGTAGGTAGAATCAAAGGTAGAGGAATTATTTCTTTTGATGTAAAGAACAAAACTGGTAATGTATTATATGTTGAAGGATTGAAACACAATCTTCTTAGTGTGGGACTGTTGGTGGACAAAGGCTATGATCTCAGATTCAAGAATGGAAAGTGCAAAATCCTTGAAAGTTCTAGAACAGAGATTGCATCAGGTACCCAAACAAAAGGTAACATCTTTCACTTAGCTGGTACTGGTAAAAGTTGCTTATTTGTTCAAATTGATCAGAGTTGGTTATGGCATAGAAGAATGTGTCATGTGAACTTTGATAATATCATCAAGGTAAGTAATACTTAGGTTGTAAGAGATCTTCCAAGATTGGTAAAACCTACAAATAGTTTGTGCAAAGAATGTCAGTTGGGAAAACAAAGTAGAATCTCATTCAAAAGCAAGGAACAATCTTCTACTGGATTATTAGACTTGGTTCCCACTGACTTATGTGGTCCAGCAAGAATAAGGAGTGTGCAAGGTGATAGATACTTCATGTTGCTAATTGATGACTATTCCCGGATGATGTGGGTAACCTTTCTGAAAGAGAAATCAGAAGCTCTTGAGAAATTCAAAATATTCAAGGCTATGGTGGAAAATGAGACTGGATTATAATTAAAGTGTCTGAGGTCTGATAGAGGTGGAGAATTCACATCCGGTGAGTTCATAAACTTTTGTGAGAAACATGGATCAAAGAGACAATTGTCTGCCCCTAGAACTCCACAGTAGAATGGAGTTGTTGAGAGAAAGAACCGGACCATCCAAGAAGCATCTAGGACCATGATGATGAAAGCAAATATTCCTTAGATCTATTGGAGAGAAGCTGTCAGCACTGTAGTCTACACTCTCAACCGAGTTCAAATTAGAAACTATACCGATAAGACTCCTTATGAACTCTGGTTTGGCATTACTCCCACTGTGAGATACTTTAGAGTTTTTTATAGCAGATGTTACATTAAAGGGGATGAAGATCTAGGAAATTTTGATGCTAGAAGTGATGAAAGAATATTCTTGGGTTATTCTACTCAAAGCAAAGCATACCGGTGTTACAACAAGAGACTGAGAAAGATTGTAGAAAGTATAAATGTGAAGGTTGATGAAGAAATTGAAAGACCCTCAAGAATTCTTGAACATGATGAAGATGATCAAAATGGTGTTCAGATTCAAGGTATCCAAGTCTCTTCTGAGAAACAAAGTCAAGTTGATCTGGTAAGACAGGAAGAAGAGATAAGTCTCAATGAGACTGATCAAGAGTTAGAAGTGCAAGAGACTCCCAAAATTCCAAGGTATGTAACTCTAAACCACTGTAAAGATCAGATCATAGGTGACAAAAGCAAAGGGGTACAAACAAGGAGGAGAATTGCTCAAAATTCAGATGAGTATTGTCTAATTTCAAAGATTGAACCTACGACAGTAAATGAATCCTGCAATGATGAAAACTTGACTAAGGCAATGGAGGAAGAACTGATGCAAATTGAGAAGAATCACACTTGGGATCTTGTTCCCAGACCAAGAAACAAAAATGTGATTGGAACCAAATGGGTCTTCCAGAACAAATTGAATGAAGCCGGTGAAGTAATCAGAAACAAGGCCAGATTAGTTTGCAAAGGTTTCTCTCAAATAGAAGGAGTTAATTTTGAAGAAACTTTTGCTCTGATGGCAAGAATTGAAGTAGTCAGGTTATTTCTTGCATTTGCTACCTTCAAGGATTTTAAGGTGTATCACATGGATGTCAAATCTGCCTTCCTAAATGGAAATTTGGAAGAAGTGTATATTGAGCAACCGGATGGATTTTAATTGTCTGATCATAGTGACATGGTCTGTAAATTAAAAAAGGCACTATATGGACTAAAGCAAGCCCCAAGAGCCTGGTATCAAAGATTGGACAAGCATCTCTTGAAGATTGGTTTCAATAAAGGTATTGCTGATAGTAATTTGTATTTCAAAATTGATCATGAAAATATCTTAATTGTTGAAGTATTTGTTGATGATATCATTTTTGGAGGAAGAGACAATATGTGTAAAACTTTTGCAAGTCAAATGAAAAATGAGTTTGAGATGTCAATGCTTGGAGAAATGGATTTCTTTTTGGGTCTACAAATTACTCAAACAAAGAAAGGAATCTTTATCTCTCAGTCAAAATATGTGAAAGAATTGTTGAAGAAATTTGGGATGGAAGACTCAAAGGCAATGAACACTCCAATGGCAACTGGATGCAAGTTGAGCAAAGATGATGACTCTCCCAAGGTTGATTAGACAAAATATAGGTCAATGATTGGAG
The DNA here is from genome assembly GCA_027924645.1 of Cunninghamia lanceolata. Lineage (NCBI taxonomy): Eukaryota > Viridiplantae > Streptophyta > Pinopsida > Cupressales > Cupressaceae > Cunninghamia > Cunninghamia lanceolata. The sequence continues at coordinate 3,230,666 of BSBN01000710.1, read as the reverse complement.
GATTGTTGTATCTCACTCAAACTAGACCAGATATTATGCAAGTTGTTGGTCTTGTTGCTAGATTCCAAGCTGATCCTAGAGAATCAAATATTATGGCAATCAAGAGGATTTTTAGATATCTAAAGGGGATAGTTGAGTATGGTCTATGGTACCCTAGAGATCATGATTTCTCTCTTCATGCATATACAGATGCAGATTGGGTAGGAGATGTGGATGACCGGAAGAGTACCAGTGGTGGAGCATTCTTTTTGGGAAAAAGACTATTTTCTTGGCTAAGCAAGAAACAAGAGGCAATATCTCTGTCTACAACTGAAGTAGAATACATTGCAGCAATAGGTAGTTGCACTCAAATCTTATGGATGAAACAAATGCTAAGAGACATTAAAGTAGAATATGAGGAGCCTATCACAATTTTCTGTGATAATTCAAGTGCAATAAATATTTCTAAGAATCTGGTGTTACATTCTAAGACCAAGCACATATCTATCAAGTTTCACTTTCTGAGAGAGCAAGTGAACAAGGATGAATTCATATTGGAGTATGTGCCCTCCAAGGATCAGATTGCAGATATCTTTACTAAACCTCTTCCCAAGGACTCTTTTGTGTATCTCAAGGAGACGTTAGGGGTTATTGCCCCTCCGGTGATGAACCAGGATGCATTAATGTGCATCAGTCTGGTGGATATCATAGTCATATCTTGTGGTTTGGATTGGTGTTGGAGAGATGCTACTCAGGGGGAGCAGCAGGTGTGATTATAAAGTTGCAAGTTTGGGTCCTTTTCCATTGATGTCAAAGGGGGAGAGAAGACATGTGAAAAACAAGTGGTTGATGCTCAAAAGGGGAGCAGTATAGGAAGAGAAGACATGTGAATAGTTGTTGTTGATAGGGGGAGCTATGACAGTAAGGAGAAGTTCTTGTCTTGATGGTTTTTCACATAATATGTTGCCATCAATGACAAAGGGGGAGATTGTTGCAAGTATGGGTTAAACCGATGTTGTCATTGATGTCAACATACTCATGTTGCATTAATGAGAAGGATTGGGTGAGCTGTGTGCTGAGGATATTGAGAAAATTAGTCTTAATCAGGAATAGTGAAGAACAGTGATGATAACAAGGTAAAAGTCTAAGATAGGTTGAGGATCAGAGGATACAGTTTATAGTTTTTAGGGATCCGCATGAAGATTTGAAGAAGTTATGGTCGCTCAAGTAGAACCAGTTCAAACAAGTGCTCAGTGGTGATAGAGTGAGACAGATGGGTATGGTAAGGTCCAGTAATGCATTATCCCACTCTACGGATTTGAGGAAGTGTTTAGAACATCCTTGTGAAGTGTCAAGAAGATCAGTTTGTGGTTTGAAGGTCTGGAAGAACCTATTCCTTTGTGACAGTGATAACAGACTGTGTTCTTGAGGTTCCGGATGTAGGAGAGAAGGATTTCAGTAAGTAGAGGAAGTGTAGATGTTCATGGTGATTCAGAAAAGCTTGTGAAGGTCCTTGGATTATGTTTAGTTTGTGTTGATGGTCCGCATTCGAATTGGAGCCTGGAATTGAAGAAATACTTCCAGATGAAGGTGTTCTTTCTGTGACTAGCCGACTGGATGAATTATATACCTTGTGAATGTTCTTGTGGTTGCTTGTTGACTTAGATGTTTGTTCCTAAGTTGATGTCATGTATAAATAAAGGTTTGCGAAGTCATTTCAAGAGTGTACTTGTGGAGATGAGTGTGTGCTAGCGAGGAGAAGAGCGAAAGGAAGAGCAGAAGGATTTGGGCTTTAATGGAACTGATTCAAGCATGGTGACAATGCTATTTACCAGTTCAAGTATGTAATACTCATTTATTGTAGACAATGTCTCTTGTAGGTAGTGAGCCTCCTGTGAGTAGTGTGCTCGAGCAGTGAGCCCTAATTGGCATGTGCCATCTTATTCATTCTATTCTTCTAACAGAGAATAATATCTTGGGTTAGTCACCCCGTGGTTTTTCCCTTAACTGGGTTTTCCACGTCAAAATCTTGGTGTCTCATGTGTAGATGTGTTTCTGCTCTTGATTAATTACATTAAGTTTTCATGATTGATTTATTGTTAATGCTAAGTGAATACAAGTGTTGAAAGAAGAAAGTTTTGAACAACTGATTCACCCCCCCTCTCAGTTGTTTGCCCTAAATCTAACATTTTTTACGTCAAATTTTAACATATTTCTTTTTGTGGAATCGACATAATTCGATTTCCTACATGAAGGGGAGGCGAGCTCAACCCAAGCACATATTACACGAAAGTTCATGTAAAAACATATTTACTTATCCCTTTGATAGTATCATCTTTGTACTTTGATTATTATTTTATGTAAAGCTTTAAGTGTTAGTGTGATATAGTTATAAGGTTATCAAATTACCACCTTTTCTAATTTCAAACCTTAAATGTTAATCTCTATCCATAACTTAAGATGCTTTGTAGTGGGAATCCTTTTCATTGAAGAAGTCCACGGTTGTGGATGTTTCTTTTAAACCATTAGAGAGTGGTCAAAGTGGGATGAAAGGAAGTTAGTTCTGATTCACAAATGTCTAGTGGCAGTTAATTGTTAGTATTTATAAACCACGTCCATCTCTCATTTAGTTGGCTGATATTTATGCAGAAAATGGCATATCGCCATGAGCATAGGGGACATCTTGATTGTTATCAGTTAAGCTATCATTATGAACATGGAGAGTGTTATTAGACTACAACTCTTTTAGAGTCATTAGTAAGAAGGAAAGTAGAGTAATGTTAGTGGAATCAAAACGTTTGCTTCCTTAGTGGCAGAATCTGTAAACCTTAAGGAATTTCTTTTGATAAATTTTGAATGGATTCTTCTGTGGTTTAAAAGAGTTTTGTTATAACTATAACATAGTGGATCTTTATTGGGTGGAGAATATGGAATTGACTCATAGTTGAGTCCTATAGATTGCTTTAAAAGGAACAACTTTCTTAGAGCCAGGCATAGACGAGAGGAGAACAAGAATGATATGGGAGCGTCTTCTTATTTGGGGGGTACAAAATGAGAGCTTTGTTTTTCATATAGAAGGGTTTCATTCACCTAAGAAAGAGATCTTAGTATTGGTAAGAGAGAGAGCACAAACTATGATATCTTGAGCTGAGAGAGTTAAGTAGAGGTTCTTTGCATATAAGAAGAGAGGAACCACGTCACAAATTGTAGATAGAGGTGTGGTAGATAAAAGTTAAACCTCAGGTCAATGTAAGGTTACAAGTGGAGATTTTAGGATTCAACCAAATCCTCACCAGAATTTCTTTAGGGCTCAGGTAAGAGCTAAGTTTCACTGTTAAGTTACTCTGATTTCATTTGTTATCAATGCAATGAAATTCTTCTTAATCAAAAGATCATCCTCTTCGAAGACATAAGAACATCTTTATGAAAATAAAAGAAAATAACTAAGTTTAAATTTGTATAATCTTTGAAATTAGCTTGAAGCTAAGTGAAACCATAGCTATGTATTTATAGCATGGAACTTTAGTTACAATAGTCGAATACTACATAGCTAATTGTACCAGTTTAATGAGAACATGAGTAACGAATCTCTGACAAATCAGAGATAGATTACTATGTAAAGTGTCTATTCAGTATTAGAGAATATGAGTTATTATGTATTCTAAGACAAGGTTATGTATAGTTTAAATGTTACTTTCTAAATTATGAAGTAAAGGATAGTATTATAACCAGTTGTTATAATTACAAACACTCGTGTAAAAAATAGGAACCACAAGGATATATATATATATATATATATATATATATATATATATATAGTCTTGAAAGATAGAAATCTTTTTGTTTCTACCTAAACTTGGCATGGAGTATGATGTCAAGATTGAGATATATAATTTGTAGTCTTCTAATCTGTTAAAAAAGAAAAGAGATAGTAGTTTTCAAAGATAACACAGAGTATAAAGGAAAGAGCAAATTTCAGACAATGTATATAATGGATAGCAAACTTGAATTAGTCTTTTCCATTCTTGGGTATCAAGTCAATCATAGTCGATGTTTAAAGTTGATTGGAACCACTTGATTAGCTTTAACTGAGGCTGTTTTGTAAGTGAGAAATAGTCTTGTTTTGTAGATTGAAATGACTTTTAGTCAACAGAAGATTTAAGATAAAACGTTATTTAAGTGTCCTTTCTTTTTAGATTTAGAATGCTTATTAGACCATTACAATGAAAAAGAGAAAACCAAGATCCTTGATTAACCTAGTAGGATAAAAATCATCTTAAATATCTTATTTGGCTACGTATTACTTTATACAGAAAAATAATGAAAATATATGAACCTTGCTTATGAATGTATAGTAATACTTGTCGTAAGGAAATATTTTCCCTAAACAATAAAGATATTCTTGGTATAAAAGAAAACCTATTTGGTTGTTTGTAAATCAACTTACATTATAAATGTTGACAATTCATGGATCTCAAATGTTACCAGGATGCAAAGAGATACCCAAGAGTAGATAGTCATTCCATAAGGTCTATGGAGCAATGACAGTGTCTTGTGAATGCACCTAAGTCAGAAAGACTAGATTTGAGTTAGATAAAACTCTTTAGTTAAACCTTAACTTGACCAAATAAGGTAATTATATATGTTAAATCTTTGTGATCATTATATAGATCATGAATGAAGGGACAAGAACCCTACTATGTTTATTTATTCTTACTTAAAAAAAAGGAAATAATTTCTTAGACTATGATGCTTAACTTGTGCAAGGTAACCATCTTAGTCATTATATATCGACTTAAGTTCTTGAGTGTCGATAAGTTTTGGATATCGGGCATTGCAAAGATGTAATGAGAATCCTCATATAGAAAGATAATCCATAAGGATTATGGAACATTGACAATGTTTGTCAACTTGTCTAAGTTGGGAAGACTAAAATATTGAAGTTGTCAAGACTATATAGTAAACATAGTTGACCAAGTCAAGTTCTAGGAATATGATAGTATTTAAGTCAAGTTGGAGGGTGAGTGGACATTACAACTACGTTCATTGTGAATGTCTATTTATATTGAATATTTGGCCAAAGTAATGCATACATTTTCTGTGTGCATTGTCAATTCACCATATCTCGATTGCATAACCTATTAGATTGAGCATACTTAGCTAGAGGGTATCTAGGGTTGTATGATCGATAGAGTTGTGTAGGACACAACACCAATACTCAAATGGAAAATTACCGTTGGTCACCTTTGGTCTATACTCTTCATGAAGGGTAGGGCCACTTCCTATGTGGAACATGTGTGGGAGACTGCTGGTCTGTGGTTGGAGGAAAAGCACTGGCAAGATGCTCTCTCTCTACAAGAAGACATGCCGAGGCTTGCGATAAAGATATCATATTTCTAGATGCAGTATAACTTTGGGTTATGTGACTTGCGTTTATTAAAACTATATAAACATTATCTATTGCAAATATTTGTAATTGTAAAGATAGAATGTTATCTTTGTATGTTATATCATGTTTATTTATGAAAAGATATTGTGGAAATTGTTGTATCTTGATTCAAAGTAAACAAATCACCTTGTATGTTTTATCTCATGGTAAATATCTATGTTTAGTTTTGTTTAAGAGTTTGGATGTTACATATGGGATCAGAGCTACCAGGTTCAACACTAGGGCTTATGAGTCCACTATGCTAACTTGTAATCAACATTAAGTGGATAACTAATGTTTTAAAATGGATTTATGCCAGAATGGCATGGAGAAGAACCAAGAGAACTGCTAGAAAGTCTATTCCCTAGCATTTGCCTGAGTTAGTAGTCAAGAAAGAACTTATCAAGGAAGTTAAACTTAAAGATCATATTATTTATGCTAAGGGTGCATGGATGGAGGATTCGGAGACTTTGGATGATGCACTTAGGCATATATGGCTAGAAAAGAAACAACATTTTGAACTAGCCTTGAATCCTATTGTTTCTTCTTGTGAAGAAAAACCTAGTAAACTATCTTTTAGTTGTGACATATCTTTGGGAGGTAGTTGTGATTCTCCTTTTTTAGGAAAAAGAGGTAATGGAGGAGTACCTATGTGTACATCCACCATCTAAGTTTGAATAAATTGGAAAATCCTTTAATCGACAGTGGCATGTAGCCTTGTCATATCAACTATATAAATAAGGATGTAGTTACTCTTGAATAAACTATAATAAAGATGAGAATGTTTTGTACCAATTTGATGATTGTTATGAGTTAGATATATTTTAAGGTAATGAGTTGCATTAGATTCAAAAAGCTATTCAATAACTTAATATTCTTTGATGTGAGAAAAATGACAATATGTTTTCAACAAAACAAACTAGTGTGATAGTTTAGAAGAGAATAATGTTGGCAAGAGACACATTGTGGCTTCATGATTGTTGTCATTGATGGCAACAAAGTTCATCCCACCCATCCACAGGACATGGTGTGCTTATACCGGAAGTTAGATTGAAGAGTGTTGTGGTCCGGTAAGCAAGAACAGAGCATGCAGCAAGGCTTGGAAATAAGATCCGGATCTCTCAGAAGAAGTATCTTAGTAAAGTGCAGACTTGGGAAAGTTAAGAGGAGTACCTTGAATGATACATTGTAGAGATTGAGCCTCCGGTGATGAAAGAGTGAAGAGATATAAGCACCTAAGTATTGGGGTCCTGTTTGGCAGAGTAGACTGAGGAAGAACTGACTGGCAAAGCATCAGACCTTGATCTGGATGAGATATTGATGGTGATCAAGCTTACTGAGGTATCATTCATGATTGGCTGACAAGATTGATGACTTCTATGAGCATCTCTTTGATACGCATCACTTGATAAGCAAGGATTCAGTTGACAGACCAAGAGTTTGGGAAAATAGTAAGTATTCTAGATGCCGACTAGAAAGTGGATGAAATCCTTGGTGCGGATATATATACCAGATTGATTTTGGTATGAAGGTGTGTGTTGTGTGTTGAAGTGTGTGAATAAAATAAGAAGAGTAGTGTGGAAGTAGTAAGGTAGGTCCGGTATGTGACAGGACAGCAGCACCAAAGAAGAGGAAGAATGAAGTGTAGCAGATCAGTGTATTGAGTCTAACCAGAACTGAACCTCAGCATATGTGGATGATTCTCATCAATTAAAGTATCTATTTTCCTTGTATAAACTATTGTAGGTAGTGAGCCCTAATTGGCAAGTGCCATTTTGTATTTCTATTCTTCTAATAGAGAATACATTCTTGGGTTAGTCACCTTGTGGTTTTTCCCTTAATAGGGTTTTCCACGTCAAAATCATTATGTTATGTGTATTGACTTTGTTTCTACTTTCATGATTATGGATGGTTATTGGCTTTGATGCTGCACTAGTTGTTAAAGAAGAACATAAAGTTAAATTAATTAAGATAACTGATTCACCCCCTATCAGTTATCAACAATTGGTATCAGAGCTAAGTTCCTCCAAACAAACCCTAACAACTTGAGGAAGATCTAGGAATTCAAATGGATGTGTATGGTATGAGGGAACAACTTCAGTCTGTCCTAGATGATCTTGAGCAATCTAACTCTAAAGTCAATGAATTGAAGGAAAGACTCAAACAAGCTAATGATTTCATAAATGAACTAAAAGGGAAACTGAGTATCTCTATGAAAAAGAGAAAGGATCTACTTCAACAATTAGCAAGTCAAGGTGAAGATAATGATACAAATGAAGATCTGAAGGAGAAAACCAAGTTATGTGAAAAGTTATCAAAAGAGGTCATTATGGTAAGACATGAAATGGAATCAGGAGTTATGAAATTTACCCAAGAAATTGAAGAGAAAAGAAAAACTGAAGATGATCTAAGACAATCTCTCAAGGAGAAATCATAAGACTGCCACAAAATGGATAGAATAATCAGGCATCTTGATGAAGCTAGGGATAATGAAGAACAACTTGAGAATTAGATTAACACTCTTAAAAGGGATCTTTAAACAACAAATGAATACAAAGAGAAATTCAAGATAAGCTCTGCCCAACTTGAAGTTCTTCTTCAAAGTCAAAAGAGGGTAGATGACAAGCAAGGCTTGGGGTATGAAAAAGGTGAAAGCTCTAGATGTGGTCAGAAGAATTCCAGATCAGAAAATCCAAGAAACAAGCATAGAAGACCTCTGGTAAGGCAACCAAATGCTCAAAGATATCCTTTCTTCAATGGATACTGCCACAATTGCAATAACTTTGGTCATAAAGTAAATCAGTGTAGAAGAAGAATGAATCAGATTAATTCATCCTTCTCTAGACAGTGCTTTAATTGCAAAAGGTATGGTCACAAAACTCATGAATGCAGAAATATGCAAATGAACAATTCATTCAATGGTAGATGTTTTGCATGCAATAGAATGGGACATATGGCTAATCAGTGTAGATCAAGAGGATATCATTTAAATATGCAAAGAAATGTTATTTTCTACAATTGCAATAGATCCGGTCATATTGCCAAATTCTGCAGAAGTAAGAATCAGGATAAAAGGGGTCCAGTGCATCATAATCAGAATCAAGATAAAGGAAAAGGAAAAGTGAATGCGGATGAAGTTAAAAGGGAGATGAACAAGATTTGGATGAAGAGAAGTATAGAAAATGTTGGGGATGGATCCACACTAGAATCTGGTGTTGATATTCCTTTCAGAAATTAAATGGTGAGCTCTGGCTCAGGGGGAAACACAAGGAAAAATATTTTCCCCTAGCCAGTTAATTGGTGCCTGAAATTGGCATAAGGAAAGTTGTGGATTAAATGATTCACAGAGGAACATCTAAATAAGCTTTGGTAAAGAGATGGAAGATCTGCAAGAAGTTTTGAACAGGTTAATCTTCCAAGACTAATCTGGTTCAAAAGTCATCCAGTAAGAAGTAGGTCTTTCATAGTTAGATTCGATATGATTCAAACTAAGGAATCTTGATTTGCGGATAGATGAAATTTTTGGAGAAAGGAAGATAGATTGTCAATCATCACCAGGAACAACTCTAAATGCTTCTCAGTAATCTAAAAATGATTTTTCTTAGAACAAGGAGAACAAGGCAAACTGGAATGACTTAAGTTACGCATTTATTACAATATGAAATTAGGGTTTGTAGAGAAATATAAGGGTTCTCTTATTGAACATTTGCTCATTTTACATTCAAGAAGAAGAGAAAAGGAGCTCTGCAACAAATTGCCTCAAGCCTGTCAAATATCAACTGCAGAACTCGATTCATCCAGCAATCTGATCTGGTTCATATCGTGAACCCTAGAAGCATAAAAGGTATTTCCGGCTCTTGAAAATCTCTTTGTGAAACTTTGAAAGATGGCTACTCTGAATTTGGTGAAGATCACTGATAGGCCGCACCCTAAATTCAGAAAACATTCCTACAAATCCCTAGAAGTTGATCCCCTAGGTGCATTTGCTAGCATTCCACATGGAATTCTACATGTAGAAGACATTAGGGTTTACATTCACGCATACATTGAAGAATTTGGTGAATCCAAGTTGATGGATATCTACCACAAGGAACTGATAGATGAATCATTTGAACTAAAACCTTAGTATAAGGCCATCCGGGATAAACACTTTGGACAATGCATTCATTTCCCCTGTTTTGCTAGAGATGATTGGGTTCGGTATGTTTTGAGAAGAATGCATGACAACTTTATGTGGTTGATGAGGCCATTCAAGATAGCCAAGGAAGCAATTAGGGCAATAACCAGATTGCACTCATCCGATGGGTTACCTACTCTAAAATCAGTGAAAAACCAAACTGTGAGTGAGGCTACCAGATCTAAATTTGATAAAAGAGCAATGACAATTGAGGATATCATAGATCCAGACATCAAGTTTGCCTCCATGATTATTGGCTACAAGATATATCACTCCAGTAGAGAAAATTCTATATCTGGAACATTAATCTACACTGCTTATGAAATGTTGAGTATGGCAGAATGATAGACCTATTGCAATTCAAATCAGAGATTACTTATATGGGCTTGGTGATGCCAAGGCACAGAATACAGCACTTTGGGGCTATTTCAAGAATTTTTAGAGTATGATGCAAGCTAGAGAAAGGATCCCCCAATCATTGGTTGAAAAGTATAAGGATACAGTTTGCTTTATGGTAGAAACTGATTGGTGCCTAATGGAGGCTGTGGAGCCAAGGATAGTCTGGATCATGCCAATGGGGTATGAAGTAGATGAGAAAATTGTAGAGATACATGTTCAACACATGCTTAGTCAACCCAAGTATCCTAAGGCAGAAAGATTTGGAACCTTTGAAGAGTTGAGTGTAAATATTCATGTGGAAATTAGACAACCAGAGATGAAGAGAAAAGTGAGAAAAGAAGTAGAGAATGTTGCCAAAAGGTATGGCATATCACAAGAGGCACTTGATGCAAACAAAGAGAAGATGGAAAGGGCAAAGAAAAGAAAGGAAGAAGGAGAAAAGGAGAGTACTCTGGTAGAAGCCCCCTCTCGAACCAGATCCTCTAAGAACTCTGGACCTGCCACTGCTAAGAGCTCAAAGGCATCAAAATCGGAAGCAAAATCATCTGGTAAAGGAGAAAAGACAACAAAGACAAAGGCTACAAGATCATATACAAGATTCAAAGATTATGAAGAGACAGAATCTGATGAAGAGATCAAGAAGATGAAGAAGAAGAAGAAAGTATCTAGAGAATCCTCTACCAGTCTAGACAAGGAAGAAGAAAAGACAGATAAAAGTGTTGAGAAGCCTACTCTTGACGATATCATCAAGGAAATTATTGTGGATGGAAACTTGAAAACATTAACAGAATTCTATGATGAATGTAGTGAAGCTAACCAGAAGATCCTACAAGATGCCACAGTCAGGTATCTGAATATCTACAACAAAGCTTTCATCGAAATCATATCTCTAATTACTGAAAGCCTTGAGAAGGAACTTGAAATCAGAAAGAATAATGCTAAAGCAAAGGATATGGAGATCCAAGAACAGATAGCCATTCATCTCTATCCTTCCATCAATCCTAAGCAAAAGAATATGATCTTCAAATATTGCAAGGATGAGTTCCGGAGCAAAGCTAGGATGAATCAGCTTATGCTTGGAGAAACTGACAAGGTGGCTAAAGAAACATAAGACATCCTCTAGAATGCATACAAAAGATTCAATATTCCTATTATAGACGACTTAGGTGATGATCCCTCAGCCATGGATGACAAAGAAGAATCTACTAAGACAGTGGCAGAAGAGGCAAAGGAGACAAATGAAGAAAAAACTAAAGACTTAGATTCCTCTGCTTTGGAAGAGGAAGTTCATGAAGAAGAAGATAATTCTCTTCTAGATCCTCCTGCATACTCTGGAACTGAAGGAGAAGAAAGAAAAGAAGAGAGCATCAGTCAAGAAGAACAAGTAAAGGGAAGCGAAGAAGGTCAAACAAAAAAGACCATAGATGACAATGCTAAGACTGCAGAAGGAGAGAAAACCCTGTCACCGGCAAGAGACACAGCAGAAGCAGTCAAAGATTTCTTAACCAAAGAGATGATGGAATTTGATGAACCGGAACTTCTTCAAGGTCCATTCAATTTTGATTCCCTCTCCCCGATTCAAACCATGAAGTTAGCATCCTTTACACAAGCAAAGGCAAAAGAAAAACTCCTGAAGTCTCACATGGAAGATTGTGAGCTCATAGAAACTACATTCAGTGTATTGAAGAAGATCATGCCATCTTTCCAAAAGGATACTTTGGCCTCCACATCCAGTAATCTAAAGTCTCTTGTAAATTTTGTTCATACACATTTTGATTCCTTAGAGAAGTCAGCAGAAGAAAAGGTCTGGAAGGAGTTTTTGGGAAAAAGATTCTCTAAAGTATAGGGTCTAATAACAAATGATAGGAGAGTTATGGATATTGGAATAAAGAGCTTGGAAAATGCTCTTAAAGATGGTGGAGATATATATAAATTTTGTTTATCTTGGCCTAAAGTGACTAAGGATATTGAGAAGAAAGTAAAAGAGCAAGAGGATAAACTGTTAAGTTTAACTCAAAGTTTTGATCCTCTCTCCTCCTCCATATTAAATCAAGAGTGTAAGACTATTGCAGTCATAGATGAAATAAAGAATCTTGAGAAGGAGAAGAAAAATATAATAAATAGGTTGAGTGAACTTAGAGGGATCATCATCCCTAAGTTAGAGGCCATGCATGAGGCCCTAACTGATGCTCAGGCCACATCCTAGACCAATGATTCGATAGGTCTTAAGAAGGTAGAAGTGTTTGCATTCCTGTTGAGTGGTCACATCTCAATTTTGGATAGGATGAAGCAGAGTTGGGTGATAGAAGTTATATAGTTGAAGAATACTTTTGCAGACATACTTAAGTACATGTAAGTACAACTTGTATATACACTTATGCGGATATGTATAGACTACTTTTAGAAATTTTGGTGTACGGACCCTACCCTTTGCCATTGATGTCAAAGGGGGAGTGAGGAGTAGTGAAAAATGTGGAATCTAGCTAAGGGGGAGCTCCGGTAAAGTGTACATTAGAACAGAGCATCAACCAAGGGGGAGTGTAGTATAACACTTAGTCATTTTTCACTAAGTGTTGCCATCAATGCCAAAGGGGGAGATTGTTGGCAAGAGACACATTGTGGCTTCATGATTGTTGTCATTGATGGCAACAAAGTTCATCCCACCCATCCGCATGACATGGTGTGCTTATACCAAAAGTTAGATTGAAGAGTGTTGTGGTCTAGTAAGCAAGAATAGAGCATGCAGCAAAGCCTAACAATGAGGTCCAAATCTCTCAAAGGAAGTATCTTAGTAAATTGTAGACTTGGGGAAGTCAAGAGGAGTACCTTGACTAATACATTCTAGAGATTGAGCCTCCAATGATGAAAGAGTGAAGAGATACAAGCACCTAAGTATTGGGGTCCTGTTTGGCAGAGTAGACTGAGGAAGAACTAATCGACAGAGCATCAAACCTTAATCCAGATGAGATATTGATGGTGATCAAGCTTACTGAGGTATCATTCATGATTGGCTGACATGATTGATGACTTTTATGAGCATCTCTTTGATACACATCACTTGATAAATAAGGATTCAGCCAACAGACAAAGAGTTTGGGAAAATAGTAAGTATTCTGGATGCCGACTAGAAAGTGGATGAAATCCTTGGTGCGGATATATATACCAAATTGATTTTAGTATGAAGGTGTGTGTTGTGTGTTGAAGTGTGCAAATAAAAGCAAAAGAGCAAAGTGGAAGTAGTAAGGCAGGTCCAGTATGTGACAGGACAGCAGCACCAAAGAAGAGGAAGAATGAAGTGCAGCAGATCAGTGTATTGAGCCTAACCAGAACTAAACCTCAGCATATGTGGATGCTTCTCATCAGTTCAAGTATCTAGTTTCCTTGTTTAAACTATTGTAGGCAGTAAGCCTCTTGTGAGAAGTGTGCTTGGGCAGTGAGCCCTAATTGGCAAGTGCCATTTTGTATTTCTATTCTTCTAACAAAGAATACATTCTTGGGTTAGTCACCCCATGGTTTTTCCCTTAACAGGGTTTTCCACGTCAAAATCATTGTGTTATGTGTATTGACTTTGTTCCTACTTTCATGATTATGGATGGTTATTTGCTTTGATGTTGCACTAGTTGTTAAAGAAGAACAAAAAGTTAAATTAATTAAGATAACTGATTCACCCCCCCTCTTAGTTATCAACAAATAAACCACCAATTAATCTCTTGGACAAATTGAAGCAATCCTAACCATGTTTGTAGAAACCAAAGAGAAACTTGGTAACTTGGAAAGAAAGTAAGAGATCAAGGAAGCCTTGAAGGGCAAAATGAGATTTCTCATGGGATGAGCAAGGAAAATCAACAAGGCCTTAGTCTGAGTAGTGTGAACCCTTAAAACCATAGACCCTAGAAGGAAGCAAAGGATAAGTTTTCCTTAGAACTTCCAAAAATATAAAGAAAGTCACTCCACCGTTTAATGGAACAGTGACTAAAGTAATGGAAAATTTAATTCCTCCTAGAGTTTTGGATAAGTTTTCTAGAAAAGAAAATGAAAAGAGCTAGAAAAAATGGTCTTTGATTTTGCAATTGATAATAAATTAGGATCTGAGCCTATATTAAAAGCACCTTACTGTATGACTACTACAGAATTAATAGAATTAAAAGCCCAATTACAAGAATTGTTGGCTAGAGGTTTGTTTAGACCTAGTGTTTCACCATGGGGTACTCCAATTATCTCTGTCAAGAAAAATGATGTAACTTTGCCATTATGTATTTAGTATCATATGCTCATTAAGGCAATGATAAAGAACAAATATCCTTTACCACATATTGATGATCTCTTCGATCAAATGTGTGGAGCTGCAGTGTTTTCGAAGATCGACTGGGGATCAATATATCATGAGTTAAGATTGAAGGATGAGGATACCCATAAAACAACTTTTAGGACAAAAAATGGGCACTATGAGTTGCAGTGTTGCCTTTTGGACTTACAAATGCCTCTGTCGCATTCATGAATCTCATGAACAAAGTGTTTACAGATTGTTTAAACAAGTTTGTTCTAGGCTTTCTGGATGATATACATATTTATTCTAAGAAAGGAGAACATTATCAACATTTGTAAGTGGTTCTGCAATGGTTAAGGGAAGTGATTTGAGTGGACAGATAAATGTCAGGAGGCTTTTGATAAACTATATCAAAGTAAAAAAGAATAGAGTGACTGATACTTTGAGTCGAAGAAGACATATTTCTTCAATTGTCTCTATTCATGCAAACTTGAAAGATTTCTAGTGTTGTAAAATTTATCTAGTGACGAATACTATGAGTAGGTCAAGCAAGCTCTTGAAATAAATCCTAAACATCCAAGGTATGATGAGTTTCATTTTGACTCTAATGGACTATTAAGATTTAGAGGAAGAATGTATGTTCCTAATTCAACTGAATTAAGAAATCTTGTGTCAAAAGAAGTGCACACTGCACCATTCTCAGGACATCTAGGAGTAACCAAACTTCTAGCGGATGTTAAACCTCTTTATTTTTTGAAAGGAATGAAGAATGATGCTGCAAGATTTGTAGCAAGTTGTCTAGAGTACTAGAGGGTAAAAGAAGAACATCAACATCCTGCAAGACTATTGTATCTGCATGATGTGCCAAAAAGGAAGTGGCAAGTACTAAGTATGGACTTTATTCTGGGTCTTCCAATGTCTAGGAACATACATGATGCCATTTTAGTTGTGGTTGATAAACTTACGAAGGTAGCACTAAGAACTAACCTTAATAAGAGTACAACTTATCATCCTAAGAATATATGGTTAAACTAAGAGAGTTAACCAAGTTTTGAAGGATTTGTTACAAATGTATTGCATGGATCAATAATATAAGTGGGAAGACTACTTACCACTTGTGGAATTTTCTTATAACAATACCTAACTTTTTGCTATAAAGATGACTCCATTTGAAACATTAGACAGAAAAAGATGTCGAACTCCTATAAGATGGGTAAGCTAGGAGATAGGATTAGCATTAGTCAAGAAATGTTGTTAGAAATGGATGAACAGATCAAGCTAATCAGAAAATATTGGCAAAAAACTAATAATAAATAGAAAAGTTACGCTGATGTTAAGCATACAAGAAGACAATTCTCAGTTAGAGAAGAAAAGTTCTTTTGAAGGTTAACCCTCGAAAAAGTTTCATAAAGTATGGAATGTATTCCAAACCAGTTCCTAGATATAAAGGACTCTTTGAAATTCTCAAAGATATCAATTCAATCGATTGTAGAATCAATTTAATAACAACTATTACCAGGAGGCATAATGGTTTTAATGATGCAAATTTGGAAAATACATATAGCAGATGATTATTATATTCTCTGAATGTTTTATAAGTACAGAACCCAGGAATGATTATGATCAAGCTTCTTAAATGCTTGAAGTTCACAAGAACTACTTGTGTAACATAGAGGTTATGCAGTGCAAGGTCCAGTGGGACTTGTATGCAAAGGATAATTCAACATGGAGGGATTACCATGAATTTTATCAAAAATTTCTCATTTATTTTATGCTTTTAGAAGTTTAACAAAAACTTGTTTTAAGTTATATTTTGATACTTTGAATCATCAAGGACGTTGAATCTTTAGGCAAGAGATATGTTACATCCCTAATTTTGTCTTTTTTTACTTTTTATTTTACATGGATAAAAGTGAATCAATTGGATAAATATTTTGATGTTGGGTTAAATGTCATTGGAAAATATTGATGTTATGGATTATCAGTTATGTGATTAAATGCAATGCATATGATGTAATGATTTAGTAATTTATGTTATGAGAATTTAATTTATTGTTCATAAGGTTTATAAATGGACTAACAATGCACTGATCATGATCTAGTGAATTGCAAGTAATATGTAGGATAACAGGTTCTTGATGACTCTCCAAGAGAGAGAGAGAGAGAGAGAGAGAGAGAGAGAGAGAGTCTTCTGATGAGAGGAGAATAGACCTTGGGCTATAAACAGTCATTTGCCAAATGAGTTTAGTGTACCTACAACTAGTAATTCTTCTTGATTGAAGTAAGTCATGTTCATTCTAATGGTTAATTTGTTGATCAACTCAATAGGTAGTCAATGTCTTTTAGAATCCTTTTGAGTTATTGTTGCATCAATCTTTTCATTTTGTGAAATTGATGTTATCAATGTCAAGTGATAGTCATTTTGTGACTATCATGACTTTCTGTTGATCATGTCATTCCTTGCCTCATAAATGAGTTTACGATTTTGTCTTCAATGGCGTAGTTAGTAGAATTGTGCATGTCTCTTGTTTATAGTTTTTACGTCAAATTTTAACATATTTTTTCTTGTGGAATCAACGTAATTCAATTTTCTACATGAAGGGGACACGAGCTCGACCCAAGCACATATTAGGCAAAAGTTTTCATAAAAACATATTTACTTATCCCTTTGATAGTATCATCTTCGTACTTTGATTATTATTTTATTTAAAGCTTTAAGTGTTAGTGTGATATAGTTATAAGGTTATCAAATTACTGCCTTTTCTAATTTCAAATCTTAAATGTTAACCTCTATCCATAACTTAAGATGCTTTGTAGTGGGAATCCTTATCATAGTGGCAATTAATGCACATGTTGTCCCAAAAACCGTGCATGCCTATTTTTTCATTGAAGAAGTCCACAGTTGTGGATGTTGCTTTTAAATCATTAGAGAGTGGTCGAAGTGGGTTGAAAGGAAGTTAGGTTTGATTCACAAATGTCTAGCAGCAATTGCTTGTTAGTATTTATAAACCGCGTCCATCTCTCATTTAGTTGGCTGAAATTTATGTAGAAAATGGCATATCGCCATGAGCATAGAGGGCATCTTGATTGTTACTAGTTAAGCTATCATTATGAATATGGAGAGTGTTATTAAACCATGACTCTTTTAGAGTCATTAGTAAGAAGGACAGTAGAGTAACGTTAGTGTAACAAAATGTTTGCTTCTTTAGTGTCAAAATCTGAGAACCTTAAGGAATCTATTTTAACAAATTTTGAATGGAGTCTTCTACAGTTTAAAAGAGATTTGTTATAACTATAACATAGTGGATCCTTATTGGGTGGAGAATATGGAATTGCATCATAGTTGAGTCCTCTAGATTGGTTTAAAAGGAATGACTTTCTTAGAGTCAGGCATGGATGAGAGGAGAACAAGAATGATATGGGAGCTTCTTCTTATTTGGGGGGTGACAAAATGAGAGCTTCATTTTTCATATAGAAGGGTTTTGTTCATGTAAGAAAGAGAGATTGGTATCGGTAAGAGAGAGCACATAATGTGATATCTCAAGCTGAGAGAGTTAAGTAGAGGTTCTTTACATATAAGAAGTGAGGAACCACGTCACAAATTGTAGATAGAGGCGTGGCAGATAAAAGTTAGAGTTCAGGTCAATGTAAGGTTATGAGCGGAGATTTTAGGATTCAACCAAATCCTCACCGGAATTGCTTTAGTGCTCAAGTAAGAGTCAAGTTTCACTTTTAAGTTACTATGATTTCATTTGTTATCAATGCAACAAAATTCTTCTTAATCAGAAGATCATCCTCTTCTAAGACATAAGAACATCTTTATGAAAATAGAAGAAAATATCTGTTTTAAATTTGTACAATCTTTGAAATTAGCTTGAAGCTGAGTGAAACCGTAGCTATGTATTTATAGCATGGAAATTCAGTTACAATGGTCAAATACTACATAACTAATTGTACCAGTTTAATGAGAACATGAGTAACAAATCTCTGACAAATCAAAGATAGCTTACTATGTCAAGTGTCTTTCCAGTATTAGAGAATATGAGTTATTCTGTATTCTAA
The DNA here is from genome assembly GCA_027924645.1 of Cunninghamia lanceolata. Taxonomy (NCBI): domain Eukaryota; kingdom Viridiplantae; phylum Streptophyta; class Pinopsida; order Cupressales; family Cupressaceae; genus Cunninghamia; species Cunninghamia lanceolata. The sequence continues at coordinate 3,212,354 of BSBN01000710.1, read as the reverse complement.
GACAAGGTTATATATAGTTTAAATCTTACTTTCTAAATTATGAAGTAAAGGATAGTATTATAACTAGTTGCTATAATTACAAACACTTATGTAAAAACAAGAACCACGGAGATATATAGAGAAAATAGTCTTGAAAGATAGAAATCTTTTTGTTTCTACATAAACTTGGCATGGAATATGATGTCAACCTTGAGATAGATAATTTGTAGTCTTCTAATCTTCTCAAAAATGAAATAGATAGTAGTTTTCAAAGACAACATAGAGTATAAAGGAAAGACCAAGTTTCAAACAATGTATATAATGGATAGCAAACTTGAAGTAGTCTTTTCCATTCTTGGGTATCAAGTCGATCATAGTCGATGTTTAAAGTTGATTGGAACCCCTTAGTTAGCTTTAACTGAGGTTGTTTTGTAAGTGAGAAATAGTCTTGTTTTGTATATTGAAATGACTTTTAGTCAAGAGAAGATTTGAGATAAAACGTTATTTAAGTGTCCTTTCTTTTTAGATTTAGAATGCTTATTAGACTTTACATTGAAAAAGGGAAAACCAAGATCCTTGATTAACCCAGTAGGGTGAAAATCATCTTAAATATCTTATTTGGTTACGTATTAAGTATTTATACAGAAAAATAATGAAAATACATGAACCTTGCTTATGAATGGATAGTAATACTTGTCGTAAGGAAATATTTTCCCTAAACAATAAAGATATTCTTGATATAAAAGAAAACTTATTTGGTTGTTTGTAAATTGACTTAAATTATAAATGTTGACAAGTCATGGATCTCAGATGTTGCCAAGATGGAAAGAGATACCCGAGAGTAGATAGTCATTCCATAAGGTCTATGGAGCAATGACAGTGTGTTGTGAATGCACCTAAGTCAGAAAGACTATATTTGAGTTAGATAAAACTCTTTAGTTAAACCTTAACTTGACCAAATAAGGTAATTATATATGTTAAATTTTTGTGATCGTTATATATATCGTGAATGAAGGGACAAGAACCCTACTATGTTTATTTATTCTTACTTGTAAGAAAGGAAATGATTTCTTAGACTATGATTCTTAACTTGGGTAAGGTAACCATCTTAGTCGTTATATATTGACTTAATTTCTTAAGTGTTGATAAGTTTTGGATATTGGGCATTGCATAGATGCAATGAGAATCCTCATATAGAAAGATAATCCATAAGGATTATGGAACATTGACAGTGTTTGTCAACTTGTCTAAGTCGAGAAGACTAAAATGTTGAAATTGTCAAGACTATTTAGTAAACATAGTTGACCAAGTCAAGCTGTAGGAATATGATAGTATCCAAGTCGAGTTAGATTATGACTACGTTCATTGTGAATGTCTATTTATATTGAATCTTTGGCCAAAGTAATGCATACATTTTCTGTGTGCCTTGTTAGTTCACCGTATCTCAATTGCATAACCTATTGGATTTATCATACTTAGCTAGAGGGTATATAGGGTTGTATGATTGATAGAGTTGTGTAGGACACAACACCAATACTCAGATAGCAAATTACCATTTGTCACCTTTAGTCTATACTCTTCGTGAAGGGTAGGGCCACTTCTTATGTGGAAGATGTGTGGGAGACCGTGGGTCTGTGGTTGGAGGAAAAGCACCGGGAAGATGATCTCTCTCTAGTAGAAGACATGCTGAGGTTTGTGATAAAGATGTCAGATTTCTGGATGCAGTTTACCTTTGGGTTATGTGACTTGTGTTTATTAAAACTATGTAAACATTATCTATTGTAGATATTTGTAATTGTAAAGAGAGAATGTCATCTTTGTATGTTATATCATGTTGTTTATTTCAGAAAAGATATTATGGAAATTGTTGTATCTTGATTCTATGTAAAAAAATCACCTCGTATGTTTTATGTCATGGTAAATATCTATATGTTCAGTCTTGTTTAAGAGTTTGGATGTTGCATACAGAAAGAAGGTTCCATGTAAAACTAGGGATATGCACAACACCATTGATTCCCTTTACTCGTCCATCAGGGAATTGAATCAAGACTCTTCCATGGACAACAATATCTAGGTGAGAATCATCACACAAGTACACCTTTCCACCATCATATTCTTCATACTTTGAAAACCAGCCCCGATGCCAGGTCATGTGAAAAATGCATGAGTCAATAAGCCACACATCCTCAGAGGCATGGGTTACCAAGGTAGTGACAAATGCGTCTCCTTCATCTTGAGAGGACTTGTCAGAATCTAAATCATAATTCTTCTTCTTTTTCTTTTTCTTCTCCTTGCACTCCTTGTGGAAGTGACTAGGTTTTCCACAGTTCCAATGCAGGGCCTTGGACTTTCTGGGAGACTTAGATCGCCCATGGGATTTGGATCTTCCTTTTTCTTCCTTCTTCTTATCCTTTTTTTCCCCTTCTCTTTAGATCTACCATGAACTGGAAGAGCCTCCTTATCCATTTCAGAAGACTTTCTCCGCATCTCTTCAGATAACAATGAAGAAACCACTTCATCCATATTCAAGGTGGTAGTGGTACTCCTAATAGCCATAACAAGGCAGTCCCATGAATCTGGTAAGGAATGCAGTAATGTCATACATCAATTCTCCTCCTCCATCTTCACACCAACAGAGGTCAACTGGGCAACAAGCATATTGCATGTATTCAAGTGATCAGCGACATATCCTCCATCTTCCATCCTTAGAGAATACAATTTCTTTCACAGGAATAACTTGTTCACTAGGGATTTAGCCTGATAAACATCTCCAAGATTCTTCCAAAGTTCCTTTGCAGTCTTCTCTTCATGGATATTCAAGACCACTGAATTAGCAAAATAGAGTCTTATCAAACCCTTAGCTTTTCAATCTTTGAGATCCCAGTCTTCTTGAGACATTGCCGTTGGTTTTGTACTAGATACAGCTTCCCATAAATCCCAATCTACAAGCATGTCCTCCATTTTGAGTTTCCACAACTCAAAATTACTGCCATTAAACTTCTCTATCTCAAACCTCCGAGATGTGCTTGCCATCTCTTACCTACAACAAAGATTTCAAAATCCTCCACACAAGCTCTCGCTTAAACAAAGATTATCTCAAAAAAACCTCTACCCAACAACTAGAACTGAAGGTGATTAGGCTCTGATACTAACTAAAAGGAAGCAAGGTATGCAGAAAATGCATCCTACACTGATCTAATAAGGAAAGATTTATGCAATTTTTTTTCCTTTATAGTTATAGATTAAGATGCACATTAACAGAAAGATAATAACAACTTCCAAATTCAAACACAAAAATCACAACACAAGATATACGTGGCGAAAACCCTTTCAAGTAAAAAACCCCACACTCCAAAGTCGCCAATATGTTATTCAGGAATCACAAAGATTACAATATACTTGTAGAGCAAGATTTTACAGGAGTATATCCAACCAGAGATCCAAGAGGTAATTCAACATCTAAAATATTCTTACATACAACCTCCATCTCAAGCTCCTGATATATAGGAGATACAATACAGTGCATCGCCAACAGTAATTACAAAATAATGAGCTAAAACCCCCCAAAAAGTGGTGCCCAAATTATCTCCAATCAAAGATGCCTTGTGATGTGTCAAACCACACACCAACACATGTAACTCTCCCCTTTACAGCTCTTTTATGTGTCCAACACGTTTTTACATTTCCAAAAATAGAAGGTCCAACTTATGGAGGCCATAACTTTTGATCTAGGTGTTAGATTAACGAACTGTTTAATGCATCGAAAAGCTCGTGAAGAGATCTATCACCCTATAACCATCTACATCATTTATCCCAAATTTTTGGACTTTTAGAGAAGTTTTGATTTCAGTAATTGAGTTCAAAGACTTTTTTTGACAGTTTTAGAAAATAGAAACTTTAATATCTAGTGATCCAGATATGATCTTGAGATGAAAATCATCTGTGATGTTCACTTAGCTATTCCGTACCTTCTGGGAAAAAAATTAGGTCAATCCAAGCTCAATTGAAGAACTTACTAAAAATAGTAAGTCTTTCTATTTTTAGCTCTCTCAGAAATGTTTGGAAACTTTGAAAGTTCTAGACCATTATCCAAGATAAAGGGTATTCAAAAAGACCAAAATTGAGAAGAATAGAAATCTTTCAAAGTTGAAAGTTCTTAACATGCAAGAAGAAATCCAACAATAATATTACAATTCAATGCAGGTGTCTATGTTTGTTCATATTGTTTATAGACATGCAGTTGATAGCACAGAGGATGATAGAAAAGTTTTGAGCGAGTATCATTTCTATTTGAGTGACAACTAGTTACACTCATCAGAGTTTGTTCAATACTGTTCAATATATTTTATACAAATTTAAGAGAAAGAGGAATCGAGATGACAGAACATCTCATATGGTCAGATAATTGTACCGGGTAGTTCAAGAATGCTCAAATGTTCTATTGGTTAAGTAGGGTTCACAAGGAACATAATGTCCAACATATGTGGATTTTTTTTGAAGCTAGATATGGTAAAGGAGAACATGATGGAGCTGATGCGTGTGTTAAAAGAATTCTTGCTAGAGAGCAATTAAAATTTAAGGATGTAGTAAAGTTTAAAGATGGATGTGGGATTGTGGATTGGTGCAATACAATATTATCTACACCTAGAACAAGTGACTACTCTATAGTTCATTGATTCTTTTGGTTGGTTGAATAAGAGGACATTCTACCTAAACTTGATTACGAGACAATCAGTGGATCTACTAAATGGCATTCATTTAAGAGTTTGAATGCAAGCACGTGGACTATATGGAAAAGAGAGCTTGTATGTTTTTGTTAGTTTTGTATTTTAGGAAATTGGGAAGCATGTAACAATATAGAATGGGTTGAAGAGTGGAAGCAAAGATCGTTGACACCTGCACAAGTACATGATCAATATGAGACAACAATTGAAGACAATGATCAAGTGTTTGCATTAGATGATTATGAGCGTGTTTCAGACCTTGTACAAGAAGGTAATTTAATTCAATTTATTTCATTTTATTTTACTTTATTGCTATTTTGTAGTGCCTTTATTTATTTATATACATATGAATGCATGTATTTAGATTGGTCAAATTATATGGACATGTGCAAGTTATTGAATCAAATTGTGTTTGTAGGACATGTGTATGTTGTTGTTGCACCTGAGGAGAATGAAGAGGAAACAGAATATTGGTTGCTTCATTGTGTGGAGACTAAAAATAAGTTAATAGCACCTCAAGAAGATGATGATGGATATCATTATCCAATAGGTCCGGTGATCCCCTTAAGACATCCCCTTAAGCAAATTTTGATAACAAGTCTTTGATCCCTTTAAGCAAATTTTGAGAACTTTTTTGAACCCCTTAAGCAAATTTTAAGAACTTATTCGATGATTTGTTACATCCCCAACTTGTAACTAGACTTAATAATTAACTTAGTATAATAATCAGGAGGATTAGACATAGTTAATTGATTTGATATTGTGGAAATATCTAATTTAATAGTTGATTATGAAATAGTTATTGATGATAATTTTTTTTATAAATTGATTAAATTATGTTATGAGATATGATAATGATACACTGATCATGATCTTGTAGTCCTAAGTGTGAATAGGAAAATGAATGTTCTTCGAAGAAGGAAGGAGAGTATCATCTTGGAGGAATGGTTAGATGTTGTGAAAGCAAAGGGTGAATAGCCATTTGAGTATCAACTTTTATGTCAATCTAAACTTTGTTCGTAAGTTGACTCGTGTCATGCCTCTTTCCTTAGTTTTCATGTCCTCTGTAAGTTGTTATGTCCTTGATGCCTTTTAGACTAGTCACAAAGACCAGTCGATGTTCTTGAAGCATCATCTCAAGTTGAGGGACAATCTTGTAGAGAGACAAGGAAGTCTCTTGTAATCTTGTGTTCTCAAGGATATTGTTCCTTAGTCTTTCAACTAAGGATGATAGTCGAATTTGGGGGGAATTACTCGACCTAACAATCGACGACCTAGATGTGTTTCTTTTGTGCTTTCTATTATTTAGGTTCAATCCTTTAGTAAATATTAAAACCCTATTATAAGTTAAATTGCCATAACAATAATGTTGTTATTATCTCTTTTAACATATTATTCAATTCCAATCGAATGCTATTTATTTATTATTGGTCAGCTTTGTGAAGTGATGGAGAGCTTTAAGCTCATCCATTTTCTAGCACGATGCCAAATTTTAGCCACCTTTTGAGGGAACTGACCATGTGGGAAAGGTAGTTACCTTTCATTATGGATGTGAAGGGTCGGTGGTGGGTTATGGAGCTGATGGTGAATGCATTCGAGGAATGTAGTTTTTGATCTTTCTTGTTTTGGTGGGGAAAATAGGAGACTGGGGTTTTGAGGAGCAAGGTAACGAAAGCTATAGGAAAGAGAAAACAGAATTGGTTAGAGTCATGTGTAGTTTGAAGGAGACTCAAACTAGAATGACCTCTTTAATGAATCTTTAACTAGGTAATACGAAGGATGTAATCCTATTTATTATGTATATACTCAACTGTGATCATGAGTAATCTTTATTAAGATGAAGTTATTTGCCATAACCAGAGGCACGAAGCCAGTGAGACCATACCATTACTTATGAAAATATTTACTTTGTTGTGGCTCGAGGCTGTTACAGCTGATCTTTTATGGCTTTTAAGTTTTATCTTTTACAGTGGCTCTGGGCCTTACAACCAAGCAAACCAAGATTAACTTTATGACAAAAATAAGTGTGTAGCCTTAATGGTTGAGCTAGCATTATGAGTTAAATGTCAACTATTAAGTCAAGTTTTGAACTTAATGGAATCTTTTATCCTACTGTAGGTCATAAGGCCGATTGTTTAAACATTGAAAACCTTTTGGAGACTACACTCCAGGCCGTATGGCCAAGGCAGTGAAATATTATAGTGCTATTGGTGGTTAGGCTCAATCCTATGAAGCTGACCATTGACTACCCATGTGACGACTGTGTTTCTTTCTCAAGACCGCAATGCTGAGTCTTTTGTGATGACTATGTTTCTTTCTCAAGGCTGCAAGGCCGAGTCTTTTGAAATGAAAATCCTTTCTATGTCTGATCTGGGGTCTCACGACCTGACTATAAGGCTTTATACATCTTTCACTTTGTAAAGATTAACCAATGCCTAAAGCCATATTGGTAGGGTTTGTTATTAAAGAATGAGAAACTCACATCAATTAATGGCGTGGTTAGAGTTTATGAACTCTCGAATGGAGTAGGAAATACTCCATTATGATTGTTATCATAAGTGATTAATACAATCATATGATTGTGGTCTCAGTAAGGCATTATCATTCATTATATAGCCATCTGACTATGATGACAGTCAAGGAGGCATTCAAAAAATAGTGTGTTTACTACACCAAAACGGGTACGCAATTGAGCTTGAATGAAAAGTCAATTATGGAACATTTTCAGGGTTACTTAAACTAGTAAGATGATTTCATTATATCCTCGAGTATGGAGGTGGTGAAACCATTGAGAACATGGTCTCATCATGAAACTGTTGAAATGTATTTACAAAAAAATACTAATTGATTCGTTATGAGTCTGAATTTAAGACTTTTGTTAAATGTTATGAGTTATGAATATTATACTTCTACTCTATTTAGGCAAGGTTGCCTTGAGTTCATATATATAATTTCATCATATGAGATGACTTGTTTCCAAAATTGTAAACAATGTGACCCAAGTGTCAAATGGTCGAACTTGATATGAAATGAAAATGAACCTGGTGACGAGGAGTCACTAGAATATTGTTATGAAAATGACATAATTTGGTCATAACCAACCTATGGAGGGAGTTGAATGTCCAAGTTTGGATAGTGATTCGAATTTATCCCCACTCACACAAGACCTAAAGAATTGGGTCGATAAGATCTTACTGTAGGACAAGACAACTTATAAGTAGAGTTAGGATGGTGGACATAGGCTGATGTTCATTTTGTAATGCATATGTGTGAAAAACTTTGGCCAAATTAATGCATCCATCTCTGCATGCATTGTCAGTCCACAGTGTTCTAGATGGCCTAGTGTCTCCAGTAGTGTCATACAAGTTAGAGTGGATCTATAGCGTGTGACCGTGAGACACTACGAAGGACACAACACCAGATACTTAGATGGTTATCCAAATGGTTCCTAATGTCTAACCTTTCTATGAAGGGTAGGGCCTCTTCCAGTTAGGAAGATGAGCATGGGACTGCAAGTCAGTGGTTGGAGGTAAAGCACCAGGATGATGCTCTCCTTTCCAAGAACGAGACAAGCCAAGGCTTATGAAGACATATGTCATTGGTTCCAGATACAGTGTTTGTATTTTATGACCAATTGGTCTATTGTGATGTAAAAACATGATTAATATTCCTAGAGCATATATTGTATTTGATTAATGATTGGTTATTTACTAAAGATTGTAATGGTTTACTGGATTGTAAGTTTTGTTATATCTTGATTTGATTAATATGTTTAATTGATGGAAAAGAATATGTTTCTTTTGATTCAAATTTTGATTATCTCTATAAATTCTTAATTAATGACTTGATTAAGTTACATGTTTCAGTTAAATCTTGAGCATTAAGGAAAGTGATGTTACATATGTTATCAGATCTACTAGGTTCAACACATGGACCTAATGAGTTCACTACTTGATGATTAATGTATCCAACATTGAGTATGCTCATGATTGGATGTGTATATCAGAAAATTTGGATTTATAAATGGAAATGATCAAACAATTGAAATGCATAACCTAAACCCAAATAATTCAATACCTCGAAGATGCAAGATGATCTCGATTGATTGATCTCTTTGTTGTGTTGATTGCTTGATTCCGCAGCATAACGTTGATAAGGATGCAAGCTAGATGGATTGAAGATGATGGATGAGGACTTGAGATGAAAATTCAACAGAGTGAGGTTGCATGAAGAAGAATCCTGAAAAATCCCCTCTCTAATGGCTCAAGAGAGGCTTGTTTTATAGGAAAGGCTTGGTTCCAATGGATGGCTAGGATCAATTAGGGCTTTAGGTGAAATGGATGGATAGGATTAAGTTAGGTTTCCTTGCACATCAAGAAATTGTAGTCATATGACATGTGGCAAAGGAGGATGAGGCTTAGGTGTGCTTGTGTAGATAAATACTAAAATTAGGTCCCATTAGTTGTGCATGTGAAGGATAAAAGTTGTAACACATGATTGACTGGACAAGTGTTGGAATGTGATGAAAGATGAGGACTTAATTCAAATAAAATATTTGAATTAGTTGGGATATGACTTGGATATTAATTAAATAAATAAGATTTATTTAATTAATTGGATAAATGAATAGGATGGGATAAGATATGATGTGGAAATTAATTAAATAAATAAAATTTATTTAATTAATTGGGATGAGGATAGAATAAATGGGATTATGCATGTGAAATTAATTAAATAAATAAATTTATTTAATTAATTGGCTAAGTAGGACAAAGATGGGGATTGAATGGGATTTAATTAAATAAATAAAATTTATTTAATTAATTGGCTAATGGATAAATGGGAAACTAGGACAAAATGCTGTGAGATGTCTAGGATAATGTTTTTAACTAGGTGTTGTAGGACATGGACAAAGTTGGGACAAATTTGGGTGTCTACATTTTGCCCCTCTTTGAGATGATGTTCGAGATGATGAGCTTTGTGTCGAGTAACATCATTTCAAAGAAGTTAAGGTATGGATAATTGATAGGGATGCTGATGATGATGGAAAGGATAGGTTCGTGATGCCCCCTCGAGAGGATAGGTGGGTTGGACAAACACGGGTATGCTCTCGAAAAGAAATGGCTTGGCTACAAAAGAAAGATAAGGGAATGGATAGAAGAAATGGATGATGCGTTATGCTGCAATGAAAGTGAGCAACCATGATGTTTGATATAGCACTAGACGTTATGCACCAAGGTATAAGGATCCAGGGTGACGTTGTGTCTTGTGCCCCAGCATAATACAACCTTGTCTAGATACAAGATATGAATATTAGCTGGATTGATACTGATACGATACAAATGCAAGATAAAATGATAACACATACAAGCAAGCAAGCAAGCATGCACAAATGATACAAAAACAAACAAGTTATTGCCCCTATCAAGCTGTAAACCAATGATTGGTTGTTGATTATTTTTCTAGTTGAGTGTTGTCATTGCAGGGAAAGCTATATCCCTAGATCAACACAAGGTTGTTTACTGAGTTGGTTGGCTGGTTGATTGATTTGGCTTACAACAAGGCTAGGATCAAGACCATTGATTGTGATTGGATAACTTGGCTTGATTGATTAACTTGATTGTTATGGATTAAGGATGACTTACATTTGGATCCTTGTTTGGAATGATTTAAAGATGATGAAATGATGGATGAAGATTGATTTGACTGAGATTGATGTGCTATGATAGATTGATTGGAAGAAGTTGTTTATTGATGATGTATAAGATAGATGATAGAAGAAATGATGAGAGAAGAAAGAGGGAAATCGCTTGTGCCTGAATCTGGGCACTTCCTTCGTACTCCAGACTGCCTACATACCCTATATCCACGGGATCAAGGCACTTAACAATGGAAATGAGATGTAGTTCTGATGTTGTGTTTTATTGAGGAGATGATAAAAATGGATTGAGATTGATGAAATGTTGATGATGTGATGATATGTGGTGGATTGAGCTACTCTTGATTTGCTAAAGTGATTGGATTTGTTTTGATGGTTAGCTTGATGTGCTTTGGTTTTGATGTTTGCTATTGCTGGGTTGATTGTTTTGATGATTGGATTGTTTTGAATGATGATAGTGATGTTGTGATGATTAGAGTGTCCACTCAATCTAAGCATAAGCAAGTGTTCTCAGTGTGCTGAAAGGATGCAAAATAAACAAGGTATTGCCCTTGTCAAGTCATAAACCAATGATTGATTGTTTCATTGATAAAGATAGATAGTGTTGTCATTATGGGGAAAGCTATATCCCTAGATCAACACAAGGATGTGGGAACGCTATATCCCATTGATGATGATTGATGATGATTGATTGGGCTCATGACAAGATTAGGATCAAAACCTGTTGATTTGATTGGATAATGTTCCTTGATTCATTAGCTTGCTTGATATGGATTAATGTGACTTGGATTTAAGATCATTGCTTAGATTGATTTGATTGATATGATTGGAAATGGATTGATTGAAATGGATGAATGAATGTTATTGATAGGAAGAATTGATGATGATGATGATTTGAGTTTGATTGAATGTTGATGGAGTGGATTGTTTTGGATAATATGATTGGTTTTATTGCTTGGATTTTTCATTGGATATGTGATTTTTTTGGATTTTTTGACATATTTTGATTTTTTTTGGATTTTTGGGGAATATTTTGATTTTTTTGGATTTTTTGAATGTTTTGGGATGTCAATGGATTTACAATTGGAGTAGCCTTTGTGCTAGATACCAATGACAAGGGAAGACCAAGTCTAGGTGCAAGGATGGATGAATGGGATTGGATAGATAAAAGGATGGGCTCATAGTAAATGGTATGGAAGGCTCATGAGAGTTGGATGGATAGATAGGAGGATTGGCCATATAAGGGATGGATGTGTGCCTCATAATAAATGGATAGGTAGGCTATAGTGGAAGGCTCATGATAAATAGATGGGGATAAGCTATAAGATGGAAAGCTCATGATAAGGATACACCATAGTGGATGGATCATAAGGGAGCTAGGATGTGATCTTCAAAGGTTATGTTGCATAGGAAGAACTTGCCCCCATTCTAGGTGGTAATGCTTAAGATTTTTACATGACAAAGTTCATGACCATGGGATGACATGATAGGCTTTACATGACAAGGTGTATGATAGGTGGATAATGATAATATGGATTGATTAGGAAGGTATGAGGTATACCAAGAGATATCCAAAGCATGTTTCAAGATTTTGCCCCTGTGTCTTCATCAAAATCAAAAGGCAGAAGGATGGATGAATGGATAAATGGGTTCAATAGGATAGGCTTGTTTATGTAATGGCTAAGGATGGTAGGATGGTAAATGATATAATGGGATAGATAGTTTGGAAATGGATAGGTTGGATGAGACAATGTGCCCCCAAGTGTAAGTGACATAGAAGATCAACCTACACATGACGCCTGTTTGCCAGGTTTTCATCATGGTACTTATCCAAGGCGCCTGTTTACCAGGTTTTCACCATTGGATGAAGGGATTTCTCTTTACTTTTTTGATTTTTGATTTTTTGTTTTTCCTTTTTTTTTTTGCTTTTAGATGGGTTGACAATTACACATGGCACCTATTTGCTAGGTTTTCACCATGGTAATGGATAGGAGGGACTCAAGTGGCTAGTTCAATGGATGTTGGTAGTCCCATTAGAGATGGATGTCCTCGCATGGACCATGTCAAGTGTGCTCATTGATGTTGATAAGGGATTGCATGGATGGGAGATGGATTAGGTAGATAGTGGATGATGATGTGGAATTATGGTAGGGTAGGCTAGTGGCTTATGGTGTGGATTTATATAGGCTTATGGAATGAAGATGGATGAAAAGTTTATGCCAAAGCATGGACCATAGGGATTGCATGGGGGAGATATGTAGGATAATGGATGGAAGATGGGGAGATGTAGTTATGTGGGAATGTTTTGGAATGGAAGGAAACCATGACCAATGGTTGCACACACTGTGATAAACATTGAAGCTTTTGATTGGATGGTGGTGTAGGAAGCAATGGAGATGTTTGCTTAGGAGATGGTTGATGAAGTGATTTAGGAACCCACATAGATTCAGTATTTTTAGTGCTTTTGCTTTTCTTGTGGGAGTTTTGAAAGTTTTGGATAGGCTCTTGGATGGATATAGGCTTTTGGATGGAGGTAGGTGATTGGGATTCTTGAGATGTGGAGGAGGATGCCTCATTCATTTTGCTAGTTTTTTTGCTTAGGAACCCAAACCATTTTGCTTTTGGGCTTTGCATTTGGAGGTAAGGGTTTAGATGGCTGCTTAGATGTGGATGAGGATGCCTCATTCACTTTGCTAGTTGTTTGCTTAAGAACCCAAACCATTTTACTTGTGGGCTTTGCGTTTGGGGGTATGGGCTTGGATAGCTTTTTGGATTGCTTTGCTTTGGTTCTTTGCATTGATTTTTCATGTTTGTGCCCTAAGGCATGATAGTTCTTTGGATTTTTGGTAGGACTTTTAGCTTTATAGGTAGAGGCATCAAAATTTTTGCTTTTGAATCCCATGGCGTGGATGGAGTGGATGGAATGATTGGAAGCTTTATGCTTAGGCGATGTGTGCTTTTGTTGGCCATGATTAGGGATGTAAGGATACTTATGAATGATATGTATGTTAGGTGTTGGAAGCAATGGTGGCAAGGGAGATGGAGGGATATTTGGAGTTGGTAAAAGTGGAGGCAAGGTGGATGGCGGAAGGTGTATGGTCACATGCTTTTGACATTTATAGGATGATGGAGATGGAATGGCTACATATGTTTTGGGTATATGATGGGGGGTGTGATGGAAAGTGGTAGGTTTAGGATGCATAAAAGGATTACCAACATCTTGGCCTTGTTTACCTTGGGGTGTGTATCCAAGGTCATATGAGCATGGAGGGATTTTAACATGGTTTGGCTCCAAAAGACCTTGTTCATAAAGACCTAGGCCTTTACCTTTGTAGTTCATGTTTTGGAGGACGCGATTGACTATGGGACTAGATGTGTTTTGGGAACTAGACTTGAGTTCTTTATTGGATGGAGAAGATGAAATGGAGGACAATGGTTGTTGTTGTCCTAAGGAAGAACATTCATGGAGGAAGGTGGTAAGACCACTAGGACATGATGGTGGACTTAAAATGGGATTGATGGAAGATGTGGAGGGAGGATCATTAGCATTGTGTTCACTAAGATCCAAGTTATTTGTTTGATCTTCTATGCTTATGTGTTCTTGAGAGGCACATGTCTCATTATGACAAGTGAATGTTTGCTCATTATGGATAGGGCTAGATGGAGGATGACTAGGAGCAATTTGGATATCTCGCTCATGGATGGTTATGGGATTATGGATAGGATCAAGGTACTTTTTAATAGGTTCTTCATCATAGATATCATCTTGATCATGAGATGGATAAAGTTTTGCCAAATGGATCATCATGGTTTTCATGATCTTAGCTAGAACCTTGATCATAACTATGAGCAAAAATAGGATTAAGTGGGCTATAAAAGGGATAAATTTGCTCATGAATGAGGTCATGGTGATGGCTAATAGCTTGAGGGCAACCCATAAGTAGGTCATGGATAGGTGGAACTTAGAGGTGCTTTGATCTTGATTAAGATTAAGGTTCAATATTTCCACATGTTTAAGATTATGCTCTTAACATACCTCTTGACTTTGAATGGAAGTGGAAGGTTCTTGAGTGGACTTGATAGGCTCTTGATAGTTATCAACATGAAGGCATGATGGCTCTTGACTTAGGCTTGTGGTTGGAGACTCTTGAATAGACTTGTTGGCTTGTAGGTCACATGATGGGCTCAAAGGGCTAGGTATATTAAATGAAGGCTCTTGAAGAGGCTCAAGGATATGTGAATCACATGATGAGATTATAGGATTGGACATGACCTCTGGAAGATCTTTAGTAGGCTCATGAATGGGTGTTTGACATGGAGATAGTTTATTCCTAGCTAGTAGCCAATGGATCACATCCTTCGCAAGTGTATGGGTGGATGGGAAATATAATGGATGGATGATAATGGTAGATGGTGTTGGATTAGGATTAGGACAAGGAGTCGGTTGAGAGCTAATTGGATTGGATGGATTACTATTTGGACTAGATGGGGGTGATGTGATATGATTTCTTATTATAGGTGGGTACACCTTGTAAACAATTGAGAGAAATATTAGGCATTGATTTGTATCATGGCCTTTGGTCCTATGGTATGCACAATAATCATGTTCATCATATGGACTTTCTTCACATGGTTTGACTTTAGGAAGTTCAATGAGTTTTGCTTCAAGCATCCTTTGTAAAACTCTCTCAGCTGCATCCTTTGGTGAACGATTAGAATGACATGGTGATGAAGGTAATGAAGGGCTTGGTGATTTGGAGGGTTGATGGACCAACGGACTAGGAATAGGATCACATGGTGGTGTTGGCATGGGATTGGATGGTGGAGGCCACTCTAGATTGGTATCTCCCTTGTCAAAGGTAATTAAGTCTTGCATAGGATAACTTGGGCTTGTTTGATTTATGTACAAGGGATTACTTGGACTTGGATGTGCTTCTTGTTGCAAAGGTGGACTTAGGTCTATCAATGGTGCTTGGTGGTCTTGTTGAAAAGGTGTACTTGGACCTGATTGATTTATGTACAAAGGGCTATTTGGACTTGCATGTTGTTCTTGTGATATCACTTGATTGCCTTGTGGATGGGCTTGGTAGTGCATTGGAATGGTGGTATGAGGGATTGGATAAGCTTGAGGTGGAGGTTGATAGGTTGATGTGGCATTGACTTGGTGGATAGGTGGATTAAGTTGATAGGAAGTGGATGGATATGACATGTGGCTATAAGGTGGATTAGGTTGGTATGGAGTGGCTAAGGTTTGTTGTACATGTTGAGCTTGACTAGTGGCTAAAAGGTGTTGGACTTGGGCTATGAAGTGTTGTAGTTGAGGTGATTGGCTTACATGGGGTTGAGCTCTTTGGATGAAGAATTGTAATGTTTTAATGGCATCTTGGTTTAGGGGTTGTGATCCTTGATAAAGATTTTGGAGGAATCTTTGGAATTTGATTTCTAGGTCTTCTAGTGTAGACATGTTGTCACCAAGTGTTTGTCTTAAGTCCTTTTAACAAGTGCTTACTTAGGGATTTGGATGATGATGTGGAAGTGATTTGGCTATGAAGGGTTGGATGATGACTGGGCTATGTTTGGAATGAAAGTGATTGGGTTTGAATGTTATTGGAAGAATGTGTAGGATGACTTGTCTTTATGTGTTTGGGTGTTTAGAGCTTGATGTGGCAATATTCAAACAAATGATTATGCATATACACATGAATCACTCATGCAAGACACATAAGCAAGTTATTAGTTTGGAATAATGTGATGTTGATTAAGCAAGCACGTGAAGACAATTCAACAAGTCCTAGTTAAGGCAAGGCCACTATCACAAGGAGGTTCTAGTGAAAATCCAGGGGACCAGCACCCCACGAGCATCCAGCAAGCCACTTAAGACTTTAACTAACCCTACTAGGAGTTTTAATATACACAAAGGTACACCTCCTTTCGAGTTAGCACTGTATGGTGAGCGCTAATACCGGTTAGACTTGGCTTTCGCCTTATCCTCTAATTTTTATAGCGGACCGGATGAAAATACCGCTTGAGGTCGTTCCCTTGGGGTGGATGCCAAGGCAGGCCTCTCTAAGGCTAAACAAAAGCAACACAAGTAAATGTTTTTGATCTCCAAGTTCGTGTTGGGACGCGAGGAGAGAGCATACACATTTACTTGGTCACACTCGCATGGGGTTCATTAACCTTAGAAATTAAATGTGTGATCAAACAGTTCAAGCACTTGTTCATTTTAGATCCAAAGCCAAATGTGTGAAAGACAATAGTTCGTTTTAGCCCAATGTTTTGATGTGAATTTGCAAACAATTGTTCGTTTTATGCCCAAAATCCAAATGTGTTTGCAAACAATGATTAGAAGATGAAAGAGATGAAAGATTAGAATGAGTGCATCTGATACAATCGCTTTCCAATTTGCTGTAGATGTTGATGCCAATGCTGCTCCAGCTCCTCAAATGCCCTTACAAGTCACCAATTCCAAAAAGAAACAAGTAAACTTGCAAAGAAGATGATTACATGAAAAAGGATGAAATCTGAAAATTCTGATGAAAATGATCTGATACAGAAAAATAGATTGCATAGACAGAAAGTTCAGGAGATTCTAAGCAATTTAAAAAAAAGTTTCGCTGAAAAATGATCAAAATTGCTCAAGTTATGCTCAAATGAAGTTTGCAATGAACCTAAACTTTGACTGATAAAAAGCCTAAAAAGTAATACAATCACCTGATAAAAGTGGTACAGTTGTGAAGCTTGTCCTCTCAGCTTTCCAACGAGTCTTTGTTTGTGCGATTTGGCCTCCGTATGTGAAAGTTATGATAGAAATACCAAGATGCACAATGACAGCAAGCAGAAGTAAGTTATAGTTGCCAGATGCGACATACTGTTTATCAGAAGCGACAGTTGTTTTACCAAGGTGATCACTTGCAGTTCAAAAGCGACAAGGAAAAGCACCATATGCGATCCACTGTTGATCAAAAGTGACCTGTAGTTTTCAACAGGCGAGATTCTGAAGATTAAATGCGATAAGAAACATACCAGATGCGATCTCTGTCAGTTTATACGCGAGGCAGATAAAGGCAGAAGCGACTGATTGCGGGCTAAAAGCGACCTGTATCTGCAAAAACATAGTCAAAACCCTTCCCTACACAGGTGATCACTGTCAGTTCATAAGCGACGCCTATCAGTTTCAACGCGGCTTCTGTAGGATCATAAGCGATGCAAATCAATTTGAAAGCGACCACTGTTCAATCAAAAGCGACACAGATCAAATTATAAGCGACTATTGTTAATTCAAAAGCGATCCGATGCAACCATAAGCGATCACTGTTAGGTCATAAGTGAGCAAAACAATTTGAAAGCGACAACTAACAGTGTGAAAGATGAAAAGCACACAGGCGAATTCTATTGGGACAAAAGCGATGCATTTCATACCTAGGCGATTACTGTCGGTGCAAAGGCGATCCAGAAAACACCATAGGCGGCCGATTTCAATTCATAAGCGATGCAAAAAAGGATGGAGGCGATAGATGATAGCTCATATGCGACTAAGAAAAGACAAAAAGTGACTAATAATAGCCCAAAAGCGATCTGGAAAGTTTCGGGTGAGAGATTACAGATAATAACCATATGCGACCAAGTTTACCAGATGCTATCAGTTTTTGTTCAAAAGCGAGTACTGTTTGTTCAAAAGCGGACCAAATTTGACCATAAGCGACTGCTGTTTGCCCAAAGGCGAGCTGATTTAGCCCAGGCGACTGCTGTTTGATCATAAGCGACCTGAATTACCAGAAGCACATTGTTGCAGTCCGGTTGTTGTTTTCTTCACCAAACGCTCCATTTTTCATCAAATTTAGGCAAATTTGTACTCAAAGTTTATGGAAACGGCCTCCCGGACGCAATGGTGAGGTTAGATTTGGGCTAAGAGATCATCTACATACATTTTTAGCCAAATCTTTGCAAACTAGGGTTAGAAAAATGCAAATTTTTGCTACAAAAGCTTGCAAAAATGAAAGATTGGCGCTCCAAGAGATCTAAACTTCATAAAAACAACTCAAACAAGAGAGGTTAATCAAGGACGTGAGTCCCACCGGGTGTGCCAGAATGTATATCGAAAAATTTGGATTTATAAATGGAAATGATCAAACAATTGAAATGCATAACCTAAACCCAAATAATTCAATACCTCGAAGATGCAAGATGATCTCGATTGATTGATCACTTTGTTGTGTTGATTGCTCGATTCCGCAGCATAACGTTGATAAGGATGCAAGCTAGATGGATTGAAGATGATGGATGAGGACTTGAGATGAAAATTCAATAGAGTGAGGTTGCATGAAGAAGAATCCTGAAAAATCCCCTCTCTAATGGCTCAAGAGAGGCTTGTTTTATAGGAAAGGCTTGGTTCCAATGGATGGCTAGGATCAATTAGGGCTTTAGGTGAAATGGATGGATAGGATTAAGTTAGGTTTCCTTGCACATCAAGAAATTGTAGTCATATGACATGTGGCAAAGGAGGATGAGGCTCAGGTGTGCTTGTGTAGATAAATACTAAAATTAGGTCCCATTAGTTGTGCATGTGAAGGATAAAAGTTGTAACACATGATTGACTGGACAAGTGTTGGAATGTGATGAAAGATGAGGACTTAATTCAAATAAAATATTTGAATTAGTTGGGATATGAGTTGGATATTAATTAAATAAATAAGATTTATTTAATTAATTGGATAAATGAATAGGATGGGATAAGATATGATGTGGAAATTAATTAAATAAATAAAATTTATTTAATTAATTGGGATGAGGATAGAATAAATGGGATTATGCATGTGAAATTAATTAAATAAATAAATTTATTTAATTAATTGGCTAAGTAGGACAAAGATAGGGATTGAATGGGATTTAATTAAATAAATAAAATTTATTTAATTAATTGGCTAATGGATAAATGGGAAACTAGGACAAAATGCTGTGAGATGTCTAGGATAATGTTTTTAACTAGGTGTTGTAGGACATGGACAAAGTTGGGACAAATTTGGGTGTCTACAGGATGTTCTATGCAAGAATAATAAAAATTAGAACCACACCTAGCAAGAAGGTAACAGAACATGGACATTACCTACACCAACAAAAGATCTTGAAGGCACGAGCCTCCATGAAGGAGAAGCTTGAATAGACTAGATGCTTGGTAGGTGCATGGTTATTTGATAAAGAAACTTCCACTGATGCCATGAAATGCATCAAGCAAGAGTTAAGGAAAGCTGAACTAATGGTTGCCCCTAACTCTATTGGAACATCAGTGACACACTCTACCCCTAAAGCACTAGCTAAGGGAAATACCCTTAAGGACTGTAATGTACCTAAGGAGGATGTGAAGGAATACCAATGTGTATCCTCACCTCCTGAGACTAAAAAGAAAACATGATTATGGGAAGTTATCCCACATTGTAAATGACTTGTAGAAGCAAGGTGTAAACACAATTTTGTAATCTTGTGGATTATATGTAATCCAATGGAAAATGTAATGCAATGGCAAATTTTGACAATCTTTCCTTTCTTGTTAAATATTACATGAATGTGAATAGAATGGTAAATGAATAAATTACATAACATGGAAAACTGATCCGTGATTAATTTGTAAACTTTAGGATGAAGTAGATTGCAGTAAAGGTTCAAGTTAGAACTAGAATGGAGGATAGCCTAGATGAAGGAGAACCTTTAGGGAAATCTGAGTCTAAATTAGACCAAATCTTGACTTTGTTGAAAGAAACAAGGGCGAGGATGGAAACTCTCAAACACAAAGTGGGAGGATAGTCAGAAGACAAGCGAGATAATTATGATGGGGGTTATGGCGAGGAACGCCATAATGAAACCACTGAAAGCCACCACTGAGAAAGTAGCTCTGTGACTAAATAGAAAGGGGATAAGAGGAGCCTTATGGCTATGGAACTATCTAATGACATGAAAAAGGTCATGCCACTTATATTTGATGGATCCATAAGCAGAGATGCCACAGAGACATGGCTTATGGAGATGGAGAAGTATTTTGAAATTAGAAATTATAATGAGGTTACCAAAGCATTTGTGGAGCATTTCAAGTAGCGAGTGAAGCATTCACATGGTGGATGAACACAAAGATGGAATTAGGCTTGAGGTCTACAATCCTTACTTGGGATAGGTTCATAGAAATATTTAGGCAAAGATGGTTGCTTCAATTGTTCTATGATTAGAAATTTGAAGAATTTCAAAATTTGAAACAGGCTGATTTGACTGTAAATGAGTATTGGGAGAAATTCACCTGACTATTGAAATATGTCCCACAGTATCAGGATGATGAGAAATTATGTGTCTAAAAGTTTATCATGGGGTTGAACACCTAGATTGGGGGTGAGACTAATGTTCATGGTCCTACTACCATGGAACAGGGCTATGAGAAGCCTGTTAGGCAAGAACAGAACCTAAACACTATGTTGGCCTATACGGAAAGAAACAAAAAGAGATATAACTGGTCTCAATCTTCTCAACCCTCAAAGAAAAAGGGAAAGAAATATGATTATACTGAGAAGAGTGATAAAGGAGCCAAAAATAAACTTGAAATGAGTCTAGGGGAGAGAAAAAGGGGAACAACCACTCTAAGAAGAATGGGAACAATTCTAGCAAACCTCAAGAGAGGTGAGGATGAGTTGGAGGATGCTTCACTTGTGGCAGAGACCACTATGCCAATCAGTGTCCCAACAAGTCACATGGAGTGTAACTAAGAGGGAATCCTCTACCTTCCCCACAAGTGGTGTTCTAGAAACATATCCATGCAGTCTTGGACAACCGTCAAGCCGAGTATCAAATAACTCCAGTAGAGACAACATGTATTTTATTTGGAGTTCCAATTTTAGTTTTAATTGATATATGTGCCATGGAATGTTTTATTTCTCCAAAAATTGTAAATAAGATACCGAGAAAAGAAGGATTCATGGAAAATACTTGGCCTGTAGAGTATGCAAATCACACCAAGGCTCAAGAAGAGCAATTCCTATTTGAAGCTCAAGTTGAACTTCCAAACTTTTCCACAGAAGTAAATCTATATTCAGCCCCACTTGGCTCGTATGTTGTTATCCTGGGGATAAATTGATTATGGAGACATCAAGCTGAATTATACTATTATGCCAAGATAGTAGAATGTTTGGATGATCTAGGAAACTATGTTCTTCTCCAAGGGAAACCTAGGGAAATTAAACTAAGGAAAATTTTTGCCTTACAAATGAAAAGGGCACAGAGAAAAGGATGCCAACTTTTTGTTGTCAAGATGGATAAAATAGATGAAACAAAGGAAACCTACTTCTATGATGACTTGATGTTTTATGAATCCTAAAAACTTAATGAAGTAGGGATGAAGGAGGCCATAGGTCAAGAAAGATCAGATATGGACAAGCATCCCCTCCTCAAAGATTTTAAGGATGTATTTCTAGATGAACTACCAAGGTTACCCCCTAATAGAGCTTTTGATTTTTCCATTGATAATATACCTGGGTTAGAACCTATTTCTAATGGAGTTAAAGGCTCAACTGCAAGAGATGCTAGATAAAGGGTTGATTAGACCCAGTGTGTCACCATGGGGAGCACCTGTCATTTTTGTGAAAAAGAAAGATGGCACTTTGCAGTTGTGCATAGATTACCACATGTTAAACAAAGTAAGCATTAAGAACAAGTATCCTCTTCCACGCATCGATGATCTTTTTGATCAGATGAGTGGTGCAACAGTATTTTCCAAGATTGATCTTTGATCAGGATATCAGGTTGAAGGATGAAGACATCCATAAGACAACCTTTAGAACCAAATATGGACACTATGAATTCATTGTCCTACCTTTTGGGTTGACAAATGCTGCAGCAATGTTTATGAATCTTATGAACAGTGTGTTCAAAGATTGTCTAGACAAGTTTGTCTTAGTTTTTCTTGATGACATTTTGATCTATTCTAAGAACGAAGAGGAACATATGTAACATTTGAGAATTGTTCTTCATAGATTAAGAGAGCATAAACTATATGGAAAGCTCTCTAAGTGTACCTTCTTTCAGAAAGAAGTACAGTATTTGGGTCATATAATTTCAGCTAAGGGAATGGCTATGGACCTAGCTAAGATTAAGGATATTTCTGAATGGCTCAAACCAAGAAATTTTCATGAGGTCTGAAGTTTTATGGGCCTTGTTGGTTATTATAGGAAGTTTGTGAAAAAATTGTCTAAAATTGTACATACTGTAACTTCCTTGCAAAGAAAGGGCAAGAAGTTTGAATGCTCAAAAAAGTACCATGAGGCCTTTGACCTACTGAAAGAAAAAATTGACTTCAGCCCTGATATTGAAAGTGCCTGACCCAAAATGTCAATTTGAAGTCATTACTGATGCCTCTGGGGAAGGCTTGGGTGGTGTACTAGTCCAAGATGGATGTCATTATGTATGAATCATGCAAGCTAAAAAACTATGAACAAAACTATGCCCCTCATGATTTAGAACTGGTAGCAGTCATTCACGCACTTCAAATGTGGAGACACTAACTACTTGGAAAACCATTTGAGTTGAAAATAGAACACCAGGGACTTAAATATTTGTTCACTCAACCCCATCTTAATGCTCGTCAAAGAAGATGGTTAGAATTTATCTCAGATTATGATTTTGAGATTAAATGTATTCAGGGAAAAGAAAATCGAGTGGTAGATACTTTAAGTAGGAGAAGGCATATCTCCACTATGATCTCTATACATTCTAATTTTAGAAATCTAGTGTTACAAAAATATAAGGGAGATGAGTTTTATGAGTAGGTAAAAAAGACCCTTGAGAAAGATCCACAAAATCTGAAATATGAAGGATTCAACCTTGAACCAAATGGGTTATTAAGGTTCAAAGGAAGGATGTATGTACCTAACTTAGTGGAGTTAAGGAATATGGTCTAGAAAGAGGTCCATTTTGCACCATATTCTGGGCACCCTGGAGTAACCAAGTTACTCACTGATGCGAAACCTTTATATTTTTGGAAAGGATTGAAGAGGGATGCTGCAAATTTTGTAGCTACTTGTATTGAATGCTAAAGGGTGAAGGCAAAACACCAACACCCAACGGGATTATTATACCTTCATGAAATTCCTGAGTGGAAATGGCAGATTATAAGCATGGACTTTGTGCAAGGGCTTCCTATGTCAAGGAATAGGCACAGTACTATCTTGGTTGTGGTGGAAAGACTCACCAAAGTAGCCCATTTTATACTTGGAAACTTGACAGATGGGGCACCCATCATTGCTCAAAAATTTGTTCAAGAGATTTCTAGACTGCATGGCATTCCTGAGAAGATTATCTCAGATAGGGATGCATAGATGACATCGAGGTTTTGGAAAACCTTGTTCTCTTCACTTGGTACACAGTTGAACATAAGCTTTGCTTATCATCCTAAAATAGATGGTCAAACTGAAAGGGTGAACCAAGTGTTGGAGGACTTAATAAGGATGTATTGCATGGATCAGTAATACAAGTGAGAGGATTACCTTCCTCTAGTGGAATTTGCCTATAATAACTCTTATCATTCAGCCATTAAGATGGTGCCATTTGAAGAATTATATGGACTGAAGTGTCAAACCCCAATAAGTTGGCATAAGCTAGAGGATAGGGTTAGCCTTGGTCCAGAAATGTTGTTTGAGATGGAAGAATAAGTTGATCTAATTAAAAGGAGGCTAGCAGAAGCCAATGATAGACAAAAGAGTTATGCTGATAGAAATCATACTAAAAGGCATTTCATTGTGGGAGATAAGGTTCTCCTAAGGGTAAAACCCTAGAAAAGCTCCATCAAATTTGGAAAAATGTCCAAACTGGCACCAAGATATGTGGGCCCATTTGAAGTTCTAGAAGAAGTCAACCTAGTGGCATACATAATTTCTCTACTACCAACACTTGCCATGATACATAATGTGTTTCATGTTTCTTATTCAAAAAATTTTAATTCTACAAATAATCAAATTCCTATGCTTGATTAGAATATGCTATAGGTGAAAGACTCTGGAGTGGTGGTAATTGATCCCATCAAGGTGCTTGAAATGCACAAGCTATGCTTACATAATAAGGAAATAACACAATGCAAGGTCCAGTGGGACCAATATTCAGTGGAAAATGCCACCTGGGAAAATTATGATGACTTCCATGCTAGATTTCCTCATCTTTTCTAAGAAATTTGAATTATGCTTATGAAAACATTTTTATATTATGTCGGTTTATGTTAAGACAATTAATCACCGGGGACGATGATTCATATGGGGGGAGATATGTTACATCCCCAACTTGCAACTAGACTTAATCATTAACTTAGTATGATAATCAGGAGGATTAGACATAGTTAATTGATTTGATATTGTGGAAATATTTGATTTAAAACTTGATTAAGAAATAGTTATTGATGATAATTTATTTTATAAATTGACTGAATAATGTTATGAGACATGATAATGATACACTGATCATGATCTTGTGGTCCTGAGTGTGAACAAGAAAATGAACGTCTTTCGAAGAAGGAAGGTGAGTATCGTCATGGAGGAATGGTTAGACGTTGTGAAAGCAAAGGGGTGAATAGCCATTTGAGTATCAACTTTTATGTCCTTCATATAAACTTTGTTCTTGACTCGGGTCATGCCTCTTTTCTTAGTTTTCATGTCCTTTGTAAGTTGTTATGTCCTTGATGCCTGTTAGACTAGTTGCGAAGACTAGTCGATGTTCTTAAAGCATCATCTCAAGTTGAGGGACAATCTTGTAGAGAGACAAGGAAGTCTCTCGCAATCTTTTGTTCTCAAGGATATTGTTCCATAGTCTATTGACTAAGGATGATAGTTGAATTCAGGGAGAATTACTTGACCCGACAATCGATGACCTAGATGTATTTCTTTTGTGCTTTCTATTATTTAGTTTTAATCCTTTAGTAAAGATGAAAACCCTATTATAAGTCAAATTTCCATAACAATAATATTATTATTATCTCTTTTAACATATTATTCGATTCCAATCGAATGCTATTTATTTTTTGTTGGTCGGCTTTGTGAAGTGATGGAGAGCTTTAGACTCATCCATTTTCTAGCACGATGCCAAGTTTTTGCCACCTTTTGAGGGAACTGACCATGTGGGAAAGGTAGTTACCTTTCATTATGGCATGTGAAGGGTCGGTGGTGGGTTATGGAGCTGAAGGTGAATGCATTTGGGGAATGCAGTTTTTGGTCTTTCTTGTTTCAGTGGGGAAAATAGGAGACTGGGATTCTAAGGAGAAAGGTAGAGAAAGCTATAGGAAAGAGAAAACACAAGTGGTTAGAGTTGTGTGCAGTTTGAAAGAGACTCAAACTGGAACGACCTCTTCACTAAATCTTTAACCAGGTAATACGAATGATGTAATCCTATTTATTATCAATATATATATATATATACTGAACTATGATCATGAGTAAACTTTATTAAGATGAAGCTATTTTCCATAACCAGAGGCATGAGGCCAGTGAGGCTGTACCATTACTTATGAAAATCTTTACTTTGTCGTGGCTTGAGGCTGTTACAACTGAGATTTTATCATTTTTAAGTTTTATCTTTTACAGTGGCTCTAGGCCTTACGGTTGAGCAAACCAAGATTAACTTTATGACAAGAATAAACTCGTAGCCTTAATGGCTAAGGTAGAATTACCAATTAAACGTCAACTATTAAGTCAAGTTTTGAACTTAATGGAATCTTTTATACTACTGTAGGCCGTAAGGCTGATTGTTTAAACATTGAAAACTTTTTGCAGACTGCACTCCAGGCCATATGGCCGAGGCAGTCAAATCTTATAGTGCTATCAATGGTTAGGCTCAAGGCTGTGAAGCTGAGCATCGACTATCCATGTGAAGAACATGTTTCTTTCTCAAGGGCACAAGGCTGAGTCTTTTGTGATGACTGTGTTTCTTGCTCAAGGCCGTAAGGTTGAGTCTTTTGAAATGAAAATCCTTTATGTGTATGAGCTGGGGTCTCATGACCTGACTATAATGCTTTATGTATCTTTCACTTTGCAAAGATTAACCAGTGCCCCAAGCTGTATTAGTTGGGCTTGTTATTAAAGAATGATAAACTCACATCAATTAATGACGTGGTTAGAGTTCATGAACTCTCAAATGGAGCAGGAAATACTCCATAATGATTATTATCATAAGTGATTAATATAGTCATATGACTTTGGTCTCAACCATGAAGGCATTATCATTCATTATATAGTCACCCGACTATGATGATATCTAGGGAGGCATTCGAAAAATAGTGTTACTACACCAAAACTAATACCCCATCGATCTTGTATGAAACATGGATTATGAAACATTTTTAGGGTTACTTAAACTAGTAAGATGATTTTCTTATATCCTTGAGTATGGAGGTGGTGAGACCACTGAGAACATGGTCTCATCATGAAACTGTTGAAATGTATTTACAAAAGAATACTAATTGATTCGTTATGAGTCTGAATTTAAGACTTATTGTTAAATGTTATGAATATTATACTTCTACTCTATTTAGGAAAGGTTGTCTTGAGTTCATATATGCAATTTCATCATATGAGATGACTTGTTTATGAAATTGCAAACCATATGTGACCCAGGTGTCAAATGGTCGAACTTGATATGAAATGAAAATGAACCTGGTGACAAGGAGTCACTAGAATCTTGTTATGAAAATGACATAATTCAGTTGTAACCAACCTATGGAGGGAGTCGAATGTCCAAGTCAGGATAGTGATTCAAATTGATCCCCACTTTCAAGACCTAAAGAATTGGGTCGATGAGATCTTACTGTAGGACATGACAACTTATAAGTCAAGTTAGGGTGGTGGATATATGACGATGTTCATTGTGCAACGTGTATGTATGAAAAACTTTGGCCAAAGTATTGCATCTGTCTCTGCATGCATTGTTAGTCCACAGTGTTCCAGATGGCCTAGTGTCTCTAGTAGTGTCATACAAGTTAGAGTGGATCTATAGTGTGTGACCATGAGACATTACGAAGGACACAACACTAGATACTTAGATGGCTATCCAAATGGTTTCTAATGTCTAACCTTTATGTGAAGGGTAGGGCCTCTTCTAGTTAGGAATATGAGCAGGGGACCGCAAGTCTTTGGTTGGAGGTAAAGCACTAGGATGATGCTCTCCTTTCCAAGCAAGAGTCAAGCTGAGGCTTATGGAGATAGATGTGATTGGTTCTAGATACAGTGTTTGCATTTTATGACCAGTTGGTCTATTGTGATGTAAAAACTTGATTAAGATGCCTAGAGGATATATTGTATTTGATTAGTGAAATTGGTTATTCACTAAATATTGTAATGGTTTATTGGATTGTAAGTTTTGTTATATCTTGATTTGATTAACATGCTTAATTGATGGAAAAGAATATGTTTCTTTTGGTTTGAATTTTGATTATCTCTATCAATTCTTAATTAATGATTTGATTAAGTTACATGTTTAAGTTAAATCTTGAGCATTAAGGAAAGTGATGTTACATGATAGCTATCATTATCCAATAGGTTTGGTGGTGGTTGTTGGCACTTGGCTACAAAAATACCTAATAAGGAAGAATGGTTTAATTGCATTTGAAGATTATGAAACACATAAGAAGATTATACACTACTCACATTTGGTGGTGGCAACAAATATAAAACTAGTGAGATATCATGGAAAACCTGCAAATAAAGAGCTATGGACAATTTCTATGGAAGAGAATGAGACAATCATAGATGTGTTGGAAAAAAGAGAGGATGGAGATGGTACAATGGAATAAGTAAATATAGGTAAATATAGTTTTAGTTTTATATTGTCCTTTTAAATAGACTAAACACATGTTTTGATATTGCTTGTGCGTTATTAGTTGAAATTGATTTAAACTGTCCTTTTATATCCTTAGGCCATCATCACAAAGGAGAGTCTATGCATCGATTCAACGTAGACAACATTGAATACTTGGTAAAAATAGGTAATTATTAGTTAAAATATATTTAAATACATGTTTTCATTATATATTGATATTGCCTGGACATTAATAGTTAATATTGATTTATTATCCTTTTTTGTATCGTTGAGCCATCATCAGATTGATCTCATACTTTGAAACAAAAAGGAAAGGATGCAGATTAATCCTATACACATGTGCATGAGACACTTGTAAATATAGATACAAGTTGTGTATATAGATAGTTTTATATAAACTAAAATTTACATGTTTTGATGATATATTGATATTGCTTGTATCATTTTGATATCAGGTGGTGTCAAGACCTGCTACATTCTATTACATCAAAAGTTAAATTAACATTAAGACATCCTATTATGACTAAAATTAAATTAGCATTGACACTATTTTTGTATAGAATGTGATTGTTATGATGAGTCATCATAAATTACATCAATTGCGATTAAATATGACACATGTACTTTAAAGTATTTGATCCCGTTAAGATGTCCTATTAGGACATATCCTAAATATTTATACTTAATTATATCACTTTTATGATGAGTAATCTTTGTTCTTCTATAAATGTAGTAAGCTTTTCCAAGATATAGAGGATGGGTTATTTGTAGACCCATGCATGTTGAAGTAGGAAATCCTTCTTAGGATAGCTATGGGCAAACCTACACATTGCTAGATCAACCTAGCTACCCTTCTTAGCTATATTTTCTCTACCTTTTCATTTCTAGATTATTGGTAGCTCCAATACATGTGTCCAAACCCCTATCAGTCTTTGGTAGTATATAATTGTACAAGATTTTCATTTAAATGAATGCAATAGCTATGATTTTTTATCATTCCTTGCTACAGTTTACAAATCTTATTATCTTTCATATTAATATAACTATGAAAATTTAGGTTATACTGACTATTGAGTTCCATGCTATGAAATCTTGTATAGGTGAAGGTGTCTTCTACTTCAACATATCTATACATTCCAAATGTGACTCAATACTAAATTATGAATAAATCATGAATGAGATGCACATGTCTTGCTCATGTTTGATTGTACTACTATCATATCACTCTTGCTCACATGACAAATGCAAGTGAAGTGATGTGTAGAGTCTAGGGGACTACTCTTTCCATGAAGATAGAGTTCTTGATTGGTGGTAATATTATTTAGTTGAATTGTGCTAGTGATGTTGTGAGTAGTAACTTATGTTCATAAAGTGTGGAGTTCTTGGCAATTATTTTGAAGGAAGTTATTCAAATGAAAGGATCTACTATTTCAAAGTTAGATTTGATGTGGGCTAATTCAATGAGAAACAAGTGATTATTTTCTTCTTAAAATTCATTTCAATGCTTCTTCATGTTCAGTAACCTTAGTAACTATAGGAGTTGGTAAAAACTCTCTTTACTTTATAAAATTAACCTTTACCAAATTTACCCTCACCATTAGACACATAGGTGTGAAATTCTAGACTATAATTAAGAGCATAAAAATGCAAGTAGAGTTTCATTTGATGCCTTGTTATAGATTTCACTAGTTTTTGGTTGTTCAAAGGTTTTACTTGTGCTTGATTTAGAAATCATGAGTTTGGAGGTTTAAATGTTTGTAGTCTAGTTTGAATGTATATGTTTTGATTGAATGCTTAGGGTAACCAATGGAGTGTTTTCTAATTTTGAATGTTCAAATATTCACTAGTTGAAAGTTAAAACTAAGTCTAGATTTGTTCTTAGCTTAAATGAATGAATGACCTAATATGTGCTTTTGTCTTTTCCTTTTTAATTTTATATTGTTTTGCTTTTTAATTTTATGTAGTTTGAATTGTTTGTTCCCCTTAAGAAGTCCTATTAGGACATATCCTAAATTTATTTATACTTAATTATATAATTTGTTATGATGAGTCACCCTAAAATCTAATACTTAATTATATCAATTGTGATCCAATATGAGACATGTAGTTTGAATTCTTTGTTTCCCTTAAGAAGTCCTATTAGGACCCCTTAAGACATCCTATTATGACATAAATTATATTAGTTCATTAACATTATTTTTTTATAACTTTTGTGATTGTTAAATGATGAGTCATCCTAATTTCTACTACTTAATTATATTATTTGTTATATGATAAGTCTCCCTAAAGTCTAATACTTAATTTTATATCAATTGTGATTGAGTTTTTCTTCGATGGAACTGACATTTTCATTATTTATGGCTCGCAAGCAAGCCTCGTCAGAGCTAGGTGGGGGTGGAGGTGGGGGAGGTTGGGATTGAGGTTGGGCTTGAGGTTGGGATTGAGGTGGAGATCATAGAGGTAGTGCATTGAGGAAGTCCTTAACATCAAAGTGAATATTATCCATGATATATAAAAACTATGCACCTACATATATACATAAATATACAAACAATTACAAAATTAACTTTCAAGAATATATATATATAAAGTATAAATAAACATATATCAAAAACTAGATGTTAGTGTGTTAAGATATTTTACTTGGGTGATTACTCTGGGTGGTTTTTTCCCATATATTAGTTTTCTTACTCATCAGCATTCTTACAGATTTAAAAGTGTGTACAATATGTAAATTATGCATCTCAAATTTATTCACTCATTTTGGTGAAATGGCCTTGTGTTGCCTCTCTTGTTTTCTGTGCAGATGTTTTGTTGTAGATGGTGCTACTGGGAGGTGTATGACACCAACATGGTATCAGAACCAACCATTTTGCAATCCTTCCTCTAAGAGTTTTTATCGGAGCATTTGGGATCATTTTTTTTGGCATTTGAAAATTTTCAAATTTCATAGTTGCCATTTATTCTTCTTTTTCTTGTTGTTCATGATTGATGCCCATGAATTTGATCTTTGAAGGCCGATTAATTTCATTTTGGAGAATGAGGAGCGATTTGTTTGGCTGGGGGAATCAATTGGAATCTTCTGGTGGAGCTTTGGCATCTTATTAGTAGCCAATTCATTTCTAGTGGCCCTATCATAGGCTCCATTATCATTTTCACTGTTAGCCAGCTCTTTCATTTACCTACTCGCATTTTCATTCATCCGACACTTTTTTACCCTACTCGTCAATCTTCCTCTTTGACAGGGCCCTTGGCAAAATCTGTTACTCCCATTTTTTGACTTTTTATTGAGAGGCACAATTTTCTGTTGCTTTGATTTACAAATTGGAGGCTACATTCATCTCATCTCTGGGATGTCAGAATGTAACAGAGGCTGAAGTCATGCAAATTTGCTGTTGAGCAGGCCTGATTCTGTGCATTGGTGGCACATTTTAATTTTTTGCATTATTGCTTCTTGAAGTATTTTGGGAAGGCTTCATTTGTAGTATTTGGGAGTTTCTAATTGTTATTAAAGCTTAATGTCTTTGTAATTTTAGAGATTTGTCATAGTTCATTATGGGGTTTTCATTTCATCCTATTGTGATTATATTGAAAAAAAGAAATTATAAACAATGGAGAGATGGTATCATAAAATGTCTTAGATGGCTTCATTTGTTGCCACATTATATAATCTAGTTCCCCTTCCTAGTACTGATAGTAAGAAAATTGCATGGAATTGCAAAAGGGATCATGTCCTAGGAGTTATTGCAATGCATATTGATGATGCCACTTTGAATGCTTTTGATCATTTTGAGTGTCCTCATATTCTTTGGACTAAAATTTGGGAAATACATGGAGATCCTGATACTCTGCTATTCCTAGATGATCCTATTTCAGATTGTCTTGTGCCTCTTCATTTTTCAGACAGGATACCCTATGATCATGATACTATGTAGGAGTTTGAAGTTTTGGAATACTTTGAATCTTCAGATGAGGATGACGAGGGTTCATCTGATGCTCCTTCTTCTCCATTAGGGACACTTAATGTACCTTCACCTTTAGTGATTCATTATGCAGAGTCATTGATTGAGGCTCCTATCATTCTTGTTCAATAGGACCATTCATCTTGTGTTGATGATTCATTGAGCACATCCAGTGACTCATCACAATCAATATCTCATTGTCTTCCTGATTGGGATTCTTATTTGTTAGACATTGGTTCATTGTTTGTAGAATCTCATATTTCTGACTTGGAAGACACATTTGAGGGTATATCCCTCCTATTTGATGATAGTTGTGGTACAACTATTGTCATTACATCTCAATCTCTAGAGAATGCTCAGAATTAGTTTCCAATTGTACCTTGTTTGTCACTTTCTATTGTGATTGGGTATGTTCCTAATTGGTTCATGGCATCATCTTCCAAGGTCTTGGTGACACATGACCAGATTTTAGAGACATCATCATACATCTTCATGCTTCTTTCTTTCAATTCCTATCTGGAATGGGAAGCATTCCTGTATTTGTATTTGGTTCTATTTCTTCCAAAAGGAATACAAGTTGTTTTTAAACATTGGATCATGTTTTGTCTTTAGACACTTACCATTTTTGTAGGTGATTACACATTGTGGGGGGGGGGCTACTTAGTCTCTCTCTTTCCCTCTTATGGGGTGTTATTAATTGTATATACATGATGTATGTAATCCTTGGGGAGTATTATTGAGTCCTCCATCCATGCATCATTTTTGTTTTCTTTTCTCTCTTTTTGGGAGGGGTTTTTTCCCACAGGGTTTTTCTCTTTTTCTCCAATTGTGAGAGATTTATTTTTGCATTGTAAATGGGTACCTAATATGGTTGTGTAGCTAAGACCCATATTGCATTTTTTGCTTTTTTGCATCTTCATTCTCCCTAAGTTTGCACTTAAGGGGGTGTTAGTGTGTTAAGTTTTTCACTTAGGGTAAATACTCCGGGTGGTTTTTTCTTGTAGAGTAGCTTTCTTACCCGTCAGTATTCTCATAGCTTTAAAAGCTTGTACAATATGTAAATTATGCATCTCAAATTTATTCACTCATTTTGGTGAAATGGCCTTGTGTTGCCTCTCTCATTTTCTATGAAGGTGTTTTTTTGCAGATGGTGCTCTTGGGAGGTGTATGACTCCAACACTAGATATTTTACATGTTGAGAAATTACAAGAAGTATTCAAATTAAACATACATTTAAAATAAAAATTAGGATCTACATACACATACATACATCATTCAACTTGTGCATACATACAAATTTAAAAATGTAAGAAATTATAGTTCTATGTAATTTTAATACATGTACATGTAGTAAAAAATAAATTGAAAACATGTAATATAAAAAAAGGTAAATTTCTAAAAACAAAATGTGTAAGGCTCATTTATGTCTAAGGAAAATAAAATATTGTGGCTTTCAATACATACTTTAAAGTGTTTACAAGGAATAGTGAAGTTTCCCCTTAAATCCTATTTTATTAAATCCCCTTAATCCATGTATGTCATCTTTTCTTGGTCCATACACCATGCTAACGATTTTGACCATATTTACATCCATATTAAACCCTAAACCCTAAACCCTAAACCCTTAGCCATAAACCCTTAACCCTTAACCCTTAACCCTTAAGCCTAAACCCTAAACCCTAAACCATTAACCCTTAACCATTAACCTTTAACCCTTAACCCTAAACCCTAAACCCTTAACCATAAACCCTTAACTCTTAACCCTAAACATGTTAACCCTAAATCCTTAACCATATGCATCCTCTTAGGACGGGTTTTAAGTAATTTTTTTAAATCCCCTTAATCCATGTCATCTAAATCCTAGGTCCATAAACCATGCTAATGGAATAATTTTTTCTTAAGTTGACCAAGATTAATATATTTATCTTTTTGAACAAGTTTGTAAAAACTTCAAGCATCTAACATTATACAAATTGATCAAATGTGAATGATCAATTTTCAACTATTATTAGTGGCTTAAGGGGATTAATGAGTAGATTTCAAGTTGTAGGTCATCTACATCCTCTCAGGTCATCTATATCATGTTTTTTAAAATGAATTTACGACATTATTAAACCCTAAACTCTTAACCATAAACCCTTAACCCTAAACCCTAAAACCTAAACCCTTAACCCTTAACCCTTAACCCTAAACATGTGAACCCTAAACCCTTAACTCTAAATCATTAACCATATGCATCCTCTTAGGATGGGTCTTAAGCAATTTTCTTAAATCCCCTTAATCCATGTCATGTAATTCCTAGGTCCATAAACAATGCTAATGGAATGATTTTGTCTTAAGTTGACGAAGATTAATATGTTTATCTTTTTAAACAAGTTTGTAAAAACATCAGGCATCTAACATTATACAAATTGATCAAATGTGAATGATCAATTTTCAACTATTATTAGTGGCTTAAGGGGATTAATGACTAGATTTCAAGTTGTAGGTCATCTACATCCTCTTAGGTCATCTATATCCTATTCTTTAAAATTGATCAAATGTGAATGATCAATTTTCAACAATTATTAGTGGCTTAAGCATATTAATGAGTAGATTTCAAGTTGTAGGTCATCTATATCCTATTTTTAAAATTGATCAAACGTGAATTATCAATTTTCAACTTTTATTAGTGGCTTAAGAGGATTAATGACTAGATTTCAAGTTGTAGATCATCTACATCCTCTTAGGTCATCTATATCCTATTTTTTAAAATTGATCAAATGTGAGTGATCAATTTTAAACTATTATTAGTGGCTTAAGGGGATTAATGAGTAGATTTCAAGTTGAGGGTCATACCTAAGCCTGACATATATCCTCTCACCCTTAGCACATTAAATTAGATCTTTCATTTAGTGCTATATTAACTTATGAATTAATTGAATGTATATATAACATCCCAATACATTACCTCATTAAACAATTATTTAATTCAATGTTTATAATTTACAATGAAACTATCTCTATTCTCACTTATGGCTCACCCAAGGAGGATTGTTCTTTGATAAAAAAAAATTTAGATGTACTAGTTGTCAAACTTGAGGGATGTTACCAAATTTTATTCCCCATTTACATAGAAAATATGTGGAGTATATAAAGATTCCAAATATGGATGGACAACCTATTAAAATATATCCTTTTAGAGAAATGGTATTTCAAATTTAAGACTATTGGTGAAATAGGAATTGTCAGAGAGATCATATTAGATATAGTTGTTTAGATGAGTGTGGAAAAAAAAACTAATAAAAATCTATAATAAAATTAATGCATAAATAATCTAAAACAAATAAAAATGAAAATGCATAGTATGTACTATTTCACTTGAGAAAACCATTTCATGGAACAAATATAGCACACTAATCATCCTTGCTATTGCATAAAAACTCAACCATACACAATTTAATGATAAATTCCTAACTCAATCTTTATGCATATGTGGATATTAATAGGCACATCAAAAATTAGATTTACAATTAGTATGAATGCTTTAAAACCATGGATGAAAATAGATTTAACCAATGCATACACTCAAAAAAATTAATCTTGCTAGCCAAAAGAATACTTAACATTTTTTCAATCACTAGTCTCCATAGCCTTAAATGAGTATACAAAATTCTTTCAACACTAATGGGCATGAGAACAACAACAACTACAAGTTGACACCAATTTTATCTAGAAAATTATGATCCATGGTAACCAACACTATGGCCAACCAATATAACCTAAGTAGGCATATACCTATAAATTAGTTGGCATCCATGGTATTGACCAACATGGGCTCCTTATATAGGTCCACTCTCTATCACAACACATTGATTGTTTAATGCATAGTTAAATTCTTATGTAAACAAGAGATACAAATTATTCACAAGGCATGTGACTCTTTAAGGTCTTTGATAAATGTATATACACCTCTACCATTAGTTTCAACACCATTTGTGTCCATTTTTAAATTTAAAACTTATGCAAATGCTGTTAGTTCATCTTACCTACTTATAGTTCCCTACAAGATTCCCCAATTTCAGATTCTACTCTAATGATATTTGCATCCCTAAAGATACCACTATTCTCAATTTACATGGTATCATTTTAAGTTACTTAAATGATCACAACTATCGCAACTAAAATATCAACCACATGTAAGATGTGATACAAATGATAGCACTAGGATCCAAACTAGATGAAGCAAATGAGTTAACAGGCTAGGCTTTAGTAAAATCTAGAAATGCAAATCCGTGAGATTTAAACTAAAGCTACATATGACATTTAGCAATATGGAAGGTGAAGAGGTGGTTGAAGAAAAAGGAAAATCATCAAGCCATTACAATATTGTTAAATTAGAGAAAGAAACTTTGAAATTATATAAGAAGCAAAAAGGGATAATTTAGATGCCATCAAAGATAAAATCAATCTTAGATGTGAGAATAGATCGGGTTCAATTTTTTATTAAAAAAAATAAAGAGTTGAAAAAGAGATATATGATAGAAATTCCAAATAAATTAATAGAAGAAGTGGTTAGTCAATTGCATCAATTGTACGAGTAGTTGGTGAGGTCAAAGGAAAAATTAGAAAGAAGAAAAGCTAATGGGCTTTGTTGGTTTTAAATCTTGTGTTAGGTCATAAAGATGTATTACAGACTAAGGTAATTGACTTTAAGAAGATATTTTTAAAACAAATGGAATCTAGAGGAAAGGAAGGAGGTAAATCTATGATGGAATTTTTCTTAAAGAATGCCACTATAATTTTTTATGAACACCTGTCTAATGTGTCAAGTGATATAAAATAAATAGTCAAGGCATTAATCTATATATGAGGATCATTAATGCATAAAATTGTTGTATGTATGGGCCTAACCGGTGTTGTCATTGATGTCAACATACTCCTGTTGCATTAATGATAAGGATTGGATGAGCTGTGAGCTGAAGATATTGAGAAAATTAGTCTCAATCAGGAACAGTGAAGAACAGTGATGACAGTAAGGTAAAAGTCCAAGATAGGATGAGGATCAGAGGATGTGGATTAAAGGGTTTGTAGATATGTGTCTTAAGGTGGTCTAGTAGAGATTTCAGAGGTCCGCATGAAAATCTGAAGAAGGTGTGGTAGCTCACGTAAAACTAGTTCTGGTAGGTATTCAAAGATGACAGAGTGATACAGACAGGTCTGGTGAGATCCGAAATTGCATTGTCCTATTCTACAGACTTGAGGGAGTGTTGAGGAAGCCTTTGTGGAGTGTCAACTAGATTGGTTCATGGTTTGAAGGCCCACAAGCATCTATTCCTTTGTGATTGTAATGACAGACTGTGTTCTTAAGGTTCCGGATGAAAGGGAGATGGATTTTAGTAAGCAGATGAAGTATGGATATTCTTGGTGATTCAGGTAAGCTTGTGGAGGTCTTTGGATCGTGTCCAGTTCGTGTTGGTGGTCCTCATTGAAGTTGGAGCTCACACTAAAGAATAACCTCTAGATGATGGTGTTCTTTCTGAGACTGGCCAACCGGATGAGTTACACATCTTGCAGATGTTCTTGTTGATGTTTGCCGACTTAGATGATCATTCCTAAGTTGATGTCTTGTATAAACAAGGCATTGTGAAGTTATTTCAAAGTTGTCCTTGTTGAGATGAGAGTGTGGTAGTGAGGAGGAAAGCGAATGGCAGAGCAAAAGTATTAGGCTTAAATGGAACTAATTCAAGCATGGTGAAGATGCCATTTTCCAACTCAAGTAGGTGATACTTATTTCTTTGTAGACAGTGTGTCTCTTGTAGGCAGTGAGCCTCTTGTGAGCAGTGTGCTCGAGTAGTGAGCCCTAATTGGCATGTGCCATTTTGTTCTTTCTATTCTTCTAATAGAGAATATGATCTTAGGTTAATCACCCCATGGTTTTTCCCTTAACCGGGTTTTCAACGTCAAAATCTTGGTGTCTCATGTGTTGATGTGTTTCTGCTCTTAATTTGTTGCATTGTGTTTCCATGATTGATTTATTATTATACTGTTGAATTACAAAGTGGAGTTAAGTGTTAACTGGAAGAAAGTTTTGTATAACTGATTCACCCCCCCTCTCAGTTGTGTGCCCTAAGTCTAACAATTGGTATCAGAGCCAAGTTCCTCTAAAAGGAGCTTAACCGCTTGAGGAGATCAAGGATGTCATCTTACAAGAAGGATAGTCTGAAGTTTGATGGAACCAATTTTAATCTTTGGAAAGGTTGCATGAAATGTCACTTGCAATGTATGGGAATGGCGTATTGGACCATGGCTACAACACAGTATGTACCTCCGTAGGGTGGTCCAAAAACCCAAAATGAAATCACAGATGTTGAAAACAATCTGCGGACTATAGAGGCTCTTCTAAGCGCATTATCTAATTCAAAGCTCTCAAATGTTATTGACCTACCAACTGCTTTTGAGATTTGGCAAAAACTGTAACTTTTGCATGAAGGAGACAAGTATGTTAAATGTGCAAGTTACAGAGTTTGAAAGGAAAATTTGAAAATCTGAAGATGAGAGATGATGAAAATATTACTACTTTTATGCCAAGAGTAAATGAGATTGTGGAATTAGAAATGTTGGTGGACTCCTGGATGAAAATGAGATTGTTGGCAAAATTCTCAGATCCCTACTTGCTTCTTACAAAATCAAGGCTACTGCCATTGAAGAATTCAGAGCCCATACAACTATCACAAGAGATCAATTGGCTGCATTTGAAATGACAGAGTTTGGAGATGACCCCCGAAGACTGAATCTGCATTCAAAGCTAGTGCCTCTGTTAAAGGTAAACAAAGGTTTGATCCAAGAGAGAATTCATCAAGGAAGCTGTCATGGTATGAAAAAGAAAGAAAAGACCTGGAAGAAGAAGTAGAAACTGCTCAACTTGAAGCCCTTATTGCAAAGAGGCTACCAAGGGGATCTGGTAAGTATGAAGAAAATTACCTTTTAAGTGTTTTAACTGCAATAAGATTGGTCATTTTGCCTCAAGGTGTCTGAAAAGGTTTTCAAGGCAAAATCCTAACAAGCCAAGGTTCCAAAAGAACTGTTACTATGTATATGAAGATGATGATAATGAAGGAGTAACAGATGATGAATCAGAGATAGGAAACAAATCTGGAAATGAATGGGTGTTCATTGCCATCAAGGAAGAAGATCCAATGTCCTCTGTATCTAACAATCATAAGACTATGGAAAGAGCTCTGGCTACCCAAGTTGAAGAGAAGGATGATTGGGTCATTGACAGTGGTTGCTCTCACCATATGACAGGTGACAAAAATAAGTTCATAGATTTGGAAAGGTATGAAGGAGGAGTGGTAAAGTTTGGTGATAATTCTGCTGGTAAAATCAGAGGTAGAGGAACTATTTCTCTTGATGGAAGGAATAAAATTGCTAATGTACTGTATGTTGAAGGTTTGAAGCACAATCTTTTTAGTGTTGAACAGTTGGTCGACAAAGGCTATGATCTCCTATTCAAGAATGGAAAATGGAATATCTTTGAAAGTTTTAGAACAGAGATTGCATCTGGTACTCAAACAAAAGGTAATATCTTTCATTTGGTTGGTATTGTAAAAGTTGCTTATTTGTTCAAGTTGATCAGAGTTGGTTATGGCATAGGAGGATGTGCCATGTGAATTTTGATAATATCATCAAGATAAGAAATACTCAGGCTATAAGAGATCTTCCAAAATTGGTGAAACCTACTAATATCTTGTGCAAAGAATGTCAGTTGGGTAAGCTGAGCAAAATCACATTCAAGAGTAAGGAACTGTCCTCTACCAAATTATTGGACTTAGTTCATACTAATATTTGTGGTTTGCAAGAATCAGGAGTGTGCAAGGTGACAAATACTTCATGTTACTAATTGATGACTATTCTTGGATGATGTGGGTAACCTTTCTGAAAGAGAAATCAAAAGCTCTTGAGAAATTTAAAATATTCAAGGCTATGGTAGAAAATGAAACCATATTAAAATTGAAATGTCTAAGGTCTGATAGATGTGGAGAATTCACATCCGATGATTTCATAGAATTCTGTGAGAAGCATGGAATAAAGAGATAGTTGTCTGCTCCTAGGACTCCACAGTAGAATGGAGTAGTGGAGAGAAAGAACTAGACCATCCAGGAAGCATCTAAGACAATGATGATGGAATCAAATGTTCCTCAAATCTATTGGAGAGAAGCTGTCAACACTGCAGTCTATACTCTCAATTGAGTTCAAATCAGAAGCAATACCAGTAAGACTCCTTATGAACTTTGGTTTGGCATCACTCCTACTATGAGGTATTTTAGAGTCTTTGGTAACAAATGTTACATCAAAAGAGATGAAGAGCTAGGAAAGTTTGATGCTAGAAGTGATGAAGGAATATTCTTGGGTTACTCTACTCAAGGCAAAGCATACTGGTGTTATAACAAGAGACTGAGAAAGATGATAGAAAGTAGAAATGTGACGGTTGATGAAGAAATTGAAAAACCCTCAAGATTTTATGAATATGTTAAAGATGATCAGAATGGTGTTCTGACTCAAGAAGCCTGAGCCTCTTCTGAGATTCAGATCCAGATTGATCTAGTAAATCAGGAAGAAGAGATAAGTTTGAATGAGCCTGATCAAGAAGTAGAAATGCAAGAAACTCCAAAAGTGCCTAGGTATGTAAGACTGAATCACTCTGAAGATTAGATCATAGGTGATAAAAGCAAGGGTGTACAAATAAGAAGGAGAATTGCTCAAAATTTAGATGAGTATTGTCTGATTTCAAAGATTGAACCTAAGACAGTGAATGAAGCTTGCAATGATAAAAATTGGACTAAAGCAATGGAGGAAGAGTTGATACAAATTGAGAAAAATCACACTTGGGATCTTGATCCCAAACCTAGAAACAAAAATATGATTGGAACCAAATGGGTCTTCTGGAGAAAACTAAATGAAGTTGGTGAATTTATCAGAAATAAAGCCAGATTAGTTTGTAAGGGTTACTCTCAAATAGAAGGAGTTGATTTTGAAGAAACTTTTTCTCCGGTAGCAAGAATTGAAGCATTCAGATTATTTCTTGCTTTTGCTGCCTTCAAGGATTTCAAAGTGTATCAGATGGATGTCAAGTCTTCCTTCCTGAATGGTGATTTGGAAGAGGAAGTGTATATTGAGCAACCAGATGGATTTCAATTGTCTGATCATGGTGATATGGTCTGCAAGTTGAAGAAGGCACTGTATGGACTGAAGCAAGACCCAAGATCCTGGTATGAAAGATTGGATAAGCATCTTTTAAAGATTGGTTTCAACAAAG
The DNA here is from genome assembly GCA_027924645.1 of Cunninghamia lanceolata. Lineage (NCBI taxonomy): Eukaryota > Viridiplantae > Streptophyta > Pinopsida > Cupressales > Cupressaceae > Cunninghamia > Cunninghamia lanceolata. Next base: position 3,170,906 of record BSBN01000710.1, on the reverse strand, counting down.
GTACTGCTGACAGTAATTTATATTTCAAAATTGATAATTAAAACGTCTTAATTGTTGAAGTGTTTGTTGATGATATCATTTTTGGAGGAAGAGATAGTATGTGTAAAACTTTTGCAAATCAAATAAAAACTGAGTTTGAGGTGTCCATGCTTGGTGAAATGAGTTTCTTCTTGGGTCTGCAAATCACTCAAACAAAGAAAGGAATCTTCATTTCTCAGACCAAATATGTGAAAGAATTGTTGAAGAAATTTGGGATGGAAGACTCAAAACCAATGAATACTCCCATGGTAACTGGATGTAAATTGAGTAAAGATGATTCTCCGAAGGCTGATCAGACAAAGTATATGTCAATGATTAGAGGATTGTTGTATCTCACTCAAAATAGACATGACATTATGCAAGCTGTTGGTCTTGTTTCTAGATTTTAGGTTGATCCTAGAGAATCTCATGTCATGGCAATAAAGAGGATTTTTAGATATCTAAAAGGGAAAGTTGAGTATGGTTTGTGGTATCCTAGAGATCATGATTTCTCTCTTCATACATATACAAATGCAGATTGGGCAGGAGATGTGGATGACTGGAAGAGTACCAGTGGTAGAGAATTCTTTTTAGGGAAGAGATTGGTTTCTTGGATGAGTAAGAAACAAGAGGCAATATCTCTATCTACAACTGAAGCAGAATATATTGCAGTAGCAAGTAGTTGCACTAAAGTTTTATGGATGAAGCAGATGCTAAGAGATATCAAAGTGGAGTATGAAGAGCCTATCACAATCTTCTATGATAATTCAAGTGCTATAAATATATCTAAGAATCCGGTGTTGCATTCAAAGACTAAACATATATCCATCAAGTTTCACTTTTTAAGAGAGCAAGTGAACAAGAATGAAGTCAGATTGGAGGTTGTGCCTTCCAAGGATCAGATTGCAGATATCTTTACTAAACCTCTACCTAAAGACTCTTTTGAGTATCTTAGGGAGAAGTTAGGGGTTATTGCCCCTGCAGTGATGAACTAAGGTGCACTGATGTGCATCAGTCCAGTGGGTATCACAGTCACATCTTGTGATCCAGATTGATGTTAGGGAGCTGCTACTCAGGGGGAGTAGCAGGAATGATTCTGAAGTGGTGGAATTGCAAGTATGTGCCCTTTTCCATTGATGTCAAAGGGGGAGAGAAGACATGTGAAAAACAAGTGGTTGCTGATCAAAGGGGGAGCAATAAAGGGAGAGAAGACATGTGAATGGTTGTTGCTGATGGGGGGAGTTGTGACAGTAAGGAGAAGTTCTTGTCTTGATGGTTTTTCACATCATATGTTTCCATCAATGACAAAGGGGGAGATTGTTGCAAGTATGGGCCTAACCGGTATTTTTATTGTTGTCAACATACTCATGTTGCATTAATGATAAGGATTGGATGCGCTGTGAGCTGAAGTTATTGAGAAAATTAGTCTCAATCAGGAATAGTGAAGAACAATGATGACGGTAAGGCAAAAGTCCAAGATAGGATGAGGATTAGAGAATGCAGATTAAAGGGTTTGTAGATATGTGTCTTGAGGTGGTCCAGTAGAGATTTTAGAGGTCTACATGAAAATCTGAAGAAGGTGTAGTGGCTCAAGTAAAACTGGTTCCGGTAGGTGTTCAAAGACAACATAGTGATATAGACAGGTCCGGTGAGATCTGGAATTGCATTGTCCTGTTCTACGGACTTGAGGGAGTGTTGAGGAAGTCTTTGTGGAGTGTCAACTAGATTGGTTCATGGTTTGAAGGTCTATAAGAATCTATTCCTTTGTGACTGTAATGACAGACTGTGTTCTTGAGGTTCCAGATGAAGGGGAGTTGGATTTCAATAAGCAGACGAAGTATGGATGTTCTTGGTGATTCAAGAAAGCTTGTGGAGGTCTTTGGATTGTGTCCAGTTCATGTTGGTGGTCTGCATTAAAGTTGGAGCTCGCACTAAAGAATAACCTCCAGATGATGGTGTTCTTTCTAAGACTGGCTGACCGGATGAGTTACACATCCTACAGATGTTCTTGTTAATGTTTGCCAACTTAGATGATCATTCCTAAGTTGGTGTCTTGTATAAATAAGGGATTACGAAGTCATTTCAAAGTTGTCCTTGTTGAGATGAGAGTATGGTAGTGAGGAGGAAAGCGAAAGGTAGACCAGAAGTATTGGGCTTAAATGGAACTAATTCAAGCATGGTGAAGATGCTATTTTCTAGTTTAAGTAGGTGATACTTATTTCTTTGTAGATAATGTGTCTCTTGTAGGCAGTGAGCCTCTTGTGAGTAGTGTGCTCAGGCAGTGAGCCCTAATTGGCATGTGCCATTTTGTTCTTTCTATTCTTCTAACAGAGAATATAATCTTGGGTTAATCACCTTGTGGTTTTTCCATTAACCAGGTGTTCCACGTCAAAATCTTGGTGTCTCATGTGTTGATGTGTTTCTGCTCTTAATTTGTTGCTTTGTGTTTCCATGATTAATTTATTATTATACTGTTGAATTGCAAAGTGGAGTTAAGTGTTAATTGGAAGAAAGTTTTGTACAACTGATTCACCCCCCCTCTTAGTTGTGTGCCCTAAGTCTAACAAAAATATCTATGTGGAATACCAAGCATGTAGAGTAGAGAGGATTGATAAATCTCTAGTTTAGTACATAAATAAAGACTTGAACACTTGGGATGTGTTGAGGATCTGAGAGAATATATGTCAAGCTTAGATATGTCAAGTAATTTTCTTAAAACCCCTTAATCCTAGGTCCATAATTTACCATGCTAATGGAATAATTTTGTCTTAACTTGACCAAGTTTAATATATTTGACTTTTTAAACAAGTTTGTAAAAACTTCAACCATCTAACATTATACAAATTGATCAAATGTGATATTGAGAAATCGTGAGCACCTACAGATTACATCTTTGGATAGAAATAACAAAAATATATAATAGTATATTGATGATTTTCTGATGTCTATTACAATGCAGGGAATTGGCTTTTTAAAGCCTTGTTATTCCTGTATATAACTTCTTACGGGAAAGTAACTTCCGAAAAACTAACCAACTAATGATTTACTTATAGTTATTTAACTAACAATGTAATACTACTATTATGCCAACATTCCCCCCCTTATTACATTGTTCCTGCAATAGTACCAAGGTACCCCCTCTTAATGCTGAAATACTCATCAAAGCTAATTACATAGTATGATTACATATTTTATAGAAGATCTTCTCCCAAAGAACAAATCCTAAACCAAGTGGGGCTCCATCACGCTGTCTCGTCTACCCTCAGAAAGGTGTAGCTTCGAGCTGTGTTCTTGAGCTCTTTAGTCCCAAGCTCTCAAATCACAGTCTTGAATTATTCAACAATGGACCCTAAGAGATATGATAGATCTCTGCATGTTGTTTAGTGAC